>CM056995.1:59811659-64611659 GCA_029891345.1 Dryococelus australis
AAATACTCCCATCACAATTTTAGGAAGTGGACTGATTTGTTGGAGTACCAGAGAGTCGAAATACATATAATGTGTTATATATTGTATAATATATATTTGTAAAATGTTCCACTTGCTATTTATCGGAGTAGTATCAATGTTTCATTTGCCAACTGTCGGAGTGTTAATAATAGCGCATATGAAGGACGCACCTTAGGACGGGTTTACACCGATCGAGGCGACGTGTGGTTAAATTGTTTCTCATATGCGCCCATTTTAACTCCTTGCGGGAAGATGGGAATAAATGCCCATTTTAACTCCTTGCGGGAGGATGGGAATAGTTGCCCTGTTTAAGTACTTATTCTACAAATTCGTGTCGCAGAGTCAGATTCAGCAATCAGTCATTTGAGGGGTAGGGGGTGTGGAGGAAGGGGATGACTTTGTAGTGTATATTAAAATCTCCCTCAAGTTGAAATGTTGATGTTTTTACTTCATTTAACCACATAAATGATACTCAAAGTTACTACTACTAACTTCATCCAAATGGGTAAATTAATACGAATCATTTTTAACATATCATATTTTCGGTATTCGGTCTTAAAGACGAAAGTTATATACACATTAGACTTTACGGAGCAAAGTTGAGTTCTTGGCGGGGAGGGGGGAAATTTCCCCATGCCCCCCTCCTTATCAGCCTCTTGTTTTACGATGTGGAGACAATCAGGATAGTTTCTGTGATACCAATGCACGTTTAAGTGTGTGTGCGTGTGTGCGTGTGCGTGCGCGTGCGCGCGTGCGTAGGAGGAGAGAGAAAAAGGAAAGTTCTCCTTATTCGAATGTTTTGTAGCCAATGAAATCTGCAATGCAGCCAACGTAGTGGTAGGGTATCTTGGCAGATGACTTGGCACGCTACGTTCACTTTGCGTGGTAGATAAACCGCACAAGGCGTCTGGAAGCATAACAACTTTGTTATTCCCTGAGGCAGGGCCAAAGAAAGAGGCTAAGATGAAATGAGGCCGGCTGCCTTGAGCGAGTGATAGACCTTAATTATCGTTCACGGCTTGGCTGAAGGAGAACACGGTGGAAAAGTTTAAAACGGCGAGAAATAAGAGATCAGATCATCCGGCTTAAGACACCTACCAATAAAACTGAGATATTGTTTTGCTACTCCTTTACTCGATAGACTTGTAGTTCTTTGATACACATTTGAAGTAGTAGCAAATTAATGTTCGTAACTAAAGTTTATTGAATTGAGAATCTCTTATTTTAATATCTCATGTCGAATACATTTCAAAATGGTACGCAAGTAAAATAGTTGGCTACAGCTCAAAAACAAAGAAATTTCCCGGAGTTCCTAATGTTGTTTGTCTGCAGATGCATTTCACGTTTTATTCTTAAAGTTAAAATGTTCCAGGATTACATATTATATTAGCAAATGTAGTGGCATGTCTTACGAAGGTTTCCTGAAATCTTTCTGCAATCGGTACCACTCTCTGAGGAGCAAGTTCTTTAGTGTAAATCGCAACATTAATAAGCTGCTTAGTGAATGCATTCAGCATACACGTACACTGCGTTTGTATGCGCGGAAAAAGCTCCCAGAAGAATTCTGTAAAGAATAAAAACGCTTAACCTTACATGCATATGCTGAACATGGGAACTCTTATACATTCACAAAACCGTAATCTAGATAAGAGGAGTGATGGAAGTATTGGAGCAACAAAATCATTTCGTCTCGTCCCCATTCCACTTATTCTCTACCGTATGATCCGCAATAAAATGAAAAAATATTTTTTTGACGCGAATTCATCTTTAAATTTGCAATCATAATAGGAGGCAATCCAGAAAATCCGATGGTAACCAAATCGGGGGATACAGTTTGGCATTGCAGCTCCGAATCTATCGTCTATCCAATTACACCATTCGATTTCCAAAGGATCAAAGAATTTTTTACGTTCAGAAAGGACTGCGAAGCATCGCTTGTGAGGGGGAGGGGGAGGCGGGGGTTGGGGGAGAGCGCAATTTTAAGTTCGTTTCGCCGCGTCTCATGACTTCCGCGTAGTATAACTTCTGACTAGGATAATCTACGACGCTCGTTTAAGTTTCAGTCGATGACAGCTCTCGCCAAGATCAATAGATTGCGTGTATAAAAACATTTGTGTGGCGTGTTTATGGTGAAATTGTATGCGTTTAATGTAAAACATTAAGAAAACCTAACACAATGTCGGCCTATGCGCGTCAAAAAGCCAAGTCGAAATACAGAAATCGTATACGGTTGGAAAGAGCATCTCGAAAGCCATTCAGTGAAACCCATAAAACCCTTTATGATCGAGTGAAGTGGTGCCGGGAACGTAAAATTAACATAAAGGCGTCCGAGCGCGTCAAAGTAGACGTATTCACAGTCAAACCAATTTTTTTTCTTCAAGAAATCTGTAGCATAGCAATACATCACACACTAGGTAAGAAGCAGAATAATTTTGTGCGCAAAATTCCGCTGATCTTGCTTCGGGAATCTTTGTCTCGCTGTCAACCCCATATCATGCGTATCATCTCTATAATGCTAGGGAGCCGAGGTGGTGTAGCGGGTAGCGCCCTCGCCTCACAACAAGGCGAACACTTTTAGATTCCCAACGGGGTAGACCCCGGATTTTCGCACGTGGGAATCGCGTCGGACGAAGCCGCTGGTCGATAGTTTTCTCGGGAATTTCCCGTTTCCCTCGTTCTTGCATTCCGGTGCCGCTCCATACTCGCTTCCTTCCACCCCCATCTTAAAAATAATATTCAGTTCTTTAAGTTTAGTTACCATGGGTGCTTCAATGTAGTATACATCTTGCTATTTTGCTTTCATCTAGAAATACTGTAGTTGGCACAGTCAGTAAAAAGTATTCTTAACAACAGTGTCATCTAACTGAAGTATAGTAGGCAAGGTATTGAAAACTATCAAGTGTGCCATTTTTTGATTGTGATCTTTTATCGTAGTCGTGCCTTTCTTTCTAGAAAACAAAATGTTGAGTTCCCTTCCTTATAAAATTAAAATTTAATTTACTCCTCTAAAACTTTTCTTGGAAATAAGCTATTCTCCCTGCCTGTCGTCTCTTGTGGACATTTAAACTAAAGGTTTTTAGCTACTTTATGTAACTGCTTATATTGCTTCTCTTTGAAGGAAAAGCTTGCGTAGACCCCGAAATATTCAACAGCAAAAATGGTAAAAGAACTATCAAAACTTTTAACTATACAAATTTAAGTAGTTTGGTGAAGTTATTGTTGAACTACACAAAATTAATGTAAAACCGTACTGCCCGAGTAAATGAGAAAATTGGTCAAATTAATTTAAAATATAAGCATCGTTAAAATATAGTTCACAAATTGTATAAGTTTTTTATTTATATAGCTGATAACATTTTATGAATACGAGGTATACAATCAATTTCAGAACCAGTGATTATCGAGAATATCTTAAAATTTCAGATTAAAATTTCGTTGTTAAAACTCAGCTTATAAAACAATGTTTAAAGAAACTGTAAAATACACATACTAAGATCACCTGTTTTAAGTTACTTACATATGTCTGCTAGTCTAGTTTACGTATTCCTTTAACTTTATTTTGACAAAGGTACTGCACATGTGTACATGTAGTGAATATGGTGAACGCACGGCTAGTTTTCGGTATATGCAACTCCTCTCCACAACTTTCGAGATATGTTTACATTCACACGGCTCGCAGTTTATTGCAGGCTGGACAGGAACATGTTGGAGTTTAAAGATGGCATTTTTTTTTGCCAAATTGGCTGTTGGCTTCAAACTATGGCTCGCCCGCTTGGTTAAGATTTTTTTACGGTTTGAGCGTTATTTATAAAACAACAGTAGTAGGCTTATCTTCAAATTACAGTACGTTCAGTTCCATTCGACCAGCTCAAATTTCAGTTACATTTATGAATAAATAAAGAAGGGTATATAGGTGCATGTGAAAATATCATTGACTGTTTGATTATTGAAATTATTGGATCTATTATGTTAATGGGTTCGTTATGTTTATAAAAATGTGTTAAATGTTTACTAACAAGCATTTAACATTTGTTAGTTTGTCAATCAATTAGGGTCACACGTGTAGCTATTTGTATTACATTCTATGTAAACTCTGTCCCAAAGTACAAACCTTTTAAACGACATAATACAAACAAGCCAAAACTCGTTAATGTTTAGTGCACTAAACTGTTAAATTGTTTTCTCTTCAACTAGACTACGTAGTAGGCCTATATAAACTAAGCATATGGTTCTTGATGCCAAAGCTCGACGATGGAAGAGTTAGCGAATTTTAATATAAAAAAAATCAAATTTGGCTTAGTTTTCCTGGGGCATCACAAATATTTCCAATTTTTTTGAGGATATACGGTTATTTTTGTAAGTTCTGAAATAGCTAAAGCGCGGAGTGTAAGGTTACCACAGGTGTAACACATACTTCAGGTCCAGATATCAGAAAACATAGAACATGAGGAACAATCATTTCTACCACTTTTACTGTTGTAATACGTATCCAAGCACATCCTCTTGTGCAGTGTGAGAAGGAAGGAATTATGCTTATTCTTATAAAACTAAGGTTAACCGCTATACCTTAAGGATATTAGACATACAATTAGCTCTTTGCACATACTTTTCATGTCATTTCTTTCAAATATTTCTGGAGCTTACAAATGAAGGGTACTAGATAGTGGCCGAATTTCTGGCTACATCACTGAGAGACAGTGCTCTCAAAACAAACATCATTCTGACAGGAAGTGGTTTTCTACGGAACTGAATAAAAGGAAATTGAAAGAAGAGTAGTGTGCTTTTGTAAAGGGTGTACATGTATGTAGGTTGGGTGCAAATGAGGCATGTCTTGTTAGCTCCTGTGAACGAAACGTATACAAGGACACCGTATACACAGCAAAATGATTACGGTCTGCAACTAATTTCCTGCAAATACTATGAACTACAAACAAGGTAGAGTAACAGGGCAGGATGAGGGTGTCGATTGGATGAATTTTGGGTGAAGGGCGAGAGTTTAATATGCTCATAAGCCTTTCAGGCAGTCCTTCTATCCGTCGCTCTGCTTGGGTACCCTGTGATTCAGGCTGCTTCGCGGTTTCTTCTCACTTTTCGAATTAAACATCTGGAAAATCACTCCATATATGATGTGCTTGGTTGTTTCCGAAATGTCATATCACAAGCGTTTTATACTTGTGTTAACATAGAAATACCTTATTATAATATTTTTAATTGAAAATAATTCATGTAAATAAAAATAGGAGGAATATGAGTTTGTTGGCAATACCTAGTAGGCTAATAATTTTTTGCAGAATAACTATTTATTGAGTACTCACGAATACGGTGCGCTGTCCCTTTGGCGTAATTTTCTAGACTCGGTCAAGTTTTGTTTGCACGAGGCGGAGGAATATACTGGAAGTATAACTCCAACAAGTGTTCAGGAAAGTTGGAAGCAACTGGGAATGCACTATATCTGACTGGTGGTTGCATAACCGGTGGCAATTATAAACGTCGGGGGACTAGGCTGTAACGGGGCCGTGGTGGCTGAGCGGTTAGCCTACTCGCCTCCCACCTAGGCCAACCCGGGTTCAATCCCCAGCCGGGACACTCCCGGATTTTCGCATGTCGGAATCGTGCAGGACGATGCCAATGGTCGGCGGGTTTCCTCGGGGATCTCCCGTTTCCCCAGCCCTTCATTCCGGCGCTTATCCATACTCACCTCAGTCACCTTCATCGGCTCTCGAGGCCTCGCTGTTAAGAGCCGCCTAGTGTCTTCACTCACTCACTCACTCACTAGGCTGTAACGGCGATAAGGTACGCGCTTCTTGGTTTTGTCTGCAGCAGGGTGAAACCTTGCGAGATCGCCACATCTGACGGGGCATACCTGACCGGTAGATTCCTATAGGAAAGGTATCCACTCTCTCCGGCTAGAAAGAAGGGCCTTGACGGAGTGATTATGATGCAAATCAGGCTCTCGTACAGTACGAATGAAACACTTGTCGAGAACAGGTCGGTGTTATTGCCAGCCCTACAGTACCAGAGACCAAGCGTATTCATATTATGGAAAGGGCTCGTCATGGGCAAGCCAATAGACACTGCTAGTCCAAGGGAAACCACATCTTGTGATACCGCTGGGTGATCTCTGGTCGGGATCAGTAAACGTGGCCACTTCCGGATAGTCACTGTGTCTGAGGAGGGGTTGTCTACCTCGCAGGCTGAGTGTAAATGACGGACGGTCGTGATGGTGTCGGCCTGGTAGTCTCCTTTTGTGCCAGACCATTTAAGTCCAAGTAGTAATTCCAATATGAAGAAGTTCATACTGTATGGTAATTGACAGGATAGGTTGGACAGTGCTTACCTCGGTTGGGCGTCCCATCTGCGAGCTGAGTCCAGAGGGCGTGGGCATTTGTCCATTATGTCGGGAAACCAACAAGTGTCAATGGAAAATGAGGAGCACGGGCTGAGCTATAAGTGGGAGTGATCTACACTCTCGGAAATTATTTTCAAATCGACCATGGTAAATTATTTTCCAATACATGCATGGTCACGTTCCAACAGTTTCTCAGAAAAAAGTCAAATGCATAGGGAAGTTCCCAACTTTGTATAGTACCAATGCTAAACATACCCATATCTTCAGCCTGACATGTAGTAAAATTTCCATATCCTGTATAGTTTAAAAACCTCCATTACTGTTTAGAAAGTTTACTAGAACATTTTACAGTGTAGGTGCTGCTACATTGCGGCCCCCCAAAATAAAGGGGACTTGCATGGTGGTGTGATAAAGTTTGTCATTGTCCGCACCGTGAATTGACAAGTACTGTAGGTTTACAAGAATGCGTGAATCTGCAGAAGCATGCAATTATACAATATACTTCAGTTTCAGGTGCAAAAATGTTTTTATTGAGTAGTGTGTATAAAGCGTGGGTGTTACATAACATCTCCGGCCCAGTAGTGTAGTGCCTTTTACAATTACTGAGTATTTAGATAACTTTTTCGACGAAGCAAATATTTTTTAAACGAAAAGAGACATTCAAATAGCCTACTTCATAAATGATTAAAAAAATTACTTTTAATGACTAACCCAATTGACCAAAAGACTTTGATCGTGCCATTACCGAATGAAACTATTTCCCTATCGAAGTAACTTTTCTCCACTTTAATCACTTAACATTAAATCGACAGAACCAAACACGTATTCATGCGATTACGGAATTTATATTAATATCGTATCCGCAAAACCATTTCAAACTTAACAAATGCTAACTGAATTCGTTAAACGAAGTTAATGAAAATAATCAAACACACATGCAAACAAATGAATAACGACAAGCCCAAGAACCAATCTGCCCTAAACACAATAAAACGATTTAAAATCACTACTTACCCAGCACTCCAGGTAACATAAAAATCTCCCCTTGCATCAAATGTACACATACACGAAGTCGCACTGAAACATGAATATAAATACGTACTTTATTCCGTCCCTCATTGACTCTTAAGACCAATATTCTAAACACACAACGAAACACAGGTTAAACCACACACATCTTACAAATATTATTAATTACACAAAGAAATTAATCTAACTTACCTCAAGCATGAGGTGCTATGTGAGGTACTGATTGCAGTGCTAATTTCGGTGCTGATTGCGGTGATGATTGCAGTGTTGATTGCGGTGATGATTGCAGTGCTGATTGCGGTGATGATTGTGGTGCTAATAGCAGTGCTGATTGCGGTGGTAATTGCGGCACTGTTGCGTAGCTGACTGAGGAGCATGTGAAGCAGATTGTGGAGCAAGTGTCAAGCTAGTGTGGTGCTAGAGTTAAGTCTCAGGATGCGATGCTAGTGATAAGATTGAAGTATGGAGCGATTGAGAAGGAGGACGAGAAGGAGGATCAGTCTTGCAAAATTTATAATGCCTCTTTAAATTAAAAAAAAAAAAAAATCCATGTAAGCATACATTTTAAAAACGACATCTCTTCACAGCAGACATCAATATGTTGATACAGCCGTAGCAATTTTTTGTACATTAGAAGTTTTTTAAGAGATGCTTGAAATTGATTTAATTTTCTCAAAGACATCCTTAAAACTATATTTACTAATTCACATATATTTACAAGTTTAAACAAATCATAACTTTCATAAATATATAAACTAAGTTTTACAATAAAGCATAAAAACTTTTTAGAAAAACTATCTACCATTCTTCATAAAAATCTATTACCTAAACATTCCTTAAAATTATACTTACATTTTATAACTTTATT
Organism: Dryococelus australis; assembly: GCA_029891345.1. NCBI lineage: Eukaryota > Metazoa > Arthropoda > Insecta > Phasmatodea > Phasmatidae > Dryococelus > Dryococelus australis. The sequence continues at coordinate 59,819,927 of CM056995.1, forward strand.
TTAAAACACTTCAAAAATATATTTAAAAAAACCTTTTTGCACATGTTAAAATAAACATACATTCTTACACGCAAAATCACATACAAAAACAAAAGGATTTATAAAACATCAATAAAACAAATTCATATCTCAGCAAAACACCGATGTTATAACATTATTTCATTGAAGTTTTCACATTTATAGACTAAAATACAGTTTAACACAAATTCTTATAACAATATTGTACACCATTTCATATATTACCAAAACAATCTTCTTACAATCTTTTTTTAACAACAAAAACTCATTCAACAACAATTCCATGGTTTAAATTAAAAATATACAGTGATGCACAATGGGAGTCCATGATTTAAATTAAATATATACACTGTCGCACAATGGATGTCCTTGTATTTCAGTCACATCCGGTTAAATTCTTTTGAAATCTGTTAAATTTTGTAGAACGTAACCACACACCAACACCTAAGATGGCTCCTCACACATGTAGTACTTAGTAGATTCGTAGACTTAAAAATTCATATATGACACGATGTGATCACATGCTTTGTAGAGTAATTCCTGCATGAAATAAAGAACAAAGTGATATTGTGGCGATGTTGTAGAACAACAGTGTATTTTCTGAATAGTTACTTGGGATAAAAAGTAGGTTTGAAGACAGCTGTGGTGCAGATTGCTGTGCGGAGAAGGATTTGGTGTTGCACTGGTAGGCCTATATTTAATGTGGTGCTGAAACTAAAGTGGTAGGAAAAAAATTTACTTTGGTATCTTAGAGTGCCACCAGGGTACAGTCGAATCTCCATACGGCTCAGTGAAGCGCTTAACGTCTAAACCTGATAACACCACTTTGTTCACGTGTTCGGTGTAAACCTTGTGACCACGCAAATGGAACTGGTATTGGGTCCCCAGAACCCTGGTAAAATTGTCGGGGCAATCTCGATAATCCTCATAACAGAGGGATTACAACACATTAAGTTATACACCCTTCGCCTTATGTATACAATGCTCATTCGAAACAATGTATGTGCGGTGCATGGGACGTCAACCTACAAAGTGTGTGATGATGCAGACGGTGAATTTATCCCTCATCACTCCAGTATGGCCTTTATTCTCGTGTGAGAATCCTTGCAGGTTATCGAGAGCATATTTAGAAGTATCAATCTGCACCTTTAAATATGGGGTAATTGCTTCATAAATATTTCTGCAGGCAATTTCATATGTTAGGTTCTGTATCGCAGTATAAAAGGTGCAAGGCCTGCGGAGGAAATTTCTGACACATGTACTGTTAATGAAATTCGTAAAGGGTCAATTTTGATATATCTAGAATGGCAATACCAGTGTACAAAGGCTTGTTAAACTTAAGCGAGATCTTTGACATTTCGATAAGGACAAGATTCTCATCGATGATTTGTCGTGCCTGGAATGTAGGATGCCCTATCAGTTCTGCAACCCCATAGATAGTGGCATACCTGGTAACGACTCTTATGTCCCTTTCCCGGTGGACATTATGTAAAGCTTTTGCATACATAGCATTATTCATTACTTTAAAAAATATTTCTCAAAGTCTTTCGCAGCCTGGGCATGTTTTACAATGTTAAACTCGATGTACGGAGCTATCCAAGCCTTCTGTTCAGTGGCGCGAGAGGCAAAAGGAGTTTTTCATGCAAGCTGTTCGGAGGTATGCCATTTACTGGAGCCAAAGGCAGATCGGATAGCAAATTATAGCATTCATCTGGAAACAACGAATCCACTTCCGTGAAAAAGCATGTATCCTCATCATTCATTGTGTTTGCAAAATCCCATGATGAAAACACGTCAGCCTCGACTCACTCAAAATTGCCAATAGACAGCTTGTTCTTCATAGTATGACTGTACAGGCCAGTTACATCGTAATAACATATATATTTCGTTGCTACACTGGGGTTGTACTCTCTACTCATGTAAATGTAATTAGCTTCCACATGCCTTCTGGAAACCTGGGTAATGCCACCTCCAAATCCGCCATCAACAAAGATACATAGCAGGCTCGGCCAACAGCTCTAGCCGCCCATCTGTCATTGACAATAAAGTATCCCATGCAAGAGACGAACCTATGACATACCTAGCGGGGCTAAGACCATAATGAGCCAAACATTAGGTCTTGAATTTTTAAAAAATTCAGCCAGCAACAGGTTTATGCAGTGGAACGCATTTCATGCAGCTTAAGCATGAGTGTAATCCTCATAGCTAATACCTTTGCTTTTCATGACATTATGAAATGCCTACTTTGGTGGGTGTGATGTGTACATCAGACTGTCTTCAGACTTAACAAAGTCATAATGAAATACTCCTTTCCTTTTTTCCAATTTAAATTGGGCATTGTCTGGAATAATCGAGTAGGTGATACTCAATTGTGCAGGTTTCAAATTACTCGCCAAAGTTTCCAGCAAGGTGCTCATGAACTTAAAAGAATCAATGAAACCTAACTTAAAATGTTTCACATTTCCTTTTGAGTGAATCTGGTTGGGAATATGTTTGGTGATGGACTTGTACTTTTCAAGGGTCATGCCAATCACCTTGATTCTACCTGGGTTTTCGAATACCGTGGTTCCGCCAGATTTTGTTACATAACGTTCAGCCAATGGCTTTATGAGAATGTAAGCATAATAGTTTTGCAGGTTATGAATGACAAGTTGTTTCTTGGACAGTCTGAAATTCAAATTTAATTTATTTTGTGCATGGCCTCGGATTTCCTCGGTCAGATGGTGATGGTCGACCACACTATCTGTACAGTTTTCCTCCTTACAAATATGACAACTTTTCTGAGCCACCAACGTAGCTTCATCAGCAAGGGTTTCAGCTTCATCAGAACAGTCACACTGTATATTCCTGCAACCCACTTTGTCAGTTCAACCATTTATTTACTAACTGGTTAATACATTCATCACTCACAAACTCAATGTAGTTAGATAATGCTTTGTTGAAAGAGCAAACCAACAATATCCTACAAGCATATGGAACATGTTAGTTGATGCTATTTGTATTTCTCATGTTATCATTAGGGAGGTAAGTGGACAAGGGTTTCAAATTTGTCTCTGTGTCGCAATAGGCACCGAAATACAATCTTTGCTGTAACCCTGAAATTGCAAGTACTGGTCGTCCCCAATAGGTAAAGTACTGCGAACAGCCTTATGTAGCTGACAGAGAACATTATGGGTTGCAATTTTCTCCTCACTACTGAAGTATTTCAGACAACGATCGTAAAGAGCAATTTTTCCAAAGTTCTTAGTCAACCGACTGTGAAGCAGCCTTGACAGATCCTTAATGGAAACAAAATGCACGTTTGCGTCATTACCACAGGCACGAATGGCAATTACATTAATGTGACGTGCATGCCGTACATGAAAAATACACATTAGTACGGTAACACCTTGCTTATCTAAAGCTTTGTAAATAATATTGCTATCTTTGTCCACAACACAGTAGACATTGATAGAAATACCATTGTTCTCCTCAAACTTTCGAATATCCTGTATGACTACAGGATCTGACAGACCTTCAGTATCAGAAACCACATAAGGATGTGGATATTAAGAGGAATGACTGACATTTTGTGTGGCAGGAAACAAAGCTGATATAACAGCATAGTGGAAACACAGTCCCTCAGGACACCGCACATTAATGCAGGCTTTCCTATTGGCAATAAACTTGGGGAGTTTAGTGTTAGCAGCACCGACGGTGGAAGTTCTAAACTGCGATATGCGGACATCCATATTCAGAATTAGAAGCAGACTCCAGCCGCTACCACGATCACTAAACTCCTCAAGTCAATCTGTGAGGCAAGGCTTAATCGTTTCGTCGTAGATCTCGCCCACATCGGTTGAATGCAAGATGGGTAATGATTTACTTTCAAAGTAAAACATCTGCATAGCCCCTTCCTCAGTCAAAAAGATTTCAAGGATTGAACCGCTATAGTGACACTAAGCGTTATTGTCAAGGGCGATGCCATTGTTAACTTTAACAAAGGGACCAAAAAAAAATCTTTCAAAATCTGCATCAGACTCTACTTGCTAATTAACTACATGCTCATCACTCAATCTAACTGCGAATGTCGTGGCCAATATCTGATACCTCAATTCAGGCAATGAAGCTTCCACTGAAATGGAGGAATCGGAAAAAGAATCATTTTCCATTTCCCTAGACAAAGTGTCTCTAATTGACTCGAAAGACAGCTGTGAGATGGAAGATGCACTATCAGAATCACTCGAATTTTCCATATCAGATAGATACTAATAGTTTATCAAGAGATGTACTTTTCCATGTTTGGGGGAAACAATCGTGATTCGATCGATAACAGCTGATAGGTTTTCCATGTGTGAATCAGTGCTCGATTCACTTAAGAATAAATCATTCAATAACATATCGAAACGTCGCAGTTTAGGTGAAACATCATCATCCTGACAGCTTGTGGTAGGCGCTCTTTTCGCTAATGAATCAGATTCTTTCTCGTTAATGAAAGGCTCATCCAACAAACTAGCAAAATGTTCACATTTTCCCTCGCTCACTGTGACAAAATAGAATTTTTGTTTCCCGATACAATAATTTCAGCACCACAAAAAAATCTAGTGCTGAGTAGTACTGGAAAGAGAGAAAAAACATAATTTTTATAATGTATTACCAAGAAGTTGATTTGTACCTGTAAATAAATATTTATTAGTGATAAAATCATTTGTTGAGGGGAAAATTTTTATAATACATAGAGGGAAAGACGACATAGTAAATATTCCTTTCAATTTTTAAATTAGTGTTTTAAACCTTTTATATAATATATGTAATTTTAATGAGACAGGTCAATTCTGTGTTTGAAAGCCAGCGCACAATCTTTGCACTTCATATCAAGCGAGCTGTGTTTACAACACATTTAATACCATCACCCTTGAATTGAATTGAATTTATTTTGAATAGTAAAAATGATTTGTTTAGGCCAAACTTAAAACAGTAATTGAAAAAATTAAAGTATGTAATGCTGTAAAAACTAAAGTATGAACCATTGTTAAAAATAGTTCATACTGTGAAACATTTTATAAATTTAATAACAATTTTCATCAAAATATTTTTAGTGAGGGGAATTAATTTGTTACACTCTAAAACTAAACATTTCAAACACTTGTTTAAATTTTACAAAAATCTTAAAAATTACCAAAATTCAAACATTTTATCCTTTTACAATTAAATAACATATTCAAAACTTCCCACCCAACCTATTTTCAATCATTCCACAGTCATTAAATTCACTCATCTCCATTTATTCATCATTCAGTCAACCTTCACCAAACAACTCATTCAGAATATAGACATGGGCGGGGCTGTGCACCTCCAAACATGCTATGCATAGTTTGGCATAGTTCCATAATAGTATTCTATGTTCCATTATTCACTCCCAAGTACACATCTACCCACCCACCCAGATTGTCTTAAAGCTATGTAAAACAAACCAAATTTTAAAAAATTGCAACACTTTTTCCTGCACTCTTACTCGTCATACACCTACTCACTAAATGTTTCTCAGAGTACTTGGTATTATATTCTAGATGGTTTTAACATATTTTTGCGAGTATTTAACAGTGTAGAAAGAGCCCCAGTCTGTGATATTGTCATGCCTTCTGTACATTATAAGAATAATGGTGGTCACTGAGTATTTCTCTATCTACCCCTAAAATACTCTCAATGTGCATCAAGAATACAACTAGAATTTCTTACAACACATTTCCCCCACTCATACGTGCAGTCATACACCTACTTTGAAAATGAAATGAAATAATTTAAAAACTACTTAAAATTTAATTATATGACCAACCCAACCCAACCCACCCCATCACACATACATAAAAAAACATTTTATTTATTAAATTCATTCAAGGTCCAAATATTCATCATTCATCCATCCTTCACAAAACAACTCATTCAGAACATAGGCATGGAAAGGGCTGTGCACCATCCAAACACACTGTGCATGGTTTGGCACAGTTCCCAAAATTCACACCTCGAACACACAACAACCCACCACCCAGAATTTATGAAAAATACTTAAAATACATAAAATTAACTAAAATCCAAATATTTTAACAAACCTGGAGAAAATTTAAGCAATTCGTGAAGAAATTCTGTAAGTTAATCAATTGTAAGTAATTCCTAAAAGTTTTAACTAATTCATATAAAAGTTTAATGAATGTCATACAAAATCTAAAAGTTTGAACATACTCGAAGAAAATTTAACAGATTTATGAAAGTCCTAGAAAATTCTTGAGCAAATACCGAAAAATTTGAACTATTTTAATCAAAATGTTGCTAGAAATTCTAAAAAAAAAGAATTTAATTGAATGCAGGCAAATTAATTAGAAATACTGCCAGTAAAGACTATCGACAACTGTAAAATTTCTAAAATATTCACGTGATAATTAAGTATAATTCGTTGAACAAGGGTAAAAGTTATTAAAATATTAATCCAATATCAAACAATATTAAAAAGCCCTAATGTTAACTCTAATTACGTATATAAAGTCTGCTACCAAACGTGGTAGGCGAGGCCTCCTCTCAATTCAGGTAAGTGAGGCTCCGGACGAGCTCTGAAGCCTGGAGCCTCGGTTACCTGACTGCCTCAGATATGTATCTATTTGTTGATCGCGGGGTTGGGGGCGGCATTACCCAGGTTTCCAGAAGGCGTGTGGAAGTCAATTACATTTACATGGTTTAAGAGTACGACCCCAGTATAACATTGAAATATATCTGTTATTTTGACATAACTGGCCTGTACAGTCATACTATGAAGAGCAAGCTTCCTATAGGCAATTTTGAGTGAGTCGAGGCTGACGTGTTTTCATAGTGGGATTATGTAAACATGGAGAATAATGGGGACACGTGCCTTTTTGTGGAAGTGGATTTGTCGTTTCCAGACGAATGCTATGATGTTCTATCCGATCTGCCTTTGGCTCCAGTAAATGGCAAATCTCCGAACGGCTTGCATGAAAAACTCCTTTTGACTCTCGTGCCATGGAAGAATTATATTATTCACAAGAAAATACTCAGACAGTACTTGATGTATGGAGCCACAAGTGACTCTGTTCATCGCGTTTTGAGCAGAAGGCTTGGATGGTTCGATACATCGAGTTTAACATTGAGAAACATGCTCAGGCTGCAAACGACTTTGAGAAATATTTCTTAAAATAAACTTTAAATAATGTCCACCTGGAAAGAAACATAAAAACGTTACCAGGTATGACACGATCTGTGGGGCTGCAGATATCATAGGTCATCCTACATTACAGGCACGATAAATCATCGATGAGAATCTTGTCCTTATCGAAATGTCAAAAACCTCTGTTATGATTAACATGCTTTTGTACACTGGTGTTGCCATTCTAGATCTTTCCAAATTGACCCTATACGAATTTCACTAACAGTACATGTGTCAGAAATTTCCTCCACCAGCCTTGCACCTTTTTATACTGTGATACCGACAACCTAATATATGAAATTGACTGTAGAGATGTTTATGAAATAATTAGCCCAGATTTAAAGGCATGGACTGATACTTCTATGTGCTCGATAACCTGCAGAAATTCTCACATGAGAATAAAGGCCATACTGGAGTGATGAGGGATGAATGTGCCAGCCGCATCATCACACACTTTGTAGGTTTACATCCCTAGCTTTACACATACATTGTTTTGAATTAGCAGTGTATATGTAAGGCGAAGGGTGTAAAATCTAATGTGTTGCAATCCCTCTGATATGAAGATTATCGAGATTCCCTCGACAATTTTACCAGGGTTCTGGGGACCCAATACCAGTTCCATTCGCATGGTCTCGAAGTTTACACCGAACACGTGTCCATAGTAGTGTCATCAGGATTAGATGATAAGTGCTTCACTGAGCCGGATGGAGTTTCGACTTTATCCTGGGGGCACTATAAGATCCGAAAGTAAATTTTTTTCCTACCACTTTAGTTTCAGCACCACATTAAATATAGGCCAGCCAGTGCCACACACGTCACCACACCCTGCTCTGCACCGCAATCTGCACCACAGCTGTCTTCAAACCTACTTTTTACACCCAGTAACTTTTCAGAAAATTCACTGTTGTTCTACAACATCGCCGTAATATCACCGTGTTCCTTTGTCATGCAGGAATTACTCTACACAGCATGGATCACACTATGTCATATATGATTTTTTAAGTCTACGAATCTACAAAGTACTACATGTGTGTGGAGTTAATGTAGGTGTTGGTGTGTGGTTGCATTCTACAAAATTTAACAGAATATAAAAGAATTTAACCTGATGTGACTGAAATACAAGGACATCCATTGTGCGCCAGTGTATATATTTAATTTAAATCATGGACTCTCATTGTGCGCCAGTGTATATATGCAATTTAAATCATGGACTCCTATTGTGCACCAGTGTATATTTTTATTTTAAATCATGGAATTGTTGAATGAAGTCTTTGTTGCTAAGAAAAGATCGAAAGAAGATTGTTTTGGTAATATATAAAATGGTGTACAATATAGTCATAAGAATTTGAGGTAAACTGTGTTTTAGTCTATAAATGTGAAAACGTCAATGAAATAATGTTATAACATAGGTGTTTTGGTAAGATATGAATTTGTTTTATTGATGTTTTATAAAACCTTTTGTTTTTGTATGTGGTTTTATGTGTAAGAATGTATGTTTATTTTAACATGTGCAAAAAGGTTTTTTTAAATATATTTTTGAAGTGTTTTAAAATATAGTTATAAAATGTAAGTTAAATTTTAAGGAATGTTTAGGTAATAGATTTTTATGAAGAATGGTAGATAGTTTTTCTAAAAAGTTTTTATGGTTTATTGTAAAACTTAGTTTATATATTTATGAAAAGTTATGATTTGTTTAAACTTGTAAGTATATGTGAATTTGTAAATATAGTTTTAAGGATGTCTGAGAAAATTAAATCAATCTCGAAGGCAATAATGTGACATGATAATTAATAGTTTGCATTCCTTTTGTCACAGTTTTATATAATAATTGAACTTCGAGTAATTGTGGGTGAGTTGAGATGTAATATTTATTGTTTTTACTCGATTTGAATACCAATAAGTATGAAAATGTAAGTGGTCAGGGAATGAATGAACTGTGAATGTAAAGGAATGAGGTAGGATCTCGAGATAGCCTAGCTGAATGTAAAACTCATAATTGTGAAACAGGGCAATCTTTTTGAAATGGAAAGTGGGTTGGGTGAGGACCAGGTAAACAAACTCTTGTGCGCAGAGCGAGGCTTAAGAATGTCTAGGGGCAAGCCTCGCTCCACATCACTAGCTGGCATCGACTTTGGCTAATATCAAAACAAAATATTAATTTTAACATGTTTCGGCAGGTGTTAACAAGTTTTATCACAATAAACTCGAAAAATTTCGATTATCTCTTTAAAAACTGTCTACAGCTGTGAACTAGCACGTTTGTCAGTTGTGAAGAGATACTATTCTTCTAATATGTGCTTACATGGCACTTAAGACTTTAAACTATCATCACATCGTGAGACTTAACTCTAGCACCATGCCAGAAACAAACTAGCACCACACTAGCACTACACTAGCACCACATAGCTTTACACATGCTCCACAATCTGCTCCGCAATCGGCTCCGCAATTAGCACCACAATCGGTTCCTCATATAGCACCTCACTCTTGGGGTAAGTTAGATTAATTTCTTTGTGTAATGAATTATTTTTGTAAGGTGTTCGTCTGTTGTAACCTATATTTCGTTGCGTGTTTAGAATAGTGGTTTTGAGAGCCTATGAGTGATGGAGTAAAGTACGTATTTCTATTCGTGTGTCAGTGTGACTTCGTGTATGTGTACTTTTGTTGGGAGGGGACATTTTAATTTTACCTCGAGTGCTGGTGAGTTGTAATGTTAAATCGTTTTATTGTGTTTAGGAAAGCTTGATTATTGGACTTTTCATTATTGATTTGTTTCTTTGTGTTTGGTTATTTCCATTAACTTTGGTTAATGACTTCAGTTAACATTTGTTATGTTTGAAATAGTTGTGTGGATACAATATTATTATAAATTCCGTAATCGAATGAATACGCGTTTGGTTCTGTCGATTTAATGCTACGTGAATAAAGTGGAGAAACGTTACTTCGATAGGGAAATAGTTTCATTTGGTAATCGCATGATTGGTGTTTTAGTCAATCGGGTTAGTGATTAAAGTAATTTTTTAATCATTCGTATGGAAAGCTATTTGAACATCACTTTCCTTTTAAAAATATTTGCTTCGCCGAAAACGTCATCTAAATCGTCAGCATGCATCTAGAGAGTGGTCTGGACGGATATGTAGACCCTCTCCCATCAGTCACAAACAAATGAAAAAAATAATGTCATTTATGTCTCTCTTCCACGAACATCAACACCTATATAAGCAATTACAACCAACCCCTCTGTTCAGTCGGCTCTAGCGCCTCACAGGATACATCGATGCTGCTCCGCCAATATCACCCTTAACCCTTTAAATGCCAATAAAAAAATAAAATATTGCTATCAAAGAAATTTTATCAAATAATTATTTAATTAATAGATTAATTAATTTGAAAATTAGGCAACGATGCAAGTTAGCCAATTATGAAAATTAACAACATGCAAATTAGCTGCTCCAGCCACACCTCATTCTTCTAGTGGGCCAGAACGTGGGACTACTTACATCTTCATGACCATGAATGACTGCTACGTATTTTCCGGCGAGCCATGTTGGTTTTCCAAAGCAAGTTTACTTGGATAGATCAGTTTTGACAGCTGGAGCTACTTTGCTGGTTAACACGTTTCAGTGAATACAATGTCCATAACCACTCTGAGGTATACTTTATATTACGGCAATTGGAGACCGATGTATTATAAAATGTATGGGATACGGGACGGAGGCTGATCCCAATGGCGCGGCTTTCGCAATATGAATCACGCCGTTGTTTGTTTTAATTGCGGGTGTTCGGTGTTGTAGACAGACCAACGTTTTTATGTTAGGTTGTAGTTCTTAAATTACCTTTGCCTTGTTTCGTTTGTGTTCATTAGCAATTGCGATAATATTCTGAGAACCGACGTGGCCGTTATAAACAATCATGTGTTGATGAGGTATGTGTTTAAGAAACAAAACAATGTGAATATTAATGGATTGTTTCCGTGGCCGAACACACGTCTACGAAACGAACAGGAAGAGAACACTGTACACAAATAAACGAAATAGAACGACAAATAGCTTCAAAGACACTGACATACTAGAAGTCATTTAAACATCGGTAAGGTTGTTCTCGATAAAGTGAGCACTTTTGAAATAAAGCCTTAGAAAATAGTCACTGCACCTACCTGCATATATTTTAGCGGGCTCACTGAGTGACATGCGCCCAGTAAAGTTAGTGTCGATGGAAGGAAAGTAGTTCCATATCTGAGTCGAATAAATAGTGTTAGGTAACCAACTTATATCATTTCTTTTGCTTTAAAATTTTTAAATGCATCGAAGTGTAAGAATGAGCAAATTAAAAAAAATGTCTACTTTTCTAATAATTTCACAGTTTTACTTAATCGATGAATTAATAAAGTGATGAGGCCCCAGTAATGTAAATTTTACTCGATACTGAAGAATACACAAGTATACAACAAGTAGATCTTCAGCAGGGCTGTGTAAAGTGCTCATTTTACAGTGAGTAGCTTATAAAAAAGTATAAGCTGGCTAACGGAATGAAAAGAAGAAAACGGAACATGAACCATAATGAACTTCCGTCAGGGCAAAATTATATCCTTTTCAGTGGAACAACAATTATTTTAACTTTTTACTTTCATATTTCCCTAATCCGTGTTTACTATGATTGTTTTCAGTTGGGTTTCGTATTCAGTTTTATTGCCATTTCTTTCTTTAGGCAGTATGTTCTGTGTTGGAAATGTTTTAAATGACTGCTAGGATCTTCGCAGTTTCTAGATCGGCCTGTCATGTTGTTTATTTTTATTTAGTGGCAACCTTTGTTCGTTTTTTTTAATGCAGACTTGCGTTTGGAAATATGCAATAAGTCAAAATTTCCAAAGCAATTGCACTATTCAATTGCCATTAAAATTTAGGTATTTAATCATGTCCGCTAGTAAACTTTCAAAACCGCTGAATTCTCGAACTTAAGCCTCTTACTGATCCATCCATGAATGTTATGAAATGAAGTATTAGGTTAGCGCCTCCATTTCCTCCATTATTTTTAATCATAGAAACCCAACCTTGCAGCTTAAAAATAACAAATCTGTAGTAGTAGGTTTTTTTTTTGTGCAGGTTAAAGACTGTACCGCATAGTTTCAACCAATAGTAACATATTATTTTTAAATTCTCTACTAGACTAGCGAATGCGCTGTCGGTACACGCACTTTTTTTCATCCCTTGGTCCACAGATGCCAGTTTTTTTTCTAATCAAATTCTTTGAAACTAGATTATTTCTTTTAAAAAATGGTTGTTCGCAGTTATTGGATCGATGACTTGTTTTCTTTCAGAATTTTTCCGTAGATGCTGCTTTCTCTTTGCGTTTAAGATTTTAGAACTTGGACGTGTATTGACTTTTGTTACTTTGCTAGAAAGCCAAGTTGTTATTTTTTTTTACGTAGTATTTCTTAATTTTCCTGTGACCGGTTAATCAGCTGCGTATAATCCCACAAGAGATTATAATTTTTCAGTTAATTTACATGTTAGTTTGTTTCTGAATGTTTTATAATTTGCTGACGTTGAATACTGTTCGTAAGTAAAGAACCACACGTGGAAGTTCTTACGCACTTTGTTAAAAACTAGCCGTCACAATATCTTTAAAGAGTGCTGTAGTGAGGGGTCGATCACCATATCTTTTCTCAGAATAGTACTTTTATTTGATAACTAAACCGCAGTTCCTTTACGAGCAAGTCGTTATGTATTTTAGACTGCATGCAAGGGTCATAAGCCATTATTCATGCTGGTTATAATCAAACTAACTTTGCAGTATCGCTTGTTTATGAAAATGTTCATTACTCGGTGTACTGATTACGGACGTAATCTCTTATCTTACATTTAGTTAGCTTAAGCAAAAAAGGGACGAGTTTATTAACACCACGGCATGAAGGACTGTATAGTAGCACCATATCGTTAAACTGCGTTCACTTAAGAAGCAATGTTATAACGAGTCGCAATAACACCAACTACCCTTATGAAATAGTTAAGTTGCTCCAGTTTACACAGCGCAGATTGTAATCTCAAAAAAAAATTTACGCGAAGACCAGCCGTGAAAACTAAAGACGACATGATGTTAAGAATTTCGTGAAAAAAAAAAAGAGCATAAGATCACTAAGGGAAAAAACGCAAGAGTTTAATATTTTCAACAATAAGCGGAAGTGGATATTTCATGTTTTCAAAATTAATTTGTGTTGTTTGACCCCTCGCCACCCATCACGATGAATCTGGTTTAATTTCCGGCAGTGGTAAAAATCCGGATTTATGAATATGGGAACCGCGAGGGACATTTCTGTCCGCTGGTGATTTTTTCCCCAGGGATTCTCCCGTTTACCTTCACTATTAAATTTCTCCGCTGTTAAGGGTCACTTCCAGATTTTCGCACATGGGAATTGTTCCAGACGAAGCCGCTGGTCGCCGTGTTTTCTCGGGATATCCATTTAACCCCGCCCTTGCATTCCTGTGCTGCTCCATCCTCACCTTGCTTCACCCATATCGACCCTCAAGACCTCGATGTTAGGAGCTGCCCAAATCTCTCTACACTCTAATAACTCTTTGCTGTTCCATCGTCTTGTCATGTCGCTACCATACGTGCTCAAAGCATCATCTGTTTAGGCGGTCGTATACCTGGAGCTAATTGCGCGATTATGGCTCAGAAACAACTGTGCTATAAGGGCTAAAACGATACGGGCATCATGCGAGCCATCGCCTTTACGCCCAAAGCCCTCAGTTGGCGTCCAGAGTTTTCGTCGCGTTGCAAGCGTATAAGAGATTTTAAGCAGCGACAATATAATTTTATTTGTGGAAAGTCTATAGCAAAATTCGATACAGGCTCCTGTCGTAGTTGAGCTCGTGCGCGGGTAGTATATTTTAAAATGCATCACTCCAATGAAACGGTTTTTAACGATGTTGTCAGATACAAGATATAGATTATAGCATACGTCATATCTTGGAAGTGATTTTCTGTTCTCGTCTGGAGAATATTTTATTTTCCGTCCGTAGGTGAATGTATTGAGGACACGTTTAAAAGTTTCGTCAAAAAATTCGTATTTCCAATATGATGCAGCGGACTTTCTTTCTCTTTTCTCTCTCTCTGGCATTTCCTCATAATATAATCTGTACAAGCACAAACTTGGTATACGCTGTTCATGGTAAAGTGAGCACTTTCGAAGTCCTATATACTTTTCCCTTTCAACCATTATTTATCTTTTAACCACTTTTTAAAATAAATATTGCACTGTAAAGGTGATATTCCTATGAAGCGGCTGACGCAGTGCGTGTGACACAACACACTGCGTCAACGTAATCATACCAGACTATTTCCTATCATGCGTCAGCCGTTTGCGGCGACCGTTTGGAAGGGAGAGCCTTGTGGCCGTGCCCCTTCGAGAGCAATGTCGACGCAGCGCAACGCAAGTGTCGACGTGCAGTCCCGTGCATGTTGTATACGAACAAGTTTTATTCCGTTGTGGAAGATGAAGACTGGTAACGGTGTTAAATTTCCTTGTATTAGATAACAAGTCGGGTGTACAAAGATCAGATTAATAAAACATGAAAAATAGCGAATTCGACGAAGATCAGATAAATATAATTGTTTTTTAATATTTGTCATGAGTGTAACCATCGACATAAGTAAAAAGTGACTAGTGTGCAGTTTGTAAAATAGTAAGCTAGCTGATCCTACAACTACCGTATTGCATACCTACAATGTTTTTATATACATTGCTTGCTTGTGACGCATACGTTCATTATATCACACAGTGTATGTTAAATACACAAATATAACATTAAACGCGGACCTACATTATTCGAGTAGAGTGAATTCTTTGATATCAAATATATATACTATTTATTATAAATTAATTAATTGTTAGTGTAGTTTACCATTACACTTAATTGAATTAAATCATAAATAGCTGGCCTAGTGGTTCTAGTTCTTATTTAATATGTTACTGTGTAAGTATCTGAATACTCTACAAAATCGCAATATCGCAAAGCCATCCTACAATGTGTATTTTAGATGGTAGTGTTTCACATTGTATCTATTATAAATGGTATGTTATTATTACACTAAATACATCTCTAAGAAATGTGCATTACATTCATTACAATAATAAACAGTGATTTCTTCTTGGGCATTACAGTATCGTATAAAATATCATAACTGCTAGCAAACAAAATCAATTTTCAGATTAAACCTCATCACACAGTTTATGTTGAATTGCACAATCAGTAAATAGCTGGCCTAGTGGGTTCTAGTAACAGACTTATTTTGGCACGATATTGTCCCTGCGGGACTGTGTAAGTATATCATGAATGACTCTCTCACAGAAATCTGCCAATATTCGCAAAACCGCCAGCCCTAGCAAGTGGTAGTAAATTTTCAGATGGTAGTGGTTCACTTGTATCTACTTCATAATGAGATTTATTTTTACTCTCCATGAATACATCTCTAAGTAAATTGTGCATACATCATGCTACAATAATCAAATCAGTCGTCGTCTCTGGCTTTACAGTGATCGGTGAGTAAAATATGCGGAAAACTTGGCTCAGCAAAGCAAAATCATTTTCAGAAACTCTGCGAGCTTAGAAAGACGGTAGTTAAAAATAGCCTTTTCATTGTTAGCGCTTGCAGCTGGTCCAGAAAATGGTTTCATCATGTTTGCATGCAACCTAAATGCCTCATCACCTACGAAAACGCGAGGTGAAACAACGTCGGAAGCCGGTAGCTTGCAGGGTGGGGGAAACATATTACCACTTCTGAATTTCTTACCAATGTTACTTTTGTCGAAAATTCCGCTGTCGCCTTCCTTTCTGTACGACCCAACAGCAAGCAACACAAACTTATAGTTCGCATCGACAACAGCACGCAATACTATAGAGAATAATTGTTTGTGATTTAAGTAAAGCGAGCTACAATGTGCAGGGGAAACAATGCGAACGGTGCTTCCCGTCAACAGCTGCCACGCAGTTTGGAAAGTCCCGTTTTCGTCCGAAGTCCTCAGATTTCATTTTCAATTCATCGGGTGAGAGTGGTGGCAAAATATAGGAAGTAACTGCGTGCGTAGAACTGCCAGCGCATGTTGTAAAATTCTGCTAACGTAACTAGCAGATATTATAAATGCAAACGCTAGTGACATGAATGATTCTCCTGTTCCCATAAATAAAAAAAAAAAATTAATAAATAAAAAAAAATAAAAAAAAATAAAAAAAAAAATGACTAAAATAACCAGATAATTTCGTAGCGAATCGATTTATTATTAGTAACACTATTAGGTTCCTTCACTATATATATTTGTGTATTTGTAAAGGTAAAGTGCTCATGCAACTGTAACATTGTTTTCATGCAGCATTTGTAATGTGTGTGTGAGTTTTCACATATATAGCCGTAAACACACAATCATTTAAACTATGCATTATAACACATCAATACCTATGTGTAAGTGTGTACTGAAATACAGGACGACTTACAGATAGTACATAGTGTATGCCTGAAATTACAAATACCATAAACCGGATGGACAGATTACAAATTCACACCTACTGTGGGTTTTCTAAAAACATAAAAAATAGGCTATTTCTGTATGGAAAAACATAACATATTTTACTAGAAATTTACACAAAACTCTTACTGTGTACGTAATCGTCAAATACTAACGAAATACTGATTTCTTTAATACATTCCATTTCAGCCGACAACTGTAACAAACGATGGAGGAACTCGAAGACATCTATCGCAAACGACAAAAGGTGTAAGGAACTGGACGTTCTGCTTCGAGTAAAGGGAAGTCATGGCCACGAGCTTATATGCTAACATTTCTTGGCCGAGTGGATCATAAGCGAGAGTAAGCAGTACTCAGATATTCTCTCTTGACATACGTTTTGCATGCCACTGAAGTACTCAAGTATACGTCAATGTAATTGTTCGTAATTTGACACAAGCATTTCCAACGTTCATTGTGAAGACACCAGCAGCCGAGAAGACTACGTGATAATGGACGAATGCACTGGCACGGATGAAGCTGATGCACCACCGAATTCTCCGATCACAAAGGATTCTTCAACACACAATGTGGACATACCGGTAGATTCAGTTCGCCCGGCTAGTAAACATCGACAAGATGACAAACTTATAAAGTTGTTCGAGGAAAGGCACATCGCGAGACAACACACCATTAACAGACTCAGCGTGAATAGTGATGATGAGGTTGGTGTATTTTTTAAAAATATAGCGATGTATATCAGGAAAATTGAGACTTGATTGTTTCATGAAGCAAAATTGAGATCACTGCAGATGGTTTTTGAGTTGGAACATAGAAACACACAACAGTTAAATTTCCCACCAGTGCCACCAGAATCACCAACTAGTACCAGTACGTAAGTCCCATCACCATCACCATCTAGTACCAGTACGTACGTCCCATCATCATCACCATCTAGTACCAGTACGTACGTCCCATCATCATCACCATCTAGTACCAGTACGTACGTCCAATAACCATCACCAACTAATACCAGTACGTACGTCCCATCACCATCACCATCTAGTACCAGTACATACGTCCCATCACCATCACCATCTAGTACCAGTACGTACGTCCCATCACCATCACCATCTAGTACCAGTACGTACGTCCCATCACCATCTAGTACCAGTACGTACGTCCCATCACCATCACCATCTAGTATCAGTACGTACGTGCCATCACCATCACCATCTAGTACCAGTACGTACGTCCCATCACCATCACCATCTAGTACCACTACGTACGTCCCATCACCATCACCATCTAGTATCAGTACGTACGTCCCATCACCATCACCATCTAGTACCAGTACGTACGTCCCATCACCATCACCAACTAATACCAGTACGTACGTCCCATCACCATCACCATCTAGTACCAGTACGTACGTCCCATCACCATCTAGTACCAGTACGTACGTCCCATCACCATCACCATCTAGTACCAGTACGTACGTCCCATCACCATCACCAACTAATACCAGTACGTACGTCCCATCACTATCACCATCTAGAACCAGTACGTACGTCCCATCACCATCACCATCTAGTACCAGTATGTACGTCCCATCACCATCACCAACTAATACCAGTACGTACGTCCCATCACCATCACCATCTAGTACCAGTACGTACGTCCCATCACCATCACCATCTAGTACCAATACTTACTTCCCATCACCATCACCATCTAGTACCAGTACGTACGTCCCATCACCATCACCAACTAATACCAGTACGTACGTCCCATCACCATCACCATCTAGAACCAGTACGTACGTCCCATCACCATCTAAACCAGTACGTACGTCCCATCACCATCACCAGCTAGTACCAGTACTTACGTCCCATCACCATCACCATCTAGTACCAGTACGTACGTCCCATCACCATCACCATCTAGTAATCATCACTCTACCCAAGGTTTCTCGTATGATTGTTTTCTATTTGAAACACCCACATCATTTGGAAACCTTAACCTACAAGTAGATCACTACAACTATTTTACAAAACAAATTATTTTATTTTACTCACCTCAGTGTAATGGCTAATTTTTGGTCTGGTGTCACAGGATATGGATATCTACTTGTAGAATCCTTCTTGAGATCATGTTTAACCAGATCGAGGACATAGTTAAACTGAGCAATGTTTAGCCTGAAGAATTCGCGAAATTTCGTGTAATTCTGTAGTAAATGTCGATTTATAAGTATTGTATAATAAACTTCTTCACGTCTTGTTTCAAACATAGGGTGTATTTCAGCATTTCTCTCATTACTGAATTGTTGCAGTACAATTTGGTCCTCTTCATTTTCTTCCGAATGTAAATACAACAATAATTCGAGCTCGCTCATGCCAACTCACTCTGCCAGATAGCACACTACTGACGTTCACGGCTGACGCTTCATAGGAATCATACCCCAATGCGTCAGCCGCATGAATCAGCCGCTTCATAGGAATAGCACCTTAAGTAACAAACACTCTGTATATTCCACCGCACTCGGAAGTTAACGTCTAAGGCTAAAATAAAATATATTTATTTGCTATTATTCCAAATGAGAGGGCTTTAAAAAGTGCTCATTTTACCGTCGATAGCCTATGGATTCTGTGGCGTATTCTGAACTCTAAAATCGGTCTTTATATTCCATTTGGACACTAATATTTTATTTTGTGCGTCTAGTTGGAATATACTGTATACTAACGTTGTAACATCTATTTTGACACTTTTCATAATACTGTAAATGAACGTCCGATCTCTTTTATATACCAGTTTAACCTGGTAGACTGTTCATGTTTAACTGAGAACTTTCAAAAACTCTGCTTCAACAATACGGAAAATCAATATTGCTATGGAACAAATCACTTCATTCATGCGCCGATAAAGTGAAGATGTGAAATTTTAAGGAACGATAATAAAACAGTACATTTCACTCATATTTGCACAAAGAAAACAGAATCTAAATAAAATGATTTTAGCTTTCGCGAAACATAAACGCCAGTCATTCAGTCTGACAATACGATGTAGAACTACTTTCCACAAATCGTTGCCAACTTTACGGAGAGCATGCCGGCCTGTCCGTTAAAATATAGGATAATAAGTTTAAAAGAAGAGACATTTACTTTTAACAGTTGATTTTAGAAGTTTCCAATTTACCTCGAACGGGCTGTTACAAACAAACCCAAATTTTTTTTTTGATACGTGCAGATGCAAATAGTTTGTTGAATTGAGCGGCGTGGGAAATAGTTATATTGGAAATTATTTCTTTCTAAGGCCTCGCCACATTACAGTAATATAATTATAGGATAGTGAAATTTCACATACACAACTTTTGCAAGTTTTACCCCCAAAGAATCAAGGCCAGTTGCTCAAATGTCTTTGACAGACTTTCAGCGTGGAGCCACTAATGCGAGAATCAAATATAATCTGAAATCAGCGGAAACACTAATTGAATATAATTGACTCAAATAATGTCTTCTTTGCCATAAAATTTCTGTGACTTAATGGAATTAAGAGAAAATTACTAGTTTGCGTTTTTTACCGAGCTGTATACGTATATTGAGCGTTGACAGGAGTTGTTTGCCGTTACAATAAAATAGTTTATACTCCTATATCGAATGTGCATCGAGTTCAGTAATTAGATGTTAGTGTTTATGTTGGTAAATTAAAACATTACGAACATCTTGAAATAAATAATGGCCTATATCCTGTATTCTCAAGTCAATTTATTACAATATATGTGATTTCCAAATGTACTGTATTATATCAAGATTTAGAAACACTTAAGTCTTCTACTGCTGTACTTTTATAGCTTTGGAAGAGAAAATATCACTTCGCCATTTTGAAACAACATTAATTGGATTTTCGTGAGCATTCTTCTGAAACTGGTCAGCCCTGCTAAGAGTCTGTTGTCTTGTTCCGTCTCGTGAATATATTTACTCGTTTCCCCCTCCATTCCTTAATCCTACAGTCTTCCATATGGCGCCTCCAGTATGCCTCGTGGCATGTATCTGAGATGAAAATTCACACGCGTAAAGTTTACAGCGCGCACAATAAAACTCGGAACTGCTTCGAGCGCGAGATGTTGATGCTTTATCTTTACTGTCGCTCGATAGTGAAAAATATATGGCCCGTATGTACCCTGCCATTTCAAACCGCAGCATAAGGCGCCGCATGCAGAAGCATACTCGTATCTAGTCGTAGGTTCGCACTTTCGTGGAATCGTATGTGAGATGTTTTTCCGGAAAAAAAAAAAAAAAGATATTTCATTTTAGACGTCATCATCCCATCTCAATGTATAAGTCCTAAGATACAGATTGAATCATGACATATATATTTTTTGCTTCTATTAATATGTAGCTATGCAATATATTATATCTTGCACATCAATGATTATTGTGAGTACAAAGGACTGCAATGTAGTAAATGATTCTACTGTAACAAAGAAAACACACGTTATTAAACAGCAGTGGATTTGCTTCGACCACTCTTGGTAACACAATGTGGATAGCTTAAAAAAAAAAAAAAAAAAAAAACTTAAAAAATTTGCTAAAAAATTCATGCCAGTTATTTACGGAGGATTCTTGATTTAAAAAATACATATACATCGGTTTTTCTAAATTTTTTACTGGTTGAAAGGGCAATAACCACTTTCTAAAACTTAATCAAAATATAGGAATTGCGTTGGGAAAATTACTTTACGTACAGGCTTGTTCTTGCTGACGTCACTGAAAAGGTATTTAAGAAATTATTCAGAGAATTTCCCAGTACTATTTAGACCTACCGGTATTCTATATCGGAGGAATCTCTTAAATGAAGCTGTTTGCCGAAAACAGTTTTAATAAATATATTATTTGTATAAACATAGAAATTCGGAAAATTCACGTTTGTCTGCGAATTCCTTTTTTTTTGTCTTCCGCTTGATGTAATGCAGTTTATATGTACCTCGCCAGCTGTTTTTTTATTTTTTTATTTTTTATTAGAAGTTAGGGACAGTTCCGAAATACACCCGGCGTTCCTTCATTACCGGAGAGCGAGCAAAACGCAAGTGTAAAAAAAAAAAAAAAAAAAAAAAAAACAGTGAGTATTTTATGTTGCGGCGCGCCAGAATCTACAGGAGCGAATGCCGATTTGCATTGAAATAGTCTGGACTTGGTAACGCAATAAAATGAATAACTATTTAGTGTGTTTATCACACCAAACGTAACATATTCCTATTTTATACACGCAGTTTTTAAAAGAACACAATTCCAACGTGCAGCTTTATAAAATGTACAACAGAAAGTAAAATACTGACAGCACAAGCAGAAAAGCAGCTTGTTGACTTTGGAAAGCAGTTCTGGCGTTCAAGGCAAGTTACAATTCAGCTGGGACGAACACTGTAGGTGTGGTATTTTAACCTCACTATTTGTTTTTATTTTTTTGTTCTCTGTTCCCTTGTGTATTTTCCTTCGTTTACCAAAATTGTATTTGTGCAGCCTACCAGTCCTGAATCCTATATTATTTGGTGTTCTCATTTTTAACAAAATGTCATTAAAGCATAAGTAACTTGTGAAACATGAAATACTTTGAATAATTGTGCAATTATCCATTCATGCATGAGTGAAATAGACTTGTGAAAATCAACATTTGAAAAAACACCCTAATCCATTATCTGCATGCATAGCTAGCAAAAAAAAGTGGAGGGTGCGGTTACTGTACCCGCACCCTCCACTTTT
Source organism: Dryococelus australis (assembly GCA_029891345.1). NCBI lineage: Eukaryota > Metazoa > Arthropoda > Insecta > Phasmatodea > Phasmatidae > Dryococelus > Dryococelus australis. Next base: position 59,842,395 of record CM056995.1, read on the forward strand.
TGTACTAGCTATGCATGCAGCTAATGGCTAGGGTGTTTTTTCAAAGGTTGATTTTCATAAGTCTGTTCGAGTCGTGAATGGACTATACATGTCAATATTAAGTCACGTTATGCACCAGCAAGCAATTTATAAAAAAAATATACCTAACATTATTACGTTTACATGAGCGACTAGCGACATTCGCAACGGAACTTCATTGTATGACAGAGTTAGATTATTATTGAAATTATAAGATATTTAGCCGCAACAAAACTAGAAAACAAAGCAATTGCCAATTCGGTAGAAATGCATTAAAAAAATGTCACATGAGTGGCAACTTAGTCCACGAAGTGTAAGTTTGGCGTGTTCGATGCTTTTGAACGTATGTGTATCGGATATATGAGTATCATTCAATGCAATCACGCACGTTTCATTCTTTGAGCAAGCAGGTATTGGAATGCCTTGAGAGAGTATCTCACAGGACAGGCAAGAGAGGTCAGCTTTGGTTCACAGGAACACTAGTAAAGTAGCATCGAAGAAAAGCGTATTATGAAATGGCTTAAGTAATGCGGAGGCAAAACATAATCTATTTACGCACGTTCCATGGATACAAAGTGTGTTTCACTTCGAATTGTAGTATAAAACATCATTGTATTTTTTTTCCCCGTATTTCTGATTACGTAAGAGATTTCTGGTAGCCATTATGTTCCTGCTCGGAGGGGCCGCGGTGGTTTAGTGGTTAGACTACTCTCCTTCTATCTAGGCGAACCAGGTTCGATTCCCGGCATGTGGGAATCGTACCCTGACGTTGCCGCTGGTCGGCCTGTTTTCTCGGAGATCTCCCGTTTCCTCTGCCCTTTCATTCCGATGCTGCCCCATACCCACCTCACTTCACCCTCATTGGCTCTCAAGACCTCGCTGTCACTCTTCACTAACGTCCTATTGGCCCGAGCTACAGTAACGTTTACTATAAAACGATCATTATCGACTGGTCATTTACTTTTCATAATTTTTTTATCCATGAAAATTATTGTTGTCATGAAGAGCTCTTGTAAGAACCTGATGGAATATGAGGAATAATCGTGTTAAGCTTTGTTTTCGAGGGCAGAGAAATTATGTTTGCTAAACATGTACTGAGGCGTATTTATGACAGGCGTAAAACTGCATGTCACGTGGGTTTTCGGGAGAGGATGGAGGGTCGATAAAACGTTGAAAACGAATGGAGAAGGTGGGAAGGAGTGGAATGGTTTAGGTGACTCTGAACAATGAGGTCTTGGCAGCTAATGAGAGCGAAGTGAGAAGAATATGGAGTAGCGATGGAATGCAAGTGCGGAGGAAACGGGAGTACTCGGAGGAAACTCGCTGGACAACGTAAACGCCTACTACGTTTCGAATATGGGAAAACTTGGGTTTGGATTGAACCCAGATCGCCGTGGTTATAACAGTCTAGTGCGTTGTCCACGCCCCTGCAACACATTCGTAGTACATAACACAGGTATTAGTATGGACCCAGTCCCCGCCTATATGCCATTACTGGGTGTGTGATGTTTTGCCATTTGGCTATATTGCGTTGTCATATTTGATGTAATCGGATTCCCTATACCCCTAATGATGTAGTATTTGCTACGTGAACTTAGTCCATTTTCCATCCGACCGGCATATGGTGTCCCGTTTGTCTTTACGACGATTAGGACACAACCGGCAGCAATAAATGATGATGATAATAATTTGAGCTATATTTACATATGGAGAAAATAACTGATACCATTCGGAAAAGGATTGCTTTCTATGGGCACTTGATGAGAATGAGTTCAGAAAGACTATCCAATCAAATCTTCACCTACTTTTTGAATAAGAATACCAAAGGGGTCTGATTTTCCGAAGTAGAGAAAGACTTACAAGAACTGGGGATCTCCCATGATGACATCTTGGAACGTGGCCCTCTGAAGAAGAAACTTCAAGGATATCAGGATTTCCAGCCAAAGCCCAAAATGAAGACAGGCAAGGTGTGGACCGAAGAACGTAGGGTAGCTCACAGAAAAAGAATGCAAGAATACTGGACAAACGTTAAGGGACGAAGGAAACAGTTGAAATAGCGTGGTCCATAGTTGACCAAAACGATAAAAAAAAAAAAATTATTTTTATAAGGGAAACTCCCTAGCGGTCACCATTCCTGATTTACCGAAAGGGGCGTGTACTTCCCGGTCTGTGCTTGAACAGTGCGGCGAGCTGGTCGACTCTTTGACTGCGTGTCTAAAATTTTCCTGCGTTTTGAAGATATTTCACAATTATAAAACACGATATCAATGAAAAGAGGATAAAAATGCAAAATCAGTTGAAAAATAATTTTAACCTACATCTTTTCTAACACAATTTTCAGCATTTCAACACTGAATCCTACGCGAAACAAATTTCAAAAAGTAATGTTAAAACAATGATACATTCGAGCTGGAGATTTCTTGAAACAAGGTCCGCCACGAAGCCATTTTCTCGAAGTCTGTCATTTTGTTCGCCTGCAATTGGGATTCAACTTATAGCTATTTTTAATTTAAATTTAATGTGGAAATTTAAACATTTTGTTGACTAACCACATAAAGGATTTCCGTACAATAGCAAGTAATTAAACCGTCCACAAACAAGCTGATTTTGCAAGATCTTTAGTTAATGCAGCAAAAGTCATACAAATAAAAATATACCGTAACTAGTTCTGTAAATTAATTCTCCATTTTCCTAATTTTTTTATACTTTTTATTTAATACCACAGGATTATATAAAAAACTAAATATAAATAAACTGGTTTTTGGAACTTTTGAGACCAAAGAAAGGATTTAACTGTGGAGGGTTTCAGTTTTAATTTACGAAAATGGATAATACTTGTTCAAGGGTCGAAAGTGGTCCCGGTTTTGCATCGTAATTGCCCACAAGTGTCATGTATACTAAGAAACACCGTAGGCTGATCTACGACACCTATTTGAGGTTACGCCTAATACACTAGTGCTGGTGGGTGTGCCTGTGGGAGGTAAAAAAAAAATTGAATCCTTTTCCCGTGTGGCCCCGTCACCTTTGGTTGAGCCAAGGTCGGACTGAGATAGGACTCTGTTGCTGGTAGCGGCTGAAAATTCGCTAGATTTTTACCACTCGACAGATAGCACAGGTTGGACAGGCCAACGATAAGTTTAACTGCATCTGTGGAATTGCACCAAAGGCACAACACACCGCATCCGTGCGAAATCAGTGTAATAATACATTTTTCCATGTGAACTGTTTTTTACAAGGCATTACCGACACGCTTATTTCATGTACGTTTTATTTATATTAATTAAAAAGTAAAAATAATATTTTTATACATAACTAGACACCAGAGAATTTTGCGGGTTCATTTCTAGGCAAGTTAGAATCCACACACTTGTACGTTCATTTTACTTTTTTAATTGGTCGTCGTGGTGTTTGACACCTCCTGGAGATAAATGAGCCAATAACAAACAAGCTATAAATTGTGCGCCCAACCACCGCCTTTTACTACCACAACAATCAATCCATAAACAGTTTATATCTGTATGATAATATATAAAGCTGTGAATTCTAGCCTACAGGTCACTGAACTCGCGAATTTCTCGGGTCTCTATACATAACATAAAAGTAAAAGTTCAAGTTAACAAAATATAAGGTACCTTTATGTCAACTCGAGTATATATCGCTTGTGATACACGACATATTTAGAAAACGAACAAACACATAATATAAGGGTTAGTTTTTCAAAGGTTTGATTCAATAAGTGCGAAGAAACGGCTAGTAGATAGAGCCGCGAGTATTTCGCGGATTGAGTTGGCAGCAAGCTAGGCTGGTCAGCCCTCTATACACTCGAGACATTATCGTTTCCATATTGGTTGCTGCTATAAAGTGAGGCCTCTCTACAACAGGACTTTTAAACACACACACACTACTGTTCCCTGCTTATTACTGACTCAATTAAATTGGGCGTGTCTAAAGAACTGTCGCCCAATCACAACTAGGAGAAAAGAATAAGTTTTTGGAGCCTGCCTCACCTCCGAGTGAATTAGCGAAATACTCCTGGCTCTACTAATAGATTATAGTATGGGTATGGTAGGCTCATAGGTAAATGAGATGTGGAGTCGCCCTAAGTATGTTGCATGTTTGCCCGTAATTTGCTGAAAGCTCCTTCAGAACCAGCATAGCTGTTCGATTGGCGGGAGGTAGAGAGTGCCGAGGCGTACATCAACACACGTCGGTGGGAAAGGAATCAGATTTCTCGTCACTGGATCGACCGGATGTGCGCGACGAGAGGCGAGGTTGGTCAGCGACGAGATTCAATCGCAATGGCAAATTGATGAGCTGTCCGTGATCCGTGGAACTGACGGACGTGTGTATATTTTATCTTCACTAATTTACCAAGGTATGTGTGTGTGTGTGTGTGACCGGCGTATAGCAGAGAGGTTTGGGGGGCTCATCTGAGGCTGCACATTCTTTATACAACAATTATTCATTTTAGTTTCGTAACAGAAGAGTCGGTGTCGTTACTGAAAATGTTTCCCTATAGGAGCATTACATTTCATGTTTATTTTCAAATTTTTGTACCTGATTGATAGCTGTCCCCTGGTTGTCATTAAAAGGTGAGAATGAATATATAAAATTTTAAGTTATGTTAATTGTTGCAAAATATGCATTAGTAGTTTATATATTATGTCTGTAATGATGGGTAAAGTAATTAGACAAGCTTATACTATCGCATTTTGAAATGAATCCTCCTAAAGTTTAATCACGAAGAAATGAATAAAAAAAATTTAGTATAGCGGGTGACATGGGCTCTTAATAACATGGTATTGAGAGCCGATGAGGATGAAACGAGGTGAGTATGGAGCAGCGCCAGAGTACAAGGGTGGGGGAAACAGGAGATTGCCGAGAAAACCCGCCAACCAGCGACATCGTTCGGCTGGATTCCCACATGCAGGTATCCGGGGGCGTCCTTCTCCGGGAATCGAACCCGGCTCGCCTTGGTGGGGGGCGAACGCTCTAGCCACTGCGGGCACCGCGGCCCCAATGCCGAGGTAAAAGTCCCAATCAAATTCTCTTTACTATTTAGAATGATGAGTAATCCATCCTTTACATTTGGAGTAATTTTAACTCGGAACGTTGCTGACGTAATGTGGCGAAGTCATACTTATACACTTAACATCTTCAAAGAATGCGAACTTCACAATGTTATGGTGAACTCCATACAACTATGTTAAATTCAGATGACCTTTTATTTTGTCGGCGGTGCGCAAAGAGCAGCTATACGAAGTTCTTAAAATATTGTTTAGAATTTTTATTTGTGGGCGATATGTACTCAGTTTTTTATATCTGGTATCTGTGAAGTTTTTTGTTTTTCAGTTGGAGGTGCTTATTGTCATTATGATTATTTTTCAACTTCACGTTGCCAATGCCACTACCACTAGCTTCACATTCTGAAGCTAATCGCTTGCATGCGAATTTATGGATTAATATGATATCTATGTGCGGCTTTGCCTGTGAAGACAACTGGCGAATGGAAAATCATTGTCGCAGTTCACGTGGTAAATTCAAATGAATACAGGGAGTTGTATGACTAACTGGGTGCATCTTAATGCAACATCGGGCACGATGCAACGTGAAAATTTCCATCAGGCTTTTGTGAATAGTGCCATGACAGAGAAAGAGTTGTGATCTTTGTCGTCGCGAGCTCATATCTGTACAGTGATTGCATCTGAAACTGCAATGTTTGATGCCACACTTTTCAAATCAACATATAGAAATAATACGTGACTGTAATTACGCACATTTAAATGTAAACGCTGACTGGGGCAGTTAAAGAAGTATCAGTATGGCAAATACGGGGAACCAGATCTATGGCAACGAAAATTGAGTCTTGAGAAAAAGATGAAGATTGTAAACCTGTTAAATAATATTCCTTTACGTAATATAACTGTATCATACGTAAGTGATGCGTGATATATCTCTATAATGCATTGCGTGTGGCGTGCAATCACAGTCAGCAAGTTTGTGGATTAATAAGCGCCTTGATTGTAGGCAGCCGCTCATCACCACGTCCACGAACCTATTTATTGAACCACATACGATGTGTGGTATATGACCTGATGCATAATATATTGTGGTGCGACATTTCATTTTATGCTACACTTGCTCTTTGCACATTTGAAAGCGCCAGTGAAATGGAAATAACTCGCGTAGTAATTAGTAGATTGCGCGAGAGAAAATTTAATTATAACGAAAGTTAAAAGCAACAGCTCTTACTCCGGGTTTGCTGAAAATAATTTTTAACGACTAGGAAAAACTGAAACGAACAACAGAAATTAATGAAAATTCCCACAGCTAGATGAAAAATTCAACGTTTTTAGAGAAAACTAGTCCCTTAAGATATAAGGCGCGTAATTATAGGCGAACGACTTAAAAGTTATTGCAAGACACGTGTTATGCTCAGAGTAATATCAACATTTTTATGAAACACTCGTATAAACCAAGTGGTTGCGCCGAACCTTCAAACCTTCTTCTATAGAAGATATTATCTACCAAAAAAAAAAGTCATACGGAAATGTTATGAGACGACTACCATATCGTTTTTACGAAGATGAAAGTTTTGTTAAATATAGAGTAAGAACGTCCTGGCGTGACAATCGAGGGCTCTTTTGGTATCGAATTGCGTATCGATTCGCGCACTCGCCACTTGCAAGTCCAGAAGCACCCCTTCGGTCTTCGAAATGAGTCCCCGAAAAGTAGTTCCAGATATAATATATAATGTAAAATATACAAATTATAACATATAACTAACACACACATAACATGCCACTTAACGTTAAATATCTGTACATAACATAAGATATCAACATAATATATATGTGTATAACATAAACTATAATATTTTATTTAATATACAATATAAAATAATTCATATTACCCAATGTGTTATGTATGTTGCATGCTTGCTGATGTGCATAGATTAACTTGCCCTCTCCCGATCGAGCGAGTTAATCAGTGTGTGCGTGTGTGTGTGTGCGCGCGCGCGCCGAGTAGTAACCCGAAGAGTGAGCGGAGATATACAAAGGCGTGTCACTACCGACGTGATAAGCCTACTGGTACTCGTGCGCACCCGTCCTTCAGCGTATGGGATTAACGCTGCAAAGAATGTCCTGGTTATCGCCCTACGCTCTCTCGGGAGAGACTCGTGTTCCGGGGGGTTCTTTCAGATGGGGGACAGCGAGACTATTTGAGCCGCGATGTGACGGATCACCGAGCCGATATTATAGAGTTTGGAAGGTTGTGCGACCTCAAGCACCAGTCGCGCGAAGACAGAAAAGCGAAGAGAGGCGACTAGCGGGAGTGAAGTCTGCGGACTGCGAGCATCGGTAGAGTGAAGAGTGAGATTGGCGAGCGGGACTATTGAACTGGATGCGTGAGTATTAGGCATTTGGAACGACGGCAACAGACATATTAAATATGTGTAAATAATAAGTGAAAATTAAGTGTCTGTAAACTATAAAGAGACAGTGATAAGCACTCTGATCAGAACTAAGATAGAAATCTAATATTACGTTCACTGAGAATTAGAAAGTCACCGTGGATATAGGTAGTTTTATGATGTAAATAATTAAGTGCGTTAATATTTATATCATTATAAATAAATTAAGTAATTAAATTTAGTAATGAAATATTTGGTTGCGATTCACGCCCCACGATTTGGTTACATTGAAATGTTTTAGTGTAACATGTGTGGTTTTGGTGGTAGCAGTGGGAAAAGCCCCAGGATTGGACTGGCACTGTAAGGTTTAATGTATTTGTTACTTATGATGTTGTGTGTACTAATCGTACTAATATCTGCATGAACTTACACTACTCCGGAAACACCTCTTCCAATCCAAACAGAACACATGAATGGCACTGTAATAATGATAAGAATACTGGTACTGCACAAATTACCAACAAAAAACAATCAAATGATTGAGGAGTATTTGATCATTACTAATAAAAAAGTGAATGCAAAACATAAAAACTTACGGTTCACAAAAATAACGTATGCAGCACAATTTCAAAAGAAAGCTCTACTCAGAAAATTATAAAAATTGTTTAAATTTGGCAGCATAGTTTAATACAGTGTCTATTAAAAAAAAATTTCTTTCACTTTGGTTCGTCTTATCAGTCCATCTTTTTAATACCTCGGCTTAGCTCAATTAATAAAGATAATTAGTAAATACATTTGAACTCCGTTTCTGAGGAAAGTGTGGGCAAAATTCAAAGAAAATTCAGTAGGACAAATTCTTCAAAAGCCTTAAACAAACATTGCAGACATTAAAATTGCTGCCATATGCAACTTAATACAGGCTTTACTTAGCTGTAAGTTCGCACTGCAGCTACCAAAAAATTCTAATCAAGAAGAACGCTTCTTTTGCGTCATGCTCACACCATCTGCCTTAATTAACAGGTTAAAGCCCTCTTGACTATAGGAGCCTCTTAGTATTGCCTTTTTACTTCATTCCCGATAAGCTGGATCAGCAGTCCTGGCTGACCAGCTAAGCCATCCAGGATACAGCATGTCGCTGCTGAAGTTCGAACCAGATCATTTTTACAACACAGTCCAATTTGAATTTACCAAAACAATATAGGGTTCAAACTTGAAGCACTTTCAAAAATCTCTCTTACATATTACATTGTGTACTATGCTGCCAACTGTTGAACAATTTTTACATTTAAATATATATTACATTTCAATTTGTTTAAAACTGCTACTTCAAAACTCTGCATAAAAACATTACGTTAACCATAATTTAAATATTCTGAAATTAGTTTTAAAAATAGTTCATTAGAATACTAAACACTGCAATTTAATAAAATAAAAAAGACAAACAAACCTTTACCAAACATTACACGCATGTAGCGTAACTAAATAACAATGATTTTTGCCAATAGAACTGTCGGTAAGTAGTAAACATAAATATATGAGATTATAATAAAATAAAGTGTGTAGTTGAATTAAAATAAGAGTGTAAAATAAAATTTTATCATACGTCACAGTTATCTTATTTTTAGTAAGACCTTCATCCCTCACAAAATCGGATACGCTGCTCTGACGTCTTGTAACATGTACGATATACAATATACAATGTGCTATATAAATGTATTGCGTAAAATTTACAATATACAAGGTATAATATATAATTTACTGTATTTCATAAATGTTAAATCATATTGAATTATTCTATTACAGAAAATAAGTTTCCGCACAGTAATAATTTGTGTAAAACAATGAACATTGCTTTCACGAAAAGCATATAACTTGGGCGGTTTGATTTTTGTTGACATGGTTAATTTGCATTCACGTCGTCGACTTAAGACAATGTGTTAAACTGTCCCCCTAGAGAAAGAAATGCAGAGGTAGTCCTTACGTTTTACTGCCGAACAAAATCTCATGTCTCGTTTCCACGTACGTTGTTAGTATATTCCTGTTCAATCCTGTGTTTGGAATAGCACTTTTTATACGCCTGACTACCAGCATGGCGCCCCTGTCACGCGGATTTGCATAGCCTTTGGGCGCGGAAGCGTGAAATGCAGTTCGCTGATGAAGTATGCGGGTGTTCTCGCTTACATTAACTCCAAATTCTACCGTTCTTGATTGCATCGTAACGAGGATATCCCCCAAGTGACACAGTGTAATAGCCTTAGAATATATATATATATATTTTTATTGTCGCTATTGAATATTAATTCGTGATAGACTTGTTAAAGTGTTTGTGCTTGTATGAAAAAAAATGGGTGTCAATGCTAGAAGTAGTTTAATGTAAATATGAGACTTGGAGATTATTTTTATCTATAAAATTTAATTATTTCAAAATTAGGAACTTTTGAAGTTTACCGTGTGTTTTTGCTTGAAATTAGATCAAAAATATCACTGTAATGCTCCTATTTTCACATTAGTTCTTTGATCAAATGTGTTTGCTATTTGTAACAGTTTAAACTATCGCTTAGCATTTTATAAACGATTTTTTTTTTATATTTCAGGCAGTTTACCTGTTATTACAGAATCTTTAAATTCCATGTGCAAGAAAATACGTTCCCAGAAATTTTTTTGGTACAATTAATATTTCAGTGCCGTTTAGACACATCAGTTGGCTTTATTTTGCTGCAAATTACTTGTTTGTGTCGTAGGCATAGACGTAACACAGACAACTGAGATACCTAAAAGTGGTGTTATCACCTTTGAAATACGAAAACTGTGTCAGTGTCGTATGTTTTAATTCCATACATGATGCAGTATTCTAAATGCTTTTCGGGTAAATGCAAGCATACTAAGTATCCCTGACATATAGTTTAAAACTTTTAGCTGAAACGTCTCTATGAAAAATGAAATGTACGTAACAACGCGGTCATAACTAGTCCACGATTAATGTCTGGAATATTGACAACAATGCCGAGAGCGAATTACGAAAAGTAATTCTGTGATTTGACGTTATTTGAAAATATGGATCTAATTTGGAAATTGGGGGTTACTAAAGTTGTTTTTTTATTTATAAATGTGTTAAATAACTGGCACAAAAGTGGTACATTTGTGTTATCGAGAGCTGTTGATTTTTAAAGTCATATGTATATGATTACGTATAACCTGCCGAATGATGTGGTTACTTTGGTCCTTACGGATAACTGGCCTGAAGAATGATGGATAGCCTTTATTCTTTAGCAACTGTTGGAGACAAAAGTGCTTTGCTCTATTTCGTGGTTTACTTCACACAGTGCAGCGACAGAACGAGAAAACTTGGCGACAGTTAGAAAAGTAAATAATTTTTCGAACATCTGGGCTAAAGGTATCTGCAGGGGTTAAAGTAACCCCGCTTTAAGTATGTTCTCGAACACGTCTTACAACATTAGAGACGAGAGTTCGTAGGAAAAACTACGTGGAAATGATATGAACGGCTTGTGACCTACGGCAATTATTAAGAACGTTTTTAGTCTTCTAAAATGTGAAAATAGCGAGCATTTGCTTTAAACACATCGGAAACTTTTAAAGACGAAAGGAAAATTCGTGTAATGTATCAGAAAAGCCAGATCATCAGTATCTGACAAGGTAATTGCTAATAACTTCCCCAGTCATAAATAAATAGAGGGCGCTACTCTCACACAGTAAATTTTGTAGCTCTAACTGTATGCCAAACTTACAAGATATGTAATAAATCGCCATGAAACTCCATTTCGCTCCGTTTGCGATAAAACATCTCCCAAGTTAAGAATGGACGCCCAATTCCTCGGACGCAGGCAACTCGTTCAACGCAAGTCATTGCGTAAAATTGGGGTGTTGGGGGACGGGGGGGCTGTTTTATTTTAAAAACGGAACGGGATAATGTTTTAAAAGGCAAAAATGTTTGTAAATTTGGACGTGGTGAATTATCACACGTGAGAGTATCAATTTCTATTTTGTTCATGTGGGCGTTATTTACTGTTGTTTTCAGAGGCTTATGATCTACTTAGCTGATACATTGTGTGAATTAGTTTTCTTTTGTCTCTAATAATTTCAGATATTAAAATTAAACCCTTATTTCCCCAGTTTTGAAGACGAATAACGCCCTTAATAATCACTTAAGTCTACAAGTCGAACATACATGTTCTACCCTTTCTACACGTTCCTTCATATGAAATCACCTCCGAACCGTTGAAACACACGAGAACACCACGTATACCTATGTATGTGTACCTATACGTACACATACATTCATAAACACGCACGTTCACCCCCCCCCCCCTTCCCAGCTTCCCCCGCGAGTCGACTCCTAATTAGCGTATTCCAGGAGCTCTGCTTTCCTACTTTGCTTTATAATCCACAAAACAAACGTTGAAGTCGGCCCAAGTTGTTGAGGTAAATAGTGTCCACAGTAAAGTGAGCACTTTTGAAAGCCCTGCGTAAAATCTACTTGTATGCATATTGTGTATTATTTCACCATATTAACAATCAACATTGCCATTGACATGATCAATTTATTCATGCGTCGGTCAATTAAACTGTGAAATTCTTAGCAAAGTAAATATTTTACCAATTTTCTCATTTTTACACTTGCGTGCATTAAAGAACCAGAAAGCAGAAGAATTCATTTCGTAATTCACAAATGTTTACCTTATGCTTTTAATTTTAAGCTGAGAAGTGGAAATACTTTCTTTCAGACGTTGCCAACTTAACTGTGCGCATGACAGTAAGTCTGCTCGTGAATGCAGGTAGGGCAGGGACATTTTCAGAAGTTGCCAACTTAACTGTGCGCATGACAGTAAGTCTGCTCGTGAGTGCAGGTAGGGGCAGGGACATTTTCAGAAGTTGCCAACTTAACTGTGCGCATGACAGTAAGTCTGCTCGTGAGTGCAGGTAGGGGCAGGGACATTTTCAGAAGTTGCCAACTTAACTGTGCGCATGACAGTAAGTCTGCTCGTGAATGCAGGTAGGGGCAGGGACATTTTCAGAAGTTGCCAACTTAACTGTGCGCATGACAGTAAGTCTGCTCGTGAATGCAGGTAGGGGCAGGGACATTTTCAGAAGTTGCCAACTTAACTGTGCGCATGACAGTAAGTCTGCTCGTGAGTGCAGGTAGGGGCAGGGACATTTTCAGAAGTTGCCAACTTAACTGTGCGCATGACAGTAAGTCTGCTCGTGAATGCAGGTAGGGGCAGGGACATTTTCAGAAGTTGCCAACTTAACTGTGCGCATGACAGTAAGTCTGCTCGTGAATGCAGGTAGGGTCAGGGACATTTTCAGAAGGTCGATTTCCAAATTGCTCATTTACCGTGAACAGCCTTTACCACCAGGAAAATTGCAAATTTTGAAACTGCCACGATGGCCAAAAAGATTCCAAACTCTACCAAACAATAATAATTTAATCATTCGCGTCCGCTCCAATACCTCCTTTCACGTTTCTTAAGCGGGTTAGTACATCCATTTATCAACCTTTGGTCCCAATGTCACCACGATTGGATTTCAGACTTTGGACAGGCTCGGTATACGAAATATTGCCCATGCATTCAAGGCCCAGCGTAGTCGGAGGGGAAAACCTTCCACACAGCTATCTTTCGGCCTGGCAACATTCACTACGTTTTATATTTCAGTTAACATAATGGTATCTAATTTTTGGTTAATTGAACTTTTATTTATAAATTACAATATTTCATTTATAACTGATACGAATACAACACAGGGAGAAAATAGGTGTGTTAGTAATGCCTAGGAAAAAAAATAGTCCTTATGCAAAATATCATTACACTGAGCGCACAAGTGTGGTGCATCGTCCATTTGGTGAAATTTTCTATACTTGTTTAAACTTTGTTTCCGTGGGGCGAAGTAGTACTGGAAGTAGAACTCTATCAGGGCTTCATCAAAGTTGGAGGTAACCGAGAATTAACTATAGTGGGGAGACTCGCTGTATTAGTCGTGTGGGGGAATAGTTTTCCAGGGTTTCACAGATGCACCGTACATAGAAGCATTTTTCTTGGGTGGAGGGGGGGGGGCGGGGTGGGGAATAAGATTACCGTTTCTCTTGTATAGTTTTATATTATAAACATTTATATAATGAATTTTCGTCAGTTTGTATTTCTCTACATGCACCATTTTGCATATTAATATCATGGTGGATGTTCTTACCATGCGAATGCGAGGTCTTGAGGGCTGAATGCGTGGGCTGAATATTGGTTTTGCATATGTGCGAGGTGAGTCTGGAAACAGTACTTCGTAAGCTGCTTAGACAGGTAGGGAAGGCTGGATGTGCAGCATTATTCACGGATTAAAGGTGAAGTTGAAAGGTAAGTTTTGTTTCTTGCCCCTGAGAGCACAGCAAGCCCGCCGAACTGCAAGCCGACCGTGTACTACAGCGGAGTTGAGGACATCAAGTAGGCGAAACGAAGTGCCTGTGCGGGAAACACACACACGAACTTCAAACTGCCAAGACTGCTTCTGTGATCAACTGAATTAACTAACAATACAGCAGCGTGACGTGAAAAACTCTGACAGAGACGAGTAAAATGTCCTTCCAGCTTCCCACTTGTTCGATTAGCATATTGTGTCGTAATTTTGCCAGATAGCGATGTTCTTTGGGGAACATTGAAATGAAACCATTCAAAAGGTGTGTCGGCCTTGTTTACTTTTTCGAATGACCCTCCAATTCAGAAAAAAAATTTATTCGCACCCGACCAATGATTCGGAGACATGTTTCATTTCTTTACATTACATCGATTTATATTTTTCGGTTTTAAGATGCCATATTTCGTAAATGTTTCCCTCAAAATCTTGACATAATTAAGACATAACCGTAAACCATAAACCAAAATACCTCAAAATCACATATAAACATATTATTAAAAACGAAATAAGTCTAACTTCATGAACCTAACTTTCTCGCAGTTTCGCAAAACATATATCATAGGCACACTTTATTCACGTATGCTTCACTACCACTGACCACTTCCGGTTTGCACGCCTAGCTGCTGTTGAAATTGTAAGTTTTAAACAATTACAACCACCTAAACGTATGTTATAAACTATACATTTATCTTTTATAAATGAGACAATTTCCTTAGCATTTCATAGAAATTAATTAGGCAATTGTTTTAATTTTATTTAACATATAGTTCGAAAATAAATATATAATATATATAAGTATTACGTTAAATTAAATAGAAATATTACAATAAACTGACGATAAATATTAAAAATTAAGTTTTTGGAATAAATAGAGCATTATTTTGTTTTAAACAAATTAGCTCATTTACGATTCGTGCAAAAAACTCTTTGATGCTATTACCATATTCCCATTTTTGGTTCTTCAAAAATTTTGCTCAACATGCGCCGCACGTATATAATTTATTTATATTTCAATGTATATTTCAGGGTCATATTTAAAAAAAGAAATGGAACATTTAGTTGCCAAATCCATCGTGATACACTTCGATATTCTGTTTTTTTTTTTTTTAAGATATGTAAAAGAAATGGTAGGAAAATCGCATTGTCGTTGTAGAACATTCATATGCAATCTCTGCTGTTTGGCTGATTTTCATTATGATTCGTACACCTAACAATAATTTTGTTTTATACAGCGTGGACCAGAATTCATGTGCCAAACTCCAGGAGGCGATTCCTTGTGGAGAACAAGGTGGGGTGCACATTCACAACACTATCTTGTGATTATTAAGGGAGGTGCGCGGTGTTGAAAATTGAATTTTGAAATGCATAAATGTAAATATCGCAGAAATACTGTAGTGATTCGTACAAAATTATTTATAAGAGTATATAGTTCATGGATGAAGAGATATGGGCGCCTTTTGACATGTATACTTGTGAACACCAGCTTGTTGATTCTATTAAAGAAAATGTATAAAAACAGATTTACCTTCAGAATTATAACCATAAATCACCATGTTTCCTAGGATCATAACATCAGTAACTTGTACTAATATTCATGTAATAGTGCAACTTTAAGATAGGCTCTACCTACAGAAAGCACATGTAAAAATCAAATTTGTAACTTTAATAAAAGGCAATTCGAACACTACACATGACAACACGTTACAACTACCCTTCAAACTTAAAATTAATATTCAATAGAAGAACGAACTACTGACTGCATATGAAGAAGATGATAAAATAACGTGATTACTGTTTAGAAATCGAATTTAGTATGTTCCTAAAATAACATATGATGGCATGATTACGAATACGCGTAGATGATTATTTAGCTCAATTAAATGCGCAATGAAGGTAAATATTTCTGATATGCTTTCGGCTAGTAACTTAGTCTGGTGAAGCAACAAAACTCTTAATTGTGTGATTTTGAATTTAATAACAATGATCAGGATCTCTGAACTTTAGCTTCTTTGATGAATCACTTTCTGGAGAAATTTGAAAATGCAAGCTCATTACGTGAAAGGTGTCCATCTAGCAGCCGTTTCAAACATAAATGAACACTTCGGCCTTATTTGACGTCACGTAGACACGAAGTCATGGAGACCTGGCTGCCATCGAAGTCAAAGGCTCACCAAACTATAATTGATGAAAATTGGACTGCAGCACCGGTACAATTAGTCCCCATCGTAGATGTAGCCGTCATCAGGAGTGGACAATATCCTCCAAGACTGCAGGACATCCTCTTCAGCTTCAAATTATTTGGCTTGGCAGGACACTAGTAGCAACTGCACACCTCTTTCGTTAAGCCTTCTTACAGAAGTCTCCATTTCGTGGCCTCCCAAAAAAAAAAACCTCTGCTTTTTACTTTTCACGACATCTATAATTCTTCAAAAACCAATATTGTTCTCCGTGTAGTATAAATTATACAGATTAACTGTAAAAAGTATGAACAGTTTTCAAGTGTGTTGGTTTAACATCACAAACTTCATTTGTGACGCATAGTAGAATGCTTATTCCCACTGTAGTTTTATAACAATTTAACAAAATACTTTTTATGAAAATTTAGTAATCATTAATACACTCAATAAGAAGACATTAAATATAGATATTTAAGCAGGGGGTCCAAATATGGTGACGTAGTTTAACATGTGAACTATTGTATGATAAAATGAATATTGAGCGAAATGATAAGTGAGAACCAACTGTCGGGGAACTCCTTACAGTACTCGAGATGAAACGATAAAACCTTTTATTTATTGTTATTTGTTTAACAACGATGTTATGTAATAATGTTTAACCAAATAAACTAGTGTATTTAGTTTAACCAACGGGGGAGTTATTGTAAATATAATCTCTTTGGAGCGAACCTCGTCGTGTGTTATATTTCTTAGGACAACTATAGTGATTGAAATAATTTGTAGGAACTAACTAATAAAACAGTTCAAATATTTCCCTTAAATTTGTTTAATGTCACTGAAATAGGTTTTATTTATACATAAAATACTGCGAAAATCAGTTTCACGTGGAGTGCATGAAACAATTAAGCTTTGGTATAGGCCAAAAAAGCTATCCTTTGACATAGCTCATGCTAGTACACTCAAACACCCACTGAAATAATAATAATGTTACTTGAATAACACTTGTCTACAGAAAGTTTATAAAGTTGATACGCAAAACGTCTTTTTACATGTTTGAACTTAGTGGGCATGAAAATTTCTCACAAAATAGAGTTCACCCACGCATTTACTCTTTCATCATGGTCAGGAATCTAATAACACGCACTTTTTTAGCCTAACAGAGTAATTTCCAAGACACCGAGGAATACACAAGTCAAACGCCGTGGTGTATTATTATGCATAATTCACACTATTCGTTAAAATACGACTCGGTCGCCACATATCTACACTAACCAAGCGGCCAGCCATATTGGCCACTAGTCCTATTAGTCGTGACGTTACTAGCTGGGCTAGAGGAGGTTGTAAGACCTAGAAATCTCTGTAGCCTCAGGTCGATTCGCAATGAATTACGTGTATATAATGAACGTGTACATATCAAAATGAAAGTAGGTAATTTATACCACGTTGTTTACGGTCATCGTATGCATATCGTGTAGGGTATATCATCAATGTATAGACGTACAAAATGGCAATATTTCCTTTAGTGTCGTGAGCGTAACGTAACGCCTTCAGTGAATAGGAATGCAAGAACTATATTTATTTAAAGCTTTTAGATGAATAATAGTTCGTATGTTCTCATTTACTTTTCATATTAAAAATATTTTTTCAGGTATAAAATTTTCTTAAAGAATAATTATTTCACAAAAATCAAGTAAATTATAGTCTTGATTGACTGAATAAGCGCATTTACAATGAACCACACTTTTCATGCACACATTATATGCAGACGTGCCTTACGTACACGAAATCGATACAGAATTGAGCTTTGGAACGAAGCTGGGGCGGAATGCAGTAGCGAGAGAGAAGGGGATTATCCCGAGAAAACTCCCTGGACACGGGACTCTGTAAGCTTCATATACTCCCTGCGACATGAAAGGAGACCCATAACGTGTTTATTAATGTATCGTTAATTAATATGTAATTATTATTCTGTAAATGTAAGTACGTAAAACTTATGAACGCCGGACGTATTCAAATGGCCCATACGCTGGCACCAGTCTGTATAAAACGGTTTTATGTAGCCAATATGCATATATATATATATATATATATATATATATATATATATATATATATATATAATATATATATATATATATATATATATATATATGTAAATATGGGTAGTTGCACAATGTACATTGCATATGCAAAATAATAGTGCGTGGGTGTAGGTACAAAGCCAATGACTGTGAATATCTTGTAAAATAGCAATGTTTAAATATTTGAAAATATTGGTTCACCTTGTCAGTAAGCGAGAGAAGGAATAGAAATGCAATGCCCTTTATAATATTATTCCCTTAGCTTACGTGTACGACCTTTCCCATTACTTAGCTTTCATTTACGAAAGATAAAACAGTAGGTAGCCTACCAGCAAAGATAACTTGTTTTCATTTATGCTCAAACAAGCGTGTTTCACCAATTCTAGAGTTTTATTTGCTCGATCTGTGGAATGGCTGGCAGGAACATAACTTACCAGATGGTTACCATACGTTGGGCTGGAACTCTGTTACATACACACTTTGTGCACGCAGTATCACTTGATACACAATTAAATGTAACCAGAAAATACTTTATGATAATAGGGAGACACAGGGACTAATAACAGAATATGAGGTCGGCGACCACCGACATTAAATCATTTTTAAAGTCCAAATTTATTAAAACCTGTTCTTTAAATTTTTTTAAATTTTTATTTCCTTGTTTTATCTGGACTACTGCTAATGCTAAATAAAACCCTTGTGGAATTTAACAATGATCTAACAAGCCAAATAACATTCATAAATGACGTGGGAATGACCGTACCTAGGTTAAATAAAACTCCCTATATTATGCTAGACGTAGGCTAAAGCTCACTCACATAAAATCCATTAAAGTTAATGTTACTCTCTGAAGAAAAATAAATATTATGTGTATAAAAAAAAAAAAATCCAACAACACTGTTCTTCAGTGTGCCTAGCTCAGGAGAGTAGATTCTATCTCAAGTTACTGGTGGGCAAAATTTTTAGGCAAAGTTTTTAAGCTGGTCTCTCAGTAAGCTTGAAATCAACATGGCGTCGCCGATAGGGCAGAAACCTTCTAAAAGGATTATGGCGGACGCTGCGTACAACACATACAAGTAGTGCAATGAAGACTTATCTCACTGACGTTTTGTAGCTCTCGGTGCTCTTCCAGACGTAGGACGACTTTAGTGTTGCCAACAAACTATGATGTGAGGACTCGCAGGTGCAGGGTAACATACGATAACCGGGAGACGTCTGGGCACGCGAGTCCCCTCCTACTGTCTTACTACCTAGACTGCGGCTCGGCACGGACTGGTCTGTAGCGGAGTGGCAAGACAGCGGCCCGGCAGTATACTCGCGGATATAAAAACATTAGGCAAAACCGGACACGGAGAAGTTTGACTGGCGACAGCAGATAGTAGTGCTCTTGTGACAGTGTGTGCTGGGTGATGTTACCGTCTGTGTGCGCTATTCGACAGAAGTCAATTGCTTTTCTCTTATCGAGTGCAAATTTTCCTGTTAAATCATTCACCAGTATCGAATTCAAATCACGTTAGATAAAAGCAACAACGTTGAAGGTGAAATATATTCTGTGGTTTGACGTTTCCACATTTGCATAGCATGAAGACAAAATACATGTTTTACAAACGCTTTCGCCTTTAAAATGAAGAGGGGGAGGAGGAGGATATAAATATTTGATGTGAAGATTTACGGTGCGGCGTAGGAAATATCTCGACGAAAATGCATTACTCAGATAATATTTGTTTACATAATATGCCAACATTGGGGGGTTTGAGACAGCATAATGTCGAGCCAACGTAAACACACATTACAGCACAGCAGTTTACTTTTGACAAAAATACAAACTTCATGCAAATAATAACAATTAAGTCGTACAGAGCTGTCATCTATCTAGTCAATGCCAAATGTAATTTCCTAGCATATTCATAGTTGTTGGCACAATCTATTTGATGGTATAGAATTCTTGAATTGTGTCACGTATTACTGTCTTGTCGAAATCAGTCGCAATACACTCTTTAGGTTTGGGGCTGCGAATAAATCTGTAAAAAAAGTATAGTAAATTGAAGACTTTTTTAAATATAATAATTTTACATTAATTGAGACACGAATATTTAGAATAATCAGCGCTATACAATAACACAAAATATAACTGACAGAAGATACAAACCAATTCTTATTTATATTTGCATTCTACCGACAAAAATGATTTATGAAGTTGAAGCTAAAAAATAAATGTTTTTAATCAATATTCAAACCTCTCCCCTCAATAACTGCATTTAATTTAGCGCAAATATAGGCAAGCGAATCCCAACCAACCTGGCAGCAAATCATACAGTGTGGAACAATCACTGAATATATTACGTACATTGTAACTTGCAAATTATCTCCAATGAAATAAGCAGTTTGTTCTTCACTTTAAATAAGTTCATATTACCAGTGACAGTGTTCTGGTTGACCTATTGGCTGCCTCCTATGGCGCGGTCGGTTGAGCGTTGAGCGTGAGTGGTTCCGATTTCGAATCCCGGGTAGGGCATGTGTGTAATTTATGCTCTTCAGTATGGGTCACCCTTTCATGGGAAACATCACTTCCAATGCGAACACTGCGAGAACACAGTTGTCATGGTATTAAGAAATTGTGTGCTGTACATATGGAAAAATATTTGCATTTTTTCTTGTACTTTTACAAGTAAAACCATGGATACTTGTACCCAACTGAGTACCTGCCTTTTTTTTAATAAGTACATTAACCTAATGAGTAAACTTTGCAATATATATATTATATATATAATTTTTTATATTAAAGTTACGCTTAAATTTCAATTATATTGGCAAATAACGAATGTAAAAATATAATATGCTATCGAAAATATTTTTAAGTGTACCACAACTGTAATACAAAGATGATATTTTATACTATATCTAAAACAAATAAGCTATAAATTAAAATTGAACCTGCACCTTCTTGAGCAAATACGTTTGAACTTAACTGCAACACCAATAAATAAATTTATTTAACGATAGCGTTAGTTTCGAATCTGCTTGTCTAATAATTTGGCATGCATGTAATGTTAACCTTTTAATGTTTTAGTTTTTAATGCTTTACAAATAGGACTACATATTTGAACATTTATTGTTTCATAACGGAGAACTTATTTTCTCTTAGTGAATGTTGCGTTTGGAATAACATTTACTGGCATCAATCATTTACTAATGTTTATTACGGACTGTTAAATTAGTGCAAACAATTATTTTATCACAAAGGCTACAGACATATTTTTGCAGTTATTCACCGTGGTGAATGATTCGGAATGCTAGAAATAATACATAAACCGTCATAGTAATTATTAATACATTTTTATATAAACTCTCAATGATTTACTATGATTTGCATGAGCTTTATAATTTGAACACCTAGGCGTATGCAGACCACAATTTCACAAAAACTACCGTTATACACGGCCATAATGCTTACACGCAGATTAATTGGGTGGAATTTGTAAAGTAGATGGACATAACACTGTCATAGCGGCGGCATTTTTTATTTTATATAATCTGTGTGTAGGCTTTCTTTATACCACGGGACAGTCCACTCTGAGTAAAAATACCCATTATCGCCTCTTTGAGCACATAAAGCTATACAAAGTTTCTATAATTTCCAATGAAATCCATTGGCCGAAAGTTACTGTTTGGTTATACTTTGTTAAAATATACGCATAAATGAATTCACGTAATATTGCACCGAGTGATACAAACTACGCAGTATTTTAGTTGTATCATTTTTCTGATATGTGGTCGTTCACGAATATCGTGGGCAAGTGCAATTTGTAACACTGGGGATAACTTTTCCGTACCTCTGCAAACGTCTTGCGTCCTCCATTTCTCTACGTACAACTGACTCCCCCCCCCCCCCAACTGATGTTTGTGGAATAGCCGACAGCACGGCCAGATCTGCGCGCGCATGTCGTTCTCCCCTTGCTTGGTTTACCCCGCTTCCCGCACTTATAGACATGCCAGGAGGTCTAAAAGCGTGGGAGCGCTAGGGGCGACCGAGACATGCGCATAAACTCTCTCATCGCCTCTACGCGCGAATCACTACTGGCGTGCAGTTTTGCCGTCGATAACGCGTCGCTATGAAACTTTCAGCGGAGACCCTAACGAGTTATGACGTAATAATAAAAATAAAGGTTTGATTCACATCCCTATTCCTTTTTTAATGTTTTGCAATAGGAATATTCATTTCTAAAATGACCGTTAAAACACCCACTTGAGCCATTTTCACTATCACAAAAACATGCTTTAAAAGGAAATGGAGGAACTGAAAAGCTTTTACAGACGCGTAACGTTTCTCAAATGCTATTCATAAGCAGACCTCGTTCAGACACGTTAAACTTCTTTTAATTAAACGTTTTCTGCTGAAGCTCCGTACAGCGTTCGGCGGCCTGCAGCTGCGAAATTTAAACATGGAATCCCATGTTAAGGAAATTTCGTCTCAGTGCGTTAATTATAAAGATAGGCTTTTCAAAGAAAATGTATATTTGACGAAATTGTTAGGAGAAGATCTCTGCAAGCGTATATTATTATAGATAGGCAGTAGGGCTGTGTACTTATTTGTAAAACAAAAATATTAAAAATTCGTTGCAAACAGTCTATACCTGTCATGGAAACACATCCGCTGTACGGATATTCTCCTAAAAAACAATTCGCGAAGATAACATTTTGTTTGAAACTTATATCTTGAAAATTAACGCTCTGCAGAGAAATTTCCTTATCGTGGAATTTACTGTTTAAATTTCGCAGCAGTCAGGTGGGCAGCGCCCTTAATTCCAGGGGCGCTGAGCTCACGTCTGCTCGTGCAGGGGAGGTGTTTATGAAACAGTTTGCGCTGATGAGGAGCTGCGAAGTGCCCCACACCCGCTGGTTTGCGGCGAGAGAGAGAGAGAGAGAGAGAGAGAGAGAGAGAGAGAGAGAGAGAGAGAGAGAGAGAGAGAGAGAGAGAGCGTTTGTGTGAGTTATCGGTTCACCGCCCTGACCGCTAAGGGCAAACTTCACCCCGGACAACACGCAGTGCGGTGAGGGCTGCGTTTCGCGCCGGAACTCCGAGCCATGCGCTGTCGTTATTTGCAAGGTGAGAGTGCATGAGGGGCGATCGTACTCCAGCGATGCCTAGTTCCGCCAAGATAGATAATCAATAACAATAACCGCGCTTCGACTTCGGGGTACACCGTAAAAAAAAAAGCCAGTGATTGTTATTAGCAATTCTTCGCAAACTAGTTGGCAAAGATTGTTTAGTAACTTTGCTTTTGAAATATTGTACGTTTACAACATGTTGTTTTGGGAAACATACAAAATTGTTTATGTAGCTCAAAGTTTATATTAAACCTGAAGTCTTAAACATTTGCTTGTTAAAATTCTAGATCGGTTTTACACATTCTACACAAAGCTTTTGTGAAATTTAGTCTAATTAATTTGTAGTATATGAAAAAATATCTTTGGCAAATAAGTTTCCAAAAAATTCCTTGCGGAAATAGATAAAATGTGTAATACAGTGTAGGAGTGAGTAAAATATGACTTGGTCGTACATTTGGAGGGAGTTTTCATTACTAATGCCTGCACTGAGAAAAAGGTTTTGTTGAATAAAGTTTGTATAGGGTTTATAAAATAGCTTGTTGTTCAAACCAAAGTATTTTGTTGTTATTATTTCGTTGCCCCGAACGAAGATTTCGTGGGTGCAACCAAGGATTTGTTTTCCTCTACGTGCATTAAAAAGTTCCGGTCAGTAAAAAGAAAGTTAAAGCCCGAACGAGATTCGAACCTAGATCAGATGCGTCCGAGTGCTGCGGGGCACCAACCTCAGCTAAAATGACCAACTGAAATCAGATTGTTTTAAATACATAAATTTAAAATCCTGGACAACGTACGCAATTCAAATATTTCAAGGTTTTCAAATTTGATTTTTTTTTTGTTTCCCGTCGAAGTTGTGTTATCAGGATCTTTACATCGTTATTAAGCATCAATAAACGTACAGTAAACACTGTTACTATCCTAATTGTCTCAAGAAATACAAACAAACTCTCGAGCTGCTTTTTTGAACGAGGGCATTCAAATAAGTGGCGAAACAAATACATGCAGTTGATTCAACCAGATATATGGTTGACAGTCCAATTTATTTTGGCCCAACACAGAGGTCGTGTTCATTCATGCGTGTATTTTGTTAGATGGACAGAATTAAATTTGTTGGTCTTCAAGTTTTGTTTGCACAACAAAATAATTTGTTGAGGAAACTAAATATTGTTACGCGCTGCAGCTGGTACCGGCTGCGAACTCCTGTTATGCACGATCCGGAGTGACCCACAACGTCCCTTCCCTCACCCAGACAGACGCGCTCACCGCCTCATAACCCCCCTTTTTTTAAATCCCTTCTGGGGAAACCCGGGAATGATTTACAGCAGCTAGAGCTTGCTGATATCACAGCCCTTAATCCTCCCCCTGCTGAGGAGCCGACAAACATATAGGAAGCGCAAAAATATTCTGGAAATTAGGGCCTCGGTGCAACGAGGGATTAAGCGAAATTTCTGAGTTATGGCCTATGACCCTATAAATGCTGCAACGGTCCAACGACCATCAGTCTGGCGGAGGCCATCTGGCCGAGTGCAAAAGCGAAGTGAGGTGCAACCGACGATGGTGAGTGAGGTGGTTGTGGTGTGAATGGACGAGAGGGCGTGGCATCCGGCGAATGAAGACTACTGTGCGTGAGGGCTCTCGGAGAACGCTAGAACATTGAGGACTGGCGGGACATGGACTAAACTGAGGTGGGGCTGAATGTACATGTAATACGGATTTTACTGTAAATTTTATAACTGTCAAATATGGACCTATAATTTATAAAGTAATTGAATAAGTTTTGATATACTGTCTACTGGGAAGGTTTTTAAATTATTTGATTTAATTGATTTCTTTGAGGTAAATATAAATTTCATTTATTGACGTTATTAACTGTAAACAGTAAGTAATATCAATTTATTGTGATATATAGAGTCGAGAGAATTTTGTTGAAATTTATTGTAAATAAAATTATGAAATTATAATTAACATTTTTATTTGATTGAGACCTCCATCCCTTAACGAACTTTGTTTAACCCACTGAATTTCGAGACAGAAATTGTAACAACATATTTTTGGTCCTACACAAACAAATATTTTGTTCACTGTTCTTTCAATGTAGTCATTTTTAAGTAAACGTTGAAAAAAATCAGTG
This sequence comes from Dryococelus australis, assembly GCA_029891345.1. Classification (NCBI taxonomy): domain Eukaryota; kingdom Metazoa; phylum Arthropoda; class Insecta; order Phasmatodea; family Phasmatidae; genus Dryococelus; species Dryococelus australis. The sequence goes on from CM056995.1 coordinate 59,867,742, forward strand.
CTCAGATCTAAATGTGTGCGTTAGTTCACACCGGCGGACAGACTCCTAGTTTGCAGTTATTAAATACAAATTATTTATCATAATCATCGTCGTATTGCGAGGGTAGTGTTTAAAATGATGGCTTCTTAAGTTAGCGTCCCTGGTTTTATACGCCACAAATTACGAATTTATATATTAGTAACACGTTCGCATTCCTTTATAATTGCACAGTTCCACTTGGATGACTCTTAAATAAATATATTAGGCCCATGACAATGTTTGCTTTGAGCAGCGCAAACCGTATTTGTGCACTGGGAAAAAAATCATAAATAAATGTATTTGTACACGAAAACGAAATGAATGTGTTCCCAGCATTTCATACCTGATAACTTAATTATAGCGGTAAGAAAAGTTGACTTTGCAAATAACGTAAAAAGTGAATTTAAACACAGTTTTATACGATAAATAGTTTTTACTAGTGAATTCATATTGACTGCTGTGAAATGAAAATCAGATTTTATACGTAGAATATGCGTGAAATTGTTATTCAGTCATTAAAGAAGGTGCTTTTAAATTTTAACGGAAATATAAAACTTTTGTGATATGCGGTATATTCAGGAAACAACCATGTCTTACAAGAAGCTATTTTCAAAGGTTTTAGTCAAGACGTGCGAATATACCTTGAATATTAATATACTTAACTTGAAGTAAATATTTTTTCATCGTTCTTTCCATACTCACACTGTAAACACCGCTTTATTTGTTGCAACGTATGATTTGTTACCAAAAACAAATTTATATGTGAAAGAACGCAAATGAGGTGTGCAACAAACCAAGGGTTTGTTATATATAAATATATAAATATATCATTATTATTTCAGATTATTCCCCTTTAGGAGAGCGTGTAAACTTGAGCCAATCATTGTTTCACTTCATTTTTATCTTATCCTTTCTTCTCAAAGCCTCTTCATTAATTCGCTATGTTTTTTCTTCCTTTCCTCTGTCCATCTTCTCCCTATCATTTCTTTTTTAGGTTCTTGTTCAATTTTCTTGTTTCTAATTATATTTCTGAATTTTTTCCTGTCCTTAATTTCTTCTTCTAAGATTTTTAGTCGTTCCAGGTCTTCTTGTGTTTCTTTCATCCAATTTGTCTATAATTTACTTGCATTACCGATATTGAAAATTTTCTTCGTGAGTCTGTCTTCACCCATCCTGCATAAGTGTCAGTAGAACTGTAGGCGTCTTTTCCTAAACTTGTCTGTGATGGTGTTCTGTTTTTTCGTATAATTTTTTTGTAGGACGTCTAACCCAAGTTCCGTCTTGGAGGACCGCTCCATGGATTTTCCTAAGGATCTTTCGTTCTTGTTTCTCAATGTCATGAATTTTAGTCATTCCCCTGATTACTGTGTTTTCTGCCACATAGAATACTTCTGGTAAAACAACTGTGTTGTAATGTCATAGTTTCGCATTAAGAGATACTGCTCTTTTGTTATAGTGATTCCATGTAATTTTGTACCCCTTTTGTAGTTTGACTATTATTTCTGTGTTGGAGTTTGCGTTTAGTCCCGTGGGTTGGATGGTTTCTCCCAAGTACTTGAAGTGAGTGACTTGTGAGATTTTTCTATACTGTGTTTTCAGTGGGAGTTTTTCTGTTGATTTGGTGTCCATTTATTGAGTCTTTTCATATGAAATTAGGAGTCCGGTTTTATAGGAGATGTCATGCAGTTTTTCTAGTGCGAGTTTGGCTTCTTCTTTGTTGTTTGTTAATATAACCAAGTCATCTGCAAAGGCCAAGAATTTCACGGTGATTCTCTTTCCTTTCTCCATTCCAAGTTGGATGCCTTTGACCTGCTTTCCCCATTCTCTGATTATTTTCTCCAAGACGATGTTGAACAAAAATGGCGATAGGCCATCCCCTTGTCGGACTCCTGTGCGAATTCCAAAGGAGTTTGAGGTTTCTCCCATGAGTTTCACTTTTTAGGTGGTTCCCGATAATGTTTCCTGGATTATGGCTCTGGTCTTTCTATCGACTCCTAATTCTTCTCGGCTATTAAATAATGTTTGTCTGTCTACGGAGTCGTAAGCTTTTTTAAAGTCAACAAATGTGACTGTGGTGTTTCGACATCGTCTGATATTTAGTATGGTCTTGAGGCTCCAGATCTTTTCGATACGGGATCTTCCTTTCCAGAATCCTGCCCGATACTCGCCAATCTGTGGGCACGCTTGCGGCTCGAGTCGGTTCAGCAAAGCTTTAGAGATAATTTTATTCGTGACTGGGAGAAGTGAGATTCCTCTGTAATTGTTCGGATCTGTTTTGTCGCCTTTCTCATGGAGTGGATGTATTAAGGCACCTTTCCAATTCTTTTGGGATTTTCTCTGTTTTCCTGACTTCCGATATTATTCTGTGAATTTTTGGCGTTAAGTTTTCATAGTCCAATTTCCAGACTTCTGCGATAATTCCATCTTCGCCAGGTGCCCTGTTGTTTTTCAATGATTCTATTATGTTCACAATTTCTTCGTGTGTGAGTGAAATAGAGACAGGATTTGGTACTGGTTTTTCAAATAGGAGCTGTTCAGATGGTGCTTCGCAATTGAGGAGTGTATTGAAATATTTGGTTAGAATTTCACAGTTATTTTTTGTGTTAGTTTCCAGGGACCTGTCAGATCGTTGGAAGCACAGACTAGGAGGCTGGTAGCCGGTTAAATTTTCTCTGAAGGTCTTGTTTAAATTCTGGGTGTTTTTCGTCGTAAAGTCCTGTTCTATTTCTTTCAGACGATTATTGTCGTAGTTGCGTTTTTCTCGTCGAATAATTTTGGAGACATTTTCCCTTATCTCTATGAATTCTTACCACTTTCCTGTTGTTTATGACTATTGAAAGTATTCCATGCTTTAATCCTATGTTCGACAGCTTGATCGCATGTGATGTTCCACCGCCTGTGTTTTCTCTTTCTTGGGGGTTGGCCTAATTTTATTGTTTCTTTCAGTTTCTCTGCGAGTTCCAATCAGTTCGTGGTATCCACCTTATGGATTTCTTCAGCGATTTTCTCCTTGTTGAGCTCTAGGTTGTCGGGATCAGTACGGAAAGTCTGGTTATTCTTGTCCGTTTTCTATTGGGTTAAAATTGTACTTTGATTTGGAGTAGGTGGTTGTCGGACTCGAAGAATCCTCTCCTTGTTTTTACATTGAACACTTCTTTTATGTTTTTCTTGGTGATGGAAATGTGGTCAATCTGGAATTCTCCGAGTGCTGCATTGAGGGATTTCCACGTCTTTAGTTTTTGTGTGGGTTTCTGGAATTATGTTGACATAATCTTGAGATTAAAATTTTGACAGAACTTTATGAGGTGTTCACCATTTTTATTGGTCCTGTTGAGGGCGGTGTATTGTCCAATGATTCTCCTGTATTTATTTTATTTCCCTAACTGCCCATTAAAGTCACCTAATAGAATCTTGACGTCACGTTTGGGAATTTTGTTCGTGGTTTCTTCAAGAAGTTCCCAGAAGTCTTCTATTACCTGTGGGTCTTTTCTGTTATAGCCATTTGTTGACGCGTGCACGCTAATCAGTGTGTATGCCTTGTTTCCAGATTTTATAGATAGCGTCGAGAGTTTTTCAGATGGTGAGATTAAGTCAATGACTGAATCTGTGACAAACTAATGAACCACAAAACCTGTGCCAAATTGTTTCAATACTGTGTTTATCTGCACTGCGTGTTTTCCTGTATAAAACCTGTAGTTTGAGTCAAAGTGGTTTACATCTGTAAAGCGTGTTTCTTGTAATGACAGAATCTTGATGCTAAATCTATCGAGCCAATTCTTTAGCTGTTTCAATTTTCCTGTTTTCAACAGTGTGTTTGCATTGATCGTACTGTGGAGAATTTTCGTTTAGTTCGAAGAGGTTTTGAGAAGCTCCGATCCTTCTCAACATGGCATGTCTGGTCTCCCAGAATCCGATGACCAGAAAGTGAGTCCAGTCTATTGACTGGGGCCTGGGGTAGTGGATTCCTTTTCTGTTGTTATGCCATAATTGCTTCAAGTTGAACATTGTTTTTGGTGATCTCCTGTGGAGATCACGTGGTTTCAAGACTTGATTGTTGAGATCAAGCAGTATGTCTAACAGCCGCACCAACTAGGTGAACAGACGGTGACCAACAGCCGCTGGGTACCAGAACAGACGCTGGTGGTTTTATTTTTGTGTTAGTATTTGGTCCACCCTGGGTATTTCATTTCCCCAGTAATTAGTAGTATACTATAAATTATCAGAAGCTTTGGGTACTTTTCCACAGATTTGCCTGTCGCACGGCAGTCAATGTATCAAATAGATTTTTTTATTTTATGCATTGTTGTGTAAGTGTGATTGCATATTCGTCACCAGAATTCCATGACCAGAAATTCCATCATGACGTAAGCATTTATTTAGGTACATAATTACGCGAAGTGTAGATCGGACTTGGTAAAGTAACTGATGCTTCGAGCACGAGTTTGCAATTATCACGTTTAGGCGTTAGAGAAGACGTATGTAATGGGGAGACGTACAGCACGTCTACAGCACAAATGACGTAATCCCGTAAGAATCGATAAAATATTTCTTCCTTGATATGTGGTAAAGTATTATCAAAGCTCAGCCAAGTATTAGCCACATCAGTTAGTTTTTTTTTCCCTTCTAAATAGCGAAAATTCAGAACAGATTATATTAAAAGGAAGTGAAATACTGGTTGATTCACAGATGTCCGTTCCCTTTAAATTAAATGCGAATTTATGCCACCGCAATTTCTCAACACTTTACATTGGCAGGATTTTATGTATATTTACGGCAGAGAATATGCAATACTCTATCCAGCTTTTTTGTTTGGTTTTGAGTGTTTCTGAAGTCCTAACCAGCAGTTTTAAAACAACTGTGAACTACAGCACCAGCATGTCCCTAGCTGGGGAGGGAAAACAAGGGAGAAATACGCCGTGTAATAAATATAGCGGGGTGAAACATCGGGGTCGCGTAAGAGGCGTGCAAACTGAGAAAAAATATGCTGGTAACATTTTATTACGGCCAACCGTTTGATTTCAGCAGCCACGTGCTTCAAGTTAGTGTTTTGATGAAGGTGATAAATTGTGCATTACAAAGTTCCACATGTGATACATCGTATAATGACAGTACCTACACATTACATGCCCCACACTACAGTCCAAGTGTAAGATCCGAACTAGCGGTCCACAATATTTTGTCAAGCCTGTGGTACACGTGTACGCCGATCACGTCGGACAGACAGAGTGTAAAACAAGAACAGCCAATGAGAAGCCGTCCCTCGTTTTCCGCGCGATTCGCGCAGAAAACCGAGGGACTGCTTCCGATCGGCTGTTCTAGTTTTCCGCTCTTTCTGTTCGGTGTGATCGGCGTACACGTGAAACAAGCATTATATGGACGAGAATTACAACAGATGCCCGTTCGCTGGCTTGCGGCAACTCACTACGGAATAATACATTACTCATTATTCAGCACCTCTTCGACTGTAGTAATCGCGACATGAACTTTTGCCGCCACATCTGCAATGTCATCCGCTAGATTTACAGCGGCGCCGAGACCAGACGGGTGGCCATAATACAGAAAGACCAAAGTCTTCTCAGTTTTCTCTTCTCGAAGCAACCTCGGTGTTGCAATCCGCTATTTTTTTTTACATGTTCTATAATTCAGGGCAATAGGCAGAATCGAACCGATGACCTCCAGAATATGAGTTATGAATAAAGATTTTCGGTGACAAAACACGCGCAGTTACCGATGCACTCGACCATTCGATAACATTACACCGATTATCAAAGGTATGGTTTGCATATTTTGCCAAGCATGCCTTTAGATGAATTCAGATATGAGGTTTCAGTTATCTTTGTTAAATTTTCTATAAATGTTTTCACCAATCTTTATTTATGTTCCACAAACACTAAACTTGTTTCGAAATGTCACGATGAAAAAAACTATGTGGTCTAAACTTTTAAAGCTGGAGAAATAACAATTTGAAACTAATATCTACAAGCTGAACAGTATTTCTTACAATAATAAAATATAATTTTTTGATGGCCCGCATCCTTCAGGGTTTGGAGTATCTCCCGTTTGAAATTCAATGGTAGAAGAGACTGGTGCAGCGTTCCGATACTCGCCGATTCCAGTGGCCAGTAAACGCTGCTCACAATAAACTGAGTACTTTCGAAAGTCCCGCTTAAGATCTATCTGTGTACACGTTGTGTGCCTTAGCACCATATGTAAAACTTACATTGCCACGGGCCTAATCACTTTATTCCTGCGTCGGTCAAGTGAAACATGTGATATTACCTTAAATGTAAATTTTTTTCTTCAAATTTGCTCAGAAAGCAAAAGACATAATATCAGTGTTCATAGATGTTTACCAAAACACTTTTAATCCGACGTTTAAGACATGAAACTACGTTCTCTCCTACGGTACCAACTTTAATGGGCGCATCCCAGTGGGAATTCCTTTTAAAATACGTGCAGGCAGTGTCGGTGACATTTTAAAAGGTTGCTTTTGAAAGTGTTCAAATAACCGTAAATAATCTCATTAACGTCAGCTGGTGCTATTATTACTGCTGACGAGCACCGTGTGGTTTCCAGCTAACTTACTGTGCGAGGCTACGCCGTGTAGGGGATTGTGGTGTTCCCACTGCTAGTGTAAGTGTTGGCGAGGTGACAGTATGAGCTGTGTAAGACAGAACCAAATCAACATCACTCCCCAGTGTAGAACACATACAATTCTACAATAAAATAGACGGTGTAAAGTTTCGTGTGGCCAGGGTAAATGGAATGAGCAAAACAAACATAAACCGCACGATACCTACTTCCTCTAAAAGACCTTGGCGCCAGGCCCCTGGCAATTAATTGTGATAGCAGAGAGAACAGTGATTGCCTAGCACTTTTCTCGATTCAGTACACAGATCGCTCACAAAACCAAATAAACTGAATAAGTCTAAAGCGTATTTTGATACAGTTTAAAATAGCAACTAGGCTGAGCATTAATAATACACTCTTATTGTACTCCAGTGTTTAGTATACATTTCTTCAATACCATAATTAGTCAACTCAATAACAATTAAACTGCCAAACATAAGTATAGCTCAAGTTTGAGTAAATCAATTGGAAAAGTAGAAAGCTAATGCCAGTAGTACCACTCACTTTAGCAAACATACTAAAAATATTAAAGCAGGATATTCTTCATAATTAGATTTACTGGATTTCAAACACATAGTGAAACACTTAAAAACATTTCAGTATTCAATATATGGAAACACAGCAAGAGAATAACAAAATTAACCAATGACGCCCTTAAACTAATATTGCATAAACACAACCCTCAGCATAGAAACATAGGCAACTTTCAACAAACAGAGAAAACAATTCAGTGAAAATACACAAGAACCAAAACATATCAGATTTCATTACAAAGGGTAGCTTAGAAAAGAAACAACCTACAGAACTGATCTGAGTAGGGACAAAATACTTTCATTAGTGTGAATTGTGGCGTAAGTCTGGAAAATTACTACTGAAAAACTGAATCAAAATGAACTTCATCCTAGATCAGAGCAAATCTCTCCAATAAAAAATAACGAAAAGGACGAACCAATTTCACAACACGAGATTCAAACTTTATCTTTACTTGCGCTCGGCAGCCAGCCAGAAGGGCATTGGGCTCCTGGAAGTCAAAGTGTTTAAGGAAGCACTCGAACCGAAAGTTCAGGATTCAAACTTTATCTTTACTTGCGCTCGGCAGCCAGCCAGAAGGGTCATTGGGCTTCTGGAAGTCAAAGTGTTTAAGGAAGCACTCGAACCGAAAGTTCAGGATTCAAACTTTATCTTTACTTGCGCTCGGTAGCCAGCCAGAAGGGCATTGGGCTCCTGGAAGTCAAAGTGTTTAAGGAAGCACTCGAACCGAAAGTTCAGAATTCAAACTTTATATTTACTTGCGCTCGGCAGCCAGCCAGAAGGGCATTGGGCTCCTGGAAGTCAAAGTGTTTAAGGAAGCACTCGAACCGAAAGTTCAGAATTCAAACTTTATCTTTACTTGCGCTCGGCTGCCAGCCAGAAGGGCATTGGGCTCCTGGAAGTCAAAGTGTTTAAGGAAGCACTCGAACTGAAAGTTCAGGATTCAAACTTTATCTTTACTTGCGCTCTGTAGCCAGCCAGAAGGGCATTGGGCTCCTGGAAGTCAAAGTGTTTAAAGAAGCACTCGAACCGAAAGTTCAGGATTAAAATCATGATGTGTTGCAAAAAAAAAATATTAAAAAAATAAGTGTTCAATTTCACGAAATTGTGGATACACCATATGCAGCTTAGATGCAATTCAAAATAAATTCGCCACTCACTTGAATTTTGCAGATATCTGAAATCACAGCCATTACTAGCAGCCGATATGAATGTACATCTCCTAGCATATCCGTCCCAGGTGCTGTACCAGTAGCTGCCCCGTCCAGCGTCGGGTTACATAATTCACGAGTTCCCCCGCCTGTAGTCTGCATCAGCAGGAATCACAGGTCGTCTATACCACAGTGGTAACTAAAGAACACGTTTTAGCTCAAGTCTGGTACCCCCTACAAGTCCTCCACTTAGAAATCTGGGACCTATCGTTGAGACGTCTGAATATTTTCATGGCTGCTGGCTGAAGAAGGTCTAATTCGGGGCTTACACAGCCACGCCAAACGTGATTGCGGAAACCTGAATTGCATTGTTATCAGCTCAGCCGAGATTCAAATTCGGCTCCTCCCAGACTAAAATACATGCAGAGCATGTTCCTAAACGTAACGTAAACAAATGCCAAATATGTCAAAAGGTCACAGGATTACTGTTGATCATAACTTTAATTGTGCAAAATAATAAATATATTCATACTAAACATTTATGTCCACTGATTGAGGTTAAGTTTAATAGTTTACACACATGTGTGAAAAAGCACAATTTAAAATGTTCTCGGTAGTCAAAATAGAGTTCGTATGGATTAAAACACAAATTCCTGTCACTATTTATAAGGGAAAAAATCTATCAGTTCATAAATAAAAATAAAAATATTATGGTTTGAAAAAGATAGTCTGAAAAAAATGTAAACTAACGTGGTTGTTAAGATGATTGTACACAACTTTACATGAAGGGACTGAAATGAAATATCATTACAGCCAACCACTCAGAACACTAAATATTACTGAACCTCGTGGGGTAATTGCTGAGCTTGTAAGACAAGATATTGGCAGCTGGTTAAAATCTCATGCCTTCTAAAGATGTTTAAATACATGCAGAGGACAACATCATTAAATACAAAATATTTTAAAATGCAACCTCAAAAAAAATATCTAGTTATGACAATGTATTTTCTTCAGTCCGGCACGTACTAATATTCTGCTTCAGGCGTAAGCAGTATAAACCCGCAGCGAAATTAAGACATCTTCCTAGTTTTATCCTTTATTATTTCATTAATATAAGTATAACGTCATAGCAATCCGAGACTATAAATATTTATTGCTTACTGCATACTATTCTGTTACTGCTGCCGCTTCAAGGTTATGTTGATATAGTCCACTAATGGTTACTTCCAACTCTTCTGAAGCCCTGCTGAAGTTCTACTTTCAGGATATTCCTCCGCCTCGTGCAAACTAAGCGTAACTAAGTCTGGAAAATTACGCCAAAGGACAACGCACCGAATTCGTGCGCACTCAGTTTTAATGATATTTTGCATAAGAATTATTTCTTACTAGACGGTACCAACACACATGTTTTCTCACTGTTTCTATTCTTATTTATTATAAATTAACTATTACAATTCGTAAATAAAATATACGTAAAACTTCAGTTTAACGGAAAATAAGATAGTTTTATGTTAACAGAGGTATAAAACGTTTGTGATACATAGCATAGTTAGAAAATAAGTAAACACGTCATACACGGGGTAGTTTATCAAAGGTTTGATTAAAAAAGTGTGAAGAAACCGCAAATAGCTGCAGGGTCGCGAGGGTAATTGATGGCTCGCGGTGTAGCGCAGGAAAACACCCCGGAAAGGGGCGGACAGTGGAGGGTGTGGACAACCCCTGCACACCACTGACAGCAGGGATGAGCTTGCGAACAGGGGGTGAAGAGCGGTGCAGCTGGGTGGAGGCAACAACCGGTGAACGCCACGTCTGATATTGTAACGCGCGGATTCATGACCCTTTGGCCCCGGGCGAGCGCGCTGAAGGAAGCGAGTTTCAGAACCGTGTTTACCTGGGTAAAGCGACCGGACACCATAAGCTATACCAACATTAGAAAAATGTCACTGCTCATACATGCAAGTATTTTAATGGGCACAGTGATGGGCACGCGCCGAGTAAAGTTGGCTACGACCGGGGGTAAAGAAGTTCCATGTCTTTGCGTTGAATTAGAAGTGTTACATGAACATCTGTGAATACTGAACCGATTTCTTTTGTTTTCTTTTTTTTATGCATATATGTGTAAGAATTATCGAATGTATAAAATATTTACTTTTATAATATTTTCAACTAGCGACCCACCCCGGCCTCGCTTGGGTGCGATTTACAAATATGACGTTGTTTAGATTTACAGCAAGTACATACACTAAATACTTAAAATAACTAACATAGTGTGTTGTTCAAAAGTCTTCGTAAGTGAAACCCCTATTTTTAAAAAAGACAAAAATGGTTACTGTGGGTCATCTTTAAAAGATAAACAAATGCTGTCGTGAACTTTTTCGTAAATCTAATTTGGTGTATCTCTTATGGTTTAGTCAGCGTAATCCATGTAAGCGCCCTAAAAGCGGCTTTTTCCAACTTGATTATAAAATGGTAACATTTCTTTACTATACTTACATTAAATATTAATGTATTGTATACCTAAACCTTACTCACGAAATTCTTTAAATGATGGCGGAAACCGCATCAAAATCCATCAAGTCCATCAAGAAGCCTTAGCCGAATACACAGACACACGCGGCCGGGCGACTTAGTTTCATAATATGTATAGAATATATAGAAGTTTCACGTGACCGATGCATGAATTACGTGATCACGCCATGGACGGAAATGGAAATTTTACTTATAGTGGAAGAATGCACAATGTGCATACAAGAAGATATTTAGCAGGGCTTTCAAAAGTGCTCAGTTTACCGTGAACAGCTTATAAGTGCGTGTGGTACTGTGCCAACTCCGGAAGTACAACAGTGCCAAGGTGAGCACGGCGCTGAGAGGTCGGGAAGTAGTGTGAGCCAGTGGCGTATACTGTAAAAAAATATATGTATATTTTACAAGTTAATCTTTAGAAAGTACATGCCAAGATTATTTCCGTAACTCAAGCGAATAAGAGCGAATTTTACGAAACTTTAATGTGGAATGCGTGAAACTAATGTTGAATTTCAACAAGCAAGTACCTAAACTCAACAATTTCGTACATTTCATAAAACATTACGTTGTAAAGTTGTAGAGTTGCAGTACACTGTAATCTATGGCAACTAGTTTAGAAAGTAATTGTTTGTAAAACGTGCATACAAATTTTACTGGGTATTCGAAACTCGTTGGGAAAAAAAATAATGGAGTGGTATCACACAAGTTTTTTGTACGCTCACGACAACATTGCAGCTAATAAAGGCGCTATTTCCCTAGTGAAGACTGTGTTTGTTCATCCTAAGAGCGGTGGCAAAGTGACCAGGGCCCTCGCCTCCCGTCACGACGATCCAGGTTCGATCCCCGAAGGACTCACTCCCGACTTTTCGTATGTGGGAATCGTGTTGGATGTTCTGGTTTCTACCTTTGTCGCAAACCAAACGTTAATGACTTACTGGTTTGGGAACGCGTAGATCTAACTGATGAGACCGGGTTAACTCTAACATCTTTATATAAAACCCAAATAAATGACAGTTATTACAACACTCTACAATAGTATGTGTTAAAGCAGAGAAGTCACTTATGATACTGTTAACCAAATAAAGCTGAAGCAACGTTATTAATAAATAGCTTAAGTGTCTGAAGCTATTAGAACTTTGTCACCTTACTCTTGATGGCTGAAGGCTGCTTACGATCACGTGTCGTTGGCGACTGTCCTCGGCACGCCCTTCTGCGGTCCTCCTCGACCCTCGCGGTCGCTGGCTGGCGTCAGGCCCCGTTTCATGTCCTCTACGCAGTTTGATAGTCGGCGTCGTTTGTAAACTAATATGCTGTTTTACAATCATCGCTCGGCTTGTGGCCTCGCCCTGATTGCAGCAGTGTGTTGCTTCTCTTGTGCAGGGTGTCTGCTCTAGCCCGTGTTATGGGCATGGCTTGCCCACCGTTACACGGGCGATGTCGCTCTCCGACGGATTTTCTCGGGGATCTCCCATCCCTTCATTCCGGCGCTGCCTCGTACCTCACCTTGCTTCACTTTCATCGACTCTTAAAGCCCTGGATGATGAAAGCCACGAAGTGGAAAGGGGTTGCACGGAGTTTTACACATCCTCCTAAATGTGCATCACCAGAAATAAATTTTAATTTTTAACCGTCTTTAAATTAAACAGGATAATTGACAAACTTCCTGCATTCCAACATAAAACAATGTTACACATAAAAATTAATATTTTTTATATGCTATGCACGGTAAAGTGAGCTCTTTTGGAAGTCCTCTCATTTGGAATAGTATTTAATAAATATATTTTATTTTGGCCTTTGACGTTAACTTTCGAGTCAAGTGGAATATACTCTATGTTTATTACTTCCATAGCAATATTTCTTTAAAAAGTTGGTTAAAGGATAAGTAACCACGGCCTCAAAAGGGCTCACTTTACCGTGAATATCGTATATAAATAAATATATAAGACCACCTAACAAATTTGGCACTTCTCCACACAAAACCACAACACAGCCCAATTTTTTGATTAACTATACCCCAGGAATCCTTCTCAATGATACGCGAATTAGAGGTTTACAGCATTGCAATTTTAGTATTAAAATCTTTTTCCTTAATATTGCGTAAATATGCAATAAATAATGTAATTTTCCTCTTTATATGTTGTAGAAACATGTGCTAGGTTTATATATTTTAATTGTGATAGTGGTAGCACAACCATCTGGGTCTATGTGGCTTTAACGCCTGATAGTTGGTGAACGTGTATTTTTTATGAATATTCTTATGAAATGGTTTATATAAATTTATTTCACCTCCATTATTATAATTTATACTCTCTGAATTGCATTAGTGGTATCAAATACCAGCGTGAAAACGACGCAAACAATAATATTGCCCACAAAACGTAGTTCAGTCGTAAAATTAGAATAAAATTAAAGTTAGCGATGTCATGCGCCTCATCAGCCAACATAACAAAATGTACATGTGAAGTTTACTCTTTGTTCTAACGTTGGCGGTTTCCTGGAACCTAATACGGCAAACGAATGAATAATATAAAAGTTCTCTCGTAATGCCGTTGAGTTGTAACTCTTCCCTTGTGTTTTAACCGAGCGCGGTTGCGCAGTGTTAACTCGCTGGACTCGCATTCGGGAGGACCCGGGTTCGATTCCCGCTCGAAGCCGTCATGATTTCTGCTTTCCGTGGTTTTCCGGAATCACTCCAGGCGAATTCTGGGATGGGTCACTAACAAAGGCAATGGCCGATTCCTTCCCTAATCCCTCTTCCCTGTGCAACTTGCACAGTCTCCAATGACCTCGCTGTCGACGAGACGTTAAGTCCAGCTACCTAAAGGTTGTTCACGATAAAGTGAGCACTTTTGAAATCAACCTTAGAAAAAAATCACTGCCCATGCCTACATATATTTTAACCGGCAAACTGCATCCAAGTGTAAATGTTTATAATAGTTTCACTTGACCGACGCATGAATAAAGTCATGAGGCCCACGGTAATAGGGCGGAAGAAAACACAATGTGCACACAATTAGATCTTAAACAGGGCTTTCAGAAGTGCTCATTTTACCGTGAAAAGCCTATACCTACCTACTTTGTATTCTCCTTGCACACGAACCCCGAAATACATAAGGTTTATTCTCCTCAGCTTTGGAAGCTCAATGCTTTTAGTTCGACAACTAAAATTCTTCGCCACTAGGTAAGAGCAAATGTCGCATGTGAACCCAATTTTTTTTTCCATTTTCTAACTTCCAAAACAAAATAGTTGCCATAATTGTAATTCAAATATGAAATAACTACGTAACTAAGTGAAATCTTTCTCTTTTATTATTCATGTAGCTTTCTAATTAAAAGTGACATCTTTGGAACACTGCCAACCTAGCAACAGAAATGTTTCCTATGCCAAACTCCCCCATAAGAAAACTCGTGTTGTTTAACCTGAGTAGAATTAACCTCACCTCAAACCATCCCACTGTAGGAGGGTCACAAAAATAAACAAGAGAATATCACCTTGTTCCAAAAGTAACAAAGTAGTTTCTTACGATTAAAAGGAACATTATACATTCGTGAAATATGATTTTAATTTAAAACACTTTAAGTCCTGTGTACATAGTGTACGTTACTATAATTTGTACGACGTCGGTAGGCAATAAATAGAAACCGTGAACTAAGAAAGAGAAAATGTATATAGCTGTGACAGAAAGCAGTCTACACAACTCCAGTTGGCAACAACTAAACGACCGTCATACTTATTAAACACACAACACGAAAAGTACTTACTTGCCACTTTCATATAGTTATTTCAGGAAAGCTGTTAATATTTCCGAATAGTATATTTTTAGTAAGTTAAATAAGACTCTGAGAAAACTCGTGTAAAAATCTTTTATTGGTTGGAAAAATTTAATTTTAGATTTGGTTGAAAAGTTGGCATCCTTTTACATAATACATGATGCAGTTAATTCGATCTATCAACTTTAGGAAATGCTTTGTGTAATAGGTTTTTTTTTGTAATTCAATGTTCCTCTTTTCTATAATTTTTAACATCAATTTATTCAGATAATATTATTAGGCCTAAGTATTCGTTATATTAAAGTGTATTACATCGCAATACATTTTTATTACATTGTAATACATCTTATACTGCCTTAATTGTGTTACTTTACTGATTGATGAATCCTATGTTCAAGAGGACTTTATATGTAATTACTGAATGTGTTGGGTGACTCAAATAAAAAATGAAACAAATAAATAAATAACATTAGACGAGGCAGATTTATATATGTCGCGCCCGGTGGGGAATCAAACCCAGTGCCCTCCTCTTATCTGCGTAGAAATGTTAACATATAAAGTCTTCCTTTCTAACATCTTTATCTAGTAGCGTGTGGGCGGCTCGCCTCATGGAAACGTTACGATCTCCATTAACAACCCCCTCCCCTCGAAAAAAAAAATCGTTATTCCTTATTGTCGCGTGAAACTGAATCATAGACCAAATATATTGGTCGATTTTTATATTCAGCGCACGTCTCCAATAATTCAACACGTTTTTATCAATGATGAAGACGTTTGTTTACATTTATTCACGCTCGTAATTTTACGTACTTAAAAATATTAACTTATCGAGCTCATCTTTAATTAATCCCATTGCCATTAAAAACTTGGCCACGACTATTGTAATTAGGTTTCGAATGTCTTATTCAGTTCAAGCCACGTGGTTTCGGCTGTTCCAATAACAAATGTTGGGATGTGCAAGTTCATTTCTGCCCAGCTAGCACATACACTTTGCTGTACATTTATTCTACGCGGCGATGACTGTAAATCTATGTTAGTTTTAAATAAAATTTAATCACCTACAAGACACCAAAAACAAGTTGGATATTATAATCTTCTCTTTCGAAAATTATTTTAATTTATATGTGTCCCAAAATGGGAAATTTTAAATGACGTGCATATTAACTACATTTTATAGATTACATATTGATAATAAAATTCATATTTTATACTAAACAGATATTTATAAATTCACTTTTCTTCTTATTTGATATATTGTCATTAAAAGATTATAAGATGCTTACTACATAAAAGTTGCACCTTGTATATTTCCACTGTAATGAAAATGGACGCAGTGAACCCCCATTATCACATAAAATATGTTCGAGTTGTCACTTAGTACGTAATAGGTATGGGTTTTTTTTTTTCATCTTACGGCGCGGCGCCACGAGATGACTTGTGATCCTTTAAGTCATTCTTCCACACACACACACACACACACACACACACACACACACACAGTCTCAGATCTGAAGTAGGTAGGACCCTTGCGGCGTCCCCATGCATCATCTCCGATGTGACTTAGCGTGTCTCCTTCCCCAGGAGATTTTAACACATAGCTGTCTACTTAAAGAAGTTACATTGCCTAGAGAGGAATATGTCACTGCACTACATGAATCTCAATGTAACACCTTCAAAATGTTCGTTGTTTACGTAACTAATTTACATACTTTATGTTAATATTTGTCATTTCCATGCAACGTGTTATATGATTTCTCACTATATAAACATACCTTTCTTCACATGTCACTTATGTTAAAGCCATGTGATTTGCATCTGTAATTAATTGAATACTTTTCTCTTTTTTTTATATATATTTTCGTTTTTATTCTGTTAGGATATTTCTCTTAGATGTATCGTGGCAATTTAATCATGTTTAAGAATAGGGTATTAGCTAGACTTAATTTTTAATTGTTTTTGTGTTAAAGATTATATTTATTTTTATGGTCTCATATGTTGTGAATCTTTCCTATTATTTAATTTGCGTGTATACGTTTCGAGACTCAGTGTTCTATATATTTTTTAACAGTTAGGACTTGGGAATTGGTACGTAGGGGGTGTTAGGTATTTTCTAGTTTCCCATTGGTTCCAGGTTCGAATCCTGGCTTCCAACTGGCTGGAATCTTAAGTCCCTTTTAAGCTATCTCCAGCCAAGAGAGCTGAGCTCGCTTTTCAACTGACTTTCGAACCACCTAGACGTGTAGGGCAGGACTCGCACCTGAAAGTGGGTTTCGAGTAGGATTTTTAATTCTATTTTTAGGGTGTCTTAGCTTCCATTGTGTAATTCTGTGTATTAAGTGTTTTCCAGCAAATTAGAGAGAGCGTTTAAGCCCTTTTGCTAGGATAGTGTATAGGAGTTGGAAGCTAGACCGCGTCACTGCTAGAGACGTATTTTCTCCATGACGGCGAGGCCCTTTATGCTGTAGCCGAGAGACGTCCCATGGACGGCAAACATGTTGTGCTAACAGCCCACTTTCACAGTGGCAGTGACTTTTTAACTATAAGTCACACTTCAGCATCGTTTCGTTTGCTTTGGTTGATGCGGACTATAATTTCATGTTCGTGGACGTCGGATGCCTAGGCAGGATTTCAGATGGTGGAGTTTTTAAGCACAGCCATATCTATAGGAAACTAGTGGAGGGAACATTATGTTTACCTCACGATTCGGAAATTCCAGGTACAGGGAGAACCATTTCGTATGTATTTCTAGCTGACGAAACTTTCTCATTATGTTCAAACATTTTGAAACCTTTCTCAGGGTGTCACGACAAGGGATCAGTGGAACGAACATTTAATAAACTACTTATCAGGGCAAGGGGAGTTGTTGAAAATACTTTCGGGATTTCATCAGCTGTTTTTAGGGTCCTCAGAAAACCAATGCTTTTGTAACCTAATAAAGCGAAATGTGTTGTTATGGCCGTAGCTTGCATACACAACTTCCTAAGAAGAAGTCACTCAGCAAGGGAAGTGTACACGCCTCAGGGCGCATTTGACTCTGGAGATGCCGAGGAAAATCTAGTTGAGGGTATCTGGAGAAACGAAATAGGAACAGATCGGCGCACCTCGTAAGCCAGCTGCTAGTGAAAAAAACGTTCGAAATTTATTTGCACAGTACTTTTATAACATGGAACACATGCATCGTCCTGTGTGAGAATGTTGTACTTATGTGTTGCAACAGGTACAAATTGTTAAGAGGGCGTTATTCAATCAAACTCTTGGTTATGTTAGTATGTTTACAAAAATAATAAACTAATTGTTACAATTGTAAAGTTAGGCACACATACTTTAGACGTACAGTTAAGGGAAACGCAAAATGTTTGCTCGCTATGTATAAATGACAGTGTATTTGCATTAATGCCACATGGTAATGGCACATGGAAGATCAATGCAGTTGGCTCGTGAATGGACTCAAGGAGCCATATGTCAGGGATTTACTAGTTGTCTTCATATGTAAAACGCTCAAAATAATAGCCTAACTATATTTATAAAAAGGTGTACCTAATGTCAAAATTACATATTCTTGCACATTTCGATTGGACATTTTAAATTTTTTTTTCCATTTTCTACGTTCAAAATTGTAATAAATTGCGCACCCAACCACCGCCTTTTAATACCACAACAATCAACCAATAAACTGTTGATATCTGTATGAGAGTATATGACTGTGAAGTCTAGCCTACAGGTCATTGAACTCGGGAATTTTGCAGGTATCTTATCTATTACGAAATTCATATTTTGATTAAATCAGACAGTACATGAAAGCAGGGAGGCGAAACAGACGTTCATACCGCCACGAACTCCAGCAGCACACGCAAGAGCAATAATGGCGACACTCGTCAGCAAGATGTCCGTTAGCCAGTCACTGCCTGGTAACCTACTGGTTAGCTGATGGCCCGGCCAATAGGGAAAACTTTGCAGCAGGCAGCAGCCAATCAGACACAAGACCCGTTCCCAGAGCCTCGTGCAGCCGGTCAGAGAACGGGTACGTCTGGATTAAAGAGACCGCCGTGGTGATTCACGTCTGTTTACTTTCCTGCTATAGGCTGTTCACGGTAAAATGAGCACTTTTGAAAGCCCTGCTTAATATCTACTTGTATAAACGTTGTGCATTCCTTCGCCTAATGTAAAATTAACATTAAGATTGACATCATCATTTTATTCATTCGTCGATAAAATGAAACTGAAATTATTAAGGAAGTAAATACTTTACAAATATGCTAATTTTTACACTTTGATGCATTAAAAAAAAAAAAGAAAGCCTAGAAATAATTTTAAGTTATCACAAATGATTACCAAGCACGTTTTATTCTACGTTAACATATTGAACTACTCTCCATCCATCTTTATCAACTTTACTGAGCGAATATCACTCAGTGCGCCCATTAAAATATATGCATGCAGGGGCAGTGACGTCTTCCTAAGGTTCATTTATAAAGTGCTCACTTTATCGTGAACAGCTTTTATTTCATGGAATTATGAATGTATATAAGCTATTCACGGTAAAGTGAGACCTTTCTGAAGCACTCTCGTTTGGAATAATAGTCAATAAATATATTTTATCTTAGCGTTGGACGTTAACTCCCGAGTGCCGTGGAATCTACACACTGTGTTTATTACTATTACTAAGTAGGGCCTCAAAAGTGCTCGCTTTACCTTGAACAGCCTGTATGTAAATACATTTATATACATATATCACACATATACACAAATATATTACATATACAGATATATACATACACACATACATAAATGTAAAATGGAGAGGCAAACGCGAATGAAAACAGACCAAACTATTTATCTCTGCCGTTGGTAGAAAGCACGAACCCATCGTCACAGAGTAGTTGAGAATACAGAGGTACAATAGTGGCTTATACCGCGAACCCTAGCAGCACGAGCCAGCAAGATGGCGTCACTAGCCAGCAGCATATTGGAACGCGGTTCGTCAATGAGAGCCTGGCCGGCGACACAGCCAATAGGAAACACTTTCGCAAGATGCAGTAGCCAAACACGAGAACCGTTCCCAAAGCCTACAGAGCCTGTCGCGCAGCCGATCAGAGAATAAGGCAAACCTACATCAAAGCGACCATCAAGCCATTTCGTCTCTGTATATTTATATACTCTGCACCATCGTTTTGTAAGAGAAATTTACCCCTCTGGAACACTGCGCACTATTCCTTACAGAGTACAGGGATAGAAAAAAAATGTTTTGTTTGGAGGATGGTTTTTTTTTTTTCTCTTTATAGACCATGTCTACTCTTGTTTGCCTCCCCGGCAGCCTCATTAGCTGCGGCGTTCGATCGCTCGAAGAGGGGACCGATAAGCCTGGAAGCTGAACATTATGGGGAGGAATAAAGATGCGGGGGGGAGGGAGATGCCTCACGGCCTTTAGCGGTCAAAAGGGACCGGTCGGCGGGGGGTCAGTAAGTCTCTCCCCGAGGGGCAGCGGGGGAAGGTAAACTTCGTTAGTGCATTTACATGACCCCCCGCAGCACAATGGCCAAGTCTACCGCTCGGCACATACCCCACACAGAACCCGGGTGATAGACTTCCTCGGAGATTTAGACTGCCCCCCCCCCCTCTTACAAATATCACGTGAAACCCTCCCTCCTTTTTACCCCTTCATCCCTTCCAAACCCTCCGCCGTCGGAAGCGTGGCTCGGTCCGCTGGCCCTTCAGCAACCCCTAGCCCCATTAAACTACATCCCGACCATCCCTCCCTCGCTCCCTCTTCTTCGTCGCCTCGCTCGCCTGACCGCTTTTGTTTGACCACAAGTTTGCTCTTTGCCGGGCTTCGAAGGACCGTGGGGAAATAGGAGGCGAGTTGCCCTCTCTCCCTTACCCCCTCCACCTTTATGGCATTTCTCTGCACCATACCCTCGGGTCACCAGTGGAAACAGAATGGAGGGGTGGATAATTGTAATAATTAATTGCACATTACCCTCTACCCCCTGTGCACGAGTTGACGTATGGACGTTCGTGGGATGCTGCGACTCTGTACCACCGTCGGCATATTTTCCCCTCCCCCTTCCTCCTTTCACGGAGTTACCAGAACCTACGTGAAAAACCAGGTTGGGCCGGACAGGCCAGAAATATTTATTTTGCTCATTTAACGACCACCACTTTTTTTGGTAATCCGGGAGTCTGGCAGCGTGCAGTTCGTAACTAACCTAATGGCGGCCTGGCGGTGAGGTCGACGTGGTGAGCTGCAGATATTCCTCCGCGAACTAGCGTAACGTGCGTGGTCTCTCCGGTTTTTCTGGCGAAATTCCCCCCTCCTCACTCCTCCTCACCATCCCGTTGTTTCGAGTAACGCGGTAAATAGGCCAATATGAACCATGTATAACTGTCAGTAGAGACATGCAAAATTCGCGTTATTACTCGGCACCAGGTAAGAATTCACATCTGGAGCCGGCGTCCTTTCTCCATTGGCTGCCGCATGGATGTGAAGCCACGCCCTTCTGACTGAACTGTACGTGATTGGGGCACGCAGTTGTGAAGCGTTCATTCGTTGGCGCAGATATACCCAGTGGCGTGTCAGATTAATTATGATGCAATGACAAACCTATTGCAAAGGTACACGTGTTTAAAGTTTAACTTGTCACCGATAGCACGTTATATTTTGAACTACTGCAATTTTATCTACACATCAAGGCCTAGTTTAACAGCTATGGGAAGTTCTTGCTTTGTGGGAATACCGGAAACATAAGATTAAGAGGCCTGTGTATGTCTATTGCATGTAAAGGCGCAAGAGTAACTGATAAGATGCTGATGCAAGCTTGCACAAAGTTTCAACTGATAAGATGTTACACCATAGATAATACGACACAAGCGCTGGGATGTGAAATCCTAGCGAAAAGACGAGATACGCAGGAAAAAGATAAGAGCTCCCAGGTTAAAGCATTGTCTCTACAATATGATTTCTTATAATATAAATGTTTGACAGCGTCCCGCGCTCTAATATCAGTGCACTAGTGACTTGTAAAATGTAAGTCTATAAACTTGAAACATAGAATGAGAACCAGTGAACCGATTTCGGTCGAACTAACTTTATTGACATCTATGTATTATACCAAAGCTTTCCATGACCAAGACCACGCAAACTGCCACTAGTGGCAATTCATTTTCTTTAATACCATAGTTTATCACCAAGCTCAAAATTCATCTTCGTACTAGAGAACAAAACAAGTGATGAATAAATACTAATTACAGCAGTCTCAATAAAAACACCTTCATGTAATGGCACTGTCTTCCAACAAATAATGCCCCGGAATTCAAATTCGGATATACTGGTAAACGTGGAGTTACTTAAATTATGGTGCATACGAAAAAAAATTCCAACAGTCCGCTTTCAGCTTTAGCAGTTATACACTGCAGAAAGAAAAATCGCAAACGCGTATTTTTCTACTATATGCATGTACAAATGGTGTTGTCATGGGCCTGATCACCTTTTCCATGTATCGGTCAAGTAAAAATGTAAAATTATTATCAAAATTGATATGTTAGAAATTTACTAATTCGTACTCATACAGCAAATACATAAAAAAGAGAGCAAAATAAATATTTTCATTATTCAGGCACATTTACTGAACGCTTTTAATTCAATGCTAATAAATGGAACTACTTGACCTCCTTCGTAGGTAAGGGCAGTGACGTTTTCCAAGCGTTGGTATCGAATGTGCTCTATTAACCGTGAACAGGCGACATCATTGTACACTATAGGCTGTTAACTGTAAAGTGAGCACTTTTGAAAGCCCTCTCATTTGGAATAATAGTCAATAAAATATAGTTTATTTTAGCTTTAGACGTTAGCATCCGCGTGCACTGCAATCTACACACTGTGTTAATTACTTATATGGCAATATTGCTGTGTTGGGGACACGGCCGTTTGTTTTGCTTGAATACGTCTATGTTGACGCGCTCGGACGCCTTGATGTTTATTTTACGTTCCCGGCACCGCTTCACTCGATCATATGGGGTTTTATGGGTATCACTGGATTGCCTTTGAGATGCTCTTTCCAACCGTATACGATTTCAGTATTTTTTGACGAGTATAGGCTGAGATTGTGTTAAGTTCTCTTAATTTTTTATATTAAACTTATACAATTTCACCATAAACACGCCACACAAATTTTTTTATACACGTAATCGATTGACCTTGACGAGAGCTGTAGATTGAAACTCAAACGAGCGTCGTAGCTTCTCTTACTCAAAAGTTATACTACGCGGAAGTTATGAGACGCGGCGAAACGAACTCAAGATTGCGGCGACTCCCCCCCCCCCCCTCCTCCAATTCTCGCGATGCTTCACAGTCATCGCCCAAAGTAACATATTCTTTGATCTTTTGGCAATCGGGTGGTATAATTGCATTTTCAATGTAGAAGATAGATTCGGATCTGCAATGCCAAATTGTAACCCCCGATTTTGTTACCATCGGATTTTATGGATTGCCTCCCACTGTGGTTGCAAATTTATAGACGTATTTACGTCAAAAAACGTCTGAAATAAAAAAGTAACCAGGGCCTCAAAAGTGCTCACATTACCGTGAACAGCCTATAGACGGAGCGAAGCCAGCCGCCAGCGGCTTGTAGGGGATTGCCGACGAACGCACACTCTTAAGAAAATATTTGTAAATTTACCATATCAGTGTATATATACAATGACAAAGAGCGAATAGTAAAAAAAAATTCCCGTACATCCATGGTAACATTCCTACAGTAGCTTAGGAACGAATCAATTGTGTAGGGAAGTTCCCAACTTTGTATAGTAGCAATGCTAAACATTCCCAAATTTTCAGCCTGATACGTAGTACTATTCTCAAACACTGTATAGATTAAAAACTTCCATTACAGTTTAGAAAGTTGACCAGAAAATATTTTAGAGTGCAGCTGCACGTCGACTGGCGCAGTCCATGCCCACGGAGGCCCGTCGACGGATTTCGTCCCGTCGCCCCTGGGACCAGGTGATATTGAAAGCGGCACATGTGAAGTATTGGGAAACCGTGCCGCCGCGTGTTATGGAGGAGGGGGGGGGGGATGATGGTTTTGTTCTCGAGGAACGCCAATAAATTTCTCCATCCCGTTCCCGGGCACTTGTCGTGTGTTTTATTGCGTCTCGACGCCGCGAATCCCCAGTGCTGTCTGGCTGGCTGACGGCGTCTCTGAGGGCTTCTGCAGACACGCGTCGTCACGCTGACAATCGACGCCAGCGTTGCAGAGCGAACCAAGTACTCTCTGTCTCGTATAACTTGGCAATATTGTGACAGTCGGTTAGTGACAACTTGACATATATCAAATAAACAATGTGTAGGGTCTGGAAAATTTCGCGGATTGATTTTCGGACAAGCTGGACTTCGAAAACTTGTATATTTCTGTCCAGTTTGCAATTGTATCAGATTTTATTAGACACGCTCCGGTGAACTGTGGGCCAATAACAGACCAGCAAGGAGGCAAGTATCGAATCCCGTGTCACCTTGTCTGAGTTAAACCAGCTGCTTTTTGTGGCAGCAACTAATGAACAGACGGCTGAGGATCGAAAATGCATAACACCATGGAGTCTAGTCTACCGGAAATTTAAAACGCGAAACTTTCCTGTCCCCAACAATGTGCCATTTATAAAATTCTGTATCAGCTGTTGCATGTAGGAATGAATATTAACATTGTGTTGGCTATTCAGAGTGCACTTCCGATGCACATCAGACAAGCAGAAAATACGTGGATAAGAAAGCAATCCTGGATTAATTAATGCCAGTAGACTATGGTTCCTTCATGTACAGGATTCATGAATACGATCCCGGAGCCAGGGGGCCGCTATCTTGGAATTTCCCGTTTTTCGTTTAAAATCACTTGTTTTACTCCCCAAAATTGGTTTCAGAAATCAACTATTTTTCATTCGAGATTTACTTTTTCTCTAAAGAATATTCTAAAAGATACCGAAAAATTAATTAAAAATATATAAATAAATTTGAAAAAACTCAAATTAATGCGTTTCAATACCTCTGACTTTTATTGTTTTTCCTAGACAAAAACCTCAGTTTGTATAGAAACCCCCACTCGCACGACCCGTGCTCGAGTTAGACGGAAGTAGCTCCAATATATACTGAGGCAAAACTGTGCCAACGTACTTCTGATGTGAACCTACCCACTCTCTGATTGGCTACGAGAGTAGTAATTACCGTTACTTCAAATTTTTCTGAAGCCCTGCTACAGGTCTACTTCCAGGATATTCCTCCGCCTCATGCAAACAAAGCTTGATTACGTTAAGGTTAATTCTACTTATGTTAGGAACAAGACGTTATTTGCTATGGGATAGTCCAGGTTGAATTTCCGCTGCTAGATGTGCAGTGTTCAAAAAGGTAAATTTTAATAAAAATTTTAAGCTATGTTAATAATAAAAGCAAAAGATTTGACTTAGTAACGAAATTATTTTATATATTATTTAAAATTAATACAAGTATCGTGTTTCTTAACATAGAACATTGAAAATATCTGGTATAGGCTGTTCACGGTAAAATGAGAACTTTTGAAAGCCCTGCTGAAGATCTACCTGTATGCACGTTGCGTAATATTCTGCCGTATGTAATATTAAAATTTCAAGAGCCTCGTAACTCTACTCATACGTCGGTCAAATGAAAATGTGACATTATTAGAAAATAAATATTTTACATATCTGTTTATTTTTACACTTCGATGCATAAAAAAAACACAAAGCAAAACAAATAACTTAAGTTAATACAAATGGTTACGTAGCACTTCTTATTCGACGTTAATATATGGAATTACGTTCCCTCCATCGTTACCAACTTTACTGGGCACATGTCACCCAATGTGCTCGTTAAAATATATGCAGGTAGGTGCAGTGACTTTTTTAAAGACTGGTTTCAAAAGTGCTCATTTTAACGTGAATAGCCTTTACACATGCGACACTAGCGCTTACCTAGTGGCGAAAATTTTTGGTCACCAAACTTTTAACACTGATCCTCTCAATCTGAGTTGAAGTAATCCTAACTAAAGGCACAACACACCGGATTTGTACGCACTCAATGTAATAATATTTTGTCTAAGAACTATTTCTTACGAGGCGTTACCTACACGCCTTTTCTCCCTGTTTTCGTTCATATTAAATTATAAATGAAATATTATAATTTGTCTATAGACATAAGCAAAAGTTCAATTTAATTAGAAATAGCTACTTAAATGATAACACAAGTATAAAACTTATAAAACAACCAAACATGTCATATACAAGGCGACTTTTAAAACGTTTCATTCAAAAAGTGAGAAGAAAATGCTAATTTGGTTTAAATTAGACGAATTTTCATATGTTAAAAAATTTATCCAAAAATACCAGCGACGGCTTACCAGCTGCTAGCTGTATTTGTGCTATTGAGGGAAGTTTGATAATGTTGAGCAGTTAATGGCGAATTTTTCGGTTTACACACTTAGGTATCCAATGTCTCAGTATCAGAATTCGGTGGTAATGAGACCAGAAATGACATCCGCATAAATGTTTGCGAGGCGAAATGCATACATATGTATTGTATGACCCAGCATCTGTGGGGCAACATTCCTGATTCTATGAAACATAACGAGACACTGCCAGGATAAAACACTGTATGTGCATTCGGGAGGACCCAGATTCAGTTCTCACTCCATACATCCTGATTTGAATTTTTTCCATGGTTTCTTGAAATCACTCCAAGAATACATTTAGATGGTTACTTAACATAGGTCATGTTCGATTCCTTCCTCCGATACTGATTGTGTGTGCTGCCTGGTTGAAAACAAAGAGCAAAATATTTTTTCAACAAATGGCGAAGCTTGTTGAATGCCCGCCATGGTGCTAGGCAATTTTATTGCAAACTGAAAAAACAATTTACTTAGTAAGCTATTAACTATACCGTGTGACCTATATGTATAGGTGTATATTTATGTATATATACATATATGTGTATTTATAAATTTCAAAGCAATATTACTAAATAAAGAATGCATATTTCAGCTTTGGAAGAAGACTACATAACTTTACTTTAAAATAAGGGAACTTTATTTTAACTTGTGACCCACGCGCACTATAATCAGCTCCACATGCTCCACAATCGCTCCATATGCGAAGGATTGATGGAAATATTGACGCCTACGGACTGACTCCTGCCGACATCTCTGCTGCTGCTGCTGCTACACGCCAGGTATAAAGAAAATATTCGAGAAAGCTTCTATTTGCAAAGTGTTTGTGTAACCCCTAATTCTTAATTTCCATTTCTTAAATTCATAAATAATTAAATTCACATATACACACACACACACCCATATATATATATATATATATATATATATATATATATATATATATATATATATATATATATATATATATATATATATATATATATATAGATATATATAATCACATGGTGGCTAGAGTCTTATTGAATATTATTTAATTTCTTTAAATTCTAATAAAACTGATATACTAAATATATCAAATATATGTTTTTCCTTTACCAACAGTGTTTTGCAAACTTTTGTGAGCAGTACATAACTCGAGATACAAAACATTTAGTTTTAAAACAAAACACATTTATTTATGCACACATCACACAATATTCTTCTTCAGCATAGCAAATACAATACAAGCAATTGCTATTTTTTGACGAGTTTTATCTCTGAGTCAAGGATGGCATTAAACACATAATATTTGTTAAATGTACCATGGATTGTCATAACTCTATAGTCGTAGGGCTTCTTAGTTGCATGGAGCACAAAAATGATTTTGATTTTGGCACACGTGACGTCTTGTGGCATACATCTCGACGAGCTGTCGAAACGGCGCTCAGCAGCGCTGCTTGTTAAGGTCAACGACGTTCGTTCCGATTGGGCACGGATTGTGAATCGCCGGCTCTTGGCATATTCCAATCACATACACAGAATACTATCTGATTAGGGACACCATTAATATGTTGGGAATGTTTTCATATGGAATAAGAGTTGCCTTTTTAGGGGAAAACAATTGTCCGCTCTGAATAACCGCCTATTGATCGGAACGAAGGTTTCCGAAAACACACGATTAATTAGCCAATGAGAACCAAGGGTGGTGGTGGCGGGGGTTGAATGAAGCTAAGTAATTTGCCAATGAAAAATGTGGATGGGGGTGGTGGGAATCTGTACCATTAGCTCCCCTGGCGGTATAACATCGAACATAGCATTACCTAAACATATAAAATAGAATCCAATACGGAGGGTGCCATCAGCACCACCTATACTTTAAAACATAATTAATTATAGCTACCACCTGGTGGCTAAATCGATAATTTACACACTAGCACCGCATAGGTGATGTAAATGTAAACATATGAAATCCAATATGGTGGCCTCCAGCAATGTATAAACAAAATACAGATAAAAATCCAAGATGGCAGCCTTCAGCAATGTATAAACAAAGACAAACGAAAAACCAAGATGACCGAATACAACAGAATGGGTATAGGTGAGGAGTCTGGGGGCGGTAGGTGGGCAGGTAGTTGGCTTAACATATCGTCGACAGCGAGGTGATTAGAGACGGAGCAAATTGCACAGAAAGGATTGAGGAAGGAGTCGGCCATGGCCTTTGTTACGGAACGATCCCAGAATTCGCCTGGAGCGGTTATGGTAAACCATGGAAAACCGAAATCAGGATGGCCGGACCCTGAATAGAAGCCGGGTCCTCCCGAATGTGAATCCAGTGAGTTACTACTGTGCTACCTCGTACGGTGAGTGGGGGTGGAGGGGGTCAGTCGTCTGCTGAGCGTGGTGCTTGTGGTCTTCCGGAAATGTGTTTTTATAGTTTTGAAGTAATGTTTTTAATAATTCCTAAATAAATAAACCAGAAGTAATATTTTACAAGTTTTTGTATATATTTTGTATTTTTAAAAATGATATATATTGTTTTAGATGTTTTTGAAATATTTTGTAATTTCTGGGTTTTCAAAGTGAATGTTCACCGGAGTCGAGGTCAAAGGTCTTGGTCAAGATCAAGGTCAGCTACGTCTAAAATGGCAGCCAGGCGACCAGAATAGCAGAGCATGAACATCTCTGATGATCCGATCCCCTTACCCCTTGTGCAGGCTTCCCCAAATAATTATACTTACTGGAATACTACAAAGGTAATCAGTAAGTACACATAACGCTTAGTACACTGCTGGACTTTCGAAATTCATCACGAAGGACACAGCGTATTGATCAGACATTGAGGGACTGCGTACCATAGGGTAGAACAATGGCGTAATTAGTTGTTCGCCGAGTGGCACCATGCTGTGAAGCAGTATACAAGTGGAGGTCGGAGAGCAACTGGAATGTAGGGGCTGTATGTTTTGCTGTTGTTTGTGTGCACAAACGAATCAGTATGTAGGTCCGGAGAACACGGCGACCTCACAAATATGTTTCCGCTTTTGACTGCGGAAGAATCTGAACCTATCAAGATTGTGGATTATCTTAATGCGATATTGGTCCTCGGATTGGAAGAGGTGTAACTACAACGAAGCAGATATGATATCAGTGGTCGAAGAGGGACGGGCTGAGCGATGTGCAGGAAACCACAATGGCCCCGTCACACCAACAAACGCCGGGGCAGACATCTGGAACGCATGACGATTACAGACCATATAGTCACATCAAGCACTCTCGCTCGGGATGTCAGGTGTCTGGTGCATTACTCTGTGTTCTCACGCACAGTTGTCGCCGTCTAGACCACCGACGCCTCATGTCCAGGAGCCAATTACTGCGGCTGCCACTGAATGCTCACATACTGCAGGTGCTTGCGGCTGCAATGGTGTGTGAAACGTCGGACATGGACTGATGAATAACTTGCCGTAGTCTTCACCAGCGAGTTCCGCTTCTACCTGTAGCATGACTATGGTCGTATTAAGCTCTCGTAGCACCGTAGCACGCCTGATCGAGTCCTACATAATGCATAGTCATACCGACCTGGCACCTGGAATAATGACGTAGGGTGACATTGTATTCCAGTCCCGCCCGTGCCTAGTCCACATCACTAGTACACTGACCAGCAACCGTTACATTGCGGAGGTGTTGGAACCTGTTGTCGTCCCCTTACCTCAGGGTCAACTTTGGGACATGTGCGAATAGGACAATGCGCGATCTCATGTGGCACACATCGTCCTACGGCTGCAGGATGACCAACATGCAATACTGCTTTCCTGGCCTGCGTGTTCACCGGATCTCTTGTTAATCTAAAACGTGCGGTCCATGGTCAAACGATGACTGGGTTGTGACAGGATTCCTGCCACTACATCGGATGAACTTTGGGCACACATCGAAGCCACGTGGGTGTAGCGGCGGTTAATTCAGTCTGAGAGGGGTGGGAAGTGGGACACAAAGTACTGATTTCCTACAATCCATACATAGTGTTGTGCTGAAAGTATAACCATGTCACCCGTGTATGATGGCTATTCTTGTCCAATATATCCGGTTGTGATGCCTCATGATCTTCATGGTATTGCAAGTTTAGTGGCCAGCGGTGTATTAAAGCATCGAGCCCTTCAATGTTATAGCATGTTAGAGTAATATAGTCGCAGATATATGAAATGTTATTCCATAGAAGAAAACCAGTTTAGAGATGGTTTCGGAACCAACAAGGCATGTAATATTTGCGTTGACCCCCTTGGTCACCAGATCTGAATAATATGATAGAACATTTGTAGCCATAACTGAAACACACTATGGAAGACAATTAACATGTCTCCACAATAGACTTCACAACATATACACATGATGTACTATGGGAGAACATGTTTCATGAACAGGAGTAGTTGGAATTCAGTTTGAATTTCATGTTAAGAAACAGTAGTTAGAATGATATGTGGGACCGAATATACTGCACAGGAAAGTATTGCATGGATATGGTTGTGTATTCCAATATTAATTTAAAGACCTGTTTTAAAATTGGATGCTAATAAGTATTAACGACCTTTTAATGCAACAGAGAAATTACTCACCGGATTAAAATACTATTAAGTAGTAATTTTAAATGTATTACTTACTTTATGGAATTGATTGATTGGGTTTGGTCTTATAATACTTATGATTGGGTTGATTTCACGAATATCTAAACTGCACCTTTTTAACCGGTGCAACAGTGTAACATACTTAGCACATTAAACTACAATCAAGGCAACGTCCTCCTATCTGTTTAGAACATAATTACAGTGGTACTGTAAAAATTTTTGAAATTTAGTTACGAACCTTTAAAGCATTAAGTGAAGTTATGAATCTTTGCTATAATTATATTATTATTTAGGTGATGAAATTATCAGTTGTAAAACTATATTAACATCACGAAATAAATACCGTTTTAAGTAGTGATCACTGAACGTATATTCATAGAATTTATCGAATTCACCACGTAGTGACAATTTGAGAATTTCGTTGGCTACTGCCTTGATGTTTTGTCTTTTTACTTTCGAGACAAATAACTTTACACAATGCTGCAACTACGGTCCAGGAAAACTATTCTTTAGCAGCTACATTATCACCATTTATACACTGCCCACGATTAACGTAGTACAATGTTGAAAGCCCTTCCCACTTTCTTGTGTCTTTCGCCTCTTGCAACATTGGTGTTAGTATAGGTCAAGTGACTTGTATACATATGTATGTTTATCAAGATATTGAGTAAGTACATTTATCAAGCAACACTGTTAAAGTTATTTGCAAAATTTACGTGTTTCTACGCTGCCACTTCTTGTTCAGTGGTAGGCCAGCACAAATTATAGGAATCGATTTTCAGTGGCCATTGGTATGGAACATGACTATTATAATGCGATGGCGAAACAAAGGACCCGTTTACGTGAGTCGCGGCTAGCATTACAGCAGTACCTCAGCCGGTGCACATATTAAACTATATGCGGTTACGGGCACTGTCTATTTGCAAAAGAGCGCAAGTTACACTGAACAACCTGTAAACGTAAAACCCCACGAAACAAAACTAAACAATCATAAAGTATGACGTGCAAATTCATCGCGAATATAAGCAAAATACGATTGGAACATGATTACATAATAACGCATCCCCACGCCAGAGATCAGATTATATTTGATGTACTGGATGCGAAGCAAGAAAATGACTTACTACTGCATGTTTTAGAGAAGGCAACAAAACATTTTGCAGCGTGATTCCAGTAGAGGTTTTTGTATGTGGCGTAACTTAAATTAAATCTCAGGTGGAAGCAAACGTTCGTAGGATAGACTTATTAGTCTCATTGTTTTCTTCTGCGTTAGTGTATGTAGCATGGAGTCAAACTGAACGATTTTGTTTAAACGGTAGTCTACCTCATTGCATCGCTGAACCAACATAATCTTAAGTACATATCATAAATTTTTCATTATTTAAGGAAAAATGAAAATAATGACATCCACAAAGAATTCTGTGAAACCACGAAAAAATGCAAGGAAACTTAACAGGGTACGCCACTAGTTGTACGAAACACTAGTTGTTCTGAATCCATTTAAACATTAACAACAACAACAAAAAGGAAGGGAAAAAAGGAAACTTTATACACAGCTTATAATATTCAAACCGTTTATTAATTTTTCTTATGAGACATTTATTTGCGGTCGTAAACAGTTTATTTAGAAAATTAATGTTGCTGCTAACAGTTGTTTAATAATTCGAAATAAATGACAATCCCTCCGTAATTTCTTGATTAACTTGAAACATTCAATTTACTTTCACTTCCATTCAATGTTAAGCTACTTTTCTTGGAAAAGTGAGCTTATATAATCATGCAAATGTATGTCTGTGATGTACTGTATGTCCCCTCATAATAACATTTCATCCTGTGAAACATATTTCACCAAATTCGGCGAACATATTGAACTTAGTAAGGACATCTGATTTTTACAATGTTCTGCAAAGCCGTTTGCTTGATTTCAAAAAGGTTGTTATTTTAATACAGTAGGGCACCATTTCATATCTGGGGAATTATTGTACTAGGTAAAACCAAATCGTGTATTTTCACAGTTAATCTTGTACGTCTTTAATCTAGGAAGGTACGTTCTTATTGGTTCGCCAGCGTGAAAACAATAAGCTTTTAACATCATATCTCGGAAATTACGCAGTAGATTCCTGCCACATTTTGCAGGCAACTAGTACCTTTTAGGCCTATCGTAGGCAATGGTACCATATACAACTAAGATTAATGTGGCACTTACTATATTATCACAACGGCATTATACAAATATTTGTTTTTAAATTTTGGTATGTGTGTGTGTGTGTGTGTGTATATATATATATATATATATATATATATATATATATATATATATATATGCATCTGATATATATGCATCTGATATATTTATATATCAGATTATATATACAATTATATATATAATTCGACTACATTTGATATGAAGAAAGTATACACTAAAGGCATTACTGTAAATATGCCAATAAATAACCATTTTTATTCATCATTTTGTAATATAGTGCACCCATGAAAAAATTAAGTTATTTTATCGTAACACGGAAAACAATCTACCGATTCCAACCAAAGTTGACAAACAAGAAGTATGCTGATATGAATTAATTGGTTCAGGCATTTAGTTTTAATTGGTGGCAATATACACATTTTGATAACTATTCTGTATCTATGAAACGGTGTGACCAATTTCAATCAATCTTTGAATACTCTATCTAATACTATGTATGCCATTATAACATTTGCGATTAAAATGTGCAAGAAACATAATTTTTACATGGTGACTATATAAATATTTTAGGTTCATTTGGTATACAGCATGTAGCATACTGTTTTTGGCCAATTTCAACCAAACTTGATGTGTTGAACGTATCACCTACAAGTATTAAACATGCTGGCACATTGTCTCTTTTGCCTGCAATATTGCAAGGTACCGCTACAACAAGAAAACATATTGTGTCAAATGTCGGAAAACAATAAACATGTTACTACCTAATTTGGCAAACAAGGTTCACTACGCTGACCAAATAAACTTATATGTTTTACGTGGGTCGGTCACTTATTCTTAACATGGCGACGACATGAACGTGTTGATTACTATTCTATAACCACAGAGCTGTGTAACCAAGGAACGAAAAACAAAAAAAAAAAAAAGGGGGGGGTCATACACTTTTTAAATATTGCACATGTACTAGTGAATGTTATCGGAAATTCGATACAAATAACACAGCGTGTTGCAAGTAAACAATCGAATGATATGAGACTTTATCAGTGTTTTAAACAAAACATGTTATATATTTCAAAATGACTGAAATAAATAGTTTCTGGACTGATATTGGTACGTTAAATGTGGTTTAACATAAAATAATACAGGTATTATCAAAGCAATTCAGCTTACCTTTCATTTTATCATTAAAATATCGACTCAATGAATGAAAACATTTTTGTAGAACGTTTCATTCTCTTCATTTATGCTTTGTACAATTTCCCATGCAGAAAAATATATGATAGCTGTTTGTTAAAAACTAGATTAAATATTTTGACCAGCAGTCAGTTTGAAATGAAATATATTGCAAAACTAAGAGGCTCGAGGTCATTTCGCTTGTTTTCTGACAGCGTTGACAAGTTCAAGTGCCACATTAAAAAAATGTATACGCTAGTTCAATAATTCGTACAAATGTGCATATTTTCTTCGCTTTATACGGTAACTTTTACAAAGCACAGCCCTCTAGGAAACTGGAGAGCGGGGGTTGAAGGAACTGTCTGTGGCCTTCTACGATACTGTATCCCAAACATAATGATGTGTGCTGCAGGGTTTATTTCGCTGCTGCATGCATTTCCGACCTGAAACAACCTCCTCGCAGTTATGCTCAGGAGAATTCTGTACATTTGACTAATATACTAGGTAATCCCATGGCCATTTTCACGCTTTCGTGCGCTGTAAGTGAACTTAAAACATTTTTAACATGCATGTCAGCCCAAAATTCCAACCAGGTCAGCTTGCACTACCTGAGTTCAAACATTTGACATAAAATGACATTACAACATTTGACATAGAGGTATTCAAGGAAGCACGATTATTTGCCTTTCTTATTGACTTAACAAAACACTGAAATACAAGTTAAATAACTTTAATACGGAGCCTCACGTTTCGCTTGTCACTTTTACAATAGGATAGGAAAAGTTATTCCTCTGGGAATACCAGCTCGCCAAAAAAAGGGATGTGTATTTTTAAAGTTTTTAATCGCTTGTAGGAGCTGTGGTGTTGTAACTGTCAGACTACTCGCCCCGCACAACGATAAACAGGGGACACATCCGGATTTTCATGTGTAGGAAACGTGGCGGGCGTTGCTGTTGGCCAGTGGGTAGTGTCAGGGTACTCTCGATACTCAGTTTTCTGTCGCTGCTCCAGCTGTACCTATCTTCTTCACTATCAGCT
Organism: Dryococelus australis; assembly: GCA_029891345.1. Lineage (NCBI taxonomy): Eukaryota > Metazoa > Arthropoda > Insecta > Phasmatodea > Phasmatidae > Dryococelus > Dryococelus australis. Next base: position 59,902,816 of record CM056995.1, read on the forward strand.
CTGAAGATCTTAGTTCTTAACCGCTGCTTGTGTCTCTCTCATGTCACTGTTGTTAACTTACAGCTGTGTTTCACATACATACAGTATTTCACATTAACATTGATCATTTAAAGAATTACATACATTTTTCATCTCTGTTCTCAGTTAATGTTAATTTTGTGGCCAACGAATATCATATATTAATTGAAGATGCCGCTTAGACATGACGTGAAATACGGGTTCTGTACGTGCCTTCAAATTTCCCTATCATGTTTCAACTTGCCGACTGAATTATGATTATGTTCAGAACCACGAGTCTTCGTGGGAAACTTTTTTCTTATGAAACTTGCAAATACTCAGCTTCAGTTAATCTTGTGATCTGTAACACAGAGGCTCCAGTTCCCTTGTCAGTGTTAATACTTCCAGCCCTACAATTAAATGTTTGGTGAGCAAATAAAAACAAATAACAAACATGCAAAAAAGAAAACATATGAAATGAGAAATTATATAGAAAATAATATAATGTATTTGCAGTGTATTACATTTAGTCTCAAACTATGTTTTTGTTCATCTAATCGATAAGTGTAACTAGGAATAATACATTATTAAAAACAATCTCAAAATGTTTGCACCCTAACCTTGCTTTCCAAAGATATTTTTTTCCGAACAAAAAATGAAGTCAATTTTATTTCGTAAGCGGTAATTTGTTTAAATAAATAAGCCAAGTAGACATTTTTTTTTTTTTTTTTAACAAGGCGTGCCTAGTACCGAGACAAAACAAACAGGCAGTCAGGTGGTTTCCCCATTCAACTGCTTCATAGTCCGCCTGGCTGTGTGCGTTTGCCACTGCTTGCAGCTCGCACTACTGCTCGCGCCACACATCGTGGCCCTGTTGAGCTCCCTCGTCCTTCAGTAATGCGATGGACACAGACTGGTGCTGCGACGAGTAGAAAATACTAACGGCACGATTATCTGTACTCGTTACTAAAAGCATTTTCAAAGGTTTTCCTGCCTCCCACTAAGGCGCACCTGGTTCAATTCCCGGCCGGATCACCGGATTTTTGCAAGTGGGAATCGTGCCGAACGATGTTGTTGGTCAGCGGGTTTTCTCGGGAACCTCCCGTTTCCCCCGCCCCTTCATTCCAGAGCCACTCCATACACACCTCAATCACCCTCATCGGCTCTCGAGACCTCGTTGTTAAGAGCCGCCCAAATCTCTTCACTCACTCCAAGGTTTCCGTTGGATGATTTCACACTAAAGCCTGGCCCAGTTCACATTCACGCCGATCACGCCAAACGAAGTTGTCCAAATGTAAATAGATATTCGGCATTGCCGTTTTAGTGCATGGGCGAAAGCTCAGTTTATGAATATAGGATTACGACGTAAATGCACGACAAGAAACTAAAATCTAAATATATATTTACTTTATTGTTTGGTAATAAGAAAATGTCGCAAATATTTTATGAAATAGGCTTAATTGTAAAGTTGTCTCAGAGGTACGTTTTGAAGGAAAGACTGCACACTTGTTCAGTATCTTGCACATAGATACGATGATGCATGTGATGCGCGTGCCTGGGTCGTCCTCAGCGTCTTGCCATTCTGGACAAAATACGTCCTCGTAGGCGGAATGCTTAATGAGCGAGTGAATAGATTTGGGTGGCTCTTAACATCGAGGTCTTGAGAGCCCTTGAGGGTAAAGCGAGATGAGTATGGAACAGCGCTGGAATGCAAGAGTGGGGGAAATGGGACATCAGTCAGAAAACCCACCGAACAGAGGCATCGTCCTGCACGATTCCCACATGCGAGAATCCGGAGGTGACCTCGTCGGGAATCGAACCCGGTTCTCCATGGTGGGAGGAGAGTTGTCTAACCACTACACCACCATGGCCCCAGTCAGAATATATCAGAATAACTGGCCGAGTACAAAACAGAGAAGTATCGTATTGAAAGAAAATTTAAATATATCTGTTAATGCCAGAAACTTATCGCCCAAGACCAGGGACAGGTAGTTTATTTTCTCAATGGCCCGCGGCCTGTGGCATTGGACACTCGAAAGCGAGCTGGCAGCCAGAGCTGGCAACCCTGTTCGAAGACGTTTCGAGTACAGTCCTTGTAGTTTCGTCGTATCGTGCAGAGCGCAGCAGTAAACAGAGCTACCTTTACGGCAAACGATATGAAAGCCGCGATTGTATCGTTGACGGCGTAGTGTTTAATTGCACAGCTTAGGGTTCGTTAATGGTCACACAAATATATAATTCGTCAGTTGTTATGTTTTCTAGAAACATGGTAGAATGCCACAACGAGGTCAATTTATAACTTTACAAAAATTAACATATGAAAAATATTATTTGACGAATGTAGTCTTTGGTAGATTGAAAGCTGCCACATACAGCGATTATTAAAATAATTTGTGTGACTGTTACAACTTCCTACACGTAAAACGTTTATATCTTGGCAGAGTTTTTATCTCATATGAACCTATGACTTCTTTTTCGTTAAATAATAAGCAGCGGTGATGTTTGTATGGCTTTTTACAAAGAAACTATAAAACATATAATTTTCTTCAAAATTCAAACATTTTATTGTTTATAATTTTAAAAATTATTTTTACATGAAATACTTTGACCTTACCTGTAATATTATAAACATAAACTCCTATAACTAGACATTGACACATATCTAACAGTCCCCCTTAAACACGTTTGATGATAAAGCCGTCGAATTTCGAAGAAATTTCAATGTTCCACTCCTTTGAATTTAATAAATATTTTAGCTCAGTCCAAACGTTGTGTTTAAATAGCTGTGGTATTTGCACGAATCAATATTTTACGTTAAAATACGTATACTTATGTATAAAAATTATAATTTTTTTCGTCTTATTAGGTGTTTTCAACGAGTTATCATTGATATATCTCGAAACCATAAAGTAGCCCTAAAATATATCATGGATGACATTTCTGACTATTAAAAAGTCTTAAGTTACTTGGGTGGCGACACGATGGCACCATGAAACAGAGGAGGCGATAACAAAGCTGCATTTGTTTCGGGTCACTAAACTAACTCCATAAATGTGGAGAAAATCTCTTATAGCTTCGTTCCTTCTATTCTGTTAATCATAGTAAATATTTTTACACGGACGTGAATTTTAATTCTAATTGCAGTTTGTAAACTAGATATCTCTCGGTAAAGTTCTGGAGGCTTCTATCTTGTTGCATTCGCTATAAAGGTATACAAAAAACGTAAATTATTTTGTAAGCGTTTTGCACCTAATGCCAGTTTTCCTTAAAGCGATTTTCAATTACGACTATGCCATTAACAGTTCACAGAGAATTTCAACAAAGTCTTCTGGAAACAGATAGATTATTTTGTTACTTATTTCAAAATATTCGTAGTCATAATAAAATAACTTTTTTTTTTTTTAATCCTTTCAATTACATACAAAGTATAAAATCTTAAGGGTTCTAGCGAATAATTTTTTTTTTTTTTTTCGGTACTGTACTAGTATCGTTCTAAATTCTGTCATATGTCACTACCCATGTGTGTGTGTGTGTTTGATGTTAGTGACAGAAGCTGATTATGAGGCTACTAAGTATAGTCTCGTATATGTTTATTCTACTCAGGTTGGGAAACTCTTTGCGTTTAGTTTGGCTACTATAGACTGTTCACGATAAAATGAGCACTTTTGAAAACCCTGCATAAGATCTACTTATATACTGGTTGTGTATTATTCCGTCTTATGTAAAATTAACATTTCCAAGGGCCTCGTCACTTTATTCATGCATCGGTCAAGTGAAACTGTGAAATTATTAGAAAAGTAAATATTTACACATTTGCTCAATGTTACACTTTGATGCATTTAAACAAACAAAAATTTAAATAAATAATTTAAGTCATCGCAGATGGTTATTTAACACTTTTCGTTCGACTTAAATATATAGAACTACTTTCCATTCTTCGTTACTAACTTTACTGGACGCATGTCACTCAGTGCGGCCGTAAAAATATATGCAGGCGGAGGCAGTGACTTTTTTCTAAGGTTGATTTCAAAATTGCTCACTTTATCGTGAACAGCCTTTATGTACTTTCACCGCCAGATCACATTGGTGATGCTCGTATACAGGATGTTTCCGTTTTGTATGTAAACAAATGGAATAATCAAAATTTTCATAAAAGAAATATTAGAAAGTAAAAACTTCCTAAGTTCTTCGTACTGACGTGGATATAGAACGAAATGTGTTGACATGCTGTTTAATATCCTGTCGTGAGCTGGATTTAGCAGAACGTTGGTTTACACTTTACAGTTTCATCAAGGGGAAGGAGGAGGAAAGTATAAAATCTGTATTGGTGGCAGATATATATATATATTCACTTCGCACTTAAATCCGTAACGAATTTTCCATTCAAATACTCTCGTTTATGAACGCTCAATGCCAAACACAGTTCTATTTTTACAGTTTATGTTTGTAAACATCATTGGATGGCGTGAAAAATAGTTACGAAATAAAGTTGTTAACACGTAAAATTTTGGGCTGGGGCAAGTATATAGTACAATCAGTACGTGCCAAATACGGACTCTAACACACAAATCAATACAATTCCTTCATTTGCCGCAAGCTTAAAAGCGGCCTCTTTGGAAAACTGACGCTCCTTACGGTGGTAATTTTCCTTACGACAAGCTCCAGTCACGACTCGTGAGTTTCTGCACAAGTAGGGCTGCACAGTGATATAGGCTATTCACGGTAAAATGAACTCTTTTGAAAGCCCTTATTAAGGTTTACTTGTATGCACGTTCTGCATTCTTCCACCTTATATAAGATTAACATTATCATGGGCCCCATCACTTTATTCATGCGTCGGTTAAGTGAAATTGTGAAATTACTAGAAAAGTAAATATTCAACAAATATGCTCATTTTTACACTTGGGTGCATTAAAAAACCCAGAAAGCGAAATAAATGATTTAAGTTATCAGAAATGGTTGCCTAACACTTTTTATTCGACTTTAAGATACGAAACTACTTCCCACCCATCGTTGCCAACTTTACTTGGGTGAATGTCACTCAGGGTGCCCGTTAAAACATAGGCAGGTAGGGGCAGTGGCTTTTTTCTGATGTTGATTTCTAAAGTCCTCACTTTATCGTGAACAGCCTTTACTGAGTATTTTAGAGTGGAATCGGGAGTGAGTTTAATGTAGTTACTGCATAATTTTTTTTTATTTGTAAGATTGAAAATAAGATTTGAAATATTCTAGCGTTGTGCGAAAGTGACTTTTTTGTTTAACAAAACAAAACAAAAAAGAAAAAGATGTAGGATTTCATGAAACTAATAAGAAAACGAAAAATAATTTTATGAGAACACACCTTTAACGAATTTTAAACGAAAATCTTAAAATTTCATCATTGTCAACTAAGTACTTGCACATAACTAACTTAAGTCAATTAAAATTGTGAAATCAAACTTTCGTAGTGACATTAATGGCAATGCAGTATAACAGTATGCTCCTAAATATTTCCTAAAAATACATGTTAAAAATATTCATGAATGGATTGCATAAAGACGGAATATATGTTGTAATAAAATTATTCAACTTAACAAAATAAACTTTACCAACATTTCAAGTCAAGTTTCAAGCAATTATTTCAGTAAAATTTCTAGTAATAAACATAGACAAATGAATAGGCAAACAAAAATTGTCATTGTTATTCACCTACACCAACATCTGACTTAACATTCAGTGAATTTCAAATTTATATTTTGCTTAGATTTCCATAAGTAATTAGGATTATTAGCGATAAATTTGCTTTACTTTTATCATCCTTTTTAACAATGCCCTATTAAAATATTTTAGTCGCACCACATTTTTTTACTAAAAAATTATTTTAACATAGTAATTTCTTTTCTCATCCCCTATTTTAAGATGTACCGATAACATATTTCCGCCATTTTATTTCATGATTTTTAAACCACAGATATAAGCAACATTACAAATACGCAAATTAATTAAACAAGTTAAAATATTTTAACATACTTTCCATAAATACAAAATAGAGAATTTTTTGATTCGCATCCGCACAGCCATTTGTGTATATCATACGCATCGAGCTTAAATTTTCTTTTATTTGTCTTCTTCCTTTTTGATGAAGGCTGATTAATTACATTTGTTTTAATTTAATTTTTTCCTATAGTGATAACAGAGAAAATGTAATAGCTTGTAAACCCGTCACATGTATTCTGTTCATGTTAAATTAAATTCAAATGCAGTGAAAGTAGCGTAGCCAAAAACCTCTAAATGCTTCACTTCGTACCTGAAGTAACCACCAGGTTGAGGACAAGCAAAGCAATATAAACGCGCGCACCAGTTGCTGGTAAGGGCTGACAGCCGTGCAGCCCACTTGCGCGCAAAGAGCGAGACACCCCTAATTTCGCCGCCACCCGTCTGTGCATGCGCTAGAGAGACCGGATGGGGCTGCCTCCTCCGCAGCCCGGCCACGCCACCCAGCCTAGCACAAGCGCTGTACGAGCTACTTTAACACGTGTTGCTCAGTCGAGGGATCGGCCTACGGTAGTTGGCAGAATAGAAAGCTCGAAGCAAATCATAGTAAGGTTTATTCAGCTGCGACATTAAACATAGTTTACTGTAATTCGCAAATAATTCAGGGCTCCAAAAATTGGAGGGGGGGGGGGGGGGCTGCAGTTCTATAGCACGAACCGCCACTCTGCCTCTACCATAACAAATGCCTTTGTTCTTAACCCGAGTAGAATAATACGTAGTCTCAGCAACCGTGACATCTGTCATAAGCGAAGGACTTTCTTTGTTGTAAACCGTTATCTGCTGTGTTATCTGCTGATCCCATATATAGACCACTATGACTGGAATGGTCAAAAGGGCGTACCCATAGACTCATTTTCAGTCTATGGGTGAATCAATTTACGTGCTGCCTCTGACAGGGTTGGCGTCAGGGAAAACGGGTGAAACTTGGAAAAATCAGAGAATTTTACATTTCAGGAACATTCAAGGAAGTACCAGGGAAGTTTATGTACTGTCAGGGAATTCAGATGAAATGGTTAGTAATGTATTTATGACGAAAATCACATATTTGATTCTAGAACCTTTACTGCATGTCATATAATTTATTTATTTTGCGTTATTTTGGCTTATTCAACCTTTGTAGGAAAATTTTACAGGCCAGATGCAATTTTGTTGTTTAATGTGTAGTCTTAAATATTATTATACATATTTAAATGGCCAATTTTTTTTGCTTGTTGACAGCAAAGAGTGGAATTTTAGGTGCCTAAGGTTTTGCAAATAACATGTTAACTGGAGCAGTAAGTTCACAGTAAATTGCTGCATTTCACAATGCCTTGTGTTTGTATTGTGACTTTGTTTCTGGCACTGAGATTGCCAGTATTATAACTCTGTCACCTTCTTATCAATTTATATTTCTTTATAGTATTACATAAGTGTATATATATATGCTAACCAATTAAAAAATCACACATAAAAAAGGCTATTTTAGAGCTACCTAAAAAAAGAAATTTATAATTTTCAAAGAAATATTATAAGCATGTTACTACTTATTGCAGTGTTGGTTGGTAGAGGAAAAGTAAAAGGATACTTGGAAATATCAAATTAATGTCTGGGAATTTATTTTAAGGATTATGCTAGCTACTCTGCCTGGGATCCAGTTTGGTAAATTCTGAAAAATATATATCTCGGTGTTCATAAAACTACTTTTTATTTACGTATACATTGGCCATTACAACACTGTTCAGCTAGAAGGACATTACTGCGATCCAAGTAAGTCCAGCCATTTTACTGTATGTTGCAGCAATCTGTGCGAGGCGGCCAGTTCTCGCAGAGAGACTAACAGAAACCCTGTACTGCGCAAGAAATACAGGAGCCTGAGCGGAAGTACTAGAATGAATGGTTTGTTGTGAGAACCGAGCGTCGTTTTAATAATGAATGAGTTGCAGCAGTCCGGATTTTCTTCCCCGCTTTTGTTTTCTTCAGCTATTTCGCCCACCGCCATTTGCAAAGTAGGGACGAGTGCCAGAATGGCTTGAAAACACCGGCCCACTATGAATGTTCAGGGGTATTCGTCACCGATGGCAATGACTTAAAACACGGGCCTTTAAATTGTTTACGGTGGCCTGGCTGGATTTTCACCAGTTGGGGGGGGGGAAATTCGATATGGCAACACCGTGATTAAATACGCGTGGGGCGGGCGCCCGAGGATTTATTGGCCCGAATTCAATCATATCCGGGACGGATAATTTCGCGTCGGTGATGAAGACCTCACCACCCTGCGTCGGGAATGTTTATCAACGGAAGGACTATCTTGTACACTAAACGATCGCCTTACAAAGGCCGTGCTCCAAATAGTCAGAAGATATACACTCGCGCACTCTCACTCGGAAGTGAAGCCAGAGAGTGCTGTTCCATATGACAGAGTGCGAGTGCACACGAGTGAGTGTTGCGAGTGTGTGTCGATGCATGCTCTCGGGATATTGTTTGTTTATTTACGTTTGAACACTTTCGTCATCCACACGTTGCCGAACGAACAAACCATTTTCCAGTGTAAGTAAATGTTTGCAATAGCGAAAATAATATTTCAAACGAGTTTGCTATTGTATAATATGTTGAACATGCATCGCAATAGAACTGATATTTAATTGATACAAAAAATAACAGCAGCCACAATTATAAGGATTAAGATGATTTGTTTACTTCAAGTGAACGGAAAAAATATACAACATACAATAATAATTCTCGAAAATAGCGAATGGGAGTGCGAGTGTAAGTGCAGATGCTGGCCATTTGGAACACAGCCCAAACCTGATCGGTGTTTGTAAGATTCTCCCCGAAACTCAGTTCCGTTTTATACAGCGTCCAGCGTCTCTGCTGCGGAAATATAAGGTTAAACACGGTAAACTGCAAAACACTCGTATAGTCCATTCGTGTTATTTTCACACGCTTTTAATCAAATCTTTGTAAAATCACGTATGTAAAATGACGTATTTGGTTATTTATATGTGCCGTGTTACAAGCGTTTAATACTCATGATAATATAAAAGTGTATTGTTTTTGAATAAACTTAAACTTTTACTTACATTTTATTCATAAATTATAGCATTTCATTTATTATTAATTTGAATAGAAACAGAGAGATAGTAAGTATGTTGGTAATGCCTAGTAAGAAATAGGTCTCGAGCAAAATATTTTCTTTGTCACGTTGGTGTAATTTTCTATTTGCGTGAAGTAGACGAATAGACTGAAAGTAGAACTTCAGCAGGACTTCATAAAAGTTGGATTACGAAATTAAATTTGTAGCAAACATCGTTGAACGAGTATACGTAATAAGTGATGTAATTTTTAACTAAATTCTATTATATTATTTTTCCATGATTATTTTTCAGTTACAGTTCGACCGGTTTATTTATTATTTGGAGCACATAATTAAAATAAATGGGTATCCTTCTCTGAAAAATGTGTTCTCTGTAACCGCCAAATGATACGCTGATGTTATCGTCTTTAAGAACTGGCCTTTGGCATTCACTGAAATAGCGAATTACCTGAGGTATATACTGGACAGCCAGTGGTTCACTACAGTGAGCATTCTAGACCCAGGATATCTGAATGCTTATCTCGCAGTAAGGATAGAAGTTCCTTTTACATTTTTATATACGCCGTAACTTTATCTTTAATTATTCTGCTGAAAAAAAGATCAATTTATTTCGTTGGGCTGGGTTATGAAAATTCGCGCACTAATCTTCTGTGTGATTATGGCTGGACCGGGATGCTACGAAAATCTGATGTTTTTACAAAATAATGTGTGTCAAAGAAATATCTATTCATTAAATTATCCAACTACAAATAATTAAAACATCAATTGACAATTTTAGAAAATACTAAAATAAAAAAGAAACTTTTGTTTTCCAATTTAAACTAGAAGTTAAATTCTCATTATTTAAACAATTTCAGGATTTTTTTTTTTGTTTTGACGAAGCCTTTTTGATTGTACATAGGAAATGAATTCGCACTTTAAAGTGATTTCACATAATCTTTTACAGACAAAGATAGCTGTTTGCCAGATATATTAATGTTCACATAAACTTGTTGGTAATCTCGGGCGTACTCCTTTTATCTCACATCACTCCACTAGTTTTTCATTAATTTTAATCAAACTTAATAGGTAATTTCGATAGATCTGAAACACGACCAGTTACCCGCCACACATTCCCGTCCTTACCGAACGGTTAGCACAAACTACGTTCAATATGGCGATTGTTTCCTCGCTATAGTGTCTCAAACACCAAAATATACTTTAGACATTTAGGCATGTTCTTGTTTTCTGAGATGTCCAGTTCCAAGCGAATTCGACCATCCAGAGGAATTTGTCGAAACGTACATTGGCATATTTTATTGCGACACAATAAGTGCAGGAAGATGCCTTAAAGGAAAGATAAATAAATGAAAGACAATGTTGTGCTCGAAATTACTAGATATAGAAAGGTAAAGTACAGTTTGACAACTATATTCAGAAAACTCACATGTTTGAAGTCTGGCCTACTAGACGACTCTAAGGCGTTTTGGAGAACAAGTTTTGTTGACTTATCATGTATAAGCCCTTAGACTAAAGACGACGTAGACATATATTCATTATCTGCGCATTCCCGTAACATTAGCTCAAGAACTGCCGTGACAAAACTGTCAAATTTACTTGTTCAAACAATAATATTCCGTTTGTTTACATTCGGTTTTGTAAAAAAAAAAACTCTCTCTAGTTTATGGGGGAAAAACATTTTACATTGATCCCATCGTAGTTTGCGTCAAGCTTAGTCAAAAGTAGTGTTTTAGCATATCAAAGTACTTGTTTAAGTAAACTTTGTACTAACTTAAATGTAAGCCTCGTGGTTTTGACGGATGTGTTGGAAGAAGCGAAGTTCGATTTTCATGAACATGAACGGAGATTGGTTACAGCGCAACTGGCATATACAACGTCTTTAGGAATCACGTGTGCAAACTCGGACACGTGATTCTTGACCGGAAAAGAAGAAGATTGAAAAGGACACACATGTTCCATCTCAAATACGAAGGGATGTAGAAGCCCTTGAAAGCCGAATGGCGATAAGCATATTACATAGGATACTATGCAAAGTACTTACGTTAAAGGAACATAAATTGGAATTAAACCAAGATCGTGGATAGAAGAAAGGCATAGCACGTTATACACACTCCCACCACGTAATAACTAGAGGTTGGCACCCTTTGATTGCATACAACGTTTACACCGTGGGGTTAAATTGATTGTGGATACCATCGGATGAAGCAGGACGCCGTAATTAGCAAAACAAGGACCTCTAGTTGCAATTCTCTAGGACCCACCGACTCCGGTTAAATCGCAAATTACGTGTACACCATGGCCCGGTGAGTATAAAATAATGACGTAATGGGCCCAGTAGCATGACGCTGTACTAATGTGTGTAAACACATGCACATTCAGTGATGTAACAAACCGTTATCGGCACTGAAGGCACTACCCGACAGCACAACAGAACAGACACTGCAATCATTCGAGATTATGCAGGTGGCAGTAACCAATTTCACAGCCAATGTTCGAAATGTGCTCTTCCAATGTCATTACAGTAGTTTATGGGGCGTATTAGAGACTGGCGGACGCGTTGGAAAATCCCTAGTGTGTCTCGCACTTGATCGCAGGCAGCCACGACCATCGCTAACAGGACCTCTTCAGATGCCACGGGTGTCTCTTACACATACGCCTTAAGAAATCCCCATGTCTAGAAGTCTAATGGCATAAGGTCCGGGGAGCGTGGTGTCCAAGTACGAGGCCCAACCCGTCCTATCCAGCGAGCGGGATACGCTGTGTTGAGCTGTTCTGGCACAATCTTGGTGAAATGGGGTGGTGCACCGTCATGTTGTAGCCACATACATTTTCTGATGGCAACAGAACATCCTCCAGTAACTGAGGCAATCGGAACTGTAGGAAATCATAATATTGAAATCCTAACGCACGGTTCCGCAGCAAGAACGGGCCAATAATACCCCCCCCCCCCCAGTATAACGGCCCAAATGTTTATGTCAAAGCGGTGCTGGTAACCTCTTTTTATAGTTGGTTGTGGGTTGGCGTCGTCCACCATGTGGAGACTCCTACTGTTGCAAAAACCTTCCTGTGTGAACGTGGATTCGTCTGTAAACATTACAATCGCCGGCAAATCATGATCAATTTCGCACTGCTTCATGAACCACCGGCAAAATTCTAGCCCGAGGGGCATAATCTGCTGGTCCCGGTGCTTGTACCCTACGCAAGTGGTATGGTCGCAGCAACTGTTCATGGAAGACAAACGACACTGTGATATTCAATGCATCCATTCTAAGCTCGATCGCGCGCGTGCTCGTGGAAGCGTTGTCCGCTTAGACCGCCTCTTCAAACTGCGGAGTGCGGACAGCTATCGGTCGACCAGGTCCACATCGACGCTGAAACAACGTTGCTTGTTTCCCGTAGTCACTGTGTAAGGTGTGCGAATGTCTGGTGATTCGGCGGACCTTGTGCAGGGCATCGTTCACTGTACACACGTGCTGCCTCTCACTTCACCGTACGCCGAGACCATATCTGCCATTCCGGAACTTTTGTACTCGTCCATTTAAAGTCTACAGTACTTAGTGAGTCGTAGCAATGACAGACTGCTAATAACAGGCCACTTGGTCAGAAGGGGTGGGAAACTACACTGGGGGGGGGGGAGAGGAACAGTCTGTGACGTGTAACCGCGTGTATCATACCGCTAATATGTGTTTATCACCGGGCGAAGGACGTGTTGCCTACCCACCAGGCCATGACCTTGCTACCACTGTACCCTTCGTGTGCGTTTTACACGGAAACGGTGGGTCCAAGAGAGTGTCAACTTAGGGATTTTTTTCGCTAATTACGATGTCTTGCATCATCCTATGGTATCAACAATCACTTTAACCTCACGGTGCATATGTTTCATACAGTGAAAGAGGGTCAACCTCTAGTATTTACTAGGTGGGGGTATGTATGACGTACCATACCTTCCTTTTATCCAAGATATTTGTTTGATTGATCTGTCTACCAATACGTGTTTCTCCATCTCATGTATTTTTCATTCTCCCCACGTATGCTTGTCACTCTCAGCCTTTAAGGACTTTTACAGCCCTTATTATTTGAGATTGGCCCTGGGTGTCCTGTATCAATCTTCGTCTTTTCCGGTCACGAATCACGTGCCCGAGTTTGTACACGTGTTCCTTAAACACGCTGTATAGGTACTGCAATTACATTCTTGCATATTTAATTTGCACTTTTTTTCACGAGACTCTTAAACGTGCGTCCAATTTGCTAATATACGAAAAGAACACTCTTCGTAAGAGACCTAAGAGACCTGTTGACTACTTTGACGACGTCACGCATACTGGAAACACCATTTCAGAGCACTTCAAATAGCTACAAACGGATTTCCAAGCCCCGTACCTATGTCGAAGTATTACACGTCAGATACGTACAGAAATACTGAATGGCCATCCATTGAACCTCGCTACAGGCTTTCCACCAATAAAATAAAAAGTTCACCCCCGAAAGTCCCATAGGTACACGCAGAACGACGAATAAACTGGTGCTGCGGTAGTAATGTAATCAGAGCACTAGCCTCCCTCCTAGACGAAATGGGTTCGATTCCCGTCTTGGTCGCTCCCGGATTTTTGCATCTGGGAATCGTGGCGGACGATGCCTCTGGCTGGCGAGTTTTCTCGTGAGCCTCCCATTTTCCGCGCCCTTTCATTCCGGCTCCACTCCACACCACCTCACTTCACCCAAATATCGTCAATCACGAAAACTCTGCTCGCCAGTTCAGAGGCGATGGCGCACCCGATGCGAATGCCAGGTAGGCGGGCCCCTTAAGCGTCGACCAAATCTTCTCCGCTCTCCGTTCCACTCGTAAATCGGTCATTCTTACACACTGCACAGTAAAAACTTTATACTTTTGTTACACGCAATTCTTTGGAAACTAGATGCCAGAGATTTCTCCCTAACACTACAGCTGAAATATTTAAAACTTGCGACCCGCCCCGGCCTCGCTCGGGTGCGATTTACAAATATGGCGTTGTTTAGGTTTACAACAAGTATATATACTAATTGCTCAAGGTAACTAACATCGGATTAATACTGTATTGTTCACAAAGTCGTCGTAAATGAACCCCTAAAAGACAAAAATGATTGCTGTATGTCTTCCTTAAAAGATAAACATATACTGTCGCGGAATTTTTTGTAGACCTTTCTGAGATATACAATTATGTAGTACATTAATATGGGGTATCTCTTATGGTTTAGTCAGCGTAAGCCATGTCAGTGCCCGAAAATCGTCTTTTTCCGACTTGATTAGAAAACGTCGCCACTTATCTACTATCCTAACATTAAATACTAGCGTATTATATACCTAAACCTTCCTCAAGAAATTATCAAAATGATGGTGAAAACCGCATCAAAATATATCAAATAGTTTAGAATCCCTGTCCGAATACACAGCCATACGCGGCCGAGCGACTTCGTTTTATAATATGTAGGACTATAGATTTACAGCACATTATTTTGAGAAACATACATAACTGTTTTTGTAGCTCAATGTTTATAATATATTTAACGTCCACAAAATTTTCTTATTAAAATTCAACATTAGTTTTTCACATTCCGCGCAAAGGTTTTGTGAAATTCACTCTAATTGATTTGTAGGGGGCAACAAGTTTCCAAGGAATTCTTTGTGCAAATACAGTTTATTTTTTCAGTGTAGCATATGATGCAACATTAACGAGAGTACCCGGAGCAACCCCTCCCCACCCCCCTCGAATTACCGATAGGCTGGACCGCGGCTCCGACGGTTGTGCTCTCGAGGGACGCGCATGCGGTTTTGCAAAAATTGCACTACTTCCCCCCGCGCGGGTCGTCTTCTCCCGAAACGAAAATCAGCCTGCCCCCGAGCACGACGCCATTTTTTACGACCTATTTTCCTTCTCTCCCCCCCCCCCCATTCACCCCAACAGCATCAACATCCTCTTCAGCTGCGCAAATACCGAGTCTCCTCGGCATAAACTTGGTTGTTGAAGGGAGTGGCAAAGGAGCAGAGACACTATCATCTTCGGCGGCATTGTTTTTGTGCCGCGGAGACGTTGGAAGGGGCGAGGGTAATGTTTTTGCGGAAGGGTGGGCTGGGGGGGGGGAGGGATAGGGGTGCAGGAAACGTCGACTCCCTGGAGACGTAGCCCTCGAAACAAGGCCGCGCGCGCTCCGGCAGATTTTGTTAGCGAAAGAGACAGAGAGAGAAAGAGACGAGAGTACACGGGGAAGATAGAGATCGAGAGAGAGAGAGAGAGATATGCGGTGACTGAACCGGGGGGACATACGTAAGATGCGTGATAAAAATGTCGAGGGAAAATAGCGTAGGGTGCGCGTCCGAGGTGCGCACTGGCCGCTCTCTGTGTCACAACTGGACTCGTTCTTCTGCCAATACAACTGTTATAAACGACGTGCATAATATTTTAGGGTAGAACACTGTACGTGTAATGACGCTGGGACATTGGAACATTATTAAATTAAGGGGGTGCATGTTGAAACCAGAGTCAAAGAAACTACAGGCAACATTTTGAAAAGACTGCTAGAAATGGCGAAAAGGAAAGCACATTCTAAGATGTCCCCTCTGTAAAAATTTTAAATCCTTATACTCGAAATTTAATTAGTTAGCCATTTTTCTTTAATCATCTGTTGCTACACGTCGTTAAGTTATGCTCTTTTCAAGAGTGCTATAGCTGCACAATGTATTAAGGAAATAAAGGGCCTACCAAATTTGAAAACATACAATTTACCCCTGTGCCCCCCTGTGTCTGCTTCCCTAATGTAAACAAGTGCTTTCAGGTGATTGTATATGTCCGCTAACCAAGATTTAATGCAATTAGTTTAACTTCTAAATCGTAAATATTTTATTCATATAAAAGGGCCTGTATTTTGAAAATCAAGATAGTATAAACAAACGCCAGCAGGATTGACCATGTGACTTCGACAGTTTTACTTGTGTGATATCTCAATGATAGGTACATGCGCAGGAGGTGAATGATCGGTCTACCTCATCTGTAGTCTCTGGACAGAAATCATAGAATAAAGACGAGGTAGATACATCTTCATCTTCCGCCCATTTACCCAGTTTTGACTCGTCCTTCACCAGTATAGATATCGAAGTCACGAGGTCAACAGTAATTAACGTGTATGTTAACGTTTTTGTTTTCAACACACTCATCCTTCTGTATGAGTAAAATACTTCGACTAACTTCAGTATAATCTAATTACATTAACACTGGGGTCGGAGAAATTGCACGGACATCTCAAAGGACTTGTTTACATCAACAACAATCTAACCCTCACATCTTACACACGTTGTTTTTTATATAGAGATATGGGCAGAAAAGCAGCCTAGTATTGAAGCACGCATAACGGCTACTACGCAGCCATAATGAGCCCGCTACCCCGTTTCGCTCTAGGATAAAAAGCGCCATGCCAGGAGGGGAAGTGAGGGGAAGTAAAAACACTGGAGATGACATATATAAAGGGGGGGGGGGAGTGACATCCGACTCTCCGAGATCCAAGTGCATCGCCTGGCGATAATTTACGATGCCGCCACCAGGGACGGAATTAATCCTACGTCCGCTCCACTGTACTTTTTTTATTTTATCTCTGTTTTTTTATATTCTAATAAAAAGGGAAATATTCACGTAGGCGTGACAACTTGACAAGTCCCCGAGTGTCGCTTTTTTCCCCGCGCACCAACACCTTCTGCTCCCGCCACTTTTCTTCTCAAAAGAGTCCGCTATCGTGAATTACGTAACCGCTTCTTCAGAATTTTTTATGAAGTTCCTACTCCAGAATTTCGCGGGAAAAGCGCCATTTTGATATAATCTGATTTTTTTTTCGCCGCTACAAAATATTCTCTTTAACATACAGACTGCCAATTTTTTTTGTAGGGATTACAAAAAGAGGTGCCTTAAATTCTTTGTGAGTACGTATTCCAGCTGCCAGATTTTCGCTACACTAGCACCTCTCGTTGCCCATCTGCAGGCGTCAGATTTTAAAGTAATAGTAGGGGGCCGTGGTGGTTTAGTGGTTAGACTACTCACCTCCCACAAGGACGAACCGGGTTCGATTCCCGGCTGGGTCGCCTCCGGATTTTCGCATGTGGGAATCGTGCCGGACGATGCCACTGTTCGGAAGGTTTTCTCGGGGATCTCCCGTTTCCCCCGCCCTTGCATTCCGGCGCTGCTCCATGTTCACCTCGTTTTACCCTCATCGGTCCCCAAGACCTCGCTGTTAAGAGCCGCCCAAATCTCTCCACTCACTTCACTCACTCGATGTAATCGTACAAAACAAAAACAAAGGAACCAGTCCACATATGACAATCAGCTGTTTAATGTTAAACGTTTTTCTACAATCCAGTACTTGTATTGATAGAAATTGTTTTACATTTGGTTTACTGTTTTTCTTTAAGTTTAACTTAAAATAGAACTTAATTTTGTTTTGTGAAAATAACCCAAGTCGAAAGGATCCTCGATGCAAAATTAGTATCGATAAATCTACGGGTATGGACTGGTTCATAAGCTTTCAAAACTTGAAAGTCGCTTGGGTGTTTTTATTTTTGTAACTGAAAATCATAATTTACTCGCGACTTAAAACAATCGACACAAAAACAAAAATTCTGTACGTTAGTTCTTTTTTGCATAACAACTAAATGCTCTAATTCACGCGTGAATTCTTCGAAAACGACTGGCTATAGGGAGATAAAGCAGGATTTGTTCGTTTGCTCTGACACGCCGATTAATAAATTTTTTTTTTAAAACTACCCTTCTCTGTAACGAAGTGCGAGATAATGGCCATCCCCTTGATCATATCTAGGAAATATTTCAGTAGCAGTGACAAATTTTGCAGTGGTTCTAGATCTGCGTTTATTCGCACATTTCCCAAATATTCAACGACCCGTCTGCAATTTGTTCTGCAATACTTGCAATAGGCCTAAACTAGAAGGTCAGAACTTACCTCTAAGATTTTTAACGCCCTCGGGAGTCATTATTCCGAAAGTCGTCTATGTTTTTTCTTCTTTGACGTTCCTACGTCCACGGGATGTTTGTTTTATTCCACCCACATGCTTAGACATGACGGAAAATCGCGAAAATGGTTTGAGACAAATTAACTTCTATAACACTCCAACTAGTTTATTGTTTCATTACTGGATGAACAAGACTTTTACCCGGCTGAGTTGTTTGCAGACCAAACACGGACGTTCTACCTTGTAGTGTCAAAAACCGCACTGGCCCAGTGGAATGTGCGTCGTAGCTTCATATATGCATGACAGCCAATAAGGGAAGAAAATTTTCGGACATGAGTTAAGTACGTTGAATCCTAGCAAGCAGTCAAGTTTTCCCCGTGATAATCGTATTCTCTACACATGCTGTAAAACTGTTGCACATATTAATATTAGCTATTCGTGGTCAAATGAGAACTATTGACAGACCTGTCTAGATTCGTCCTTGAGCTATTGTGTGTTCTTTCGCCTTTCTTAAAAACCAATTTTACCTTTGCTCTAATGACGAAGCCGTTCACCATGTCATGGATTTAACTCATGGTCATACTCATACATGAAAGGGTTAGGGAAGTGAATGAATAATGACAACATACCAGGAAATTTCGCGGATTCATTCGGCAACAAGCTAAACTCCACAATCCTTCGTGCATTCAAGTACCAATTAGTAGTTCATTGGCTGTTGCTGCAGTTTAGCCCCAGAATAGGTAGCACGTAATCCGTTCCTTATTTTCCTTCCAGGTTCGGTATTGATTGAAAGTCGTTCGGGGCGTGTCTATCAAACTATTGACTAATGGAAGCACAAACACTTATGTACATGTGAATGCAGTTTAACTTGTCCTCAGATGAATCCGCGAAATTTCCGGATCTCTCATAGTGAGAGATGATTTGATAGAGCACAACTGTGAATGATGGAGTTTATTAACATGATGAACATACAATCAGATATTACGTGAATATTAATTACTCGGGGGAGCTTATAAGGAATTCATTATTTTACTTTAACCTGTTATGTTTGTTCACCATGCGCCACTTCTATGACAAACTGACTGAATGTCCCCACCTTAATCATGGTTCCGGAGGCTATTTATGGTAGGCGGTTATCGACGATCGGACACGCCCATCTCTGTAGCCTTCTCTCGTTGCTGGCCTTTGGAGGGAATTTCTGCACCTGGCTCGCGTCCTGGTTTAATGTTTAAAGGTGTGATCAGGCAGGCCGTCTACCCAAGGCCTGATCACATCATAACAACCGTCAATTGAGCACTTTTAAAATCGACCTTTGAAAAATGTCACTGCCCCTACCTGGATTTTTTTTAACGGGCACACCGAATAGCATGCGCCCTGTAAATTTGGTAACGATGAAGGCTAGACTTAAATGTCCACACTTACAGCCTTGTTTTGGATATTGGCCCCTTGACTATGTGTAAAGAGAGTCTGTTACGTGGGTGAGCCAATCAGAACTTGTTTCTCAAATAGTGGTCGTTCGTTATTCACGGGCAAACATGTGGGACACAATAAACTATTCAAATGATCCAATCACGAAAGTGATTCTGCACTTAAATGTTTTGGAACACAACTTGTTATGAAATATTTTCGTGAAAAACAGGCGCCCCTAGGGATAGTTAATATTTTTGAATACAGAAATATATTTCTTCTTTAAGAACTAGCAGTAAAAAAAACTATTTTTCTATCGATTTCGTAGTTTCGCGTGGCCGATGCATGAATAAAGTGATCTGGCCCATGGCAGTATTAATTTCATATATGGCGGAAGAATACACCATGCGAATACAAGTAGATATTAAGCAGGGCTTTCAAAATTGCTTAATAGCCTGTAGCATTGTGTGAATCAGGTGGCATAGGGGAATTGATAAGAACTGGTGTACACTTCAATATTTATGATTTTATAATGATTATTCTATGTCTTTAAATTTTTTAAATGCCAAACTTAAATGCAATGTATAATATGTTTAGCGTATGTTCAATGTGATATGTGTAAACTTATTTATTTTGACAGTTGCGTTGTATAAGCTTATGATTATCTATGGTTCCTTTGCATGAGTATTTGTCTTTGTAACAAGCACTACCTTTTATTTTCTCAAAAGAATCAGGCCACACCAGCCGGCCTATCACATTTTCTTTTTTTTTCCCCAACAATAGTCTGATAAAACTAAAAACTTATTCATTCTAATTTGGAATCAGTGAGAGGCCAGCTAGAAAAGAAGTCAATCCTTACAATTTGATATTTACGACGGAGATACATAATTATTCACGCACTATTCAAATGCTGATCCTATATATGTTTAAAAGAAGAAGTAATTCGTCATAGGCTGTACGATGAGCCTGGAAGGAAGGACGTCCCAGTAAAGGAGGACTTCGGGGTTTTCGACTTCGCACCAAGGACGACGCGGTGACTGGTGTTCGGGGAGCCAATTCTGCGAGAGTAGGGCTAATGGCTGCGGATTCTGGCGAGGTTCCAGTCCTGCACGCACCTCCGCTGTTCTGGGCCGTAGAGGACGAGTTCGCTAAGCACCACCCGGAGATGTGCTGTCCGTGGTGAGTGGGAGAGCTGTTCCTGGGTTGTACACCACTGAAGGATGACTCCACGACATCGGCTAAGTCGTATTATTCCTCAAGCAAATGTAAATGTAGTTATGCCACCAAAACTAGTAAAGTCAAATGTTGGTAAATCGGTTGATGTGCAATGTTCGAGCTGGAGTTGCTTGTAATTTTGAAAATTAGTATAGTATAATATTTCGTAACTGAAGTTCTGCAAGGGTGCCATATGGTTTGAGATTGGTTTGGTTGATCAGTATTAAAATCAACGCAATTTTATTCGTTTCTATTGATTTACTTGAATTAAGACTTCTCTGTTTGTTTATTAGAATTAATGATCCAATTGTTTCCAACTACAGAGGAAATGACATGTGGATCAATACACCGATGTTTTTTGTGTAGCAGCATAGAGTTCAGCCGAGGTATATCATTAATATAACCTATCAGACTCACTCACATATACAACGATATTTTATCATTACATTGCACATTCATATCTTATATTACATATCTCAGAAATAATATTTTATAGCCAATGAGATTGGCCGTATTATTGTCACACATATCAGAGGTGTTAGAGTATTAATTTGAACGCCCAAACATGTGGCTATAAACTCTCCACACAATGTGTCTATTTAACACATGACACTGGAATAGCATGCAATTACACCAAATTTAAAAATATAGTAATTACAAAACGGAAAGGAAGCTCATTTTACCCACCGATTAATTTAACGTTAATTTTCCAATAAGACGGTAGGACGTAAGACTTTTTTCAGTTTCTTTCCATCCCATGGCCTGTAACAAGTAATGCCGGGTAACCTTTCGGTAATGATGTCACTGTATGAACTTCAAGTGATCCTTGGGTGGACCATAGACTAAAGCTGATGTAGACTGCTTATTCGTCTTGCACCCAACATTGACCTAGTTCTTGTTAACTGTCAAAGTCACATGTCAACAATGCTGAACGTGTTTGTTTACATCTTAATTCTTAAATGACAAGCGCTATTGTAATAATAAAATACATTTACCAATTTGAATTCAATCAAACTGCAATACAAATTTTTTAAAAGAAAAATAAAAAATATCAACAGCATTTATTTAATAAACTGTGTTCTAACCTCAAACCCAATCAACACCGTTTTTGCTAGCCGTATTGGCAGTAAAGCATTTCAATGTTGGGACACGGAGATTGGTTGCGCGCAGCCAGCGAGATCGGTCTACCTCATCTTTAGTCTTTAGGGTGGACTGTGGAGTTTCTAGATGTGAGTTTCGGATATTTTTAGATGTGATCCTATTAACGTTCTAGGGCAGAATAAAACAACTAAATAAATCGTCACGTACACCGCGTTAATCTTCGCTGGAACAGCCGCCGCCGAGGAAAACGTTATTTTGTATTCCACAAGAGCATGCTTGTAGTCGGCACTTCAGCTAAACTAGATAAATCTCGGGATGCTTTGGGTGAGGTCATCCAGTAGCGTGCAAAACCGCTCTTCTGACTCTCGGTGGGTTCACTGTTGAAAACTTGGGAACTAGGAATCATAGTCTATACGCAGTAACATCACACTTTTTTAGTCAAACCTTTGAAAAACAAAACCATGTGTGACGCGTTTGGTTTTTTCCTAAACCTGTCATGTATCACAAGCGTCTCATAATTCTGTTGATATAAAAGTATATCATTTTTGGTTAAATGAAACTTATACTTTTATATAAAAATTATAATTAATATGAATATAGTTAGAGAGAAAATAGGTGTGTTGATAATGCCTAGTAAGAAATAATTACAATGGAAAATATTGTTCAAATGTGTCCGCACAAATAGGGTGCGTTGTCTCTTCGGTGTAATTTTGTAGACTTGGTCAAACTTCATTTGCTTGAGGCAGAGATTAGCCACACGTCTATCGTCTTTGTGTTCTTGGAATGATTCTTCCTACGTGAGCGAGAAAATTGAATGGGAGTACGCCTTTCCAGAGCTATATCTTCCCAGAAAACCCAGATATGATTTACGAGTCTTCACTTCTAGTCTTCTTGAGGATAGGAATATATGTCAGTGCCCGAAATTCGCTACTAGTTCGTCTACGAACACCCATTCTGATCTTCCGTGTTGTCATAATTTTGTCGTCGAGTTTTGTGCATATAACTATGTCTTCGTGATATTAATCTGTGTTAATCGGGTGGTGTTGTTCTGAGATTTTTTTTTGCCGTTGGGGGTTTAATCTGTTTCCTTCTGGCATCTTTGTTCGCTCGTTTGGTTGGTCTTTCTCCGTTGTTTTTGTCGCATTTCGTTCGTTAAATTCTGACTAAATTTTTTGTGGGACTTTCTACAAATTTTTACAATGTATATTAACTGCATAAAATCGTTGCTTGTTTGAGTGCACGTTTTCATGTCATGTCAGGTTTTGTCACCGATGACATAGCTTGGCAATAACCCATGTCCACCAAAAATAATTTTTTATTTAGGCGGCTGTCCTCTTTCGCTATAACTTAACCAGCATCCGTAAAATAATTATTCAAGGCTGACATATTCTAGCGAATAGTTTTCTGACATAAAATGAAATGCACAATAAAATAGTAATCACAATTGTGCTGGACATTGTCTAAAACACCCCCGCTAAGTTTATTGTGAAATACAGCATACACGTCATACTAATAACGTGAAGACATTAAGTTCTCGATCGTGGAAGGGACCACGTTTGTCACAGAGGCTAGAGTGCTTGCTTCCCACCAAAGCAAGAAGGGTTCGATTCCAGGCGAGACCACGCACAGATTTTCTCACGAGGGGATCGCGCCGCTGGCCGGCGGATTTTCTTGGGGATCTCCCGTTTCTCCCGCCCTTGTGTTCCGGCGCTGCTCCACACTCGCCTCGCTTCGCCCTCATCATCGTCTCTCAAAACTTCGTCAGGAGCCAGCTGAATCTCTCCACAATCGTGGAACCTCTGAGCCAGGTAAAGTAGTTGGGGCAGGCTGAGCTCACATTAGACAGGACTCGAATTCAATCCTCCGTTCAGCCATCCTACATTCGATTCTCCATGATTTCTAGACAAAACCTCGTCCTGATGAACGCCAGGATAGTATTAAGTGGAATTCCTAGTTTTCATATGAGTTGTGTCCATTCTAATTTTAAAAGAAACTATGGAATATTTCATTGTAAATCTTTTTAAAAGACAGCAAAGAAAGTCCATATTGTGTTGCCAATTCATGAAAAAAACTTATAGTCGCCGTTTAAAATTCTGAGGATACAGAACACACGCGAATCTTGTTTATGCTAGAATCTTTTCACGGTTTCTTCACCCATTTTAAATCAAACTTTTGAAAAATCACCTCATCTATAAAGTGTTTGGTTGTTTCCTAAATATGTCACACATTACAAGCGTTTTATGCACATGTTAACATTAAATTACCATATTTTGGTTAAAAATAACTTTTACTTTTATTCTAACTTTAAATTAATATATCCCATTTATAATTTATATGAATAAAACAGTTAGAAAAACGGTGTGTTGGTAACGCCTGGTAAGAAAAAGTTCTCATGCAAAATAGTATTAAACTTTCTACGCATGAATCCGATGCATTGTCTCTTTCATATAATTTTCTAGACGTAGTTAGGCTTTGTTTGCATGAGGCGGAGAAATAGCTTGGAAGTAAAACTTTAGCGAGTCTTCAGAAAAGATGGAAGTGACCGCGATCAGCCTATATGTCCCATCGCCATCTCAATGCTCCTTTTAAGGGAAATGGTGCACGAAAGCAGCATATTTACTCGATTTTCGATATGTCGTTTTCCAAAGGGTACAATGATAGAAGAAAATAAAATTTCCCCCCCTTATATTCAATGAATGCTCCGAGAATAACGAACACAGTGAATTTGTAACAATATAAGAAGGTGTTCAGAATTGTTATTTACGTCTTGTCGAGCCGAAAATTTCGAAAAATCCTCTGCAAAGCCAGTTGTGACAAAAATTATATAAATGCACGGTTTTCATGCACCATTCCTATGAAGGATGGACATGACCTTGAGGCGATCAAATATTTTTACTATGGAGACGGGCCGCTAAGAAAGGTAGGCCATTCCCGACTCATTCACCACTACTGATAGACACCGCAAGTGGTTTCCCGGCTTTTAAGGGCCTCGCTGGCGGCCGGACTTCTAGCCCGACCTACCACATATCAGTCGTGAACCCAGCTTTAGTGCGCTGACATAATGGGCGACCCCGTACAGAGTCTTTCTTGAGGCACTTAATGTAGCTGCACTGCACCCCGACAGAGTGGCTCGAGGACTATTAACTCTCTCTCTCTCTCTCTCTGTGTGTGTGTGTGTGTCGGTGTGTGATTCCTCGTCGTTGCTTGGATGCGGTGCTTCAAGTGGAACCCCGCCCTGGTGCAACGGTGTCTGGCGACAGGGAGGGAGCGCCAGAGCACCATTCTCCGCTTAGAATGTATTCACGCCAACCCCCTGGCAAAAAAAAAAAAAAAAAAAAAAAAAAAAAAAAAGGAAAGAGTAACAAAACAAGCTGCCGCGTCTGTTCGCCGAGGTCACTAGCGGGTTTTGTTTAAAATAACTTTATTTTTATTTCAGCTCCCACCTTTGTACAAAAGATACGAGGGGCTCGTGTAATGAACGGATCGGAACTGCTAGTGGATGATTGCCTCTTCACGTGCGCTTCTTTACGGGCCCTCATCTACCTGCAGCTTATGCCGCGCGTTCCTGTAATGAAAGCATGGTGGGCGATAAGGGCTAAACTGGGTCACGCGTCCTTTCTCTCGTCGACTCTATGCGCAAAACACTGAACTGGTGTGCAGGCTTCCCTTCACACGGGAAGTAATAGTGGGAAATTTGTGGAAAATTTCAACGAAAAACATGAAATAAGTTTCCCAGATATTCACGTGGATTTTTTTTTTAACAACTGACACTTTAGATAGTCTGGTATTAGCTGACACGAATGGCTTAAAAATAAAGTTCGCCATGTTTTAGATGTGCTGGAAGTTGCATCCTGGTTTACTTTTACTGTGTTTTATTTTCCTTAACAGATACATTACATTTTCTTATTATAATAGCGTATTTTTCATATGCACTGCAACGCAGTCTCAAGTTTCATTAATAGAAAATTTGCCGTGAGTACGCTGGGGGAATCAGTCGTTACTATTACGCCTAGTGTTGTGTAACACAGGCGAAAATGCTCTCAGAACCAATTCCACAAAACTGTTTTTTTTTTTTAAGAAAAGACCCAACTGAAAAATTAAGGCCGCACAAACGGAACTGCTGATGAACAGGATGTCCCAAAACGTGCGCATAAGCAAAATGGTCAACACGTTATGTAAACCACACGTTGAACAAATCTTAGGACCAGGAGGTATTTGAACCCGCGCTCATAATATAATGGTCAGGCAAGTGGCAGTACGATATCACCGTAGTTAAGTCGGTCAAGTCCCAGTGGAGCGCAAGAGGAGACTAACTTCATACTGTGTAGCAAAACTGTGCAGAAAAGATGTTACCGTACCACATTTTGCCACTAATACTTTTTCGGGTCACTCAATCGAAGCCTATACCCGAGTACTCCAACATGGGTCATCGGAAATTTGCTCTTCTTGCCACTTGCCGAAGTCCTCCAGTCTTCCACCACAAGCTTAGTAGCAAACTCGTCCCAGATGTTATGGAGAGCTTTATCAGCCATGACATTTTCTGGTTTTAAGTGAATGCCCTTTCTCTCCGCTATGCCATGCAGCCATTGACTGATGTCTTCGGTCTTCAGACATTCCATGATTACATGTTGGACTGAGAAGCAAAGCGCAAACAAGCAAATGGTAAACAAACCACACGGCTGATAAACCAGGGTGAGTTTGCATGACCAGACATTATAACGTCGTGTCGCCTGGCAAGATTTGTGTCTGTCCCTCACACTAAGGCAGTGAACTATGCGTGCGTATTTGTCCTCTTGCCGAGATGGGGCCGCAGTGGCTGAGCGGTTAGACTGCTCGCCTCCCACCATTGCGAACCGGGTTCAATACCCGACCGGTTCACTCCAGATTTTCGCAAGTGGGAATTGTGTCGGACGACGTCGCTGGTCGGCGGGTTTTCTCGGGGATCTCCCATTTCCCCCGCCCTTTAATTCTGGCAGTCCTCCATTCTCACCTCACTTCACCCTCGTTGGCTCTCAAGACCTCGATGTTAAGAGCCGCCCAAATGTCTCCACGGACCCTCTTCACTCTTGCCGAGATAAATACAAACTCTACCGCGTCGATTTACATGGAGGTTGGTGATCGATGTGACTGCGCAATATCATTACCTCACTTTCTGCATTACACAACCGAGGAAATTAATAAATCAGTTTAGTAAGTGACGAAGTTTCCTGAGGGAAATCCTTAATCAGTGGCTTCTTCCACGCTTGCATGCAAACTTTGCCTAACCGGAACGTTATAATCAGAACACTCCAAAATAATATGTTATGCTGTTCGCGGTTAAATGCACACATTTCCAAACCCTTTTTAAGATTAACTTTTCACATAATATTTATCCTTCCACTATACAGGATGATCTCCAATTAGATCGGCAAACTTCGGGAGGTGATTCTTCATGAAAAAGTAAAAGGAAAACATATGTGACACTTCATACCTAAACCGAATATGAAGGGAGGTATGAGCCCTTGAAAAACGAGGTTTTAAACCATATTTGTGGAAAGTATCGGTAACGAAGTAAAATACAATGACAACTCTTGGAACATTATTGTATGTTATCGGGACCTTCAACGTAAAAGCCGACCGCGGACTTAGCCACCAAAGATGAAGCAGGCAACAGTACGAATTAGTATTTATGGTACAATGTCATCTGGGAACTTAGGCACGTACTCGCTCGCGCCTATCGGCGCTCGCTCACGCATCCCGACATGCAGTAGCAATTATGGTGAAAGTACTACTTAATTCATAATAAATTCCGGGGGATTGAGCACGAGGTCAGGAAAGGACTATATAAGCTCAGAGCGATGGTGGCTCTGGACGCCATCTTGCTAGCCGCTGCCGGAGGCTCTGCACGACGACAGCGAGAGGGTAAATATCCATTCCCTGGTAGGGCTCATTCTGAGCACAGAATTGCCTTGATAGCTTAATGCTACTTAGTGATTGATTAAAGGTATCAGTGCCTATCGGATATGCTAATTATTGCTTGCTTCCAGATAATTGTAGCTGAATAACTGTTGAAGTCGATAGATGTTTGAGACGCCTACTTGAGGCATATTTGTAAAGCTTGAGTCGAATAAAAGTAGTATTTTTATAATTGAGTGCTTCTCCTTTGAACTACCCTTACCCCCTTGTTGGTGGAGGCACCTTAGATTTACCACCCTCCCATTTGCTTGAAATTAAAGTAAAGTGCATAAATAATATACAGGAATTCGTAAAAACGTGTAGCGCCGTCCACCTGCCCACAGGGTTGAATTCCCTCGAGTAGCTCAGGTCAATGTATTTGCAGTAGTAAATGTTTGAAAAAGAATAATAATTTATTCACTGAAGTTATTCACTGCAGTATGTGTTGTGTCAGCAGAATATCGCAGCCACACTAGAGCAAGTGGGCAAGAATTGCCACAATACAGAAAGCTGCCCGGCCAGACAGTCGTCCAGAGTATTCAGTAGAATAGTGTGCGTGCTTTGCTTTAAAATACTTCATGCATGTTTAAATCTCGGTTCCGCTCTTCAGACCAAATTTAACTTTCCTTATCGCGAATTTCCACAAAAGAGAGGCAATTGTAGAAATAATTACTAAATCTAGCTTTGGGTGTACATGTTAGCAGATAATACCATATACTCAGTAAACATACTGCTATGTAGTCATGAGTAATCCACATTAATCTGTGGTTTAATCGATTAATAAAATTGTAAAACACACCAAAATTGATTTAACCAATGCTAAGTGCGCATTAGAGGAAAAACAAAGGCAATTAACCAAAGAACTTACAACATTACTAGAACACCTCCAAATTTCACCCACACAACAAGATGCGGCAAGTAATCATTTTCTGACATGAGCGAACACAACACACAATACACGAGACAAGCACAAGCAGGTACCAGCGACCATGTCCATTAAAGTCACTCCAAGCAACTAGGATATTTGATATCTAATTCCGAACACAAATACTGATACCACAGCACACGACTACACGAACATTAAACACTCAGAACATCACTATGAAAATGCCACGAATGAAACTACACAAATCCCTCAACCACCTAACACACAACAGCCGCCTCAATTAAATATCAAGTTTGCAGAATCAATTCCCACATTTACAGGGGATAACAAGGAAGACATTCACGAATTTCTGGAAACCTACAACTCAGCAAGTGAAATTAATGGGTGGTCATGAATCGAAAAAGCATGCATATAATATTTTACTTGTGAGACACTGCTAAACAAGCATATAAAAACTTGTAGTATTACACTCACACAGGAGAGTTAACATGGCTGAAGGTAAAGGCCAACCTAAAATCGGTCTTCACACCTATCAATGACATTGAAAAATACACCAAATTACTTTACAGTACCAAACAAAAATGGGGACAAAGCTACCAGGTCCATGTGGGGAATCTCACATTTTATAAAAATTAATGCAAGCCTAACTTGCCGGAGGACAAGTTTATAAAAATAATTTGGAGATCTTTATTACCCACATTGCAGATAAACTAACATCACTGCAGAATAACACACTTGAACAGCTGCTCTAGAACTTGAAAAATGTTGAGTTAGGGATACAAAATTATAATCAACTCATGGAGAGCCAGAACGAAATCACTGGAGACACTGCACTTCAGACAGGATAAACACATTTTAAAAGTCAATTAACAACCCTACAACAAGAACTGACCAAAACGAATACTGACACATCCCTAAAAAATTACTCACACAAACACATGTAAGTGGTTTTCAAAAACAAAACAAGCACCCCACCCATGGAATTATGCCAATTCACATCAGGAATGAGTCACACACACCATAACACACGCTTCAGAGAAAAGAGTATTACAGAACACAGCCAGACTACATCCACTCCCCGTACACATCATACAGGCAGACAGACCCCTTAAGGGCACGAAGGTTACATGGATAATTAACACCTTCGAGGTGCTCGTTAGCAATTAGAAAACATTCAACCCCCACAGGCAAAAAAAAGTCAAATTAAAGAGAAGTTTCCCAAACGCTAACAGAGAAACCAGGTCATCAGGCATCAAGTTTAAAGACGCTAACTGCAGGTCACGGAAGAACAAGGATAATTCCAACACCTCACACAAAGACATGGCCTCATGTCACCATAACATGGCGCCCATGAAAGCAGAGACTGTAGACAGCACGGAAGCGGCAGGGCAAGCCGAGGTCGGGCCCGCGGAATGCACGAGTCAGCATGATTGTGACGTCAGTGCACGCATGGCCTTCGTTGGACCATGGTCGCTGGCAGCGATGATGTGAGCCTTGTGTATGTATAAGGGTCACCGAGCCGTGGAATGCCAGCTTTTTCCAAATCAGGAACTTCAATTTCACCTAAATATAAATGAAAGGCTTAAGAAATTCAAAAGACTTTTGGCATGGCAGATGTAAAATTATGCATCCCTAAGGTACCATATAACAACACATCATATGACAATACAAACATAAACATTGTAAACAGTGGTGATGATAAAAAGCAGAAGCAGGAACTGAGCCATGGTACCGTGTCACATTCAGAAACAAACATACCCGCTAACCGGCAAGGACGAATGTCGTGTAAGCTACATGTAAACATCAACACTGTGTGCCCTTGTCCAGATTGCGGGCAGATCTCTCATAACGCATTACTTGACACAGGATGCTCGTGCTCTTATATAGCGACAACACCCATACATAAACATAAGAGGCAGCCAATTACAGAAAAGTTCACACTAGTGGGAGCCACCATAGATATTGACTTACCCAAAAACAAAACCAATCTGAATATTAATATAGAAGGGTACAATTTTAACCAGGACTTTCTATTAATTGATAATCTGAAACTAGACATAATATTGGAAGTCAACTTTATTAAAATATATGAAATAGTGCCTATATTAACCAAAGATGTTATGTACATACACTCTTACCATAATTAAAAGGTAATTGAAATACCAATAAATACTAAGCAATTGTATTGTTAAATAAACAACTGCATTGAATACTACATAAACATAATTGAACCAATCAATAACCCTAATGGTGACACTTCCTTAGGCAGCATAAATGAAAACCTGTACTTACACATGCAAACACAACTTAGAGGATTGCTGGAAAAATACAAAGATTAGTTTGCAAACAACATAACCGAATTAACCGAAACAAAAATTATGAAATAAAACTAGAAACAACTAGAAGCAAACCTAGTCATACTACAACATATAGAACAAGTCCACGACTACGCAAACAAGTACTGGAACAGATACAATAGATGCTTGATGCACAAATAATCATGCCTTCTGAATCCCCTTACACCACACCAAGCCTAGTTATAAACAACACAAAGGAGGCATAAGATTTCTCACTGACTTTAAGCTCCTTAATGAACACTTAAAAAATATACAAAGCCCCATTCCCAGAACAGAAGATATAATTATCACACTTCAGATGTGTTTAGCAGATTCTATGCGATCCCAGTAAGGGAAGAAGATAGGGAAAAACTTGCTTTTTGTGTAGATGGTGTAGGCTTATATAATTATGCTCGTATGCCTGCGGGGTTGGCCACAAGCCCTAATTATTTTCAAAATTTTGTAGACATCATGCTCGGGCCACTCTGCTGGAACATGGCAGTAGCCTATATTGATGATATTTTCGCTATAGGAGACACATATCAAGAACATATGCAAAACATTAGCAAAGTAATGAAGAGATTATGTAATTACAATGTAAAAATTAACTCAAAGAAATGTCACTTCACACAACATGATATTAAAATTCTAGGACACTTATATCATGCAAGAAGGGATACGCATGGACCCTGATAAAATTGAGGCAATAGAACAAATGTCGCCACCTAAGAACATTAAACAATTGCGGACATTTTAAAGCTTAACATTGTACCTGAGATTATATATTCTTAACTATGCTAAACTCGCGGAACTGCTTACAAACCTCCTAAAGAAGCTACTCCATTCCAATGAAAACTAGAACAGCAAAACACGTTTGAAAAACTTAAATCAGCATTAATGAATCCTCCCATCCTAGCAAAATTTCAACAAACTTGACACACCACATTAGCCTGCGATGCATTTCAGACCAACATAGGGTCAGTTCTCATGCAGGAAATATCATGCAGTAAAGAGTGCAGCATAATAGCTTCCAAAAAAACTCTCACTGAATGAAAAAAAAATGTCGGCCACAGAACAAGAATTATTGGACATTAAATATTTCGTCATATACTTCAGACAATATTGGTACAGGGGTAAATTTACTATTGAGACAGATCACATCAGCCTTTGGTGCTTAAAGACTATGGCTAAACATAAAATAAGAATCTAAAAACTAGCTATATCACTTGCTGAATATGAATTCGAAGTGAAGATTGTCAAAGGCAAATTAAATACACTAACGGACACATTGAGTCGAATACCCACAATGGGCAAAGCAAACGTAACAGAAATAATGGTAGAAAACCAACACTATTCTATCAAACAAGAGTACACTAATTGCACATTCTTTTACAAAGCTCTCGTGGAATCATTGCTACAAAATCCAGACTAGGAAGATAGTCAAACAAGTATAGATAAATACATGGCTCAATAACTGGCATGAGATCAAAACATAAATCAAACCTGATGTAGGGACAAATGACAAAGCATGAATAGCTAAAATGATTACAAATGAGGAATACTTACCATTACAAGCCATTGCCAAAATTACTACTACAGTAAATCAGATCAATATAGAAATTAATATGGAAGAACACAAAAAATAAAATGAACGTGTATAGACCCACGTTTAAATTTCCAAAATTATCATAACCATTAAAGACTCTATGCCACATTACCACCCCATTTATATTCATGACCAAGAATATGTCAAAATTGAAGACAATTCACATCTATTCTTAGCACCCATTACACAAACACAATCATCCCCATTTTTTGGCAGAATATGCAAATGACCCACACATCACGCAGCTCAAAACCGCCCTCACTGACCCACAAAATGCCACACCAAAATACATTTGTCCAGCAAGGAAATATGGTGTAGCCAGCAACGGAGAAATATTCTATAAAGTTCACACCCCCAATGGAAGAAGCACTTAACTTTAAAACCACAGTACTATGTCCCAGAAATTATTACGGCATGCCACAATGCCCTATTAGGCAGAGGCATTTTGGCCAATTTAAAAACTTACAGATAATCAAAAATCAATACTATTGGGACATAATGGACAAGGACGTTAAAGATTATGTCAAAAACTTCCCCACATGCCAGAAGGAAAAACATAGTAACCAAAAACCTATAGGCTTATTACCCCTATCAAATCCCCTCCCTTATTCCATTCTTGGGGTCTCGATGACAAAGGTCCACTCCAAACAGTGGCATCTGGCAACAGATACATTCTTCTGACGATGGAGTTTTTCACATGGTACATGGTAGCGAAACCTGTCAAAACAATTGACACAGAACTTGTGCCAAGTCTAACAAAGACATCATACTTCAATACGGGTGCGCCAAGTCTATTTTAACTGATCAGGGCACATCTTTCAACAACGATCTGATCGTGGAGTTATTAGAAAAGTTACAAATAAAGAAATTTCAAACAACAGCCGTCAACCCAGCTTGTAATGCACTGACTGAGCATGTAAATAAGGTTCTGTCACAACAATTAACAGCATATGCAAATGAAGACCATGCACATTGGGACTAATACATCCTGTACATAGTTTTTAACTACAATTCTGCTATTAACAGAAGCACGAAATTATCCCTGTTTTTTCTGATACACAGCACTGAAGCTATCCAGCCATGTCATGTCATAGCCCACACATTCTCGCAGCGCGCTGCTGACTGGCGTGAGCAACTTCAACAAGCCCACAAACAGGTTCGTGTAAACTTACTCGACTCGCAAAAACAATAAAAGGAATTTTTTGACAAAAAATTTCGCCCCAATAATCTCAAAAACGGGCAACTAGTATGGGTCAAAACCCATGTGAGACAAAAGGCCCTCAATTTTAAATATCATGGACCAGCAGTCGAAATAAAGAAACGAGGGCAAACAAATATTGACACTGGCAATACTAGAAATATTAAACTTTGCTAATATATGGGATTAATGAAAGCATGTGTGTTACAGGTAACTCGCCAGTAAGATGGGGATGACGAGAGTAGGGCTGATGCTGCTAGCACTACAAATAGTGCCAGTGTCCACTGATGTTTACTTTCAACAACCCATGCTGGCCCAGCAGCATGAAGACAATAGTCGGCATAGTCACAACACGTCAGCTGCCATTCCGCACCAACCCACCACCGAAAATAACATAACAGTTTCAGCCACAGGAGTAATTGCCTCACTTGGCTGCAACAAGGCATAATCGCTGGTGCGAGAATCAGGCGAAAATGCATGGCGATATCGACAGTGAAATATTGCTGACCCGATTAGATAATTATAAAATCCGGTGTACATTAAGTGCGATATGTGTACCCCTCCCTTTTGTTACAGCTGCAGTGTATGAGCAAGGGGACAGCGATAGAGGCCAAGGGTGGCTCTGGTGAAATTGATTAATAATGTAGTGCCAACAGGATATTTGCCTCTGTTACTTGTTTTTGTCAATATTTTTGCATGAGAGATACGTAAACTTTGAAAATAATTACTTGACTTTAAATAACGGTATTATTTAACTAGATTACAGAGAGAAAAGTTAACAAATGGAAAATTACGCATGCAGAAATTCCCCCTATGTCGTACTCAGGTACAAGGTCAGCATTTCATTAAGCACACATGTTCTCTGTACTAACTCAGGAAAACTATAATTATATCAGCTTTTCAGTGATCATTTTTCTAACTATAGTGTTATCAGGGATATAATATGAGCTGATTAAAATAGCAACATTGATGAACCACATGGTGCAGGCCGCACAGCTGTAAGTTAATGCAGTTATTCAAAAAGGCATGCAGTATAGTAATAGCCTTGGGGTCTTACAATTGGCTATGGAGAAAAAAAAGAAAACATAATTTTATTGTTAACGTATACTACACAAGTGTGCAAAGTAAGCAAGTATAGGACGGACGAAGTTAGCACACAAACGTCGTCAGGGCTTAAGTTACAGTCGATTCAGGTCGACTAGGTTGTAAATTAAGGTAGACGATGCACGTATAAAGCACTGTTAATAAATATCAACATGTGCTACAATATGAAGTTTCTATAAGGAAAAATTCAAATATAATGATAGGTATTGGTTTAATAACACAACACAGTTTTTCAGGCAGGGTGAACACAAAGCTATTAGCGCGACAATAGCTTCAGCAACACAGTGCTACCTAAGTATCAGTATTAAAAGCGCCGTGGATAATTTTGCAACTGTAGGCAAAGTACAACAGAAAGGGAACTGTAGAGTGCAGTAGCAGATGCACACATACCAAAGCAGTAGAGCTAATGCGCACTAGAATGCACTCGATGGCATTTCACAAGCTGTGCGGCAAGGTTCGCCATGAAACTAAGTTTCGGTGCCCCAATAATGTACTTACTTTCTGTTTTTATTATTGTTATGCTAGGATGCATAAAAACTATTTATATATATAAACTATATATATAAAACTATATATATTGTATATTTAGTTTATATATATACAAACTATATATTATATATAGTTGATATATATATTATATATAATATATATAAAAAGAATTTATATATTAATTATATATATATATAACTATTTGTGTTACAGAGATAATCAAATGTAAAATTATTACCATGATAATTTCATAAATTCCTAAGACTGATATAAAATCACGGCGCTATTGCAGAATTATGTGTTCCTTAAGAGCGCTCTACCTTCATTCTCAACCTCATGTGTTCGACACCGTGTTTTAATTAAATACTTTCAAATTTTAAGGGAGTTATACTTTCATAGCAGAGTCGAGCACACCCTTCCCGATCCTTATGAACCAACACGAAACAATAGCAGTCGTCAGATAATTTAGGTGCCGGCGCAATCAACATTAGATTTAGTAAAATTTTACGAATTACTGCTTTCTTACTTCAATTGTACATTAGTAAACAAATTATTGTAACTATATCCTGTCTTCAGCAACAACCTTTGCTTAAGATTGTAGAACTTTAGATAATTCAGTTATATATCTCAAAAGGTATATGTACAGATCCATATAAGGCTGCGGACAAATATATTGCAGTAAGCGCACACACATTGTTGTAACAAGTGCAAAACCACCTTGCTATGGTAATCCAGAACCATAGCTACGATCAGTATGTGAAATTATGAAATTTAAATCTAACATATTTTCATGTAAATATTTAAGGAACATGTATTAAGACATTTTTTGACTATAAGAATATTTCCACGTAAATGTGCTTAATAACATCACATAGACTGGGCAAGTATCCAGAAAATGACATCTACAGACTAACATGTTGTAGTATAGCAAGTTTAATTGTAAACTGATAATATGAGCTATGGCATAACTTAGATGTATAGAAGATATATATATATAAATTTTCTAACATATTATTTTGTATAGAATAATTACAGAAAAATTCAATATGGTTTGCATTGTCATTCTTAAGGCTGCCATCTCTGTAACGCAAGCCCGACCTTTCATACCTGACACCTCCTTAGGGAGTCTACATATTGGGAGGGGGGACAACACTCTTCAATAAGTAAAACTTCAATCCTTGTCACTACACCAATGCAAAGCTCTTTCAGGCGAGCTCCACCACTGCATTGGAGCTTGGCCGCCCACTCCACTGAAACTTCGCCTCCTGCACCGATCGCCTGACCTGACCCAGCCGATCCCTCGCACCGTTCAACCCCATGCTCCAGATGAGGGCGCCTTGATGCTCTTGAGAGGGGGGCCTTGTTGTCAGCCGCCACAGGAGGCTCTGCCCGAGGACTATGAGACGAGGACCACATCCCGTGGGTCTGCCTTCGATGCCTGACGGACGAGCTGCTACGAGACTTCAACAGCGAGAGGTAAAACATCCATTCCCTGGTAGGGCGACTGAAGGCATGATAGGCACGGGACATTGGAAGGCTATTAAGCTCCCTCTGAGCACAGAACTGGGTTGATAGCTTAACACTACTTTGTGATTGATTAAAGGCATCAGTGCCTATTGGAGATGCTAATTATTGTTTGCTTCCAGATAATTGTAGCTGAATGACTGTTGAAGTTGATAGATGTTTAAGATGCACACTTGAGGCGTATTTGTAAAGCTTGAGTTGAATAAAAGTAGTATTTTCATAATTGAGTGCTTTTCCTTTGAACTACCCTTATCCCCCTTGTTAAGTGTGGCCTGATTCATCCTCCGGACAGGTCACAGCAACACGTTCAGTCTATCTATTGGCATAATTTTAATATCTTTCGCTCACACATCCAGTCCAATAGTCCAGCCTGCAGTCCGACTCTTCACTGGTCTGATGTTCGCAGTTGCAGATTTTTCTCCTGCCGGTTCGGAGGCCTGACGCCTTTTCTTATATAGCTGCTGGCGTTTACCTGGAAAACTGAGAGAACAAGGTCAGTAATCAAGGGTACACTTTAGATGTCTCAAAGATACCCGATTCCAAGGTCGGGAGTGGCATGTTCCCTGATAGGCCTAAGGCTAAGCGCACATTGGGGGGTAGAATGTCCTTCGTGTGATGCAGCACATAATAGTTCAGGCCTGCTCCACACACGCATGAAGTGCAGTATTCGCAGTCAGTATAGACGTGGTAGGCATGATGAATGGACAATTGCTCTTAGATTTGAGTTCGGAATCAGATTCATATTTCGAAACGGAAACTGCAAAGCTACTGTATTATAATCGCAGAAGAAGAAAAAGATTTTGGCGTAGTGAATATATGGAAGAGAGAGGTACACATGGAGATTTTGTCTTAGAAAATGAATTATCCGATTCGAGATTAAGAGACTATTGTTGTCTTACTAGACACCAATTCGAGGAAGTGCATAGTATGATTGAAGAAGATATCAGTTCGGAGGGCTGCTACGCACAAAAATCAATTGGGACCATAGAGAAACTAGCCATTTTCTTGAGGTAAGATACTTACTTATTTACTCTTCATTGATAGGCTCTTAGCCTGTTCCGACCTCAGATTTCAGACCATCTCTTCATTGGTCGGCCAATATTTCTTCTTCCAGTAGGATGATATTCCAGGGCAACCTTCAGAAATGTTGTTATTCAACCTTAGAACAGGCTCTTTCCAATTTACCCTTTTTTTTTTGGGAAATTCTATCATTCAAGGAAAATATATTCAGTAGTTGTCTAATTTCTTCATTCCTTCTTCTATCCTTCAGGGAAATAACCTATCACTGATATCAGGAACTTCATTTCGGATGATTTTATTTTCTTCTGTATTGTACTTTATCTACCGACGTTTCACTACCATACATCAGAGCCAGTATATCCATCGTTTTATAACATTTGTGTTGGGTCTCCTGTCGGACTTAACCTTTCAGTGTTCATCAAATTGTTCCACACATATAATGAAATCGGTGAAGCTTCTTCTTCACTTCGTTATCTTCCTTAAAGGATAATTCACAACCAAGGTAAGTAAAACTGGAGACTTGTTCTATCGGTTAATTGTCAATTACTATTTTAGCTCTGATAGGATACTTCCCTTGCTATGCCATAACTTTTGTTTTTGTACGAGATAATTGCAAGTTGTAATCTCTACTAACAATATTTAATATATGCATTGATTTTTGAAGTCCATCTTCATCTTCCTGTAGAATAATTCGATCATCTGCAAATAACATAGTATTAATATATGTGTTATTACTTATTTTTATTCCAGGATGAACCTTTTCCTTCCATTTCTTAACTAAGGTGTGTGTGTATATATAGTATATATATATATATATATATATAAAGTGTTGAAGAGAGACTACAACCTTGAGGAACTCCTTGGTTAATTGATATTTCTTCTGTTAATTTATATCCCAAATGTAATACAATTTTTGTCCTTTTATACGTATTTTGGATAACTTGAATCAATTGCTTTGGATATCCATTCTTTTGCATTATATTCCATAATTGCTCCCTATTTACTTTATCGAAGGATTTTTCATAATCGATGAAAGCAATGTAAGTATTTAAGTTAAATTCTCTTCTCTTATCCAGTATTTGTTTGAAGCCAAATATGTTATCTATACAGGATCTTCCTTTTCCAAATCCGCATTGTTCTTCCAATAAAAGAGCATGTGTTATTACCGTAAGCCTGTTGTTTATTATTTTTGCATATATTTTATATCCAGTATTTAACAAACTAAATCCTCGATAATTATTACATGAACTTCTATCTCCTTTTCTGAAAAGTTAAATGACTTTTGCCTTCTGCCATTCTTCTGGTAAGGTTCTCCTTTTCCAACATATATTAATTAAATGTAAGTACCTGAATTTTAGAATCTTTACCCCATATTTAATCATTTCTAAAGTAATACTATCCAGCCCTGGAGCTGTTCTATTTTTAAATGATTTCAGTGCTACATCAAGTTCCTCTATATCCATAGGATCAATTTCTTTAGTATCAGTATTATCTGTACCTTCATAATGGGACAGATTAATAAGTTCAATAGAAGACGATGCCCATGGTAGATAAGTGATGGCTTATAAGCTTATGAAACACCTTAACAAAGGAAAAAGGGAAATTGCTGACATAAATGAAATTGAAGAATAATCGTGGATAAAGCACTATAAAGAATTATGGTATAAAGGAAATCACAGAGAGAAAGAGAAGGATGGAAGTACAGATAATACTGATATTAAGGTAAGATCATATAATAAAACTAAATACTATGTAATTAAATTAAGATAATGTGGTTGTAACATTACATAATGTAGGAAAAACCTATGTAGTGCACATTTTGACTGATTTAATGCAATGGCATGACTAGTAATAAACAAATATTAATACATAATGAAATGCATTTTATATATTTTAAAGGTTGAAGTCATATTGATGCACGTTTTCACTATACATATTACACACACTTGGGGGAGGACTAGAAGAAGTTCCTGGTACACTTGCCATTTACATGGTGGTAGGAACTGCGTAAAATTGTGCTTCTTCTTCTGCAGATACAGCCTCGAAAAACTTTCTCCTGATAACAAATTGTGATTGTTGCGGCAGTTTGGAAGTTGAATTATACATAGATAGGAAAAACTGATACAACACATCTTTCTCTTTAGTCATACTGTCATAAACTTCTTTCCTAAGTTGCTTTCTTCCATGTATTCGCTCATTATGTTTTTCCAGAACTTCCTGCATTAATGTAGAGACATTAACGTTTTTCGTTTGGAGACCCTCTGATAACCATTTCTTTTTTATGTTCATATCTTCTAACGAATGATATCGTTTATTTGCATTGGCAACACCTGTATGCGGAAGAGTTACTGTGGGCACATTCTCTGCCACATTTTGTTCAAACCCTTGGGTCCTCATGAGTTTGTAAATTACTATCTACCAAATCTTCATCCATGTTATCGTCCTGGCTGTGGACGACGTTTGATGACGTTGGTTTGTTTTCCGTGTACGGCAGTAAAAATTCCATATGTGTTTCGTACTTCCATGGTTTGATGTCAATGTGACCAGAGCCACTTTTAGTTTGCAGTTTCTTTTGCCTTCGTAAAGCATCCCGATGACACTGCCTCAGTTTTGCCCACGTCTCCTTAACGGTGTTGCCTCCAAATGCAAAATAATTATGTTCGTATGTTATAAAGTCGTGTCTACAATAGGTCTTGCCCACCGACATGGTCTAGGACATTTAAATGGTGATTGGTGCATGTGACACAGTGGCGTAATGGTCCACGCCCTGCAAGTACGAACAAATGTCCTAGGTCTGAACTGTATTACAAAGAGAAAACCTTTCAAATTAGATAATAATATGCACGGAATGTTACATAAATGGTTTTGCATTTAAAATTCCTTTCATCTTTGCATATCTTAACCTAAAAATGTATACAAACAATATATGCCAATTGACGTGTTTAACGCGGTCTCGTGGGAATTTTTCAATGGTTTGTTGAATATACATTACTTTTCGATTGGATTAGGATGTGTCCTCGTCATGCTCATTGACAAGTCCAATTATAGATATGGCTGAACACAATATATTTGACCCAAGATTGGCAGGATGGAAACATTTTCGTTTAATTGATTCTCAGCACAGTGTGTCTTAATGTATAGGTATTCGTGAACATTAGTCCCACATCTTGGGGATTGTAGGTATTCAGTTCTTATGATAATGTTCATCCTTTCAGGAAAACGGTTTCTTTTCCAACTAGAAAATAACTTCCATCCTACCTCCTCGGACATATTTGATTTCGTTCGTATTCACATGGAATTATTCTACACGATTGTAATAAATACTGTGTGGGGGAAAACTTGGAGAGAGATATAGTTTACATATGTCCCACGTATGAGTATTAGCCCCTGTAAGAAAACGGGTGAACCCTGCTATGGCTTTCTAGTCAAAGGTAATTTATACAGGTAGAACTACATAATTAAAGTGCAACGACCTGGGAGAAATGCATAGCAATAACATTAATATCAAATATTAGCCAACTGGTACTTATTTTGCATACCGCAAACCATCGTCGAAGTTGCTGGTATTCCACGCCAACAGAATTTCAATTACCTGGATAGCCCTGCTCACAATCAGGTTCTGTGCAGCCCCCTGCATAGCTATACAACACTACAAAACACACCGGAAGACATAGGAACCAACTATGTATTTATTTAAAGCGATGGAAGGCTTCCAATATTTTTAAGCAATAATTTAATGTGAAAAATATCGTAGAAGTAAATTGCCTGAAAGTTTCATTCCTTGATAGTGTTAAAAATGCAAGGAATATGCACGCAGCAGCTGGACTAGATCTTTAAAGATATCTCTCATTATGGCTGCTACAAATACCAACTAAGCAAATACTGTATTTGAAAGTAAAAAAAAAAAATATTATCTAGACATCTTGAATGTTGCACACACTTAAAGTTTTGCAGAGTAGATTTAATTCAGTTCAAAATAAAAGTCGCTAATGTGCCCACAAATTTTCCGTTACAATAAATTACGTGCTGTATAATTACATACTTAAAATGCTCCTGGCTAGCACAGTTTATGTTGGTAGAGCAATCAGATACTTATTTAAATCTAAGGCACTTTCTGACCACCGAAAAGTGTCGGGAAATGTTGCTGCTTACTTTAAAAGTTTGTTAAACACTCTCAAGTACGTGTAACGATCACTGTATGTTACGGTGGGATCATACCATGTATAAATGTAGAGTTTCTCACACTTATTTTATATGTCGACATGTTCTGACGGTAGTGCCGTGTACCGTTGGCTTATCGCTCAAATTTTAATATACTTTTTTTGGGTCTAATTAACCTTAAAACATTTAATTTATACTTTTAACGTAGAACTAAGGCCTTACTGGCCTGCTGCCGTTGTGACACACTTAATTCAAGCTGGAGTATGGAACATTCCGTCACCATCCATTATCGGCAGTGGTTAAATATTCAAATTAATACAGAGTACATAGGGCTTAACCCAGGGTGC
Organism: Dryococelus australis; assembly: GCA_029891345.1. Taxonomy (NCBI): domain Eukaryota; kingdom Metazoa; phylum Arthropoda; class Insecta; order Phasmatodea; family Phasmatidae; genus Dryococelus; species Dryococelus australis. The sequence goes on from CM056995.1 coordinate 59,945,233, forward strand.
TTTCCAATACCATGACGATTCAAAAAGGTGCGCCTAACTGTTACCAACTTGCACACAATAAACAAGTTGTTTGAAACCTGATGAAACAAAATAAAATTACAACAATTCACATATGGAAAATTAACATTTCAACTGCTGCGTGTACATTAATATTACGTGGAATTAAGAAAATAAAATTATGATATAACAATATTACATGTGAAACATTTGATATTCGTAATATTTGTTTACAAAATAAACGTGTGTGTACTAGAATTATAAATCTGCATGCTAACTTAAAAGGTGTTGAAATGCAAACAGAATGTGTTAGATAAGCAGACGTTACATTATTGTTGGATTTTTTAAGGTACCTTGTTACTGGGGATTCTTACAGGAGTCTTGCTTACAGTTACAGAATGGGAGATCGGACGGTATCAAAAATGGTGACTCAAGTATCTGTATATTTATTTACCTCAATCAACAGTTCACACTTGGGAGAAAGCAGCGCAGGAATTCAAGCAAGGTGGCAATTTACGCACTGTATTGGGTCTGTGGACTGCAGACACATCGTCATGAAAAACGTGCCGAACGCAGGTTCTGCGTTTTTTAATTACAAAGGCACTTTTTCCACAGTTTTAATGGCTACTGTTGATGCGAACTATACATTCACTTCTACAGATGTGGGTTCGTCTGGTCGCTTAAATGTCACCATTTTTCGTAACAGTGTTTTAGGAGATGCACTACATTTCAAGACTTTGCCTATTCCACCACCTGCAGAATGTTCTGGATTTACAGATTTACTACCTTATGTGTGTGTTGGTGATGAGGTGTTTCGCTTGATGGAGAATCTAATGCGACCTTATCCAAGATGTAGAGTTACTGGTAATATGGACAATGAGGTTTTCAATTACAGACTTTCTAGGGTGCGCCGAACAGTAGAATGTGCTTTCGGAATCATGGCTTCAAAATTCCGAGTTTTTAGGAAACCATTCGAGATAAAGCTTGAGACCATAGATTCTATTGTTAAGGCGGGTTGTGTTTTGCATAACTATTCACGAGTGCATACCACATCTTGAGAGGCATGTGATGATAACACAGAAGAGATGCCTGCAGACCAACTGTTGCCCTTATCACAAACTGTGAGACCCACTACAAACGCTTTCCACGTGAGAGAGAACTTTACCCGCTACTTCTATACTTCAGGAGCTGTCCCTTGGCAACGTGAAAGTGTTTTGCGTCGCAAATATGGATACAAATTTGTGTATTACAAATCATATTTGTTTACTTGTATATGTCACAATTCATTATTTCATACACAATTAAACATGCATGTCTTGAGTATTCGTTATATACTACTATAACCATTCTCATTTACTGTTCAAATTGTGATTATTTACTGTGCTCTCCTGATGTCAACAATATAATATACGTTGTATGAGAATAATGAGCACTAAGAGCAATGTGTGTATACAGCACTAATCGAATAAAGTGGTAATCAGTAGCCTCGCCATCCTTCAATCCAGTTTCTCTTCCAATGTTTTCTCATATTTCATCCTTTGCTTTGCTCTTCAAGTAATCTGGGTGTGACGCATCGTACAGAATCTTATGGGGCCTCACAGCTTCTATAAGTTCCTCTGACATGCTGGTGCACTCCAAAATAAACGTCCGAGCTACTTATTTTCCACTACTTCGGTAGTGAACACTGCACACTCACAGCCTTCCAAACGCGGACTGCGTGCAGGAAACTACATACAGTGCGTACGGTGCGCAGACCCGTGCAGGCATGAACCAGCGCTGTGCGCCAATGTGCGACTTCCAACCTACACCTACTGTTTGCATTTTCCTGCACTATGCTGCGCTACGTAGAACTACGCAACTGCGTCCCAATGTGCGGCCGGCCTAAGGGTGCACTTACACTGGACACTTATGTCATGGCAGAAATGTCAAGTGTCCGAGAGAAATAGCAGAAAGTGTTTAGACCTGATACACATTCAGCTGATATTTGTGTCTGCAATAAGTGTCTGGGAGTCACTTGGTTGTGCCAACCTGTTTACACTATAGACTGGACACTAGACACAATAAAATATGAAGTCTAAAAAAATTGCAGCAGCAATGGTTGTATTAGAGAATAGTAGATTGAAAGGAAAGGAAAAAACGTTCTGTGTGGGTCGGTGATTGGATAATACGATGACACACGCTTGGTGTGTACAATATATTAATTAAAGAATTAGCTTTGGAAGACGCAGGTAAGTTTCGGAATTTTATACGAATGACTCCAGCCCACCTTTGAAGAGCTAATGAGATATGTGAGCCCTCTGATTTATAAGCAAGATACAAGAATGCGGGCGGCTATTTCAGTGAAAGAACGTCTTGCACTGGCATTACAATTTCCGGCAACAGGTAAGAACTAGATATCGTTTATATGGTGTCAAAATGTTATTTAAAATTATCTCAGTTTCTTATCGTGTTGATGTGGCATGATGCTAATGAAATAATTTGTAAAGGTGAAATAATATTACCCATATAAAGAATAGGTATAAAGTTCAATTTTCCTGAACGTCATATAGCCTATTTACTTTTATCACAACTTCACAGCAAATTATATGCGTTTGAAACAATGTGAAATGGTGACACTCTAGCATAGCAGGGTGAAGGACTAGGTTGTACTGAAAAAAAATTTTCGTTTCAGGAGATTCATATGCGAGTTTGAGTTACCTATTTCGCATAACAACATGCACAATTTGCATTATCATCCCTGAAGTCTGCAAGGCCTTAACATATGTCTTAAAAGATGAATGCATGAAGGTAAAGTAAATAACTTTTTAAGTAATGTATACAGACTGGTGTGCAATACAAACAGTATGTATTAAAAACATAATAAAGCAGGTGCCACTCGGGTATATTCAAGAAAGTGGTAAGAAGGGTATTCGAGGATAGATTACCATAATAAGGTGATGTAGGATATTAAATACTGGTGGTACCTGTACACAATATAAACAAAGAACAGTTGTTTTAGTTATTAGTTTATTACCATTCGCAGCGACGGATAAGATATTATGTACTGAACAAAAAAACTAATAATGATGTTAAATTTACGAAGTGCATGGAATATAGATACAAATTGGAGTTCCTACATGCAGTCTAGTAAGAAATAAATGGTAAACTCATTTTGCACTTCACATCGAGTCACTGTGATGTGTCACCATGAATGACCAGCTCTGAAGATTGAACAGAATCGTCTATTACGTACTCTGCCGCCACTGTCCAAGGGTGGTTTGTGGTGGTACTGTCAGCATTTCTCATGTCTTCTTCATTTGCTTGAAGAATTATCCTCTGTATTTCAGTCTTCACTTTCCATTTCAGAGCAACTGAGGAAAGTTTCCGCATTTCTGAAGCAACATATTCCCCAAACAAATCAAACTCGTCTTCATTCTTAGACAAAGTCTCATATACCTTTTCTATCATCATAGAATGCTTGTCTGTAAGTGTAGCTTTTTTCTTTTTGGCAGGTGGGGTGGGAGTAGATGTGCTCGATCTTGAGACGCTCCTTGTAACTTCCACATTGGACGGGACAGTTGCATTGTCCTGGCCATCATCGTTAAGACCTTCAGTATCACTGTCCAAGGTGTCTGTGAGCTGGGAATCCTGGGAAAATAGGAATCATAATTATGTTTCGAGCACACCACATTACTCTGCTATTCTAAAAGTAGGGCTAGTTCATTTCATATGTAAGAATCTCTTATTTATGTTTCAGGCACCTTCCACATCCCACCATTGGCTCAACCTAACCAAACTATTTGCGGATAGGTGGGATATTCCAAAATGTTGTGGTGCACTTGATGGGAAGCATGTTGTATTGCAATCCCCTGCTTACTCTGGAAGCTATTACTATAACTACAAAGGCCAGCAAAGTACCACTCTAATGGCTCTAGTGGATGCAGAGTACAAATTTATTCTTGTGGCAATGGCAGGGTATCTGATGGTGGTGTGTTTGCTGCCAGTGGGATATCGTCTTTTGTGGAAAAAAAGCCTTTCTTCACTTGAGAAGACTCCACTGCCAGGAAGGAATTTACCAGTACCAAATATAATTGTTGCAGATGATGAATTTCCTTTGAAGCCTTACTTACTCAAGCCATTCCCCTATAATTACAGACTGTCTAGAGCCAGACGCATCGTCGAAAACGTTATTGGAATTGTGTCAGCTGTTTTTAGGGTGTTGAGAAAGCCTTTACTTTTGAACCCAGATCGTGTAGATGCAATTGTGTATACAGTCTGCTGTCTGCACAATTTTCTTATATCGAACAAGTCGTTAAAATAAGTATATGCCCTAAAAGGAACTTTGGGCTCTGTAAATTCCGAAACAGGACAAGTCCAATGTGGTATGTGGAGGGAAGAAGGATTTCCAGTAGAAAATCTGCTACCCATTGCTCGACAGCGAAGTGTAAATTATTCCTTCACTGCCAAGGATGCCATCGAAGAATTCATGCACTACTTTGTGTCCCCAGTGGGAGAAGTACCTTGAAAGTATGAAATAGAATAAATCGTGTCACTGTTGTATGTATTGTAGCATCCTAGTGCTTCTGTGCATGCGACTTCATTTCATTCGTCATGTTGACTTATGTACATTTGAAAGTGGCTTCTTGTAATCTCTAATGTTGAAAGGAATGGCGGTGTTTATGTTTGTTGTACTCTCATGTTCATTGTATGTACATTTGAAAGTGGTATCTTGTACATTAAATTTATCATGTTATAAAGGAATAGTGGTGTTTATGTTTGTTGCTTGTGTGTGTTGGTATTCACTGTACAATGAATAACTTTTTGTTATCATACTGTTTGTGTGTATAGGTGACATTTGTATTTTGTAGTGATTTTTTATTGTATTTATAATATTTATCCCACATAAATATGGATGGTCAATGAATAAAGTGTTGAACAGGATGTTGAGTGTAATTATTATTAAAACTATCCTAATGAATTGTTTGTGGCCATGTCATTAATTCATTCATTTATGAATCATTACAGAGAGCAATGACATACTGTATATTTGTCAAACAATATCAATACATAAAGCACACATTAATTTAGATTGAATATAAAATTGATATAAGATTAAAATACATTTTACACGACAATATACATAACCTGTAGAACAAAACTTGGTTATATTTATTAATTATAAAGGTAGGCCTACATTCTAACTATCTGGACACAACACATTCACATTCTAGTGAACAAACTGTCCATATAAAGTGAAATTAGTTATCTATTAAATGAAACTGTGTGTTGGTACGATAAAGGCATTTACATAAATAGTACAATATAATGTGAAGTACAAACGAAATATTGATGGATATTCAGTATTGACATTCACTATATTTCCTTGCATAGATCTGCAAGTTAACGTTTTTTTGGATAAATAACATAGCATAATAATGTGGCCACTTAGAAACATATTTCTCATCTGTTTCTTGGCCCGATTTATTCTTTTGACTTTTCTTGAACTCGATGTTGAATTTATTACGCAGGTTGTGGATTTTCATAGTAATTTCCTGTATTTCTATTTTATACTCTTCTGCCAGTTCTTTCAGAGCATGTTTCCTGCACCTGTCCCTATACTCTGTTGTATTTACATCACACAACACTGGTCTTGACTCATAATCACTTATAAGTTCCTTCACATCACTTCTTGCCCATTCTTTTCTAGGCATTCCTTCACAAAATATCTTACACTTCTCGCAAATGTATACCGCCCTTGTAATACTGATATAAATATCTGCGATACAACTGTCATATCATACACTATGTTTACATTTGACGCAAACTTGCAGGCTATAAATGTCGAGATATGGTGCAATATATGTCAGACACTCAATATCAAGGTGTGTTTACACTTGAGAGCTAAAATGTTACCGACACTTATCGCAGGAGTTCGAGTTTTCTCTCCGAAACTAGATCGCAGGTCGGTCCCCGTTTACAAATGAGAGTAGAGAGTGGCGCAATATGTATCACGATACTCACATTTCTGTCAGACGTTGAATCTCAGACTAGTTTACACTGGTAATAAGAATGTGTAAGATTTGGCGTGCTATAAAGGTCCAGTGTGAGTGCACCCTTATAGGCACGCTTTGTAAACCTTCCTTTGTGAAAAGCCGCTGCGTCTCCGGTTGCAACTGACAGCGCGGGCATCAAAAAATCATCCGTGCCTCGCACACTAAAGAGCGGCCGCCTGTAACAATATTCATTTCCCTAATAATTTAAGAGTTTTACTTGACAGACACATGAGCAACGTGATCAGGCCCACGGAAGTGTTGATTTCGCATATGGTGGAAGGCTACGTATTGTGTATACAAATTGATCTTGAATAGGGTTTTCAAAAGTGCTCAGTTTACCGTGAACAGCACATACGCCAGACTTCTATACGTGCTCGAGTTACAAGAGTATACACATTCGCTGCTGTCAGAACAAGCTGATTAGTTTTTATTTGACTTTGTGGCCCGTAATACGTTCACGAAAATGTCTTTCTGTTTGTTACCGGCTGAAGAGTCATTCTTCCAAGACGTGGGCCAAACTACTGTTGTCCACTCAAGAAAGGAACACACTAATGTAAGTTCTTAAGTATAACCTGACAGTAAGAAACTTGCGAGATTCACGTTCCGCCTAACCTCGATTTGACTTGTGAGCAGTCGATTTAAACGTGGTTAAAATCAGGAACTCCGGACTTCTTTATCCTTTCTTTGGCATGAGTCGCGAAAAGTCGCTACAAAAAATTGATGTTTCCGTTTCAAGAAATTCTGATAACACTTATTAGGTTTTGTCCGGTTATTTGAACACTTTTGAAAGCACTTCTTACCCCCAATTATTATCCTTCCGTCAGATTTACAACTAACGTTTCTATGGACCCAGTCACTATATCCATGCGCCGATTAAGTGAGGCTATGAAACTGTTGGGAACTTAAATATGATATTAGAGTTTAGTCATGCGCATAAAACGGTACATAGAAATATGGTGTTGAAATAATTTCAGTGACATCTCATTTAAGAATTGCACATTTAGAAAGGCTTTAAGATAGAAAATAATTTCCCTACTTCGCTGCCAACTTTAACTGGGGAAAAAGACGTCAGTGCACATTAAAATACGTGTAGGCAGGAGCAGGGACATTTGTTTTTCAAAGGGTGGTTTCAAAACCGCGCGAACTGCGAATCAGTCGTGCTTGTGCTCCGCGCACAGCGACTGACGTGGATCTTAATAGGCGCGGGAGTAAATAGGCGCATATTAATGAGCTACGCTGGAATTCCCACTGGAATGTGGGGAGGACTATCCCCTCACCACCCCCCTCCCCACCAAACCCTCCCCAACCGACGAGTCAGCCGGTCGGAATCGATCCGGCGACCTGCAGAATGCCAGGCATGCCACCGCAAGCATGAACACGCGTGATCTACATTGGTAGAATGGGAGCAGTTGGCACGCATGACTACAGTTGATGAACGCCGAGTCCATGTTTTTTATTTACTGTTCATCAGTTTTAGACTTTTCAAGAAAAGAAAAGAAATTCCAAAATTGTAAACAAATTTTCATAAAATATTTTAAACATTGTTCTTTTATAAAATTACTCAGCCTGAAGGAAATAATATACCATTTTACAATAATTCCATCAAAGCCACGTTTCAATGCTGTTATTTCTTTTATGAGATCAAAGAAATGTTTGGACTGCATTTCTCGTTTTCTTTGGGTACATTAGTTGAGCATAACATTTCTAAGTTAATTTTTGCATAGAAATTAACTCATATTCTGAATGCATGCTCTGTTTAATAAGACGGTGATCTATGTATGCCTCTGTCTTAATCAATTCCATCGAACATTTAGGCCTATGTTTTTTTTTGTCCTTCACTACTAAGCCAATATACCCCTAATATGTTTTCAATAGATTTAATTTTTTTCGCACAAAATTGTGTCACAATTATTTTTCGCGTGGAGTAAAGTTTATTCGCTACTAGTTTAATATTTAGCCTTAGGCAATAGGCCTACATAAAATAAAAATTATTTTCAAATACAGTCTCTTTAGATTTAATTTGACTATATGTTAACATTTCGTGAGGTGTGGAAGATTAACACACTGGCTTGGAATGCTGCAAATATGGGAAACCCATTTACGTTTTCGGCGATAACTTTCCTTTCTCCAAGTACCTTCATGGGTTTGATTGATTTGCGTGCATTTCCTCATATTCATTCCACGCAGTTTTATCAGGTTTGTTTGGTTTCACCTGTTTCTTAAAGATGCCCCCCCCCCTTCCCCCTGCCACCAAAACATTTTTTAACTTAGATTTCAAGAAGTATTATGATGATATTTCAGTGGCCTTCTCATGAAAAATAATCATGGTATAGTGACCCTCGGGCCACACATACTACCAATTTTAGTAATAAATTTTAACGCTCTTAAATTCCAGTCTTGTTCGGATTATTTGCGTCTACTCTAATAGGAGCATTTTTTTTTCTTTTGTGCAATGTGACAACACTCGATTCAGGTCGTCTAAAAATAACGTAGTAACACACAGATTGTTTATGCTCCTTGTAAACACACGTTAATTAATTCCAGTGTTTATGGCCCGTGATTTATTCTAGTAAGAAACTATTTAAAAAAAACTGTATTCTGTTACAGAGTAGGCCTTAAAATATAGCCTACATGCAGTTACGCGCCAAGGTCGAATTAATATCTACTCAAACAACTGCGAACGGCACAACTGATCTCTGGAGAGATCCATCACTGCCGGCGGTTACGAGGAGAAATAAAATGGCCACCACTCAGTGTTGCTAGGTACTGATGTCACAATGGTCCAATTTGGCTTTATTCCTGGTTAAAGGCTGTTCACGATTAAGTGAGCACTTTAGAAATTAACCTTTAAAAAAATGTTACTATCCCTACCTGCATATATTTTAACGGGCGGAATGAGTGAAATGCGCCCAGTAAAGTTGGTAACGATGAATGGAAAGTAGTTTCATATCTTAACGTCGAATAGAAAGTGTCCGGTAACAATTTGTGATAACTTAAATTATTTCTTTCACTCTCTGTTCTATTTAATGCATTGAAGTGTAAAAAATGAGCAGATTTCGGAAACATTTTCTTTTGTAATAATTTCACAGTTGCACTTGACCGACGCATGAATAATGTGACGAGGCTCATGGCAATGTTAATTTTTCATAAGGCGCAAGAATACACATTGTTTATACAAGTAAATCTTCAGCAGGGCTTTCAAAAGTGCTCATTTTACCGCGAACAGCCTGTAGCAGGGGAAGGGAGGGAGGGTGTTCCTGCTTACTGTAATTTGGCAATGCACGTCTCGCTTGGCACAATTACTGTCCTGAATTCTATTGAATGTGAGCGGGGCGTCTTCGGGCGATGATGTAAATTATAGGCGCTTTCACGCCGGCTTAACAACTCGTGCATGATTGACTGCTATGTTCCAGTACTAGACTGTAGCGGGTTTACAGCTTTCTTCCGTCGTGTTTGGCAAGATGGCTCCTGCTGTTCCTGAACCTCACGATAGATTTCCTTTTAATTATAAAATAACAAGTTGGGGTTATAGCGGAGAGAAGCGTTGTTTACGATTACTTAATTTTACTGCCTCCCTACCACGATACAGGCTCTTTAACGTAATCGTTTTGTGTACCTCCACATCCGTTATTAAGACCTGCGCATTCATATTTACTGATCTATGGTGATAATCTATTCTGAACACAGTTTCAAAGTGTTCCGAGTCGGAGAATCTTTTCAATTTAGAGGAGGTATCCTAAGTGATTGCCTTACGTTTTTTTTTCTGGTGAGGAAATTAAAGAAGTTCTCTTCGATAAAAAAATTAATCCGTTTCCAGAAGTGCCGAAGTACTGGTCCACGGGATAGAAACAGTATAAAATGGCCGATAGCCAGAGTCATCCTCCACCCAAGTTTTCATCTCGCATAAAGGAATGTCGTACGAAAAATTTAATTCTTGCTTGGAAATTCACCCCCTCCACTTGTTCTGCCCGGCTAGGTTTTACTATTTTCTATATAACTATATGGAGCACGTTTTCTTTTACGGCAAGCTTTACACCTGGTGCGAGTGGAACAGCGGCTAATATTTAAAAAACTGGTGGACGTGCTGAATTTCCGTGTCCACTATAAAAATTTTTTAAGGCGTAAAGAAGCTCGCTGCAGTCACAAAAAATAAGCGCGTAATTCGACGAGAACAAATCGAGTACCAGAGCAAGCCGAATGCATTTATAAAATATTTAAATAAATATTTTGTGCTTTAACAATGTATATTATTTTAAACAGTTGCAAAATAAAATTATTTATCGTAGAACTGCAAAAAATTTTTTTGTAAAAATTTCAATACATGCAGCCGTAATGACATAAATTAATGTTTGTATTTCAACTTACATTGTCGATAAGAGGAAAAAATTATATTTCGCTATCCCCTTGAAAATAACTTAAATGAAAAAAAAATAAGACACTAGTATGAAAATAAAGGCGGACTCATAAATATCCGTTGCATTCGTCAGTCGCCCATCCGTCCGGCGGTCACGTGATATTCGACCAATCGCAGGGCTACTTTTTTCTATCTATCAATCCATAAAATATTTTTCTAAATCTAAATTTCGACGGACGAACAGATGGGCCCACCACCTTCTAACGACATTCCTTAGACGAGAATGCGCTATTCGAAATAAAATACAAGGTGGTGGATATGTTTTTATTTATCTTTGGTGATAAGTTCAGGAATTTTAAATGTAAAAAATATTAATTCACGTAAAAAAATCATTTCCCAAAAATATTCCTTTTTGAATATGTATTTTCAACCAAACTATATCTCAAACTAAAGAGAGATAATGATGTTAAGTTTTCACTTTAAAATTTTGCCGTATCGACTGACCAACGAAAACACATACGGATGACTGACTGACAGGCTTATGACTGACGGATGCGACGGTTTGTTGTGAGTCCAGCTTAACTTCCGAATTGTGCTCACAAAACAAACTTAAAGGATATCGAGGATTGAACCCGCATTTTTTACTTTACAATGCAAACAGTTTACTACACGCTTTCTTTGTCTAACAGCATTTAGTGTTGTTTTATTAATATCATTGCAGAGTTTTAATTCGGGTAATAATACAGGATGAACGGAAACTAAAGAGACAACCACCAGGACGTTATTTCTGGATTGAAAAGGAATAAAAAAGTCTTTAGTAAAGTATGTCTGGGAATGGACGGCGAGGCTCCAATTAAGTAGTTAGTACCGGTACACAATGCATGGCATTAAGTGCCTCCAGATTACAACAGATGTTCAAAGTGGCCACCTTGGGGTGCAATGCACGCGTCCTTAAGTCGCATCATGGATTGCCTCACTCTTTCGAATGTCCATGGCCTGTACCCGAATAGCGTCGCAGGCTACACGGACACGTTGTTCAAGGGTCTGCACACCAGGAATTGGCTCCGCATAAACAACACTATTCAGATGCCCCCACACGTAAAAATCAAGAGGGTTTAATTCCGGTGAACGCGCGGTCCATGCAAGAAGGACTCCTCGTCCTATCCATCTTCCAGGGAAGTTGTTGTTGAGGTGTTGACGAACATTACGGAGGAAGTGGGCTGTATTAAAGGACCCATGCGCACACAAACGCCTAGAAATGGCTGCAAAGGTTTTATGGTTTGGCTGGTTCTATCTGTGAGGGTACGTGGCTCGTTAAATCCATGCGGCCTTTCTACCGTTTCCATGTGCTTGACCGTATAAGAACCATCTCAGCTTGTTCCTAGATTGAATAACATGCCATTGTGCTTCGCCTTGGATACAACCACACAATCTGCAACACACAAAAGCACACTGTGTTGTTATGATAGAAAGATGTCGTTCATCAGTGCCATATTGCTTGGCAAATATGCATTTCCGGACATATGTTGATATGAACATTTATGTTGCTTTTATGATCAGGAATCACCTCCTGAAGTTTGTCCCTTTAGTTTTCGTTCATCCTGTATAATCATCTTACCTCTTGGTAAGGATTGAAGTTGATTTTAAGAATTGCTGCTCTTCAGAAGGACACTAATTCTGCAGGTGGATTGGACAGTTGCACAGTTGGAGTTTTATAACTGTAGAAAATTTTATTCTATGAATTTCTTCGTCTGGTTGACAATACAAGCACTGTAAATCAACAAATTATTATTACGATCTGTTCGGCTGGTTTAAAAAATAACCGTATAGGGAAATACACAAAGCAACGTGATTGAATGAGCTTATCTTTTCTATGGGAAACTAGCTTTATAAAAGACTGTGCAGTTTTCCACGCTAGAAGGAACGTTTAATGATTATCAACGAACAGAACATCATTCGCAAACAAATTACTTGCTTTAAGTGAAATAATTGTCACGGAATGAGGTATGTAACTTTAACGTCGTGACTTGAAGTGTTTAATAGTCATTATGTGCTGTTCATGGTGAAGCAATCACTTTTCAGACCAATGTTTGGGGAAAAAATAACTGGTCTTTAACTGTGTAGATGCTTCTTACTGTACAGGCCGATATGCAGGCTGCTAACGGCTGTTCACCATAAAGTGAGCACTTTTGAAATGAACCTTAGAAAAAAGTCACTTCTCCTATTTGTATATATTTTAACGGGCGCACAGAATGACATGCGCCCAGTAAAGTTGGTAACGATGAAGGGAAAGTAGTCCCATAGCTTACCGTCGAATATAAAGTGGTGGGTAACCATTTGTGACAACTTAAAATTATTTATTTCGCTTTCTGGGTTTTTTAACTCACCGAAGTGTAAAAATGAGCAGATTTGTAAAATATTTACTTTCTTAATAATTTCACTGTTTCACTTGACCGACGCTTGAATAAAGTGATGAGAACAATGGCGAAGTTAATTTTACGTAAAGCGGAAGACTACATAACGTGCATGCAAGTAAATCTTAAGCAGGAATTTCAAAAGTGCTCGTTTTACCGTGAACAGCCTACAATTAAGTTGACAGCGAAGAAATAAAAATAATTCCAAGTCTTGACGTTGTACTGCGGGTGTGTAATGTTTAACTTCACGGCAACTCAGGTTTGTGTTTTTCTGATTTATCCGCACACGAGTACGAAATTACATATTAGTAAAAGGTTTACGATTCTTAACATACATGGAGGAAGTTATGATTCAGAGGTATAAGTGACGAAGAGAAAAGTCGGTTTCAAACAGGGCTTACATAAGTTCTCCATTAACCGTAAGCAGTCTGTAGAAACATTTCTCTAGCTGTACTACAATTGCGGCTCTTCACAATGAAGACATTTTATAAAGGACGTCATTGCATCTTCGTGGATGTTTGTAAATGCGTAAATAATTGCTTGGTACAGCGTACATACATGTTTCACAATGTACGTAAAATCGGCGGCAAATACGATCTTCGTGTGAAGATCTTGCAGTGAAGCTAACCCGTTCCCCCAGGAAAGTACCGCTTCGGGTGTGTTTCGTCTCCAGAGAATTACTTCGTCAGGATCTTGGAAACAGCAGTCATAGAAGAAGGCAGTGAAGCCAAGAGGCCATGCAGTGCCGATAATGTAATATTATTCTGCAAGCTGGATAGTAAATGCATGGTCTGTTCACTGTTAATAGAGCTCTTTTGAAATCAACCTTTAATTAAGTCACTGCCCCTACCTGCATGTATTTTAACGGGCGTACTGACTGGCGTACACCCAGTTAAGTTGGTAACGGTGCAGGGAAAGTACCTTTATACGTTAAAGTCGAATTAAAAGTGCTAGGTAAATATATTTTCTATACAGAAATTATGATTTTTTGCTTTCTTTTTTTCTTATTTATAAAATGTAAGAGTGAACAAATCTGAAAAAATTTCCATTTCTAATAATTTTACAGTTTCACGTGACTGACGCATGAATGAAGTGATCAGTCCCATAGCAATGTTAATTATACATATAGCGGAAGAATATACAATGCGCATACATGTAGGCATTAAGAAGGGTTTCCAAAACTGCTTTGTTTTTCGTGTACAGCCAGAGATGGAAATAACAGTAGCAAGTTAATTATTTTTAAAGGGGGCGCAGAGCTGAGTAGGTGCACGTGAAATAAATTGCTCCGAAGTTTTTCCTGTAGTCAGGTTCGGTAGCAACTTGGGGGAACAACCACTCTTATTCCAGCGTTACTTAAGCTATAGACTGTTCGCGGTAAAATGAGCACTTTTGTAAGCCCTGCTTAAGATCTACTTGTATGCACGTTGTATACTCTCCCACCTTATGTAAAATTAACATTGCCATGGGCCTCATCACTTTATTCATGGGTCAGTGAAGTGAAACTGGGAAATCATTATAAAAGTAAACATTTTATAAATCTACCAATTGTCACACACTGAGGCGTTAAAAAAATAAAGAGAGATATAATTTAAGTTATCACAAATGATCACCTAACTTTTTTTATTCGGCGTTAACGTATGGCACTACCTTCTATCCTTCGTTACCAAACTTAACCGGGCTCATGTCACTCAGTGCGCCCGTTAAAATATGTGCAGGTAGAGGCAGTGACATTTTTCTAAGGTTGATTTCAAAAGTGCTCACTTTATCGTTAACAGCCTTTAAGCAGTTTGTCTTCCGCGTGGGCACAGAACAAAATTACCTGATCTAGTGCACTGTTATTGAGTCGGCATTTATGCCCTGCACACCGTTTCATTCACACTAGAGATAGGCGTTATCTAACGTAGCGGTTATAGAAACCTGGCACAATTTGGTAATACGTTACACAAATAACACGTTCCATTTTTATACCGTTATTTTTGGAACACGTCTTGGATTGCCTCAATGCCTGGGTAATGCGCAGGCGTAAAAGTTATTTTTCGGATCGTCTGGATTTGTTTACTTTTGTTCCTAACCTAATTTCTTATATCACAACCATATTTAAACAAATCTTACTTCAATGCCAACATTTTCTATCAGAGAAGCTTATTTTTGTGAACAAATATAATCGCAAACATGTGCACACATACGCCTTTTAATATTATTTATACTTGCGTTACTGTAAATAACAGTTCCCCGCCAATAACACAGACTGCTCTGTTCTGATTGGTCGCATCCGCGCAAGTTTCACTTGAGATATAAAATATAACTGTTTCTTTCAACGCTAAAGGAAATCCCAATAACGAGCACGATCTGCTAAGTACGATTGGAAATCAAAAGATAACACTTTCTTTTCTTTTCACCATTATTACTTGGAACGTTTCGCTGGCAACCGTGAGTGTGCGAATGCGTAAAAGTTCCTTTCTGGAACGTCTTGGTTTGCAACAGTGCATGTGCGCGAACGTTATTTCTTGGGACGCCAAGCCTTGGAACACTGAAAAAAGTAATTGTTACTACCCAGAACGTCGGGGCAGGCGAGAAACGTTTTAGAGTAGTAACCTGTAACAAAAATAACTATTTCCTGGAACGTGTTACTTAATAGGAACTGGAACGATGTAACACGTTACACGAAAGTAACTGTTTGGCCCACCCATAATTCACACATGCACCCAGTGAAATAGCAATATATCAAACGTAAAAATAACAATATAACAAAGTACAATACAGACATTTATTATAGTAACTGGTAGTTGTGTGAGCACGTACGTTCTAAAATAGGAAGTGGTTTATTGCACCTGGATGAAATTACCTGGGATAGTCTGTAATTAACCCTTTACCTGTAATTAGTCCAGGTAATTTAATACAGGTGCGATTATAGAGGTGCGATAAACCACTTACTGTTTCAGGGCGTACATGTCCCTACTACTGCTATTATTGCAACAGCTATCCAGACGGTTATTATAATCATTTAACAGAATGTGCTACAGTAATGGACGTCAGCACACACTGGTAATGCCGCAGTAAATATAGTCGGGTACTTCCCAGCATGTCTTGCATTGCGGTGTGACGGATGGTAAGTGCTGTCACTTTGCAATTGTCACTCGGCGCATGCGCGACTGAAATGGCGCACATGGCCTATAGGCTATTCACGGTAAAGTGAGCACTTTTAAAAATACTCTCATTTGGAATAATAGTCAATAAATATATTTTATTGTAGCCTTAGACATTAACTTCTGGGTACGGTGGAATATACACTCTGTGTTTATTACTTACATGGCAAAATTTAATTTGAAAACATGGTGGGAGGATAAGAAATGCCTGAGTGGAAAAAGTAAATAGGTCACCAAAAGTGCTCTCTTTACCGTGAACAGCCTATAAGTGACGACTCAACCGTCGTGTACCGGACTAGTTAACTTTGTATTGCGCCTGCTCGGTAGACAAACTGCAATGCTTAAGTATTGCAGGTTGCATAGCTACAAGGCATCATAACAAACTTTGAAAGGAAAAAAAAATTCAAAGAATCAATGACAAGAGACATTACACCAAGGCGACATTTTTTGTTAATCTTATCTATCGAAATGTATCGATTATAATTGATGGCTACTAATGTTTGAGGGCATTACCAGATAAATATATATAGTTCTACATTTAACAGTTTAATTCGCATCAACGCTATACCAAATTTTGTCGCTTAATATGGCATAGTTTCTTATCTATGGTCATAAAAGCATTCCTGAGCTTATTGCATTTAGGGTGTGTACCTCCCTCAATAATCTCTTTCGGTTATAAGTAACATTGTTCTCCTACCCATTTTTCATAAAGTATCGTCTCACGAAGTTAATACAATTTTTTCTGAAACAACGTGTAGCGTTGTAATTTATTCAAAAAATACCTGTTTATGTGGCTATGTGTTATCTACGACTACCAATGAATAAAAATTGCGGCTTCTTGTATTAAACATTTCCTTTTTTTATTTTTCGTTAAAAATGGAATATTCTTCTAACAAGACATATGCCAGAACTTTAATATTTATCAGGGCGTAAATATGTAAGTAAATTTAGTAACATACAGAATAAACGATGCATTCTCGCGAAATGGAAATATATTGCATCTTTATCAACAGACTCTTCTGTGTACAACGTTTTGTAAACAGATTAACAAGACGAAATGGTCGTTTGCGTGACGACCGCGACATTGATATCGATTCTCGCAACTCTAAATGAACGTCGATTATACCGGAATGCATGTGTAACGGACCACGTGTAGTTAACTCAATTTTCGAACTGAAAAACACGAAACGAACGGACGTCGTCTAATTGTAACATTGCTCGTTCAGATCTAGGGTCGTGTTACTACATTTGCTCCGCATGCTAATGACTGATAATTGCAATCAAAGCGCGAACAGAATGCTTGAAATTTATGATCGCGAATTAAATACCTACTGCTTAATTTCGACCATCACAGACCGAAGCGTAAGTCAAATGTTCGTCTCACATCATGACGTGACTCGCATAAAGAATGTGCCATTTAACGAGACTTACTTTTCGCGAATGTGGTGACGTGAAGGATAGACATTTTTGAAGTTTTGGTGAAAGTGTTATATTGTAGTCCGAGACAGTGAAAAGAGTTACATTTTGCTTCAAAGTGCGTTGTAATACAAACTTACTATGTTTCCTCGTATATATCAAATTGGGCTACTGTCTGTATTTAATGTGCTCTTGTACCTGTACTGAATAACTGTCAGATAATGGCGAATTACCGGTAATTAACGTGTAGACATGCAGCACACAAAATATAAGTAACATTTAAAAAAAAAAAATAAATAAACAATAGCTAACAGGGCCTAATGAAGTAGGAAAAGTATCACGTTGTTGGCGGTTAAATGAGTACCTTTCAATCCCTGCTTTAGATATCCTCTTAACAATTCTGTATCATTCCACATTATTTAAAATTAGTATTGTTAAGGATCTGTTTACTTTATTCATGCGCCGATCAAGTTTAATTGAGTGATTGTTAACAACGTGTTCTTATTGAAACGTGCATAAAACCAAAACAAAATAAAATAAATGAAGTGTCCACCAATTTAAACATCTCACTTCACATGAGACATTAATTTATGGAACTACTTTTTCTACGGCTTTAGTAGGAGAATATCGGTCAGTTTGTATATTACAATATATTATGTAATTAAGTGTAGGGATTTTTTTTTCAAAAGATTTTTTCGAAAGGTTTTCAACCGTACATCTGTTCCAATATGTCAATAACTAATATCAACCATTATGTCAGCCGACATCACTACGTTTTACATTTAATGAGCCTCTGAAGTGACAGATAATTTTCGTCAGCTTTCTTTTATTCTCGTAACTCGGAAACTCTACCGAGACCTTATTGACTCTACCGGCGAGAATTGTGAGGAATGATTTGATAACGAGTATTTGCTAAACTTACATGTCGATTCATAAGTTTTTTTAAGACCGGTTGTGATACGTTTCAATTTCCATGTTGCCTATCGCCACGGTAAAATGGCCAGTCGGTAAGGCGTGATGTTTTTGCTAGCTTGACGACTGTATGTTTTACTGAAGCAAGTGTTGCATTGTCTAGTGTCTATATTCTTACGTTGTGATGTATTCCCGAAGAGGTGAAGCGGATAAATTTAGGCAACTCTTAACATCGAAGTCTCGACAGACGATGAGGGTTAAGTGAGGTGAGTATGGAGCAGCGCAAAAATGCCAGGGCAGGGGAAACGGGAGACAACTGAGAAAACCCGCTGACTAACGGCATCGTCCGCCACGATTCCCTCATGCAAAAATCCGGGCGCGACCCTGCTGGAAATCGAACCTGTTTCGCCTAGTTGGGAGGTGAGTAGTCTAGCCACTTCACTACCGTGGCCCCTGTGGTATTCGTTTTTTTTTTTTTTTGTAGCTATCCCTTAATTGCGTATTCAACTCTTCCCCATAGTCTCCGTTTCTTCTTTCTTCAAACAAAAATGTCCTTCGTGTTTTGCCTGGATATTTGACTGTTTTCTATCTGTTGGCATCTAGGACTGTAACGTTGTAAATTTGGGCCATATCCATATTTTAATTATTTGCTTAATTATTTAATCTGATTCCAAGTATGTTACTTTTCTTTGGCGCAATAATTATGTCAACTTGTACGTAAATTCACTGCTCGTATCATTTTCTGATTTTATTTTGTTGCATGACACATTTATAGTATGTCTTTCCAGTCTGTTGTTTTTAAAATGTGTTTATAGGCCCCTAATTTATGAGCAGTTGTTGATACGTTGTTGTGGTAACTAAGTGACGTGATGAATAATTCTTGCCTCTAGCACTCTAGCGCGACGTTATTTAATTAAGTTTTTGTATGATAATTTTTTGTCATCTTGGTTTTCGACGGTAGGACACCGACCCTTTGTGCGTTCAGCCCGCAGGAATTTTAATTTAGTTTTAATTTAAGGACACGAGTTGCCGCATGTAAGCAAGCCGTCTCGAACGAGACGAAGACGCGAGAGAGAGGATAGGGAGAAGCAGGCCTGCATCGGTCGCCATCCCGCGTAATTTTACTGGTATCATTAGGTCGAACTACCGCGGTGTGCTTAGATGTGCTGCCACTTCTTGTGGCGTGGGCGAGCCGTTGCTCCGGCGCTTGAGTGAACTCACCGCACAACCCTAAAGAGAGCGAGGTCACAAAGGCGAGGCGACGTCGCGAAGTTATGTTAACAGGTCGGACAGCTTCCAAGCAGGACTCGTTTATGAGGACTGCAGAGCTGCGAGCCAGGAGCAGGTCTTCCATTACTAAACCTGCCCAGCAACCGATGACGACCAAGGTAGATGGCACCGGAATGAGAGATGGTAACTGACGGAAGGACCTTTTGAGGTCAAGGAGGAGTGAGAGTGAGATGTTTGAGTGTAAATGAGACCGTTTCGATAGACTGGAATGTGGTTTCGACAACGCCCTTTGCGTTCGGGGGCGATGTGGTGGAGAATATTTCTGGTTACCGGGCATTCCCCAAAACTTAGTCCCGTGCACACCCGAACGCACTGGGCCAAGAAAGTTGATAGAGGGAATACCGTCATGCTTAAATTGAACGTGGAAGAAGGAAATTCGTGGACGCGATAGTTAGTGTGTGTTTGAGTTGTTTGCTGTAGTTTTCGTTTTATATTTCGGACAAGTATGACGGTTTAAAAATGGCAAAGTTCCCGGTGGCACCATGAACATCTAAACAGCCGATTTAGCTTTTGCTTGCGGTAGTTAACGTACGGTTAGAAAGAAGTTCTCCAGGTATGACCTTTTAATAGGTATCGGCCACCTGGAGGGGAGGTTTGGTGAGGCCAGCGCCTGTTCCACTGGGAACTTTGTCTTCCATTACTCCAACACGCAGAGATCGAGCAGAGATAGACCAGCTGAAAGTCGTTCCTGTAGGGTCAACGATGGACTTACACTAGATAGATACGTGGACGTTAGTACCCTAATCGAATAGATAAAGTAGACGCTTGTAGGGTAGGTTTAGTTAAAGTAATACGCTCCTCCGATGCAATATAAGGTTTTGAATATAATGTAATCGGTTGTACGGATTATATTGTAACAGATATTTAAGAGTTTTAATATATCTGATGTAGAAATAACTTAGTGTTCTGCCTATGAGTTACGCATTCCCCTAACAGACTGTTTGGCTTGCCCCTAAGGCGAAGCCGGAATACACTGCATTATCCTAATTAGGGAAGCCCGCGAGGAAATGTCCTGATGCATCCAGGTGAATGCTTCTTCCGACGACTAGATCACCCATTTTAACGCATTCCGAACTAAGTATTCGTGAAATCCACTCTAATTTATTTGCAGTGATACAACAATGTCCTTGACAATCAGTTTCCAAATATAGGATCTTCACTGTAAAATGAGCACTTTTGAAAGCCCTGCTTAAGATCTACCTATATTTGCACGTTGTGTATTCTTCCACCTTATGGAAAATTAACATTGTCATGGGCCTCATCATTTTATTCATACGTTGGTCAAGTGAAACTGTGGGATTATTAGAAAAGTAAAAATTTTACAAATCTGCTCATTTTTTCACTTCCATTCATTAAAAAACACCAATCAAAATAAATTATTTAAGTTATAGCAAATGGTTACTTAAAACTTTTTATTCAACGTTAAGAAATGGAACTATTTTTGATCCATCTTTACCAAATTTACAGGGCGTGTCACATATTGCGCCCGTTAAAAAATATGCAGGCAGGGCCAGTGACTTTTTCTAAGGTTGATTTCAAAAGTGCTCACTTTATCGTGAACAATGTTTAATTCCTCGTACAAACACAAAAAAATATAGTGGAGTGCATCCTGGCCGAAAGCCGGGTCTACGTGCCGACGCTGACTTCCACAAACGAGCGTCCACACAGGACGGAAGTGGGGGGGGGGGGGGGGGTTGGGTTAGGGAGCATGTAGCGTGTGCTCGTATCGGCAACATCGAGGCCTGCTGAGCCATAGGTCGCCCGCAGAGACCGCAGGCTGCGAGCGCGCCCATCGGCGACGGAGGTAATTAAACACGAGCGCTGCACCAGGACCTGTCCGCGCCATCGATCACATTTCGCGCCGTGCGTCGCATCGCATCGCATCGCTCACGGCGCACGAAGGCCGCTACCTATATAGTATATTCACGGTTACTGCAACTTTTCTGAACCCCTATACCCTACTATAGGCTGTTCACGGTAAAATGAGAACTTTTGAAAGCCCTGCTTAAGAGCTACTTGCATGTACGTAGTGTATTCTTCCTCCTTATGTAAAATTAACGTTGCCATGGACCTTATCACTTTATTCATGCGTGGGTTAGGTGAATATGTGGAATTATTTTAAAAGTAAATGTGTTACAAATGTGAAAATTTTTACTCTTAGTTACGTTACAAAAAACCAGTGAGCGAAAGAAATAATATGCGTTTTTACAAACGGTCACCTAATAGTATTTATTTGACGTTGAGATGTGGAACTACTTTCCAGCCATTATTGCCAACTTCAGTGGGTGCATGCCACTCAGCGCGCCCGTTAAAATGTAATGCAGGTAGGAGCAGTGACTTTTTTCTAAGGTTGGTTTCCAAAGTTCTCACTTTATCGTGAACAGTCTTTAGCTATTTACCTCTTTAAGCTGCAGTACAAACAACAAAAGGGATCTACGAAATCATAATTTACAATGTACATAATTTTCTAGTAAACTCCTTAAACTGTAATGGAAGTTTCTAACCTATACATAATGTGGAAATAACACTATAGTTGATTCACGGTATCTTCGGCCTTTTCTGAAGCCCTGCTAAAGTTCTACTTCCAGGATATTCCTCCGCCTTGTGCAAACTAAGCTTAACTAAGTCTGTAAGATTACACCAGAGGGACAACGCACCGGATTCGTGCGTACTCTGTTGTAACAGTATTTTGTATAAGAACTATTTCTTACCAAGCGCTACCAACGAACGTGTTTTCTCACTGTTTTTTATTCGAATTATTTATAAATGAAGCATTATAATTTATAGATAAAATATGAATAACATTTCAACTTAACAAAAAAAAAGTAACTTTTATGTTAACACGTTTATAAAACGCTTGTGATACAGGGCGCATTTAGGAAGCAACCAAGCACGTCATACATAGGGAGATTTTTCAAAGTTTTTATTCTAAAAGGCCGAAGAAAGCGTGAATGGACTATATATATCACGGTGACAGAAGAATATTTAGCATCGCTACTATACAAAGTTTGGGACTTCGCTACGCACTTGATTTTTTCCTGAGCAAATGCATGGGTAAATAATATTACAAGACGCCAGAGGGCCGTATCAGAGTTCGTGAGGGATGGATGTCTTAATAAAAAAAATTGGGTTTGGTCGTGTTGATGCGCTCGTATTTGTGTCATAATTTTGTTTTTGCCAAATTTTGGTAGAATTAAAACTGTGACTACTCTATGAAATGATTCGCAAATTTACCTTATCAGTGCATACGGATAGTGGGAAAGAGCGAACGATAAATAACTATTACGTGTGGAGTGTGTGAAGGTAGCGACAGAGAATTAATGTGAGAAGCGGGCGGCGATGTACAAAAGAAAGCCGCCGCGTGCCGCCGAAAAACGCCATTGTATGAGTTCTATATCTAATTAGGTATAAAGGTTCTTCCAGAATGTTCTTTTATTGAAATATTAAAGAAGCTAGAAAAACCAATAGCCTAATCGTTCGCGAGAGGTAGTTACTGCATTTACCAAGTCACCCCACCCCCTCCTGGAGAGGTAAGTGCATTATTAGTATGTACGATCTTCGACGCAATTTGAAAGTAAAATATAAATAAAACAATTTCTTTCGAGCCTTACGTGTACAGCGCGTTTCAATTCATATCGGGAAGTTTTAGTAACGAGGGTAGTTTTCACATATCTTGCAGTTCCCACGGCGCTACGAGAGATGAAATTGAACCTGTCCGTAACTGCCCCGTTGCAGAGGCGTTTTTTTTTTTTTTCGCGACCGGGACTACGCATGGCGGAATAGCGCATTATTACGTGGTGCTTCGCATGCGAACTGACATCGCGTTACGGAAGCGACATAGTACGCTCTACCAGGCGTAAGCGACGTTACTGACGCAGGCAAACCTACTGACCCTTGAGAGAGGGTGATCACAAACTAGCTGCGTATATATTTTTTTAGCAACATAACGCATACAGTAAAACGTTTAGAGAGACAATTCGTAACGAGTTCCTTGCCTCTGTAACATCACGTTTAAAACTTCTGAATGAAATACGAGCAGTGTAGCATTTTCTTTCGGTCTGTGAAAATGTTTCCCCACAGACAGACATATTTCTGAAAATTGGATTTACTGGAAAAATGTCGAAACTTAAATACATCTGCAACGAACACTGTGTGCTATTACCTGCTTATGTTTTACATCAATTAAACTCGGGTTGTACAAAATAATGGCGTCGAGACAGGACTTAGTTCTTCTGCAACTGACGTCAGTAGTCTGCATTTTATCCCATTCAAAATTTCAGTTGCGGGTGTCATCCCCATAACGAACACTAATGTTATCCACAGTTCCACTTACATAAAAGATTCATAATATGTTGCGTTGACTTTGTTCAATGTATTTTTAGATTAAGCATTTGAGTTACTTAATTCATGAGGTTTCCATTTGCATTTTTCTTTCCAGAGTCAGTCAATTTGCAATTCAATTTCCTTCCCAGAGATTTTTTTGTACTTGCGCGCACAGCATTTTTCTTAAGTTCACGTTGGCCTAAGGAATAATATTTATCTTTGAAAGTTTTAAATATCCATCTATCTAGATTTTATTTCAAAGCTCTACTTTTTCCTGGTGCTGTAATTTTTGCAGTGAAGATTTATTCGCGTGTAAGACTGGAACAAAGTCTATATATTTATGTTAAATGTAAAGTCTACTATACAGTTTGGAATTAAACTCTCTATGTTACAAGTAACTACATAAAAAATCAAATGTGTTACTTGTAATATTACTGTTATACTAGTGTAAATTTCCTAACATGTAGTAGTGTTTTTCTAAAAGAATTTTGTATGGGAAATTCATATTTGAAATCAGAAATGGTCTGTCAGGCACAGTTTTTTTTTTTTTTAGATATGTTTATAAATATATATATTTAAATAAAATTTAACCATATATAATATATTTGATTTAAACTGTTGGCGAAACTGACTTTCTGAATTTCACTTGTTTTAGACTTGAGGTTAGTATACCTGTAGCTATGTTTGCATATGTTCAGCTATTCTGCAAGACGTTAACAGGCTAGTAAGATGTGTGCTTAACCAGTGTGTAGTTTGTGTATCCGTGATATTTTGTTGGAAATATCTTGGTTATATAAGCGTTGAATTTTCTGCTTATGGAGGTAAATGTCATTAAACGTTTTTATTGCAAGCATATATTTCTGAAAATTTTAACCTATAAAATTCTTAAAATTTATTCAGATGGTTTATATCAAAGTAGATAACATTTTGTAAGCTTGTGACTTTTACCGCGGAGTGGATTGCATTAATTTAAACTTTTTTATTAAGTTGTAAAAAGGTGGAAAAACTATTTTCTTCACAAAATAACATTACATATTAGTGCATGAAAAAGGCGATATACACTGTAGGAAAAATTCATCATATATATATAAAGATAAAGAAAGGCTGCACCCATAGCAAATTTTTCAATATGAATTGTGTACAGTAGATTTAGGCCACGTCCCAACTCAAAAGTGTGCTCACTTTCACTCGCCACTTCCACTCTGGCACACTCTGGCACACTTTAGCGAATTGAGACTTGTGCCCTCTGTAGGCCTTCGGCATTATTTCTCTAACGGAAAAAGTAATAATAAGTAAAAATAAAATATTGCTGGCCTTTCTCTTTCCTCTAATAAATGTACAGTATTTTATGAAAGAGTAATTTATTTTAATTTCTTACATTTTTGCATGATTAAAACCATAATTTTTATGTGCAAATGACAGTATTTAATAAAATGCACACAATTAACCTAAATGAAAAATGAACATAACATCATAATTGGTTTTATACTTCATACCAAATAGAACATTGCTGTTATTGCACTTTTCACAATCGCAATGAATACGTTAAGTCGATAAAATGTTTTTAAAAGTGCTTTAGAAACACCAAAAGGTATCTGGATATTTGAGGTTAGACTTACAAACAACATCTCTCTTATATGAAAGCAACATGGCTGCCAGAGAGGGTGCGAGAGTGAGCACTGAGTGTACATCGTTGTTCATTCTCACTCTCGCGCTCTCTCCTCGGAGTTGGGACAGCAGAGAGGACCCTCTGTGACGTCAAGAGTGAGCGAGAGAGTACTCTCTCAGCGAATTGGGACACGGCCTTAGTTACAGGACACAAGCAAGCCATTTTGTAAGCTTTAAGGAAATTTGAATGTCACATTAAAGATTTAAATGTATTTTTTATTTTAAGTGAATATATTATTTTGTTTAGTGTATGTGTCGTTACATAGTTTTAATAAACCCTCTCTTTCTTTTTAAACAGAAAATGCTCCGCCGCCAAACATGTCGAAACTAACATGATAGTTTCTGCTACATCTGCGGAGAGTTCACATTTGCAAGACATAGGAAAAAAATTTCACCAATCGTAACAAAGGCCCACAAACATTACTTTGGAATGGAGCTAGGAGACCAGGACAAGAACTGGGTACCACAAATTTGTTGTGCTACGTGTTACGTTAAACTTATAAACTGGTGGAATGGTAAAGGTAACGCCATGTTGTTTGTAGCACCAATGTCTTGGAGGGAACGAAAAGATCATGTAACAGATTGTTATTTTTGTATGACAAATGTTCAAGGATTTACAAACAGAAAATCAAAGAAACATATAATTTGCCCAAACTTGCCTTCTGCAATCAGACCAGTGCCACACACTGTCAATCATCCAGTGCGTTCAAGACCACCACATGAAGAAATTGAAACAGATAGTGAATACAGTGTTGGTGAAGAATTTCCATCTTCTGAAGAAACTGACCCCACATATCAGTTCAGAGGTACTTCACCTCCACATTTCTTAAATCAAACGTATCTAAGTGATTTAGTTCGTGACTTAAGTCTAAGCAAACAAAAGTCAGAACTACTGAGATCCAGGCTGCAAGAATGTAATCTGCTTCACCCAGATACAAATGTTACATATTATAGGCATAGAGAAAGCACTTTTCTTCGATACTATACGTATGACAACTCACTGACATTTTGCAACGATTTATGTGGGTTAATGATGGTTCCGGACTTTAAGTATGATCCACATGGCTGGAGACTTTTTATAGATGCCTCCAAAACTAGTTTGAAGGTAGTTCTACTCCACAATGAGAACATCCTGCCTTCTGTACCTGTTGCCTATGCTAGTATGGCCAAAGAGTCCTATGAAATTTTGGAAAAAATGCTCCAATGTATTCAATACAATGAACACAGATGGACGGTATGCGGTGATTTGAAAATTATAGCAATTTTTTTGGGTATGCAACAAGGCTACACAAAGTATGGATGTTTCCTTTGTGAGTGGGATAGTCGTGACAGAAATTCTCATTACATAAAACAAAAATGGCCTCGACGAAAATGGCAAGTAGGAGAGAAAAAATATTAAACGCGAGAAACTGGTAGCTAATAAAGATGTGCTGCTTCCTCCACTCCACATTGCGTTGGGTCTCATTAAGCAATTTGTAAAGTCAGTGGACAAAGTTGGAAGAGGATTTATGTATATTTCAAACAAATTTCCTCTTCTTTCACCAGCAAAGATAAAGGAAGGTGTGTTTGTTGGCCCACAGATTAGGGAACTTCAGAAAGACCCAAATTTCTAAGTATGTCTCTCACCGAAAGAAAAGCAAGATTGGATTTGTTTCACAAATGTCACGAAAAACTTTCTGGGGGAACAAAGAGCTGCGAATTACAGGTAACTGGTGAATGAGATGATTGTTGCATATAGGAATTTAGGGTGCAACATGTCCTTGAAGGTGCATTTCCTGCACTCACACCTGGATTCCTTCCCTGGTAACTGCAGTGACGTATCTGATGAACATGGTGAAAGGTTCCATAAGGACATAATGACTATAGAGAAGCAGTATGAAGGAAAATAGATGCCTAACATGCTCGCTGATTACTGCTGGAATCTTATTAGAGACTGCAAAGAAACTGAACACAAAAGAAGCAAATAAAATAGACATATTCACATCATTGTTACGCAGAACTTTTTATTTTCTGTAAGCTCTACATGAAATAGGCAACATTTTTAGATATTCCTTTAGCGACAACTGTAATAAAAAAGTTTATATACCTGTTGTGTACACTAGATAGCATAGCTGTAAATTATGTCACCATGACATTAAGTAAATTGCAAAAAAATATGTAAAGTGTCCATATCTTGAAAACTATGCCTGATATCAAAATTTCAAAAATACATTTGAAATCAGCTCACAAATGTCTACAAGAATCAGACAAGACAAATCCAGAAAAATGATTTTTTTTGCAGAACAGTGTATTATGCCGTGTCCCGAACAAATTTTGGCGCTCAGGCCTATTTGTATTCGTAAACGTCAGTTTTATAATTATAATGGCGTTCAAAAATGCATTCGTGTGGATTATCATAACTTTCTTTTAGAATACACTCTTACAGTCGACAGGTGAAAATATACAGTTTTCCGATGTAAATATTTAATAAATGTTTTACAAAAAATTAATATATGATTATTAGCAGAACAAACATAAAAAATGTCAAAAATAAAGTTTTAAAACAGTAAGTCCAAACATAATTTTTACTCTAAGAGTTTAGCCCGTCCAAACGTATTCCTTCAGTAATGAAAGCACGAAGTTTTTACTGGTAGCATTGTAAAATATTACGTCTAGAAAATAATTAAAAATCTGGATACGGATTAAACCAATAAAACGATCTTTATCTTCGTAATTTTCTGATAATCTAGTAGTAAATACTTGTAATTTGGGATTTTTTTTTTCAGTTGTAATATTCTAACGAATTTACAGATAATGTTTTTGGTATAAATACGACTGTTATTATACACGAAATAGTACAAGAAATAGGTTTAAAAAAAAACACTTCAGAAAGAATCCTAAAATATTAATCCAATATAAGAGGATGTTAACAACGTAGAACATCTTTTTTTTTTTTTTTTTTGCAGCCACTGGAGATAATTCTGATCGATGTCACAGATACACGTGCTGTCAGACTACCAGACTAATAAACATGTTTATCCACGGAACTGCAACTTCTTGACGTCAGCAACGAAAAGAGCATAACTTTATTAATAAGGCAGTTTTCTAAGGGTCTCGATAAATATACTTTATCATTTGAAATATAATTCTGTTCTAGTAACAGTCCTTCCGAATCGTAAATGTTACGACGTTAATTCTTAGCACTAAAAAAATTGAATTTCAAAGTGAAGTTTAATGTTTAATGCATTTTCAGGAAGTTTAAAAAGCAAAATGTGTAATTTCATAAATTACTTTGGAGAATCGCAAATACAATATGCGGATTTTCGTTACTTTTAGACATAAAGTCAACATATAATCTTGGTATATTTCTTGATGTTAATAAGTAACGGGAGTAGTAGGATAAAGAGAAGCCTGAGGCAACGGGTGCCCGCGTCCAGAGCCGGAGCCAGGGGGTCCGCCATTTTGTGACGTCATATATCCGCCACCTTTTTATCCATTTCTTCCCTTTTTTCTCTCAAAATCGACTAGACTCCCCTCCAGATTTCCCCTTTTTCTCAAATATTTCCCTAAAAATTTTCCCTTATTTCCCATTTGCAAAAAAGAGAACCACCGCTAGTTAACTGTACACTCCCATGCCTTAGTCGTTTGTCTCAGTTCCTGTGAAAGCCGCAACCTGTTAGAACGACTATTGGATTTCTGTAGCGTTATAATGTATTTCCACCTTCAGACGTCGATGTCTGTTTGTGTAATGCAACAACTTTACGCAATCAATTACCAGTACCATTTGTATACTTTTTGAATCAAACCTTTTAAATATCGCCCTAAGTGCGACGTGCATGGTTGGTTTCATATAAATATCTAGAGACCTGCAAAATTCACGTTATTATTTAATGACAGAATGAATTGCTAGTTACTGTCTGTTTGAATAACTTCAGTCATCGGAGAACTCTTGAGCCTGTAATATTAGTTCAGCGGTGGAGTGACCAATCTCTTTGAAGGAGATCAAGCAGGTAGGTGACTTGATTAAAGTGCAGCGGCCAATGAAACCACGGATTGTTCTCACATGTTTACAAGACAGTGGAGTCTATCATGCCACCGGAAGATAACGTGAATTTTACACGTCTCTGCCTATATCGTGTATCACAAACGATTTGTTCTGTTATTTTTGGTAAAATTGGACTTTTACTTACATTTAGTCTATAAAATATATTTTATTTACCATTAATATGTATAAAATAGAGAGGAAATAGGTGTGTTGGTAATGCCTAGTAAGAAACAGTTCTCATGCAGAATATTATTAATGTGAGTGCGTAGAAATGCGGTGCGTTATGCGTTTGGTGTAATTTCATATACGTTGTTAATTAAGCTTTATTTGCAGGCAGCGGAGGAATAACTTGAAAGTAGAACTTTAGAAACGTTGGAAACAACAGTGACTAGACTATAGACTACGGGTTCTCATACTTTAGCTTATCACGCCTCCCTTCTGCAAAAAAAAATTACTACGCCCTCCGTTTCACAACTTCATTACTATAAAGGTAAAACAGAAACGAATAAAAGCCTCAAAGGTTTGATTTAATCATTAAATTTTAATGCTTATTGAACACAAATGGTTGTGAACAAATCAATCAATGAGACGGATACGCTTGCATATTTTTAACAAGATTCCCAAGTCTTAGTTGAATAGAAGAAATTGCACAACGTAAATCACTGGCAATATCGAGTTCGCTTCTATACTTCGTTTTTATTGATACTACTGCTGAAAAAAGCCCTTTCACACAAACAGGTGCTTGAAAAATGTTAATACAATAGCAGCGCTTGCTCTGCTATGTCGGGATAAACTTTGAAGTACTTGACCCAAAACAACGTTTTGTCAATCTTCTCAAAATCGTATTTCGCATCAGAATCAATTTTTATTTCGAACGCCTGCTCTTGAAGGGTTTCTGACAGCGAGTCTATGTCAACATGGAAAGGATCCGTCGCTAATCTATAAATGTTATTATCGCACGAGTTAGGAAAGTGACGTCTGGACTCGTCACTCAGGTGCTGCAAATGGTTTTATATTTTTGTCTTAGTGACAGTATCCTCAAAAAACCCTCTTTACATTTCGATTTAAAAAGTTGGAATTCTATTTGCTAATTGTACAAGTGAACAGCTCGCCCCCCCCCCCCTTAGCATATCGTGACTCCTCCCCACTTTGAAAATCATGCTATAGACAATAACGTTAGCAACGGTACTGGTGGTAAGGCTCCCAAAAGTGTTCTGCGAGCTGCAGGCCTTTGTCTGTAGGCATGGTCAAACACACTAGGTAGGTAGGTACGTAAGTAGGCAGGTAGTTGGGCTTAATGTCTCGTCAACAGCGAGGTCATTCGAGACGGTGCAAGTTGCACAGGGAAGAGGGGTCGTGGAAGGAATGGAAAAGAATCGGCCATGGCCTTTGTTAGGGAGCCATCCCAGCATTCGCCTGGAGTGATACAGGAAAACCATAGTAAACCGAAATCAGGATGGCCGGACCAGGAATCGAACCTGGGTCCTCCCGAATGCAAGTCCATTGAATTACCACTGCACCATCTCGCTCGGTAAATACACTAGACAACCATACCGGGTAGCTGTGTATGGATGATACAAGCGAGACTGCAAAAATTAACAAAAAGCGGAAATAAATTTACAGCAAAGAATTTTTTATTCGTGGATTTTTACTAACAGTATCCACTTTTTTAACGTTTTTGTACTTAAAGAATGTTCTGAAGATCAGTTCTCAACCCCAGGCATAGTTTCTTTGTACCGAAATTGACACAAAAGCCCGGTACACTTATACCCGTAAACGTATTTTATAGGACCTGCATAACAAGACGTTGTGACATGCGTGTATAACAAGTTGCATATGTCGTAGGCGTACGATACAATATTATTACATAAGCCGCTTCACGCGTCTACTTCCTATGCAACTTGTGTATATCCTGTTCACGGGAAAGTGAGCACTTTTTGAGGCCCTCCCAAAATGCATTAACCGCTAATAACGATATTTTACTGCAGTCTCAGACAGTAAACTTTGAGAGTGATGAAGCGTATACCCCGTGTTTATTAGTCATGTTGCAATGTTTAGATTAAAAAGTGGCGGAAAGGTAGAAATAAATTGAAAGGAAACATTTAGCAGGGCCTTTAAAAAGTGCTCACTTTACCGTGAATAGCCTACACACGCCTTGTTCACCAGGCGTTGTCTGCCGCAGCTTAAAACACAGTTATTTAATATAAAAATACGTTCCCGAATGTACGTGTATACGGCTTTCGTGTTACTATTGGTCCAAAGAAACTATGTATAGAATTTGGGCAGTGAGTTTCCGAACACATGCATTTTCTTTTGTTTAGATTTTTATTTCGTCGTTATAATATGGCCATCGTTTTGAAAAAAAAAAAAAAAATGCTACCAGAGAGAAGAGAAAGTTACCCTCCATTCCAGTTATGTTGGTATCGGAACTAATGTACCGGTGCTGTTATCTCTTGGCTGAGGGTGACACCACAACAAGGTTTTCTTGCAGAAGTGCGTAAGATGTCCGGTTATGGTTTCCAGTTTTTTGTTATGGTTTGGCGTCTCGTCGAAGGAGCGAGTCAAGGCTTTCACTTAAGGCCCAGCGACGGCATGGAGTAATTTTGGACACCCATTAAAGCCGAAATCAAGGTGACAGGACCTGGCATCGAACCCGAGTCCTTTCGAATGGGAATTCTGAATGTTACCACGGTGTCATTACGCACTTGAGCGTGCACACACCAAAAATGTAATAAGTGACACACGCATGCCAAGGCCTGAACATTTCAACTCACGGCAAGTTTATTTTCTGTAATAATCTGTGCGTAACATTTACTTACCTGGAATAAAGGGGTTACGTTAACAACCCCTAATTTCTTAAGAATATACACCACGAGTTCGTTCGTTCTGTGATGCAACGAGACGAACACGGACAAACATGGTGTCATAACTAGACGGAGTGTGGCCACTTTTAATACGCCAGCGCGCATGCGCAGAATATAACGATTGTATCACCAACTTTATATAGGATTTTAAGTAATCCTATTTTACGTTAATTACAGAATCCTCTCTGTTCAAGGGCTTAATTGAATAACCTGTACATGGTAGGCTTTATTCTTGGATAGGTCCTTAATTATTGCAGAAAAATGTTTTACTTTCGATGACATGAATGTTATTGCTGTCAACCAAATATTCTTTTCAACTAACAGATATGTTCATGAGCACTAGCTGGCTTTAGTACATTCCATTATGTGTCAATGTGCACCACAACATATTTTCCACCAGCAACAAAATTTAGCCTTGGAAAGCATTAACAAAATATTCTTGTAGCCGCTAACAATTTTTTTCTTTCAGCATATTGGCAGATATGGAGAAAGATTAATGGCTTGTCAAATTCTGCACTACCCGTCACGTCGTGCCTCAACAAGACAGTCTGCATTTGCTATGCCCAGAAAAGGAGCTTTCAATAACTGAACACAGACCGAAGTAAATACGGACAAAGTGGAAGATATTCTTTTATAACCGTTATTTAAGTGAATGCGTACACTTTTAAAATGACTGTGTAATGAAAAATAATTTTTATAACTTTTGATTACTGTAGCATTAACGCTGTGAGTTTTTTTATTTTTATTGTCGTGAAATCTGTTTGCGCATCTCATCTAGCAAAATATATTACCAAATATTGTTAATATATTATGTTATTTAAAGTAAAAATATCCGTTCAGTTTTGTGTAGAGGCTAAGACTACTCGTCTTACACCAAGGCGAACAGGGTTTCGATTCCCGGCGGGGTCGCCCCCTTGGATTGTCGCAACGTGTGGGAATCGTGCCGGACGATGTCTTACACCAAGGCGAACAGGGTTTCGATTCCCGGCGGGGTCGCCCCCTTGGATTGTCGCAACGTGTGGGAATCGTGCCGGACGATGCCACTGGTCGGCGGGTTTTTGTCGGGGATCTCCCGTTTCCCCCAGTCTTGTATTCCAGCGCTTCCCCGTACTCTCATCGCTTCACCTCCATCGGCTCTCAAGTTCTCTGTTATACAATGTAATTAATTCTAGATACTTTTACTTATCTTAAGTGAAAAATCCTTGATCGTAAAAATGCAATATATTTTCTACCGTCGGTACTACAAAGCTAATTAAATCTTCAGACTTTTACAAATCGAAGATCCGACTTTATTGCGGAGAGATTTGAAAGTTTGCTATGAATTTCATACGAAGGACATATACAATATTAATGTTTAGCAGTAGGCGTAATACAACGGTTTAAGTAAATTAACACATATCCCAAAGGCAACTGATCCGATCTGGGAGATATTAATTTGCAGTAATTAATGGTAATGATCATAAAAGTCACCAAATATTTTATCCAAAATTTTACCTCGCGCTCATTTATGGTGCAGTTTTACTCGCATGACACCCATAGTCAGTGCTGCCAACGCCATATTTTTCACTTTGCGTGACAAACAGCTGCGCTTTATTGGAAAATAAATCTCCCGAACTGGACACACATAAAGAATGTTGCACAGATGTGTTTTTTCTGCGGTTGGTTGCAGTCGATGTAAAAATATGTGCGTTAGGTCAACATATTTTTCAGCTGTGCGGGTCAGATTCCGGACGTATTTCGCAGCACGGAAATCTGTGAAAATTTAATGGGATCGAGGAGAATATTTTCCCCTCTGGAAAATATAGACTGTCAGTGTAAGTTAAGTTACGAGAGCATTCTACAAAATGGGATCTATTAAAGCCTACGAACAAGGATGTATAATAATTTCTTACCATTATTATATATGGTCGTATTCTGATTACCGTATATCTACGAAACCCACACTTGCAAGCGGTTAGAATTTCGCATTTCTGGACACCAGTTTGGTAATTAATTAATTAAATATATTATACATTATTTGAGATTAAACAAAAATAATAATTGATGTTAAAAGATAAGACATCTTAAGCCCCAAAAAATTTCGTTTGTCAATTAACCCTCCTGTATAAATTAATTTGAGGCTATTAGTTTATCATAACAACAAAATTATAGCCAGTAGCTTTTCTCAGGTTTTTATAGTTGAAGTCAATATGTATACATTAACAAAGAGGGTAGTATTAGTAAAACACACTCAGATTAACCGTACTTAAGAAATTTGTTCATCGATGTTCAAAGGGTGCAGCGAAACGCCTGCGTGGGTAGGCAAGACATAGGTTTTTAATGTGAATGCTAAGTGTATGGCAGTTAATTGCGGGAATGTTAATGTAGGTATAGAAATCGGGGTTTTTGTAAACATATCGAAATGTTTACTAGAAATAACATCGTACATTAGAAATAATACACATTTTCATTGGTAATAAATAATTTTATTGAATTGAATAAAGACTTTTGTAAATAAATAGTAACGAATAAATTGTATCATTGCAGACTATCGCAATTAAGGAAGTAGAGTTAGAAGTAAGTCTACTAAGTATAAAGGATAACGTGATATATGTCGACCTTAATCCTCGTAATAATCTGCTACACAAGCCTTTGCGGGTAACCAAGCTATTACCTACCCATGAACGCGTCGCTGCACACTTATGTGAGAATACAATAATCAAATAACTCAATAAAATTATGCTCAGAATGGACAGTCTTATAAGAGAGTGTACTGAGGAAAGATGCAGTTACAGATACCAAATAAATTTACTTGAAAAGTATTTGTTTACACTGAACAATATTTTGCTCACTCGAATAATCTACTATTGCTTCAAACATCTGCATTCGCTCCCTTAAACCAAATACATTATTTAAAAACAATTGGTTGAGCTATACAATTATTCGGTTGTTCCAGCATCATCTACATACATTTCGTACTCCCAACTATTCTACTCGCCTTCCACCTGGGCGAACTGGGCTCGACTCCTGGTGATGTCGTTCCCAAATTTTCGCATGTGGGAATCGTGCTGTACGATGCCGCTGGTCGGCGGAGTTTCTCCGTGATCTCCCGTTTCCCCCACTCTTCATTCCAGCGCTGCTCCATATTCACGTCATTTCGCCCTCATCGGCTCTCAAGACCCCGATGTTAAGAGCCTCCCAGATCTGTCAGCTCAACACAAATATTTCACAAGTACGTTCAAATATTTGGTTTGGATACCGTCAGCATTATAAACATAAAGAAGTAAAGGCAAATATATAGCTTGTTTGAAGTGAATGACCATTTTGTTAGCCAGAACAGTCTTGTATACAGTGGCGTGTGGTGAGGCGTTGCAAGACAAGCTAGTGCTTGTTCAGTACTGTACACACTCGGCACACGCAGCAGAAACCAGTGACCAGAGCGGGACCCGGAGAACCTGGACGTATTGCGACCACTCACTAGAGGTCAGCGAGGCACCCATTACACACGTGCTGTGACTTCAAATGCACTATTACGTTTAAATGTCCGACGTGTCAAGTAGCAAACGATTAGATATAGCACAGAGCAAAACACAGTTCATCACACGCCGCTGCTTATATGTCTATTATTACAGAATTTGTGGCAGCCACAAAATCAGCTTGGGTCACTGCTGACATTTATTTGGTTGACTGTGGGGTGATCGGGTCAGTTACTTGCCTTCACTCGAATTTATAGCTCGAAAGTTTGTTTGTAATTTTTGTTAGGAACCGTGTTGGTTAGTGCTTGGTAATGAAACAAGTTCAACAGAGAGTTGAAATGATTTATTTACGTTCATGTTTTTTATTTAAATAACCTGTTTTTTAAAACTGTAGTCACTTTAGCCCAGGTGGCTAAGCCGTAGCTTCCGGACACAAATGTTCCGGGTTCGAAAGTCGATCGTGCTTTAATTTTTTATGATAACCGAAATTTGTTAGTATACATAGAGCCATACAAATCCACAGTTGAAACAACCCAATCTTACAAGCTTAGGGCAATCAAACAAGAATAACCAAAATAAAATCGTTTCAAAAATCAAATATTCACTTTAACTAATATAAATGATCTATTTCGTTCCGTCATATAAACTTTTTTATTCAACAAAATATTTTTCTCTGTTTGGGAGCTTCGAAACTGCATATTCCAAAAAATTGTGGCGAAATCAATATAAAAATACAAGGTGGAAGATGTGGAGTCACTGAAATAAGTGTATGATATAAGGTGGCTATTACGTAAGGGGATGATAGGATTTAATAAATTCGTGTTTTTAAGAAAATATTGGCAGCTGAGAATGGCTTTGCGAAAGAACGGGAGCGCTCGGAAAAAAAGAAGAATAATTATTAATGTAATAGAAGGCCTGAAGGGAAAGGGATGCTGAAAACAGACGAAGAGAACAGAGCAAAACAGAGCGAGGACACAGTACAAAGACCTGCTGAAATGGCACAAAGTACACACGACGGCGCAATATAACAGACTGCGTGAAGGTAAATTTACACCGGCACAACACTGTTGACTTTGCCAACAGACTAGCCAACATATTTCAGACACTACTCACCTTCGCATCGAGTTATAACAGCGTTATTAGGCATGCGATTTTAAATTTACCTTTTAAATCTTTAAGTAGGTATTACTTGGAACGTCGTAGCGTTTCGGACAGTTTATTTGGCAGATTTTTTTTTTTTTTCGTATCTCGCAAAATTGGTACAGGCTAACAAGACTGAGTTACTTAAAATTAGTTTTCTTTTCACTACGTCATAATGTAGGGCAAAATAAACAAATTAGATATTTACGATCAAGTCACCAGAAACATAGAACCAACTCCAGGAACACCCATAAACTTATAGAAAGTATATGTCATCAGCTGAAGCAAACGAAACAGAAGACTGGGGGATACAGTGTTGCCAACAATATTGTGAACTATTGTGAGCCCATCCCGATGTTAAAAACATTTGTCTTTGACGTATAGTTGATACTTTCAGTATGCGAATGTGTGAATATGTATGTGAATATTTTATACATATCATTATTTTATATTGTTAAAGTTTGCTAAAATACGTTAAGGAAAGGAAAATCTAATGGCTAATTAGTAGGGAAAGGATAATTTCGCGAATTCATTTCGGGATAAGATAGACGTCCAACAAATACTTTATATAGTGAAGTCACCTTCGCAATTGGATCACAGTTTATTAGACCCGCCCTGCACGCCTCTAAGCCAATAACAGACTTGCAAGGAAACACCTTGCGAATCCCATAACTGCCAGGTGTGGGGCAACAGCCAATGAACACACAGCTGAGGCTCCAGTATGCAGATAACTGAGGAGTATAGCCTACAGGTCATTGGACTCGTGAAAATTTCCTATCCCTAGTTATAAGGTTTCCTTTTAAAATCATGTTTTAACTGATATATGATATGTATACTACGTGTACATAGATGAACCATTAACTACATATTTTTCACTGTATGTAATTTCGTGTATATGTGTATTTGCGAAGGCCCCTATTAATGAAAAAAATACTACATTATTAAAGACCCGGGTATTTCGCGGATTCATTCGGCATCAAGGAAGACTCTATACCGTCCTTTGTGTATTTGAGCGTCAGTTAGTTTTTCATTTGCTGTTGCTCCAATAGTAAGGAATGCGGTTCTCGTTTTACCTACATGTTCATTATTGATCGAAAGTCGTACAGGGAGGAGGGGAAGGGGTGTCTAACAAACTGCGGTACAATAGAAGTGAAATTCCATGGTACACGCGAATAAAGTTTAACTTGCCCTTAAACGAACTCGCGAACTTTCCGGGTCTCTATACGTTATAGAATACGTGTATGTCAATTCAAATCGTTCAATCTAAAGATATAAATCCTGGTTAACAGAAGCAGCCAGTAAGTGTTAACCAGACACTTGCTAATGAAGACCGGTGTGTAACTCTTCCCTTAGGTAAATTTTTTTTTTCTCCTGTAGTTGGCGACGGGAGAGGTGCGCGTCGGAGTGGCCACTCGACTGGCGTTTCCCGCCCGACCCGACAGAACGCGCTGTTGCAGCCTTCCCGGCAGCACTCAGCACTTGAGCGGGAAGTTCCCCAACAAACCTCTTCGGTTCCCGGGAGTCCCTCCCCCCCTCCCTTTCACACCAAACCCGTGGCAAAGTTCGCATCGTTACGTCTGCTGTTTTTTTTTTTTTGCCAACCGGTAGTTTTGCAAGTGGCGCGGGAACACACTCGAGGAAGCCTGGGACTGCGCCGAGTCGAGCAGCCTCCCCCTACACTTCCTTTTAACCGCCCGCAGCCCCGCTGCGAGCAGGTATTACGAAACCATAGGCGAAAATGAGGGGTTGGATGGGTAAGCATGGCAAGTATAAAGTTGCGGAAGAAACTTGCGGGCGCTCGTGCACAGCCCGCACTCTTCTCATTGGTGGGCCAGAACCGTAGATGCTATCTTCCTCAAATCGCGGAGTGCGAAAATTAATCCGAGCCGTTATTTCATGATGAACCCCTAACAAAGTTTAGGAATACGATTTTTTTTCTTACGGATGAAAAAAAAAAAACTTTGTTTATCGTGTGTCTTGTTCTGAGTGAGTGAGTGACGAGATTTGGCCGGCTCTTGCCATCAAGCCAATAAGGGTGATTGAGGTGTACATGGAGTGGTGCCGGAATGAAAGGGTGCGGGAAATGGGAGATCTCCGAGAAAATCCGCCGAACAACAGCATCGTTCGGCACGATTGCCACGTGCTAAAATCCTGTGATCCGGCCGGGCATTGAATTGCCTTTGGTGGGAGACGAGCAGGCTAACCGCTCAGCCACCGCGGTCCTTTCTGAGCTAGAGTTCTGGCAAATGCACGTCCGTAACTTGACATAACGAGGATCTTCCTCGTATTTGTCCTCCAGCCTCAATATAAATTTCGGTCAATTTTCTGCTGTTGGTATCCACTCATTTCGTTGTTAAAATTTTCGTTCTGTCAAATTAGCTATCGGTGTATTCAATACAAGGTATTAAATCACCAACCATCAGGTAAAATTGAATGTAAAATACCGAGAGTAAGCTGGAAACGTAACAAAACTAAACTTTCGTTAGTATATTAATCTGTGGTATGCTGACAAAATGGAATGGAAAGGGCTTGTTAACGTCCCCCGATGTTGTGCCTGAAGGCTTATCAGGGGATGTCTTGCAAACTAACGTATGACTTAACATAAACTTACACCCGTGCCTTGCCTAGGATTCGAACCCAGAACCTCCCGCACCACAAGCCGGAGGCGCACCAACCTACTGCGCTACGGGAGGTCGACTATGCTCACAAAATTATTCTTTATTATTTTTCAATTACTTACGAAATCCTGACATGCTTAATTGCAAAAACCATGCTAATATTTTACAAGTTTACTCTGAAAAGGTCTGGAAAATTCAATAACCCCTTTTCGTGCAATATTCAGAAATTTGGAACATTTTAGCATTTTAGGCATGGAGTTCTGTTAATGTCAGTGGGTAAACTGTTAACCAAAAATTGAACAAATAGAAACCGTATAAATAAAAAGAGAGTATCAGAAAGTAAGAAGGCAAGTTAAATTTGGTTAATAACCTCTTAGCGACTCGAATAAAAAAATTTTTATATATGTAATCCCAAAATCATACACCGGAACTATGTATGGAATCCAACATTGGCTAAGGGTTTTGTCGCTTACTTTTACAAAAATTACTGGAAGACCCAATGTTAACTTCATTCCATTTTCGTGTTTTTAATAAATTAAAGTATGTACAGTGATAAAAATCTCATTTTACCTTATTAAGATATGCGTTGCCTTTATTTCTGAAAATAGTATAGCTTACATCAAAATTTCTTAATTACGTGGAAGTTGCCCAAGAAAATAAAGAATTACTAAAATGATACAACAAAACCAGAACTATTCCCAAGCGCGTGAAATAAAAAATTTTTAGGGGCACTCAAAAAATTTTAAGACAATGAACGTAGACACAGAAGTACAGGCAGGATTTGTGGATAAAACGACATATCAACTTTACAGAGAATGAGGGAGAAAGAGAAAAGAGAATTGAATATTTGATTTTTCGCTCTCAATGCAGTACTAGTGCCAGATATTGATGTAGGCTGTTCACGGTAAAGTGAGCACTTTTGAGGCCCTCCCAACAGGCATTCACCACAAATAAATATATTTTGTTGCATCTTCAAATGGTAATTATTTCTAGTGGTGAAACCTACGCATTGTGTTTATTAGTCTCGTGGTAGTGTTTATATCAAAAATCGGCGGGAAGATAGAAATTGGCTGAGAGAAAAAACATTAGCAGGCTTTAAAACGTGGTTACTTTACCTTGAATAGCATATAACG
Organism: Dryococelus australis; assembly: GCA_029891345.1. NCBI lineage: Eukaryota > Metazoa > Arthropoda > Insecta > Phasmatodea > Phasmatidae > Dryococelus > Dryococelus australis. The sequence continues at coordinate 59,986,019 of CM056995.1, forward strand.
AATCCTTGAGTTACCTAGACAAAACGTCACTGCCACGTGTCATTCCGTGTAAATGCAAAACAGTTTCATATTACAATTCCTCACAGTGAGCAGTCGGCGACTTGACAAGCGAGGGGCTGCCCCTTGACCCTGCGATCTGGGGGTGAGTTTCTACCCACTAGGGTTAGAGAGCGAGACCGCCTCCTTTCTCCTACCTCTCCCTGCAATCCTTCCCTTAGGAATGTCTTATATATCTATACAGTCCATTCCCCGTTATAGTTTATTCGCAGTTTCTTCACACTTTTAAATAACAAATGTTTAGAAAATCACTCCATGGTATGACGTGTTTAGTTGTTTCCTAAATATGCCATGTTCTCACAAGCGTTTTATACTTCCGTTAACGTAAAAGTACCTATTTTGGTTAAAATGATCATTTACTCATATTTTATTTAAATATCATATTTTATTAATTATCAATATTAACAAAAACAGAAATTATATATGCAAGTTAATAATGCCTGGCAATAAATAGTTTTATATGCTGTTCATGGTAAAATGAGCACTCTTGAGAAGCCTGTTTAACATTTACTTGTATGCGTGTTGTGTATTCTTCCGCCTTATGTTAAACTAACATTAGAATGGGCCTGACCACTTTATTCATGCGTCGGTCAAGCGAAACTGTGAAATTATTATAAAAGTAATTATAAATCAAAACAGGTCATCTTTACACTTCCGTGCATTCAAATTAAACCGGAAAACAAAAGAAATAATTTAATCCATAACAAATGGTAACCTAGCACTTTTTATTCGACTTTAAAATGTGGAACTACTTCCCAGCCATCATTGCATACTTTACTGGACACATGTCACTCGGTGCGTCCGTTAAAATATGTGCAGGCAGGGTCAGTGAGGTTTTCAAAAGGTTGATTTCAATAGTGCTCACTTTATCGTGAACAGCCTTCAACGCAAAATACTATTACACTGAGTGCGCACGAGCGCAGAGCATTGTCCCTTTGGTGTAATTTACTAGACTTACTTAAACTTGGCTTGCCTGAGGCGGAAGAATATCCTGAATGTAGAACTCAAGCAGGGCTTCAGAAAAATTGGGAGTAACCGTGTATGGATTATACTTCTAATTTGTCTTAAATCCTGCTAAAATTCTACTTTCACGATATTCCTGCACCTCAAGAAAGCAAAGCTTAAGAAAGTCTAGAAAATTACACCAACGGGTACAACGCACCGCATTCGTGCGCAATCAGTTTCATAATATTTTCTATAAGAACTATTTATTACTAGTCATTACCAGCACGTATATTTTCTTCAGAGTTTATTCATATAAATAAAGCATGAAATATTATAATGTATAAATAAGATATAAGTAAAAGTTTAATTTAATAAAAAATCAGACACTTTAATGTTAACAGAAGTACAAAACGCTTGTGGTATGCATAACATAAACTCTGTTCACGATAAACTGAGCACTTTTGAAATCAACCTTACAAAAACGTCACTGACCCTGCCTCCATATAATTTAACGGGTGCACTGCGTGACATGCGCCCGGTAAAGTTGGTTGCGATGGATGCAAAGTAGTTCCATATCTTAACGCCAAATAAAAAGTGTTAAGTAACCATCTGAGAATAATTTAAATTATTTCTTTCGCTTTCTGTTTTCTAAATGCATCAAAGTGTACAAATTAGCAGATTTGTAAAATATTTACTCTTCTAATAACTAGAGTTTCACTTGACCGACGCATGAATAAAGTGATAAGGCCCATGGCAATGTTAATTTTACATAATGCGGAATAATACGCAACGTGCACACAAGTAGAGCTAAAGAAGGGCTTTCAGAAGTGCTCATTTTACCGTATACAGCCTATAGGAAGATATCAACGTCTTGTCAACAACGGGTTCACCTATTAGAGACAGAGAACTGCTTGGTGAATTAAACCTTTCTGACACACTTTAATTTACTGGTTCAGGTGTTGCACACAAAAATATTTGTGATGCGTGCTGTACTTAAGTCGACACAACACTCATTTTGATGCCATAGCCAATGAGCTGTATGCTATGTGTTGGAATACAGTAATATGAACCAATTATGTACTAGATCAGTAAGACGGTTTACGAATCATTTACCCGAAGGTAACATTATTGGTTATTGAGCTTCGCAGTGTACAGTAAGACCAAAAATTACCTATACGTGCGTAATGTACACAATTGTGTACACTGGGTCTGAATGGGTTAAGATATAGGTAGGAAGAGTCCGAGGCCTACGCTAAAAAACCATTCCAGCATTTTCTGGAGTGATTTTGGCAATACCACAAAAAACAGAAATCAGGTTGTCTGCACCGAGAATCGAACCCCGTGTCCTCCCGAATATGTGTACAGCGCGCTACCACTGCGTGTTAAAATATCTGCTGGTCTGTATTATGTATGGTAGAGATGAGAGTATTCATGCATAAATCAAGTAACTATCCTGCCTCCTAATACTTTTGTCCAATTCTTCAATTTGAAAGCACATCAATTTCCAAGTAAATAAGTTCACGCGAAGTAAATGACACAATATTAAAAGCTTTTTCTGTCATCTTCTCTTCCTTTTAGAGATTTTCACCATCTTATTTTGCGTGGGATCACTAATCAACACAAGAGATTACTACTTCTTAAATGTTTACGACTGTCACTGCATAATGAAAGTACAAAAACTATTGTCCTGTCTGTTGACGCTGCTCTCCTTATAGCACTACTGTGTGTTGATTGTGTGCTTTTGTTTGACAAGAACTTTGTTAAGTACGTATTATCTCTGTTTACCCTCTCTATATACGTCACCGCGTCGTTTAAGTGGCGAACAAAATCGAATGTTATACCATTTTTTAATGTAAAATACAAGAAATTTACGGTACAATTAATTTGCCTATCCTCTGCACACATACATAAGTAATTTTGAGATTTTTTTTGTTGTTAAAGGGCTTAGAGAGTCCGATTGCGTGTTTTAAAAAAATGTATAAGCAAAAGGATATTCCCGCAAGAATTTGATAGTAACTTGTCTAGTAGTTCTTGAAATATGTCTGCTGCAAGTATATAATATATTTTTTAGGAGCGGTAACTTTCAAAATGGCGGGTGATTTAAGCAATTACTTGGTGAATTGAGTGTACATAACAGGTACTTCAGCAGACCAAGTTTTAATTTAATAGGTTTAGAAGTACCAATGATATGGTGTAAACAATGCAGGAAATATCGCCACTGTTTTGAAAATAAAAGATTAATTGATCAAGAATTTAGGTGGACTGCCATGGAACAGTTTGCATGAAAATGCAGTGGAATTTGTTTGAGAAGTTGCTGAGACGTGATATCAAAGTTCAAATTTCAGGTGGTGCATCCTTAAATAGCGCACGATGAGGTCATCGATTACGGTATTAGTGCAATCTATATGAACTGTCAGCATGCTAGGTCAGGAACAAATCAATTAATTTGTTTCTTATATATAAACGAACCAAATAGCGAGGCAACAATTTTAAAAATAGGTAACATAATTTAAAATTACTTAATCCAAACTCTTGTGTAACGGTTCCAATTACTGGTTACCACACTTTCAGGAATACGATATTAAAAAGCTTTATATTCCAGTTGGCGTTATCTTACAAAATAGTGCACAAGAAAGGCTGCGAATTTTTCGATTTAATGCTAGCACTAGGTATTTACGGGGTACCGAGATTGCTTAAAATTTATTTAATGGTTCGGCGAATATGACATATTTAAAACATTTGAAAGGCCGCCATTTTTAAATAAGTATCTGATCTATTAAAACCAATAATATTTATGGTGGCTAAAACAAAGTATTTCCTGCACGCTGTACTTGGCAGAATCGGTTTCGTGGTTAACAAGTTATGATATAGTGCCCGAAATATTTGAACTGACGCCATTTTCTAAATAAATATCCGGTATCGTCGCAAACTATTAAAGGCTGATGTCCTTATGAGGAACTGTTAAGAGTAAGGTTTTTCATAGAATTTGGTGCTGAGCTTCATATTTTTTATTGGGGACATACACTTAACGTACACACACAGACAGGAAATTGATCCCCAAAGTGTACCGTTCTTTCGGAAAGCAGGCTAAGAATCCATAACAGCGGAATTTTGCATAACCCCTTCAGTTGTGCATAAAACACCATAGGCTGTAATGATGATTTGTTTCTATATAGCGATCAATACAGCGTTTGTACAGGTAACCGATTCTCAGTAAATTGCTACAACATCGCGTCCTATGGAAATTAACGTAAAGGTAACATGGGGGGATGAACTATTATCCCAGACATACAGCACATCAGAGAGTTAATGTAAATGGCGTTAAACTCAGAAATGATTTTAAAATATCGATTCATTTAGGGTTTATGTAACTTAACAACTAAATTCTGAAATGAGGTACGCCCATAATATCAGTTTATTTATTCACTTATCTGAAGCTGAAATTGTGTATTTGTATTTATTGTTCCTATTTGAGGGATTATCCCCGCCGGTCTGTATATGACCATTTTTATATCAGTCAAATAATTTAATCACTTATCTACATCCCGTGACTCTTTCTAAGAACATGCATATTTACGCAGCAACAACACGCAAAGGTCAAAGATTTTTTATTTTTTATTTCAGTATTCATGTACTGTGGGGCTCAACCCCATCATACGAAGCACCACCAACCTTTAAGTACCGAACTGTGAGCTTACGTAGTATTGGTAAGAGGGGCCTACCAGTGGGAAATACTCCAAGATGTACCTGCCGGAAATAATAATCGATTACTGCAAATATGAAGTCAGATCTCTCGTCTCTTTCCCTAGCTGAAGAAACGGCCAGATGCCAGCGTGCATATTGAGTTCTGGATGGACTATACACTTCCAGCTACGGCATGGAAAACCAGTGGATGATTTTATTCTGAGAAATGTGGCTTACACTTTTCACGAACGGAATATAAGATAAGCTATCACAATGAGAAATTTCTCTAATATTTTCTGGTTGAAATATTCCGCTCAGAAAAGAAATTTCTTGGTAAATCTGTTTTGCTCCGGGATAGAAATCCGCGCTACCTGTTTCGGAAAGTAACGGAAATAAAGTTCATGTGTATTTAATTTTTCTTCCACTGCTTATACTGCAACAGCGAAACTCTCATCAGTTTTTTCTCTTTCCACAGATAATTTAGCAGAGTATTGCGCTGGCATCCTATGTAGTACCTAACTGCCACAAGAACCAATTTTTCATAGAAAACTTAAAAGTGTTGCGTTTACATAAATATTTGCTAAGAGGCGGAAAAATTTCGTATTGGTTACAAAGTAATATCAGGGAAATATCTTCCTTTCAATAAACTTCAAATATTCATTGAGTTGAAAATTTCACGAAGCTCTTTTTAACATTTGTAGTTTTATTTTCCCATTCAATTTTTTATAAAATTTCAGTTTCCGGTTGTGCGTACACTAACTTACGGCCAATAAATATAAAATTTTAAAGTTAATTTTTATTTAAACGTCTTCTTATATTTAAGAAAATGCAGTCATTTTAAAACAGACAAAAGGCGAAAATACTCTAATTAATTTTGAGAGTCCTTAAAAGGATCGGAATCCTGTTCTATATAAAAGTTCTCTAACTAATTGCTTATAATGAATTACTTGGTGAATAAGCTATTCTTAAAATTATTTGAATTCATAACTTTTAAATGTCCTGAAATTCTTCAGAAAATTTTCAGAAATGTAACTGACTTTTTAATGTGCTGCTTTAAAAGTCGTAAATTCAACGGTTGTGTTCTCACGTGCTTCATAGCATAAGTTTTAAAATTAGACGCTTTATTTATTATCTTCAGCACGGACGAGGTCAATTATTATACATTCATTTAACTCAGGATTACACAGAGCATTAACATTCCAAACCTGATCCCTGGACGTGTTCTTAAGTGGTGGCTAGTTGCGAAAATAAAATGAAACGCCTTTAAACATAAACGGATAATTAGCAAATTTCATCGCCAAATGTTTTAATTAATTTTGGGTTTGTACTAACTTACAATTGATTTCTCACTACAATATTCTGCCTACATCCTGGGAGAGAAAAATATATACAAAAATACTTTTAATTTAATTTTGCAGTGTTCGAGTATGCAGCTTTGCTTCCCTAACGCTGGTACATGTAACATATATATATATAACACTGCAAAATTAAATTAATATATATGTATATGACGTGTTTTGTGCTTACCTAAATATATCTTGTATCACAAGCGCTTTATACTCCAGTTAAATAAAAAAAGTCTTCTTTTTGATTACCTTGAACTTTTACACAAATTTTTCATTTTTTAATTAAACATTTCATTCATAGCCAATGAAAAATAAAACACTGAGAAAATAGGTGTGTTGGTGATACCTAATAAGAAATAGTCCTCAAGCAACATATTAATGAACTGAGTGCGCACGCACATGGTGCGTTGTGGCTTGGGTGCAATTTCCAGACTTGGTTAAGCTTTGTTTGCGCGAGGCGGAGGAATAGCCTGAAACCATAACTGTGACAGGGCTTCAGAAGAGTTTGAAGTAACCATGAATGGATTATAAGCGATACTGTGAAAGATAGACGAGGCACACTTGGGATCATTGAACACATGGAACACTGCGCTTACGCTTGACCGGTCTCTCCATAGGCAGGGCCTTTAAGAGTGTCGGATACCAAACAATTACTAATTTTATATTTGTACCAAACATTGTTCAACTTTTACGCATTGCCTGTGACGATATTTTCCTGGAAAAAAAATTGTACACATCATAGATTTTTAATTATTTTACGTCAAATCCGAAATTTTTCTGTTTTGATGCAGGCATACACTAATCAATTATTGGGAAAGGTACCATACCAGTGTATACGCTTAGGGAGAAAGCAGAAGTGATAATTTTTACCAATATACATTCCTGAGCGAATGTAGGAACGCTACATTGAAACAGATGCATAGGTAATTTCCCAACTTTGAATAGTAGCGACGCTAAACATTCCTATATATGCAACTTGATGTGTGGTATTATTTACATACAGTGTATAGGTTAAACACTTCCATTGCAATCTAGGAAGTTTACCAGACAAATTTCAATAGTGAAAACAAGTACTAACAAAGTTTTACAAGTGATAAATATTACAAATTAAACTAACGCCGTGGGACACCGCGTGACATATTTATGAAAACGAAATGTTAAATATAAAAAATGGCATATATTTTCTAACATTTTTAAAATGCATTAATTGTTATTTTGCTATTACAATCATGTCAAGCGCTAGAGTTCTCATTCTTTACATGTAAAGCTTAGTTAGTATTTGTTATTACAGCTGGAGTAAAACAGAAAATTTTTGGATTTGACATCATATCAATAAAAAAATATGAAGTGTACCATTTTTTATTCGAGGACAATGTCATCACATACAACGCGTACAAGTTGAACCACGTTTGGTACAATTGTAAAATAATAAATTTTTTGGTATCCAACACCTTTAAATGAGACATGCAGTATCAACTAATTTCTTGTAACCATTTTACCAACTCAATTTTTTCTTAAAAACAACAATTTCTTGTACAGGATTATGATTTTCTTGTGCAAATATTTATCAATTTAGATTTCTTAACGGACATGCTGACGCACGAGTGACAGAGTAGAAAAAAAAAACAGCTCTGCATGAATACTCTTTCTTGGTTTACTCTGCAACACCCCCCCCCCCTTTTTTTTAACGCTTTATACGTTGTCTCCCTGGTTACTTTTCGGGACCTATACCGGCATGAGGACCGGAATTATTAATTCGAAGTGTTCGCAATAACATTGGCTGTGTTCTGAATTATACAACGTGTTTTTTTTTTCCTTGTTATTTGCGCTTCCTGAAGGAAGCCCATAATAATGTCATGTTTGTCGCTACCGTGTTAAGTAGCGATAACTTACTCGCCAAGCTTATGTTTTGCTTTGTAAATATACACGAGCGTAAAATTCTGCATATCAGTAAAACTTCCCTTATTTAACAGGAAAAGAAAACGAATTAATACCGACCGATTCAATTAATCGAACTCATATTTGTAAGGGGTTTATATTGTTGGTACTGTCGGTGAAATTAGCCTATAGTTTACAGAATATTCCCTCATTTGCCTATGTTATAAACACAATGATATTAAAAGAAAAGTCAATCAACACGTGATTCACTGCAAACGTATAAAAAATTAGGATTTAATTTTGTTAAGCTAGTAGTGTACTAACTCCGACATCATATCACTGTTATAATGTATGGATATCTGAAATTTACGAACACTTCAAAAAATATCGCACAACACTTTCCTTAAGCGTGCACAAAAGAAAATAGAAACTATTTCTTCACAGACTAGATTGTTGTCTACAACTCTATCTTGAGCGGCGCATAGATGAGATCATAGGAGTCGCATCTCATCAAGGCCATTTAGAAAATTTCATGTAAAGATCGCAGTTTTGTGTGTTCTTCCCTTTCCACTTAGAATATAAAAATAAATTTTATGTCTCTCTTTGACTATAGCGACTGTTTGATGAGTACAAACTCTCGGAGGTAAAATTTAAAAAACTGCGAAAGAAAAACAAATTCCTTGAATTGTCCTACATAAAGCGACCATATCTGGACCCGGCAACAGTGTGCTGCACTAGCTCCGTATTTAGATACTTCGTGTAGCAGTGGCGTATGGGGAGGTGTTGCAAGGTAAGCTGGTGCTTGCTCAGTGCTGTACACATCGGCGCGCGCAGCAGGAACCAGTGACCAGAGTGGGGCAGGGAGAAACTGAATGTATTGCGGCCACTCACGAGAGAGCAGCGAGGTACCCATTACACACGCCCTGTGGCGTCAAATGCACTACTATGGTTAAGTGGCCGATGTGTTGAGTAGCAAAATATTAGGCATAGCACAGAGAAAGATACAGCTTAACATTCAACAGTTCACCACACGGCCGCTGCTGTGTAGGTACACCCAGTTGTGTTGTTTGTTACCCGAGGTCTAAAACGCTTTTCTCATATAGTCACAAGCTTTCTCACTATGAAAGTTCTCTTCCTACCTGACTTTTGAATTAGTGCAATATATGAACTGTAGACGAATATAATGATAGTCGGGAGGCCCTGCACTGGGCTTATTGCTAAGTTGTGCATGTAACACCTGGTCTTTAAGCCTTCAGCACGCTGTACGCCGGTCATCGTTATTGACTCAAGAGAAACTTATATAATGTTTTCGTGAGTCTGCTTGGCCTATGTTCCAACTGGCAGCTGTAGTTTATTAAATCCTCACGTCCCCCCATTTAGTATACTCAAATGATTACGTATTCGGTAATTCAGTATTTTGTACGTAACGTAACTAATACTAATTTATCAAATCTTAAATCGCCGCCATTATTGTTTTGAAGCTGATGCACAAAAAAAAAAATTTAATGACTTCATGCTATTTACATAAGTATATATGAATTCACATAATTGAATCAATATGTAAGAAATTAAATCACTGTATACATAAATTTAATTAAAGTGTCACTTTGTACAATATAATACATTTTAATGTAAACGTAACCAGAAACGTTCAATATACATGCGTTTTTCTCGTATATTTATTTACTGTTACTAGGCTCGTGGAAATGCCATGCCAGTGTGTGTTATGAAGGCTACAACTTTGCTCGAGATATAGCAACATCTAGATAAACAAGTGACTATCAACAGAGTTCCAATTGAACCACATAACGAAAATGTTCGCGACAGCACATGGCGTGATGACTTTATAGCAAAAGTACGAATTCAATTATACACAGGCTTCTAGAAAGTAATAATACACCTTCGCAGAACTTATTTATGAAGTACCGTATTTTTGTTTCCTGCGAGCAGTGTACACTAGCTCGCTTTGTCTAAATAAATCGTTACCCGGTTATTTAATCAAAAATAGTACGAGTTGTTCCATCAAGGACCTGGCACCAGTGGCGACTGGTGACTTTTGAAAGTGGGAGGGCTGTGGCGATCCTAACTCAGATCATTACAATTTACTTTTTTTTTAATAGGCACCGTGATAAATATTTTGCGTACGACAGGCTTATGTAAGTGTAGTTTATGCAACTAAATACAAAAATTAAGTGCGGTTGTTTGAAGGAAAACGTATCATCGCTCGATTTGTAATTGTCAACATACTGTGGCCACTGGTTCAGATCTAATCAGTAGCACAGGTGTTTGTTTTAAGTTTGTGTATGTTATATGACTTCCAACCAGTACCCATGTGGTGTGGTACATTAGACGAAACGACGAGAAATTGGATAAAAATACTAATTATACTATACTAATGAAGACGATAACTTAAATATACTAAAACAAATATTTTTAAAACCCAATACTAATTTCCACACAGTTCATAAAAAATGCGTGTCAAAAATTTAAATTATAGGATGAAAGTTGCATATATTAATTAATGTATTTGTAAACAAAATCCATTCATCAACCTGTACGCGCTATCTAACTAGCAATGAATATTCACCTTACCAATCTCTGAAAATATTAAGGCATTATTTATATGCTTTGAACATGATTTATGCCTTAACTTTGTCTCCCAAATGTTTCAAATCTTTCACTAGCAAAAAAATGAAACAAAACAACTCATATCTAACTTCACACCTTCATAGCCAGTCCGCAAAATTCTATGAACTTACGTTGAATTTTCGCATATACGAACCACTGCGTTTTCCTGTCGTGGCTTTGTTGTTTTGTTATATTTAACTGTGGCCTTGCTGGTCCAAAATTTTTAAGCTCTAGTTTATTGCTGTAATTCTAACTCTTTGCCGTAATAAGGTTTTAAAGGATACTCACCGAATTATCCATGATTTACAAGTTTACGTAGCACTACATGAACAACTCTTCAACCCTACTTCTCACTGATTATGGTGGCTCATCATTAACAACAAACTTGTTAAGAATACTAAACACTATGTTTGAAGCTCACGCGACTTTTAACGATATCTATAATTAAAAACTATTTGAAATAAATACAAGTAATGTTAAGAAATGTGTTTGACAACTGCAAAAGAGCGGAGCGTGAAAGTGCGTCTACAAAAGATGTAGTATATAACTGTAGAACACATCTGTTTACAGTGGAATTCGATGTTCCAGTTTCGGTAGCCCTGTCAAATTCCAGGAAACCAGAGTAGGGGCGCGCCCAGCTCTCTCTGATTTAAAGCACGTGATTGTCTGAAAAGGGACGAGCCCCTGAAGTCTTCAACTCCTTCCTGTAGCACCCCTAGCCAATTGTTACCGCCATCTCTCTCTACTTGCTTCACCCACTTCAGGATGAAGAATCTGTAGCCCCACCACTGGACATTTCCAAAAACATTTTCCTCGTGACAAGAGACTGGTCCATCTCAAAAACATTGGCCGCCAAATAACCTCCGCATTCGTACACAGTATTATTTGCTGAGTAGCAGATAAGTAGAGGTCTGCATTATGAGGTGTTATTAGGAGGGCTGCGCTCCGCAGCCCTCCATCAGCAGCCGCCACTGCCTGGCACAGTCGGGCAGATTCATCTATCACACTTTTTTGAGCTGAAGGCCATGTCGTCAACATAGCACTTGATTTGTGCCATTGACCCATGGCATCAAGTACTGATGATGCAGTCGAGTGACGTATAAAAGCTCTTAACGTATGGGTGCAAGAAAAAATGTATTATTTTGGCGCTAACAATGCATATCTTTATGCACTTTTTGTCAATGTACTCTTCTCCGTACACAAAGGAGCCATATGTAGGTCGCTCTAAAACATGCCAGTATGAAACTTCGCATAATCCCTTAGACGTTTCTGCACGTTTGTGCCAATTAGGAAAATATTTTATATGTGAAATTTATTTGTATGCTATAGCACAGATATACAATAAATCGTCTAGCCATATTTTAAAACCGTTTAACCAATAGACAAAATTTCTTCGAATAACCAGCAGTCAGTTGAGAGATTCTGGTATAAGGATTTCCTCCTGGTTGGACGTAACTACACTGAGAAAAAAGTTATGTTGAATCAAACAAGATTTTTTCAGTGCAACCAACTTATTTTCTGTTTTCTGTATAGAGGCAATAAAATATTTTGTTGCTGAAATCAAATTATTTTGTTGTTCTCATTTGATTGCCCCAAAATGTAAGATTTGATTTGTGCAACTAAAGATTTCTTTGGCTGCACATAGGCTACATTAAACAGTTTGGGCCGATATAAAAAAATTTACAAGTTCGACCGAGTTCCGAACCTAGATCACCTGTGTCCTTAGTAATCCGAGCTAATCCGACAACTTATAATGTTGGAAAGCTTTTAAATAGTTATATAATCCAAATTTTGGGCGACATGTGCAAACATATATTACAAGTTTTACATTTTTACTTGTCAGTTTCTTGTTACATTGTTTTATTAATGTGTTTATACGATTATAAAGCATCAATAGATGCACTAACAAACACAGTTACAACCCTAATTGTCACAAAAATTACAAACAACTTCTCGAGCTGTATTTTCGAACAAAGGCAGTCAAATGAGTGCCCAAACATATATATTCACTTGATTCAACAACATATTTAGTTGACAGTCTAGTTTTTTTTTGGCCCAACACAGATTTTGTTTATTCAAACATATATTTTGTTAGACAAATAAAAGTAATTTTGTTGCTTTTCAAATTTTGTTTGCTTCACAATATATTTTATTCGGGAAACAAAATATACATTTGGCCCTATACAAACACATATTTTGTTCAATTTTCTCTTAGTGTAGCATGTTGAGGCACAAAAACGCGGGGTGGTTACGGGGCGAGCTAGGTACGCTCACCACACGCATCATCGCCTCTATGCGCAAGACAATGAACTAGCGTGCAGTCTTTACGTTGGCAACTCACCTCTTGAGAAACTCACCAGCAACACTATCGTTTGATTGTGTAACGGTAAAGAGGAAAGTAAGATGCGCATCCCTCTGTTATGCCCCTTTAGGGCGTAGCAGGGCTAAAGGAAGGCAAGGAGAAGGACCCATACCTTTTTAAAAAATAAAGAACGCATGGACCCAAAATTCAAAAATCAATGCAAATATATTGAAGCCCATCTATATATTATCACCAAGAACTACAACTTTGCAACTTGATTTGAAAAATATAATTTACATCTGTAAATTTCTATTGCTTGCTACCAATCGATGAACTAGGGGAAGGCGAGAACACACATGCACTGGAACAAACATAAAAACAACAATATTAATATATCCTGAGAAATCAACCAACCTGAATAAACACTTGTGAAATCCCATTTAAAAAAAGGTAAAATGACTCCCTGAGTAAAGCAAGCACCACTAAAACTTTAAAAGTAAAGTATGCCTGATGATTCACTAAAACGTACAAGATGATATACTAATTTCAAGAATACCATTGAGAAGGAGCAAAAACCCCCAATGCACTTAACCATAAGCATAAAGGCACGCCATAAAATATCTACTATACTCCTTGGCATTAAAATAATGTTGGCTAATAGTAAACCAGGTAAACATTCCTACATCACGCCATAAAAAAGGACGAATCCATCTCTTACAAACATTCCCATAAAATACCATTTTGAAAATTTTTACATTCAAAACAGTGAAGAAACCCTTCCCTACAAAAATCCATATAAAAAACGCTACTAAAAGGGAAACTCTGCCTCCAGAGAAACAACAACTACGTTCATTGCAATACTTAACTTGTTTAGTACTCATATTACGCGAAAACGCGTCTAGCATGCTGAAGCCCCGAAGTATGAAGTGGTGTAGACATGATCTATCGTTGGCCAGCCCGCGCAACTCGAGGAGGAACACTGCGCACTCGCTCGGGCTGGGGACGAACATGTATACGCGAAAACGCGGCTCGGGAAGGTTAAGGGGGCGGCGGGAATAGGGGAGAGGTGTATGGAAGGTGCTAGAGCGTGCGAGACTGAACTCGTTGCCAGTAATAGTCACCAGACAGCGCTCGGCCGCGCCAGGAGAGCCGCGCGCCTCTCTTCAGTATAGCTCAGCGCTTGGAAGCGCTCAGTCGTGCGCCACCCCGGTCGGGGGGGGGGGGGGGGGGGGGGGGGAAAGAAAAACAAAGTACCTTTTTTTCTTTAGCAAAAATATTGCCTCTTCAAATAGTAATCCCTCTTCAAACAAAACAACAGTTTATTAATCTGGGCTACCAAATACAGACGTGGCAAATAACCAAGCAGACTTGCTAACCAAGTTCATTATGGTCATGTAGTTCTGTAAACACACCAACCCCATAATAGCAGCATTAAATCGTACTCCAGAAAATTGTAGGCATCACACACTTCACTAGCTGGCGGGACGAAAAATAAATCCTTCAGGCAGGACCGTCTTTGGCAGGACAGGAGTACACACATAAAATTGCTTAAGTTAGGTATTTGACAAGCATGTCAGACTCGAACCAGGGTTTCACCTCTACAACTTTAAATATATCGCACAGGTGTTTTTTACCTTGGAATTTTGGTGAAAATACCCGTTCCAGCCATTTTCACATTCAAAAAGTACACCACAGAAACGGAAGTAGAAATATGACAATTGTTGTTGTACATGAAGTTCCTAGTTGAACTATTTTTTTTGGGCACGTAGAACAGTTTTTGGATAAGCGTATCTTTTTGTGAAGCCTTGGTAGTGGCTGTGACGGTGTTTGCCAACACATACAGGACGAGGTCTTTGTTTCAACTGCTTCCCGAATGTAGGTGTTTTAAGTTGTAAAACAGCCGAGAGCCCCCCAATGTTGTCAAAAAAGGGATTCAGGTTGGTTCCAGCCAAAAGGTTTGAAAATATTCGTTGCCTTGCGTTAATATTATAACTTCAAATAAGTTGCATAGTAGTTCTTCCCCAATATCACTATAAGTAGACTTTATATAAAAATATACTTTTCCTACTGATTAAATTTAACATTTAGTATAAAAAATCAGTATCAAATATAATTATGTTTAAAACTTACCCAAAATTTACATTTTTACAAAATTACGTTTCTTTCTAGTTATATGCAGGTTACATTAAATATTTTGCTTTAAAGCATTCTTAACTAAAATGGCAGCAACCCCCCCCCCCCCCCTCTTTTAAAAGCTGACGGAACAGCAGTTCCTGCCCAAGTGAATACCATGTGCTGTCTCCCCGAACCTGGGCGAGACATCTGTATTTATATTTTATTTGAAATCATCGAGAACATTTCAAAATGATCTTCACTTCGTCGATATCCGGAAATCCTGGAAGGGCACCCTGGTGGTACGTGACTGGCTGGTGTCACGTGGGCAAGGTGACGTACGAGGGAGGGGAAAGCAGTCCTAGATTTCGTGGGCGGCCATTGCCCCGCGGCGCCCATACTTGCAGACCAAAAGGCCGCCCAGCGGACGTGAGGCGTGGAGCTCGTCAAACACACCACCGTCGCAGCGAAGGTAAGCCGTCCCAAACGGCCAACATTTCTCAACTTCATATGGCACCGTCGGTTTAGCTTTCGTTCGATGTGTACTCAAGTATAGTTTAAGTAAACACTGTGCAGGCGAGCGCGCTCTCTCTCTCTCCCTCTCTCCCTTTCTCTCTCTCTCTCTCTGTATAGTTTTCACGATTTTATCCTTTTGAAAACCCCTTTATTAAATAAAAACAAAGCTATGCGGCATAACCACATTCGTTTTTTTTTATCTCTTATGGCAAAAATTCTTATTTCCAGAACAATTATTTACTGTGTTGCGCAAATATACGCAAACAAAGACTTTACAGAAAATATTCCAGTGTATAACAACCTTAAGCACGGCAGGAGACTGACCTCGCTTGGAACTTCGTGCATGTCCGTAAACCAACGAGGATACACAACACACGGCAAGGTTTCGCAAACACGGGGAAATGATTGGCTGAGGTCGTTCACACTGGACATTCGTATTAAGTTTCCAACTCGTAACTTCACTTGCAGCCAACTTCCAGTGCGCGTATGTATATGCATGTATCCCATCTGGGGCGAGGTTGTTCTAGTTTATTCGAGGAATGGTAATTTAAATGGACAACTGGGAGCTCCATCGATCTCTCGGTGGTTTAGCCGGATGGCTAGTGGAGTTTGCGTCCCTGCTTCAAGAGAGTTGTCTAGGGGGTGGGGGGTGGTAGTTCGTTTCCCAATGCTATACAATTGACTAATTCTTGAGATGTAATGCAAAACTAAACTTTCAGGTCACGAGTCGGAATTAGTTTTTAAAAATCCATTACCCCTGTGCTAGTTTTGGAGGCATTTTTTCCTAAGCTCTAAACCATTAATCTCTCAGCTCTGAGAACTACTTCTTTTGGAAATGGAGAAATATAATAGACACTCGCATCTCTGTAGTTTTAAGAAGTGATGCGCTATAGATCTTCCACGGTTAAATAAGCGCTTTGGAGATCAATATTTGAAAAAAATAGTTTGTGTCTGTAAATCTATATGTTTTAACGAAAACACCGACAGCCATAACTTCAGTTTAAGTTGGTAACGGTGCAAGAAAGTTTATTTCATGTCTTAACTGTAAATTAAAGCAGTAATGTTAAAATTTGCGAAAAGACCGAATTTATCTTATTCAGCTTCTTGTCATTTTATGCGCATGAGAATAACACTTCGCAAATTTGTAACATGTTGACGGTCTCAACAGTTTCACTAAAGTATGGAAAACCATGGAGATGTTAATTTGACATAAGGTGTGAGTGAGTGAAGACATTTGGGCGGCTGTTAACATCGAGGTCTTCAGAGCCGATGAGGGGGATCGAGATGACTATGGAGCAGCGCCGGAACGGGGGCGGGGGCGGGGGAAACTGGATATCCCTGAGAAAACCCGCCGACCAGCAGCATCGTCCGGCGCGAATCCCACATGCGAAAATCCGGAGTGACTCGGGCGGGGATTGAACCCGAATCGCCTTGGTGGGAGGCGAGCAGGCTAACCGCTCAACCACCGTGGCCCCACTTGACGTAAGGGGGAAATATACAAATAGGTAGAATAGTGCGTGTCTGTAAATTCATATATTTTAACCTACAACAAAGCTCGTCTAAATCATCTAATGGGTTAATTTTGTGAATATTACACGAAACTTCCGTTGGGAATATTTCGTATAAAAGCTGAATTGAATATTAATCAGTCAAGTCCGGTTGTTTTCCTCAGGATGGTCAAGTACATTTCTCGAGCACTGAGGGACTCCTGAAGCAGGCGAGTTCGGTAACATGGTCGCTAAAGTCTTGCCTTCCAAATATGAGATCCCTTCTACGAACCCGGACTAAGCTATGAATAGTGACGTGTTGCAATGTAAACTGGTGCTTTCTCACTACTGTACATTCTCGGTGCACGCAGCAAGAACGAGTAACCAGAGTGGAGCCTATAAGGGAACAGAATGCACTCCGACCACTCACAAGCTAGTATCAAGAACCCATTATACACGCCCTGTGGCGTCACCTGCCGAACTAAGTTTTAATGGCGGGAGTGTAAAGTATGAAGCAGCAGGGTACAGTACAGAGCTAACGCCATCTTACCTTGCAACAGTCCACAACACGCCACTGTCTATGAATGTGAGTGCTGCTGTCAGACTAAGCTACTATTTTCTTTAACGTGCCTGTTATTAAGAAGAACGGCCAACCAGAAGGAGGTGTACAGAGCGACAAACACGTTAACTAAGCAAAAGTACGTTAAAAAAATATATTTCTGTGTCATATTTGGGATTCGAACCCCGAAACTTGTGCTTCGATCGCGCTTTAGTGACTTCAGCCTCGAAGGTGGTATTAGTTGTAAAATTGGGTTCTTTTATTTTACGCTGTTCACGGTGTATAAGATCTAATTTTCTCTTCAGTTTGTATGCTTCTCCCATCTGTAAAATTTGCAAAGCCATGGCCATAATGACTTTATTCATGCATCAGTCACGTGAAAACATGAAATTGTTCGGATCCTAAATGTGTTAAGTGACATGACAATTCACACTCTTAACGTACACAAAGAAAATTAAACTGGATTTGCCATAAATGTGAACACTACACTCGAATACAATGTCGACACTTCGAACAGTTTTACGTAATTCGCTGCTAACTTAAGTGGGATCAAGTATACTAGTGTGTAGGGCAACATGTATGCAGTTAAGGGGACTATGTAGTGGCGCGCCAAGGTCAAGAAGCGAGGGAGCGATACGGGCGACACTAGCACGCACGCCTAGTGCCTTATCGCTCCTACGCGCATGGCGTGCAGTATTATAGTCGTAACGCTGCACTGTGCAAATTAGATCTGTAACAGTGGAGTTTTATTACACGCGATGAAAGACCATAGATTGAACCACGCCTGTATCGCTGTATTTTTCTCATGCCTCTTAAGGAAACTGCATAGGCAAGCTTTAAAAATGCTATATTTGATAACTTTCGCGAATTTTTTCTCCATTAATACAGTTAATATGATAAAAATAGAAAGATAGAGACATAAACAATAGTATTTATCCTTTCTGGCAAAAGTTCGTATTTCCAGAACTTTAATTTACCGAGATACGCGTTTACGCGCAAACAACGATTTCCTAGAAAACGTTCCAGTACATAGGACCCTTAATGCACAATATTTGATTTATGTTATTCCAAGAGCCATTAATATGAACAGCCCATATCGTTGTCATTATCAATTAGGCAAAACAAACCGACAGTAAGTGAAGTTACAACAGATGTAATAAATCACAATTGCCTATGGTCATTATTGATAATTACATGAGAATAAATCATCACCAAATGCGAACCACGAAGTCTAATTGCGTTCTGCAATATAGATAGCTAGATACGAATGCCCTGGAGGGTGATGAATCTGCAGCATGAGACATGGGCGAGGTAAAGCATGAAGACTAGAGATCATTTATTGCACGGCACTAGGATTCGACGGGAGAAGCAAGGACACTTACACCCCTAACATTAGTTTGTGAAGGGTCGCGACTCGCGTTACAACGTCCAAATACGAGGAGGCCGCGGTGGTGTAGAGGTTAGAGTACCCACCTCCCAAGTAGGCGAACCGGGGTTCCCGCCGGGGTCGGTACCGGATTTTCGCAAGTGGGAATCGTGTCATACGATGTCTCAGGTTGGCGGGTTTTCTCGGGGTTCTCCAGTCCCCCCCCAATTCCCTCCGCGATGCTCGTACGCGCCTCGCTCCACCCTCGTCGGCTCTCTAAACTTCACTTCACTTCACTCACTGCAACCATTCCGTAGGCTGCTGAAGGTCGAAGAGTGGTCGTTTCCACAGACAGACGTTTGATATCAGGACTGTGAAACTATCCTGAACACCTGGAATGTTATCGCTGAAAATGTGGATACTTATTACTCCACACTTTTCACAAAACTCAATTATATTGTTATTTCATATTAGTACTCCAAGATTTATGTCTTACAGCTAACTGTCGTGTAGGTAGGTTTACACGCTAAGCTGAACGCTAAAATATTTTTTAAACTCCGCAGACATCCGTGCCTTTCGCAGTTTTCAAGTTGAGCAAGCAGTCAACCTCACCACGGAGGGATAATATTCCTTGGGTTTGTTTTTCGACTATTCGCTTTGTTAGTAAATAAATGCTTTAAAAAAAAATCTTAATGTTTTCAGCGTTTTTCAGATTCTCTGGCTGCAATATTTTTCTACATCCGAAAAGCGCAATTTTAAGTTAGGAGGGGAAAAAAAATCATTTGGAGATTTGAAACAATTTCACTCAAGGTCGTTAATTGTTTATGGGTTCCAGTTATAAAGATTTTTCTGTCCCGAAGCCATGCAGAGAAATTAGTAATCATTGTAAACATAGTTTTCTTTAATGCGCCGATGTGAACGAAGATGTCGACCTAATTGCTGTGGAACTAGAATTATTCATTATATAATACACCAGTCAAGGTGGTTAAGGGCTATCGTACTTGGACTCATACTTAAAGAGAACCAGGGTTAGATTCCCCGATTCCCCCTCCCCCCCCCCCCACCCCCCGAAATCAACCCAGGCGAAAGCTGGAATGATTCTTTCACACAGGACGCGGACGATTTCTTTTTCCCGTTCGTGAAAAATTTTGCAGGGTAAAACTTTTGCGCGCAACTATTTCAGCGAGTAATGAAGAGTAAACTGAAAATAGTGGGAAGTTTACAATAACTGAACAAACTGAAAGAAATTAGGATATTATGGTTACAGACACATACGGGAAATTATAAATGATGAGTGATAAAATTCGTATTATTATTTATAATTTTCATTGTATAATGGTTGTTTTGATTAATTTAAGGTAAGTAAAGTTGTTTATGTGAATTATGTATATTACTAATTTTTTTTGGAAGAGAAAGGAATTGGGGGAAGTGATAAATATATTTTGGTATTGATATTGGTTGATTAATCGGTATATATGTGTAAAAAGAGCATGCTATTTATATCATGATCGTTCCAAAACCACGTTTACTCTTACTTTACTCTCTATTGCTCTCTGTTACTTTACTCTCTGAGTAACGTTTTGGAACGCCGCCTGGGTAAAATCTTCCCTGCGTGGGGTGGTAAGAAGACTGCTGTGGATGATGTAGGGATCCACGCTGTTACACATGCAGCACATCGCTGGCTAATGTCCGGTTGCACCATCGAGGTTCAAAACTCGATCCGAGATCGGATCTAAGATCGACACAGAAAACTGTTGCACCATTTGATTTCAGAGCTGGACTGGAGATCGAGATGAAATCCATTTTGAATCGCCAAAATTGGCGGTTCGAAATCTCTATCCGACATCAGCAGCCGTCGTCGACAAATGTAGTTTGAAAATACGCCAACAGATAGAACTACGTTCGATTGTTTTCTTGGGAAACTAAAACAACATTATACGCACAACAATAATCCACTTAAAACAGATAAAACATCGCACATCTAGTTCTATCTACAGTGAAAAATACTCTTACTTCCACGACGTCATATATTACGAACGTTGTTACGAATCAATAGCAAAATTTGTCTCATACTTAATTTGGAACTCTCACTTTGGAACCGAGATCAACGAATCGGAGATCCAGAATCATGAAATTTCTTTGGTACAACACTATTCCCTTGGAACCAAGAACAAACTGGATCCTGGTTCAGAACTAGGATCATTCGATCTCGGATCGAGGAAGATGCTGATGCAACCAAGCATATGCCAGTTAAAGGAATACATATTTTAATCCTCCTTTATGTCGCACAGATTTTCCCCGTGCCCCCTCCGCTTTGCGCTTTTTTGTTGTTCCCTTAATTCTATAGCTGTGCTCTTAAATCTATAACCTTCTTCTATAGTGATGTGTCCATGGATAAAATTGCGACAGTGTCACCAGACAATCCTGCTACAGTCACGATGCAGGTGTCCCTTTAAAACATGATAAACCCGACCTAAGGAGTAAAGGGCCTGCCCTGAGACGCATCCCATTCTCGAACCGCCTTAGCTACTAACATGCATGCCTGAGGGCACACAGAACTGTGAAGGTGCTCACGCTGGCGTAGCGGGATTTCGGAGCCCGCCAGAAAAAAAATTGCTTGTGACCGATTGGCTACTGCATGCTACAGGCTATTCACGGTAAAATGAGCACTTTTGAAAAACCTGCTTAAGATCTACTTGTATGCACGTAGTGTATTCCTCAGCCTTACGTAAAGTTAACGTTAACATGGGCCTCAACACTTTATTCATGCTTCGGTCAAGTGAAAGTTCAAAATTATCACAGAAGTACAATTTAATAAAATATTCTTATTTTATGCTTTCATCCATTAAAATATAATAAAGTGAAAGGAATAATCTAAGTTATCACAAATGGTTACGTGACAATTTTTATTCGACATTAAGATAATGGAACTACTTTCCATTGATCGTTACCAACTTCAGTAGGCGCATGTCACTGAGTTCGCCCATTAAAATATATGCAGGTAGGGATAGTGACTTTTTTCTAAGGTTTATTTAAAAACTGCTCACTTTATCGTAAACAGCCTTTACAAAAGTTTCTCTACTGGCAAGGGTGCACGGCCAGCTAGTAGGTTAGCAGGCGCTGATTGGAGAACGGTGTTCCGACTTTTCCTTATTGTGAATTCCCCGTTTCTTCACACTTTTTGAATAAAACCTTTGAAAAATTACCGCATGTCTATCGTGTTTAGTTATTTCGTAAACATTTAATTTGTCACAAGAGTTTTGTACCTCTGTTAACATAAAAGTATTTTTTTCTGTTAAAATTATAATCTATATATATTTTCTTTATTATTTATAATTTTTACACTTATAATAATTATTTTAAAAAATATTGAGAAAACAAGTGTGTTAGTAGCGCCTAGTAAGAAATAGTTCTCACGCAGAACATCATTACAACTGAGTGCGCACGAATTCGGTGTGTTCTCCTTAGGTGCAATTTTTCTAGACATATTTAAGCTTAGTTTGCACGAGGCGGAGGAATATACTGGAAGTAGAACTTTACCAGGGCTTCGGAAAAGTGTGAAGTAACCGTGAATGTACTATTGGCTGGGCTGCGGCTGGAGTAGTCAGTGCGAAGCGGTTGTTTCGCCTCTGTATTCTCAAGTGCTCTGGGACGAGGTGGGAAACTGGGCGACGCCGCAACCACACTTAAAGCGGTTCGATATTATAAAAATTTAATATCGATATTTTCCCGAACAGTTACTAGGTATTTTCGATATATCGATAATACCTCTATTCTCGATAGTACCGAAATTTTCGATACCAGAATTATCGCTAGTACCTAACATTTCGATAGTACCGAACATTTATATGATACCGAACATTTCGATAGGACCGACAATTTCGATAATACCGAAAACTTCGATAATATAGAAACATCGATATACCGATATTTTTCAAAGTTACTTATCTATCGATTAATTATTTTTTAATATCGATAATTATCGATATATTGATATTTCGAACAGCCCTAGTCACATCGCTCTGCGAAGAAACAGATCAAGGTGGCCGCCCTCACATTTTTTTGTAATTTCCGCGATACATGTAACCATTCCTCCGGAGTGGAAGGGAGCTGAAACAAAATAAATAATGTTCGCTGTAGTTTTTTTGACAAATTTGCGAAATGTGTTTTTACATTTCCCACAACAATATGTCATTTGTAAAATAGTTATAAAATGACTGCTTCCATTACACTCTATTTCGGACTATTGCAATTATTAATTGTTGATATATCTCTTTACTTAAGCGCATTGAAATTTGATATTCTTGTATATTAAATTATTTATGTCCACATTCAAAATTTAACAGCAGACACAACAATGTATTCAGCTGTAAATTACATTAATTTATTAATAATTAACACGAATGTTTGTACTGTTATTCCCACAACAATATACTTTCTAAACAGATGCGTATCCAGCCATATTATCTCATATGGCAAGTACTAAAACAGCGTCCCTCCTCGTGTACATTTCGGACCAAAAAAAGGGGCCGTGTCGGTCAAGCCGCCAGAGCGATTGCCTCCCACCGAGGCGATCGGGGTTCGATACCCGGCGGAGTGGGAATCGTGCCAGACGGTATCGCTGGTCGGCAGTTTTCTCATGGATCTCCCGCTTTCTACGCTATTGCAGTCCAGCGTGGCTCCATGTTCACATAATTAACTTCTCAGCGGGCTCTCAATACCATAGCTGTTACGAGCCGCCCAAATCTCTCCACTCCACTCTAACAAATGAAGACTGGGCATTCTAACGTTTCATTCCCACAACAACAGGGGAGCTTTCCAATATCACGTGTATAAAATAATTAGGAATACAAATCTACCACTGACAAACAATACACTACAGTAAAACTGGTGAAAACAAAAGTATATACCGAATAAAGTGATTACCCGATAAGTGCCATTGGCTCCGATGGAACAAGCCATAACTGCCATAAATAAAATGTGCACACTACTATATATTATTACAGTAATATCATTAGGGATTTAATACATAGCTCCAACAAATGAAAACACTATTTATTGCCCGTTTGAGGTTCAAGCAGACAATGGCGAGGATGAACGTGACGTAACAGCAATGGAAAATGTGACACAAGCATGTAATGCCCATGAGAGTGCATCGCAGAGCATTGTTGAGGTACCCGTTACCATTACCCCATGTGCTAAGCTGACAAGGCTAAAAAAGGGCGAGACCAGGCACTGGAGAGAACCCCAGGATTGTACAAGCGTTTACGCTCATGAAGAACACATCCGATTAAAATGAGCGTGACCTCTTTGGAAAATCTGTGGCTAAGAAACTGAAGCAGTACACCTATAGAACTAGGTCAATATCCCAGCACCATATACTGAATATCCTATTCCAGGCGGACATGGGACAATATGATGCTAACATCAGACATTTCACAAGTGATTTGCAGCAGTCCACCCAGCCTATCCAACTTTCCTACTCTTCCTCAACAGCAACCCCTCCTTCCATTACACCACCCTTGCACCGAGTACCTGACGATAACCAATCATATCTCAGTCTCTTCTTGACTACACAAAGTTTAGTACTACAAACAACTTGTGAAACAACATGTGCCTCTTTTTCGTTTGTCACTAAAATTTGTACAAACCAACATAATGTTTTATTGCCACTAAGCATGTACGCAACCAAAATTTATCCCTTGTTTGTATAATTGTCACCAATAAATGTACTACTTCATTATTCCTACTTACCTTAATGTTATATTTCAATTCCTCGATTAGAGCTTCACACGTTTCTGCAACAATTGTGGATATACACTGTTTGGATATTTAAAATAGGTACTGGAGACTGGTGAACGAATCTCCCCATGCAAAGAATGGTAAGGTCGCTGCAAGACGGACTTTTAAAGGAACTGCCTCTCTGAATTTCGTGTCCTTCGCAATCCAATGGCCCACTACATTTACTAAAACCTAAAAATCTTAGAGTGCCATTCTGGTAAAGTTTTTAAAGTGCTCAACATCTAGATGTTCTAGCAACGGAATTTTGTCCTATTTCATTCTTTTTTCAAAAAGGAGCACATAATAAAGAAACACCCTGGCGCTATCACGTCCATGGCTATAGTCCAGTCACAGTTTCTTCAGCATTTTTGAATCACACCTTAGAAATATCTCCTCATGTATGACGTGTTTAGTTATTTCCTAAATCCGCCCTATATCACAAAAGTTTTATACTTGTGTTCAAAAAAGTTACTTTTTCTAAATTGATATGTTGTTAATATTTTATCTATAAATGATAATTCTTCATTTATAAATTATCTGAATAAAATCAGGGCAAAAATAGGTATGTTGGTAGTGCCTAGTGAGAAATAGTGCTTATACAAAATACTGTAATACCTCCTAAACTGATTTGGAAGTTTTAAACCCATATATCGTATGGAAATAATACCACACATCTGGCTACAAATATGGAATGTTTAGCGTCGCTGCTATACAGAGTTGGGAAATTTATTGCGCATTTGACTGTTTCCTGAGCAAATATAAGAACACTAGCAGATGTGTACGAGAAATAACTTTACCATCACACTACTGTACGTATGCAGTCACATATTAAATTTGCGAATAATTTCTCGGAGTGATAAATTTCCAATTTGCAACTGCTGAATTTATAGAAAATATTTGCTGTCTGTTTTCCACAGAGTAACAATTTGCACACACACACACACACACGCATATATATATATATATAATATATATTATATATGTGTGTGTGTGTGTGTGTGTGTGTGTGTGTGTGTGTGTGTGTGTGTGTGTGTGTGTGTTTTGTGTGTTGTTTCTCAATTAGACCGACAACTTCGTGAGGCGATTCCTTAAATAAAAATAAGTAGAAACTATATGGAACACGTACTACAAAAACTGAATATTAAGGGATTTATAAGCCCTTCAAAAGTGTTGCTTTGAAATTTATTTTTGCAATAGATCGGAAATAAATTGAAATTAAATTACAATTATCACATCAAGGTTCCATGTTAATTTGAGGTTCAACTTAAGAGCCAAATCATATTAATACCTTTCCCCGTACAGGGAAACATGCTAGGCCACCCTATTTCCCCTGGCAACTATTTTATAGTCAGGAATTTCGAACTTTTGATGAAGAATTATTGAGCAGCATGGCCTATGAAACAAAATTTGTCCTTTTGTCGCAACTGCCTTGGACCCACCGTTTTCGAGCTAAACGCACACAAAGAGTCGTCTGCAAGTATTCAGTGCCTAGCACATAGGCAATACTAACAACATTAGCGTACAAAACGCTGCGTGTACACTCCACAGACGGCTGCCTATTTGTTTCTGGCGTCAGTTTGTATATATATATATATATATATATATATATATATATATATATATATATATATATATATATATATATATATATATATCCCTTGTATTATATGTTTCAATGATAGTTTTGCAAATCGTAAAAAAATTGAAATGAAATTACAGTTCTTCGAATAATGTGTTATGTGACTGGGAACATCAATCTACATACTTTAGTTAGAGTTACTCTTTCTATAAGACAACTTCTTCGTAGCGTAATACTACTACATAATACTATAATTCATTTTCATGTTCTTATTATGAGTGGAGTAAGATCATAACACCCTAAGTACATGTATTTTGAAGGATGCACTGATTAGTATCCTAAAATAAGTTGGCGATATAGTTGAAAAAGTACTCCCCTGTTTAAACGTATTGTTAACCCCCTCCCCCACCCCTTCCCACACCAGGTGCGCCTACCGCAGTGGGGGAGATGAGTCACCTCTAATTGGCCGCCCTTACCTCAGCTTGAGGGCGGGATGATTGACAACTACCTGGGCAGGCGTCACCGTCTCCCCATTCCCCTTTTGGAAAAGTCGGTGGCCTAGGGCTTTCTGTTAATCTCCTCTCTCGGTGTAACACACGTGAAAAAGTTACTGGGTTAGGGCAGACGAAACATTAACCTTTCCCGCCTTCCCGGAGCCTAAGAGGAGAGAGATTTTGCGGTGGCTATCTGGCTGAAGTGTGGTATTCAGGCTAAGTCCGGTGCAGCGAGAGACATCAGCGGGGAGAACAGACGACGGCAGAATATGCGAGACAACGGCGGAATAAAGGGCGAGGTATCTGACTAGAAGAAATCCAGTGTGCATGGGGACGCATCCGGACTGGTGGAAACAGGGCTGAATTAAGGTAAGACTGTACGAACGTGTGATGCGGACTTTGTTGTAAATATTGGAACTTTCAAATGTGGGCATATAATTCACAAACTAATTCAATAGTGGTCAATACACTTTATTGGAACTGATTTTAGTTATTTGATTGCATTAATTTCTGTGAGACGATGGACGATTATGTAAACGTTATTTGTAAATAGCGAGTAATAGCAATTTATAGCGAGATATAAAGTTAACGATTTTTTATTTCTAGTGTTTGTAAACAAATGAGGACATTATTATTAATATTTTGATCAAATTAGATTTGCATCCCTTAACGTAGTTGGGTAAAGCCACTGCCTTTGAGAAATTTAAACGGTATAATTATAAGCGTGATTTGTAAATACGTGAACGATGAATTTATTCAACTAATTTCTGCCTTTTTTCCGTAAAAGATTGAGAATTGTCTGTATTAGTGACATATTTATGTAATCAACTATGTCCCGAGTTAAGGAGCTGCGGTGGCTGAGCGGTTAGCCTGCTCGCCTCTCACCAAGACGATCTCCGGCCGAGTAACTCCTGGGTTTTCACATGTGGGATTCGTGTTGGACGATGGTCGGCTGGTTTTCTCGGGGATCTCCCGTTTCCCCCGCTCCTTCATTCCAACGCTGATCCATACTCACCTCAATCGCTCTCATCGTTTCTCACGACCTTTCTATTTAGAGTCGTCCAAATATCTTCTTACACTATATCCCGATTTAACTTAACCGGTGCATGAACAAAGTGATAGGACCAGTGGCAATATTAATTTCGCATATGGCTGAATGATGCAAAATGGGAAGAAAAAATATTTTGAACAGGTTTGTCAAACATTATCAGTAAACTGCTGATTGCGTATACGTAAATAGTAGTGGCGAGGGCGTTTCACCCCAATTTTGATCAATCGGATTAACCCTTTGATATCAAAAGGGTTCATCCATAATCCAATCTTAATCCTTTGGAAAATTTCTAATCCAATTTTAATCCGATCAAAATTTCTTCGTTAATCCTTAATCCGATCGATTTTTGGGTAAATTGATCGGATAAATTGGTATGAAACTTTGATTGATCCAATTAATTTAATCGAATTAATCAATCAGACATTGTTGTGTGATAAGTGTGTAGTTTAGTGCAAAGGTGTGCTAAGGCAATTTATAATTTTTTTTATTTTTTAGGGGGTGGAGCAGATCTGGTACGTCCTCACCCTTGGAGCTCTGGCGTCTTATGAGGTGTGGTGTGTTGGAACAGGATATATATGTGTTGAGTTTTGTGCAAGAGTGACATAAGTGATTTTTTTTTGTTTGGATTGGATATTGCATGTATACGGTGTTGGGAGGTAGGCGACTCTGAAAGATACGATTTGCATCGTGTATGTTAGTAATGATAAACAGAAGAACTTAATTGCAAACGAGAAAATAGACGACGACGACTGTTTACGAATGCAATTAAACCGGTGATTTTACACACAAGAGAAATTAATGGAAATTCGAATTTCAAAGGAACACAACTATCTGGATCTCCTGGTGTCGACAAGTGCTAACTCACTAAACGATGACAACTATGTGAGTATCCTGTATGAAAAGAATGAAAGAGCTACAACAAAGCAAAAATGTCCCTATAAATTAAACACCAGTCTTCTTAAACACAATAACAAGGTAATTGACAACATATAAAAAATTGCACTACTTGATGTCTTCAAGTTTTACACGTACCTTACATGATTTTAAAACATGTCTGTCTGCCTGTGAGAATGGCGAGGAACTTCTGAAATGGAAGCCACGCATTAAAATTAATTAATGTATTAAAACACGTAAAAAAGAAAATATTTAACAGGCAGTGATTTTAATATACATCCATTCACTTGGGAGGTCGCTGCAGTACTGACTTGGATATACCACTTACGGCGAGTTATAAGCTCAACGAGATGTTGAGAGCAAACAGAACCTGCGTGTGCGTCGGCCTATGTTTGATTATAAACTGAGCTGAAAAACACATAATGAACGAAAAGAGATGTGAATACGATTTATGTTACAAATGGATAAAAATTTTGTTTATGATTCACGTACTAATATATAAATTACACTAGTTGAATTTAAAAACATGTAATGAAATTGCATAAACACCTCTCCCAAATCACGTGTGTCCCATTGGCGAGCTCAGTGAAGCAATGACTGCAGAGCAAAGTATGACGTATGGAGAATTATATGTGTGGCCGACATCTGTCCGGCTGGGAGGTCAGTCAATGAATGAGACATGGAGATTATTGCCGAGTTGAAATTATGGCAAAAACTTTGGATTTTCAAACTAACTAATATTTCCTTAGAAAACTCGTTTACCGCCTATTCTTATATCTTAAAGATGGAGGCAAATTACTTGAATACACTATGTCTCATACACATTCTGAATTATATCTATAAAAATAAAAGGTCTCCATATGAAGCTAATGTTAATGATGAACAATTTAATCACGTCTTCCTGAGCGTTTGACATGAAATTTTTAAAAATGATTTACCCAAATTTTTAACGCAAATTTCGCTTTCCTGGGAAAATTAGAATTCACTATTGTAAGAAGAAGAATTCACTTTTAACATAATTTCCATCTAAGCTTAAGAAGACTTTATCCCCCAAAGTGTAATCCTGCAACACTTTATGTTCCTCGAAGAAACATTATTTAAAATAACGGACATACTACAAATTTCCATTAAGTCTGTGAAATTCACCGCACTTGGTAATACAAAAGCGAGTTGAAAATCCTATAAACTTTCGTCGACCGAGCTCAGAAATGGGGTTTACACGATAAATGCTTATAAATTTATTCAAAAATAATGGATGCACTATATTGGCTTAACGAGAGGTGAAGCCCGTTAACCACCTGCCCCTTTGGTCATAAGCCTAGTCTCCACCAAACAATGCCGCGGCCAGTGAATAGATGCTTCAGAGGAGAGAGCTATGAATATGTGTATCCAGGGTGAGGTTTGGCATCAAACTAACATTGTGCCGCTCAGTGAGAGGTGGACAGATTGGTTCTGCCTGCCCTGACACCCTCCTCCTCCCCTACATCGGACCACATCTTCAGTTTCCTCGAGGACTGTCTGTCTCGGCGAAGCATCCCCCTCCTCCCGTTCATCCCAAAACACTTTTTTGGATAGTTGTAATACTGCCCTGTCCATGGAGGGCGCTTCCTACCTCCTCCCCGACTCCCTACCCCATCCAGCTCAGAACTCATCTTTGTCCAAAACGACAGATTCTTTGCGCCCACTATCGATCCAACACAGCGCTCTGCAAATCCTCTTCAAGGACAGGCAACCCCACCTTCCCCCTCCCTGACCATACTCCACCACCAGTCCAGAACGCATTTCGGCTATCTAGAGAGCTACCTACCTCGGCCAGGCAGACCCCAACCCAGAAAGTGTATCTTTGTCAACCACTTCGGAGATTCTCCAATTGCCAAATACCTCCTTGGACCAGCGAATTATGAACTCACCCTGGATGGCTAGTTCCCCTCTCCTCTCTTCCCAACAAACTTTCACTTTCGCCTGGAGTCTGATCCATCGAGAAAACTGATTCTCCAACCGAGAAGCTAGCAAATTCCCAGCAAAATTAAATTTCACAAGTCTCGCCAATTAAATTTATATCCCTCAAATTAAAATGAAGTTTCATTAATCACCCAAGGTAATCCCCAGATTTTACATTCCAACAAATTTTATATTTTAATTCATTAAAATTTAAGTTTAAATCAATAAAATTCGAGTTTAATCCTGTAAACTTTGAAGCATTTTATCCTGTTTTATAGCAAAATTACAATCAATTTTAAGTTTAATTTGATCCAGGTTTAATTTCATACCAACACAAATACATGCCATTCTCATTTGCTAAATTTTAAACATTGAAATAACATTATTTTTTTAAACACACATCTTTCGATTTAAGCAATACTCAAGTTAAACTTTTTTCAACAATTGAAAACTTACTTTAAAACCAAATGTATTTAAGTTAAGGGACTTAGTATAAACATATATATTCAATATGTTTTAAATATTTGTGATTTTTTTACATGATTATTTCTCCATAAATTTCCCAGCCGAGAAGTTCGACTATACTATCAGGTATACAATGCATATATTTGAACTTATTTTATTTACAAATACTACTTTTTCGATTAAAAATTACAAAAATATCACGAATCCAGCTTGAAATGACTGCTATCGAAGCCAAAACCTGTTAAATTTTATGATATTTCATCATCGGCAATAGTTTAATCTGTTTTTGTGTAACATAATATTTTTATTTAAAAGTTCGCTGGACTCTCGCAGCAGTATATTTGAAGGGTAGCGAGAAAACATTCTTGGAGCTGTGGTGTGTCTCTAAGAGCTCTTTTTACCTGGCTCTGAAATGGTATTTGTGTCAGATCACTCTAGGTTTCTTAGGTCCCCCAGGAACTTCAACTTGACCAATGGGCCGATGGGAGATTTCTGAAGATACTAAGAGTTCCTTTTCCTTTTGTTTCGAACTCATTCACACATGTTCGATTCTTTTTCTTCTTCACTTTGTAATACTCCCATTTCAGTCGTTCAGAGATTGTTTTTTATTAAATTTCGTTAATGGAAATGTTATTTTAAAAAAATGTGTAATTTTTTTTCTACCTCCTGAAAAAGGAAGCAAGGAACTTTTATATTTTCCCCATAAAAGTGAGTAATCAGGTATCCTGCTACCTAGCTTTAAATTCTTTTTAAACTCCAGGCCTCAAAATCTTACCATTACTGCTACACATCCACTTGTCTCAAATTTACCAAACTTTTTTAATTTAAATATTTAAGAGATTAATATCCAGTCGTATACAAGTACTTTGTCTTCAGACATATCCCATATCCAATCATTCGCATAAAAAG
Organism: Dryococelus australis; assembly: GCA_029891345.1. NCBI lineage: Eukaryota > Metazoa > Arthropoda > Insecta > Phasmatodea > Phasmatidae > Dryococelus > Dryococelus australis. The sequence continues at coordinate 60,018,013 of CM056995.1, forward strand.
ATATTAATAAATTGGGGACAAACTAATAAATAACAAGTCACAGTAGTCCTTTTTTTAATATTGAAAAATATTTCAATTTAAATATATTCATAAAACACACCTTAGTTAAAACTCGCAAGACAAAGTCTCTACATATTCACATCAAATGTGCTACAATCGGAAAACCGTAAATATGTTACCACTGAAACCCTTACAGGCTTATTAACCAAAACTCCATCTTACATCATAACACTGTAAAATAATCACAACAAAGTATGCTATGACTGAAAATCATTACACATAGCCATAGCAGCTTATTAAAAAAAACTCCATTTTAAATCTTAAAACTGTTAAATATTCACAAACTTTCCATATTTTTACATCTGAAATCTTAAAATTTATTAAAATCGTTAAAAAAAACTTTAAATTATGAGACAATTTTATACTTTCAATGCTTAAACTGCAAAAAAAAATCTTCACCATATTCCAAGTAAAAATCAGTAAATTCATTAAATTTATCACTTAACCTTGCCACCTTATCACATCTGAAGATCATTACGAACATAAACTGAAAAAATTACCACATTATGCTGCATCAAAAACCATTAAAATTATCACTTCATCACTGTAAGTTTGAATTTATATTAAAATCAACACTATAAGTTTGAATTTACACTAGAATTTCTGTTTTGGGTACAGAAATAAGCTGAATTTGTTTTAATAGGAACAACAAGTGGTGGTGAAGCAGGTGAAGGGGGTGATATTGGTGTTAATATAGGACTTTATATTATTTCTTGTGGTGAGGGTATGAACGAAGGTGTAGGTGGGGAAATTAATTTACATTGCAGTGATTCAGTTGATAATAATTCGGGAGACGGTAGACTTGGAGCAGGTGAAGACATAAAATTGAACAGTAAAAATTCTTCCAATTCTTGGAATAAGCAGTTGTTAGACATATCTTCCTGCACATTAATTAAGGGTATAACTTTTAAATTTAATGGAATGCAACAAGAACATATTTGTGGTTTTTGTACACATCGCTCACCTGATTTGATGTCTGTTGTTAAATCTAGAGCTTCCAAGCTCGATGTCGCTGGCATCGCTGTCGGTGTTGATGTCGAAGGCATCGCTGTAGGTCTTGACGCCAACAGTGTCGCCGTAGGTCTCACTACCACAGACATCAATATAGCTCTTCTCGATGCCGAAGGCGGAGCTGTAGGTCTGGGCGGAGGAGGCATTGCTGTATTTAGTCCTAATGCCGGAGGCGACTGTGACAGCTCCAAGGAAGGCATTGACAAGAGCAACGGCTGTAGTGTAGATCCACTTTCTTTGTCGTCATTCTCAAAAAAATTAATAAGTTTGTTGTGAAAGGATCTGAACAGTTCATTAAATCATGAAAATAATCCCAGTTAAAACCTTCAAGTTCTCTGTTAAAATCTTGGGTAGATAAGCCACGAAAATAATCTTTATAGAAATGTGATATTGCAATGCGCGCACTGACAAACAACTGGAAATAGTGGAAGTGGCCGTAGAGTCTAAAACTCTATTTATAAAAATTTCAAACACTTGAGAAGCCTGATTTCTCCCCTCCAACCAGAAACCTCTCTGCTAAGTTTCTTCCTCGAAGAAATGAATAAGATTTATTTATAACTAAAATAACTTTTCTGTTTCATAAACAAATGAATACTGTTCAACTATTAATCAATTAAAACGAATAGCAAATGTGTTAGAGATCAACATATTCAAGGAATCAATATTTAATTTACAGAAAAAGAAAGTGAAATAATCCATTTAAAAAAATCATTCACATTTGCTATAATCCCTCTTAAACTTTCTCTATGAATAGTTACACCATTAAAAAGTAATATTATATATATTTTTTTTCGAAACTTTAAATGTAAATACTTTTTAATATAATGAAGTATTGCGTTTCGTAATATTAAGACATAACCTCATATTTCTGTAAACCTTAAACTTAACATAAAATATTTTTATTCTCAATAAATCTTATCAAAGTCAAGAAATGTGTTAAGTTTTACAATCTAATTTAAGTAAAAATGCTCCCGTTTTCTTAATTCGTATATTGTTAATCATATTTATGCTAATCACATACAAACATTTTCCATTAATGTGTACGATCATGTTTTTTACTATGGTTAGAATTATATTTTATAAGATATTTTAGAACTTTTTGTAAAGGTAAGTGTGTATAGGCAAGTAAAACTTGTTTAATAAATAATAGAACATTTTTTTATGTAAATCTTGTGTATTTTTTTAATTTACATACATTTTCCTGCGCAATGGAGCTTGGAAAGTGAATATTAACTTTATATAGTAGAAAAAACAATTTTTTTTCTCTGTAGTTTGAATTCAGCTAGGAAAGCATATTGGCCTTGGTATCCTTGAGAGTCAAAATCATTGACCTGAGCTGGCCTCCTTTGTAGGATGGACCAAGATCCTTGGCAGCTTGCTTTGTGAAAAAAGATACTTCCCCAGGGTATTATAAAACCGAAATGCTTTCTGCAGGGGCTCGTTGGAGTCCGGGTGACACTCTCTCAGATCTCAGTTTTGTAGTTGGTACTGTTGGAAAAATATTGAAATTTAACCTTGAAGGTTTGCGACTCTGGACAGGGAGTGGTAACACTCCAAGACTTTAGATCTCTAATCATTATGGTTATATTTTTCATTTCTTGAGATATTGGCAAACTGTATAAGTATACCAATTCGAAGCGACTATAAATTTTTTAGCTAATAATGTTTAATCGGAAATATTCGAAGCAATTAATTTAAGTTTAGCATATATAAATATTGACCATATCTAAATTTTTCATTACAACACTAGTAAATGTTAAGAAAAATAATTTTATAGAAACCAAACACATTGTATATATATATATATATATATATATATATATATATATATATATATATATATATATATATTGGTTAAGACAATTTTTATTACCTTGCCCTTTCTTAGGAAAACAAGTTTACTTTTTAAAAAAGGGTTAAGTTAAATAAAAAACAACTAAAATATTCATTTTAAAACATACTTTTGTTAACAAATTATATACAACATTTGAACACTACTGAGTATAGATTCTTCCAAAACACACATAAATAACTATAGGAGGTTACACAATTATTGGTAAAATATATATAAATACAGATAGTTACACAAATTTATGTAAAATTGTTTCAAATACAGGGCAAATTTATGTAAAAAAATTTTAATGCAGGATGTTTCAAAATGTTAAAAAACATAATTTTTTCCCCGAAAATACAGTCGAAATGGTTTACTCCAACATGTTAATAACTTACTGATATTCAATTTACACTTCGATTTTGGTATGAAAAATCTGGTAATTTCTTTGTCTTGTTGACCCATATTTAAGAAATATTGGATTACATACAACCAAATACTTTTATACTAAATTTCACTCATTAATTCTCTCATCCCAAATAGTGCCATATCACTTGAATAATATCTATGGGTGATTCAGGAGGAGAATCATCACAATCTGTTTCACCCCATTTAGAGTTTTCCTCTGCAGAGAAGAGTGATAAATTAGATCTGTATGTTTTACATAATTGTTTGATCGATAGGCAATTGTATTCATTTTGAATATATGTTACTTTCCTGTTCCACACACTTTCTAAAATGCATTTTTACTCGAGTCCACCTACGTATATTTCACAATTATTTTGGTAATGTTTGCGAATATATTAAATATTCTCATACTCCATACAGCCATGCTCCTATTTTAAACCGTGGTGATAGTTGGTAACCCATGTATTAATGTTCTTGTATTTGGGTGTTAGACATTTCCAGTCGAAAGGTGCTTTAAAGCTGAATACAGTTGTAGATTCTACCATATGAGAAATAGCTAATTCTTTAATGATAAATATATCTGGAGATTGAAATCCTTGTACATTGCAAAACATCTTGTCGTAACCATGTCTCACTGTCTACTAACTCAAGTCATTATCTTCACCAGCTTATCTCTTACCTTGTAACTCGCTAATCTATCATGAGTTATCAGAGCGTAAGCTCGTGTATTTGCTGGAATTGGTGTATTTGTAATAATTTCAATTCATGACTCAATTATGCTATTGGTAAATGTGTCGTCCTATTTGGTTACATCAAATTAAAATATCACTCCTCTGTTTTTAAATGATTTGGGTTCTAGGATCAGTAAGCTGATTTAGTTATAATACATTTCCTGGAAGTGTGAGAACATATCAATGCAAATAGGGAATTCCCCATTTCTAAAGTTCAAATATAAATCCATATAGGGATAAGTTTGACTGTTTAGATATTGTTTAATATTCTTCATATCACAATTATCGAATACTTATCTATCAGCTTTTAAATTGTTTTGTCGATTTGTTTAAAAACAAATAATGACAAATCGTGGTTTCTCATATGAAAAACTTGATTTCACATTCCAAATGACTTTTTGTGATGTCGATAGTGTTGGAAATGTCTCCAAAGCCCACAATCTGAATACAATATCAAGATTCTTCCCTTTTTCGATATATTTTAAATCTTTACATGTTCATGAGTGTTGATTTCATATGTGGCATTAGCCATTTAACATTGTTTAGTTCAAATGTTACACCTTCCTCGTTATTACCTGTATCATATATGGTGTTCAAATGTGTATTACCAAATAGAATAACTAATTCATGTTTTGCATATAATATCACATGTTTGTATAATATGACATGTTTGTAGTCCTCACCAAAGCCAAGTACCATACTTAACAGTATAACAACTTTGCATTTTCCGTCTGAGTATATTTGTAATGTAAAATTATTAGAATTGCTCCACCCAGCCATATGCCCTGTATAAAGATCGTTTACAGTTTGAGATATAGTTCTTTATTGTGGAAGTAATTCCAACATGTCGTGTTTGGTCTATTTCAACACCATTGAGCAGATATGCAATTCTGTCAATTAAATGAAGTATTTCATTCCTCACTATTCCTGTAGTTACTGGATTAGTTGCATCAGCTGTCTTTATAATTGTTCCTCTAAACCTTAAACTTTATTTCGATGATAATGTGTAAATATCGTGATTTTGTATAGCAATCCTTACTTCTGATGGAAATGTATAAGGACCTGCTTGGAATGGTTCATACAGATGTATTTCTGTATTGGTGAGTGCATCTTAATAACTGATTGGTTATTCAACATTAAGTGTGTCTTCCATTTCTATTAACTGTATATCCTAATTCCTTTAAAAACTATTTGTTGCCCCATGTTAACTTCACAGGTAACTTATTAGAAGAGAGCATTTTATGCTTGTGTTTACATCTTTTTGTACTTCCTTTTTTCAGAATACTTTCCTTAGTGATATATTTCTTAAAATAACCACATACTTTACATCCATATTGTGCGTTATTCACAATACCCATTTTGATAGTAATGCACATGGAATGCAACTGTTTATATAGTTTTTTAAAATGTAAATTGATGGTAATTTCTTTGTTTCTAAAATTAATCAGTTTACTGTCTTGATCGACAATTGTAACAACTATTTCATCAACACAATTCACTATTACTGGAAGATTTAACAATGTATTCGGTTTTTCAATTATTTTATATCCTGGAGCCACCACACACGTTAATTCATGTAGTGTATTTGTCGGTTTTCCATTCAAATATGAACCACCTACAATATTATCATTTATACGATATAATTTTACCAACAATATATTAACCTGTTTTAAAGATTCGTGCAATTGATTAGCTGGATATACTCTCAGTTCGTAACCTAACATATTTGCAATTGAATTGTCTTCCATGAAATCTATATCGACATTACTATACATCACACTAATTAACATATTTGGATTTACATGTAATCGGAAATATTTAAATCATCCGACTCGTAAGATCCTACCGGTATCACAATCTTATACTTTTTTCACCAAGGTTTACTGTAAAGGATTGACTGTCTATATCGATGTTTGGTATGCTGTTGTAAGTAACAAATTCGATTAGACTTATTTACCATTGTCCCTCTAACTCCAAAGCTGGGAAATATATCGATCGCAATTGCATTGAGTTTCCTCTTAATATCAACATAATTGACATATTATTAATATGTTTTACTAATACATCGACTTATATATCCTAATTATATTCAAAAAACGTAAACATAAATTACCATAATTGCTTGTATTTGGTAATTGTTGTTTTGTAATAGTATGTTAATTGCATGTTTTTAAATAATTTCATAATTGAATCGGAGGACATAAATCTCCAAAACTGTAGTAATACAATGATTGATTTAAGTTTTTAATTAATGCTACCCAATGTGTTTTATTTTGTTTCGAATCTAAATGAACATTCATACATTCTCTGAGATTTGGTTTCTTTGGTAAATCGTCTCTCGTATACACACCTCGGAAATAGGGGATATCCAGTTTCTTTACAAATACATTAATGTCTTAGGACGTTCTGAATTTGTTTTCCATGTTTGTAGTTTTTTTGTCCTTGTGCAATTTTATAGAGTTTAAAATGCATTCCTTTACTCTTTGAATTAACTGCTCTACTCATAGCCGAAACTCCTCCGAGGATTGATTCAACAGCTGCTAATGCTAGAAATAGGAACAGAATGATTCCTCCTTTCTCTGTTTTTCGTTTAGCTTTACATTTTAAACCCATGCCTTTTTTAACCTTTGCATGCATGACTTCGTCAACAACCCAGGCAACTAGATTTTCGCCAGTTGAGGTAAATTGATTCTTCCTTATATTTGCAGCTTTATCGACTAGAATTGTATCCACTATATGTCTTTCTTTCAAATCGTTTGTTCGATCATAAACTATTATGTGTTCTTTACAAGCATTATCCATAGAGTTTAATACTTGACCATTCCATGCCAGACATTTTGCAAACCAGGTCTACAATAATTGTATTTCGGTAAATGCAACTCAAATAGTAATTTATTAATTAATGCATTCAATAATCCATGTCCTTTTTTGATATGTTTAGAATGAGCCAATATTTTTAACTGAATGCTAGCCTATAAATAGCCTCTCATTTATAGTTTTATGGTAGTATGTTACATTAGTACAATACATTTCATTATGATATGTTACATTTTGTTACATTATGATATGTTACATTATGATACATTATTTTTTTATAAAATGTTTTGTGTAACAATGACGGTTATAAAACAGAATGTACATCTTCCTGTAATTGTAAATACGAAAGAAAATGTAATCAAACAGAATCATGATATTCTTTTACCATCAAATATACTTTGTATAATAAGTGGTCCTTGTTCATGTGGAAAAACATGTGTTATTGTGTCGCTGTTGGAACACCCAATTGGACTTAAATGTGAAAACGTATATGTGTTTTCAAAACAATACAAGAGAAATATCAACGATTAGAGACTATTTTCTCACTAACTGAAGGAATGTGATATTTTCCTCTTACAAATAAAGAAGATATTATGCCTCCGAATGAAGCATGGCCCAATTCCGTATTTATTTTTGACGACGTTTGGTGCGAACCACAGGGTGAAATACAACAATATTTTAGTATTGGTCAACATTCAAACGTTGATTGTTTTTATCTATCACAAAGTTACACACCTATTCCAAAATATAATATGCGAGATAATGAAAATATGATAGTTGTGTTTAAAATAGACAATATGAATCTGCTATATATTTACAATGATCATGTTTTAGGCGATATGACATTTCCAAAGTTTAAAGATATGTGTTTTTACTGTTGGAAAAACAAATCTGGTTTTCTGGCGATTGTACCAATGCCTCCCCTATGTAAATGCATATATAGGTCTGGATTTGACAGTTTTTTACTTCCCGAGCAAGAATTATGAGCATTTAAAGTTTGGACATAGCATTATAAAATACAATCATTAGAATAGTTGTTTAACAAAAAATCGCGATGGGAATTGTGATTTGAACGGACATATATTACGTAATGTGGGTATGGCTGTGAAAGATACTGATGTGGGAAATAATTGTTACATGGAAGACCTAAACAGCATCATGCTAAATGTGTTTAAATCGCAACCGAGCAAAATTCAAGAGAAATTAATAAAGTTAGTTGATGGGATTGATTATCTTGATAAAACATGAGTGTAATTGCAAATGTTTTAACCAATATTGGTAATTATTTGCAGAGTAATGAATTTAGAATAGAAGAACATTTAAATGGATTTAGTAAGGATTTTAATGTTATGACAAACATAATTTTTACAACATAACTTGCAGAAATGCAAGATAATTTAAGACTTGTAATTAATGAAGTGGTAAGCGCTACTATTTCAAAACAACTTCAAACACAAATGTAAGAATAACGTAATATATAAATGATAACTGGTTAATAAAAAAATATGGTTTGGTTATGCAAACAGACCTGAGAAAACAATATAATGATTTGAAACTCAACTAACTTATTTTATAAATAATTTAAGAGTTAAAACTATAGCTAAATTGGATGTTCTTTTGAATAAAGTCGATAAGATTGGAAAAGTGCAAACTAATCGATCAAGTGCACCAGTTAGTCGACTTACTACAACAGTTTGAAAAGCAATGACTTAATTCATGTATAAATAGCTGAAATTTAATGCAATATAATCAAACATGTCTGCCTCTGCTTCGAAATTACATACCGTTATATCTGCTGTGAAGGCGAAATATTTACAAGCCAAATGAGCCCACATGGAACAGGATGTTTTAAATGCGGAAATATTTAAACCCGTTACAAGTAGAATGGATGCATTACATCCTATGTTGAATTCACCTAATGAAACACATTGAAAATTAAATCGGAAGAAGAACATTTCAAGAAAAAGCAACCCCATTCTCATTTATCATGTGGTTATTTATATTTAGAACATACTTCTCCTATGCGCGATAGGACATTTGGTGTGTATCGAAATGGAAATATATAGTTTCTGGGAGATTCGGTAATTACATTTTTGTCTGATAACAGAATTAAAATAGGTGATTACATAACTGATGTGAGTCAAGGTTTGTTTGAAATATTATTTTTAAATGTTCCAAATTGATATTCTTACACCGATTTGGAAAAATATAAAGAACTTCTTTGTTGTACGATTGTGGATAACCATTTAGGAGATGAAAACCATCCGAAACTACATTTAATATGAGATATTGTCGGAAGTGGAATATATAAAGATGAAATTGACAACCGGTTATCTCTTGTATATTGGAACAATCCTAATGAAGTGGTCGATGGATTAAAACCTCTCATCGCTTCGAGAGAATCTGGTAATAATTCACAGCTGATAGAAGACCATTATATTACTAATGAAGATTAGTAATATTTCTGAAGAAATTCACGCTCCAGCCAGCATGTGATATCCTAGAAGAAGAGTTATTACTAAAGGGTTAAATGATCTTTTTCCAACCCAATTTGCTTTCCAAATACAATAAAGGATATAAGTATATTTTAACCATAATAGACATTTATTCGAAATATGGCTGGGCTATACTTTGAAAAACATAACTGGGAAACATGTTAGTGATGCAATGAAATCCATTTTAAAAGAGAGAAACCCAAATTCGCTCAAAATCGACAGAGGAGCCGAATTTTTTTCTACACCAGTCCAGGAACTAATGACAGATTATGGTATTAATCACTACGCAACTTATTCAGACCTTAAAGCCAGTGGAAAGATACAACAAATCGATTAAGCAATTAATGTACAATCATTTCACATCGAGGGGGACTTACAAATGGGTGGATGTTTTGCCTGAAATAGTAAAGTTGTATAATTCCAGATATCATAGAACTATCAAGATGGCATTCAAAGAAGTTACGGATAATAGTTTAATAAAAACCATTTATAATAATGTTAAAGTTATCGACAAGAGAAAATAAAAGTTCAAAGTTGGCGAATATATACATACCTCGAAGCAGAAAGGAATCTTTGATAAAAAATTGACAGTTAAGTAGTCTTATGAATTATTTAAAATTATTTAAATTACACAAACACATCCCAGAGTGTATTACCTATAAAACTATGATGGAGATCCCATAAAAGGCAGTTTTTATGAACATGAACTGAAAAAGTTAGTTCTCCAAATGTATATTTGATTGATAAAATCGTTAAAAGGAAAAGATATCTGTCCTTAGTTTATTGGAGGAGTTTCTCAAAAGCACGCGACTCGTGGGTTAAGAATAAATATATTAAAAGATTGTCATACAATTATTGTAAAATGATAATACTAACTAAATAAAAAAATATCAAAAATATTATTTGATCTATTATTTGAATAAATAAACCTGTTGTAAGCAATGGTATTTGGATTTACAATTTATTGCGCAATAAATCAGCTTGTTGATTGTATTGTCGTTTCATTGGATTAGCGTGTAAGCAATAATCCGCTGCATTTATTTCCTTTTATTATTATATTTCTTGTAAAGTTATTAAAGTCATAACATTTATAATTGAATCACTCCTTTTAATGGGAATGAATATAAAAAAGTAGTAGTCTGAATTGTTATTTATTCCCTAACTTCTATTTTACCAGAAAAACATCATTTTAGGGGAAACTTCAATTTTTTTACAAACAATATATATGACAAAGGAAAGGGGTAATTGAACCTGCATTAACGATCAGGATTCAAAATTGAAGAGAGAGAAGACAGAGAGAGAGAGAGAGAGAGAGAGAGAGAGAGAGAGAGAGAGGGAAGGACAATGAGTTTGGATAGGAGAAAACCTGTCGGTGTTCCTAACAAGACTTCCATTTAGTTTCCCTTAAACAATCGGAATGGGTTAGAACATACTATATGCGGGATTGGCAAATCTAATGTTACAAAGGAAATGAAAGTATAAGACTGGAAGAAATTAAATTACTTTTCTAAAACTTTCATAAACGATTAATATAGAGTTTTCACTGTGCGATTCGATAGTTGATTAGTTTCGATAGAAGATGTTACAAAAATCATTTATTACGTTAGCTAAAATTATTTGGAATCGATAAATTGCTTTTCCGTGAGGACATTTACATATCTACGGATATTACTTTTTTTTTTTTAATGTGGCTTTAGTGTTGAGGGAATAATTTTTTCAGCAATATTTCTGAAATATTTATTTGGTGGAAATAAACTTCCATACACTTGAGACTCGAAATGCGAGAATTTTTTCAAACATCCCTAACAAAAAGGTCTGTAAACTATTGAATAGCTCTAGGTATGGAGAATCAAGAGAAATTGTGGATGGGGGGAATGAGCAGTCCTTTCACAGAAACAGACAGGACAGAGTTTCGGCAGAACCCAAAATTAATGGGTAGAGCAAAGTTTTGCAAACAGCTCACCACTTCGGGTGAGTTCGAAATTCTCTGTCCGAGGGAAGGTAGGCGTACAAGCAGCTAGCCCTTGATCTGGACAAATATTGCCTTCTGGGCTGGTGGTTGAGGGAGGGAAGAAGGCTCATAATGGCTAAAGGCACTCCTTGTTGTAGAAAACATGTGCTCTGGGCTGATGGTTGGAGGGATGGGAGAACTTTGCACTAGGCAGGTTTTGCGGACCACGGGTTAGATCGATAGTGGCGGTGCGTAGCGCCCTCTGTGGACAGGGCAGTATTACAACTATCCGAAAACGCGTTTTGGGCTGGACAGGGGGGATGCATCGCCGAGACACAGTTCTCGAGGAAACAAAATACGCAGTCTGGTGTAGTGGTGGGTGGAGGGGGTCCCGCTATGCAGAAGCGATTTTTTTCACCTCTCACTGACTAGTGCCATGTTAGTTTGATGCCAAACCTCGCCCTGGATACACGTATACATCACTCTTTCCTCTGAAGCTTCTATTCACCAGTCACGGTGTTGTTTGACAGAGAATAGGCATATGACCAAAGGGGCAAGTGGTTAGCGGGCCTCACCTCTCGTTAAGCTGATTTAGTGTGTCCATTATTTTTGAATAAATTTATAAGCATTTATCATGTAAACCCTGTTTCTGAGCTCGGTCGACGAAATTTTATAGGATTTTCAACTCGCTTTTGTATTACCAAGTGCGGTGAATTTCACAGACTTAACAGAAATTTGTAGTATGTCCGTTATTTTAAATAATTTTTCTTTGAGAAACTTTACATAAAGTGTTGCAGGATTACTCTTTGTGGGATTATGCTCCTTATGCTTCGATGAAAATTGTATTAAAAGTGAATCCTTCTTCTTACAATAGTGAAATATAATTTTCCCAGGGAAGCGAAATTTGCATTAAAAATCTGGGTAAGTTTTTGTAATAAAAATCAAATGAAATCTTCAGGAAGACGTTATTAAATTGTTCTTCATTAATATTAGTTTGGTAGGGGGAGCCTTTTTTTTCTAGATATAATTCAGAATGTGTGTGAATAGTGTGTAGTACATAGTGTATTCAAGACATTTGCCTCCATCTTTAAGTTATCAGAATAGGCGGTAAACAAGTTTTCTATGGAAGTATTAATTAGTTTGACAATTCTGGGTTTTTGTAGTAAATTCAACTTAGCCACAACTTCCTCGTCTCATTCATTGACTGACCTCCCAGCCGGACAGACGTCGGGCGCGCTTATAAGTCTCCACACATCATACACTGCAGTCATTGCTTCACTGAGCTCACCAACTGGACAAATGTGTTTTGGGAGATGTGGTTGTGCGATTTCATTATGTTTTTTTTTAAATTCAACTAGTGTATTTTATATATTAGTATGTGCATCATAAACATAATTTCTATCCATTTGTCACATAAATCGTATTCACATCTCTTTTCATTCATTAGGTGTTTTTCAGCTCAGTCTATAATCAAACAGGCCGACGCACACGCAGGTTCTGTTTGCTCTCAACACCTCGTTCAGCTTATAACTCGATGTAAGTGGTATATCCAAGTCAGTACTGCAGCGACCTCCCAAGCGAATGGATGTATATTAAAATCACTGCCTGTTAAACATTTTCTTTTTTACGTGTGTTAATAAATAAATTAATTTTAACATGTGGATTCCATTTCAGAAGTTCTTCACCAGTCTCACAGGTGGACAGACGTGTTTAAAAGTACACGTACCATACAAGTATGGTACGTGTAAAACTCGGAGGCGTCAAGTAGTGTAATTTTTTAAGTGTTTTCAACTACCTTTCTATTGTGTTTAGGAAGACTGCCGTTTAATTTATAGGGACATTTTTGCTTCGTTGTAGCTTGTTAATTCATTTCATACAGAAATACTCACGAAGTTGTCATCGTTTAGTGAATTAGCACTGGTCGACATCAAGAGACTCACATAGTTGTGTTCCTTTGAAATTCGAATTTCCATTAATTTCTCTCGTGTGTAAAATCACCGGTTTAATTGCATTCGTAAACAGTCGTCGTCGTCTATTTTCTCGTTTACAATTAAGTTCTTCTGTTTATCATTACTAACATACATGACGTAAATCGTATCTTTCAGAGTCGCCTATCTCCCAACACTGTATACGTGCAATATCCTCTGCAAACAAAAAAAAAAAAACAACACGTATGACACTCTTGCACAAAACTCAAAACACACACGCATACACACACATATTATATATATATTTATATATACATCCTGTCCCCAACACACCACACCTCAGTACGATGTCAGAGCACCATGGGTGAGGACGTACCAGAGCTGCTCCCCTACGCCCAAAAAATAAAAAAAATAATAAAGTGCCTTAGCACATCTTTGCAATAAACTATACACTTGTCACACAATAATGTTTGATTGATTAATTAAATTAAATTAATTGGATCAATCCAAGTTCCATACCATACTACCCGTTAAAATTTCCCAAAAGATCGATCGGATTAAGGATTAAAGGAAAAATCCGATCGGATTAAACTCGGATTAGCAATTTTTCATCGAACTAAAATCGGATTAAGGCTGAACCCTTTTGATATCAATTTGATATCAAAGGGTTAATCCGATTAATCAAAAGTGGGGTGGAAACCCCCCCGTACCTAGAACTTACATAGGGCGCTCCTGAATTGGTAGGCCATCTGCGTGGTCCTGTCATATCTGAGTAGAAAGTAAAGCAAGAATGTAAGAAAACAAAAGTGCTTCATCTTCTACTTGTAATTACAAGAAGCTGTGGAAACTTTTTTTTTTTTTGGCACGCTGGTCAGAAATAACGTGCAGGATCTGCCTATGCATATTGATACCCCTCTGTACAAAGGGCAGCTGATTATTTCAAAAACAAAGTTACATACCAAAATAAATAAATGCAATAAGTTACATTTTGGTGTGAATTTAAAGTAAGTGATGGATATAAATAATATAATTTTTATTATAAGAGAAAACAAACCCGCGAAGAGGCCAGACTGCTTTTATGAAATAATGACTAATGCTCTCCCTTAATTGGCTAATTGAGTTGTCATGGCAACGCTTCTTTTCCCGTGCCCATTTGCTCCTTAACATCATCACTCGCACAATACTGAAAAGCCACTCCAAACATGAATTTCGAAAATCCATATAGCAACCCTTCCATAGGCTGTTCACGATTATTTGAGCACTTTTGAAACCAACTTTGGAAAAATTTCATTGTCGGTATCTGCATGTATTTTAACGGGCCCGCTGACTTTCACGCGCCCAGTAAAGTTGGTAACGACGAGGGTAATTAGTTCCATGTCTCAGGGTTGAATTAAAAGTGTTACGTAAATATTTGTGAATACTGAAATTACTTATTTTGCTTTCTGTTTTTCTTAATGTATGTAAGTGTAAGAATTTGGAAAATTTATAAAATATTTAGTTTGCTTATAATTTCACAGTTTCTGGACCGCAGTGGCAGAGCGGTTAGCCTGCTCGCCTCTCAGTTCGGATTCAATCTCCGGCCGGGTCACTCCCGGATTTTCGCACTTGGGAAACGTGCCGGACGATGCCACTCGTCGGTGGGTTTTCTCAGGGATCTCCCGTTTCCCCTCGCCCTTTCATTCCGACGCTGCTCCATTCTCACCTCTTTATCATACTCATCGGCTCTCAAGGCTTCGCTGTTAAGAGCCACCGAAATCTCTTCACTCATTCACAGTTTTACGTGACCGACGCACGAATAAAGCGAGACGGCAACATTAATTATATGTACAAGTGGCGGAAGGATACACAATGTGCATACAAGTAGATCTTAATCGCGGCTTTCAAAAGTGCCCAGTTTCCCGCGAACAGCCTATAGCGGGAGGTGGGGGGAAGGCGACACGCGGAGGGATTTTTTTCTCCCCTGTTCCGGTTGGCCCGTCGAACGAGGTCAATTAAAATCTATTTGGAACCAGACGACGTGATTTGCGCGCGCTCTCGCTGCGACGAGCAATCTGACGATACATGGCCGACGGAATTTGCGCGCGGGAAACGAAAAAAAACCGATTTTCCGCCACTTCTTCGCCATCAGGCATCTGCCGATTAGTTTCTCGCGCTAATAACGAGGAAGCTGCGTGTAGGCTAATGAGCTTACTTCCCAATCGGTTCATTTTTTTCCTCGACCAACAACGCCGATGCGAGAACTCTTCTGCAAATTTTTATCGCCAATATTATACTTCATAAGGAAATGGCGGAAGGGGGTGCATGGGGGAGGAATCCAGCCTGGAAAAATCCGATTGTAAACTGTATGCTACCCGAGCAGATTTCGTTAGAGCTTAAAATCTGTCAAGCATGTACGTGTTTTCGAAAAATAATACCTTAAACTCTATGTGGGCGGATTTTAATGTTATTGATGACATGAGAAATGAAATAAAGAATTATTCATGGTTATTATATGTAAAAGTATAAAAAAAAGTCAACCAAAGGTTTTATAATGTATATTATGTATACAACTGAGGATTCAAGAAGATATTGCAGAACAAGTTCTGGCTTATTTAAGGAATTGAAACAAATACGTAGAACCTACATCATCGGTGTAATAAATCGGTAGTCTTATAAGCTGTTCACGATAAAATGAGCACTTTTGAAAGCCCTGCTTAAGTTCTACTTGTATGCCAGTTGTGTGTGTTCTGCCCTATTTAAAACTAACATTGCCATGGACGTCATCACTTTATTCATGCGTCGTTCAAGTGAAAATGTGAAATTATTTGAAAATAAAATATTTTCCACGTCTGGACATCATTATACTTCGATGCATTAAATATAACAAAGCGAAAGAAATTATTGAAGTTATCACAAATGGGTTACCTAATACTTTTTGTTCGACGTTAAGATATGGAACTACTTTCCGTCAATAGTTACCAACTTTACTGGGCGCATGTCACTCGGTGCGCCAGTTAAAATATATGAATGTAGGGGCAGTGACTTTTTTCTAAGGTTGATTTCACAATTGTTTACTTTATCGTGAACAGCCTTTAGTATGCTTTCCTTCCGTGGCCTCATTAAGCCAGAGGAATTTCTCCTCTCAGACTTCGTTGGCAGTTGGGACTTCACGATGCTGTTGCTTGATTCTAGGGCCGGCGTCTCTGGAATGCTGTGATTAACCTTCCTTTCGCCGTCGCCCACCGCTGGCATCTACGGTGTTGGCTGGTCAGCACTGTAGGGCAAGTCCTCACTCTGCCTCTTCTGGAGTCCGCAGATTCGCAGGACGCCACGTTCTCTTGTAACCAAAACAAACACCACGAGCGAGTTATTGTAGCGTGAAGTAGTGTCCGTTCTTACACACTGTTCACGGTAAAATGAGCACTTCTGAGGCCCTAGTTACTTTTCTCCTATCAGCCATTTTTTTTTATCCGTGCGCCACATTTGAAATAAATATTTTCATGTAAGTAATAAACACAGTGTATATATTTCACCGGACTCGAAATTTAACGTCTCAGTTTACAATAAAATATATTTATTTACTGTTTTCCCAAATGAGAGGGCATCTAATAATGTGCTCATTTTGCCGTGAATAACCTATACACAATATTTAAACAACATGCTCCTTTTTGTTTATTCCTTCATCATTACAAATATGATTCTAGACTTCCGACGTGTACAAGGCAAGGAGTTTATGTAATGATTTGCTGATGCCTACGGAAGTAAGACAATTAAATAGCAGCTCATCAACCAACCTTACCTGAAAAGAAAATTCTTTACATCTTTGTTGGGGGGACACAACCTACTACTCGACAAAGTCAAGTGTGCATACGTAAAATATGTGAACTACACAAAGAAACGCCATTATTTCTCTCCCTTCTCTTACCTTACTCGTACCTTTCTTCTTCAGAATAAGATATATCGCTCGGCCGTAGTGACCAAGTTGTGAAACAGTGTTGACAAGTTCGCGTTGCCGTGTTGGTGCTTCCGTGTGGGATGGTGTCTGTAAGCTGCTTAAATTTATGTCGACTCGTGTAATCGTGCTCGCACAGATAGCTAAAGGTAGTGAATGTCCCCTACCAGTTGTTCTTCCCCTTCCAACAGCTTTGACTAGCGCTAGAATCTCGCCCCTTTCCCGCTGCGCACGTAGTTTCGTTGAGTAGTTGCCGGGAATTGATCACGGTACCTTAGATTTTAGTAAGATATGCTGAAGAGTAGCGGACATAAAAATAATAAACTACAAGCTCTTCACAGTAGCTATCTTGCTAGATCATAAAAAGTTTCATTCATTGTAAAGTAGATAGCCAAAGAAAAAAATAAATAAGAATAAATTATTCGGATGATACGGCCAACGCGGAAACAAGTACTTACGTCAGAATCTTCACTTAATAGAGAAACATTCAGGAGCATCAACAAAGCAGATTTTAGGCACGCTTTTAACTGAGATGCTTGTATTTTCGGGAAACATCAAAATAGCCGAAAAGCTTTCAGCATATTTGATATCCTCTCCAATGGTGAATTAGGAAGGAGAAAGCTATGCGTAGTGATTTTTGCTGTTATTTTATATTTATAACCTTGAGTGAGTCTCGAGGAAGCTATGCTCATCAAAAAATTGCATAATATCCAAAAATACGAGGAGCATGGAAACAACATGAATGCTAGTATAAAATTAAAATTGTGGGAGGGGGATGCATAGGCGTCCCAAGTTTCATGATTTGACAAATCATGACAACCTTATGAATGTTGTTCTTTCCGAAATTCCCTACTCCTTTTCGCGAGCACTGTACAATCCTCCACGGATATTTTTTATTTGATATTAGCTTTTTAGCGTTCCTTATTTTATGCCAAAATCTTATCAGTTTATTTCCTGAAAAAAGCTGGCTTACACTTCCATTATTTATCTTACGTGATGCCGGAACCTTGCTGTTTCAAGGTGCCTTAATGAAATCCACCACAGCAACACCCCCTAAACACTAGAGACCCACCCGCCCTTTCTGTACCATAAACCACGCCTATTATAAGGCTACAAAATACCAACTCCCTCTCCACTACAACACGCTACACACCGTCAAAGAAAGAAAACAGCCAGAAAAATTAATTAATTTTTGCATACCATCATAGGAAAATCCTAGGGTTCACTATTAGAACCGCACCCTCACGAGGTGAACTAAAAATAATAATTAATAATAAAAAAATTGGATAATAATGCTTGTTGCATGACGAGAAATTACTCTTAGAAATTAGGGCTTGTACTACCCCTAGTATTACAGCCTTTAAGACAAATCCTCAATTTTCCTAGGTCGCAAGTATCCCTTTTCTAACCTGGGATCATGATAGTATGTTAGTATTTTATATAAATTCCGATCGCTTCTCCCTCATTTCTATTCTCAAAATTGATACGCCGCACAAGCATCGCATGTCGTTATTCTCACCTATTTCCTAGCGTATTTTTACTAGGCTCCAATTCCACGACCGTGCGTCGAAAGTACTGCAAGTGATTCGAAATTTTCTATATTGAAAATATGTGCAATGCATAATCTATGAACGCGGAACTGAAAATTAATTGGCATAGCACAGACGCGGCGATTTGTGTCAAGGAATTCCAAATATTTCCAAAACAGTAAAGGTTATATTATGTTAGATATACACTGTATGCCTTAAGGTTGTCACCAACTTGACACTTGAAATGCGATGTAGCGTGTTTGAAAAATGAGTTTTTTGACGAAACTATTAAACATGGCCTCCAGTAGGATTACCTAAGGAAATAAACTGTACTGCAGACGATGACGGAACGGTACTATAAAGACATTGACCATAATTTACAACCCTCCGGCAGAGCTTAAAAAGGCTTTTCCAGACTGATGTATCTCAAAACATACGAACCGGACACATGCGAAATTACGACAGAGGCAGCACAAAACTTCGCTTCAGAGTCGCGTCCAATAAAATGATAGCGTCATCGCTTGAAGTCACGTTAAGGCGAGTCGTCGCTGGGTAGACTTGCACGCCAGTTGAGCGCTTTGAGCGTAGAGGAGATACCGCTTTACATGCGCTAGTCGGCGTCGACCGTAGCGCCTCATCGATTTTAGCCTCACTAGGCGATTGCCTTAAGCACACATCCACCAACCTGCAGCGTGTAGTTCGGCGAGAAGACAAACAATCTCTATGATGATACTGCCAGCCGTCTAATTCGCCATAACTTGTTTGGCTCTAGGGGGTATTATCTATATCGCCAATGCCGGGGGGGGGGGGAGGGACACGGTTGCTGAGCGGTTAGACTGCTAGCCTCCCACCGAGGCGAACCGGGTTCAACCGCCGGCCGGTTCACTCCGAAATTCCGCAAGTGGGAATCGTGCCGGACGATCCCGCTGGTCGGCTGGTTTTCTCGGGATATTCCGTTTCCCCCTGCCCTCTCGTTCCGGTGCTGCTACATATTCTCCTCACTTCACCCTCGCCAGCACTATTACCAGACTGCTTCAAGCGCAGAACGTGCTTACATTGGCAGCGTTTCGTCACGTTGGTATATTCGCTAAAAGAGTGTTAAGTTCTGTTCCACATGTTATCGATAAGGGGAATTTTCGTTTATTCGGTGTGACTTTGATTTTAATAGTGCGGTATTCCATTCTAGAAAACATGAACGGCGGGTTTATCTAAGTTACTCTTCAACAGTGCCCTTTACAGAGTGGGGAACTTAACCTATGGCTTCAGGTAAAATTACTCACACTGCATTAGCGTACAGGACACTGCACTTGTGGGAATAGACAATATGAACTTCTAGGGTACGGTACCCTATATAGCATCTTCTAAATGAACCTTACTGTGAACTGAGGCTATCAAATTATTCAGCATGACTGCACATGCAAACTTCAGGTCGGCCCCTGTATGTTTTTAATTATGAACCACCCTGTTTATTTGATTTAAGATCCACAGCACGTTAATTATGCGTTCTTATATAGCAAACAATACACTATTCTGCAAGTAATCACTTGTTTATTTATTTTTACGGTAAAAAACAGTTTTTTTTAAATTATAATAAAATATCCAGATGTGTAGAATACGACTTCAAAAAAGAAAAATATTCTAGAATGTATAATTGCATAGTTATATATTAAAGCATGATAACATAATCTTATACTGTTATTTTTGTCGATTTTATGCTTTTAATTTACTAGCAAACCCCTAACGGCTGTTCACAATAAAGTGAGCACATTTGAAATCAACCTTAGAAAAAAGTCACTGCCCCTACCTGCATATATTCTAACGGGCGCAATGAGTGACGTGTACCCAGTAAAGTTGGCAACGATGGAGGGGAAAGTAGTTCCATATATTAACGTCGAATAAAAAGTGTTAGGTAACCATTTGTGATAAATTAAATTATATTTCTCGATTTCTGTTCTTTTTATGCACGGAAGTGTAAAAATGAACAAATTTGTACAATATTTACTTTTCTGGCAATTTCTCAGTTTCACTTGACCGACGCATGAATAAAGTGATGATGCCCATGGCGATGTTAATTTTACATAAGGCGGCAGAACACGTAACGTGTATACAGGTAGATCTTAAGCAGTGCTTTCAAAAGTGCTAATTTTACCGTGATCAGCATGTACGTATCTTTACGCGCCCGATGCTTTGTACCGCGCGGGCGATAGAGGACAGAGTATTGAAGTGACAGCGGGTGGCGAGTCACGAAGGAATGTTTGCATGACAGGCGAGCGATGATCCTATCAGGATTTTAAGTTATAAAGGCGTGCTGAAGAACATTCTTCCGCCTGCCACCGTGCTAAAACTTTTTGCGGCTCGCACGCACCTGACCTTCAGCAGATTGAATATCTGCGTTTATGTGAAGAATGTTCTGATTTAATGGCAGAGTTTCTCTCAGCGCGACTAGGGGTGCGGCAAAGCCCCCAGATCAAGGCCAGCGATAGTAGTCAAGCTCTACGGGTCTCCGAGCTGCTGGGAAGGAGAGTCGGGAGTCTGTGTGTTTGTGCGACCTCAACCGATAGACGACGAGTCAGAAGTGCAACGAGTGGCCACGGCAGTGACCAGTGGGAGGAGAATCTGCGACTGCGAGCATCGGTGCAGTGAAGGGTGTGATTGGCTGGCGGGACTATTGGACTGGGTACGTGAGTGTAAAAGAAATTGCAAATGATAGCAAAAAAAGATTGAGCATGTGTTAATGAATAGCGTGAGTTAATTGACCATAGCCAAACAGACACATTGAGAAGGACTTTAACTATAGTTGGCATAGACATTAAATATCGCGCTCACTGAGAAATAAAAAGGGTAATAGTGGAGACAGATATTCTAATGCTGCAAATAATAACTTTATTAATACATTAAAAATCAAATTTAGTTATTTTAATATATAGTAATACCTCCATCCCTCACAAACTCGGGTACGTCCGTCTGGCTATATTTTAACGAGTGATATCTGTAAAACTTTTAGTCGTGTTATCATTTATCTTTAATACCAAATTATTTGTTTCAAAATTTAAAGATACGTACGCATCAGTTATTTTCATGTACATGAATTTATCTCACGTATTTTTCAATTTTTCGTTCTTGCGTCAAGAGCAGTTGATTAGGCGGAAATGTCAACTTACCTTTTAAAACGACCTGTTTTATTACTACAGCACCGACCCTAAAGGGTGACATTTTGACTTTACTAGTCAGGTATTTAGGACAGACGAAGCTAAATGTCGGCAATCAACCAGATTTTATTATAACATTTTTTTTGTAAGTTCAAGGGTCACCTAATTTTTGACACGAATTATACAGGATTCCCGGACCCTAATGGTCAAACAGGCGTGAGTGCGGCTGGAAAAATATTTTTAAATGCCCTGTTTAACTCGTAATTAACTGTGTAATTGTGGTAAAAAGGGCCGCAACAAGAAAAGGCTACATAAAAAAGTAACAAGCTAGCACTTTTTCACGATTTGTTAAGTTTCTTTTACGCCTAGAAACATATTCCAGCAGCAAGGCCGGCAATTTTGCAAACATTACTTTTTTACATGGTCCCTGTGTCAAGCGTTAAAAACTGAAGACTGAAGAGAGAAGTTTCCTGCCTCGGCCGACATGGTATAGTTTATTTGCGATTTCTTCACACTGTTTGAATCAAACTTTGAAAAATCACCCCATGTATGACGTGTTTGGTTGTAATAAATATGTCATTTATCACATGCGTTTAATACTTTTGTTAACATAACATAAATAATTTTTTATTCAATAGAATTTTTACGCATATTTTATGTAGAAATTATAATATTTCATTAATAGTTCATTTGAATACTAGTAAGGAATATTTCTCAAGCAAAATATTATTACACTGAAAACCCCCCGAGTGCGGAGCGTTATCCCTTTGGTATAATTTTATATTATCGGTTAAGCTTTGTTTGCATGAGGCGGAGGTATATCCTGGAAGTTGAACTTTAACAGAGCTTCAGAAAGGTTTGAAGTAAACGTGAATGGATTATAGTAAAATAATAGTACCACTGGTAATGACTACGAGGCATCTAAACAAACAATAGTTTTATTATTTTTGTTCGACACATTACCACTATTAGAAACGTAACATGCTGTACTTGAATAGTAGTCAGATATGTATTGTACGTATTCATACGTATCCTAATGTGTACTTATCCATGCTATTTCAGCAGATAATCTTGGATTCATAGTTGAAATTCGAAGGTTATTTTTTAATGATTTCATGGTTAACTTTAATGGTTTGTAGGTATCTATTTTATTTTGTAAGACCCAACTTGGCAACTATTTAATGGGCTGTAGTATGAGTTTCACAACACAGAATTCCCACCACTTTTGTGGTCACTGAATTAGTTTGGTGCTTGTAGAAAATAACGAGATATGATTGATTTAAACGAACTTTTTGTGATTAAATATTGGCGGTCGGTTGCTATGGAATCGCTACACATACGACTTGGAGTTCAGTGTTGTATTGCATCTTGCGAACTTGAATTTTATAACCACGCGTGTGGGACGTGTTTGACGAAGATGTAAGATGCAAATTACCTGCGGAAAAGGTTAAAAAGGACCGCTTTCCGAAAGTTCTTCTCTCATAATATACTTCCCAAAGAAAGAATGAATTCATTTATATATGATGGGCAAAATTCTATAAATCACATGATTATTAAGTTAATGATCGTGACAAAATGAACTAATAAAAGTGTATTGAGAATAAAATAAGGCATATATCAGTATATCCATTTCTCTGAATAAATTATGTTGTTTAGGAAACTGTAGACATTTGTCGAAGTGATCCGTGACTATAATTTTGTTTTGTGTGTGATTTTTTTTGTATTTTTCCTTTGGCCGTAGTTACAGATGAAAAGTTGGATTGATTTGAGCTACCTTTTTATATGGGGAAAGAGGGTTACCTGTCTTTTAAAAGTACTTTCTTGTCCCTAAAGCAACATATCCCATTATTTTACACTCAGTCATGCAAGGGAGCTACGAGACCTACTTTGTGCATTTTCAGTTACTCCTGCATCCGTACATCTAGTGCATGAACCATCAAGTTAATCTATCAGGCGAAGTATATAATGGCTAGTTTTAACACTTTTTGCTCTGGGAGAAAAGAGAAGAGAAAATTACGTCCTAATCTCGGTATATATATATATTTTTTTTTTCGAATTTCGCGAGCGTAATGGTTTTAATATGCGGTGCACTTATGTGTTCACCGCATACTCATTTCTTATTACTGTAGCATTTACTAGCTATACTGATAATGGGCGCATGTACTAGCTATACTGATAATGGGCGCATGTACTAGCTATACTGATAATGGGCGCATGTACTAGCTATACTGATAATGGGCGCATGTACTATCTATACTGATAATGGGCGCGTGTACTAGCTATACTGATAATGGGCGCATGTACTAGCTATACTGATAATGGGTGCATGTACTATCTGTACTGATAATGGATGCGGGTGAAGCGACTTACCACACTAGTGATACTGGTGGAAATTGTTAACTAGGTCACCATATTCAGTTATGTTATGGTTACCGCTTGGTTTATGAGCAAATCCTGTTTCTGAGAGATATCGCTTTCATCGTAAGTTCAATGCCTACGAGGATTCAAAATATGTACATAACTAGGCGTGAATACAATTTTTCGATGTGAATTAATTTTTGCATAACACTTGCGGTATAATTGAAGGCCATTGTGTTGAAAGAGTGTTTATAATTCCAGCATCAGCGAGTAGAAAGTATTTCTGAAGAGTATTAAGATTGCATAGATAAATCAATAAAACTATTGAAGAACTACCTTGGTTGAAGCGCTCTCCTCCAGTGTCATTTGTTGCTTGAGACATTTTAGTCCAGGACATCTTTCTTCAAGGCCACATTCGGATAACATATAGGGTAGGTTACGCCTCGACAGAGTTGTGTTGTGTCTTGAGGACATTTGGGACAGGTAGTAACATGCACAGGATAGGGAGGATTCCGTAAGGCGAGTTCTGGATTGTGGGGTGTAAAAAGTTAAAACAACGAATTCTTAGTGCTTTTATCAAAAAATTTATCCCATTGTTGCATTTCTCTAACCAAATCTTCGAAGTTGTAGCTGTATCGCCAATTCTGAATGACATTAATAACATAATATATTTCAATTCTTTTAGTCTTCCTACACGTAGGACTTTTTTGGCTGCCGATATATTTCTGGATAAATTTTCGTATTAATTTCCACCGAAAAGTTGTTCATTTTATTCAGGTTCCTCTAGTTTTCATTCAGACTTTTTTTTTTTTTTTTTTTTTTTATCTCTGAGATATTTTAGGTAGTTCACGTGGATTGAGTGTTGAGAATTAAAAAAAAAGTCTTGTCATAGTATTTATACATCACTCACTGAAAGAAACTTTTGTTTGAGCAATCAAACAAATATTTTGTTGTCCCGCAGATTTTGTCGGCACAACTAAACGGTTTGATCAGTCCAAATTTATATCCTGTTATTTGAACAAAAATATGTTTTGTTACATTTCAGATTTTGTTTAGTCAATAAAATATTTTGTTAGAGTAACTACTTGTTTGTTAGGTCGTACAGAAACAAGTATTTAGTTGGTTCGAACAATACTTATTTCTCGGTGTTACAAAATTTACTTCTATTCCCTTTTCTTTCCCCCACTGCCATCCGTACTTTTTTTTTATCCTGCTGTCCGGGAAATAATCCTCGAAAAACTTGCGTGTGGGCTTCTCAACGCATGGGCGTGACACTTCCAAGAGCGAGTGCGAACTCCGTTTCATTCCTGTGTACGTCTGAAGGGGCGGTGTTATTAGAAATGTGATTCGCACTTCCAGTTATTCTTCACTTTGAGCCGGATCCAGACAGCTCACGAAGCCAGCCGTACGCGAAATAAAAATTAATCTAAAGCCACCTCCGACGAGGAAAAATATATTAATTTTTGTCGCGGGTAGACCTTCGCGCTAGCGAGCTTTGCCTTGCACATCCGGAAAATGAAACGAATTGCTCTTTTCGGGATCGCACATTTTCGCCTCCTTCACGCATTTCTTGTTCCGTTACAGCGTCGTGCGTTCCGAAACAACTCAATTACGGAAAGCGTTTTCAAACGTGTCATTGGAGCTTTTTGTTTAACCCCTTTTCATTCCCCTACCTCGTGCTTTCTTGATAATTTTTTATACTCGGCAACATTTTACCGTTGAGTACCATGAATAAAACTACGCTTGCTTGCAGATAAACGTGTATACGACCATACCGGTGAATATACATGCTTAAAAATATCTGAGAAAATTAAATAATTAATACAGTTCATTATTCTTGTTTTATTGAAATATTCATTTTAGCTCATTCATGGTTACTTCCAGCTATTCTGCAGCCCTGTTAGACTTCTACTTGCTAGATATTCCTCCACCTCATGCAAATAAGTCTAGAGAATTTCACTGAAGGAACAACGTACCGTGTTCGGGAGCACTCAGTTTGAAAATAGTTTGCACGAAAACTATTTCTTGCTACGAACTATCAACATGTAATAAAGTTCAAATTTTGTAATGTGTAACCATCTAAAATCTACTCAGGGTTAATTAAGTTGATTGAAATTTTGTGTAGGGAATTTTGGATAGGGGTCTGGTCCCAATGGTACGAAGTTCTTTACTCTCTGAGGAGAAGAGGAAATTCGGCAAAAAATTTTCGCTTGATTTTTTTGTACAAAATGTGTTGCAATCATACGTCTTTTGGTTTGTATCTGAGTGTTGGAAGCTGCCGAGTGGTGGAGGCTGTGAAGATTTATCTCTCTGCTGGTGATCATTGTAATGGAGAAAAGTCGGGGCCCGCTTCAAGACTGGCCACCTTGGATGGATTCCTGGCGGCTGCTGACTTGGGTCTCTTCAGAGGAGGTGTCCGCTAGGGGTGGCGAGGTGGCGAATGGTACCATGTGTCTCATGTTCAGCGGAAAGTTTCCAGCCACGGCTCCAACTCGACTGGTGAACGGCGCTATAACAGACGTCCCGCTTGCTAGCCTGTGCACCTGCTTGCCTTACCTACGCCCCACGATGCAATATCAAGGAATATTATTTTTCCTAGAAATGGAATAATGCAAAAATACCTTGTGTGCTACTGTGCTACGTAAAATTAAACAACTATCACCTTGACTGGAACTGTGATGCGCTGTCGATGAACGATACACGTTACGTGTTGTTCATCGGAGCGCGAGCCGCGGCAGACCAGCTAGCAGCGAGTCGTCTGTCATTCTCAGCGGCCCGGCAAAATAGTTCATTGACGTGCCACCTTAGGCGCTGGCGTAGCGCAAGGGGCATGTACAGCGCGGAATGCGCGTTTTAGATGGCGCCAAAAGGACTTTATTTCTTGGAAATTAAATTTTCCTGGAAGGTGCCACGGCTCCCCATTGGTTGAATTAAAAATTAGACGTGTGTCCCTAAAGTAGTGGGGTGTTTTACCCAGCCCAAATGTACTATAAATTATCCCCGCAGCCGACTGGTCTTCAGAGACTCGGCTGCTGGCATTCCTACACGGTAAAAGTTAAGTAAAACCTACCATGTATTGTAGGGCCCATGACGTCAGGTAAATGTATAAAATGTATTTTCTTTCTTGTCCACGTAGGCAGTAGAAATTTAATCTGGTAGTCCTCGACACATGCTTGGGATCGCTATGAACTTTAAAAGTACAGAGAGAAAAGACTGTTAGTTTGAAAACGGGTTTGCCTCAGCCTTGGCGTTATTCAGTAATCAATGTCACGTAGTTGCATTAAAAAAGGAAAATCTAGCATTTCCTAGTCTTATACCTGTTTTCGGAAGAAAGTAATTTTGTTAGGCTAGAGATTTGTAAGTGTACAGAATAATTAAGAAGGTTACAAGAAAAGGGGAAATTATAGAGAAATCTTAAGAGTTTTTAAAGAATATATGTTGAGTCAAGTACAAATGCATTTAAATGATTTTCGAGTTAGATTTTTATGCTGTGCCATGATAGAATTTTAAAGTCTGTTTTTAATATTTAAATTTGTCATTTTCAGCCTTATGAGAGTAATTGAAGTAATTAGACATTAAAAAGGGTTACTTCCTTCATAGCCAAAATACACTCATTTTTAGAGTTTTGATGCGCAAGATATTAATGTAGTCAGATGGATATATTACTTTAAATACCTCATGCACATTATAAGTCCCGAGCCCTTTACCACACTGCTGTATCTCATACTGATTGGAAACACGTGAAACTATTACAGGGACGTGCACTGAACTTCACGTCAGACTTTCCAACAATAAAATAACGGGGCCACCTCTTGAATTTGAGGCACTCGCTACTTCCTGCAGAACAGGAGGACACGAGAGACACCACATAACATAAACACAACAACAAAATTTAATCTTTGGCCATCTTACTAAGTTATTCCAACTGGGATGACTAAGTTCGTGTTACTCACGTACAATACTTAACAGTTGTTGGATCCTAAAGTTCTGCGTTGCTGGGATCTCTAGTTCTTTCTTGATGCCTTCCTTACTAAGGTTCAAGGACCTAGGTACGCACATAAAGTCTCTCATGTACCATTCGGAAACGCGGATAGTCCAAGAACAGGAAGGAGCCGCGGTGGCTGAGCGATTAGCAAGCTCGCCTCTCGCCAAGGCGAACAGGGTTCAATCCCCGGCCGGATCACCGGATTTTCGCAAGTGGGAATCGTGCCGGACGATGCCATTGGTCAGCGGGTTTTCTCGGGGATCTCCCATCTGCCCCGCCCCTTCATTCCGATGCCGCTCCATATTCACTTCGATCACCCACGTCGGCTCTCAAGACCTCGCTGTTAATAGCCACCCAAATCTCTTCACTCATTCACAAAGAATCGGTCTACCTCATCTTTAGTCAACGGGTCCTTGAAAAAAGGGGAGGGGAGGGACTCTCTCCCAACCCTCCAGCGACAGACAGGAAACGAACTCCGAAGGGTAAGGCGCCCGCCCTCCGTTACCTCCTTAATACACACCTTCGAGTCACACCTTCATGCCCTTTCTGTGGTGACTTCATCCCTTAGGAGGGCGGTTGCACTCGATTTCCTGGCTCCCGGGCGAGAGACGTGATTAATGCGCGCGGTTGTGACTGCGAACAGAGATCTTCGACGTTTGCGGCGCGCCGCCGCTTTACTAACACTCGCCGCTACACGAGACCTGTGATCGATAAATCATACGTCGCGAAGTCTTGCGGTGAGAGATGAAGTGACGTTACGCACGGCGACCTCGCATCTGAAGTCGAAATAGTTTACCGCGAGCCTCGCGTTCACAGATGACGGCTCGACTTCGTTCGGATAAAAAAAAAAACATTGTTTCACACCCCATATCCCTGGAACTTTACGAATTGGAAAATTGCGCGTATAATCCATTCGTGGTTACTTCGAATTTCTCTAAAGCTCTGCTAAAATTCTACTTCCAGGATATTCCTCCCCCTCGTGCAAACTAAGCTGAACTATTTCTTGAAAATTACACCAAAGGACAACGCACCGAATTCGTGCGCACTCAGTTCTAATAAGATTTTGCATGAGAACGATTTCTTCCTAGGCGCTAACAACACATATTTTCTTAAAGTTTTTATTCATATATATTACAAATGAAATATAACAAAAGTAGGGCATAGAGAGAGAGAGAGAGAGGAGAGAGAGAGAGAGAGAGAGAGAGAGAGAGAGAGAGAGAGAGAGAGAGAACTGGCGCAGAAGCCTAGGAGCGTGGCTCGCTGGCTCTGTCCACCATGTGTGATTTTTTCCCCTAAAAATCGCTTATTTTCGCACAAAATCGTATGTTTTATCCCAAAATGTCTTAAAATTTCCTTTTTTTCACTACAACTTTCCTCCCCCCCCCCCTAAAAATGACTTTTTTATATGGAGCAGGTGAGAGGGATGAGGGACCAAGGTGACAGGGATCAGTGACCCGGTTTGCTCTTGGGGTCAGGGGAGCGGAATTGAGGACTTTTGACCTGGAATTCCAAAAATCTAAAAGAAATATATTTTTTCACAATTTAAGTATATTTTGATAATTAAAAAATTAGAGGCATAAGTATCTGGTGTTATATATCACCGAAATCGTCTTTTCGGGTGCATACGATCATGTGTCATATACATTATATAGCCCAATGCCAGGGCCACCATTTTAGATTAATAAGCAAAAAATTAAAAAATTTATTTAAAATGTATTTAAAAATTTACATTTCTGAAGGTCCCCCAGCACCACGCCCAGCAGATGACTGACTCCCTCACCCCACTCCCCTCGTCTATACTCATTCCGCCATCTTGAATTTTTCGTTCATTTGATTATGTGATACTGGAGGCCACCATCTTGGTAGGTGAACGCCATCTTGGTAGGTGATGACTATCTTGGTAGGCGACCATCATCTTGCCAGGCAACCACCAAATCGGTAGATATCACCCATCCACTTTATTGGAAGCGAATGATCATGACATTGACCCCATGAACTTGATTGACCTTGATAACCAAAATTCCAGAAAAATACATTTAAGTCAGCTATAAAATACATTACAGAATACTACCACCATATTGGATGCATACGACCCTGACCTTGACCCTATTACCTTTAATGACCTTGAAAACTACAAAAACTACATATAAAATAAATAAAATTCAACAAGCATATTGTATTACTGACTACTATGGTAACGTCTCGTTTTCACTACCAAGCGAACTGTCAGCATTTATATACATAAAATAAACCTTCAATTTTCCATTCTGTTTCTATCTCACTGACGAAACGTGTTAGTACGTTTATATATGGAGATATCAGTAGCTTGGCAAAGTAGATACACATGTCGCCACTGTGGGATGGACTTTGGTTTTTTAATGAATATGATGCAAGCCAGTGATTGTACGAAGTCAACTGTAGAGCTTACCTCTACAGATGTACCATCTCCCACTGCTGGAAAATTACATGGAAAACAGTGTTGCTACTGTGGAAAGATCTTCAGCAAAAGTTGTCATGCCCGTCGACATGAGAGAACG
Source organism: Dryococelus australis (assembly GCA_029891345.1). Taxonomy (NCBI): domain Eukaryota; kingdom Metazoa; phylum Arthropoda; class Insecta; order Phasmatodea; family Phasmatidae; genus Dryococelus; species Dryococelus australis. Next base: position 60,048,734 of record CM056995.1, read on the forward strand.
ATATGCGGAATGACGCCTCCACCTGTTCCAGAAGATTGTAGTGGTAACATACAGATCTTCAAGCAAGGTGTTACTCTAGCCGTACGCATTCATGCTGAATATGAAGTTATTTTCCAAGAAACGCGACATGGAAGCCTATTTCCGAATACAGTGAGGTGCGTCATCGCGGGACCATCGGGTTGTGGCAATACGTGCGTCCTACTGAGTCTTCTGGAAGAAGAGAACGGTATTCGGTTCGAGATAACGTGTACCTGTACTCCAAATCTCTCCAGCAACCGAAATACCAGCGACTGGCTCGAGTACTGCAAGCCGTGGAAGGCTTGAGTTATTTCCCATGCAGCGATAATAAAGCCATCGTGCCGCCCCGTGAAGCACTTCCAAAAACTATATACTTGTCTTCGATGACATTGCCTGCGAGAAGCAGACTCGTATTCAAGAGTACTTTAGTATGGGACGACATGCATGCATGGACTGCGTGTACCTCGGACAGACTTATTCGCGCATTCCCAAACAAATGCTTCGCGATAATGCTTATGTGTTGGTGTTGTTTCGCATGGACAATATGAACTTGCGGCATGCGTACAACGACCACGTCATTACAGACATTGTGTTTGCAGACTTCAAAGATATGTGTTCCTTATGCTAGAAAGACAGGTAAGGATTTTTGACGATCGTTAAGGAGTGTCTGCTACATAAGGGAAGGTACAGGCAAGGGTTTGATCAGTTCGTCGCTGTCTGCCGAGAGGGTTCGTCTCCTGGGAACGAGCAAGTGATGTCATCAATTCCTCCTGCTACATCGATGGGTACCTTTTCCGCCGACAATTATGACGCCACAGTTAATGCTAAATACGAAATGAGTGCAGTACAGTCGGTTTGTGCGGAAGGTAGACTTGCAAGATGTTTGTGTAAAGTTGAAAAACTTCTAAATAAACTACCATCAGCTCTAAATACTGATGAGCATACAACTCTTGCTACAAAGAAAAGTAAACTTGTAATTGAGGGAGAAGTAGGAAGTGATGTCGATCATAAAGACAGCATTGATGATGACTACTATGGCAGTGATAATGTTGAAGACGATGATGATTCTCTCGACGTTCCCACATATTTCCACAACGAGTTTCCTTCGAAAAGGGATGTGAAGAAGGCAGAAGATGCTGCGAATTCTGACTATATGTTTACTGAAGATACCAACAAACTTGTTGATAGATTCGAATATTTGCTTGACTTTCATTAACACGGAGATTTCTCGAATATGAAAGAGGTGGTTTCGATCTTTGAAGAACTTAAGGACCGATGTTATATAAGATTATGTGATGAACTGCTTTCTTTTGGAAATATATTTACAAAAAAGTAATAATAAATTACTATAAAAAACTGCTTTTTCTTTATGTTAGCATGTCGTATCCTCCTGTTGGCCTTTAAGTTTTCAATAGCAACTAAATATATCTAGAATATTTAATAAATTAAGGATGTAGTCATCCATGCATCATGCATGTATTTATACCATTGATTAAAATTTTGTTTAATAGGATGGAAAATTCTAGGTTTTTTAATTTCTCTAGCTATAAAAGTGCTGACAGTTCGCTTGGTAGTGTAATCGAGACGTTACCGTAGTAGTCAGTAATATAATATGCTTGCTGAATTTTATGTATTTTATCTGTAGCTTTTTTTGTTTTCGAGGTTTTACAAGGTAATGGGATCAAGGTCATGGTCGTATGCATCTAATATGGTGGCAGTATTCTGTAATGTATTTTCTAGCTGACTTTAATGCATTTTTCTGGAGTTTTGGTTTTCAAGGTCAATCAAGTTCAATAAAGGGGATGGGTGATGTCTACCAAGATGGTGGTAGCCTAGCAAGATGATGGTCACCTACCAAGGTAGTCGTCACCTACCAAGATGGTGGCCTCCAGTATCGCATAATCAAATGACGAACGAAAAAATCAAGATGGCGGAATGAGTATAGGTGAGGGTAGTGGGGTGAGGGAGTCAGTCGTCTGCTGGGCGTGGTGCTGGGGGGACCTTCGGAAATTTAAGTTTTTTAAATACATTTTTATTTTTTTTATTTTTTGCTTATAAATCCAAAATGGCAGCACTGGCACTGGAATACATAATATATATGACACATGATCGTATGTGCCTTGAAAAGACGAGTGCAGTGATATATAACACCTGATACTTATGCCTTTAACATTTTTAATTATAAGAATATATTTAAATTGTAAAAAATATATTTTATATTTTTAGAATTAAAGGTTAAAAGTCCTAAATTCTGCTCTCTTGACTCCAAGAGCAAACCGGGTCACAGATCCCTGTCACCTTGGTCGCTGATACCTCTCGCCTGTTCCGGGAAAAGGGCCATTTCTAGGGAAAAACGAGAAATGTGGAGGGAAAAAGGGAAATTTTAAGACATTTTTGGAATAAAACGTACGGTTTTGTGCGAAAATGAGTGATTTTTGGGAGAAAAAAATATCAACATAATGGATAAAGCCACCAAGCCGCACTCCTCGGCTCCTGCGCCAGTTCTCTCTACGCCCTAATACTTATAATTTATAAATTAAATATAATTGAAACTTTAATTTAACGAAGCATAAGATACTTTTATGTTAACAGAACTATAGGTCCCGTTGTTATACACGGCGTATTTGGGAGATAAATAAACACGTCATACATAGGGCGGTTTTTCAAAAGTTTGATTCCAAAGAGTGTGAAGTAATCGCGAATAGAGTATATCACCGCTAAACGATAAAAGATACTTGTCGTCAAACACACTCATTAATTTATATTTGAACGAAATGCGGTTCAAATCGTAGACATCACTTACAAAAATTACTTCCTCGCATAAAAATTTATACGGCATATTTTTTGCAAAGTGACTTTTCAAGATCACAATTTTAGTGGTTCTGGAATGCAGAAATAAAATAAACGTATATATTTACGCAGAATTTGACAAGGGCGACTGACCAGTAATGTCTTATTTCATTTCTAAGTTTTCCTTACCGAAATTTTTTTTACAAAATCATTCTGTTCTTTTTTCCGTGATTAATCTGAAGTGGAAGTCTGTCGGTATAATTTAGAAACGTCTTGTATAGTTTTCATATGGAAGTCTGTTCATAAAATATACGGTGACATTGTCGCTGTAGTTCAACACGTTGTTTTTACAGAAGAATAATGATAATAATCAAAGGATTACTTACAGTATTGTTCGCCGGCTTTGGCACTTTTCAACGACTACGTTTGTGTTTCAATAACCAAATATATGAAAGGACAGCGAAATACCAACTTTAATTTTTGCGTTGAAAAAGTTTAAAGACTGTCCACGATAAAGTCAGCACTTTTGAAATCAACCTTAGAAAAAGTCACTACTCCTACGTGCGTATATTTGAAGGGCGTCCGGAGTGATATGCGTCCAGTTAAGTTGGTAACGATGGATGGGAAAGTAGTTCCGTATCTTAACGTCGAATAAAATTGTTAGGTCACAATTTCTGTTAACTTAAATTATTTCTTTCGCTTTCTGATTTTTTAAATGCATCTAAGTGTAAAAATGATCTGATTGGTGAAATATTTACCTTCCTAATAATTTCACAGTTTTACTTGACCGACGCATGAATAAAGTGATAACACCCACGACAATGTTAATCTTACATTATGAGGAAGAATACACAACATGCATACAAGCGTGAATAGCCTAAATATTGAAGTATTAATTTTTTTTTAAATTAGAATAAACAGAACTGTTCAACCGTGTTAGCCACCATGTCCTCTATGTGGGACGTTGCATATGAAGTGAAGTGGTTTTAATGGTCTGCCCAGTACACGGTAGAATTTACCGTTCAATGAGAAAGGTTCCGTACGTGTGGGGAAACATGATTTGCTGTTGAAACTATATTCCGTAGCCGTATAAACCGCTGCTGCCAGGAAGATAAAGCACGAGCAGATTTTTATTGCTTCCGATGTGTGAGAAAACGTATCGATATCGGCACAGTTCCGATCAAAAAATATGTTTGTTGCATCGCTTAATTGTATAGATGTATAGACTTTTTTTAATTGTGAACTTATATAGCTAAATCACTGTTTGTTAATTTGTAGCAGCTATGGCGGTAGAATTGAACATCCTGGATGGCTGTATTGCTAAGTAGGGTTAATGAAATAAAAAAATAAAAATAAAGTCGATATGACTAAATGGCCAGTGGGTACGTCGTGACCTGGAAAGGGAAATACTACCCGTCCTCGACTGTGTGGCTGATGGAATAGCACAGCGAGAACCGGCATGTCATAGGGCGTAAGGTTGTCCATCGGAGATGGGCTACCCGAGACTAAGGTATATGAACTTCCCCTCGTGAAACAGTGATCAGCCTTGCGTGGAGAGCAACTGGTCAATGAAGTGTCGGGGCTACTGTAAATTCCTAGTATCGGAGCTCAGTTGTCACATAGTTACGGAAAGGACCAGGCATGCCCAAGACCACAGCCTCTACTCGTCCGTGAGGACCCACACCTCCTCGTGGTACCGCTGGGTGACCCTCCGGGGGTCAGCAAACGTGGGTAACACATAGGGAACCTATGACAAGTCTTTTGGGCTGAAAGGGGGTATTTGCATTCATGCTGGGCTTAATTACGGCAGATAGTAATGGTCCTGATTGGAGGTGGGCTGGTCGACTCCTTTACAGCCAGACCGTTGGGGCCCAAAACCAAGGGGTTCAGAGTGAGAAACCCATTGATATGGTAAGGGACGCGAGGCGAGGCAAGTCGGCGGCTGTGGGAGTCGATCTAGGCCGAGGTTGACTCGTATGGGTGTCGGTGAGCCGGACCTCGGGCAAACCCGCAAATGTCATGGAATTGAAGGAGGAGCACGGGAAGACCTACGAGCCCGTGTCAGTGGCTTTCCTGACACAAGGTCACGGAGGGAAAGGACTCGCGCTGGCAGTGGAGGGAAATTCGCACCCAGGTCCACAGGAAAGGCAGGCTGGTCATGAGAATGGCAATAAAACAACAAAGGCTAGTGTGCAAAGATTACAATGTCTTTGACAAGTAGAGACCCGAGAAATTCGCGAGTTTAATGACCCGTAGGCTAGACTTCACGGTCTTATATACTCTCATACAGATAACCTATAAACTGTTTATTGGTTGATTTTTGTGTTAGTAAAATGCGGTGGTTGGGCGCACAATTTCTTGCATGTTTGTTATTGGCTTATTTGTCTCCAGGATGTGTCAAAAAACACGTCGACCAACTGCAAACGCATAATGAAAATACATGTGCGTGTGAATCCCAACGTGTCTAGAAATGAACCCGCGAAATTCTCGGGTCTCTATTGACAAGTTTAAAGTAAATGCTATTTATGGCTAACATAAACCAAGAGAACAGATAATGAGAATATGAAGACCCGGAGGTCCTGGCTGCTATGAGGGTCCCAGTAATTCATGTGTTTATGCCCCTATAAATATGTCAGATTAACCAGCTGAACATCCTTTCATCGCAAACACGCTCGACGACAAACGCAAAGTTCTTCAGCAGTTCACCACGCAGCTAATCAAAGAGGCGTGTGCTCTTTACATCAAAGAGCTCGCCTTGTGTGTGTGTGTTGCTGTGTGACCACGACCGGGTCCTGGGGCTCGCAAATACGTCACTGGGCAGAATAAATATCGTCCAGTCATGGTTACGTCCACCTTTTTTTGAAGCCCTGCTAAAGTTATACCGTCACACTATTACATCGTATCACGCAAACAAGGCTTAACTCAGTCTAAAAAACCAAGCCAATGTGGTTTTCTAGACTGAGTTAAGCTTTGTCAACGCTCTGCATTTGTGCTCACTCAGTTAAATTATATTTTGCATGACAAATTTTTCTTACTTGGCATTACCAACATTTCTATCTTGTCTCTGTTTTTTTTATTTATATCAAGTATAAATGAAATATAATTTATAGATAAAATTAAATAAAATTTCTATTTAACCAGAATAAAATGTTTTTATGCTAATAGGTGTAATATATTTGTTTAGAGAACAACCAAACACGTCATACATGCGGTATTTTTTCAAAGGTTGAATTTTAAATAACGTGATGATAATGCGAATAGACTATATAGTTTATTTGCGGTGTCGTCACACTTTTTAAATCAGACCTTTGGAAAATCACCCCATGCAAGACTTATTTGGTTATTTCTTGAATATATCATATTAAAATAATTTTATACATCTCTTAAGACAAAAGCATGTTATTTTTGGTTTAACTTAAGTTTTAATAATATTTCGTCTATAAATTGTAATGTTTCTAATACAATTCATATGAATGAAAACAGAGATAAAGTAGGTGTGTCGGTGATGCCTGGGAAGAAATAGTTCTCTCGAAAAAATATTATTGGACAGAGTGCGCACGAATGAGACGCGTTGCCCCTTTGGTGTGATTTTCTAAGATTCGGTTAAGCTTTGTTTGCTCAATGATGAGGAATAGCCTGAAAGTATAACTTTAGGAGAACATGAAAAAATTTTGAAGTAACCACGAAATGACAATAGGTCTTCAACAAGGCACGAAAACACGAGTGTGAGTGGACTGAATTTAACATTATTATTATAGATCTGGAAATTTCGTGGATTCATCTGAGGACAATTTGAACTGCATTCACATGTACATGTGTGTTTGGGATTCCATTGTCCCGTAGTTTGGTAGACACGACCGGAACGTCTTTCATCCAATAACGAACCTGCAAGTAAAATATGAACCGAATCGCGTGCTACCTGGTCCGGAATTTGAACCGGAGCAACATCAAATTAACTACTAACTGATGCTCGAATGCACAAAGAATTGTGAATTCCAGCTTGTTGCCGAATGAATATACGAAATGTCCAGGTCTCTAACTATTATCGATACTTTTGTAAGTATGCCATTTACGTTTCGCGAGTTATTTCTTAAATGCCATGCCAGGCAAGTATCCACTATCAGGGGTAATACATTCCTCCAAGCAGCAGGTGAAACCCTGAAACACACGATGTCTAAGCGGACGATCAGTCTTTTTCGCGTTGACACTTCGTACAATGTTGCGTATCTGTGACCCTTACTAGTATCGTGCGGCGAACAGACACCTTGCCGTGACGCTGCAGGCCAAAATGGCGGGGAAACTTCTTGTGTACTGTGATTCACGATGTTCTACCGACGACGACGTCATGATTATTAAGCGGCACACCGTCCATAGCATTGGTGAGGTTTTTTCTACAGAGGTTGAGAAGCTCAACGCTTAGTAATTTGGCAACTAAACATTTTCCCCTAACGCGTGCACTGTTGTCGCACGTGTGCCAGATTTTCCCGTATTGTGTGTAAGGAAATGGGTTTATTGCGATTTTCATAAAATAAATATGATTGAGTAAAATTGTCTGATTTATATTGTATTAGAACTTACATAAACAATCAACTTTGTTCTTAACTTATTTTGTTTTGTACTTGAATTCGTAATCTTTTTCTGTTGAGAAAAATCTTTCAAAGTCAAACACAGCTGTATTTTTAATGTTTGTTAACATCATTGGAGGCTGTAATAATATTTGCAAAACAAAAATAAATGAAATTTCGTCTAGAGCAAGTATATACCACACGTCGAACCAAACACGAACTTTTACACACAGATAAACATAATTTCGTCATCTACCACCATCTTAACAGCGACCTCTTTGGAACAGCAAAGTTCCCGGTGGAATCGGTGCTGGCGTCACAAAACCTCCCCTCTAGGTGGCCGATACCTATTAAAAGGTCATACCTATAGCACTTCTTTCTAGCCTTACATTTACTCCCGCAAAACAAAGGCTAACTCGGCTCTTTGATCTTCAGGGTCCACCGTGAACTTTGCAATTTTGAAACCGCCATGATGTCCGAAAGAGAAAAAGAGAACTACACTGTCTACTCACACATTTACTAACTACTCGCGTTCCCCGCTTGTCCTTCACGTTTTAATTTAAGCATGACGGTATCTCATTAACTGCATTCGCGGCCCAGTGCGCCCGAGTTGTGACGTACTTAGTTTCGGGGGATACCCGGTAACCCGAAACGTCCCCCACCACCTCACCTGCAGGCGTAAAGGGCATAGACAAAACAACACTGCTACTTACCAAAAATGGTACACTTTCACACACACTCATTCCATACTTACTGGTTAGATCTCTGTCGACATCATTCCGAGGGTCCATCAGTAAATCTCATTCCGGGTCCTGCACGGTCGTCATCATTGGTTGCTCCCTGGGGCATCCTGTCCTGGGGGGAGGTTTGTCGGATCTGGTTATCGCCACAATCGGTGGGTGATTAAGAGAGAATGAGGTGGGAGGGAGATGATTCAGTGGTACTTTCCTTCCCCCTTTCAGGTTCTTCCATTCTTGAGTTCGGCACAGCCGTCAGGGGGAGCCTATGGACTCGTTTTCGATTCCCCTCCTCCCGTGTTCATCCCCCCGCAATCTGGCTTCCCCAAGGAAAAGTACTTGTCTTATCCGTGATATGGCGCGATCTTATGATATGATGCCGACTGGGTCTGGAAGACTAGAACCTGGCCACAGTATACCCCTTGAACGGCTTCCTGTAATTGAATGTACGCCTCCCGTATGTACGGACGGCTTCCTTGAAGATCTCAGATTATTAGAATCTTTCTCCTCTGCGCCAGTAACACTCTCTGAACACGTTATGGTGAACATCCTCCTGTGCCAAATTCTCATATAAATATCTTGTTTTGTTCCTTAGAGTATAGTTAACCTAGGTCATGTTCGGATTCGCCAGCTAACGGCCCTTATCTGTTTTAGTGTCATCGAAAAGTGAATCTCGGATGTGACGTCACATTGCCGCTGTCCGAATTCACAGCAAGTGTACATTATGTACCTTAGAATGTCCCATTCAGCTAAGGGTACGAGCAACTTGTCCTTCTCGAGTTCTAGGTAGTTTTAGATTCGCAAATGTTTGAAATAGTTCACTTGTTTGTGTGCTTGTTTTGTGTTTACAACTCTGCACTTCGGCAGAAAATATTTGAAACTCGTGTACAGCGAAATTCGACAGAGTAAAACTCGAGGTGGAAACGAACACAGGCGTCGCGAATACTGGCGTAAATTTTTCTCATGAAGGGAGCAAGAGCTCGTGAAACAGGAAGGGATCAAGGGTATGTGTTCAAGGGCACATTGCACCGAAACCGAACACAGCCCTTAGCCTTAGTAACGGTCATATCTCACGCATGCGCACACGATGCCACATTACTCGAATGCGCACTGCTACTTCGTGCCACGTCTATCACATGGCGTGATATTCAGGAAATAATGTGTGAAATATAAATAGCATACTGACGCCAGAAATAAATACAGGGGTCGGCGACATTATTCGGTCACTGCCCTGTATGCCATAGGACCTTATAAAATTGTAGTACGGCATAGTCACTATAGGCTATTCACTGTTAAGTGAACACTTTTTGAAAACCTCTCATTTGGAATAATAGTCAATGAAAATATCTTATTGTAGCCTTAGATATTAAATTTCGAGTCCAGTGAAACACATACACCATGTTTATTACTTACATGGCAATATTTATTTAAAAAAGTGGTGGGTGAATAAAAAATGGCTAATAGGATAAACGTAACTAAGGCATCAAAAAAGCTCACTTTACAGTGAACAGCATTTAGTAAAGAAAATTGTCTGCAGACATATGTAATATCCACCATCACAAATGTTAACAAAAACGATTTTTCATATCGAAAAATAATTGCATATGTCTTCTGAACAGTTTCGAATGAGTGATATGCATCTGGCTTAAATATTCGGTCACCACATCAATAATCACCTTAAACACCATGTCCTCGGCCCCTTCAGTACCTTGTTTGATTCACTTTGTCTTGATCATTTCTTCCAAACGAGTCCGCATGTTTGAAATTATTTTTTTGGTGTAATCTTGGTCTATGGAGTTACATTCTTCCGTCAGCCTTCTCTTCAATTCTTCTTTCGACGCAATCGGTGTCCTCCTCACTCTGGTGTTAAGTTCATCACACAGATTCTCAGTAGGGTTTACATCAGGTGATTGGGGTCGCGTTTCGATAACCTTCGGACAGTTATAGAGAAGTCATACTCGCACCAGAGGTGACTTGCTTTTCGGATCGTTGTCCTGATGGAATTTGAAAGTCTGTAAAAAAAACCAATTTATCAGTACTTATATTTAAACTTATTTTAAGGGTTGCTAGGTAGTCTTCCTTCGTCATTGTTTCCTCGATAAACACCAACTCACCCACTCCAACTGACGATATGCAGTCCCCGACCATAACGTGACCACCGCCGTGGTTTACGGTTGGCTGCAAATTCTACTTTTGGAGCACCTCGTTTAATTTCTTCGACACCGACACCATAAACCCTACCAATTGACTGAAAGATGTCGAACTTGCTTGTGTCCACGAATTTCATGTCATCCTATCACTCCTGTTCCTTCTTGACATGGTCTCTGGCAAAGGCAAGTCTTGTTAACTTGTGTTTACATATGGTTTCTTAATTGCAACGCTCCCATTATATTCATTCTCTCTGATTACCGTTCGAACTGTTTCTGGCTGCACATGCGTTCCACAATCCTGAAGTAACTCTGCAGTAATTTCCGGTTCACTTAATTTTGGATTACATGTTATTTCACATAGTATACACCGTCTCTGTTGGTTGTTAAGCTGTCTTGATGGCACTTTCTGCGGTAGAGATTCAATAAAAATTCCTTTACATTTCGTTTTATAATGTCGCAAACGGTACATTGAGGAATATTTACTATTCACGAAATAGTCCGCTGAGATAAGCCCTTAGCATGATAGACGATGACAAGCTGTCGTTGTTCCAATGTTATATAGAACTTCTTACGCTCCATCCGAAGTCAGTATAAACTCAGCAACGCAGAATGGTACGTGTGAAGGACAGTACTCGCACCTTCCTTCGATCTTGGTTGTGATAGAATGTGCGGCCACGTGCATTACCTTCTGCTGGCGAGTTTGACCGAATACTAAAGTGGCATGATGTGGCACAGCTTTAAAGCAAATAACGGCTATGCACCATTGTTTTTCATTCATATTATATGCCGCTAATGCATTACTGCACATCAGGCATTCCTTTGTATAGCTGTGTCACGTAATAGTCCTCCGCCGCGTATGCAATGGCCATATTCGATTACAACTTGCTTACACACATTCGACCGAACACTATAGTGAGTATCTGTACATTGACCATTCACGATTAACTGAGCATTTTAGAAATCGACCTTAAAAAAAGTCGCTGCTCCTACCTGCATATATTTCAACCGACTCACTGACTGGCACGCGCCCAGTAAAGTTGATAATAGCGGAGAGAAAGTATTTCCATTTCTCGACTTTGAATTAAAAGCGTTACCAAACATTTGTGGATACTGAAATTATGTGTTTTTTTTTTCTTCTAATGCACATAAATGTAAGAATCAGCAAATTTTTTAAATACTAACTTTTATTATGATTTTATAATTTTACTTGACTGGTACAGGAATAAAGTAACCAGGCCCATGACAATGTTACTTACATAGGTGGAATAGTACACAATACGCATACAAGATGTTCAAAATTGCCCAATTATCCGGGAACAGCCTATACGCACACGCGTTTTCCAGCCTTGTTGAAATCGTACTATTTACTAAGCCCAACCCCCGTACGAAATCGTGGATGTCGCGCTGTGAGGCGGAGGAGTTAAAAAAAAAAAACTACCCCCTTCTGCCCGCTAGCCACACGCAGCAGCGCTTTTCCCGGCGTGGCTTGGTGGAGGTGACTGGACGGGAGGGCTGTGACGGCGTCGGTTCGTTTCGTCAGGGTGGCTGACAGTTGGCAAGCCGCAACAACCACCCGCCCACTACGCCCTCTAAACCACCCTATTTCACCCTCCCCAACTACTGCCTTCAGCCGTCGCTGCGTATCGCTCTCAGTTCACCCGGCCCGTGATGCGCACGCGGCTAATTCCATTTCCTGGAGCACTGAAAGATATTTTATTGCGCCAATTTTTGGGACTAAAATACAGATACTATCTTCTGTTTCAGCTGTAAAACTAAGAGATTCGATTATACTTAGAGCTATTTTGAAGAAAATAACATGGGGTTTTGCTGTGTTGGGGACACGGCCGTTTGTTTTGCGTGAACACGTCTGCATTGACGCGCTCGGACGACTTAATTTTATTTTATGTTCCCGGTACCGCTTCACTCACTCAAATGGGGTTTTGTGGGTATCACTGGATTGCTTTTGAGATGCTATTTCCAACCGTATACGATTTCTGTATTTCGACTTCGCTTTTTGACGAATAAAGGTTGAAATTGTGTTAAGTTTTCTGAATTTTTTATATTAAACACATACAATTTCTCCATAACCACGCCACACAAATGTTTTTACACACGAAATCGATTGATCTTGACGAGAGCTGTTGACTGAAACTTAAACGACCGTCGTAGCTTCTCCTAGTCAAAAGTTATACTGCACGGAAGTTATGAGACTCAGCGAAACGAACTCTCAAAATTGCCCTAACCCCCCCCCCCCCCCAACCCTATACACCACGCGCATTACTTCGCAGTCCTCACTCAACGTAACATATTCTTTAATCCTTTGGAAGTCGAGTGGTGTAATTTCATTTTGAATGTAGACGATAGATTCGGAGCTGTAATGCCAAAGTCTCCCGATTTTGTTATCATCGGATTTTCTGGGTTGCCTCCCAACATTGTTACAAATTTAAAGACGTATCCACGTCAAAAAAATCCTACAGAGTTCGAGTAAACTTGGAAAATGATGTTCCAAGTTATATTCCCATGCAAGTGTGCAAAACTGCTTTAGCATTTAAAGTCGCCAGCAGATTAGCCTACATGCAAAGAGCAACTTCTTACTCTGTGTGTACTTGTCACCGAAAAATGCACTATTTTGTAATGGTCAGACGACTAGTCTCCCACCTAGGTGCACCAGGTTCGGTTCCCGGTCGGAGGGGTCGCCCCCGGATCTTCGCACGTGGGAATTGTGCCGGGCAGTGCCGCTCTCTTAAGACCTCCGATGCTAACAACCATCTAGATCTCTCCATTTCACTATTTGCTCGCATTAAAAAAAAGCTGTTTTGAAGACATATATTTATTTTACTCAATGGCCTGTCAAAATCGCAATTGTAGTGTTTTCGGGACGCGCAAATAATAAAAACTAACTCACCAAAATGAGATGATTCTCAGTAAAATGCGATATTATGAGGTACGTCAAGGAATCTTTAAAATCACGTTGTCAAATTTTTTCGCAAATTGTATAAGTAGCTGAGAATAAAGAAATTATTGCGCTTTTTAATTTGTACTAGTGTATGATCTTTTTGAAAATTAGGTTTTACTAAGTAAACCTTAAAATTAATTAATATATGACCTTTGTCACCTTCGTCAAATTGTATGTAAGTGAATTCGTTTATTTTATTTGCATGTCCCAAAAATTCATGACATAATGCAAAAACTATGGGATATAAAAAATTGTTCTGGGAGCAGTGAGTAAAAGTATGAAATAAAGAATTTCTGGGTGACAAATGCCCTCATGCCACAGTTATAAAAATATTTACAATATAGAAATTATATTCCAACAGTCAGCGGTACTAACCTGAACTGTTACATTAAATATGGTTCAACCTCTGACAGGTCAAATATGCAAAGCATAAAGCTATCAAGCATGTTACTAATGGTTTTCATATAACGAAATACATATATGTATTCGCAAATAAATATATGTATATATATGATTAATAATTAATGCTCATTATTCACTTGTCTAGGCTATAAGACTCTTCCAGATAAAGTGCACAGATCGATATTACATCAAATTATAAAAGAAAAATTAAAATTTTTTTATTATTGAAAGATATGAAAGAATACTAGAAAAAATACCAAAACTCAAACAACCCTTGATGTTATTTATTACGAAGGATTTAAAAGCAATATTGGAATGACTAACAGACTGGATGCTCCTTCGTCCCTTAAGTTTTCCATAAATGACGAAAAATTAATTGTAGGTACTTAATATCTATTCTGGAAAAAAACTTCAAATATTATGTTATTTAAAATGAAAGAGGGTTTACTATATTAAAACAGTCAAGCATGCAAACTTTCGTAGGTAAGGAAAAACTCCAGTTAAATGTCAGGGCCATCCTTCAAAAGTGCACTACTAATTACCCTTTGCAAAAGGTTCATACATAATATGGAGTACGCTGGAATTAGCTTTTAATGAGAAATCAGGTAGTTCACAGTTCGATCTGAGATTCTCCTCCTGGGTTCGAATTTGGTACATCACAACTCCCTGCCGGGCGCGATTCCATGACGGCATGAGTACTCCGACATCCTTCCATGAGTCGAGGTCCTGGAGTCGACTTCCGTCTCAACCAATGAAGCGGTGCACCATTGCGCTGAACATATCCCCGAAGGTGGAACTACTCCTCGAGACGTACCTACTTCAGAAATGGATGATGATGTCTGACTAGAAGTTACTCGGAAAACCAAATGGCGAAGTTCTCGATCCCTTTTAAGATCGTCTTCGACTCCTCGGTTACTGACGATTCAATATTATGCATTCACTTATTTATTTTTGCATATTTCTGTTGCTTAAATTTTGTTACATTCATTAATGATAAAAAAACTTCTTTAAATTGATTACCAACGTTGAACTAACTTCATTAAATAAACAAATTAAATCTTAACCTTATACTTCTTTCAGTTCCATATACTAATATATTTCAAACATCTCTAAAACGTTCCTAACATAAAAACAAAAGTTTTACTTATCAACCAGTATAATTCATGTTTTTTAAAAAGAGAAAGCAGTATGTAAAACAAAATATTATAATAGATAAACACAGGTTCACAGTTCACAAATGTATAACTAAATAATCTGTTTAAATATTTATACGCCTATTTTACCTCTACAGCTAAGCCAAACTTACACATATGCACAACCTGTGAAATTAAAATTACGGTAATATGATTCAAGTTAAGAAGAAAAACCAGGTGTTAGAATATAAATCCCAGATTTAAACAGTGCTAAATATTTTATTAGTGGCAAGCACAACCATAAATGTGTAATTTACACTGAACTATGCGGTAGTCGTTTGTTAATAAGTGATATTTTAATAATCAGTGACAAACACTTTACTTGTACTATAAAAATAATACTTTAACCACAAAATTTTAGCTACATGTAATATTTATTTTCGTTCACAGTATTTTTACAGTGTACAGGTCTAGTGGTTATGTATTTTCTGTGTCTTGGCAGCTACCTGGATGTATTGGATTACGTTCTATCGTTTCATGAAAGTTCGTTGGATTCGGTCATTACAATTATGCATTTTCATCGCACAAGCTCTAAAATAATAAAACAAATACATAAAATAGGTACAAAATTTTCAAATTGGTTTATTACTAGTTAATAACGTTTACAGACACACGTCCTCTCCTAAAATTTAATTTTTAGAGTTTAGCAGTGTTCTCAAATGGATTGTAATGCATAAGATGAAAATTTGGGAGGTGTATGTATGACTACAATTATTACTTTTTTGTAAATAAATTAATTTCCTTTGTTCTTCGTTACTGCATAAAGCTGTGAACACAACCTTGTTGATACAACTAAATAAAACGTGTGATTTTTGTGGAGTTTAAATGTTACTCTTCTAGTTCTCCATCACAACTTTTTTCAAATATACCGCAATGTAGTTCAAACAGCACCTAGGATACTACCTGAAGCCTCTGATACATTTCTATGTCAAACAATCTTGAATATATTTTAAAACGTCTGAAAATATCAAATATTTTACTATAATAACCGAGTGCAATTTTTTATTTCAAATTATTGTTAAAGTGTGTTACATATTTCTTTTTATCATACAGCACAGTATTTTAAATAATTTTCTTTAAAGTTGTGAGTTATTTTCGTTTTCAAAACAAATTTTAATTTGGTGTATCAGACGTATTTACTGCGGGGTGAAATTTATTGCCTAACTTCCAAAAGCGTTCGTGCCCAGAGAATTATCTCCACGACATTATTTCGTTTTCATTTATTGTTTGACAATTCCCAGTTTTGCAGGGCCGGAAACGTCTGATTTTGTGCTCGATCCTGAACGGCCGAACACGTAAAACTTGAAACAAATTTACAACTGGTCCAACATGCGAATTACTTTATGGTACGTGGAGTCATCCAACTTATACAATCATGGCGACGCTGATGATGTTTCAGTGACATGACGTCACAAGCTTCCAACTTTCTTTGGCCAACTTTGTTTTGAAATAACCAGACGGAAAAATTTGACAGTGTGACAGAGTATTTGGAAAGAGAAGAAGCTATGGGTAGAGTTATTTTTATATGAAAGTATTATTTATATTCGGTGATGGAAATAATCGTGTGGATATGGCCACCAGTAAGAAAGCGAATTTACTTAACCACGTAAGTTACAAGTTAACTTAAGTTGTGAACTTTCTTTGTTGATGTTCTGTTGTATTTACATTAATAAGCCTGCCCTTTTCCAATGTCAAGAAATGCTGTTAAATTTTCTCAGCTACTATTTGCGAGCACGTTAACATGTGCAGTGCGTCTTGCACAAGGAAAACTTCGGAACCTGTATCACGCGAGACCGAATATTATTGGAACCCATGTGCTGTGCAGCATAGAATTTTTATAATAAATTTGCTTCGAATAACATTTTGAAGGCCAATTTATATATTTCTCACACAAACTGGTAGATACGACACGGAACTTGGTAGGTACAACTTGAAATCAAGTGAAGAGTACAAATATAAACTGGTTTCTGTAAGGAAAATGGAGACCCAGGGAAAGGTTTATCACATTTGCCACATATTTGTTTTTGAACAGCCAGTTAAATGCGTATATCCGACTTTGAAAAAAAAAATGCTATAAGGTACATTTTGTTGATCAAATTACAATGTTTTATTATCCATGAAATGTACAGTTAGGTGTAAAAATTAATTTTTCCATGCGTTAATTAGTTTGGCCTAAGAAAAGAAAATACATTTTTAAGGTGCTCACAAAATTCCTGAATTTTAAAATACGAAACGTTTAATCAGAAAGAAATTCCCACTAATTCCCATTTCGTTTGTTCCCAACAGCTATTAAGGTATTTTAAAACGTATCATTTTTATAGGCTATTCACGATAACGTGAGATCTTTGGAAATAAACCTTTAATAACAATCACTACCAATCAACTAAATACGTGTATGCTAACGCACAGACTAGCTTCGATGCTCCCAATTAAGTCAGCAGTGAATTAAGTAAAATAGTTCTAAGCCTTGACGTCAAATTCGTATTTTTCTGCTGTATTCACGAGAGTGCGAATTGGCACATTGGTTAAGGGTGTTGAATAAAAAATAATAATAATTTTACAATCGTACCAAACATCAACTTGTACGCATTGCATGTGATGACATTTTTCTCGAATAAAAAAAATTTACACTTAGTATTTTTTTGAATAATTTGGTGTAAAATCAAAGATTTTTTTCAATTTTGCTTTAGTCATAATAATAAATACGAAAACAAGAGACAAACAAGAGAAAAAAATTAACTCGTAGACTAATGCCATGGGCTACAGCTTGACACACACACACACACACACACACACACACAAAACATATATATTTATAGTGTGTGTATAGGCATATATAAGTGTGTGTATAGACATATATATAGTGTGTGTATAGGCATATATTTGCCAAATAACAGTTATAATTAAAGAAATAATTAAATACGAGAAAAGTTTTGTATAATTAACATGATTTTTATAGATATGCCCTGTTGTTTGATGATAACAAATGTGTGACACGGTAGTCTATGGCATTAGTCTACGTTGTACATTTTTCTTTTGTACCTATTAATTAGTATGCATTAATATTACTGCAACAAAACAGAACAATTTTGGATTTGACATCAAAATACGAAATAAATATGAAGTGTACAGTTTTTTTCGAGGAAAATGTCATCACATACAATGCATAAAAGTTTAGCAAATGTTTGTTGCAAATATAATATTATTAATATATTGGCATCCAACGCTCGTAGCAGATTAGGATTCCTAACAATTTCACGTTTTACTTGACTGAGGCATGAATAAAGTAATCAGGCCGATGGCAATATAAAAGTTACACATGGCGCAGGGATACAAAATAAGAAGAATAGACCTTTAGCAGGACTTTCAAAAGTGGCCAGTTAACAGCGAAATGGCTATAGGCCTACTGACAACTTTATCTTGTATACCTACGTTTTCCATATTCACAGATTCATTAATTTTTTTCCGCCACTTTTTGAAAGAGTTTTCTTGTGCCGTACGCACGTTTCTCAGCCATTATCGTTATTCCTCGTACACCCGGCGTTAACTTTCGCCCTCTTCTTGCCCAAGTCGAGATAAAAAAAAGGCGTCAGAGAAGTAGAGTGTTGAGGGGGTGTGCTGCGCAATAACGGAGCAGTATTTTGGAGGGAGAGAAAACACTGATATAGGCTGTTCACGGCAATACCAGCACTTTTGAGGCCCTAGTCACTATTTCCTTTCAGCCATATTTTATCCTTTAACCACCATTTAAAATAACTATCGCCATGTAAGTAATAAACACAGTGTGTATATTCCTCCGCACTCAGAAGTTTAAAGTTTTTTATTAATTATATAAATTTTGATTGTTATTTTTAGAAATTATCATAGAAAATGTAACAAATAAAATTACATCTACAGGACATATGGGCGCTAAGAGTAAATATATAAAAGAAGACACATGACTTAATATACAAAAATCAACACTTTCAAATCAGATTATTCCACAAAAACATCAACCCTTTATTTTAATACACCTTAATTAATATTGTACGACTACTAAAGAAAAGAACCAAGTAATTATGTTAATTTAATGGAAACTTAAGAAGGAGTTAGAACTTATTAATTAACGAGAAAAGATAAATTAAGATGCTGCTCACTTTGGATTGGTATCAGAGTTTGAAAGACGAATATTAAATACTCTCTACATCCTTCCTTACAATAGGTGATTAGAAGAATATATAGGTATTTAAATTATTTCAGGTTGAGAAAATATTTTATAAATATTTGGTGTTAGTCTTTGTTATTGATTTTTCACTGTTAAGGAAATTTTAAAAATTTGCCAGCTAGTCCATAATTTCACGAACTCTCAAAATGAGACTTCTGGGACAGGACCGAAGTATAATATAAGGTTTCTTACAGTTCTACTGAAGAAAAATAAATGGGTGGAGATCACTTTATAAGCCTGCATCGAAGAGAGCTGGAACAGAAGATGTGAAACGAAGTCCATCAAATGAAATGCAAACCAAAATAATTTAAAATTTAAATGCTAACATATTAATCATAAGGAAACCCTTTGCATCCTGTAATATTCTGAAATATTACAAAAGTTAACGTCTAAAGCTAAAATAAAATTTATTTATTGACAATTATTCCAAATGATATGGCTTTCAAAAGTGCTCACTTTACCTTGAATAGCCTATATAGCCCATTCATGGTTACTTCAAACATTTAGAATAAAACCTTCAAAAATTCATCCCATTTATGACGTGTTTAGTGGTTTCCTGAAATGTCGTGTATTACAAGAGTTTTATTTGTCTTAACGTAAAAGTGCCATATTTAGTTAAATTAAATTTTCAATTATACTTTTTCTAATATTAAAATATTTAATAATAATTAAAATTGATAATAATAATATGGAGAAATAGGTATGTTGGTAGGCCTAATGCATAGTAAGAAATAGTTCTTATGTAAAATTGTATTACAATGTGACGTACAACAATATGCAACCACAAATTGAAGCAGAATTCCTTGTTTGAGGTGATCATAAAATTTCTTTATTCTGTTCAAAATCATATTGCACACTGAGGAGGCTCATTTATTAAATAGCAATCAAACGTGAAAAAAAAAAAACATTTGGTCTCTTTAAAATATACGTTTTCAAGTTTCAATAACACTGAAAAAAATAACAATTAAGAAGCCAATAAAAAATTTAAGGGTGCGCACACGCGCAGAATACCAGAGCTCAATTTAACAATTTCAAATTAATGCGCCCACAGCACGAAAGTTTCAATATTCTTACTATCACAAATGTAAATGCGTACATGCGCCTGAAATCTTTCTCATTGCAGTTTCCTTAAAAACATCGAATGGTAGCCTCAGTACAAACAAGCCACACTCGATAAAATAATCGCATTCATCATGTAATACAGGCGAACAAAAGCAGGTCTAGGTGTAGGTTATATACAGATCACAAGATTGATTCTAAATGCACATAGATAGTGTACGTACCTGGAAACCCTCTTTAAAACAATGGTCATGTACGTGTACATAAATAATCGCATTCATCATGTAATACAGGGGAACAAAAGCAGGTCTAGGTGTAGGTTATATACAGATCACAAGATTGATTCTAAATGCACATAGATAGTGTACGTACCTGGAAACCCTCTTTAAAACAATGGTCATGTACGTGTACATAAATGAGTCTGCATATAATACTTTATCAAACTTAGGTGCACGGATAACTGCGAGCATTAGGGATGATTTGGAACGTCTTACCTTGTCGTTCAGTAGAGTGTAAGTAATTGCTGCGCAGTATATCTCCCATATATATGACTGCCGCTTCTGTGTTCATTACAGGTGTTTTGGATATTTTGAGAGGTGTTTTGAAATGTGTAGTTATATTTATGTACATGCAAACAATATGTAACGATCTTTGTGCAACCTGGAGGGTAACAATAGCCCGGTCCTCCACAGGATGTACAGCAGCAAGCACTTTGATGATTTACAAACCCTGAATACTGAGAAAAAGGTTTTGTTGAATCAAACGAGATTTTTTTAGTGCAACCAAATTATTTGTTTGTATAGGGGCAATGAAGCATTTTGTTGTTGAAACCAAATTATTTTGTTGTTCTCATTTGGGTGCCCCAAACTGTAAGATTTGATTGATGCAACTAATGATTTGTTCGGCCATACGTACATGCATTAAACAGTTTGGGCCGATATGAAAAATTTTACATCTTCGACCGATTTTCGAACCTAGATCACCTGCGTCCGAGCGCTACGCCATAGTAATCTCTGCTAATCTGACAACTGATGACAACGGAAAGCTTTTAAATAGATATACTGCAAATATTGGGCAACGTGTGCGAACAAATAATTCAAGTTTTACAGCTTTACCTGTCAGTTTCATGTTGCATTATTTTATTAATGTGTTTATACGATTGTTAAGCATCAATAGATGTACTAACAAACACGGCTACTATCCTACTTATCAGAAAAATTACAAACAAACTCTCGAGCTGTATTTTCGAACAAAGGCAGTCAAATGAGTGGCCAAACATATATATATATATAGTTGATTCAACAAAATATTAAGCAGACAGTCTAAATTTTTTGGCCCAGCACAGAGATTTTGTTTATTCAAACATATATTTCGTTAGACAAACAAAGTAATTTTGTTGCTTCTCAAATTTTGTTTGCTCAACAATATATTTACATAAAAATAACTAAATACTTATTTGGCCATATACAAACAAATGTTTTGTTCGATTTTCTTTCATTTCAGAAGCTGCAACTTTGCGCATTCCATTTGTATGCGTGCTAAAAACAACTTAAATCTAGTCACTTCAGAAATTGATTAGTTGCCATCTGAAATGGAGAAATAGGGCAAATAAACTCTACAAAGTCGTAACACATTACGTATAATTTCATGACTTTGGAATTAAAAAAAAATAAATTTTTGTTTTTCATTTTGCACTTTGACATTTCCAGGAGAAAATAAAAAATCTTAAATATCCTTGATGGCAATATAAACTGAGATTCAAGCAAGAGATTACCCTACCACCACTAGATAGTGGTCATTCTAACTTTATAGGTGCCCATTAACAAAGCCGCTGAGAAATTGTGCAACAGTCATTAATTCATAGTGCAGAGCAAAAATTGAAAATTCCAAAATTATGCTTCTTCTGCCAAAATAATTAAAATCTTGTAAGGAGTTCCTTTGTTAAGCTCAGGTAAAACACGGAATTCAGTCTTAGGTTCTTCGCAGTTAATAAAAGATGGGATTCGTGTTCATTACACATTTCAACATGGCGTCGTTGTGGACCTTCCAGAATAAATGGAAGTTGTAGGTCACGCCAAAAGTAGTGTAGAAAACATAAATACATCTTATCTGGAGAAAGTAGATGCTCTCGTAGGAATCTGCTTCCATTAGCGGGAATAGGTAGACATGCGAGCTTCTCCCGCTGCAGGAACAAATCAGTATAGGGTTTGCTTTATTACGTGAACCAACAGTTCACTAGACAACAGTCGTACCGATACAACTCTACCTCCTGACATCTACCAAGCGAAAGTGGCCGCAACACATCTCCATCGCGGCTTTTTCAAAATCTTATATATCAATCAGGGCAGTAATCGTACACCCTATCAATTAATTAAACACCTAAGCTATACCCACTTCGGGCTAGCGTCCTGCTTCAGTTTCTTCCTACTCGGATGGTGATGGCGGGGAGAGAGAGAGAGAGAGAGAGAGAGAGAGAGCTAACTCGACTGACTGGCACTTACTCTCCCTAGCCTACAGTACCAGCCAATCATAACGCAGGGTTTAAACCTGCCAGCAAGTCGGAAGGTTTCCAACTTGAAACACCCCAAACGATCCACTCCAACGGCCTAACGTACTAAACATCATAGAACAAATGATAAAAATCCCTGAAACACATACGATGAATACGTAAATAGAAATGAAAATAAATACATATTTAAATAAATAATAAAAAAAACTAGCTATGCTGTCCCATTAAACATTTATTGTTGCCCATCATCACATCTAAAGTTAAAAAGCCGACACGTGAAATAATAAATAAAATTATATAAAAAATGAAAATAATGGAAAATTACAAAAAAATTACATACATAAAATATTACGTGAGTGAACTGTGTGAAAACATATACATTAATTTAATATCAACAGGGGCGTATTATCTTCGGGTGCTACAACGAGTTCCTGCCTGGATATACCTTATATTGTATGCTCAGTATTACAAGGAATACTGACGCAGCGCCCCAAAGGTGTTCATTAAACACTACAATTAAATAATGATATTAGCTGTTCACGGTAAAGTGAGCACATTTGAGACCCTAGTTACTTTTTCCTTTCAGCCATTTCTTGTCGTTTAACCAGCTTTTAATCCCGCTGAGCCAACGTGAGCACCTTCACAGTCCTGTGTGCGTTCCGGCTTGCATGTTTGTAGCTAAGACGGTTGGAGAGAGGGGTGCGTCTCAGGGCAAGCCCTACACGCCTTAGGCCGGGTTGAATTATCAAAATGGGCGCATGCATCGCGGCTGAGCAGGGATGTCTGGTGCCATGGCCGCAATTATAGCCATGGACACTGTAACATCTCATTTTACCAATATAATAATGGTATGAGTGTACATGATTTTATGCTAATTAAATTTAATGTTTGATGTGTGAACTGTTTTGCATAGGTTTAGTATGCAAGAGTTTTATTTTGACAGTTGTATTGTTTAAAAATGTGTGAAATTGTTACCTTAATTCGTGAATATTGTCTATGTGAATGAAAGTGTTTTGTTAGGGGAATAGTTTGTTTTAATGTTCTCGGTTAATCACGCTACACCAGTCAGAAATAAGAACCTTTTATTTTTATTAGGAACATTTAGAGTTTTTCGAATATTACAAATAATAATATTTCATGGATTAAAGCCTAGAAGAAATATTAATATCAAGAAAAACTATGAGCCCGAAGAAGATGACCTTGTCAATGAAATTCGTCTAAGTTTGACGACAGGATAACTGACAAAATTAGGGCAATGGAAATAACAAAAGCTTGAAGAATTCCATTTAAATATGATATATTTTAAGAGTAAGCGATTTATTCTTTGAAGTTTTCCTTTTAAACAACAAACCTCTTTTGCTTTATCAAAGCATTACATAATTATTAGAGCATTCACATTTGATATTTTTCATTGTTATTTTAACACCCCCGTCAATGAAAAAATATCAATTCCAGAAATAGAGGAACGGTAAATAAGAAATAAGAACCTTTGGTTTTTATTAGGAACAATTAATAACATTCAGTAAATTAGAACTTTTCGAATATTACGCATAATAATATTTGATGAATTAAAGTCTGGAAGAAATATTAACATCAAGAAACACTATGAGCCCGAAGAAGATGACCTTGTCAATGAAATTCGTCTAAGTTTGACGGCAGGATAACGAATGTCAGAGGCTGTTCACGATAAAGTGAGCACTTTTGAAATAAACCTTAGAAAATAGTCACTCTTCCTACCTGCATATATTTAAACGGGCGTAATGAGTGACATATGCCCAGTAAAGTTAGTAACGTTGGAGGGGAAAGTAGTTCCATATATTAACGTCGAATAAAAAGTGCTAGGTGTCCATTTGTGGTAACTTAAATTAATTCTCTTGCTTTCTGTTTTTTTATTGCATCGAAATGTAAAAATTAGCAGATCTGTACCATATTTACTTTTCTAATAATTTCACAGTTTCACTTGACCAACGCATGAATAAAGTGATGAGGCCCATGGCAATGTTAATTTTACATAAGGAGGAAGAGCACATTTCGTGTACACAAGTAGATCTTAAGCAGGGCTTTCAAAATTACTCATTTTACCGTGAACAACCTATAAGCGACGGTTTCCAGAGAGACATCTTGAAGACCAGCGGACGTCTCCAGCCAAGTCGACGGAACTCTATACTGTCCCGAGGTCGGAGAATAATCTACCTGCATTATCGACGTCCGGTGTTCCAGTCCTGAGTTCGACTCCATGTGTCCCGACTTGCGGAAAGACGTCGGGATTGCTGCCTCTTACTGAGTTGGGTTTCGACGCCGGGAGTCCTGGTTCCTGGAGCGACGTCAGGACGTCTATCGCTCGCAGGACCGTACGCAGTTCGACAACAGCTAAGTTCTCGCTTGCACGAACAGCCAATCAGTGCTCACTCCTTTTTATATATTGCACCTTCAACCGTGGTAGTTTTGGCAAATGTGCAGCGGCAGTCTTTATGGCTGGCATAGTGTTGGATAAATTTTAATAATTAATTTTAGTGTAATTCCAATTATTCAAGTGTTCATATTATTATAATTGAACTATAATTGAAATAAAAGTGTGAAACAAAATCACCAACTAATATCGTACAAATTGCTTTGTACGATATTAGTTGGTGATTTTGTTTCACACAAGGACGATAGTTATTTTGTTCCAAGATCTAGGATTTTATTGAATATATTTAACATTTGAAGCGAACCTTGTGATTATTCATACTTGATCATAATACGAAATGCCATATGTAATTTTAAGGTGTTTTCCCATAAATTGATATTTGACTGGTCGATTCTGTTTTGGAAGTTCTTAACAGAAATCATAATTCCCATAGCCTAGGCATACACTCATGTTCATATATCACACACCTAGTTGGACATCTTTGCATACCCCAACTTAAAAAAAAAATTGTGCAGCAGTATCACATGTTTCATAATTTTTATTGGCTTCCTCGCGTGGGGCCACATATCTTCACAGTCGCATATCTGTAACGCCGTACCGCTATAACACACCCCGAAAGAGGAATGGTCTAAATGGAAGAGCATATCAAACCAGGCAAAGTGGAGAGGGCCGTGGAAAAGATATGCGACAGTCGAAGAGAATAAATGAAATTGCTGCATTGGATTAGGGCGGGAGAAAGTAGGGTGTTTATTAGTTCGCGATGATAGACTTTGTGAGGGTAATGAGTGGTGATATGAAATGTGTCGAGCCGCTGTTGGATTGTATCCAGGGTCGTACCGCAGCATCACGGCCCTGGAGGAGGGGGAACAGAACTGCGCCACCCGCCCGCAGATACCAGTCATCTCTCTGGAAGCAGAAAAAAAAAAGGTTAGTTTCCAGGCATAAAGAATAGGAGTAATTAGGAAGAGGAAGGGGTGGTGGGACGATGTAATTAAATTAGATTACGTTCGTCATTATTTTGCTTGCAGAAATTAATTATCAGCGGTTACACCCCGTTAAATAGACTTAAGCCCCCTGGGGTATTATTCAAAGTCTCTCATTCCGACGAAAAACAACAGATTCTTTACAACTATCGGCTCAGACCACCATTCGGCATTCTAAGCTTGAAACTAAGTTCGAGTGACGTCACGAGGGGAGTTAGAACTTCTCAACAGCTCACGAACAGTTGGCAGGCTAGAATTTTGTAGGTAAACCAATATGGCGGGCGTCGGTATGAAATGTGGCCGTGTATTTCAATGATACGGAAATAAATATTGTTTAGTATAAAGTCAGTGCATCACGTGTTTGTGTTGTATGGAGATATAATTTTCCTACGCGTACATTTAAAATACGAATAATCATGAAAAGATTGGTTATAACTAGTACAAACATGCACCACACACGTCTGACATTAAACATTGTGCACAACATTATACAGACTATTTTACGTGTGGGATATTATTACACGCGCGTAAATGTATAATTACCCAATTGTAAATATTTATTAAATAAATTTTTAGTACCTTTTCCTAAATAAACATTTATTCACCTGTTAAATAGTATATGTTCGGTGGTCTAGCGGTTAAGTTGCGTGCTATGAAACATACTCGTCTCTACGATATGAGATCGAAATTCCCCTCCTGTGTAAATTTTTACTTTGTTTAAATATGTGAAATATAGTTATGTGATGCTATGCGGTAACAACATTTAAAAAAAAGAAAGCTTATAATCTGTGTACATTTGTATTTTGACCCCTAATAACCTACAGTTTGGAATGTTTTGGAGCTGGCTCTGTTATAGTTTATTTCATGTAAGTGGGATAAATTTTGAAGTTCAAGAAAAGTAGCACTGCCACAAGAAAAATAAGAAAAAAACGTTTGTAAAGAAATTTTTCGAGTCCAATGCATACTAGCATTTTCCTCTTTCCTCATGTTTCATGTCGTGACGAGCACTGGAAGAATAACGTTATATAACTTCCGTCCAGTAATTAATGTAGGATATGATGGCTACGCTGGCATTCCAAATTCATTAATTTTTGTAATTACCAAGTTATATATGTTGGGGTTCTGTTTATTTTGGTTCGAGGGAAAAGGAAACAGCGTTGAATTTGGGGGGGGGGGGAGGGGGGGCTTTACATTCACGTCTTTCGTGAGACATTATTTTGGTGTTTTTATGAGTGTGCAGCATTTTGTTTTGCATATTAAGTATTTTGATGGAGCAGTGGAAAATTTTGCTTGCTCGTATGGAAATAACATTCAAATTATTTAACTTGGAAAATTCTAATTTTAATGAAAAACAAAATGCGATTCATATACATCAATGTTCGCTTTCGTATAGATACAGCAATACACACACACACACACACACACTTGACCTGCGTGTTTTCATCTGGGACGAACGAGTATTTGGGTTTTCTCAGAGTGCTCCCATTTTAACATATAAATCTTATGGGCACAAGCTAGACGCTTTACTTCTAAAATAACCGCATTTATATAGAATAATGGCAGTTGATGTTCGGACTCCGCGAGGTAAACATCGATTTGGAAGCTCTATCTCGCTATACCACAAAGATGAATTGCGAAAATGAAGGTCTGCCTTTGACCTCAACTAACATGGAACCACGACATGTTCCATCGCTAATTGGTTGTCTCCAGTGTCGATTCTGCGATCGAGTATTCACATATGGTCAAAATGCTTGACGACATGAGAAAACGGCCTGTAAGAAGAGACCTTTTGGCGCGATGAAGCATTACGACAATGGCTACATGCAGCTTTTGCAAGATGATACACTGCAGGAAGATAGTCAGTTCTGCAAGGGTTCGTCTACTGGGAGCCAGCAAGTGATGCCATCAATACCTTCTCCAGTATCGATGGGTACCCTTTCCGAAGACGATAATGGCGCCACAGTTAATGCTAAAGTCGGAACGAGTGCAGTGCAGTCGGTTTGTGCGGAACGTACACTTGCGAGATGTCCGCGTGAAGTCGACGAACTTCAAAATAAACGATCATCAGCTCTAAATACTGACGAACATACAACTCCTGCTACACAGAAAAGTAAACTTGATATTGAGGTTGCAGCAGGAAGTGAAGACGATCATGAAGATAGCATTGATGATGACTATGGCGACAGTGATAGTGTTGAAGACGATGATTATTCCCTCGACGGTCCTGCACATTTCCGCAAAGAGTTTCCTTCGACAAGTGATGTGAAGAAGGCAGAACACATCGAGTATACTGACGATATGTTTACCGAAGATCCCAACAAATTTGTAGACAGACTTAAATATTTGCTTAGGAAACAACATGGGGATTATTGGGCTACGCAAGAGGTGGTTTCGATCATAAGAGCATTCAAGGATCGGAATTATAGCAGATGATGTGATGAACTGCTTTCTTCTGAAAATGTAATTACAAAATAATAATGAATGATTATAAAATAAATGTTTTTTCCTAATTTTTTTGTGTGTAGTATCCTTTTATCCCTCACAACTTTAAAGTGATGCTATGAGCACTCGCTTATAAACGTCAAGTCAATATAATGATAATAAAGACTTTAGTATAAAAATGTACGGATAGTTGACTGAATACACAAACATTAATTCTGTCGACATGTACAAATTTTGGAGACAGTAGGTGAATCTTTTATCTTATATGTATGGGTAGAGGCATCCGGCAAGACCATTTATTTCTAGAGACTGAGGAGGATTGGTGAGGATCGAGGAGGATTGGTGAAGATTAAGGAGGATTGGTGGTGGTGGATTGGTGGCGGCTTGGTGTCTAAGAAGAGCTTGCATGATTATCGCCCTAGCTGCCCTCGTACATTCCAAGTTTCCAGGGACCTTGGGAGTACAGACATTTAAATTTAACACCAATTAAGCCTATAAAATGCTGATCCATACCATTATTATAACATACTCGTGTATTTGGTCGCTATCAGTATGATGAGTCTGGTTTAGTCACATAAACATACTATGTCAAGATCACCTGCATCTAATATGGCGGTAGTGGCCTGTAACGTAATATGTTTGCTGACTTTTATGTACTTTTCTCGAGCTTTTGTTTTCAAGGTCATTCAAGGTCATGGGGTCAAGCTCATGGTAGTCTATATTTAATATGGACGCCGTAGACTGTAATAAGATATGCTTGTTGACTTTTATGCATTTTCCCTCGAGTTTTTATTTCCAAGGTCATTTAAGGTCATGGGGTCAAGGTTGATGTAGTCTGCATCTAATATTGTGGTGGTAGTCAGTAATGTATGCTGATAGATTTTATGTACTTTCCTCGAGTTTTTTGTTTTCAAGGTCATTCAAGGTCATGGGTCCAAGGTCAAGGTTAGGGGTCAGGGGTCTTGGGGTCACAGGTTAAAGTTCAATTACTAATGGGCATTGGCTTCCAAGATGGCAGAAAAGTGATGTATGCCAAATATGGTGGTCATCTACGAATATAGTGGTCTCCAGTAATGTGTAAACAAATGAACGAAAAAAAATCAGATGGCGGAATGAGTATAGGTGAGGGGAGTGGGTGCGAGGGAATTTGTCGTCTGCTGGAAATGGAACGAATGTGATTAATGGTGGAGTTGAGGAATATAAGTTAAATAAAATAATTGACATGTTTTTAAAACGGTTTTCAATAAGTTTTAACAATCCTAATCATTCAATTTTAAAAATAAATATTTGGGATATTTTGCAATATCTTGGGTTTTTTGAAATTTTTTGAGATTTTTTAGAACTTTTTGAATTTTTGCATTTTCAAGGTCACAAAAGTCATCTGCTTACAATATGGATGCAAGATGGCTGATGCTTAGGTCTGAGCCCTATCCTCTATACCTTGTATCGATTTGGCATAGGGTATTCCTATAAAATAATTATGGCCGCCACTGCTCTGTAGGTCCGAAGGAAGCCCCCCAAATTAATGAGATTGGCGAAAATTAAATTCATGGGGCTTGTTTTTTCACGAGGGGGGCTTCTACTATTTTTGGGGTCTTCTAACTTTTTTGAGGGAAAAGGGGAAATTTTTTACGGAAAAAAGGGACATTTGTAAGGGAAAAGGAAAATTTTAGGGTATATTTGGTCGATTTTGAAGGGAAAAAGGGTAAAAAATGGCGGACGGTGACGTAACAAGATGGAGGCTCCTCCGGATCCGAATCCCATCCCCGATCCCCTTGTGCCCAATCATACATTTTCCTACTACTATTCACTCTACAAATATATGGAAAGTGCGGCTTTTTCAGGCCACGTACATTTCAATAATTTGTATTAACGGTTTACAAATACATTTACAAAACACGCGAACTTAATGTTTATAAAATTCGCAATCACTTTAACACGAGGTTTTCCATGGCTCTGCAGTACACTTCGGCGGACACCAAAGTTAGGAATATAAATATAATCGATTTAAGTCTTGCACATTTCTTTCTTATTCAGCGCAGATTTACGTGAAATAATTTTTTTCCCAAGCACACAAATAGTTTGCTAAACACACGTGCCTCGTCCGTAACACGTAAACATCTATATCTCATGAAGGGGGGGAAAAAATACTCTTCAACATGGCCACCAACCACAGTTTCTCAAACTCCTCACAAAATCAACGAAAACTGTACACTAATATTTTCTTATAAAACACATATTTGTAATCATATACTATTGTTTACGAGCTAAAAAAAAATATATATAAAGTTTACTATTCGTGTCTTAAAGTAATGTTTTTTTTCAACAGATTTGTGAAATTTTAAAACAAGCAATTCTAGTAATATTTTGTTGTTACGTTGTCGACCGTGCGCGGAGAGACGAACGTTTGTCTAGCTTGGAGTCGAGAAAGTCGGTAAACCGAAGATGTCCGATTGAGTCCCCGCGCTAAACGGCTGATAACTCTGAATACCGTTTTGGATCCGACGATAATTTTGACAGTAGGCTCATGACGGCGTGGGCAGTTGAAAACGATACTGGTGCTGTCGCATGAATGAGTGCGCAGTATTGCGGCGTGCTATTCCTCTGGCGTTATATCTTGTACTTGGCTAAGCTTTATCTACATGAGGCGAAGGAATGCCAAGGAGGTACATCTTTAGCAGGGCTTCAGGAAAGTATGAACTAACCGTGGATGGCCTATACGTAGTGTTGTTCTAAAGCGCGCGCTGTGCGCAATCTTTGGAAATGAACTCGGGCTTGATTGCTTCGCAAGTTCCGAGGCTCGAACTGCAGGCTGCGGTGATATCTCAGCCGCCTCCTTCGAGTTTCCCCTCTGCTGTTACCGCTGCGAGGAGAATTTTCCCGAGCCTCTTTCCTCTACTTTCTCAACCCCCCCCCCCCCCCTCCCCTAGCGATTGCCTTATTCTTTTCCTTTTTAATCGCTCTCCCTTCCCCGGGGTGCTACTTCTGGTTACTTCCATTTGTTATGAGCTGGGCGCAGACAACGCGCCTTCCATTTAGTTAGATTGCCTCCCTTTTGCCCCTCTCGTTCTTCCCAAATGCCATTTTTTAACCGCTGTCACATTAACAACACAGCCAGCAGTATAAATACCAAAACAGCGCGTTTCAGCGAAATTGGGGGTCGGATTACAGTGATGGTAGGGAGCGCGGCGAAAGAGTTATCTACAGCCGATTACTAGGGGCGCGCGGTGGTTAGACTACGCGCCTCCCACCTAGACGAACCGGGTTCGATTCCTCGCGGGGTCGCTCCCGGGTTTTCGCATGTGGGAATCGCGCTGGACGATACCGCTGATTCGGCGGGTTTTCTCGGGGATCTCCCGTTTCCCCCGCCCTTCCATTCCGGTGCTGCTCTATACCCACCTCGCTTCACCCTCATCGGCTCTCAAAACCTCGATGTTAAGAGTAGCTCAAATCTCTTCACTACAGCCGATTATTGACGTTCGCACGGGGTTAAAATAAAACATATATTTCAAGGGAAAAGACGAAATGTTGGGATTTTCCGTAAACTTCAGAATCGAGATGTTAAGGTAGAATTAGAGCGCCTCCAATGACGCATTGTGACCAATTGTAAAACATGACGAACGCATTTAAAAATAGTGCACACTCCACAAACTGTTTTAACAACGTGTGATATACGTTGCATATGAAAGAAGAATGCATATATTGTGTAACGCTGTAACATTTTTTGCTAAGATTGGTTTATTTAAATGTTTCATAAATTAACAAATAATAATAAATTCTAATCAAAATTTAAGCATGCTTACAATCTGAATGTTCCAGTAATCACATTTTGTAAGAATACCTTCATCAAATAGGGTAATACAAATAAGTAATATGATTATATTTAAAAAGTGTGTACTTATGCTAAAAATAAATAAATAATTTTAATGTAATTTGATTTCAGTTAAAAAGTTTTTATTGATGTTATACTTTCTCATAAAATTATGATAAATATTATTATTCTTATTGTTGAGATTAAAGCTCCTATTGATGAAATAATATTTCATGATGTGAATATATCAGGATAATCTGAGTATCGTCGAGGCATTCCAGCTAAACCTAAAAAATGTTGGGGGAAGAATGTTAAATTTACCCCAATAAATATTATATTTAATTTCTCTGGCTTAATAATATGTGTATAAAATCTATTACTAATAATATTTTTTAAGATTACTACAACATTTTTATTACACAACCAGTGTAATTATTATCTACAATAGTGTTCCTTAATATTTTTTTGCGGATTTTTTAACATTTGGAATTGAAATACAGGTAAACGTTAATCGAAAATAGACTCTTATCAACTGACGAAAAAAAAAAAACATTTGAATAAATGAATTCTAACACGATATTTTACAGTACTACGAAATGAACATTTTCTTTTTCATGCAGAATAAATCATTCTATTCTTCTAATTTAGGTAGTGTGTGTGACAATTTTTTATGAATTTTGCATTATCTATAGCCTGGTTTAGTGCTATTTTTTATTATTTATTAGGAAGCCACTTTACTTCCACCTTAAAAGGCAGATGCATACGTGAAACCGAATGTGCTTTCAACGGTGCTGAGTGTTCTTATAGTCCATTGTTTTATGCACTAACCCATTACGCTAAATGCGTAAAAGGGCAATTGCATTTAATTACAACATATACCATATTAAATGTTTTTAATTGTCGTCCTGGCGTTCACGAAGAGAAAATTAAGAAACATTATCTAGCTGAGAATAAAAGGGAACAAACAAATAAGACACGAAAAAACGATGAGACCAAAACGACACAGTATAAGGTAAACTTAATTCTCAAACGGTGGCATCTATGCGAGGATCGATAAAAAATGGCCCGGTCGGGAAACGAACACGACGCAAAAAAGGAAGCTACGAATAAAAAAACCGACACGCGAATCAACATGAAGATAAAAATTACAATTCGTAGGCCGCTAGGTATACGTACATGCGTCTGAAGGATGAAGAAAAGCAGGACGTTGAAAAGTGTTCATTTTATCGTGAATGAACTGTAGCGCATTGAATCACCATTCAAGAGATGCCAACTAAGGACTGCCCACTGTTGTTGTGAATTTGACTTCTTGTCATATTCATACAAGAAATGTTTAGGGGCGTATTCCCAGCTATAGCTGGGTAATGAGAGATGATCTAGTAGAGCACAACTGCGAATAATGGGGTTTTTATTGACAACAGATCTTACAATAACATATTACGTGATTATTACTCGAGGGAGCTTATAAGGAATTTCGTTATTCTAATTTAAACTGTTATGATTATTTACCTCAAGTCACTCCTATGACAAGCTAAATGGAAAGTCCCCACCTTAATCATGGTTCCGGAGGCTGTTTCTGGTAAGCTGTTTTCGACGGCCGGACACGCCCATTTCCATGCTCTTCTCTTGGCGATGGCCTGACGAGGGTGACGCTGGCCCATATCGGCGCGTTCTTTGACATGTCCGTTGGCCTCAATTACTGGCCAGTGAAGGAGGTTTCTGCACCTGGCTTTTCGCAATGTGTTGCTGCAATCCCGCTCGTGTCTCCTGGTTCAATTTTTGTAGGTGTGATCAGGCAGGCCGCCCGCCTAAGGACAGAGCACATTTCAAACAAACATTCGAAAAATTCACTGGCCCCAACTACATGAATTGCAGTGCACATTAGTAGTAGGCAATGAGGAATGCAATCGCCAGGATTCAGGATTCGTCTCCGGCTCGTAGGCCATCTTGGATTCCGGACCTCCCGCTCTGCAAGACGCATCCAGTTCAACCTACTGGCATAGAGCGGGAACATTAGAAAGAATCTGAATTAAAATATATATATATAAAAAACGCTGTTTCCAGACACTGATGGAATATAACACCTGTATGTTAATTTTAAGGCAACCTGTACGGCAACGAGGGAATTCACATCCCTTGCGTGTGTTTTTATTTCTTATTCACGATTGTTTTGTGAGCGGTTTAGTAAATTAATGATTACTTCTGAATAGTATCAAGCCTTTCTAAAGTTCTACTATCGGGACATTCCTTCGCCTTGTGGAAACAAAGCTTGACTAAATACAGGAAATTACTACGAACGGACAACGATCGTACTCGCTTACTCGCGCGCACTCATTTTAATAATATTGTGCAAGATAACTATTTATTTCTAGGCATTACCAATACGCCTATTATCTCCCTGTTTTTAAACATTAATGATAAGTTAAATAGTGAAATTTATATATAAAATATACGTTAAAGTTCAATCTGACCGAAAATAAAATACTCTTATTATAATAAAAGAACAAAACTCTTGTAATACAGATACACGAAATATTTAGGAGACAACCACACATGCCGTACATAGTGTTTTATAAATGTTTGACTAAAAGTGTGGAGATGCTGAAGATATATATATATATATATATATATATATATATATATATATATATATATATATATATATATATATAGACACACACACACACAATACACACACAATGTCCGCTTGGAAAGAAAAAAGGTGAAGTGGATATGAGCAGTTATGTCATTGACAGGGAAAAAAAATCTCTCAATTTAAAATTTATTTTTCATAAAAATAAATCACGTATGTTGTTAACGAATACAATTCCCATTAGAGCTAACCGGAAAAATGTTATTTGTTTTCATAAAAACACTTGCTCTTTACGTAAATGCGAAAGTATTTATTTTACTCCTCAAACATTTTTACGCAAACTCGCTTCCATTTATACTGCAAATATAAAATATTAAAAAGGAAATTCTGGGGTAGGAAAATTTCCCAATAGCGCCCTCTCACATTTTCTGAAAATCCTAAAAACAGTAGTAAGTATTTATGTTGTAATACATGATTCAAGGGGCAAAAAATAAATGATTATTTGGTACTACAGCGTGATTATCTAAATATTCGCCGCAGCTTAAAATTTCAGGAAAAAAAACGGAAATTTAAATGACGTAGACGTAAACGTAACCCCGCCTCCACATCGGAGAGAGGGCAGGGATATTTTTTTTTTTGGCGCAGAACGGACAGAAATGAAATCCCTTTTGCAGGCACGCGAACAGTCGGAGAGAGGAAGGATTGTGCCCTCGGTAAATAAGGAAGGCGGTGGGTCGTTACAAATATTCCGGCGTTACTTCACGCAGTTTCTTTTTTTTCCTCCGGCCCGGAACCGGAAAAGCTGTTCTGCCCCGGACGTAGGAGGACGGGGAGCAAAAAAACTTGCGAACACTTCAGCGGGGTGGGTACGTCACATATCAACTGCCTGCTTTTCTTTAAATGCTACATCATATTTTGCAGTCCGTTCGCGGTTACTTCCAACTTTTCTGAAGCCCTGCTGAACTTCTACTTCCAGAATATCCCTCCGCCTCTGTCCAGAAAATAATAACAAAAGGACAATTCACTGCATTCGTGCGCACTCTTTGTAATAACATTTCGTATAAGAACTATTTCTTACGAGACATTAGCAACATGCCTAGTTTATCTCCGTTTTTATTCATTTAAATTATAAACGTAATATTATTATTTATGTATTTAATATAAGTAAAAGTTCAATTTAACCGAGAATAGGGTAGATTTACTTTAACACGAGTATAAAACTCTTGTTAAACATCTCATGCTAAGAAAACAACCAAACATGCTACACATAGGGTGATTTTTCAAAGGTTTGATTCAAAAAGTGTGAAGAAACCACGAATACAGTATAGTACTGCAGTGTCTGGGTCTTGTGTAGTGTTGAAACTTGTCCAGAGAGTAACTCTCGTCTTACTTAGGCCGCGTCTCAGTTTTAAAAATTCCCTTTTCGAGGGAGCACTCTTCCGCACAACCTAAACGAGAGCACTTCTTCGCGCTCTCTCACGCTCTCGCTCTGTGAAGTTGAGACAGCCACTCTCTCGTTTATCATCGACGACATGCAGACAGCTGATTCCGAAACGTGCGAAATAATGTTAAGTTAAAATCACGGTCGTAGTTATTGTCAAATATTTATGCATGTTCAAAACATTTCACAGATAATTACAGTGCTACCTGAATAATTGTAGCCGAATAAAATATAATTATTTTCCTTTTATATATGACCGTTATGTTACAGAAAGTACGACACTGTGTCAGAAATCGATTTTCGAAATCAACCTTAGAAAACAGTCACTGCTCCTACCTACATATATTTTAACGGGCGCCCTGAGTGACATGCGCCTAGTAAAGTTGGTAACGATGGATGGGAAAGTAGTTCCTTATCTATCGTCGAATGAAAAGTGCTAGGTAACGATTTCCGATAACTTAAATTATTTCTTTAGCTTTCTGCTTTTTTTCTTTAGTTCATCTAAGTGAAAAAAATAGCATATTTGTAAAATATCTTCTTTTCTAACAATTTCACAGTTTCACTGGACCGTCGCATAAATAACGTGACGAGGCCCGTGACAATGTTAATCTTACATAAGACAGAAGAATACAAAACGTGCATACAAGTAAGTCAGGCAGGGCCTTCAAAAGTGCTCATTTTGCTGTGAATAGCCTATACCTTTCTTCCCTGTTTTGTCCCGATGCTAGCAAGAGGATTAATTGTATGTGCGACGATCTAAATGATAAGCATTCAACAGGAAGTAGGAAAACGGTGGGCAAGAGAAACTTGACCGACCATGGACACGGTAAAAGGACAGAAAAATAAATAAAACTGCACCCGAACTGACAGTGGTATTCTATGTATGAATATCTGGAAAATGTAAATCAACATATTGTTCCCGCTTGAGACAGGGTCGTGTATGTATGAGAGGAGACCGGTGCTAGTGGGTATTGTATAGTATTATAAAGGGCTTTTCAACGTCCCCAGATTTAGACATGTAAGTTTAGCAGGGGATGGCTTACAGACTAACTGATAACCTAGCTTAAATTAACACCAATGCCTTGCCCGGGATTCGAACTTAGAGCCTCCCGCACCCCCGATCGGTGGCGCACCAATCGACTGCGCCACGGGAGGTCGGCGGTGCTACAGAGCGTATCACTCTTAGATTGCAGTGGGTGGTGTAATGGACATTCACTCTCTCTTTCCAATACATGGTTTCTGTCGTTAACTCTGACCTTGTTCCTGCGTGCACTGTTGCCTGGTGTGTTATCTTTATCAAGCCTAAAAGAAATATGCAATTTTCGTTGCGTGCGCGCCATACAATGATAGGGTTTCTCATAGGCTCCAGTTTCAAAGGAGCTACTTAGCTTTGCGTCGCAGGATTGGATTCCTTTACGAGTTGGCAGGGAGGTAAACAGATAAAAATTATCTTAATAAGGCCGTTTCCTTCACCGCCCATGTGTTTCTCAGCTTGCCAGTTACGTCACAAAGGTGAAGCAATCTGGCAACAGTGAGCATCGCAAGCCCTGTACTGCAATCTAAGCATGAGACGGACTATAGTAGGAGCCGGCTATCCTACTCGACCAGCCTCAACTAATTGGACCAGGGATGATGATAATGGGGAGGAGACGGTAGATACACGAGTAAAACCTCATACCCCAGCAGAGTCCGCTACACTTACCACACGACAACACTTCGTCTGAAAATATCCCGCTCACCAGAGCCTGGGATCGATCTGGGGAACTCGGATGTGGTTGGCTGTCACTAACCACCTGAGCCAATCGTGGATCCAGTGCGAATAACTGAACACTTCGTATCATGTTTGAGAGCACCTTCCGTATACATACAACAGGCAAACATTAGAAACACGCAATCGCACAGAGGAACATTTTAAATGAGTTCGCGCACTGCGAAACCTTTTCATAGCCCTTTAGGCTCGACTTCAGCCCTTTTGCAATCAATTTCGAATTCATAGTAATTACTAGAGATCTGAGAAATTCGCGACCTGTAGGCTAGACTCCACAGTCTTATGTACTCTCATACAGATATCCTCTGTTTATTGGTTGACTGTTGTGGTAGTAAAAGGCGGTGGTTGGGCGCACAATTTATTGCAGGTTTGTTATTGGCTCATTTATCTCCAGTTGGTGTCAAGCAACACGTTGACCAATTACAAAATTGACATGAACGTACACGTGTGTGAAATCCAACTTGTCTAGAAATGAACCCGCGAAATGATCAGGTCTCTAGTAATTACTGACAATGCACGATTATAGAACATTAACATTTTACGAGCTTTTAAATATTTCCGAGAGTAATTTTAATTTGTGTGCTATCTGCTTGTTGTAAAACGTCAAAAACATATTTATATTTCATCAGTAGGTTCTCGCCTTCTTGCAAGCAGGAAATAACACACAGTGAAAATTACATACAAATGTACTAAACAACTACTAAGTTGTAAATATTCTATAATCAAAGATTTAAATAATACCTCTGAAACTTAAATCATGACACCAAAACGAATAATTTATATTTGTATAAATGTGTACCAACTTCAGCGCGTTAAGAGTAATTTGCCAAAATATTTTCTGAATATTTAGTTAAGTGCATACCTTCTACACGAAATCCTTTCTGAAGATGAAAGACACAACATGCTTCGCTTGTGATGAGAGGTTTTTTTTTGTACCTTAATAATGTCTGCCGAGAATATTAGGACGCAAAATCATTTCTGACTGTTAATTAAATAATGGAAATTCCGGTAATTTTTACATGCACTTTATTTTGTTAGCTTCTAGCTTTTTTTCCACTGAAAGTTTTTTAATGTGTTTTATGAGGAAACGTTGAGCATTGTGAGCATTTTCAGTAATTTTTCCTTTTTTTTTTTTTTTTTTTTTTCGTTTATAGGAAAGAACGTCTTGTATCATCACAATGACGACACAATTCACGAACCTCTTTCCACGAATGAAAAACTCCTGGAATTGTTTTTAATCAAACACTTTTACTGCGGCAGAAGTTTAAACTGCGTTAAATATAAATCCGCTCGATGTACGCGCCGCACTTCATAAATTCGTTGTAAAATTTTCCGGAACTCAATACTTAACGAATACCGAACGAATAAAAAATGTTGCGAGATTAAAAACCACTTTTCTTGTTGTTTATTACCGTGCTCAAAGGCTATTAATTGGCTAAAAATTTTGGGCTTTTAAACGAGTTCCATGGCAGTTATGAAGTTCATTCCACTTCGCCTTGTTCCCATTTAGCCGTTCAATACGTTTAAAATACGTAGCATTAAGGTAGACGAGTAAAATTGTTGGATGTAAAGCTGTGGCGATTCAGAGTAACTTTATATCACACTTTTCACCTAAAATGAAGGCTCTACGTTCCCCACTTCGCCGTTAAACTTCCTAATTAAGTTTTATTTATGAATAGCCAAATAAATTGTACCGAATATTCGGACCTGCATTTGAAATCAAATTAGGTCTATTGCACTGTTATTTTTTTTTTTTTTTAATGTGTTTCGAAAATTCTTTTTAAACTAGTTGTCTGACTTTTCTTGTAACACCACAACTAGAATATCACATCTAAAAAAAAAAAAAACACTATTTTGTGAAACATACAAAATTGTTTACGCCATTCAATTTTTATAACGGGTATAATTTTATGTCTACAGCATTTGCCTGTTCAAATTCACAATTCCGCAGTAACATTTAGCGAAACTAGCTCCACTTTACTTGCAGCTTTGCCAAAAATTGTCTCGACCGTTCATCTACGAAGAATTACGTGTAAAAAAAAAATGAAAATTGGTTTAAAGTTGCCGAAGTTGGTGTGTAAAGTTACTCTGAATGACTGTAGCATCCTGGTTTAGCTTCTGTTTGCTAATTTTATTGTGTTTGATCAAAACGATCATTATTTTAAGTGAATTAAACATTTTTCTCCTTGTTAATGTATTTCATGGCGTTTCCCTCCAAGCGGCGCATGAGCATCTGAATAATAGAATAAATAATCCTCAATTTTCCTCAGTGAATAATGAACTAAATGAAACCAACTCGCGTGTTTCGTTTCAAACTGTGATCAAATCTTCATGGCTGTGGATTGTAGCTCGCACAGGCCGATTATTTGTCGCGCAACACGCGGTAATAACGTTTATAAATATTTCACAACCATTCGCGCTCTGGTCTTTCATTTTTTTTTTCTGTTTATGCGATATAGGTTTTAAAACCAAATTGCTGGCAACGAATCGCGTGCAGCTGGAAATGGCCGCTCGTCATTATAGCGAGCGAGGCAGCATGTATTATTCCGCTTGCCCTGACGCGTCGTCCCGTGTCAGTACGGCCCGTACATATGTATAGGCTGTTCACGGCAAAACGAGCACTTTAGAAAGCCCTGCTTAATATCTAATTGTATGCATTCAGACAACAATTACATTAGAAAGCAACATGAATTAAAATTTTCGTATGGCATATTAAATTACTTCTCATTTCTATAGGCCGTTCACGGTAAAGTGAGCACTTTTTGAAGCTGTTTCTTCAGACATGATAACCAATAAACACATTTCATTGTGGCCTTGGACATTTGGTTTTGGGTATGGTGAATGTGTACACTGTGTTTATTACTCACTTGGCAGGGTTTACATTAAGAAGTGGTGGAAGGGTATAAATTGGTTGAAAGGAAAAAGTAACTAGGGCTTCGAAAGTGCTCACTTTACGGTGAAAGGCCTAAAATATCTCCAACAACAGTTGATCTTTTATCTTTGTGAGTATTTCAGTTGCAAGGCAAAAAAATAAATATAAATTAGCACATAATAAATTAACAAAGTTTTACCAATTCCTGCATTTTAATAGTTACCATAACATCACAACGTGATATTAGAACTCTTTTGAAAGTGAGTCCACCCCTTATTTTATCCATGAAGTTTTAAAAAAGATTACACAAGTTGTGTAAATGTTGTGCGATTACTCTTAAGTCTTTCAAGAGTTACAATACAGGTTATAAAAACCCAATTTTAATTAAGTTAAAAATCTTGACAAAAGTCCAAGGTTAAAAATAGTCTTTTTTTCGAAATATTTTGTTGCCGAAAAGTTTTGTTGCTTCCATCATTTGTGTTATTTCATGCTGAAAAGGTGAAAAAGCTTTCCTGACTACGAAGTCTTGACACTAGCCCTTCAGTCACGGGAATTTGTCCCAGGAAACGACT
This sequence comes from Dryococelus australis, assembly GCA_029891345.1. Lineage (NCBI taxonomy): Eukaryota > Metazoa > Arthropoda > Insecta > Phasmatodea > Phasmatidae > Dryococelus > Dryococelus australis. The sequence continues at coordinate 60,090,209 of CM056995.1, forward strand.
AGGAAGTCAGTATCGCCATAAAAATGACATGGCATGGCTAGGCGACTTCGTTCATGGTAGCAGTACGGAGACAGCATGGTAAACTTGGACCGCACTACAAAGACAGTAATATAATAAAATAACATTCGCGCGTCTACAAAAAATAGCACTAAACACTGCCGGGGAAATAAGAAACACTTTGTACTTACCTAGGGTGGCGGTAAAACAAGATTTAAAGCATTACGCTGAAAGTTGCAAGCGTATATAAAAAATAAGTTATGTCACTTTGAGATCTTGAGAGAATAAGGGCGTAAAAGACGCTGTCAACACTTTTCAGCGATACATCTATCGACACTGCAATCTATATATCGTTGTTATGGGGTTACCACATAATACCAAATCATTATTTCATGACATTGCGTGACCAAATTAATGATTGAAAAAACTTGTATATAAGTAACAAACCCGAAGACAGTTAACAAATTATATAAACGCATGGTATACACAGATTATGTTTTACAAGAAATGCTGCGCTTAGTGGCGCTCAATAGAAACCACAATAATTATAAATTAACAACGACAGTTGGTCTTGAAGTGGAGGCATTTTTAGTGAAAAGTAGACAACATATTTTTACTTTAAGTAAATATAACGAGAAAATATTACGAGAATTAGTGGCATGTCAGGCTTCAAACAACAATAATATTAAACATTTATTTACATTAAAGTTTCTTATACGTAATACAATTTGTTGCACGGACATTTTACGAATAAAAAAATAGTCCTTTAGTTAAAGAACATTTAAATTGATTGCAGGAAAATAGTAAGGGCGGGAGCTTTGCAGAAAAAATTTTGCCTGAAACGGCCAATACACAAACGAGCAAAGTAAATAAAGAGACTAATTGAACACAAAAATGCTCACTGTGCCAATGAATGACACACACTCCACTACCCAAAGCAGACCATGGCCAGAGAATGTTCAAGAGGGTCCAAAATAAAACAATATAAAGAGTATACATTACTAAGATATTCCCAAAAGTTATCACATGACACTAAATAAATCCAAAAATAATAATAATACCATCATCCTCTATATTCTTGAGAAGCAACAGGTAGGTTTACCATACGAGCACCTTGAGGTAAGGAAGGAGCTGAAGTAGGTTGTGGTGCAGAATTGTTGGGAAGATACCGGAATTTAAGCCATAACCACAAACAAAGGTCTATGCAAAGTGTAGTAATGCTGCAGGAAACAATAATCCACAAAAAACCAAAATCACAAGTATTTGGTTGGATATACTTTGGACGAAGAAGATGTAACATGTCATTGAAGTTGGCACCGTGAGGTTGTGATGTCAACGAAGTATCCAGCTCTTTAATGAATGAATCAGTGAAGGTTAAATTGGGAAACTTGGAAAATTGAAGTGGTATGAGATTAGCTGCAAGTTTGGGTACCTACATGCATAGGTAGAGTAAGATTAATATGTATGGCTGAACTAATAGAACCAAAAGTTTTGAAAAACTGGCTTACAATATCACAATGGGTAGCAATAGCTAGGTATTCACTACCATTTAAAGTGAGATATAAGGGACTATGGCCTATTGTAGTAGATCTACCGAGCAATGTGATATCAAGGAGAAAATTTGTAGCAAATGGCCAAAAGGAAGGTGTTTTCTGAAGAAAAAAAAAGGAAGGTCAAGATTAACAATAGATTAGTCACAAAAATCCAAATAAGGTTTTCCAGAAAAAAGGTTGCACTCACAACTATCAATGTGACAGTAAAAAAAATGTTAAAATAGGAGGACAAAGAGTGATTCTATGATTTTTGCACTTATGTAATGCCCTGTGGTTAAGTGACGCAAATAGTTTTCTGTCTGGGCTAACGACTAAAAATTCATTCACTGATAATAGCAAATACTGTTTTAGTTTTTCCACTAGAAAGGGCAAGGGGAAGGCATGACATTAAAAAAAAACTGTCCTTGTTTACCAAAGGCACGTCAACAATAACGTTTAAAGAGGTATTGTAAATAACAGCTTGCAGAGAATAATGGATATAATACATGTACAAGTTTTCCGGTGTCACAGGGACTATAATATATAATGGTAAAAAAATTAGGTGTTGTATATTATTTAAAATGTTAACAAATGCCACTGGATTAATTAAAGTTGAACTCAAATAATCATGAACACTGGTTTCTATAGCATGTTTCAAATAAAAAATTTCCAACCTCGCATTGGACACACCTTCAGTAACATGCAAAAACATAGTGTTAAGGTTCACACGAAAACCGATTAACATATTTTTGTCAAACACTTCATGTAGAGTTCTATTCATTGCTTCATCAAAGGCGTTATTATATTGAAAATAATTATTTGCCAACACTTGAATACTTTTAGTACTGTTCAACATTCTATCTTCCATGCAACGCAACAATATTATATGATTAGCTACATTAACAGCAATATCTTCTTGATAGTTTTTAAGAGAGTTTAGTCTGTTTTCCAAAAGCTCAACATCTTGACTGTCCGGCGTACCGAGCGTAGCTTTTAATATTTTGCCTCCAAAATCAAAGATACCACATGTTTTCCTAGAGGTGGAAGGCAGAAGTGAAGTCAAAACTGAAATCTCTAATTTAAACGCTTTGGAGTTTTCCTTCAATTGGTTGACAGGAAACTGGAAGTTATGATACAAACTTGAGTTTTGACTTACGTCCCGGATTTCCTTTTCATGTTTGAGAACGATATTTTGGAGCATTTCGTTTAATTCACAAGACTCAATTTCAAGTTCCCAAAGATTGAAATCGAGCACAATGGAATCGTGACTGTTTTTAAATAACACATCATCTTCTCTTTCGAACACAACTCCAGAATGGAGATTTTTACCGTTACTGAAGACTCAGACAGTCAGTGGCCCGTCAGGTACCACCACATGATTCAAAGTAGCTAACTGTAACGCATAAAATCAGAACAGGTTCACACAGGAACAGGCATGTACTAAAACAATAAGGAATGAATACCCCCGATAATGAATTTACTTCTTCGCCTAAATCCCTGATTGATATACCACATTAATAAATACAAATGAAAATCAACCCAATCAACTTTATGAAACATCTACTACAAACCCTGACTCTACAAACTAAGAAACCCAATAAAAAACACACACAAAATTAGAATGAAGACTTAAAACTAGGGTATCATGGATCTTTATTTTCTTTGAGTAGGCCTACTATAGAATGAGTTGTTCAAAAGAACCAAGGCAGACTTAGACTTGTGGGTGATCAGTCCACAGCCAGAAACAAGCCTGGACCAAACACAACAAAAGAATATAGGGCTTAACTCACACACAGGTAGATTATGCAGCTTCTTACAATGTGGACAACAACAAATTAAGCGGGAGCCCTAGAATTAAAGGGATTTAAATTGGAAATATGTGAGCGCGTTATATAGGCTCTCGTTTTAGGGTCGGCCAAGCTAGCTGTAACAGGGATTAAAAAGCGTTGGATCTGGTAAGAACCAGTCCAACGGTATGACAGTTTAGCCATAAGTTTATCTACTGCCCTACTAATAGGATGGGCTTTTTAGAGAACTAAATCTCCTGTTTTGAAGGGATTCTCCATCCTATTATTGTTATATTTAACACGACTCCTCTCATGAGACCGCTTAAGGTTCTCGAGGGCTGCTGCTTAAATTCCTCGGAAGTCAGACACATCATCTGGAAGAAGATCACTCAACTGCCACAGATTTGAAAGTGGATAATTAAGAACATAAGTGAACATTAAACTAAAAGGCGTAGATTCACGAGACTCCTGACTGGCATAATTGAATGCCATCTGTAACCAGGGAAAATTCTTAAAGAAACACATATGTCTGAAGATCTTAGGATTGAACTGAGAACCGCCTGATTACAAGAAAACCTTATGTCTGTTCTGGCCAATGCTAAGCCAATAAACAGAATTGTGGTTTTTTGATTGATATGGCATATAATTGAAAGAAAGATCATTTAGGAAAGCGTGCAGAAATCCATAAATTTGCATTGGCATAATAGTGTAGGTTGAGCATCATATTTCATTTGGCAGCCAACGTCTGACCATCCTACGTCCTAAGACAAGGGCATGGCAAGGCCGGATGTGCATAAAAACATAGCAAAACCAACATAGAACCAAATGGCAAAAGCCAAGCAAAAAACAATTTTTCTGTAAAGTGTAAGGGTGAGTTGACTAGTGAAGACGACTTATAACAGAAACAATACAGTGTGGTAATTGTCTTTCTAATTTTATTATCTTTCATCTTTACATTTGTTTTCAATATTACATGAGGAAAAGCTAACATGAACTTCTCTGCCCGTATTCCAAATTAATTAAAATATACATAAAACACCAAGTTACAATAAAAAAAAACGTGAAATGCAAATATTTCTCAGGTACAAAAAATTGCTGTTACCCAACTAGTTCTTTGATTTTTCACACTAAAATATGGGTAGCATTTATGAAAATAACTGGCCATTTAGTAATACAGAAGGCCATCACAAAGTACACTGGGCAAGTTACCCCAAAATTACAGGCGTCACAACATGGTGATTTAAATTCTATCATACCAACATTTATTTATCAACTTTAGAGAATATATTTGTTCCTACAAAAGGCAAGCCAAGATGGTAACACATAGTAACTTACTTTATTTGTCATGAATCAATATTGCGTGAATAATGTAACCTCTAATTTTTACACAGTATTTTTCACACATATATCATCTGCTCTCGATCCCAAGTGGATAGGAGCAATTGCTGAACAATTTCCAGGCTTAACTCCCACGAACAAATACTATTTTCAAGAAGTTTATAAAACTTCGTAAAGTTTTTCATTAATTAACAAATATCAAATACCACAAAAGTCACGTACATTGACTACATTAGCCGTATAAGGTGTGACGTGGTTACAAAAGTTAACAGCACATCCTCAATAAGTCATGACTTGTTGCAAAAGTTTAACACCAACTTTCATCATTATAGTCTGGGTTACAAATGTTTACGACCAAAAATTCCTGTATTAATGACTTGGTCACATACTTTTATAAGGTTTGGCAAACTGGTTACAGAAGGTAACATTACCCATTGTAAAATCTCAGATGAGAAGCCAATATTTCGCGAACATATAAAATGTCAAAATAATTCGACCATCATGGCCCTCGCCTAACGTCCAAATGACGTAAAGGTCCTACAGCTTGAAGAGCCTACATTTATGTATCAAATCCAGAATACTACTTATCTTGTAGAAGTATGCCGCCTCAAGGTCACTGACTGACCCCGGACGAAGCATGTACATGGATTAAATACACAGTTCCGCCACATGGCGCCACCAATCACAGCAATGATACGTAATTTTCCTCAGAAAAATAACGCGATTCCAAGACTTAAGTGGTATCTTCAATACTTCTTAGGGGGGTTATGGGATTCACAACCAATGGTGGTGGACGTTACCAAATAAGGTGAACCGATGCAGCCATCTCGCATTTCTCTAGGGGTTGTCTACATAATTGAAAAATAAACCACCAATAATAATTGAATACGCAATCACACTTCAGGCATGTTGACCAAGAGGCCGGAACTTGCATAACCCAACGTCACAATTTTGTACTTCTTGCACACAGGTAGCGAGCAATCAGCAACGCCGGTCGCCGATGGTGCTGATATCAGGTGGCGAACCGGCAAAACGGCCTACCACGCACAGTGTTCTGCCATGGCTGCGAGTTACTGCATGTGAAAAGATAGCACGTATATTGACACACGTTTTCCATTACCCCAAGTGTTCCAGTGTCTATTTAAGGTAACGTGAATATGGCGAGAACATTGCAGGTTTGTTATTAAATAGATTTAAGCCATTTTTAGAGTTTATAACACCAAAACTGGCATGTTTAAATGTAGGTGCTTGTCGGGCATTGCACCGTAAACATGTCGGGTAACCAAAACACAGTCATTATTCGAATTGGTGATTATGGCGACGTAGTCCAGATCGCTAATAGTTTATTATTAGAGTTCATTAATAATATTCCGAGGGCGATTGGCGACGGGGACCAGCCCGTCACAAACGTAAAAGTGCACATTAGGCCAACGTTGCACCGAGAGACATCTTTGGGTATGATCGGTAGTTGTTACAGATATTCGATGGCATCGAACCATTGCTGTGATACCTACAAAGAAGGTGGACTGCAACGACCAACATGGCTGCTGGCCACACCTACCAAGATGGTGGACAGTGGCTGTGACGCCTACCAAGGTGGCGCCTCGCATCGACCAACATTCCGAGCTGTTGTGGGTAGAACATCGGGCTCGTGGATGCTCTCTCCGGGATCTGTCCATGCCTTGAAGACCAGCGAAGGTTTGCAGAACATGTCTCGGTAAATAAATGTTCTACAAGCACCACTTTGTGTCAGAAAAAAAAGCTATTATCTTTGCCCCTATGTTTTTACTTTTGTCAAACTCATTGTCTTCTAGGAGAAAAATACGGTCAAATATAGCATTTAAAAGTTTGCATATGCAGTTTCCTTAAGTGGCAAGAGAAAAGTACAAACATAAGGGCGTAGTGTAATCTGTGGGCTTTTATCGGGTGTAATAAAACCTCTATGTTACAGATATAATTTAGACTTCTACTTAAGTTGGGAAGATTAGTGTTAAAAGTTGGCAACCAAAGATTTTCGCACTAGGTAACCGTTAGTGTCGCATGTGTACTACGTTGCACTCTATTTTCTACGTAAAAAAAGGGTAATGCTCATAAACATAAATCGAATATGAAATTACTTCATAACAAAGTAAAATATTTTTCTCTTTTATTATTCACGTTGCTTAAAATTTTAATTAAAAGTCTACTCTTTGGAACACAGCTCACCTAGCGGCGGAAATGTTCCCTATACCAAACTCCCCATAAGAAACCTAGTTTTGTTCCTAACCTGAATAGAACTAACCTTAACCGGGTGAACCACTACTACCGCAGATCTCGTCCACGAGCACCTCGACGACCAAACGAAGTCGCTCCGACTCACAGGTCGCTCTCTCCGCGCTGCAAGTTGAGTGCCGTTCAAATAAGAAATTCTCCTCGTGTAGTTTGAGGGGTGGAAGAGCTGGAGGGGGAGATGTCTGCAACTTTGTTTGCGTTTTAGTGGCTTTTGTTTGCATGTTGTTTGATGCAAGAGCTCAAAGCATTTGTTTGTTGAAGTAAATATTTTATATGTTTACTATCTGTACCCTCGCCCGCTTAGCTGGGCATTGATTTATTTTGAAAATTATTTTTTCTTTATATTACAAACATTTAAATTTACATTTGAAAAGTAGCTGTCAAAATTTAATATTTTTGGTTAACTAATACAGTTATGGCAAAACTTGATTAGTATAATTTAGCAGCTAATTAAATTATTTACAAAAAAGTTTCGTGAAATTTTTTTGTACATCTACACACCTCAGGTCGGGTTTCTTTATTGTATGAGCGCATGCATCGTGGTTGAGCAGGGTTGTAGTACCATGGCCGCAATTGTAGCTATGCGCACACCACGAAAGAAGAAGGGTCTCAATGGAAGAGCATAACAAACAAGCAGAGCGGAGAGGGTCGTGGAAAATCTATGCGACAGTCGCAGAGGATAAATGTAATTCCGTTAACTTGATTAGGGCTGGATAAAGTAGGGTATTTCTTAGTCGGGAAGAAAGACTTGTGTGTGTATGATGCGGGGTGAAATTAGATGAGAGCGCAGCTGGTGTGTACGGCGGGCACAGAACAGCCCGCCGCTGATGCCAGTCATCGTTTGTGCGCAGGCGCCCTTGACGTTGAACTACTGTCAATACTGCCGCGCAGGCGAACAAGTACTGCAGCACTGACAGCAGCATGTTGGTGCAGGGCCATCCCTGCTTCTCGTCGAGTGCGTCGGAAGACTGGACAGCTCAGTCATGGCACCTACTCCATCTTCGCTCTTTCGCGCTGACATCCATGCCATAAATGAAGGTGGGGAGAGCTCTATAGGGAGCCACCCCCTCCCCTTCCACCAAAATAGTCAGTCGGTCTGGAAATGCGAGACATCCGGGACCTACCAGTGGTGGTGGCGGCGGATCCGCTGGCCCTAGAGTGAAGGCTGACATCGGTGGTGTTTCCAAAGTCCGATGCTATCCAATCCATTCATCACGCATCCACAGTCGACAGCCCAGAGAATCCAACAGTAAGCATAGCTACACTTCGCATTTTTCAGCACCTTGAGATCCCCCTCCTCACCTTGATCATTGGACCACCTCCAGCAGATGCACTTCACCATCTCGTACTGAGCTGCCCAGGTTCCCGACATCCACAACGACGGCGTTCTCTCACCAGTCAGTTGGTCCACAGGCTGGTATTGGAATATTTCCAGCCACCCCAGAGCCTGGAGATCCCTATCTGCCACCTTGGGAGGCGACGAGTTGCGTAATAGCCGCCGCACACAAGCTGCCATGGTCCCATCACACTCGCAGAAGCACCTAGCCTTCGCTGGTCTTCAAGTCATGGGCAGATCCCGGAGAGAGCATCCACGAGCCCAATGTTCATCCCACAACAGCTCGGACTGTTGGTCGATGTAGTCCGCAATATTGGTTGGCGCCACAGCCACTGTCCGCCATCTTGGTGGTGTGGCCAGCAGCCATGTTGGTCGATGCAGTCCACTTTCTTTGTAGATGTCGCAGCCATGGTTCGATGCCATAATGGATGTTCTTCCCCTCGACATCCCCAGAAACTATTTAAAAAAAATCGTTTAAATAAAAGATATATTTATAAAAATTATTTCGTTAAAAAGTATAAAAAATTAACACATGAATATCACCGAGCATATGTCGCCATGATGTCGCAGAGCAATATTTGCAAGCATCGTAAAAAATGTTTCTGGGCCGATTACCATACAGCATCTTTGTCTTTTCGGTAAGCTGGCCATTATCTTTTATATTCTGACTCGGTAACGTTTTCGATACAGAGCTCTTTATCATAATAACGATATAAATATGATGTATTTTTTCCGACAAACTTTGGAAAGTGTTCTAAATAGACAAGATGTTAGCAAGCTGTTAAGTGCATGATGTCTTTTTTGAGACAGAATGTTTGCCGCAAGAATAAAGAAAATGGGCCAGTGTATTTTAGTATAACAGATGGATATCACCGAAATATGTCGGCATGATATCGTAGAGCAAACATGTTGCAAGCATCGTAAATTTGTTTCTGGGCCGATTCCCATACAGCATCATTGTCTTTGTGCTAAGCTGGCCATTATCTTATTTATTCTGGCCCGGTAACATTTTGGAGACAAGGCTCTTTATCACAATAAAGATATAAATTTGATGATTTTTTCCCGGCAAACTGTTGCAAAGTTGGTGTGTGTTGTTCTGAGGGGTGCAGTCTGGAGAAGAGGCTGGCTTCGTATTTCGTGTGATTGAGCCCCATGGACATATAGCTGGGATTGGTTGAGGATAGACCCCGGCTATGGCGGTCGCTGAGCTGCTGATTGATAGAGGAGGAGAGGAGGCAAGTATCATAGGAATATTGGACTATGTGGGTGACTGGGGGGATTTTGAGGTCAGCTATGTGGAGTGCAAAGATGAGGGGACTTAGAATGGAGCCTTGTGGGACACCAGCTGGGATGTAACACTCGGAAGAAGCGACCATCCAAGAATGAACAGAGGAGACTTATAAAGGAGGGGGGGGGCGGGGTACATTGTGGAGAGTCGGGTGATGAGTTATTGGTGTGGGATGGAATCGAATGCTCTGGCTAAGTCGAGGAGGACCATGTCAGTGTGTTGGTGGCATGAGAAGACAGTTGCTATAATTTGTTTTGCATGGGCAATGGCATGGGTAGTGGAGTGATGGGTGTATAAACCGAACTGGTGGTTGGTGAGGATGTTGGCAGCAAAGACAGCTAGGAGGAGGTGGTGATGGATAACTTTCTCGGCTACTTTGGAGAGAATGGGGAGGAGAGAGATGGGATTATATGATGAAGATAATGGTGGGATTTATATGGGTGATTGGTGATTAATATGATGGTTTTCCAGGAAGGAAAATGACAGTGGAGGAGAACAGCATTGATGAGGCGGGTGAGAATGACTGGCTTCACTGTGAAACGCGTGGAGGAGTGGGACTGGTATGAAGTCGGCTCTGGGAGCAGCGAGAAGGCAGATGGTGGAGAGAATGAAAAAGATTTCACTGGGGGTGGCAAGGTGGAAAGAAGGGCGATCAGGGAGAAGAGGAAGAGTCATAAGAGTCATATGGTGTGAAAGTGTGGTGGCGTTATCCTCATCCTCAGCTGAGTCGGAGGAAGAGAGAGGAGGGGGAACCAAAGTGAATGTGGTTTGGAGACATTCCGAGATGGTCTCCGATTTCTCGGCAGCTGACTCGAGGTGTTGGTGGCTGTGGTTAGGGTGGGATGCAGAGGAATGGGGATGCTTTCAGGTGGTGGATGTGGGTCCAAAGGAGCCATTGAAAGTTGGAAGTTGATTAGAGTCGCAGTGTCGCCTGGCCGGGCTTCCACTTCTGGACCGACCACCGGCACCAGCCCTGCAGGAGGAGATATGAGCTCATATCCTGCGGTAGGTGGGATGCTTGCCATCGGTCACAGAAGAGATTCCGCAGGTAGAGTGCTTGTTGGATGCAGTCTGGAAGGGGGGCTCATAAGGGGGAGCAAATTGAATATGGGAGTTGACAGCTGTTTTGATGGCATTGGTGAGGATTGTGGTGTTATATTCAATGTCCTCCGGGGGGTTGATGGAGGCTGTCAGAGATTCGTGAATGGAGGATTGGTAGCCAAGCCATTTGGCAGAGTGGAAGTTGAAGCAAGGAAAGTGGAGAAGTGAGTGAGGGAGATATAGGAGGAGGCCAATGACTGATATGTGGTCTGAGGAGCTGGCGGCGATGGTGTGGATATCGGATATGATGAGGCGGTGGGTGGAGATGAAGTCAAGAGTGGATGGGTGGCAGTTATTGTGGGTGGGGTGGTAAATGGGGGAGGGGGGTGCTAAGAGTTGCAGAGAAGAGCGTTGGAGTAATTGGCATATTGAGGTGCCGTGGTGGTTGGTGAATGACATCCCCAGGATGGGTGCGTGGCATTGAAGTTCCCATCGATAACGACGTGCATGTCTACATGGCAGAGGGCGGCAATGGTATCGGAGAGGAAGGGGTGGTTGGATGATAGGTAGAGGGAGATGAGTGTGATGGGGTAGGGCTGACCATGGAGATTCACAACGACTGCCTCAGTTGTGGGCGAAGTGGGAATAGAGCATGGGTGATGAAAAATAGTGGATTTTAGGAGGAGAGCAACCCTGCCGCCATAAGCGACCTGGTCAATACGGTGGATAGTGTTGACGCCAGCGCCTATTACATCGTCTGCTATTTGCAATTGTTCCAAGAACTTGGCATTCACCATGTTGACTCGTCTCCCTTCCTAATTCCTCCCCAGCTCTCCCTCTCCCTATTCGCCTTACTTCTGACATCACACTTTGTTTCAGTGTATTGAATAGCTTATTTATGTATGTGCATGCATGTTGCCCCTCCTATTCTACCTCTAAGATCGCCTGAGATTCGTCTGAATCGCTGCTACCATAGTCGGGTTTGACTGCCTTTGACCAAGTTACTCGTACACACCTTCTGTGAACATCATGGAAAAGTTGTGCACACCTTGTACTTTTTCACGGTGAGTCGTGGGAGCACTAACATGTTTAGGGTTTTGTAAACTTTTAATAATGTGTGGCATTATCTAGTGAGTCCAGGGTAGCTATTAGTCTGGTAATTATTCGAAATTCTGTTTCGGCCCGCCTTTCTAAACGTTTTCTGGTGTAACTTAATTTCCTGGTTTGCTGGTTGCCTTGATGTTTTAATGTATTCTTAATGTATGTTTTGCTGCCTTGTGCTCTTTTGATATGTGGTAAATTATCCCACGACTCGTTCGATGGGGCCTGAAAGTCACAATCATCAATGCTTTTAGAGGTTTTTAGATGTTTAGCTTTAAGTGTTGGGCTGTGATAATTTGAAACTAATTGGCCATAATCTTGCTTGTTCTATTCAATATGATGTTCTATTGTGTCTTATTAAGGTGATGCTATAAGGGGCCAACAGGGCTACCCTCCCTTATTGTTTGCGATTTACTGTTTGCTTGCCAGGATATGACTTTTTCTACTATAGTGAGTTTTGAATGGAGGCTTATTGGGCCAGCACGGCGCCCCTCCGTGTTATTATATGAATTAGAATTTTGGGTGAGATTGCCATTTACATTTGCAATATTGTACAAAGCCTGAAACCTTAGTTAATTTAAACTCTGTATCTTTATTTTTCGAGGTTCTTTTAAGGTTTTGTCGGTATTATTATATATTAAACAAATATGGAATGTTTTATTGATGCAATACTATATGATTGTGTTGTTTTGCATGACGTTAATGTATTTTAATAATTGCCTTGCAAGGTTATTATGGTGTGGATACTGGCAAATAACTTTTGATTGGAGGCAATCTCTTTAAAATATAGTTTCACTATATTTCAGTGTACCTGAATGAATTTGTGTATGAAGCATTATGTAATATGCCTTTTTATCCTTGTGTAAATAATTTCTAAGATACAGTTCTCAAATATAATATTCGCAAAGTGGTTTTAACAATGTTGTCGACTTACAGAGGAGCTGTAATATTAATTTGAAAATATAAAGCTTGAAAGTCCTCTTTTTTTTTCTTTTTTTTTTTTCCCCCAATAATTTTTGTTTGGTACAAATATTCACTGCGACGACTCTGCGATTTTTGTCATTTCTGTCTGTCGTTTTGTTTCATGTCATTATGGCCACCAAAATGGGCTTCACATTTACCTTGCGAAAGGATAAGTTTAACAATTTTTTACTCCACTTGGAATGTCATGTCGAGGACGGCGCATTGGTGATGGAGCTTCACCGAGCCATGGTAAACACCTGGCGCAAGAGACAGCTTCAAATAACGCAACCTCCCATGCAGCCTGCCTCGGAGAGTGTTGCCTCAGAGGCTCCTAAGTTAGACAAACTGTTTCTGACCTCCCTTCAATCCTTGTCTCCAATAACCACCTTGGAGCCTGTTGACTTTTAAGAATTCTTTATCGTGGTAGCGAAGATCGCTTTTGTGTTTGGCATCATAGGCATGCGAGGGCTTTGTACTGCAACTTTTGCATGATGATATCATGCGTTTAGAAGGTAGAACATTTGATGGAGTCTAACACCGTGTCTTAGAAGCCTTGTTTCTGCCCCTTGCCAAATAGTGCGACCGAGATTTTATTTTCAGATTTCAAAGGCCTGGCGAGCCCATATTTGATTACGTAGATTCCATCTGCACTTTCCACAATACCTTGTACTTGTAAATGTCCGAACAAGAACGAGTTACCGTCATTATTGATGATTTGGCACAACATGTCTTCGTGCATTCAATTTTAGTGACACTTCCCTGTACCTTACAAGAGTTTCTACAACTTGCAGTCGAGGTACAAGGCCGTTTTGTAGCCTCTAAGGAATACCACACTTGTTTTCCTCCCGCAGCATGTGTAAATATTGTCACCACTGCAGCAACGTCCGGTCAGTCGGCGAGTGTACCTGTATCGCAATGTAGTGTCTCCTTGCATTGCAGCAACTGCATCGTACAGGGCCAGGCAGTGAGAAATAGTTCAGAATCTAGGTGGTCATTATCAGAAAGAAAGTGTTTCCATTGTGGTGAGGTCGGGAACTTGAAAAATGTTTGTAACAAACATGGAAACTTCAGCTGACTGGATCGCAGCGTTGGCTATCTAGTCAGGGACAAAATAAAATTCCATGCACAATCAATAAATTCATGGTGCTGATTATGTGTGGTAAACATAATTTTCAGGCCTTAGTAGACACTGGGGCTACTCATTGTGTGCTGAGTTAGAGTTTTTTTTACAAAGTCTGTTGGATTTTAAAATTATTTTTACAGGGTCTCTTGTCTCTGTGTCCGAAAAAAAACTTTGTGTATCGCTTATTACGATGTAATGAAGAGTAATACTTTTGTTTATTTCCATTTAAAAATAGGGCGATTTCATTAACATTTTCATTTAGAGTTTTTTTTCTGCATCTTTCACATCAGGTAATATTAGGTTTAGAAATCTTATCGAAAACTATGGCATTGGTCAATTTGAGTAAATGTTATGTCTTTTAGTTTTGTGCCGAACATCCGGGAGGGATTACAGTTCGACGTGTTTTCAGATATGCCTTTGCCTTTGTCAGACGGCACAAGTTCTGCCAAGGATTTTTAGATCCAGTTAAACAACTTAAAGGAAGAGTATAGTGACGTGATTATGTCTCGTATCAGTAAATGTGATGTTTTACCATATAAATTTTCCTTAGCGGATGACATCCCCATTCGCGACTGACATTAGAAATGCCCTCCACCCCAAACCTCGAGCTTTTCGGGAGATTATTGACCAACTTCTGGAGGCCGGTGTCTTAATCCCATCTACGTAGACTACTGTTCTCCCGGATTTTTTGTACGAAAGCGGTACAGTGACAAATATCACTTAGTAGTAAACCATTCATTAGTAAACAGAAAAATACACAAATATCCATTCCCTTTGCCTAAAATAGATTACGCTCTTCAGCATTTGGGAAAAGCCAGTGTTTTTCGGTACTTGAACTTAATAATAGTTTCCAACAATGTCTTTTGGATCCCTCGTTCAGGAAGTATACAGTTGTCAGTACTCCATGGAGCCAGTTCGAATTTACCCGGATACCAATGGGATCAAATCTTGGTTGTCAGAGTTTAAATTTAAGTTTGTCTTTAATTACATATACGATTTCATCGTGTATAGCTATGATCGTGAGTCACATTTAACTCATTTGCAAAAAGTGTTCCAAAGTATGTGCGAAGTTGGCCTAATGGTGAACCCGGACAAGGTTGCCTTGGGGTCCGACATGTTTCGATTCCTTGGTTACCTGCTCTGTGAGGGTCGGTTAATGATCGAACCCGATCGTGTCGCCTCCATCTTAGAATTTCCTCGTTCGAAGACTCAAAAGGGGTTTAAAATTTTTTTGGCATTTTGGGGTACTACTCGCACTTCATTAATCACTTTTCGCAATTAGCAGCTCCTCTTAATTTGTTAAAGCCTAAGGGATAAGAATTTATTTTGGTTTCAGAGTAGGAGTCGGCCTTCTCCATTCTAAATAAAAAATTAAGTTTACCTCTGGTACTTCATCTTCCTGATTTTTCGCGCAGTTTTGTTGTGCAAGTTGATGCCTTGTCACTGGCCGTGGGCGCTGTCCTGAGCCACTCGACAGAGTTGGGTTTAGCTCCTGAGAACTTCGCAAGCCGTAGTCTTTCGGAGACCAAGCATAAGCTCGGGATTTATGAGAAGGAAATGTTAGATTGCATATTTGGACTGGAAAAATTTGAAACTTACATCTAACATGACGAATGTGATCTCTATACGGACAATCAGGCTCTGAGTTGGGTGCCTAATCACCCACAACAGTTGGGGAAGTTGAGACGTTGGGTTTTATGGCTCTCCCATCTCCGCTTCAAAGTGCACCATGTGAGGTGCCGATGTGCGAGGTACCGAAAATCAGGTAGCTGACGCGTTATCGTGGATGTACGAACTAGACGACTTTGAAACGTATACAGTAGATATGCCAGAGGCATTCATTAACATCATATAGGGTTTCCCCGAGGTTAACGTTAAACTTCTTCATGCTCAGTCCACTGAAAATATTTTGTCAACAGGTATAAAAGGATTTACATAGTGGTGTTGTACTTCCATATGTGCTTGAAAATGGTCTTTATTTTACCGGCGAAAATGATCGTACCCGGAAAATTATGCCAGAATCAATGAGACCCATGGTACTGTCATATTTCCATGTCTCGATTTTTGGCAGCCACATGGGTGTCAGTAAAATTTTCCCAAAAATAGCTGGGAATTTTGCTTGGCCAAGACTTACAGGTGATGTTTCATTGTATGTGCGATATTGTGACCTGTGTCAGAGGTGTAAAAAGGTGCAGCATGCTAATGTTGGGCTGGTTGTGACACGGATTCCCCAGGCTCCTTGGAGCACAGTACATTGAAATATTTTTGGTCCCCTAGTGCGATCTAAAAAAGGTAATGCTTGTGTTCTTATATTGTTAAACATGTTCACGAACTATGTTATACTTTTGCCATTGAGAAATATGAAGACTTCTTCCATCATTAAGACACTTACAGACTAGGTATGGAAGGTTTTCAGTGTTCCTGTAGAGATAGTAATGGACAATGCAAAGTACTTCAAATATCTTTAAGGATATGTGTTTTGGCTGGGCCATCAAGTATTTTACGTCGAGTCCCTGTTGCCCTAAGAATGTTCAAGTGGAGTGCTTCAACAAGAGTTTAAAGACATGTTTAACCGTTTTCGATAATTAGGATCACCCAATGTTGGATAGGGCCTCAGACTTCATTAACATGGGGTTCAGTAGCGCCCATCATGGTTAAATTGGTGTTTCTCCTTCCCTTCCTTTTCTTGGTCCTCCACTTACTCGTCCACATCACTCACCCACATCTTAATATCTGAAACCTCCTACTGTTTCCTTCTGCTCTGGGTGCTGCTGACTGGGGCAGCTGGTGGAGGAGGTGTATCGCAGGCTCGGTGCGGCAAAGTCACAGGTCTCCTCCTGATTAGATCAGCATAGGGTTCTGGCTAACTTTAAAATGGGTAATTTAGTTCATTGCAAAGACTTCGCACTTGCAGACATGGGAAAAGACCTAATGGGAAAACTAATCCTTAAATATCTTGGCACTTTTGGGATTGATAATATTTGGGTTGAAACACTGTAAACCTAGTATCTGTGAATTCAAATAAGTTGTACAGGAAGGCCCATGTGTCCCACCTTAAGCATTATGTTAAACGAAGTAAAGAGTATTTTTAACTGTCCAATTTATTATTAATTTGTTTAGTTTCTGTATTGGGATTTTCATGTGCAATTTAGATCCTTGTTCCCTTGTAGGATGTTCTTCTAGTCTTAACCCTTATTATTTTTTCATGCTACCGATCTTCCCCGAGTCGAGCGGAGATTGCCTTTAATTTTCCATTGCCCAAGGGAGCGAGAAGAAGATGGTGTCTGGCTGGAAAGGACGCTGAGGATTCGTGGATTCTCTGTTCGCAATCCCTCGTGCTGAGGCTAGTACATGTCCTGATTCTCGATTTAAAAAAACCATCTGAAGGCGCTGTGTGGTGTTCGCCGCATAGTTACCCACCATTGTGAGCTCGTCTTCCCTCCTGAATCCTCCCCAGCTCTCCCTCTCCTTAGTCCCCTTACTATTGACATGCCACATTTTTTTTATTGTAATGGACGCACGTGTGTTGCCCCTCCTATTCTATCATGATGATCGCCTGAGACATGCCTGAATCGCTGCTACAATGGTCGGGTTTAGCTTGAGAGTGTTTTTCTGGCCTGGCATAACTAAGGAAGTAGAAATGATGGTTCGCCAGTGTGAGCCTTGTCAAGGTTCAAAACCCCGACAAGCTAAAATATTGAGTCCTTATAGCGCTACAGTTGCCAAGTTCTTGACGTTTTTGGACTTCTTCTTAGAACAGTTGCTGGTTTTGTTGCCATATTTGAAAATTCTAGATAGTTTCAGTACTTTCGTTTTGTTTTTCCCTCTTAGGCCTATGAAGTCCATAGAAATTTGTAAGCGCTTAAGCCAGTGGTTGTTTCCATTGTTTCGATCTCCTATGCATTTGGTTACTGATAATGCAACATATTTTGTATCGCTGGAAATGAGACATTTGGCTTTTGTATGGGGAGTTAAAATGGTACAGACAACACTTAAACTACCCGAAGGCAAATCTTGTAGAAACGTACAACAGAAATCTAAATATTGGCTTACAGGCTTTCCAGACGGGATCCCATAAGATGTGGGATGTGGCCTTATATAAGCTGACTCAGCATTTAATAAAGTTGTAAGTGATGTAACGTAAAAAATTCCTGCTGAACTTTTCTTTGGCTGAGAGCTTTTCCATCCCTTGATAAATGCATGGGGGTTACGTGATTTTGTTGCGATTCAGTGAATCGGAACCAAAATCTTCAGAATATGTAGGATGGAGCTACACAGAATTTATAGAAATATCACACTAAGCTTGCTTTTCAATATAATAAAAATCAGGGTACAATTTCATTTAAAGTAAATTATAAATTAATGCTAGAAACACATTACCTTGGTAATAAAGAAGCCCGCCTAAATGGTTCTTCAACTGCTTTGGAGTGTAGCCTATTTGGAATATACGTTTTGTCGCAAAAAAATACTAAATGTGCGTTCAGTGTGCTGATCTACGAAAGGAACACACTCTTCGTAGGAGGGCTGTTGAATTCTTTCAAGACGACACGCACATTAGAAATATCATTTCCTAGCATTCCAAAAAAAAAAAAAGGGCTTTTTCCAAAGCGCTGTATTTCAGAATATACGCGTCAGATATATACAATACTATTCAAGGGCCTTGCGTTAAACCTATCTGGAAACGTTCCATCAATAATATAGTACGGTCACCACTGAAAGTCCTATAGACACACGCAGTGAAACGCTAAAACTGCACGCTAGTACCGAGCCTTGCGCTTAGCGGCGATGGGGCACTTGCTGTGCGAGGCAATGTCGCCCTTATGGCTCCCGTGCTTCTCAGCTTCAAACGCCGGAAAAAGCTCGAAATAGGCGGGGGCCTTAAGACATTCTGTTCCGTGAAATAGACTGCAGAAACACTCTAAAGTGACACGCGTTCGGGCAAAGTACATACTGCGACACCTCTATGAAACGTTATGGTAGTGTATCAATGAAAGAGGTTTAACCTTTGCAAGATAACGTTAGCAGCGGTATATGAGTAAGCGTCGTTCAATGTTGGTAAGGGGCCACGATGGCTGAGCGGTTAGCCTGCTCGCCTCCCACCATGGTGAACCGGGTTTGCTTCCCAGTGGAATCGCTCTAGGATTTTCGCATGCGGGAATCGTGCTGGACGATACCACTGGTCGGCGGGTTTCCTCGGGGATCTCCCGTTTCCTCCGCCCTTGAATTCTGGTGTTGCTCCATTCTCACCACGATTCACCCTCATCGGCTTTCAAGAGCTCAATCTTGAGAGCCGCCCAAATCTGTCATCTCAACTCAACTGAAGTGCATTTTTCCCATAGCTATTATTTATTTGCAGTGTTACAAAATATATTTGACATCTAGTTTACATACAATACTTTGTACAATTGCAGAACGTGTGTACAGTGCAATTGAGATAATCTCCCCTGAAGTTGGGGTTATCGTAAGTCAATTATAATTCACAGGGTAAAAATCCTAATTTTGCAGAGGAAATTATTTTTAGACTAGTTTACCAAAACAATTACTAAATCTACAAGTAATATGTCGTACATGTAATAAATGCTCGTATTACCACCCAGAATATTTCTAGGGGTTGTGAAATATCGTAAAAATATTTAAGACAAATTATATTTCAAAACACTAGGTTAATTACCTACTTTTAATGGCTGAATTAATTTTTGACACGTGTTAACTGTCTGCACACGAATCACGTAGGGGCCGTGCCAATGTTGCCAAATTCTTAGTTGGCCGGTCAAAAAATAAAACGCCTTGTTAAGCAGACAGTAACCAACGGCAATACACAAACTGCTGCTGGTGCTTATAGTATTGAAGTCTACCGTGTACTCATTTCTTTCGCGAAAAGTCACCAGCTCTAGTTATTTATTTGCAGTTGTAACGACTGCTCTTAGAAAGGTATTAACAACTTTGATTTACAAAATTACTTTATTCGTGAATCTGCAAAATTTTGTAGTATTAAAATAGATTTTCAGCTCCATTAAAAAAAAAAAAAGTTTTTTTTTTTTTTAATTTCCGCTGATCTGAATTTTTTAATCTCGTCTCCTACTACTAACAATATTAACCACTGACTTAAAATAATATCAACAAATGTGCATGCTTCACTGCAGTGGCCTATTTGCGCCGGTCATGTTCCATTTTTGCCTGTAAGCGTTCAGTTGAAGCGCAGCAGTTTCCTTCAAACAAATAGCTTCCCCTGTAAAGTCCCTGCCACACTGTCAAATTTTTCCATCATACTGTTTCCAATAAGTTTGGTCAAATAAAGTTGGACTGTTATGATATCATCGAAACGTCACAAACGCCTCCATTTTGTCTGAGAAAGTTGGATGGCTCCAGTTACCATCAAACATTTGAAGATTGGACCGGTTCTAAAATGTATTTGATGTTCGACAGTTTCAGTCACTCAGAATCGTGTACGACAAAAATGGACGTCAAAAAACTTAAAATAACTAACAATTGCTGGAAACGAAGTAAGTTGTGAAGATAATTAATTTATGTAGAAGCTGTCTGGACAAGAATGCTATTTTATGTGAATATTGCACATAATATTACGAACTCAGTGGCATTTGTTTCATTGTGCAGGATTTATGTGTTATAAAAAAAAATATTTTAGCAAAGAAACTAAAAATAAATTACAATATTACTTACATTTATTCCTGTAACGGACCGCATAGTAAAACAAAATCAATATCTCGCTATGAAAATAATTTAAAAAAATATTTCATATTAGATTCTCCCAATAAACGTATTTTACACTGTGCCACTTTTTAAAACACATTCAAGATTATTTGATAAAATTTGTTGGGAGGAAAAATTTGATGGCCGTATTTTGTTCTCAAATTTTAATGTCAAGTGCAGTTTAAGAGAAAATTTGACAGTGGGAAAGTGGCTTAAGAACGATCAAGGAAGTAAATTATTCTTCACTCAAGTGTGAACAACTATTCCGCCAAATCAGTGCAGCCATACGTTAAAAGTACAGAGATATCTGTCCGTATTAAGCGAGAACTAGTTTAAAGCATATATACATTTAAAAAAAATGATATATAGCTGAACGCATAATGAATCGGTCCGCGTCGTCTTCGAGGCTGACGTCAATTCTCTGTTGTTCGTTGCAGCACGGCCGTCGCCATGGAAACCGAAGCTCGCCACGCAGCTTTCGTTACGCCTCAGGGTTTTTGGTCGGCAGTGAAATACGGGCAAAGGTCGAGAGCGAACTAGAAAAGAGCCCTTATTTTTTAAAGGGAATTTAGAGTACAGATTAAAAACGCGAATAACTCAGCTGGATTTCGTATAGGATGAACAAACACTTTTTATATTACGAATTTTGTATAATAATTATTGAGAAATTCTTACTGCACACTAGGAACAATTACTAACCAATAAGAAAATTGTCAATACAAAATCTTGGGTGTTTGCGCGCGCTGATTACGAAGTAGCGAATAATCAACTAACGCGATTGCATGTTTAATAAATAATAGCGTTTTTACAAAAATTAACATGGGTTTTATTGTAGGGAGGTGCAAATACCATGTGATCAACATTTTACACACTATTGGATTCGGGATAAAATAAAGACACATAAAATTCTTAGAAGATGTATGATCTTTCTAAGAAGACCAGCCAACTATCATACACTAGAGAAATGCGTAACTCTGAATGAAATGTGCTTTGCATTGGTATTTCTACGAACCTCAGCGTATTTTGTTACACGTGCGCTTCAGCTTTTACCACGCGTGTGGCACAGTACTTACCACGCGTGTGGCACAGTACTAGCCACGGGTGAATGTGAAGTAATCAATTCACTTAACGTGGCGCTGCTGAGTCAAATGGCACGTACAGTGGACGAGAAAATACACTCTCACTATCGATGTAATTTTTCGCCTCGACAGATATTTTATATCAAAAACGCATGCGTGGTTGGTTACTAATTGCACGTTTTACAGGATGAAGAAAATACTTCCACTATTGGTGTAATTGTTCGCCCGGGCAATAATTTTATATTAATACTATACGTGTAGTTTGTTCCTAATTCTGTAGACTGTCCAAAGTACTGGGCACTTTTGATAATAAAATTGGAAAAAAATCAATGCCCGTTAAATGCTTGTAAAGACTGTTCACAATAAAGTTAGCACTTTGAAAACCAACCTTATAAAATAGTCACTGCCAATACCTGCATATATTTTAACAGACGCCCTGAATGACATGCGGCCAGTAAAGTTGGTAACGATATATGGAAAGTAGTTCCGTATATTAAGTCGAATAAGAAATGTTAGGTAACCATTTGTGATAATTTAAATTATTCCTTTCGCTTCCTATTTTTTTAATGCTTTAAAGTTTATAAATGAGCAGATTTTCTAAATGTTTACTTTGCTAATAATTTCACAGTTTTTCTTGCCCGACGCATAAATAAAATGATGAAGTCCACAACAACGTTAATTTTACATAAGGTGGAAGAACACACAACGTGCATACAAGTAGATCTTAAGCAGGGCTTCCATAAGTGCCAATTTTACCGTGAACAGCCTATACATGTTGGCTTGTACCGTCTCCCAATACTACCAAAAAATGATACTTCGTAGATGCGATGTCACGCTTGAAGCGGAAATAAATAAAAGAACATCCAAATTGTCGGGTCTAGTTGAAGAAAATACAAAACTGTGTTTGATCGAAACCATTGCTGTTTATGCGATGCACTTTATCAGCACAGAATTAATAACGAAAACCATACTAATGTTTCCAACATGTGCGGGAGTAAAAACTCTGTTACTAAACTTATTGAAATGCCCGCATAAAACAAATAAAACACATTTTTTTCAGGTACTTCTGTTTGTAAACAGAAAATCAGAAAAAAAAACTAAGTGAACTTAGGGACAGATTCCGTGATTTTGCAGAGAGCTCTGTGGAATTTGGGGATAGTCCCTTTTTGAAAACAAAACGAAGTTTCTATATAAATCGAAGAAGATTTATCGATAATTTCTTAACGGAATTGTTTTTTTAATTCCATCATTTAGTTTTGCTGTTTACGTTCGAACATTTAAAAATGCAAGTATTATATAATTGAAACAGAGGTACATAGTTTTCAAGTGCAAAATAAATTGATTGCTTAGAAACTTGACAGAGCACCCATGCAGTTAAGGTTAGTGGATGGTTCTTACGGGACACTTAAGTTGAATAGAAATGTTGTCAGAGGGGCACGACTCGTTGAGACAGCCGCCATTCCGCAGATGGCTTACTCCCGAAGCCACGCGGGACTCGTGTTTTATTCATTTCTTCAGTGGCGGTTCGCACGGCTGCCAACCTCCGCGACGGAGGATCCCCTCGACGATTCCCACTCCTCCAAGGCTCTCGCCGTCGGGGAAATTTGTGAGGTGCGAAGGCATGAAGAGCGCATTCCAAGTGGAAACAGTCGGGAATGTTGGTTACAGCTCACCGGCTTGCGGTGTAAATTTCATTAGCGCCGCCTGCGAGTGTCCTAACGACTACAGCCGCTGCTCTCCAGCCTCCAGGTTTCGTAACGGTTTCAAGTAGTACGAGCTTTTCACGGTAAACTAAGAACTTTTTTTAAAACCTGCACAAGGGTTCCGCATATAGACTAAAGATGAGGTAGACCGATCTCGCTGGCTGCGCACTACAAATCTCCGTGTCTCAACATTGAACTTCTTTTCTGCCAATACTACTTGCAGAGTGGATTTGAGGTTAGAATACTGGTTTGTAAACAAATGCTTTGTAGTATTTTCATAGTCCTCTAACCAATATGTAATACATTTTGATTGACTCCAAATTGGTAAAAATGTTTTAATTATATAATAGTGCTTGTCATTTAAAAATTAAAATACAAACAAACGCATTCATGACTGTTGACCATGTGACTTTGACAGTTGTGTTCCTTTGGGGTAAATCAATGTTGGGTACATGCGCAGAAGACAAATAAGCGGTCTACCACATATTTGGTCCATGGTTCCGCCTGCTTCGCGTCTGCCTCTAGTATGCTCAACTACGAAAGGACACCATACCCCAGACGAGGACGAAATGGTACTTCAAATTTACCACGCATGCTAAAAATATTATTTTGGATCCCTCAGATATAGTTTAGAGCGGCTTTTCAGACTGCCGTATCTTAAATCATACTAGCCGGATACGAGTCAAACTACGATAGCAGCCTATATTGAACATGCTACCTTTATGTGGGGATTTTATGACGGAGTTTCAGCTTCTTTCCTCTTCATTCTACAGCGGCTCCATCCATATCTCATCCACTCTTTCGTGTTAGAAGTATAAAAGGTGTTCACGAACAAATGATAATAAACACCAGAGTGGGGTAGATAAGTACAAATGGAGCGTATTTCCATCAAGGATCGAATAGTAGAACGTCCATAGTTAAACCGCTAATGGCAGTGGCGATGTGCAGGGGCGTGAATAA
This sequence comes from Dryococelus australis, assembly GCA_029891345.1. Classification (NCBI taxonomy): domain Eukaryota; kingdom Metazoa; phylum Arthropoda; class Insecta; order Phasmatodea; family Phasmatidae; genus Dryococelus; species Dryococelus australis. The sequence continues at coordinate 60,114,439 of CM056995.1, forward strand.
AATCACAATAACTAGACTACAGGCAGTGCAATGAAATGACAATTTATTTACACATTTGTTCTGAAGACATGGGGACAGAGTGTCTGTTCGATATCTCTGTTCTAAGTGTCTGTTGAAACACTCTGCCACTGTCGGCCACACAAGCATATTGCGACGCACATGTGCAAATCTTTCTGGCGTAATGAGCTCATCCCTCGTGTCAAGTGGTGTGGCGTACACCATCGATTTGATGTGGTCCCACAGCCAGAAGTCAGGTGGTGTGATGTCAGGCGAGCGTGCACCACCCCTTCTGTTGCCCCCACTCACCAATCCCAGAATTGGTGTCAGGGTTCGCAGATCGGTTCCTCCTACTCCCTCTGACATCACTAAGAATACTTAACATATAACTTAGGCGTAGTAGAATAATACAAAATGTGTTTCAGTATGAGAACTAATCACTTTGCTTATAATTTATTACATACAATGTTCTGACAATATTTACTATTTTCCACATTATCATATTACTTATGTGACGAGCACCAGCATTCTAGGTATGTTTAATATAGTTCTCTTCTCGGTCGGATCTAACTTTATTATATCGGCGCTTCCTATCCCCCAGTTTGGTCGATGAAACTCCTTTTAGCTTCGTTGATCTGGACCATGCCCCAGTACACCACATGCCTCTTGTCGCCGTTGGTCTGCATCTGGAGTGTGATCCTTGTTGTCCGCTGTAGATGGTTGCCAGCGCACACCTGACCCCCGACCAGCCTCATACCTATAAAATTCCCAGCCAATCGCAGTCAAATGTTCTCATATCTTTTGAGATAGCTTCAGCGTTTTAAGGTTTTCTTCAATTTAATTTATTTTATGAACCTTACGAAAATTTTACTTGGGGAGGCTGTCAAGCTTTTACTGAATAAATATATACTTCTAAACAAAAAATTTACTTCGCAACTTTAAGCTTCCTTCTCAAGCAACAGATCGCTAATCTGGCACTCTTAGCCAAGTTCAGTTCCTGCTGTTAGTAGCAAAAGGTATAGTCCTCTATCCGCAGTCCTAAGCACGAACAATCCTGCACTAATGTAGTGTATCTAAATACATACAATTTGCAAGCAGGTTGTATCGCGGATAAACTGAGGTGGTAATAGTAACATTACTGACGACCTTCGACGCCCTTGTAACAGCCAGCAATAAGTCTTGAGAAACTCCACCGATATATCTCGCTGGTGTTGGCGGTGCCGAACCTCGCTCGTTGTTTGCCTGTCTGCTTCTGCCCTTCTCTGGCACGTCTCTTCCCCAGGCGTCAAAACAACTACGCAGTAGCACGCTAGCGCTACTTGCTATACAAAAAAAAAAGCATATATATACCTTGTGTGAAAAGTTCTGAGTCTACGATAATTTCCGACATCCGAAAACCACATCTGCTATGAAATTCGCCGCATTTGGTGTCTATAGGTCGGCAAACAACCCAACAAGCTCCCTACTCTGACACCGAGTCCAAAATTCCACTACAAACATAACAAACTGAACACTGTTACTCTTTCCCGGCTGTCTCAGGACACCTTGAAGCTAGTATAGATGGACTCCACAGAACCACCTTGTTTGCTTCTTTACTTTTCTTCCATATCAATCATAGCTGATGATTCTATACTCCGGTAGTACTTAACTTCTGTTTTGCTCCTGTCTTAAATATTTATATTCAGCACGTATTTAAACTCAAGTGCATATTAATTAGGTCTTTTCGTAGGCATTTTCCGTCATGCAACACACCTCTCATATGTTGCTCTTATTGCGGCAACGATTTACCCCGATTGCAAACAACTTCAGCGCTCCACGTTTTTAATGGGTACCAGTCTTTATTCTTGACCGCTCACTTACTTTAGTTTTTTCTCTGTCTCTGCACATAAAGTGCCCCCCCCCCCCCCCCAATCCAGGTTAGTCAACCAAATATACAGTCCTAATGCCCGCCACCTAACTCTAGCCTCAATACAATACAGTTTACATGCACTATAACATCTTAAAATAAACATATTACTATTACCTATACACATCTTTTAGCTAACAGTATAACAGTTCATATCAGGTGATACCTGAGTGCCATAAGCGTGGTAGCCATGTTGTGGGGCCTCCCCTACCTAACCACGGGTTCGGAAAGTGCATGCCGAGGTGGCGGCGAACCTCAGTAGCGAAGTGAGGGGGGACCCCATCCTGCTGAAACCACATCGCCTCACGAGCATCCAAAGTAACTTCCTCCAAGTATTCCGGTAACACGTCCTGCAGGAACTGTATATACGCAGCAGCTCCGAGACTGCGACCGCGCGGTACTGAGCGGCGTTATCAGGCATGCAGACCTGCGCTCAAGCTGGTTACAGTGTCACGTACATAGGGTTGCATTCCCACCCCTGCACATTGCCCCTGCCATTAGCAGGGTAACTATGAACGTTTGGATATTGGCTACTTAATAAAATATGCTCCATTTGTACCTATCTACCCAACTCTGATATTTATTATCATGTGTTCGTGAACCCGCGGTACAAAGTTTCCTTCGTTCCCACTTAAATCTGTTTCTAATTACTCTGTGTGTAAATTATGATAAACCCGTCCCAATGACCGTTTTTGATTAATGAAAATAATTTATACTTTAATTGATATCACAGTCGTGTACCATAAGGCGTTCGTATTTCCTTAACGTTTCAAATTTTCGTGTGTGTATGTGTGGGAAATCACTCGTTTGGAATTTTTCTTTATTCATATGCTTGGAGTTTGTTACTTGGTTCACATGTGAGAGCGCGAAGATACTGGCGGTTTATTATTTCAGTACTGTCACGGTGTCCGTTGTAACTAACCGAAGTGATCCTAGAGTAATTACCAAAAGTAATACACACAAAAGGAGAGGAAGTAAAATTAAAATTCCGCAACCCTTTCAGACCCAATTTAATTTACGGTTTAAGATTGCAAACAAAAAATTGTATTATGCGTGCTGTACTTAAGTCGACACAACACTTCTCTCGTTGTCACAGCCAATGAGCTGTATGCTATATATTCGGCTGCAGTAATACGAAACAATTATTAAACTAGAGCGAATCATTTACCCAGAGGTAAGATCGTTGGTCATTAAGCTTGACAGTGTGCAGTAAATACAAAAAATTTCATACATGTTCGTGATGTACACAATTTTGTACATGCGTCGAAATTCCAGTTTCACTGTAATTGTTGAGAATTTCTGACTATATAAAATCGACATTTTACGAGTTGTTTAATGTTTTTGTTCTCAAATTTTGTTACGTGTTATTTGGTTCACGTAAAACAGCCTGAACGGATCGATATTTTGAAGTTATTAAGTAATATGTGACAACATTTTACGTCAGCAGTTTGTATTTCATGTGCAATCAGCAGATAAAGCCTAAGTTAGTAAATTTATGTATTATAATTTTCATAACGTTACTTAAAAAAACATTACTCAGCAGGAAATAAAAGAAAATACATACTGTGGGGCGCTGAGCCCTAAATCAAATTTAGAGTCACCTCAGTAGATAGGGGATTCGTCTCCGATTTACGAGAAATTCGAGTGGAAACTTTACAAACCACTCTGAAGGAAAGCAATTTATAACGACAACATCTGAGAAGAATTCCATGCATTATATTACCAAATTTGGTAACGGGATACAGACTGAAAGCAAAAAGAGGCGTAAAGAAATACTTCGAGCGTGTTTCCAGGACAGGCGGAAGACGCCCAATTCGCGATGGAAAAGAGACATAATTGCTATGTGTTTACTATACATGTGTGACGAGGAATAGGTAAAGTCAGCATGCGTGAGCACCAAGATTCTGCAATAAGCGATTCAGCGATAATAGCGTACTGGATAGAGCCTTTATAAATCTAGGAGAAAATGTAATTTAATCGTCCATATATTTGGAATAGTTTTATCTATGTAGCCGGATGTAGGTGATCATATTCAATAGCAATATTGTACATGAAAGCCCTATAACTTCCAGTGTAGTATGTTTTTATAAAGTTTATTAGGTTTTAGCAGACAATGAGACACTAAATGGTGTCACGGTTAGATAACCCACTGTGCTTCCTCGGAGGGCACGTTTCCATCTGGAAGCATGAACTAGGTCACTCGATCCCTCGGGAAGGAGTGAATATGGGTCACATTATGTAGCCCAGCAAGGCGGGTCTGGTGAAACACTCCTGTGAAATTAAATATTACTTTAAACTGAATTGATGTTACTCAGTAACTGTGTTGGTTTTCAATGTAAATTTTGTGCCTGAGTAAATAGTGTTCCCGGAATTGATGAATGAGTGGAAGGGTAAGATATATTTCGACGGTAGTTGTACACATAAAGTGAACTCTGGACCACATTTGATATAGTTAAAATATTTGCCTAAAAAATACTGTAAATTAATGTTTAAAAAATTAGTATTTAAACAATTAAATTGAATTTTTTTTTTTCAAATCATAAATAGTGGGTTTAGAAATATGCCTTCACTTAAAGAAAAAAAATCAACGTAATGTTTTGATGAAACCATACATTTACAAAACAAATGCACAAATAAATACACAGATTTAAATATCCCTTTAAATTTGATTGCCAATACTTTTAAAACATCATGTGTTCGTGAAATCTAAGTATTGAAAGTTATGGCTGAATGAGATATTCCGAGGCCATGAACTTTTCTTATGCGAGGAGGTATTTTGCACCAATCCTGATCTGTCTACTCGTTTCTCATTGGATTTTCTTGGTATTACCGTATAATATTTCTCATGGGAGGTCTCATACGAAAAAAAATTTGCGGTGAGTAAAATCAGCTTAAGGGCGACCTAGGTACGTGCACGGGATATATTGTCGTTTGTCGCACAAGGAAATCAACTGGAATGCAGTTTTTCTTCAGTCAAATAGTTTCACAGAACATTCAGTGGCGATCTCGTAATTTTATGTTGTAATATTAAAACCAAAACTGTGTTACATGTCTCTATGCGACGTTAAGTAATCTGTACCGCAACATTTGATACTTAAAAATACATTTCGTATGTTGATCTATCAATCACGTCAGTGTTTTCGAGTGTGGGCGCTCGAAAAATTCACAGTCATCTACTTGAAAATTCCCTTGTGTACCTGCGCGAAAAGTTTGAAAAGACGTGGCGTTAACTATGTACCTGCAAATTCTCGATGCCTGGATGTGCAGCCTATGTGGACAGCTGCGTTCAACGCTTTTCGCCGCCAGCTGGACGATCGACTTTGGGACCCGACACCGCACATGAAGTTCATTATCACGGAATAGCCTACCTTGCACTCGGTTCGTACTCGACTGTGGGGCGGCAAAGTGTTTGCAGCCGTGTGCTACCATCGTGGAGAGGCTAGGTGAGTTACTCCAGTGACGTCACCCGCTAGCCGGCCAGTAAGCATTGCTACCTGGCTGTCGGCGGGAGGGAGGGGGGGCTGTGTGACGACACATCCGGAGAAGTGGAATTGTGATTACGCGGATGTGCGTGTACTACCCATATTTGGACATACAATTGATGCTGACTTCTTATTGGACTAATACAGTGACACCCCTCTAGGGAGGAATGCTCACCTTCTAAAGACAATATTTAGCTATTGCTTTAAATGGCCATCTCGTTTTATAATGGTCGCAGAAATGTTAATACCCCTCCCAGGGGCATTGCTTTGAATTGAGTATAAATGCTGGCCCGATATCTAGACTGGGGTCGATTATCACTGACCCAGCCCCCATCGATTATCACCCAGCAAAGTTAAGTAATGGTTTCCTAAGATAAAACTTAAATATCATTAAGCCATTATGGCGGAATCAGGCCGGACACATTTTGTGTCCTGATATAGGAGTTTAGGCGCCATATTGGCGACCAAGTTTAAAGTATGCTTTGAGAATGTTTTAATTTTAAAAAAAGAACGTAAGAGAAAAAAATGAAATTTTAAAAGAAAGTTTTAAAACATTTTAAAGAGAAATGGGAAAGATCCAATTTATAATTTTTTAAATTGGAAGTTTTTTCCAAAGTTAAAGATTTATAAAAATGCTTCACTTTAACAGATTGTCATTTTCGTAGGCCTCTTGTGGTCCAACTAGCCACGAATTTAGGAAAGTTTTCCTTAAAATTTAGTGATTTTTGCCAAGCTTTATAATTACAAATCATGAGTCATGATTCGTTGGCTTTTTGTCGTCCAACTATCCAATAATTTATGAAAGTTTTTCTTGAAACTTAATATTTTTGCCTTTTGTGGTCTAACTAGCATAAGGAAATTTAAAGCAATGAATTAGGATAAATATGCTTTGAATAACTTAAAATATTTTGTAAATTTTGAAGAGGTAGCCTTACATTGGATTTAATGGCCAGAGAAATTACATAATAGTTATTTTAATATTTGGTAGTATAGGAGTGCTATTCCTCTGCACTTATATTTTTGGCAGAACTACAAACATTAAGAGCAGTGTAAATACACTTTACTCATAAAAATATATAAGAATATTTAATGTGCTATAGCACTGTTGTATGTCAGTAGAATTGCCTGGTGTACTACAGTGCTCCCTTACTATATTTTTCTCCTGTATTTATCTGGGAGGCTTATAGGCATAACGTTGAGAAAAGGTAAATAAAATTTGTAATCAAAATTTTGTAATATCAGAAATCTTCCAATTGTGCATTTTGGGAAAATATTTTATATATAATTTAATTTATACATGTTATGATTTCAAGATAATCAGAATAAAAACAAAAAAACAAATACTTGTGGGAACACACACACACACACACATATATATATATATATATATATATATATATATATATATATATATATAACGTATTCAGAGTTTAAAAACAAATAATGTTTAATGAGTTAACAAGTAAACATAAATATGTTGAAACAATTATACATATGTCATAAAAGTTGCAAACAAGTCATATTTTATGAAAGAAAATATAAACTGAAAGAACAAAATAAAATAATCATTGCAATGTCTCATGGCTTTTGTTTTCATAAATATCACTTTAGCATCTTGCTTTATATGTGATAATTTCCTGCTCAAACATGTGTTTTATCTTTTATTGGATTTCTCGCTCTGGTGGACTGTTTATTTCCACCTTGCCACTTTCTTGGGGGCAAGGGCGTAGCAAAAATAATCGTGTAACACACACGTATCAGTAATATTTCATTGTTTGCCAGGTATTCGTCTTAAGGCCACTGCCTACAAAGTCTGCAGCAACGGAGTTCAAATGGAGTATCAACGTAACGGATATTCTTTCTCAATGTTACAATTTCAAAGACAACTGCTTTAAAAAAAGAAACAAATCAACGCCTACTACCTTCTAGATCGTTGCCAAGTTAAGAAAGTTAATATTCGTTAATTTTTTTTTTGTGAAACGAAAATTTCTATGTTAAATTTTACGAAAAATGACAAAATTTCTAAACAATATCAGTATTTCTTAAGAAATGCCGCTTATACTAATTCACGCTTAAGTCGGTTATCCTTAAAATGTATGCTGTTGGAGTTTCTTTAACCTTGATTCCCCATTTAAAACACGATAAAGTGAGCACTTTAGAAATGAACGTTAGAAAAAAGTCACTGCTCCTGCATGCATATATCTTAACGGGCGCACTAAGTGACATGCGCCCAGTAAAGTTGGTAACGATTTATGGAAAGTAGTTCCATATGATAACGTCGAATAAAAAGTGTTGGGTAACTATATGTGTTAATTTTAATGATTACTTTCGCTTTCTGTTTTTTTATTGCATCGAAGTGTAAAAATGGGCAGATTGGTAAAATATTCACTTTTCTAAATATTCCAAGTTTTCACTTGACCGATGCATGAATAAAGTGATGAGGCCCATGGCAATGTTAATTCTACAGAATGCGGATTAATACACAGTGAGCATACAAGTAGATCTTAACCAGGTCTTTCAAAAGTCCTCATTTGACCGTGAACAGCCTATAGGCCCCCTGTGACCGAATTTCATCGGAAGGACCAGATCACCGATTCAAACTTGAGTTCTTGCAGGGAGTGAAATGAGGGCAGGAGTCGTCCAGCGAGCCCGCTGTGTGCAGACCACAAAAAAAGGACTTGGATCCTTGCGTTTCCAATTTCCGACACGGAGCTCGACCCGGAGGCTTTTCATTTCATCACGACCAAATCGTCGGGGCCATCCCCCCTGCGACGCATTGTCGCATTTTCGAATCACTTCGCCCCGGCGTATAGCTTTCCGATTCCCCTCCCACTATCGATAAATCAGTAACTCGCCCTTCTCTCCAGCGCTCTCCGCGTCGCCCTGAGCCAACCTCGCTGACGGTGGTGGCTATTAAAATTTAAGGCCCTGCCGTGCCGCCAGAACTCGTCAATAGCGGAAGTTTGAAGAGAACGCATTAATGTATTAGTTAGCGGGGCGCCTAGAGTGCAGGCAACCTAGCTAGCGTTGGTGTTCAGATGGAAGTACGGCCACCGGAAATGCGGCGATGTGTGAGTATTCCATTTTTGCGACGTGGGAAAGCAGAATGAGAAAGGCGGACAGATAGAAAAAGAAATAAAGGAGAAGGAACAAAAACGAAACATTGGAAGGGTATTGAGAAAAAAAATTAAAAATTATCAGGGGAAATAGAGCGATACACGAAATGTGACAAAGAATATAAAGAAAATAAGGAAAGCGAAAGGAAGAGAAAATGAGTAAGTGAGGTAACGAATAAGATATAATGAGAGTAAAAAAAAAGGAAGAGTGTAAATAAAGTACACAGATGGAATAGAGGCCCCAGAATTTCGACATTTTAGCCATTATTTACTCACGGAATCCGTATTCACAGGTAACAATAATTTGCTAAGCTTATTTAAAAACGATATGCGAAGTCCATAACAAGTTTAATTTGAATCATACACTAAATTATTGCTTTACATGGTTTGATATTTTTTGGCAGTTTCGTTTACAAGAAGTGAGATACCGATATTGAACAAAAAATGTACTTAAAATATTTTATATCAGGGACTGTGTGCGTGTGTGCACCATAAGTGTGTACGATCATTATCTCTACAACTTTTTGAGAGCTTCGCAAACTCTTACTACACGCGGCAGACATGTTCCACCTATCTTTAGGGATTTCCTTTTCAGTTTATCATTTTAATATTAACTTATTTCTCCGGCTGAATGAGTTACTTTGTAGTGACGTTACCTAGTTTACATAAAAAAACTGACTAGGATGTAACATAGTCGTATGTAATGAATCGTTACAAATGTGTTTCTTCAACTATGCCAGCGAAAGTAATTTTCTACATAAGAAGTCGCAGATTTGAAAGACCGATATTTTCCAGAAATTGTAAAGATATATATGTAAAATCTTGGAGATTTTCACAAAACGTGATTTATCGCAAGTATGCAAGCACAATATTCCTGTTCATATAAGTTTTTATCTTGCCCCTAGAATAATTCAAGTACGCAATATTAAATCTAGCATAATATTTGCTTGTTAAGTATTGAAATTGGTCTGTTAGATTTCACAGTACTCGGTACGCTAAATGAGCTGACATGACATTATCTTCTCTTGCCTGGTAGTTTCTCTGTTTGTTTGATATCTGCGCACTTATACGACCAGGTAAAGGTTCTCATGAGCGTATTTAGTAAATACGGTCCTACCGTAAGACTCTCACGTATGTAGAACATTACTGAATTTTTATCAATCCTGAACCGTAGTAGATAATTTCTCCTGCTCCTATCATCCTTGAATTTTTTTCTCGGTAATTAACTGCGTGTCTGATCAACGTCTAAATAAGCACTTATGAAATTGTGCATATATTTCAACTAAACCGATAGAAATGCAAACCCAAGGAACGTCGGGAGCGTGTAATTGAAAGCTTACACTCTTATTGAAAACGTAATTTTTAAATTAGTGATTCAATTGGGAGGATTATGTGGCACGTCGACATTGAGGTCAGCAGTGCCTACATAAGAAGTTGACAGTAAAAGCAGGAAAAAGATAAAATAAAAACCTTTAAAAGACATTTGAGAATCATACTAGCCATAAAAAGGATTAAACCTAATATTTGTATTTATTTTTATAGTTATTTGCACCTTTTATATGAGTGCGATACCAATTGCGACTGCTGAAACTGTTTGTATTCTCTTTCACAGACATTAGACAACGAATTTTCGTAACAATAATTATATTTATGTTAACTGACGTTCGTTTCTGTCAATTTAACACTTCTTTAAAGTCCTACTTGGCGAGTATGTTCTGCCTGTTAAGTATTCTTCTACCTTAGGTGACACTAACATAACAGTGGACCTCCTCACGTTATTCACACGTCTGTCAAGAAAAATAGCGAGAATGTGAGGACCGCTTAAGGGGAATGGTGTACGAAAGCCGTGTATTTAGCTTAATTTTGGTCAAAAGTTGCTTTCCAGAGAATTTTTCAAAATTTTTCGCATGACAAGACATGAAGAATAATTTCGAATACCTTCTTACAATGATAGATATTCACCACAGTTACTACAATCGGAGCACTGATGGAAGATAAGAAAGAATATCTTATTTCTCATCTTCTATCAGTGCTCACAGAATAATAAAGGTAGTGAATATTTAACAATGCAAGAAGTAGTTAAAAATTAATATCTACTTCGTGTCGTGCCAAAAATTTCGATAAACGCTCTGAAATATAAGTTATAACGAAAATCGGGTAAACATATTGCTTTCGTGCACCATTGGCCTTAAAGTGACGTTCAGTGGCGTCACCGACGGACAGATTGCACGCCAATTGAGCGCCTTGCGCGTAGAGGCGATGGTGAAATTGGTGAGTGGGCAATAGTCGACCTTACGACTCTCGCGTTTTGACGGCCTCGAACGAGAAAAATAGGCGCGGGCAGGTGGAACTGTCAGATTTACTCACGAGCTGCCAACAAAACTTTTGAATTCCCGTGGAGGTTTCAAAGAAGGCTGATCATTTATAAAACATGACATTTTAGTTTTGGTGCCATTTAGTGAAAAAGTAGCCATTATTATAGGTTGTTAACGGTTATTCAAACACTTTTAAAATCAAACTTTGGAAAATATCACTGCCGTTATCTGCATATATTTTACCGGGCACACTCTCTGGCTTGCGCACAGTAAAGTTGGCTACTATGGAGAGCGGGAACGTAGTTCCATGTCTTGAGCCCCTGTCACAATGTCAAATTTTTCCGTCAAACGGCTTCCAATAAGTTTGGTTAAATAAATTTGGACAGTCACGACGTCATCGAAACGTCATAAACGCCACCATATTAGTTTGAGAAAGTTGAATAGCTTCAGTTTCCATCAGAATTTTGAATAACAGACCGGTTCTAAAATGTATTTGTTGTTTGACGGTCTCAACCAATCAGAATCGTGCACGACAAAAATGGAAGTCAAGAAACTGAAATATAACGAACTATTGCTGGAAACGAAGCGGGTTATGAAGATAATTATTTTATGTAGAAGGTGCATGAAAGCTATTTTAAGTAAATATTGCACTTAATGTTAGGAATTCAGAGGCATTAAATTTCATTGTGCAGGAAACATCTCCGATAAATTAAATTTTGAATCTAGTAAAGAAGCGGAAATAAACTACAACATCCCTTACATTTCTTCCTGTAATTGTCTTCTTGGGGAAACAAAAGCAATATCTATCTCACTATGACAATAATTTTATAATAGTAATTCAAATTAAATTATCCCAATAAAAAGATATGACATTGTGACACATTTTCAAGCACGCTCAAGATTAGCTGATTAAATTTGTTGGAAGGAAAAATTTGATGGCCGTATTATGTCTCAAATTTAATTGTCGAATTTAGTTGAAGGCGAAAATTTGACAGTGTTACAGCGGCTTTAACGATTAACTTAAAGTGTCAGGTAAACATTTTAGAACATTAAAATAAATTAATTTGCTTTTTTAATGCTTATAAGTGTGTAGAACTGAGCGTATTTGTAAAATTAATTTTTGTAGTAATTCCACAGTTTCACATAACCGACGTATGAATAAAGTGATGAGGCCCATGGCAATGTTAATTATAATATGGCTGAAGAATGTGCAACGTGTTTACAAGTATATTTTAAACAGGCCTTTCTTAAGTGCTCAGTTTACCACGAACAGCCTATACCTGGGTATGTAAAATTTAAAATACCTAGCCTACATTTCTCTGTTTATTTTTCAAATACCATAAGAACAAAAACATATCACGTGGTTTTATGGTGGCAAGAAAAGCCTGGTTCAAAGTCAGTGTTCTAATTAGGTGCTTGGTAATCGGCGTGCTCTTTCTGCCTATGTTCTCTCTACTGTAAGTCGTCTCGCCTATAGACTAGAGATGAAATAGACCTATCATATTTCTTCTGCTCATGAACACAATGACTTAATCCAAACCAACACAGCATTCAAAAGTCACATGGTCAACATTGACGAACGTGTTTGTTTAGAACATAATTTCCAAAAGACAAGACCCTTTATACGAATAAAATACTACTTATTTTTTTTTAAATTTGATTAGAGGAAGTATAAAAACAATTCAAATTACTTGTTTATATCAACAGTATTCTAACCTCAAATCATATCCACGTCATTTATGATAATTTTGCTGGCAGAATAGCAGTGTAATGTTGGAACACGGAGTGGCGAGTGCGCAACTTTGGCGCGCACTCTACCACCAATATTCCCTTTATGGTCTCGCCGCGACAGCTTTGTGGATGTGTCTTGGGAGCACCCGACGAACCGTAAGTAACCGTAAGTTCGCATCTGGCTGTGCCTCAGCAGATCACGGTCCGCCTGTGCAAAGGGGTTTGATCCCAGCCTGGGTGAGCGGAGCGGGCTAATAGGTGAGAGCCGCGGGTTCATTTCCCTCTCTCCCCCAGCGGATGTTGCCCCTCTCTACAAAACCTTTCGCGTACTGGAGCAGGATAATTCTAGCGGGGGAGGGGGAAAGTCGCCGCGCATACGCACTCGCCCCTCCCTCGCGCATGCGCACTCGCCCCTCCCACGCGCGGGCCTGGGGACGCCGGGCGCCGCCGACCGGCCAGTTGCATCGAGGGACTTGTCCGTGACGCATTGTGAGCTTCCGACGTGTGCTTCGTTAGCGTCTTCTCGCGAGGGTGTGTATTCGGCCCGGCTGGCGACCTTACCCCTTGCCTCCTCAGAGCACCCTTCTCTTCATCATTCATTTCGACACCCCTCCGGCCACGGGTCCCCGCGACTTCGACGACTATTACTCGTCAGTCAACCCCTTTTCAACTTCCCCTACAACCCTCCCCGTACTGCCCTTCCAACCCTGTTCGCGTCGACCGCGCAGTGCAGTTCTCCACGCGAGTTGGACAAAATTTAAAAACTCTTCAACACGTTGTGGAACTACCATTAAAAACAAATTAATATCGCCGCTTGAATTTACCCTTGCGTATTCTGTGGACTGAACTGTTATAATGTAACCTGAGTTGTTTGACAGCTCATCCGAGTGTGATAAGGTGAGATAAAGTTTACCCGTAACAATTTCTGTTCTTAGAGAAATCGTATTTTTAATGCAATTATAAGACGCAGTTTTGAATGCTTCACAGGCTATTAAATAAAGAACAAGAATCAGTTGTGTTTATTAGTGTCATGACCACTCATACAAAAACTGTTTTTGTTAAAGATATCTAATTTATATATACGTATATATGTCCATACGTTACATATACATTTATACGACATATATATTATACATGCATATATACGTACATGTATATATTATATACAGGTTTATATAAAAAATTATAAATAAAATACTCCATTTTCACAAGAGATGGTTTTGTAAAAATTGAATATTCTAGTCGACGGTATTTGCATTTTTTTTCTATTAGTAAACAAAAAAAATGAGTTTTTCTTTTAATTATCCTTTAGGAGTGTTTGTGACCGCCGTGTATACGCACAAAATTTTTTACTGTTTATTAATACAATAACATTCTTTGAAATGTTTCCTAAAGCATTAAAATATTACTTTCGCTGTAAAAGAGAAAGTTGTGACCTGGAAATGTATAACAATCGGTTAATCCGTTTCTTGACGTAGTCAAGATATTTATAAAGGCTTCTGAATATTGCTAAATAAAATATTCTCGTATAATTAATACAGTAGCTTTAATACAGCCTTTTTTTATTGATTTAAATTTTATCGTCATTTGGCAATTGTAGCTTATTTACATTACATTTCATTTTTATGAGAAAAGTTTGACTACCAATATAAATTGAAAAATAAAATAAATTTCGTTGAGTCATATAATAGGCTATGTGAAATTACAATATGCGATCTAGAGAAACGTCGAAATAAATTTTAACTTTATCTTAACCACTCAGAAGCCTATATAGGCTAGAAAGCGTACAATCAGTTGAGATATGTTAAAATATTTGAAAAAGCGTGAGAGTGCAGATGTTTTCAATCGACGCAAATTGATAAGAGAGAATGAATGGACATCGTCACTAACATAACTAATGTTCTCGATCGTTACTGTCTCTTAAGCACCACTTTACAAACCAAACTGTTGTTTTCACGCAGTGGCACGATGCACAAACACATCGCTTGCAATTAGCCCGGGAAGCAATCATCTCCTCCGTAATTACTGTAGTGCGTAGCGTAAATAAGAGGATCGGTATGTTTGTGCGTTGAGCCGCGCTAAAGTAAAAAAAAGCATATGTAACAAAGTTAGAAAATTTAAATCTAACCAAATTTTTTCCAGCAGTTATGAACACACAGTTTGCAATTTTGGATGAGAATGTTTTTTTTTTTATGTTGTAGAGTTCGATTAGTTGCGTAATTAATTTTAAAACGAATCCACTAATGTTTACATAAATATTTAATATATTAGTAATTACTAAAATAGAAATCTGAGCTTAAGGCTGGGCATGATAAAATTATACGAATGGTTGTAATATACTTTACATTCTCAGATAAATAAAAATTCATAATTTCAATTTAAGGAAATATCGCACATTTTTTTTCGTTTTAAATGGGTAGGCAGTAATATAAGAATTAATTATATCATGGGCATTTTCTCATTGATAGTTTGCGTAATCACATAGCAGGTAATCGAATCATTTGAAAGGGGCTGCGGTGAAAGAGCGGTAAGCCTTCTCGCCTTACACCAAGGCAAACCGGGTTCAATTCCCCGGCCGGGTCACTCCCGGATATTTGCATGTGGGAATCGTGCCGGACGATGCCGCTGCGCGACGGGTTTTCTCGGGGATCTCCCGTTTTCCCCACCCTTTCGTTCTGGCGCCGCTCCATAGATCAGCGGCTCTCCAGACCTCGCTCTTAAGAGCCGTTTAATTTGAAGCAGGTTTCCTACTGTGTATGCCTACGATTTGATTTAGAATTTAGTCGAGATATCTTCAGACTCTTAGTATGAGGTCATAAACGCCAATGGGATAGAAGCGGAATGGAGCGGCAAAGGATTTCAAGAACGGGACTTTAAGGGAGTACCCTTAGAAAATCCCCCCCCCCCCCCTTTTCTGAGCAATAGCAACTTCCGTCATGCTATTTAAATCATAAATCAAATTTTTCTTACGCGGCGTGTCCCATACAATAGGCGCGAGGGTTGAAAGAGGTAAGCTGAAATATGTTGCACTTTGTAATGACCACGTCTTGGAATACAACGTATTCGCATAAACAGCTTACTGACCTCCCTACGGATTAGGAATCCGACGATTTCCAAGGCTGAATTTTGGGCTCGAAGTGGTTTTCTCTGTCGCCTGAAAGATGAAGTAGGACTGTAATGCTGAAACATAATCTTGCTTCCTTGCATGTGGTAAACAAACGCAAGTTAGAATTAATGAAAGACGCGTTTTAATTTGTCAAAAAAAGTAATCAAATTTGTGTCAAATTGGGGTGCTATTAATAAATAGTTGGTAGCTACCTTAAAGCTAGAAGGTGCTTTCTTTCTAAACATATCTTGAAATAATTTAATACAAATTTAGTCTGTTTTCGTAATTTCGAAGGTTGTTCAGAATTGATCAAATTATCAATTTCCCCCTTGCAAAACTTAACAACTTGCATATTTTTTACATTAACTCGTAAGTCGTAATCAACCGACACAGATTTTTTTATAATTTGTGTTAATAAATGAGAAACTTATGAATGAGCAACCACAATCTATTTGTTTGCTTTCTTCTCTCTTGGTCGACCTTAATATTGCAGGGAACAATTTCAAATGTTTTAAATACCTAATTATTTCATAAAACCAATACATAAATAATTGGCATCAGAGGTTACGTTTTCTCTATGCCACAGTCACCCCAAAACAGTTTTTTTGCACATTTACGAACCTCGACATTTTGTAGAGAATTGCGTGGGACACTGCATCCTTAATTAAAATATGGTTTTCTATCTTCGCTCCAGCGCAGAAAAACAAAAGCTGTTGTGAGCTGCTACCCAAATTTTACTTTTAATTACAAAAGTAATTAGCATAATAATTATTGTTTACTAAGAATAGTTCTCGAACAGCTTATTTAAAAATTGTTGCTCTGAAAACATGGAAGACTTTCAATTACCGTCTTCTTAAAATTTATCCAAAGGAGGAGTCCAAATTCTTCTTATAATAAAGTGTTTATCTTTCACGAAAACACCGTGAGCGGCTGCAAAACACTTTCATCGTGTTCAAATGGCTTGTGTTATTTTAAATATCTGTTTATATGAAAATTATTATTCAATACTTTACCACAGTTAACTTTAAAGATTTATTCTTAATTACTTAAGAATTTCAATAATTATTTTAAGTTTTATATATTTAAAATTGAAATTATAATACTCGGTTATTTCCAAGATTGTTATATCAGCGTTGCGTAATATTTAACTATTAAGTTACTGTCATATAAGAGCATATGGTGGATAATTTACTATACAAACTATGAAGTTAAGTATTTAAGTCGCATTGTTAATCACAGAAAAGCTTAATACGACGTCTTCTACGTGATTAAACCCGGCTTGTAATTACAGCGGTACCAAATTGGCACTCACGAATCTAATTGTTACAAAGGACGACATTGCGTAAAATGAATTTATGAGGCCCTACAAAATACTGAGTGATTAAATTAAGCCTTGTCGATTGTTCATAAAGAAGCCTAAATTAGAGTATTATTTGGACCAATAATTATTTGAGGACTAAAAAAAAAACAGTAAAATTTTTGGACAGAACTTTCGAGGATACTCGAATTCTGCACTTGATGCTTATAAGCTGAATTAGACGGTTATGTCAGAAAAGAGAGGGCACAAAAGTAACAAATACATTATTTTTCACTCTATATTGTCCTCCCTTCTTTCTCACGACGTCATTAAATCTAGAAACACTGTCGTAAGTTAAATGAGATTAACTCTCCAACTTAACTTACCACTTCTAACCAGGATGTTTGAATAAGTGAAAGTTTTTTGGTGTTGATCTATGAAACACGGTTGGATTACAAGGTTTAAGAAAGTAGCACAATATTAACATTTTAAGCTTAAGTACTGGTTCGTGAAACCTACATTTTAAATATCCCCACGCCACGTTCCTTGCAGAAGACTGAGATCCAAGCGTCGAATCAACTACCATTAGTACACGGTGTCATTATGATTTTACGACCAGTTTCCAGCCAACGTTGATCTCACAGAAACCAATATGGCCGTTACTGAACCGAAGTGACATAGCTTAATATCTTCCTTCACCCCCCCCCCAAAAAAAAAAAAAAACCACACACACACACACACACACACACACACACATTGCTCCAAATGTCGATCATTGAACCAGAATAGGCAAAATTGTCATTTTTTAAAGTGTTAAACGAGGACGAAAAAAATAGCATACGAACTACAAATTGCACTTTTCTCCTAAATGTAAGATGTCGATAGATTGTTTTAACGGCGTACGGGCAGTAAAGACCACCATCGTTGCTCCAGAGGAGCTTGTATTTGATTGTTATATAACAGGAGAGATGCTAAGTAAATTGATAATTTCACTCACGTGAGCGTATACAACTTTCAGGATGTTAAATAAAGTATATTGAAAATTCTTTCCCCACTTTTTTTTTTCACTCCTTTAAACTCTTTCAATTCCAGAGCGCCGTTACTTAAGTTATTCCTTGCTCAGAGTGCAGGAATGCTGTCAAACGTGGTCGAAAAGTTAAAGTCACCGAAATGAACTTTCAATTTTTCCTTACAAGAAAATAAAAATTGATTGAATCTTAGTATTTATAGCCTACAAGAGAGAATTACAAAATACTTATCACAAATATAGCTTTGCTTCGTGAATATTTTCCGTCGCTTTAAAACCGTTAGATAGAACTATAAGAATACGTGATGAAATTATTCAAATCGACTCGTTACGTACAGATGCTAGGAGAAATTTTTCGAATGCTTTTTCACGACAAAATTTACGAAAATTTTTCGAAAACAGATTTCGTCGATGAAACCCTAGTATAATTAATCATCTGTTCACATTGATGTAGTGGCCAGCGCTAACATGGGGCCGCGCAAGAGAACGCGAGGTGGTAACCGAATGCGTAAATCTGAGGAGAGCACTTGCTCTTGACTTGCCGTTCAGCCGATAATTTGTCAGAGGTCCAGATCTAATTAGCAGCGAGGGATGTAACTGTACCTCACAGGAGGGCGGGGAACAAACCCAGTCGTCCAGTGGCCCGCGTCCAAGGACTCTCGAGTGAGCTGGGCAGATAGACCTGCTTTAAAGGGCATCGTTCTCTATAGTCTATTCGCGGTTTCTTCGCACTTTTTGAAAGAAAAAAAAAACACGCCATTAATCAAGGGGTTGGCTGTTTCCTATATATGTCATGTATAGAGACCCGAGAATTTCGCGGATTCATTTCTAGACAAGTTGGAATTCACACACACGTACGTTCATGTTACTTTCGTAATTGGTCGACGTGTTGTTTGGCACCGCCTGGAGATAAATGAGCCAATAACAAACGTGCAATAAATTGTGCGTCCAACCGTCGCCTTTTACTACCACAACAATCAACCAACAAACAGTTGATATCTGCATGAGAGTATATAGGAATGTGAAGTCTACCCTACAGGTCACTGAACTAGCACAGCTCGCGTAAAGGGAGATAACTAAGGTCATGAGTTGAGAGGATAGTTATCCGGGGCTGTAGTAAAGAAACGGGGATTCTGGAAGCTTCATGTATCGCCTCTGTGTGAGTTTATTTGAAGAGTGTGACTGAGATCGGACAAAGCACTGCCGGCATCGCAAGATGTTCGGCGGAGAGATATCCACGGCTGTGTTCTGGTCGCGAGTGGCGTGGAGGAGAATAAGTACCTACTCCCCAGGGGGTGTCCTGAGGAGAATATTCTCGGCTTCCGGCTGTGGATTGAACATATCATGAGCGCTACAGACACTTTCGGGTGTTCTGCTGAGGGGAGTACCCACGCCTTTTTAGTATCAGAGGACGGAGGCTGTGTGTGGACATCAAGAGGACATGGGCGGTGAATTGAAGCATATCTCATGGCATTTACCTCTCGGGGAGTCTTTCGTTAAGGATTAAAATAATTTTCTTAACACTACTTATGTTTTATACCATATTAGAGTAAATTACAAAAGATAAGGCCATATAAAACCATTTATTGTGAGGGTATTTTGAATCTTCCATGTGGTGCTTTTTAAGATGTCAAAAGTTAATTGTTCTGAAACTATTATAAGAGGAATATGACCTTTTTATGATAAATTGCATTGCACATCTGCGTATTGTATTTCATATATCGTAAAGTATTTCGGGTGGCGTATAAGGAAATGAGTGGTGCTAAGGCCACAATTACATTTCAAAACTTAAATGAGATTCTATATTTTTACAGCAGCATATCGCTTACCCTGGAAGCAATTAAAGTCAAATTTCCGTCATTCTCTTGCTTTTTTTTCTGTGAGATTGGGATGTTAGCTTTCAGTCATTTCCGTATCCTGTTGCCCTGAGAGTAGGAGTAGCAGAGGTTTGAGATGGGCAGTTGTGGCGGTTGGGATCTGAAGTGATACGTCATCACATAGTAATAAAATCGTGAACTAGATTACGTTGTGGCTTATTATGGATTTTAGTTCAAAACACCTTTCACTGATTGTGTGGACCATAGTTTAAAGTAAGATATTATTGCTAACAGTGAACTAACAAAATCCCGCAAATGCTGGGAAGCTATCTCTTTATAATTTTGTCGTACGTTTTGTTTATATCTGCACATTTTAAATTTAGTTTCAACCTAATTTAAATAATAAACCCGTGCTAAAAAAAAAACATTTTATAGTGCAATAATATTTCATTTACGTCCATCCATAGAACACAATTTTTTATTCTTTTTTAAATTGTGAAAGTAAAAAAAAATTAACTGGGTTGTTAATGGAAAGGTTTGACCACCAGAATCTACACCCCTCCCAACACCCCCCTTTTTTTATCTTTTCCGTTTTATACACGGTTTTGCTACAAACCACCTGCTCATCTGTTTGTGCACCCGCTCATTGTATCTCATGCTAAAGCCCTAGCCACGGTCATATAACACGAATATGCCATACCTGCTGTCACAGCGGCTGGTGTACTGGCTCGTGCACCAGATATTTCATAGACAACAGAAAGCTGGGCGACAGATACAATGCAATATCGGCTTTAGTGGTCGCCGCTAGATAACACGCTTTATTAGAGCCGAGTCACTATTCACGTTCACGTTATTCGGAACGCACAGCAGTGATCGAGGACCAGTCAATATTTATCTTTTAGGAGAGAGAGGCAGGGCTTAATGTCTCGTCGAAAGCGAAGTGATTAAAAACGGGGCAAGTTGCTCGGAGAAGCAAGGACAAGGGAAGGAATCAGCCATGGCATTTGTTAAGGGCACTGCCTACCGGCTGACAGCTGCGACATTTAAATAGACAATCCTATGTTAAGAAAATTTCACCTCAGTGCGTTAATTTTAAAGCTAGGAGTGTCAAACAAAATGCATCCTTCACGAATTTTTTTAGGAAAAAGATCATTACGACAGTATATTTTCAATATACAGGATATAAACTATAAGTGTTTACAACCGTACACAACAGTGTATAGGGCTCCGAGACGAGCAATTTGATGTGGGACACTTGTTGTCCATAGGGTCAGGAAATTACCGTAAATCGCTTGACAAATGTGTACTAAAACACGTGCAACGCGCTGCTGTGGGGCCGGCTTTAATCGACCTGCTGGTCCGTTGAAGCCGGTTTGGAAAGAGGTCAAATCGGGCAGGAAACGTTTAGTAATAGCTTTTGTTTGAAACACATGTTCCATTGTCACAATACTACAGGCAAGTTACAGAAATCAGGAAAGAATGTATGAAATTGCAACATGTGTTTCAAACAAAAGCAATTACTAAACGTTTCCTGCCCAATTTGACCTCTGTACAAACTAGCTTCAGTTGACCAGCAGGTTGATTAAGGCCGGGCCCACAGAGGCGCGCTGCACGTGTCTTAGTACACATTTGTCACGCGCTTTTACGGTAATTTCCCGACCCTATAGACCACAAGTGTCCTGCATAAAATTACTCGTCTCGGAGCCCTGTACACTGCTGTGTACAGTTGTAAACACTTATAGTTTACACTCTGTAAATAGGCAGTATGCGCTTTTTCATAAAAACAAATATTTTAAAAAGTCCTCGCAAACAGGCTATACATGTAATGGAAACATCTCTGGTACAGGGAAATACTCCTAAAAATATTAGCAATGAATACATTTTGTTTGAATCGCTTACCTTTAAAATAAACGCATTGAGGTGAAAGTTTCTTAACATGGGATTTCCTATTTATTTCGCAGCTGTCAGCCAGCAGGCAGTGTCCTTACAGGAACATCCCTGCATTCTTCTGGAGTATTTCGCGAAACCATGAATTAGTATCTCATATTACATCAATTTACTATGTTGTTTGTGTTATGTTAGGTATTAAGAAGTCGGGCAATACATTCGTACAGAAGTGTATCACGTTGTTGTAATTTTACATTTTTTCTGACTGGACAATGTTTTTGCTTACCGTACATATAAGAAGTTAATTATGAAGACAGAACCGAAATTTGATATAATTATGATGAGGTACATTGAATATAAGGTATTGGCGAGGGAATTCATAACCAATTACAGTAGTTATATGATTAATAGCTGTTCACGATAAAGTGAGCACTTTTGAAATCAACCTTACAGAAAAGTCACTGCCCCTGCCTGCATATATTTTATCTGGCTCGCTGAGTGACATGCGCCCAGTGACGGGGTAACGATGTATGGAAATTAGTTCTAATACCTTAATGTTAGGTAACAGTTTCTGATAACTGAAATTATTTCTTCCGCTTCTTGTTTTATTTTTTTATTTTTTAGTGCATCTAAGTGTAAAATGAGCAGATTTGCAAAATATTTACTTTTCTAATAATTTCACAATTTCAAATGACCGACGCGTGAATAAAGTGATGAGGCTCATAGCAATGTTGATTTTACATAAGACGGAAGAATACACAACGTACATACCAGTAGATCTTAAGCAGGACTTTCAAAAGTGCTCATTTTTTACCGTGGACGGCCTGCAACCAGAAAGATATTGTCGCCGTAGACTGAGTGTGGAGTCGGAAAGCAACGACCGCCACGCCAAGCTGCAACTTGATGGCTTCATCCCGGCGTCG
Organism: Dryococelus australis; assembly: GCA_029891345.1. NCBI lineage: Eukaryota > Metazoa > Arthropoda > Insecta > Phasmatodea > Phasmatidae > Dryococelus > Dryococelus australis. The sequence continues at coordinate 60,137,043 of CM056995.1, forward strand.
GTCCGCACACAGTCAGACCCAGTACAGTGTTGCCAAGTATCATACTTAATGGCAGCTTCAGTGATCCGAATACCGTGCCGCCGGGAGTGGAGATCTTCCGGCGCTTCTGTGCTACGTTTAAAAACTGTGTTTCGTATTCTTCGCCTGGACTGGATACCGAGGCATCGCTGCAATTCGCTACGCTTGTCAGCCTTAACTGAATCATAACACCATGTTCTGAAACATGTACTGTGTGGATAATGTTGCTAGTATCGTTTCTGTAATAGCCCGTCAGAAAATGTCACTTCTTGCCGGCAGCCACTACTCTAAAAAAATATTTTGTACTTTTACAAGAAAAATCCTTGGAAATCCATTTGCCAAGAAAATACATTTGTAGAACTACATAGCTTTTCTTGTAAACCCTGCAAAACATTTCTTTGCAATGTTACAAATGATAGCCTTGTATTACAACTGACATTGTTGAGAAGTGAACATAAAATAACTTTATTTTCTTCTAGAAAACAAATCTGATGAATTAGTAACGAAGAACAACTCTATATATATATATATATATATATATATATATATATATATATATATATATATATATATATAAATTTACAAAAAAAATGCGCTTCGCCAGCAGCACGGGGAATAGAACCCATACCTCTTGTATACCTAGCCCATAATTTTAACTACAAGACAAACTTGACTTATGATTTTAACGCTTATTTTTACTGTGAATATTTCTGCAAGTACATAAGAAGTAATATTGAAGTTGCATGGTTAAGAAGAATAGGTACATTTATTTCTTTTTAAGAGTTCAGTTGCTGAGTTAATAGATTTTGACGCCTCTTAACAACGGGGTATTAAGAGCCGATTTAAGAGTTCTGTTTAGCTAGGAAACAGTAACAAATAATGAATAATATGGTCACGTTTTATGGAAATTTTCTTTTTATTATTATAATTTGAGTTCTGTTAAGTGTTTTATGTAATTCAAACTTGCAATGCATTCCTTTTTGCACGCAGCTACACTTTACATACCAATAGTTTTTGCGCAAACAGCTATATACGGTTTTGCGTTGTTGATTGTCCGCCATTTTGCTGAAGCTCGTGGATACGGCTCAGTATAGTACGAACATTTCCTAAGGTCTATTACAAATACGGACCTTGTAGTGTTACAAGAAAAATTTTGTACTGTTACAAGCATTTGTAAAATTACAAATTTTTTTTAGAGTGTATTGAATAATAAATTAAATAAATGCAGCTGTGAAAATTTGAAGTTTAAGAAACTGATATTTATGCCGTGAAGTGCGTAAAATTGCGTTAAAAATTTTAAAATAAAACTTACTTAAAAAAATTAATAAATCCAAAATGGTGGGGGATGGCCCGTATACACCCTCTTAAACCACCCGATACACACGGTCCCCATAGTAACGAACACGCACAGTTCAACCCAATAAAAAATTGTCGCAAATGGAACCCTCTATCACGAGATACGTTGCGAGTAGAAAGATCCTTTCACGTGATTAAATTTTTCTCCCAATTATTTTCTAGTATTACTGAACTCAATTCATCGAATGCTATGGCAACATACGAACGTTAAATCGCTGCCATTTTCACTTCCAATTTTTTGTATGTCTTGTTCTTCAAGAGCTCCTATTTTCTCATCCAATTTCTTTGATGTCTCTTTTTCCTTCAAGGTTTTCGTTTAGAACATGTTCTATACTTTCGTAAATCCAAAACTTTAATCGACGTTGCAGATTTTTTAACAATATTAATGTCAGTAATTTCATAATGGTGTGCAGGCATTTAAAGTTCAGGAAAATGAGGATCCATATTATTAAAAAAGAAAATGTACAATAATATGAAGAAAATTTGTTGTCGCTTGATCAATTATTTGTGTGTCGTGCATTTTTTTTTGTATTAACTGATTTTATTGAAAAGTTTGTGATAAATTTTTATGTGGAGACTTGAAAACTTATTGAGTGCAATTCATCGAAAGTCAAATGAAGTGTTTTTAGTTCAATAAACTGAGTATTCAAGTAAGAGAATGCAATAAATATTTGATCGTGTGAAATGGCCCTTAGTTGCGCGCGGTAAACTGATTACTTTTGAAAGCCTTGCGCAAGTGTTTCGCATGCCCGCAGCTATGTTGCACATTCGAGGCCTCGAGACGCGCGAGCTATTAGGCCGACTCTTGAACACTCAGCCCTTGCTACATCGCCTTTACGCGCAACGCGCCCAACTTAGGGGCGCAATCGTTCCGTCGGCGACGCGCCACAAGGTTATTACTGGGCACCAGGCTAAACTTCACAGTACTGCCTGTACTGAAGCCGGCGTCGTTTCCCCATTGGCTGCTGCATATATGTGAAGCCACTGCCCTTCTCACTGAACTGCACGTGATTGGAGCGCACAGCTGTGACGTGTTCAGTCATTGGCGCAGAGTTACCCAGGGCGTGTCAGATTAAGTATGATACAATGAACAACGTATTGCAAAGGTACACGTGCTTAACGTTTAACTTGTTCCCAAATAAAAACGCGAATGTTGCAGGTCTCTACTAATCAGTGACTCTAAATTTTTACGGCACTATAATAATAAAGATAAATTGATGATATATTTTCTTAAAATAACTGAAGTTCTGAATAGAAAATGTTACTACTGAATACTGTTTATGGAGAGACAAGTAATTTTTAAAAATTAAAAAAAATTTTTATTACCATTTTCACTCACACAAAAATAATCCTTTGAGTTGAAATGACATTAAAAATAATCCTTTGAGTTGAAATGACATTCAGAAACTTGTCTTTAGTCACTAAACCTTTTTTTTAATATTCTTTTCTTGTTTAAACACCACTACCAAATATGCAACTATTTTGGAATCACGTGTGTTTATAGGCTGTTCACGGTAAAGTGAGCACTTTTGAGGCTCTAGTTATTTTTTTTGTCAGCCATTTTTTATCCCATAACCACCTTTTAAAATAAATATCTCCATGTAAGTAATAAACACAGTGTGTATATTCCAACGAAATCGAAAGTTAACATCCAAGGCTAAATTTAAATAATTTACTGACTATTATTCCAAATGAGAGAGGTTTCAAAAGTGCTCACTTTACCGTGAATAGCCTATACCAAACCTCTGCAACGTACGTCCCATGTCAGTTAGGCTGAGCCCTTAATATATACGTTGTCCATATGTAAAATTATCTTTGCCATTGGCCCGATCACTTTATTCGAACATAGGTCAAGTGAAACCGTGGGACTATTTTAAAAGTGAATATTTTACAAATTTGCTAATTCTTACACTTACGGTAAGTGCATAAAAATATGAAACAAAAGAAATAATTCTAGTATTCACATATTTACCAATAATTTAAGTTCAACGTCAAGGAAATAATTTTCTTTCCCTCCGTCGTTAAAGGCGGTTCAAGGTAAAGTGAGCACATTTGAGGCCCTAGTTACTTTCTCCTTTCAGCCACTTTTCATCCTTTAAACACCTTTTTAAAAAAATATTGCAATGCAAGTAATAAACACAGTGTGTAGGTTCCACCGAACTCAGAAGTTAACGTGCAATGCTAAAATAAGATATATTTATTTCCTATTATTCCAAATTAAAGGGCTTTCAAAAATGCTAACTTTACCGTGAATAGTCTATACCAACTTTACTGGGCGTATAACAGTCAGCGTGTTTATTAAAATGTATGCGGGTAGGCGTAGTGAGATTTTTGGAAGACTTATTTCTAAAGTGTTCAATTAACTGTGAAAAGCCCACACTTAAAAAAATATTACAGACCTAACCGCTAAAGTTTGTGAATGAACTCCAATTCCTCTTGCGTGTGCACATTTTTTATCGATTCGCGCCTGTTCCGTGCCGAGCGAGCCAGTAATTCACGATTTGTTCTCTCCCATTCATTCCTCGAATACGTAGTCAGTGGGATACAGGTGACGTAAATCTCTTCCGATTTATGTCGCGCCTGTACATATACACCCACACAGACGGTAAACGAAAATATATTCCTCGCTGAATTTCTCGTGACAATTTTCCACGACTTTGAATATTTTAATTTAGTCCAAGAAACAAATGTAAAAGAGATAATTGCTTCACGGTTTGTGATTATATAAACATTTATAGAAAAATATGAAACACACGACGTTTCCGAAAAAAAAAAACTTTTCAATTACTTGCTAATATTTCTAACAGAACTAATAAGTCCTAACGGAAAAATTTTTTTGCAAAAAGAAGAATATGTATAATTAATTTCCTTACGACACACCATGGCACTGCAGAGAAATGTTTCAGGTATACCTAATTCGTATAAACTTACAGCACAGAAATCTAAACACAATAGCGGATTATTATAATTCCAAAACGCATAAATAAACTGTGGACGTAACTTTTAGGCCATATAGTTACAGCCCCCATAATCCAGTTCTTAAAATGGTTCCCGAAAAGTTAAATTATGGCATTCGTAGCCGCAACTACTAGCAAGGTCGCGCGCGCATCCACACGCACACACACATATTTTACGTGACATAAAGATAACGTAACACACATGCTGACAGTAGCTATTCCAGCAGTATCTAGCAATGTTGGAAACAAGCACCACGCCTTATACATGTTGTTTCATTAAAAAAAAAAAAAAAAGGCAAGGGGAAACGCCCAGTGTTTGATACAGGACAACGAACTGAACATTTTCCAATAGGGAATCCATATGCTTCGGAATGTCAAAGTATTACAGTGATTCTAACTTAGCACGTGCGGTTAGCTACAACTTTTTTTATCAGTAAAACAATCCGCCGAACAAGAGTATGACATCATCTATTACCAAAGGGGTTCAAATTACCGACCTCCGGTATCAATACAAAGAATGCGTCAGCGGTGAAGAGATCGGCACACGCCGTCAAAGACACCTCGGTGTATGCTAAGTGTTTCAGTCTCTTACTAAGACGCTTACACCATATTATTCTAGAATCCTAAACAAAATAGTCGAGAAGTGCAATATCTGGGGACCGTGGCGGCCACGATGTATATGACCTGAACCTACGGTGGCTTGCGTAAGTTATCCTTTTAGCTAACACAGCACTAGTCCTCGAAGTTCATTTTTTTTTCCGAAAGCATATAACTTAAAGCAAGGTAAAGCACTGGAAAACTACACTTATGTTTTCTTCACTGAATGACAGCTCTTTACTGAATGACAGCGAAGATTGCACAGAATGTAATCAAGATAGTAAGCTCGTTTTCTATCAGGTACACACGAAATCTCTTTGGTTAAAAAAAATTGCCCAGTGGCTTTGAACAAACCCTAAGAATTAACAATATTATTAAATTCTTCCTCAGCACTGAAGTGAAGCTTCAGTACCACCCAGATCAGTCTGGGAGAATAAAAATCTCTTACAAAACATTTTATGGAATTGTGACTACAATTTTTTTGAACTAGGCAAGCCAAACAAAGCGTTACACACACGCAAAATGTGAATTTACCATTTTACTTACATATTTTTGAAACGTGTAAGAATAGCCTGCTGATCTTTCCTAGCTGAACATGCCTATCAACAAGGCCAGCAGCCCTGACAAACGCTTATCCCAAACGTCATTTTCTATCAGGATGATTATAAAGTCTCTATCCATTTGTGGGAAGTCGCTAATATATCATGTTTTATATATTGAAAACGTTTACCATTGAAGAGAGGACAGCTGTGATCCATGCTCGACTGAGAGGACTAACGTGCGATGCAGTGAGAGCGAAGATCTAGGAAACGTGGTCCCATAAATGGGACAATTCGCTATCTTGCCAACAGATTCAACCGCACAGGATGTGTTAAGAGTGGGATGTACCCCCACGTCCAAGGTCAAGAAGCGAGGGAACGATACGGGCGACAGTTATACGCACGCCTAGTGCCTCATCGCTCCTACGCGCAAGACATGTAGTGTTCCGTCGTAACGCTGTCCTGTGCAAACTAGATCTGTAACAGTGGGGTTTTATTACACGTGGTGAAAGACCGCAGATTAAATTACGCCCGTATCTTTGTACTTTTCTCTTGTCGCTTAAGGAAACTGCATAGGCACGCTTTAAAATTGCGATATTTGACCATTTTCACAAATTGTTTTCTCTAAAAATATACTTAATATGAAAAAGTAAAAAATAAGGGCATAGAAATTTTTTTAAAATCTTTTCTGACAAAAAGTTGTATTTTCAGAGCATTTATATACTGAGATACGCGTATTCGTGCAAAAAAATATTTCACAAATAATGCGGGGTTCATCCCACTCTTAAGAACAAAGAGCATTTAGGCAGGCCATCGGTACCTGAAGACACCGTGTAACAGATTCAGGAAGCCAATGAACGAAGCCCTCGTGCATCAACTCCGCGTCTCAGTCGTGAGCTTGATGTTCCACTATCAACTGCGTGGAAGATTTTAACACTCCCTGTGCGACTGAATCTGTTGACAAGATGGCGAGTGGTCACTTTTGTGACGCCAGGTTTCCTAAATCTTCGTGTGGAATCGGCTCTCATTTGTTGCGGAGCCTCATGGGCAACCACACAAAGTATGAGTTGGCGAGGCGTATTTCAGAGGTAGAACACAATATTGTTTTACTACGTCAATATATTAAAAACTATAATTAAGCCTGTTACAATACAAACATAAAACACCTTACATTATATTTGAATACTTTAGATTGCGCCGGGGGAGCGTGTTACGTTAATCTACTCCATCTCTGCTAGTAATTATATATTATCTTTTACACTACGGCAACGCCTCTAGCTATTGAAAGTCCATCAGTCGTCTCTGCTGGAACGGCATTACCTTAGTGTTGCCTAAGGCTGAATACTATTGCGAATAGGGCGGCAGGAACCCCATCTGCCGGTCCATCTTGTTCCGTCTTCTGCTTGAAGTGTTAAGACCCTAGGTCGATTCTTCTCCGGCCTTAAATATCCGGACCGTTTACTATTTACTCAGTTTGTTTGCAAACTGCCCCTGCGGCTCGTGTTCTGTTTGTCGCGGTGGCGCTCCGCTTCTTCGACCTCGCTCTCTTGAGGGGTGTGCTGGTGTGTTCACGTAAGCGCCAAAGCAATGGCTTGCCCACACCGCAACACACTGAATTGCACACCAGTCCTCTTAGACGAGCATGGACCACGGCTATCGTCTTTTCTATGGTGAACATTTTCAATGCCTAAAACCAAAACAAGATATATGATCGATTTCATCACAAATGGACAGGGACGTTATAATCACTCTATACTTATATTAATCAATTACTTGCCACCACAACTTGCAATGTGCCCCAAGTCCGAGAACCGTGCTTGCCATTTCACAGAAAGAAGGCATCGATATTTATTCGATCTCCCATGCTTTCCCCTAGCCTTGGACATGTGTTTTGTATATCGTGGCAACAAAAGATTAAATCATGAATTCGTTAGTGTATGCCAAGCGCCTATCTCAAGTCTTCATTTGAATATTCGATAACTCTAAATAGTCATTTGTTTTGGTCTCTAACATTTCATGTCTTGAAAGTAAAACTATTGAGCTTTGTTTCCGTAGACTGTACTTTCAAAAACTTAAGCACCCAAAGGTGTGGATTGTGTAATTGGGTACATGTAGATTTGTTGACGAGTACATAGGGTTTAAAAGTCCAACCCGAACGCCTGAGAGCTAAATTTAAAAACTATTTTCGTTAAATTTCCTAAAATTATATATAGGCCCTATTTCAAATACATTAACGCTCTTATGTGTAGCGTTATGAAGTGTATTTATGAAAATTCGTCTGGTTTCCCTCAATTACCAATAATACACCAAATCAAAACTTACGTAAATTTGCCCTACTATTTGTTTCCATTAAATATATTTATTGAATTTTCACCATTCGCGACCCTGTTAGTCATGATCAGAATAATTGTCAGGTCCTAAATACATATTAAACTTTATATGAAATTCAAAATCTCTTTCTGCAGCCTACCCACGTTTATTTTACACCTACTCCACTTTCTAGTCCACCTTCTTGAAGTGGTGTATAAAGTGAAGCATCCTAGTGCAGAAGTTGTGATGAAGTCCACCAGTAGAACCACATTCTAAAGGTGAGGTATAACGATTACTGTCTTCTGATCAGGTATCCAACATTGACCTACCCAAACAAACACAGAGGCCCCTGTGGCTAAGCGGTTAGACTGCTCGCCTCCCAGCAAGGCGAACCGGGTTCGATTCCAGGCCGGATTACTCCTCGCAAGTGGGAATATTGCCGGACGATGTCGCTGGTTGGCAGGTTTTCTCGGGATCTCCCGTTATTTCCCGCCCTTGTATTCCGGCGCTGCTACATTCATCGGCTCTCAGACCTCGTTGTTAAGAGCCGCCCAAATCTCTCAGCACAACTCAGCCCAAACCAACACAACTGTCTAAGTGATGAACGTGTTTGTTTATATCTTAATTTTGAAAAGACAAGCCCTTTTATTTGAATGAAATTCTTTTACCAGTTTAAATTTAATTGCGTCATAAATTGGTAAGAAGTAGTATAAAGATATCTCAAAGCATTTGTATACATAAAAAAGTACTATAAAACTCAAATCTTATCCACGTCATTTATGACAGCCATATTGGCCGAAAAGTAGTTCAACTTTGGGACAAGGATGCTGGTTCTGTGCAGCTAGCTTGATCATTCTACCGCACATTCACTCTCCGGAGGTATTAAGCCGAAGGAAGCGTGACGTCATTAAAATTACATGAGCGTGCACATGTGACGAACACACATAGCACAAAGAATCGTAATCACCTAATCGTCCATCGCATCACAAAACGTTTTATTCATTAACAGCCCCCAGCTTTCAGAGCTTCGTTTATATACGTTTTTTCTCAGTCGTAGGTATTGGTGGATTTCCACAAACACACTTTTTCATTTAAATTTTCACTGCTTTCTTAGTTACCTTGGTCAGACACCATTGAAAGTCGATTAATGTTTATTTCACTGAATCGTTGCTGTGTGTTATTATTCTATAAGTACTTAAATTTTTCGCTTCGAGACAATCTCTGCTATTTTACTTATTCTCAGTGGGGCTAGTTTTCTCTGAATCATATTGTTGAAATTGACTGCGAGTCTTTGAATTTTCACTAATTCATGAATAGCATAACAGTTGCTATGGCAGCCTTGCTCAAGATTTTACGCAATCTGATACTAGGGTATGTTACATGGCGATAAACCGGAAGAGAAAGGATGGTGGTTGGCATAACTTATTGGTAGATACCTGAATAATTGGCGGATTTAATTAGCGACAAGTTATAAATCAAAACCTTGTACGTACGTGTCACTTTTGCAATTGCTCTACGAGTTATTTGACATCCTTCAGATCTTTGGGCCAATAACATACTTACAACAAAACGCATGCCCAATCAATGCCATCTGATGGTTTGAACATAAGACTAAATACTAACTTAAAAGTCAATGAATTCTCAAAACTTTAAGGTATTCGGTTATTGGACTCCTGCATGATAGGGCAACAGGCATAAAGGTAGCAACTATAAAGCAGCATTGTGTGGGTCCACAAGGACGTGAAGAGAACGTATTGCAGCCTCATTCCTTCCATAGGTAACAATTAAATTGCAGCCCAACGTAGTTAAAAACAATATTTCCAGACATCTGTATCTTAAAATATACGACCGAGACACGGGCGAAACTTCCATATGGGCCTGTACTGAACTTTGATAGGGACTATATGATAATCAAATTATTTGGTTAGCGCTTTAAGTCACATAGGCTCACGCAACTCGACGAGAAAACTACATGGCATTTCAGAGCCTTGCCCTAGAGGCGATGGCGCACCTGATGCACGAGGTAGTGTAGCCCTTATCGCTCCCTTGGTTTCTCGGTCTCAACCGCAGAAATTATCCAGGTAGGAGGGTCTCTTAATGCTCTGGTCACTGAGCATAGATGACAGAGAAAACAATTCAGAGGGTAGATAGCCAGAGGCGAGGAGGTTGGAGAACCTACAGTCTCGCAGCAGGGATCTGATTTAATTCAAAACAAAACACAGCATACCTCGTTGAGAAGGAGGTTATGAGGGGGGGGGGAGGTTTTGGTAGGTGAAGGGGAGGAGAGGGGTGGTAATGGATCAGGCATCAGGAGTACATAACAATAGGAGGAGGGAGCGAAGGGCATGTAGCCTCGCTCCCGCGACTCAATTTAATCTGTACAGATCGCATGTAGCCTCGCAGCAAGGTACCAATTTAATCCAGTTCTGATATATCGAAGTAACCGAATATTCTGGTGCCTTCTTTTGGTGCCGCAAGCTACGCTCGCACCAGCAGTAACCCCAAAGAGCCACAGCGTCGCAGCCATCACCCCAACCTTTGGCCCAATGTAAGGGTTAAAAACATAACACAACGTAAATATGGTTTACCTGTACATTTGTGATACAGTTACGTACTGATCCACCAGTTCTTTGGCAGACCTGTGTCCTGCAGAGCTCGGGCCATCGTCTGCATCGTCACCACCAGAGAAAACTCATCATTGCAGCTACTGCGGCAAGGTATTTACGCATCACCCTGCCACTCAGTCATAAAAATCGATCATAGCACATTGCCTCATACCAATATTTAGTTATGTTTGTATGTGTTATGCATAACCATTGCATTATTGGTTTAGTGCATTGGTTTAGTGATGAGGGGTGGTGAAAGGCCAGGGGGTGAGAGAGGCGAGGAGGGCGTGGCTGATGAGGAGGACTGAGGGGTGTGTGGGTGATGAGGCGGGGTGATGATGAGGGTAGTTGAGGAGTTCGGAGAGGGTGTTGAGGGGTTTGGTGAGGGAGTGTGGGGTAGATGGTGCGGGGTGAGGGCGGTGAAGGTTTATGAAGGGTGATGAGGCTGATTGAGAGGGTTGAGGGTGTTAAAAGTGTTGAGGGGGTTAATGGGGTTGTGGGTGTTGTGGAGTGATGGGGGGGGGGGGGGGTTGGTTGGAGAGGGGGTTCGAGGGGTGTTTGGGGGAGGGGGTTCAGGGAGTTCAGAGTGTTGAGGGTTTTGAGGGTGTTTAGGGGTGTAGAGGGAGGTAAGGAAGGGTGAGGGGTATGAGGGGGGATCAATACGTACCCCGAAGTGGCAGGCCGATATATTTATAAAATTTTTATGAAATAATTTTTATATGGAAATGTTATCTGCAGCGATACTCTAAACCAATAATATTATTGACAATCCAAGGTGGCGGGCCGATACTTTCGAATTTTTTATTAAAATAATTTTTATTAAAATAATTTGAAGGGTAACGAGTTGCTGGAATGGTTGGCCCTGTGAATGGGAGGGGGAGATGAACGAAGCTGCCAGCCGCGCCTGTGACTTCATAGCGGACGGCATCACAAAACCACTCTCAGATCTCGTTGCGCTCGGAAACCCATACATCCACTACTTACCTGGTTAGGGAAACGGGATTGCAAAAATCTAAATATTTTGGTAATAGCCAAGAACTGGTCACCAGCTGGTAGTGACACATTTATTGCATCTGAGGTAAGGGCCCTATGTCACGAATATTGTACTTTACAGGAGTGGTCTCTAACACGATACTTTTATCGCACACAGTGTCCTTTATTACTGGATAAATCGCTTATTATTTTGTGTAAGAGGCAGTGCTTTGCACAGCAGAAATATCGCGAAAAAAAGGAAAAATACATTGAAGGTTACAAAATTTCACTTTCGTAAAATATTAATACAGTGCTCTTTACCTAAACTAGTGGTAATGTTTTTTATGTTCTGAAGACGTATGGAATAGGCGTGGAAAATTTGTAAATCAGACACAATTGAATGACGAATGCTGAAACTTTACCCGTCAAATCTCGTTCCCCCCAAGGAACAACATTTCGCTGTCGCCATATTTTTTCAGAAGTTTATTCATTCGACGCGAGGGACCTCCGGGTATGGGAGCGAATCTGAGAAGTCCCCCCCCCCCCCCCCCGGAGGCCGACAGTTTTCAAACTGTCATGCAGAGTGAGGTGTTTCTCTTTAACCCCACCTTTTTTTTTTTTTTTCAACAAACATCAAAATTTTAATTTAGGACGTGAAATCTCAGCAGAATTTTATATGCGACAGTAAAACTTCACCAAGGAATGCTAAAATAAAAAAATAAATAAAAAAAAGTTCTACAGAAACAAAAACCCGTTAGCTAAAAAGCTTTGTATGGCTTATTTTGGTACCATTTAGTAAAAATTAATCATAACGTATCCCTAGTCAAAAGTTTTTAAACCATGTTTAGTCAATCTACACTACAAATGTTTATTTCAATTCGTAGATATAACGTGTCAATACCTGGAAAGAGAAATCATATGAAACTCATATTCCAGATCATCATAATATAGGTTTTTATGAGTTTCGCATTCGTATTACCCACTCGATTGAAAAATGTCGTAAAGAATGATGTTCGAAAGGTATCATTCTTGAAAACTGTTTACAGGTAAAATTTCCAAACTAACTTTCTTACTGGCAAGAGTTCGCGCACTAGAATATATGATACAGTTTGTTAAAACTAAATAAATTGATATTTCAAAAGATGAAAATCTAGTCGCGTAGGAATCGATTTTGAAGGGAATATACGAAGTTCATGAAGATGGATTCGACCTGGGCTAGAAATTGTATTAACTATTGACAGATCCAGCACTTCAGTAACAACTTAAAATCACAAGTAAGATTTACATAATTCAATACAGAAAATAAATCTTCTTGCGACTGTCAATTTTCAGCTAGGTATGATTCGCTGACACCATGAAATTTGTCAAACCAATTTATAAGAAATTCACCACTTCGGCTGGTAGATATTTCACGTGGCAGTTAAACTGCTTCGCATACACCATGCAAGGATAACCGTTTTTGAAACAGCTAATAAGGTAACCCAAATGAAACGAAATGTGTAATAACCGGAACAAAAATGTACGACCTATGCTACATACCAAGCTGTGAAAATAGGCTTTCAGCTGTCGTACATTTTTGTTCCGGTTATTACACATTTCGTTTCATTTGGGCTACCTTATTAGCTGTTTCAAAAACGGTTATCCTTGCATGATGTATGCGAAGCAGTTTAACTGCCACGTGAAATATCTACCAGCCGAAGTGGTGAATTTCTTATAAATTGGTTTGACAAATTTCATGGTGTCAGCGAATCATACCTAGCTGAAAATTAACAGTTGCAAGAAGATTTATTTTCTGTATTGAATTATGTAAACCTTACTTGTGATTTTAAGTTGTTACTGAAGTGCTGGATCTGTCAATAGTTAATACAATTTCTAGCCCAGGTCGAATCCACCTTGCAGATATTTATAAATATGTTTTAATAAATTTAGTTGTCTGCAGGCGATGGCTATAAGGTTCCAGCCATAATTGATATTGACATTACACAGAGACACTTCACATATTTTCAACGATAGTACGTAAGTTACACAACACAATCACAATGGCCTTGCTGCAACTGAATAAGCCTTTGTCATTTTCATTTATATTATGTTACACTAAGTGCTGAATTAATTGAGGTCGAGAATGTTGGTCAAATATTTTCGTCACAAATTTTAATTTCCTGTACAACTCATAATTTTTTAAAAATTAATTAGTTGCATTTCAAAGTTCGTTGTTAATATCACTTCAGAACATTTCAAAACTTCCATTATTGTTACGCTCCAGAAATAAACAAAAGAAAATAACTACCTGGGGAATAAAGACCGTACAAAGCATTCCTAGTTTCATAAGCGTTTCGCAACATGCATAGTTAAACCAAGATAAAACTCCACTTGTTTGTAGACGTATAATATGTTTAGGCAGGTGCTTCACTGCGCGTGATTGTAGCTTGCCCTATCTACTTACACGGTAGTTAACTTGCGTGCAATTGTATATTGCTGTGTTATGTTTGTGAAAAACTTGTGTCAATCGCGCTCGGGCCCTAATGGAAACAGTAGTGGAGAGATTTGGACGGCTTTTGATGTAGAGGTTTTGAAAGCCGTCGAGGATGAAATGAGGTGAGTATGAAGTAGAGCCGAAATGCAAGGACGGGGGAAACGGGAGATCCCCGAGAAAACCCACTGACCAGCGGCATAGTCCGGCATGATCGTCACATGCGAAAATCCGGGAGTGGCCCGGCCGGGGATTGAACCCGGTTCGCCTTGGTGGAAGGCGAGCAGATTAACCGCTCAGCCACCACGACCCCATTCAATTAACGGTTAATAATTTTATCATACAGTTTATGCTTCAGTAATTAATGACAATATAGTGGATGCTTCAGTCGGTAATATCATTTTTTACTTTCTCCGGAAGTTAACAGTTTGTTTTAAATACCGGGCTAGGCGAATGGCTTGAAATAGTTAGGACGCGTCCACAAGAGCTCGCTATGTACGTGAATTTGTTTTGCTTCAGTCACTAAGGAATATAGCTCTTAATATGATTAACCACTGCTCTGTGTACTGAGTCAGCTGTGAGTGCTCGCTGCGAAATGCTGTAGGAATTACAACCTACTGACTGTATTTTACCTTTGAAGTTTAATTGCAGTGGTGAGTTCATGTTATTATGATGGCGTGTTTGGACTGTATCCATTGCCGACCATGAGACTAAATAAAGATTGCACAAACACACAGAACTCGGCAAGACGAAAACGAGAACACAGACTGTATCTTCATCTTATTGAATAAAATTAAAAACTCTCGCCGTGCAAAACGTGTTTGGCTGATTCTTAAATATATCCTTTTTCAGGAGGGTTTTTTTTTTTGTTTCAATATAATTTTGCTTGTGTTTTGTTTAAAAATTGTAATATTTATGTCGCACAAAATATGAACTTAAATTACGAAGAAAGGGGCATGATGGTAATGGCCAGTAGTAAATAGTTCTTGCGTAAAATTATTATATTGAAATCTTTTTATTATTAATTGTATGTTAAAAGTTAGTTGCTGTGTCATATTCACTTTTTTCAGGAATGCAACGATGAGAACTCATTTTACCGTTACTAGTAAATATATTTATTTTTGATTATCTGTGCAGCGCACGAAATCGGTGCGTTGGTTTTTCCTTATCATTTGCTCTGTATTTTTTTAATGTCTTGTTTACGCGCGGCGGAAGGATACTTCCTTAGTAGCCCGAAAGTAGAACTTGATAGGGTTTCAGAAAAGTTTGCAGTTGTTACTAATATACTATACCAGGCCATTTATCTCGCGGGTTTGGGGGGGGGGGGGGGGGTAATCTGCTTCTGCCAGCTCTCGACTGGCCACATCGCAGAGGTGGATACCAAGTAGCAACCCTCACGAGCGTACGTTAAATATTTTCTTTGTGGCGCGCGGGAAGTATTAAAACAGCTTATTGCCCGCGCGCAATTCTAGGATAACCGGAAAGTGGAGGATTTCGGGTTTTTAATATCTCCCCTTCCTTTCCCCTGGCTACTCAGGTGTATTTTCATTCGCCGGCAACGACCAGCCGATGGGCATTACATGTTATTACGCACAGTAAGGGAAAAAAGCGGCAGAGAGGGGGGGGGGGGAGGTTAATGCCTGCACCACCGGATACGTGGAGTAATTTCTACCTTTTAAATCCAAGCAGATAATAATAACGATTACTATTTTTTCCTTCTAAAGTGGTATTTGCCTATAATAATCGGGGCCATTTGGGAATCTGAGATAATCGAAAATCCTAAATGACGTTAATGCGTTACAAGGATTCCAAAAATACTGTAAAGCAAACGAGGGGATTTTTTTTGTTGTTGACGGATACCTTAAAATGATGGGAAATTCAATGGGAGCGCTGTGGTTGCAGTAGGGACACCAGAATTTCGCGAAAAAATTTCCGCACATGCTAAATTCCAATACTCAACGGGTATACGAGCTGTTTTCTTTTGCTTTCTGGCGGATTGTCTTTGTGAGAAGATCTTCTCCTACGTAACTGGCCAATCAGGATTAGGTAACTTCAATACCGTGTGTCTTTGATTCGCGGGCAGTCACCTAAAGATGCGTAACACGAAAACCATCCAATCCCAAAAGTGGATCTGAGCTAAAGCGCTGTGAAATGCAATTGGCCGTGAAATCTTTTCGCGAAATTCGGATGACTCTAGATTCCTTTTGGTGAGCTGTGAAACAGAATGTAGACTTTACTAAGACCATCGTATGGCTTTGGAAAAGGCTCGTAAGAAAAGACTATGGCCTCCTGCGACTGATTTCGACATCGAAGTGATGGAAAAAACTTGTCAATGTCTAGCTTTTGCGTGATACGTGAGTCATGACTCGTGACTCTGCACCACGTGATCTCGCTAGCCAATCATAATATGGACCTTGTTTTTGCGATGTCGTCGACTTACGCTTCAAATTCATGTAACACATATATAACTTTCTCCCGGGATTGAGGACGTAAGTGTAATAGAAGTTAGGCTAATTTTTTTTAATCATTAGAAAGTTAGGGAACTTTACATTGCCAGAGAATTAATTAATTAATTAATTTTCTTTCTCAGAGGTGTAAAATTATATGCATGAAGTACACAGTGTTTACCATTAAGTTTGAAAATTATAGTAAGCTTATTTAATTAAGGGGCCACGTTGGCTGAGCAGTTAGCCTACTCGCCTCCCACTAAGGCAATCCGGGTTCAATACCCGGCCGGGTCATTCCGGATCCTCGCATGTGGGAATCGTGCCGGACGATGCCGTTGGTAGGCGGGCCTTCTCGGGGCTCTCCCGCTTCCCCCTCCCCTTCATTTCAGCGCCGCTCCATACTCACCTCAATCACCCTCATCGGCTCTCAAGAACTCGATATTAAGAGCCGTCCAAATCTCTTCATTCACTTATTTCATTAAACAATATTTTAATTTTCTCTGGCGATCAAGTTTATTACATACGATTTATTCTATATAAACGAAAAAAAGTGTCTACATCTTCAAGACACATTTCGTTCCTGACGTTATGACGATGTCTTCAACTGCTATCAAAGTTTGTATAAATCACGAACGTCATAATTTCGCAACCTTTTTAGGCCACATCAATGTTAAAATACAAATACGCCTGTGTATCAAGAATTTTGAGAGTTTTCAAACTGAAAAGGAGCAAAACATATCCCCTACACTTATATTCAGTATACAGAAGTCACGTGCTTACGTGATGCATCATAATATTGCTACGTTTTACTGGTCTGCTTTGACATTGGGAACGGAACAGAAGGGTCTGATTTACAGCCGAGCGATAATCCATTTAGTGTTTGCAGCTATAAAGACGTGCCGCCGAGCGATTTTCCGCCTGGTGCCGTGATAAACCATTTGTAACTCGGGCGCCGCTGACCTTCAGCAGATCGGGTTTCTGCGTTTATCTGAAGACTTGTTTAGTTTACTGACCTCGTTTATCTCGGCGTGACTCGGGGTGCGTTAAACCTTCCAGATGGTACCAGGGAGACTGATATAGAAATACGACGGGCCTCCGAGCCGGCAGTTGTAGAGTGGATGAGTGGCTGGAGTTTAAGCGATAGACGACGAGCGAAATGAGCGGCGAGAGAAGTGACCAGTAGGAGGAAAATCTGCAACTGCGAGCATCGGGTCAGTGAGGAGTGAAACTGGTAGCCTGGACTGTTGGACTGGATGCGTGAAAGAAAGACATTACAAATGTGTGCAACAGACGGATTGAATATGTCTTAATGAAGAGCATGAGTAAATTGACTATAAACAAACAGAGGTATTAACAATGACGTTAATTAGAGTAGAAATAGACATTAAATATCTCGCTCACTGAGAAATAAAAAGAGTATTAATGAAGATAGATATTTTAATGCTGTAGATAATAGCTCTGTGAATAAATTAGGAATCACATTTACTTATTTTATTTTTTTAACATCTTCTTACTTGACGAACTCAGATACGCCTCTCAGGCATCTTGTAACAATATACTACGGGCTGTTTGCGGTAAAATGAGCACTTTTAAAAGCCTTGCTTAAAATGTACTTGTATGCACGCTGTGTATTCTTCCGCCTAATGTAAAATTAACATTACTATCGGCCTCATCACTTTATTCATACGTCGGTCAGATAAGACTGTGAAGTTATAAGGAAAGTCAATATCTTTCGAATCTAGTAGTTTTTACACCTCGATGAATAAAAAAAACGGAAAGCGGAGGAAATAATTTAAGTTATAAGAAATGTTTATGTAACACTTTTTATTCGACGTTAAGATGTGGAACTACTTTTCATCCATCGTTACTAACTTTACTGCGCGCATATCACTCAGTGCGCCCGGTAAAATATATGCAGAAAGCGGTAGTGATATTTTTCTAAGGTTGATTTCAAAAGTGGTCACTTTATCGTGAATAGCCTTTACCAAAAAATATCATGTTTTGCTTACACGTGAAAGTGTAACGTGTTACGTGTAACGTTAAGTAATCGTAATCCCGGACGTAGACACATCCGCAGCCCCCCTGCCCGCACGGGCGAACGTTGCAAAAACCATTAAGTTGTAAAACTGCCGTCAGCATAGCCGGAGTGCGCTCGTAAATCATTATTCGTGAGCGCAGTTAACCCACTAAGGCGATCTCCAGCCAGGAAGCCAGTAGCGGATCCAAGCGGCTTGCGAAATCCTCCCAGGTCCGCGCGCTCGAACAATAGAAACGTTACATAAATCTCTCCACCCGCCAATCCCGTTACACGAAAATACAAAGATTTACTATCGCAGTCTACTCCACACTATCATCTTTGTGTTTATAGTCCTTAACGTCCGCCGTAGTCACGGGAAGCCTACAACTGATCAAAGTAAAATTCAAGTCCATGTCGTATGTGACAAATGTAAAAAAAAAGTAGAAAGACTAATAAAACCTATACTGGACTGGAACTGCTTCACGGCAAATTCCTTGTCTACGGAGAAACTGACTCAGTAACAAAAGCCGGCATCGCAGATACAGAAAGAAACTCAATACAGAGTTGCGTGTTTTACCTCCGCCGTAGTTACGTGGTACACGTTTTTTTTAGTCTTGTGTTTTTACAGATTAGTCACGTCATAACCAGGGACGTATCCCATATTCGGGGAAAATAGTCTGAGCATGGGCATTAATATTGGTACTAGTGGTTTAGACAGGACGATTTTTTACAAGGTAAAAGAAACTGTTCATATAATGTACTACTGTTGACACATTTGTACACACACTGTTACAAATTTCCGTATATTTACGGAATATTTTACGGAAATCTACATAGTATATACGGAAAAGCAATCCATCACGACGAAAAACGGAGTTAAGTCCGTAAATACAACTTACGGAAAGTGTCCGTATTCCCTTTGGCTTCGAGTCACGGGGACGAACAATGCCGATTCTACACGAAGCTTTCTTCGCCACTGTAACAAGAAAATTATCGTTTCTGCGGCAGTTAAGGTTATCCACGTGACTATGACCTATTCTTTCAAACATTAAAAGACAGCATCAGGGGTTTGTAACATTTGACAACAGTAAAAATACACTAAATCTAATAGAAACTGAATTTTTTGGCTTTTGTCTTTCGAATACAAATAGAAAAGTTATACCACAATTTCCAAGTGAGAGTTGTAAGTGGGTGGTGCTGCCTCCGATGTGGCAGATTTTCAATTCGCTTGTCACACTGGGAATTTGTCAACAAGTTGGTTTAAATTAAGCTCAACAAGAACAACAACAACTGCAGCGGCAAGAAAAAATATGGTTAGAGTCATGAACTGATAATTTTTTGACTCTGGTTCAAACTTCGCTTAAGATGTTAACTTTTTTAATATAATTTTTATACACGGTATAACACCCACATAACAAAAATTAAAGACATTTTCATTATATAATTTTATTTTAAACGAAAAGTACAGAAAACTATCTTGGAAATTAACGCAGAGGTTCCGTGTAATTTCCGGAAAGTCCGTTTCTGAAAATCAATGTGTCCAAAATTTTACGGAGAGTTTACGGACACTTCTGGATAAATTTTTACCAGCACTTTTCCGTAAGATGAAGGATTTTTTTTTTATCTGTGCATTTACGTTTGTGTTATGTGTTGCCTCACGTCTCCGCCCAAAGATGAATCTTCACTGAAAGAATTAGCAGCGCGGAAGGAATCGGCCACGGTTTGTTGCAAAGAAACGTCCAGTCATTCTGTTATAGGCTGTTGACGGTGAAGTGAGCACTTTTGAGGCCCTAGTTACTTTTTTCTTTCGGCCATTTTTTATCCTTCAGCCAACAATTATAATAGGTATTGCCATGTAAGCAAGAAACACAGTGTGTACATTCCACGGCACTCGGAAGTCAACCTTTAAGACTAAAATAAAATAATTTATTGGCTATTATTCCAGATGAGAGGCGTTTCAAAAGTGCTCACTTTACCGTGAATAGTCTATGCGGTGTGGGTAAACAATATATTTAACGCTTGCCAGAGAGACACCTCACGCAGAGGCGACAAACAACAGTATTCAGGGCGAGGTCGCGAACAGTGAGAGGTTTGGAAAACAGGCACCGTAGTTTGTACACGCGCGAAAATACTTAAATCACCGCCAGGCCACGAAACACTGGTCTTCCTGTACCATCCGCCAACCAAGGAGATGGAATGACGCAGGGCGAGATGTGAAGCAACCTTCGGCAACAGACAAGGTGATATCATTCCAACGGATCATGTAGGGATCATAGATAATGGCGTGTCTATACTTAAATCAATTCGGTAATTTAATAATAATTATATTGAACTCCCTCGGTTTTGACGTAAAGTAACTTGTTGTAAACAAATGTATTTAACGTATTGTAAATTACGCGAGTAATTGTATTAAACTAAATGACGTAGTGAATGATATTGTGTCGCCTACCATTCTTGAGTTGAGCACCTCCAAAGCAGTTTGGTTAGCCCATAAGGCGAAGCCAGAACAATTTGTATCGAGTGATTGCATAAAATGGCGGAGGAAACAAAAGTGGATGTACAGGGATTCTAACTCGAATCTTCACGAATACGAGTCTAGTGAGCTACCTCTGTGACCATCCACTCGATTTCCCGTGGGTGTAAATGCATGCCACCGTAGAGGTGTAGGATGTTCGCAGATGACTGAGCACTTTTGGAAGCCATGTCGAGGATATAATTTTCTTCCCGTATTGTTCCATCCCTCTGCTGTATGCCATAGGCCATCTTACTTTCTTCATGCGGCATACGAGCGAAACAGCGGGATTTTCAGGAAAGTTAAGTCAAAGTGTTAATAATATGCTCTTGACTGAATGGAACAGGAAACGCTGAGCCGTCCTCCCGTGGCGCAGTCGGTCTGTTGTGCCGCCGAGTTGAGGCGTGGGAGGTTCTGGGTTCGAATCCTAGGTAAGATATGGGTAGGGGCAGGAAAATCTCGCATCATGAACGATCTGTAGGCTAGATTCCACGGTCCTGTGTATCTTCCAACCTGAGCTTTGTGTTCGTTGGTTGGTGCCCTAGTGTAAAGCCAGTCTTACCTCGAACCAGGTAGTACGGGAGTCGGTGTTTGTTTCAATGCAGGTCTGTTATTCGCTCTGAGTCTACCTGAGCGTTTCTATTAAACTGTGGCCCAATTGAAAGCGTAACAGAAATGTACACGAGTCTGAAGTCTAGCTTGTCCTGAAGTGAATTCGCGAAATTTTTCAGTCCCTATACTTCATCCATTCCAAGGTGGCAGCAGATATGAACACTGCCACCGGCGCAATCAAAGCCAGCGGCTGGCTTATCGGATCACAATATCCCTAGTAAAGGCTGTTCACGATAAAGTGAGCACTTTTGAAATAAACCTTACATAAATGTTACTGCTCCTGCCTGCATACATTTTAACAGGCGCACTGAGTGACATGCTGTCATTGAAGTTGGCAATTATAAAAGTTCCATAACTTAACGTCTAATAAAAACTGTTAGGAAACAGTTTGTGATAACTTAAATTATTTATTTCGCTTTCTGTTTCACCTGACCGACGCATGAATAAAGTGATGAGGGCCATGACAATGTTAATTTTACATAAAACGGAGGAATACACAACGCGCATACAAGTAGATATGAAGCAGGGCTTTTAAAAGTGCTCATTTTACAGTGAACAGCCTGTAGCAACATACGATAGCCCAATGGTTGGTATAGGGATATTGTGAACCGACAAGCCTGCTGGCTTTGATCGTGCCGCTGGCAATGCTAATATCTG
This sequence comes from Dryococelus australis, assembly GCA_029891345.1. Classification (NCBI taxonomy): domain Eukaryota; kingdom Metazoa; phylum Arthropoda; class Insecta; order Phasmatodea; family Phasmatidae; genus Dryococelus; species Dryococelus australis. Next base: position 60,159,113 of record CM056995.1, read on the forward strand.
TTGCCACCCTAGAATGGATAAAGTGTAGTCATGGGTGTTAATTTATGTTGGGCCACAAGTTAGATTGTAAGCCGTCTCTTGATAAGCTTTCAGGCATAACACCGGCGGACGTTAATAATCCTAACCTCTCCGGGAGAAGCACTGACTTTAGCACAAAATTAACATATTACATTCTTAATGCGATGCCACGTCTCAGAAATAAGTTTTTTTATTTACTGCCAACTTAACTGGCGATATAAAAAGTTACCACTTCACCGTAAACAACCTTTTTCCAGTGTAACGAACCTTTTTTGAAATGCTATCACCACCCTACAAAAGTACTGATTTTAACAAAATAGTTAAAAATTAATTCAATTTCTGTGTCGGAAAAAATACTTTAGAAAACACGTGAAACAAAATTCACTCTCGTCACCAGAAAGTTAAACCTTTTTTGTATAGTCTGTTCACTTTTACTAAGCGCTTTTGAAAGCCCTGCTTAGGATATACTTCTACGCACATTGTGTATTCTTCCACCATACGTAAAATTAACATTTCACTGGGCTTGACCTCTTTATTCATACTTCAGTCAAGTCAAGCTATGAAATTGTGGAAAATAAATATTGAAAAAAATTTTATTTTACATTTATGTGCATTAAAAAAGGATTGCAAAAAAAATAATAGAAGTATATTCAGAATTATTTATACAGTTCTTCTAAGTGAGCGTTAAGTCGTGGAACTAGTTTCCCTCTGTAATTACTAACTGAACTGCAATGTAAAAATTATTTGTAACTTTTACTGGGAAATTTTATCTAATTATATAAATGCTTGTAACAGTAAGATCTCTCTTGTAAGGCTATTTGTTTGTAAAACTACAAGGTCAGTCTTCGTCATAGACCTTAGGAAGTGTTTGTACCACACTGACCCGTGTCCTCTGTCGACGAGCTTGAGCAAAATGGCGGACACTCAACAACGTAAAACCGTATATAGTTGTATGTGCAAAAACTATGGGCGATGTAAAGTGTAGTTGCGTGCAAAAAGAGATGTGCGTATTGTAAATGTATTGCAAGATTGCATAACGTAAACGATTTAAAACAACTCAAATAATAATAATAATAAATTAAATGATAATCTCCATAAAACGTGACCGTAATAGTCATTAACGGTTAATATTTCCTAGCTACACAGGACTTTTAAAATTAAATAAACGTATTCTTCTTAAAAAAAATAATTTCCATATTGTTTTATAAGAACTTCCTTTACATTATTATAAAAATAAGTGCTAGGTTCGTAAGCCAAGTTGTTCTTGTAGTTAAGGTTGCGGGATAGTAATACAAGGGGTGTGGTTGTAGTCCACGTGACGTCAATGTAGAATTTTTTTTGTAAATTATGTTTTGAAATATATTATTTAACTTATTCTCTGTTATTAATTCATAAATCTATTTTCTAGAAGAAAAAATAATTTTATATACATTTCTCAATCATATAAGTTGTAATACAAGATTATTATTTGTAATATTACAAATACATGTTATACAGTTTTTCCAAGAAAAGTGTCTGTAGTTTTACTAAGTATTTTCTTGGCAACTGGGTTTACAGTACTTTTTCTTGTAAAAGTACAAACAATTTTTTAGAGTGTGGGCACACACGTGCAGGTCAGTGCAGTTTTATGCAGGCCGGAGCAGTGATTTCAAAAGTGCTCAATGAACCGTAAACAAGCTATAACAGAAATATTACGTAGGTGAGCAGAGGGGTCATTGCCTTGCTACGGCGCCAGTCGCAAGCCGTGTGTGAGTTACCAGGTGCCCCGAACTAGCGTGGTTGACCCTCTCATTAGACAACCCCTTCATCAAGCCAATATCGCAGCCCCTAGCCATTGTGGACCGGCGCCCAGGTCCTCGTAAGTGCCCCGACGGTCGACGGAACTCGGGCCTGCTTTGTGGCGAGCGCTGTAACAGGCGCCGGCGTGCGTAGCGCAGTGTCTGGTAAACAGGGGACTCTGCTTTGATACCCGAGTCCCGAATGGCCGCCATTAGCTCCCTCTCCCAACTGCCCCCCTGACACAGCCCCACGCGGCCTGTAATCAAGGGGTTTTGTGATCGATAGCGGGCCGGGATCCTCTCAGGAGACACGTTTGGGATACTTAGTCTGCCAGGTGCCGGGTCCTTGTAGTGTCCAAGAGAAGTTCATCTTATCGGAAGATGGGAAATGTCTCTGTAGGTTCTGTCATCTACTTGTGAGAATAAAACTAGCAAGAACATACGAAACACTGAAAATATTCCCTGTTACTCAATTTAATCTGAAGCAGCCGATTAAAACTCTGAGTCAGCCAGCTGCATTACAATTTCACGGTAAAAATTGAAGTGCCTATTAATATTTATGCAGGGTTTTACTGTACACAATAACGATCATAAATTTATACCAAGTCCACTCAAATAAATCGTGATAAATACCAGAGTGGGGTAGATGAGCAAAAATGGACCATATTTCATCAAGGAACAGGTTGTCTAACGTCCTTAGTTAACCTACCAAAGGCAGTGGCAATGTGCAGAGGGTGGTATGGAACCAACAATATTCAGACAACAGGGAGTGCAAGGAAATTACAATTTATTTACATATGGGGACTCACAGTGTCTGTTAAAAGTAACGGTCACCATTGGCCGTTGTTTCCAGCGTAGTATTGATGGTGTCAACTGCTCTCTGTATCCACGTAATGAGCTCATCCTTCGTGTCAAGTGGTGTAGCGCACACCATCGATTTGAGGTGGCCCCACAGCCAGGAGTCAGGTGGTGTGATGTCATGTGAGCGGGGTGGCCACCTAATGGGGCTTCCACTACCTATCCATCTGTTCGGGAAGTGCATGTCAAGATGGCGGCGAATCGTAATGGCGAAATAAGGCGGGGCCCTATCTTCCCGAAACCACATCGCCTCACGAACATTTATAGGTAGGGGCACCCAAATTTCGCGAAAATATCTTACGACCAGTTGTATTTCATAACAGTGAAGCGCAGATCCTTTTTCGTGATTGGATGGTCTAGGTGTTACGCGTCTTAGATTTATGCCCGCGAATCACAGACGTACAGTATCAGAGTTGCCTAATTTTGATTGACCAATCAAGTGAGAACATGTCTTATCACAAAGGAACTCCACAAATAAGAAAAAGAAAACTGCTGGTATACCCGTAGTGTATTGACATCTAGCATTGCGTAAATATTTTCGCGAAATTCGGGTGTCCCTATCTTTAGGAACATCCTAAAAGTATTCTGGTAATAAGTCCTGTAGGAAATGGAGATACGCACTGCCACTGAGACGAGGCGGGAAGAAGTGCGAGCCAATTACTCTTGTCACAAACAACTCCAGCTCACACATTAACAGAGAAACTGACTTGACGGGTTTTCTTCGGACCATGCATGGCTGTCTCACCAGATGAAGAAGTCATCCCTAGTAAATGTGCCTTCGTCTGTGAAGAGCACCCGTGGTACGAAGTTGTCATCTGAAGCACACCGCTGCAACATCCAATTGCAGAACTCAACACGTTTGGCAAAGTCCATTGGCTGCAACGCCTGCACCTGCTGGAGGCTGTAAGGGCAGAGTAACTGATCATACAGCACGTTCCACACAGCCATGTGGCCAACACCCATTTCGCGAGCAATGGCCCGCGTGCTAGTTCCCGGGTTGTTGTCAACACGCTTCAACAGAAGTGTCTTCGAACCTGGTCGTTCGCTCTCTTCTTCTAGCTTCTGCATCAGCCTTCCCCATATGCCGGTTGCCAACTAACGGCAGCCTTCGTTCAAGCGCCCAGGGTACATGGTACGTGTCGGCTGTGGTCTGTTGGGATACCGTGCCCGGTACATACAACCTGACTGATGCACTGGCATTACTTTCATCGTATTTTCCCATTCACCATAACAATATTAACAATATCCGTCAACTCTAGTAAACTGTACGCTGGCATAACTGTCCATCCACTACAGCAAGTCGAGTCACACTTCTGCGATCCGTGTTAGCAGCCGTGAGGCATTGGACATTGCACCAGGCCCACAGAAATGCGCACAGGCTGCTTAATGCTCCGAGTACATAGAGTTGCATACCCGCTCCTGCACATTGCCATTGATATTTGCGGGTTACCTATGGATGTTAGACAAACTTTGGCTTTATGGAATATGTTCCAATTGTACTAACATGCTTCATTATGGTGTTAATCATCATTTATTTGAGTACAGTCTGTGTATATAGGAGACCAGTGCAGGTCGGCACACCTTTAAACTTTTAATTTCGTATATTTTTCTGTTAACTGTATTTCCAGTTTCGCCACACCAACGTACCCAATATACTTTGATGATTATCTTAACATTGCTAACTTTACATACGTTGCAAAAAAAACTTTTCAAAACTACTATAATCAAATTAAAATCACCTGTGCCAACCTGCCACGTTATCTGGGCATGTTGGCACACCGTATAATAATCCCTATATTTAAAATTTAAAACTCGTGATTCCAAAGAAAGAATATTAACCTATAACTATAAAATTAAAGTATAATAACATACAACGAACATGTTTGATTGAACAACCTTCAGATCAGCTTAGTCACGTACCTATATAATTTTCACTTTCACAATTAATATACACACAAAATACAGTGTTTCTGGGAATGCAGTATTCGTGTGCCCGCTCATTACACTTGTTACACTGCACCCATTCTTCTCCGCATTTAGATTTGCTGTACGCTCCTTAGTAGCGAATACACAAATAGTCCTCTTCTTTACTCTCCGCCTCATATTATTGTTTTCATCGGTTGTTTTATTTGTAAGTAGAAATAAAAGGCTTTTTTACAGTTGTTTTTTAATTTGTCCTTTTCCTTTATTTCTTAATTTCTAAACAGTTCTCTTTCTTTGTCTTATTAATATCCGGAGGGTTCTCTTATTTCCGTTTATGATTTCTTGTTCCTCCGCCAAAGAATCAAAGCCAAATCTACTGGTATATTGGTGAAAAATGCAGATATAAGCCATGTTATTTTGTTAGGACTGATTTTGTGAATTGTTTCACTAACTCTTGGGATGGGCACATTGTCTGAGCAGAAATTGGAGGGGAAGAATCGAAATGGGCAGAAGCAGATTGGATAGTAGACCAAGGGTAGGTAGATGGAGAGATGCCATCAATGTTGACAGTAGGGTCAGGTCGGATGTATCTGTGACGTAAGATGGCATGAAATCCGAATAGGAAAAATGCCTGGATTCAAGGAGAAAATCCCAGAGGACCCATAGCCTTAAATTACGCTAAACGTGTCGTGGATAAACGAAGGCGGTATTGTGTGTGATCGTGTATGGTCATGGGATGTATGTCAGTGTGCATTCTTGAATAAGAAAATGGGTTGACATTTTTTTTCGAAGGCGATGAATAGTTCAATCAAGGGGGCTGCAATGAGGAGGAACTGACTAAACGGCGGTGATGCCACGGACAGTATAGATTTCGCTGAAGACTGTGTTACTGTTGCCACGGATTGTGGTACTTTTTTATAATTGGCGCAATAAGTTTCCGAATGTTACGCCAAAATATTTGTCAGCTCCCCTGATTCAGCTGTGTGTTATTTTCGTGGCAAATATGGTTGCTTCCATTGCTTCGGCAGGTATTTCATCCTTGGTAGTCTTTCCCTTGTATGTGCACACCATAGTTATATCTGGGCGAAAACAGTTCTTCTTTATGAATAATATTAATTTTAATTTTTATATAAAGGCCTAGGCAGGAAAGTGAAAAATGAAACCCAAAACAAGCTAAGAAATAAGTTATATGCAAGTTTTAAAATTCATTCACTAACTTATAATTAATAAAACTATTTCAGATTATAAAAGAGAACCGGAAAGGAACGACCAATGTTCACACGTAAATGTGCTTCTGATGTGCTGTGCCAATGCACCCCTTTGCTATGTTTCTCCTTTTCACTAACCTAGGACTATCTACTAAACTAAATTAATTGTCTGTGAAAGCTTAAAATAAAGATAAAAATGTGATATTTAAGATACGTATATACCGAAATATATGCAGTTTATATATACATACATATGATTATGTATGAAAGTAAACTTTAACTTGTAGGAAATGCTCACTTCCAATGACACTTTCGCCATTCTCACTCACGCCAGCGAAGAGACAAGATGGTCTTTAGGGACAACTTTTGTTAGACTGGTGGCGCGGTCATGTATCTCCTTACAGAACTACAGCTAAATGTGCCAGCTTGTCCCGGTATCCTCGTACATTCCTTCAATTGAATAGTTTTATAGATTTTAATAAGTGGTTGGTATTTTCGCTGTGAGAAGTTCCATGCACTTGTACTGGATATAGAACGAACGTTTAGTTGATATTTAAGTGAAATAAACACAGACAATTAAATTAAGGAAAACTCGGTAATTTATTAACGTTCCGTTTCCTTAGTGATATATAAAGAGTATAGCAAAATTAAAAATTGTTATAACAAATCTTAGCACAATCAAATCAACATGTTTTCTGTGAAAAGGGCAATAGTGTTCATTATTATCAAGAGAACTTAAAGAAATACTTCTGGCATTTTTGATATGACGTATTTATTAGGCATATGGAAGTAGGTAAACGTTAAATTTATTATAATATATGTAGGTGTTGGAATTACATTATTCTGAATCAAACACTATGCTATACAAACAAGTTTTGGTAGCCCTACCCTGGATTCAAAAACTGTTAGCTTTAAGAGTTTATACTACTTATAGCTAAATAACCTGTACAGTAAAAACTACTGAAAGCATTTTCATTTCAGTTTACAAACGCAGAGTAGAGAAAAGAAAAATGTGTTCTGAAAAGTTTATGTAAAACAAATATTAATTCAGATCACTGTTGTTATGAAGAGCAGCTGTAGCTGACTAAAGCTGATAAAAGTAACAAAAAATGGTATGTCTTTCGTTGAGTATTTTTCTTAGTGTAATATTTCAGAATATTACAGGATGCAAAGGGTTTTATTATGATTAAAATGTTAGCATTTAAATTTTAAATTATTTTTTATTCCATTTCAATTGAATGTTATGTACATTTATCTCTGAAAACTATGTTAAATTAGATCATCCATTCAGTTTAATATTTGCTATTCAAAAATTCTCTTTGGAGTTATGTTACTTTTGTCTGAGTTACCTAGGTAAACATTGAATAAATTCTGAAAGTCAAATATAATAATCAAGAAAAGGAAATTTTGAATGTCTGAAATAGTTTTCGCTGCATGTAGATAAAATGTTTTGCATAATTTCACGCTGAATGTTAATAGCGTTTTCCAGTATTTTAAAGAGATTATTTTGTATTATAAGAAGAGAGTGGAAAAATGATGTGTCGAGATGGATTGTTGAAGTGATTCTGCAACTGTGGAATTCGATCCGGAACTATATACTGGAGTTTCCAGTCCATGGTGAGATGGCCAATATGCAGGATGGACTTCGTTTGGCATCGTCTGTTCCAGCTCTCTTCGATGCAGACTTATAAGGTGAACTCCACCCATTTATATTTCTTCAGTGGAACTGTAAGAAAGATTATATCCTACTTCGGTCCCGTGTCCCAAAAGTCCCATTTTGAGAGTTCGTGAAATTATTGACTAGCTGGCAAATTTTGAATATTTCCTTAACAGTGGAAACAGCTGTTTTAAATTTTAATAAAAAAGACTAAAACCAAATATTTACAGACTGATTTCAAAATTTGAAATAATTTAAAAACTTGTATATTTTTCTATTTACATATTGTACGGAAGGATGCAGAGAGTACATAATATTCATCTTTCAAATTCTGATACCAATCCAAAGTGAGCAGCATCTTAATTTTCTCATTTCTCGTTAATACGTATGTTCTACCTCCTTAAATTGTCATTAAATCAAGATAATTACTTTGTTATTTTCTTTAGTAGTCGTAAAAAATTAATTAAGTTCTATTAAAATTAAGGGTTGATGTTTTTGTGGAATAATATGATTTGAAACTGTTGATTTTTGTATATTCGGATTCATACGTCTTCTTTTAGATATTTACTCTTGGCGTCCATGTGTCCTGTAGATATAATTTTATTCATTATACTTTCTATGATAATTCCTAAAAATAACAACCATATATAATAAATAAAAAACCTTTAAATTAGAGATTATGTATCACTCATAAGTGAAACTGTTATTACGCTCTATGATTTCGAATACGCTTACTACATTATAATCTAATTTTTTTATAACGCTACGTTTATCGAATACATTGGAAGAAAATTAAAATGCTCTTTTCGATATAAATCGGAAATATAGATTGTGTTTAACGGATAGTACTTAAATGGAAAAGTGTGGAAATTCAGACATTTTTCGAACAATGGCAAACGAAGAAATTTTTTTTTTTTCCTTGACGAGCAAAGAAAGTTTTTAGACACAGAGTTACAATGACTTCCTTAAATGACCACTAGTTTTGTAACAATTACAGGAACTATAACGATCATGCAGTACTTAAAGAAGCCTAAAGCATAGAAATTTTACAATAAAGTAATTATGTTCATAGGTATTTCCTTTTCCTTAAAAAAAAAAAATTGAACTCAATCGTTGCCGAGTCTATAAAATATGTTAGCTGAAAAATTTATTTCTACAATTTTTCTTCGAATTTAAATAAAAATATTACAAGATAATACCTCACGCTGAGAAATATATGTTAGCAGACATATTATAAAGATTACTGGGACGAAATTAAATGTCCTTGGTACCTGTTAAATGGTCGGTAAATATTTTTTGTGAACTGTTTCGTTTGGATTGCTTGACATGTGACATGCTAAAGTTATGAGGTTATTACAAAATATTTTAATAAAAATTTTAAATTTACATCCAAAGTAATTATAAAATAAGGGTGCTTGTAAATTTTCCAGCTACCTAGTGACACACTGTAAAAACACATATATGTGATCAATAACAGCAAATTACTAAAACGATAAACGCATTTAATTGAGCTATTTCTAGAGACTTTTAATTCCACGAAAAATTTCCCACGATTTTCATCGAAACATTTATTTAACCAGAGAGTTTCACTGCCTGTCAGTCTAATAAACGGGATTTCAATCCGACAGCTCGGGGCAAAGTTCCCTCGAGAGGATGCAGTGATCACCACTCGCGGGGCTTTTGACCGAGGTACAAACTGATTAGGTTCCCATTTGGGCCGGAGTGATTGGGGGGAGGGGGATCCTTCTTTAATCTCTCCTCCCGACTCGATTACCCCCTTCGCTATTCCCATAACCGGGGGTAGACCACTGAACTCACGCGACACATCGCCGACGGCTGGCAGTCGCTGCTGTAAACAACGACGAGCTCGAAGGCACGAGGGGGCGACGGTATACGTCATCAGCATCCTGTTACACGCGGGCTTAAACACACTTGGGAACTGTACTGCGGAGACCAGTTGGTGGGGGGTGGGGGGGGGTAGGGGGAGACTGCGTCACAATGGAAGAAGAGAGATGGGCAGTGGAGATGAAAACGGAGAGAGCACTGGGCATAGAGCCAGCGAGGAAAATGGCCAGAGGGGTCGAGGAAGGAGGGTAATATGCCAGCGAAGAAGACGTCACGGAGACATGTGAAGTGGAACAAAGTGGCCTCACGGGAAAGAGACAGAGAGAAGGAAAGAGCCGGATCTTGCAAATAGCTGGACCGGGCACTGTCAGGGGTGTAGTGGAGCCGAAACGACGTCCAAACGCTGCTACATATTTTTTTTTCTTTTAATTGCTTCGGTCAATCGTGTATTGTAAATAAATAATTACAATTAATAATTTTTTGGGAATTTATAAAAACGGAACCAAAACGACAGACAGAACTATAACGCTGGAAAAATTCATCATTATCATGGCCCAATTTGCAATACAGCTGAAACTCAAATCTGCATACATGTTGCGAATGGCAATAATGCAGTACAACCTTGCGCGCTCTCTCTCTCTCTCTCTCTTTTCCGGGACGTGTCTGCGTACAAGGTGCAACATCAAGCTAGCTTTGTTCGTTGGTTGTTCAGTTCAGTTACTTCGTTATTAATTCTACCCAGTTCAATGAGGAGAAAGGTTCGAGTGTTCTCGCCCTTATTCCCAGCCACAATCTCCCTTCTTTTCCCTCCCAATTAACGCAAAGCTCGAAACGTTCAGAAACTGGTAAGTTTACTACTACTATAGACCATTTAAGCGTACTCCCAACTTTTCTGAATTCCTGCTTAAGTTCTATTTTCAGGATATTCCTCCGCATTGTGCATACACACGTAACTCGTACTAGAAAATTACACCAAAGGAGCAAATCACCTCTTTTTGTGACTACTCATTTTAATAATATTTATACTTTTTCTTTCTAAATCTGTGTTCTTAGCCAGGTTCTTTAGGGATGGAGCTCTTAATTAAATATGAGTTATATATATTTTCCAAATTTATTTACAATAACTGCAAAGAAAATACTATTGACTCAACATCTGACAAACTACTTACACGTGGTATTTACATTTTATTAATTCATTAAATGCTATTTACATTTACCCCAAAGAAATTAATGTAATCAAATAATTAAAATCAGTCCCAACAAATAATGTATGCATACCTAATGAATTATTGTATAGATTTGGAATATGTCCATATTTAACAGTTCCAAAATATAAATTAAAGTCCATATCACACGTTCATACAGTCCCGCCTTATTCCAGTCCACATTCCATTAGGGCGAAATATTTTTGAGATCTCCGAATGCTTCCATGCACAGTTGGCACTCTACTCGTCGACTATCACTCCCGCTTGTCCGCTAACACCACGAACACCCCGTCTGCCATCGTCTCACAACCTCCGCGTCGCCCGTCCTCTTCGCCGGTGTCCATCGTTGCACCAGACATATCCTAATAACCGCACATCTACCAGATGGCTAGCACACAAGGCCTGCCGACCCTCCAGCTGCGGTGCTCTTCACGGTAAAATGAGTACTTTAGAAAGCCCTGCTTAAGATCAACTTGTATTCTCGTTGTATATTTTTCCGCCTTATGTAAAATTAACATTGTCATGGGCTTCATCACTATATTCATGCGTCTGTCAGGTGAAACTGTGAAATTATTAGAAAAGAAAATATTTTACAAATCTGCTCATTTTTACACTTCGATGTATTAAAAATAACAGGAAGCGAAACAAATAATTTAAGTTATCATAAATGGTTACCTAACACTTTCTATTTGACGTTAAGATATGGAAGTACTTTCCCTCCACCGTTACCAACTTTACTGGGCGCATGTCATTCTGTGCGTCCATAAAAATATATGACGTTAGTAGCAGTGACTTTCTTCTTAGATTGAATTCAAAATTGCTCACTTTATTGTGAACAGCCTTTATTTATTGTGTCATCGGCCATAGCCGATAAATTGATCCAATAGCTGCGTTGCACTGAGGGACATAGTTATCAGAATATTCTCGCTCTTCCTTCCTAGCCGTCAGCTCCTCCAGCGGGGGTGGAGGAGGGGGTGTGAAGCCAGCCAAGTCAGCTGTCAATCATTGCCGGCCAACCAGTGTGGGAAGGGGAGATTCGAGGAGTGAGTGAGTGAGTGAAGAGATTTGGGCGGCACTCACAGTGAGGTCTTAAAAACCGACGAGGGTGAAGTGAGGTGAGGAGCAGCGCCGGAATGAAAGGGCAGTGGGAAACGGGAGATTCCCGAGAAAACCCGCCGACAAGTGGCGTCGTCCGAACACGATTCCCCTGGTGATAGCACGGAGTTAACAGGCCGGGGATTGAACCCGGTTCACCTCGGTGGGAGGTGCGCATTCTAACCGCTAAGCCACCGCGGCCTCTGCGTTTCGAGGAGGATCACCCTCCACAGAGCCGCGTCTGTGTATAACAAGGTAACCTACTGCCCGCTCCCGTTTCCGCAGTCGACACGTAACAGAATTTTGCATGAAAACTATTTATTATTAGGCACTAGCTACCCGCCCCGGCCTCGCTCGGGTGCGATATACAAATATGGCGTTGTTTAGGTTTACAGCAAGTATATACTCAAAATACTTAGGGTAACTAACATAGGATTAATACTGTGTTGCTCACAAAGTCTTCGCAAGTGAACCCCTATTTTTTAAAGTCAAAAATGGTTACTGTGGGTCATTCTTAAAAGATAAACATATGCTGTCGCGGATTTTTTGTACGCGTTTTCGAGATATACAATTCTGCAGTACATTAATTTGGTGTACCTCTTATAGTTTAGTCAGCGTAAGCCATGTAAGCGCCCGAAAAGCGGCTTTTTCCGACTTCATTATAAAACGTAGAAATTTCTCTACTATCCTTACATAAAATATTATTAGCGTTTTAAATGCCTTAACCTTCCTTAATAAATTATCTAAATGATGGGGAAAATCGCATCAAAATCCATCAACTACATGCGATCGGGCGACTTTGTTTTATACTATTTATAGATATGAATTACCAACATACCCTTTTATCTCAGTTTTTATGCATATTAATTGTAAATGATATATTAATATTTAATAAATAAAATATAAATAAAAGTTCAGTTTAACCAAAAATAAGATATCAACATATGCTATGTATAAAAGGTTGTAATATATGGCATACTTATGAAACAACATAACACTTCATACATGTGATGTTTTTTAAAACATTTTACTCAAAAAGTGTGAAGGTACAGGAAACAGGTTGAGTACACCCCTAGTGACTGGGACATGTGACGTGCAGCAGTGACTTCACGAGAGAGAGAGAGAGAGAGAATGACCAGAACGAAAGGAAAGAGAGGGAGATTGCAAATAGCTGGAGCCTGGGGACACGGCTATAAGATCCCGGATGGCGGGGTCCATCGCTACGGGAGTGCACGGAATTATTCCCCGACTATGATTCCTCTCACTCGTCGCCCATCAATATAATGGCTGCGGCGCCGGGGATCGGCGGCTTACGGACGTGATCTCTCACCTCCTAAGAGTCCCATGCGGGTCGGCTGAGTGATGAGAGGCTCTCGAGTTGGGCGTGAATATATTTTATTCTCGTGCTGTTCCGCAGCCTGGGCGTTAGTCACCCTGCACTCTTGGCATTCCTCAGTTGCGAACTGTTAAAGGCTGTTCACGGTAAAGTGAGCACTTTTGAGGCCCTAGTTACTTCTTACTACAGGCTGTTCACGGTAAAGTGAGCACTAAGGCCCTTTCAACAGGCATTAACTACTAATAAACATATTTTATTGCTGTTCCAGACGTTAACTTTTATTATTGGTGAGATGTAGACACTGTGTTTATTATCTGTTGGCAATGTTTATATTAGAAAGTGATAGGAAGATAGAAATCTAAAGAAAAGAAAAATTCAGCAGGGCCTTGAAAAGTGTTCACTTTACTGTGAATCGCCTATATCAGCCTTTTTTTTTTTAATCCTTCCGCCACTTCTTAAAATAAATATTGCCATACATGTGATGAACACAGTGTATATATTTCAAAGGACTCGGAAATTAACGTTTAAGCCTACAATAAAATACATTTATTGACTGTAATTCCAAATGAGGCGGCTTTTAAAAGTGCTCACTTGACATTGAATAGCCTATAGCAACACGGCCGGAGAAGGTATAAGGCGCGGATAAAATATGTCATGTATTATGCTCCTTAAACGTCGCTAAAAACTAACAATTCGCCGTGCTCTAAATCAGCTGACATCGATGAGGCAGTTTGAAAAAAGGAAGAAACCAACGCGACCTCCTCCTATTTTAGCGTGGTCCGTGTCCTATAAAAAGTGACGACAATTTTCGGTTAAATTCTGTTCTTTGGTATCTTCACAATTTTTGAGAAAAGCCTTTAAAAACTAATCCCTGTATGACGGTTTGGTTGTTTACTAAATGTCATGTAGCGCAAGCGTTTTATACTTCTATTAACATAAAATTATCTTATTTTACGTGAGATTGAACTTTTTTACTATACGTTATCTATAAATTATATTTCATTTAGTATTATTACAGATAAAATACTGCAAATAGGTGTGTTGGTAGGCCTAATGCTTAGAAACACTGTAAAAATTTTTCTTGTAAACTTCTGAAACTTTAAAGGAAGTTTTTAACCTATACATTGTTCGGAAATAATACCTCATGTCAGACTGCAAATTAGGAATGTCGAACGTCGTTACTATACTAGGTTGGGAAATTCTCTACGCTTTTGGCGACTTCGTGAGAGAATGCAGGAACGGTACAATGGACGTATGGAGTTGACATTTCGCACTGTCTGACTATTCGTATGCATTGAAATGGTAATTTTACGAATAATTTCTTACAATGAATAAATAATTATTACGCGAAATATTGTTGAACTGAGAGCACACAAATACGGCGCATTGTCTATTTGGTGTAATTTGCTAGACTTCGTTCATCTTTATTTACGTGAGGCAGATGAATAGTCTGAAATTTGAACCTAACCAGAGCTTCAGAAAGTTTGAGGAAACGACTATAAGCTTGCACTAGTCTACGAAATTTTTTTTTTTTGCAATAAAGCTCGAAATACTTTTTGCATACTTGTAATTTTGTTTCGCATATTTTAAAACAGAATGTTAAATAGTTTAAATAAATAATATTATATTTGTATTCAATTGTGAGAAAGTGATATTTCTTTATTTGTATTAATTTTTCTCTTTAATTTACTTAGTCTTAACGTAAATCAATGTTTTTTTTCTTACACGCATTTGGTATACACAATCCTATAACTGAAATTTACGTAAAAATGAGATAAATAAATAAATATAAATAAATTCTGTAGTTGCTCTTATTTGTTCATTTATTTGCCATTCTGAGAAGATACATTTCTTGTTGTAACTTGGTTAGGCGTGATTTGGTTGCTTCTTTATTCGAGATATTAAGTTAGGCCCAGAGTTATTTAGAACGCCTCAAATAAGAAAATGTGTTGGTTTGTATACGTACCACATCCTTTAAATCTTTTAAATATTATTAGCGTTTGCTATTTCATCGAAAAAATATTGAGCGCACACTTTCACTATTTTTGGAATATACAAATAATTAATACTAACTTACGTACGGAAATTATATAATTCACACTGGAATACTTCACCAAGAAGTACTTTAAGACGTCTGCAAAATCGTACAAGGACATTTTTTTTACGATTAAAAAAAAATTCTGAAAATAAGGAAATTTTTGCATATTTTCTATTTGTGGCTGGCTGCCCCTAAATTTTTGTAAAATAACTTCCGCTAAATGTACCTTAAAATTAATTAACACAGGACTATTCAACTGCCCTTTTCAAATTTTTTGCAAATAATTTGGTTTATTTTATTTACAGAATAACTTTAACTTTGACAAGCCATTTTGCAAAAAAAAAAAAAAAAACATGCGATATAAAAAAAACTGACTCAACTCGTGAAAACAATGCAGATACAAATTTTTTAATACAGTTCTTGTTTACAAAATAGTTGCTCCTAGAATCGCCTCAGAGTAAGCGGATCTCGCCTAACCGCAGGGTGATTTTTTTTCCCCGCCAAAGGGCACATACATCCGTACCTCATCCGGTATTCGATAGCAGCGCCTCTCGCGTCGATGAGTTAGCGCGCTGCCAGCTCACGTCGCGTCGCGGAGGTTAGCTGCTTGCGTTGGCACGACTGGACTACTGAACTGGTCGAGCGTGTATCGTGCTAGAGTAGCGTGCCTGACCTGCATCTGGGAAGTCGCCGGTTCGAAACCCTCACCGGCTGCAGTTGAGGTGATTTATCTTCAAATGGTTTTCCGTCCGCATTCAGGCGTATGTCGGTGCGAATTATTAAATACGAGTCCTTTGACCCCACTCCCATTAAAATGACGTATATAAATATTAAATTTAATAAACGTCAATACTACTAAAGAGTATTCATGGTGAAGTAAGAATTTCTGGAAAAAAATTATGAAAATAATACTGTCCTACACTACATAAATGCTACAGAAAACAAATTCACGTAGTCTGCCAGTTACGTTTTCAGTGAATTAAAACACTTTATAATATTTTGAGAATGTAAGTTTTAATTCATAGCTACTGAAGTTAGTATTTTTTTTATACAAATCGGAGTTCGAATTTGTATAATAGTAACACATCTAAATTTCTGGCAATTTCAAGGTTCTATACTTGGGTAGCACATGCATAAGGTGACAGGCCTATGACAACGTTAATTTTACATATAGCGAAAGGATACAAAAAGAAAGAAAAAGTAGACCCGAAGCAGGCTGTCAAAAGTGATGAATTTACTATGTACCGCCTACAGGGCTGAACTACCTACTTCAGAATGTATATTGCATCATTTAACGGGCATAGACAGTAGTATTTATCGCTTTCCTGAATTTGTATAACTTGCGTTCATGTAGAGAACTTTAAACCCTCATAGTTATTCTTTTAAAAGCGTGTTTATCAAAATTCGTCGACTGAGATCATGGTTCGGAGTCAAGTCAGTAGGAGGTTTGGCGTGGATTTCTTTTTCTAAGTAAGGAAATCCACACTCTATTGTCTATTCTCGGTATGTCCACACTCCATTTATAACTTGTTGTTTCCTAAATATGGCACGTATTGCAAACGGTTTGTATGCCTGTAAACATAAAAGTATCATATTTTAATTGAATCGAACACTCATAGGCCGTTCACGATAATGTGAGCAGTTTTGAGGCCCTAGATACTTTTTTATTTCAGCCATTTCGTATCCTTTGACCAACTTTTAAAATAAAGATAGCCATGTAAGTAATAAACAGAATGCCTAGATTCCAACGCACTCGGAAATTCACATCTAAGTCTAAAATAAGATATATTTTTTGACTATTATTCCAAATGTGAAGGTTTTCAAAAGTGCTCACTTTACCGTGAATGGCCTACACTCATATTTTACCCATAAATAATGATATATCATTTATAAATATTATTAATAAAACATAGAGAAAATATATGTTTTGGTAATGCCCAGGGAGAAACTTTTGTCACGTAAAATGTTATTTAACTGACTGCACACGACTGAAGTGCGTTGTCCTTTTTGGTGTAATTTTCTAGACTAAGTTAAGTTTTGTATGCACGAGGTGGAGGAAGAGCCTGAAAGTAGAACTTTAGCGGGGGCTTTAGAAAGTTGGAGGTAACCACGAATGTACCGTCCACATAGACCGTTAACATTTCCTTCGCACTAGCGTTTCAGCCACATGTCGTAGGCCATTTTCTTGAAGACGGGCGTAAAATTGTAGATGTGGCAGCTTTCTTTTCATGGTCCGCGTTAAATTACCTTCCTCTTAGCTCGTTCTTTTTTAAGCAGTGTGTCTGCTTCCACAGAGATCTCATCGTTCGCGTATGTTGCTGAACGGACACTTCGCCTAGGTGGAAGGCGAGTGGTCTAACCACCACACCGCCGCGGCCCCCATCCCGAAAGGAGATCACACCAGAAGACAATGTTTAAGGAAGGAAAATTCTCATAAGACTCGGTCGGAAGATCCGCGGACTGCTAACGATGATGCGAAGGAGCGCGAGAGAAGGCATTAAGATAAGAATCCGGAGCTGGCGGTAGTACAAGAGAGACAGAGAGTGCCAGGCTGAATCTTTTGGAGGAAATGACGCCAACTGGAGCCACTTCAAAGGACACGTGAATTTTTCTTCTGGCATTGCATAAAATTTGCAACCGGAATCAACAAAAAATATCAAAAGCTCCCACCAATTACCGTATCCGCAAATCCCTGGGGACTGTCGATACACCGAAGGAAGAGAAGTCAAGTCCAATTTGAAATGTAGGGCTAATTTTAATAATTACTTCTGCTCCGTCACGGATAACAAATGATTGTTCGAATTTCTCGAACCTGCAAAGAGTAATCCTTATTGGGAATTGTTCGATGCAATACTTACAGAGAGTGATTTATCTCGGAAATGTCTCGTGCCAGGAGATATTTTTGAAGTACTTCAGCTTCTAACTTCAGTGTCTAGAAGTTATTGTCTTTTTTTTTACACCTCTTAGGAGCAATAAGAAAATAGTTTCCTACGAACGAGAACCCAATAACGAACTGAAAGTTCCAGACATGTAGTTTGGAGTATACTGACTCTTTACAAGAACTCTTGATATTTTTATTTGTGAACTGTTCAAAGGAGTTTTTACCCGTAACAGCTATAAATGTTGTAAGATCAGCTTTTAAAATTATCACTTAAGTACTATATACACTATATAATACTATATAGACTATAAACGTTATTCCATTTTAGTAGTTTATGCGTCTCACATCTCGTTTTCATTGGGTCGTCATTCACTGATATCGTGACTGTTCACTTTTAACCCTTTCAGACCCACTTTAATGTACGGTTTCAGTTGTTGCAAACAAGATATTTTATGTTTCCTGCTGTACTTAAGTCGACGCAACACTTTGTTTCGTTGTCAGAGCCAATGAGCTGTAGGCTATGTGTTCGGCTACAGTTATATGAACCAATTATTACCTAAAACAGTAAGATGGTTTGTGAATAATTTACCCACAAGTAAAATTATTGGTCATTGAGCTTCGCAGTGCGCAGTAAAGACAAAAAATTACCTACACATGTGTAATTAAGTCAATTGTGTACACTGGGCCTGAATGGGTTAAGTCGTTTATCAGCTTAGTAAATTAAGTGCCTGCGCAAGTTTAATTTGTTCCAGCCGAAACAGCTCGCTAAGACCTTATGACGATATTATGTGTAGAGAGACCCGAATTTCGGGATAAAATCTTACGACCAGTTATATTTGATAACGGTGAAGCACAGATCCACTTTCTTGGTTGGATGTTATAGGTGTTACACGTCGTAGGTGTATGCCCACAATATCGGAGTTGCCTCATTCTGGTTGGCCAGTCAAGTAAGGAAATTTTACTCACAAAGAAACTCCGCCAATAAGAAAAAAAAAAAGAAACTTCTGGTAAGCTCGTAGTGTATTCACATCTAGCATGTGCGTAAATGTTTTCGCGAAATTCAGGTGTCCCTAATTATGTGTATTATTAATCGTTTTAATTTGCTAGAGTAACTTTCTTCAGAATTAGGAACACCATGCCCTCAAAGGAATTACATTGATAAATCAGTTCAATGTTTTTGTCAATCATGCAGCTAAGTATAAAGGTAAGAATTATCTTGCTCAGATATACATTTCAAAAATACTTTGTAGTGATATTGAAATAATTCTGGAATCAATGCAACGCAATCTCTTGAAATTACAAAATAGTTTTGTTATCTCTTAGTGGATAGAGGGGCATAATAAGGCAATATTTAGTTTCATTCCTTCTTTAGCTTAGAATGTATTAGAAAACACATTTTTAGATGTTCCGTGGGAACATTGATTCAATACACAAACTTTTAGACGTGGTAGAAGGGATGACAGTAAGTATATTTCAAACCAAAGTCTGGAAGTAAAGGTGTTGATAGATTATTTACGGTAAAGTGAGCACTTTTGAAAGCCCTCTCATCTAAAATAATAGTCAATAAATATTTTATGTTAGCCTTATATGTTTACTTCCGAGTGTGATGGAATATGCACACTATGCTTATTACTTGCACGGCAATAAGGTAGTTAAAAGGTAACTGCAAGTAAAAGTAAGTAGGGTTTTAAAAGTGCTCCCTTTACCATGAACAGGCTACATTGGCCGAGTGTGTCGAAAAAACGTTGCGGAGCACCTGTGAGTGGGCAACCTTCGACATATCGTTGCAGGTGGCACAACCGTTGTAAATTTGTACTGCAGGTTCGTGATTGCACGGATGGAGGGCAGCACCGGACACAGTGTACAGTGATCACTGCTTCAGACAGCTCAATTTTAAAGTTATTTCTATCGTATTGAGATAAGTATGTTTGTGTTCGGCTGTGATGGCGCACTGCACACTCAGATGTGAATTTATTACACGGTGCAAAAAAAATTGAAATTCCATAGATGCACAACTTCTGTATCCCAGCCTGCGTGTACTTGACTGTCACAATTTTTTTTTTTTATCATCAACCGATACATGGGCACCTCGCAAAAGGTATTCGGCGTTCGGTAAGTATATATGCTGTATAGTCCATTCACAGTTACTTCCAACTCGTCTTAAGCCTTGCGAAAGCTCTACTTCTTGGTTATTCTTCCATCTTATTCAAACAAAGCTTAACCGAGTGTAGAAATTTACGCCAAAGGAACAACTCACAGCATTCGTGTGCACTCATTTATTATGCAAAATACTATTACACTATTTCTTACTATAGAGCATCTCACTCTTAGATTGCAGTGTGCGGTGTAATGGACATTCACTCTCTCTTTCCAATACATGGTTTATGTCGTTAACTCTGTCCCTGTTCCTGCGGGCACTGTTGCTTGATAAGAAATTTTTTTGCAACTTCGAAAAAGAAAACTATCTACGTTGCATACGGGCCGTCCAATCACAATGATAGGGTTTCTCACAGGTTTCAGTTCCAAAGGAGCCGCTTAGCTTTGCGTCGCAGGATTGGATTCCTTTACAAGTTGGCAGGTAGGTAAACAGATAAAAATTATCTTAATCAGGCCGTTTCCTTCACCGCCCATTTGTTTCTCAGCTTGCCAGTTACGTCACAAAGATGAAGCAATCTGGCAACAGTGAGTGCCATAAGCCCTGTACTGCAATCTAAGCGTGAGACGGACTATAGGTATTAAAAAACAAACTATTTTATCTCTATTTTATTCATGTGATCACATACTAAGCATTATTATTATTAGGTACGATTTGACCCTATACGATCACGCGAAGACTTAACGATTCAATTTTTTGAGTTTCCGTGCAGCTCTCATTTTTTTTTCAGTCCATTTCATCCCCGGTCTCTTAGGGCGTTATTCATAGTCAGAGCTTCGTCCAAGGATGATCCAGAGATGATCTTCCTCGGAGTTGGTCCAAGGTTAGTCCGGACTAAGGGTGGACTAACTATATTGTATTAATAAACCCCGACCAGAGTAGGACTAACTTTAGTCGAAGGATCATGGACGTACGCTGTTGTCAAGTTTACTATGCATGAACGTTGCATATTTTCTTATCTAGATAGCGCTACATTCAATGTAGAGCTATAAAAATTGGTATTTCTTTCCAAAGTTAATAGTAATTTATATTAATCATAATGCATGTAACAAGAAAGAGAATACAATATATTATACTGTGTGTTGAATTGAAAATAAAAGTATACGTTTTGTACATATAAATATATTTTACACAGTATCTTTGGAATAGAAAAAGTGTTCATAAAATATCTTGATCCTACATTTGGTTTTGATTATTTCCATTCAAACATGTTGCTCTCGGTAATGTGCTGTGTTATTTTTGCCTGCTCATATAAACAAATTATATTATTCATTACATTAATGTCACTTTATTCGTTTTAATCTGGTTTTATGACTGTATCATACATGGCAATACTGCAGTATGGAAGACGAAAAAATTAATATTGTAATATTTTATTATTCCATTTTGATTTGTTAAATTTTCATAGCACATCCCTATGCGCCGGTAATATGGGCTGGTTTCATTTTATTACGCCAATACTGTCACCGTTGAGCTACCACTACATTCTAGTTGTAGGTGTATACTTTTATTTATATATAGCGAACATTAGATATGTATTAAAATTCTCTTTGAGTGTATTAATATGACGTCTCCTAAGAATCTATTTTCAGAAAAGGCTTTTGATTGACACAAAAATAGAAAGGCATTGCTGTAGCTAAAATCTGATGCATTAGTAGCTTATAAGGAATATTTCCTTTGAATTATTATTCACGGAACATTTTATTCATTAGGTCGGCATATTTTTTCATACAGATTGGCAGAATCGACTTTAAATGTAATTTATATGTTTCGAAATCTTTATCTAGCTTTCACTGGCGCGCAATATAAACGAAATTGTCGTATTTTATGTTCGCCGTATTTATTTTTGACCTTAATACTTCGTTAATCCTACCCTCAATCCGGACTAAAAGTTAGGCCATACTTAAGCAAGCTGATCCTCGGACTAGCAATAAAAATGCTCTCTGAATACGAAAAATTTTGATCGGAGGATGATCTTTCCTTATTCCGGACTAAAAACGACTATGAATAAGGCCCTTAGTGACTACATTCTCAGGCAGTACTTGCCAATTGCTAATTTTTTGTCTAGTATGCGTTTTTATCCAAAATTTCCGATGAATTTATGTTGGCTTTTTTGAGGTATTTTTTCACCTGCTGGACCCGAGAAATGCTTTACAGTTGTTCTATGTAGGTCACAATTTTGCTAGTAAGTCTTGTTGGAAGCCTGTGGATATGCCCATAAAATCTTAATCTTAGTTTCTTATGTCTGTCATGATATTCGACAATGTTTCTATGGTTTTTCGGTATTTCAGTCTGTATCCGTCTTCTGTCTTTTTTGGGCTGAGAATCTTTCTTATGATTTTGCGTTCTTCTTTCAGGATTATTTACAGGTCATCTTTTAAGCATTATTATTTATTATATATTATTTATAGATAAGATAGAAGTAAATATAAGTAAAATTTCAATTTAAACAAAAATAAGGTAGGTTTATGTTAACGGATGTAGCCTATAAAACGCTTGCGATACATGTCATGTTTAGGAAACAACCAAACGCGTCACACTTGGGGTGATTTTTTCAAACGTTTTGAATCAAAAAGTCTGAAGAATCCGCGAAGAGACTATACTCTGCGCGTGCGCAGATCCGAGGAAGACATGTTGGCATGAGTCGAGAATGACTCTTAAACCATCTCCCGTTTGACATGGGCTAGGCTCCATTACGATCGGACACAAACGACGCCTGAATACATTTGTCGTTATATCCTGCCCGAACTGCGGTCTGCCACTGCACAGATCCCAATATCCGCAAAGAAGTGTACTGCATGCAAGAGCTACCGACAGAACGGATCTTGCCTTCCAACGGGTCTCCTATTTGCAGGCGCTAGCGAAAGGAATTTTCAACACATACTGACATTATGTACATACATTTGCACGTTTTCCAGGGTTTTACCAATTATATATTGTTATTTTCTTGTTCCCTTTCAACGGCATAAAATTGATCACATATACGTGCACAACTATTCGGTTTCGAGTGAGTGAGTGAAGAGATTTGGGCGTCTCTTAACATCGAGGCGTTGAGAGCCGATGAGGGTGAAGCCAAGTAAGCATGGAGCAGCGTTGGAATGAAAGGGTGGAGGGGAAACGAGATAATACCGAGAAAACCCGCCGACGAACTGCAACGTCCGACATGCGTCCCACATGCGAATATCCGGGAGCGACCCCGCCGGGAATCGAACTCGGTTCCCATAGGAGCGAGGCCAGTGTAGTCCATTCACGGTATCTTCCGCCTTTTATGGAGCCCTGCTAATATTCTACTTGCAGGATATTCCTCCGCCTCGTGCAAACTAAGCTTACTAAGCCTGGAGAATTACACCAGAGGGACAACGCACCACATTCATGCGCAATCAGTTGTAATAATATTTTGTTTAAGAACTGTTTCTCACTAGACGTTACCAACATACCTATTTTCTCCCTGTTTTTTTCACTCAAATTATTTATCAATGAAGCACTATAATTTATAGATAAGATGTTAATAGCATTTCAATTTAACAGGAAAAAAAGTAACTTTTATGAACACAAGTATAAAACGCTTGTGATACAGGGCGTATTTAGGAAATAACTAAACACGTCATAGATGGAGAGATTTTTCAATGGGTTGATTCAAAAAGGCCAAAGAAACCGGGAATAGACTTCATTCTAACCATACACCTCCGCAGCGCCTACATTTTGGTTCGTAAATTATTGACTGCCACGGGCTTTTCTTTAAGAAAACAACGCTTTTGAGATTACAAACAACATTTTGTGTTTCACCGTGACGGTTGTTATATCTTCGTTCGGAAAATTAGTTGAACATGTGGTATATGTAACTCACGGTACAGCTGAACTAAATAATTATAGTTTATTTAAACTTGCATCTGCAAATAGAATAAACTAGCTTGAAGTGCCTTTGCACAAGCACAAAAGTATCATTTAAAGAAAGTTCGATGCTCTTCATTTTCACTTGCGTTGAGCTGGGAACTGGCCTTTATGTACCGACACAGGCATTTCGCGTGTTCAAGCGGTGCTAGGATAAACTTCATGCAATTAAAATTTCTTTTGTTACTGTATGATTCGGTGACTCGTTTTGTGACACCTCGTGCAGGACTGAGAATAAGTAACACGCATGCAGTAAGAGGCTGAGTATTACGTACAACCTAATACACAGGATACAGATCTCGTCATGAAGGCATCAGTCAATGAACAATTGACCGCTCCTAGAGTGGATACAAACCTGTCGAATTTATCCTAGCCGTCTAATAAACTCGAGAAATTTCTGCGTACCAACAAATCAGTACGGACTGAATTTGTCATTAGTGTGCGGAAATTTCAAAAAGTGATCTTTCTGCTGTAACCACGTTACTAACAGGTCATTAATGTGCTATAACAAGAGATGATGGAAAATCGGGAAATTTTTTCGAGCCAACACATCTTTTATAACACACTAACTAGTTTATTCTTTCATGATTGGATGAGAAAGGTTTCGACTCGTCTAAGTTGTTTACAGGCCACTCACGAACGTTCTGCCATATGCTATCAGAATCCTCATTTGCCCAGTGAAATGGGGTAGTAGCTTCATGCATGCATGACAGCTAATAATAAACGCAAACTGACCTACATGTGCACAGTATGTTGAATTCTAGCAAACAGTCAACGTTTCCCGTGATATACAATCATCTCCAGCTATAACATGCCGGTCTCCCCAGGTGTAAGAATTTGTAAGGCGACGTCCAAGCTTCGTTTCATAAAGTCAAATAGGAAAGCGGAACTTAATTGTTTAGTAACTGTGCTATCGAATGGCATTTACTCTTATTCGCAGAGAAAAATCAGCAAAACATGCTACACAATATTTTGTAATTTCTAGAGCAACAGCAAATTGTTTTTAATATTAGCCAAAATAATATTATGCTATGTTACAACGGTGCTATTTTTTGCAGGAGCAACCCAAGTATTCCTAAAGCGGCTGAAGGAATTTTATACTTTGCAGTAGCAAAAGAGTGCTCTGATGTAGAAAAAATATGTATGGTTACAACAACAATCACAAGGCACACTCGATAAATATTTTGACATTATTTCAGGTAGAGAAATTTTGATCCTACCATGATATTGATTTTTTTCTCTATAAAAAGCTATAAAATACAAGTTTCTGTCAGATAATAACCCTCAATATAAAACGAAAGTAAAAAGTATAACTTTCGCGATACTAATCGAATGAGTTTGTTGGAAAACTAGCAATTAAATGCTGGCAATTTAATTTTCCAGGTTTCATATAAGAGCAAAAAATCTCCGGAGGTTGCAGGTAAATAATTACGTTTGTTGGCGTCCGTAGCGTGTTTACAATTACATTTCCCCACATTAGTTGCTCTGATCAGTGCGAGTAAATCCAGTTTCCCAACGAACCCTTAAAACATGTGTAATACTGCATTCACAATAAAAAAAAATCACTGAATTATTTTACACTGCTTCAGAGGACCACATCTACATGCGTGAAAAATTTAAGCCGTTGTAAATGCAAAAAAAAAAGAGGAAACAAACAGAAAAAAAAAATCTGAAATGAAAAAAAAAAACATCTGGTCTTTTTTTTACACCGGCTGTTTGCGTGTTATGCTCCAAGAGGTCGTAATTAACAAACACTGTTAATACATGCCAACCGCTTGGCTTTTCGAGGGATTATTGAGTTAACGACTGTGAGAATTCAACCAATTTTGCATAAATTAGTCTCTATCGGGGAAAATTGATGCAGTAATTGATACTATGATCAACCTATTTCTCAGAATTTTTTTTACGATTTATATTTTTCTTCATTGTTAATTCAACTGCTCGAAATTATTGATCCACCAATCACGAACGGAAACTAACTAAATTTACAGAGGTTGTGATGTCTTTGGCTCAGGCAACTTATTTAGAGTGTATTTCCAAGCGTCGTTATATGAAAGTACTTAAATGTCCGACCAGCAATTTAATTACTTCGCTTGATGTCTTTGTTGAAATATATCTTTCTTCATGATTGCATAATACACGTTCTCAATACACTCCCTGGTCTGATAACAAAATAAAGTCAAAAAAACATTTATTACCCGTTGCCGATTAAAGACGTGCGTGTCGTATGCAACTGAAAATAAAATTATCATAACCTACAGTTTAAATTTTGAAACTTTCACTTTATTAAACGAAATGTTATTTACTGGTTATTATGTTAATAAGACGTAACCAATACATTCAACGTGAGGTATGGTGCTTATTCTTATTTTACGCACTTCTCTAACACTGATATAAACGTTGCACCAAAACGTCCAAAATCACGAGGCCAAACTGTGGAATGGATATTTACTTTAATTTATGTTTATCATCGTATGCATGCTTTTATGTTTATATATACACATATATAGGTTGCTGACTTGTATGTATTACAGTTGCATTAAAACAAGATTAGAGATAGTTGACCAGTATTTCCATGCACGTATTCAAGTAAACGGTGTTCTAACACAGTGCGTAACCCACGTTGTTTTGACAACGCTATTGGCAATAAAACAGTCCGATGTTGGAATACGATATGGTTAATGCGTAGCTGGTGTGTTCAGTCGGTTTTTTATATGCTATTTGTTATGCTACCGAGGGCGATTAAGTGCCACGTATATGGAACTATTCATTTGAAGCATTTAATTCACTGGACGTTAGTGTAAATCATCATTGAGTGAGCGGAGCTCTATCTCTGTGACATTAACTGAACTGCCATTGGTGATTCCAGTGGAACAGTTTTTACTGGCCCAGTGTCATTTCCAGGGTTTGAGATTTATGGTACAGAATATGCACTGCAGTCACAAAATCAGTGGTGACAAATGTAACGTAAGTGATACTGATACATACATGAAAATTATAATGAAAACTGGATAAATCTTTATGGGCCATGCCGCTAACACAATGCAACATTGAATATCAAAAGAAATTGTATTTTTTTAAATGGAAATCTTGCAACTATCCCGTTTGTTTTCACTGGCGCAGGGGTAACAGCGACGATACCTGGGGGCGAAATTTAGTTTGCCACACATTACCACGGAGCTTTCCGACATGAGTTAAATGAACTTTGCCCATGCTGCAGATCCGAGTGGCGCACGTGTATGTTGCTCGTGAAAGGTAATAACCAATGTCTTCTGGTAAGTACTATTATCTGCACGCATGGTTGCATTAATTCGATCTAACATGTGGTTGGTCGAGGAACTAGCACCGACAATGTTTTGTATAAGAGAAGACGAAAGCTTTAACTTCACCACTCATAAAGCCATAATAATAGTAACATTAAAATGGTGGCAAATTTTTGCACGAGTTCCTTCTGTATTACTCCTTACACCAAGTGCTACAAGTAACCAGTGAAGGTAGTTCAAGAAAATACGTCCACGATTGTATTTCTTTTGTGTTCAGAATCTTGGTGTAAGGTGTTCACTGTTAACTATATGCTTTCGAAAACCGTGCTTCAGAACCACTTTTGCTTCTCATTTCTGTATCCTTGTGCCGTACACAATGTGTACGAATACTCTTGTGCGAATACTCTATACGTCGTTTCGTTCTTCTCCAGAGACATATCTATGTTAATCTGCAAGAAGGAGATCTCACTCGCTCCTCTGCGCGGTCGATGAGTTTCACAAGGAGAATCTCACTTTACCGCGCTATCCTCGTTGCTCCAGTTGCCTGCTTCTTCCCTGGTAGTTTTACATATTCAGGAAGTGACTGGTACGTCCATAACTGCAGCAGTCAGGAAGCCATTCCAAGTCAGCAGCTGTTTGCGTCTTGGTAGCTTTATTGTGTCTTCACACCTTCCAGCTGGCAATCGCGTACATTGGGTTTCTCCGTATCATGCTCACCCCCTAGTTGAAGTAATATATTCATGTCTGCGAGTCTTTGTCGCTGCCACAGAGAGCTTTCGTTGAATTTATGCAGTCCTTTTTACATTCACGAGACGCAATGTGGCTCAAAACTCTATTTGAAATTCTATCATATCGCCAACTGCTTCAAGTTTAGCTACCGATGGTAAATACTCATGACCATACACAACATACATCAACAGAAAATATTAGTGAAACAGCAACGTTTATCACTAAAGTTTTGCACCACTAAATAGATGTTGGAACGTCTAAGTTTTCGTTAAATAGGGTCATTGCTGTTCACACACACACACACAGCGAGAGAGAGAGAGTGTGTGTGTGTATATATATATATATATATATATATATATATATATATGTGTGTGTGTGTGTGTGTGTGTGTGTGTGTGTGTGTGTGTAATGTGTGTATATGTAAATATATATATGTAATGTGTGTATATGTGAATGTATATATATATACACACACATGTACGTGTAATGAAGCGGAATTCGAACACTGAAGTGAATATTAAAGAATATATTTTTCCTCAAAAATGGAGATTTCGAACTGTATTTACCTAAATATCGGAAAGGAAAAGGAATTAAATTTACAAATATCCGATTACTTTGTTATCAGAATCTTGAATCCAAGAGCAATCTCTCATTAACACTCACCTGTAATATAAATAACAGGGGTGACCACCCTCTTATTGTAGACGACATTTTTCCGGCAGCAACTTTGCTAATTGATCAAAAATGGTCCTCTCATTGCTACTATACCGAGGACACACAATTTCAGTGTAAAGCGCACACAAATCTTAGGCTGCAGCGGTACAGTACTTGGCACGTAGACAGTTCTATAGACTGTTCACGGTAAACTTGTTTGACCGTCTTGTATCAATCCGCTATATGTAAAAGTAACATTGCAATAGATCTGGGTCACTTTATTCATTAAACGGTGAAGCGAAACAGCGAAAATGTTAGAAACTGAAGTACTTAACAAAGTTCGTAGTTATTCTACTGACATGCATCAAAAAAATGTATAAAGCAAAATATATTAGTTCAAGCACACACATTTTTACCTAACATTCTTATTTCAACGTTAAAACAAGGGAATAATCCTCCCCCCCCCCCTTCCCGTATTTACCATCCTTACTGGGCCCATACCACTCAGATTTCCCGTTAAAATATATGTAAGTTAAGGGTAGTGAAATTTTTTCAAAAATTGATTTCAAAACCGCCTAGTTTACCGTGAACATCTTATAACTGCATGTGTCTATGTTATGCTGATGCGTCCGATGCACGGAACGATCGCGGAGAACATCTTAAACACTTACTCCACCATACACTACCATATAATATTAATGTTAGAGTACTAAAGCTGCCTTGGGTTTGTGGAGACAGTCAGTGCGTGGTTCCATGATGGTAAAAAAGTTGTCTGCTATAAGAGGGTAGCCACACCTGTTTATTTTTCAATTACTCTGAGAGATATTAATAACAATTTGCTCTTAGAATATGTTCCTGATAACGTAAAACAATGTCTGGAGAATTGTAATTTAATTCCACTTCGTGTCCGATATTTTGAAGAAAAAAAATACAGTTAAAATCTCGTTTTTCAAGGGCTCATATTTACCTAATATTCATTTTAGGTAGAAATTGTCCTATACATATATGTATTCCATTTGGTTTTGCATAAGGAATCACCTCAAGAAGTTGGTCGGTCGAATTCCTCCACATTCTGTGTGTGTGTGTGTGTGTGTGTGTGTGTGTGTGTATATATATATATATATATATATATATATATATATATATATATATATATATATATATATATATATATATATATATATATAGTATTTGTTCAGCAGCATCTATTTTAGATAGGAAATCACAATCCAGAAACGCCTTATTCAAACGTAGCCACCAAAGCTGTGTTGGAATGCCTATCACAGTGGAATACGACAACAAACAGAACTTTGTAAACTAATTAATGTACTAGTGAACTGCATGCATTACCTTCAAGCTGTGACGACTACAGTTCACAAATAACTTGTCAAGTGCTTTCGTCCGCATGTAAACACAGACTGTAGTCTACACACACTCGTACCTCAGGGCCCTGAAAGTCGACACGCCCCATTACGTCTACTGTGCATTAGCGAGTGAGTGAAGATATTTGATCTGCTCTTTAACTGCGAAGCCTTGAGAGCTGATTAGGGTGAAGTGAGGTGAGAATGGAGCAGCGCCGGAATGAAAGGGTGGGGGAAACGGGTGATCCTGGGGAAAATACCGCCGACAAGCGGCATCGTCCGGCACGATTCCCACTTGGGAAAATCCGGGAGTGACCCGGCTGGGGATTGAACCTGGCTCGCCTTGGTGGGAGGCGAGCAGTCTAACCGCTCGGACACCGCGGCCCCACCGTGCATTAGTCGAGCGTACGTTCTTTATCCCTTGCGCTGTACTACGCCTACAGGACATGTTTGGCCGCCTCATGGCATTGGGACTCTAGGCCATTCACAGTAAAGTGAGCACTTTTTAAGGCCCTTTCAGCATGCATAAACCACTAATGAATATTTTATTGCAGGCTCAGACATTTAATTTTAAGAGTAGTGAAATGTGTACAATGTGTGTATTAGTCACATTGCATTGTTTATATTAAAAAGTGGAGGAAAGATAGAAATTGGCTTAGAGGAAAACTTTTAGCACGGCCTTAAAAAAGTGCTCACTTTACCGTGAACAGCAAATAGCATGCTTAACTACCATCCTCCAAACACCGAGTTCAAATCCCGGCTCTGGCAAGGACGTTTCTCTTCGTTCGCAGGCTTCAAATAATGTTAGTACATTAACTAGTGACATCAAAATTAGTGTATTATTCCACGACGCTCGAATGTTGTCGTGTTTCATTGCATAGTCTATTAGCAGTTTCTCACACTTTTTGAATCAAACCTTTGAAAAATTGCCCTATGTATAATGTGCTTTCCTAAATACGCCACGTATAACAAGCGTTTTATGCTTGTCTTAACATAAAAATGTCTTACTTTTGTTTAAACTCAACCTGTACCCATATTTAATCTATAAATTATAGTAGTTCGTTTATAATACTGTATATATGAGTATAAAAGGAAGAAAAGAGGTATGTTGGTAATTCCTAGTGAAAAATAATTACTGTGCAAAAATGGTTACACGGAGTCTACACGAATGCGGTGCGATGTCCCTTTGGTATAACCTTATAGACTCGGTTAGTTTTTGTTTGTATGGGGCGGGGGAATATCCTAAAAGTAGAACTTTTGCAGGGTTTTAGAAAAGTTGGAGTAACTGTTAATCAATACATAGTATAAAAGGAAGTCCCTGGCGAGCGTGTGTCTCTATGACTGTGCTAATCTATCATTAATATATACTAAGTAGTAATAAGCGTATTTACAATTTTAATTACGCAATAAAAAACGTAAAATTCACTGTCTTTTCTAACCATAAAGAACTTAATCTTTATCAAAACAATTAATTCATAATAAAAACTGTTTAATTTAGATTATAAATGCCCTTTACATCACGCAAGTATGGCCAATAATTTAAAGGAAATGAAAAGTTTTGTAAAAAAGTAATTTCCGAAATTCTCCATTATTCCTGAAAGTTTGTAATATCTCTCCGAGTGCATCCTGTATGTGTGTGTCTATATATATATTGTATGTTGCATATATTATATATGTTATATACTTGCAGCTGAATATGACATATTTGTTTATAAATTCCTACTCTCGTGGTTACAAAATCGCCTCACGGAAATGTATTGGTCCATCCACCCACGAGATAAGCGCTTGGGTAAACGTTTGTGTTGCGCAACATATCAGTTCCTATTTATGGCATTTTCACCCACTTCAAAGATCATTCAAGGTTTTTTTTTTTTGCCATTACTTGGTTCGAAAAGGTTTGCATTGTATTGCAAATGAAGTTTTTCGAAAACTTAAAATTTATTACCTTAGAGGAATACAAATGAACATGACTCCGAATAAACCTACGGTGAATAAAATTGTGAGTTTATCTCTATTTTAGTAATAGACGTATACAAAATATAAGTATAAAAAATTATGGTTAAACAGCTTCGTACCTTAGTAATGCGTGAAAATTCTTGGTAGCTTATTTCAAACCTTTGTTTGCAAAAGGAAAAAAATAATTACGTGTACGCGTTCAGCAGATACGTCGCCATTAGTAATTTTATTGATCCGAGTGGAGGAAGATGTACATAAAATATAAATAAACATTTATTTGAGGCAATGATTTTCATAGACGAAAATTTCCTGTTCCGGACAATCAGTACTGCCGAATCCCGCTTTTTTATTTAACAGCATTGTTAAGCCTCGTGTACGTACGATTGACGAGTATGACAGCGAACAAGCAACGTAAACTATCACTTCGTGTACATTATTTCTGTCAACTTGTTTTCTTCTGCCAATGTTTAGTTTCTTTTAATACCATCAATGATGGGTTTTAAGGAAGTAACCGCACACCATCAGAAAGTCAGACTGACATTAGACACGATTATTTATTTTATTTTTTCGTTTTTTTCGAACTACATTTTAATATATAATTTCGCTGTGCGACAAGGAAGACCTTGTGAAACAGAAAAGCTGTCGTTTCTAACAATTATCGCAAGAAACATTTTTCTGTAGTTGAAATGGTTAACTGAACAATTTGAAATGAATATTGAGAAATAAGAATATCCTTTCCCATAATTACCCTTACCCAACAAATTTCAAATTATTTTGGCAGCAAGTTCGATAAATTAGTTAAATGTCTCAATTAGGCCCTAGTTGTAAAATTTTAATGTTCAACTTACTATCTACAGAAGCTGGTTTCTTTTCGTTTCATACACATTGGAATCGAAAATGATAGGACATAACATATTTATGAATATAATAGGTTCACATTATCTCATGATCAACGGTTAAAATATAGTAATTAGGCCCATGGCAGTTAAATATTTTTTTGTGTCAGGAGGATACAAGCACTGAAAGTGCAATGTAAGGAGGCTTTAAAAAAGAACTCAATGAATCGCGAGCACACTACATACAGATGCGAAATTCGGATGTTTTTTAAGAGACGGAAGGAAAGAATGGAAGCTTTTAACAGTTTTCTGTAGACTATCCGTTAAATATCTCATGGGGAAGCGATGTGGAGGAGAGGAACTGGAGCTGCGGAGAAAATGGGAAAAATGAAAAAGGAATAATATTTCCTCCCCGACTGAAAAACGAATTGTTTGGCGACATCTATGATGGAAGGCGGATTGGCGTACACAGAGGAGACTAAGGGAAGGGTAAATATTGATAGGTTATTTATCACTTAGATTGTGGGATATAAATAGTGGGACGAAAAGAAATACGCGCAAGTCATAAAGGCACGGATATCCGTTTTTTCCAAGCAATATAAAGATTGCGAGCCCGCTGAGAAAGTGAGTAAATGGACGTGTTCTTTCCCTGTATCTTTTTCGGCCAATTTAAACCAAAAATATATATTTACCCTTGGTCTGAAACGTCAGTGTTAACGGCCCGTAAGTCATAACTGAGATGTGGGTAAGGCAGGCGAGGGACACCTTGGCTGGACCCACTAAAGTACAACGTTGTCGTCCCGGTGTGTATGTAGGTACAAACCGGGTAATTTGTTCGCGAATTCCTATACTGCTAGTTCTGTTCTTCCGCACAGCACTTCCTGGGACAAGTCTCTTATACTCTATTTGTAGCCACTTCATACTTTTTGAATCAAATGTTTGAGAAATCACCCCATGTATGACGTGTTTAGTTGTGTGATAAATATGGCATGTATCACAAGCGTCTTATATTTTTGTTAACACAAATGTAGTTGGCTTTTCATTAAATTGGAATTTTACTTATATTTTATTTAGATATTATAATATTTAATTCATAATTAATATAAATAAAACAGGTTGAAAATATACGTGTTGGTAATTTGTAGTAATAAATATTTATCATGCAAAATAGTATTAAATGTATTGTGCACATATACTTTACGATTTCTCTTTAATGTTATTTTAAAGACTCGGTTAAGCTTCGGTTGCACGAGGCGTAGGAATATCCTAAAATTAGAACTTCAGGAGGGTTTCAGAAAAATTGGATGTAAACAATAATAGACTAAACATACACTGAGGAAAAGGTTTTGTTGAATTAAACAAGATTTGTTGGTGCGACCACATATGAGTGGTGGAACTATGCTACTAGTAGAATGATATAGCCGACTTTCGGCCAATGGGGTGGAGGAACGGAGTGCCTTGGCCACACTAATCAAAGGATAATCAAACACTTCACAGAAGAAGTCGAAAAATGTTCCATAAAAAAACATGTATATAATATTTATCTGTAGTGTACCTACGAAAGGCCACCACCTCTGGATGAAACCATTAGTCGGCGAGCATTCAACACTGCGAACGTAGCATTGTACAATGTTGATAAAACCTCAAGGGCTGTAGAAGCCTTGAAACAATTAATTAGTCGTGAAGAAGAAGAATATATGGCCAAGGGTTTCGGTTAGACGCTAGCTAGCATAGACTGTCTTGAGCTGCGTATAAGCAGATTATATTCACTACACGGAAAGTGACCATGCTGCTGTAAAGATACTACATGACTGGCATGGAGAATGTGAGGATTCTGTTTTTATGTTTTATTTATTGCAAGAGGTGATGAACCTTTCCCTAGAATGCCTACTTTCCTGATATGGAGAATATAATAGCCTTGGGTTCTACACCTGTTACTACATTATTGTACTCTAGTTGAGCACAAAAAATAAATGGAAAGATCTGTCGAAATATAATGATTTGAAAGTTAGTACTTAAATATTTCTTGTGCAGGCCCATCACTAGATGTGCGTAATTAACAATATGGTAATAAAGGTATAATGTTGAAATTCAGTATACAGAAACTAAGATTGGATTGCCACCGCAATACATTTTAAGTATGTTGGATGCAACATACATGAAAACATGCTGTTGAAGAAGTAGAATTTTGACCCGGTGACTTGTAGGGAAGGGAGGATGAAGGTTGAGTCTGACCTGCCCAGACCTACTTCAGTGCCGTTATATGGCGAAGAGAGGTCCTACTTAAATTCATACATAATTGGCGTTGTTATAATAAGCCTCAGTTATTTCTGTAGTAAACACAAAATAAGAATTTCAATGTATTTCGATGGTTAAAGGTCAACACCATACGGCATAATCAAAGATTGCGGAAGCGATGTAACCCAAGATGGTGGTTCTAGGGGACCGAGTAATCAGCTGGATACTAGATCGAGGTGGAATGGCAGGGCACGAATACAATGTAAGATGGTGGGTGGAGTACATGTGACTTAATCGTGGTGACAAAATTAAGGAGGGTTGACAGAGGATGAAAGGAAGGTTAATAAGAGAAAAAACGTAATAAAAGATGGCTGCCATGACAGAGCATAAGGGAATGTTTGTTTCCTAAGCTCGCCTGGTGTCTAAATCGAGCACCACTTAGGCGATGGAAATCGATTCCGATATGTCAGGCGCAGACAGCACCACCTATACTTTAAATAAATGTAAACAAATGTGGCTGCCACCTGGTGGCTAAATCGATGGCTCGCTTGGCAACGAGATCGAAAATTAATACACTAGTGCTACCTAGGTTATAAAAAAGTAAACAAATGAGAAACAAAGATACCATTAAGTCTGGTGAAGTGCATTCGACAAAATGAGTATGGGTGAAGGGGGTGGTGGCCTGCCAACTAATTAACCAATGAGAAACATTGGTAGGGGAAGGAAAGGTAATGACAATGTGATCGATTGGAGGAAGGTCAGTCGTCTGCTGGACATCTTGCTGGGGGAACCTCCGGAAATGAATTTTTTTTTAATTTTAATTAATATTTTTAAAAATATTTTTAATACTTTAAATAAATCTTTTATAATTTTTTTTTAGAACGTTTAGAGATTTTTTGGAACTTTTGGGAATTATTTGAAATTTTTTGGGTATTATTTGAAATGTTTTGGGTTCAAGGTCCATCAATGTCATGGTCATGGAGTCAAGGTCAAATGTCAAGGTCACCAACATCCAACATGGGAGACAAGATGGTTAATAGAATCAAGATGGCTGATGGCCAGGCCTCACTCCGGACCGTGGAACCTGTGTATCGATTTGGTATACCCTATGCCTGTAAAACCAATATGGCCGCCAATGCTCTGCCCTCGAAAACGGACCCCCTAAATACTTCCGATGGATCGAAAAGTGCCTTTTGGGGGATCATTTTTGCAACAGGGGTGATCGGTCCTTTTTTTGAGGGGAAAATGGGAAATTGAGATAAAAAGGGAAATTTTAAGGGATTTTAGAGTGAAAAAGAGCAATTTGAGCAAAAAAGGCTACCGGGTTACTGGAATGACGGAGTATGAACAGCTACAGCACTCTCATCCCCCGTCCCCTTGGCCAAAAATCGTCTGTATCATTCTTTTGTTACTTATTAAGGATATTGTGTAGCAAAAAAGTAATAACTTTATATTCGTGCCAAACAAAGTTCAAAGTCAAATCACAGTTCCCACGTGCTTTTACAGAACACCATATTTCTAAAAATTAATTCAATTTAAAAAACATCTTTGTATGGAAAAAGTATCACGAGTTGCTGAACAATTATTCGTTTGTTAAGAATGTAGGATATAAGGACATTTCTGTACTTTTTCTTCGTTGTGCGTTGGAGTGGTCCAATAACACGAACATTTTCGTTTATGTAGAGCCTATGTGATTTTTGAAAGAAATACGGAATATATATTTTCATTAGCAGAAAATGGAATAAGATGCATAACACAATTACAAAACAATTCACATTTGCTATTCAACAACCTAGGCGGTGTTTGGTATTTCCTAGTAGAAATTGAAAACCAGTTCACTCCTAGAAGAGCTATAATCAGTATGTTAGGGCACTTAGGAGCCGCGGCATACGTTTGGGTGTGAAATACTTTATTGTTTTCTGTATTTAGGCGTACAGCTGTTCAATATTATTTCATGTGATAAAGGACAATAGTCTAAATTACAGATGCCACTTTATGTTTTTCTCTTTTTACTTAAGAATAGTACACAAGCAAGTTGTAGGTGTGACGATTATACTGGTTTTTTCATTATTACATTAATTTTTTAAATTACGTTACACAGACGTGAAACATAAATACATACATGCAGTTTACTATTACCGTAGAAAACACCTATAAAAATCTTTAACTTGTTTCAAAAACAAAACCCTTAATACTTATTTTGATATTATAATTTTACCAATATATTTCTTTTTGGGGAGAATTAAGTGACGAAAAATTTCATTTTTTAACGATTATTGCTTCCAATGTGAAGCAATTTTTAAAAATAATTAAATAAACTATTTATTTCTCCTCCAAAACCAGTGTCAGATAATGAAGATCCCGAAACCTTAAACTGTTTGTTCTATCTATTAGAGGCCGTCATCCACTTTGGCGACGCTGTTACGTACAGAATATAAGAGAGTTGAAGATAATCGTGCATATTAAGAACTTGGGCATGTATAGACCTATAAGCGGCTCACTAAGTAGATTTAACATCTACAATGGACTGGAATATCTGTTAGTTATTTTTCCAACAGTAGTTAAAAAATTGTTCACATCGTGCACATAAAGAGAATGAAGATGTACTCTTAATACATTTCCTATGAGCTGATAGAAGTAAAAACGCTTTGGGCAGATTTCGTCGTTACGTAACTCGACATTGTGCGCGATAATCGTACGAATAAAGAGAACATGAGGAAAACTGCTTTGAAAGGATTAGCACTCATGATTAAATTTACTTTCGTAAT
The DNA here is from genome assembly GCA_029891345.1 of Dryococelus australis. Classification (NCBI taxonomy): domain Eukaryota; kingdom Metazoa; phylum Arthropoda; class Insecta; order Phasmatodea; family Phasmatidae; genus Dryococelus; species Dryococelus australis. Next base: position 60,196,806 of record CM056995.1, read on the forward strand.
TGATCATGCTATGAAAGTTATATATTAAGGCAATAAAATATTCTACGCATCTGAAGCTTTTTCATTGTTGCCTCTAAGCGATGAAGTTGAGTAATCACCTCGATGTAGGAGACTTAATTTGTCAACCATAAAAAAAAAAAACTGGATGAAATATTTACCAGTTGGAAACAAATATCCCTCGTTTAGTGATCCTCTAGAGCAAATTTTGCAGAATCTCTGGACGCTGTTGAGCTTTGTCACCCTCGCTTAATTTTTGCAGAACACAAAATAATTAAATGTAGTTAAAATTTGAAATATTGGTTTGCTGCTAAAACAACATCAACGCGAAACTTAAACGTTGGCCCTACGGTTGCACAGGAAAAACATCAGAGTCGTGTATCAGTCGATAAGGAATAAAAATATTAATTTTACAATCAATGCTTTTTTTTTGTGCTACTGTACGCTCAGTTAAATATCACCACTGCCCCTACCGCAGTTAAAATTAAACGAACTGGAAAATGTAAAATGTGACTGGAAATCGATCATTATTGGCCGTCTCCTACGTCGCCAATAGCCTGCTATGTGACATAATATATCGACGTTTCTCCACACTAGCTACCGGGATCAAAAACTACATGTTGTAGGCCCCGAAAAGGAGAATAAATCTTTGTCGAAGCAAGGAGGGACGTATGAATAAGTATACACTAGCGATCAAAACCGTACACTATGCATGGTGTTGTGCTTAGACCAAAACTTTCTTTACAACAGATTTTTGGCTTTTTCCTACACAAAAAAAAAACGTGTAGTTTGTTTACTAACAGTTTAAGAACTACGACGGAACGAATTTTTGAAATAACTATTACCACCCCACAGATACATGCAGTAAAATAAAACAGTTAAGCTAAATTAATTATTTTATTAGTGACAGTTGTTGGAAATGAAAGTATAAAAGCCAATAGTCGTCCATTATATCGCTTATATATTTAAATATGGCGCATCATATTTTTAAAGTAAGTCCGACTGAATCTCAAGAAATAACATGTGTTCGTAAAAGTGTTCTGCAGTAGAAAAGAATGGATGACAATAGAGATGCATTGTATAAAATTCACGTTATAAGGAAAAATAACATCTCGAATAAATATTTTGATCACATGAAAGTTAACCTAATTTTAACAGCCATTAACCGAACGCTCTAAATAATAACATAAATCAAATATTACACATTGCGCGACCATTGAGTAAGATTAACCTCCTTGGAGAATTTGGAAAGATAATACACAGAATAGAATCAGGAACAAGCCTGACGATACCTGCATTCTAGATGCCAATACTGGCTCACAAAAATAAATAATTAATTTCTTAACACCGAAGAAATTATCCGTAAAACACGAAGGACACAGTGAGTTTTCCACAAAACGTTTAACAAGTAGAATGAAAATCTACAGAATAACATTCAAGAAGACACTTAGCAAGTAAAAGGACAGCGGTTATCATTTTTTTTTAACAGACAATTCTTAAAACTGTTTAATGACCTTAAGGAGTTTGTTGTATTAGATATTACTGTGCAAGCTGGCGCAGTGGCGTTACATTGGACATGTGCTCGGGACCACCCGGGTTTGATTCCTGGTCCGGCCATTCTGATTTCTCTTGCAAGTAAGGGCCGCGGTGGTGTAGCGGTCAGACCACTCGCCTCTCACCTAGGCAAACCGGGCTCGATTCCCGGCGGGGCCGCTCCCGGGCTTTCGCAAGTGAGAATTGTGCCGGTCGATGCCGATGGCCGGTGGGTTTTCTCGGTGATCTCCCGTTATCCCCACCCTTCCATTCCGGCGCTGCTCCATACTCACCTCGCTTCAACCTCATTGGCTATCAAGACGTCGATGTTAAAGAGCCGCCCTAATATCTCCTCTTAGACGCGTGGCCGCCACATGACAGAACGTCGTTCCCCAGTGTATTTAAGTGCCATTGTTCTCAGACGTGTACCCTACAGATTCAGGTGTATCACAGAGCTCTAAAACACACATTGTTATCCCGTAAACACTTAATAGTTTTTGTATAAAACTGTGGTAGTTTTTGTGTATAACTGAGACATAAAAACAAGCTACACAAATACAAATCTTCAGTTATGCAGTGTCATACTGAGTTCCGAGTACATATTCTGTGCAAATATTAGCTTTGAGAAATGTGACATAAAATATGATACAACCTATGACATAACGCGAGTATTAGATTGGGAATTAAAATTGTTATATGCGAAATGTCAGTGTTTCCTGGAGAACCGTTTGCCTGAGCAAGATACCCCAAGACGACGTTTTGTGTTCCTTTAATATATACACGATTATTAAGTAGAAATAATCGATAAACATCCTCGGATAACAGACTCTTTTTTTATTAATAACGTGCCCGCCCCCCTCTTGGCCATTATTTCCTAACGACAAGCGATATGTTCTTCCCCGTCGAATGTTCACAGATGGCAGATATCAAATCAGGCTAACACTGTTAACGCATTTTTTATTTCATCTCGTGTAGTTTCTCACATTTTGCGAATAACTACTGATAATTCCCAATTTTCAAATATATATATATATATATATATATATATATATATATATATATATATATATATATATATATATATCTATCTATCTCTCTCTCTTTCTCTCTCCCTGAATGATCACCATAGGTTAGAGTGAGTGAAGAGTGAGTGAGGCTCTTAATATCGGTGTCTTGAGAGCCGATGAGGGTGATGTGAGGTGAGTATGAAACAGCACCAGAATGAAAGTACTGGGGAAACGGGAGACTCCCGAGAAAACCCGTTGACCTGTGGCATCGTCCGTCATCATACCCACTTGCAAAATCCGGAGTGAACCGGCCGGAAATTGAACCCGGTTCGCCTTGGTGGGAGGTGAGCAGTCTAACCACTCAGAAATCGTTCCCCTCCCCCCTCGTGAAAGTGCTACATTGGAATGGATTTCGCCTGTTCAGGCCACCGTTTCCATGATTGAGGATATGTTGCAAATGGGTGATATTTATGATCGGACATGTATACAACAAAAATCAGTGTACGGTGCTTTAAGCCGTCTTCGCAGTGAAAAGTCTGAACTGTTGATGTTTCTGCAACTCTTGTTTATGAATGGTTAACGCTGGCATTAACGGCCATGCAGTTAGTTTTTTACCCATGGTTGCGAGAAACGCGCTCCACGGGTACAGCACACACCAAAAAATGTATAGTTTGCAACACTTGAGATAGTTAATGAATTCGGGACTAAGCGGGTTAGTGCCAATAAATTAAAATCCGCTGTGGGTCGGGAGATGTGAATCTGCATTTTGTGTGTTATTGTATGAGGTCATGCCAGTATTCAACTATACTTACTACCGAAAGCAAAGCAAGTGACAACAAACACAGGAAGTCGCCCTGTTGGTGCCTTTGCGTTGTGTATTTTTTTAAACAACCTGACCAAGGCTGTTGCAAAACAGAAGACCTTTTATTTCTTTTGGTAAATAAAAACTAGCGTAAATATCTATGGTACTTGATTACGACCATATACCTCAAAAACAGGGTGTTATACCCTGTTTTTGCTATTACAGGAGTTGCTTTTAGAAGTAAATAGTTGCATACCTGCATAACCTCATACCATAACACAGAATACAGATCTGCATTGTCCCATCTACAATATATATTGAATTATTGAAAATAAACACATTAAACCGTAACATTATATATATTTTTTTTTCGACATATTTTTCTGTCGTGAATCAATTCCCAAAATTTAAAGTTTATTGGTCTAAGCGAGAATCGCCATAGACTATGTGTCTATATATCAGATGTTTAAGTAAAAACATCCTAAATGAAGTAACTGGGAATAGAGGCCACACTAGTGGAAGTTTAAAAATTGTAAATGTGTGGTCCTCAAGACCAGCTAATAGAGCCATGGGCGTAAACATGTGGGCGACACGTGATATGTGTGTGTTTCACCTATTGTGCACAAGGTGGCTCTGCTCTCCCTGCATTGCCGCGGTACGTGCGTGTATCAACGCACGGGCTATTCGAACGGACGCGGACAGAATCTCGTACGCCGTTGTGATGCTCGCGTCGAGGTCCAGTGGCCGTTACTTTGAGAAACTCTTGCGAGGTGTAGAAAGTTAATAAGTTAGCACCGGTCCGTTCAGTGGAATATTCCTGCGCTGTACTGCCGATTAATAGCGTAAACTCTCAATGCCAATAATAAATGGAACCAATCCTGAGTTCTGTATTCGTGTCAGACATCTTTACTCCCATATCTCCTTTCGCTTGCTTCGTGGAACACGCGTTTCCAATCTCGAAACGTTTCGAGTTGCGGCCCCTATTCCGAGTTTATTATTCGCACTCCTGTGCTGAAACATTCTGTATATGGCGATTAATACTACGGCGTTGGTACACGAAATACTCGCGTTTCGAGAGAAATTGGAAATGAGACAACTTCCACTTGTATTTTGCTAATGGTGATATAGGTCATTCACGGTAATGTGAGCACTTTTTAAGGCCTTCCCAACAGACTTTAACCCCTAATAAATACATTTTATTGTAGCTTCAGACCTTAACTTTTGAGAGTGATGAAAATATGCGCTGTGTTTAGTAGTCACATGACAAAGTTTATATTAAAAAGTGGCAGAAAGATTGAAATCGGCTCCAAGGAAAAACTTAGCAGGGCCTTAAAAAGTGCTCACTTTACCGTGAATAGCCTATAGCGGAAATTCCTGTTGTACTACACGACGTTAATTGTTGTCAGCTACCAATGGGGTTGCGAGTTGACTATGTTTCAGTTCAAGTATGTCTTCATATGTAAGACGATAAATAGTGTTGTGTACGTTTGTGTAGTTATACGTAAAAGTTTTTATTTTACTTTTGAAATTTATTGATGTGCTCTTATGTTCTTGCCAGGTCTTAATAGGTAGAGAGACCTGCAAAATTTGCGTAATTGTTTGGGGACAAGTTAAACTTTAAACACGCATACCTTTGCAATACGTTTGTCACTGGTTCATGCACGCCTTGAGTAACTTTGCGCTAATGAATGAACACTTTAAAACTGTGTGTCCCAATCACGTGCAGTTCAAGTTCAGTCAGAAGGGCGTGGCTTCACATCTATGCAGCAGCCAATGGAGAAACTACACCGGCCCCAGTACATACAGTACTGTGAAGTTTAGCCTGGTGCCGAATAATAACGCGAATTTTGCATGTCTCTACTGATAGGTACTAGCGAACCAATATAACTTTACCTCCGGTCTTCAAGAACTGAGCTTTGCTAAAGCTGAGCTCGTTATTGTCTTCAAAGTGATTAATACCTTTAGAAGAAATAATTTTGTCTTTATATGGGCATAATTTATATTCTCTGAGCTAATGAACATACTGTAGAAATTACATGTGAACCTATTTGTAAATTACAAATTTATAACACACAAATCTCTTGAGCTAATGCTTGTATTAAAGGATTTACATGGGTTCGGCCTTATGGAGATTATTTATACGAACATGAAACACCGTTAGTAATACCGCGCCAGTAAGCAAAATGGATTTCCTTGTTACTGCAGAAGGGAAAATTTACGACTTTCTAATGCTAAGAAATATTTGTGCTTAGCTCGGCTTTGTTAGTCTAATTCTTCAAATGTTGTATCCACTTTAAACGTAAGGGTGTTATTCAAACTGAAGTTATTACTGTAGTTATAGTACGTATGCTATAAAAAATGTTTAGTACATCATAATAAATAACGCGAAGAAAGAGAGCCATATGAAATTTTTTGTCGTATTTTGTGAATTGGGGTACAGCATGACCATCAATATTGTTGTCAAAACACTGTTTCAGGATGCATACGCACCTCAAAAAAAAAAAAAAAAATTGCAACAAGTTATTCTTCAGTAAAAAAAAAAAAAAAAAAAAAAAAAAACAAGTTTGATAGGCCTGTAGTTGTGGCTTATGAAAACCTTATATTTGCCCAAGAAAAATAATTTTGCATGCGGGGTAGATTTCAATATCCTACGTGCACACCAAAAGTTTAACTTTCATTACTCGATGCATGTCTTCCAAGAATACAATTTCCTACTTAACTGGTACAATCATAATTAGGTTACTCCGATATTAAGCATCTATGATTCGCGGACATACGCCTAAAGGGGTTAACGGTTAAAATAATCCAATCACGAGAGCGAATATTAACTAAACTGCTCTGCAAAACGTTTGTTTTATTTTTATTTTTTAGTTTTGCAGAAATCACATGTCGTTAATTATGACTGGAGACCCCATAGTTTTGCATTATAATTCAGTACCGAGGTGGATTGTATTCACATTTTATGTGTTTTACAATTGTCATTGGATCTTCGTATTTCCGACATTCCCTTCGGGACTCAGAACCAATAGTAAACGCGCTGTCTGGTAACTTCATTCCGTGTGGCCTGGTCAAACACGAGAAAAACTACTGTCTGTAATTAGTATCTAGACATCTCTTGTTCATTGGCTTATGCCAGTGTATGCAGAGGACTGCGGAGTCAAGCTTGGTGTCATCATATAACGCGAAGTTTGTATATTGCCATTGGTTGCTGTCTGCTTGAGAAGCAGTCTTCATATTTGAACAGGCCACTCAGAACTTGGCAACTTCTGCACGGCTCCTGCGTGATTCGTGAGCAGACAGTTAACACGTGTCAAAAAGTAATTCAGCCAATCAAGATACGTAAACGGTCCCACAATGTTTTGAAATATTACTTGTCGTGAAGTTTTTCGCGAAATCTCACTATACCTACCGATACTGTACGCCTGTGATTCGCGGGCATCCACCAATTTATATTATCTAATCAAGAAAGTGGATATGACCTTCACTGTTATGACATTTTTTTGTATTTATTTGCCTCCAAAAATATTCCGAGAAAATGAAGTTAGAAAAGCAGCAAACTTAATTTTGTTCATCTAACAAAACTAATGTTTGAATAAATGAAACCTCTATTTTGGCCGAAAATAAATTAGTCAACAAAATATTTGGTTGAAACCATTGTATTTTTCTGGGCAGTCACTTGATTTATTTTCTTCGAAAATAAAACTGGAGAGTTTGTGTGACGCATGTGCAGCCTTGACCAAAATGTAAACAAACCACTTCGCCAAAACACAAATGCCGCCAGTTCTTAGAACACAAAATAAAAATAAGGAAACCACGACAAATACACCTCGAATGTGGATTCAAACCATGAACAAACTCAAGAACTGAACAGTTAGTAATAAAACCCAAAGAAGTGGCGAAAAGATCAGGAAGCGTTATAAACAAACAATTAATTACTGATGCTGGATGGTCGCACATGTCACAACATTAAATAATTACAACAGGTTAAAAACACTGTTATACTCTTCCAAAAAAATGATCATAACATAGATAGTAATTAAAGGCCCATAGGGAATATGCATGTATACCAAATAAAAATACTTGGATTTGAGGTGTGCTTAAATAATATCTTTTAGCTATGTTTATGAATTCTTTTCTTTAAAAATATCAGTCGAATATAATTTGTATAAACATCTCCAAGAGAGATATATTTTTTATCACAAATTCTCCAAAAATAATATCCAAATATAACAGTTATCTGCACTTGGCACGCAAATTAATGTCGTTCCAAATTAAGGGATAATGCTTTAAGCATCCAAGGAAAAGTGCAGCCAAATCAATATCTTTAAATAGAGGTTATTACGTTAACTTTAATTGTAATCCTAGGGTGCACCCGATACAGAATAACTAAATAATTAACTACATTATATTAACCACAAATACAACAATTTCATCAAAATGGTTACGTATTACATGTGCATGAAAATATTATTCTGAAAGATTAATTTTATATTTTATCTTTAGCACTTAGCTGCCCATCAAAACCATGGACGAATCAGCCGCCTGGGAGGCTATAGCGAGCTTTAAGAACATTCTTTCAGAGTACCAATTCTGAGTAAAATTTAAATCACAGAGAAAATACAACTGAGGGAAAATTTGTAATCAATGCATAATTAGTGCAAAAAGTTTCAAAAAGGTTTAGTTACACGACCAAATAAAGCATATATATATATATATATATATATATATATATATATATATATATATATATATATATATATATATATATATATATATACACCTAACGATTAAGAAATATACATTGAAATATTCATTAATATATAAGAATTCTCGCAATCAAGATGGAGTGAAACTGAAATCCTATACTTGAAGCAGATAACAATGAAGTTAATTATCAGGGACCTAAGTAATTATAAAATTCACCATATCAATAACTAATCAAAATGTTAAAATTTTAAGTTTGCAAAATAGCTTCAAATTAGCTCATCTCAGTGACAACCTATAAAAATCAATAGTAGCTTATATTAAACTCACAAGGACATATTGTAAAATTCTCAGTGATGCATAAAAAACTATTTTGACTCATTTAGAAATTGAAGTGTCGCATGGAAAATTAAGGAGTCGTGCCGATATGGCACATTTGTATGTTATTTTTTTGTAACAATTAGAATCGCAATAGTTTATATATTGATGCTTAATAATGGTATAAATATTCTAATAGAAGAAGTTCAACAGGAAACTAAAAAGTAAAGCTGCGAAACTTGAAATATTTATTTGTACATGTTGTCAAATATTTGAAATATATATATTTTAAAACATCCCAACTTCATAAGTAATCACTTTAACTAGGGCGTAGCGTTCGAGCGCAGATGACATCGGTTATAATTTCAGTCAAGCTTTACAGTTTAGACATAGCTCTCAATGCCTGGTATTACTCTTACTACAGTTGTCCCTCTTTTTCTCTGGAGGTACCCTCACCCAGGGTCTCTATTTGTTGGACCTTGACAATTAAGTTAGCATTTTCAATCAGTACTTTGTCCAGCAGTCTCTGTAATTCCTTAGCTTCATTATGTGTCTGATTGGCACTTGTTTCTATATTCTATAAAGCCACTCCCACTCTCATTTTCAACCTGAATAAACTGCAGCCGCTTCCTTGACCTGTGTACTAGAAGCATTTACTAGCCCCAGGTCCTTCCTAAACCTTTTCAGTAGGGTGAACATTACCAACTATCTTCATTTTTTTCTATGGAAGGCCTTAAGGATTTTCCTTGTTTGAATACTCTTACAAACTCATGAGCCTTCCTATTTTCTATACGTAGGTCAAGGTCAACATGTGACTTTACTTCTTCCTCTGAACTTCTTTCTGAGCCTGATTTATTTGTTATCTTGGGCTAACTACTGGTATAATGTCCATAGCCCTATATTCATGGTCATCTTTTCTGCTTTCTGATCCTTGTGCCCCTTCTTCCTCTTCCTCCTCTTCATCATATATCACTGCAATCCAGGAGTTGGTCACACTCCTTTCTATGCCGCTTATTGCGTACCAGATTTGCTGGTGCCATTTGGACTCTTTAGGGGACATCTTAAATTGTTGCCATTCGAAATCTTGGTCTATCAGTCAGTTCACCGCCACCGTGGCTACTGACTTCGGGACATTTTCTTAGCCGAATAATCCCTTGAGTTCCTTTCGCCTTTTCTTCAAGGGTTTCGGTTTGACATACAACAGTTAAGCCTCTTTAATGGACACTTTAACCCATTTAAACAGGTTTATTTTAGACGCCATTGCGCGCTTACTTCACTGTAAGTCCTGCACAAATGAGCATTACACAGTACAACAGTGCAACAGTTATAGACACTTCAGTTCAAATAACACATATACAATCCACGCTGTCCACACTACTAGTTCGGGGAGGACTCAACTTCCTAGGGGAAGGGCCAAGGTCCAAGGCCAGCAGTGTTCTTCTTTGCTCCCTCTTAACCGCCTGTGAGGAGCCTCCGAGAGGATTATGGCCACACACAAACCTACTGGCACAGGTTCGGTGGGCTATTGACTTCATAGTCCGTTTCTCCACACCCGGTCACGCAGAGGCGGGGAGCACAGTGCCACTCTGCCCTCTTCAGGCTCTATTACTGCAGTGCTAGTTTCATCAATGAATCAACTCTCATCACAGTCACCATTCACTGAGTTGGTTCCCTTAAAGCACCACTTCTTAAGGGGTTGTAATTCGGGGAGACACCGTTCCGAGCAGTAACCCGAGAAAACCAGAAGAAAACGACAGGTTTTACTGCCCGAAGGCCGGCATTCCCTCCATCATCCCGCACTGTAACTGTACTCTGAAGAGTACGACAGTGCTCAGCACTTTCTCCGCTTCTCTTTTCGGGCCATTCCCTATTCTTGTGTGCCATTACACGGTATTCTACTGGTTTTCTCAGTAAAACCTGCCCTCCTCGCCAATCTGAGGTACTCCGACTTCATATCATTGAAGCCCTTATCCAAGTACCCCATCATGGGTCATCGGAAATTTGCCCTTCTTGCCATTTGTCGAAGTACTCCAGTCTTTTACCAATCTTAGTGCGAAACTCTTCCCAGATTTTATGGAGAGCTTTGTCAATCATGACATTTTCTGATCTGTATGCCCTTTATCTCCGTAATTTCATGCAGCCATTGTCTAGTGTCTTCGGTCTTCAGACATTCTGTGATCACGTGCTGGACTGTGTCATTTACTCCACAGACGTCACACAGCGGAGATTGCACAAGCTGCAGACTGTATAACTTCGCTTTGAAGTTGCCATGACCTATTAATAGTTGCATACTGTAGTGGTTAACACTAATCCACTTACTTTTAAATCTTACTCTGATGTTGGGCAGCAATTCGTATGTCATTCTTCCTTTTTCAGTCGACGAAAACGACAGACGGACGGATGACTGCCAGACGGATAGACGATCGATGGATGCGATGAACTATTGGGAGTCCACATTAATTTACAGTTCTCTACTTACGGCGTATCGTCAGGCTATGCCCGGAAGTAGCCACGGAAAGCTCATTTGTCTTGCGAGAGGCATTCGGAAGCCGTGAAAGGCATCCGGCGCTACCCGGCTACCGAGCCAAGGGGGCGTGGCATTGGCAGCGGCTGGCCAAGCTGGCTACGCCCCTTCCCCACCACTTCTCAGGGTACAGCCAACTTTCCAGCTCTCGGAAAATTCCACCCCAAGGCTATATAGTCCATTCACGGTTACTCCCAACTTTTCTGAAGCATTGATAATGTTATACTTCTAGTGTATTTCTCCGCCTCGTGCAAACAAGCCTTAATAAAGTACAGAAAATTACGCCACAGAAACAACGCATCGCATTCGGGCGTACTCAGTGTAGTAATATTTTGCATAAGCACTATTTCTTACTGGACACTAACTACACGCCTATTTTCTCTCGGATACTTTAAAGTTAAGAGAAATATAAAATGCTTACGACATATGACGTATATCTATAGGAAACAACCAAATACCTCACATATGGGGTGGTTTTTCAAAGTATCTGAATATCGTGAATATTGGTATGGTAATGTCAGAGAGGCGCGCGCGTGAATACACACTCCCATATTCATAAAAATGTTCACAGGTATTTCGAGCACGGTTGAAGAAGAAAATCTCTGGGAAAAAATTACTGCCCATAACTATGTATATGCTACAGTACACACTGAGATTAATGCTCTCAAGTTTTAGTTGGAAGCGAATTAATTTATTAAAATAGTTCTTGAGACTCGACATTGTATTGCGAGTGTAATGTTTAAATATCTGACAACTGAAGTTAGTATTAATTCTATACACATTAGAATACGAATTTCGCATACTACTAACACGTTTACATTGCCAAAAAAATAAACGATTTTACTCGATTGGCGTGTGAATTAAGTGATCAGGTCCATAACAATGATAATCTTACATGAGGCGGAAGAATACACAATTTGCATGTAAGTCGACCTTAAGCAGGGCTCCCAAATGTTCTGAGCTTACCGTGAACAGCCTATCATGATATAACCAGTTGTATCCTAGATAGGTAGCACGCCTCAACTATCAGTAGCGACGTCCAAAATTCGCGTTTTTATTTGGGGACACGTTAAACTTAAAAAAGTGTATATTTTCGATACTTTTCGTCACTGGGCAATACTTTATCTGGCACGCCCTAGGTAACTTTGCGCCAATAAATGAACAATTCACAATTGTATGCCCCAATCACACGCAGCTCATTAAAAAAAGGACGTGGCTTCACATCTATGCAGCTGCTAATGAAAAACCGACGCCGTTGTAGCAGGCGAATTTTACCCAGGTGATTATTACCCTCTGAATGCCTGAGTGGCGGCACGTGTCAAACCAGCTTGGCGGTCTGCTGTGGCAACCGCGACAACAGTATAGCACTCTTTCCAAACTTCGTCTGATCACAATACATTACGTTGACACTAATCCCCGAGAGCATTACCCTAGTCACTTTCTCGCCAGACAGTGTTCCTTGGAAGAATTACAATTTAAGGAACAGGTGTAGCCCCCTCGTAAATAAAATTACTATTCAAGTGTAATCGAAAATCACGCACCGAGCCAGAGTCCTCAGCGCCAGCAGGGGAGTTAATACCCAAAACAATGATTCAAGGCACGCCGGCTATTTTTTTTGTAGGTGGTGACCGCGAAGCGGTCACGCATCAGCGAAGCTTGGAGTTTCACCAGAAATGATTTTTAAGCATAGTAATTTCGTGTTCTGTGTATTTTTTAGAATGGAGTAGTATCACTTTCCAAGAAAATATTTTATTTTTCCGAAAATCCCTTATTCCGAACACCACTTTTCTTTACGCAAGGCATCCCACTGTGCCGACATCTCACCAATGGTATAATGATCTACTTAGTACGTTATTTTCCTGTCTCGAATGCGAGGGTGTCCGTCCTTTCCTACCTTGAGGTAAAATCCGCTTGGGGGTAAAATTCGCTGGTTACACCGGCTCCGGTGCACACAGTACGGTGAAATTCAGCCTGATGCCAAGTAATAACGCGAATTTTGCATGTCTCTATGTATCAGTTACCAGCAAATATTGTCACTGGTAATTTTGCTTTGTATACATTACCACCCAAAAATATCCTTCCAGTGCATTATAGTCACAAAAACAAATTGTGGCAGAGCAAAATGTTTTTTTTTTGGAATTCACCTTGCCAATATTTTACGGGAAACAAAAAAAATATATATTTCTTGGTGCCCACTAAACTTTTGTAGGCAATAAAATATTATATTGCGTTGCCTACCAAAGTGTTTGACAGTGTTACTTGACTACGAAAAGTTTTTATGTGTGTTCGCAGTTGTGTGTGCTGGATCTCAACGGTTCAAAATTATTTCATAATAATAGTATTAAAATATTAAGGCAACTACTTGTATGCAGGGGCGCCTGTTTTCGCGGAAATATTTAAGGACAAGTTGTGTTCCAACGCACAAAGCGGCCAGTAGTCAAGTGTAGTCTAGCCTCAGGTTAAACCTTTTCGCGAAAAATCATGAGTCCCTACTTATATGTTTATGTGAAGTGTGCTGATATCGTGGTGTAGACAGTTCTGTCAGCGAATAAACCGTCCAGTGGCGAAACACAGGAGTGTATAAATTACAGCTGGCATGAACTCTCTACCTCATATTAGCGAGCGTGTTTTGTCATGCTGTTACGTGCTTGGCACACATTTGGAAGGTCGTGGGTTCGATCTCAAAAGTTTTATTTTCAGGTAGTTTTCTAAAAACGTTTCAGTAAAATGGCGAAGTACTCGTTTAAAAAGTGCTTCTAAAATTCTCGAATTAATTCCATAATGCTAGGATTCCGGTTTTCCTCTGTTCGTCAAGCTAAACTAAGACATCTGGTCCGTGGTTCAATAAGAATTTTAAAATCAACTTCTAAAAAAAAAATATTCCTTAACTTACATGCCTTCAGTAAAGTTGGTAACGTCACAAGAAAAGTAATTCTGATTTTTAACGTCATATTTAAAGTGTAACGAATAATTGTTTTTACTCAATTAATTTTAATTTAGGTTTCGCTTTAGGTACGTAAGTCAGAATTAGTATGTCAATAAAATAGTTATATGCCTAATAACATCACAGTTACCACTTGTTCAACGCATGAATGTTAATTTTGCCAGTGGTGGAAGAATACAACATTGGGTAAAAAACAGAGCCCGAGTGTGTTTTTTTTTTTTAAATAATATACTTATTATTCTTTAACAATATTATCATTACTATTCCGCACCATATTTCCTCTACGTTTCCATCCAATTCACAGATGAAGCCAACTAGCGTGACTGGGCCAGAATTTGCATGATTTAAATTACGTATAGCTCTTGAGAGTGGTTATAATTACGCTTTAGGGTGAATTCTATTCTGTGTACAAAATTAGGTCTCTCTAAAGACATGATATATGGCTCAAGTAAAAGCCTTGCATTAATATTGAGAAAATGTTTTATCTATTTTTTATATTGTGTTAATATATTAATTACATTAATAGTAAAACGTAATTACATTCTAAAGGTAATATTATGGGCGATAGTACAGATTATTATTACCTTTACTAAAGATTATAACATGCAAAGCAGTTGCCAAAATTTTTTAATAAAGGAACAATAATTCCAATTTTGTAACTTTCTCAACAAAGGTTTACTAAATTATTTTTCACATTATAAATATCGTCCTACAATATTTTAACTGTCTCAGTGGTTGTCAACCATATTTGCACAATTTGGCCTGTGCCCTTCTGAAAACATTCTTTGGAAAATGAAAGTAAGGGAACTTCAAAATCAAAATGGTCCCAAGTGATCCTTTGGATGCTTGGGGTTCTCAGTAGATTTTCTTACCTTTCTTAGAAAGCTCGTCTGGACTTCTGAGATGCTATGATCACTTCACTGAATCTCACGGCTAATACCAGAATTCAGCAGTAAGGATGCAACTGCGTTACTGCAGGATTACGAATGTGGCCGGCTCCCAAAAGTGTTGTATTTTCATGACTGTATTATTGCGAAAAATCTGTTGCATATTATATTTTCCACACTCTAGTACCGGCAGTCATACGTGAACTACTATGATGATCTTCCTATGTATGTCCTATTCCTGGAGCCAGTGAGTTTTTGCGAATAAATATGAATACACGATAGACTTCAATATTATAATCACCCGACAGCAGTTTGTCATTTGCCATTGGTTGCCGTCTGCTTGAGAAGGCGTTTCCATGTTTGACCGGGCCACTCAGAATATCTACGTGATTCGTGTGCAGACAGTTTACACGTGTGAAAAAGTAATTCAGTCAATCAAGATAGGTAAAGGACCCTACAGTGTTTTGAAATACTACAACTTGTCTTGAAACATTTTCGCGAAATTTCACTATCCCTATTATGCCCCAATAAAGCAATTTTTTTTTCAAACTAAGTATGAACGACAATTAATAACGACCGTGTCTCTTTAAGACGTTAATATTTTTCCATATTGCGTTTATTTATACCTCTTTAAAACTTACTGTTGAGTTATAATTTTAAAATTCAAAACGACATAACTACTTTACGGAATCCCTGAAACCAGACTGGGCTGATTGCAAATTAGTATTTCTTCATGCGACATAAAAAAAGTATTCATTGTGAGCTAATCTTTCTTACGGTTATACATGCAACAAAAATTACATGGGTAAAATATTGTGGATCTGAAAATATACGTCAAGTAATTACCTATTACCGGACAGCCCTCGTATTCTTATATTTGATCTGAAAAGTATGCTGCGGTGAAACAAAAGTAAATCCATGGTGAAAGGGGTACTACAATTTTCTTACGTATCGGTGAATTGCATTGCCCGAGCGAGCGAAGAGTGTGTGGAGGATAGAGTAGTGACATGATATCGGGCGGCGAGTCATAAAGAAATGTTTAATTGACAGGCGAGTGACAATCCTATCAGAGTTTTGAGTTACGAAGGCATTCCGCCACGATAACCCTTTGGCGGCTCGCGCGCTCCTTATCTTTGTCGTAAGGAATTTATGCGTTTATCTGAAGAGTTTTCTGGTTTACTGGCCTCGTTTCTCTCAGCGCGACTCGGTGAACCTTCCAGATGGTTGGGGCAACTGATATAGTAAGTGAGACGGGCCTCCGAGCCAAGAGTTGAAGAGTTTATGAAAATCGGGAGGCTGGGCGGTTGTGAGCCGTTACATAGAAAATCGGCATCATTTCAAGTCATTTTATTTACTCTAATTTCTCAAAAACTAAGCAATATTTTATGACAACAATTTTTTTAGAGCGAAGATGTAGGCGCGTACTTTGTAGCTACCGTCGAAGATATTTTGTTGTATTATAAATACGGCTTTTAAAAATTACTAATTCCGCGAAAATTTGCTACACAAAAAGCTCTTTTTATAATGATTCTTCCTTTCCAGAACAATAGTTTTATCACAAGTAACAAAGCTGCATCTTTTGTGTATAAAATGATGTATTAAAACCTTATATTCACGGCTAAGAATACCGAGGAAACAAAATTAATGCGAAGCTATTTTTCGCAGTTTCCCTCTCCTGGTAGGTGCTGCATTCTCGGCCTTGTCCGCGCCGGCGTGCGAGTTAGGCCGGGGGGGAAGCGGGGTGGGGCGAGCGCTGACCTGGCCGTCGAGAGCTAGCGCGGGAGGGGAAGTGTGGCCAGCGGGGAAACCAGGGATGGAAGGATCCCTGGCCCTGACTGCGCGCCGCAATCGTAAAGATCACATGGCCCCCCGAGGGAGGGGGGGGGGGGGGAGGAGGAGGAGGAGGAAAGTAGTTGTTTAGTGTCGCGGAGTGAAGAGGTTGTCAAGTCTTGGTGCGTGATTTTTTTTTGTCATTATGGATGGCACAAGCAAAGACTGGAGATTTTGGAAGAAAAAAATTAATGTTTCTTAAGTCGCCTCTACACGATACCCAATTTATGCTACCTCCTGTTATACCCATGGGCACAACATAAGGCAAAAAAGTTTCTGTAGCAGAAGAGAATACAGAATCCATCAGTTCATACCCAGGCGTTACCTAATGTGCTAACAGAAAACTGTAAATGGTAGTCAAAAACAACTCGCAAATGGCAGACATTCCGTAGTTGGCAGGGCTACAAATGTAATCAGATATTATATGTAGATGTTTTATGGTACATCCAAAAAGTATGATGGTTATTTTTTTCCCTGAACACTACATTTATTTAAGTTTCTGAGTATAAGCATAAACTATTAATATATGGAAAATGGCATGCTTATGTATAAAAACACAAGGTACTGTACTACCATTTATGTACAGCGGACGTGTACGCGACTAATTAAAACATTATTAAATTATTTAAATATGAATCTTTAACAGGCATAATAATTAATCTTGTGCTTTTCGTAATTAAACAAGCTTGTACGGTTAAGAGACTAAAAGAAGGCAAAAATATCACAGTACCATTGATAAAGCTTTTATTAAGTGGGTTAACATCACTCATGTTACACAGATTAAATTACGCTTTCACACCTCTCGTTTGCCAGTTGTATGTGTAACTCAATTTGTTGTTTGTAATTTATGTCTTTGTTTGGAAACGTTTATTTGTAGCGTATCTCTGTGTAAAATCAATAATACGCAAATAACTGACCAGTGCAGTCGGTTGCCTGTGGTTATTTTCATTTAGCTTTGGTGTTTATTATTTGTTTGTATTATTGCTTTGAGACAAAGATATTCTAAAAAAAGCGTTTTCTGGCATTAACTTCAATTATAAACTGCAATAACGTATCACATAAAATAACGGCTTTACACGGCAGAGATTTGAACTCTAAAACCTACAATTATGCGGTGTTAACCCGTGCATTAAAACACTGGGCTACGGACACAACTTTCAAACCAACTTGTGTAAAAGATTGTATACATGATAAAAGTTCATAGTGATCAAGTATTTGTAAAGTTGTGTTTATTGTTTTATTATGACTGTGGGTGTTAACTGAAACGTCTCCCGTTACTTACGGGCACCTTAAGCTTCATTTTGTACATAAACACGTTTTACAGAGCCCGTAATTCTTTCGTAAACGGATAAATACGCTTCAAGGTTGCTACTCGGGCGTCCACCATCTTGTCTGTCGCAGCTCCGTGGGTTTAGCAGAAATTTAGAACACATTCTATTTATTGCCGTTTCAGGCATGCCCATGGGTGGGTAGGGAAACTGTTATACCCGGAGCCAGACCCCTCTGGAGGGGGCTGGATTTTAACCTACACGAGAGTAGAGACGCTAGCAGAAAATGGATATGAAAACTGCTACGGAAATAGGCATCGTGTAGGGCCGTCCTTAGCGCCAAAAGAAGGAATAGAATAGTTCGCTAGGACTCACAGAATATTCTAAGAAGAGGTAACTTGACAAATGGTTGGTAAATGACTCATTGTGTTCAAGCAACAAAAAACTATAATAACTTTGATAAACATATCTAGGGTTCAAGTCCCATGGATTGAAGGGGAGAAATAAACATGCTTATGGAAATGTGAATGCAGGTAGGCCTATTTACTTTTCATGTTTTATGTAATTTTTACAGAATTATTGGTGTAGATACATGTTTACCGTATTTGAAAAAAAAAAAAAAAAAAAAAAAAGGCTCTTGTAGACGCTAGTGGTTGTTATTTTTGCATGCAGAAAATCAGCACTCTGTTCTGATGAAAGAGTCAGAAAATGTCAATAATTTTGTTATCCAGTGAAACAAGTACGCGAAAGTAATCCTAATTATATGTCTAGCGATTAATTAAGTACTTACGAGAGCTATGTTCCGATTAATTTTCGGTCTATTGTGTAACCGTCTACCACACAATAATAATTGACCAAGTGACGCAGCGAATCGTAAAAAAAAATAAAATAAAATAAAATAAAAACTGTTCTATTACACATATTCTTAATTTACTGCTTTGAAAACGAAAAAAAAAAAAAAATTAAAATTGTCACTCATTTATGTATACATTAGAATTACTGTGTTGTGGTTGTATTTGTTGTTGCGGTGTTATTTCGTGAAAAATTTCTTGGAGTTTCTGCATATTACTGCAGCATTCACTATGCCATTTTATCATCAGTGTCTTTATTAAGAGGTCACTTGTCTTTGCAGCTTTTAAAAAATGTTTCAAGTTAAGTTTTTCCTGGATTTTCTTTAGTTCGTTCAAAGTGTGAACTACTTGTGTGACGTGGCAACGCTGCACGGTGAGTCAGTTCTTGCATATAAATGTCGATATTATCAGGTTAACTTGGTTTTTATATTTTAACTAGCAGCACGGTATTGCTTCGCTCAGCTTTTATGGAATTATTAAAATACATACCTATATATTTGAGACCACAGGCTATTCACGGTAAAGTGAGCACTTTTTAAGGCCCTTCTAAAATTTTTCCTTTCATCCAATTTCCATCGTCCTGCTGCTTTTTAATATAAGCATTGCAATGTGACCAATAAACAAAGTGTATACATTTCCTCACCCTCAAAATTTAATGCATGAGGTTGCAATAAGATATATTATTATTGGTTAATGCCTATTGGGAGGGTCTTAAAAAGTGCTCACTTTATTGTGAACAGCCTATACCCGTGATTACCTCCGACTATTTGCGACAACTTGCGACTACCTTCGACAACTTACGACTACTTGCGAATTTATAATATTAAGATAATATTAAGATTCACTGAGCCACTGCGGCCCTAATTTATATATCTTTATCTACTGAACCAATGCTTCCCCACTTAGGATCGCTATAGCCACTGGGCCACTGGATCCCCACTAGATATAGTTCTACCCACTGAGCCACTGCGGCCCCACTTGAGAGTGTTCTAGCCACTGGGTCACTGTCGCCCCACGTGGGATTGCTCTAGTCACTGAGCCATTGCGGCCCCACTTGGGACCGCTCTAGCCCCTGGGCCACTGCGGCCCCACTTGGCATACTCTACCCACTGGGCCTCTGAGGCCCCACTTGAAATAGCCTATGTCCATCGGGAAAAATGTAGCTTTCTAACAGTGAAAGAATTACAAGAATTGGCCCTGTAGTTTTGGTAGAGAATGCTTAAAAATCAGCCAAGTAGCTCATTTTTATCCGACTTGGTTTACAAATTTTGAAATTTCTCAAGGACTCTTTTTTCTTTTTGAACTTAACGGAGCCTGTGATCATCTGGAAGAATGCATCTTTCTAATAGTATTAGTATATATGCGCTATTCTCTCGTCGCAGTTATCAGGCGTATACTGTATGTGTAATATTATTGCTTAATGTTAAAAGAAAAGTAGAATTTTGGGGTTTAAAATAAATGTAAAACTATTTAAAAGTGTTTTCATATATAGTTCAAAACCAACATCTTTGACGTAATTTTTTCTGTGACACTGTTGAAAGGTCTTCTATCTAAATGTGTCATATTGCATTTCCTATTTAATTTTTAAAGCTTCTAAAACTAATATATTGAGTGAATATTTGTTTAAGAATGAATATTTCTTAAATTAAAAAGTCTGATACGATCTCGTGCATTTTTATTTCAAATTTAATACACTCAGACAAATACATGAAACATATATTATACCGATGCTTCAGTAAATTGAAGATAATAATCCGAAGTATCCCAAATCTTAACTTCTCAAAACAATGTAAAGACTAATTATTTATTTCTGAGATCAAAATAAAAGTTTCATCCAATTGCGCAATGCAACAATGGAACTCAGCACAATGTGCCATAACTGTAAGTGACTAACAGGCAAATTAATTTTCAGTTTCGGATGATTTTGCGTCCGTTATTGTCATAATAATACTATTCGTAAATATTGTACACCACAATATGATTTTTGGTTTATCTTGAGCTTTGTTTTCTTTAACTTTAGTATTATCTTCCCTTATCTTGTCACAATCATGGATCTTAGTACACTGACGTTAGAGTGCCACAATGGTGTAGTGGTCATATCACTTATAGCCCACTGCACCGATCCAGGTTCGATTCCCTACGGGGTAGCCCCAGATTTTCGCACGCATGAAACATGGAGGGCGTTGCCATTTGCCGGTGAATTTCCTTGGGGTATTCTCTTTTCCTTCGCCATTGCATTCAGTTGCTGCTCCACACTTCCACCTGAAGACTTCGCCTGTTATGAGGCGCCTAAATCTCTCATACGCACATTAATCAGTTGTCTATAGTGATGATGATGTAAAGATTCTTGCTAAGTGTATGATGTTCTTAACAAAGTGTCTGCTGTATATCTTTCTTAAATATTTCTACATTCAATATTACTTTCTGATCACCGGATTTTTTCCGCAATTTTTTTTTCCTTTTCCCTTTTACAATAAAAGTAAACCAAAGTTTAAAAATGTAAAAGACAAATAACACACATGTTGTTTATAAGGCATAGTCACAACAAGTGTATTATACCATTAGTTTGGACTAGTTTATGTAAGACTAATGCACACAAAGTCTTGTTTGGTTGTGACATCAGAAGAAATTTATGAATTTTAAATTTTGTTACTATGTGAATGAACTTGAAGGTATTATGAGTATCTGCTAGAATCTTTCTCTCTTTATGTGTAAGTTTGTATCATGATCAGAGACCCGGAAATTTCGCGAGATCATTTTAAGCCACGCTAGACTTCAAACACGTGTACATTTGACTTTCTTTCCAATTGGATTGCAGTTTGTAAGCCACGCCCTGGACGAATTTGAACCAATAAGTAACCTACAGTAAAATGACGGCCGAATCCGGTTCTACGTTGTCCGAGGTTTAACTGGATCAACAGCCCATAAACAACTAAGCCCCGAGTACCTACCGGATTTAGGAGTCTAGCTTGTTGCCGGATGAATCCGCGAAATTTCCGGGCCTGTAATCATGATATGTACGAAATTTGTAATTATACCTTTTAAATCCATCTTGATACTATGTTTACAAGTTTGTTTCCTCTTTCAATCTAGTATTACTTGTGTAAAGTTTGTGCTCAAATTTAGGTATTAAGCAACATTTTAGCTTCGAATTCACGTGAATAATGTTCTTGTGCCGAAAAAAAAAAAAAAAAAAAAAAAAAAAAACCACGCTAGGCGTACAAATGATAACTAAAACACTTAATTACAAAACTTTCATATTTCTGACAGCAATTTGTAGATGGGAAAGGATAACTACTTTTATGGTTATGTAAACACATTTCTTTAAAAGTGAGTTCGAGCATTTTTCTTCACTGTTTATGTCGTTAAGTCGGTGTGTTTATTTGACTTGTCTTATGATCTTCTCTTCTACATGCGTTGACATTATCTCTCACGACTAAAAGCATTAGATGCTTACATACCTGCACATATCATACTCCGTTAAAAAGTCTACTTTCGTGTCGTATTGTTTCTTGTGACTCACTACAAAGTGCTGCAAATTCGAATGCCCTAATTAATTGAACGGTTAGACTACTTTCCCCATTGCAAAATGGATTCAAAGATAACCTTTGTTAATGTATTTGTGCAAACTATCAGATACGCATTATCTCATAGGCAAAATTTAATACCGGGAATAAT
The DNA here is from genome assembly GCA_029891345.1 of Dryococelus australis. Lineage (NCBI taxonomy): Eukaryota > Metazoa > Arthropoda > Insecta > Phasmatodea > Phasmatidae > Dryococelus > Dryococelus australis. The sequence continues at coordinate 60,219,149 of CM056995.1, forward strand.
TACGTCGCGAACATGTCATTTCTGTTAACTGACGCATTTTTTGGCGCCAAGTCCTGAGAACACATCAACTTAACGAACCATTTCCTACCCTTTGGTTATGTATTTTTAAACCACAAAGGTTTAAATATCACGTCAGCTTCTTTACTCGCGTAAACGTCGCTAGATCAAACACTTAATCCTTCAGTAACCCATGCAAAAGTGAATATTGTTTGGCATGACAATGTGTCTTAACTAAAATAATTTTCTATAGGAATTCATGGCAAGGTGTTCTCTTATTTTACGTGGCAAGCTGAGGGTGCATTTATGACTATAGGCTCAAACTTATCAAGTTGATTAAATGTGTTTCGTTTCATAGAAATAACAGACACTTCAGTATTGTAACTTGAAATTTTATGCAGCAAATACATCACCTAGCATAACCTAGCGAAAGTTTCAGACAGCTCGCGATGTGTCGTGCGGAGAAGAAAATCCCAGGAGCTTGTACCTCGCGATGAGGGACGACGGCGATGACCTTGGGGCTGGGGTGTTGTGGCCAAACGTACCACCTGCCACTCAGGCCTCAGATGACAACGCGTAACCAGACGCGCGCATCTTCCCCTCTCACGGCCGCGCGGCTTCTCCCACCCCTAGCAAAAGTTGACGAGATAGTACACTCCCAGTTGTCACCGAAAACATTCGCTCTCCCGCCGCTGGCTGTGTTTGAGTTATATATGGAAAGCCCTTAAGCGATAGACGACGAGCTAGAGGAGCAACGAGTAGCGCCGGAAGGAAATTTGTGACTGCGAGCATTAGAGCAGTGAATATGCGACTAGCAGACTGGACTATTGGACTGGATGCGTGAGTGAAAGACATTAGAAATGAAGGCAATAGGCAAACTGAAATGTGTTAATGATGAGTACGAGTTAAATGACTATAACCAAACAGAGACAGTGAGAAGGACGTTTGTTAGAGTTGAAATAGGCATTAAATACTGAGATCATCGAGAAATGAAAAGAGTTATAGTGGAGATAGATAGTTTAATGCTGTAAATAATGGCTTAGTGAATAAATTGAAAAGAAAATCAGGTTCTTTAATTTCTATTAAGACTTGCATCCCTCACTAACTCAGATACGTCCCTCAGGCGTCTTGTAACGCTATTAAGCCCGGCGTTTCTAATGACCAGGAGGATAGGGAGGGTTATAGAAGCTGTTTAGGCGGAACCGGGGAGAGTGTGGTGTGAACTCAAGGTCTGCTTTTACAGACATTGGTGTGGACTGGCGTGGGAAGATGTTAAAGGGTTTGCAAACCTATCAGGGGAGAGCTTTGACCTTCTCAAGGGGCTGTAATTAGTGGCTGTAGTCTTGCCGCGCGGAGAGGCAGAGTGGCTTAGCTACTTGAGAGGGTGAAGAGGGAGTGAATCATTCGATCCTCGTGACCCGTCTTTAACGTAGGAGGAGACTAGATTCCAACGAAGCACTCCACCCGAATGTTAAACGGGCAGAACTCGTTAAAAATTTAGGACGCACCCTACATAAACTGCCAGAAAAGTACAATCTGTGGAGGCACTTAACAGCGAGGTCTTGAGAGCATACGAGGACGATTCCGTTGAGTTTGGAGCAGCGCCGGAATGAAGGGGCGTGGGAAACGGGAGATCCCCGAGAAAACCCTCTGACCAGCGGCATCTTCCGGCACGATTTTCACATGCGAAAATCTGGGATGACCCGGCCAAAGATTGAGCCCGGTTCGCATTGACGGTAGGCGAGCAGGCTAACCGCTCAGCCACAGCGGCCCAATTAATAAAAGTATTTGTATTCTGAATTTAAGCATATTTCCATTTTGAATGTTTCAGACAACATATTATGTAAAAAAAAAAAAAAGTCTCCATAAAGCAAGAACATTATATTAATTACTCGAGTCGTACGTAACAAAAAATAAATAGTAATAATGTTTACAAATATTCTAAATTATTAGTTTAATACACATCCATTGCAATGCTTCATTTGGAAGTAACTCTCCATCCCGCTTGCTTCTATTAGTAACTAATATTTAAAATCGTATAGCTGTGCTTGTTATGCTATGATTTTGAATATTGTATGAGACTGACTTCCAACTTTATTATCTCGTGTGAAAAAAAAAACCCCAAACTTAAATTGTTTTCAATTATTGTTATACACGTGACAGCAGTAATAAGCAGCTGAGCATGATGGGTTACAGAATGACTTCTATTCTATGGTATGCCATTTACCCGTATGGACTTGGCTTTTAAAATATGAATCTTTAAAGTAAATGATGGAGGAAAAATAAATCCTAGAGGTAGTGGTTTTATAACCTTAAATGGTAGCTACACAAAAAGCGTAGAATTTCGCAGCCCAATGAGAGACTAGCTGCATGAGAAACACATAGGACTGCAGTTTAAAGTCTGGTTTGTCTAATTATCTCTAGTTTCAATCTGCGTTTCTGAATAAGAACGAATAAACAAGTCCAGTAATATTTCTCTTCACATAAAGACAAATCGAACTTTGATCACGAGTCCATTCGACTGAAGCGCGTTCGAATTTAAGCTGTTCAACAGGCTCGTAGAAACAGATGAAATAAATAACTGCATAAAGATAGATTCAGAATGAAAAAGGTCTAGTAAAAGGCACCTTAGAATTATTGCTGTAGGGCAAGACTGCAGAATCTGTACGAATACAGGAGTAAAACATCAACATCTACCGCAATATCCAGGTGCACATGTCAGCAAAATAGCGTCATTAGCCAACAACACGTCATAATGCCGTTTGAGCTAGGGTATATGTGAGTGGAGGCAAGCGCTTTGACCATATAACCACACATAGGTCCCATGATATTTTCTCTTTATTTTTTTACTCAAACTTACATTCTACTTCTGTAATATATGTATAGCCATTCTACAGGTTTATCTAGATCTCTCCGATAAGTCTGAAATAAATTTAAGCTCGGTGTCCAGTCACTAGCCTCTGACAAATAACCTCTTCGCTTCGGACCCAGATCCCGTTGGGCAGGAGTTCTTTTAGGTAGGGATTCTCCTGTGAGTTTTCTATTTTTTCGTTTTACTTCCGACTCCTCCTCTTTCTTCTCACTGCCTTTACACTACCACAATCTCATCTACCTCGACAGGTACATCCACGCTATATGGTAGCTATAGGCTGTTCTTGGTAAAGCGAGCAGTTCTTGGGGCCTCGTAACTTTTTCCTTTCAGCCATTTTTTTTATTTTACCATCCTTAAAAAAAAAAATTGACATGTGAGTGATAAACACAGTGCGTAGAATCAACCACATTAGGAAGTTAACATCTAACGCTAAACGAAAATTGGGTTTGGCTGTGTTGGGGACATGGCCGTTTATTTTTTATTTTTTTTTATTTTTCCGTGAATACATCTACGTTGACGCACTCGGAAGCCTTTAAGGTTGTTTTTTTTTCCCGGCACCGCTTCACTGGATCATATGGGGATTTATGGGTATCACTGGATTGCTTTTGAAATGCTCTTTCCAACCGTATACAATTTTTGTATTTCGAATTGGCTTTTTGACGAGTATAGGCCGAAATTGCATTAAGTTTTCTTAATTTTTTACATTAAACTCCCTCAGTTTCACCATAACCACGCCACACAAATGTGTTTTTAAACGCGCAGTCGAATGATCTTGACGAGAACTGTCGATTGGAACTTAAACGAGCATCGTAGCTTCTCCTAGTCAAAAGTATACTACGCGGAAGTTATGAGACAGGGCGAAACGAACTCAAAATTGGGCCTCCACCTCCACCTCCTTGATAATCGAATGGTGTAGTTGAATTTTGAATGTAGACGATATATTCGGAGCTGCAATGCCAAACTGTATACCTTGATTTGATTATCTGAGAAGGCTTTCAAAAGTATTCACTTTACCGTGATTGGCCTATAGAGCCTGTTCACGATAAAATGAGCACTTTTGAAATCAACCTTAGAAAAAGTCACTGCCTTTACATGCATTTGTTTTAACGGGCGCAATGCGTGACACGAGTCCAGTAAAGTTGGTAACGATGGAGGGGAAAGTAGTTCCATATATTAACGCCGAACAAAATGTGTTAGGTGACCATTTGTGATAACTTAAATTATTTCTCTCGTTTGCTGTATTTTTTAATGCATTGAAGTGTAAAAATGAGCAGATTTATACAATATTTACTTTTGTAATAAGTTCACAGTTTCACTTGACCGACGGATGAATAAAGTCATGAGGCCCATGGCAATGTTAATTTTGCATAAGGCGGAAGAACACACAACGCGTATACGAATAGATCTTAACAAGGGCTTTCAAAAGTGCTCATATTACCGTGATTAGCCTATAGTTACATTTATCGCCAGCTTGCTGTCATCCGTATGGGCCTTTCCTAGAGGCAAAAATAGCGAGCCAATTTTTCGATCGCGGTTGAGGTTTTCGCGCGTAGGAGCAGCAATGTTTGCGATATCTGTTCGCCAGGTTGTCGGGTCCCCCTGTGCCTGAGCCTCTAAGGTATATAACAGGGGGCTTAAACTACCCAGGCAGCAACAGAAAAGGACGAGTCGTCACTTCGCCCCCTCTATTACGCCTAATTGAATGCAGTTGAATGCAACCAATAGAAGGAGATACGCTCCTTCCAATCGCAGTGGGTGGAAGTTGCAACCACCTCACCTGTCAACAGCGCTTGCTGGGTTTGCCAACAAGCACCACCTTGACGGGGCCGAGGCCTATCCAACCTCTACTCACTCACTGAGTAAATGGGTCCTCTTCTTGGCGGACCAAACCTGCGCACCCTTCGTTGGAAAGTATCCTTACCATACAGTGAGGACTTTCCTCCAGGGACGTCTCCCCCAAGCTGGGGTATTCAACCACTGCCCCCCAGAGTCCAACCCTTGATCAGCACGGCCTTGGCGGGGGCTCATACCGCTGATCCCCTGGGTACCCACGATTTATTCTGCACATTTCTGTGCGCTGCACACTGAGTTTTCACCCAAGAGAAGCCCAACACCTCCGGGACGCCAGACAGGCGTGGGAGCAGCAGTAGGTAGTTGTGGATTTCCCGGAGCGGCTGTGTCCCAGAACGCACCACGGTAATCTACTAATGTATTTGCGGCCGCCAGTCGCCGCGGTTGACGAAGGGGCGTCGCGATGGAGCAGGTGACAGGCGATCTGGGTCTCGCCGTATCAGTCAACCACAGCGGGGATTCGCCACCCCCCGCAAACACTCATAGGGGTGGGGGATGGAAGACGGGAGGGGGAGGGGGGGGAGGTGTTGGCCAGTGTGTGCTTGGTCGATAACCGCTGACGGGTCAGTTTAGCCGGTGTGTGGCGCGGGCAACGGCTATCAGTCGTGGCGGACGGAACACGCGATTTAGCGGCTTGCCCCGGCACACGCCCATTACGCGAATGCTCCTCCGCGTGTTTGTTCAATTGTCCTGGCCGGGGATGTTGAAAGGGGTGTGGGAAGTGAGGGGGCGGGGTTGCCGATAATGGCCCATTTGCGCCCTCATGCGGCCCGCGTGCAACATAGGCGTTACGGGCTTTTCCGAGACGTTCTTCTGTATTTTCTGGTAACTTAAAATTACAGTAATGTCACAGGAGACAGTATTGTCTGTTCGCGGTTTCTTTACTCTATTTGAACCAAACCGGTGAAAAAAAAAAAACCTATATGTATTACGTGTTTGGTTGTTTCCTAAATACATCATACATCACAAACGTTTTGAATTGTGTTAAAATTAAAGTGGCTAATTTTTGGTTAATTTTAATTGTTACTCATGTATTACCGCGCACGAGTGGGATACGTCGTCCCTTTGGTGTAATTTTCTTGTTTGGTTAAGTTTTGTTTGCTCGAGGCTGAGTAATATCCTGGAAGTATAACTTCAGCAGGCCTTCAGAAAAGTGTGAAGTATCAGTAAATGTATTGTAAAGTGTACCTCATCCCCCTACTTTGCTGAATCAAACCTCAACCCCTCAATTTATGTGATCTATAAATCAATTTAAAACAAAAACATTGTGTTGGGGAAATTCCATACAAGAAGAAACAAAAAATAAATAAATTTCCTTTGATTTGAAGCAGCGTTTACCTACTGTGTGACAGTAACGTTTGTTCTGAGTTTGCTTCTGTATCCAACGTAATTAAAATATTGCTATTACTTTATTGGAAAAACCCTCCTTCTCACCTAATTGAACGACATGTTCCGTCATGGAACTTCAAGGAATTTTAATCCACCCCAATAGGACGTCCTATTCAACTTAACATTGTATTCTGATTTAGCTGTTACGGTGCGTAGTGTTAAAAATTTTCCGTATATTTACGGAATTTTAACGGGATTATACAGTAAATATCCGAAAACGAAATCCGTTATGGCGGAAAACGGAGTTAGGCCCGTACATACAAAATACGGAAAGTCTCCGCATTTCCTATAGCTTCGGGTTTCAGCGGCAATCAATGCCGAGACTACGGGAGGCCTTCTTCACCAGTGTAACCAGAAAACTATCATTTCCGCGGCAGTTAGGTTATTTACGCTACTATACACTGTTCACGGTAAAGTGAGCAGTTTAGAAATTAACCTTAGAAAAAATCCCTGCCACTGCATGCAAATATTTTTATGTGCACACTGAGTAACATTCGCCCAGTAAAGTTGGTAACGATGGATGGAACGTACTTCCATATCATAATGTCAAATAAAAAGTGCTAGGTAGCCTTTTGTGGTAGCTTACAATTATTTCTTTGGTTTTCTGATTTTTTGATATATCAAAGTGTAAAAATGAGCAGATGTAAAGTATACACTTTCTTAATAATTTCACAATTTCACTTGACCGACGAATGAATAAACTGATGAGGTCCATAGCAATGTTAATTTTACATAAGGTGGAATAATACACAACGTGTATACAAGTAGAGCTTAAGCAGGGCTTTCAAAAGTGCTCTTTTTACCATGAACAGCCAATAACATATATTCTTTCAAACATTATATAGTAGAATCAGCTGTGTATAACAAATAGCAACACTTAAAATACACTAACATTTATAATATAGTTGCAGGACGTCTATATTATATGCGCCATGTATGGGTGTCAATTTAATATGTGTAACACACTGTTTAACTGCAATACCACATTGCATTACAGAATATTGTATATTCGGAAAGTTCTAGCTAGCTCTTACACACACACACGCACACACACACACGCACACACACACACACACACACACATATATATATATATATATATGAAACACCTCTAGTTACTTTCGTACATGGAAATTCTCCATGCTATGTATCCTGCTGCTCGTAGAAAGTTATATGCAACTGAACATATTTCAAGTCGACATCAAATAACTTTTTCTTGCGAACTAGCTCTAAATCTATCATTAGCGAATCACAAGTCAATTGATAATTACCAATTTAATAGCATAAACACATTCGTATCATTATATTTGGAACTTGACATTGAAATGTTACCTCATAGAAGACATCTCATTACTACACATAAATCCAGTGTTCTCTTTCAAATGAACTACTTTGGTGACAATAAAACAACAAAACTACATGAAAATCAAATTGATAATTTATATAAAGATTTTAATGTCATAAAGTATTAAAGAACCATATTTTATTCAATCAGAAAACAAATTATGGGTCGTTCACAAAGCAAATACTGAAAAGAAAAATATTGGCTGGGAACATAGGGCTGACTTGTATATGCAAATTAGGGCTCATTACAGCACCACGCATTGGCAACACTGAAAAAAATTGTGCCGTGGGGAAGGCTGTAAGATAGATAGTGGGAAAAATAATATTTAAGCCCCACGTATGGGTATTAGCTACTGAAATGAATTTGGAGTCTTTAATGTATGTGAAGACAAATAGAGATATATTTATATGTGTAATTACTATGCAACATGTAGGCAGGGATTGCAACTAAACAACTGAATGTGAAGGTGACAGAACACACACTGTAAATTACTAACACTCACCACAAAAACATCAACAGACTTACATCTTACCAGCAGGTTTCCTTGTATCCAGGCTTATCTCCACCTCCATAGAGTTATACATATATGTTACACTTTAAATATTTGCTGGGAAATAATAAGGAAACTAACTACCAGCATATCCATCAAAGAAGTCCAAGGGTGAAGTGGAGTTTAATGCAAACAAAATCGTTTCTCAATTCAAATACTTCTTCCAACTTTATATTGTAACCACTTAATATTTACAAATACCACGCAATAGCTGGACTATAATATCAAATTTAAAAATCTTTATGTCTGTCAAAAATAGCAATTATGTGTGTGTACTTGGCAACCATAATTTAAGTCTTTGCAGTGTTTTAAAAGTTCATACCAAAATTAAAATATTTTAGTGTGTAGAAAGTTTGGTTAATATTCAAATATCAATCACACTCACACGTTACATTTTACAATAAATCTGCCTATCTGTATACACTGAATAAAATGTTCCTGGCTAGCAAATGTCAAATTAGGTAGAGTAAAATACGAGTTCTTATTTTCAGGCACTGTGTGATCAGCAAGAATGTGTTGTATTAAATGTGTAGTTAACAGGAAACGTCTTTAACACCCCACCACTGGACCAACTGTCACTTAGTATGTCGGTGATAAGATACCTTATATCTCTGCGTTATACTTGAAGTTGCAAAGCTCCTAAGCCCTCTTCGGGCACTTTTAAAACACTCTGTCGGCTATTTACGCAAAACGGAGCATATTTGCCAGGGCCAAACTCACTTTTAAATTATAATTTTTCACTGTTCCGACGGAGCTCAGGTCTACCCTACCTGTTACGTTTGCGACCCATTTCAAACAATATGGAGAGCAGAACATTTTTTCAACAACTCAATTTGTGTTGGGTATTCCTGATTTGAATTTACCTGTGTAACATAGGGTTTATATCGGGGTGCATTCCTTATTATTACAATCAATACGTTGTTATCAACCATTACCAACTTACGAAAATTAACATGTAGCTCAAAACTTAACAATATGAAAATAAATACATAATATTGAATATATGAACAATAACCTCTCAATTACTGCGTGTACTATTACAAATATGTAAAATGAAATACAAATAAAAATAAAAATAAAATTACTGATTAATAAACTTATGTGTAGAACACATCACAACAATATCATTTCTATCAAATAAACATGTGTGTACACGTATGCTAGATTTCCATACCACTGTAAGGCTTAACAATACTAATTACATGTTCTACATAATGAGACGTTTAATAAGCCTCCCCAGACTTTGCTCCCGGTGAATATGATTATAATAATGAGCAAGGAATTACAATTTTTTTATCAAAGTAATGTCTACAAAAGAAACTCTATCTGCACTTAGTTTACATGTTATGTGCACTCTACAACTCATACAAGAAATATTGACATATGGGAAAAATCATATACACTAATATCAAATAAGCATAAAATAAACAGTTTAAATGTACATGCAACACAGTACATGAAAAGAACCGTTCTCTGAAAACTTTTAACAAAAGGAATATTTCTTCCAGCCCTGTGCTCATTAGCAAGGGTTTGCTCTTCTTAATTCCCTTTTTTACGCAAGAAAAATAACACAGCTGCATCAATAGCGTTATCGTTTCCCCCTCCCCCCTCTTCAAGTCTCCTTTGAACGGATCTGGTGACATGCTCCGACGAAGGGCGATGGACGTCCAAAGAGGCAATCGCTGCACCAGCTGACTTCTCTCAGCCAATCGGGGCAACCCCCCTCCCCCCCACCAGACGTCGTGGCGAAGCTGTTTTCTTGAGCAGGAATGTTAGCAGTACTCTGAGAAACATGTTCACGGGCGGGTTTACGTCTCCAGCAGCTGTGTCGGGTCGGGCGTTTTAGGGCCAGGGAAAGTCTTCAAGCCGCCTCAAGACGTAGCTGTAACCATGCTGGTATTGGCACTTCACTGAGCGTCTAAAACATTACGCTATTCGGATGAATAAGTGTTTAGAACTGAAGCTCTCGTTTACATCAGCTGTAAAAAAGTAAACAATGTGAGTTGTCGTGTGAACGTTGCGTGTGGTGTTACATAAAGAACTTGTCGCACCCTGGAATAAGTTCATCAGGTACTCGCACCTAATAACTTAATCGCGTCGTCCTTGCACACACATCGACACACGTTTACCAAACGTAAACAAAGTTACTACAGGCACATGTAGCACTTCACTGCTCTTGCAGTGTTACCTCTAACACCCATCACATAACTGCATTTATAACAAAACAAAAAACATAACATTATAGATTCTGCACCTGCAGAGCTATCATCAAAAAAGAAGAATATTATACCAGAACAAATATGGTGGAAACGTAGCAAACATTGCGATATCTCGCTAACAATTAGCAAATTATCAACAAACACACGAAGCCTCTGAAATTACTCTATTTCTCACTTAGAAAAATAAACAATATTTATAAACAAATAACCGAACGATGCTAACCTAGGAATATATATTGAAGAATCTAACTACAAACAATCATTAACCAACTGGGACTACGCAGGAGATTATTAATAAATTCGACCAGGAAAAACGCTGGATTATCTACATAAACAGGGATCATATGGATTATACAGGAACCGCTATTGGTATAAATCCTTCATACAGCGTTTATGTAATTTAATTAAAAGGGCATGTTGCTTTGTGTACAGGATTACGCCCCTTTGCTTAAATGTTTCAGTACGTGTCAGCAGTCCATGGGCGAGAGAGGTGGTTCCATCTGCTAAACTACAAGTAAGTGTTCGTCGAACAAGTGTGGACTCAGGGCCTGTTATCCGGTGTGTTTAATTCCCTTTGATGTTTATGCGCTTCGTTCGCGTACAATGCAACTCCGGAGGCACTCTCTTACACTTAAAATTACTGCGAGAAAAAACATTTTTTTACCTTCCGAAATTACTGGCAGCCGACTAGTAGCATTCAAATCATCTGGAACAGAGGCTTAATTAGTAGGCGCGGAAAACACATGGCAATATATGCGGCATTGAACATCGCATTTTCTCTGTAAACTTAGGTGGGCTCTCCGGCTCCTGCTCTCAAATAAATAATAATAAACATTGCCTTACATAACAGTCTTATTTGAAGTACATTTTTCCTCGTTCTGCCCAGGTAATAAGTCACCGTTGTCAGCTGACTTGAACGTCCAGTACACACAGATTCTAACCATTGCTCACACTTCACCAGTACAATGTTTTGCTTAGACTTCGGCCGTGGGAGGTGCACGATACGGTTTTAATTGGCGTAAATTGTGGCTTCCAAACAGCTCGCCTGTTGCTCGATCGGTCAATTCATAACAGTATTCGATTTTCCTTCCAGAAACAACGAAGGGGCCAGAGTATAACGGCATCAGTTTCGCACATAAAAAATTCCACATCTTGCTAATATTAGTGGCACAAACCAAAACTAATATTCCAATTTCTAACACCCTTTGCTTTGACGTCTTGTAGTAACGAATTCGCCGCTCTGCAACTATTTTCCATCTCTGCCCTACTAAGTTCTGCAGTTCATTCCTAACTTTTTGTTCGCTCAACTGCGTAATATCAATGCTCTCAGGTGGCAGTGGTAGGTTTGACGTATCGAACACACGCGTTCGCCAACCCCTTCTATTTTAACCTACTGTGTTGGCCCTGGTGGTGGCTATCCTGCCCTTGATTTTGCCCCCATGAGCTCCCAGCCTGTGCGGGTATAAGTGCGGGTATCCTTGGGTCCAGTGGTTCTTGATTACGAAAATATCTACTGCCTTGCGGTGTAGTGTACATTATGCCGCTCCGCGTGCCTGCAGCTTTTAAATAGCTGGTGCCTACCACAACTTGTGTTGTGTTTACATTATCTTCCCGGGGTGGTTGCATCGTTGTACTACGTTCCGCATGGTCATCTCTGTAATTATTGTTCCTGTAAGGCCTCGGTTCATCCTATTCCACTTTCCTTCGCTTATAGTACTCTCGCCTCTCTGAGCCTTTCACGCCGGACGGGTCACTGTCTGAACCACTGCTCTGTCGTCCCCTCGCCATCCAATTGCATTCTCTCTGGTTGTGCCAGCTGCTAGGATACCTTTGATCACGATTATTGCGAAAGTTTCCTCTCCAGCCTCCCCGTGAGTAATATTTTGTGCTTTCATTACCAACATGTGGGTTGTTTCCAAATCTTGGGGGCGGTCGACTGTCTGTGACTGGGTGGTCAGCATGCGGCTGTCTTCTGTCGTGAAGACTTTGTTTGTGTTTTTCATTGCCGTTTTGTATCCTTTGCGAGCGATCAATCTGATTGTACGCTAGGAGGTCTTCCCCGAAAGTGGACAGGTCTTCTGGGTGCCTTCCATTCCAGTGAGATTGGTAGTGATAGGGAAGCTGTAGTAGCACCTTAGCCATGAATTCTTCATCAGACAGGGGCGGGTCCTAATATCTGGATTTCTCGTACATCTCTGCCGAGTGAAATTCCCTCCTTCTGCCTTCGCCGGGAACAAGCCGTTCGCTGTGTAATTTTGCACACAGATTACCTTGGATTTTCCTATTCCAGAAGTGCTCAGTAAATTTTTCCTTAAATTCAGCATAATTGGGAATTATTGGCCTCTTCATCCCCCACTAATAATATGCTGTGTTCCGGAAACTAAGAGCTAGGCAGCGTAGCATATCTGCATCTGATAAGCCGAAAACACTCGCATACTCTTCAAATATTTTGAGAAAAGCAATTGGGTTCGTCCTTCAAACCTCGGGACCTGTTAAACCCATAGCTTTGATGGGTGATGCAAAAAGGTCCCAACAGAATTACTAGATTTCCAAGCAGTGTTCGTCTGTTGTTCTTCGTGAATATTTAATGTGGCTTGCAACAAGGCTGGTGCTGAAGGTGCCCGGACCCGGTTTACACTAGGCTCTTCTCTTAGCCATACGCCTCCCATAGAAACTCTTACTGCTTCAACTATGTTTCTTAAGTACCCAACATCCGTTTAAACTTGATTTATACTATCAACTATCCTGTCCCAACGCTCATCCGAATAACTCATATCATTGTCGCACCTTCACTTATTCTGCTACCTGTTCCAGGTCGGTACGTTTCATGGCGTTGTCGGACAAGCTATCCATGCGGGATGAATTAAGTGTAATGCACTCTTGTAGCCTGTTGGTGGCCCTTCGTACTTCGTCGCATACGTCTGTTCTCAGTTCGTCCCTTAGTGCGGTGGTGACTTCAGACAAGTAGCTTTGAATGTCAGTTTTGAATTCCGCTTTAAGCAGTTGCAATGTCTCAGTTTGTTCTGCCATATTAGCCTCTTGACCTGCCATACTAGCAGCCAGACTAGTTTCTTGTGCTGCCGTACTAGCTTTTAGATGTGCCATATTAGTTGCCTAGCTAGTTTGCATTTGCCCTATCAGTCTAGCTTCTTGTGCTGCCATACTAGTTTTCTGTTCAGTCATGCTAGTTTGAATTTGCCCTACCATATCGGCTTTTACGTCTGCCAACCTATCTTCTTGTGCTGCCATATTAGTTTTTAGGTCTGCGATATTAGCTTTTAGGTCTGCCATACTAATTTGAATTTGTTGTAATAACCTCGTCATTGGGTTGAATTGGCTATCAATATCATGTAGGGCAGTAGGAGCTACTGGAAAGTCTTCCGCACTTGACACGGAGCTAATATAATTGTTTCGCTCGTGACCCAGTTCTGTGACTAAAACCACCTCTGTACCCTGCTGTACTGTGGGATCAGAAACATTGCTCGTATCCATTGTACCGACTTCATATTCCTTTCTCTGATACTCAATCGGCACTGTTTCCCTTAGACTGCACTTAGTTCTGCTGGCCCTACTAATAGGCTATTAACTTCCTCGAAAAAATATTGACTGGAAACATAGGGCTGACTTGTATATGCAAATTAGGGCTCATTGCAGAACCACACATGGGCGTCACTGAAAAAATTGTGCCGTGGGGAAGGCTGTAAGATAGATAGTGTGAGAAATATTATTTAAGCCCCACGTATGGGCATTGGCCACTGAAATGAATTGGGGTTCTTTAATGTATGTGAAGACAAATAGAGAGAGATGTATATATGTAATTATTATGCAACATGTAGGAAGTGATTGCAAATAAACAACTGAATGTGAAGGTGACAGAACACACACTGCAAATTACTAACACTCACCACAAAAACATCAACAGACTTACATCTTACCAGCAGGTTTCCTTGTATCCAGGCTTATCTCCACCTCCATAGAGTTATACATATGTTACACTTTAAATATTTGCTGGGAAATAATAAGGAAACTAACTACCAGCATATCCATCAAAGACGTCCAAGGGTGAAGTGGAGTTTAATGCAAACAAAATCGTTTCTCAATTCAAATAGTTCTCCCAACTTTATATTGTAACCACAGAATATTTACAAATGTCACGCATCACCTGGACTAGAATATTTAATTTAAAACTCTGTACGTCTGTCAAAAATAGCAATTATGTGTCTGTACTTGGCAACCATAATTTAAGTCTTTGCAGTGTTTTAAAAGTTCATACCAAAATTAAAATATTTTAGTGTGTAGAAAGTTTGGTTAATATTCAAATAGTAATCACACTCACACGTTACATTTTACAATAAATCTGCATATCTGTATACACTGAATAAATGTTCCTGGCTAGCAATGTCAAAATTAGGTAGCGTAAAATACGAGTTCTTATTTTCAGGCACTGTTTGATCAGCAAGAATGTGTTGTATTAAATGTGTAGTTAACAGGAAACGTCTTTAGCACCCCACCGCTGGACCAACTGTCACTTAGTATGTCGGTGATAAGATACCTTATATTTCTGCATTATACTTGAAGTTGCAAAGCTCATAAGCCCTCTTCAGGCACTTCTAAAACACTCTGTCGGCTATTTGCGCAAAACGGAGCATATTGGTTGGGGTCAAACTCACTTTTAAATTATAATTTTCCGCTGTTCAGGCGGAGCTCAGGGCTATCCTACCTGTTACTTTAGTGACCCATTTCAAACAACATGGAGACCAGAACATTTTTTCAACAACTCAATTTGTTTTCGGTTACCTGATTTGAATTTACCTGTGTAACATAGGGTTTATATCGGGGTGCATTCCTTATTATTATAATAAATACGTTTTTACCAACCATTACCAACTAACACAAATTAACCTGTAGCTCAAAACTGAACAATACGAAAATTAATACATAATATTGAATATACGAATAATAACCTTTCAGCTGCTGGGTGTACGATAGCAAATATGTAATATTAAATAAAAGAAATAAAATAAAATAACTGAAATAATAAACTTATGTGTAGAACACGTCACAACAATATAATTTCTATAAAATAAACATGTGTTTACTCTTATGCTAGATTTCCATACCACTGTAAGGCTTAACAATATTTATTTGTTTTTCTACATAATGAGAGGTTACAATACTATAAGTTTATTGAAGAAAATGTGCTAAAAGAAATAAAAATTATGATACTTTGTACCAATCAAAGGAAAAGACCCGACACTAGTAGTGTGACAATTATGTCCATCATTAATATGGTTTAGACCAAATATTAATAGAAGACTTCTCTTGGATAGGTGGCGGTCAAGCAGTTTAAATTCATTAAATGACTTATGTACTTCGAGAATTATTTAAAATAAAAATAATTTGGTAAAAAAAAGAACTTTTCATGGCCATTTTATATAATTACCCTTTTGAATAGCAATTAGTTAATAGTGCTTAGTTGTATTGGAACATATTCGTTGCAACAGTAGTGTAGCCTGGATTCCATCATAATTTTTTTTTGTGTACGAATTCACCAGGAACCGGTTGAAGATCACAAGCCTCCTGTAAAAACTGAAAAACTACTTTGCAGCATCAAAATCCTGCGAAGTCTGTATATCTCCCGTAGACCTGACAATATGGCTGACGTCAACTCCTGGCTGACGAAATATATTTACAGCATTCTCTCGTCGCGATATTATTCAGTCCAGAATTCATACTTCAAGATCCCTTCGACTTTCGTTTTTCTTAACACCATATTTTCCTTTTCATTAGTATCAAAACGTTCCTAACAGTGAAAACAAGATGTGCATATCAGACAGAATTCCCAAGATTCCCTATTATGATTGGCACGATGAGTGTCACTCCATTTACAAATAAACATGTGGTTTCTTTTCAAACAACGTGCCACAGAGAATGATATAGTTCGTTAAACATCGATTCTTAGTATAAAATCATCTCCAATCATTACCATGATATAACATATTTAGAAATAGTTTCACGGCCAAGGAGAAAGTTAGCAAAATGGAAATATTCACATAAACTCAAGTCTTTTTCAGTAATGCAATTACACTGGTAACTCATATTCTGAAATATTAATTTGAATTGCTTAGTTGGCCAGAAAGGACACACCAGAATTATAATTAACATACATTGCGACGCCCTTATGCTAAGGACACGGCAAAGGGACATAACACTGCCCAAAATTCAAGCAAGTGCATAGCTTTATATTTGAAAAACTTTCTCAGTGCAAACTTCAAAGGGGCGTAAACCTGCTATCTGTCCAGAATAATCTACAATTACTGAAAAAAAAGGGGGGAAATTTGACTTGGATTCACTTACTTAGTTCAAAAATATGTTCACAATAACAAATATACAAAGCATGTAAAATATATTTTGTACTACAATTCACGTGGGCTACTTTAAGCTAAAAGGCATCTTACCAAAAATATGTTCACAATAACAAATATACAAAGCATGTAATATATATTTTGTACTACAATTCACGTGGGCTACTTTAAGCTAAAAGGCATGTTACCAAAAATATGTTCACAATAACAAATATACAAAGCATATAATATATATTTTGTACTACAATTCACGTGGGCTACTTTAAGCTAAAAGGCATCTTACCAAAACTACCTTTCATAAATACATGCATTGCAACTTTGCTATCTCTGAAAAATTACAACGGTAAAAACAGATATACATATGTGCCACGACATGTGGCTGAATGCACGTATTCTACCATTTAAAGTGGACTATCTATGAATTACTGAAAAGTCGATGCATTTATATGTGTGGGCCAGCGCACCTGGCAACTTTGAAAATATTTAGGAAATTTTTATAAAGTCCACAGGGACACAAGTTTTAATGATTATTTCTTTTCAAGTACGCATGACACGTGGCTAATTTTAAAAGCCTCATATTTTAACAGATATTATTTAGAACGTTTCTAGTCAAAAATCATATGCACGCCAGGGTGCGATGCATCTTTCAAATCTTTTAAAGGTTTTTATTTTACCCCAGCAGGATAAACTCATGTTCTTGATTTTTTTATAGCAATACACATGACGCGTAGCTAATTTGAAAAGTCACATACGGTAAACTTCTGCAGTCTTCAATGTAGACGTCTTGGTCAAACATGTACGTGAAGTTGGGCGAGTCTTGCAATTAAATTGAGACAGGTGTCTCTATCTTAAATTACCGATACAGGTAAAGCAAGCATACACAGATTCCCATATGTTACACTTTAACATAAAATGAAAAAGTTGTTTATATGACTGCATTAGAAATATCGAAGTTATGCCATAAATATCACGTAAGAGTTGTAGGTGAGTGGTTAGTCGTGGACTTGTAACTTTTTGACTTGGATTCAAATCTTGTTCAAGAATAACATATTTTAACTTTTTAAAATATAAATTTTTGCACACAGTAGAACAATCACATAACGAAAATTTAAGACTTTACACTATTTATTTTTATTTTAAACTGGAAGTACAGAAAACTTTCTAGTAAATTAACGCAGAGTTTCCGCGAACTCACAGAAAGTTTTGTGAAATGTACGGAAATTCCGGTTTTGAAATTCAATGTGGCCATAATTTTACGGAAAGTTTACGGACACACCTGGATAAAGTTTTACCAGCGCTGTTCCGTAGAATGAAGGATTTTTTAAAACAATGTATTGTTATATTTATATATGTTTGACAAGGGAAGTAACTGAATATTGACGTTATATAAAAGGCTAAGCAGCGCTTTAATTCAGTTACAAGGCAATATTTACTATATAAGCTGTCGGCGAGAGAGTACCAAGTCATGTTAGGCCATTAAAATACAATATTTTACTAATTTGAATACATAAGGAACATTTAAAACAGTTCTGTAGTAGCTCTTAACCCTTCAAGACCCACTTTAATGTACGGTTTCAGGTGTTGCAAACAAAATATTTTATGTTTCGTGCTGTACTTAAGTCGACGCAACACTTGTTTCGTTGTCTCAGCCAATGAGCTGTAGGCCATGTGTTCGGCTACAATCATATGAACCAGTTACTACCTAGAACAGTAAGTTGGTTTGCGAATCATTCACCCACAAGTAATTTGATTGGTAATTGAGCTTCGCGGTGTGCAGCAAAGACCAAATATTGCCTATACATGTGTAATGTACACAATTGTGTACACTGGGTCTGAATGGGTTAAAGCTGTTTGCCTCTCTCGTGAATGCGTTGCGAGAAACAAAGAATGACGTTTGTTTTGTAATACGTTGTCAGTGTGCGGGCATTGCATCCTTCACAGTTAAATCAATTTCCTTAATTTTACGGAAAAGTGCTGGTAAAAATTTATCCAGAGGTAAACTCTCCGTAAAATAACGGACACTGATATTCAAAAACTGTTTTTTCCGTAAATTTCGCGTAACTTCTCCGTTAATCTCACAGTTTTAAAATAAAAATAGATAATGAAAAAGTCTTTAATTTTCGTTACGTGGGTGTTATACTGTGTATAAAAATAATATTTTTAATGTTAAAAATATTTTATACTTGAATAGGATTTGAACCTGAGTCAAGAAAGCTTACAAGTCCACGACGATGACCATTCAACCACAACTCAAACACAATGTCAGCGGTATTACTTATGTATTGCTAGTCCTGTCACAGAAGTAAATTTTTCAGTTTCTATTTAAGTTCGTGTATTTTAATTTGAGTGTTGCTAAATGTTACAGACGCCTGATGCTAATTATTAATGTCTGTGAGAATAGTTCTTACCTGTTGCAGAAACGATAATTTTACTGCCGAAGAAACGTTCGTGTGGACTCGGCATTGTTCGTCCCTGAAACCCGAAGCTATAGCAAACAAAGCAACTTTCCAGTGTTTTTGTATTTACGGACTTAATTCCCTTTTTTCATCATTACGGATTGCGTTTCTGTATATTTACTGTACATTTCCGTAAATATACGGAAACTTTAAAGCGTTGCACCTTTCTGCCGCCAGCAAAGTTCGGCGAAATCTTGGCACTCTGCAGAATTTTTACCGGACAAATTAAAAATTATTTGGGAGAAGTTCATGTAGTGAAAAAGATGAGCAGATGATTTCTGTAATTGGGTTTGAGGGCAGCAGCAACCAAGAGTCAGTACCACCAACAGAGTATGCTGTTACTTTGTTACAGTTCTGTTTGTTTCTCGAACAATCCAAATATTCCTGAAGCTGTTCTGTTAAAAGAACTATCTGTTCTGTAGCAAGAACATGTTGCTACACTGTAAAAAAAATTGTAATTTTTACTGAGAAATTCTTAGTAATTCTAAAATTGCTTGTAGCAGTACAAAGATATTTCCCTTGTGAAACTAATCGTTTGCAAAACTACAAGGGCCGTGTTTGTAATATACCTCAATAAATTGAATCAACCCAAATAAAAATAATAAAACAATTTCAATAAAACGTGACCGTTTTATTCATTAACTGTTAATGTTTCCTAGCCACACAGAACTCTTAAATTGGCTCTCAATAGCTCGTTGTTAAGTGCCGTCGAAATCTCTTAACGAAACAACAGAACTCTTAAAGTGAAATTAATGTACCTATTCTTATTATAGTCTGTTTCATATAACTTCAATAAGTTTTGACAGTTCTCGAAAAGAAGTGCAGCTACGATGTATCCCTCCGCCACAGCTGTTCTGTCAGTGAAGAAACCGATCTTTGTAAACAAACTACGAATCTAATGGCAAGCATTGAAACTTCTGTCCAGTAATTAGCCTACTATAGCTGGTTGCTATTCCCAACTGTTTTATTTTTGTTATGATCACTTAATATACTAGTTCGGATTCCGTTTTATTTTATTGGTGGGGTGGGGAACAATAGTTTTAATTCTTTCAAGAGATTCTTCTTATAAGAGAGCGGCGCTTGGAACTTGCATTGTTTTGATGATGCGTTGGAAAATTTTGTTCGTACGGAAATATCATTCAATTGACTATAACTCAAAAGTTTTAACTTCATCGAAAGAACTAAACGCGATAAATGTGTCGCTGTTAGTACCGATGCGAGAAATGCCCAACAGATAAATATCATTGCATTTTTTATATAATGAACTGCACTAAAAGGACGCTTAATTAGGCCACGAACATTTGAAAACCTCGCGCAAGAACAAAACGTAATAAATACGTCAGTGTTAATATCGATGTGCGAAATGCACATTGTAAACATGTTAAGCAAATTTAAGTTCTACGTAAAAATCGTTAGTTTCAATAAAATAAGATTCCAAATACATTTCAAATATTCTAACAAGAATTTAAGTAAACATTATTTACAAAACACACAAACTTGCTGTTCACTTCGTAATTCCTAAATACGTGCTGAACTTTGGATGATTAATCACATGTCGGCTACTGATACGAAATAATTTATTTGCTGACTTATGCAATTAACAAAACACGAACTATTTCTTGAAACCAACAAATTCACACTTCACAACGAAAATTAATTTCCGCTCTCGCTTCGCAATGGTCACAGAAAATGGCGGACCACAGCACAAAACAAACCATTTTACAAAGCGGCAGACACGTGTCGATAATTCATTTCAGTGGGGTTACTGTTCCAAAAAGGCACCTACGACGAATTGCACTTAATGAAATACGTAAATACAAAACTGTTATGACGGAAGAGAGCACAATGGCAACAAGAACAACGGTTTTTCACCGGGCGGGTGGAGACCATAGACAACAGACTCGACTGATATTGGTGGAAACCTTTCACATAACTGTGATGTTTGTATGCTCTACCATAATATTTAAAAATATTTTTAAAGCCCTTGCTCTATAACTTAGAAAAATTACGAATTAGTCTACGAGCGTAATTTTAACCATAAATGTTGTAATTATCATTAATTTTCCACATTATAATTTTTAATTCTGAGTACTATGTTCTCTTGCAATCATAACCAAGACCGCCAACATAATAACACGTATCCTACAACAACCATCAGCTGGCCCAGTACTTTGTAAATGGGGGTGTTTACTGTTTACATGCTGTGTAGGTTGGTCACAAAGTCTGTCATAATTTTATTGAAGTTATATGAAACAGAGTATAACCAAATAACTTCATTAATATTTTGTAGGTATATTAAATTTGATTTACTGTAAAAATAAATAATAGGTTTGTTAGTGATGTTTGGCCTTGTGATTTAGGGTGTCGGCTAATGATACAAGGGGTGTGGGTTCTAGTCCCCGCGCTGGCGAAGTGTAGAATTTTTTTCGTATATTATATTTGGAAATATTTTTTGTAGCTTATTCTCTGTAGCTATTTTCTAGAAGAAAAAAAGTAATTTCATGTACACTTCACAATAATGCCAGTTGTAATAGAACACTATAATTTGTAATATTACAAATCAATGTCTTGCAGATTTCACTAAAACGCTCTTTGTAGATTTACAAAGACTTTTCTTGGCAACTTGGTTTCCGAGGATTTGTCTAGTAAAAGAACAAAATAATTTTTAGATTGTATGTTCTAGGAACTATACGTAAAGTTACAGGTTCAATCACACACATGTCCGTTCTGTTTCCATTACGTTCTACGTTAAGAATGTTTCGATGGTGTCAGCAACCTACTAGGTTGCTGACACTACATTAACATTTTCGGCTCGTGGCGATAGGAATTTGCTTCCTAAAACCATATCTTTATTAGTATACACATACAAAGAACAGTAAGACTTTTTGTGATAACTCTGTTATCTTCTTTGGAGCCCAGGAATCCCGAAGTCAAAAGGCTTTACTTTTCCTTCGTCAAATAACCGGACATATTTATTTGACAAAAATTAACTTAACTGTTCTTCGCAAGTCTATATTTACCTATGAAAGGGCAACCCTACGCACTGGAAAATACGCGAGTGTGTAGTACATGTTTCTTTAAATTAATTTTCCTCAAACATTAAAATTAATGCCCTAATAATGCTTTCCGCGTTCTTTCCTCAAACAAATTATGTGCACTGATACTGCGCAGATAAATTTTTTTGGCGTTTTAACGAGGTACGTTTTGCGTGGAACGCACTTGAGATGATACTCCTCACACTTATCACGAGGGACCAATGAAAGCGTGTATTTGATTACTATCATTGACCATAGCTGTTCATACACCCCCAGATCGGTCCCACAAATTGCTCCACACACCATGTGAAGGGGCATTGTTTTATTTGACGCTTTGTTCCTGTTATTTAGCGTTCGAATCGTAAATCCGATTCGCGCGCAACATGTGCTCTGTAACAGACACCGTGACTGGGGAAAAAGGCCGTTAAAATACGGGGCGATTTCCCGTTAGCCCGCAATATGCAGTATTACTTCCTCCTCTATGACTCTGATGGTGTCAATATAACTTAGCATTGTTTTCTCTAGGTTGTATTATTTTTAATTTTTAAATAATATTCGGCTATCTTGGCCGCACTGTTGGGCGCCGATTATTTCTATAAAGAAATGAGCGGTAACATGTAACAAATATGCCTACACGTTGGGCAGTCAATTATTTCTATAAAGAAATAATAGGAATGTTAAACAGACACAATTCATGGGAGATGTTAAAGTTCCGACGTTGGGAAAGCCAAATTTTTCTATAATGAAGTGTGTTAGGGAACTGATATATGTATATATATATATATATATATATATATATATATATATATATATATATATAGCCAGTATAACTCAATGAATATAAATACGGGTAGTCAAAATTAGATAGTGTGCATGTGGAAATCAGCACAAATCATAGTAATATGTACCACTTCTTTCCCATGTCATGGTCAGGAATATTGATTAATGTATACAGACTATTATAGATTGCAGAAAAAGAATACTTACTACTAACCTAATACAAGGAAACACTTCGAAGAAAGCTTAGGAAAATATAATTAAAGAAATAATGGAAAATCTCATTTTCTACTCACATGCAACATCATATAGACCCTTTTTAACAGAAGACATCTAATATTTAAAGATACTGCTGTCAGTTGTCAAAGAAAAATTATTTGAACAGAAAATTAATCTGTGACAAAATAAACAATTGATTTCCCTAAAATAATCACACTATACCTTTGATAAATTACCAAACATATAATTTGACTACTAAAATTAACTGAAGAATATTCTTATGTGGGCAACTAGGCTTAGTTTATCAGTAGAGCTTAAGAATCAAAGTCGTTCATGGTAAATTTAATATCACACACTCGGACCACTGGACTTGCCATATTATTAAATTCCACATACAACTTCATAGCAATGTGTTGAATCATTAAATAGTAAAGATAAACCTTACTTGAAGAGTTCTGCTGATATTAAGGCACAATAGCTGGTATGTAAGATTGCCGCAGAACACCAACCGGGAAATCCATACTGAATAATCCTCCTGCAGTTAGATATTCTCCGGTGTGTTTAGCAGCGATACTTGATACCCTCTATACCGAAACCTTCATATACTTTACTTAACATCAGAACATTAGTCATACATGTTACTGCTGCATGGAGGCCATTTGTTCCTTTTTTTTTCTATACAACATAAAATTTTCAGTCAAGTCCTTACTAACAAACAAAACACGTCTTCATCGTCACATTCCAAAACCACTAAATTCTTTTTCTGCTGAGCACACTTTCATATATCTCTTACCAATGAGAAACAGATAACACACTATTTAAACATTAATTTCCATCATTAAAATATATGCAGCTAAACTGTTAATCTAGTAGAGTGTGGATAAAAGTTGTAGTATTGTTTTTGACTTAACATTGACTGATTTAAATAAATTACATGTGAAAATACCTGTTAATTAATGAGACATGTAAAAGAATTTAGATTAAGTAATACAAATAAAGTTAATAAGATATGTTCACAATAGTTAAATAACCATAAATGGTGTGTGTAGAAATTTAGAAACAATAAAGTGTAATGTGGAGACTCCCTGTAAGTAAACTCCTTACAGTATCTCTGGTGTCCCAGCGTACCTTTGAAATTTTCCGCTGCATTTAAGCAATGCTTTGTTTACTTAGGTGTGTACCCGTGTTGATTATCAGGTCAAACGTGTACATTGTTTTGATGTAATTCCAATTAGAGTATGTTACATTTCAAACAAATCTCAGCAGGTCGTCAGTTTTAACCTTTCATAATATCGAAATTCCCGACATTAAAATATTTTATTAAAGGCGTTCTTCTTTTCCCACAAATTCAAAAAATCATAAGTTAAACTTCTCAAATACAATAAGATTCATATTCCTCATCTTCAATCGATAATTATGCAAAATCAAAAACACCTTTCATCAAATGTATTAAATATTGAATCATTAAAACTTTATTTTTATACGAGACACGCCCATCGTTCGAGGTGGTGAGAATTCTTCTAAAGAAGAAGTCAGTTATATTTTTCATCTGCTTTACTTATGTTGTTTACTGTCCTCCGATTGGTTGTCGTCTGACCATGACACATCTCTCCGTCAATCAGTAATTGCGAGACGAGGGACAACCAGGATAATTTTGTTTAATAAACATATCATGCTGACTGCTCTCTAGGAAAGCAATGAAAAATAACAAACAAAATATTAAAACTGAATATTGTTCAGAAATAAATATGCTATAATAAACTATTAAAATAACAAAACATTATACTGTTTAATAATAGAAAAAAAAGCGTAATTTGGAATAACATTAAATGAAGTGTCAGCGTAACCAAGTACACTTCAATTATATATAATGCAAATGTCAATGACTAACGGTAAACATAACCCCGAAAATCTGCAATGTTACAAGTATAAAGGTCAAAGTGCGGTATAGTTGGTATATAGTATATAGTAATAGATATACAAAACTAGAGGAGGATTACATATCAACACATATATAAAGTATTTATTAATTTACTGAGGTATGAAGTTAGAGGAAGCATGTCAATGAAAGGAACTCACCCGGCCTCGCACTCTGGACTCCGACCAGAAGTCTGGTGGCCACACGCACTCCTGGACACTCTCCGACTACCCCCGATTATCAACCCCCCCTCCCTCCCCTCCTGATCACTCTTTGAGTGCACTGTCGTCATTATTTCTAACTGGCTCCCGTTGTGCACTGGATGCGAAGTTCGCTTCTATAGGCTGTTTACGATAAAATGAGCACTTTTGAAAGCCCTGCTTAAGATCTACTTTTATGTACTTCGTGCGTTCTTCCGCCTTCTGTAAAATTAACATTGCCATGGGCCTCATCACTTTATCCATGTGTCGGTCAAGTGAAACTCTGAAATTATTAGAAAAATAAACATTTTATAAATCTGCTAATTTTCACACACTGATACATTAAAAAACCAGAAAGTGAAAGAAATAATTTAAGTTATCATCGCAACTGGTACCTAACACTTTTCATTCGACGTTAAGATATGGAACTACTTTCCATGTATCGTTACCAACTTTACCGGGCGCATGTCAATCAGTGCGCCCGGTGATATTTCTTCTAAGGTTGATTTAAAAAGTGCTTACTTTATCGTGAACAGCGTTTATATGATTGAATTTACAAAGGAATGCATTGACCCACATTTTCTGGTGTTCTACGCAGTTTGTATCTGATATTTATACGTACATTCCAATAGGGCTTGGTATTTTTGTTCCATAGTTTCGTGACCCTGCTTGTGGCTTCCTTAACAGGTGTTGTTGCGACAGGATGCGCACGACGGGGCCGCGTGGAACATCGTATTTCGATCCTAAAAAAAAAACAAAAAGAATAGGCGCTTTCTTTTCAAGCAAGGTTAAAAGAAAAAAGAATTATATTTAGAGAAGGTGAGGTAAAACCATGTAAGCTTGTATGAGTGTGACCTGGCAACTGTGTTTCGTCTGGTAAAGGCTGTTCACGTTAAAGTGAGCAGTTTTAAAATCAACCTTTAAAAAAAGTCACTGCCATATAACTTAACTGAGTGACATGCACTCTGTAAAGTTGGTAACGATGAATAGAAAGTAGTTCCATATCTTAACGTCGAATAAAAAGTGTTAGGTACCTATTTAAGACAACTTAACTATTTATTTCATTCGCTTTTTTTTGTCCATCGAAGTATAAAAATGAGCAGATTTGTAAAATATTTTCTTTTCTAAAATCTTCACAGATCTACTTGACCGACTCATGGATAAAGTGATGAGAACCATGGCAATTTTAATTTTACGCAAAGCAGAAGAATTCACAACAATTCACAACATGCAAACAAATAGATCTTAAGCAGGGCTTTCAAAAGTTCTCATTTTACCGTGAACAGCCTATACGGAAGTGTGTGTGTGTGTGTGTGGAGAGAACTGATATATATATATATATATATATATATATATATATATATATATATATATATATATATATATATAAGAAATATTGTTAACTCATTTGCATTTTCATATAAAGCACTGGCAGTGAAAAGTAATCGAGTAGTATGCCACACGGGAAATATCCGTGGAGATATAGACAGCCCTTAACAGAGAACCCAGTACAACTTCATTATTTGGGTACTACAATCATACATGCAAAATGCATAACTCCTCTGTAAGAATGACACAGAGTGAAATTACACGGTGTTTAATACGTTTCAAGAAAAAACTGAGTATGCATAACAAAGACAGTAAATTATTATGTAACGTCTCATTATGCAAAACATCAAATTAGTATTGTTAAGCCTTACAGTGGTATGGAAATTTAGCATATGAGCACACACGCTTTTATTTGATAGAAATGCTATTGATGTGACGTGTTCTACATATACGTTTATTAGTCAGTATTTATAATTTCTAATTTTGTTTTATTTTACATACTTGCTATCGTACACGCCGCAGTTGAGAGGTTATTATTCATATACTCAATATTAAGTATTTATTTTCATATTGTTAATTTTTGAGCTACATGTTAATTTTTGTAAGTTGGTAATGGTTGATAAAAACGTATTTATTATAATCATAAGGAATGAACCCTGATGTAAGCCCTATGTCACACAGGTAAATTCAAATCAGGTAACCGACGCCAAATTGAGTTGTTGAAAGAATGTTCTGGTCTCCATCGTGTTTGAAATGGGTCACTAAAGTAACAGGTCGGCTAGACCTGAGCTCCGTCTGAACAGTGAAAAATTATAATTTAAAAGTGAGTTGCTCCGTTATACGTAAATAGCTGACAGAGTGTTTTAAAATTGTATGAAGAGAGCTTATGAGCTTTGCAACTTCAAGTATAATGCAGAGATATAAGGTATCTTATCACCGACATACTAAGTGACAGTTGGTCCAGCGGTGGGGTGTTAAAGACGTTTCCTGTTAACTACACATTTAATACAACACATTCTTGCTGATCACACAGTGCCTGAAAATAAGAACTCGTATTTTACTCTACCTAATTTTGACATTTGCTAGCCAGGAACATTTTATTCAGTGTATACAGATAAGCAGATTTATTGTAAAATGTAACGTGTGAGTGTGATTACTATTTGAATACTAACCAAACTTTCTACACACTACAATATTTTAATTTTGGTATGAACTTTTAAAACACTGCAAAGACTTAAATTATGGTTGCCATGTACACACACATAATTGCTATTTTTGACAGACATATAGATTTTTAAATTTAATATTCTAGTCCAGCTATTGCGTGGTATTTGTAAATATTAAGTGGTTACAATATACAATTGGGATAAGTATTTGAATTGAGAAACGTTATTGTTTGCATTAAACTCCACTTCATCCTTGGACTTCTTTGATTGATATGCTAGCTGTTATTTTCCTTATTATTTCCCAGCAAATATTTAAAGTGTAACATATGTATCTGTGAAGGTGGAGATAAGCCTGCATACAAGGAAACGCGTTGGTAAGGTGTAAGTCTGTTGATGTTTTTGTAGTGAGTGTTAGTAATTTACAGCGTGGGTTCTGTCACCAATACATTTAGTTTATTTGCAATCCCTGCCTACATGTTGCATAATAATTACACATATAAATATCACTATATTTGTCTTCACATACATTAAAGAACCCCAATTCACTTCAGTGGCTAATACCCGTACGTAGGGTTTAAATATTATTTCCCACACTATCTATCTTACAGTCTTCCACACAGCACATTTTATTTCAGTGTTGCCCATGCGTGGTGCTATAATGACCCTAATTTGCATATACAAGTCAGTCCAATGTGCCCAGCCAACCTATTTCACTTCAATTATATAAAATTACATGCAATGAGAAACATACGTGATTGTAGGGACCATATAGACTGTAAATAGTAATACCTATAAAATTGTTTATTATATTCCTGGCTATGGTGTATTTTCTGCTGAGCATTATGGTTGTTACAGAGCTATGTATTCCTACTACGGAACCACGGTATGTGAGCGGCTAGATTGCTCGCCAATCCAGGTTCAATCCCCGGCCGGGTCACTCTGGATTTTCCGATGTGGGAATCGTGCCAGACGATGTCGTTGGTCAGCGGGTTTTCTCAGGGATCTCCCGTTTCCCCCTTTCATTCCTGCGCTGCTCCATTCTCACCTCAATCACCCTAATCGACTCTCAAGAGCTCGTTAAGAGCCTCTAAAATCTATACACTCTACTCCTACTACATAACAGATAGTAACTCCAACAAAACCATTTGAACTGTATTTTTCCCACAACAATCAGGATTGTAATTGTAATAACAAAAAGTTCTGTTGTTAATACTGAACTCTTTTGTAATCTGGTTCGCTGGTAGCAGCAACAGATTATTCTGTTGGGGGTATTGAAATTCTAGTTATCATGGGAACAATCCAAATACATATTGTTGAAGTTGTAATGTTGGAAGCACTGTCCATTTTGTTGTAGGAACCCAGTGCTCTGCTGTAGCAACCATATTTACAGTAGCAAATAATATACCAGACAGGAATACAACAGACAGTTATGTTGGTATTAATATTTATGTTAACAATATTTTGATTACACCTACAATCCATTAGAGGGTTATCGCTATTTTAATAGTCTAGATGGTTGTTACAACTTTTTTTTTCAGTGTGATTAATTAAAAAAACAACATGGTTTTGTACTGTCCAAATATGTATTCTTAAAATGGTTTATTTGGAATTTTGGCGACTGAAGCCAAATAAAAGTAAAATGTTTTACAGACAAAGCGGATATCAATTCTCACCCGCCTACTATACCAGATTAGCTAGCGGTATGATACAACTCTTGGAGAAGATTCTCAGGTTTTCCTAAAGTATAATATATTGAATTAGACAAGTTTTCTAAAATTTTCACTACATAAAAAAATTATCTTTCTCGGAATAAAAAGTTGGAAGGATAATTAGTTAGTTAAGTTTCGGCTTCAGTACTCCATGACACAATGTAAAGCGTTCAATCTCATATTTTGTCGCTGACAGGAGAATAAAATCGGTGAATTCGCTCCTCTTCTTTTCTCGATGTGCCTCGAAATCATCCCTAAAGAGACTCTTCGGTCCTGGGTGCTGCCACAGTACAAAGCACTAATGACGCACGTAAGCAGATTTCCTATTTCTCACTGCGGCAGTCCACCAAACACGCTTTCTTCTGCACCAGGCGGTAAAAAGGCGTCTTAGAAAATAAATTCTCCGGGACTAGAGAATTTCTCAAAACTAAATAAGTCCTACCAAGGAAACTACATCGACTCCCTGGATCTGTAAGGAACCTCAAAATGGCGAAGGCCAAGAAAATTATCTGGAATAATTAACGTTTCCATTAAACTCAAATTACAACTTGCAATCGTAATTTTCCTATTAATCAGGCTAAGCGTTGAGGGCCTTTCAAAACACATTGCCGTATCTACCAAATAAATAGCCTTCTTGTGTAATTACATGGAAACGCATGAAAATAAAATAAGTAAATTATCCATAAAACCTTTAATTATAAATTACGAGGCAATACAAAATCGGTATAAGAGTATTTAAGATGTGATATACTGTAAGAATTGCAATAAATTCCCGGAGGACAAATTGAGCGTTATTTAAAAATGTTAGGGACAAAGTAGGGTAACTCAAAGGCTCCGAAATTCTACAGAACGACGAATTACATGCACATTTTTATGGCAGCATAATATTGCTCCAAATATCCATATGGAAGAACAGAATACAGGCGAATGAAATTAAATTTTCAGGAGAGTTGAAAAATTGTACAAAGCAATACGAAGTGAGACATTCCAGGATAAATCGATTGCACCTCCAATAAACAACGAAACTGAACATACAGATATGTGGCATAATCGTATCGTGGGCCGAAAAACGTCGTTCCACAGAACTAAACATGCGAAGAAAAGTAGTACGAAACAGCAAAGAAATAAGTTGCATGACCGATCGTGAGCCCCATAAGACTCTATGGAGTCTTATGGGGCTCATCACAAACAATAGAGACACATTAAATGTGGCATTTGGTATTTTACCAAAATAATGATGAAAATAACCCTAACAATTTAGCGAGTGTCATGAAAAAACATTTTCCCATAAATATGCGCAAGTATTTATTCACACACATGCACACACATAGAGAAGGAGAGGGAGAGATAGATAGAGAGAGAGAGAGAGAGAGAGAGAGAGAGAGAGATGTTATAAGTGAAGAAGATGAGTGTTTTTATGATTGCTTTTGTGGGTATTTAACAAAATTCCTGCTAAACAAATTGTGAAGCAAAACTATTAAAATGAAAATTCACTCCAGTCCACAATTGTCCTGCTTGAAAAAAAAACTGTACAGAATTAATTCGGGCAACTGGGTTATCAAAGAATATGCCTGAAAACCGTTTGTGGATATGTATAGGGTATATCTTACAATCCATAGCTATTTTATTACAAATTTTTTAATTGTGGCAAACTGCAGGCGTGCAAAATTACTGGGTTAACCATCACAGACTCGAGAATTATTATGAAAACGTATAGTTTAAATGGAATCCATCTGCTTTTTAATCACAAGTGGCTCAGTTGCTCTAATGACACGGTGTGTTTACCCTAATTGAAACGTATTTACACAATTAACTCTCAGCAACACATATAGCAGTATTGTAATTAATTAATTTAGACGCAAAATGCGGGTGAAATTCTCATGGTTAATTTAAGCTCTTAAAAATACCATGTATGTTTCCACGTTACGCTTTTAATGAAATATTAAGGAAAAGGCAAATCTGACCATTCCCATGAAATAATTTGAGCTTTATTACAGGTTTTGCAGAGTTTTCAGAACTCCTTCCAGTCACAAATACCCTAGACAGCTTCATCTAGAATACTTTACGACGTATTTGCAACAAACAATAATTCAGCTTCAAATTCTGTGAAGCGTTCCGCTTTTACATATTACGTAAGAGTTCTGCCTTGCTAAGCTACATACCAGTGCAGAGCTTCAGGAAAATAGGTAGTTCTTATTGAGAAAAAAAAGTTGCATTTGCATAAATAGTGTCAACCTAGGTGTGTGTATATAATATTTGTATACGTGTATACATTTGTGTATATACCAATGTGTATATAACTGTACATGATTATACATTTGTGAAAGTGTGTGTATAACCACTTCACCACCGCGGCCTCGCGCGAGAGAGCATGTGCTACGCGGAAGAGATGGTCTACGTCTGGCGGCGGCGAGTCTCAAAGAGATGGAGGATATGGGCGTATCCCACGAAGCCCTTCCTGCAACCCTCCCATTATGATTTGTTGAGCCCCCGTCCCAAACAGAGTTCTCTTTGCTCCTAGCTGCGGGCTGTTTGCAAACAGCCCTAACCACAACCCCTCGCTGTCACGCGAGCGAAATTATCCGCATTTAAGGCGGTCGCTTATCTCAGCCCACTTTCGCGTTTGAAGCAGAAAAGCGCTGGAGCAATAAGGGCGACGCTACCGCGCTCATCAAGTGCGCCATCGCCGCTACGCGGGAGATTCTGAACTGGCGTGCAGCGTTCTTGTCGTAATGCGGGAACCAACGGGTAGCGACTGGACAATTTCGTGAATTTATTTTAGGACAACCTATACTTCAAACACATACATATTACATTTGATGTTTGCGATTGAATCTGAGCTAATAACAGAACTGCAAAGAAACAAACATCGAATCCTATGCCACCTGGTCCGAGGTAAAACTGGCCACGCACCGGAGCAGCAGCCAATAAATACAAAGCTAATGCTTGAAAATACAAAGGACCGTGGAGTCTAGCCTACAGGTCGTTCAAAACACGAAATTCTCTTGTCCCTATCAATGGGAATCTAAGCGGTGGACACTCTAATTTCACTGATACAGAGTATGGGTTAAAATTCAGTACAGGCTCCTAAAGGCTGATCACCTCAGAAAAAATTCACTGCCCCTGTATGCATATATTTTAATGGACGCACTGAGTGAGATTCGCTCAGTAAAGTTGGTAAAGATGGATGGAAAGTAGTTCCAAATCTTAACGTCGAATGAACGTGTTAGGTAACTATTTATGATAAATTGAAATAATTTATTTCTATTTCGGTTTTTCAATGCATCGAAATGTAAAAGTGAGTCGATTTGTAAAGTATTTACTTTCTTAATAATTTTACTGTTTCATTTAACCGACACGTGAATAAAGCAATGAGGCCCATGGCAAAGTTAATTTTACGTAAGGAGGGAAAATACACAACGTGTATACAAGTAAATCTTAAGCAGGGCTTTCAAAAGTGCTCATTTTAGCATGAACAGCATGTATCATAGTTCCTATCGGGTCCATGTATTATCACAGAGTAAATACATGCTTGGAGAGGAAATCGCGTAGCGATATCTTTCACGTGAACGTGCTCATTCTAAGACCGGTTATACGAAGGTCCGGGAGCTGGCCTTGTGTCTGATTGGCTACCGCGAGCTGCAAAATGTATCCTATTGGCTGGGCTACTGGCTGGTAAGTAAGTTACCAGGCGTTGATTGGCGAACGACGTTCCGACTCGTCGTTGACTAGTGACGCCATTTCCGTGGAGTGTCCGGCTGGAGTTCGCGGAATACGGAAGGATTTACAACAACCCATCGCGTCAGTCCGCCTGTCAGTCACGTGACCAACAGTCAATCAGATGTGGCCATTAATTCTATCAGTCCGTCCGTCAAAATCTTGGCAAGCTTTAACATTTGACGGACGAACGGTAATAATTACAGCCTTCTTAACTTGCACGTTTTGTTACTAGTTCATCCCGAGTTCTTTACAAGGCTGTGTAGTGAGCAATGTTTTGTTTTTGCTGTCTTTTGTTTTCATATGTTTGTTTATGTAACTGTAAAATTATATTAAGTTACATTTTTCTTGAAGACTAGTAATTGATAATTACGTTTGGAAACACGAGCTCCTTTTCTGCAATAGTAAAAGTAATTAAATCACGATTTATATGCTATTTATAATTTTTTACATCGAATAATATCCGTTATGTACGTGTATTTGCGATCTAGGTACTTGAAATCACAGCACAGCCAAACATTTTCACATTTTATTGAGAATTTTTTCCTATTTTGTTTTTATAACGACGGACGTACGAAGTTTGGTTGTAAATCGCTCAGCTGGGAGATGGACGAATGTTTGACGGACGGGTGGATGACGGACGGACGCGATGGGCTATTGTAAACCATGCCTACGTGGCTATTTCAACTCTGTATTCTTATTCACTCTGTACTATTTGGTTATAATGTGTGGCAGTCTGAAAAAGCAGTTTTTGGCGATGTTGTAAGGCTCCGAAGTAGTATATATAGCATTTGTGATATCTTAAATGTATAGCTCCTTCCTTGTCTTGTATGCGTTTTCCTTTAGAAGGTAAGCATACTATTTGAGATGGAACATTCAACTTCTGGATTCCGTTCACTTGCATGGATATACACTCATGGTGATCAGATGGAGACTGTCATCCAATCCCGTAATTGGAAAACGGGTTTGCCAATATTAGTATGCATGTAATTATGTAACTGTAGGAAATACGAAACATATCTAGGTAGAGCAATAATCGGCATGTGATAATTAACAAAAAAGGTTCTCCTGTTTGAATGCGCTCAGGCTAACCGTTTCTGTGATAAGAGCACATCAAGTTTGAGCGCCGAGTCCATACCTACAGACAGGCAACCCGTTGAGCACCCACTTAGTGGCATTGCACACAAACAATAGCACTGTACAGCCTTGGTGTTATGCAACACACCCGACAATGGATGGCTTTGTAGAGGGCAGATGTACGCAGTGGAGTAGTGCCCCCGCTAATTGTGCGTTCACAACAGTCGAATAGTGCGAAGGTGCAGGAAGCAGCACGGAATATACCGTACAGGAATACTGCGTCATGTACCGCACACTTGGCGAGTTTCGTAATAATGCGAATGCCGCAGCTCGGTTGTACAGAGAGAGAGGTATCGTGGTCGTCATCGCCCGAGTACCAGCGTCGTCAGAAGGCTGGATCAACGGGCACGAGAATCGGGGCAAATTATTCCTGGGCAGGGCGTAATTCGCGGAAGGCGACCATATAGAGGCACGCCGCAGATCGAAGAAAGAGTTCTTCAAATGTTCGCAAGGGATCCCAACTTGAGCTCATTACTGGACTGCGCCTGGGTGTGAGCCATTCCCTCGTACTGACCATCTTGCACGACGATGGGGTCTACCACTATCGCTACAGTGCTATACATCATTTAATGGAAGGAGAGCGGCCTCGCCGCCTCGAGTACTGTCAAGGGATGCTCTGACATCACTTCAACATGGCCCAGACTTCGTGGGTCACATTCTTTAGACGGACGAAGCAAAGTTAACCCGCGAAGGCATGTTTAATTGGCACAACAGTCACCATTGACATCAAGGTAATCCACATGTAACCCTTTCCAGATGACGCCAGTCACGATGTAACATAAACGTGTGGTGCGCTATTTTGGTCACTTGGTTAGTGGGACCGTATCTGTTTTGCCAGACACACTCACTGGACGGATGTATGCGGTGTTCCTCCGCGAGATTCTGCCGGAGTTGGAAGACATTCCACTGGCCGTTCGAAGAGTTATGTGGTACCAACATGACGGGGCACCACCACATTAAAGCGGAGCAGCTCGCCGGGAACAATCACATTCCTCCGCAGTGATGGATCTGTAGGGGAAGGACCTGTATCCTGGTCACCGAGGTCACCGGACCTCAACACCATGGAGATTTTTTGTGGGGATTCCTCAAGGAACTAGTGTACCGTGAATCTGTGGACAGCATCGAGTAATTCATTGCTCGATTGCATGCTGCTGTGGTACATGTAACCAATTATCACTTGCGTGCGGTACAGGTGGCCATTCCATGACGTGTGCGCGCCTGCATGAAAATTGAGGGCGGTCAGTTTGAACATCTGTTGCTATAGAACCACTAAAGTAAATAGTTTGCATGTATTACACTGTCAATAACATTTTCCTATGAAATGCATGTACAAATGATAGAATGTATGTATAAATGAACCGAGTGATATAGCTGTGTACTATGTGATTGTATTAACATGCACCAAACCGTGTTTTAGCAATAAGGTAATATTTTGTAATACACTGTTAAATAAATTATCCTTCAGTGTACATAGAACGGCTGGTAAATACGCATACAGAGGTGCCCGTAAACGTCCCAATAAAACATACGGACACATTAATTTACAAAAATGTATTTTCCGTAACATATACACAGATTTCCATTAATTAATGGAACAACTCAATTGATTGCCTTGTTTGTTTTCTGTACGTACAGTGCAAAAGAAAAGACAACGAACCAATTAGTTTATTTACGATATTTGGGTGTTCCACTGTGTATGAAGACGATACGTAAACAAGTAAAAATATTAATTTCTAGGCTTCTGGGTTTGAGCCACGTCGTGCATGTCTTCTCCAGCGTTTCGGCAGTCGTTGCAGCTGCCATCATCAGGGAACAATACCTGACCAATTGAGGACAATTGAAGGAAGAGGCTCTTATATATTCTGATTTCTGGAGGGCTTAGATATATGATGGCAATAATATTAATGTGTAATTTTAAAAGGCTAGTAAACTTTTCATTGTGTATTTATATTTATATAATTAATATTAATTTTTGGTGTGATCTGAATTTTGTAAGACTTTCTACTTTTTATTGTATTATATCACAGTTCCAAGATCACGTATTCTTTGGTTTTTCTTCATTTAGGTCGTTAGAAGTGGTTCATGTAGGTGGTTTGAATAGTTTTGATCCCCATTGGCCCGCAGGTTTAAATCCTGATTGTTTATTGGCTGGCCCTATAGGCCTCCTTAAGCTAGCGTCAGCCTGCAGAGACTAACGCTCTCTTCGCTAGTAGCCTCCAACGACGTCAGACGTAGGGCACGACCTCCCGTCTGAAATGGACGGAGAGATAGGACTTGAAATTAGTTTTAGAGTGTGTAGATGTGTCCCTGAACCAACTTTTAAGTAGATTTGTAATCAGCAATGGAACTTGTGTCAATGGTCGCCCATTCGCGATGTTAATTGGTCAGGAGCTAGATAGTTTAAACACGCATTCTACGTACGTGTAGAACAGAGCTCCACGTATCTCCACCGTATTCCTGCAACACCAAATCCTGCAAGAGCATCCTACCTTCAATCCGCTTGGTGATTAAAAAATAAGTCGAACAAAAAAAGATCTGACATTTTCATCTGGACCTAATTTTGTTTACAGTTTGATTCAGCTCGATATCCGTTAGCAGCAGTACACAAGCGACGCCATCTAGACTTTTATAGGTACGGGAATTTCCAGCACACATACGCCCACTGCAAAACCTGTGATAAGAGTAGTTTCTACCAGAGCTAGACTGTTTAGTGAGAGCACACTTTATTTTAACGTAATATTTACTACAGAGAACAGTTTAATTAATTTTATTTTGAAACCAGTATATTCAGACTATGGCAAGCTATGTCACGTAACCGTAAAAGGGTTCAAGTAGGCTAGGCATGACCACTTTTAGCGTTGTTATGATAGTATGTAGTCTTCATAGCTTTCTCATATTGCGATTAGGGTTTATAATGATTTCTGATTTAAACAATTATAATACAAAAGCAAAAGAAAAGTAAAATTAATGAAATATATTCAAAGGGGGTATCTTTATTGTCGTCTTCTCTACTGTAGTGTCAAGTTAACTTATTTCTTACCCAGTGTCTTACACATGTGTAGAGTTTTCAATTGTCTGCTTTATTTTGACGTACATACTTAAATGCTAGTTTTTAGAGGGTGATAATGGTTATAAACTTGTTCCTCTGCCGGTCCAGGACTGCACCGGGCAATTATACAGAGGCAGCCTAGGTAAGATCACATCCTTTCCCACTGATTTATTTCAAGTCAGCTGTGCAGCCCGGTGTTGTCCCATTGTTGCATATGCAAATTCTACAGCATACACAGCACATATCTATTTGGAAATAATATGACAATATTTTATTTATAACTCATACGTATAACGAAAGATGTGTTGGTAACGCAGTGCTGATGCAAAACATTACTACACCGAGTGCGCACGAATGTGGTTTCGTTGGCCTTCTGGTGTAATTTTTTAAGCCTGGTTTGCACGAGGCGGAGGATTATCCTGGAAGTACAACTTTATCAAAGCTCCGAGAAAGTTGGAAGTAAACGTGGTTGGCTTGCACCGCTGAACGAGGGCGCTGTGTTCCAGCGCCGTGTTCCAGCGCCGTGTGTACTCGGGGGTTTAACAGCGCCGCGACTATTACCGGGGCCAACAGCTGCCTCTCGCTCCAGCGGCGCGGGCAAAGCTAACACCCCTGCGTTGAGAGTTGGAGGGGAATGGGGGATGAACTTTCCCCTAGCTGGATGCGTGTTGTCAACGCGGGGGTGGCTACGGGAGGGTTGACGAAGGTATGTAGACGCAGGGGGTGCCTCACAAGCCACAGCCGACATGAGCCGCGGGAAGGGAAGGCGGTGGGGTGATATTTGTGAACCAACTCTGCGAACGGCAGATTTACGCCCTGCCCTGTGAAACCTTTCCCAGGAATATTTCCTCACAGCGTCACCGAAGAAGCCCGCCGACATTTTTATGATCGCGTATCTCTGCAGGGATGAAGTCGAGAATGTGGAATATTTTATTTTTGCCTTCACCTGCGTAACATGTTCGAGGTCGCCGTAAACTCTGGATCACGCGGTTCTTGGTTTGAGTCCTGTGGAAACAAAATACTTCATACATTTCCTTAGAAATGAGCAAATAGAGCCACATAAAAGTTTTTATGCGGTGATAAAAGTTTCTTGTTCATCCTGTGAGTTATTCCCCTGTTTCAAGTAAAGGAATTTATGTAATGACACAGGTCTTTCTTTTAATCCGTTCTCTCACCATCTTTGCAACCTTGGATGTTTTCCTCGTTAAGCACTTTTATGACCAGTACTGTGCATAGCGAGGAATCAGTACTCAATGTCGTGAGGATCTTCTCGACTTGTAATCTGTTTGGCGGAAGTTACCACATCTCTTGTTTACAAATGGCTGTTGGTAACGTTTTTCAGCATGCAGCTCGTAGTTCAGTGGTTGCAAAAATTACACTAGACACAAATACAGTGCACATAAAAATACTACACTATTGCAAACAGTCCCACTCACAAATTAATTCCTGACCGAACGGGTTAATTCAGAATATTGCGAATCAGTAACTACTGACGAGTTAGAATTAAACATTTTCTAGTACACTGTTCTTTCGTCCATGTATTACTTACTTGAGCAGTGGCTAGGGCACTCGCCTCCCGCCAAGGCGAACCGGGTTCGATTCCCGGCGGGGTCGCTCCCGAATTTTCGCACTTGGGGAATCATGTCGGACGATGCCGCTGGTCGGCGTGTGTCCTCGGCGATCTCCCGTTTCCCCCGCCGTTGCATTCTGGCGCTGCTCCGTGCTCACCTCAGTTCGCCCTTGCCGGCTCTCAATTCGTCAAAATCCCTCCACTCCGCTAAAACCGGGAGTAATGCATCCATATGTTGGCGCGCGAAGCTGAAGGAATGGGATGGATCGAGACCCTGAAATGAAGACCAGCGGAATACAATGTAAGAGAGAAATGACAGTGCCCAGAAAAATCACACGTTTCATTCCAAAACAGTTAAAGTTCATATTCACTTTCGTTGACGCAAGGGAGCTCCTACCACGGGTTCGATTTCCGGAGGGGTCCTTTCCCGTATTCTTCCATTTGAGACTCGTACCGTACTATGCGGCTGTTCGTAGGGTTTCTTCAGAGGTCTCCCGTTTTCCTTACCCTTGCGTTCCGGCGTTTCTCAATATCTAAATCGTTTCGCCCTCGTCGACTCTCAGGACTCTCGAGATATAATTTGATGAAAAACATTTCCAGTTAATGAAGGAGTTAGTAGTAGTACTGCTATTATAAGTTCATTTGTAAACCCTGTTATGCAGTGAAGAAAGAAAATCAAATTTAATTTTTTGGATCAAATTTATTTGTATAGAAAGTTAACAGGTACTTGTGGTAATATGAGAATATTAGGTTATGTAGAATTGGTTTATAACCCTTGATGTGTATTTGTTATGTTATATATATGTATGCGATCATATGAGCTATAATATATATTAAAGGGTTTGACCATATAGAGGAAGTTTCATTAAATAATACTTCCTGAAGGATCGTGGCAGCGGCCCTAGTTTTACATTATAAACCACCCTAACTTCTCCACTCTATTACATTCCACTTTCGCGACCAGTCAATCACGGGCGTTGAGTGCCAGAGAAACTTAATTGTAATTGGCCCGCTCAAGCATGGAAATATTTTCTCTCAAAGACACGTAGGCAATAACCAGTTATGTACGTGACATATTGAAGCGTAACTCAAATTTTTTACACACACCCAGGTGAACTCTGAGCCATTAACAGACAAGCAACCAAACAAGCACCGAATACCGTGTCACGTGGTCTGCGATACACTCTGGGGGAAGCAGTCAATGAAAAGGAGCTGATGTTATAAAACAGACAGACCCTTGGAGTTGGACTTATAGTAGTTCAAAACGAGAAATTTCCCTGTCCTTACGAAGAGTCCCGTTTACATACTAGCACTTAACCAAAGTGTATTCAATATTCATATTTTATGACAGTCAAATAACAAACAAATTTTGGGTGCCACGGCGTCTGAGCGATTACCACGCTCGCCTCCCATCAAGGCGAACCGGGTTCAATCCCCGGCCGGGTCACCGGATTTTCGCAAGTGGGAATCGTGCTGGACGATGCCGTTGGTCAGCGGGTTTTCTCAGGTATCTCCCGTTTCCCCCACCGCTTCATTCCGGGATCGCTCTATATTCACTTCAATCGCCCTCGTCGGCTCTCAAGACCTCGCTGTTAAGAGCCGCCCAAATATCTTCACTCTCTCGCTCTCTTCACAAACAAATATTGCTTTGAGGCCTTCTCTCAGTTCGATACCCCGGTATTTTAATACCACAACTCAAAATATGCGTTTTCTCAGATGGAACAGTATTGAATTAACAAAATGCCTTTTTCCAGCGCATTGCCATGCTACAGTATCAAACGTAAAATTATAACTGTCAGCTGCAAAACTTTGGCACGTAATGTAAATTTCTCTGCTGGAAACGGTAATGTATTTAATTTAAATA
Organism: Dryococelus australis; assembly: GCA_029891345.1. Taxonomy (NCBI): domain Eukaryota; kingdom Metazoa; phylum Arthropoda; class Insecta; order Phasmatodea; family Phasmatidae; genus Dryococelus; species Dryococelus australis. Next base: position 60,259,883 of record CM056995.1, read on the forward strand.
TCAGATTTTCTATGCTGCAACGTTGTTGTTCCCGAACATCCGCGAACAGCGCGGAAGCCAGTCCGAACTCGCATGGAAACGGGGGCGTCGGGAAAGGACAAATTGTAACCAATCGCGCATCGTGTTTTATTATTCGGGTCGCCGCTGGATTCGACAGTTGCCAATAACTCGTCTCTCTCTCTCTATCTCTCTCTCTCTTAGTTTCTTTTGTGACGCTTTTTCCCCGGCTCGTGAAATGATGCGGCAGCCAATCATCGGCGGCTGGAAAATGTATCCGGCATGTATAATGGATGCACTCAATTACACCCGCGCGGCCATTAGGAGGCTACTGGTAAATAACACGAAGCCAGGTTACGAAGGTATGCGGGCTGACTGCCTAATTGGCGTCGCTCACCTTTTCGAGCCATTTCAGTCGACGTGGTGCGTCTAAATTATACCGACAAACTTTGGCAGCATGTTAATCACAAAAACATTTATATATGACATATTGTTGGACACATGCGAAATTCGCGTTATTACTGGCGGGCATGTTAAACTGAAAACACTTTCCCTTGGCAATACGTTTGTCATTCGATCATTCTTTATTTTGACACGCCCCGGGTATCTCTGCGCTAATAAATGAACACTTCACAATCGTGTGGCACAATCCCGCGCAGTTCACTTAGAAAGGGAGTGACTTAACATCTAGGAAGCAGTCAATGGAGAAAATACTACAGCTCGAGTGAATTTTATCTTGATGCCAGAAAATAGAGCGAATTTGGCAAGTCCCTGCCCATTGGCTGCTGCATAGATGTGAACCCTCGCCTTTTTGAATGAACTGCACGTTATTGGTGGCATAAAGTTGGGAAGTGTTCATTCATTGGCACAGAACTCCACAGGACGTGTCAGATTTATGACCCAATGACAAACATATAGCAAAAGTACACGTGTTTAAATTTTAACTTATCACCAAATAATAACGCGAATTTTGCAGGTCTCTACCTATTGTCTAAAGTGTATACTAAGCGCAGTACATATGTTTGAAATTGAACCTGAAGCCCTTCTGTAGTTTATTACAAATACTGAAGAAATTATTTAAGATTGAACAGTGAGTGTCTGCATGACATGTAAAGATAATTATGACTTGCGGATTAACTATCAATTTATTAAATCACATGTTTGCTATAGCGTCATGAAAGTTAAGTAGAAGTAAGCATGTAGTACATACTTTGTCTTTACGATAATTGGCAGTTTCCAGTTTCCGACTGAGATTTTCAGACGACGGTCTTAGGCATCAGTAAGACTGGACGTTTGACTGCTTCTACGGCAGCACAAGAAGGTGAGTTCTATCTCGGCGCTACCTGCAGAACAGCCTGAAGTGTCATTTTACCTTCCACTTACAACCAGTCGCCACATTATGCTCTGTTACGTTGCCTTTGATGCATTATTTGGCCCGTGTAGCGAAACCCTTGCAGCCTGCAGTCAAGTTCGAGTACAATATCCCCGAGAGCTTATTATAAGGATACTTTGTAGCCTGCAAGACTCATGCCTCCACTAAACATGCTACCTTCTTTCGATTCTCCTTCATATCCACCTATAGGCCGGTCACGGTAAAGTAAGCACTTTTTGAAGCTGTTTCGTCACACATAATGTCCAATAAATGTATTTCATTGTGGCCTCGGACTTTTGATTTTGGATATGGTGAATGTATACACTGTATTTATTACTCACATGGCAGGGTTTACATTAACACGTGGTGGAAAGATAAAAGTAGGTTGAAAGAAAAAAGTAACTAGTGCTTCAAAAGTGCTCACTTTACCGTGAACGGCCTATAACATTAGTCCTCATTTTCTTTGTTTCTGTGTGGAGCACATGCCATTGAACTTCTGTCTCAGGTTTCCATTTCAAAACTGGTGTGTCTGGCAATGTTGTACCCATCGCAGCGCCGAAGTGAGGGGGCGGGGGAAACGGGATACCCTCGAGAAAACCCGCTGACCAGCGGCATCGTCCGGCACGATTCCCAGTGTGAAAATCCGGCAGTGGCCCAGCCGGGGATTGGATCTGGTTCGTAATGGCGGGAGGCGAGCAGGCTAACCGCCCAGCCACCGCGGACCCTAAACCTGCCTCTGTTTTGGCAGTTGCACTGTCTGCACACGTGGCCATCGTATCTGAGAGAACACGCCTCGGGTTGTAACCGGACTAGCGAGAGTGCAGCAGCCACGTGTATTACGTCGCAGGGGTCAGACTGCACGGCGCCCCCACCACGTGGCCTGCTTCGACGTGACTGCCATCTGGCGGCAGACAACTGAACTAGGTTCGTCTCTGTTAAGATATTTCCTGGTGCTACTGTAACAGGTGCGTAAATTTCAAGTCCTGCACGCGCGTCACATAGTTAACCTTTTAATCCGAACTAGTCCTACAGGCTGTTCGCCATTACATGAGCACTTTTCAAAACAACATTTGAAAACGTCGCTACCTCTATACCTGCATACATTTTAACGGGCACGCTGACTGCCATGCACTCCAGGGAAGTTGGTAACATCGGAGGGAAAGTAGTTCCATTATTTTAACGTTGAATTAAAAGTGTTACGTAAACGTTTGAAGATATTGAAATAACTTATTCTTTTTCCTTTATTTTTTATTCATATAAATATTATAATAAGTGAATTTGTAAAATACATTATTTTCTAACATTTTCACACTTCCATCTAAACGACGCAAGAATAAGTGATCAGACACATGGAAATGATAATGTTCCATATAGTGGAAGAATACACAATGTGTATACAAGTAGATCTACCGTGAACAGTCTATATAGGGAAGTAAACGGCAACTATAGGCTATATGAGAGCAGGTATTATTCAGTACTTAATATGACGAAACTCTTTCTATTATCCATTGTAAATATTGAACCTGAGCACGCCCAGTTCACTAAATGCTGTTCACGATAACGTGAGCACTTTATAAGTCCCTTCCAAACGGTATTAACCCCTTATAAATATACTTTATTGCTGTCTCAGACGTTAACATTTCAGAGTGAAGAAATTTATACACTTTATTTATTAGTCACATTACAATGTTTACATTAAAAAGTGGCAGAAAGGTAGATATTAATTGAAATGAAAAATTTAGTAGGGCCTTAAAAAGTGCTCACTTTATCGTGAATGACCTATAGCAGTGCTGAAGACAATGCTTCAAAAATGAAGAAAACTTGTTTTTTAGGACGAGAAATATATTTTGTTTTTCCGACAATCTGCCGATTTTTTAAATTTAATGCAGCCTCCAGAATTTCGTCCTTTTCTCGTTTCTGCTTTAAAAATTGCTGGTAAACAGAGACTGTACAAAGAGTGTTAAGAATAAACCCATACCAAGCGTAGTTTATGGTACAGGACAATGAATTGTACATTTGACAGGAAGGAACCAACATCCGGATTTGTGTGATTTCGCCGCTTGCGTATCGGGCATAGAACGTGAGGTTGACTACAGATTAAATTACATAGTAAGACACCTCCACATATGAAGTAAGTTTATATTTTATTTTATCTATTATTAATACTGGCAATTGTTTACAAGATTTTTATTTTATTTCTTTCAGTATTATTGATAATATATTTTTTCCTTTTCTTCTTTGTTTGTGTTAATTTTCTTCTTTTCTAGATGGGTACTATTTATTTTGGTTCTTTTTCTTTTAGAGTTGGGGCCACGGTGGCTGAGTGGTTAGACTGCTCGCCTCCCACCAAGGAGAACCGGGCTCATTACTCGGCCGGGTCACCGGATTTTCGCAAGTGGGAATAGTGCCGGACGATGCCGTTTGTCGGCTGGTTGTCTCGGGGATCTCCCATTCCGCCGCCCTTTGATTCCGGCGCCGCTCGCTCCATACCTCCTTCACATTCATCAGCTCTCACGATCACGATGTTAAGAGCCGCCCAATTATTTACGTGAATATTTGTTGTTCTTTCTTCATTGATTTCCATTAAAGTTGATTAATTTTATAGCTAAAATATTATTTATTGAACATAGAAAGTTTTAATTTAAATATCAGCTTGATGGTATGTAATAGATTTAACCATTTTTTTCATTAAATGTAGCAGCAATTTAATAAATGTAGGTGCATTTAATTTCATTTCAACTACAATTAATATAAAACCACCAGGAAAATCTTTGAAACAAATCTGTTTATTTGTTTCAACTGTAGTAATTACAGTAATTTTACTAAAGGCTGTTCACGATAAAATGAGCACTTTCCAAATCAACCTTAGAAAAAAGTCACTACCCTTGACTGCATATATTTTAACGCGCACACTGAGTGAGTGACATGCGCCCAGTTCTGTTGGTAACGATTGAGAGAGTAGTTCCGTCTCTTAATGGCGAATAAAAAGTGTTAGGTACTATTTATAATAATTTAAATTATTTCTGTCGCATTCTGGTTTTTCTCTAATGCATCGAGGTGTGAAAATTAGCAGATTTGTGAAATTTTCACTTTTTTTACAATTTAACACTTTCACTTGACCGACGCGTGAATGAAGTAACGAGGCTCAAGGCAACGTTAATTTTTATAAGGCGGAAGAATACACAACGTGCATACAAGTGATATCAAGTAGGGCTTTCAAAAGTGCTCATTTTACCGTTAACAGCCTATACTACAACAGGATTGCAATATGGATTACAAAAGGGGTTCGAATTATCGACCTGCAATTTCATTATAAAGCATTCATCGCCAATGTGAAGATCGGCACGCAAGGTCGAATGAGCCTAGTTGTGTGCTGCACTGTTGAAAATTTCCGTATATTTACGGAATGTTTTACGGAAATGTACAGTGTATATACAGAAAGCCAATCCATAATGACGAAAAACGGAGTTAAGTCCGTAAATACAAAATACGGAAAGTCTCCGTATTCCCTTTGGCTTTGCGTTATGGGGACGAACAATGCCGATTCTACACGAAGCTTTCTTCACCACTGTAACAAGAAAATTATAGTTTCTGCGGCATTTAAGATTATCCACGCGACTATGACCTATTCATTCAAACATTAAAAAATAGCATCAGGCATCTGTAATATTTGGCAACACTAAAAATACACAAAATTTAATAGAAACCGAATTTTATTTTGTGTTTTGAATATAAATATAAAAGTTATACCACAATTTCCTATGGAGCTTTGTAGGTGATTTGTTACCTCGCTTAAGTACAAAACATTTTAACTTTTTTAGTATCATTTTTTATACACGGTAGAACACCAGCATAACGAAAATTAAAGACATTTTCATTATCTCCATCTATTTTAAACAGGAAGTACAGAGAACAAACTTGGAAGTTGACGGAGAGGTCCCGTGAAATTCGCGGAAAGTCAGTTTCTGAAAATCAATTTGTCCGTAGTTTTACGGAGAGTTTACGGACACTTCTGGATAAATTTTTACCAGCATTTTTCCGTAAATTGAAGGAATTTTTTTTTTAACAGTGTGGGACCGCTGCGGTATACCAATTCTTCAGACTACTAGGCCTCCACCTAAGCGAATCGGGCTCCATTCGCAGCGGGGTCGCTCCCCAAATTTCGCATGTGGGAATCGTGTCGGACGATGACAATGGTCGGTGAGTTTTCTCGGGGATCTCCCGTTTCCCCCGCCTTTCCTTTCCGGTTCTGCTCCACTCTCATCTCGTTTCGCCCTGATAGACTCTCAAGACTTCTATAATAAGGGCTCCGCAGACCTGTCTCTTGAATTACGTCGCAGTGTGTTTGAAATCCGCGTTTTACTAAACGTGTTCCCATTACACCAATTTACGAAAAGAAAACACACTTCAGACGAGGTATAGGCTGTTCACGGTAAAATGAGCACTTTTGAAAGTTCTCCTTTAGATCTACTTGTATGCACGTTGTGTATTCTTCGACCTTATGTAAAATTAACATTGGCATGGGCCTCATCACTTTATGCATGCGTCCGTCAAGAAAACCATGAAATTATTATAAAAGTAAATATTCTACAAATGTGCTCTCATTTTAAAAATCAGAAAGCGTAAGAAATATGTTAAGCTATAACAAACGGTTATGTAACACTTTTTATACTATATAAAGATATGGCACAACATTCCATCCATCGTTACACTTTACTGGGCGCATGTCAGTAAGTGCGCCCGTTAAAATATATGCAGGCAGGTGCAGTGACATTTTTGAATATTGATTTCAAAAGTGCTCACTTTATCGTAAACAGCCTTTACACATAATACAATCAATACATAATGTACATTATAAATGCTGTTGGCGAGCCCTCAAACATAGCTAAAAACCGCTTTTTAATACTGTTGTATCTCGTAACATAGTGGTCGGAAACTTGCAAAATTATTATAGGTACCTGCACTGACCCTTTCTCCAAACTTTCCATCAATAAATTTAGGGTTACCTCTCAAAGTCCATAGCTACACTCTAAACGACGAGATCATTGCGCGCCATTTCAGAGCCTTGCGCGTAAAGGCTGTTCACGATAAAGTGAGCACTTTTCAAAGACCTGCTTAAGATATACTTGTGTGCGCATTGTGTCTTCTTATACCATACGTACAATTAACATTGTCATGGGACTGATCACTTTATTCATGCGTCAGTCAAGTGAAATGGTAAAATTATTACAAAATAAATATTTTCCAAATTTGCTAATTTCTATACTAATATGAATTTAAAATACAGAAAAAACTATAATTTCAGTCTTCACCAATGTTTACCAGTAGGGTCCTCGACTTACTTCTGGGACACTTGTAGAATGTCACGTGGATGGAGTGGATAATCGATTGTTCGATTAATCGATAAATCGAACATTAGATTAGTTGCTAATCTACTAGTTGATTAATTAATCAAATTAATTCGTTTAATTAATCAAATAAATTAAACAATCCTGTAATTAAAAAAAAAAAATTGTATGGTATGAAACTTCTTTGATTTTCATTGTTGTTGAAACAGTTAAGGGTGATATTGGCAGAGCAGCATCAATGTGTCCCCTGTGACTTGCTGGAGTGGACTGAACAGAGGAGTGAGTTGTAATTGTTTGTATAGGTGTTAATGTTGGTGTAAGGGTGGTATAGGGGACACTTTTATTTTTTATTTGTGGATGGAGTGAGACCATGTGACCCACTTCTGGGCCACTAGACGAGTGAGGTGTGGATAATCGATTGTTCTATTAATCGATTACGAGCGGGAGCACGTGGGTATGTTATAACTCACTACGATTTATGTTCAATTAGTCAACTGAAAAAAGTACGAATCATTTTAAAAAAATACTTTAATCATGTGATAACCACGGGTCAAATTCATTAATACGACTTACCCCGAGTACATCGCATGTGAAAGAATGGAACACAGAATTTATATTAATATTGTTACGAAATTCCTTACCAATATTTCAAACATCCGAATAAATGACATGAAACCAATTTAATTAAATTAAACAAATGTCAAACTAATATAAAATTTCAACTCACTTATCGACCACGAAGCCAGGACGTCACACTTCACAAATCAATAAAAACACACTATTTACAACCAAAATTACAACTACAAGCCCAGACAAGTAAATTCTTCCCCTAATTTAATGGCCTCCCCCACTGGTTCACGCAGCCCAAATCTCAAGGTGTCATAAGAATTTCCCTTTAACAAAAATCCCCTCCAACACGGATGCACACTCACACACATACACGTAGTCACACGTAGTTCACCCTCATCGGCTCTCAAAACACACATCAAGGAACTTTAACATAAATGATCACCCAAACATCTGTTTTTAAAAACCCTTAAGTAAAATTATATCACAAGAACGTCTTTTGCTAGCTACACACTCGCACATACTTCGTTAATTCACACGTTAAAAACACAATACAGCGACCCTGTTCTTACAAAACATTTTCCAATAGCCGCATTAGTCTCAATGATTGCATGATTAAATAAAACCGAAGCATATATCCCAACATGTCAGACTTTTATAAACGAATAGAGAAGTTTATTAGCTAGGAAACGTTCATTGACTTGCATAACACATAACACATAATCATGGATTGAAAAACAATTCCAAATGACCAAGAATATGAATGTCGCCATTAGTACCAACTAATATCCTATACAACCGAATCCGATCACCAAATTCCATCTTCATCTTCTTATATGAATACATAGACACTTTACCAAAAATGCTAATTACAGCAGTATTTTATGCCTTGCCCTCAAGAACTGGAAAAGTCTTCCAACACATTATCCTGTTTAGATCAATCTCATTAATATCCTTTGTTGAGGCTCCTTCTCGACATGAGATCATCTAAAGAAACACATTTACAACAAACCACTTCTAGCTTTAGCAGTTATTCCTTGAAGACCAAAACGGTACAGAAAAGACAACAAAATTAACTCTCTTCTATATCAATGATCTTAATTGTCCAAGACCCATCATCTTTATTCACATCCATAGGAAAAGACACAATATTACGATAAACCTCCCTCAGGTAATAACCAGAAGAACGAATCCGATTCATGTCAGGATGAAATCTGCAAAAAACACATAATCAATTCTGTCAATTATCTCAAAAGTTCATATAATATTCAGAAAGGAATTAAACTATTAATACAACACAGATACATATCTCAAAACAAGATAAGAACACAAAAAAATCGAAAACGGAAAAAAGTCTAGGATTAGCCCGCACTTCTACTTTAACCTACTCGCTCGGCATTTAACATGCGAATGGTGAAACTGCGTGGCAACACTCCGTAGCTCTAGACATTGCCGCTACATGCTGGGACCTTATCACCGAATGTACTTCCAGGCGCCACCAAGCTGCCACTTTCGGGAAATAAACAACTTCCAGTTACAACCAAGCACAATGCACCGTCGCAACTGATAACAAAATCCTATTACATAAAACACACACAAGTGCAAATATGTTGGCCAACATAAACATTTGATCCACAGACTTAACAAACATAATTACTTCATGAACTTCATTATATAACTGTTTTCAGTCAATTATTCAATAATAGAAACAATTTCGTTCATATGTGAATTATTCCCAGACTCTCTCGAAGCACTGAGAAGTTTTAATCTATTGACCAATTCATCAGGATTGTTCCAATATACAGGAGAAAACCAATCGCCAACTTCATCTTTATATATTCCACTTCCGAAAATATAATCCAATAAATGTAGTTTCGGATGATTTTCATCATCATCTGAACGATTATTTGTATTCGTTCGACGAATAAGTTCTCTATATTTCTCCAAATCGATGTCGGAATAACCATTCGGCTCGTTTTTAAATAATTCAAACAATCCTTCACTGACATTAGTTATGTTTTAACCTACTTGAATTCTATTTTCAGGCAACACTTAATTACCGAATTTCCCCAGAAACCATATATTTCCATGTCAATATTCACCAAATACTGTATCGCACATAGACGAAGTTTGTTTTATGGCTAAATAATGTCGTGTTAATTAGATCAGCTTTTTCTTCTTAATAGGATCATCAGATTTAATTACCACTGGTGTTTCCTTAAATGTATTTCGCACAGAATGTACTGTATCCATTCTACTTGTAACAGGTTTAAATATTTCTTCGTTCAAAATATCCAGTTCCATTCGAGCACATATAGCTTGTAAACATTTCGCCTTTACAGCAGATATGACATTATGTAATTCTGAAGCAGAGTCAGATATTTTGTTTGTTTACATTAATGTTCCAATATCGCTATACAAATTAAGTTGTTAATTTTCTCGCCCGTGTATTAGGTCAATTAGTTTGCATTTTTTTCAATCTTAGAGACTTTGCTCAAAAGTATGTCTAATTTACTCACAGTTTTAACCCTCAAATCGTTTTTAAAATAGTTTATTCGATATTTCAAATCGTCAAGTTGATTTTTCAATTCAATTTACGTAGCTAAACCAGATGTTTTATTGATTAATTCAACAATTACATACTGCATCATTTTGTCCATTTGCGTAACAAATTGTTTTGTAATTGTAGTGCTTACCATTTCATTAATTACATTTTGAATGTTCATTTGTTCTAGTTTCTATAGTTTGCAACACAATCATCATGTTTGCCAATATTTCTGAAATATAACTAATATTAGAAGACAATTTTGTAATATTTTCAATTATGTTTATTAATTTCTCTTTCATATTGGTCGATTGCGATTTAAATACGTTAAGTTTAATGGTGTTTAAGTCTTCCACATGATGGTTTTTTTACAGTGTCAGTATCTTTCACAGCTATACAAACATTTCGTGATATATATCTTTCAAACCACAGTTCCCATCGCGATTTCTCGTTAAACAGGAATTGTAATGATTGTTTTTTATACCACTATGTCCGAACTTTGAAATACTCACTATTCTTAATTGGGAAGTAAAAAACTCTCGAATCCAAACCTATATCTTTCTTTGTATAGGGGAAGCAGAAAGCCGTATTTTTCTTTCCAAAAGTAAAAACACGTATTTTTAAAATTTGTAATTGTCATATCGCCTAAAATGTGATTATTTAAAATATGTTGCAGATTCATACTGTCCATTTTAAACACAATAACAATATTTCCACTATCGCACAAAGTATGTTTGGGTTGTGCCTAACTTTGTGATAGATAAAAAAAATCGACATTTGAATGTCGACCAAAACTAAAGAATTGCTGTATTTCACCCTGCGGTTCGCACCAAACAACGTCAAATGTAAATATGGAATAGAGTATTGCTTCTTTTGGAGCTATAATTTATTCATTATTTGTAAAAGGGAGATATCGCATTCCTTCAATTAACGACAAAATAGTTGGTAATAGTTAATATTTCTTTTGTTGTATTGTTTTGGAAAAAACATATATGTTTTCAAATTTAAGTCCATTTGGATGCTCCAACAGCGACATAATAACACAAGTTTTTCCACATGAAGAAGGGACATTTATTATACAACGTATATTTGGTGGTACAAGAATACCATGTTTCTGTTCAGTTACCTTTCCTTTTGTATTTAAAATTACCAGCATATGTATATTTTGTTTTATAACCTTCATTTCTACAGCATTACATAACATACTAAAGTAAAAACCATAAATGTGGGTCTACATATAAGTTCATGCTGAGTTGAAAACAATGGCCCATACTAAACTTAGCAAAAATGTATGCAGAGTATGGAACACGTTGATTAATAAATTACCATTTGAATTGCATTTACCAAAATACAATTATTGCAGACCTGGAACAAAACTTGCATAATATCTGGCATGGAACGATACAAGGAATAAACACTTTGGATAACGCTTGTAAATAACACAATATCGTATATGATCGAACAAACAATTTGAAAGAAAGACATATAGCAGATACGATTCTAGCAGATAAAGCAGCAAATATAAGGAAGAATCCATCTGCATCACAGGTGATAAGCTAGGCGCCTGGGTTGTTGAAAATGGCGAAGTTGAAAAGAAGCATGGGCATAAAATGCAAAACGATACAAAAAACCAAGAAAGGAGGCATATTGCCATTCTAATTTCCAGCATTATTAGCTCTTGGAGCTTTAATAGATTTCAGCTCTTGCTAAATCAAGTTTATCAAGTGGTAAAGGAATGTGTCTTAAACCATATAAAGTCTCTCAAGAACAAAAAAACTCTAAACATGGAAAGAAATGCAGAAAGACCTAAATAGTCTTCCAAGACTTGCATTAACAAAGATACTGATGCATTTGTAAAGAAAATGGATATTCCCTATTTACAAGGTGTGTATATGAGAGACTAATTACCAAAGAAACCAAGCCTTCGCAAATGTATGATTGTTAATTTAGATTCGAAACAAAATGAAGGAACATGTTGGGTTGCATTAATCAAAAACATAAATCAATCATTGTATTATGGCAGTTTTGGCGATTTACGTCCACAAAATGCATTTAAGGCACAATTACAAAGTGGAACAATTACCAAATACTGTCAATTGTGGCCATTTATGTTTAGGTTTTTTGACTATAAATAGGCTATAGAAGTCAATGTATTACTAACAATGTTTTGTAATATGTCAATTAGGTTGATATTAAGTGGAAATTCATCACAATTGCGGTCTGTATATTTCCAAGCTTTGGAGTTATGTGGAGAATGGCAAATAACTCTAATCAAATTAGTTACTTACAACAGCATACCAAACATTGATATAGACAATCAATCATTTACATTCAACAATGGTGAAAAAACATAAAATTGTGATACTGGTAGGATCTTGTGAGTTGAATGACTTAGAAATGTTCATTAAAGTGACATTACCTAAAAATGTACCATTACAATTACGTGGAAATCCAAATACATTAACTAGTGTGATATATAGTAATGTCGACATCGATTTCACAGAAGACAATTCCATTGAAAATATGTTAGGTTACAAACAGAGAGTATATCCAGCTAATCAATTGCACTAATTGTCAAAACAGGTTAATATATTGCCGGTTAATGTATGTAGTATAAATGCTATTATTGTTGGTGGTTCATATTTGAATGGAAAACTGACATATACACTACATGAATTCATGTGTGCAGTGACTCCAGGATATAAAAGAATTGAAAAACTGAATACATTCATATATCTTAAAGTGATAGTTAAATGAGTTGATGAATTAGTTGTTACAATTGTCAATAAAGATGGTAAACTGATTAATTTTCGAAACAAAGAAATTGCTATTTGATTATATTAAAGAAAGCTATATAAATATGTGCATTCTGTGTTTATTACAATCAAAATGGGTATTCTGTATAATAGTCAATATGCTCATAAAGTATTTAAAAACTATGTTTCTAAAAAGAAGTATTTCGAAGAAAGGAGCTATAAAAAGATGTAAACAGAGGCATAAAACAATCATTTCAAACAAGATACCCATAAAGTTAACATAGGATAACAAATTGTTTTCAAAGGAATTAAGATATACCATTAATAGAAATGAAGACATACTTAATATATAAAAACCAATAAGTTATGATGACCAATCACCAACATGGAAAAACAAGTATATGAACCATTTCGAGCAGAATCATTTATGTTTTCATCGGAAGTAAGGATTGCTATACAAAATTACGATATTTACACATTACCATCGAAATCAATTTTAAGGTTTAGAGGAACAATTAAAAAGACAGCTGGCACAACTAATCCAGTGACTGCAGGAATAGTGAGAAACAGATTACTTCATTTAATCGATAGAATTGCATATCTGCTCATCAGCTAAATGGTGTTCAAATTGACCAATCACAGGATGTTGGAATTACTTCCACTGTAAACAATCTTTATACAGAGCTAATGGCTGGGTAGAGCAATGCTAATAATTTAATACTACAAATATATCCATGTGGAAAATATGAAGTTGTTGTACTGTTAAGTATGGTTTTGGGCTTTGCTGAGGACTATAAATATATAATATTAAATGCTAAACAAGAATTAGTTATTCTAATTGGTAACACACATTTTAATGCTATATACATAATGGCTAATAAAGAGTAAGGTGTAACATTTGAATTGAATAGTATCGAATAGCTAATGCCACATATTGAAATTAACACTTGTGAATGTGTAAACTTTTTGAAATATACCAAAAAAGGGAAGCATCTAGATATTGCATTCTGATTGTGGACTTCGGAGACATTTCCAGCCCTACCAACATCACAAAAAATAGTATGGAATGTGAAGTCAAGTTTTTCATCTGAGAAACCTAAATTTGTCATTATTTTTTTTCAAACAAATCGACAAAACAATTTAAAAGCTGATAGATCAGTATTCATTCATTGTGATATGAAAATTATTTAACTCTATCCAAACAATCAAGCTTATCCCTATACCAATTTAAATGCAAACTTTGGAAATGGGGAATTCCTTATTTGTTACTATATGTACTCAAAGTTCCAGGAAATGTATTATAACAAAATCAACGTACCAATCCTAGAGACTGAATAATTTAAAATCAGTGGAATGTTATTTGTATTTGATGTAAGCTAACAAGATGACATAATTACCAATATCATAATAGTTTCACGAATTGAAATTATTGCAAATACACCAATTCTGGCAAATACGCAAGCTTATGCATTGATAATTCATGATAGAATGGCAAGCTATACTGTAAGAGATAAGCTTGTGCAAATAATGACTTGAATCAATATAATAGACACAGTATTAACAGCATGTTTTACAATGTGCAAGGATTTCAATCCCCAAAAAAATGTGTAATTAAAGAATTAACTATAACTGACATGGAAGATCATACAACTTTATTCAGCTTCAAATCAATGTTCGACTGGAAAAATCTAAGTCCTGAATACAAGAATACAAATAAATGGTTACTAGACATTATCATGGTTTAACCTGGGAAAGTGAGTGTATGGAGTATGAGAATATTGAACATATTTTCTGGCAATATTGAAATAACTGATAAATATGCATTGGTGGAGTGGACCAACAATGCATTTTGCAAAGTGTATTGAATGGGAAAGTAACAGATATTCAAAAAGAATACAATTGCCCATCATTCAAACAATTATGTAAAACATACTGATCTAATTCAAAATTCTTCTCTGTAGAGGAAAACTAAACTAGTACTAAAATTGACATTGATGACTCACTGGGTCGAAACAGACTATTTTGATTCTCCCCCTGAGTTACCCATGGATATTATATGAGTGATATGGCATTATCTGGAATGAATGAAATTCAGTACATAAAAGTACTTGGTTTATGCAATGCAATACTCTGTAAAGATGGATCAAGACAAGAATGAGGTCTTGTGCTCATGCACACAGAAATTACAGTGCAAATTGAATATTACCAAGTTAATTGCACATTGGAGTAAAACTTGTAGAAAATATTTTGGAAAGTAACAGTTTTGCTCTTTTTGTAAACAAGTCTTTTTTTTTCCCCACTCTACTACTATTTTCATTTCTGGAAACTCTTGTTTCATTTTAAAAATACCCAATATACATTAGAGGGTGAAGAATTGTACTGTATTAATATCTTGTTCAAATATGTCAATTACCATTGATGAAATGAATTTGCACTTTTAACAGACTGTAAAATACTACTGCAATACAATCAAACAGATGTAAATACTAGAAATATTGTCAAAGGGAAGAAATGTCGTAAATGTGTGTGGGTTTTGTAAACATCTATTCTTATGAAAATGTACTTTGTGGCAAAATAAATGGTTTGAAACTACTTTTTTTTTGTGTTTTACTGACATTACGAATGCATTAATTGTAATATTCCCACATTCTAACAACAAAATGTTATGTGCATTTAACAATCAAATTTAGATGTGTTTGAAGGTTAATGATAAAATGATAATAAATTTGAAAGCAATTGACTACTTAAACATATTTTCAAATGAATAATGCACCCCAATTGCTTCCTAGAATTTATAATTCCTCGAATTACATACAACTACCTATAAAAGAAGTACACATTTCAGTTCCATTCTAGACTTGGAAGAGTATGGATACAATGATGGCTTTACTGTGTCGCTTGTTCGGGAAACCTTTTATAACTCTGAGGAACTTACAACATCACAAAAGAACAAAATGTGGAATTAGCAATTCAAGAATGCAGTTTCGGTGATTTTTCTGTCAGAGACAGTTTTCTCGAGCCGATAATTTGAAGAGACATTATAGATTTGCAGCACTGTATCACAATAAGCACCTCACATAGTTTCTCATGCAGCTCCTCAGGTAGTTAGTTATCTCCCCACACTGCTCCTCACAAAGCTCCTTATTTTGCTCCACAACCTGCTCCACAACCTGAGCCATCACCACAATCTGCTCCACATGCTACACAATCAGTTCAACAGACTATACTACATTTAAAATTTCCTACTGTACCCACTGTATTTCCTCCAAAATGTCGCAACATTTATACAGGACTAGGAAGTATATCGCTTACCGCTTTGTCCCACCTCAATTATGAAAAACTAAGCACAGCTTTTGCAGGCAGACTGACAAACGCTAGGATACATAACGATCAAATAGATACTGATATAGACTTTCAAAGATTTTTCTCAATGTGTAGGAAGCCTCTGCTAGAATTAACTAAAACATCACCTCGACCAATATGCCTTAGTGAAAATATATCCTGTAAATATTCGAAATCCATTACAGCAGAGGAATCCTCTACAGAAACTTTCTACTTTCAAACTCAAGCGCTCCCCATTCTACATTCCACAAATATTAGTGACCTTCATAACTCTACCATAGTATCTTACTTAATGTCCAGACTTGAAGAATTTAGTGTTTGTGGAAGTGGGTGGACTTTACAACTAATAACAGAAATTAATGTACACATCTCCCAATACCGACTATCCACAGCTGGTCAGTAGTAATCCAACTTTGTGTCTATAAGAAGTTATGTAATCCAGTGCTGGTACCTCACATCACCGTCATCAACTCTCAGGACCTCGATGTTAAGAGCCATCAAATTCTCTTCACTCACTCTGTATCATAATAAATTCAGCTAAGCCACCTTCAATGAGTGAACTATGTTCCATCTGCCTCAAGAATGTGTGAATCTTGTAATCTAACAGTCAGCAAATAACTGATTCTCTGTGAATAAAACCATTTTACATATTTGAGATAATTCCGACTTTGTCTCCCTGCATCATTAACTAAAATGTTAACACCAGCATCGTCTTCAGATATTAACTTCACTATGTCAAAGCATATTGTTTAAATGAATAATGAATATTGCTTGTATTTGTGAATAAATATTCCAGAAAGAAATGTTTGTTTGAAACAATGGAATATAATAAATTGTATTTAAAACTGATGGAGTGTTTCATTCAACACCAAACAGACTATATATCTTAAAGAAATGATTGAATCATTGTTTTTCTCACCAGGCATTACCAACATACCTATTTTTTTCACTGTTTTTCTATTCAAATTGTTTATAAATGAAGTATTGTAATTTATAGATAAAATATTAATATCATTTCAATTTAACAGGAAAAAAAGTAATTTTATGAACACAAGTATAAAACGCTTGTGATACATTGCGTATTTAGGAAATAACTAAACACGCCATACATGGGGAGATTTTTCAAAGGTTTGATTCGAAAATGCCGAAGAAACCGTGAATGGACTATAAATACTGGAACGGGCGTTTTTTTTAACATTTACTATACCAACATATAGGTCATAATGTAAAAAACATAATTATGCTTAACTTGATTATAGCTGCTTTTCAGACTCGGTCGAAAGATGTTCACTAACGTTTCAAAGTACGGTTTTGTATAAATAGTGACATAACTTAAGAGTTCAGATGACGAAGTTTTTCAGTGGTACTGTAATCGTAATTTTTCGATCCTTGTTAATATAATTTTGTTTCTGGTGAAATGGTATTTTCCATACTTGTGTTATTTTGTAGTATCTGGAGCAGAGAGTAAAATATAATCTTTCATGAAATTACCACTGGAATTTTATATTCTTTCTGAGAGAGAAAGAGAGTTAAATTAGAGAGGTATCGGGTCCCCCATTTTTACGGTTCTGAAGAACTACATTTGCATTTAATAGAATAGTGAAAAACAATTCCAATCAAACTAATCCGCCACGCTGAGCAGACAAAGGTTTTTATTTTATACAGTGCTTTGAACAAAATTGGTCAATCCAGTTAATTTTGAGTTCTTTTTTTTTTTAGCGAGGTTTTGTTATTGGCGTATTCAGTAACACGCCTTACGTAAAATATGAAATGCAAATGTCATAGAACTAACAAACGGTACGAAAAACACAGCAGTCCATTAGAGGTAAATCCTTGGTCAGAGATGGTCACATGATATCGTTTTAAACCCTCTCAAATTGTGAACTAGTTAAACTCACCATAGAGACAAAGTCAGTATTCAGGAAATCCCTCGCAAAACACGCTCTGCTATGCCCATACATTTCATGAATTCATGTGAGGACAACTTAAACCTCAACGGTACATTAGAATATCTGCTTCCACCAACAGCGAATCGGCAAGATAAAACAAAGACAGGGTCATGTGACACATTTTCAATTGGGACTACTACCTGGATCTCGAGTACACGAAGGACTATGGAGCCTACTTTGTTTTCAGGTCTCTTGACTATAACTGCTGATATAGGCTGTTCACGGTAAAGCGAGTACTTTGAAAGCCTGTACGCGCATTTCAGAGACACCCGAATTTCGCGAAAATATTTTCCGTACATGCTAGATTTTAACACCGTACGGGCGTGCCAGCAGTTTTCTTTTGCTCATTGGAGGCATGTGTCTTTGAGAAGACATTTTCTTGCTTGTTTGACCAATCAGAATTAGTCTACGCCGTCACGGTGCGTCTGTGATTCGCGGACAGGTACATAAAACGCGTAACGCACATATCATCCAAAGACGAAATCGGATCTGAGCTTAAAGTATTATGAAATACAACTGGTCGTCAAATATTTTCACGGAATTCCGGTACCCGAATACATTGTTCTATTCAAGGGGATTCGATATTAATTAGTCGATAATATCTTGTTTATCCTTCCGCCATATATAAAATTAACACTGCCTTGGGACTGATCACTTTATTCATGCGCTTGTCAAAATGTAGGCTACCTCTGAAACGGTTAGCAAAGTGAACATTTTACAAATTTGGTAATCCTTATACATAGACGTATTTAAATTAAGAGTAGAAAGCAAAATAAATTGTTTCAGTAGTCATAAATGATTATCGTACCTAACACCCTTGATTCAACGTTAAGACGTGGAACTACGTTTACTCCGTCACTACGGACTTTATTGAGTGCACATTTTTCAAAGGTTAGTTTCAAAACTTCTCAGTAGGCTGTATATAGCCTATACTTCGCATGACAGTACGCCTAGGCGCTAGCGATCTTCTTGGGTTCCTCATTAAATCACAAAAACGTTCCTAATAATTCCATTAAATGATAATACACTCTGAAGTACGCTAGTTAGCAAAACGTCTACTCGATAATATGCCTTAATCATTGTATTTGCTGATTCTTCGGTTACGCTGTATATGATGTGTAGTAAAGTTTTTACGTTTTTAATAGTACGTTATTGTGTGTGTTTAATTTTTTTTTCTTCGTACGTCTATTATCTATTAATTGATATTTTGGATACTTGGATCATTCTTGTATGTAAATAGGTTTCTCCTTTGATATACTATATGTAAGTAGACAAATCTCTGTAAATTTTTGTATATGTTTTCAGCGTTAAGTTGACTGAAAATACTTTCTCTTTTGTAACTATTGTTCCATGGACCTGTTCTGCGTTCAACATACGTATTGTAAGACGTCGAAACCCACATTTGCTGTTCAAATGAAAACATCACAAAAATTTGGATACTTTATTCCTTGTTGGCTAGCTTCATACAGTTCCTACGAAAAACTTTTACTTCAAATTACACCATTAATGAGATAAAATTAATAAGTGCTGGAGGAGTCCCGGACTTCTTTAGGAAACAATTTCATGTCTATGATAGGGGCACGAAAATATAGTGGGGGGGGGGGGGGGTGGTTTCAAAAACTCAGTATTCTTTCCTTTAGTATATTCTCGGTTACTTCCAACTTTTCTGAAGCCCTGTTCAAGTTCCACTATCAGGATATTCCTCGCCTTATGCAAACAAAGCTTACCTAGATCAAGGAAATTACACCAGAGGGTGGCGTACCACATTTGTTTGCAGTAAATGGAATAATGATTTACATGAGAACTATTTCTTACTGGGCATTACCAGCATACCTGCTTCCTCCCTGTTTTTTATTGATGGTAAATGTAAAAGAAATATTATAATTTATACCTACAATATAAGTAAAAGTTCATTTTAACCAAAAGTGTGATACTTTTACGTTAACAGAAGTATTAAAAGATTATTGTATATACACGACATATTTAGGGGGGGGGGGGAAGCCAAGCACGTCATAGGGTTATCTTTCCAATTGTATTTTATTGCATAGAGCTTATTAATGTCCCCCGCTGTTATACCTGAAGGTTTATCAGGAGACGACTTACAAACTAACTCATGACGTAACTTAAACTAACACCCATGCCTTATCTGGGATTTGAACCTAGGACCTCCGGCACCCCAGGCCGGCGGCGCATCAAACGAGTGCGCCACGGAAGGGCGGCGTGATTTTCCAAAAATTTGATCCTAAAAAGCGTGGAGAAACCGTGAATAGACTATAGTAATGTAGTTACTATAGTCTATAGTTACTATAGTCAATAAATATATTTCATTGTAGCCTTAGACGTTAAATTCAGATGGTGAAGAGATTAACTTAACGAAAAATAAGATGCTTTCATGTTAACAGATGTATTAAACGTTTGTGATACATGGAATGTTTAGGAAATAACTAAACACGGCATACATGGAGTGATTTTTGAAAGGTTCGATTACAAAAGTTTGAACAAACCGCGAATAGACTATACATGGCAATATTTATTTGAAAATATGGCGATGGGATAAATTATGGCTGCTGGGAGAAAGTAGCAAGGGCTCCAAAAGTGCTCACTTTAACGTGAACAGCATATAAACACACGTGAGTAGTAATGACGCAGTACGGAACTGCACGCACACACTTCACGGATGGGGTCTCACGAGCGCATTGTCAGTTGCAACGCTGCCCCGCGGCCGACGTTAAGTCACGTGTGAAATTAACCCCCGCGCCCTCCGCCAATGAACGGCACCAATTAACTGTCGGCCCCTCACTCTGGCCACTCGGCACCGATTCCCCCCGGTAGTTAATTAGTTCGACGGAACATGTACTGGGAGATGAACATCTGTTCGGTGTAGGCACATCCGTGGCATGGAATGCTAAGGCGGTTGCATGTTTCGAAAGCAGCGAGATTTTGGTATAGGCTATTCACATAAAAGTGAGCACTTTTTGAAGCCCTCTAATTTGGAATAATAGTCAATAAATATATTTTACTGTAGTCTTGGACGTTAACGTTCTAGTGCTGTGAAATATATACACTTTGCTTACTAATTACATGCTAATATTTATTTTAAAGAGTGGTGGAAAGATAAAATATGACTGATAGGAAAAAAAGTAACTAGGGCGTCAAAAGTGCTCACTTTAGCGTCAACAGCCTATATGGAGAAATAAATGTTAAATAAATTCTGTTTTAGAAACCAATTTTGATTATATAGGCATGAAACAAATTTCTAAGTGTGAGAAACGATATTTTTAAACTCTGTATCGACGCAAATATTGCAGTATGTTTTCCAGTAATTTTTAATTAAATTATAAATATTTCTTTTTTTTTTTCTTCTTCCAGGAAACAGGCTACACTTTTGTATTACAAAAGGCTTCGATTGCAAAGAAGCACGTTTTTTTTCTTCAAAAAATTCTTTGGTGTTAGATATATGATCTAACTTGAACAGGAACGCCAAAACAAACCGAATTTCATTAAGGTGCGTTTCCCTATATCAAATTATCTCTGATATGAAACCAGGCAAGAGCCTTGAGAGTTCCGCCTGCATTGAACTGTGCTGTAGTGTGTTAGAAATACTGCAGGGTTTTTAAACGAAACTATTAAACGTACCCCCAGTATGTTTACCTACGACAGGTCATCACACCCCTGACGAGGCCGGAGTGGTACTTTAAAGTTACCACGCATACTGTAAATATTATTTTTGATCCCTCCTATAAAGTTAAAAACGGCTTTTCCGGACTGTCGTATCTTAAAACGTATTAGTCAGGTACGAGTCAAACCACTTATAGGCTATTCACGGCAAAATGAGCACTTTTGAAAGCCCTGCTTAAGATCTATTTTTAAGAACTGAAGTATAAACGTACATTAACATAATAAATTAACTCGAAGCCGTCTTATTTCCTTGTGTCAATATAGCCAGAATATTACTATAGTTTATGCACGCCATCTTACTGAAAAACGTACACGTGGCTTGCCTGCTGTACATGCGTCTCACAATGCCAAGTGTCCTGCCATATGTATGTGCTGCTCGTGCTGTAGGCCTATTCCAAGTACTTAATATTATCATAAAATATGAACAGATAGGATATTACCATGCGGCACTGAATAGAAAATACGCGACGTGTGGAATACGGTAGTGTACTATTGAGTTGTTTGCATAACCATACACGCCTATAGGCTTATATAACAGTGTGAAATAAAAGCATATGTTGATAACGTGTTTTAGGATAGGTATATTGTTGGTAAAATTTATTACAACTGAGCAGTGTGATAGTTTTTCCCCTGAGGAAAAACGTGTGCTTGCCCCTTGCAGGCTCGAGAACCAGACGTTCGACGCGAAGAACACTCACCTTAGTTTACCACACTTACTTGAGACCAGTGACCATTTGTCACACTCGGAAAATTATGTAACTTACTTTCTATAAGGGCATGCAGAAATAATGCAGAACTGAGTTATCAGTGAAGGCGAGGAAGTGAAAACAATTATTCTTGCAAATAGGAAAAGACGCCAGACTATATGAAGTTTCCAGCCAAATTGTTTTATTTCAAATTCAGTTTCCTTAATTTAATTGACATGTATTCTGGCTGTAAATGAAACTAATAAAAAATCCGCTGAAAGATGGTGGCAGAGAGAGCGATGTCCTAACTGAAATTACCCGCCTAGCCCTACGCTATCATGCTAGCCAATGGGGGTGCAGGATTCAAACCTGCCAGCCAACCGGAAGGCTTCCTACTCAAACAGCTAATCTGACACACTCCTGACGACCTAATTCCCTATGTCAAAGAGTTACGGGTCTCGTAGAAGGTAATAAAAATAGCACAATAAATTCCCTGAAACAATTACAATGGCGCGAGACCAAGAAAATAAATGAAAATATTGAATTATTAATTAAAATACAAACAAAAATAAAATCTAGCTAACTAAGGAATTTACACATAAATTATAGCCATTCAAACAGCTAATTATTTAAAATCCTAAACGTACGAAAATTAATAAAAATAAATGAAAATGAAACATATGTGAAAAACGTATGCAAATTACAGTGTTTGACATTGACAGTGTAGAATGAGTAAAAATATACGTAGATTATAATAATGAATGCAGAAATTGCAAAAGTTTATGTTAGACATGTTGTGTATTTCCTCGCCTTATGTAAAATTACCATTTCCATTGGCCTCATCACTTTATTCGTGCGTCGGTCAAATGAAACTCTGAAATTTTTTAAGAAAGTAAATCTTTACAAATCTGCTAATTTTTACACTTAAACGCATTAAAAAAAAACAGAAAGCTAAAAAAAAATAATTTTAAGTTATCATAAATGGTTAGCTAACACTTTTTATTTGACGTTAGGTTATGGAACTACTTTCCACCCATCGTTACCAACTTTACTGGGCGAATGTCACTCAGTGCGCCCATTAAAGCACATGGATGCAGGGGTAGTAACATTTTCTAAGGTTCATTTCTTAAGTGCTCACTTTATCGTGAACAGCCTTTAGGAGCCTGCATTGAACTTTGCTACAGACTCTTCATCAATAAAATGAGGGGGTTACCCGTTCAAAGTCCCACATATTACTCGCTAGTTCAGAGCTCTGCGCGTAGCCGCGATGGCACTCTTGTAGCGCGTGCCAGTGTGACCCTTATAGATCCCACGCTTCTCGGGGGGGGGGGGGGGAAGAGAGAAACGATGCAGGCAGGTTGTCCCCATATATTTGTATAACCGCATATTTATATAAATGTTGTCACACTTGTTTTACAGAGGAATTTTCGGAATTTATACCTCAACAATACGTTAATAACAATTTTGAACACCTCATTACACTGTTACAAATTCACTGCGTTCGTTATTCTCGGAGCACTGATTGAAGATACAAAAATGTTTCTTTTCTTCCATCAGTTCTCCGAGAACAATGAAGGCAGCGAATATCTAACAACGTAAAAAGGCGTTGACAATTAATATTTACGTCTTGTCGAGCCAAAAATTTCGGCAGACCTTTTGGAAAACGACTAATATCGAAAATCGGGCAAATATGCTGCATTCCGGCGGCTCACCCAATAGAAAATCTTTCGCGGTACGCAGTAGCCAATCAGGCGCAAGGTCATCTCCAGAGGCTCGGGTGTCCAATCACCGAATGTGCACGCCCGCGACGGGCGTACTGAAGAGAAGTATCAAGTGAAAATGTTGGTCACGTGTGTAGAGATGGTGATTTATCGCGGGAATAGTTGACTGTTTGCTAGGATTCAACGTACTGTACACATGTCCAACAGTTTTCTTTCCTTATTGGCTGTCATGCACGTATGCAGCTACTACCCCATTTCACTGGGCCAATGAGGAGTCTGATGCTAGAAAGCAGAACGTTTGTGGTTGGCCTAAAAAGAATTTAGCCGAGTCGAAACATTGTTAATCAAATCATAAAATAATAAACAAGCTATAATGATATCGAAGATATGTTGACTCAAAAATTTTCACGGCTTCCATCATCCCAACACGTGGGAAATATTTCAGAAAGAAAATAGGATTTGTTGGCAAAGGCTGTTCACGCTTAATTCAGCACTAATGAAATAAAATTATAAAAAATGTTACTGCCCCTACCTGTATGTATTTTAACGGGCACACTGGCTGTCTTAAGACCAGTAAAGTTGGTAACGATGGAGGGAAAGTAGTGCCATTCCTGAAAGTTGAATTAAAAGTTTTAGGTAAACATCCGTGAATACTGGAATGATTTATTCCTTTTTCTTGATTTGTTTGATTCTTTTATGTGGAAGAAATAGCAAATGTGTAAACTTATTTACTTTTCTAATGAATCTTCAGTTTCACTCAACCGGCGCATGAATAAAGTAATCATGCCCACTTCAACGTTAATTCTACATATAGGTGTAAGAATACACGATGCGCATAGAAGCAGATCTTTAGCAGAGCTTAAAAAACTGCTCCGTTTACCGTGAACAGACTATACGGGGTGGTTTACTGTTTGATAAAATATGGGAAGAAATAAATAGTAAAATAAAATAATAAGTTTCTATTAATTTTATGGCAAGAAAAAGTTCTTATATCTCGCAACATCCATAACAAAGGAACCACTGCACCATTGAACTTCTTTATACTTATTTATTCTATGTTCTCGTTCTACGACTTAGAGCACCAGTTGAAATTTATCGGTGTTTCCCACCACGGCGACCCGGCCTTGGACACCCACCAGGCAGGGTCGTCCAGTATTTCCTAAAGCGAGTTCATTGGTCCATGTTGCTGTTAGCCCGTAGGTTTCCTCAGGGTTCTTCCGTTTCTACACATACTTTCATTCCATCGTTGCTTAGTTTAAAACTCACACCTTTCTCATCGAATCATGGAAGGGCCCATTCGCCGTCTACGTGCCTTGCAACCTTACTGAATTCATTACTAAGGGCATTCTTCGTGTAGGGCTGTGCGGTATGCACGTTCAAATACAGTTTCAATACATGCCACGCATAACGATATCGATACAATTGTATCGCTTCCGCACAGTATCGAATATCAATTGAGATAAACCGCAAATATTGCGTGTATTGATATTATCGCAAATATCTGAATAATGAATATCGCTCATAACGTTTCTGTAACGAATCATATTGTCTAAATTACACTTGCGGTATCGAAATTTTTTTAAAAATATTTTATTAAAATTATCATTGCCATTTGCAACATCGATATAATCAAATGTGGCTGAAGTACGAAACATCAGGTTATGCACATGGCCCTTCAAATTTGGACCGCATTGCATTTGTGAGTTTATAAAACGTATATTATATTGACCGATATATTGTTATTTCGCACAGTTTGGCTGGCAGAACTGTCCCCGTTGTTTGGGGATGGAAGCCATTTTTGTACTCTACGTCGGAAGGTAATACACAGTAAGACGAAATATCGAGTTTATCCAGATACCAACGATGATATAACCAAAGTCATAGACTAAAGAGAACAATGGTTTTCGTTTCTACGCACGCGCCCATTGAAAACTTTCCAAATCACGTATGTAATACTTGAAGTAAATATGACGTAGACAGCGGATATCAGCTGCACAGTAGCTAATCTCCATGCACAAAACTGAACTGCTTTTCTTCCTACATGACTGTCACAGCGTCGTGGTTTCGACTGAGGTTAGCGCACTGTTTACATAACAGTGCTTTGGTGTGTCACTATTCTTGGCTAAGCTGTTACTCAAAAACGATGCAAACAATTTATACGAAATTCTTTTATTCTGCCTTAATAATGATTTCCCCTCGTAAAATCAAACGCAAACAAATAGCGCAGTAACAGCACTGCTGAAATGCGTGAATTCGACATTTGTTCTGGCGATTCCTGAACCAGTGCTCGGGACATGCACAGGATATGAAAAACGGTTTACTCTATCTTGGTTATTGTTTTGTGCGCGCAGCGTAATCCCTAGCGAAAGCGAGGCCAAGCGCAAGAACTTTTTCGAGGCCCTTTGTTCTAAACTAGTTGATACATCCCTACCACAACGCAATCATATTTCCAACAATAAGCATATGTCATAAACAAAAGTATTAAAATATTTTTTTATCGTGATATATAACTTACAACCAAACGAATGCCAAACATTTTTTTTTTATTTAATAGGAAATAAATTCCGGGCCCGAAGTACTATTAGGCGCGAGGCCCTATGTTACCTCACCTGCCACTCGCCCCTAATGACGGTCCTGTGTGCACGATACAACTCTAAGCCTTTCACAGGACAGCACAGGGCAGGGGAATGGAAGGGTGTATATGCGGGAACTGCACCAGCATTCGCCTGGAGTTGGGGTGGGAAAAACCAATATGGGGGGGGGGGGGGGAAACACCCCCGTAGAATACAGCTTGCACATGAGTGATTTGATCACTTTTGGTAGCTTTGATTTTTTCGTTTTTCTTTTTTTCTTCATTACGTATTATTTCACATGCAAAAATTAACATTGCCATGGACTGATCGCTTAATTAATGCGTCAATCAATTGACATAGTGAAATTTTTAGAAACTTAATATTTTATTTATTTTCCATTACTTAGTTTCACGGGCGTATATAAAAGGTAAATTAAATACAATAAATTCCGAGACTACTAATTTAAACAAAACGTTATTTGTAATTTGACGTAAAGCCATCGGACTTATTTTCGTGCATCTCTGCCGACTTTATTAGAAACACGCCAGTCAATGTGTCCATTAAAATGTACGTGGTTAGAAGCAGGTAATTTATTTTTCAAAGGTTAGCGGCAAAAAAGATTCGTTGTCTACGAATAGTTTATCCATTATTTTAATTCGTATAGAAAAAAAAGCGAACCTAACATTTTTCTACACTCTAAATCCAAATCAGTGATAGCAGTCAGTGAAATTACGTTCACTGACTGTTAGTTGATAAGCTACTTCTGACCAATGAATCAAACAAATAAACTGGGAACAAGTGATTTATAGCAGTGACATTCTTGACATTCAGTGAGAAATTACAAATAAATCAGTGAAATTCAACCACAATATTATCAAGTAGAGACCTGCAAAATTTGCGTTATTATATGAGGACATGTTAAACTTAAAACATATTTCCTTTGCAATACGTCTGTAAGTGAACCATTCATATCTGACACGCCCCGGGTAAATCTGTGCCAATAAATGAACACTTCACAATCGCGTGCCCCAATCACGCGCAGCTCACTTTGAAAGGAAGCGACTTAACATCTAGGCAGCAGTCATTGTAGAAATGACGCCGGCTCGATTTTATATATTACTGTAAATTTTAGCTTGATGCCAAAAAATAACGCAAATCATGCAGGTCCCTAATGATTAGTTATCTGGCACTGATTATTAGTTGCGCAGTTCTCACTGTTTTCACGGATTTGACTGAATTCTCACTGATTCATGTTTAGAGTGTCATGGGCACAACTTGAAAAAATAATAAAAATAATGTGTATACTTAAATGTGTATCAATTCTTCATTATTAGAGCCACGAGCAGTTCGCGGATAGAGTTGGCAGCAAGCTAGGCTGGGCAGCCCTCTATACACTCGAGACATTATCGTTTGCTTATTGGTTGCTGTGATCAAGTGAGGCCTCTGTGCAGGACTGGTAAACACTCACTCACACTACTGCTTCCTACTTATTACTGCTACTTATTACTGGCTCACACAGTTAAACGGGGCGTGTCTAAAGAACTGTCGTCCAATCACAACAATATGAGAAAAGAACAAGTGTTTGGAGTCTACCTTGCCTCCGAATGATTTCGCGAAATACTCGTGGCTCTAGTCATTATTTGTTGTCAACATAATAATAATATATAGAGACCAAATTCTTTTTCAAAGGTTAAATCCATCAGTGCTCAAACTACCTTGACGTAAGTAGAGTAAATGGGATTGCGGGTGGCCTACCTCGAGGGACGGTCACGAGTCTCGAGTTGGCTTCCCGACAGGAAAACTAGCCCCTCGGGACATTTTTACGCCTTTTTACGGCTCCCGATGCAGCCACCTTGCGTGACTGGAGCCATGATTCTAGGTCCCCTGGAGAGATTTCCTGCTGCCATATGAGAGTGGCCTGCAGCAATTTATATTCACTTGACTCCGCACCCGGCATGATAAAATATCTCTAAATACACACTATACAAGTACCTGATTTTAAACGCGGCAGGAGGCGATAACTATAGTGTTCGCTGCCGCCCGAAATACTGTTAAGTCCATAACCTTGAGAACTGAAAATGCAATAACGCCAAAACCAATCAACCGAATTCGGTCAAACAAGCTGTTATGTCATCACAATCACTCCAGCAGCACAATAATGACAAAGAAATGCAAAGTTGCAAAAACAGTAATTATGTCACAGTACCAATAAATATTAAACCAAATACAGTATCGAACATTCTGTATATTGGATATTAGATCAAATATCAAACTACAACCACACTATGCCACAAGGGTGTATTCTTCCTAATGAGTTCCCTTCAAAAACCGTCATGTCACTGTCGACTGTAAATCACGTATGTGTGTATCATTCTTTATGTATCGTTTGGTGCAGGGTGATTTGGCAGGTGTGTCTGTAATGGCAGGCGTGTCTGTAAACCATGTATATTAATTACAACATTTAGACGTTATTATACCAACTCTACGATAAGATCACATTATTATTAGATATAGCATAATTCTTATTAATAATAAAATGAAAATTAACAATGACAAAACATAGACCGATTATTACTGCAAAAGATATTTATTATGGATTTAAATACATTTCCGCATGACCATGAATATGAAAACCACCAGTGGTACCAACCAACTTCCGTGTCATTAGAGTAGACACGCCATTATGATGCCTCGTCAGACTCGTTTGTCTAGGCACTATTATAAGAAGGTATACCGTAATATTTTGTCTTTCAGTAAGAATGTCAATAAGGACGATAGGTCCTGGACCGTTAAGGTTATTGATGTAGAAGAGAGTTATATTTTGTTATCTTTTTGTACCCTTTTGGTCTTCAAGGATTAACTGCTAAGGCAGGTACAAACGACAGCTTTGCTCTCGTTCTAATGTGCGCCCAAGTCGAACAATCTTAGAAATTATTCATAATCTTACTTTTCGGTGTATACGTACAGAGAATAAGCGAGAATGGTATACGCTATTCACGGTAAAATGAGCACATTTCAAAGCCCTGCTTAAGATCTACTTGTATGCATGTCGTGTATTCTTCCGGCTTATGTAAGATTAATATTGTTGTGAGCCTCATCACTTTATTCATGCGTTGGTCAAGTGAAACAGTGGAATTATTATAAAAGTAAGTATTTAACAAATCCGCTCATTTTTACACTGCCGCGCATAAAAAAAAAAAACAGAAAACGAAATTAATAATTTAAGTTATCATATCAGAAATGGTTGCATAACACTTTTTATTCGAAATTAATGTACGAAACTACTTCCCTTCCATCGTTACCAACTTTACGGGGCGCATGTCACTCAGTGCCCCTATTAAAACGTATGCAGGTAGGGGCAGTGACATTTTTCTACGGTTGATTGCAAAAGTGATCATTTTATCATGAACAGTCTCTAAAGTTTATTTTTCCTATAGGTACATCCATGTTACCTTTCCTATAGTCCATTCACGGCTACTTCCAACAATCCTGACGACCTGCTGAAGTTCTACTATAGTTAGAGCACCGAAAAATTAGCGAGTTCAGTGACCTGTAGGCTAGACTCCACGGTAGTACGCACAAATATACAGATGTCAGCTGTGCATTGGTTGCCTGCTGTCACAGTGGAAGGAGGTGATTGGGCCACCGTTCTCCAGGAGTTGTCATACACCGTGTGGACGAATGGCTTAAGTTATATAAACACACGTCTTTTGAATTATAGCATGTCCCGAAATGAAACCGCGAATTCTTCATGTCTCTAACTATAGTTTATTCGTAGTTTATTCACACTATTTCAATCAAACCTTTGAAAAAATAAAACCCCCTTCAAAGTTTGATACAATAAGTTTGAAGTTACCACCAATGGACTATACATTTGATCAAGAAAGAACCCATTACGTAAGGAAGTTCTTAACTTTGTACAGTAGAGACAATACATATTCCTATATTTTCAACTTGGTGGAACCATGGTGGTGTAGTGGTTTGACTACTCACCTCCCGCCTACGAGAACCAAGTTTAATTTCCGGCGTGGTCACTGCCGAATTTTCACATGTGGAAATCGTGCCAGACGATGCCGCTGGTTGACGGATTTCCTAGGATATCTTCCGTTTTCCCCGCACTTTTATTCCTGCGCTACTCCATACTCACCTCGCTTTACCCTCATCGGCTCTTAAGACATCGACGTTAAGAGCCTCTCCCATCTCTTCACCCACTCGACCTGGTGTGTGGTATTACTTCCATACTATGTAGTGGTTAAGGATTTGCAATACATTTTGAGAAGTTTACTAGATCTATTGTGCTGTGAACTCACAACTATTTGTACCGTACGTTCCATCACTCGAAATAACAGGTGTGCATAAGATGAAGAGAGTAATGAAACGTTTTTGCTTTCATTCCGCCTTTGCGAAAAATCACGAAAGTTTTTTTAAGGTCGTATATCTTCTGCGAGATGTTCGGGGAAAGTATTGCTAGTATTTCGGCCAATAAAACGCGTGTCAATTTCAGACGTGTGTAGACAACTCTAGCGGACAACTTTTTTTTTTTTTTTTTTACAATTGAAGGAGGTTTACAACTTTACATTGATAAATAACTGCATAATGCGAAATATTAAAAATCACTCGATTATTCTTGAAAAAATGTTCTTGTGATTTCACAATATAGTTTTTACGTGGTGAAAATATGTCCATAATCATTTAACTGCTTAAAAGGTCAATAGTAATAAAACAATGTAGATGTGTAGGTATAAAAAATTATTAAAATTTAATGGTAATCACTTCTACTGCCACATCTGGGCAACCAAAGCGTGTGCTTCTTGCTAGTACACAAACTGTCGTGCAATAGGTATCTCGCACACCGGCTGGTATATTGGCTATTGCATTAGGTCTTACAGATGCTTGTAAAGGAAAGAGTATGGTTGTGGGTATCGTTTATTTTTGGCAAAGATGTACAGTATTCTTAGTACCGCCAGATATAAATGAAAGTTCAAAATAAACGCAACACTGAAGAAAATATTTAGTTGCAGTTACAAAATAAATTTACTCGTAAAGTATTTGTTCGTGAGGAAACAATTTTTTTTTCTTAGATCAAATAATTTCATCTTGCCTCAAACACCTGCATTCATTCCCTTGTACCAAACAAATAATCTGTAAATAATTTTCTCAAGCCGAACACTTATTTGTTTTTGACATTATCTACATTTATGTAGTGCATATAACTATTTTATAAGCACTTTAAATTGATCGGTTATGTTACAGTGAATATTATAAATATTTCATAACGTCAAATTAATATTTTGTTTGGTGTGACTGATAATCTGGTTAACTAGGATAATGTGATACTTTTCGTCTGAGGATTCATTCACACGGTATGAATAACTGCTGTATATACTTTCTCTGGAATTAGCCTGCAGTAAAAAACTGCAGCAAATAAATTACTTCAATATGCAGGCCTGTAGTTGATGTGAAATTAAGTAGTCTATTATAATTCTTAGAAGTTACAATGTTAAGTGGATTACACCAATTGGAGCAAGAATATGAAACTGTATAATGATTCACAAAATTGTTGGAGAATGTGATAACCGGAACTGCACTTCACAGATTCCCTGAATACTTTCCAGAGAGAGAAAGTAATAAGAGCCGTAGTAAGTAGTTTTTCATTAATTTATGACTTCTCCTATTTAAGTACAGAGCACAGAAATAAAGCTAATTACTCACGAAGGGAGGAAATCTCTTACATTAAATGGACTTAAAGTAATTTGTGAAAGTTTAGTTATTATGTCATTAATTACACAAGAACATCCTTTATTATTTCGCAAAGTCACATGAAATATAAAATAATAAAGTTAATGTAGTGTTCTTGTAACTGCTTTATTATATGAACTTATTCTTTAATCAAAGCATTTGTTCATGTCATGCAAAGACGTAACTTTTTAATATTTTGAACTACTTTGTACCATATGAATAATAGAGGAGTGATTTTCAATGCGTTTTACAAACATTCTAATGATGTATAAGTATGCATGTATTATTGAGCAGGAAACGAACCAAAAGCTTTCGCCCAAAAATAATTTTAAAGAATTTAATTTCTTATTCGTTGGAGTACTATAAATTGGTTTTCCTGGATTATGTTTACAGTGATATTTTATAGGTAAAAATGTTACTATATATTAGTAAGATGTCTCCTTATGAGTCCAGTGTGTATAAAACTTCAACAGAAAACTGTTTTATAAAAAACTGCCCATTTTATTTTGCCTTGCGTTTACAGATAATAAGTGTTTATGTAAGTTCAAGTTTATAGACTGATTTTAAAGGGTATTGATTATGCAATAAAATAGATAAAAATATGCGTTTTCATGATGTGTTTAATGCCCAGTTTAAAAGCGTTTTCTTCCTGGAAAAAAATACTTGAAAATCAGTTTTGGCTATAGTAAATATATCTTTTATTTATATAAAAAAACTTTTAAAGTGTCATTAGAATTTTACATGAATACATCTTATTTCTATGACAAAATGTTGCTAGTATAATTTTACTTGTCATTACGAAAATGCCGTTGAATTTATCAACACACATTTATAAATTAACGAAGTACGCAAGTATTGCTAATCATATCGGTCTGTTAAAATCCGGCGATAAACTAATAATTAGAGACCTGCAAAATTCGCGTTATTATTTGCGGACACGTTAAACTTAAAATACGGGTACCTTTGCAATATGTTTGACATTAGACCTTACTTTGTCTGACACTCCCTGGGCGACTCTGCACCAATAAAAGTACACTTCGCAATTGTGCGCCCCAATAACGTGCAGTTCAGTCAGAAATGGCGTGGTTTCACACCTGTGGAGAAACGACGCCGGCACCATATATACAGTACTATGACGTCCAGGCTGATGCCAAAAATTAACGCGAATTTTACAGGTCTCGACTAATAATATTACTGAACTATTGTAGTGACAAAGAAAGATTATCATCACTGCCAATGAAGTATATGTAGGAGGTGCTGCAGTGGCTGAGCGGTTAGCCTGCTCGCCTCCCACCAAGGCGAACCGGGTTCAATCACCGGCCGGGTCACTCCAGATTTTTGCAAGTGGGAATTGTGCCGGGCAATGCCGCTGATCGGCGAGTTTTCTAGGGGGATTTCCCGTTCTTGCGCTATTGAGCTTTATTCATTTAAAGCGCTCTGTATACTACAGTTTCAAGGTACGCAGCAGTGAAGTAAAGTACAAAATGCCGACTCATAGAAAAAAAAGTTTTGTTGAATAAAACAAAATTTGTTTAGCGCAACCAAAATAATTGTTTATATGGGGGCAATGAAATATTTTGTTGTTGAATTCAAATTATTTTGTTATTCGTGTTTGGTTACCTCAAATAAAGATTTCGTTGGTCCGGCAAACATTTTTTTGTTTTAAACCATTTCGGTTAATATACAAACCTGGCTTAAATTTTTTTAAATTCAAGCGCGTATTTTGTTACATGATCAAAATTAATTTTGTTTCTTTTCAAGTTTTGTTTAAAAATATATTGTGGGGCGAATAAATATATTTTTCGCCCTATACAAACAAATACTTTGTTGGCGGATCTTTTAGTGCACGTCCAGAAGTTTTTACGTAAAGCTTATAACCGTGCACATACAAGGATACTGCCGGCTCAGCTCTGATTTTATGTAAAGCGGCCATATTGCAGGCACAGCTCTAAGTTTATGTAAAGAGGATATCTCAGTGTTGAACGGCCCTGTAGGCTCGAGCTATCTCAAGATCCCCCCTAGAGGGAAAAATACGCACGGAATCCGGCAGTTGCAAGGAAATATGGCGCGGGCTAGGGATGTGATACGCCATTTCACAACCCCCTACTCCCTTTTCACTTCCGGGTCCTTCCCAGAGGGACTCCAATCTTTTCTTGCTCGTCCACTAAAAGTTTATGTTAACTGGGGTATCATGCTCCAGTCACAGAATAACTCATTATAAGCTATTCACGGTAAAGTGAGCACTTTTTTACGCCCTCTTATTTGAAATAATATTTAATAAATAGGGACAGGAAAATTTCGCGAATTCATGTGGGGACAAGATAGACCTCAAACACATGTACAGTGAAGTCACCTTCGAAATTTGATCATAGTTTATAAGACCCGTCCTGCACGCCTCTGAGCCAATAGCAGACTTGCAAGGAAACACCTTGCTAATCCCATAACTGCCACAACCAATGACAACCAATGAACACACAACTGAGGCTCCAGTATGCGGAGGACTGAGAAGTCTAGCCTGCAGGTCTTTGAACTCGCGAAATATTTGGTGCCAAACTTCTCCACCTCACTCGGGGTGCCACCATGGCCACATTCGAGGCCATGGCACCAGTCAACCTTGCAAAGCCGCGATTCATGCGTCCTTCTTGGCATAATAAACACGACCTAAGTCGTGTAGGACTTGCCCTGAGACGCAACCTATGCTCCATCAGAACTGAACCACTAATAGGCATACAGGCCATGTCACGGTTATTTCACACTTCTCTGAAGCCCTGCTAAAGTTTCACTTCCTCTATTGCTTGCTAGTTTACACTTCCACCACTAAAACGTAGTTCAGCAGGTGATGCCACAGGACGCGTGATAATGGGTCCCTTGCTGCTAGCTCGTGAGTGGTCGGAATACATTCAGTTTCCGTAGGCTTCACTCTGGTTGGCTCTTGCTACGTGCACCGAGAATGTACAGCAGTGTGCAAGCACCAGCTGACCTTGGAACAGTTCACCATACACCACTGATAAAGGATTCTCTGTGTAGTTGTCTTATTAACTTTTAATGTTGCTTCCACGTGGGGATGGAGTTCGTGAAACACTCGTCTGTATTACTGGGCCAGTTTTACAGCGCGTCTTCCCCAGATCCATAATTGTTACCGCGTTACGTCCACGCTGTCTCTTGCAGTGAAATTTTTCTTTTCCTGCCGTCGCCATAAAAAAAAAAAAGAAGCGTTAGGCTTTATCGCAAACTTGAGCTCGTTTCCGCGAGGGAAAGTTTCCCTTTGTTCAGTGTTGTCAGGCCTGGAGAAGACTCTCTCGCAGAAAGTTCACTGCTTAGGCACCAACTTTTTATAGCCAGGAGCTTATTATCACTTGGAACGCGTTGCCGTTTTGTCTCCGGGGACGAGGGGTTCGCACTTCATTTTTGAGCATGGGGGCTCAAACTTCCCGTCAGTAATGACGAGGCATGAGCATCTGAACTGAGGAGGAAATATTCTCAGCATAAATAGCCTATGTAACACTAGGTACCTGGGAAATTCGCGTCATTTTCTCGCAGCACGCTATAATTTTGTCCTATAAGTACCCGGGTTCGTGTCATTTGTTTATTTGCTTCTGCATCAGTGAGGACACATTTTCCCTTTTGACTTCGTTGGACGTGACTGGGACAGACTCTCGTTAGTGATTTCCAATTGGCCGAAGGCCACTGAGGGCGTGCCCGAACAAGCTGCAATCCAATGACAAAAGCAATACAAAAGCACAAGTGTTTGAAGACTAGTCTGTCCTGAAATAATAACGTGGATTTTGCACGTCTCTATGTATCACGGTCGGTGTTATCGAGTGTCGAGTGTGAGTGAGTGAAGAGATTTGGGAGGTTCTTAACATCGAGGGTCTTAAGAGCCGATGATGGTGAAGCTAGGTGAGCATGGAGCAGCGCCAGGATGAAAGGGCGGGGTGAT
This sequence comes from Dryococelus australis, assembly GCA_029891345.1. Classification (NCBI taxonomy): domain Eukaryota; kingdom Metazoa; phylum Arthropoda; class Insecta; order Phasmatodea; family Phasmatidae; genus Dryococelus; species Dryococelus australis. The sequence goes on from CM056995.1 coordinate 60,296,096, forward strand.
CGGGAGATCCATGAGAAAATTCGCCGACCAGTGGTATCGTCAGGCAGTTCTCCCATATACGAAAATCCGGGAGCAACCCCACCGGGAATCGAACACGGTTTGCCTCGTTGAGAGGTGAGCAGGCTAACTACTGCACCACCACAGCCACTCGCCGAGTGTGTTAAGGAAGTCAGGAGGTAAGTGATTGTCGTTGGGTTTGATTACCCTTTGTATTAGAAAATTTTCTGGTACTGCCTTAGACACAGAGTGAAAAAAGAATACAGATATATAGAAACATGTGTTTTTCGCGAAAATATTTAAAGACCAGCTGGAGTCTAAAAAAACTTTATTTTTTATGCTCTTTCGTGGTTGGATGATTTTAAATGTCACATGCGTCAAGTGTCTGTCCACGAATCATGGCCGTTAAGTATCGGACTACTTTATTCTGATTGGCTCTGACAAATAAGAGCAGTTCTTCTCACGTAGACACGTGTCCAATAACCAAAGACAGTTGTGGTTGTTGATGTAGGATATGAAAGTCTAACACGGCCATAAATACTATCGCGAAAAACACCTGTCCCTACAGAAGTGAAATAGCCGCTTATTCTACGAGCTCTCTCCCGGACATGCTAACAATATGGCGTCACTAGCCTCGTCAATCAGCGCCCGATAACTTACTCGCCACTCGGCAGCCCGGCCAGTAGGAAACCTAACATAGCACGCAGTAGCCAATCAGACACAAGACTCTTTTCCTGAAGCCTCGCACAGCCAATCAGAGAATGGGTACGTTCACATCGAATGAACAGCCACGCCGTTTCATCTCTGTATGCTTATGTATTCTGTGCCGTAGGTTTAACTGTATATATTTCGCGTAGGATTCACAAGTATTAAGTAAACTCTAAGAAGTAGTTGGCAAATTTACTGCTTCAGTGCATTGGCGTATTAACTCTTTGAGATCAGCAGACGTTTACAAGTCAATACAAGTTTGAAGTGAGTTACTTGTAGCCACCACTGCAGAAAAACCGGTTTTATTGATCTCTGTTCACTACCGTTCTAAGGGCCAACATGACAACGGGCACACTTATAGGTAGAGACGTGTAAAATTCGTGTTATTTCTCGGTGGCAGGAAAGACTCCACTGCTGTATAAACAAGCGAGCACGGTCCGTAATTTAATTGGCCGCTGTACTTAAATTAATGACACCTGCTTTCTCGATATCTTTAAAAGATATTGGTTACTCCATCTCTGATATCATACTATTGGCTTAAGCGTTCTCCGAGGCGTGACAGACATATTTACGGCCAATGGTTGAAGTCGGTCAAACGCACAGTATCTTGGATTTCAGCCTGTCCTTAAATAATAACACGAATTTTGCAGGCCTCGACTTATAGGCGATTCACGATAAAGTGAGTATTTTTGGAAGCCCCCTCAATAAAAATAACAGTCAATAAATATATTTTATTGTATCCTTTCGAGTTAACTTCCAAGTTCTGTGGAATACTCACACTGTGTTTATTATTTACATGGCAATATTTATTTAAAAATGTGGTTAAACGATAAAATATTACTGAAAGAAAAATGTGACTAGGTCCTCAAAAGTGCTCACTTTACCGTTAACAGCCTATACTGTGCTTTGTAAAGTTCATTATTGGCTGGCCATCAGTAACTAAGGCGGTGAGTTCATTTTGTCCCAATAAAACGTCTTTATTTGTATAAGATGTTTATACAATCACACCTGTCCTTTTGCAGAGATGCAACAAAAATATTTTTCTAGTCAGGAAAGTTATTGTTACAGAGCTGCAGAGTTATTGTAAGATCCTGTTCAACACAGGCAGTACAACGACTGCATGGAAATGCTAGTTTTCTATTCCAGTGACAACGAAATTTTCACTCGAGCTACTCTCGACCGTAGTTCTTAAAGTGTTAAGAAAGCATGAATAATAAAATTACCTCCTATACATAGGGATAGGAACATTTCGCGAGTTCATTTCAGGACAAACTTGACGTCAAACATATGCACAATGGAGTTGACTTTGCAGTTGGTTCGCAGTTTATTAGACACGTCCTGGACGATTATGAGCCAATAGGAGACTTCCAAGGAAACAAGTAGCGAATCCCATACTGCCAGGTGCGGAGTAACACAGGCCACTATCTGGGATAACAACCAATGGATAAACAATTGAGGCTCGAGTGTACACAGTAACGTGGAATCTAGCCTATAGGTCATCGCACTCGCGAAGTTGTTCTATCCCTACCTATACATCAATACTGCCCCTACCTGCACGTATGTTTACGGACACACTGAATGGTAAGCACTCAGCGAAGTTGTTAACGATGAGGAAAAATAATGCATTAACTTTGAATTAAAAGTGATAAGCAAACAATGGTGAATACGGAAATCATTTTTTCCTTCTGTTATTTTAATTCCCGTAAGTGTAAGAATAAGCGGATTTGTAAAACATTTATCAGGCGCCATCAGGCGAACAACGTACATACACGTTACTGGTAAGTGACTCAATTTTTTGTTGCAGTGTGCGTGTGCGACTAGCTAGCGGCCGTATGATAGGCTGTTTCACTTCCTGTATTCGAAAGTGGTCTGTGCCGGGATTTCAAATGCGCCTTATAAACCGTGAGCTACTGTAACTAACCCGCCTTTCATTCCGGCGCTGCTCCATCCTCACCTCACTTCACACACGTCGGCTCTTGAGACCTCGATGTTAAGAGCCGCCCAAACCTCTTCTTTCATTCTCTCACTGTAGCTAACCAGCATTTATGCGCAGGAAATCTCCATTCTCCCAAGAATAATGTACGTAAGTCATACGTGGAATTGCAACTTAAAAATTTATATGTATTTATAAAGCTATTAAGGGGAATGGTGCACGCAAACCGTATATTTATATAATTTTGTCATAACTGGTTTTACTGTGGATTTTTTTACATTTTTGGCTCGACAAGGCGTAAAAAACAATATTGAGCACCTTCTTAGATTGTTACAAATTCACTGTGCTCATTATTCTCGGAGCACTGATTGAAGATAAGAAGACAAAAATGCTTTATTTTCTTCCATCAGTGCACCGAGCATAATAACGGAATTTAATATCGAACAACGTAAAAAGACGTTGAAAATTACTATTTACGTCTTGTCGAGCCAAAAATTTCGACAAACCTTTTGGAAAACCACTTATATCGAAAGTGGGGTATATATAATGCTTTCATGCAAGGTGGATCAGTCCCCGCCATCTCGGATTTTCACTATTTTTGCTATACGTTCCATTTAAGAACGATTAATGTGATATTTCGCATGGCACGACATAAATAATAGCTCCTCATGTTTGATAAAACTATTATATCTCTATGGAATCGATTGTTTTTCGACTAGTGATTGAAGGCAAGAAATAAACAGTTTTTTCTTGCTTTCGCTTACGGAAATGATCCAGGAACAGCAATTTAGCAATACATGTTTTAGAACATGTACAATGTAATGTCCTACGGTTTGTCGACCCGCAAAATAAAATACAAAATCTGTAATGCAATTTACGGCGAAAATTCCAAAAATTCAAGATGGCGGGGACTGATCCGCCTTAAGAGTACTGATATCTGATAGCCTACCACATACATGGAAATTTTAGTTTCGTAGCAACGAATTGATTCGGAAGTTTCCTCGTATATGTTCACAATCTCAAACCTCTGTACAGACATATTGCAAACAAACAGGGAGACACTAAAATGAATACCTGCATGGCCTTACAACTGCATGTACAGTGATTCAGAGATCATAGACATCCCACATTACAATTATATACAGAAGATATTTTAATAACTTTTGAATAGGCTGTTCACAGTAAAATGAGCACTTTAGAAAGCCCTGCTTAAGATATACGTGTTTGTCCGCCTTATAACTTGCCATGGGCCTCATCACTTTATTCATGCGTCGGTCAATTAAAAATTGTGAAATTATTATAAAAGTAAACTTTGTTTAAATCTGCTCATTTTTACACTTCGATGAATTAAAAAAAAAAAAAAAAAACTAAAAGCGAGAGAAATAATTTAAGTTATAACAAATTGTTACCTAACACTTTTATTCGAAGTTTATATTCCGGAAATATTTTTCCCTCCATCGTCACCAACTTTAGTGGGCGCATGCCACTCAGTGCACCCGTTAAAATATATGCAGGTATGAGCAGTGACTTCTTGCTAAGGTTGCTCTCTTTAAAATGTCATATGTTAATATGTTATTAAAATAGTACGACATATTGACATGTGGAAAAATGATTTTACAGTTTACAGTGCAATCCCAAAGAGTAAAGTTCACATTTAAATTGAAAATACATAAATATTTATGGAATAAATTTGTACGCACGGTCCAGCAGCACAGTAGAAAGTTGCTCGTATTTATTCCTACTGGAGGAATGGAGAGGATATGGGAAATAGCTTGGTCCAGTAGAAGGGTGCGCGCAGTATTTCAGAGCGTGCATTGTGCACCGTGGGACATCGGGGGGTGGGGGGGGGGGCGGTGCCCGGCCTCGGCCAAGGTCTTCACGCCACGGTTCTCATTCGAGAGGCGGGAGTCCGACCAGGCAGCTACAACACAAGTCATGTTCCTTTCCCTGGCATGAATGCAGCGACTCTTAAACCTTGCGAAATGGCGTTCCGATACTCCCTGCGTGCATGACTGCCCTGCGGAAAAGGAACAGCCGCCGCGCATGTTGGCCGAAAAGCAAGATGGAAAACCGCACTAAATGTATAAACAAACTTGACACGGCTCACCCTATATCCTCGTCGTTTATTTTATTATGTTAACGTACTTCGCAACAGTTAGTGTCGTCCTTCCTGATTTTATATTCTATTAATGTTAGAAGATGCTCAACAGTTAGTGTCGTCCTTCCTGATTTATATTCTATTAATGTTAGAAGATGCTCAACAGTTAGTGTCGTCCTTCCTGATTTTATCTTCTATTGATGTTAGAAGATGCTCAAAATCGTCGGCGTTGATTCTACTACCAAAGTTCTGGTAACGCCCATCCTCAGGTTCTGAGCTCAACTCGTCAAGAAAGACGACTGCTTTTTGCGCAGTCCTCTTAAAAAAAAAAAAAATTCTTTACTCACATTCTTATTCTCTTCCGTTGCTTTTTCAGCAGTAAACCAATTACTACAAACGCAGCACAAGCGAAAATTAATGCGTCAGTGTCGCCCATTTCGGGATGTTTCCCCCAGTACCTCTTGTTCTACACTGGCGCTCGCTCGCTTAGTCAAAGCAGTTGTTAATATTTCTTGCCTGAAAGAGCGATCATCCGTTACAGCAATTTGCTCGCTCGCTCGTATACCTTCTTCCTTTCCGAACACGGACCAAACAAGAGAATGTTCGTTCACAGAGATTCGCTCGCTCGCTCGGCCAGTGAAAACGCGGCTTTGTACTGGAAACTACACATCACAACAGTTTTGTAGATTTAGGGCACATTTGAAGTGAAGAGATTTGGGTGGCTTTTAAAAGAGAGGTCTTGAGAGCAAATGAGGGTGATTGAAGTTAATGTGGAGCGGCGCAGGATTGAAGGGGCTGGAGAAACGGGAGATCCCTGAGAAAATCCGCAGACCAGCGGGATCGTTCGGCACGATTCCCACATGCTAAAATCCGGAGTGACGCGGCCGGGGATTGAGCCCGGTTCGCCTTGGTGGGAGGCGAGCGTGCTAATCGCTCAGCCACCGTGGCCCCCCCCCCCCAAGGCACATTTGAAGTGTTTTTTTGCTTCTTGAAGTAAAATTCTGTACGAGCACGGCTACGTCTTGCGCACACATGGCCTCAACGCATGAAACAATTGTGTCCCACACGTCCTGTAGATGATGTTCGGGATTACCGAAAATTGAAAGACCTTTAATTACTGGGGATCTGCAAAATTCGTGTTATTTTTTTATCATCAAGCTAAACTTCACAGTACTACGTATACTCGAGCTGGCGTCGTTTCCCCATTAGCTGCTGCCTGGATGAAAGTCACTCACTTTCTGAGTGAACTGCACGTTATTGGAACACATGGTTGAGAAGTGTTAATTTATTGGCGCAGAGTTACCAGGGGCGTGCCAAATAAAGAATGATCCTATGACAAACGTATTGCAAAGGAAAAGTGCTTTAAGTTTAACATGTCTTCAAATAATAACGCGAATTTCGCAGGTCTCTAATACATACGGTATAACATACACTCTAAACCTGAGAAATCGAAACTGAAGCCATTTCAGTGTGACCAGAAAAAATTAACTCCACTTGAGATTAGCTGTAGCTTGATGACGGTCACACGGACTAAATTTGACTGGTTTAAAGGCCGCAGCGAGGCTTCGTAAAATAGCGAGTACCTGTGTACAGATCAGATCTAAATTTTGCAAAGTGGTTTAAATGCACAATATACAATTATCACCGAAGTGTGAAGTAATTTTACGTGGCGGAACGATTGTCAGTAATTTGCCGCAGTATTATTTTTGTCCAGTTTTAAGTTTGTGAGCACAGTAATGAGTAGTGCTGTCGCCTTGCGAAAGCGTGATAAACTGAATGTTTTGGATGGAGAGGAGGTACAATCCCACCCATTTCCGAAATTAGTTTTGAATTATTAATTAAAATTATTTCTTTAATATTGACGAAAATACTTTTCATGCAATTTATTGCTTAAATAATTATAAAAGTCTCCACACCAAATATGAGTGAACGGTAAAACATGACAATGACTAAATTAATTATTTAAAAATAACGTATATTTTGTCACAATTGTGTAACGTGCATACTTTTCTGTGAATTGGATGTTTGCCACCTCAGTCCCAACAAATTACTAAAGCCTAGCCAAAAATATTTACTAAATAATTAAATAAACCTGATGGAAACTATGCAAATAAATATTAGCGGAACAAAAGTGGATACTTGTTTTTTATAGTTTGTTAATAATTTTTAAAAACAAAGATCATAATATAACGTTATACACAACTAGCTATTGACTTTACACATCAATATAGACACAAGGACTGTACTAAGAACTTGTATTTACTCACAACATTGATTATAGTTCATTCGCGGTTACTTCCAAATTTTTGAAGCCCTGCTGAAGTTATACTTTCAGGCTATTTATCCACCTCATGCAAACAAAGCTTAACCGAATCTGGAATATTACACCAAAGGTACAACGCACCGCATTCGTGGGCACTCACGTTAAAAATATTCTTCATAATAACTATTTCTTACTAGGCATTACCAACATACCTACTTTCTCACTGTTTTTGTTCAAATTCAATAGAAATGAAAAAAAAAATGTAATTTATAGATAAAGTGTAAGTAAAAGTTCAATTTAGTGAAACATATGATACTTTTATATTAATATGAGTATAGAACGATTGTGGTACATTACATATTTAGGAAATAACAAACAACGTCATATATAGGATGATTTTGCCGAGGTCTGATTTAAAAAGTGTGAATAAACCATGAATAGACTACAAGCCAAATTTTGGCACAATTAATATTGTGACGTAATAATGAGTTCGTAATTCAGTCGTTATGTTTGTACTACCTTGTAGAATCGATAGGTTGTTTGGTACAGTGGTGTATTCTAAATTTTCTTTTTTCAAAATTTAAACATGCTAGAGGAACCAAGAGTAAAATTTACCGTGGGAGGATATTCCCCTTAATTGACTTTCAGTGATTAGTATCTAGAGACATGTAAAATTCGCGTTATTATTTGGGGGCACTTTAAACTTCAAACACATGTACCATTACAATACGTTTGTCACTGGATCGTACTTTAGATAACACGCTCTCCGTAACTCGACGACAATAAATGGATCCTTAACAATCGTATGCCCCAATCACGTGCAGTTCAGTAAAAAAGGGAATGACGTCACATCTATGCACCAGCCAATGGAGAAACGACGCTGGCTCGAGTATATACAGTACTGTGAAGTTTAGCCTGGTGCTAAATAATAACTGGAGACCTGAGATATTCGCGAGTTCAACGACCTGTGGGCTAGACTTCACAGTCTTATATACTCTCACACAGATATCAACTGTTTATAGGTTGATCGTTGTGGTAGTAAAATGCGGTGGTTGGGGGCAAAATCTATTGCATTTTTGTTTTTGTCTCATTTATCTCAAGGAGGTTTCAAACAACACGTCGACCAATTACAAAAGTACTTGAACGTACAAGAGTGTGAATTTCAGCTCGTCTAGAAATGAACCCGCGAAATTCTCGGGTCTCTTGTAATAACGCGAATATTGCCGGTCTCTACTAGTAATTCACTGGTCGATGTCACAAGTTCGGGTTTATGGTGCACACTGATGCGCCGGGCTGAGGGAACGGAACAGCTTTAACTTCGCACGGTGCGTATTGTGGAGGTAACGGGACACGGGTCCCAGATTCTTCAGAGAGCTCGCGCGCCCCGGGCTCGGGATGAAAATGGAGCGAACGCAGCGGCGATACGTTAAGATCTCCCTCTTTCCCTCCTCCCCAGGCACTTCCCATTAAACGCAAATAACACTACATCTATCAGACCCTCACCCCAGCCCCCTCCGTGCTCAATTAAAACTCCCCGGGCGAAGAATTTCCTTTCTTTCCCGGGACGACGTTTCACAGGGGAAATGGGAAGCAGTAAAAGTGTAACAAAATTAAGGCCGTGTTTTAAATGCTATTACGTGACACAAGGACAGGGTTTTGGACAAACTCAGCCAACTAAAACAAACCAGAAATTATCAGCTCTTTTCTTTACACGGTAGAGTGTTTTTTTTTGTTGTCAGAGTTAACATGAAGAGTCCTGAACAATTTCCCCGAGCTCCTCTTAGTTGTTCTTTGTCTTGATTAAATTGTACTCATGCGTTTATGTTCGGACCATAAAAAAATTTAAATTCTCGATTTGAGTAAGTGAAGAGATTTGGGCGGTCTTAACATCGTGTCCTTGAGAACCGATGAGGGGGAAGCGAGGTGAGTATGCAGCAGCGGGAGATCCCCGACAAAACCTCCGACGAGCAGCATAGTCCGGCAGGATTCCCACATGCTGAAATCCGGTGTTACCAGGCCGGGAATTAAACCAGTTTAGTCTTGGAGGGAGGCGAGCAGGATGGGTGAATTTTGTTTGTCCCTACTGATGATAGAAAACATCATAAAATGCAGAGTGTTTTTTAATTACCCCACGTTTGCTCAGCCATCGTTTTAGAATTTGTAGGCACGCGTGCCTTGTTACCGAGAGTCCCCTCACGGCCGAAAAATTTTTCTGAAGCTTCGCTTAGGTTATACTTTCAGGATATTCTTCCGCCTCCTCAAAACAAAGCTTAACTAGATATAGAAAATTACACCAGATGGACAACGCACCGCAAACGCGCGCACTCGGTGTAACTATATTTTGCATAAGAACTATTCTTACTAGGTATTATCAACGCACTTAACTCCCTGTTTCTATTCATATTAATTAAAATTATATAATATAATTCACAGATAAAATAGAAAAAAAAATGTTCAATTTAACTAAAAACCATGTACTTTTATGTTAACACACATATAAAAACGCTTTGTGGTATATGATATATCTAGGAATCAATCAAAGACATTATAGGTAAGGTGATTTTTTTCAGAGGCTTGATTTAAAAAGTGTAAAGAAGCAGTGAATAGATTTTACTTACAGTTTCATCCCAGATTAGGTTAGATTATATTTGCTTATGTTAAGTTAGGTTCGTAGAGTTCGCTGACTTTCACGGTCATTGTCTGAGTAATTTTAGCTTTTGAGATTTAGGTGCGGCTGAATCTCAGAAGCCTGATTATTTAGTTAGGTTGAGTTGGGTTATACAACGGTAGATTAGAAAACACTGTTCAAATTTAATACACAATTTTATAAATATCGGAACATCACATGCACAACTTAACATGCAATGTGAACATTATTAATTAACTATGATAGCAATATAATGTATTCCAATTTTAAAAGGTGCTTTTAATTGAAATGATTTCCTTGGGCGGTTGCTTGTTTTATTTTCGCTCTCCAAAGCTTCTAAAGATCTTATTCAAGCAAGGCTCTCTTACGCATTACATTTACTGTTACTTTAATCTTTAAATAATTTTGCTCCGCTGTAGACCTATATTAATATCGGTGATACATTCTCTCAAATTCGTAAAACTAGTCGTTGTCTGTCTCAATTTCTTGCAGATGCGCAGCAAGGCACTTATGCTCTTTTAAGAACTCGTTGACTTTACAAGTGATGCAAATTGTCCTGCATCACGTGATCGCCACGAAATATTCATCCCGAACTATGTAAGCTGAAATTACTGAATCAAAATATTTTCTGAATTGATGTTTTCGCTGTCCTTTATAATGAAATTACATTGCATACAAATTAATAAACGAAAAAAATCTCCACCTATTCATATGTGAACTGCAATAAAGTAATGCACACAGGGATGTTTAATATCATGGAACAACCCATTCTAAACAAGCAAACTATTAACTTTGACGTCACTCACTTGGTTTTGTTAAATATACCAGGATAAGCTTTTTTTATAGTTGTTTAACACGAAAAGTAGTTAGAGGTTGTTCAAGTTAAAGTGAGCAATTTTGAAATCAACCTTATAAAAATGCCACTGCTCCTTGCTGCACATATTTTAACGCGTGCACTGAGTGACATGCACCCAGTAAAGTTGGTAACAATGGACAAAAAGTATTAGGTAACCATTTGTGGAAACTTAAATTAATTGTTTCACTTTCTGTTTTTTTTTTAATGCATCGAAGTGTAAAATTTATCAGATTTTGAAAACTTTTTATTTCGTAACAATTTCACAGTTGCACTTGACCGACGCATGAATAAAGTGACTAAGTTTATGGCGATGCCAATTTTAAATAAGGCGGAATAATACACAACGTGCATACGAGTAGATCTTAAGCAGGGCTTTCAAAAGTGCTCATTTTACCGTGAACAGCCTATAGTCACACGTGATCGTGTCGAGAGACTACGTCCGATCAGCGTCGCTGTCATATCTCCTGTGCTGAGTTGTCGGTCTAAGTAGTTTGTAGCTAGCTGTGCTGGAGTTTGCTCACAACTCATTGCGGTCTACTACTGTGCCACAGAGTAGTTGAGTCAACTAAGACGAAATCGTGGGGTGGTGGTTCTTTTGTCTTGCTACGGGGTTAAAGTAATCTCCAGCGAACACTAGTTTACATCGTCCTGGCATTGTAAAATGACGGATACTGGTAAACAGCGATAACCTCGCAAAATGAAACTACGCACTAGGTTTAAAATTTAGAGCATAGATATAGAATTAAATGCATCTTAGATCAGCTTTCAAATCTTTCAAAGCAGTTTGCGTGCGCCTGTTTTTCTGTATCCATGCAACCCGCGAACAACACTAACCATCTAACATAACATCAATAGAAAGCAGAACACCGCGTGCGGGTTGATTCGCTGTCGTCAGAACAGGATCGGTGAACGAAAGGTGTTATGTCAGCAAAGCGTCGAGAAGCAGCCACTTTTCAAAGAATACAAGTCCGTTTATCGCTTCGAAACAGGTTATTTGCGATGCTTACCGAATGTGAATGTTATACGGCCATATCTAAGATGTGCCTAGCTTCGAGCCATTGTGTTTCTTCGTGTTACATAAAAACACAGTCGCCGCTTAGTGTATTGACGAAAAAGAAATCAACGTGCACATGGTGTTTTGTAGCAAATTCTCTATTTTCCCGCCGCTGATTGGTGCAGGCTGGCAACGGCGTCGAATGTTAGCTAACAGACGGGGCATCGTAAGGAGTATGTACACGGCACGGGACTCGGCTACAAACGAAATACGTATTTTACAACGGAGGCCATGTTTAGTATTGTTTGCCGGTTACAGAGATACGGGAAAATAGGTGCTGGAGACTCACCTGGTATATACAAGGTGAGTCAGGTAGAATAAAGTATTTCCACATAACACTAGAGTGCTGAAGTTGGTCGTTTTATGCGCTAGAATACTCACTTATGCTAGAATACCAAGAACACGAAACGAAGTCAGACATCTTCAAATAAAATAATTGGTAGTACGTTAGATTTCTTTAACTAAAGATCTTTATGTGCGCAAAGCGCATGTTCGATTCTCCTGCCTTCCTTAATTTTTTGTTCGTAGGTAATATTAGTTTTTTTTTTCCAAAATAATTGTACTTAGTTTGTTTTACTTTGGAAAATTATTATAAAGCACAAAAAAAAAAATCTGATAATATTAAACACAAGAGTTAACATCAATTAAAAACATTATATGTTTTGCCACGACATAAAAACTACTTTAATGTTAACATTGTTACAAAAATACTTAATATTACAGTTACATTAATACCGTAATAATTAATTACAGTAACAGCAAAATTATTTACTCACTGCTATATAGATAAAAAAATTACTGTACAAGTAACTTTAATACTTTAAGCACAGCATTAGACTTTTGTCTGTGAGGGCTCCAAAAATAAGAGAAGTAGTGGAAAAGAATGTCGCGCATTTGTAATATTTCCAAAAATGATTCTGAGAACAAGGTGCCACGGAGCAAGATGGCGCGGTGGTAAACAAATGGACCCGCACTCGGGAGGTCCTAGGTACGATACCCGTTTCGGCCATCTTGATTTCCGTTTGACAGACATTTTTTAAATAACTCCAGGCGAATGCTGGTATGGTTTTTTCGCTACAGGCAGTGGTCAAATCCTCCACCATTTCCTTTACTTTCAGTGTTCCGCATCGTTACTATTCGCGAATACTCAAAAAACACAACATATTAAATAACAACGTGTGATTCCTAAATATAGCCTTTTCGCACTACCTTCACACGTGTTTTGTTACTTCCTGAGTATGTCATTATCACAACCGTTTAATGCATCTATTAAAGGCTGTTCACGATAAAGTGAGCACTTTTGGAATGAACCCTAGAAAACAATTACTTCTACTGCATTACAGATATTTTAACGGGCTGACTGAGTGAAATGCGCCCAGTAACGGGTAGCAACGGAGGGAATGTAGTTCCATATCTAAACGTTGAATAAAAAGTGCTAGTAACTATTTGTAAAAACTTAAATTATTTCTTTTTCTTTCTGTTTTTTTTTTTTTTTTTTTTTTTTTTGGTGCGCCAAAGTGTAAAAATGAGTTGATTTGCAAATATTTACTTTTATAATAATTTTACAGTTTCAATTGACCGACGTTTGAATAAAGTAATGAGGACCATGGCAATGCTAATTTTACATAAGACGGAAGAACACACAACGTGCATACAAGTAGAACTTAAGAGGGCTTTGAAAAGTGCCCATTTTACCGTGAATTGGCTATAAAAAGTGTCGAAATTTTTGTAAAATTTAATTTTACAATTAATTTATCTATAAATTGTAGTACTTTATTAATAATCATTATGAATAAAAGCACATACGCAATAGGAGTGCTGGTAATGCCTAGTAAGAAATAGTTGTCATGCAACATTTTTAATTAAACTGAGTGAGTGAAAATAGGGTGTGCTGCCCTTTGGTGTAATTTTCTAGACTCAGTTATGCTTTGTTAGCATGAGGCGGAGGAACATCCAGTAAGTAGAACTTTAGTAGGGCTTCAGAAAATTTGGAAATAACCATAAATAGACTATAAGTGTTGTGATTGATTCTGGAGATAACACTTACGACGCACTGAGAGAAAGGTTTCGTATAATCAAACAAGAATTGCTTGGTGCAACCAAATTATATGTTTGCATAGGGGCAATGAAATATTTTGTTTCTGAAACCAAATTATTTTGTTGTTCTCATTTTGTTGCCCCAAATTGAAAGATTTGGTTGGGTCAACTAAAGAGTTGTTTGGCTACACGTGCATTAAACTGTTTGGGTCGATATAAAAATATTTTACAAGCTCGACCAAGTTTCAATCATAGATCACCTGCGTTCGAGCGCTATGCCTTAGTAATCTCAGCTAACGAGACAACTGACGATGTCGGAAAGCTTTTAAATTTATATACTGTACTTCAAATTCTGGGCCCCGTGTGCAAACAAATATTTCAAGTTTTACAGCTTTACTTGTCAGTTTCTTGTTGCATTATTTTATTAATGTGTTCATATGATTAATTCGCATCAATAGATGCATTAACAAACACGGTTACTATCCTAATTGTCACAAAAGATACAAACAAACTCTCGAGCTGTATTTTCGAAAGAAGGCAGTCAAATGAGTCGCCAAACAAATATATACAGTTGATACAATAACATATTAAGTTGACATTCTAATTTTGTTGGCCCAACATAGAGATTTTGTTTCTTCAGACATATTTTGTTAGGGCAACTAAATATATATTTGTCCCTATACAAACAAATATTTTATTCGATATTCTCTAAGTGCGACGACAAAATGAAATTGATATATCGATTATATAAAGCGTTGATAAATATCGCTTATCTGCTTTCACGAGCTAACTTCGCAGTGAAGGCGGAGACAGTAGGGCTCAATTTTTTTTTAAGTCAAATGTCCGTTTCTATTTTATTATGTTAAATTACAGTGTGAAAGTTTATCAAATGTAATATTGGGCTCCAAAGGAAATAGAACTCTAGGTATTTGTGTCTGATTAAAAAGCGGGCAATACCGCACAAATTCCAAGACCCTAGATGTCTATGATTGAATTTTGTAAGAAAATTAGTACTTTAAGAAAATACTTAGAATCGGGTTTTATTAGAGAGTAAAGGTAACTAATTTGCTTTACTGACCAAGAACAAGTGATAGACAAGATAAGTTTTGTTTTGCTCGAAAGAACAGTCGAATGAGGAAAGACATCCAACATGGTAAACTTCGTCTCTCTCCGATATTGCGTGTATAAAAAACTTTGTCTTGTCAGCGTCCCCACATCCATAAGCAGCTTACTGCCTCGAAGCTAAACAGTACTCTCTCCGTTACGTTCTTTCCACGAAATGAATTTATTCGCTGCAGAGAAGACGCGACAGCATGACAGACCAACGCTAAGCAAAATGGAGGGAAAAGAAGAGCGAGGCATCGGAAAAGGAAAGGGACTCGAGACAGGAGTGAATTCGCTCTCTCTCTCTCTCTTCTCTCTCTCCCCTCTCTCTCACACACACACACACACACACACACACAATACACACTGGATTTACAACCCGCATTAAAGTGCTTTTTGTTTGAGGGTCAACAGCCCAATTATCAGGGAACGACTGGTCGTATCGCCCACAGTTTATGGCTGACAGTTTTACACCCTGTTCCAATCATTATACCCTGTTCCAGTCGTTATAACTATATAGGTCTCAGACCTATTTAGTTGTAGCTTTTATATGCCATTTTTCATTGTGATGGTATTTAGAATGACAAACTATTTCTTGGAACCACAAAGCTAAACATATGGTAGTATATGTAAAATGAGAGTTTCCAATTGTTCGCCAAAGATAAATATTTTGAATAAATAATTAATTAATATTGGTGTGTTTGCAGAAATATAAGTTACGATGTACAGTACATAAAGTATTGTATCTTTAAGGACTTGTACAACATTAGGAAAAGGGGGAACATTGATTTAATATTCCCTGCTAATAAGAAAATTAAAACAGATTTCTATTAAATTCTGCGATATTTCTCCACATATTTTAATGAGTAGCAGACTTCATTTCAGGAAAAAATGTTTTACCTTACAGTCAAGAAATTTCTTTACGAGCCTGAAAGCCGTTAAGATATGAATAAGAAAATGAGAGTCATGCCTTCTTGTGACGGGTTAAACGTTTGTTGGGATACGTTCATAAAATTTCGTCTGAAGCACAGTGATACAAGAATTCAAATTCTTACGGGACCAAGGTTGTGGAACATATGTTTCCTAAAATAACATCGCGGTTGAAGGAAGCTTTAGCAGCATGCAGATTATTTGGAAGATAGTGACAGTAATAATAATACCACTAAAATAGGTGCAGCACCAGCTCCCTTGATGTACTATTGTACCCACCCTTTAAAAATCCTGTCAGTAAAAACTAAACATTTAACTTTAACATAAGTAATTACAAAACTATAACAGAAGATCTTACACGCGTAAATGTCTAGTGTTTTTCGTTATCCGACGCGGTGTCAATAGAGGACACCACTACTACCGAAGCGAACTGAATGATAGAACCCACTAAAGATGTTTTCTGTACTTGTAACAAGCAAGTCTTTGGAAACTATTTGGCACAGTTGAAACATTGTGTAGTTATAAAACATTAGATTAGAAAACATACAAAATTGTTTATGAACCTCAATGTTTTTAATAAAACTGAAATCTACAACGTTTACTTGTTAAAATTTAACATTAGTCTTAAGCCCCTGTCACACTGTAAAATTTTCGCCTCCAACTGTATTTGACAAAACAATTTGAAGACGAAATGTAGCCATCAAATTTCTACTTCGAACACATTTTATCAAATAATCTTGAACGTGTTTGAAAATGTGTTATACTGTCAAATTTATTTTCTGGGAGAATATAGTCTGAATTTATATTTTTAAATTATTTCTAAGTGATATATTGCTGTTGTGTGTCCATGCAGTGCATTATAACAGGAAATGTACTATTTTTTATATTTATTGGCATGTCTTGACTTAGTTAAAGTTTTATTTATCAGAGTCGTTTCCTGCACAATGAAATTTAATGTGTTTGTGCTCTTAATTTGAAGTGCAATATTCTCTTCAGCAGCTAATACTTTCACTACGCATGTTCTATCTTCTTTATCCACATCATAACTGACAGACACAATATTACGGTACACTTACAAGGTAAAAGGGTATGCAACAACGTGTATAACAAATATGCCTACACGTTGGGCATATCACTCTTTAATAGGGGTAAGATTGGTGATAAGATGTGTATTGATGAAAACACAAGAACAAAATATGAAAAAATTATTTATACTTATGCGCATTTTCGGTAAAGATTGTGTCAATAGGATTATGTGTGTGGACAGCATAAGTAACAATTAACACATATCAATCCACTTTTGAGTATTTAGCGTCATCACAAATAAAAATAAGCCTTTGATTAAAATTGCAGGACAACTTAAAATAATATTCAGAAAATAAGATTAATCGAGCGGATTTTACTATTACTTCAATAAAGCACACATAATTCACAAAACAATGCAGTTATCAAATGTTTTGAAAATAAATACTTGTACTAGAGCACTGAGAAAAATGCTGTCAGATATTATGATATTATTAAGTGAAACTTTAAGATTTAACCAACAAAATACTATATAACAAATGCAATATATGTTACACAGCAGCGAAGCTTTTCATGATGTTAATAAGCATGATAATCCAATTAGTCTCTTAGATGCTCCGGGTTAGCTTTCAATCAGTAGTGCATGAAAACTGCTTACAAACGTACCACTGGGATATGCTGATAATTAATTGGGAAAAACATCCTCTGAACATGTAGTTAATGAATTTTTTGAAAGTGATAAAATATCTCAGTATTGTTCAATACTTCTTTAAAAATCTTGTAGAGTTTCAAATTAAAAGTTTTTATTTTTGGTCATATGAATTCAACCAATTAATTCTTGTGAAAGGAAAGTCTCGACAAAATAACTGACAGCAGGACTAACTGGCATAACGCTGGCCTTACTTGGAGACAATCTGTAGGGGTAGATGGCAGCTGGAATACGACGACCTGGAAGCAGTGAAGTCCTCACTTAATTAGGAATCTGTTTCCCAATTCTGCATCCTCCAGCAGTGGATTGTCGAACCCCGCCTCTGCAACACCGGATCAGACCTCCTGTCAGACCCTGGGGCGATGCAAGCTGTCCCTCGCGTCGTCACTGCGTCGAAGGCGTCCTCCTTCCCAGACTTCATTCGAACGACTCCCTTCCTCACACATTCGCTTGCCTTCTTGTGAAAAAATTCTCTTTGAACAGAACTCTGTAATGCATTGTTCCTACGTTCCAAACAGACAAAATTCCTAAGACAAAACGTGTCTTCTTTGCCTGAATATCATAGATGTTTTTATCACACTTCTGCACTAACTTGCATAATGTTCGTGAAGAAGTGTTCGTCTGATTTTCAATTGAAATAAGTTAATAAGAATTTAATTTAACACATATGGAAATATTATGATTGAGAAATGTTAATGTACAACATGGGTAGATCATCCAAAAATATTTTAGTATGAAAATTAGGCAAAGTAATTTTAAATAAATATTGTGTAACCTCTGGTAAGGCATATCCATACAAAGGACAGACTGCGGTTGGAGTCTACCGTGTACTCATATCCCCCCCCCCCCCACAAAAAAAAATCACTAGCTCTAGCAATGGCGTATGCTCGAAATATTTCACTTAATCAAGAATTGATACCGCGAATACAGTGAGAGGAATGGATGTCGGAGGTTTCAAAGTTTCGATTACTGCTGCGAACGAACATTTGTCATCGCCCTGCGATAGTGACATTCACCGCCTCTCCTACGCGTACACACGATCACGACTCGAGATTGAAAAAGTTCCTGAGCCTATTTCGCCTGTCCCCGTTCCCGGGTAACTGGTTATAATTAAAACCTCTTCCGACATCCTAATTCATCAAAGTCGCTGTGTTGGTGGTTTCAAGTTTTCTTTCTTTTTTAACTTGTAAACTGCAGAATTCTTTCTCACGCCGTAAAAGAAATTTGAGGTAAACTTCCCTTGCATATAAGGGAAGCTAATTACCTCTACATGTAAAGCAAAATTACCTCTTAAATGTAGAGTAAATTTACATAACAAGCTAAGTACTATTCCCTAACCGTACGGGAAAATTACCTGGCAAAAGTGGGGGAAAATCCCATACAAGTAAGGAAAAGTTTCATAAAAGTAAGGGAATAGTAACTATACTGCATAATGAAACTATATTTAAAAATAACCTCGGAGTATTTGTACTATTAATTTATTATATTACTTATATTTTCTGACAAATTGTAACCAACATCTCAACTCTAAAATCCTGGACACTTGCTGATGGCTGTGCGTGAACCATTCTCGCGACAGACCGGTGCGCTATCCATTATATCACGACAGAGTGACAGCAGTAGTGAATATTAGCGTGTTAAATTATGTTTTTTTTCGTCCGTCCTCTCACTTATATGTTGCAATGCTGAAGAGAAGCAGTCATCTTAAGGTAATTTTCCCATACATTTGTGCGATTTCCCACCTCTATGTACGTGAATTTTACTCCAGAGTGTGGTAATTATACCGTACATGTAAAGAGCCATGTTGGACAGCTTGTACGACTCAACAATAAAAATTAATTTTAAGGTAAAATATATATAAAATTCAATATTATCAAATAATTATAAATTGACGAGGAGATCCACACGTCGTAAGGTAATTTTCCCATCCATGTATGGAAATTTCCACTACCAAGTACCTGAATTTTACTCCAGAGTACGGTAATTTTACCTTACACGTAAGGAAAACTATGTTTCCCACATAAGTTTGCAAATATTACTTTACACTTGTCAGGTAATTGTCTCATTATTTTTTACAGTTCATGTTTATTAAATAATAAAAATGAAAATCCGGAGAAAGACCAAATAAAATTAGATATTTTCAAAACAACACCCTGCCATTTGTAATAAAATTTCAGAGCCAAATCATTTTGTATGAAAGGCCGTTAAAATCCTACAAAAGTTCGCAAACTTACCATCCGAATATAATTGAAATTTTTAAAACGATACATTCACTACGTGTAGTTAATATTTTTGACAATCAATACGCTGTAATTCCATATCTAGTCTGATAAGTCTTGTTGTGTGAATATGCAAGATTAACACACACATAGTATTTCAGTACCTAAATCTTATTATTAGAAACCGAGAAGGTAGCCATGTGAGGCTGCAATCATTCGATTTATAAAACTAAAATTTTCTGAAAAATATCACTTTTTTGGCATTGCGTTATGTTTAGGACATTTGAGTAACGAGTCTTTGTAAGCTGACATTACGTTATGTTTAATAATCACGCTCATTGTGTGAATACCAAGAGTTCTTTCTCAATTACGTTAGTTAAGATATAGTTACAATTTTTGCTATCGTTCTCGCAACAGGTTTCCTAAAATAAGTGGCCACTAATTACCCTTCCACGGACGGTGCCTATGAACATATATTCGTGAGCACGAAAATTAAAAATAATACTTTAGTTAACCTACACATTTAACCCTCGGCACGAAGGCATTCGAATAAGTTAAAGTTATTAATACGCTGTATTTTTTTTTAAATAATCGATGTTTTTCGATCCTGCCATATGATGAAGTATCACAGCGTAATTGTCTCCACAGTTTACGAAGTTACGGCAATGTCCATCCAGTGTTTCGGGTGCGCTAAACTGCTGGCTCCTTTCGATAATCTTTCAGAGTACGAAACGTATATAGTCTATTCGCGGTTTGTTCACACATTTTAAACCAAACCTTTCAAAAATCACCCCATGTATGACATGCCTTGATGTTTCCTCAATATGCCGTGTGTCGAAAACCTTTTATAATTCTGTTAATACAGAAAAAAATAATATTTTTGGTTTAAATTAAACATTTATTTATATTTATATATAAATTATAATATCTAATTTAAAATGTATATGAATATCCCGGAAAAAAACAGGCATGCTGGCGATACCTAGTTAAAAGCTGTTCACGATCAAGCGAGCACTTTTAAAATAAACCTTATCAGAAATTCACTGTCCCTGCCTGCATACATTTTTACTGACTCACTGAGCGACATCTGTCCAATAAAGTTGGTAACGATCGATGGAAAGTAGTTCCAAATCTTAACGTCGAATAAAAAGTGTTAGGTAACGATTTGTGATAACTTAAATCACTTCTTTAGATTTATGTTTGTGAAAAAATGAGCAGATTTGTAAAATATTTATTTTTCTAATAATTATCACAGTTTTCCTTAACCGACGCATGAATAACGCGATGAGGACCAAGCCAATGCTAATTTTACATGCGGCGGAGGAATACACAACGTGCATACAAGATGATCTTAAGCAGGGCTTTGAAAAGTGCTCATTTTACCGTGAACAGCCTGTAGTAAACAGAACGCTTAATTTATTTCCGATTCGATTTTGTTTAATTGCCCAGTTCAATATCGGCAACATAAAAACGGAAAACTTATTGATATAATGTAATTAAACTGCTTATCTTTTTATGAATAATTTTCAACAGAATTGAAAATAAAAATATAGCAATATTAGTTCAATTGTAGAGACTGAAATACAATGAATTATATAAATTCACATTTCTTTTTACGATGTCCATGGTAATTTCAAACCAAGAGAATATTTTCTGGCTCTAGATCCTGGCCTTTTTTTTTACGTTTCATCCCTGGCCTAGTGATTTGTTTTCTCATTGAGCGAAAGTGGTGGTTTTTACTGCTATTAATGAGATATGTTCTACAATTTATTAAAATTGTGGTGATGTGCGCATTACAGTGTCATCGATGTAAGCTAGTTAGTGTTTCGACAAGGAATTGGCGTTGTTTACCAAAACTTGACAGCTCACAGTGGCCGTTTAGTTTTGGACGTAATTCTACATATTATAGATGTGAATATTGAACACATTTTTATTTAAAATGGGTGGAATTAAACGATTGAAGTGTTATGCTGGAAACTGTTCACGTGTAGTAGTGCCAACCCGTGAACACATTTTTTTTTTTTTCGACATTGGCACATTTGCACTGGGCAAAAAATACGAGCGTTACGATGCTTTGCCTTGAGTGACGTCTCTGGCATTTGTATGCTTGTTGGCTCGCCTCAGATTACAGCGCCGCGCTCGGCCAACGATGTCCCCCTCCCCTCACCCATCGCCCCCCCACTCAGGTCACATGGCGTCACAGCCAGTGAAAACGAGTTTTTTTTGCTCTGTACAAGTTCCAAATAAATATTGTGTTACTGAATAGCTGCGTCTTTGATGGTGACGAAATATCCGTTGCTGAATTTCGAGACCATACCAGACAATTATTGTGCCGGAGGAATTTTCATTATAAATAGGGGTTCCAGGCATACGTCAGGCCAGGGTTGGGTTAGCTTTGAACAGGACAAGATGTCCGGTTTTATAATTTAAGTTCAGTGTTGTGCAGATTCAAAAAGACATCTAGCTTCTGAGGGAATTGTTATAATACTGTTTGTATTCCTGGGTGAAAATATTTTTGAAGTCTCTCTTACTATCACTGTTATCATTCTTATAATATTTTTGTATTTAAGGAGATTTGCAAATTTTGGGCACGAATAGCGCTATGACAAGCATTTAATGGGAATGAAAAATTGTAATTATTCAAACTTAACTATTGTATGGAATGCGCACGTGTTTTTTTTTTTTTTTTGATAGTGTACATAATCACTTTATTGTATGCTTATATTTACATTTGTTTTCATTTTTAAGAAGTGAGTTACCGTCATGAAAGATTTTGGAGAGGTTATCACCATCATACAAGGAATGAAACACAGAAGACTTGAAGGGTTCCCACAATAAATAATTCAAGTTTCAAATGGTTGCTCCTAATCCTAATTTAAAATTCCTGCTATCTATTACCCTAGGAGTGATGAAGGCGAACAGTGGTGCTGATGTGTTGAGAGGGAGCGGGTGTTCTCTGGGTGCTGCTAGTCGGTCTCAGGGGGCAGACGACGTCTCGGCATATCGGTCACAATGGACGGTAAAAAAATGCTCCAATTTAATCTAGGTAGTAGTATATTTTTTTCAGTTAATACACGTAGTTTTTCCTTGACTGTACAAACGATGACCGTGTAAACTTTCATCCTCTCTTGAAGAAGAAGTAAGGACCTGGCAAGAGAGCGGTTTAACATGGACATCCTTTTGGGAAACTTCAAGCTCGCACAGCAGCAAACTTTCCCGCATTCAATGCAAATAGAAGAAGCTTACGTGAGAACTCGGACACTTTTCCGCTACTTTCAGGCGAGATAATGTCACAGCGGTACACTTAAAAAAACATTTTCCTTCAGTTTGCGGAAAAGTGCTGGTTAAAATTTATTCAGAGGTGTCCGAAAACTCTCCGTAAAATTTACGAAACCTCTCCGTTAATTCCCTAGTTAGTTTTCGGAACTTATAGTTTAAATAATTTGAATATACATATAAATTTTTTAAATTTTTATTGTGTGAGCGTTCTACTGTATATAGAAAAGATATTTAAAAAAGTTAGAATATTTTATACTCGAGCAGGTTCAAACCCGAGTTAAATAGTTACAAGTTCACTACCCTAACCACCCACCCACAACTCTCAGGCGGTGAATCTGGTGTAACATTTTATTTGCTATATTAGTCACGTAAGCAACTTTTTTTTAGTTTCTATTAAACTATGGGTATCTGAAATGTTGATAACTGTTACAGACGCCTGTTGCTACTTTCTCATTTTTGAAAGAACAGGCCTTAGTGACATGGATAACCTTAACTACCGCAGAAACGATAATTTCCTGTTTACGGTGGCGAAGAATGTTTGCATAGACTAGCCGTTGTTTGTGCCCGAAACCGGAAGTTATAGAAAATACCGAGATTCTCTGTATTTCGTATTACGCACTTAACTCTGTTTTTCGTCATTACGGATAGTGGTTCCCTATATTTACTGTGCATTTTCGTAAAAATTCCCTAAATATACGGAACATTTTGACAGTGTAGCGCATGCCAGCCGAGTGTGTGCCGACACTATTTTAGGATGGAGAATCATGTTTTTTTTTTGTTGTAGCAATGTTTAGTAAGTAAATTGTTATAGGTTATGCACAGTTAATTGATAGCTTTTTCAAATCAACATTTGAAAAATATCACTGCCTCTACCCGCATGTATTTTAACCGGCATAATAACTGGTAAGAGCCCAGTAAAGTTGGTAACTACAGAAGGGATGTAGTTCCATGTCCTAACGATGAATTAAAAGTGTTAAGAAAAATTTTGTGAACGTTAAAATTTATTTATTTCGTCCTTCGTATTTTTATGCATATAAGTACAAGAATAAGCAAATTTTTAAATATTTACTTTTTTAATAATTTACAGTTTTATTTGACCGACACAAGAATAAAATTATCAGGCCCGTAGAAGTGTTAATTTTGCATCTGGTAAAAGAATACACAATGTGCCTTCAAGTCGATCTTAAGCAAAGCTTTCAGAAATGCCCAGTTTACCGTGAACAACCTATAGTAGGTATTATTGATGCTGTGTAGCCTACTGTTATAGTCCATTCGCGATTACTTCAAACTTTTCTGAAGCCCTGCTCAAGTTTGGTTTTCGCTATAACAACTCTACTACATATGGAAATCGTTTCACCCTCTGGCAGCGCTTCATATTTGATAAAACCATTGCAGACAAACTACATATTAGAAATTATTATTTTAAGAAATACTTCACGTATCAATACGACAGCTTTGCTCTCGTACACATCGAAGAGTTTGGTAGTGTTAAAAAATGTCCGTATATGTACGACTGATAACAAAGACGCAATCCGTAATGACGAAATACTGAGCTGATCCCAGTAAATACAAAATACAGAACGTCTCTGTATTTCTTGTAGCGTCAGGTTTCGTGGACGAACTATGCCTAGTCTAACACGACTCTATCTTGGTCGATGTAACCAAAAAAATGATCGTTCCACGCTACATAAATATATTCCTTCAAACATTAAAAGGTAGTATCAATGATCTGTGAAACACTCGAACATCAGTAGATACTTAAAAAAAAATATCCTTATGTAATTTTTGCAGGTATAACATAT
Organism: Dryococelus australis; assembly: GCA_029891345.1. Lineage (NCBI taxonomy): Eukaryota > Metazoa > Arthropoda > Insecta > Phasmatodea > Phasmatidae > Dryococelus > Dryococelus australis. The sequence goes on from CM056995.1 coordinate 60,320,755, forward strand.
CTACATCCAGGATTGCCATGAGAACGTCATTTATGGGTGATTTTTAGAGTTAGTAGTAATAATACTCTTGAATCGCGGCCAAATCCTGCTCCAATATTTTAAAATTTCTCTTTTATACAAAGTGAAACACCTACAAAAAAATTAAGTTGTTCGTGTAATTTCCTGCCTGTTTTTAAAACAGGAAATACAGAAAAACTCCCTATGAAATTTACGAAGACGTTCTATAAACACGCAGAAAGTTCTGCCAAATTTACGGAAAACACGTTATTGAAAAAGCAACGTATCCGTAATTTTAAATTTACAGGAATGAATTTTCTTGAATGAGGGTAAATTTGTTTGAAAGCAGGTGTGGTCCTTCTTCCATATCTACACAGATAGCCTTACGACGAGGTATACCATCATAGAGGTCGCGAATTAATTCCTTGCGCACAATGCGTGCAATTGCATGTTAATATTGGTTTTTGACGGAGGAGAAGACGTTGTCTTATTACATCTCACATGCATTCCACAATCGAGGATGCGAAGGGTAGCCTACATCAGAAATCAGTTTCACTAAAATTTAGTTTGTGGGATAACGGGTAAAGGTAACTTAGTTCAAGATACAAAAAAAAAAAACTGTTTTTTTTTTAATTTCAACATGATTCCTTTATTTTGGAACGTAATTACCCAATTTATTTAAGTATTTGTCATATCGTTAGAGATGATTTAAAATCACGGAAATATTTTGAGCCAACATATTTTCTATAACACTCAAACTAGTTTATTCGTTCATGAATGGATGAACAAGGTTTTGGCTCGGCTAAGATGCTTGCAGGCCAATCATGAACGTTTTGCCATATAGTAATAGAATCTTCATTGACCCGGTGAAATGGGGTAGTATCATCATAAATGCATGGCAGCCAATATGCGAGGTAAACTGTCCGACATGTGTACAATACGTTGAATCCTAGCAAATAGTAGACTTTTCCCGCGATAAACCATCATTAGGGGCAGTGATATTTCGCGGGAAGAATTCGATACACGGTATAATTCGAAGAATGATAGTGTTGTTCAGCTTTCTTGATCGGCTGGATCATGTTTAGGTCGATGTTAACTGTCTGCGCACGAATTACGAAGGCCCAGTGGCAGAGTTACCGAATCTCGATTGGCTGGGACTAATACGGGAAAGAATTTTCATGTAGGCAGCAGCCAATGGAGGTATAAGAACAGCTGGGTTTTATATATAGTATTGAAGTCTACTGTGTACTCCGATTTTCTCGCGATAACCATCATCTCTACACATCGTAAAAGGAGGTATTCCTTTCCCTGGCGATAGAGTGGTGTCCTGCTCGGAAAGTCAGTGGCCAATTTTACTTCAGGCAAGCAGCACGGAATTACGCCCTTGTTTCCTTGCAGGTGTGTTTGCAGATGTTTGTGGAGTCTAGATCTGGAGTATAGATTGTCCTGAAGTTAATTTAGGGAATCTTCCAAACCCATGTCTTTAAGTTGTGAATCCAGTGACATAGCAAGCCAAGAAATGATTGAATATGATTAAGTTCAAAAATTTTAATTTCGCGCATAAAATAGTCTAATGTTGCTGCAAAAAAAATGCTATTGAGCTATTTATTTGAATGTTCATCTTATACCGAAATTAATATTATTGAGACCAAGTTACTAATGTTGCCAATTTACAAAGTATTTTATTACTATAATGCAATTGATACTGTTAATGTTGACAAAGCAAACAAACCAAACGTTGTATAGTGATAAAATAACAAGAAGAACAACATTTCTTCTGTTACTGTGACATTAGAGTAACTAATAGCCAAAATCAGTTTACAATGACTTCATGTTTTAAAATGGCGGGTAATAGTGAACAGCTATAACCTCAAACAATGAAACCACTATATTTAAATTTCGAAGCATATAATGAGAACAAAATGTAACATTATCTTTTGAACCTTGCGGAGCAGTTTACGTGTTAAAAATATGCATAAACTTTTCCAGAGCATAACCTTTTCCCGCTAAAGAAAGACAGCTGCTGTTGCTCTTTATATTTTGTAGAATATCCATAACTTTAAACGCAGCGATATATATTAAATTAAAGCAGTAAGTGGAACAATATATTTCTTGAACTGCGGCTCGTCGTGCAGACAAAGCACGGGCTCGGTTCTCTCCTCTCCGCGGGGCTGCGGTGGGTTGAGCGGTTAGACTGCTCGCCTTCCACCAAGGCGAACAGGGTTCGATCCTCGGCCGGGCCACTTCCGGATTTTCGCAAGTGGGAATCATGCCGGATGATGCCGCTGGCAGGCGCGTTTTCTCGGGGACGTCTTGTTTAGCCGCCCTTGCATTCCGGCGCTGCTCCATTCTCTCCTCATTTCACCCTCATCGGCTCTCAAAACCTTGTCGTTAAGAGCTACATCTCTCCGTAATTGTTTTCTTCGTTGGTAATTCTTTTTTGTGGCAAAACCATTATTCTTTATTTATTTTCATCGAAATAATGTTTTAAAGCAAAGGAAATACAAGAAAACTGTTAACACAATTTTAATATAAATTCAATGCCAAATTGGTATTACCGCAACATAAACGCCACCGTAATGTTGACATTACAGTAAGAAGGTAACGCTGTTATAAAAGTTCTTCACATTAAATTTGCAATTAAAGCTTAAGTGTATATTAAATTTACAGCAACATTAGTTACTGACGTTACTTCCAACTTCTCTGAAACCCTGTTTAAAGTTCTGCTTTCAGTATATACCTCCACCTCATGCAAACAAAGCTTTACCGAGCATAGAAAACTACACCAAATTGATAGCGCACCTTATTCGTCCACATTAAGTGTTTTACTATTATGCATTATTACCTAAACACATATTTTATCCCCATTTTTATTTATATTAATTATAAATATAAAATATTATAATACATACATGTAATATAAGTAAAAGTTATATTTAATAAAAATATGGAATTTTTATGTTAACACAAGTATGTGAAAGCTTGTGACACACGACATATTTTCAAAACAACCAAGCACGCAATAGATGGGGTGAATTTTCAAAGGTTTGATTAAAAAATTGCAAAGAAACCATGTTTAGAATAACAAAATATATCTGTGCTTGTAAAAAAATCAATACTGTTGACACAACATACACTTTCATCTGTACGTGATGTGATGTTCACACTCTCGACCGCCTAGGTGTCGCTAGCGTGCATGTCGCCATCGTCTCTAATGCCCCATCTCCGATACTGTACTCTGGTGCATTCGGTGCCAGCTAGTTGCTTGATTATTACAGCACATTTTATTGCTTTGATAATGCTTACTGGAGCTATGTTTTGTCCACAGATTACTTTTGGATCGTCGCGGTTTTGCGTGCCGTGCCTGTGGACTCCATTTGCGCACCTCACAAGCAGCTAATCGAACTAAAGTGATCAGTTTTCAGGTAACACACTATCACACTGCAAATTTTCTCTAACTGTTAATGTAGCGACATTTTCTTAACGTTACGACCTGGAGAAGCCTAAAATTGAAGGCCATTGCAGCATATTTTCTTTAAAAATACTTATGTGCACTCTCTTCCATACGTTTCGTGTGCTGTAAAGGTATGGATTAAACAAGGGAGTTCAACCATCGAACTACAATAGACTCAGAAATATTCTTATTTGATGTCTACAGATCTGAGAATTGGCGAAATCTGCTGACAATCAGGATTGACGTTTGACGTTGCAGACAATTCTCCTAATTCCCCATTTCAAGCAAGCCACGATCTCCTGGATTTATGAAGCAAAAAAGAATTATTTTTGTTGTGAAGGTTGTTCTTATTAATTTTCCAATCCTTAAAATATTCATTACATAGTCAAATATTGTGCCTTGTCTGGCAACTACAAGCAGGAATTATAGGAGAGTGCTTTGGAGTTGTTGTGGAAGCGAAAAGAAATATTATAATTTAAAAAATCGATATTGATACGTGAGAGATTGTACTTATTTGGTATGTTTAGTGATATAAGTGTTGCACTAACAGGTTATATATAATTTCATTTAAAATAAAAGCACACACGATCTTTCGAAAAATAAGCACAGCTATTTTTATTATGATTCGCCTAAATTTTTCAAGTATTTTTCAAAGCAATTTTTTAAAGAGCCTATTCAACGATTGAATTTTGAAGTATATCAGATCAGGACGAATGGTCTAATTCGGAAAGAATGCTGGGAATCAGTTTACAGAAGAAGAAAGGTGAGCGTTTATGTACAGAGATGTCCATGGATACAGTACACGCACTTATGAAATACCCAAAAAAACTGACTGGCATGTTAACGCTATTTTAAAGAGAACATGTTGTCTTAATTCACCTTATATCGTAACGGAAGTGAGTGTAAGTTCGTGGTTGTGATGTGATGTTGCAAAGTAAGAAAACAATATCTGCTCATGTGGTACTCAGGATGGATCATGAACAACACTTTGTATCTCACACCAAACTTCAGGAGATTTTGTAAATTCGTCCGTTCCATTCAGTTTCTTAAATATACACAGATACACTTCTCCCGCGCATCTTCTAAGAAAACTATATAGCTGCAGGTACCAAATAATTTATTTGCAAAATATTTGTTTCCAATAAACAACATTTTGTTAACTTACTTATTCTGCTGTTGCTGCAAACATCTGCATGCATTCCACTGAACCAAATAAATCATTCAAAAATAATTTGTTGAGTCGAACAATTATTTAATTTTTCCAACATAACCCATATGTATTTAATATATACAGCTGTTTTACAATTGCTTTAAACTAATTTATTTAGTTATCGTAAACATTATAGGCCTAAATATCAGGGTAGTCAAATCAATATTTAGTTTGAAGTGAATAAACATTTGGTTACTTGGAACAATTTATCATAACAGAATTTGTGGCACCAACAAATTCATATTGGTCCAGTACTGGCATTTATTTGGTTGGTTTTAAAATAATAGGGTCATTTGAGTGGCTTCGTCCGAAAATGTATCTGAAGAGATTGTTTGTCATCTTCGTGATAATTAGGATGGTAATAATGCTTCTTAGCGCATTTATTGATTCTTAATAATGGAACACATAATCCCAGTGAATCAAGTTCAGCAAGGAAAAAACATATAGCTGTAAAACTTGAAAACCTTTACTTACGTGTATGTCTTTTATTTGCAATATTTTACATTTAAAAATGTTTTTCTCCATCATTTGTCACGTTATTCGATGTTTGCTAAGGGCGTAGAAATTCCGTCTTCGAAACTCGGTAGTCCTTTTACTTTCTACGATAAACGAAATTGTTAAGTGCACATAAAGCCAAAGAAATCTTAAGTTTCGAAACCAAGTCTTATAAGTTTGTGGCAGTCAAATATGGACTGTAAACTAATTTGTTTTAAAATACCAAAATATTTAATTGTCCGTATGAAAACAATTAATTTGGTTGCACTAAATAAACTTTGCAAAAAAAAAAAAAAAAAAAAAGTCCTCTGTGTACGCTGCTATGTCTGCCGCTTTGGTCTGCAGTCTCTTGTCCCCAAAATGGCTGCCCTAGTAAGTAGCACAAAGAGAAAGGGGCACAAAAATAAGCGAATAAGCCGTGTGCTAAGAGCACGCTACATCGGAGAGCACAGCTGCAACAGGTTGGGATGGGCACGAGAAAAAATTCCATGTGCAACGAAGAGAGAGAGAGAGAGAGAGAGAGAGAGAAAGCAGATGTCGAAGTGAAGAAGCCACTGGCTTCAGTCTATAATACTCGAATGATCTTACATACAAACCGTTACCACGTAACAATCTTTCAGAAGCATCAAAATTATTTCTAGCTCAGTACATCGCTGTGACGGACTTCAATCCGTTTCACGACCATCTTATCTAAAGATAAGGATTTTGGCATATTCATTGACTAGGGCATATTTATCAAAGTGTTAAGTTTTTCATCCTGTAAACCGCTTGATTATGTACGTCGCATGGTCGCGCTCGTAGGCACAGATAACGCGCAGGACAGCGCATCCATACCATAGACGAAAGATGAGGTAGACCAATTATACGTCTCCTGCGCATGTATCCAACATTGACCTACACAGCACAGCTCTCAAAGTCACGTGGTCAGCAATGATGAACAAGTTTGTTTATATAATAATTTTTAAATGACAAGCAGTATTGTATGTATAAAATACTTTTACGAATTAGAATTTAATAAAACTACGTTAGCAATTGGTTACAGTAAGTATACAAACATCTCAAGCCAGTTGTTTACTAAATAGTATTTAACCTCAAATCCAGTCCAAGCCGTTTTTGCTAGTCTTGTTAGTCCGGATGTGCACAGCCAGCGAGATAGGTTTATCTTATCTTCAGTCTATGGTCCATTCTGCGAATTGCGACTTAGAGTGAGTAGAGAGATTTGGGCCGCTGTCAACATCGAGGTCTTGAGACCCGATAAGGGTAAAGCGAAGTGAGTATGAAGCAGGGCCGGAATGATAGTGCGGGGGGAAAAGGGAGGATCCTCGAGGAAGCCCGCCTACCAGAGGCATTGTCCGGCACGATTCCCAACACGAGGGAGCGATCCCGCAGGGAATCGAACCCGGTTCGCCTTGGTGAAAGGCGAGTAGTCTAACCACTACACCACCGTGGCCCCACCGCAACGTAGTGGGGCTAACTCGAGGAACTTGTATTCCTGCGCGGCGGCCGGAAACCCACAGCCGAAGGATATGTGCGGGAAACGGTCCAGATAAGCGTATCACGATAACGGCTGGGTGGACCGGCGCCGTAGAGAGGGCCGAAACTCCGATGGCCTGCGATAAGGTGACAGGGTGCTTGGCTGGGAGCCAGGGACGTAAAGCTGAGAAATTCACTTCCCATTAAGGAATTTTGGCTGAAGAACACGTTCCAGGGTGTTGATTGGGTAACATGTTTTTTAAACTCTGTCCTGGTATAAAAGATACAAAAGCGGAATATTTCACGTACATTTGTTTGTAGTCATGTTAATTTTACATTTTCACAGCACAAGGAAAGTAAGTTTCCATGCAGTAATTATTATTTTTTTCTTTAATCAGTTAAAACAGGCTATAGCAAGTATCTCTCCGAACATTAAAACATACACGCTATTTTTATATAATAGTTGTATTTTATACGTTAGAAACCTAACTTAAATTTATATTATATAAAACATAAAATTATACAAGAAATGTTTTAACATGGATTACTTATTTCAAAATAACGCTAAAACAAAATTCCTAATGGAAGGGCAAGAACCAGTGAAACGAAGATCCAAATAAGGCGTTCCAACCGCGTAATGTATTTTTAAGTATTTTAAGTTTACTACAAGCCATCCACGCAGTTTGGGCCATGTTATTTCAGGTACGTATGAGGTTTGTTCGTACTTCTATGATTTATCTTCGCATTTAAAGGTTTAAGGTATTATTTTTTCTTATGCGGCCAAGCTAACATTTTCTCCGCGGTTAAACACAGTATGACGAGAAAAAGTTATTACACCAAAAAATTCTTTGGTAAATCTAAATTCAGTTTTATACTTCTGAAAAAGTTTGAAAGATATTTTCGTACAAATTTTAACACAGTTTCGAACGACTACAAGATTCCGACTGTGAATTCGTGAGTAAGACGTGGCGTCCTTAAAGCTGTTAGAATGCATAAAGTGGTTTTCTTAATTTTTAAGATATTATGCGGTTTCGCGATACAATATCAATATCTATTTGATAAAAATGGCAAATTAGTTTAAAAATAAATATAGCATACTTTTTTTAGTAGAATTATAAGTACTTTAACTATGAAATTTGTGCCAAACAAATTTCAAAACGATATACGAGCACAATGCTTGATTTCTGCTGAAGTGTTTTTGAAGATTTAAAAACGCCACAGCAATGTGTCATTTCGTTCGCCTGCGATAAAGGTTTAATTTCTGGCTAATTTTGATTTAAATTTTATTGTAAAACTTAAAATAAAATTATTGCCGAACCACTGGATGAAAAATCCATAAAATTTCTTCGTCTTGTTCTAATGACATTAACAACTAATTTGAGCTGAAGCCAAACATGATGATTATGCAAAAATTTCAACCTTTTATGCCAATACGTTTACTGTAAATTAGAAATTCCTGTATTATCCGTCATTAATTTTTGTAAATTAATTTTGTAAAATTTTCAATGTACCATTTTATGCAATAAAAATTATTATAACATATCCTTAAAATATATAAAATAATTTTGGGCACTTGAACATCCTATTAAAAGTTAATACTAATGAATGGTAGGTAGGGTTTACGACTCGTCGTCATTGCAGACGCAGCAAGTCGCTCAGAAAAACTGGAATTGGTGAGGAATCTGCAGGTGCATGCAGTAAGTAATCATCTCAGCATTCAAATGGAGGTATTTTGGAAAATCACGGAAGGCTCAAATTAGGATGGCCGGACCGGGATTCGAACACGGGTCCTCCCGAACGAGAGTCCCTCGTGTCACCAATGTTGCCACGTCACTCGGTGGTCTGGATAACCTGAGTTATTAAAAGCCCAGTGGAATTAACTTCGAACAAATTTTCATGAGTACTGACACTCATTTATTACTAAATTTCGTGTGTTTGTAATTGGATGTGGTTGTGAAAAAATAGAACGCCTAAATGTGATGTTATATGTCGAATATTTTCCTGCAATGGATCTCATCAGCTGATAACTTCTGTATAATCATTTTAAATGATTTTTCCTGACGAATTAGATTTTCATGGTATGAAATAGGTTTTTCAGAAAGGAGCAAGGCCACGTGGATTTTAACGTGGACCAGTTTCTGGGACGCGTTTCACCTTGAAAAGTAAAAGCTGTTGGTTATTATTATATGAGAGAGAAATTGAAGCACACAGTTTGGTGGATTGATGTTTTTTGCATAACTTTCCTATTTATGAATGAACTCGACAATGATACGCGCTAAAATTAACGTTTTAGTCTATCTACGTATTCTGCTGTAGAAGCCTATTGAACCTATAGTTGTGTGTGATACTCACATCTCGGAATACTTAAGGGAAATGATGTAGCATGCAAGCCTTTTCGAACAAATGTGTCGCTACTCACAGTGAAAACAGCTGCCTTTGATTTGTTGGTAAAAATATCTGTTGCGCAAAATTCACATACCAACTCCATTCATACAATAACTAGATGTAGGTAAGATGATAATACTGCTGAACACTTTTCTGTTGTGTAGAAACTATTGTTCCTTCAGCAGAAACAGAAATGTTTTTACTATAAATCACATTTATAGTTGTAAATACAGTCTTAGAAAATTATTGCATCCGATTGTAAGGCGAAAAGTACTGTTTCATAACTGCAATACTATTGCGTATTGCTGTGACCCCGCTTTTGCTAACATGTCACACATTCATTTATAGGGAGAAGGCATAGTCCAGTAAAGCAAGAGCACTTATATAAAACACTACAATTTATTGAAATCAGAAATAGTACAAACAAGATATTTGCTCTGACGTTACTTTACTTCAACGACTCCAAGTTATTGACTTGGCACAGTTCCAATTTGATGGAAGCTTAATTCTATTAAATATCAACAATTTTCCTCTCGGAAAGCTCGCCCTCGCCTCATGGTACTTAGGACGCCCTGACGGGAGTGATATTTACTCACTATCATGATGACGACAACGCTCTGGCTCGTCTCGAAGGCAGTTCTTCCTTGGCGCCGAACCCGGACCGCTAGCCTGGCGGTCCTCACGGCGAATATCTCTCAGGAGGTCTTCCGGCGTCTGCAGGAGTAAATATGGCCACGAGCCTCCATTGCTCGCGTTTTTTATACTGCGCCGCCCAGCCTTGTTTAGGATACAAATCCTCATGCTGTTGACACAACTACCGTCGCCATGGCCGACTTCCTTCCAGCAGCAAGCTTGGCCTGGCAACCCTTTGCCTGGCGATGCTCACAACAGTATAACTCTGATGTAGGAATAATTTGCTGGTTTTTCTGCTGAGAGTAATAAACATTCTGTTCGAGAGTGAATACTGTTTTGTAAAAAACACTACAGTAAATAATGCTGATTTCAGATATGTTAGTGTAGTCATGTAATAAGAACCAACAACGTCGGTTAATATAAGATAATAAGTGAAATTTACCAACAATCCAGCCTATTATTGGATCCCACAAAGTACAGGTTATCCGCCGGATAACGTAATTATATCCACAGTATCTAAAAGTCGCCTAAGTCCTACAGTGTATCTCTAATGTATATCCTTTGTATATCCAGTAGTAGATACCAGTTTGTAGACCTACCACTTACTGGATAGCTATTAGATACTTTAAAATCACCAATCGCCATTACTTAGGCAAGTGGCTAAATCTGAAGATGTATATAGGAATCCAGAATATTTTTTTTATCCCTTCTTGAATATTGGGTGGACAATTGGATATCATTTGGTAGACTTTTGAATTTAATTTTTGCTAATCTTGTATGTTCTTGAATAGCCCGAATGTCGAAGAGTGACATTCGTCAGGTATACTTCGGGTGTCTCTGTGCTGTATGGGATGTCCTTACGGTTTGAGGGAACCCCCAGTAAAAATAGTTTTAAAACCTCAAGGTCACATCCGGGCATAAGGAATTACTGTGGCGGGCGCTGTCAAAACTGCGATATGCGCTCGTGGTAAGTTCAGTTTCTCGCAAATTAGATCTGTAAAGCCTCTGTCACACTGTCAAATTTTCCCGTCAAACTGCTTCCAGTAAGTTTGCTCAAACAAAGATGGAGAGTAATGACGTCGAAGAAACGTCATAAACGAATCCATATTTGTCCGAGAAAGTTGGATGGCTCCAGTTTCTATCAAACGTTTGAAAATTGGACCGGTTCTAAAATTTATTTGAGGTTTGACGGTCTCAGCCAATCAGAATCGTGCTCGGCAAAACTGGTCATCAAGAAAATTTTACATTAACCAACAATTGCTGGAAACGTAGTAGATTATGAAGATAATTAATTTATGTGGAAGCCATCTGGGCATGAATACTATTTCGAGTGCATATTGCACATTATATTACGAACTCAGTTTTATTCAATTTCATTGTGCAGGAAAAATCTCTGCTGAATAATATTTGAATTTAGTTAAGAAGCGAAAATCAATTACAACATTCCTTATATTTCTTCCTGTAATTGACTGCATGGGAAAATGTAAGCAATATCTCACTACGAAAATAAATTTTAATTAATAATTCAAAGTAGATTATTTCAGTAAAATGCTTGACAGTGTAACACATTTACAAATACGTTCAAAATTATTTGATAAAACTTGTACGAAGGAAAAGTATTTTGTCTTCAAATCTTACTGACAAATATAGTCGAAGGTGAAAATTTGACAGTGTGATGGGTATAACAGTTGGATATTATTAAACGCGAAGTAAACCCATGGCTAGATACCTGCGAAATTCGCGTTATTATTTGGGACACGTTAAACTTTAAACACTTGTAACCTTCCAATACGCTTGTCATTGGACCATACTTGATATAACACGCCCTGGGTAATTCAGCGTAAATAAATGCTCACCTCACAACTGTGTGCGCCAATCACGTGCAGCCCAGTAAGAAAGGGTGCGTCTTCACGTCTATGCAGCAGCCTATGGAGAAACGACGTCGCCTCTAATATATACAGTACTGTGAAGTTTAGCCTGATGCCAAATAATAACGCGAATTTTGCCTGTCTCTATCCATGGATCAAACTTCACATGCCACTTTGTAATTTTCGCCTTTCGACTAAGGAAAATGTGCGGGAAAACCCTAAAAATTTAATTCTTAAAAACATTTTTACTATTTTCTTCTCCTTGAATATATTAAATATGATAAAAAAAGTAAAATGTGGTAGCTCTAGATAATTTATTATCTAATTTGGGGGAAAAGGTGTATTCCCTGGGCACGTCTTTACTGGGCTATAATATACGGGCAAAGACTGATTTTACAGGGAGTTCCTTAAGGGAGGATTGTAATTCCAGAAATTAGGTTCTCACAGACAATTTTTTTCTCGGATTATGTTGCTCTAACAATGCAAACAGAATTCAATTAGAGTTTCTTTTTGCACTCGGCACCCGGCGTCCCAGCAGAATCTAATTTATGTTTCCTGCACATTAGCAGATCGAGGAACTCCATAGAGATTTCCAAAAATTCCAAGAACCCTCCTTAAGGGCGAGTTGAGTCGGCGTCATTGATGAGCACGCGCACTAGGCTTTACTCCGGCATTCCGGTTCAATTAAGGCGCGAAGAGCCGGCCCGAGTGCTGGCACAAAAAAAAAGGAGGGTGTTAGGTTCACCGAAGAAACGAAAGGACGAAGAAAGGCATCAGATGGTTAACTGTATTAATTTGGAAAGGGTGTGTTAAGGTGGCATTTCTTCCCGTCCCAGCAGCGCGTCATTTGTCTGTGTAACCTATTCTCGGTTTCTTCACACTTTTATAGTAAACATTTGGAAAATTACCGAATCTATGACGCGTTTGGTTTTTTTCCTAAATATATCTTATATCGCATGGGGTTTATACTTCTGTTTACACAAAAGTGATTCTTTTTGGTTAGAATCGACGATTATTTATATTTTATAAATAAAATGTAATATTTCGTTTATAATTAATGCGAATTACAGTGAGAAAATAGGTGTGTTGGTACTGCCTAGTAATAAATAGTTCTTATGGAAAATATTATTAAAGTGAGTGCGCATGAATGCGGTGCGCTGTCCCTTTGGTGTAATTTTCCAGCTCTGCTAAGCTTTGTTTGCAGGAGGTGGAGGAATATCGTAAAAGTAGAACTGAAGCAGGGCTCTAGAAAATTTAGAAGTTACCATGAATGAACTGTACTATAGAGAATCTCACTCTTAGTTTGCAGTGGGTGGTGTAATGGACATTCACTCTCTCTTTCCAATACATGATTTCTGTCGTTAACTCTGTCCTTGTTCCTGCGTGCACTGTTGCCTGGTGTGTTATCTTCATTCAGCCTAAAAAAAAAACTGCCATTTTCGTTGCGTGCGCGCCATGCATTCACAATGATAGGGTTTCTCATAGGCTTCAGTTTCAAAGGAGCCGCTTAGCTTTGCGTCGCAGGATTGGATTCCTTTACGAGTTGGCAGGGAGGTAAACAGATAAAAATTATTTTAATCAGGTCGTTTCCTTCACCGCCCATTTGTTTCTCAGCTGGCCAGTTACGCCATAAAGTTGAAGCAATCTGGCAACAGTGAGCGCCATAAGCCCTTTACTGCAATCTAAGCGTGAGACGGACTATATACTTAGTACAATTTGCTAGGCTATTCACAGTAAAGTGAGCACTTTTGAAAGCCCTCTCATTTGGAATAATAATCAATAAATATATTTAATTTTAGTCTTAGACGTTAACTTCCAAGTGCGGTGGAGTATACAAACTATGTTTATTAATTTCATGGCAATATTCATTTTAAAAGGGCGGTTAAAGGATAAAAATGATTGACTTATAAAGTAACTAGGGCCTCGAAAGTGCTCACTTTACCGCGTTAATTGAGTACTTTTGAAATCAACTTTTTAAACTGTCGTTGCTCCTACCTGCATGTATTTTAACGGGCACGCTGAGTGGTACGTGAGAAGTAAAGTTGGTAACGATGAAGGGAAATGAGATCAATGACTTGACGATTAATTGAAAATATTGGGTGTGAATAATGAAATTATTTTTTTTTGCGCTCATGTTTTTAATGCGCATAAGAATGAGAATAAGCAAATTTGTAAAATATTTACTTATATAATAATTTTACAGTTTCCCCTCACCGAAGCGAGAATAAAGTGAACAAAAACATGAAATGTTAAATTTACACATGCCGGAAGAATACACACTATGCACGCGAGCAGATATTAAGCAGAGCTTTTAACAGTTTATCGTAAACAGCCTTTTGTGCTGGTTGATTGACGTCTTATTCTTATTGTTGATCGCTGAGGATCACGAACATTAAAACAAGAACTGTGCTCGTAGAAACGTTTTTAACTGCGTTAAAGTGACTAATTCTGTTTCAGTGATTGAAGATATTTCACAGTTTTGTGAAAGTAATATAAACGTGTTTGTATATGCGAAGTTATTTTAAAATAACACTCAGCTGTTTTTTCCCCATTTATTTAACCCCTACGATTTATTTTTGAAAAATGGTAATTATTTGAGCAGTAATTGTTTTAATTACAGTTATTTGTAAAACTTAATATACAGTTATTGGTGAGCTACATAAACATTTTTCATCGAATTTCTCAGTTTAGTTCATATGTCATCAACAATTAATTCGAAGTGTGTCCAGATATTCTAGAATACATAATTACTGTACAAGGGAACTTGAAGTGACTGTTACTCAGATAAAACGATGAAAACAACGACACCAATATTTGGGCGCCAATTTTTGAGACAAATTCATATTGTTACGTGCTGCAGCTGGTGCCGGCTCGGCTGTTCAACGCTGGTGGGGCATGACCCACCTCGACTCTCCCCGCTTCCCAGAACGACGCGCTCGTTTCCTTTCCCCTACCTTTCTGGGAAGCCCGTGAATACTGATAGCGGCGAGACTTGCTGACGTCACATACCTCTTCTCCCCTGCTAGAGATTTCGACAAGTGTAGCGACGATGCAAGGTTATTCTGGTGAGACTTGCCGGCGCCACAGCCCTCCTCGGCGCAGTGTGCGAGTTGGGGAAGATTCTGGGCGACGGCCTACTACTTTATATATACTACCGCGATCAACGACCGGTAGTCTTTGATGGAGGCCATCTGGCAGTGTACGATACGACGACGGCGGAAACGAGTGTCCTTGGTTTGAATGGACGAGAGGGCGTGAAACCGACGAGTGAAGCCTATTGTACATGAGGGCGCTCGGAGAACTCTAGAAGATTGTGGGCTGGCGGGACATGGACTGAACTGAGGTGGGACTGAATGGACATGTAATACGGATTTTATTGTAAATATTCGAACTTTCAAATATGGACGCATAATTTATAAAATTATTGAATTGGTCGATATATTGTGTATTGGGACTGATCTTTAATTATTTAATTTCATTGATTTCTTTGTGGTATTTATAAATTATATTAAACGGAGTCATTAATTGTAACAGTAAGTGGTATCAATTTATTGTGAGATATTGAGTCGAAAAACTTTTGTTTGTACTTAAAGTAAATAAAATTAGAAATTTATAATTAATTATTTTATTTGATTAAGTTCTCCATCCCTTAACGAACTTGGCTTAGCCCACTTAATTTCTAGCGAGAGAAATTATAACAATATGTACTTGTTTATATTTACAGAAAAATAAATTTTTGACCAGAACGCACATTTGGCAGAAAACGCATGTGGCAAAGGCCTATGGCTAAAGACACCCGAATTCCGCGAAATGATTTACGCATAGGATAGATTTCAATACACTACAGGCATACCAGCAGTTTTCTTTTCCTTATTGGAGGAGGTTCTTTGTGAGAAGAAATTTTCTTACTTGTCTGACCAACCAGAATTAGGCAACTCCGATACTGTACGTCAATGATTCGCGGGCATGCACCTAAGACGCGTAACACCTAGAACAAACAATCAAGAAAGTGGATCTGAGCTTCACTGTTATGAAATATAATTGGCCGTGAAATATTTTCGCGAAATTCGGGTGTCCCTACCTACGGCGTGTTCGCTACTCTCGATTAACTGAGCAATTCTGAAAACTTGTTCTGGATCTAACTTTCTAATATTTATGCATTCTTTCATAAAATTTAAATCTAACATTATCATTGCAGATATCACTTTCTTCATGTGACGGTCAAATGAATCTGTAATACAAAAAAATACGTTAGTAAAAACCAAATTTTTACATATATGGACATGGAACAAACATAAACTAGTTTATTTATAGTTCAGTATTAATTAATTTAAATACGTCTATAAAACTTGTAACTACTTTATTATCGCATTGCCCGTTTGACCGGGAGGAATATTGCTAAGGCGTCCGTTAACATTTACGTGGCTAAAATAATTCTTTTTTTACAAAAGTGCTCAATAATCGTGAACTATATATAGTTATTAGCTTATATACATTTCATTCACTTTTTTTTTTAATAATCTTCCCCACTTTTTGGAAATCAACGGAACAGTTATTTACTAAGTAAGGTATTAGGCAGGACAGAAATTTTGCAAGGCAGGATTTTGGTGGAAAACTTATGTAGGCTAAAATATCATCGGATATACGTTTTTCTATCGCAGTACATCCTGATAAATATCCTGGGATTGTTAGACACTTCGTCGGAAAATAATTGGACACAAATTTTAATTTTAGTATTTTAATATTCTGTTTATAATCACGCGAGAATTTCGAATGATCTCGCTTTTTACACACCAACATTTCGCAGAACAGCCACATCAAACAATTATACAAATTCAGCAAACAGGAATTTTTAAAACAATAAAATATAATCATGACAACAACAGTTTTAGTTTTAATTTTTCTTATAGCCCCCGTACCTGTGCCCTTTCTGGGTAATCCAGGAGTATAGGATGTTCCTTTATTATTTGTATTTTCTTTTATCTGATACTTTATTTTCCCATAACAGCCTTTATGCATTACATTTTATATAATACTGCAAATTTTCTGCACCAAGTTGCCTGGAAGGTGAGAGTGGCGCGGTTTTCCTGCATTCCACCCTGACTCCCCTAGCAGCTTGAGAATCAATTTCTTGACATTCTATTCTATTGATTATATTATGCCACTATCGTGGCACTAAATTACTACTACTTAGATTACATATATTGAAATTCCAGCCATCAGTTTTGGAACTGCCCACTGAGCAGTTGCAGAGAAGTCACATGCATGTAGATAGACTAATAGGAATAATAGTGGAGTATGCGAAATGTTCGGCAAAAGGAAAACACTAACTCCATGACGGAAAATAGTTTATTATCTGGCTAACGTTATTAAAGGGTGGCTCTATGTGACTTTAGACATTTTATGTTTATAGGAGCAACTTAAATTTTCCGTTGAAATACGAGCAAACGCTGCACGAAATTGAAGCGCAATGAAAGAAAAAATTGAAAATCCTCTCGAAATTAGGGCAATTCTGAGGTAAAAAATGCGTTTCTTTTCCGACTATTCTTTCCATTGGTAACATGCTTAGCGGCTGACACGGTAGTTTTTCACTGCTACTGACTGATTATGTCAAGTGATTCTGTAATACCTGTTACAAGTAAAATTAACAGTAAGAACACTGCACAATCTTGTGTAATTTATTTCATAATTTAGTGTTGTTTATATTCTTTATTGGACAATATATGCATATTGTATATTAATTAAGGTTTTTTTTTTGTAAATTTTAAGAAGGAAAAACTTCCAATTTAATTAAATTCTTGTTCTGGATTTAAAAAAAAAAATACCATTTTGTTATCTCCTTATAGTCCCTTGTGATTCATTGGGTTAAATGTTCAAAATGACGAAACTGTTTCGTATGAGATTACTGGCACGTATTTACATTTTAAATCGCAATCTCTGTGTATTTTCTCCGAGAAACAATTTTTATTCCTTTTCCTTCTCCGGAGTTCCTGCGAGAACGACGAGGAAGTGGCTAGTGGGAATTACAGTATCCGCTTAAACTTCCGCTTACACAAATACACGGCGGTAATATTTCACCTGCTCCTCATTCTCTCGCACGAAATATTTTCCTTTTGTTCCTCCCTCTCTCTTACCCTCGCATACCCAAGCCGAGGCGCGGCAGAATATTTTTTTTTCCCCCTCCAGAAGTTCCCAACATTTTACCAGCAGATAACCACTTCCTCTAGAAGAATGCGACGCGATGTCTGAGGTCGTCCGCGTACTTCGTTTCATCTACACCAGCAGCAACAGTATACAGTTTTTTTTATTTTTATTCCTACTCTGTATCCCGTGCGGACCACAAAATAAATCTAGTCATCCGTTGCTGCCACATAAAAATTTCCAGAGTTATTACGTCTCTATCAATAGAATCTTTATTCAAAAAATCTACTGAGACCTTTCTATGCCTATGATAATCGTTACACCGTCTAATAAGAGAAGGGGCCGTACTGGTTTAATGGTCAGAACCGATTCGATTCCTGGCGGGGTCGCTCCAGCATTTGTGCATGTTGAAATTACCTTAGCATCGTGATGGATATTGGGTACGATGCCTGTTATGAATTTGACTACTATATCTTCAACGGTTCGGAAATTATGATTACATTTTACAAAAGGACTTAAATGCATAATTGACCTTGTCAGAAAGGCCTTAGGGCTTAAAAGACGTTAGCACCGTGATGAACATCGGGTACGAGGTCTATGTTATGAATTTGACTACTATATCTTAAACGGTTCGGAAATTATGACATTTATCAAAAGAGCTTAACTCAAATTAAACTTTTGCCAGAAAGGGTTTAGAGCCTAAATGACCTTATGTTGTATGTCGAGTACAGTGTCTATGTTATGTGGATACCAGTTTGGTATCCTCCTGTTTGAGACCCTTCCCAGGTTAATCGTGCTGGACGATGCCGTTCGTCGACGGATTCTGACACTGTTCCATATTCGCCTCACTTCATCCTCATAGGTCAGTAGCCAAATCGCCCTAAAAAAATTTACGGCTTTGTATATTTTCTCCACAATGAAAAAATAGCGCACTTATTGAAATGGTAAAAAAAAAAAAAAACCCTGTACGCATACCAAATCGAATATCCCAGCAATGGTGCTGCAGGGCTTTTACACTGAGAAAAGGGTTTTGTTGAATGAAACAATATTTGTTTGGTGCAACCAAAATATTTGTTTATATAGTGGCAACGAAATATTTTGTTGCTGAAACCAAATTATTTTGTTGTTCTCATTTGCTTGTCCCAAACTGTAAGATTTGTTTCGTGCAACTAAAAATTAATTTGGCTACACGTACATTAAACAGTTTGGGCCGACATAAAAAATTTTACAAGTTCGACCGAGTTTCTAACCTTGATCACCTGCGTCCGAGCGCTACGCCCGAGTCATCTCAGCTAGTGAGACAACTGATGACGCTAGAACGCAAATATTGGGCAACGTGTGCAAACAAATATTTCAAGTTTTACTGCTTTAGGTGTCACTTTCTTGTTGCATTGTTTTATTAATGTGTTTATACGATTGTTAAGCATGAATATATGTTTTAATAAACACGGTTACTATCCTAATTGTCACAAAAAATACAAACCAACTCTTGAGCTGCATTTTCGAATTAAAGGAGTCAAATGAGTGGTCAAATAAATATATACATTTGATTCAACAAAATATTTAGTTGACAGTCTAATTTTTTTGGTCCAACACAGAAATTTTGTTTTTTCAAACATATTTTGTTAGACAAACCAGAGTAATTTTGTCGGTTTTAAAATTATGTTCGCTCAACAATATATTTATGTTAGGGCAACTAAATATGTATATGGCCCTATACAAAAATATATTTTGTTCGATTTTCTCTCAGTGTACAGTATTTATTGTTAACGGAACCAGTACTTTGCCATACCATCGCCCTGCATACGAAATATATTGTTTGGTTGTTTAAAGTTACTGGCCTGCCCCATAAACGGAATCCGAGAAGGTTGCACTAAGTATAAATATAACAAATATAAATGACTGTTAACAGTTTCTAAAGAAAACTTATCAAGCGTTGAGAAGGGCGAGTTGCTTTTTAAAATTATATAAATACCTAATACACCAGTGCCTACGAACGCGTTTCAAATTTCCAGGTTCCCAAGGTACTAAGTAGTCGTCACGAGCAAACGTTAAACCTGCTTGCCTTACATCACTGTTGCCGTCTACCTCTCTCAGAAATACGTTATGAACATTTATGGCGAGGAGGTCAGACCGATCACACTTCTTGCCCAGCATTCAGCAAAACTAAATTTATAAGCGCCAAGTTTTGTACACGAGTGATTCGTAGCTCACTACGACCCTGTCGTCTTTAGCAGTTGTATGCATGTCTGTAACCACCTGACGTCAAACGTAAACTTAACTTTCAGTATTCCTCTTACAGCGTCCAGGACACAGAGTACTTCAGAACAAAGAGGCGAGACATTTGCTTGTACCACTAACTCCATATTCACGCCCCCAGAAAAATTTCGCCGCTTGTACATTCAGCGCCTGATAACCCCCTCGGAACCCGGCGGCCCAGACGACAGAGATACTTTTCACACCACACAAAGGCCAATCATACAAGAGACCCGTTCTCAGAGCCTCGTGTAGTCAATATAGAGAATGGGTGCTCTCACATCAAAGGTACCGCCATGCCGTTTCGTTTCTGTGTACGTATCTATAGTCCATTCACGGTTGCTTTCAATTTTTCTGAAGCCCTGCTATAGTTCTACTTGCAGGATATACCTTCGGCTCACGGGAACAACGTTTATCAGAGTCTAGAAAATTATATCAAAGTGAGAACAAGCCGCATTCAAGCGCACTCAGTGCAGAGATATTATTTCATGACAACTATTTCTTACTCGGTATTAAAACACGCCTATTTTCTCACTGATTTTAATTCAGATTAACTACAAATTTAATTTTATCATTTAAATATAAACTTTCCGTTTAACCAAAAATAAGGTATATTTTATTAATTTATGTCAACTCACATATAAAACGCTTGTGATAGGAAACAACTAAGCGCGTTATATATGGTATGATTTTGAAGGGCTGGATTCAAAAAGGGGACTCGGCCCTTTTTTTTTTTGCGTAAAAATACGTTTACGTTGGCGCGCTCGGACGCCTTGACGTTTTTTTTATATTCCGGGCACCGCTTCACTCGATCATATTGGTTTTTATGGGTATCTCTGGATTGCTTTTGAGTAGTATAGAAATGCCGATTTAAGCACAAACGCAAAAAAGTGGCTCAAAAAGTTGCGTTTGGGAGCAGTTACAAAAAAAGTGACTCAAAAAGTTGCGTTTGGTTAGATCGTAGTCTTTAGAAAAAAAGTTGCGTTAAAATTTGCGTTTGAGTGCATCTGCAAAAATAACCGTAAAAAGTTTCGTTTGAGCACAACCGCAAAAAAGTGGCCTAAAAATTTTGAAAACTTAAAAAATAAAATATTTTATATAATAAAGATGGATCAGTTGCTAAATATATTAAACGGAACCAAAAAATTTAAGAAACTTTCCGAACTTACAATTGGGCAGTCCTACCCCATAAACCATGCTAAGATAAATGATATACTGTATGGATACAAAGTGGTAATTACTTCTGGAAATTTTAAAGTAACCTTAGCAGACAGATATGTTCAGACTTTCAATGAAAAAGTTTTAAATGATGTTAATCGTGGAGTTATAAGTTTTGCATATGATGGAATGGTGGATTGTGGTGTTAAACAAATGCATTCTATTCGGTTTTTAAAAGAGTAAATGATCATCGTCGCATAATTAGACATCAGTTGATTTTTATTTGTGCTCATATCTCTGTAAAGTTTTAATGGTTATCCAATTATTAAAACATACTTATCGCTCTGACTTCGGCAATGTGCTACAACATAGTCTAATTAAAATTTAGATACACATCTCCTAATTCAACATATTAAAGTAGTCGAAACATTGAATTCTTTTTCTAAATATTTCATTGCACTTTCTATAGAAATATTATTCATCTTTATCACATAAAACATTAATAGTTTTTAAACTATTCAAGTTATTATACATAGAATATCACTACTTCAACCCAAAAAAATATCTATGGTCTCATCTCTAATACCACTGTTCTTTCGGACAAATCAAAGTTAATTAACTTACCTTTTTCATCCTTAATTTTAACTATTATTTCAGTAACTTGATTTGTTTGCACTGGAAAAATAATGGATAAGCTGGTTCGTAATAGATCGTGTCGTCAAATCCAAAAGTTGTTCTTGGTTTAAAAGTGGTAATTATGATAGTTTCTCTATGATTATATTCATCATGTTTTAATATCATACCATTTATTATATTGCAGTGTATATTTATTGTTTCAAATAGAGCAAATTTTGGAATTGTATCGCCATAATGGTCCATATTTGCTTTCAGAGTTTTATTTTCTACGAAACCCAAAAGATTTCCTATTGAACCCCGTTTACCGAACTGTAATTTAAGCGTACATTTTACGTTCACTCTGTTTGTTATTTTATCCAGCTGGAAATATATATCATTCTCTTTCCCACCCATTGAATATACGCTAACTGAAATAATTGCTTTTATAGTTTTTCCAAGATATTTTAAGCTATTTTGACAAACTGGATTATCAATTGCTGATTCCATATCATTCTGACCCATAAAATATAGCTTATTTCTCCCAGAGATAATATTATGCATTAGATAAGTAGTATAGAACTGAACTAAAGCCAATGAGTGCCCTTCTATCTCTAAAGGGTAATGTAGTCTTCTTCAACACTGATTTGTTATCTGTTAGTTTGGATACTTTACTCATTTATTGTAATATTAAAAAAAAATCTATTAATAAATTAACAAGAAAAATACTAAACATGTAGACTGGGATATTAAAATAAGAATACCAGACAAGACTGTATCGACAAAACGTCATGGAGAATTATTACCTAATAATATTAGATGTTTGATGATGGGTCCTAGTAACTATGAAAAAACTACACTTATGATAGATAATTTTATATATGCTCAGGGATGGTTGGACTTTGGTACTCTCTATGTGTGTTCAAAAAGTCTGGACTACCCAAAATCTATCAATTTAAAGAAAGATATAGATGTAGCATCAAAATTATTTAATGAACCGATAGCATACTTCTTTCCATTAAATGAAGAAATTGTTGATGTAAATGAATGTCATAAAGATTCTGTAGTTGTTTTCGATATCATATTTGAAAATCAAAATATGGTAAGGGATTACTTTACTCGTGGTAGACACAAATATATTGATTGTTTCTATTTAGCCCAGACATACTCATACGTACCTAAGCTGCCTATAAGAGACAATACCAATATTCTTTGCATATTCAGACAAGACGATACAAATCTTAAACATATTCATAGCGATTTTGTTGGTGGTGATATGTCGTTTGAGAAATTTAGGGCGACTTGTTCAAAATGTTGGAATAATGAATATTGTTTTGTTACAATAGATATGACTCGTAAGTTAAATCATGGTAGTTACCATAATACAATTAAATACTTTTTAAATTCTTAGATTATAAGTAAGTTTTGTTTTTAATGGAAGTGTTTCCATTAAAAACCAACATAATCTGATCTTTTAAAATGTGTTCATATACCATAACTATTTCAATAAATACAATTGTACCTTTGGGTAAATTGTGGGCTTTTGGTATTTTTAAATATATCACATAATCAGGTTATACTTCAAAAGTTTTACACGTGTCAATTTTTTTTCGTTGATGGTATAAGTTGATAACACTTTTATATTTTTCTGGTTTTATTATTATTTCAACTATAGTTCCATCTCTCATAAAAATCATTCTATTTGATTATCAAAGTAAAATATCTTTCTTTTGAACTGTATTTTCCAACTAAAGGAATAATGTTAATTCTGTTTTTCTGATAGTACTCCAAATTGACTGCATCCATCGGTGCAATGGGATCTCCCACATGTCTTAGTCTTTTTTGTCAAAATCTATATTATTATCTCCTTCCAAGTAAATAAGGTAGGCTTTATCCAATGATCTTTTATTTCTTGTTAGTGTATCTATAAAGTCGTTGAACTGTGTGCAGGAAACAAAATCATTAGGATTGATCATCTCAGTAGTTGTATCATTGTCGGTGTTCTTTAATTTGATCTTCAATCCAAGAGCTCATTAATGCATTTCCACATATATACATTGTTTATTAATAGTGAAATAATTTTTGGAAATTTAAAATTATGTGAAAAGTGATTTAGCACAATTACACACAAATTACCACAAGTAACTTGATTGAAATTTTAAATTCTATCATCGGTATAAAAAATATTACTTCCAAGATATGCTATTATTTGTCGGGTGGATTTCCACCAAATGAATCAAAATAATATTTGTTGTTTGCTTTTTTTCAAAAGCATACCCAGTGTGTACCAGAGTTTGTTGAAACATCTAGATTAACAATCCCACATTCATTATCGAGTGGCATGTTAAGTATCTAATCGATCATAAATACACCCCGAAAATTTTTAATGTTTAATTTTTTAACCAATTTTTCGATATCAAAGTTACTGAGTGGAGTTACTTTTTCTAACATTCTTACCCAACTTAACTTTCTTCAATCCCTTGCAATATTCCTCCATAGCTAAAATATGACTGCTTTGTTCTTCCAATTCTTGGTTTTTCTTCTTAGCATTAATTACTGATGTAGCATTAGATTATGCACCACCAGCTAATGCTCTTAGAGCTCCCAATGCTGCAAAAATTAAGGGCAAAAATCCACCCTTGTGAACTGTCAGACCATTTCCAGTTTTCATTTCTTTGGGCATTTTCTTAAGATGTGGAACTTAAATTGTGATAGTCATCCCTTTGTCCTCCTTTAATTTTTTGTTTTTACATTCCAGTTGGTCTTTTGTTAGGAAAGAATCAATATTCAAACCCTTCAACTCCTCATTAAAAAACTTAAAATACAATGTTTTTTACTTTCATTTATTATAACAAATAGTTAATAATTTCATTTTAATTCCCCAGCCAAGCTTACATTTAATATGCATCGCAGATCCAGTAACACCAACCCACAGTCTCTCATTGAGTTCAACATCTGAACTTAAAAATCTTTTAAATGCTTTCTTTTCTAGTTCTTTGTTTTCTACATGTCCTTTCAGCTAGATCTTTATGATGATGATAAGCTATATCATGTTCCATTGCAGCCACATCTAGTGGATTAATGGGTTTATCACCACGCTCAATTCTCTCTTTTAATCTGGTACCCGGACCTAAATACTGATAACCGGGTGCATGCAACTCAAAATGTAGTGAGCATATTCATTATTTCAAATTGTCATTGTAATAGTTATCATTTCCAGCATTCTCTTCGCCATAAATAATGAGAATTCGATCAATAAGCATCCTAACATCATCCATCCATATGTATTCTTTGAGATAGTCTGTAAATTTCTTTATACCTTTCCCCTTTTTAGGTGAGGAACGTTTCTGTTTGATCGAATCGTAAATAGGTTTAACAGTAATTTTCCACTTATTCCCTTTACTCGATTTTGGCATTCCCAAGTTTGGATCATTGTTTTGAAAAACTGTGTTTGTATCTGCAAGGATACAGCTATAGTGTCCATAGTCTGTTGCAGTGTAGTCACTTTCTGTTACTTTCTTACTAGTTAGTAATCTCATCAAACCATCAGTTCCAGTGTATGTATTGCCTTTTAAAGTAAATTTGTCATTATTGAATGTTACTTCGCTATCACCAATATACAATCTACCTTTGTCAGCCTTTAGTCCAAAAACATCATCTTTGCATTCAATTAAGAAATCGGCCACTTTCTTATCAATAAATGTTGTTTTGTAGTTAGTTAACTGTGAGATATCATTTTTCAAATGCTCCAACACTTCATCATAGTGTTCATCGTCATCGTCAATGCATTCATCAGTGTCTGTTTTACCAAACAGTTTTCTTTCAAAAGATATTTCTGTTGGTGTCTGTGGGTAGTCTAAATTCTTAACAGCAAATGGAACAAGTTTCTTTTATTAAGTTCTTATTCTCATTGGTTACATTTCCAATTTTTTGTCCCAAATCTTCTATTGCATCTATCTATGGTTGATCATGTTCTTTATTTTTATCACATTCATCTTGGCAAAATTTTCTAAAAGTTTTAAACTTTTCAATTAGCTGTCTTCTTCTCTCTACATTCTTCTCTATATTGTTTACAATTTTTTTGTTGTCTCATTTACTTTATAAATAAATATAATGAACAATGATAACTTAAATGTATACTGTCTCAAATGTATGAAAAATATACTAAGTGATAACATTTCATATGAACTTACAAATAATAACAAAGTAAGAATTAAATGTGTTTGTAGATGTTGTGTTACCAATAACCGATATTCACTGGTGGGGGTATAAAAAACGATATTGTAAATGAAATTCATAAACTAATGCGAAAAAACTTCCCCAGAAGAACTGTACTATCTTTTGGTATCGATGATCTTTGGCAAACTGATATAGTTGAAATGAATTCTGGATCTTTAAAACGTATACACAGAATTAACAAAGGGTTTAAATATGCGTTAACCATGATATTTTTTTTTCCAAATATGCATGAGCAATACCAATCAAAGATAAAACTGGTGAAAATGTTACGTTAGCATTTTAAACTATTTTGAATGATCGCAAACCCATACATTTACAAACAGATGAAGGGAAAGAATTTTGCAATAAATAATTTAAGACATTAATAGCCAATAACAACATAACACACTATTCAACATACAGTGAAAAGAAAGCTAGTGTTGTAGAAAGATTTAATAGAACATTGAAGGACAAAATCTGGAAGATATTTACTGTGCAGGTAAACTATAAATGGGTGGCTATAGCACCTAAATTAATAAGTGAATACAATAACACTGTTCACAGTACAATCAGAATGAAATCCACCAATGTAAATGCGCAGAATGAAAGTTATATTCTAATCAACATGTATGAAGGAGAAAGATAATTGGTTAAACCAAAATTTGCAATAGGAGATAAAGTTCGTATAAGTAAAAGTAAAAATTTGTTTGAAAAAGGATATACACCAAATTGGTCCACTGAAGTATTTGATTTGTGTGAAGTATTGCACACAAACCCCACGACATACAGAATAAAATATTTAAAAAATTAACTTATTAAAGTTATTTTTATGAGCTAGAGATTCTTAAGACCAAATATGATAAAGACTACCTAGTGGAAAAAATTTTGCAAAGAAAATGAAATAAACTGCTAATTAAATGGTTAGGTTTTGAGAGTAGTCATAATTCTTGGATTGATAAGATAAGTGTAGTTGTTTAAGAAATTTTGTTTCTATATAATAAATGGATCAACTAAAAATTGAAAGTTATGAGTGTCAGTCGTTTCCGCCAAACGACCAAAGAAAAAATAATTTGAATGAATACAACAAGCGCATTGAGTTTGATGTTCCTATTGGCGATGCATTTTCACATCCGAATGAAGCTTATGTATACCAACAGTTTAAGCTAACTAAAAGAGATACAAATGCAGATTATGAAAAGACTTTAACTAATGATCTTTGTGAGAATTTCTTCCCATTCCAGTTCTCAAGATTAGCGATCTCTAAACATGGTTGTATAATCGAAAGTATTGACAACCCTGGCATCACTTCAACAATGATGCATACATTGTTAGGTTCGGAATCAGAATCAGCATACTTCCAAATGTCAGGGATAGAACTAGGTAAATATGTTAGGAAAGATAAGCTTAACAAAATTACCTATCCATTAAGATATTTTTTCGAGTTTATGAGAGATTGTACTTAAATATTCTGAAAAAGTGGGTACAAGATCACATTCATTCGAAATTCTAATGATGATGTTTCTTTTTACAGAAGACCCCCAAAGAAAGCAGATGGATCTGATTATGAAGACAATAGACCAGATGCTGCTAAAATTGTAATTGAGAATGGAAATTCTGTGGCTAATTGTTGAATACGATCCTATTTATGGAGATGAAATAAAGCAAAATTACACAAACACCCCAAAATTCCAATTGGTTTTAATTATTGGCAATGTCTTGATAAACCAGTACCTTCTAATGCAAACTCATTTCAGTTTGATATAAAAGATAAGTTCAATTCAATACAATTCGATATGCCAGACTTTGTCATTGTTGGTTTTCAGCAAAACAGAAAAGAAGATCCTGGGCAATTCACACATGGTTCAATGTTTGACTCTTGTTTTGTCAAAAATATTTATATTAGGAATGGATGGAATGAAGTATTTCCCAAAGAGAATTGGAATTTAGACATTGATGATAAAATACTCGATAAGATGTATATTGCTTACACTGATTTTAGAAATTCGAATACTAAACTATATACCCCTTATCGTAATAATGAACTGTGCTTCAACTCTGGGCCATTTATTGGGAGAAGACCACTGTATGTTATTAATTGTTCTTACAGATAAACCAAAATGGTAAAATATCGAACTAATCTGAAACTTACAGTTGATTTTAATAAGCCAATATTGTCTTAAACTATTTGTAATGTGGTACTAGTAAGCCAAAGAAGCCTAATTTATGATGTTAAAAGTGAAAGAATTACAGAAGTCCAATAGTGCCCAAACATGTAAGGTTATTAAACTCTTTTTCAATTTTGTAGTGCCCCCATGGTAGTGTATTAATACCATCTTTAAGAATAAATCTTTTATTATCTTCAGGACTTAATGCTTTTTTTCTCAACTCAATCGTATAGAGTTCATGTTTCTTACTTCTAATAAGATTCATACTATTGTACAACACTTTATTTTTTTTAACCAAAAAACACTTTCTGTAGTTACCAAAACTAATCTCATTTCTGACTACTGTGTTTTTCACACCCTTTGCTCTTTTCTTTACACCACCTTCCATATTTATTGCATACATTTTCGATTTCAATCCAATAAATTCTTCCATTATTTTTCCATTACATTCATCTTTGATTTTGCCAATTTTCTTTTTGTTAACTAATGGCATACCATATGGGTTATCTTCTTTATAGTCAGAAGTATCAAAATTATCGACCATTTCTTTCATGTCACTGTAGAAGTCTGATGTTTTTATATAATAGATGTATGAATCAGTATCTTGGTAGCACAGTTCAATATTTTTCCCATACTTTGATTTCATTATATTATAGTGAAAATCGTACATTAAGACTTTCGATAGATCAAGTATGCTAATTCCAACATAAAAGGTTTTCTTAAAGCACAGTTTTGTTTTAATCATATGAACTGCAACCAAACAGTTAGTAAATATAGTCCTATCTTTAAAGTTTTGTTTAGCCACTAGTATATCAATTCGCTTAGAACTTGTGCACAACTGTATATCCACTCTGTTTCTAATATTCTCCATTGTTTTTTCCAAAAACGGAATTGTTCATTAACTTGTAGAAATCTTTTTCAAAGTCATTTGTAGACTTTGTTCGCATATTTGTGTTTAGATCAATATAGGACTGAGCTAATCTGATTGATCAACCTCCAGAACTCTATGGATCTTTTTCAATTTTATTCCGAGAGATAGATATTGCTTAAGATTGACATAGTGTAATACATATTTTTCTTTATCATATAGAGTAGTCAAGAGTTTGGGATTTTTGTCACCTTCTGGTATTTTATTCTCTGATTGCAATGGCAGATCTTTGTGGAGATCACGTAGTTCATGTGGGTATTCCAAATCAACTTCCAATGTATAACCTTTTCTAGAATTATCTCGTATTTCTGTTACATCTATATTTGTATTTCTCCTCTTAAACCCACCATAGGGTAAGTACTGGCTCATAGCCCATCGATATAAGTTATTGGCATCCAGATATGTAAGATAAAAGATTCCCTTTGAACTATCACAAGCAATCATATATTTATTATTTGCTTTAGCATATTGCTTACAACATTGTGAAATTCCACCATTAATGCCTTTTTCTATCATCAAAATCATGTCGTAATCTGTTAATAATTCTAGTTCTATTTTAGTATATTTGAGCATAGCATCCCATGCTAACACCAGGCTGTGTAATACCATGCTGGATCTAGCTTATGTTTTGAGACACACATCTCTAAAATTTTCCATTATATTGGACAATATCAATACCTCAGATTTGTTATAGAGTTCTGTGTACTCTGTTAGAGATTTTATGTTGAATTATTCCCACACCTTTCTCGCAAATTCGTAATCTTCGTCTGTAATGTCAGATTTATTGAGTTTGTTGTATAATGCATCTTTGGATGGAAGTGATGTCTCACAAAAATTTTCAGCACTATCCATGTAGTCATATGGGTAGACACCTTTTCTTATAACAAAGTCAAGAAGTTCATTGGAAAAATGCTTACACGTTTCTCGGAATTGGCTTCTGGAAAGGTTGCTAGAGAGTTTATCGATACCACTAGCCATAAATTTTAATGAGTCAATAAATCCAAGAATTACACTTTCACATACATGTTTCGTAAAAGAAATATATTTTTCTTCGTTGTTGAGAATTACATCAATTTTATTTTCATCGATGCCAAGATCTCTAATGAATAAATGTGTGTCATAACCAGATAGATTGTGTATACACACTGGGACAAAACATGGATTTCTATATGATAAGTTACAATCGCTATGTGCAGCTCCCCTAAATTTCCCCGTAAGATGATCATGATCTCTCGCAGATTCACCATTCAAAGACTTTTCACATATATATGACAACGGGTAGCTGTATCATAAAAAATTTGTTCTTTCTGAGTTAGTGGAAGCGTTGGTTTTTCATTTGTGTATATATCACCAATAGACTTTGCTTCTTCCATTAGCATTTTAACGAATACAGTAGATGCATCAGATCCTTCAAAAGTTGCTGGTGGTTTATAGTATCCATGTTCTTATTTTACATAGTAATAGACGCTAATAGGCTCGTGTTTTTGGTATGGTTTCGTGTAGGATTCGTCGGGTTTTGATTGGCAAGTTTCAATTTTAGTCAACAAACATTCAAAATCAGCATATATCACAAACGGAACTCTTAAAGAATGATTTTTGTTTTTAAATCTTAATATGTCATTTTTTCCTTTAGATGGTAGTTCCACTCTGACATCATCGTGATCTCGGCAGTCTTGTTCGTGATCTTTTAGCTTACTTACAGAGTAGAAATGTTGCAAACATCTATTGCATGTATATATTTTGTGACCATTATTTGATACTTGGGATGCGATAAGTCTCGAAAGACTTTATCCAGCAGTAGTGGTCGTTCTTTTCGTCTTTGATATAGAGTAGGTTAATGTGCTTATCCGTTTTATTTTTTGTTGTTTTTAACTGGGAGATCATATATTTCTTACCACCATATTTTTCTTCGTATGCATATACATTTATAGAAATTCCACTTCTTTTCTCAAAGGTTGGTATGCTATCCAATTTCATTGGAAATTCCAAACCTTAAGTGCATCATCGAACTCATGTTCGTTAGCTATGTATTTACTCACTCTTTGTGTGTTTCTTTGTACTTGATGCAATACAGATAGAACAGACTACAAAAAACATTTTTGATCATTTTTCTTAACATTAATTACTGCATGCTTAGCTTCGTTTTTTTTTCTGGCAGATCAACATAAGAACTGATCTTGAATGGTACATATTTATTTATTCTCACTTCTAGTTTAAATATTCTGTTGAGTACGCACTGAGATCCCTTTTCTTCGAAAGCCCCCATCTTAGCTATGGTTTTCGATATACTGTTGGCATAATATTCTTCCAGATTAGTCGATTTCAATATAATTTCGTTCTTTGTTTTAAAGGAGCTTTCTACATAGTCAATATTCCCACCAATTCCCCTTTTGTACTCGGTGAAGAGTTTCATGTTCACTTTGAGTGATTTTAAATGTTTATTAATTAGTCCCATGACAATTTCTTTTACATCGTTTAGGAAATGATTTGAGTCTTTGTATGCATTCACATTCTTTACAGCATAAGTCTTGGTCCTACTTTGAAATGCTGTTTCGATTTCTTGTACACTGAATCTGAGTGTGTACTTATGGATTTTACTTCTCAAGTGACTTCTTATGAGAGATGGTTTGTAAAAGTGATTACAAGTTTCACACTTGACATACTTCTCTTGAGGTTTCGTCTTCTTTCTTTTCACAAAAACATCTTTCTTAAATTTATATTCTTTCCAAACATCACCAGTTGTGTTAGCTTTTTTCATTGCTATGGTCATCATATTAGAAATAAGTTGAATTTTTATTTGTGCACATTTATTATATACAATATTTAATTTTTTACGTTTTCAAATTTTTTAAGCCACTTTTTGTGCGGTTTTGCTCAACCGCAACTTTTTACGCGTATTTTTGCAGATGCACTCAAACGCCAAGTTTAAAGGCAACTTTTTTTTCTAAAGACTACGATCTAACTAAACGCAACTTTTTGAGTCACTTTTTTGCAACTGCTCCGAAACGCGACCTTTTGAGCCACTTTTTTTGCGTTTGTGCCCAAATCGGCATTTCTATACTACTCTTTTGAGATGCTCTTTCCAACCGTATACTATTTCTGTATTTCGACTTGGCTTTTGGACACGTATAGACCGACATTGTGTTACGTTTTCTTAATTTTTTACTTTAAACTCATTCAGTTTCACCATAACCACGCCACACACTTTTTTTTTTGTACCCGCAATCAATTGATCCTGACGAGAGCTGTCGATTGAAACCCAAACGAGCGTCGTAGCTTCTCCTCAAAATTGTGCCCCCCCCCCCCCCCGCGATGCTTCACAGTTCTCACTCAACGTAACATATTCTTTGATCCTTTGACAGTCGAGTGGTGTAATTGAATTTCGATTGTAGACGATAGATTTGGAGCTACA
Organism: Dryococelus australis; assembly: GCA_029891345.1. Lineage (NCBI taxonomy): Eukaryota > Metazoa > Arthropoda > Insecta > Phasmatodea > Phasmatidae > Dryococelus > Dryococelus australis. Next base: position 60,353,160 of record CM056995.1, read on the forward strand.
ATGCCAAACTGTATTAATCGATTTTATTATCATTGGATTTTCTGGATTGCCTCCCACTATGGTCGCAAATTTAAAGACGTATTCGCGTCAAAAAGTGTGATTAATTCGCGAATAGACTAACCTCTGTGTCCAGGGGCTGATATCGTCTGTCTTCCAGGGTAAGATTAATTCTACCCAGGATAGAAACATAATAAGATTTCTTAAATAAGCAGTTCACGGTAAAATGAGCACTCTTGAAAGCCATGCTGAAGATCTACTCGTATGCACGTTGTGTATTCTTCCGCTTTAAGTGAAATTAACATTGCCATGGACCTTATCACTTTATTTATGCGTCGGCCAGGTGAAACTCTGTAATTATTAGAAAAGTAAATATGTTACAATTCTGGTCATTTTTATGCTTCGATGCATTTACAAAAACAAACAGAAAGCAAAAGAAATAATTTAAGTCATCACAAATGGTTATCTAACCCCTTTTATTCGATGTTAAGAATTGGAACTACTTTATATCCATCATTACCAACTTTACTGGGCGTATTTCACTCGGTGCGCATTTTAAAATATATACAGGCTGGGGCAGTGACTTTTATTTCAAAATTTATTTCAAAAGTGCTCACTTTATCGTGAAAAGTATTTAGAAGAGTTCTCACATGGGCAATGTCCACCGCTAGATGCGCAGTGTTCCTAAAGGTAACTTTTAATTTAAATTTTCAGCTAAGCAAATTTTAAAATAGGAGGATTTTACTTAATTACGATGTTATTTAATATTTGATTTAATTATTGCAATTATCATGTTATTCAACGTAGTAAATAGAGAAAATGTGTTACACATGAGACACTGTCGCTTACCTAGTGGCGGAATTTTTTTTTCGATTTGTCAAACTCCTAGCATTGATCTTCCTAACCCGCAGCTGAAGTATCCTTACACCTTTCTCGCTCTCCAGAGACGCTACTGCACGCGCCTGCAAGTTACAAGGTATACTTCCCTCGTCGAGTCCTTCAAGGGCCGTCAAGCGTGTTGCATAATACACAAGGGGCGCGTGTTGCTCGGCACGGCTTCCTTGTACCATCATCTCAGCTCCTGGCCGAAATGCCGTCTCTGCAAGAACGTGCATACAGTTGTGTCACGTACTGAGGCCGTGCTATGGTCTGGTCAGTGTACTTCCAACTTTTCTCGAGCCCTGCTGAAGTTATACTTCCAGGATATTCCTCCGCCTCATGCAAACATAGCTTAACCGAGTCTAGAAAATTAGGGCCGGAAAGAACAACGCACTCTTGCCCACTCTGTGTATTAATATTTTTGCAATATAGGCTTAACTGTTTCTTTCTAGACATTGCCAACACACTTTTATTCTCTCAGTTTTTATTTATTTTAATTACAATCAAAATATTATAACTTAAAGATAAATTATATGTAGGGACCTGAAAAGTTCGGGAGTCCAATGACCTGCAGGGCAGATTCTTCAATCTCATGTACAAATTCGTCGATGTCAACTGTGTATTGGTTATCTGCTGTCACAGTGGAAGGCGACGATTGGGCCAGCGTTCTCCAGGAGGTGTCAAAAACCTAACGTTATACAACCACACGTGTTTTGAATTCTAAGTTGTCCCAAAATGAATCCGCTAATTCTTCAGGTGTCTAATTATAAGTATAAATTCAATATTACTAAAAATGAGGCACGTATATGATAACATAACTATAAAACATTTGTGATATATTAAATATTTAGGAAATAACTAAGCACTTCATGCATGGGGTAGTTATTCAAAGGTTTGATTGAAAAAGTGTGAAGAAATAGCTAACAGACTATATAGCTCCTTCGGCGGAAATGCGACAAGGGGGGCGGGCTACGGCTCCCGCCCCCACAATATGCGGTCGCCCGCCTCGCCAGTTGTTCCCCATACGCCGGCGACGGTGACGAAAATACAACACGCATCCTCTTCCCCGTGAATTGGCGCGTAATTATGAACCTCGTGAGGCGTTCGCCTGCCGGAAGCCGTTCCGCGTTGTTTGTGGAGCGGAGGGAGGAAGGAAGGAAGGAAGGAAGGAAGGAAGGAAGGAAGCAGCGAGAGTGAAATTGACATCCGCGTCAAATATCTCGTGCGATACGCCGTGCAAACTTTAACTCGTGCGGCGAACGGCTACAGGGTTCAACGCAGTGATAGTAACTTTTCACGGCCTGGAAGAAAGGCCTTATCTACATGGGAGTTTATGCTAGAGTGCGCATGTATTCTACGCAGGAGCGTATTTTTCACCCAAAACTGGAGGATTTTTTTTTTCCCCCACAGCAACTGACTGTTGAAACGACAAGGATGGACTAGTCTATATAATTTTTTAAAATGAAAGATGAGCTAGACTGAAAAATTACATGTGATTCATGAGTTCATATTTCTTTCCCAACTGATTGCTGTTCATATACACACCGCTTGTTAATTCTGAATTACAATGATTTTACTGCAAATCTTTATAAAAAAAAAACAAAAAAAAACATGTGTTTAGTAACACGTCTTAAGATTTCCGAAATAAATACAAAATTCACAATTAAATAACTTTAAAAACCTAATTAAAATAAAATCTAAAGAGTTGCAAAATTATGTAAAATCAATTAAGTTCCATAATTAACGAAACTCGCAAACAATTAAAAATCTTCGTTTACAAATTTGGAAAATAATTCGTTTGGAGAAGAGCCTGTTTTTCAACCGTCCAGGTTTTCACATTGCTTCGTGTTTATGGCTCAGGCTTTTTCATATTGCCATTTTGTTTTTGATATTGTATAAATTTTCAGGTACTGCAATATATTTAATTTTAATCACAATGGGCATGGCCTTCAGTATTACCTGTTAGACGCTACAAAATTTTAGATTTGCCTCTTCGGTATTTTTTGGTCGGAAGCTGTACTACTGTGCGTGTACTCGTTTCCGTAACATATCGTGCAAGGCAGACGAGGCATCATATGTATGTGGGATTTTTGGGCACTGCCACCTCATTTGCCTTTCAGAACGAGGCAGATCAGAGCAGGTGAAGTTCTGAATGCGAGGGCCTGCTGCCATACTGTTCTTTTAGGCGTAAATTAGGGCCGATCAAGTGAGCTGAACGCATTACGACCAGCTGCTGGAAAGAAGAGAGGAATCAGGGTAAAGAATCAAGGCGCAAGAAATTAATACAAAGATGTAGATATAAAGAATTTGCTGGAAATCAAACGAGTTTGGGAAGAACATGTCAGGAGACAGAATGATAATAAATGTAGTAAAATACTTTCATTTATAGGCTACCGGTATGTTAGAAGGCCGTAAAAATTACATTTTTAATCCTTTAACGACCTTTTCAAAGACATATTGCCATGTAAGTAATGAACACAGTGTGTATATTTCACCGCACTCTGAAGTTTACATTTAAGGCTAGGATAAAATGTATTTATTAACTATTATTTCAAACAAGAGTGCTTACAAAAGTGCTCACGTTACCGTAAATGGACATGAAATTCGCGGCGAACAGCTTTCCTTCAGCCATGATGTTTTAGCTTCTGTTAAAATCTATAGAAAAAGCACAGAACCTAATTAAACAGTTTCAGGAGTATGTGTCGGTATTTTAACAACGCTAGCCTCGGAAATGGCGTTTATTTTGTTTATAACTCGCTTCAATTAATTTATATTTTATGGCAAATTTCTTAAGTTGCGTTCTTATAATTATGTGAAAGAAACTACTGTTTCTCTCTCTCTTGGTACATGTACACCGCTCGATGAACCAGCCAGTAAGCATTTTATTTATAATTAATTACTGGCATCTATGAAAAGATAACACACATTTAATGGCTCTGGCTGTAATGCGTTTCGCTTACTTTCTTCCGAAAAGTAAATCTCTTAACTACGCAGAAGGCAAAAAAGTGTTTTTCTCTCCATCTACTCTTTAAACATTCGTCTCACTCCACCATCCTTGCAGTCAACAAAGGATAAAATAAACTGGGGGGCGCTCCTGAGAAATAATTAATTAACGTGACTACCTTGATGTAGGTTCTTGCCAAGTGAATGGACGAAAGGAGTTTTCCTTTGATAAAGAAAATCCTTCAGCGTCTATCCAAAAACACCGAGACGTCATTACAGTGGTCAAGGCAATGTCAACTCATATCGAGAGTTCGTAAAATTTAAATATTTTCTGTTATAACTGATAACATTGGCGAAATCGTTTTATGTGTATAAGGGTTTCTCAGATTTTGAAGCCAGTGTCCTCTTACTTACTGATCCGGCCACGTCCGGGAGTCGAACGAGCGTACTGCCGACTTGGGATCCGCGGAGCGTGGCGCCCAGGCAGAACACGGCAGACGTCGTGGCACAAGGGTTGCGGGTGAAAGGAAAAGAGGGAACCCAGGGCGGAGCTATAAAAGCGAGTGCGAGACGTGCCCCTTCTCCCCCCCCCCCCCCAACACACGCTGTCTCTTCAAGACAGCGCGATGGCACCACGACGTCGAGGACGTCGAGGCACGAGGGCACCACAACGCTGAACCAGAGCATCACGACTCCAGGTCCAAAAGGGAGCCTCCCGGACGAGCGTCGCCATCCAATATTCCAGTGGTAACAACCTCGAGATTGGATGCAAGGTAGGACCCGGATTAGGAAGTTAGGCCACGTTCACGTTAATTACAACAAGAGTCAAATTGTGTAGTATTAAGGAAATTAGAAGCGATACGCTACTAAGCAAGTAACTAGAGTCCCATGTTATTTCGGGTCTAAGAGGGGCCAAATCAACGTAATTGTGTTTAACTTGTTAAGAGTAAATAAAATGGCGTGCATGTTAAGTTCAAAGGTGAGAATCATTTACCTACCGTGCTTCGCTACCCATTGTGTATCTTTCTATACTGCTAATCATCTAGGAGAGAAGGAAGTTAGAGAGTAAGAAAAAAACAAGAGATAGGACAATACTCTTGTAAAAATTCACGTCACTCTCGAATTCGTGCCTTGCGATAGGTTGTGCATGTGCATATGGCTATGAAAGCCCTTAAGTGTTTTTCGAGAATAATAACTTGTCGTAGTTCTGATACGACCCACTCCCCAGGCATTTCCTACGGGCGTTGCTAGTCGCGGGCCGAGGTGTATCCTTGGAGTGGTACTGAGTTCACCATGACTCCAAACTTATTTCGCGGCAGGCGGGTGGCTGGACTGCGCAAATGGAGAATCTGCAAAGTGTCCCATCACCCACTGGCAAAAACGCCTAATGCAGAGACTCAGGGTTGGCACAGTTTTCTCACTGCGTGGAGAGTACTGGTAAATTCCAGGTTAAAACCGTCCCGGACTTTATTAGTTTTTGCCAGTATTTTCCCCTTGGTAAGAAAATTTGCCTGAAAACACTAAATGCTGAAGCAGTTTATAACATTCATTTAAATATTATTATAAAGAAAGAATACCTTTATAAGAACCACAGTGTCTAGTTTTTATTATAGCGACTCAATTTTATATAGGCCTATAATAATATTTTAGAATATGTGTTTGTAAGCACAATTATTTTTATTCTATTGCACTCCATTATCTAGTGCGGCCACTTGGAATCATAAACATTAGATTTCCCAACTAAGCACCTTACTTTTATGAGTACCGACTGGAATAATTCTCATAGAATTACAATCTCAAAACCTTGATTTATCATTTTCAAACTTAAATCTTTATACGTTTAACAAATATACGAATAAACAATGACAAGCTGATTTATTTAATTGATATTAATAAGTAAAAGCGGCACGTCTTCAAAATAAATTAGAGTTAGTCCCGATTAGGGATAGTTATCTGTTTAATTGTTAGGGTAGTCGGCTAAGTCAAAAAAAAGAGTAGCGATAAGAGTCATTCTGTATACATTTGTAAACACATGTTGCAGTATTGTGTTTATTTGTTTTGGTATAAAAGACTATAGCTAGATCAATTTGATTATTTCACTAATGTCATGTTAGGTTACAAATTTTGAGTTAAGCGTGTATAAAATATAAGATATACAACAATATATTGAAATGGAACGGGCACTTCCAGTAGACTTAAGATGGCAGTTAATGCAGTTTAATTATTTGTTTCACCATCACGATTGCATTTGTTAGTCAGATAATCTGTAAGAGGGTCTGTTTTGCCGTAGGCCTCCTGTAGCACACTCTTTTTGAGCTAGAAAAAAATAATTATTATTAACATTACTAACACATTTTCCGACATTTGCTACGGCAAACTTGAACTAAATTTTTGCTCTACTGCCAGCTATTGACAAAAGCTTTGTTTAGAGTAATCACTTTTGAAGGAATATGAAAGGTTTTTGGCGAGATATTTGAATACTTCAAGATTTTTAAGTCATAGCCGTCACCAGGGCACTAGAGTTTCAAATGTCACTACACAAGCTGAATTATTTTAATTATGTTGACAATATTTTGCTAATTGGTAATGGCATCTGGATCAAGTATTTCAATTTTTGGGCAATCGTCAAGTAATTCTGGGCATAATTAGACTTAACAGATATTTTTTAACACAGTCGCTCATAGTTATAATTTCGTAGAAGTGGCAAGTTTTCTCGTAGAGTTACTCTTTGTGTATGGGTTTGACCTGCCCACAAGTATTTTTGCTACCAGACTGATGTGCTGCTGGATGTACAAATGGTTCACGTTACGTCAGATTGGTAAGACCACGTGTGTGTGTGTATTCCTAATTACAGTCTGGACGGGGCCGGACAAAAGTAACTCGCCAGACTGCCTTCAAGGTATCACTAAGGTGAATCTAACTTCCAGTTCTCACACTGTTTTGAGTTACCAAGGAGATTAAGGGGTAATAATTTTGGTTTTAAATAAGTACAGTAACCCCGTACTTAGTTTGGACGATCGTGAATGAGCAGCTAGGGTTAGCATTCTACCCAGAAAACCCGTTACACGGACTACAGCTGTCGTAACGTCATCTTCATATGTACATAATGCATATAAGAATACAGAAGCCCTTTCTTCCTCAGCCTATCATTATTTAGCATTACGTTTTGTTGTAAAGGCTATTCACGATAAAGTAAGCACTTTTGAAATCGAACTTATAAAAATATCACTACTCCTGTTTGCATTTATTTAAACGGATGCAATGAGTGGCATGCGTCCAGTAAAGTTGGTAATGATAGCTGGAAATTAGATCCATATTTTAACGTTGAATAACAAGTGTTACGTGACCATTTGTGATAAGTTAAGTTATTTATTTCGCTTTCTGGTATTTTTAATGCATCGAAGTTTAAAAATTAGCATATTGGTAAAATATTCACTTTTCTAATAATTTTACAATTTCACTTCACCAACGCATGAATAAAGTGATTAGTCCCATTGCAATGTTAACTTTACATAAGGCGGAAGAGTACATAACGTGCATGCATGTAGAACTTAAGCAGGACTTTCAAAAGCTCTCATTTTTACCGAGAAAAGCCTATAAACATTTCTTACACGTAGTTGTCTGTTGTAGTGTATACTGCTGTGTCAGTGTCGTTATGTCACGTCGTTTCACGTTACATTACGCTACAAATTGCTCTTAATTGTTCATATTATATTGTTTAACTAGCGAGATTATAATTTTATTTGCGTATTCAATACAATAAGTCTGTTCAAGATTAATTGAGCACATTTTAGATCAACTTACGATAATTGTCAAAGCCGGTAACGACATTTATTTGAAAGGGCAAACCGGCTAGCACGCGCCCAGTAAAGTTTGTAACGACAAAGGGAATGTAGTTCGATGACTTAATGCTGAATTAAAAGCCTCAGGTAAAAAGTTTTTAAATACTGAAATTATTTATGTGGCTTTCTGTATTTTTAATTTATAGAGGCCTAGTGGTAAGAATCATAAAATATGTAAAATATTTACTTTTCTGATAATTTCACAATTTCGCTTGACCGACGCATGAATAAAGTAGCCGGGCCCATGGCAGTGTTGTTTGTACTGTACACATAGCGGAAGAATACACTAGATGCGTACATGTAAATCGTAAGCAGGGCACTCGTAAGTGTTCAGTTTACAGTGAACGTACTACATTGCCTATGGAATTCGGGATCCCTGCAGTTGTCGCGGAGTTTGTTGACAACGATTATTGACATGGTGGACAGAGAAAGTAACCTACATTCAGTTTGAGCTGTTTCCCAATTTCGTTGCACTACTGAGTGGCAGTTCCATCAAGTTTCACTCCAGATGATACCATCGGCTCTGGCCAGTGGACCTGGTTGTTTTACTGGTCAATTATCTGTTCAAGTAAGTGCCGGAAGGTTGTTTCGAAATGTTGAAAAAAATGAACTTTCGTTTCATCTCATTAACTACCGTTTTCAATAACGCGTAAAAATTACGAAAGTGCCCAAATCTATATACTCGAGAACTGAACTGCTACATTTGAGACTTGTGGAGAAAATTAAAAAAAAAATCGATTAAACTCTTCTCTTAATTTTATCTTGAAATATAAGCTTGCACACAGATATCCATATGCATATGTTTATGTACATATATCTACTGAGGGGTTCATTATTGGAATATCATTTTAATTCAAAGAGTAATAATGTCTTGAAATACCTTTACTTTTACATTTTTCTCTCTCATTTGTATCACACCTCACCTGAAATTTTCTCACCGCCTCCCAAGGAGGCATTTCCCACAGGTTGAGAATCCCTTGTGTATCTGATAGAACGCACTGCATTCGTGCGCACTCAGTGTAATAAAATTATTTATAAGAAATATTTCTTACTAGGCATTATCTACGCACCTGTTTACTCCCTGATTTTATTAATATTAATTACAAATTAAATATATGAATTAATCTATAAAATATAACTTAAAATTTAATTTAATAAAAAGTAATACAGTTTTATGTTAATAGAAGTATAAAAGGTTTGTGATCCAGGAAATGCACCTGATATTGACTTACGTGCGTTGTTAATGCAGACAAAGCCATGCGCTATTATGCCATAAACATGAGAGTCAAACACGTGTCTGCTACATGCAAATACATGGGCAAAATAGGAACTAAGAAATAAAATTTTTTAAATAATTTTAATGTATATTAAATATATATTTTAATTATAATAATAATTTAATTTATTTTTAAATCACTTATATTTAACCGTAGCTGTTCCAGTCAGGTGTACCAATAAAATAGAAAATTGCCAGAAATAAATACATATTTCGAGGGGAAATAATATGATGAAAATAATTTGTATTATTTTGTCCTTATCGCATTATGGGTTTACTATTTACTTACAAATTTTTTGTAAAAGGTTTCTGGCAATAATGACACACAGAGAAGAAATAGACTTACATAAACAATAATTTAGAATTTCACCTGAATATATATGCACTTACAAAAATTTCGTTCAACGCTAATACAAAAGGAGACAAGCTTTCAGATAATACAACTTGTCTGAAGGTGGCCTTGCATAAGATATTCTATTACCACCAAGCAGCATGTCAGCCTTGCCCTATCCCCAATTACTTGAAATTAACTTTAATGGAATGATTCAGGATAATTTGTAGTGTTTATTTGTAATAATGTGAAAAGTACATAATTATTTTTGAAAGTAATATATCAGGTCTACACATGCATCATGATAAGAGTCTTCTCTCGGTTATGAGAAATATTTAAATATTATGAGAGCTGTTATTAAAAATGGAGAACCTGATGAATGTTTGCGTTTGAAGCTGCATGCTTTCATGTCATATTGTGCACGGTAAACTGGTGTTTATGGGATCGTTAATTTGAGAGTGCATCCGGTTAAAATTATTTAGGAAATAATTTCATTGCACACATGTTTAAAAAATCTTTTGAGTTTAAGGTAGTGGCATGCGATACGAAATATAATCCGTAATAACTTCTTCTTCTAGCTGAGTAAATGAGTAAACCGTAAGTGACTTCTTTAGGCTGCACGTGAATTTTTGTTGGCGCCATACATCAGCGGGTCAGGACAATGGCCAGAGTAGGTAACCCCGGTGCAAAGTGCCCCTCCCAAACCCTAAATCATCTCTTTTTATACCGAGTGGTTAAACAGCGTCTTAAACTTAGGAGGGGCCATGCCTCTAGGCTCCCCTCTTAAGATATTTTTGTTTCCCTTATAAATGAAATTTTCGTGCTACAAAAACATAAAACACATATACTGCATACTACAACTCATAAACGAATATATATATATATATATATATATATATATATATATATATATATATATATAGGCTGTTCCCGGTAATCTGAACCCTTCTGGAAGCCATGCTTATGATCTACTAATATGCATATTGTGAAATTTTCCGCTAGGTACATGTCAAATAAACATTGCCAGGGGCCTGATAATTTTATCCATGCGTCGATCAAGGGAAACTTGTGAAATTATTAGAGAAGTAAGTGCATTGATGAATAAAGGAAATCGCTGTCCACATATGGTGACATTCGTTTGCAATAAAATCAAGAGTACGTACAGTACCAATTCTCAGTGCCAATGCCCACCTTCATCACTTTTGCAGACATTCTTTGTTTCCGTCATACTTTCGTATTCAAAGTAATTGGGCACAATATAGGATTGTATGAAAATTTATATTTTACGAGTTGTTTAGTATTTTTGGGCGTATTTTTATTGTGTGTTATCTGCTTCCTGTAAAAAGTAACGAGCATATTTATCAATACGTTCCTGCCGTTTTGCGTGCAGGAAATGAGACACCGTGAAAATTAGATACAAACACATGAAAGAACTTGTAAATTGTAAATTCACTATGATCAAAAATTTCCAAGAATACCTCTGAAACTGATATGAAACGAAAATGAAGAATTTCTAACTTATATGCGAGGCCGAGCCTTAAAAGTGACGTCACAGAAACTCCAGAGCAACAGGTGATTATAGGAGCCTGTGCTCAAAGTCATACAACAAGCCGGAAAGGCATAAGTCCGAGTTTTAAGAACCAGGACTTGCTAGAGAAACTCGGCAAATCCTGCGAATAAAAACGAGCTAAGCTCAAGATTACTATTTGATGGTTGCCGAGTGAGGGAGGGGGCTAGCTTCTCTTTTCTGACACATTTTAAATGAAAACCGCCTGCAGGTGGACAAGTGCTCTCACAAGGGCCTGTACTACCCCCCTTCTGAGATTCGGCAATGATTGCACACGGCGGCTGAGTTTTACAGCAGCCGATCAGTATGCTAAGGCGTCGTGACGAGAAGAATACCACCACCTAGACACATTTGAACAGGGTCTTATATGGTTGCACTGCGTGAAGCCAGATGACAGGCTCGTCCTAGCCATTCAGTCACCACTGCAGCATTACGTGTGTAGGCGTGAATACACATATAGGTCGTACGTCAAGCGGAGTAGGTACTCGTCCAGCCAGGCGCACTACAGGTAGAGAAGATCGTCGCATCCACCGATGTACAGTATGCTGGGGCCTCTCCTGAGGGAACAGCCACGCATTGACTAGGGAGACCAAGGGCAACTCAAAGGATAAGCACTCGGATACAAAATACTAAATTCATTAAACATTATAATTACAAGCTCGCCTCAACTAGGCGTTACAATAAATGATCTGCTTCTACAATCAATTAGCAACAGACTATAGATATATCTTTACAGTTTAGGTGTCACAAAGGGGCGCTGATGCCCTTAATCGCTCTCAAGATAGCATAACGTTAAATCAGGCAAACTCTGCTCGAAGTGAGCTTAACTCAGTCGCAAGTCCCGCGCCCCATCGTGCCTTAAGTCGCCCTACCAGGGACTTGAAATTTACCCTCATTGCCGCTGTCGACTCTTTGCAGCTCTCTCGACGGTGGGTTCTCGTCGGGCATCGAAGGCGAACCATGGGCTGTGGTCCTCTCGTCTGAGCGTCCTCGAGTAGAGCCTCCGGCCGCGGCAGGCAAGATGGTGCGCAGAGCCTCGATCGCTCTGATCTTATATTGTACTTGCCTGACCTCGTGCTCGAACCCCTGGTATGTGTTGTTTAAAACAAGGCTCAGCTGACCGAGGTCGATCCGTGCCTCACCTCAGCACGACGCTGAGCTACCCTCGCAGGAGCTGACACCAGCAAGTAGCAGAACGTGTTACATCCAGAGACATCCTGCAGTGTGTGGGGTCAGCATTGTGTTTACTGGACTCGACAAGGACCACTCGTTGCCCGTTGGCCTACAAACACTGCGTACACTACATGGTGTCGCACACCATGAATGGTGCCAGGAACGTCAACATTGAACAGAGGAATGGTGATGCATTGTTTTATCCGATGAGTTCCACGTCAGTATTCATGCAGATGATGATCGCAGCCAGTTTTGGCGCTGGAGTGGGCAACGTAATCATCATGCACTGATTCGTGAACGTGTTATATTATGGGATGCCCTCAGTTATTATTCGCTGTTACTTACCGTGGTTTTTTAAAGGCAAAGAGAGAGCACAATTATTTGTCAATGTGATTCTGCAACCCTATTTTCTGCTATTTTTGAGCAGCATACGGTTATGGGTAGGGATAGGAAAATTTCGCGAATTCATTTCAGGACAAGATAGACGTCAAACACATATATAATGAAGTCACCTCCTCAATTGGACACAGTTTATTAGACCCACCCTGCACTCCTCTGACCCAATGGCAGACTTGCAAGGAAACACCTTGCGAATCCCATAACTGCCAGATGTGGGGCAACAGCCACTGAATGCACAACTGAGGCTCCAGTATGCAAAAAACTGAGGAGTATAGCCTACAGGTCATTGAACTCGCGAAATTTTCCTATCCCTAGTTATGGGTTGTTATTATTGCTAAATACAACCCATACAATTAGTAAGCAAGTAGTTGACTGTATCCAAAAAACGGATTACAATCATTTTATCGCTCGTCTGATGGACGGTGATTTATTCTACAAGCAGCTAAGGGGGAAATCTCTACTCGTTAAACCTCAATTTATATCCAGAGCTAATCGCTTTGACTCACCACTGTCAGTTCATTTCTATCTCGGATCGGTGAGGCCCGCGTCGCTGGGAAGGTCAAAGGTAGTCGGTGTCAGTCGTTCCACTTGGACGGTGCTCATGGATGACGGACGGCAATGACGACCCCTGGCCTTGCTTCCTAAATGCTTATATAGTCTAGCCACGCCCTCAATTCCTCCCTTCCGCCGACTGTAGACTGTAGAACGGCTTTATTTAGCCGCGACCATAATAGTACACAACGTTGTCGTACAGGAAGATAATGCTCGTTCCCATACACATTGCATCACCCAACTGGCTCTACAAGATGTGGAAACCATTCCTTGGCCTACCAGATCTCCAGATGTTCCCTATTGAAAATACGTATGGGATATGATGGGGCGACGTTTGCGACACCGTACGCGACCTGCCTTAACCCCGGAGGATTCACATGTGAAGTTTCAGAAAGCATGGTGGTATGCTCCTAGTGATATCCGTCACCTGTGTGATGTAATGCCTGTGTAGCCGTAAGAGTATGCTCCCCGCCATATTGGATTGCATGCTTTGCGGATGCTAAACAACACGACTTCTATGAGCCAAAGAACATTAACTATTAATTTGTACTATCAGGTACCAGCCTGTGAACGTTTATTTAGGTTTCAGGGGAAGAAATAGGGTTTAGCAATTAACATGTCCAGCAGTGTATTTTAAAAATTTGCTAATTCCTACACTTATATGCATTAATAAACCTCAAATCTAAATAAATAATTCTAGTATTCATAAGTGTATACCTAACAAGACTTGGAACTCCTTTCTCTTCGTCATTACCAACTTCACTGAGTGCATGCTGTTTCTGTTCAATGCAAAGTACTCTTTCATGTAGAGGTAGTGACATTTTTCAGAGGTTAGTATTAAAAGCGCTCAGTAACCGTGGGCTACATATATCAGAAATAAATAAGTGTGTGTGTGTATATATATATATGTGTGTGTGTGTGTGTATGTGTGTGTGTGAAAAACTGGCTGGCATATCAACGCCCAGCTTTGGTCCTGAAAACATGAAAATTGGAGTAAACATTTACCCCTAAGGAGGGATTTTTTTAAAAATTAACTCCTAAAGGGGAGAAATTATGGTCCAAATTTGATATTATATTGTCCTATTAAATCTAAAATTCTTGAAAGTACTGTAAAAAATATTTTTTTTTATAGTTTCTTAGAAATACACCCACAGCTAAAATCGTTCCATTAATTAGAGAATTCGTGAGAAATTAATTTTGAAATTTAGCCAACTGCAACCTCTAATATAAGAACTTGCTAATACGTAACACATAATCACTACAGTAAAATCGTAATTTATAAATATTGAATAAATATTCTATAGATGGTGCTATGCACATTTTAATCGCACTATCGTTTAATTTGTGTTTACTTCACCGAGATGTAACGAAACTGTTATCTGTACATCATAGTCTCACGTATTATTTTAGAATTCGTTTTGTTATTTGGATTGATTTTCCTATATATTGATCCAATTCTTTTTTTGTGCTTGCATATATTTTCCTTTTAGTGTTTGTTTAAATGATAAATATAAACGGGCAAATGTTGCGGGAAATCGTGATGACAATTTTTGGGGAAGGATCTTGCCTATTTCGGTCCATTTCTTTTTTTATGTTCGACATACACAAATTGTCGAAGTTGTTTTTAAGCTGACATTCAAAGTTCAGGGGCAAATATATAACTTATTTGCACGTTTATTATCACGACCCGGACAGAAAGCGTAATTTCTACAGATGTGTACTTACTATTTTAGAAAAATATCTTAACGAAAACACGAATTCCACTCGGACAAAGTCGCAGGCAAAAGCCAGTACATTATAACTAGAGGCACCCGAATTTCGTAAAAAAATTCACGCATACGCTAGATTTGTATACGCTACAGGCATACCAGCTGTTTTATTTTCCTACTGGCAGAGTTTCTTCTTGAGAAGACCTTTTCTTACTTGTCTGGCCAACTAGAATTGGGCAACTCCGATACTGTACTTCTGTGATTCGCGGGCACAGGGCATATACATAAGACCCGTAACACTTAGATCATGTAATCAAGACAGTGGATCTGTGCTTCATTGTTATGAAAAACAACTGGTTGTGAAATCTTTTCGCGAAATTCGGGTGTCCTAATTATAACTAATAATTAATTTAGACACTGTGTACAATATATCAACGCATCTAAGTGAACAAACCAAGTTTAGATGCCCACTCACTCTCATTATGGCCCCCCTTCACTAAATTTAGAGAGAGTAAACGTATAGCCAGCCTTCCCTACTTGTTACGCCACTGCTTATACTCGGTATCTCATACGCTGCGCCCCGGCACGCAGGGGTAGTTACGACCTACGTAGGGGGAGGGCGGCGCTCGGGCTTAAAAACATGTCATCACCATCCCCCGGGCGTCCTGGCCTGCCAGTTTACGACCTCCCCGCTCCTCGCTCGAGTGTAGACGGCAAGTTAACGCTGCTCTCACGCTGCTGTTCGGGCCGTAACTTACTGTGCCCCCCCTCCCCTTTTTCACCACCACGAACACACACAACCCGAGTACGTCTTTGTGAGGCCGTGACTCGTAGTCTTGGAGGGGGTGAGCGGGGGTGGGAGCGAACACGATTTTCTCGCAGTCCTATATCCCCCGCCCCGCAACCGTCTGGGCCGGCATATTTCACGACATTAACCCTTCGCCTTTCCCATCCTCTCTCTAGATACTCCTACCACGTTCCCCTTAAGGGCTGCCTACTAGCGTCTTGAAATGTGCTGCAGTGTGTTGGGAAATACGTTTTTTTTAACGAAACTATTCTATGTGCGTCCAATGTGATAGCTTACGAAAAGAAAACAAACTTCAGACGATGACGGAATGTCGCTTTCATAACACTACGCATGTTAGAACCGCTATTTGCAAGCCCTCCAACATAGCTGACCGGATATACGTGAAACTATGATACAATCCTGCGTTGAACTTTGCAACAGACTTTCTATTAGTAAAAATTATATGGTCACCGCTTAAAGTCCCATAGAAAAAACGGTTCGACGAAAAGCTTGTGCGCTAGTTTAGTGCTTCGCTTATAGTGGCGATGCGGGACTTCATGCGCGTGCCAGTGTCGCCCTTAGCGTTCGCTCATTCCTATGCCATGTCGCTTCAGGTAGGCGGCCCCCTTAAGGCTCATTCACATGTACCGTGTTGACCCATTGCTTTCTAGCTTAAATAACTTGTTCAGTGACACGTATTTAAACGGATACTAGATCTCCCTGGCAATATAAATTTACTGTAGCGAAAATAAATTTAACTTATTCCAAGTGGAGTGGAGCTGAGAGATTTGGCATGCTCACGAGGGTGAAGCGAGGAGAGTATGGCGTAGCGCTGGAATGTAAGGGTGGGCTGAAACGGGAGATCTCCGAGAAAACCCCACCGACCAGCGGCATCGTCTGGCACGATTCCCACGTGCGAGATTACGGGGAGCGACCCCGCCGGGATTCGAACCTGGTTTGCCTTGGTGGGAGACGAGCAGTTTAACCACTACATCGCTGCGACCCATTTGTCAAGTAACTACGGCGTAATTAGTGCACTATAATTTTTTTAAATTATGATTAATGTCTTACTTGGAAACAAATCTACCGATTACATTTGAAGGCATTTGTAAAATGTGAAAATGCTATAAATAAAGATTTATGTATTTCATTAGAAAGCTAGTTATGATACATTAAGGCCAGGCATCGCCATGTGTAGGCGTATAGGGAATCAAAGGCTAAATTCGTACAAAGATCTCTCAGTCGTTTTCTGTGATAGTATTTCCAACTAAGGATTTTTTGTTAGATATTGAACTCATCTAGATTTGTAAACCTTCCATTTTAATTTTTTAATTTCAAATATACGTTTTCATTATTTATAAAATTGTGACATTTTATAAATAATTGAAGAGTGAATTTAAAATTAAAAAATTAGAACTTGAATGGTTTACAAATGTAGATGCGTTCAATCTTAAACAAATAAACCTTAGTTGAAAATACTATCACAAAAAAACGACTGAGAGATTTTTGTCCGAATTTAGCCTTTGATTCCCTAGACGCCCATGCATGGTGAAGCCTGGCCTTAACAGAAAAATTGGAAATGCTGGCTGAAACATAGCATTAACGGGAACTTCCAGTGAAATAATTCAAACGCCTCGGGGTTACATTTGGACATAAGGAGGCTTTGCGATGGGCCCTTCAAAGACTCAATTTCTCTCAAACTATTTCTGTGACAGCAGGATATTATTAAAAGCGATGAAATCCAATGGCATCAACAACAGATGCAACTTTGTATTTTCTTTTTCTCCTTAAGTAAACTTCCAGGGAAAGCCCTAAAAATGCTCTGTTTAACTACAATTCACAATTGTTTTCATTGAATTTATTCAATGGGATGAAAGTACAAAGTGATCGCTGTAGATAATTCTTTTTTACTTTTCCTGGCAGAAAAAAAGCTGTTATTTTCCTGGAACACGTGTTCACTGAGATACGACTATACGAGTAAAACACTGATTTTGCTGATGACAGCCGTATTTTCGCGGTTGAATCGGTAACAACGAGGTGGTTTCGCGCTCCTGTTCCACCACTTTGTTGTGACCAGGAAACCAGCGTTCATCATTTTGGGGTAACGGAGTCAGGAGCACGTTAATAGAATTGTTAACCGGATGTTAATGGTAGTTGCTCATCGTTTTGAACTCTGGGTTTCGCTAATTACATTTACAATTTTAAGTTTCAAATTGGACGAATATTCGATAGTTCAAAATGAAGATGGTACCTTACATCGGGACGAAAGCGGGAAAATTATGTGGAAATGGGTCGGAGGCGAGTGTTACAGCGTACGTTTGGTTTAGTTATGATTCTTCGAGTCTTAGTAAATTATTAATAGATGATTTTCTTCGTTGTAACTCGAGCGGCATTTCTGACATGTGAATGTTGTTATTTTCACGTGAGAAGTACATGTTAGTCTCTGCATTCAAATACATTAACACATCCGTACATTCCGTGTATATTTCTGACACATACAGCGATTGTGCAGTTTTGAAATTCCCTCCAACTAAGGTTCGCCATTTATGTTTACTATAAGAATTTTTTCGATGTGAACATTTCGTTGTGAACGCTAGTCACCTGCCTGTTACAGTTCAATCTCGAAAATACGCCGAATATATTTTTCGAGGCATACCATTAACGCTGTTCGGTCAAGTATCCCCCTCTCCTTGAGATGGAATAATAACGGGGTGGGGTTACGTGCCACCCTCCTCCCAGTCAGTGTGACACCGCTCGTACAAACACAGACGCTGAAATGAAGGAGCGGAAGTGGGTTTCTTGATAAGTCCCTCGTGTACAGCTACCCGATCTCCCGAGTGTGTTTCCTCCTTTAAGGCCCCTATGTACAGAAAAGTTTTCTGTGAAATCGTTGTTTGCGCGTAAACGCTTATCCCCAAAAATAAAAGTTCTGAAAATATTACTTTTTGTCAGAAAAGATAAAAACCAATTATCTATGCCCCTATTTTTTTTTACTTTTCTTATATTAGGTATATTCTTGAAGAAAAATAATCGTGAAAATGGTCAAATATCGCATTCATTTTTAATTTGTCTGTGTCTCCTTAAGCGGCAAGAGAAAAGTACAAAGATACGGATTTAGTTTAATCTGTGGAATTTCATCGCGTGTAATAAAACCACTATGTTACAGATAGAATTTGCACAGTACAGAATTACATAGTCAGTAATTAGTATGAATCTGGTATTACGAAGTGAATGTGAAGCATTTCGGCAAAATGAACGAAGGTGAGCCTTAAGGACTCGCGGAGTAGTGAACGCAGAGACGCGAAACTTGCCCGCACATGTGGGACGATTACGCGCCAGATCAACTCTTGGCCCTCATGTGAAGCGAATAACCAACTAGCGAGATATACGACCATAGAGTACTTAACACATCGAGGTCTGCACACATTTACTGGCACTTAAGACGAATTAGAAGTGAGTCGCCTATATCCACTACTGCAAGAACACGGGTTCTCGATGTCTGTATTAGAACTATCCATCGTCTTATTGGTCCATGCCACACCGGACACCACCCTGTACTTTACTAGTGTTAATTATTGGCCGGTGATCAACCAATGGAGAGCTGAGCTGATATTGGCCCAATCAAACATCCTTTATCGTATGAAAGGATTTACATTCAATCATGTCCCTTCGAGTGGCTATAGAAAGCAAATTCTATCGTTAGCAATATCATTGTTACTGCGCTGTCGTGTTCTTGTGAGGTCGTGTTAGACACTTGCCGAACAAAGACTGCACATCCATGCGAGTTTTATTCTGAATAACAAAGAAATTTTCAAATTAGCGTTACTCGAGCTACACTCGAGCACAGGGCTGCCAGATTGGGGATTTATCACCATTTGGGCATACCTCAAGGCAAAATTTGCGACCAAAAGTTACGGAAATGCAGCTATCACAATTTGGGTGATTGTTGTAATTAATTAACTATACTTGGGTACTTGGAATTATTTACTTAGTATTTGTATATTTTTTTATAGTGAACAAGATGATTAATTCTCATAAGTAAGATCAGTTTTTTAAACGGCAACCACGGTGGATACATATTGAAGAGGGTGTCTCGTTCAGACTCTTGTTACTCGCTGCGGACAATGAATAGCCGTAGAGACCTGAATAATTGGCGGATTCATTTAGGGAAAATCTAGAATTCAAAACATGTGTTTATATAACATTAGCCATTATTCCATACGGTACCTCCTGGAGAATGCTGGTCCAATCGTAAATTTTTTTACAGTCGAACATTTCTTATAATATCTCCGGAACTGAAATTACGAAAGGAAAGCGAAGAAGTTCTGCATGATAGGTGGAGACGGGCTTTAAGGGGACTATGTAACTGCGCGTAAAGATCAAGAAGCGAGGGAGCGATACGGGCGACAGTTACACGCGCGTCTAGTGCCTCATCGCTCCTACGCGCAAGGCATGCAGTGTTTCCGTCGTAATGCGCCCTATCGTATCTGTGTACTTGGTGATATAAGCTGTTCACGGTAAGATAAGCACTTTTGAAAGCCCTGCTTAAGATCTACTTGTATAAACGTTGTATATTCCTCCGCCTTATGTAAAATTAAAATTACTATGGGCCTCATCACTTTATTCATGCTTCTGTCAAATGAAATTGTTAAATTATGAAGAAAGTAAATACTTTACAAATCTGCTCATTTTTACTTCGATGCTTTAAAAAAAAAAAAGTGAAAGAATAAATTTTAAGTTATCACAAATGATTACCTAACACTTTTATTCGACGTTAATATATGGAACTATTTCCCATTTATCGTTACCAACTTTACTGGGGAATATCACTCAGTGTGCCCATTAAAATCTATGCAGGCAGGGGCAGTAACTTTTTTCTAAGGGTTCATTTCTACAGTGCTCACTTTATCGTCAACAGCCTTTACAGCTGTAGCTGAAGCAGCCGCTTGTTGACTACTGAAGCTGCAAACGTTACTAATTTAATGTTTACGATACTTCCTTAAGAGTCCCGCCTGCCTGTATCGTTCTCCTTTTTTGTGGCTGAGAAGTGCGGGAGCTATAAGGGTTCGACCCCGTCTACAAACGACATGGCGCACATAACTTGCATAGCATAAAGAAGTGAAACCTTGTATTTGCGATTGCAACGTCCACAACTTGTATTTGGCGTTAAGATGGTCATCTCCGTCGGGCAATGTGAATGTGAAACGTCATAAAAGCTACTGTAGCCAACTTATGCATATAAACATTCTTGCACTGGAAAAATTATTTCCCATCCGTTTGCTCTTTCTGATAGGTTATAAAAGGTTTTTTTTTTCTTTCACGTTAATGCCGATTGTAAACAGACTGTTCCACTTGTTATACTTTGTAAGTAATGTTATTTAATCCAAGTCGATTGTGGACAGGGCCTTACACTGGCATGCGTTACAATACCGCAATCAGCACTAAGCGCACGGCTCTGAACTGGCATGCAGTGTTCTCATAGTGCTGCGAGTACCTATGAGACTTTCAGTGGTGGCCGTATCATTAGGGATAGGAAAATTTCGAATTCATTTCGGGACAAGATAAACGTCAAACACATACACAGTGCATTCACATTCGCAATACAGTTAATTATACCCGCCCTGCACTCCTCTGAGCCAATAGCAGACACGCAAGGAAACACCTTGCGAATCCCATAACTGCCATGTGTGGGACAACAGCCAATGAACACACAGCTGAGGCTCCAGTATGCAGGGGACTGAGAAGTATATCCTACAGGTCATTGAACTCGCGAAATTTTCCTAACCCCTACATATAATTATCTTAATGAAACATATGTAGCAAAGTTCAATGCAGGCTCCTGTCGTAGTTTGACTCGTAACCGAATAGTATGTTTTAAGATACGGCAGTATGAGAGAGCCGTTTTTAACCATATTAGAGGACTCCAAAATAATATTGACAGCTTGTGTAATAATCTTAAAATTATCATTCAGTCCTCGTCTGTGGTACATATCTTTTCGTAGGTAAACATATTGGAGGTACGTTTAATAGTTTTGTCAAAAACTATAATTTCGAACACTTTGGCAGGCGGAACCCGTTAATGTCAAACTATCAACTATCATTCACTTAAAAGCCATATGGTAAGCTGCATTGTAGTTATTCATTTCTAGTTTAAATGTTCTTGCACTAGGGTTTCATTATAATAATTTGATAAGTGATACCACGAGTTGATTTTGTGAATCTATATGCATGACAAAGTTTAAAAGTGTTGGAATTTTATCACATTATTTTAACTATTAACAAATAAAATAATGTTTTATGGAAAGGGCGCAACCAGACGGAGCAGTGTAGGATTGACTGAGGCACAAAGCTACTTAGTTGGAACTAGTGCATGCCACGGATCTACCAGACGCTAGCAGGACCAAAATTAAATCTTCCTCAAATCTATACAGCTTATGGCATTTAAAGTTTGTTTATTATGCATAACGTGACCAATGGGCAATAAAGAACGCTCATATCAAGAGTATCACCACTTCCCTCCTCTTTTGTTGTTCTACCTACCTTGTCTTGGCGTGCTCTTCGCACTTTCAAACCAGTACACGCCTGCAGAGATTTACGACATGCTACCAGATAGACGCCCATATATATATATATATATATATATATATATATATATATATATATATATATATATATATATATATATATACACATAACTGCAATAACACAGCATTACGATTAGTAAGACTGTGTTATTGCAGTTCATCGAGTACACTAACAGTAGTGCAAAATATTCGGCATTATCTAGTTGTTATGAAATATAACGTCGGGTTAACTGTGTGAAAGAGTAGTGGAGTGGAATGAAGAGCTCTGGCCGATAATTAACAGCGAGGTCTTGACCGCCGATCGGAGTGAAATGAGGTGAAAGCGTAGCAGCACCGGAATGCAAGCGCGGGAGTAATGTAAGAACGCCGACCAGCGGCATCGTCCGGCACAATTCCCACTTACGAAAATCCGTAGCGACCCGGCCGGGGATTAAATCCGATTCTCCTTGGTGGGAAGCGAGCAAGCTAACTGTTCAGCCACCGCGGCCCCACTGAGTGAAAGTGATTAAGTATTTTATGCAGTACGTTGCGCTTGTTTGAGCATTTATATATTTCATTATTTTTTATTTAACCTTTTTGTGTAATGTACTGTTTTTATAATGTTCTAATGAAAGCTGGAAAGAGAACGAGAGAGAGAGAGAGAGAGAGAGAGAGAAAAGTGTGTGCGTGTGTGTTTGAACGGCTTTTTACACAGATATCTCTAGAGAAGAAAATCTAGAGAAACTATGACTCTATGTGCAAGCGGTTATTTTCAAGAGCAGAGTAATTTCCATACTAACATTTCCCGTACTTCATGCTAAATAGTTCTCAAAATAGTAATGCAGGGGTAAAATTACGAGTTTCTCTCTGTGAAACCCCTTATCGCTGCCAACACAGTAACGAGCCGTCATCACACCATCTGCAGGAAGCATTTCCTGACTACAATTAAAAATGCCCCGCAGCATTTCTAAATGAGAAACAAAGCGGAGCATCAGAAAAACAAACAGCAGAAGGCTCATCCTGTTTGAAAAGCCGTTGGAAAATCTGCCACGTTTCTTCCCTCTAACAGTTTGTTTGCTAACGAATAAGCCATGTACACTCCCTTGAAAAAATACATGGATTCACGTTGCGTGTATCCCGGTGTGTGTTCTGGCTATCCATATTTATCAAGAATTGAAAAATGGATATATACACGTAAACAAGGTATTTGGTGTAACTGATAATCATGAAATCGTTGTGAGTTTCTATTAATAACTTAAAATATACTGTGGTTAGGTATAAGAAACATTTAAAAGTGCGAAATAACCCTATGAAATTTATTGCTGTGTAGTTCCAAATAAAAACCTAATAATCTAAAAGTATTTGAAAACAATTATAAGGAGAGTGGAATATTTGTAAGCCTATAAAACTAAAAATTAAACAGAAACTAAAAAAAAGTGTCATCATATGTAGGAATATTGATTAAGGGAGTTAATCTATGTTCACGTCAGGTTCGGCTATTTAAAGATCAAAATTGTTTTAGTGACATAATAAATGGGGTATCTGGCTGTCAAAACATAAGAATGTGGATTGTTATAACGACTTCTGTTACAAAATATTAAGAAGTGTAAAACTGAACCTTGTGAGTGTTAATAATCTATTTCTAGGAGAAAAACGATGAAACGTGCAACTGATAAATGAACAGAATTAAACTTATTTTCACCTACAGTCTGTTACTCTAATGTACTGATCCAACAAAATAAAACACAACATATTATCAACCACGCTACTTCCAATGACATGTGCAATATTCCAGAAAAATTAAACAAATTTTTTTTTTTTCAAGCTACGTCAACCACAATTCGGGCCTTCATACTATAACACATAATTATTCATTCATTTACAAGCAAATGTAATATCAGTGTGTGTTCTAAATAACATTTTACCTGGAATGAAGAAATTTATTTAATTGTATGGAGTAGAAGTCTTAAAAAAAGAGAACATAAAATTACTGAACTTAAAGAAAATAACTATATTTCAAGGAAAAGAATTATTTAATAAATGAAAAGTTATGTTTCTATAAAAAAAAAATCACGAAAAATTACACTCCTTGCACTTAGCTAAGCCCTGCTGAAGTCACAGCAGCTAAATTAAACATTACAGAATTAAAAGACCTGTAAATACATCTGATCACAACTATCCAGAGATTCGCCATAAACATAACTAACGGGGAAGAAATTAATAAAAAAAGTTATACAAAAATTATTGAGTCAAAGTGCAAGTGTCGGTTATATGTGTGTTGTTTAGCCATTAAATATTTATATATAAATTTCTTGCTTTAGTTTCATAACATAATATTTTATTTTGAGGAAACAAATTTTATGCGAAATACATATAACTAAAAAAGTTTCTACCTACTGAAAAACGTAGTTTACTTTCCTAACAATGAGAGCTACCACTGAAAAGATGTCAGACGTATGTCTAAGAATGGACATGTGCTCTTGTTAGTGTTAAGAAAGGGAAATTGCCGATCGCGGCTGAGAAGTCCAGTGGAGCGTGCTTTGGCCTCTCTCTCTCTGTAACGAAAAAATGTCGAATGTATCGCGTAGTTACTTGTCTACTCGCACGTTGGCGCCACAAGCATTGTGACGACACGATGTCAGTTTAGCAAAACGTCTTCTGCACCATGGCCGCATATACATTAGTCTGTGAGCCAACTAAAGCCCTTATCAAAATGTCAAATCTTTCCGTCAAACTGCTTTCAATAAGTTTTTTCAAATAAAGTTAGACAGTTATGACCACATAGAAACGTCTTAAACGCCGCCATATTTGTATGAGAAAGTTGGATGGCTTCAGTTGCCATCAAACATTTGAAGATTGAACCGGTTCTATAATTTCTTTGATGTTTGACGCTCTCAGCCAATCAGAATCGTGCACGACAAAAAACAGACGTAAAGAAACTTCAAAATAACGAACAACGAAATAGGTAATGAAGATAATTAATTTATGTAGAGGCTGTCTGAGCATGAATACTATTTTAAGTGAATATTGCACATAATATGAAGAACTCAGGCGCATTAAATTTAATTATGGAGGAAATATCTCTGATAAATAAAATATTAATTTAATAAACAAACGAAATAAAGTACAACTTTCCTTACATTTCAAGACTGCATGAAAAAAAAAACAAAAGCGATATTTCACTATGAACATAATTTTTAAATAGTAATTCAAATTAGATTTTCCAGTTTAAAACTTTGAGAGTGTGACACATTTTCAAACAAATTCCAGATTATTTTATAAAATTTATTGGAAGGAAAATTTTGGCTCCAAATTTTACTGTCAAATATATTTGAAGGTGAAAATTTGACAGTGTGACAGGTGCTTAAGGCATGTAACGGTGCCCCTGCATGGAAACTGTCACACCGTCGGAAATTACTGCGTTGTATATATTACGAGTACAACAACATTTTAGACTGCGTGTGAATTATATAACAGATTAAAATATGAAACCAACAAAATAATCATTTTATCACTTCAGGGAAGGGAAGAAACGACCACTTCATATTAATGTATATTTAATTTTGGAGCCGGTTGTGGGTGACTTTATTCAGGATGGTTATGCTATTCCCCATAGTAAGGTCGTATGAGATTGGCTGGATGGAGGTAGTTGTCCAAATTTTTCTGAGACTACGTGTTAGCATCGGAATCATTTGACGGCCCCTTTCTACGGAACTAAAACAGGTCAACGTAGTGACATTAGTACCTACGTTAAGGTAACAAAGTGGCGACGATCATTATTATTGCCGTCTCTGTAAATATCAGTTTTGTAATATTACGTTAATACATTTTGTGTATGTATAATATACAAGGTGATTCTCAATTAGACCGACAAACTTCGGAGGCGATTCTCCATGGAAAAGTAAAAGGAAAACATATGTGACACTTTATACCTAAACCGAATATTAAAGGAGGTATTAGCCCTTAAATAAACGGGATTTTAAGCCGCATTTGTGCAAAACAAAATATCGGCTCTTACGCTGAAGGTCCCGATAACATACAATAATGTTCTGAGAGTTGTCATTGTATTTTACTTCGTTACCGATATTATGCACAAATAATGTTTAAAACCTCGTTTTTTAAGGGCTCATATCTCCCATAATATTCCGTTTAGGTATTAAGTATCACATATGTTTTCATTATACTTTTTCATTAAGAGTCACCTCCAGAAGTTTGTCGGTCTAATTGCGAATCATTCTGTATATTATATATATATACATATATATATATATATATATATATATATATATATATATATATACACACACACATACATAATATGGCTATTTTCTAGGTGTGTGATTCAGGAAGGGCGAGTAGTTTTGCTTCCGTCTGTTTGGCTATTCTGTTTCCGTACCGCATCTCCTAACTGTTAAGAAACGTCTTAATTAAATCGCGATCTTCGCCCTTACTTCGCCTCCCTTCCGCCTCATCTATTCCCCCCGGGCTCAAGCGTTCAGTCATTATCGCGGAGAGCGTTAAACCAGCCCTAGATCCACTTTAATGGCTCCGTCCCTCAATGGTGCTTTTCTACCCTCACCTCGGCTACCAGGCATTATCCGCACCGGAAGGGCACTTGCTGGGTTTACCTTTACAACGCTCTCTATTACCGGGCTAGAAGAACTTGCCATTTATTCGTTGGTAATTCTATGCATGCCTGTGTAAGTACGGTGCAAAAGGTGAATGCGCTATAATTACTTGAAAGGAACTAACTTTTGATCGACATTATAGACACTTTTTTTTACGTCGCGAGTAATGAAATTAGGAAGTAAATTACCGAAATGATTTTCGATTTTTCAAAGTTTTCTCGAGGGGTTTGGTTTTTGAATCGTTACTATCGTC
The DNA here is from genome assembly GCA_029891345.1 of Dryococelus australis. Classification (NCBI taxonomy): domain Eukaryota; kingdom Metazoa; phylum Arthropoda; class Insecta; order Phasmatodea; family Phasmatidae; genus Dryococelus; species Dryococelus australis. Next base: position 60,380,059 of record CM056995.1, read on the forward strand.
TCTGCGTGCAAATAAGTGAACGTCTTGTGTAAAATAGCGATAGATGCAAACTAGTAATAATGACTCATGGTTTTAGCGGAGTGTTTTTAATGAGTAGAGAGAAAGTTGGTTTCGCAAAAGGAAAATATGGCGGATGCCTAGAGTGGACCCCTCTCGGGTTCCTTGAGTGTACCCCAGTGGTGTGAATCCCACAGATGCTATAGGCAAGCTCTGTTGACCTGAAAAAAATATGTCAGACATTTCAAATAAGAACTCTACATTATTGGCCACAGCTTCTAAATGTTTCCTCTCTTTTCTTTTTTATATATTTGCCAGCATGCTGTGTTTTCGTTTCTCTTATTTCACCTTTTCTCTCCGTCTGCTGTTCGAGTTACCATGTCGACACAAACACAAGGGATTTTGTACCTTTCGTGGATTGTCAGTATGTATTTCCCAGCCAAGTTCCGCTGAGACCACCGCAGCAAACCATATGAAGGACTCGTCGCCGCGCCTTTGGCTGTTTTTTTTTTTTTACGTGAAATGCTTGAAATATGTGTAGGCCTATACAATGAATTTATTTCTTCCAGAACAGTGTTAATGTGTAACACGCATACAAAGTGATTGTAGGAGCAGTTTCATGTGCATTTCAGCATTGTTTGAATGTGTTTTCTTGTACATTGTAGGGAATAATGCATAACTACCTCTGTGCATATTAAGGGTGCCACCTGGCTAGGTCGCCATGCGCTGTGAAGAGCTTCAGGACAAAAGGGTTTATTCAAAAACCACTCCACGTGCCTACATGGTGTTGGTTTATGAGCAGTGTGTAAGAATTGTCAAACGTCCGATGATAGTTTTTCATTTCAAATTTACACTTATTAGACTTATGTTATATTATGGGACAGTTAAAATGCCTAAAATGGGTATTATTGCAGTTGTATTTAGGTACGAAATCCACGGTTCACGATATGTAGATCTAAAGTTGTTTTGGGATGTGCACTGCGCCTTTTTCTTTACAAGAATGTTACAATAAAAACCATAGTATCATCCCTAAAAGTCACACAGAGGCGAGTTGCTGATCGAAAGACTGAACGTCAGTTCAGTGTTTTGCGAGTAAAGGCGACGAGGCATGCCAAATGCATAAATCACTTTTCTTATCGCTGCCGCACTTCTTAGCATCAAACAAGCAAAATCCGCCCAGCCAGACGGGACATTTACCTAAGAGTCCCGCAGCGTATGTAGCCCGGGTTTGCGCAGTAAACGAAAAGTGTCACCATTCAGCTCTAGAGAGACAGCTGACCCACACAAAAATTTTACCTCATGCCACTGGCGGACACTCTGCTTTTTGTATTTAACAAAACAAACACGAGCACATGTGTTCAATTTCTTACATTTTCAGGAGGCAATCTATGGATACAAATAAGAAGAAAAGGGTGAAGAAAGTGCAGAGGGGAAGAGAGTGGAACGGCGAGTCCATGGAAAAAGCTATAACAGCAGTACATGAAAAGAAAACGGGATCGAAAAAAGCAGCTAAAACGTTTTCTGTTCCTAAAACTACTTTCATGAGATTGAGTAACGAAAAGTATGGAGATCATCAGAAAGCTGCTAACACAAAATGGGCTTGCCAGACTGCTCTAACTCCTGAGTTAGAAGAGCAACTTGTGCAGTACTGTCTGACAATGGAAACCAATTTGTCTGTATTGACCCGGATAGATTTAAGGAGGATGGCATTTCAGTTAGCCGAGAGAAATAACCTCAGGCGTCCCTTCAGCAAAGCAGATGACATGGCAGGAAAGAAGTGGCTCAAACTCTTTATGACGAGGCACAAACAACGGCTCTCTTCTCGTAACTCCACTGGTACATCCTATGTCAGGCCAATTGGATTCGCAAAACAAAATGTTAATGCATTTTTGGATCTCCTGGAAGCCCTTTTTTGAAAAACACAATCATCCACCAACTAGGATATTTAACGTAGATGAAAGTGGACTTGTAGTTGTCAAATCAAAAGTTTCTTAAGTGACTGACCTAAGCGGTAAACGCCAAATTGGAAGCCTTACATCAGCAGTGATAGTTTGCATGAGTGCAGGTGGCAACTATGTCCCTCCTATGGTAGTTTTCTTTCGAAAAAACGTGAGTGCACAACTGACAGAAGGAGCTCCTCCGGGTACACTGTTCCATCGTCACCTTTCTGGTTGAATCCACACACATCTGTTCACAGCATGGTTCAAGCATTTTGTTGTAACTACAAACCTGACTAAAGACTCGCCTGTATTGCTGATTCTGTATGGGCATTACAGCCATATACGAAACATCGATTTTATAGACATGGCACGGGAAAACAATGTGACCATTGTCTCACTGCCACCACACTCGGCGCACAAAATGCAACCATTGGATAAAACATCTTTATCGCCACTGAAGACTTAATACAATAATGTATTACGCCACTTTCTGCTAAAAAAAAACAACCGTGCTGTAGCAAACCACGATGTCATGGATATTTTTGGACAATCCTACATTAAATGCCAAACAGCAGCAATTGCAGTGAATGGCTTTAAAGTAACAGGGATCAATCCAATGAAGAGGCACATATTCAGTGACGCTGAATTTATTTCTGAAGCAACACAAGAAATTGAGCCACATTATGGAGATAGCGATGAAAATTTGCAGACCCTTAGTGACATTTCCTCTGACCAGTGTGAAGAAATATAAGGTTCCCAGTAAGAAAATGAAGTTCCTCCAACCAATCAAATCCAATACCATCAACATCCTGCCAACTGTCAACATCAACCTCACTCACACCAACCAATACAGCTGTTCCTTCAAATTCATACGAAGTTAGCCCCATTCAGATCTGACCAGTCCCAAAACATGTCAAGCAGAAATCCACGAAAGAACAAAAGCCCTCCTCTGCTAACATTATAACATCCTCTTCCTATAAAAATAGCTTGGAGGAATCAAAAGAGAAAGGAGGGAAAGGAATGGGCCGTGGAAGAGGACGAGGAAGAGGAAATGGAAGAGGACGGGGAATAGTTTGAGGAATAGGAGGAAGAAGTGGAGAAGCACAAAAAAAAATTCTGCACAAGGTAGGAAGCCTAAAGCTGAATAAAATGATGATTCTGAGAACGAATCGTCGGATTCTATATCATCGGGTTCTTCAGCGGTGGATTCTATTGGACCTGGTGGGGACCCTACTGAGGAAGATGCTGAATGCATGTTTTTTGCAGCCAGCCTTGGTCACGTGATAGCAGCAGAGCACAGTGGGTGAAATGCATGATGTGTAGTAATTGGACCCATGTGGAGTGTTCAGGGATGGGAAAATACAATTATGTCTTTGATTTCTGTGAATAATTAACTGCTTTTTAAGAAAATTGAACAAATAACGGGAAAATGAGAGGTCCACTGTAGGCCAAAAATAGGGGGTCCACTATTTTAAGTGGACCCCCTATTTTACTATTTAAAGAACGTAATTCTTTAAAAATTAAAAAACGTTAAAACATTTAAGGTTTACAATAAAATTGCGCCGTTGCAAAAATATATAGTTACTGAATTATGTACAATTACGCAACTGGCACCAATTTTCCTCAATTTACAATTTACTATATTCCCAAGTTTAGATGTCTCGAGTGAGACAATAATCCCTAGGTGTGACCTCCTCTCGAGTGTCTACCATCGCTCAGCTTGCCAGAGTATTTATACCTAAAGGTTGTTCACGATAAAGTGAGCACTTTAGAAATGACCCTTTGTATAAAGGTACTGCCCCTGTGTGCATATATTTTAAATGGGCGCACTGAGTGACATTCGCCCAGAAAAGTTGGTAACGACGGAGGGAAAGCAGTCACATATCGTAAAGCCAAATAAAATGTTTTAGGTAACTATTTGTGATGATTTAAAATTAATTATTTCTCTTTCTGATTTTTTAACGCCTCGAAGTGAGGCATTAAAGTAGATTTTTTAAACTTTTTAGTTGCTTAATAATTTCACAGTTTAATTTGACTGACGCATGAATAAAGTGTCGAGGCCCATAGCAATGATAATTTTCATAAGGTGGAGGAATACACAACGTGTATTCGTATAACGTATAACGTACAACGTATAACGTATAACGTACAAGTAAATCTTAAGCAGGGCTTCAAAAGTGCTCATTTTACCGCGAAAAGCCTATAATGATAATGAAGTTTCTGCAGCCGCCGGCCACCCCAAAGCTGCGGAGAATATCCTCGAAACGGGAGCAGATATTCTTCCAAACCAATTCAAAGGCGGTGCTGACGTCACACGGCGACCACCTCTCATTCGCCTCAGCCGCCGCTACGTGGGAAGTAACACCGCGCACTCAGTATACTTCCGACTTTCGTCCAACTACCAAGCACCCGCGTCGCGGAGTCTTAAAGCCAGTTACACACGGTTCACTTTCTTGTACTAGAAGGTGTGCACCTTTCTTGTTCAAGACTACTTGCATCGTGTATGACTGACTAACTTGTTTGCAACTGGCTTGCATGCAAGGGCTTCCGTGCTATAGGCTGTTCACGGTAAAGTGAGCACTTTATAAGGATCTTATAAATTTTTCCTTTCATCCTATCTCCATCTTCCTCCTGATTTTCCATATAAACATCGCAATGTGACCAATAAACACAGTGTATGCATTTCACCACCACCAAAATGTAATGCCTGAAGCTGCAATAAGATATATTTATTAGCAGTTAATGCCTGTTGGGAGGGCCTTAAAAAGTGCTCACTTTTTCGTGAACAGCCTATAGCTATATTCATTTAGAGACTCTTCTATTTTTCGTTCACCTTCATGTGCAAGTAGTTTGTTTACATTTCCGTTTTATGCGTTTATCTAGTTCCCGTACATTTATTTGTGTTGATGTTGTTAATTAGACAGTATAAAACCGATTTTAATCCCGTATTAATGATTTGTTATATTGAAAAAAATATTTTGTGGCGGCCACAATATTATTTTGTTGGTACTCGCCCTGCCAAATTTGTTTTAGTGTACACAAAAAATTTGGCAGGGTGAATACCAACAACGAAATTTTTTGTGGCCGCCACGAAATATTATTTTCAGTGTGGGTTTGTAAAATCTTTGTGTGTTGTGGTGGAAATGAGTGACTGGCATGCTGCAACATTCATGTACTACTAATGTGTGTACAGTATATACATGGGACTCGGATACAAGAGGGTGTTCACCTTCTTGTTTACAAAATATGTACGCCTGTATCAGGCTTAACGCAGCATCGGCTGCCGTCAGCGAGCAACTTCTACGATAAAGTACCCATGATCGGCGCGAGGCAGCTTAACTCAGTTATAGGCAGTTCACTGTAAAATGAGCACTTTTGAAAGCCCTGCTTAAGATCTACTTGTATGCGCATTGTGTATTCCTCTGCATTATGTGAAAGTAACATTGCCACGGGCCTCAGCACTTATTCATGCGTCGGTCAAATGAAACCGTAAACCTGTTACGAAAGTAAATATTTTAAAATTCTGCTCATATTTACACGCCTGTGTATTAAAAAACAGAAAGGGGGAAGAAATAATTAAAGTTATCTCAAATGGTTACCTAACACTCTTTATTCGACTTTAAGTTATGGAACTACTTTCCATTAATCGTTACCAACTTTACTGAGCGCATGCCACTCATTGCGCCTGTGTATTAAAAAACAGAAAGGGGAAGAAATAATTAAAGTTATCTCAAATGGTTACCTAACACTCTTTATTCGACTTTAAGTTATGGAACTACTTTCCATTAATCGTTACCAACTTTACTGAGAGGGTTGATTTCAAAAGTGCTCACTTTATCGTGAACAGTCTATACACAATGTTATGGTACGTGAAGATGGCGAGTCCAATTATCGCAGTAACGTTGGAAAAGAGAGCCGACTGTGGCGGCTGCAGCAAAAACAAATCTATATCCCCTTGAATATTAAATGTAATTAAAATAGTTTCAGCGAAACATACGGTGGCGCATTTGACACACACGTGTACACGCGCAGATTGGAAGAGAAGTACGTATGCAATTTGAATGTTAAAGCGGGAGCTAGAACAATGAATTTCCATTACTCATTTTGAAACTCTCTCTTTTCTGTAACAAGCGTTGGAAAAAAAAAGCCATTACGTTTTCGATCCTTTTCTCTATCGCCGACTTACATTTCATTTTATTTTTATGACATTATTTATGGTTTAGCAATCCACTGTTATGGTTGCTATTGTGCTCCACAATACATTATACACCATACATATAGTTTGGCGGCGTAGCTACTACGCTAATATTAACTGGTAGGCAAGTCGTATAAGACACTCAATTAATCCATGTTCTAACACAATAACTTACACACAATATTCCAATTAATTATGTGACTTTAATTGACGCAGGGAGCTGCTGAATAATATTATATTTATATTTAATCTGCTAGCAAATACGCCTCCTTGACTCAAGCTAATAAGGACAGTCCCCACCTGGACCTTGAGACCGGAGGCTGCATCTGGCTCGTTTGGATCACGACGCGCGACACACCCAAGGCAGCGAGCTCCTCGTTGCCCGACGTCCCGACGTGGAAGCTCCTTCCGACGTCTTTGGCCGCTGTCGTTGAAAGGCCCCCGACCCTCGCTTCGCGCCGGCCTATATCATTCCCTTGTTTTGAGCTAGCCAACTGGCCTCCTTCCAGCTTCAGTGGTGGGTGTCTTGTCGTGTTGCAGTCTTTAGACGCAATACCTGGTGTAACATCCAGTGTGGGCCACTCCTACGTAATAACAAACCCGTTGGGATAGCCATTCTGTAAAATATATATCCTGTCGAGCACTACTGTAAAATAAATCACTCTGAAATATTTTTAAGCCCCCATGAAAAATGTGCCACTTTATCTGTAATACTCTCTGTGATAGTGCCTGTAAAAGAATGTAGATGAAAATCTATTTGGTGTGAGTTTGGAGAAAGAATAATTATGATGATTTAATAGATATTTGGGCACCTTATGATTCGTGATGTGGCCTTAGTCTTACCACGCTGGAACCAGAAGCTCTCCGGCGATGCTGTAAACCTCGTGCAATAGAAAACACATTCCAACCTTCACAGTAATTCATTTCATTCAAACATTTGTAATCTTGATGATTAATTTATTAATGAAAAAAAGGAAATAAATACACTCAGACCCAAACATGCGAATACTTCAACATTGTGCAAAACTAAATATGCGTGTGTGACAGAAATCTCTTTACTCAAAAATGAAATTATACTGTAAGATAGTTAACATAAATGACGTACCACCATCCAAGTAAGAATAGGGATAAATCGGAATGCAAAATTAAAATATAATAAAAGATTTAAAATGCTGTGAAACTTTAGAGCTGCTATATACAAAAAATTAATTAATCTTTTACTTGAGATTTTAGTTCAAAATATTAATCTGGTTCCACCGGAAGAAGCCTCCTCTGTATTTAAATTTCCAGAAAATTTGGTAAGGTCTTACTTAAATTCTTAAATTCCTTGAATCGCATTCACTGATAATTCATTAAATGTTAAAAGTCAGTTCATCACTTAATTATCTCAAATCTGATACTTCACCAAATAAAATTACTCTGGATTTATATTGAAAGTTCAAAATAAGTTATTAACTCCTCATTCTATATTGCTCCGGCTATACTATCTCATGTGCGAAAGTTCGGGACTACTGGTTTAACATACTCATGGACCTCATAGTCAAATCGTTGAAAAATCAAAAGTAAATTTAGTAAAATAAGTTCAGATTCCTTAAAGTTCAATACTTGAAAAACAGTTCATGTACTTAAGCTTTCCATGCGTTAAATTGCATTGGCTGAGGTCCTCTGGCTCTATCTCGTTGCATGGCGCCGGCGTCGTAGTCTCGGCGTCCTTTTCGCCTCGTCAGTTTAACACTCAAAATAATTATCGACGACTTAGCCTACAGCCTCTTCTTAAATATTTCTGCGGTGACTATACCAAAAACTTAACTTCTGGGGGCATAATTTCTAAACTAAATGTATGATGGTGTTCGAATTTCAAAAGTAAAATTCCAACAAAAATTTAGACGCCTTACATGTTCGATGTCTCTCACTTCTTCCGGCTTCTGACCAACCAACATCCAATCACGGCTCGATTCCGGCTTTACCTTCACTAAATAAAACTTAGGCCTAAAATATTATGTCTTTAAATCCCAAAACAAATAAATAATTTAGCTTTAAAAATTATGAAACAATTACTGAAAATAAAATCAAACATATTAATACAATAATAAAAATAGTGACAACCATATGTAGAACTCAGAACAACGTGTGAAAATTATCATAGAGTAGTGGACCGGTGGTTCACAAATATCGAAAAATTAAGGAAATGAAATGTTAACATAAAATAAAATAAACATGTGAAAATAATTATATTAACATTCAAATAATATGTGAACTCGATTAAATATTACTGTCCAAAACATATGTGTAGCTCAAATGCATATAATAATTATAACCTTATGGTTCCGTGTCCAGTCGATCTGCGACACTGGCGTCCTGGATTTGTTGAAGTATAAGGTCGGTTTCATACCACGATGTACATGACAATTTATTAAGGCCCTCTTCAAGCTGCCGCAACACCACGAAGCGGATATTTTATACAAATCGTACGATATAAATTGCATATGATTAATTTTGTGGATATGTTTGAAGAATATTGATTTATTTTTCTTTTGAATACCGTTAAATATTCAGTAATTCTTAATAAATAAACATGTCTACTGTAACGTAAGTGTTAGATTTTTCTTTTCTCTCATAAAACAAGGCAGACTTCGTAGCGGCTAGCTACATTTTAACTATTTCCCACTCGTAATATTTTACACAGAATTTTTATAAGAGTGCAGCTGTGTTACCAATAAAGATATTTTTGATGTGTAAATGCAAACATTAATTTATAAACTGGGATAATATTTTAGCTTGTATAATGTATAAAAGTCTGATATATTCTGCTGTAATTTAATATTATTTACATTCGAGCAAATACTATTTGTTCGTTGTCTACTCTATCTTTGTCAAATGCTATTCTCGTATTTTACTAGGCTGTATTTGCTTTCATCGTTGACTTTATCAATTTTTTTTTCATTATCTCGCAGCCCAACAGAGCGTGTCAAAATTAATAATGGACATGCCTCAAAATTAAACAAAAGAGACATTTTCGAAACCTAATACATTCCCATATGAGTTCGCAAACGAGATATTTTTTGGCCTTTATCCAACTATGCTATCGATTCAGTTTCAAATTTCTAGCTTGCGCCATTTCGCGTACGATTGGCATTGATAAACGTTTGAACGCTCATTATTGCACATAACAGGGTCTACCATTGACCGAGACAGTTAAACTTTATTTAATTGAAGGTAATAACAGCGAGATTATTGTTTTACTACTGTTCGTCTTTGTGTTCAGACTATCCTTGGATAATTAAGTTAATTTTCTGTCCCAAACTTGTTTCGGCATTCGGATATTTTTACGGAATTGTAAAAAACTAAGTATTTTAATGAAGTTTTTTTTTCATTTTAAGGTAAATTTGATTATATCCAAACCAGTGGGCTTGCTCTTTTTTTTTTTTTACCAGTGAAGGATACGTACACGACCTAGAACTCTTCTGTAGGGCGTAAATGTCAAAGTATCTCCAATAACGATATCATATTCCTTCAAATGACAAACATATATCTTGATACAATTGTCTCTTACTTGTCCTTGATTTCCCAAACAAATATTTGGTGGCGATATCCATGTTGGCCAATCTGCACACCTTGAAATTGTTGTATCGTGTCGCCAGCTATAGTCTATTCATAGTTACTTCCAACTTTTCTGAACCACTGCTGAAGTTCTACTTCCAGGATATTCCTCCGCCTCATTTAAACTCACCTTCCCCCCCCCCCTGACAACTTTCATTCCGACACTGCTCTATACCAGCCTCGCTTCGAACTCATCGGCTGCCAAAGCGTCGATGCTAAGAGCCGCGCAAATGTACTCACTCATTCTCTATCTTCTGACAACTTTACTGCAGATTTGCCATTCACTGTTTACGTTAAATTATATTCAGCTCTGAGCAAAAAAATATTTCTACAAAAGTTGATTTCAAAAGTATTTTCCCAACCTTGCTCCTGATGCAGTGCCTTTGAACTCCACGTTAGGGCGGCGAACGTTTCCAGCTAGTGAGGTCTGAAAAGACCCCGCGTAAAGAAAAAATGCAACTTAAATGAGACGAACACTTCACACATCTGTAGTCAAACGAAATTTGATTCTAGCTAGACTCTAGAGAATGTTTTCAGTCCGCTGCTTTAGTTGTCCTGACAGATCCCTAATACGGTGTTACGTTTGGATGGCGAAACATTCGAAAGTTAGAAACTGTGGAGAGCCATCGTTGCTGGCGTAAAACTGGATAAACTGCAGAAACCGAGGATTAAAGTCATGATGTTGGAACATGGTCCGTGACGTGATGTTTCCTCGGATTTAATGAGTTTAGCAAGGGGGAAAAAAACGAAAAAAAAAAAAAGGGGGGGGGGCTCTATGTTTCAAATCTTTAATTAGTGGCAGAAAACCTCGTAAGCTTGAGGTAATAAATTACCTTGGTGTTTTACGTGTGCTGGATATTTAGAGGTGTGCTGAGTGTTAATGCATACGCTTATTTGAAAGGTTTTTCACCGTAAACTGAGCACTTTTGGAAGCCCTACTTAATATCTGCTTGCGTAAACATCGTGTATTCTTACACCATATGTAAAACTAATATTGCAGTGGTCCTGTGCACTTTATTATAGCGCTGGTAAAGTGAAACTTAAGTATTGGTGAAGTAAATATTTTACAAATTTGTTAATATGCATAAAAAAACCGAAAGCAAAGAAAATATTTCAGTAATTACAAATCTATACATCACTTTTTTTCAATGTTAAGGCATGGAATTACTTTCCTTTTGTCTTTGCCTACTTTATTGGCTGCATTCCGGTAAATGCGCCTGTTAAAATATATGTACTTATGAGCAGTGGCGTTTTTCAAACGTTGACTACTAAAGTGCTCAATTATCTGTAAACAATATATACGTGAAAGTACACTCAACGCTCACGGCTGGACAAGCTAACAAATAACCTGCTCCAGAACTCTATTTCTTTTCTATGAGCAGATAAAAGAAATAATTTTAGTATTTGTTGTGAGTAACGTACAAAAATTAGGGACGTGAGAAATGTATTTTAAACGAGGCAATGTTGTTTGTGCCTGCCGGACCATATGCTTCGCGTGGACTCGGCAACGCTCGGCAGTGTTCGGGATTTTTTTTGGCAGATGGCTGGTTTGCGTGCCTTCAAGGAAGGTTTATTTTACGCAAGTTGGAAGAAAAGCGACATTCCCTACGTGAGAACTTGGCATAGAAAATATTTCGGCCACAAGTCAAACTGGTGTTACAAAGTGTGGCATTTCAGTTGGTGGTAAATGTAGAAATTATATATATATATAATATATATATATATATATATATATATATATATATATATATATATATATATATGCATATGGAAATTCGGGCCAAGCACAAATTTTTATAAACACGCGTGTGTGTCTATATATATATATATATATATATATATATATATATATATATATATATATATATATATATATATAGACACACACGCGTGTTTATAAAAATTTGTGCTTGGCCCGAATTTCCATATGCTTTTACCCAGCCAAAATATTAAGAATTATGTAATTATGTTTTATTTGCAATTATTATTCACGCCTTCCATGTGTTTACAAGAATACTCGGTAAAAATAAAAACAATTATGTTTGGCATTGAAACATATTTCAGTGAATAAAGTTAAGAATTTACAAGCGAGATAATTAAAATTCCCATCACTGGAATACAATTTGTTATATTCAATTTGCACATTTAAATAAAACGATAATTATGTGAGCCGAAAGCTTTCTTAATTGCAGTTTTACGACCAAGCATCATACATCATGTGGAGGTATTTGGTTAATTTTCGCCCTGGTGCGAAGAATTAACTTTATACATTACATAGGTCGTGACAAAATACAAACAGGTAGATTTTACGCAATTGTATTTATTTTACGAAATATGCAAATGATACATTTGTTTACAAACAACGCGGAGAAAATGTGTAACATGCCTTACCAGTTGCTACCTGGCGGCGAAGATGTTTATTTATCAAACTTTCATTTTTCAGCTTCCCAAACTGATTAGAATTAACGTAATTTTAAGGTAGGCTATTCGAGTGTTTTTTTAATACAACTGGCGGTCTCAACTTCACGTTGAACCGAGTCCATTATCGACCAGGGAACAGGCATCGGGTGGTTCGGATCTAAAGTTACTATCCATTCTGCGAGGAGCTCCTTTTCCAATTTATTTAATTTCACGGTTCAACGCTATAGCAGAGTTTAAAACTCAGGGCTTTTTTTCTCTCTCTCTCTCTCTTATGGTCTCCTGCCTTGGCTTCAAACAAATGATTCCGCATTGCCCGATTTAAAATACATCGCCTCGAAACATCTTAGCTTACTGCGATGACACCGCTCGGAGAACGCACTTTGGGTGCGTGTTAAATTTACAAAACTCAGTAAGAAGCTACCGCCGAATAATATTTGTTCATATTTATCAGTTTAATTTCCGCTTATTCTTTTACTATGCATAATTAGACACACAAGAATGACACGAACTTTGGCTGCGGGAAAAGGGCTTCCTTGGATATTATTTTTGAAATAACTTATTATCATTATGTTTCTTGCCGGGAGAATAACCATGAAACGGTTTACACAATATACTATATAAAATCAGAATTACTTAAGAAAGAGGCACACTTGCTCAGTTATGGCGTGAGCAAAATTCGAATCCGGAAAGCGGTAATGCCAACGAATCATTTTGACCTTGATCACGTCAACTTGGTCTACAAAAAGAATGTGAGCTAAACATTCGGTACGACTAAAGATATGAAGCTATAATGAAGTCGATATTGAATTAGTAATTTTTCTAAATGATATTAGACATTTTTAATAAAGAATTCTGAGTGTTCAGTGCGTAACCGCATCAAAGATCTAGAACCACTTCCGAAATCATTATCTGATATAACGTTGTTTCGTGTAAACAACTAAGGTTGCCGTCTTCTTTTACAGTAACATTTAATTCGTGACTCAAAAGTCAAGTTAGTTGTTCAGTGGCGGATTATATATTAGCATAAAAAATTAACGAAAATATTATCTGGCGTCGTTACACTCATCCACTCTATTATTGAAGAATTAGCCCACTAAACTTTCAACCAAGAAATATTGTTCCCGGAAGATAGGCAACAATTACTTTGGAAAGAGTAGCGTGAATAAAATTGGAGACAAGCATAATATACGCCCACGTTAACACAAATTAACTAGAATATGAACTCAATTACACGAGAGATAAATGAGACGTTGCAGCTTTCATTGGCGGCACCATGCGTTAGAACACATAAGGTAAGCGATGGTGCACTGCATGCGCTGAATACCGAAGTACTACCTTCTAAAGCCTGTTAACGCACGGTTCACTTTCTTGTGCACTACAAGAAGTTGTACACCTTTCTTGTTCAAGTCCACTTGCATCGTGTAACTGGCTAACTTGTGTGCAAGTGGCTTGCATGAAAGGGTTTGCGTGCCAGCTAGAATCATTTAGAGAATGTTCTATTTTGTTTCGTTCGCCTTCTTGTGCAAGTCGTTTGTTTACATTTGCGTTTTATACATTCATGTAGTATAGTTATGCTCATATTGTTAATTTGATAATAGAAAACATATTTTAAATCTGTATTAGTGATTTGTTATGTTTGTTATTTCGTTTTGTGTTGTGGTGGAAATGAGTGACTGGCATGCTGCACATTCAAGTACTAATACTGAGTATACAGTATGTGCATAGGACTTGAATACAAGAGGATATTCACCTTCTTGTTCAACTTTAGGTGATCTCCTTCTTGTTCACAAAACATGTTCGTCTGTATCAGGCTTAACAACTTACGCAACAACAGAAGGGAGGTTTTCCGTCTACAACTAAAACTGGTCGTGAAATCTTTTCGCGAAATTCGGGTGTCCCTATTCATTAGGTATTTTTTGCCGTAAACAGGAGAATCTTAGCTTAAAATATGTATTCTTACACATTTCAAAAGTTATTTTAATACAAAGTTTGATTTCAACTAAAAGTGTTTATATTGAAATTACAGGGGTGTCGTGCCGCAATTTCTTTGAGATTCGCCACTGGCTCACTTGCGATAAGAGTTTAACTTCTGGCTATAGAGCGTCTCACTTTTAGATTGCAGTGTGCGATGTAATGGACATTCACTCTCTCTTTCCAATACATGGTTTCTGTCATTAACTCTGTCCTTGTTCCTGCGTACACTGTTGCCTGATGTATTATCTTTATCCAGCCTTTAAAAAAACTGCCATTTTCGTTGCGTGTGCATCATGCAATCACAATGATAGTGTTTCTCACAGGCTTCAGTTTCAAAGGAGCCGCTTAGCTTTGCGTCGCAGGATTGGATTCCTTTACAAGTTGGCAAGGAGGTAAACAGATAAAAATAATCTTAATCAGGCCGTTCTCTTCACCGCCCATTTGTTTCTCAACATGCCAGTTACGTCACAAAGCTGAAGCAATCTGGCAACAGTGAGCGCCATAAGCCCTTTACTGCAATCTAAGCGTGAGACGGACTATAGCTACTTTGACTTTAAATATTATCTTGAAAATTAAAATTGAAATACAGGGGAACCGCATAACAAACTTCCAAAATATATTCTTCATTGCATTGCGATATCTTGAACAATTATTTTAAGAGTAGTGTAAAGTATAAGTTTTGTTTCATTTTGAGATCTCTACGAGAATATGTAAACATTTAAAATTCTTTTAGCTGGCTTCATTCTGTTTTGAAAAGTAATTTTCCTCCGGTGTTAACTTCTCTTAGACTATAATTTTCCGTGACAACGAAAAAAATGTGTAATATAAAAATATTTTCTAAATCATTTTTGCCTTTTGAACTTTTTAAATCCTGGCTCATCCAGAGTAACTAGTTGCGGTGGCAGGCATTTAAGGTATTTGATGAACTCTACACTGGCGCATATCTACTTCTAATAATTATGTAATATATTTTGCAGTCCCCATATGTGTTTCCTTTTGTACGCACATTTACACCTGCGTTACTTAGCTCTATTAAACCCTGTTATAACTAGCTTTCCCTATCTGCCAGGTATTCGATATTCTGATTAATTTTCAATTTACTAATTCGGTCAATGTCATAAGGTGCCATATTGGTGATCGTTTTCCATTCTGAATAATAACCCGTCACTAGAGACCTGAAAAATCCGCGAGTTCAATGACCTGCAGGCTAGACTCTACTGCATTATGTACAGATATGCCGATGTCAACTGTGCATTGGTTGTCTGCTATCGCAGGGGAAGACGACGCTTGGACCAGCGTTCTCTAGGAGCTGTCAAACGCCGGGTGGACCAATGAATAAAGTTATATAAACACATGTGTTTTGAATACTAGCTTTTCCCAAAAAGAATCCGCGAATTTTTCAGGTCTCTACCATTACTGAAAAATCAACTACGTTTGCGTGTCATGAAATTTAAAGTAGGATATGCGTAGCAATTCCAATCATAGCAACAAAATAATTTTTATTGCCACAAAAGTATTTAGAAATAATGCACAATTTAGTTCATGCACACAACATTCAAACAGTTATCCATTTTAAATATTTTCGATAAAATAATTTAAGTAATTTAAGTTCGTCTCCATCGCCCCAAGTATTACAGCTAATATCAACACCTTTGATTATCAGTGGTGTATATATTTTTTATTTATTTTTGTTAAGGTTTTGAGGCTATGCCTTGTTAGCATTATTAAATTACAAGAAGTGTGTGTCCACATATCAACACGCGCAGTATATTTAACACAGGATTAAATATTCCATATTAAATTTATGACGAGGTGGAGAATGCACGTTTCTTGCTCGGGAAAATCATAGCCTTCATAATTTAATAACGCCGGAAAAGAGGATGTAGACGCAAAAGAAGCCCCTACGAGAAATCACGCAATATACATTAATAATATTCCTTTAATATTTCCTTCAAGTTTTTCCTACCTAGTGTAATGAAGTTGTCCTTTGCCAAACTATTCCAGTATCGCTACCTTACGTCGTCCGTTAGACCTTCATAGCCATGCATAATTTCTTGGTTCAGGCATTGAATTGTGAATACTTATTATATTAATTATGGCTATCAATTTTTGCATAAATATAACGACTGAGTTAATAACACAAATGAATAACGAAACATATTAACTCCCGAGAGTTTTCAGAATCAGGTATAAGGGCAGGTTTTTGGACTCAAGTTCACCAAATTCGGAGAAGTAACATCATTTTGCATTAGCATTCAAAATGCAGCCGAGAGACAACACTCTTAACACGGTGGAGAAAATTGCAAGGTAAAACTCTATGAGAATGATAATTGCGCACATTTGTTCAATTAAGTGAATGAGTCATGCTTAGCGTAAATCTATAAGCTGATTGGTTAGTTTTGAAACTTAAAATATAGATCAAATATTTAACATTTAATACAGTATTTAAGTTGTATAAGAAGTGATATAAGTGAATTCATGACAAATTTAGAATTGCAGAACCGCTGCAATGTAGTAGTTTTAATTGAAAATTGCTCACTAAAAATTTTACGTGCGTGTTTACATTCCTTTAACTTTTCTTTTACGTGTGTCATTATCAGTTTCGAAATTCCAGATACATGCTGTGTCTTTAATATTAAAGTGCAATAATTTTTCATCACTGTGGATTACATATATTTTCAATGTGGAATTATAAATGGAAAATAGCAACATTCATCTTATGTACAACGTGCGTTTATGAAGGGACGAAATATAAATGCTTTAACTAAGCGCAGTTCGCGAATAATATTACAACACGTTTCGTGATGAAGTACACTGGCGGGTGTTAAATAAATTCAGTCGAAGCACTGATAACATTTGGAAAGGATAAACTCGCCAGTGACCGTAAGAGATAAAAGGAAACTATGACAACGCGCGAACACTACAGAGTGCGAGTTCATTTACTGTTCTGAACATCGTGTATTGTGAGGTGCAGATAAAACAAAAAAAAAAGGAGTTTTATGTTCTCGGGCCATCTGGTGTACAGAAAAGAAGCGCGAGCACTGAAGCACTGAAAGCTGGTGCTGAAGAGAAGTGTGGAACAACCGAGTGGAACGTACGGGGACGCAATCAGGCGAGAACATGCCTTCTCACAAGGAAAGACAAAAAGAAGAAATATTACACTGGTATATGCAGGCAAAGGAAAGAAAGCAACCTGTTGAACACAACCAGCATCTAGACACACACCCTGAGGTAACTCGCACGAATTTCTACATAGAGAGGATAAGGTAGCGTAGGAAGACATGTAACGTAAAATGAAGTGTTACAAATATTTGCTAACACTAATACCATTGTTTTGCGCAGAAACACAAACACGTGATATAAATAATAACAAATATTTGTTTCGATTGACCGACGCCTGAATAAACTGACCCGGTCCATGGCAAAGTTAATTTTACATACGGCGGAAGAACACACAATGTGCATGCAAGTAGATCTTGAGCAGGGCTTCCGAAAGTGACAATTTTACCGTGGACAGACTTTGCCAATATTTCCTTACATACAACAATGGCAGTTAATATGACTGCCTTACTTGACGAAAGTTTCCTTTCGAAACGTACTCTTTGAAGCCATATGGACTGCAAATACGCTAAAATTTTAATTAAAAAAAGGTTAATTAACTTATTTTAAAAAAATTTGCAAAATATTGTACAGTATTACAGAATATATAGATTCCTTTCGTATGAATAACTCGTATTTTTCTGACAGTTTTGCAAGTTTATGTGTACTATAGTCTGTTCGCGGTTTATTCACACTTTTTGAATCGAAATTCTGAAGAACCAACCCGTGTTGACGTGTTTGGTTGCTTCTTAAATATGGCGTGTATTGTAACGGTTTTACACTTGTGTTAGCATAGAAGTATCTTATTTTTGATTAAACTGAACTTTTACCAACATGTTCTTTGTAACAAAGACTATTTCTTCAAACATTAATATGATATAAAGCAGTGCTTTATGCAGCCACCTACACAGAATGCAATACTGCTACCTCTTGCGACTATTGCCACAAGAGAGCGTTTGAGATGGCCACTCCTCGAAATCGGAATCACTGTCCCATTCGCGGGCTCTCTCTGACACATCACATGGTCTATCAGCAGCAATATGGGAACGTACCTGGAAAACACATCACATGGTCTATCGGCAGCAATATGGGAACGTACCTGGAAAACACATCTCATGGTCTACCGGCAGCAATATGGGAACGAGCCTGGAAAATCAAAGTTTGATAGGAGCAAACAGTGTTTTTATTGTTTGACCAGGAAGTGTGTGATAGTGGATGTTGAATGCCTGTGCGCCTGCTACTTCAGCTCAGAAAGGTTGCGACTGTCTTTATGCAATTTTACCTTCGTGGGCACCGTGTACACTTGTACTCTGTTTGTAAACAACACGATTAAGATTTTGTTGAATGGGGAGTGTATCCAGGGCGTAGACTTTGTGTAATGAATAGTTAAATAGTAAGTATGTGATAGAATCCAGTGACCGATGAGAAGGCCTTTGGCCTGATAAGTAGAGACTTGGAAATGTCCTTTTTTATTCAGCAAAAAGTTACATTCCACAGTCTCTTGTGCATCAGAGCATCAGTTAGTAGTTAATTGTCTCAGTTTAAGGTAGACGCATACCCGGTGTTCGTACTACGCTGCAGCTTGTTTGAAAACTTCGTTTTTTGACGAAACTCTTCATCGTGACCCCGATAGGTTTACATACTTTGCTCAAATTGTGGTCAAACCGTAGTTACTTGTTAAGGCTGGGGGGGATCTCATGATGGCAGAGCATGTGGTTAAATAAATATAAGGATCTATACGTTACTATATAGCTATATAATAAAACATTTGGAGATTACATAAAATACTTTAAGGTCGGAGGAGCATTGTTAAGTTAACTACGTACACTACCTTACTGAGAGACACGTAATTATATGGTAAGTGTCCCACCTTGCGAAGTATCCGAAGGCTGATGTGAAGTATGAAGAGTTACGGCGATCGGCACAGCAAGCTTCTTGTGAATTCCATCTCGGCTGGCGTCACATGGAGAAAGACACCTGCCACTGCTCTGCATTGCCCTCATATCGATGTGGCATAACACGACATGGGCTGATTCCCTGGCTGGTAGAGGGGATCCTGGCTTACCGGAGTTTGGGCAATGCAAGTCCCTATTGCGGCAACTGGCTGTCCTGAATACCGCTCATGAGTGATGAAGTGTTCAGGCAGGGCGTCGAATTAAGGCATGTTCACGCTATAATAACACTACGAAATGAAAGTGTATTCCAGACGATGGCTAAATTGAACTTTCAAGACACTACCCACATTGGAAAAATTTTCATACTCTCCAACATAGCTAAAAACGACTTCTTTCAGTCATGCTATATCTCAGAATATACTAACCGTATGCATTTGAAACTACGATACAGCATGCATCGGACTTTGGTACAGAGTCACGTCCGAGAACACTATAGGGTCAACGTTTGGTCACGTTGAAGCGAGTCGCCGACAAAAAGGACTGCACACCAGATGAGCGCCTTTGTCGTAGAGGCGATAACTCTTAATGTTCGCCGGGCCACGGTGGCTGAGCGATTGGCACGCTCGTCTCCCACCAATGCGAACCGGGTTCAATCCCCGGCTGGGTCACTGGATTTTCGCAAGTGGGAATCGTGCCGGACGATGCCGTTGGCCAGCGGGTTTTGTCGGGGATCTCCCGTTTCCCTCATCGGCTCTCAAGACCGCGCTCTTAAGAGCCGCCCAAATCTCTTCACTTCACCTCTTTATATACGCAGGTCGGCGTCGTCCTTAATGCTTCGTCAATTTTTGCCTCACACAGACACGTCCCTCACGAGGCCAAACGGTAGCACGGGGTTTGCCATTCCTGCGGTCCATTACTGGTGGAAAGTCGTTCGGGGCGTGTCTAACAAACTTCGGTCCAAAATAACGCAAGTGTACATTGTGATTGAATTTCGACCTGTCCTCAAGTGAATTCGCTAAATTCGCTGGTCTCTACTGATAAGATATCATTAGAGACATTCGATTTTCGCGAAGAGGGTTCCATACAAGCTAGATTTCAATACCTTTTCGGCATTTCATTGAATTTACCTTGCTTATTGGCCGTAATTATTTGTGGAAATGTAATTCTTTTCTTGTCTGGTCACAGAATTCGATTACTCAGGAACCGAACGTCTCTGATTGGCGGGCACCTGTGACACGTAAGTTATTAAAGTTATTATATAGTCCATTCACGAAAGTGGGTCTGAACCGAAGTGTCTTTAAACGAAGCTAGTCAGGAAATATTTCCGCGAGAGTAAGGCTACCACAGATATCATTCAGGTTATGTAGCCTATACATTTTAGTGTAATATTTTTGGGGGGGAAAAAAAAAAAGGAGCAATAGAAGGAAGCATTCTGCGTAAAGGCTGTTCACGATAAAGTAGGCACTTTTGAACTCAACCTTAGAAAAAGTCATTGCTTCCACCTGCATATAATTTAACGAGCGCACTGAGTGACATGCGCCCAGTAAAACTGGTAACATTGGAGGGAAAGTAGTACCATATATTAACGTCGAATAAAAAGTGCCAGGCAACCATTTGTGATGACTTAAATTATTTCTTTCGCTTTTTCAGTTTTTTTTTTAATTGTAAAATATTTAATTTTCTAATAATTTCCCAGTTTCGCTCTACGTAAGCATGAACAAAGGGGTAAGGCCAACGGCAGTGTTAATTTGACATGAGGCGGAAGAATACCCAACGGACATACAAGGAAATCTTAAGCAGGGCTACCAAAAGTGCTAATTTTACCGCAAAAATCCTCTACGAGTGGAATGCCAGTTTATTCCTGATAAGTTGAAGTCTCCCATTTCAAAGTAATATATGGTTTCTCGTAAGGTACTGGCGGGTCCTAGAACAGAGTAGAAAAAGACCAATAACTTGAACATTGGTCACCAACACCCATACCAAGTCCTATATGAGAGGGCCTCAACAATCACTCAAAGAAATAATTCTGAAATTTAACATACCAGTGTATACGCTTAGTGAGATAGCGGAAATGGTAATTTTTTCCACTATACATTCACTGCAGCGTTCCTACATTTGCTCAGGAAACAGTTGAATGCGCAGGGAATTTCCCAACTTTGTATAGTAGCGACACTGAACATTTCTATATCTGCAGCTTGATGTGTGGTTTCATTTCCATACAGTGTGTAGGTAGAGACACGAGAATTTCGTGGGTTCATTTCTAGACAAGTTGTAATCCACACACATGTACGTTCATGTTACTTTTGTAATTGATCGACGTGTTGTTAGACACCTCCTAGAGATAAACGAGCCAATAAAAAAACATGCGATAAACTGTGCGCCCGACGACCACCTTTCACTACCACAATAATCAACCAATAAACAGTTGAGATCGGTATGAGAATATATAATATGTGAATTATAGACTACAGGTCTTTGAACTCGCGAATTTCTCAGCTCTCTATGTATAGGTTGAAAACTTCCATCATAGTTTACCAGAAAATTATTTACAGCTTGCTTTGTGGCAGCTGACTGCCTGGACGAGCGCGGCGTTTGGATATGACGCCAGTATAGTGGCGTTTATTCCATAGACGCGGTAAGCCATGCTTACCGTATACATATTGGAAATGTTTGACCTTTATAGTTTTCGACTTAACTTTAAACACAATAAGTTCTTATTTTTCCGTTTCCAATTCGAGAAACAGAGTTTTCATTTTTCGTAACTCCCGTACCCTACTGTACACCCATAGTGCTGCTATCTATTATTTATTTCCACAAACGTGAGCGATATACGATGAATCCTTCGGCAGGGTAAGCAATCGTTCTGTTTGCTTCCTTAAGTGCTACATTTTTTCTTGGAATGTGGATGGAAGTGTTTGGGAAAACGGGAGTTTACTTATAATTTGTAATATGCTCTCTAAATAATATTCATTTTAATTATTGTTACATTCATTTCGTTTACGTTATTATAACTAGTGTTAGATATTGTTATAAAACGGTAAATACAGGTGGAAGGTCAGCTAAGCTGGAAGTTGCGTTTGTTAGTAGAAATTGAAAATGGAACCACAACCCGGCACTAGCAAGACTGAGTGTTATATATATATAGCTTACCCTGTAAAAAACTCACTACACGCCATTGGGCCAGAAGATGCGAGCGGCATGGCGTACAACAGGAAATTGACGGCGCCTGTATTACCGGAGCGACAAGCCCAGCTGGTGACGTGACGGCGACGACGTCAAAGAAGCTACCCGCGGGCGACGGGATGGTCCTCCCATCGGAACCCGAACGCGCAGAACTGAAGCGAAGAACTGTAGTCCATTCCCCGTTGGAAGCAACTTTCTCGGAGCCCTGCTAAATATCTACTTGTAGGCCCGTTTCGTATCCTTCCGCCAACTGTAAACAAACATTGCCATGCGAATGCCATGTAGCATCTGTCAAAATCCATGTTTACATCCCATTGTGTGTGTACATATGTTCGTATACTTTCGCTACACCTGAACATAAACATTGAAATGTGATTTTCTACTTTTATACCTGTGAAATGTGTTGTTTACTGTTTACAGCTTTTCAAAGAATTCTGTCATATTCCAAAAAACCATGCCGTATGAATATTCACAGTTCAGGCCTATAACATTATTTAGGCCAGCTTTATGACGTTTTAAAAATGCCTAAATTGACTACCGTTCTTACGGTTATTTTACATTAACATATTTGTTACCCACGACATAACACAATACATGTAATGCACGTTAGTATTTTGTCGTGACTGTGTTTAACACTGTTACAACTGCGAGGTAAAGGGCTGTAATAAATATCCTTTGGTTATTGATATGTGTTGGGTCATTTCTTTAAATCGACTCCCTCAGTTGGAATAAATATTAAAATGAAGGAACAAACAGTCAAACGAAAAAGGCACATTAAATTCAAGCACGCAACTAGTGTTGCTCATTTTTGTCATACAAATTGTAAAAGATAGTGGTGAACATGCACACAAATAAGCGTTCGGTAACTTTTATTCCGCTCATATTTATATGTATTGCTACTTACTGTTTATTAGGTTTATTGAAATTTATCGGACTGGGTTTAGTATTTTTCTCCTGGGATTGTGGCCAATTACGTTATACGACTGTGTTGTTTCAAATCCCTTAGGGCAAAGGTACAACAGTGTGATAAATGAACAGACTTGGGTGTAAATAATTAACTTCGTCATAAAAAAGTTTACAGTAAAAACATATAAATAGTGCTAATGCAATATTTGAAATCACGCACACACAGGGTCAGTGTATCTACCACGATGCACAAAGGCACGGCATTTCACAGACGCAATTATTAACGAAACACACGTCACAGTATATTTATTACTGCCGTGGAAACACAGATTTATCACAACATCGTAAATTGCCTAGGTAGGTTTAAAAAAAACACCTCTACAACAGTGATGTGGTATTTTGAAGTATTTTTCGGAGTAAGAATAATTTACGCTTCGTTTGGTAAAACAGCAACACGCCATGTCATGGCTCGCCACGTCTGCCAACTCCACTTGGTAACTGCCTCGACATCATATCTAAATATTTTTAAATACGTATTCAAACATTAAAATCTCTTTTTAGTTGAAAATTACAAATTCAAAAATCACTATTTTGCTCTAAATAGTACGAAATATGCTACAATTGAAAACATGTATAATGTTTGTATTTACTAGCGAAGTGAAAATTCCCGAGTGTGAATGAGACAAAGAATCAGAGAGAGAGTGACAAGCCTCGCCCAGCAGGCAGTTTTTCAGTTGCTTTCTCGCTCGATAAAACAACATTGTACCCTTACGGCTTATTCACGATATTTTCCGCTGTTATTTTAAACTGTAAAAATGAGATATGTTGCCATCGGGGCTACCTAAATATTTAAATATTTCAATAGACACCGTTTAATTTACAAATAGTATACTAAAAAACTAGGTTATAATAATATTTTAACTGTGAACTATTTCTTACCAGTCGTTGTCAACACGTCGCTGCTCTCGCTGTTGTTAATTCATATTTTAAAAAGAAATAAATATTACACGTTATAGAAGATATTAAGGTAAAGGTTCATTTATTCAATAATACTGTACTCTAAAGCTAACCGCAGTGTTATATATTTGTGGAATTCATGTTATTGAAAAAACAGGTCGACATGTTATGCCTAGAGTGTTTTTTCAAAGGTTGATTTTCACAAGTCGCTTCCAATCGGGAATGGACTATATACTGTTTTGAAGATGGCAACGAACATCTCCAGGATTCAAAGTGAAACCAAAAAAAATTAAAAAAAAAAAAATGGTATTTGCTGTGATGGGGACACGGCCGTTTGTTATGCTCAAATGCGTCTACGTTGACGCGCTGGGATGCCTTGATATATTTTTTACGTTCCCGCCCCCGCTTCACTCGATCATATGGGGTTTTATGGGTATCACTGGCTTGCTTATGAGATGCTTTTTTCCAACCGTATACCATTTCTGTATTTCGACTTGGCTTTTTGACGAGTATAGGAAGACATTGTGTTAAGTTTTCTTAATTTTTAACGCTAAACTTGTACAATTACACTATAACCATGCCACACAAATACTTTTATACACGCAATGCATTTTTTTTTTTACGAGAACTGTCGATTGAAACTCAAACGAGCGTCGTAGCCTCTCCTAGTTAAAAGTTATACTACGCGGAAGTTATGAGACGCGGCGAAACGAACTCAAGATTGCGGTCCCTCCACTACCCCCCCCACCCCGGAGTACGTGATGTTTCGCAGTCCTCACTCAACGTAACATATTCTTTGATTCTTTGGCAATCGAGTGGTGTAATTGCATTTTGAATGTAAACAATACATTCGGAGATGCAATGCCAAATTGGATTCCCCGATTTTGTTTTCATCGGGTTTTCTGGATTGCCTCCCTCTATGGTCACAAATTTAAATACGTATTCACGTGAAAAGACAGTAGTGAAACGGTGGTGTGCCTTTCGAACTTTCGCCAAACCACAAAGTAAATAAGTACAGAGACGGAATTGTGCAACAGTTCTTCTGATTCCGGTATGACAGTTGCAATTCATATCATATAGTCCCCATTAATCCACGGTTACTTCCAAATTTTCTGAGCTCTGCTGAAGTTCTGCTTTCAAGAACGTTCCTCCGTTTCATGCAAACGAAGCTTCATCACGTCTAGAAAATTACACCGTAGCGACAGCGCACTGCACTATTGCGCATTCACCTTAATAACACTTTCCATAATAACTATTTCCAACCACTCTTTACCAACTCGCCTATTTCATACCTGATTTTATTCCTACAGATTATAAATGCAAAATTGTAATTTATAGATTAAATTTCAAAGTAACAAATGTTAAGGTACTTTTATACTTACAGAAGAACTAAACGCTTGTGATACACCACATATTTCGGAAACTACCAAACATGTAACACATGGGGTGATGTTTCAAAGGTTCGATTTAAAAAGGATGACGATACAGCGAATGTACTGTACCTGTTTGGAGGAGGTTTCTGACTGCTGTGAACACCAAACGTAATTTTCTTAAACAAGTATAGCTACTCGGGACAGTGTGCTAAAGGGAATAAGAACCTAGGAAAATTGCCCATCGCCAGCGTTTATAACCTCGCAAAGGAGATTATTTGCTTAGTGCAGACAGACGGAACAAATACGGTCGTTTGATAGATACTACATCGTGCCTAGAAAGTTTTTTTTATTTTTTTTATTTTATAAATGTGAACCTTTCCATGCGTTCGTGCGCGCGGGTCAGCTGGCTGTGGAAACACGTTTACATTGGCGTGTTTGTGAAAAGACGTGATGGGGTTTTTTTTTACCTCGCCCTGCTTCCACCAATGGTAACGTGTGTGTGCCTCACAGTCGGTGGGAGGGAGATCATGAACCCCCGTTGACGGAATTTTCCCACAGGATGATCGGATTTCACCCCTGAGCCGATGGCACCGGGGTTAGTATTTTCGCTTTCCTCTCTAATCAGTTTTTCCGATTGCCCTTAGCGCGCGCGCCAACACACACACACACACACACCGACAGATAAGCGCACCTACGCACAACGTAACTGTGGGAAACGAATTCAAATGCGAATTTAAAAAAAAAATTGACTACTGCAAGAGCTGGCGCAGAAAGAGAGACGGACATAGAATACTCTAATCCTGTTGAACCTACTCTGATTTATGTTGAAATAAGTATAGCCCAGTGTGACCACAACTTGTGAAAAATTTTTTTTGTATGTGACTCGAAAATCGGTTGGTTTTATAGGGGATTTCACGTTTCCCCAGCCCTTTCATTTCGGCGTTGCTCCATACTCACCTCAATTGCCCTCATCGGCTCTGAAGACATCGCTATTAATAGCCGTTTAAATCTCTTCACTCACTCACTCACTAAAAAATCTCTTCCATTGTATCGTCGACCTACTGCTAAAATATAAAGTTCAATTTTTTTCCCTCTTGTTCGATTATGGATGATATTTGTGTTCATTTCCAGCAGCCGTCTTGTAATAAGCTGTGTAGATCCTAGTCTGCATCACGTTGCTACAATTCTAAAGTAATGAATTTTCCTTTCTTGACCCATTTCTCAAACAGAGCTCTGATTTTTTTAAATTGAGCTAACGATATTGAAATCGCAGCAGCAGTCAGCGAAAGGGTTTTATTTATCCTACAATTCAAGTATAGGGGAATCTATTTGAACTACTATCATACAAAAATGTGTTATCATACTATTGTATGATAATATATTCTTGATAGAAGTAAACCAGCTTAGCAATTAATGTCATGGTATACACAATAATAACTTTTGTCTAATGAACAAACTATACTTTACTGGCCAATCTAAGATCCCGGACTCGATTTCCAGTAGGGTCGCGAAATTTTCAGGCAAAAAATTATCCGTCTGGTTACTGACCGAATTTAATGTCATCACGCTGTAGAAGACGACAGCAAACATTTCTATATAAAATTGTATCTTATAGTTTGTCTGGTCGTGCCGCAGTAAAAAACCAAACCAGCCATCTACGACAAAAAACAATTAGAAACTTATTTTTCCAGCTGTTTTGTTGCGGATACAAAAATTCTTTGTTAAGATCGCAAAAATCTATTTCCAAGAAAAACTTTTTTGTATAGAAATTTTTGAATTGATTATTTTACAATAAAATTAATATTTAGTTGTACACCACAGAAAATCAGTTTTAGCCACCAAACATTTTTTCTCGGAGGTTGACTTCCTGTCACAATGACACCATATGGTATTTGGTGATGAATTATACCACGTCACCAAATGAAACAGCCAGACAATGTTAGACTTTATCCCGTGTATCACGGGTCAATTT
This sequence comes from Dryococelus australis, assembly GCA_029891345.1. Lineage (NCBI taxonomy): Eukaryota > Metazoa > Arthropoda > Insecta > Phasmatodea > Phasmatidae > Dryococelus > Dryococelus australis. Next base: position 60,407,571 of record CM056995.1, read on the forward strand.
CTTCCGTAGCTAAGCGATGGGAGGTGTTCTTCCATTCATTATTACTCACAAAAATATTATTACTATCGTAATTGTTCAGTATTATCAGTCCAAGCGTTTAGAACAACTGCAATCTGACTAATTAAATTGCTAAGTACCACTGTAGTGGTGGTTGCGAATATCCGTAACTTGGAGGGAAATATATCTAACAGCTCCTGAAAGCGATTTTAAGATTTATGAACATGATTTCGAAATTAAACGCCAACTACATTAAACGTAGTTATTAATAAATGTATCAAATTTTTTGCACCTTGAAATTATTCTACGGAACGAGGGGTGCGGTTAAAGAACGTTTTGTAAATAGTTGTGAAAATACCTGTTCGGTTTAGGAGACGAACATAACCCGCGCAACCAGATCTGCCCGTGTAGTGATTGAACCTAGACGTTCTAGACGTTCATAGACGATCCGCCATGCGGAGATACGCAAGTGCTTCTGACGAAAAATGTTTGCCCCCCCCCCCCCCCTTCCTCTTGAATGTACGTGACTTGCAGATGTGCTGAATTTCGGCGAGAATATCCCCAATATAATATAGTGCAAAGTGCTGTAGTCTTAAAACAATTTCACGACTGAAAAATTCCATTTCTCTCTGTCGCAGCTGTTAACACATTTATCACGAACACTCGACATTGCAATGCACGGATTTGAAGTGGCTCAATTGTACAAAGAAGTGGTTTTCCGTTTGGCAGTAGCCAGTAACAGAGGAGGTATTGAAAAGTGCTCTATTTATTTTTTTATTTTTTTTTTATTTTTTTTTTATTTTATTTTTTTTTCAAATATTTATCACACGTACATTGAGAGGTGTAGTCACAGTAATTTCTCTCGGAAAGGTTTGGTCACGAGATATACTAGAAAACAAATAAACTTCGTCTTAAAACTTTAACTCAATTGTCGTAAACCGCAGATGCTCAATGTCAAGGGTACTTGGCTATCGTGACTCAACGGAATAAGTTACACATAGTTGCTCACGACGAATAAATTAGAAATCTGTTTGAATAACAGTTTTAAAATAGATATTGTGCTGGGTTTGATACGCGGAAGGGGGGGGGGGGGGGAGGGCAATGTCTGGTAATCGACAAGTGCCACAAAAAATCAGAAAACTCTGGCTGTAAGTCCCGACTGCAAACGGCTGGGATTTTTCGTTATTTACATGGATATCTAATTATAGTGCGAGTGCTATGTGCGCGGAACAACAGCCGTGAGTCGTTCGTGTGCTGCACCTGTTTGTTCACGAGATGAACGGGTCCCGTGAACCGCCTGCACACCAATAAATTAAGGAACAACCGTGTCCGTAGCCACAAATTAAATACCCACGCCAGGTGGTTCAGGCGCGCAGTGCTTTCAGTGAATTGTGACTGTGTATCTGTGTATGGAGCAACCTCCTATGATTCTTGGGTTTTCCGACAGCACAGCGACATGTTCAGAAGATTATACGACCTCGCGTATTACTTTTCGTGGCTTCGTTCCAATCTGCCAACAGGATAATGCCCTCCCAAGTACAACATAAGTTTTCCATGATTGCTAGGGGCAGTGATATTTCGCGAAGAGATTACTAGACAAGATTCAGTTCAATGCACTGTAGGCTCGCCCTCCTTTTTTGAATGGCTGAAACGTGTTCTGGTCCGTGTTAACTGTTTACGCACGAAACAACATTGTTCAGTGTCGGCGTGACTTCAATGCTAGACTTCAATGTCCCATGGGCATACCAGCAGTATTCATTAGTAGGGACCTGCAAAATTCGCGTTATTTTCTCGCAGCACGCTATAATTCATCGCCCTATACTTACCCGGGTTCGTGCCATTTGTTTATTGGCTTCTGCATCAGTGAGGATACATTTTCCCTTTTGACTTCGTTCGACGTGGTTGGGCGAGCCTTTAGTTAGCGGCTTCCTATTGGCCGAAATCAGTCCAGGGCGTGCCTGAACAAACTGTAATCCAATGACAAACGCAATCCAAAAGCAGAAGTATTTGACGTCTAGTCTATCTTGAAATAATAACGCGGATTTGACACGTCTCTATTCATTTGCTTACTGGCGGTGTGTCTTTGTGAGAAGACATTTACTTACTCGACTGGCCAATCAGAAATAGGTAACTCTGATAATGTACGGCTTCAAATTACGGGCAGACACATAAGACAAGTAATGACGAAAGTGGATATGAGTTAAAGTGTTATGCAGTACACGCGACGTGAAATCCTTTCGCGAAAATCTGGTGTTCGTAGCAAAGTACTAATGAAACTTTTCTAATGCGCAATTTCTACCTAAAATAATAGCCCGTTTGTTGTCATGTTGTATTAAGTAATTTGCATACTCGTTCCCATTGCCTGTGGCAAGTTTCGTTTCGTTCGGACACCTTCTTTTGTTGAAGAGGGTAGGTGGTTCGATATTTTTTTTTGGCAGTGTGCGTACTGTATGTGTTTGTATACCAACAGAATGTTACATAAATACACATAAAATCTTTGGGGAAACACTCCTCGCGGCGAAGGGAAATCGTTATATGACAGTGTACAGCCCGCGGGCTGGAACACGGTTGTGTGGAATGCCTTCACGGCTGTGTGACGGCAGTCTCTTACCGGAAGTGTCGAACCGGCCGTTTCACCGGACGTAAAGCACTGCCTGTAGCATCACGCAGGCAACTACGAGAGTCTCGCTTGCATATCAGTCGGACATGGGTACAGGCCATTCAAGGTAAAGTGAGCACTTTTTAAGGCTCTCATTTGAAATAATAGTCAATAAATATGTTTCAGTTAAGCCTTAGAAATTTACTTAAAAGTATGGTGGAATATATACACTGTGTTTATTACTTACACGGCAATATTAATTTTAAAACGCCCTTAAAGGATAAAAATGGCTGAAAGAAAAACGTAACTAGGGCCTCAAAATTGCTCACGTTGTCGTGGGAAACCTAAACAGTTAAAGAAGGTCGTGTAGTCTACCACGCACACAACATCTGCGATGACATTCCACACAACTACGACCCAACCTATGGCCTATATAATGTAATTATGTAATGGGAGCTGTAGAAAAGTAACGAAGGGTTCCGGACTTAATGCCCACAAAATATTTGTTTCTTCCTCTCAACGCCCCAAAGTTTTGAAACGTATTTTTGCAACTTTCATTGTATGGTGTTGCGCGTGTGAAAAACAAATTATATGTAAAGGCTGTTTGCGATAAAATGAGAACTTTTGAAATCAACCTAAAAAGTAGTCACTGCTACTAACGTCGAATAGAAACTATTAGGTAGGGGCCTAACCCGTTTGTGATAACTTAAATTATTTCCTTCGATTTCTGTTTTATTTTAATGAATCGAACTATAAAAACGACCAGATATGTAAAATATTGTATTTTTCTATAATTTCTCAGTTTCACCTGACTGACACACAAATAAAAGGATGAGGTCCTGGGCAATGTTAATTTTACATAAGGCGGAAGAATACAAAATGATCGTACAAGAGATCTAAAGCAGGGCTTTTAAAAGTGCTCATTGTACCACGAACAGCCTATATATATATATATATATATATATATATATATATATATATATATATATATATATATATATATATATATATATATATATATATATATATATATATATATATGTGTGTGTGTATATATATATACACATATATATGCGTGTGTGTGTGTGTGTGCGTGTGTGTGTGTGTGTGTGTGTGTGTGTGGGTGTGTGTGTTACAATTTCTCCTAAAACAGTGGGCTATATCAGTTTGCTTAAGGGATCGATGTCTTCACTAAATAAAAGAGTTATTATTGTTTCCTAATATATTTACAATAACCCAAACCAAATTATCTCGACTCGATATCTCACAATAAATTATCACTTGCTACTTACATTAATGAATCCAATCAATACAATGTATACTACAATTACCTCCAAGAAATTGATGTAATTAAATAATTGAGATAACCCCAATAAACAGTATATCAAAACATATTGAATAACTTTATAAATTATATGTCTATGTTTTATAGCTGTGATATCTACAGTAAAATACGTATCACATGTTCATACAGTGCCGCCTCAGTTTAGTCCAGGTCCTACCAGTCCGCGATGATCTGGAGATTTCCGAGCGGCGTCATGCACAGAAGCGTTCTCTCGTCGGGTTTCACGCCCTCTCATCCATTCACACCACGAACACCTCGTTCGCCGTTGCCTCTCAGTCTCCCGTCGTCCACCCCCTTCGCCGATGTGCCCCTCGTCAAACTCGGCTTCAGTTGCCCACTCAGCAAAAGAATCCTACCCAAGATGGCCGACCTCCGCGCCGCTGCGTTATTTATAGGGTCGTCGGCGATCGCCAGGAAATTTTTCTAAATGCCGCGTTGCGCCGAGGGTCCTAGTTCCCTGAAAATGTTTGCTCATTCTCTAAAGTCGTCAGCACTTCCGGCAGGGGAGTGGGAGGGGCTGTGACGCCAGCCAGATCTGCTGTCAATCATTCTCGGCCCCCCGGTGACGGAACCGCCATCTCTGTCTCTGCCTGGAGCGGAGGGTCGAGTTGAATCTCCCCTAAAAAGCCGAGTCGGAGTATTGTGTCCACGTGTGTGTTTGTATGTGTGTGTGTATGTATGTATATATATAAACCGGGTGACGTCGTACATTCATTAAGGTAGATTATATTCTTTCGCTTAGCATTAATACAGACACTCACTGACTGTTGATTTAGGATGTTCACAGTAAAATGAGCAATTTTGAAAGCCCTGCTCAAGATCTACTTGTATGCACGTTGTGTATTATCCCGCCTTATGTAAGTTTAACATTGTCATGGACCTCATCACTTTATTCATGCGTCGGTCAAGTGAAACTCTGAAAATCTTTAGAAAAGTAAATATTTTATAATTCTGTTAATTTTTACACTTTGAGGCATTAAAAAAAAGAGAGCATGATACATAATTTTTAGTCACAAATGGTTACCTAACACTTTTTATTCGACGTTAAGATATGGAACTACATTTCCTCCATCGTTACCAACTTTACCAGGCGCATGTCACTCAGTGCACCCGTTGAAGTATTTGCAGGCATCGGCAGTGACTTTTTTCTAAGGTTCATATTAAAAGTGCCCACTTTATCGTGAACGGCCTCTAGCAACTTTAATGTCCTAGTAAGTTTTCCCCTTATTTTAGTAGAATCTCACTATGAAGGATATGACTTATACGGAACGTTATATTGTCGTTTTGGTTTAGGAGCGCAGCCTATTTCGAAGGCTTATTAAATTAGTTTTAAATCACCATTAAAGTTTTTATGCCGACACAGACTTGAGTTGCACAGATTTGATCGGTACCTGCTCCACTTTACGAAATGTAACGTTCCTGAGACACAATAACACACAAAGACAATAAATATTCACTAGTTCCAGTAACTGTTGGCTAATTTACATCACGGTTTGTATATGTAAATGCCATTACAATTGTTTTATAAGCTGTTGTCAGCGTGAAGGACCTCTACTTATATAAAATATTCTACGTACATGCTCGTATCGTTATCACTGGCCTCGTTTCTTTGAGGGAAACAACTTAATCATTGCAATGTCACTCAGACGCTGCTTGTGAACTATCAAGAGACGAAGAGATGGTGAAAACCACCCAGTCACTAGAGACGTGCAAAATTCACCTTATTATTTCAGGACTGACTTGTGCTTTTGTATTGCATTTCTCATTGGATTACAGTTTGTTCGGGCATGCCCTGGGCGGCTTTCGGCCAATAGGAAACCTCTAACGAAAGGCTGGCCCAATCACGTCCAAACAAGTTAAAAAGGAAAATGTGTCCTCACATATGCAGAAGCCAATTAAAAAATGGCTCCATCCCGGATACGTATTGGGCGATGAATTAGTGTGTGCTGCCAGAAAATATCGCGAAATTCGCAGGTTCCTACCAATCACGAAAGATGTTTTGAAATTGAAGTGGTCAGAAAAAATCTTTCGTGAATATCGAGCGTCCCTAACAACAGTGTGTGGACACAGAAAACTTAAAAGTACGTAAGTGGAGTGGCCACTTATACCACAAACTAGAGTCTGACGCGCAAGAAAAATGGAGTCGCTGCCAGACGAAATGTTGAAACGTTGTTCTTTAATCAGACGCCGTGGCGTCTGATAACTAGAGGTGATGGTTTATGGACGGAAAAGTTGACTGTTTGTTAGGATTCAACGTACTGTACGCATGTCCGGCAGTTGTATTTCCTTATTGGCTGTCATACATGTATGAAGATACTATCCCATTTCTCTGGGCCAATGGGGATTCTGATACTCTAAGGCAGAACGTACGTGATTGGTCTGCAAGCAACTCAGCCGAGTCAAAACCTTCTTCATCCATTCATGAAAGAATACACTAGGTAGCGTGTTGTAGAAGATATGTTGGCTCAAAAAATGTTCACGATTTTCAATCATCTCTACTGATTGATAACTTAACGACCAAACGATAGCTCAGCCAATAGTAGGACGTTTCAGCACGTAGTAGCCAATCTTACACAAGACCCGTTCCCAGAGCTTCTCACAACAAATCATAAAATGCGTTCGTCCACATCAATGGAACTGTAACGCCATTTCGTATCTTTATACTTATCTACTATGTGGTGCGAAATACGAGCGTACAAGGTTTTTGAAGTCTAGTTTGCCATTCACTAAATACAATCATTTTCCATTTATGTGAACACATAATCGAATGTCTAACGTCAAATCGCAACAGTAACTTCTTGCAGTATCACACAAAACATTTTTTTTTTTTTTTTTTTTTTTTTTTTTTTTTTTTTTTTTTTTTTTTTTTTTTTACCCGGATTTCGCGAAAAAATTTCGACACTTTCTAGATTTCAACACCGTACTTGCGGACCGGCTGTTTTCTTATGCTTATTGGTGAAGAGTGTTTGTGAGAAGACCATTTTCTCACTTGTTTGGCCAATCAGAATTATTCTATTTCGTTACTGAGCACGTGCGATTCGCGGACAGGCGCATGAGACGTATAACACCTAGATCTTCCAATGACGAAAAAGGATCTAAGCTGAAGTGTTATGAAATACAACTGGTCGTGAAATATCTTCGCGACAATCGGGGGCCCCTAGTTATTATTAGGGCCACCTGTTTTTCGCGGAAAGATTTATTCCCAGGCTAGACTTCCTATTCTACGTGGTCACTTGCATATTTCCTTCGGCCATTGGCCACGCGCTTTTTTTTTAAGAAAGCATTTCCTACTCGACTGGGCCAATCAGAATAAAATTACTCCGACACAGGCCGTCTCTGATTGGCTGGTAGACTCTTAATACGCCTGCGAGTTAAAATCATCCGACCACAATATTGGTTCTGAACAAACGTTTTTTGAAGTACAATTAGTAGAATTTTTTCGCGAAAAAACGGGTGACCCTAGTTATTAATTCTAATTTTTTTTTAATGGCTATCCATTCCGACAAGTGGATCATAACACGGTTAAAATAAGCGTGCTCTCGTTCTGTTGGGTATGCGACCTCGAGTTGGCGCCACATGCGCGAGACGTAGGTAGGAGACCGAGGCTACTAGCGGTAATTTTGGGCGTGGCATAAAATTTCCCGCCCGGCCAGTATATTCCGTGACGCTGGTGCGATAGCACGATGATTTCGGTGAGAAACGAAAGAACTCGTCCAAATATATCTAGTTAATGCATAAAAGCCAAGTTCCCTTTTTGTTATAGACCGTTATCGATTACCTGAGCACTTCTGAAATCAACCTTCGAAAAATGTCGCTTCATATACCCGCATATATGTTAACGCACACGCCCAGTGTCATTGGCACTGTGTAAAGTTGGTAACGACGAAGAGAAAGTTGTTTCAAGTCTTAACGTTGGATTAAAAGTGTTCCTATAACTGTAAATACTGAGTTTGTTTCCTTTTTTTTTTTTTTTGTAAGCATGCAAGTGTAAGAATGAGCAAATTTGTAACATATCTACTTTTGTAATAATTTCACAGTTTCACTTGACTGACGCATGAATGAAGTGTTAAGGCCCATGAAAATGTTAATAGTTTATAAGGTGGAAGTATATACAATGCGCATAAATGCCGTTCACGATAAAGTGAGCACTTTTGAAATAAACCTTAGAAAAAAGTCACTAACCCTGCCTGCATATATTTTAAGGACGCACTGCGTGACATGCTCGCAGTAAAGTTGGCAACGATGGATATACTGTAGTTCCATATCGTAATGACGAATAACAAGTGCGAGGTAACCATTTGTGTGTAAAAATGAGCACATTTTTTAAATATTTATTTTCCTAATAATTCCATAGTTTCACTTGACCGACGCATGAATAAAGGGCCGAGGCCCGTGGCAATGTTAATGTTACACAAAGCGGAAGAACACACAACGTACATACAAGTAGAACTTAAGCAGGACTTCCAAAAGTGCTCATATTACCATGAACAGCCTATACAATAATACTATGAGCAGGGCTTTCAAAAGTGCTCAATTTACCGCCTATGCAGTCATTTCATTCAATATCTAGGGGTAGTGAAATTCTGCGAAAAATTTCTAGAACAGTTACTTTTCAAAACAGTGTAATTCGTTTACCTATCTTGATTGGTTGAATTACTATTTGACACGTGTTTACTGCCTGCTTGTGAATCAAGCAGGAGCTGAGCCGATGTTGCCGAAATTTTAGTGGCCCGGTCAAATATGAAAATGTTTCTCGAGCAGACAGGAACGAATGACAGTAGGCAAACAGTTTTTGGGTGCTTATAGTATTGAAGTCTGATATATACTCATATTTTTTTTCGCACAAATCACAAGCTCTATCTATATCGCAATGAAAATATTATTCGCTTACGCAGACGTATTCACGTAAAACCCACATCCATGTCCCTGACAGAACCATGCCACAGAATAATTAAGACTACAGAGGTGAATTGGTCGCTAATACGTCGGACTCGAAACGCACACGCCAGCAAAATGGTGTCACTTGCCAGCAACATTTTAGGACGCCGCTCACCAAACAGCACTTGTGGTGATTTACACGCCAGCGGGCACAGCAGCAAATAGGAAACATTTCACTGCCATGCAGTAGGCAATCAGTATAGACCTGCGACATTCGCGTTGTTATTTATGGGGGAAAAAAATGAATCGCAAGTTACTGTGTTTTTGGACCACTTCAGTGATCGGCAGGAAATACATCTGGCACGCCTCGGAAAACTGATAAGCCAGTAATATTATTTCAGCGGTGGAGTGGTCAATCTCTTTGAAAGAGATCAAACATTTAGATGGCGTTGATCAGAGTGCAGCGGCCAACGGAACCACGGATTGTGTTTTAAACGTCTCTAGTAATCACACACATGGCCCATTCCCAGAACCATTCCCAGGTACGCCAGAATCAAAAGAACCGCCTCGCAGTTTGGCATCTGCGTACTTTCCTTCTCTATAGCCACACTGCAATTTTTTTTTTTTTTTTTCACTGCGCACTTGGTAGATTCGGAGCACGAGTCAGCGAGTGAAGAGAACAGGCCGGCTCTTGACTGCGAGGACTTGAGAGCCGATGAGTAGGGACACCCGAATTTCGAGAAAAGATTTCACGACCAGTTGTATTTCATAACAGTGAAGTTCAGATCAACTTTCTTGATTGGTTGTTCTAGGTGTTACGCGTCTTAGTTGTATGCTCGCGAATTACAGGCGTACAGTACCGGAGTTGCTTAATTTCTATTGGCCAGTCAAGTGAGAACTTGTCGTCTCAGTAAGAAACTCCACCAATATGTAAAAGGAAACTGCTGGTATGCCCACAGTGTATTAAAATCTAGCACTGTGTAACTCTTTTCGCGAATTTCGGGTGTCCCTACCGATGAGGTTGACTGAGGGGAATATGGAGCAGCGTCGGAATGAATTGCCGGGGGTGGGGGGGGGGGGGGGATATCCCCGACGAAAACCTCCGACCAGCGGCATCGTCCGGCACGATTCCCAAACGGAAAATCCAGAAGTGACCAGGGCCGGGGATTGAACCCGGTTCGCCTTAGTGGGAGGAGAGCAGTCTAACCACTCGGGAGTCTTCAGCATGCCCTTTGTCCGAGTAGGAGGTGGGAAGCGTCGCTCCCGCGAATCACTCCGAAAAGTGGTATAAACGCGAGTGAAACAACCGAGTGCGTGTCGGACATAGTCTCCCGGTGCCGGTCTACAGTGGCATCGAGTTTGAACGAAATCGGATTTACTGTTTGGTCAGAAATAATCTTGGAAAAGCGAAGAAAAACAACACTTGAAGATACTGGTGAGTGGTGAAGAAAATATTCTATTAAAAATATACCTTTAAATTTACTTTCTATAGAAAAAATGACTATATAACAGGCACATTTTTTTTTAATTTAAAATTTTCATAAATTACAAAAAATATTTAGGAGGAAAAAAAATATGAATTAAGAATTGCAATGGAAAAATATAAAACTGTAACATGTGAAGAAATAGTGGCTGAAATTTGGTGCTAATCGCTTCAGTAGAAATAGAAATAATTAACATTCTAGAAGAGTAGCATATATCCCATTACCAAGAGTACTGCATGAAGATTGTTTATAATTCTTGGCTCGCGACATTCCTACCTGGTTGATAACCCTCCAGTGGAAAAGTACTGACCTGTTTCAGCAACTGTGTACAGGACCACAAAAGCGTGTTTTTACAGGACTTCCTGAAACCATGTACAGAATAACAGTTTAACTGAATTTTAACTGAGAATGTAAAAAGTTTTTTCTTTTATTTCTCTTTTCTAAAGTTCAAAGGATTGAACACATAACATTTTTAAAGTCAAATAACTCAAAATTTCTCCTAAGAGTAAAACGCAGAAAATTTTCCGCCTATGAAATCCATGAAAGCTACTATGAAGAACACTTTGGTAAAATAAAAATAAGAAATTATGCTATATTTTTTAAAAAGCAGAATTAACAACAAAATAAAAGCTAAATTACTAGAGAACTAGTAGACACAGAACGAAAAGTAAAATATATCCGTAATCAAAAAGGAAAACCGGATATAATAACTCAAAAATTTAACACCTAAAAAATGCAAGATCAGCAGAATTAAAAACTGTCAAGATTCCGCTCAAAAAAGGACGTACAGGGGAAAAAAAACGGGATAGTCAGAAAAGGGAGAGGAATCTATTAATAAAAGTTTTAACACCTAAAATATCCAAGATCAGCAGAATTAAAGAAAATTGGGGGGGGGGGGGGAGCGACCAGGACTGCGGGGAGGCGCTGGGAGGACTGGGGCACAGAATTAATAAAGAAGAAAAGAAAAAGAGGACGGATAGAGGAGCGAGAGTAGCAGAAATCTCAACAGTAGTAGTGTAGTATTAATATGAGTAATAAAACATCGTAATTTTCTAAATCAGCAAAAACACTAAGAACCCCATCGAACAGCAGAGAACTAGCAGTAGATCAAGACAGGATATTACAAGAAAACCATGAAACAAACCAAGAAGATAATCATGAAAAAACCGCCCTAGAAATAGAAGAAGATGTACATACATTACAAAAAAATAAAAAAAATAAAAAATTGCAAGATCTGGAAACGATACTAAGAACAAAAAAAGCGGCATACATGGAAATCATGACAAAATTATCAGAATTACAGGATGTAATTTGGCAGTAGAGATTATAAATAGCGGAATTAAAAGCTGAAATGAAGGGAATTAAACAAGAAAGCAGAGAGCAAGAGAAGAATAAATAAATACTAGGAAAACAAGAAGAAGAAGAAAACGGTTATTGGATAAGGAAAATAATGGACCTAGTCAAAATTATAACTAAGCCAGAACAAATGCATAAGGACGGTAGCAGCGAAGAAACCAAAAGGCAATCAACACAATGCATTATACCAAATGAAAAGAACATGAAAATAAATAAGATTATGAAAACAAATTCTCATGCCATAATAATTGAGATGCCAAATGAAGAGCAAGCAGAAATATTAGAAGAATAAATAAGGAATAGGGGTGAAAATGAAATTTGACAGACTACAGAAGAGAAACCCAAAAATAATTGTATATGGAGTAATAGCGGGGTTAGGTATAAAAAAAATAAATCAAAATTAGAGTGAGGATTTCGACTTAGACGAACATCAAAAAGAAATAAAAATCGACTTGAAACAAGGGAGGTAAACAGAATAAAGAACATAGTAATAGAGACAAACCCGAAAATTTATAAATGAATAATGAAAAAGAAAAAAATGTACTGCGGATGGGAAGCATACAATGTTAAAGAATTTGTGTAGCACATGAGGTGTAAAAAATTCCTCAGATATGGACACACCGAAAAACGATGCCGACAAAAAGAAGAAATTTGTGGGAAATGCGGAGAATAAAGACATACAATAAGAACATGTAAAGAAGAACATAATACATGTATAAACTGTAAACGGGGACAAAAGAAAGTAGAAGAAAGAAACCACACGGTATTCAATAAAGACTATCCATTTTATAATTTGGCAAGAGAAAGACTAAAAAAGGGAACAGACTATGGGGATTAGAGTGGTACAATCAAATGTGCAAAAGGCACATACAGTAACATTAGACTTAAATAATCAATTAATAGGAGATAAATACGAAATTGCATTTATAAAGAGGCATATTTATTTAATAATAACTATACAAATTTAAACAGCAACTACCAAAATATTAAAAACGAGAAAGAACAATCATTAGCAGCAATAATAATAGCTAATAAATATAAAATATTAAATTTAATACATCAAATAACGAAAGAAATAGCACTAGCAAAAATTATGATTAGTAATTAATAACTGACATTAATTTCTATATATTTGCCACCATAATGGGAAATAAAAGATATATTAAAACAATTGAATAAAATAAAAGTAGAATTAGGTAATAATAAAGTAATAATTTGAGGTGACTTTAATGCGAAATCTGGACTATGGTATTAAAAAATATCAGACACAAGAGGAGAAGAGGTAATTGAAATAATAAACAAAAACAATTGGATAATTTGTAACGAAGAAGGTAATTTATATACATTTGACAGTATCAACGGACAAGAGAATATTGATTTAACTATAACTACAAAATATATGGAAGGAAAAATTATAAATTGGATAGTAAACCATAGTTTAAGCGATCACAACATAAATTTTGAGATAGAAACTGGAACTGAACAGGAAATCAAGATAGAGAAAAGATTATATTTAAAAGTTTCTAACTGGGAAAAGGTTCATTAAGAATTAAAAAAAACATTGTTAAGAAGATAGATGACAGAATGGAAGATGATACAATTAAAGAAACGATAGATAAATTGCAGGAAGCAATAGTTAACAAATGTGATAAACAAGAAACAACAAATAAAACTAGAAATAAAAACATAGATTGGTGGTGGAATTGCGAACAAAAAATAATGAGAAATAAAGTAACAAATAAACACAGGAAATGTAGGAGTTGTTGTGAATGTAATGCTAAATTAATTTATAAAGAAGATTACTAAAAAATTAGACGGTATATAAAAAGTTAATCAGGATAAACATGAATAATAAATGGATTGAATTTGTTAAAGAAGAAGCGAGAAAGAGACCATGAAATTTAGTACATAAACTGGCAAGGAAGAAGCTGAGGAAAAAAGAAACCATCAGTTACATAAAAATGGGGGAAAATACACAACAACTAAGGAAACATATAAAGTTATGATGGACAAACTACAACCTAACCATGAAGGAACAGAAGAAGAAATAGAAATACATTGGAAGAGGAAGAGAAAAAATAATATGAAGAAATCAAAGAAGAAGTTTTTGAAAATGCAATAAAAATATGCAGCGTTAAAAAGCACCGGGAATCTATTTGATAATGATCGAAATAATAAAATAAAGCTGGGGAACAATTAAATCAATACTAACAAAAATTATAAATAAATGCATTAAGCAGATAACCGAAAATATGGAAAACAGGAATGATAGTATTTTTATACAAAAGTAAGAAAAAATTAAAAACAGAGGTTTCATCCTATATACCAATATGTCTCTTATCAACATTGGACAAATTATACGAAAGGATAATATATAGTAAAATCAAATCAGAAATAGAAAAAATGGTTCACGATTACCAATTTGGATCTAGAAAAAAAAAATCAACTCAACAGACAATAAATAAGGCATTAAATTTAATAGACACAAGTACAAAAAATATTTGATTGGCGTTCCAATACACGAAAGCAACGCATTTTCAACAGTGACATGGAAAGACATTAAAAACAGATTAATTAAATATCAATAGGGTAAAACTTGAAAGAAATTTTATGGGACTATTTGAATAACCGGAACCTAATAGTACAAGATAGTCAGATAACGTTAAAAAGGGAAACCAATCGTGGCTGACCACAAGGATCAGTAATATGGCCTATTCTATGGAATTTAGTAATAAATGATCACATAGTACAAAACAATAATGAGGATTCAATAGTTGTGGCATTCGCGGACGATTGTATAAATTAGATAAAAAGTAATTCAAGAAAGAAATTGAAGAACGGACACAAAAAATAATGGATAAAACTTTAATATGGATCAAAGAGAAAAACTTAAATTATCAATAGAGAAAACAGTTGCCATAATTTTAAAAAGAAAATTAGATGAAATTTAAAAATGAAATAGTATAATTGGCATTATTTTGGATAATAGATTAAGTTTTGTCCCGCATGTTAATATATAACCGAAAAAGTTAAGAATATAATATAAAAATTAAAACAAACGGTATGGAATATCAAAAATTATAATAATAAAAATAATAAAATATTACACCAGGCATTATACCGTAATATTAACAATATGCTAGCACTTGTTAACAAAAATAAAATTGAAAATACACACATTAAAATAATACTAAGAGCATCACAAAGATATGTAATGATAAAAATAATGAATTTAATACCAACGATATCATATGTATCCACGATAACCGTTAGTAAAGAAATCCCAAAAGACTACAGTATAAAAGAGAGAAATATGATATATCAAATTTAATGAAGTATACGAAATATAATACAACGGAAATACATATAATATGATAGTAGAGCACAATAATATTTGGATTGGAAAAAAAAATTAAAGAATCAACCTATTAGTTAAAATAATTACAGAAAGAAATCCATAAACTAAGTGTTATAAATTGCCAAACAGAGTACGATGCAACATAAAACGGCCTAAATACTAAAAATTATATTAAAAATATACAACAATGGTACGGAAGTAAAAGCAATATAAATAATAGTGTGTTAAATAAAGAATTGAATTAAAGAATATTTAGCTAAAACAAATAAAATAAAAGACGACAGTTGTCAATGTGAAAAGGGAGCTCAGACGGTATGCCATATTCTGTACTTGTGTGACATGTTTAAAGAAGAAAGGAAAGAATGAGAACAGAAATTAGAACCTTTAAATGACAAATGGCCATTACAAAAGAAATAATATAAATGACAAGGAAATTGTAGAAGTAATAAATGAAAGTATTAGTAAAATGAATGATTTGGTAAAAACTATAAATGATTATTTAGCTGAGTAGTTTAGGGAGTAGATGAGAGTGTGCTGGAACTAAGGGAATTATTGAGTGAGTGTTTGTGTTTGTCTGGTGTTTTATCGTTGAAATTTAAAAAATAATAATGAATAACTCTCTCTATCTCTCTCTCTTAGATAAGAAACAGAATTTCCAGTAAATATTGAAGTTTTGCAGAGTAACAATGGGAAAGAAAAATTGAAAAGCTCCAAACACAAAAAAAGTTATAAAGAAGAACACAAGATCTGAAATGAATGCAAGAAGATTTGAAGGCAATATGGAGAAAAATATAAGAACAAGAACGAGGAAGAGAAGAAAAAGAAGAGAAAGAAGAGGAAAGAAAATGGGAGGAAAACAGAGAAGGAAAGTAGAAGAACAACAGAAGAGAGAAAAAGAGGAGGAGAAGCAGCAAGAAAGAGAAGAAGAAAGACAAGATCTGAAACGGATGAAAGAAGAACGGAAGGAACTACGGGGAAGAAAATCTAAATGAGGGAAATATGTGATTTGTGATAATATGTTGGTTGATGCCTATGCACATGTCTATGTAAAAAAAAGGAGGGGCGCCCGTAAGAGCGGAGCTCCATTCCCTCGTCCGACAGGAAACGAAGGCCTGGGTGTCCAGGAGGGGTACTTCGATGTCCTAGACTATGTCATGGTTGGAGCAGAACGGAGGGCGAGGGAAAAAAATAAAAAGAACAAAATAAAATAGTACATATAGGGAGGAGGCTGGGGGGCCTTCGTGTTCGTGAGCGGGGTGATTCGACCGTTGGGTGCTATGACGGACCGGCCGAAAGGCTAGTTAGCTTTGTGCGGGCACAACGAAGTCTGGTCGCGCGGGCGGATTCGTGGGAATCCCGGTCCCTGGTCTGTTCCGGCGGGGGCGGCGAAACGGGGGGCGGCTGAAAGGATACCCGTCGGGGAGCTGTCTCGTTGGGGGCAGAATAGCTCACCACTTTCCTAGGAAGTGTGAATGATGCTTTTGAATAGAAATAGACTGTGTAGCTGAAATTACGGGCGCCCAGACAAACAGCCGCCCTCCCACAAAAAAATATAAAGTGAATATATATATATATATATATATATATATATATATATATATATATATATATATATATATATATATATATATATATATATATACAGTGAATCTATATAACTAATATACTGTTTGTTAAATTGTAGTAGTCATGATAGAATTGAACACCCTGGATGGTTGTATCGCTAAGTACGGTTAATGAAATAAATAAAAAATAAAAAAGTCTAACCACTCCTACACCCTCGGCCCCTCAGAGCACGAGTTCAACCGTATTGCGTCCCGGGAGTTGCTGAAGACGTGGTGTAGAGCACGTAGTACGAACCCTCCCACCACCCACTCCGGACGGGAGCGTGTTCCTAGGGCATCGCACGTAGGCGCCAGGCGCCACGGGCGACGTGTCGCGCAGCTGTTGCGAGTACGCGTCGTCTACGCGCCCATCGACCTGCCGTCGCCGTCGTTTCGTCGACGCCTCGTGCCGTCAACGATATTACCCCACCAGCGCCCTTGACGCCTGGTCTTGCGAGTAGTAGGGGCGGGCCGGTCTTACATGACATTTGATTAATCGAATTATCAATTTGATATCAAATTGATTGATCAGATTAAGGAGTTATCCTATATTAATCCGAGTAAATAATTTGGTGTTTAATCTTAATCCGATAACATTTGATAGATCCAATTAACTTATTTTATTAATAAATATATTTTTGAATTTTGTGTTTATTGATAAGTGTTTAGTTTGGTGTAAGAGTGTACTAAATAAGTTTATTTTATTTCATGTTTGGGGGGGGGGGGTGGAGCGGCATGGTAGGTCTTCACCCTTGGAGCTCTGGCGTTGTACTGAGGTGTGATGTGTTGGGGGAAAGGTGTATATAGGTACTGTGTGATATTTTGTGGCAAGTGTATACTCGGTTACTTACAACTTTTCTGAAGCCCTGCTAAAGTTATGCTTCCAGGATATTCCTCCACCTCATGTAAACAATGCTTGGTCAGGTCTAGAAATTTAAACCAAAAGTAAAACGCACTGTATTCGTGCGCACTCAGTGTAATAATATTTCGCATGAGAGCTACTTATTACTAGGCATTACCAACACACATATTTTATCACTGTTTTATTTATATTAATTATAAATGAAATATTATAATTTATGAATATTGTAACGGAGAAGGGGGAATTTTAACTTTCACTTTCCGAAGGTCAGAAATTTAATTTTACTATATATTTTTGCCCCGGCTAACTTCGGAACCTTCTTATAGTGAGAAAATCAATTCCTTATTCAAGTGTAGGTAACACTTCCCCATGTAGACTAGACATAGAGATCGTCAATAGAACAAAAGATATTGATATATAACTAACATGCAATAATAATGACATAATTAATAACACTTCTTAAAATTACTAACGACAAGGACTAGAATGAGATGAGTCTATTAGAAAAGTTTAATGAATAAAAAATAACAAATTAGTGTGTTCTCTTTATCAAATCTTCATATGATCCAAGTTGCATATGTTCACAATCCAAGCCACATTCAAAAGCAACATTTTTTATTAAAATAACAATTAAGAGACGACATGGCATGTTGAAGATTAGGTTAAAAATAATCATTTACCTAACATAGTGAGAGGAAAGAAAAGGTGCTCATTTTCACAAAATCATAAAATTACCTTTCGATTGACCTTTAATTAGATATACGGCCATATAGAACCTTGTATGGAATACCACCTAGGCATGACGATGATCCTCCTTCAGTGTCCGTTGATCACTCTAACTCTCTGATCGAACGCTGGTCCCTGGACTTCCGCAGTGGCTCGAAGTGTTGGTAGGCCATTACACTCCAAATGCAGCGATGGATTCCTAGCAGTGGCGTACGATCGTCCTTCCTCGGGTCATCATCAGTTCCTGGATTGAAGTCATTTCTTCACGGTTCTTCATTTTAATAGTGACAAATGATATCATAACCATCACTTCTATAAATCTGGGCTAGACAGCAGAACAAAAAAAAAACTATTTTTTATTAACTTTTCAATATCAGTGTGGCTGACTCCTCAACATACTTTAGCCCTTCTCAAGAACAATTATAAAATTCCTAACAAAACAAAAACAAAAGCTTTCAAAATGAAATTTGTCATCTGAAGTGTCGCCTCTTTACATTTGCAATACATTTCCAATTCCATAGAGATGAACGCAAACGTTCCTGCATCAACAACAAATAATATGCGGAGCATAACAGTTTCGCTAGCATATAGAGCCCATCATGATTATCATCTTTACACACCTTGCTATAATAACTTTAAAGGCATGAAGAAATTCAATAAATAACTAGGTTATCCTATCTAAAAATAACAAAACAAGTACACAAAATTTTTTACAAATTACCAAATGCTATAATATAATACAGTATAAATGAAATTATGAATTAAACAAAAACATGGTAGTTTTAAGTCGACAAAAGTGTAAAACAATTGTGATATGTCATATTTAGGAAAGAACTAAGCGTGTCATATATGGGGTGATTTTTCAAAGGTTTGATTCAAAAAGTGTGAAGAAACAACAAGTGAACTATAGAATGTGTTGCCTATCTAAGCAGTAACTAAGGGCCCGGAACATACAGTACATTGTTGCAAAAATTTCTGGTCAACTTCCTTAATAAAATTAAAGGTTTTTTAAAACTTCCAACATGATGGGACCGCGGTGACTTATTGATTAGACTTTTTTTTTCGTATCCAGCCAAAAGCCAGACATGCGATTTTTTTTTATTTTCACCCCCACGCCTATGACCTTTCTGGGTAATGCAACCGTATAAGTATTTCCTTTAGCTTATCATTGTGTTTTCTATCTTATATCTTACCTTTTTCTGGCTCTCTCGGGTCACGTAAGACTGCATTGCTACTGACTTATTACTCACTGGTAGGGGAGACATCCAAAATTCACGTTATTATTCTGCACCAGGCTAAACTTCACAGTACTGTCTGTACTGGAGCCGGCGTCGTTTCTCAATTGGCTGCTGTATAGATGTGAAGCCACGCCCTTCTGACTGACTTGCACGTGATTGGGGTACACTGTTGGGAAGTGTTCATTCATTGGCGCAGAGTTACCCAGGGCGTGTCAAATCAACTATGATCCAATGACAAACATATTGCAAAGAGACACGTTTTCAAAGTTTAACTTGCCCCCTAATACTAACGCGAATTTTGCAGGTCTCTACTCACCAGTTAACACTTAGAACTCTACCATACCCCAGTGTAATTCGGGCTACAATAAAACGAGAGATTTCTCTGTCATTTGGGGCCGCGGTGGTTTAGTGGTTAGACTACCCGCCTTCCGCCTATGTGAACCGGGTTCGATTCCCGGCGAGGGTCGCGCCCGGATATTCGCTTGTGGTAATCGTGCCGGACGATACTGCTGGCCAGCGTGTTATCTCGGAGAACTCCTATTTCTCCCACCCCTTCATTCCGGCGCTGGTTCGTACTCACCTCGCTTCACCCTCATCGGCTCTCAAGACCTCGATGTTGAGAGCGGCCCAGATCTCTTCACTCACTCAATACCTTACTCACTCACTCACTCCAACACGGTGCCCGTATACCGTATGGGTAGGGATAGGAACATTTCGCGAGTTCAATGACCTGTAGGCTAGAACCCTCAATCCTCTACATACTGGAGTGTGTTCATTGGCTGTTGCCCCACACCTGGTAGTTTTGGGATTCGCAAGGTGTTTCCTTGTAAGTCTGCTATTGGCTCAGATGAGTGCAGGGTGGTTTTAATAAACTGTGGTCCAATTGTGAAGGTGACTTCACTAAATATGTGATTGATGTCTATCTTGTTCCGAAATGAATTCGTGAAATTTTCCTATCCCTACATATGGATAGTCCCAACTGTTTTCGGGAAAAAAACATTTATGCACAGACGAAATTTTATTTTCATACGTGCAGGTCGGCAAACTTACTCTGGCTATTGGCAGCATATCTTTGTGAGAAGACGTTTTATAGTCGACTGGGCCAATCCTAATAAAGTTACCTCGACAGTGGACGTCCGTGACTGGCTGGCAGTCACTTAAGAAGATGTGTGCGAGTTAAAAATCATCCAACAGTGGTATTCATTCTAAACTAAGGGGTTTGGAGTATAAGTATCCGAGCAATATTTTCGCGAAAAGCAGGTCGCCCTACACACTGGAAACATTTTATTAATAATCCCCGAATCTTTAAAAGTCATGCATCTGTATATGTAATTTAATTCTCTATTTTGGTAAACAAGGGGCATAAAATAAAACATCTCTACCTTGAAAAATATCTTTCCGCCGAATGTAAACGCTCAAGTATAAAATACGTCCTGAACACGATGGACTTATAAAAACTAGCCACATATCTAGCCACACCCCTCAACACAGGGAACTAATAATATACATTATTCGGTACAGTGGGCGAGTTCTGAGTGGGCGAGAAAATGGGGACGTGTTGTAAGCAAAGTGCAACAGCCAACTGAGTGTTCATGTCTTCACAGGCACGTGTAGCTGATTCACACCAAGACTGTGGGAAATGATGACTTCAGTACGTCATTTGTCTCAGTGTCGAAAGTGTGGACACCTGATATCGGGTTTAAAACATACTAATATTAAGGCTCCCCTGCCGCTTGAACTGCGTCAGAGAGTGTCAGAATTTCACGATTTTCTGCGAAACTATTAAACGTTATTCCAATTTGCTGATCAACGAGAAGAACACACACTTCATACGAAGACTGTCGAGTGCTTACAAGATGTCACGCACATTAGAAACTACATTTCAAAGTACTACAAAACGTCTTTTTCAAAACGATGTATCCCAAAATATACACGTCAGATCCATACAAAACTGTTCAAGGGTCCAGTATTGAATGATTATACAGACTTTCCACCATTAAAATAATAATGACGCCTTTAAAGATCTCATAGGTAGACGCAGCACGATGAGAACACTGCACGCCGGTTCAGAGCATTGTACGTAGTGGCGATGGCGCACTTGATGCCCGAGGCATTGTTACCCTTATTGCTCCTGAGTCCTCTCAACCTCAAACCTGGGAAACATCTCCAGGCAGAAGGGAGCCTTAAGAGTCCTATGAACTGAATCGTTTTCTGTGGAATCGTTCCTTGCGCGTAAACGCGTATCTCAGTAAATAAAAGTTATGGAAATACAACTTCTTTTCAGAAAAGATAAAAAACAATTATCTATAGCCCTTTTTTTTTTTCCTTTCTTTTGTCATATTAAGTGTACTCTTGGAGAAAAAAAAACATGAAAATGCCCAAATATTGCATTTTTAATACTTGCCTATGCAGTACAAGGATACGGACGTAGTTTAATTTGTGGCCTTTAATCGCATGTAATAAATCACCTATATTACAGACCTAATTTGCACAGTAAATCGTTACGACGGAAACACTGCACGTCTTGGGCGTAGGAGCGATGAGGCGCTAGGCGTGCGTGTAACTGTCGTCCGTAACGCTCCCTCGCTTCTTGACCTTGGACGCTCAGCTATATAGTCCCCTTAAGCTGTGCTACCATGCGAAGTTAATAAATTCTCTCAGCATTTGTCTCCTTCCTGAGAAGATGTAGGGAAGCTACACCGAACTAACGGAGTGAGCGAAGAGGGCGAAGAGATTTCGACGGCTAGGTCTTGAGAACCGATAAGTGTCATTGTGGTGAGAATGAAGATCCCTGAGAACACCCGCCGACCAATGTCATCGTCCGGCAGAATTCTCAGTTACAGAAATCCGGGAGCGACTCCACCGGGAATCGAAACAAGTTCGTCTAGGTGTAAAGCGAGTATACGCTGTTCACGATAAAGTGAGCACTTTTGAAAGCCCTGTTTAAGATCTACTTACATGCACGTTGTGTATTCTTACACCATATGTAAAATTAACATTGCCATGGGCCTCATCACTTTATTCATGTGTCGGGCCAGTGAAACTGCGAAGTTATTAGAAAAGTAACATTTTATGAATCTGCTAATTTTTACTCACTGAGGCGTTAAAAAGAACGCAAAGAGTAAGAAATAATTTAAATTATCACAAATGGTTACCTAACCACTTTTATTCGACGCCAAGATATGGAACTACTTTCCCTCCATCGTTACCAACTTTACCGGGCGCATGTCACTCGGGTGCCCGTTAAAATATATGCAGGTATGGTCTGTGATTTTTATAAGGTTGATTTCAAAAGTGCTCACTTTATCGTGAACAGCCTTTAGTCTGCACCCGATATTCGTGAAAATATTTCACGACCAGTTGCATTTCATAACATTTTAACTCAGATCCACTTTCGTCATAGCATGATCTTGGTGTTACACGTTTCATGTGTCTGTCCGCGAATCACAGACCCACAGTAACGTGGTAGCCTAATTCTGATTGGCCAAACAAGTAAGCAATTACACAAACACACGCCGCCAATAAGCGCAAGAGTGAGTGAAGAGATTTGGGCGACTCTTGACATCGTGGTCTTGAGAGCCGACGAGGGTGAAGCGAGGTTCGTATGGCGCGGCGCCGGAATGAAGGGGCGGGGAAATTGGAGATCGCCGAGAAAATGCACCAGCCAACGACATCTGACGAACTTACGAAAATCCGGTGACCCTACGGGGGATTGAAACCGGTTCGCATTGGTGGGAGACGAGCAGGCTAATCACTCAGCCATCGTGTCCCCAGTAAACATAAGAAAACGGCTGGTGCGCCGACACGGTGTTGAAATCTAACACGAGGGGGAATTTTTTTTTGCGAAATTCGATTATCCCTATAGATAGGGCTTACATATATCTTATTGAACATTAACTATTACGTCTACACCAACATATGAATACCGTACACACTGGCTTTGTTTATAAATGCCATTAATTTTGTGGCAAAATATTTTCATTTATTATTTCAATAATATTTGGCTTCACTTACGCAAGTCGATTCCATCAAGAAAACGTTACGGTAAGCATTTATCAGTTTATGAAACATGGTGTCATAGCTTGGTATGTTTTGTTGACATCCCTGCTCTTTAAACTAGCATGACCGTTACCAGCTGTCATGCCATTTCGTGCTTTCCAATGTCGTTGCAGAAGATTTGGTAACGGTGTTTACGTATACTTACTGTGCAACGAATACGTTTCTTATTTAATTTGTATGCACATTTGTGTGTGCGATAAGACGAGTGTAACAATAACGTTTCGTTACGAAAATTCTAACCCCAAACTTAGAGCGAAAATGTTTACCGCTCCCAGCAAGTAGTCTTACAAACTCCTAGTATCTTAGCTAATAAAGATATGCTGTACGGACAAATACAATTTCCTTTTCAAAATTAAAAAAAATTTAATTATAATTTTATAATTTATAATGAAATACACTGCAATGAGCCCATAACATATTCTTACAAGATTTCTCCTTGAGTTCCACATGTTATAAATGAAATTTTCCTCAATTATGAAGAAACAGAGTTCATGCTGTGTGATTGGCGATAAATAATTGTTTATTGCCCCTAATCCGGTCAGCAAATCAGTCTAGAAGTCTAACCTGGAAGTGCCAACTCTTTCTTCATCCATGTTGTTTGCGTCCAGCTGTCCAAGCATCCTAACAAAGCGAAAGATTTGAAAAACAACGGGAAAAAACTCATGTTCAGCCTCAGGCTGCACCGAAGGACAAAGCGTACGGGTAGTGTAAAACATGGTAGGGAAAAAAAAACAACTTGATAGTTGGTCAGTTTTTATCGGCCACCACGCTGCAAAGAAAGAAAACGCTGGAGCGACAATGAATGTGTCCTAAATGTTTCATCCGCGACAAACGAGTCTACAGCTTCAGACATTTCAACCATTATCCCGACCAGAAAAAACATATCACATGTAACGAATTGTATCAGGCACACACCATTTCAGATATTTGTTGTCGGTGTACATCTGTTTTCAACAATGTGTTTATATATACATATATATAGTCCAAAATTTCTTAAACATACACGGAAACACTGGTCTCGTTAATCGTTTGTTTGATTACTGATTTGGGTATTTTTTGTGTAGTTTATCTTGTGTTACCTGGCTTAATTTCTTCTGAATGGTCTGTAGTAGTAGAGATATGGCGGTTGAGGTATAACGGTGTCTGGCACCGGAACAGGAGGCGGGGGAGCCGCCATCTTGTTACGTACACCGACCGTCATATAGGATGTCATTGATATTTCACCTCTAACCCGTGTGACCTTTGACCTTGACTTTGACCCCGAGGACCTTTGACCTCAAAAAACACTTTAAAAATCTTTAAAAAATTCCAAAGACACTTCAATAAAAATATTTAAAAAAAATTTAACTGTGAAAAATTCCAAAAGAATTTATTATTAAAAATTATTATAAAATTATTTCGAAAATTATTAAAAGGAACCACAGAAATGACCCATTTTTTTTCCAGAAATGCTGACAGGGATCAGCGAATCCGGTGACTGGGATCAGTGACTCCGAGCCAGGTGACCGGAATCAGAACCTTTGACCTTTGTCCTTCATCACATCATCTGCTATAGCATCGATCCTTAAGTGCTCTTATGATCGAAACCATCTCTTTCAAAGTCGAGTAATCCCCACGTTGTTGCCTATCCGGCAAATATTTTGCCGCTGGTATTTCGTTTGCTGAAGTGATCTGGAGTATAGATACACATTCTCGAACCGAAGGCCGTTCTCTTCTTCCAGCAGGTTCAGTAGGTCGCATGTCTTGCCACAACCCGATGGTCCTGCGATGATGCACTTCACTGTATTCGGAAATATGTTTCCATGTCGCGATTCGTGGGAGATAGCTTCATCTTCAGCATGAATGCGTATGGGTAGAGTAACATCTTGCTTGGCGATTAGTATGTCACCACTGCAATCTTCTGGAACAGATGGAACCGATTGTACTTGCAGAGAACCAGTGCTAAAAGTTTTGGAATGCTTCTTTGACGTATCTCTCCTATAAAAGTGTTTCTGACAGAATTGACATTTAAAAGACGCACTCGAACTTTTCAATCCGCACGTCGTTGTCTCATGTCGACGGGCATGACAGCTTTTGCTGAAATTCTTTCCACACTAGAAACACTGTTGTCTATGTAAATTTCCAGCAGTGGTGGGAGAAGGTACATTTGTAGAGGCAAGCTCTGCAGTAAATTTCGTACAATCATTGGCTTGCATCGTATTGATGAATAAAATCAAAATCCTTCCCACAGTGGCGATATGCGTATCTACTTTGCCTAGCTACTGCTCTCTCTCTCTCTCTCTCTCTCTCTATATATATATATATATATATATATATATATATATATATATATATATATATATATAATTACTAACATGTTCCGTCAGTGAGATTTAAGTTTTATTTGACAACTAACTTCTGTTGTCGCAAGACTGGCCCATTGTCCTTTTGACCCCATGGACCCATTGACCCCATTGACCCCATCGATTCCATTGACCCCATCGACCTCAGTGACCCATATGACCCCAGATTGTGGTGCTGACCCGTAATGAACCAGTCAGCGATGATGCAGGTCACGGCTCCTTGATCGTCGAGGTCAAAAGTCAGCCCTATATGGTCGCAATTCATCTTCGTGGTATGAGAGCACTCTGAGAAAACCCAAATACTTGTTCGCCCCGGAAGAAAACATGCAGGTCCTATTATATTTATGATAGGACTATTCGTAATTATGTATAATTGTATAAATATGTATAGGTACATAAATATGTAAATATAAAATTAATTTCATTTTAATATATATAGTCCATTCCCCATTGGAAGCAACTTTCTCGGAGCCCTGCTAAATATCTGCTTGCAGGCCCGTTTCGTATCCTTCCGCCAAATGTAAACAAACATTGCCATGTGACTGTCATGTAGAATCTGTCAAAATCAAAGTTTACGTGCTATTGTGTGTGTACATGTATTCATACACTTTCGCTACACCTAAAAATAAACATTGAAATGTGATTTCTACTTTTATACCTGTCAAATGTGTTGATTACTGTTTACAGCTTTTCAAAGAATTCTGTCTTAGGTCTATTTCAAAAACCATTTAGTACGAATATTCACATTTTAGGCCTATAACATTATTTAGGTCAGCGGAGTGGAGGCGAGGGAGTCAGTCATCTGCTGGCTTCGATCAGAGGTGAGTATTTGGTGTTTAGATGGGGGAGGGGGGGGGGGGGGCTCAGGAAATGTAAGTTTTTAAATTAAATTTTTATGATTTATTTTTAAGGGAAATTCAGAGGGAAAAAGGGAAAAACGGCCACCGGGGTTAAAAACTTTTTAATTACAAACATTTCTAAATAAAATGTTATAAAAATAAATTTTTAAACGGCTTTTTAAATTTTTAAACAATTTTTTAATAAAATTAATTTTATACATTTTTTTTTTGATTTTTTTAATTTTTGTGATTTTTTTTTGGATTTTTGCATTTTCCAGGTCAAAGGTCAAATGTCATAGCTCCTGATCCCGGTCACTTGGCTCGGAGTCACTGATCCCATTCACCGTAGTTGCTGAGCCCTGTCAGCATTGCTGAACAAAATGGGTCATTTCTGAGGATCCCATTAATAATTTTTTTTAAATTTTTTTAATTATAAATTTTTTCAGTAATTCTTTAGAATTTTTTAGAATTTTTTGAAGAGTTTTTGGAATTCTTTAAGGTTTTTAAGTGTTTTCTGAGGTCAAAGGTCCTCGGGGTCTAGGTTAAGGTCAAAGGTCACGCAGGTCTGGGGTGAAAGGTCAATTACATCCACGATGGCGGTCGGGTGACGTAACAAAATGGCGGTTCCCCCGCCTCCAGCTCCGGTGCCAGACGCCGTTATGCCTGAACCACCACATCCCAACTACAGTTTGTGTCAATTACACATCTGTCGGCAATCGCTAAGTTACCCCCCCCCCCAAAAAAAAACCCTAAAAATCCTTTAAAAATCACCAAAAAAATTCCGATGAAATTCTTTATCATAAAACTATTATAAATTATTTTAAAAATGCATCAAAAAGGATTCCAAAAAATTTCGAATTTTCCCATACCAGGCGAAGTGGACTCGTGACTCCGGCGAGTTGGATCAGTGGATCAGTGACTCCGAGCAAGAAGAGCATGACCTTTGACCTTGACCTTTGACCTTGAAAACCAAAACTCGAGAAGAAATGCAGAAAAGTCTACCAACATACAACAGTATAGACTACCACCGCCTTATTAGATGCAGACTACTATGTCAGTGACCCCTTTATCTTGAATGACCTTTAAAACAAAAGATCGAGAAAAATACATAAAAGTCAGCAAACATACTACGTTACAGACCACCACTACCATATGTTTATGTGACTAAACCATCATACTAATAGCGACCACATGCACGAGTATGTTATAATCATGGTATGTATCAGCATCTATGTAGGCTTAATTGGCACTAATTTAAATTTCAATAGTGCCATGCACACCATTCACCAGTCCACCTAATCATTCACTAATCACTAATCCATCCAGTCATTCACCAATCCATCCAATCATTCACCAGTCCGTCCATTAGTCCACCCAATCATCTACCAATCCACACAATAATTCACCAATCATTAAACAATCCTGTCGCCAATTCTCCTCACCGAGCCTACTCACTGATCCTTCTCAACGATCCTCCTCGCCAATCCTCCTCACCAATCCTCCTCACCAATCCTCCTCCCCAATCCTCCTCACTAACCCTAACAACCCTCTCCAATCCTCACCAATCTTCGTAACCAATCATCATCAATACACCCAATCATTCCCCAATACGCCCACCAATCCACCCAATCATTCACCAATCCACCCACTAATCCACACTATATTTAACAATCTTTACACCACTTGTTGGGCTTGTCGGCTACCTCTATCCATACATATAAGAAAAACGATTCACTTACTGTCTGCAAAATTTGTACAGGTGAGCAGAATTAATTTTTGTGTATGCAATCAGCTATCCATGTATTTCCATACTAAATTCTTTAATATCATTCTATTTGCAGATCTTAATGTTTATAAGCGAGTGCTCATAGCACCACTTTAAAGTTGTGAGGGATAAAAGGATCTAAATTCGTGCACCCTAAATTCAAATTACCTTCCACTTGGAATACACACGCAAACTTCATCAACACTGGGAACAATATATTAAAATCATTCTTACTCAAATGTTTCAATTTATCTCTGACAACTGTCTGTTCCTCCACAAATTCACCTTATTCACTGAAGTATGACTATCCGTCGTGTGAGATTCAAAACTCCGACTACCTTGAGTCACTAAACAAATTGGCTCATTAATTTTCAATTTACGTGAACAATCTGACACCAGTAACGGTTCTCTCTCTCTCTCTCTCTCTCTCTCTCTCTCTCTCTCTCTCTCTCTCTCTCTACTGTTATTTCTCTGAATTTTATGATTATTCATTTTACTCATATGACTTATTTTACTCAAACGACAGGACTTGGGGTTTTCATTTGGAATCGAAACTGCCTCCTCTCGGCATACATCATTTGGCGGATTTGGGGGACACAGTGACACATCTCGTCCTGTTCTGTGATCTCGCGTACTTATTCACTCATTCTATGGCTATCACAACTCGAGAGGATTTTAACTGCTCCGGAGCATGTGAGCGAACACTTTACATCATTATTTTTAGGGATATCTGAAAGGCTTTTCTCCCATGGTTCTATTTGTGGCGACACTAACTTTTCATGTTCCGACCCATGATAACTTTTATCGGATTTTCGGAGTACACTACTATTAAAACATAGTATTCCTGCAATGTCCCTGACAAGTGTGGCAAATCCCATTATTGTACTTTTTGGCACGACGAGCATCTCATTTGTAATGTTCACGATTTTTGCACTGCCCTTACTGAATATTTAACGCTCTGCGAGGTTTCCTTGAAACCTCACATAACTTTCGACCAACCCTGCCAGTGTTCTTCTCGACATGACCGCCTACTTCACATGTCGCTCCTTCATCTTCTGTGCGACTAGGACACAGTGTCCTCTAGCCTCCTTTGACGTGATCGTGGTGAATAACGAAACACTGGGATGCATTCCTTTGACACGAATCAAAGGGGATATCACTCTGGTCACTCACCCTCACAAGTGCCTTATTTTCGACTACGCTGATACCCTGATGGTTGTTTACCCCGTCCTCCAGATTCGTTTCACTGAATCTATTACATGTCCCTATAGAATCTGTAGCCGTATTTCTCCTACAACAACTCTCGTTCTCAATTATACTCGTACCAGTAAGAATTAAGTTACATACTGCTCTTGCTACACAGATGCCCTGTACATTCCTCAATGTCGGTTCGATAAGAAGCAATTTTGAGTCAGTGTCTCAAGCCGCCGTGTGCGAAGCAACTTCCATTACTAGCTCCGACTGTGGTGGCAGAATCGTGTTTTGCATTACCCTTATTGCATTATTTTGAGTTCCATCTATTTCTCTAGATCCAAGTTCAGAGTTGGCCTGGTTCTCAGCTTGTCTCCGCTCTCCCTCAATTATACGTGCAAACTAAATTATTTGCGTCCAAATCAATTGTTTCTTTAAGATATAATTAGGGGTAATGGAATTTCGCGAAAATATTTCAAAAAAGTTATATTTCAAAATACTGTAGGGTCGTTTACCTA
Source organism: Dryococelus australis (assembly GCA_029891345.1). Taxonomy (NCBI): domain Eukaryota; kingdom Metazoa; phylum Arthropoda; class Insecta; order Phasmatodea; family Phasmatidae; genus Dryococelus; species Dryococelus australis. The sequence goes on from CM056995.1 coordinate 60,437,732, forward strand.
TCTTGATTGGCTGAATAACTTTCTGAGACTCATTAACTATCTGCACTCGAATCAGCCGTGACAATATTGCCGAATTCTAAGTGGCTCTGTCAAATATAAAAACACTTTCTCAAACAGACAGCAACCAATGGCAATAGACAAACTGCTGTTGGGTGTTTATAGTATTGAGGTCTACCATGTACTCATATTTTTCGCGAATAGTCACTAGCTCTAGATATGTCTGCTCTTTTAAATCGATTCTGGCATCATACTCTCATGGCTCCCTTCCAATTGGTTGGGAACTGTGAATGGATGATGGCGATGGTGTATATGCGTAGTAAGTGAATTATGGCTTTTCTAGGTAGATTAATTAGAATGGCATTTGTGATGTTGTCGTTTCCTGGTGCTGTAGAAGTTTTAAGACTTTTTGTGAGCATGAGGGTGAGTTTTCTTGGTTTCACTAGTTTTGTGTCTGGGGTGGGATCTAGTACTGGAATTGTCATGAAACTGTTGTCTTCTTCTCCACAGTTACTTGAAGGTGGAGGAGAGAGAGAGAGAGAGAGAGAGAGAGAGAGAGAGAGAGAGAGAGAGAGAGCACATGGAAGGTTTGGTTGTGCATATGTCTGTTTAAAATGTCTGGTTAGCTCTTCTGCTTTCTTTGGTGAGGATTCAAGGATTTCATTCAAGTTGATGAGGGGTGGAATGTGCTGAGATTTAAATGAACGGATGTGTTTCCGTATTATGGCTCCTTGTAGTGTTAGTGATTTTAATTTGTTTTCTGCTTCTTTTGTTATCCATTCTTTGTATGCCAGTTTGCTGAGTGCTTTTAATTGAAGGAATTGATAGTAATATATTGGGTTTCTTGTCCATTGCCACAGTCTTCTGCTCCTGGTTCGATGTGTTTGTAAGTTTCGTATATGGGTTGGTAATGTGGGGTGAATTTTTTATTTATGGACTTTTTGGATGTCTGTGTTTGCAGCATTATGTATGGCTGATGTTAAGGTTTCTATATGGTTATCTATATCTTGGCTGTTGTTCAGTGAAATGTTCAGGTATATTGATTCTGATAGAGTATTTTGGAATAACTCCCTGTTAACTTTTTGAAAATTGAATTTTGGCATTGGAGGTGATGAGTGATGGCAAGAGTCTAGTAATCCTACTACTGGAAAATGGTCGGATGCGCCGGAATAGTTTACGTGGATGTTTTTGATGGATATGTCGGATGTTGAGATAAAGAAGTATAATGTTGAGAAATAGGTGGTATTGGGTATTTGGTAAGTGAAGGTTGTGGGAGCATGGATTTTGAGTGGTTTATGCGAAGCATATTGTGCCAGTGCAGATCCCATTCGGTTTGATTGCTGTGAATTCCATGACGAATGTGATGAAATTGATGTCGCCTAAGCTGATCAGTGTTCTGTCGGAGGTGCGAAGGGTTTCTAATTCTGCGTCTGGGAGTTCACTGCCAAGGGGGGGGGGGGTGTAATTTGCTGCTATTGTGATAGGTACATGTGTGTTGTTGAGTTGGTTAGCTATTTATTCAATTTCCTCAAAATGTACATTGGTTCTTTTGTGATAAACATTTCGTTTGATTAGTAGGTCTACTAACCCTCCTGGTGTTTGAATTCGGTCTCTTCGTATGGTGTTATATCCTTGAATTTTTAGTGGTGTTTGCGGTGTGAGCCAAGTTTCTTTTAGTGCATTAATATCTGGTGATTCTTCTATTATAAGTTCTTGTAGTTAATCAATTTTGTTTGCTATTGACCTCACATTCAATGTTATTATCTTTGAGACTTTATGCATTATTTATGTTTGTCATTGATAAGAGGATGGCCTGAGTTGGTTTTACTGCTGTATGTCTAATGAATCGAATGATTGGGGTTAGTGCTGAAATAAATGTGTTAAGTACCCATATAAGTTTGCTGATTCCTTCGAGGGTTGATTGTTGTTGTGGTGGTTGGTTTGGTGTTTCGGAATGTGGAAGCGGTGTGGGTGGGAGGTTGGGTTAGGATGTATACTAGGAATATTGTATTGATTTTTCATGGAGTCTGCTGGTTTTTGAATCTGTGATCTTATGTTTGTTGTGGTAGATCGTTGATGAATTGTCTTTGCGATTGGTGATGACTGTGGTGAAAGTTAGTGTTAGTGTATCTTGGTTTAGTACTGGAAAATCATTTTCGGCCCATGGGTTTTGAATTATAGTTGAGGTGTCCAGGAGAAGTTGTGATGATATTTTTCTGCTGAGTAGCTGCTTTATTTCGCCTCTTTTTGGGCATAACTTCGATCCACCGTCATGGTTGTCGCCTCAATTAATGCATGTGTTTTTCATCTGGTTTCAGTGTGCAGTTTTCTGAGTATGATTCTGGGAGCACTGTTTTACATTTGGTTCTCTGAAACAGTTGTTTGCAACGTGTGCCCATAGCATTGGCAATTCTTGTATATTTTTGGTGTGGTTGAGAAATGTGATTCAATACGGATTATGTAATGGAATATGTTGCGAATTTTGAATCGAGCTGATTCTTGCGATTTGTTTGTTAGGGTGATGAGAATTGGGGGGGGGGGGGGGGGTAATAGGATGATCGTTCTATGTCAGGATTACCTAGGATGTTAAGTTACGGATTAATAAAACCTTTTTCCCGGAGGTCAGCTGCGATTTCGATAATTCTTCTCCTTGAGGAATGTTTTTTTATTATGACACTTGCTAATGTGTTTTCACCAGGTGGGTTATATGTAAAAGGCTGTGTTCCATTTTCTCACAAAAAATTCAATAGGGCTTGGTGGATTTCTATTGCGGCTGGATCAAATCGAAATTTGTAATTTTCCAATTTTTCGTTGAAGTGATGAGAATATTACACCTGAATTTTTTCCTAGAGAGAAATTTTTTTCAAAAGTTTGAGTGTACTGAGTTTCTGGTTGGTTGTTGCAGGATGTGTTGTGGATATCATCTGTGGTTGTCTTAATTTCTTTGATGATGTCTTTCTTGATATGATTGCTGTGGTCAAATAAGGTGGTCGTGCGCCTTTGTTTGGTGTCCTGTCGAATTCTGGTCTGTGGATGAATCGGAAATTTATGATTTTGTTCTTTTTCTGGTGAGTCGTTTCTTTAACCTCACTGTGTGAAATTCTTCGTCGTTGCTGTTGTGTCACCAGAGCCATCACTTTCTAGTAAGTTGAAAAACCTGTTTGGTGATGCAAATTGTGATTCAAAGCAAGCCGAGTCGTTGGTTTGAATCTTCACGTTGTCTGTTGTAATTTGTTTAGATTCCTGTGTTTTTTGGTGAGAATACATTTTAAAGTGCTTGGTTTGTGTTGTGATGCCCGAGTTTCTGTAGAGGTAGCTCCGCAATTAATTCGGGTGTCAGCATTGTCTCCGAACTGTGGCGTGCATTTTTGCACTGGTACGTTTGTGGATAAAGGTTGTGAAGTATTTTGTTCTATTTTTGTACTTGTGATGGCTCTTTGTGGTTCAAATTTGGTTCTGATTGGTATACTATAGTTGGTATTCTTGTTGTTTGAGTGAGAAGTTTGCTGATTTTTTAAAATCAGAAGCCTGCGATGAGCCCTTTGCTTTGGGTGGTATGTCATCAATGCCCCCTCACGTTATGGTGAGGGGGTGGGGTGTTGATTTTTATTATGGAAAAATGTCCCCAAAATTGTGCAAAAATTTGGGGAAAGTTCATTGATTATGAATAGTGCAGAAAAATTATCCGGGAAACCCTTCTTCGTACTTCTCGTTCTAGCCTCCCACGCAAACTGGGCCCCCTCTGACCCCCCCCCCCACCTTTTTTTAAACAGAGACAGGGCTAGGAGTCAAGACCCAGTCGGACTTTTCGCTCTGCGAGAGCACTTATTTGTTCTGAACCCTCTTTACAAAGAGAAATACTCGCTCAATTCCTATTTCTGTATGCTTTTCTCAAGGTATTCTATAAGCCTCCATTACTCGTAGAGACATTGTGTTGTTGTGCCGCGCACTCGCAGATCTTATAGACTCTTAAAAAAATTACCGAATCTTCTGAAACCGTATATACCAAGTACAAAATAATAAACCAGCATTAGAACAAAAAAAAAAAACATGTTTCATTGGTTGCAATTCACAGTAGGAATATTAAAATCAAGTTGTGCGAAAATTATTTATGTATCATTTACGTTGTTGCTAATTTACCTAAAAAATTAAAGAAAAACATTAATAAAAACATGGTAACTTATTTTGAGACATTCTGCTATCATAGACCGCCATAGCGTTCAGGTAATGTTTTTAAGTAGTGTGTTTGCGATGACTGTGTATGTACATTAATTGTACTTTCTGTAGGCGAGGCCTCTGGGTGGTATAAACATAAATAAATAAACATAACAATGTAAAATATCATGAGAAAGGTGCAATGCAAATTTAACACACAAAATTGATAGCAATATCTAAATTGTAAAATAAGTTAAAAATGCATATATGTTATGAATTATGTTATACTAAAATTATAACTATACAAAAAGACAAATTTAGGCAAGGTAAACAATGGCGTGTGTTCGCGTCCCTCGCCTCTGCATTGCCGCCACATGCATCAGCAATCTACAGTGTTTTGCTTCGAAGTGCCACGAGTGCAATAGTGTGGCGAGTGTAGGGGATGCAATATAGTGAAAACATTGTGCAACGGAGTGCAACCTAGTGCGACGTAGTGCAACATGCATAAAGTAGTGCGCCCAAAAGGGCTCAACGGCTCACACCTTTTGTTCCCTTAAATAAGGGACTAAAGAGACTCCCCTACTAATTTATATTGAGTGTTATTTTGTTGTTTTCATGTTTCTTTGCAAGGGAAGTGTTTTTGTCATTCATGTGATTCATCCACATCTCATTCACGCAAGTTACAAAATTGTATGTTTGTGGTATAAATTAATGCAAATTATTTTATGGTGCCATTGTTTTCGCAAGCATTTGTGGTGTTAAGATTTTTGATGCAAGTGTATCAGGAAGTAATACCCGCGTGGCGCGCAAGCCTTCCAGGCCGGGTTCGCGCGCCACGCGGAATGAGTCAGTAGCATCGGACTTCAGAAGGTAAGGCGACATCCCGTCGCGCTCCGGTTGCCTGCACCGTTTGTGACTAATCGTGTAGTTTCCAATAGTTTAATTCATTTTTACAGAACCGTTTTTACTACTTCAGCTACCGGAGACACTGGACCTCGTTCCCTAGAATTTAAATCGCTTAGGGAAGCGTAACTGTTCATTTAATTCATTGTGATGGCTTCGCGCCTTTTTATCAGTATAGTCTAGCCCACGGACAAAGGCCGGAACCGCATGAAATGTTTTCACCGTGTGTGATGTGTAGCATTTACGGCAAGTAAAACTACATTGGTGAGAAACCACATGTGTTTTTCACTCGCCAAGCCTTCGGGCATATCAGGAAACGGTACCCTTAAAAGTCCGCCATAAGCATCTTACCTTGGATAGTGTTATTGTGCACGCAATTGTTTCAGTTATGAAATAAGTCAGTAATTCAGCATCAGGCATGTCGGTTAGCTTTTAATAGGCCTACCGTTAATGAACAAAGCAGTTATTAACATAAGGTGTAGTTAAGTCAGTGGAGGAAAACTACGTCCGGCCATTATGGCCAGCAGCACCCTGAGGAGACCAAGAGTCTCCAGCTTCATCAACATCGGCACCGCCTCCGGCGACGCCTGGCGCCAGTCGGGTAGTTCTCTCATCACCAGAAATTCATTAACCTGACCTCTCCTCAAAACCTCTTCCACACTTTAATCACTCAACCACACGGATTTAACAACATTTATAAAATCAATCAAGTAAGTACATTTTTGCATATAAGTTAAGACATAATAATACAACCAATGTACTGTAAAAATTATTCTTTGGTCCAGCTGGTCCATTACTAGTATCAAAATATTCACTCATAGAATAAAAATAATAGGAATTTAAATAACATTTTATCTTATGTTTAAATGATTTGTGTCACCGAAATGAAGATCCTTATACTGAGACATAAGGAAGTTAAACATCTTTATACCAGAGAAGTGTTTGAGGGACAGAGAGGTTGTGGGAAAATACAGGTTTATGGTGTATCGAGTTTTATAATTATGAACATCAATGTTTAATTTAAATCTTGAAACATGCCCGCGTCTGTACCCTCCAAGCCATTTGGTTAGCCGCACACTCAGCATCTCCGCAGCAGGCACCAGCACTCTACGACCTTTTTGTCTCGCAGAGTAACCAATGCAGTTTGTGCGGTTGGTGTATTGAGTGCAGTGCATCACAACAACGTGCAGGCGAGTGTATGGTAGTGGGTTCAAAAGAGCCCAACAGCTAAGGCATGGACCCATTAAACATGGGAACAGTAAAAGACGCCCCTGCAGTTTTATTACAAGTATTTATTGTGTTTTGTTTAGTTTTTAATGCAAATTGTAGTGAATCATTTAATTTGTTTGCCCACATTTCATATCACTAAAAATTGCAAGTGTTTTGTTTTGTATTGTTCCATGTTGCAGAGTATTTTTATGGCATCTTTAATTTTGCAAAGGTTCAATGTTTTAAAGTTTATTGAGCAAGTGTTAACAGAAAATAGTTCTCCGCGCGCCGTGACCCGCCAACTCGGTGGCGCGCAGCCCGCAGAGGAGTCTGTTGCCAACAAAAACTTACAGCGGCCTTATGCAGGAGTTTTGAGTCGTATGCGAGTAACTAGTCGAGTGGTGTTTTGCCGAACGGGATACGGTTTTGGTACGCTGGAACCATTCGGGTCTGCTACCCTGCGACTTGAGCGCCCGGAATGGTAGCTGAGTCGTTGGAACCGAGTGACTTGGCAATCTCGCATGCGACTGCACGCTGGAAATTGTACTGCAGGGTTGTTCGGCAGCTCATACAGCTTCAAATACACACACAATCTGTCATACTGCAACAAACTGTCACTAAATATATTTTTATTAATACGAGATTATGTTTTAGCAAGCGCATGATGAATATCTTTGTCGTTCATTTAATTACATTTATTACATGTAAAATGTAAATAGAAGAAGTTAAAGAATAAGGATACCTGAAACATTTATTAATTGATTTATTGATACGATGCTAAAAGTAAGTAGCTTACAGTATTTAATCCAAAGTATTTAAAATTGTATCTCATCCTCTCTACTTCGTTATAACGTTTTGGTTATATCAGTTAGCTTATGCGCCATTATATTCAATCTAAATGTGATGTACTTGATTTTTTTTCAAGTTTATCAAATAATTTAATTGTTTACGCAATATATTTTGCTTAGACACATTTATTGCAACTTTTAAAATTAAATTCTTTGTATTTTCGTTATGCCCAAATTTCCATGTTTGATCATGTATATGTCGCGCCACTTCAGTCTTAATATCATTCCCTTAAAATGTTTTCCCGGATTCTTGGCATACATACTGATTAGGAATATATTAATTAATATTGTTCAATAAATTTATCTTATTGCACATACTTTTTCCATTTCATAATTGAAAAAATGATGGTTATTGTTCAAACCTGTGTACCGATGTCTTCAATTTTACTCAGTGTACGTGAAAACATTTTATCCTTTATAGTGCATTTAATCCAAACAATATTTAAATATTACCACATTTGGATAAGCATTGTGTGTAAAAGTGTTTTAACCATTAGTCATTGATCATTCAAACTTGTTGACACACTAATGGTTCATATGTATACGGTACACACACATAAAATTTTCCGCTAGCAAACAATGGCGCGTATTTAAAAACAGGGATAATTTTACATAGAGATTGTCACATGTCGATAAAATAACAAATGTATCGTAATCATTTTGAAGTTTAGTAACACGTGAAACTATAACTTCTTCTTCTAATTAGTCATCACGAGGAAGAATGAATTCGCCGTGATTTTGTACTATGTCTACGAATATGGAAGCAACTTCCTCGAATTCTACAATGATTTATTACTTTACAAAACTACTGTTTAAGAAATTTTGTATTAGGTGCTGGCTTGTTAAAACAATGATTGCTGTTTATTTGAAATTTGGCAAGCTGATTTTCACATAGAGTACAAATATGGTAATAAGTTATTTAAATATTGGCTAAGTTGATTCCGGTCTCATATTTTCTTACTTCTGATTGAAAAGAATTTATGATTTTCCGTAGTATGAGTATTATATACCCATTGCGTGTGTAAGTGCTTGTCGCATTGCAAGCTCTAATATTAAAATATTTTAGAAGCCAACAGTTTCTCGCACAAACGAAACTGTTTCACATCATACGCTGTCATCAGACATTTGTAAGTGATAAAAGCCGAATTTTTATCCTCAGAAGACTGTACACGAGAGTAATATTGTAATTAACATATTACAATTAGCTAAGAATAACTCTAAATTTATTAATAACCATAATATCGAAGAACAAAGACATTACACGATGCTTGCAGCGAATAACTTTCAGCAGTCACTATAAGTATAGTTTTGTCTCTTATTTAATCTCTAGTTTCTGATTACATATTGAGCGTAAATGCCACCAAGAAAAGTTATTCGTTATTATATTGACTATATAACTTAACTAATAAAGATGTAGAAATTTATTAAAAATCTTGTATCTAAAGAAGATTTGAACCATCGAACCTTGAATTTATAAGTCGCAATGCTAACCACTCCCCCACCCCCCTTCACTTGACGTTGTTGTGACATGTGGCGTTGACGAACTCTGGTGAGACCGACTTACTGACAAATTCCTAGTGCGACAAGTGAACTAAAAATCTACTGCATCGGAGGCACAGATGCGCGAACCGCGGCCCTCCGACTCCAGGTCGGCCACCCTACCCCTGAGCTATGAGGGCAGGGCGCCACTCTGCCACCACTACTATGAAGAGGTTTGTACCTACGTACTGTATATAACGCGAACCGAATTTTCTATCGTTTCTTTCCAGCAACACTGTAAAGTACTTTTAGTGCATATTAACACATTTTATTACCAAAACATGATTTTGATATGAAGGTTCTGTTGTACGACGTACATTATGTTCAATTTCACATCTCATGATCGTTAGAATCGTACATTAAAACAGCAAGGTGGAGCGCCTACAACACGGACGCTTGCCATGTTGGGGCCAACAACGCTGGCCCAAATCGAATGGTCAACACATATGCGAGAGATTTTCGCTCCAGCACAACAAATCTCGCACACGTGAAGCCGGATGCGGGTTCATCACTCTACTCGGCTCGAAAGGTCTGCGGAAGCCGAACGATTTCGAGCATAAGGTCCCAGGGGATCGGTTCGCGTCGGTGCGTCTCTCGCGCACCGGGTAGCCTACAACTAGGGACAGAAACATTTCGCAAGTTCATTTCAGGACAAGCTAGACGTCAAACATGTACACACTGGAGTTGACTTTGCAGTTGGTTCGCAGTTTATTAGACACGTCCTGGACGACTCAGAGCCAATAGCAGACTTGTAAGGAAACAAGTAGTGAATCCCATACTGCCAGGTGCGGAGTAACACAGGCCACTATCTGGGATAGCAACCAATTGACAAATCATTTAGGCTCGAGTGTACACAGTAACGTGGAGTCTAGCCTATAGGTCATTGAACTCGCGAAATTTTCCTATCCCTACCTACAACCTTTGCATCATCATTCATTAGGTTATCAACGTTCTTTAATTTACCGGAACTGTGTGATTTAGCCGCCCAGAGACACCACCTCTTCTTCCCCAGTGCTAGCATCGCCTGGAGAAACTTAATTTTGCAAAGTAATTTTCATCGACTTCGCGCCAATTTACGGTTTAGCTCTACTGGCGGGCCAAGCCCGGTAACTATCTTAAAGTGTCCACCTTGGGCGGAAATGCAGTTTATTCTGCAACGTTAAAATATACGTGTGTTTGTAACGGCGTGAATTTATTTCTGCGCAGTGCCTTCGGGTGTTTCATAGCACAAGACCCTTACAACCCGGCAAGTCAATTCTTACCTCACTCATACAGTCAAGTGATCAGTGAATTATCTCAGTAATGCAGTTTAAGGCGTGTGGACCAGTTTTTAATAGGCCCGCCGTTTAGCAACCGCAGTAAGTAATTGAACTAAAGGAGCCACCGTCACTGAAGGAAAACTTATGTCCAGGCGCACAACCTGCAGCACCCTGAGAGCACCCATGGTATACAGTTCCAGTAACATTGACGCCGCCAGTCAGTGGCGTCCGGTGCCTAGTCGGGTAATATGATCCTCACCAAAATTCCTTAACCACAACTTCACCGCCCCTTTAACCTAATGCAACCCGAAGCCATCCAACCACACCGCATTGAATGGCGCCCAACTGTGTGGGATAACTCTTACGACACAGAGCCACACGTTAAGCTGTCCAAATTGTCACAAACAAAACTAAGAATTAATTGGATATTTTGTTTTGCAAGAATGAGAATTATGTCATTTTTGAATAGTTGGCTGCATTCTAATTGCCTTTTTTTTTTTTTAACAAGAATACTGGACCACTATTAGCTGCGTTTCCCCAAATCATTATCCCATAAGAAAGAAGATAAATTAAAATATGAGAAGTATATTTGTTTAAGTGTGGCCCTGGCCACCAAGGCAGAAAGAACCTAAGTGAAAAGCAAGCGGTGCTGAGTTAGTCAGCAACACATTAAATTTTTTTTCCCTATTGAAATTATCATCCAGTTGCAAACCAAGGAATTTAGTTGCATGTACAACTGTAATGTTTACCTCATATCCAAATTTTACCTCAGAGTTTATTTTATGACATGTACGGAACTCTACATAATTTTCCTTAACAAGAACAAGTTTATTTGCTAAAAACCATTTAGATAGTTTTGAAAGAACTTCTTGTGATCTTTCATTAATTTTATCGTTAAATTTTGCATTAATGAGAAGACTAGAGTCATCTGCTAATAGAACAATATCCTCATTAGGCTATATGTACGCTGGATGACCTTTAATAAAAATTAAGAAAAACAGAGGTCCTAATATTAAACCGTGTGGTACACAATGTTCAATATGTTCATGATATGACATAAAGTCTTGCAATATGTTTTCGCCTGAGATAGTTTTTTGCTTACGTTTGGTGTAAGGGTAAAATTTTATCAAAGAATTCATATTAATATTTACACCATAGAATTTTAATTTCAGCAAAATTATGCTGCGATTAACGCAATCAAACACTTTGGAAAGATCACAAAATACACTGAGTGTATTTCCCTTCTTGTAAAATGTAGCAACAACAGGTTATACTAAACAATAGTTTTCTGAAATGGCATTTAAATATATACATGCTTATAAATTTAATATTTCAAAATATAACCGCATATGCACTGGCATACAATGCACTGAACAACGATGGATTAGAAACACTAAGAAATTTTAATGGGTCAAGTAATGGTTAATTCATATTTATCCCTGAATGTGAAAATTTATGCCTCTGAGAGCAGATACCCTCATTTTACCCGGAACTGGCAAATACCCATATTTTTACCTGCGAGTATGTGAAATACCCGAAATTCGGGTAACTACTCGCACATTGGCAACACTGCTTACTGACGAGGTTAGCGAACGCCGCGAATAGCAGGTGCGGATTGCAGTAGTGTCATGTGACCCGAACACCGAACGTCAAGGAGTAAAGAACGAGAAACAAAAAATTGTATGATGAAAATTTTTATTTTCTGTACCTAATAAATAATTTTTCTTTTTATTATTGATTATAATGGTATAGGTATAAATTGTATTTTTCTGTTTCAGTAATTTTCAACAATGTTGTGGGGTTAAAAGTGTATATGTTCATATGTTTTGTTAAATAGGAAGGAAATGTTTTGATTTTTAATTGTTGGCAGAAGTGTAAGTGATGATTTTTTTTTTCTGTTTCACACACGCTTATGTTTGTGCTTACATTTTTTCCGTCTTAGTTATGTTTGTGAGTTTCTTGTAATCTAATTATTGTTTTGCATTTTGACCGTACTGACAATTAATAATTACATTTTTGTCTACACGCATGTAGGAATATTCTAATTGCCAGGAGGGGCATTTCTATAATGGTTTCAAGTTGAACATGTAATTATGTTTGTTAACACTTGTGATAATTATTTTCATATTTTTTTGGACGTGTACGTGTCTATTTACATATAATTATATGTAATACTAATTATTATGATTATTTAATTACAAACACGTAATATTTTTATTGTAAACCACCATTCCAAATTTTGTTTATATTTTTATTCTTGTTTGTGTTATTCTATGACATGTGGATAAGTACTGCGAGATAAGAGGTTATAATCGAAATATGTTAATTTCAATTTATTGGATGATTTGTGTGTTTTCTTTAATTTCGAAACATAATTATTTCTTTTATTTGTTGTTTTCCCGTTTATGGTACCGGAAGTAGTTCAGCTCCTATCGCATCAGGTTTTAGGACGGTTGCCGGAAGTGATTGCTTTTGCAGAGGGACCTTTAAAGTGTCCAACAGCGTAATTTTCGCGTAATCTTCGTAAGTATAGCTCTGTTTTAAGACCCAGAGGTTACAGTTAGACATTTAGAGCCAGTCGAGTTAAGAAGAGGGCCGAGTCTCTTTAACTATCAGTTATCTTATTAATGATTTTAGGCCTAAGAAGAGACACCAAGGAACTCCATTCGACGCCGTGGTAAAGGCTTAAGGGTTAGGCCTATATCCAGGTGACGCCCTCGTCATTTCGAAGTCTACACTTTAGATATTTCAAAAGTAAAGTGATCTACAGAGACTTAAGTATTTCTACTTTTATGGTGAGATATTGACAAAACATCTCTGTTGTAATTAACATGTTTTTCCAAAGTAGTGACCATTAGTACAGCTCTACTGACAAGCTTAGTACCGGCGCATTAATTGATTGAAGACCCCAACTTTTAATAGTAGTGAACTTTCAGAATAATTAACATTAATTTGAGATTTAGTGTGTTGATGAATAGGAAGTTTAAAGCTATAGTGAATACGAGACTTGACACGGTGATTTGCATTAAATTATTACGGAGCCCAGTAAACTCACTGCAGGAAAGAAAACACTAATTGAGAACTACTTCTGGGAAACAATAATCTAAATTTATTGTATTTTCAAGTTTAATTTATTTTGGGGCAGTTTTAGAATATATAATTTTTAAATTAATTTCTTTAAATTTCAGTAAGTTTTATCTTAAGAGGATGGTGGTATAAATTATAATTTACAGCAATCCTACTTGCAGTCATACTTAATTTTTTTATCACACCTAATTTTACCTTTAAAGAAACACAATTTTCATCTTAACACACTTAACATACTTTACGAAGACAATAAAGTAATAGCTACACACATTTGTAACATTATATAACATATTTAATTAAAATATTATATTTATTTATATACCAGGATGAATTTATTCATTCAGTGCCGTCTTATTAACTCTACTACCTTTTTTATTTTTTAGGCTTTCTATCATATTAATAAACTCCTGTTTCTTTTTCTTCCCATATAAGTACAACATTGTAATGAACCAACAAATTAATTTATCACCTGTTCTTGTAAAATCACATTTAAATTGCATAGGGTCGCATGTCTCTATAAAACTGTTCTCTTCACAATAACCACTAGCCACTAATATAAAAAGTACTTGTACAAAATCTTGGAGGTAGAATACTCGCCTATAGCACGAGCTCCAAACGGCGCCGGCCTGTTTTCTGCACCATATCAATAATAATAAATGCGTATGGGAGGTGGACCCAGGGCGAGGCAACACCCTCAGAGTGAGGGCTTTCAAGCTGGGACCCGTAGGTGCCCGTCATCCCTGAACATGACATGGAATGAGACCCTAGAATGGAGCGGCGCTGGAATGTAAGGGCGGGGGAAACGGGAGTTCCCCGAGAAAGCCCGCCGGCGAGCGGCATCGTCCAGCACGATTCCCACATGCGAAAATCCGGGAGCGAACCCACCGGGATCGAGCCCGGATCGTTTGGGTGGGGGCGGGTGCGCTAGCCACTGCGCCACCGCTGCTACCCCCCCACCCCCAAGCATATCAATTATCTCTTCGGAACTGAGATTTATTTGTCCACGGATATTTACAGTAAGGTTTTTTCACTCTCAGAAATTTTGTGGGATTAATAATCACTTAAACAATACATATGCAGATAGAAATAATTTAATAAAGCTATTTCCTGCATATAATAATATTTCATTATTTCCTATTCTTTTTCGGAGAAATTTTGTTTGGGGGGAAGGGGGGCCTGTGCCCTAGTGGCCCCACCCCCTTCGTTGTGCCTATGAGATCGTCACATGGCAAACTACACACAAACAGTGTCCAACATCCAACGTCACACACGCTATGACCAACGGCAAATGTATGGGTCAATAAAGTCTACTTAAAAAAAATTGTAAGCTAACAGGCTAAGCGTGAAGAGGAAAGGGTTTATGAGTTCAGTTTCGGCCACGTGCGGAAAATTGTTCCATTTTTTTAAATTACGGTAAATTGCCCAGTATAAATAGTAAACTATCGTAAATATGCTTCTTTATCGTAATTATTTGGCTAAATACAATAAAAACAATATTTGAGATTCGCCACTTCCTGTTTCAATGTCAACTTCGTGTACGAGTTATGTTAGATTCAGTAATGAAATTGCTAAAAGAAAAATATTATCGACTAACTGTTCTCAGCACTAAATCCTGAAAAACAGAGGCGAGTGGATAAAATGAGCCCCGACTTACTTTTCCTTAATATTTTTATATTTCCTTCAATTTTTTCTTTAATGTTAATTATAACACCAAAAGTAATTAACATCTTAAAAAATAAAATATTTTCAAATATGACTTCAAATAAAACTAATTGGTAAACCCAAAACACAACATTTTTGATTTGTCTAAGAGGCTTCCCGCGTTTTAAATATAACCAACTTCATCACTCCACTTGTTCGAAATACGTCCTTATTCGAACAATTTAAAGTATTCCATTTTCTTTTTTCATTCAAATATCATTCGTTTTGGGCTTGTTTGTCCACTGTTGGTATTTTCTTGTTCAGAGTAACTGGAAAAACTCTTCTGACGCAAGTACCTATGTTACAATAAACATTTCAAGGAAGGTAAAATTTTTAGGTATTCATGTTAAATGTGGTTTTGTTGTTTTTACTTCTTGGGATGCCAATATTCTCGTCAAAAAAAAAAAACTTTCAAAGGGTGTTTTTACATGTACATCTACAGCATTAACTTAGAAAGCTGTAACATTGTTTCGTCAGCAAAGGAAATAGTAGTCACTTTTCTTCAAGTTGCGCCGAGTTGCGCGTTTATTTATGCCATATATTACAACTTTTAAGACGTTGAAAACGAGGCTCTTTCCGAAGAATACACCTTTGTTTCGAAAAAAAACATTTTTCCGTGCTTGTTTCACTCTCTCGATGTTGCTGTTTCATAAGCCCACGTAAGCGTCTAGTTAACTTCATTTGGCAAGAAGATATCCCGAGGCGAAGAAAAATTGTGTGCAGCATCGAAAATAATGCCATTGTTTAAATGTTGAAGTTTACGTCGATTTCCTTTGTACCAGTAGCGTATGGACATACGATCCTAAGCGGGTCTGCGTTAGTGTAGTAAACGAGTTGAGCGTGCGTATCTCTATACAAATGCGCTCTCACTCAAACAGTTAAATAACATTTGATTTTGTTTTTGGTTTGTATGCTTTACGTACGACAATTATCCATCAATTACATAAATATAACAAAAAAAAAAAAGTTTTAAAAATTTATTTTTTTAATAAATGCCATGCTGAAATTGAAACAACATCGAGTCATTTTAATTGTAGAATTCAATTATTGTATACTGGATTAATAAATTCACTAGTTATATGACTATGATGGTGTACTTTTTATTGTCCTTCGTGTATTCACATATGAATACAGTACATTTTTTTGATTTACTATATAATATTTTTTCTTCTTTTGTTAGTAGATGCATTGGTTCAATTTGTGAATATACTCCCCAAATTTCTTCTACTTCTTCTTCATTAATTCTATAAACTTTTTATGTGCATTTGGACCTCAATATACTACTTGTGGTTTATAATCACCATAACTAGATACAATTTAATAGCAAAAACCAGATTCTTCATGTAATTGATATTTCATAGTATATGATTCGTCATTTAACTTTAAATCAATGTTATTTATTTGTTCATTTGTAAGATTGTATTTTTCTTTAAGTATTTCTTTATAAAGACCATTATCAATATTATATTCTGTTAAAACTGAATATTTTTTGATTAAGTTAAATTTTTTTATTTCCTTTGGATTTGGTTTAGATGTTGATAGTTTCTTTAGAATTGACACAAAATCGGCATATATTGCGAAAGGAACATTCATTGTTTGTTTGTAATTTCTAAATTTTATTTGCTCTCCTTTCGATGGTAGAGTTATTTTAACTGATTCATTTTTTGAGCAGTCTTCTGTGTGATTATTTGATTTTTCTTGAGATGTAAAGAACTGAAGACACATATCACATATATAAGTGTTACATTTATGATTATCTTTTTGCATTGAAAGCAGCCTCGATAAATCTTTAATCGAACAGTAATGCGAGTTATTAGTTTTTAAATAAAGATAAATTTATATGCTTATCCTTTTTATTTTTACTAAATTTTAGTGGATAAATTGTAGACTTACCTTCAATAGAGAATATAGTTATAGATAAATTAATTTGAGTTTCTATCTTTGGTAAATCGTCAATTTTATTGGATATTCACATTTATCTATTACTTTATCGATATAAAGCCCCACATTCTTATATTTAGTTACTCTATCCGAATTTTTGTCTGCTGGAAACAGTGCAGATTTTATTGCCCAAAGAAAACATTTTTGATCGTCATTTTTCACATTTATGCATGCTTTTTTTTTCTTAATCGCTTCTGGTAATTCTATACATGATGCTCCATTTAATGGATTATACTTATTAATAGCTAATTGTATTCCGATTATTTTATCTAAAGTCCATCCTGAACCTCTTTTTTGAAATCCAGATAAATGTGTGAGTAATTCCTGTTTTATAATTTTATAAATCTTTATAATTTCTCCTTCGTTTGATATTGTGTGATTATATGACTGAAAAGTAAATAATTCTGCTTGATTATGAACTTGTTTATGACGATTGGTATTTAATTTAATGCTAGTTTTTAACCCCCTAAATATCTTAAGATTATTGAGTATTATCTCAAAAACCTTATCTTTTACTGAAGTTAAAAAGTGGTCAAGTTGTACTGAATTAAAGGAATTTTCAATGTTATAAGTTGATAACCTACCTTCAAAAGTTATATTAACTCTGTAATTTTATTGGTTTTTCTATTTCTTCTGTTAACAAATAGATTATTATAGAATGGAAATATTTCTTTTAATTCTTTTCTACCTTAGTGGTATAATTCATTGATATTAGCATCAGCTAAAGGCAAATTAGTAAAATTATTCTTTGTTACCCATTCATATATCCTCCTACGTTTAGTTCTAGGTTTTATAAATAAAATATAAGAGAATGGAAATATTTCTTTGATTATTATTTATTTTTTCTTCTAGGTATTATTTTTAATTATTTTTTTATTTTCCTTCTAGATATTTCGTAACCTGAATATGGTAAATTTGCAAAGTTTTCTTTCTTCATTTACAATAAATGGTATAATAGATGTAATTAAATTAGTCTTCCTTAGATTGTACCAAGATTTAATTTTAAGTTGTTTATTTAAAAATTTTAGCTCCCGCACTTTATTTTCGCTCAACACAACAGTTATATTGTTCGCCGACATATTTATTCGTATATTTATAAGAAAATAAATTTATAAAGAGAGCAAAAACTATAAAGATAAAAATATAGGAATGCAATCGAAAAAAAGTGTATAAATTATTATTTTTAAACTATTTTAACTTCTTTTTGTGATCATGTTTCTCACTATAACAGTTTTTACATAATGTTGAATGTTTGTCTATAGTAATTTTGTTATTATAAAATGAGTCTATAGATTTATTTTCATTACATAGTACACATGTCTTAGTTGAAAAGTCCCCATTTCGAATTTGATATATATTGTGTATTTTACTCGTTTTGTGCATTTTAAGAGATACATAACAAACATATTTTCCACATTTGTATAGTACTTTATCTTTATTTAACTCATCGCACCTTCTTCCATATCATGCTTTCTCTTTATTTAAATGATAACGCCCTCTGAAATTTTCAGTCGTACATTTCTTAAAGGTGTTAATATGTTTATCTATTGTGTGTTTATGTGGTGATAAATTTCCTATGTTTTACTTCGCCACACTTTTTACATTGTTTAGATATGGCATTATTTTCCATTTCGAGCATAGTGTCCATTTTATTTATTAAGAAAATTAATTTATTAAAATAAAGGAACTGTTTTCCCCTTTTTGATTTTTTCTTTATAAATAAACAGAAATGGAATTTCTCCCCAAGAAGTACAACAATTCATATGAATTGACTAAACTTCAAGATATAGAAAAAAAAATGTTTTACTGCTACAGATTTTGAAATTTATGAATCAAAGTTTGGCAAACAAATTAACTGTATTCTAAATTGTAAGTATAAAATTTCACCACCAAACCGTTACGTGAAAATATTCTACAAAAATACTTTGAAACTAATAAATGAGAAAGAAGTTTTTTTTAGCATATACAGGTTAAAATTAATGAAAAATAGCAAATGTATCCTTGATCTATAATTCTCTTAAGAAAATATAAATTCTATTAATTTGAATGTTTTTAAATATTTCAACAGATTTTTAGCTTATTTTGCATTTTTTTTTAAATGAAAAATCCCGAATGCGTATTTTGGAAAAATTTAAAATTTGCCTTATTTTTTAATTATTTTGCTTGTTTTTAGCTTAAATTTGCTATTTTTTTATTTAACACAAATCCTTCACGATGATTTTTGAAAAATCGAAAAATTCGTTTTTTTTTTTTTTTTTTGCCTAAATTTGCTTGTTATTAGCTTAAATTTGCTTGGTTTTGGCTTAAATTTGCTTGTTTTTGAGAATCGAAAATTGGAGTCAAATGGGGTTTCTAGAAACTTGAAACAGTTGCTTGAATTTTAGTTAAATTGCTTGGTTTTTCGATGAAAGGGCAAGGTGTGTCAGAATCCCCATTTAACATCTACTACAGCAATACGGACTACAATAGCATGGGTGACCAGCACCCCGTCGCTCCTACGCGCAAAACGTCGAACTTGCGTGCAGTGCTTCCGCTGTTACGCTTTCCTGTACAAATGAAATACGTAACGATGGAGGTTAAATACATGCAATGAAAACGCACAGATTAAACTACGAATCTACCGTTTTATTTTTCTCCTATCTAATAAGGAAACTGCGCAGGCAAGCTCTAAAAAATCTATTTTAAACCATTTTCACGATACCCCCCCCCCCGCCCCCCTGGATTAAAATTAATGCTATAAAAACAAAACTTTGCGGGTCTAGGTTTTTTTTTCTTGCAAAAGCCTTGCTCCCAGGACCTTTACTTGCTGAGATAGGTCTAAATGCGGAAACGACGAATGTACGGAAAATATGCCCTGACTACTAACTGTCATAGGCTGTTCACGGTAAAATGAGCACTTTTCAAAGCCCTTCTTAAGATCTACTTGTATACACATTGTGTATTATTCCGCCTTGTGTAAAATTAACATTGCGATGGGCCTTATCACTTTATTCACGCGTCGGTCAAATAAAATTGTAAAATTATTATGAAAATAAACACTTTACAAATCTGCTAATTTTTACATTTAGATGCATTAAAAAACAGAAAGCTTATTAAATAAATTTAAGTTGTCACGAACGGTTTCCTAACACTTCTTATTCGGCATTAAGATGTGGAATTACTTTCTATCCATCGTTACCAACTTTACTGGGCGAATGTCACTCAGGGCACCCATTAATATATATGCAGGCGTGGGCGGTGACTTTTTTCTAAGGTTCATTTCCAAAAGTGCTCACTTTATCGTGAACAGCCTTTAAGCCCTTGTTGCATGAATGTCCTGCAGCGAGAAGGAGCGGGCAAAGTTTGCCTGCTGGCTCGACGGTCGCCATCACTCAGTGCCGCAGACATCCGTCCTGTCTCTCTCTCTCTCTCTCTCTCTCTCTCTCTCTCTCTCTCTCTCTCTCTTTCTGTCTCTCTCTTCCCCGGGGTCGCAGCATTCCTAGTGAGATCTCCAGCCACTATTCTCACCCCCGCCTCAATCACCGCGCCAACTATTCGGTGAGGGAAATCAAGGGGGTCCAACTCCACTTCCGCGCCAATCCCGCCTGATAAAAGCGCGGGGAAAGGAACCCATTCGTTTCCGCCCTCCCCTACATGTAATCCAAGTCGCACAGCAGGCCGGGGAATACAAGTCGCGAGGCGGACTGCAGGGTAAGCGATCTGCATTTCTGGCCGAACTCCGTGGGCGGAGCCCACGCAGCCCGAATACGCTCGGAAATAGAAGCACGGGAGAATAGCTTGAATTCAGTTACATTTTACTGCGGGACGTTTTGAATCACTAACATCTCGCCGATAATGTAAATAGCTGAAGAGGCGCTAGCGTAGTGGTGAGACCACTCGCGTCCCACCCAGGGCGAACCGGAATCGATTCCTGACGGGATTCGTGCCGGATGATACCGCTGGTCGGCGTGTTTTCTCGGGGATCTCCCGTTTCCCCCACCCTTGCATTCCGACGCTGCTCCATTCTCACCTCATTTCATCCTCATCGGCTCTCAAGACCTCATTGTTAAGAGTCGCCCAAAATCTCTTAACTGAACTCGTACATCCAGCTGAACTCTTGGGATGCCAGTCATACTCGACTGAAAGAAATATATTGCGCTTGTCAGCCGACTGCTAATTACGCCACATCTTATCAGGTTGTGCATGTCGTCATGAGATACCAAATTAAATGTGTGGCTAGTGTGTCCGTTTGTGCAATGAAATGATAGCTGGAGGGGAGGTGGAATGGGAGGGACATGACAAAACACGTTAACAAAGGTCGGATCAACTAAACCATTAGTTTGAGCATATGCAACTGGGACTCCTTATTGCAAGTCACAAAATATCAACCCGCAATATGACAGAAAATCTAGGCACAAAAAATAAAAACAGTAAAAAAGTTTATTAAAAATTGAATTAAATAAGCAGAAGAGGGCCAGTATTAACTGTTGTCAACAAATATGTGAGTAACCTACAAATGTTTTCGTAGAAGGAATCTAGTTGGTTTACAAAAGAAAAACTACACAATTTTCTAAAAAACATCAACTGTTATTTGTCTGTTGGTTGTTCTGGTGTTTTTTCTCCTTGTGATAACTGACTATGGAATTATGTGTATGTCATTCGCGTATTTGTTGATAAGAACAGACACTCGCTCATTTTTATTTTATTGTTTAAATGTTCCGAATTTTATGTGATATGGGATATTTCCAGGGTTTATAGGACTTATAGCGAAGTGCGACAGAGGCGTATGCGCAAGTTAATGGTTCAATTAATCACCCACACCCATTATAAAATCATTCAAGGATCACAAAAATCGTTAAAAATGTACCCACCGCCAGCTTAATTCCCCGTACAAATGAGCCATTATTCTTTACTTAATTCTATACCTAAATTCAACGAAGTCGTTACTCGACCGTGTAAGCAGTAGACTATTTGAAACTCTGCATCGCAGTCCATATTTAAAGAAATTTCCTTAAATATATATGGGAAAATTGTTCGAAATTTGACACTATATATGTGAAAAATGGTACTTTAAAAAAATAATGTGTATAATTTTTCCTGGCGTGTGCTGCTCCTAAGAATCACAAATTTAAAAGTAGTGCCTACCATAGAAGTACCATCATACATCATACCATGCCATGCCATACATCATTTGCCATACATCATGCCATACATCATTTGCAAAAATAAAAATACGCCAAAAATATTTTTTCATGTAGCTCTGACATTTTCTTGTCAATAATTATCTCAGAATTGTTTCTATGCTAAAAACATTATTTAGCACAATATCATAATTTATTTCATACTCAAGAAACAGCAGTTTTGTGTTTACGAAAATACAACAAAACATTTAGAGAATTCCAAATTGACAAAATGTTTGATGGAAGTTGCAGTTCACTTCGTTGATTGTAGATAACGTTCTTTGTGAGTATCTCGGAAATAATTAAATCAGTGATGTAGTAACTCCAGCTAACCCTTCCGCTATCGCTCGTTTCCGTAGGCTTCAATTGCTATGTCGTTTCCAGAAGTCCCGGGTTAATTTAATCCGGGAAACCTTATTTTCTGTGCTCGACGGCTGTTCGAATTTATTGGACATTAAGGACTGAAATGCCGCGGACAGATGTCCCTAGTAAATGGTTCTTCCTTGTTAATGGAGGGCACCGTTTAATGGCCAATTCTTTCTTAGACTCGTAGACGTAAGCCTGCTGCCATAACATTTTTTTTATCTGTAGTCCCGAAAAGCGTGACACTTCAAACTGGTCCAGCTATATTTCTGTCGTTTGACGTGATTATACCTATTTGCGTCATAATTGTAAGTTACACACAAATGTATTAACAAATGACGTGTTTACATTATCTGTCTGAAAAGGAAGGTCATACATTGTAACTTTTTACCTCCCGAAGAGCTATAAAGTTATTCAAGTAATTCTGAGCACAATACAGCTGAAATATTTAACTTTTGGCAAGGAATATTATACTTAAATAAGTTAAAAATATTTACGATTATCCTTATTCTATTACAATAACATATGCTTACTGGGTCGTCATAGATTCAGCCGCAACTTCACATTCCCATGACGCGTTGTGACGGACGACCAAGACAATTAGTGAGATTTCAATGATACCAATGATGCAGTTTCCACCGATACGCCATCAAATTGCGTGATTTGGAGCAGTTTTGATTACATTAGTAGTAATGGATAGCGACCTGCAAAATTCGCGTTATTTTCTGGCAGCACGCTATAATTCATCGTCCTATACTTACCCGGGCTGGTGCCATTTGTTTATTGGCTTCTGCATCAGAGAGGAAACATCTTCACTTTTGACTTGGTTGGACGTGATTGGGCCAGCCTTTCGTTAGTGGTTTCCTATTGGCCGAAAGCCGTCCAGGGCGTTCCCGAACATACTGTAATCCAATGACAGACGCAATACAAAAGCACTAGTGTTTGAAGTCTAGTGCATCCTAAAATAAAAACTCGAATTTTGCACGTTTCTAATAATGAATGCCTCAGATGATTGCAATATAGTGTGATGTCAGAAAATACGCATACAAATGTGGTGATTTCCCCCCCTCCCCGAGGTAAACGTTAGATACGATTTCATGTTCTAAAATGTAGTTTTAAAGTGAGTAATTAAACAAGGGTCACCATTTTGCAAATTCCCCATCAATAAGGGAGATTGGAAATTTCCCTAAGGGCAGCAAAATTAGTTATTTTACTCTATTCCATTGCAGAATACAGGTGGGATAACGGAAGTCTTTGATGTCATAGTAAACACTTCAGAACCCATAATAAGAAAAATACACTTAGCAAAATATGCGTGGCAAACATTTATTGAGATAAGTATTTGTCTTAAAAGAAAGGAATCATTTGTTAGATATTTATTTAATCGTTCTCGTTTTGAGCTGCAAACACTATGAATCAAAGCAGTGGACTCGCTTGCTTTAGTAAGGAAAACACTACAGAAAGAACCCCAAGGGTGCTTTTTAATTCTGGTGACATGCTTAAGTACACATTTTTACATACCACTTACACTTACGAGAATAGGCCATTGTCATTGTGATATGGCATTGAGGATTATCAGTAAGTGGCAGTCATTCTGCAGTTGAACATACGAGTTCCAAATCTTTGTATCAAATACTGTAATTACCTGAAACAGTATAGCCAGGCAAGGGATAAAATATTTCTCCACTGCGTGCAGAACCTCTATGCCTTATATGTAAAAAAAAATCTGTTTAACTTCCTAAACTGTAATGGAAATTTTTAACCTACACACTTTATGGAAATAAGAACACATATAAAGCTGCTAATTTAGGAATGTTTATCGTCGCTTCTATAGAAGCTGGGAACTTCCCCAAACATTTGACTGTTTCCAGAGCAAATGTAGGAACGATACAATGAAGGTATAGGGGAAAAAATTACCATTCACCCTTTCTGACTAAGCTTATACTGCACACTGTTCACTGTAAAATGAGCACTTTCGAAAACTCTGCTTAAGAGCTACTTGTAGGTATACACGTTGTGTAGCGTTACACTTTATGTACAATTAACAGTGTCATGGGCCTCATAACTTTATTCATGCATTGGTCCAGTGAAATTGTGAAATTATTAGAAAAGTAAATATTTTTCAAATATGCTTTTTACTACAGTTTGAGGCATTAAAAAAACGAAATAAATTATTTAAATCGTCACAGATGGCTGCCTAACACTTTTTATTCGATGGAGTTATATGGAACTACTTTCTATCCACGTGACCAACCTTACTGGACGCATGTCACTCAGTGCGCCAGTTAAAATATATGCAAGTAGGAGCTGTGATATTTTTATAAGGTTGATTTCAAAAGTGCTCACTTTATCGTGAACAGCCTTTATGGTAAATTTCCGAATAA
Organism: Dryococelus australis; assembly: GCA_029891345.1. Classification (NCBI taxonomy): domain Eukaryota; kingdom Metazoa; phylum Arthropoda; class Insecta; order Phasmatodea; family Phasmatidae; genus Dryococelus; species Dryococelus australis. The sequence goes on from CM056995.1 coordinate 60,462,277, forward strand.
TTTCTGTCAGCCCTGAACACTGCGAAATGGCATGTGTGTGTGTGTTTGGGGGGGGGGGGGAGTGTATACGTAAGGGTGAAACACAGCAGCGAGTGGGGCCTGACATTCGACCTTCAGCGATCATCTACAGTAGAAGATGGGGAAAACCGCAGCTTCCGGCGCAGAATCCACAGCTGGAGCTTAATTAATAAAATTTCTAACTCTTGTAATCTACCACCCCTTTCTGCGCCTCTGCCGAACTTCAACGTTGGCACGGGAGCGGGGATAAATGTGTAAAATTCGCCACACGTTTATTAAATCGAAACTTTATCTACATTGAAGTTGCACGCTGAGGGAAAAGATTTAGTTGTAGATGCAAAATAAATTTGCTTGAGAAATACTTCTTTACAACGAACAATATTTTTTTCGCCCAACTAATATGCTGTTGTTCTAAAATCTGCGTTAGCTGACTCGAAACAGATAAATAATTTTAAAAATATATTTTGTTTGACCAAACAGTTATTTAATCGTTCCAACATCATCTAGCCAAATATTTTACAAGCACGGACAAATAATTGGTTTGATTACCGTAAATGTTACCACCATGCTTATGATGGCTACTCTCAGCATACAAAATGTAATTGATTAAAGTTAAATTGTTGAATATGTATATGACAAAATTATCTAAATGGTTTATATGACTCCTATAGAGTACATAATTCCAGACACACTGAAAACTTGACCTACTCTAGCACTACTTACGTGCAAAGTTCTTTCACGTATAGTAGTGCTATCTTCCAAAATGACTGACAAGTGACTTTTTATACTAGCTCATTTGATGTTTTCATAGATTATGCCAGCACAAAGTTAAGTTGGAATTGGTTACATGGGTGTGTGAGGATCAGGAGTGGAGTGGAGAGATTTTGGTGGCTCTTAAGACCGAGGTCTCGAGAGCCGATGAGGGTGAAGCGAGGCGACCATGGAGTAGCGCAGGAATGCAAGGGCGGGGGAAATGGGAGAGCCTCGAGAAAACCCACCAACCGGCACGATTCCCAAGTGCAAAAAATCCGGGAGCGACCCCGCCGGGTATCTAACCCAGTTCTCGTAGGTGGGAGGTGATTAGTCTGACCACAACACCACCACGGCCCCCGCGAGGCATGGGGAATGGCCGTTGTGTCTGATTGACTGTCACGTGTTGCGAATTGTTCCTTACTGGTTGGGCTGCCGGGTGGCGAGTAAATCACTAGCCGCTAACTGCACGGCGAACTGCGTTCCATGTTATTTGTCAGTGTAGTCATTTTGCTGGAGTGTGAGGCTAGAATTCCCGATATAATCCATTCGCGGTATCTTCAACCTTTTCTGAAGACCTGCTAAAGTGTTCTACTTCCAGTATATTCCTCCGCCTCATACAAACTAACCTTAAATAAGTCTAGAAAATTACAACAAAGGACAACGCGCCGAATTCGTGAGCACTCAGTTGTAATAATATTTTGCATGAGAACTATTTCTTACTAGGCGCTACCAACACACATGTTTTCTCCCTGTTTTATACATATTTATTAAAAATGAAACATTATAATTAATTAACAAAATAATTGTAAAACTTCATTTTAACGAAACATATTTAGAAAGTGACTAAACACAGCATACATGGGGTGATTTTTCGAAAGTTTGATTCAAAAAGGGTGAAGAAACCGAGAATAGACTATTTAAGCACCCATTTATATTCTGATATTCTTAAGTATTCTGTGGTCTGGCTGTTCGTCTTCCCACTTTCACGCTTACTAAAAGTAGTTCACGATAAAGTGAGAAGTTTTGAAATCAGCCTTTGGAAAGTGTCACTTCCCGGCGTGAACGTATTTTAACGGGCACACTGAGTAGCGTTGGTACTGACTAAGAGAAAGTATTTCCTTATCTTAAAGCTGAATTAAAAGTGTTAGGAAAACATCTGAGAATACTGAAATTATTTGCGTTAATTTCGGTACTTTTAATGCATTTAAGTGTATGATTTAGCAAACCGGTAAAATATGTATACTTTTCTATTGATTTGATAGTTTTACTTAATCGACGCAGGAAAAAAGTGACAAGGCCCATGGTAATGTTAATTTCAAATATGGTGGTAGTATACAGAATGTGCGTAGAAGTAGATCTTAACAGGGCATTTAAAAGTGCTCACTTTACCGTGAACAGCCTTTAAAATAAACATACTGATGAAACCAATGTGCTTGGAAGGAAATAAGTACCATTTGTTCGCCGCCAAAGTAATTTTTTAGTGTTCAGATATATTTTAAAATTAAATTACGCCCAGCTTCAAGCAGAGACATGTTGTATTCAAATGTTCATTCGGGGAAATATTTTTACCTTCTGCTTCCGGGGTAGGGAAGTGGAACAATGAGAGCGGCAGCGTAATAAACAACTGTAAATAAATAACTAGGACGGGACAGGCGAGTGTTTTCGACAGTGTTGACGTTGGCATTAACTGCGAAGTCGCATTAGTCGTCGCTCCCTCGTGCACCACCTGTCAATTAGCGGGGTTCATATGGCCGGTCGACCAATCGAACCGCAGCAACGAAAGTTATCGTGTCCCTGGCAGTTCGGCCTGTAATTTCGCGGCCTGCCCTCCGCGAGTCTATATCAAGAGATGAATTGACGATCACCGACGCATTCCCCCCTATTCCCCCCCCACCCCAGTGTTGTCGGTTGGTTCCGAACTGTAGCATATGTTGATGTGCGTTCGACTGTACGCCAGTCAAACGCGCTGACGTCATCACGCGATGCTATTAACGGCCTTCGCTTAGCGCCTCAATGGGCTATCAGGGAGACAGCCTGTGAATTATGTCAGCCGAAACTTAGTCCGGCACACAAGCCCGGAGTTTGACTCGAACTGGTAGCCATCTGTGTTGCAGTTCAGAGTACCAATTTCTACAGATAGCCTAAATAGCTTCACTTTCAGGACAATACAGAACATATGTTGTTACCAGACAAGCTATGGGAACTTGTGTCAAACGCCTGTTACTTGAGGGTAATTCGTGGAAATGATTGACTATATCAACAACTTTTTTTAAATTATTATTTTTTTTTAATTTCCGAAGAAACAATAATTACTGAAAACATCAACCAGTGTTAAATTAGGCTCAGTCAGTTCGCATAATTGAACTGGAAAAATGAATTACTATTTTTTAATACGGCAGATGCCTGGTGAATGGTTACAAAAGGCACTGGTCGCGATCTGAACAGTATCAGTTTATTCCATTTCTAAGGCTTCAGGTGCTCTGGATTTAACTCACATTACGTTCGAAACCAGTGCCTCTCCACGGTAATGAATGTTCTCTACAAGTCGCAGACTTTTCCCTTCTGTGTGTGTCCCCTTCTCCAAGTATCCTTGAAAGCCCTGCTTAAGATCTACTTGTTGGCACTGTGTGTATTCTTCCAGCTTATATATAATTAACATTACCATGGGATTCGTCACTTTATTCATGAGTCGGTCAAGTACAACTGCGAAATTATTACAAAAGAAAATATTTTGCAAATTTGCTCATTTTTGCACTTTGATGCATTAAAAAAAACGGAAGTGAAAGAAATAATTTAAGTGATCACACATGGTTACCTGACGCTTGTTATTCCACTTTAAAATATGGAACTACTTTCCATTCATCGTTACCAACTTTACTTGGCGCATGTCACTCAGTACGCCCGTTAAAATATATGCAGGTAGGTCTAGTGACATTTTTCTAAGGTTGATTTCGAAAGTGTTCACTTTATCGTGAACAACCTATAGGTGAGTGAATGAGTGAGTGGAGAGATCTGGGCGGCTCTTTACGTCGAGGTATTGAGAGCCGACGAGGGAGAAGCGTGGTAAGAATGGAGCAGCGCCGGAATGCAAGGGTGGAGGAAACGGGAGATCCCTGAGAAAACTCGCTGACCAGCAGCTTCGTCAGGCCCAATTCCCACATGCTAAAGTCCGGGAGCGGCCCCCGCCGGTAATTGAACCCGGTTCGCCAAGGTGGGAGGCGAGTAGTCTAACCATTACACCACCGCATGTCCTTGTGCTGAAATTGCTATCAGCTTCTATTTTACATATCGTGGAAAGAATTAAAAACATGCAGAAAGGTATTGTCTAAGCAATGCTTTCAAATTGGCTTATATATAGGTTGTTCATGGTAAAATGAACACTTTTGAAAGCGCTGATTAAGATGTACTTTTATGAACGTTTTGTATTCTTCGCCTTATGTAAAATTAAGCTTGTCATGGGCCTAACCACTTTATTCATGTGCCGGTCAAGTTAAACTGCAAAATTATAAGGAAAGTAGATATTTCACATATCTGCACATTTTTATACTTTGATGCACTTAAAAAAAAAAAAAAAAAGCAGAAAGCGAAATAAATAATTTGAGCTATAGCAAATTGTTACCTAACTCTTTTTATTCGATGTTGAGATATGAAACTATATTTTCTCCATCGCTAACAACTTTACTGGGCGAAAGTCACTCAGTGCGGCCATTAAAATATATGCAGGCAGGGGGAAGTGACTTTTTCCTAAGGTCATTTCAAAAGTGCTCATTTTGTCATGAACAGCCTTTATTGGCGAACAACGTATAATAAAACAAATTTTACGGTATGCTAGGACGCCAGAGGTGAACAGTGTTGGCCGGAGAGTGAGGAGGTAGGGGGCCGACCGTAAATACAAAGCAAGAGCGGATGATTCTCAGGGCGTTTGATAGCTCCCCACAGCTCATCATTCCCACGGCAACCGCGTTAGTTATAGCCCCAATCCAGCAGGATTAACTGCGTATTACGGTAAACAAATGCCCACCCCACGAGCCGTAACAATTTAGTAGTTGCTATTAACACGTGCATGCGATTCTAGTACGGTGCACGATACACGTGCAGCAGTTATCAGTCCATGTTTCCATTTCATTTGCTCGCAAATGGAGGAATTAATGTGAACTACCTGTCATTTAGTTAGAAAATAAAAAAGAGAATGACGAAAAAAAAAATACTTTCATGTAACTTGAGAGAAATTTTACTCCCATTATTCTTGAACGAGCAAGCGATGGAAATGTGTGTCGCACAAATTAGAGATCATTTAAAAGAATCATTATTCTGGTCACACGATGTATGAAAATGCAGCACGATGAAAAATATACTCAAAATACACAGGTGTACACGTATTTTAAGAAAAAAATTAGTTTCGCTTCGATAACATAGACTACAGATAAATTACACGCTGTTGCCGAAAATCAAAACTTTCAACATCCCTTATCATTGGAGCAAGTGATTTTTAGTGAAGAAAAAAAAAAAAAAAAAAGTAAGCAGTAGATTTCGATACTGTAAGCACCCAACAGCAATTAGTCTATTGCTATTGTTTGCTGTTGCCATTCTTTGCTGTCTGCTTGAGAAGGTGTTTTCATATCTGACCGGGCCAATCACAATTCGGCAACATCGGCACGGCTTCTACGTCACTCCTGGGGGCTTATTCTAAGTTTTCGTTCCGATGAAAAAAGTAGCATCCATACAATGATCAGTCCCCACGAGCAGTTTACAGGCTAGAATTTCGCGGGTAAACCAATATGGCGGGCGTCGGTATTAAATGTGGCCGTGTATTTCAATGATACGGAAATAAATAATCTGTAGTATAAAGTTAGTGCAGCACGTGTTTGTGTTGTATGGCGTTATAATTTTCCTGCACGTACATTTACGATACGAATAAGCATGAAAATATTGGTTATAACTATTACAAACGTGCATCACGTACGTTTGTCAAACGTTGTTGTACGCGTGGGATGTTATTACAAGCGCGGAAATATACAAAGACTCAATTGTAAATATTTATTCAAGAAACTATTATAAACATAACTTAAATACGCCTTTATTCATCCCTTGACAAACATGTATTCCGTGGTCTAGTTTCCACGGTTTAAGATCGAAACTCTCCTCCTGCATAACTTTTACTTCGTCTAAATATGTGAAATACAGTTATCTGATGATATGCGGTAAAAACATTATTAAAAAAAAAATCCTATAAGCTATGTACATTTGTATTTTGGCCCCTATTAGCCTACAGTTTGAAATGTTTTGGGGCTGGCTCTGTTATAGTCTATAGTAGGTTAAATTTTGACAGTCCTAGAAAAGTAGCACTAATTTATCCTTTCACCAGAGCTGTTTTGTCAGTGAAGAAAGAGACATTTTTAAAGAATGTTTACGTCCAATGCACACTTGCATTTCCTCTTTCTTCGTGTTTCCTGTTGTGAGAGGCATTGAAAGACCAACGTTATCTAACTTCAATACAGTAATTAATGTAGGATATTATAGCTAGGTTGGCATTCAAAATTGTTTTATTTTTGTAATTGCCAAGTTAAATTTGTTATGATTCTGTTATCGGTAGGAGGGGGGGGGGGGCAAGCTTTAGGTTTTACGTCTCCCTGAGAAGAGATTATTTTGATGTTCTTACGAGTGTGTGGTATTTTGATTTGCATGTGGTTTTGATGGAGCAGTGGAAAATTTTGCTCGTATTGAAATAACGTTATAATTATTTAACTTCGATAATTTTATCTTAAAAAAACAGGATACATAGGCCTATATATTACTGTCCGTATTTGTACAGATGCAGCAATACACACACACACACTTTTTGACCAAATACTATAGATACCAATACCAGACAGCTGGCGATTTACGTGCAAAATGTGATTGCCCTGCGCTCTGCCGGCTTGAGGTGGCGAAACATTTGTTTACATTTACCGCCCTATGTTTTAGACTGGAAATCTCTTATGTTTTATATAGTTTTAATGATTTGCTTTGACCGAACTTAACCTTACACTCGTTGAATTTACGATATAGACAAATAAACCAATATTATTCACTCACTACAAAAATATGGAAAGTGCAGTTTTTTCAGGTTCAGGCCACGTGCATTTCAATAATTATATTGACTGTTTACAAACACATTTACAAAACACGCAAACTTACTGTTTGTAAAATTCGCAATCTCTTGAAGAGGAGTTTTTCCATGGCTCTGCAGTACACTTCGGTGGACACCAAGGTTAATAATATTAATATAACCTATTTAAGAAGTGTACATACATTTCTTTGTTATTCAGGACAGTTTAACGTGAAATCTATAATTAACATCTGCTAACATTCCTCCATTTGGTCTTCGGCAAATAATTTATTTTCCATATACACAAATAGTTTGCTAAACACACGGGCCTCGTCCGTAACACGTAAAGATCTATATCTCACAAAGGAAAAAAAAAAAAATAATACTGTTCTACATGGCCACCAACCACAGTTTCTTTAACTCCCCACAAAATCAACTAAAAGTGTACACTATTATTTTCTTATAAAACACATATTTTTGATCATATACAATTGTTAACGAATTAAAAAATATAAATCTTACTATTTGTGTCTAAGTAATGTTTTTTCAACAGATTTGTGAAATTTTAAAACAAGCAATTCTAGTAATATTTTGTTGGTACGTTGTCGACCATGCGCAGAGAGACGAACGTTTGTCTAGCTTGGAGTTGGGAAGTAGGTAAGTCGAAGATTCCCGATTGCGCCCTCGTGATAATCGACTGATAACTCTTAATACCGTTTTGGATCCGACGAATGTTTTGTTGGCTGCGAGACAGTAGGTTCATGACGGCGTGGGCAGTTACCGACGAAACTTAGAATAAGCCCCCTGTGCTGACAAACACGCGTGGAAACGAATTCCAACCAATTAATATAGATAAACGACCCAGCAGTGTTTTGAAATATAACTTGTCTTGAAATCATTTCGCGAAATTTCACTACCCCTACTCATCATGTTATCTTTCAAATAACAAAAGTTAAACTTATTACTACTATAGACTTTCACTTTTATATGCACACAAAATAAAGACATTTTCGGAACTATTTACTTCATAACAGCAACGAGGGGTATTCATAATTCATATCGCAGACCTACTGACAGTTCAGGTAACGTCAATTAATTAATTTTTTTAACTCTGTTTAAAATTCAAAACCTGTTATTTAAAAAGTTATTAAGTTGTTAGATAATAATTGCCTTCTTATAAACGGTTAAATATGTAACATTCGTTAGCTACGGTTCGTATAACTTAGATTGTGATAAAACTCTCTGCGAGATTGTTTTCAAAACTGCTCATTATACCGACAACAGCCATTAAAATAAATACTTTTCACGATAAAGTGAGTACTTTTGCATATATTTTAACGGGCGCTTTGAGTGATATGAGTCCAGTAAAGTTGGTAACGATGGATGGAAAGTAGTTCCGTAATTTAACGTCGAATAAAAAGTGTTAGGTAACCATTTATGACAATTTTAATTAACTCTTTCACTTTCCGTTTTTTTTTTTTTAAGAATGGAAGTGTAGAAATGAGCATATTTGTTAAATATTTACTTTCTAATAATTTCACAGTGTCACTTGACCAACGCACGAATAAAGTGATGAGGCCAATGACAATGCTAATCTTACGTAACGCGGGGGAATACACAACGTGCATACAAGTAGATCATGAGCAGGGCTTTCAAAAGTGCTCATTTTACCGTGAATAGCCTATACCTATTTTTACACTTTAGTGGTTGCACTTAGTGCCCGGAGTGTGAAAGTAGCGTGGTAAGAGTAGGTATTCATATGGAAGCAAAATATATTGTCCGTTCCTTTAGTGTGGGCTGGCTACTGTGTGTCGCGAAAGATCCTCTGTTGACTGGGCTATTGGCTGGCCGAGTTAGTCGCTAGAAGCTGATTGGCGAACGGTCTTCATACATAGTGCTGGTCGATGCCGCCATTTTAGCTGGTGTGTGCGGCTCTTTCATCTCTGTATTCTTATGCGCGCTTCTCTTTCGCACGTGGGAGTCGTGCCTCGTTTCTGGGCCGTGGACGCACGAAACAGTAGCAACCTTGACACTTTGAGGCCAGCAGACATTTACAAGACAACAAAGATAACTTAGAAGTGAGTTATTTATATCCCAGCACCGCAGGAACACCGGTTCTATTGGCCTCTGTTCACTACTGTTCTAGTGCAGGCCAACATGACAATGGACACGCTGACTGTGCTCTACAACGTTCATTATTGGCTGGTCACTAAGGCGCTGAGTTGATTTTGCCCCAATCAAACTTCTTTATTCGTGTAAGGTGCTTTACAATCTCCTTTTACGGAGATTTAACGAAAATAATTTTGTAGTCAGGAAAGTTATTGCTACAGAGCTGTAGAGTTCTTGTTAGATACTGAAACACAGGTACTACAACGACTGCATGAAAGTGCTCATTTTCTCTTCAATAACAAAGACATTTTCAGAATATTTTCGCTCGAGCTACACTCCAGCGTAATGGCTGTTAAATCGCCTACATTTGTTCTGACTTTTTAAGATATCTTGCAGTTTTGCGATACAATATAAAAAAATATAAAAAGAAAAAGAAACGGCCAAATCAGTTTTAAAAATAACTCTGGCATATCGTTTTAGTAGAATTATCAGCATTTCTGCCAAACAAATTTTAAAAATTTATACTACCAAAATGTTTGGTTTCAGCTGGTGTTTTTTGAACATTTAAGATCACCACAAAGAAAGTTCTTTCAAGTGTGGCATTTTGTTCGCCTGCTATTATGGTTTAACTTCTTGTTATTTTGGATTTCAGTTTTCGTGTAAAACTTAAAATAAATTTATGGGCCAACCATTGGTAGAAATTTTATTTAAATTTTTTCTACGTGTTTTAATGACAATAACAATTAATTTGAACTGCAGCCAAACATGATAAATACGTAAAATTTATCAATTTTGTTTGTCAATTGTATATAAATTAAGAGTTCAAATATTTTATGTCATTAATTTTAGTAAATATATTATCCGTGTATTTCGATACTTTTATTAAACGTGCAATTTGGTGTAATAAAACAGACTTATAAAATATCCAAAAACATTAATTAATTAATGGTATGTGAATAGCCTTAATGTTTTGCGCCCCTTAAAGCCAGAGAGAAGTTTGAGAAGGAGGCTTGTCGTATTGTGCAAAAACAACCACCCGTTCGCAGAACCCTCTCTTGGACTTCCGTCCTCGCGTTGTTAAAAAAAAAAAAAACAAAAAAAAAAAAAAACAGGGGTGTACAAAACAGAAAGGAGATGGAAGACTTCTTTCTGTAACTACGCGTCAAAATTGAGCCCCCTTTGTTCCCTCTACCTGGGGTAGTTTTAAATGTAGACACGATTTTTATAAAAAAAAAAAAACTTTCATGCATTTTAATAATTGTTAGAAAATAATTTCCTAGTAGATTTACTTAAACCCCATTAAATAAAGAAAATTCTAGCGTATTTAATTCAGTCGGCAAACTCTGCATCAAACGGGCATAAAATATCTTAGCGTAATAGTGGTCACATTTGGTATATTGGTATTAAACTAGGCTATGGTTCGAAAGCGTGTATACTTTTTTAAATACAGGGACCCAGCGAGATGGCGCAGTGGTAACTCACTGGACTCGCATTCGGGAGGACCCGGGTTCTGTTCCCGGCCCAGCCATCCTGATTTCGGCCTTCCATGGTTTTCCGAAATCACTCCAGGCGAATGGTGGGATGGGTCCCTAACAGAGGCCATGTCCGATTCCTTTCCATTCCTTCCCCAATCCCTCTTCCCTATGCAACCTGCACCGTCTCTAATGACCTCGCTGTCGACGAGACATTAAGCCCAATTACCTATAATACAGGGTTATCTTATGTTACCTTCAGTACACAGGATCATGGATTCGAAGCATAGTTAGTTCAAATTCTAGTTCATCCCCCGTTTAGCCTCCTGGGGACATCAAGAGAAAATATTACAAAACCGAAGTGGTCGGTCTGGGCAATATTATTTCTTTCATAGAGTTGCGAAAATGCCTTAAAAACCGGAGCATATTTTGTAACAAGCCCTTTCAAAAAATCTAAGGAATGTTTACGTGTAAGAAAAACGCGAGTCTGTAGTTGGAGCAAGGTCGACAGGAATTCCCCGTGTAACAATTTAATCAACACCTTAAAACACTGGCGACAGAGGTTGGCGCGGACAGGGAAGTGGTATTCAATGAGTTGGAAGCCGGGATGAGTGGATGTTGCAGGGGGTTGGTGTAGAGGGGGTAAAAAGGGGAGGACCCCGGCAGTAAATTACTCGCTACGCATTCTCGCGCGGCGCTGTGCGATAAGGTGGTGCCAACATCCCCGCCCACCACCCGGGTAGTGGTTGGGGGGGGGGGGAAAGGGGAGATCTAAGAGAACTGGTGCTAGCAGGGACGACGAAGGAAGTGGGGGAGAGGTAAGAGAAGAGGAAAGCGAGGACGAAGACTCTCTCCAAAACTCGCAGTGTACACTCTCCCCCATGGTCTTCGTCGCACAGTGTCGTGATCCAACACGTTGTTACTCTTGCTGCCCTGATCAAACAACCGCCTTCTCCTTGGTGGGCAAACAACCCTTAAGAAGCACCCCCATTTAGGAGAAGGCCACTAGGTTTACGAGACTTAGGGGTGGGGCGGCCGTCGAAAACTATTTCAGTAAGCTCGACAATATATCGGGGGGTCTCTGCTCTACTGCATCCTATAAACCTGTGATAGTGAAAATGACTTGACATCAGTGTAATAACACTTGAGTCCTAATGAGGAATCAGTGGTAGCTTAATGATTATATAGTGGCTGATGTAGGTAGTTGGGCTTAACGTCTCGTCGACAGTGAGGTCATTAGAGACGGTGCAAGTTGCACAGGAACGGGAAGGAATCGGCCGTGGCCTTTGTTAGGGACCCATCCCATGATTTCGGGAAACCATGGAAAATCGAAATCAGGATGGCCGGACCGGGAATCGAACCCAGGTTCTCCCGAATGCGAATCCAGTGTGTTACCAGTGCGCCACCTCGCTCGGTATATAGTGGCTGGCCCTAGCTACTTTAATAATGATTCATTAAACTGTTCTCAGTCTGCAGTAGCTCGTTTACAGGCCCTCGGTGACTTATGAAACTGAGTCGTGTTGAAAGTGTAAATAAATCGCAATGAGTATATCACAGATTAACTGCGAGGCGTGGCCTGGAGTACGTTTAAATGTTATTATTCTCAATTATGGCCTGTTTAAGAAATAGTATTGCAGTCTACAGACGTAAGTTAAGGTGGCCGCCTGGCTGAAGGAATTTTGCTCGTGTGAGACCTAAAAGCGTGGGAGCGCTAAGAGCGACCGAGACATGCGCATCACCTCTCTCATGACCTCTACGCGCAGAGCACTGAACTGGCGTGCAGTCTTGCCGTCGATAACGCACCTCGATGAGACTTTCAGAGGAGACCCTACCATTTTTTGACGTAATAATAAAAATAAAGGTTTGATGTATGTCGCTATTCATTTTTTAACGTTTTGTACCGGAATGTCCATACCTAGAAATGACCGTGAAAACACACGTTTGAGCCATTTTCCCTATCGCAAAAACATGCTTTAGAGAGAAATGTAGGAACTGAAAAACGTATACAGACGCATAACATTTCTTAAATGCTATTCGTAAGCAGACCTACTCAGACATGGATGATTTTTTAATCAAACGTTTCCTGCTGGAGCTCTGCACACCGTTCGGTGGCCTAATCAGGCGACCATCTTAAGCGGGATTTTAAGCTTATTGATGGAAAACTCAGACATGTTCCGGTCTGAGTGCAGTGTTTTACGAACTTGCTCCTTTATGCGCACATTTTCGCAATACTCACTTAACACCGCATGCCTGTGAAGGGAGCTAAAAGAATATTTACAAACATCTAAACAACACATCCACTTGTAGAGGTAACTAATAACGAAGTCAGGAAAAGTAAGAAATAAGGGTGAATATACATAGGAAAGTATAATTGCTGTACACCGAGGGCGGACACAAGATGGCAGAAAAACCATATGTAAACAATGAAATATGGCGGGAATAGGACTCTGTGCTATTAATTATATTATAAAAAGTAGACAGAATGCACACGTACTCATATGGTGATACTGGCCCCTGATGAAGCCGGTCTAGCTAGAGAAACGTAGTGACCGCGCATCCGCGTGGAAAATGTATTCGTTCGACTTTTGTGTGTGTGTTTTTGAGTGTGAAAAAGTAAGCATGCTTGAAGCTAAATATAAATTAAAGTCTACTTTCTGCACATTTCAGCGCATATTATATTCATTAATTAAATCAATTCTTTACGTAAGTATTTTATGAAGCAACATTGATGTGTTTGGAGTTGTAATTAGTTGGTCGGTTATCGCCTACTTATTTATAACTCGCCAAAAAAAAGTATCAGAGACAAAGTTTGTGCATAATTTATTGTGCATGTTATTATCCTCTCAAATTTAACTGAAAGTAGCAATTTTATTTCCCGTAGTTGTTTGGGCATTTTTTTTTAAATAATTGTGTTTTTTTAACATAAACACAAAAAACAGTGGTTCATAAAACGCAAATTTATTGATCAATCTTTTATCATTGATTTTGGGTCATTGGATAGGAAATGATTACGTTCTCGAAATACAATATACATCGGTGTAAAATGAAAAATGCACGCTACTTAAGCGGTGACGTAACAAACCCCATTTGTGCATGGGGCACTGGTAGAGGGCAGTACATGCAATGATCACCAGTGCTGTGATGTGGACAAAGTGGGAATTGCATACTAGGCATAACATCCCAGAGCCCAATAAAACTGTAGTTGACTCGGTGGAAGGGTAATCTGTTGTTTCAAACATCGACCTGTGTTTAGTGAGCACTGTAAATATTCCACAGCGGCATAGACGACAACACCGTGCAATTAACAGACTTTAAACGAGGTCGTATTGTGAGCCTGAGGGAGGCTGGATGGACCTTCTGAAGAATTGCCCAACGCGTAGGACGTGAAGTGTTACAAATCCGCTGTGCATCGTTAGTGGAGCCGGTGTTCGAACGATGGTGCACATGCTCGTCAACCTGGTTCTGAACCGCAGCGGCATACAGAATCCCGCCTGGACCGCCGCATCAGACGAGCAGCCATTGCTGGTCGCACATATTAGGACCTCTGTTGCACCTAGGGTGTCAGCTAGGACCTTCACTAGAGGCCCGGAAATTTCACGGATTCTTCAGAGGACAAGCTAGACGTCAAACACGCATGCATTTAACTTTCTTTTCTAATTGGATCTCAGTTTGTAAGACACGCTCTGAACGAATTACAGCCAATAACTAACAGGCAATGAAACAATGACCGAAGCCCATGATCATTGGTCTGGGGTAAAGCTGGATTATCAGCCAATGAGCAAATAACTGAGGCTCGAGTACACAAAGGATTGTGGAGTCTAGCTTGTAGCCTAATGAATCCGCGAAATTTCCAGGTCTCTAAACCAACCATTTGCTGGACGCTGGGCTACGATCAAGTGTGTCGCTCGCCAGGCTTCCTCTCACACATCATCACCGTGCAGCCCGCCTTAGATGGTGTCGTGAATGACGGAACTGGAGGAATGAGTGGTACGGAGTTGTGTTTAGTAATGAGAACAGATTCTGCCTTGGCGGCAGTGACGGACGTTCACGAGTGCGGCGTCGACCAGGAGAGCGGCAACAACAAGAGTGTATACGGCAGCGACATACAGGACCATCTCCTGGCATCATGGTCTGGGGAGCAATAGCCTACAATGACCGTACGCCTATCGTGTTGAGTGAACACCGAAATGGGAACACTACATCCAGAACATCATCAAGCCCACTTTGTTGCCGTTCATAGAACACCAAGGAAATGTCCTCTTCCAGCAGGACATACTCATGTACACACTTCTCGTGTTACCCAACGTCCTCTCGAAGGTGTTCGTCAACTTCCCTGGCAAGCTCTATCACCCGGCTATGTCCCCCATCGATATTGTGTGGAACACGACGGGACAGCGTTTGGTGCTGTTTCGAATACCGGCAACAAACCTCCACCAATTGCAACAATAGATGGAATTAGCGTTGAACACTATTCCTTCAAGGTGACACCCGACACCTTTACGATGGCTTCTACGCCCGACTGCAGGACTGCATCATCGATAAAGACTGCTACACAAGATACTGACATTTCAAGAGTTCAAGAGTTCAGTTCAAGAGAATCTGTAGCCTCTGTCCATTTTCCACCAGAGTAGTTTAAAGTGGTCGTTTTAAAATTTGACATATTTTCCCTCTTTGTGATACCTACTCGTATTAAGCTCAGACAATTTACAAAACAAGTAGTTAATTTTAACGTACAGTACTCTAATACAGCAAATTTATATTATTTCTATGATTGGTGAATGTAAGAAAAAAATTGCATTACGAAATAAACCCCAGCACCATCCAAAAGGAACCAGCGGTAAATTGGTTCCGACATTATTTGCATGACTACTCAGCATGTGGCGAGTGCTCGGTATAAATCGTATACCTATACTATCTAAAATAACTTGTTTTAAATTAATACCAACTGCCATAAGCGAATTAATTACTAGGATAAAAGTAACAGTGGCTCAAGTATATGTTGTTTGTAACACTGGCTCTCCAATTTCACTTCATGGTGCTTGATTTTGATGTTGCTTCCATAGTCAACCCACTCTCTGCCCCCTCCCCAACTTTGAAAAATGCGCTTACTAATTATTACACAGTGACGAAATGCGTTCGTGGTGCTTCATGTAGACGTGACTCGTGCGAGGTGGATACAGCAATCTCTCCCCCCTCCCCATCTGATCTTGCAGGTAATCACTTACGACCACCACACAGTCAAATCGCCTCACCACCACAACAAATAACCATCGCATCACCACTATGCCAGCATGCCATCATACACCATCACACCACATAACCACCGCATCACCACTAAGCCACCACACCACCGAACCACACCACCGCACCACACCACTGCATAATTACTAAATAATAACATCATCACCGCACAACCTTACATTACCAGCACACGCCACTACATTACCAAAATACACCACTATATTACCAGCACACACGACCCCACTACCGCACACACCACCACATTACCAGCACAGACCGCCACAATTACCAACATACACCACCACAAACCAGCACACACACCCACATAATCAGCATACGCCACCACATAATCAGCACACACCACAGCATAATCAGCATACGGCACCACATAATTAGCATACACTACAACATAATCAGCACACCCACTACATAACCAGCTCATGCCACAACATTGCCAGCTCACGCAACATTACCAGCACATAACTACATCACCATAATACCACCACACCAACACAGCGGTGGAATTTCCATCTTACGACGATCTTTCCAACACCAACGATTTTTGAATGGCACATTTGATCCCCAATTTTTATTTTATTCCTACTTGACTGGATTCTTCTATGTTCTTCAAGTATGACTTTTTAAGCCCTTTTGGGACGTAGCAAAGATTTGGAAAAAGGCAGAAAAGAATACACAAAGACGGTGAACACCAGACACAAAATTTAGAAAAATTCCCATTTATCAAACATATAAAATTATACAAAAGGAATTATTATCATATTTATAATACAGCTTGATGCTGCCAAACTGGGGGAAGGCACGAAAATGTACTGCAACATACAGAAAAACAAAGGTCTTAACCTGTCCCAACGAAATCATAGCAAAGATAATACACTTCTCACAAAAAAGCAGAAAAACCGTAACTAGCAACCACTAAAAACAGACAACCATGGAAAAAAATCTACATTAAAAAAATCACTATGATTCCCTCTATTGACAGAGAATAGAAAAATGCGGTAACTACCACTCTTCAAAATGGGGAAACACATGATTCATTGCCCAGAAAAATCACATCTTACAAAATCTATTAAAAAACAGCAATTTATGATAATATTGATGACGAAGAATCACTTCCCCCGAATATATAAGAGATGCCAGAAAATTAAAACTATTAAACTTCCAAACGCATTGAAGACATAAAGATTTCTACCATTCCACATTCCAACTAAGTAATCTACTAATTACCAGGGCAGCGTACTAAAAACAACGCACAAATAATTACTTAGCTTTTCAACTTCGAAAATTGCCGCGCCTAGCGTCATGAAGCCTAACTGCGGATTGCGATCTCGACGTCATCCCTTCCCCAGTCAGCCCGCATCACTTGTAGAGGAAGACTGCACGATTATTCAGGCTGGCGTACGCTTATTTATACGCCCGAAAATGCAGCACAAAATATCAAGGAGGGGCAAGAACGTACAAGGAGTGTATGGAACATGCCAGACGTACGCGTAGTTCCGAATGCTGGCATATTAGATTTTTCACTAGAGCTGTGGTTATCTGAAGCGGTCACCCGCTATGAATTAGATGTAATTTATTGCTAAACGAGTCCGAATTTCAACGAAACCAGGCATGCACGTTGTTACGAAGACATGGTCATGTTTTAAGTGTAGAAAGGGCTTGTGTTCTGACGACAGCAGTTTTTAAATGTTAGGCATGGTTCGCCTTCCGCGTTCATATCAAGCGAGTGTGCCAAGACTGTAGTATTCACATGTAATCCCGCGAGCTTCTTCTTTTGGGGAAGAATTTTGGACGCAGAAGAGGAATAATACAGCGGCGGAGAAGTCTACATCTTTGATTTTACGTGTGCTGGTTCGACTAAAACACTAGATGCTATGTCAACGACGATCGGCATTTTCATTTACAGATAAATCTGAACAATTTCAACTGTATGCAGCTCTCTTTGATTAAAAATTTTATTCTGCACCACTATTAAATTATCCTTGTTTTTCAGTTTGCACAAACTTTACCACGAACACTCTGTAATGTTCATTAACATATTGTCCTGGTTCAGACGTAAATATTGGCTAGCTAGTGTCGGCATATGTCTCTATATAAGTTGTTGATTTGTAAAGTAAACCTATCCAATTATGTTATTAAGTAAAATAAACCTATCTAAGAATGTTATTAATTGAAAGCATAATTTTAATTTTACAATGCACAGTTAAATTTGAATATATAACCTGCTCTACTATTCTCAAACACTGCTTCATACATTTTATTTCATCTTGAGCGAATCAGAGCTACCGCTGTTTCACTTACAGTAGTTATTCAGTAGCTAGCTGTTGTGTGTTTTTTTTTATTTAGTAGTGCAACGGTTACGTAAGTATCTGTCAGGTTGTATATCAGAAGCTGAGGGTTGGTAAGTTCTTACTGGTGGTCGCATACGTGGAATGCCTTATTTCCACTCATCTATCTGTCTGCACTGTTAGCCTGGCAAGAAACTCACATGAGACATACGCTATTTATTATTTATTGTTACATTACAACAGATTTTGTGGTCAGAATTTCTGTAAATCGAACAATTTTACACAGTGTTCACAAACTTACAATTTAAGTAATTATCCTTTATTATATGGCTGACTTGTAGTAACATCTAAGTTACAGTCATTACCCTAAAGGAAGCTACTACATTAAAAAACGTTGAAAATTTTTTAGAAAAAACAACGCTTTTCGGTGAGTCATATATCGTTCCTAAATTGTACTCTGCACTTACAAAATGTGTTTGAAATTATTTACGTTGAAGTGGGGAAAATGTTTCCCAATTCGTTTTAGCATCGATTTTATCTGCTTTTATTGAGTTCGCATTCCGTTTTGCGATGTGGGGTGGACAGAAATGTTTTGTCTGCGTCATGGACGTTACGAAAGAACGCAAACAACACTGTTATTTGTGGATGATATTAGTTATTTACGTCAAAGTTCCAAAGCACATATTTTTGTATTAGTCTGCAACTAGCGCGAGCATATAAGCACATACGTACTCTACTAATAAACATTTATAACGTGTTCAGTAACTTCATCGCAGAGAGGGCCATTTGCGTTCCTAGCAGGCATGTTGTGCCGTGCTATGCTATTCTGTATATTTATCCCGTTAAGTTCCTGCTATTTTAGAATTACCAAAGCCATCGCTTACAGTTTATACGAGAACAATATTACCCTAGTTGCAGGTATATGAAAATTCTATTTTCTAGTTTCTTTCGTCGCAGCGATGGGACTGAAATAACAGGCAATAATTTTGTTCTGTCTCTACGACCCTATACGGATTAATTTTCTGACTGAGGATTTTGTTAAGAGCATTGTACGCCACAAAATATTAATAAGCTTTTATGTGGCTTCCACAATTTAAAATTATGAATAAAGCGACTTTCGGATAGTAATCGTTTTCTTTTGCGCCGTTTTGTAAAAATAAGCTTTGAAGGTTTCCGTAATATGAATATTTCGAAATAATCTCCCATAAAGAAGAAACAAAGAAAGCGGGAAAATATTTGTTTGCTGTGCAAAATTATAGATAAATAAGTATCAAATTATAATTAAGTCGTGCCTCTAACCCGTTCAAATGACGTCAATTTTGGTCGTATTTAATATAAGATTTCAACATTAAAAAAAAATACTTTTATATTTGTTTAGATTTGAAAGCAGCGTGCTTTTACTTCAATGCGTATGTACTGCAAATACTGCACAAGAAAAGATACTGTATACACACAAGTACGTCTACATAATACAAATTTTTGTTACTCAAATTCCTAACTTAAAAATTTCTACAAAAAATGTGCGTTCTATTAACCCTCGATTAAATGTTTTATACCTGGAAACTATATTGCAATACAATATACTCGTATGTAGTACCTATTAATCGAAAACTAAAAGCCAGGAATACATAAAATTCGATCGGCATTCTATTCACAAATTTTTGGCTGTCGATCTTGGAACTCCGTCAGTTGTGGTAGTTTCTTTATTTTTCTTCAATTAAAATCTCATTGTAAGCTTACTCCTACTTCTCGAAGGAAAGATAAGTTTACGAGCTCACTTTCCCACCTGTGCATTTGTTCCAGTATTTCGTCCTTAAAACTGTTACGCGCGTTCTCATAATTTTACCAAAATTGTGCCATATGTGCCATAGAAATTAAGGACACTAGTATTTCAGTTTATTTTTCGACCATGTCGGATGCTTATTTCAAAACGATTCACCATTTTGAATTTTTGGTTGACATTGTCTGCAAAAGCATTCAACCGATTCGAACCGAAACTGGTGTGTGCATTTTATAAATGAAGACGAAAAAACTACACTCTCCAAAGTCTCAAGAAAATATATGCCCTAACATTTGCCAGCTTTAATATTTTGTACTAAATTGTTTCGAAAGAGTATTGTATTGGATACGTTTTCAGTTATTTACGTTTTCTATTTGTATGATAAAAATCTATACGCCAAACATGTAAATTTAAGAGATGGTTATATTCCTCATTCAATTCTGGAAATAATGCTTCCGAGCTTATTTGCAAGTAATTTGTAAATACTGATAGCCGACAAAAGTAACAAGGCCTACATCAAAAGATTCTGCACGTACATATATTTATTTTGTATATATATATATACATATATAGAACATATATTTTAGTAGGCCTATATATTTATTAGTATATACTTTAGTAGGCTACGTATAAAAAAGTCAACGGTTTAAGATTAAAACCCGCATTTTACTATAACAACTAAACTAATATTAATAGTATGGTGGAGGGTCCTAACTCCAAAGGAATGCCGCCTATTATAATATACATGTGTGCTAAGGGTCAATTTTTCTTAATTTTTCTCATTTTGACGTGTTTGTAGGGATGCTGGTGGTAGATAGGCGATTTTTACGAATATATTTAATACACAAGAGAAATTCAGTCTTTCAAAGAGTTCTACGAATAAATAAATTACACACATCGAATCGCAAATTTCAACGACTACGTGAATAATAAGTGCAATAACTCCAGTATGAAATTAAACGTAATGTGAGACTCAAACTTAGAAATATAATTTACACAAGAGAGAATTTTCACTATGTGAATAATATCTGGTGCCGACAAGTGCAAACTCACTAAATGATGACAATTACGTGAGTGTGGAATTAACGATCTACAACAAAATGTAACTATAAATTAAACAAACAAAATATATATCGCGCGCCTCTCGCACATACCTTACACGTCCATCTACATGTGAGACTGGTGAGGAGGAACATATTGCATACGCAAAAATAAATTAATTGATTAACACGCATAATAAACACCCCGACAACCCATCCGTCCACCTCGGAGGTCACTCGATGAATTAGTGTATCGTATGAGGTGCG
Source organism: Dryococelus australis (assembly GCA_029891345.1). Taxonomy (NCBI): domain Eukaryota; kingdom Metazoa; phylum Arthropoda; class Insecta; order Phasmatodea; family Phasmatidae; genus Dryococelus; species Dryococelus australis. The sequence goes on from CM056995.1 coordinate 60,483,351, forward strand.
TCTGCTTATATACGTGTAGCGTGGCTGGCGTCTTAATGGTAACTGAGTTGAAATTTACTACTGATAAAACCTATTTCCTTACTTTTAACGATTTGATTCTTCCTACAGGTACGTGAGTGTATAAAAGTGAATTATTTAATAAATAACGTACGTACTATAAATTTTTTTAGTAACTACACTTTGTTCACTAGTTTCATAACATATACTAAAAACATGTACAGTCACATCAAAATATTACACGATTACAAGACTTCGGCTCAGATATTAAAACATGACCGAATGGGTTAATGTCGGTTAACATTATTCACACTCCGGTTAATAAGCTTAATACGACCTTATGGGCAGAAACATGTAATAATAAGAAACACATCACGCAAACACTAGGCAGTAGCACACTTATACCAGCGCCGTGTGGGATGTGGGACTGTGAAGTTTGAAACAGCATTGTTTGTGTCTGTAAATTTGATCTAACAAAGTTATCGTTGAATAACTAACTTTACCACAAAGTGGAAGAACATCTGTCTATATAAAAAAAGAGAGTCGTACAGCAGAGCTTCAGTTACGATGGAGAGGTTCATCACTTCAGTACGCTAATGTTACTCCAGGATATAGGCGAGTGTGGTTTAGAATTGAAGATGAAGATAGTCCACTACAGATACAGATATGCGAAGCAGATGAACATTGGCAATTCTTGTAAATCAGTCCAACAGAAACTTTTAAAGTTTTCGACGTATGTTATGGGCGAAATTATTGTCTTATATATAATTCACGCCCTGACAGCAAACTTCCTTGTAACGAAGGTAAACTAGAATTTGAAGCTCATAGTGCTTACATCACCATACGCAAGTCCTACAAGAAAATCAAATAGATTATGCAGAAGGAGAGTAGTTGCTGTTCTCTTACTACAGTTCGAATGGAACAATGCAACAAGCAACATTATATATATATATATATATATATTATATATATATATATATAATGTTGCTTGTTGCATTGTTCCATATATATATATATATATATATATATATATATATATATATATATATATCGGTGACCAAGAATTTACTTCTCCCTGTGGCATCTGGCAATGTAACATTTTTCAAAGTAAGAACATCTGGCAGACTATACAAAGGAGAGCGTTCAGTATAAAATTGTCAGTCATGGCTAGAATCTTCGACCCTACAGATGTATACGAAGTCCTGCAAATAGGATACAGAAGATATTTCTTCAAACAGTAAGATGGTTTTCTACAAGTTCAAGTCTGCAACGATATAGAACATTGGTACTACACTTTCGACAACAGTCTCGGCATTCACTTTGGTGAAGGCATAGCATGCAACAATTGTGCTGTGAGATATCTTCACCCCGACAGTGACTTGCCAACAGCATTAGAAGAATTGATGATTGCTAGTCTTAGCGAGGAGATAGAAGAGGAACGGGGATATGGAGTAATAGCCTACCAGCTCACAAGACTTCACCAGGGAATCACCGTTTGCTGGAAGGAGACCTGCGATGGGGACATCTACAACTTTATTTTCGAACAAGGAGGAATATTTTATATATATTTATATGCATGTGAAGTGGCTATATCTGAATGATGGTCCCAATGTTCCCACTGTTCCCAATGAAATACAAGTATGCTTTTTTTTTTTACTAAAGGTTTGTATTCTGTAACTTATTGCTTATTATATTCACATCATGTTGTTAAGGAAATGTGAGAGTCAGACATTCATTTCAAATGTACGTATTTCTCTCAAGCTATGACACCACATAGCAAACAAACTGTAACAGTTCTAAATGTCTTGTAAACCAGTACAGACCACACAGAGTAGATTGTAAGCATAATCTTAAGGGTGAACACATTGTAATGTCAAATTGTGAGTAAGATAAATGTTTGAAACATCTTGTTTATAATACAGATACTGTTTTTCCGTATCAGTATTTCGAAGAATGTGATAATAATCTTCATACTTTATATCATTTTAGCAAAAACAAGTTTGATTACACATCTCATACTGGGTGTGATTCGTCCAAATTTTATGTGCATCGAGCAATAAAATTAGCAAAAATAAAATTTAGCCCTAAAACATGTTTCAACTTGCAAATTTAGAGAATGAATTTATCAATATACATACACTGTTCCTTGCTAATTCTTTCAGTCGAGTATTGGATATAATAGTAGCAAAATTATGTATTTTCATCCTGCAAATCATTATGTAAGTACCAAACTACGAAAGTCAATTTAATGTACGCCCTATAGCGCAACTGGCTTTTGCGAGAATTTGCGGAGACTTGCGACAATATTTATCATTTTAAAGTAATTTATTTTCCTCTAGGAGACGAAAAGGGTCACGAACTCATACAGTGCAGTGACAACAAGAAATGTCCAGTGTTTCATATGACTGCAAACACACCTCTTCCATCTAGTATTGAAGACGTATACTCTTATTATGTTGAAGCATATCTTCATTTGGTTGAAAGCATGGTTTCACATGCCCCTACTTGTAAAGACGTTTGTGTGTAAACAGACAGATTAAAACCAGGGCGTAAGAAATGATCACTCCTTGAAAGCAGAGGTGAAGAAGGGGATCTGGATCCAATATTAGGAAAATGAATGAAAACTTTCTTCACTGAAGTTTTAACGGTTTATAAAAAAATATTTGTTTTTAATGAAGAAATGTTCTATAAAATTTGATTCTATGTTTTGTGTTATCCTGTAGTTGTTTCGGAGCAAGGTGTAGTTGTACATAAAGTTTTGGATCTACCTACATATTTTTTAAAATAATTTGTGTGACATCCTGTATTGGTTAATGGGTTTATAGTTTGTATCTTGAAAATGTTGTACATATATTGTGAATTCACGTGTGTTTGAGTTTGTTTCTTGAAAATGTACATGTATTGTGAATTCACTTGTGTTTGTTTAGAATGGAAATGTTTGGAGCAAAATTTCTACTTGCTTAAATATTTTTGAAATATGATATATTTCGTTTGTCGAAATAATAATAACAATAATAATATTAATAAAATATGCCTGTGCAAATTTGTAAATAAATATGATGTAAAATGAACCCCTTTCATATGTTTATTTAACCTATTCCTTATTGAAAGTGAACTTGTTTTGGTAATAAAATTATTTTCTCAGCAGAGAGAGATTTTAAAATTTTCTGTTAAAAAAAAAAATATGTTGCATTAACAAGAAAGAGTCTTGTAAAGAAAATAATAAAATAACTAACATACTATTAATTGGCCAAAAATACTATTCAACTAACAATATAATTGAATATGTTTAAAAAAAAGGTCTGCTGGAAAAAAAATTGTAAATACACATGAAAGTGTTTATTCTTTTGCCAGCTTCTGTAGAGTAATTAGAATATACAAGGAGGCTCTGGGTTCGTATCCTGGATAAGGCACGGTAAATTGAAATATATACTTTGCAGGTTCGATTCCCGGCTAAGATGTGGTTGATATAAGCTGGGTTCAAATCCCACTTAGATCATGTACAATTGTAATATACTTTCTCACTTTCAGTGTTGGATAGCTATAATTGTAATATATATTCTGGCTTCGATTCCTGGCTAGGACTTGTATCATATTAGGTAATTTGTAATTCAGTAATCGTTAACTACATTAACTAAAAGGATTAGTCAATTAAATATAAATTTACAAATAAGTGATAATAAAAACAGTAATCTGTTTGTATATGTAAAAGAGTGTTGAATCATAGCATTAAATTCATTACACCTCGTGATGCAAAAAGTTCGCATTGTAATGACCATTGTTCATGTAAGAAATCATAAAATAAAAATTTATTCAAACCGAATGACTTAAAACCTAACAATTACACATTAAATTTAGTTATAAATGTTAAAATTAAGCATATCAATTCTAAAAAGCTTACTAATATGTGTTAAATAGTTTTAATTTTCATTGAAATAGTTTACAATTTAATTAAAATATCTTAAGATGTGTTATTCGTCTATTTTATATCAATTTCAGGCGAATAGCAATATTTTAATATTGGCAAAAAGGAAGACTGTTGAGGGTATAAATAGGGGTAAGCACCCACTGGAGCTCATTTGCTGTTGTACCTTCATGGGGTCAAGACATCCTCTCTCCTTCAGTGCATAAAAATATACCAACCTTCAGCCTTGTGAACCGGTCTGCGGTGCTAGGGTGTCTAGTTCAACGCCATCGACAGCCCTCTCGCCATTTACCTCTGCCTGTCTTTTCCACAACGGGACTTCGCGACCAAGGAGACCTGCTCGCCCATTGCTTCTGCCACGACGGTGAAAGCAACCCTCCTCGCCTGCTGGAGAAGTCACCTGCAGAACCCGCTTGGGACTGCGATCGCCCGACCGCTTTCTAGGCTACCTGATGGAGTAGGAGCCGCGATGCTCACCTGGTGGAGCAGTCTACCTTTCAGATCGACTGTCCTGGGTTCGGGTTTTGTTCCACACCCACCATGTTAGCTACATGAGTTTGAGTAAGTTAATAACTCCAAATTTAAAAAAAATTAGGTTTTTTTAACTTTGAGTAAATTGCATGAATTTCATTCGACTTTTTATCGATTTGAATGATTGGTTTTAGAAATTGTAAAACAAGTCTTTAGAATCGTAAAATGTTTTATTGAATTGAATTAGTGATCTTTGAAATTGTAAAATAATTCTTTAGAATCGAAAAACTTTTTATCAAATTGAATTATCGGTCTTTTAAATTGAATGATTGGGAATTGAATTCGTAAAACAAGTCTTTAAAATCATTAAACATTTTATCAAATTGAATGATTGGTCTTTGAAATTGAATGATTGGTCTTTGAAATTGAATGATTTGTCTTTGAAATCGTAAAACAAGTCTTTAAAATCGTTAAACTTTTTATCAAATTGAATGACTAGTCTTTCAAATTGTAAAACAAGTCTTTGGAATAGTAAAACAAGTCTTTAGAATCATAAAACATTTTATCAAATTGAATGGTTGGTCTTTGACATTGCATAACAAGTCTTTGGAATCATAAATTTTTTTTTAACATTTTGAATGATTGGTATTTAAAACTGAATGATTGGTCTTTGAAATCATAAAACAAGTCTTTATAATCGTTAATTAATATATGTGGGTGACTGTGTGAATGTGAGTGCATGGCTGTGAGTGTGAGTGCAGGGGAACGGTGATAAAATTTATTTCCAGATGAAATTTTTATGTACATTTGAGTTTATTTAGCAGAGTTGAGAGGGATATACACGTAGATCGCCAGTAGTAGCTGCTGCACTATATCGAATAAGGCCATGTCAATAACACGTAGCCTGGCCCTCTTTTCACTGTTCAAATATTCACGAAGTATGTGAAAAACATTTAGAATGTATTGCTAATTACTCTGAGAAATTTTGGTTAGGTGGATGTGAGTAATAGTGTAGATTGTGAGTGTGAGTGCAGGGGAAAGGTGATAAAATTTAATTCAAGATGAAACTATTATGTACATTTGAGTTTATTTAGCAGAGCGTAGAGAGATATACTGGTAAACCACCAGTAGTAGCTACTGCACTATATGGAATAAGGCCGTGTCAATAACACATAGCCTGGCCCTTTTTTCATTGCTTAAATATTCGCAAAGTAATTGAAAGATATATAGAGTTTATCGCCGATTACTCTGAAAAATCTTGGTTATGTAGGTGTGAGTGAGAGTGTATGACTGTGAGTGTGAGTGGAGGGGAGGACTAGTTGTATGTGCTATATATATATTTTTTTTTCTTATGTTTAAGAACATTGTACTTCTGAAATACAAGTATACAGGATTGTATAGTTGTAAAAGTATTACATGTTTAGTTTTAAAGCATAAAATAATTGCATTTTAACTATTTTTAAGAATTTGTTTAGAAATATAGACAAATTTTATAATTTCATGAGTGTAAAATATTAACTACCCTTGCTAAAACTATCGTTATTAAACTAATTATCTGAAATTTTTAAAAAATGTATTTATAGTGTAAATTTTTTTTATGGCGTACTCTAAGATGTAGTGGCTGTCTGGAAAATTTGGCAGGCAATTTGCTATCTGAACAATTGAGTATTGCCCGCTCAATGTTTCCAGATAACATCCAATTCGAGTTGGCAAAACAGAAAGGGAGGTTTTCCTTATGATTTTGTTAAGTCGCCAGACAGTCTGATGTGCAAGACACTCCCAGAAAAGGACGCATTTCACAATGTGATGAGAGGCCACGGCATTAGCAATGAGGATTATGCTCACACCCAAGCCACATGGGATGTGTTCAACTGCATAAACTTGCTGCAGTATGCCATTCATTACTTACGTGTGGACACTTGTTTGCTGGCTGATGTTTTTGAGAATTTAAGGACCTTATATTTGGCTCATTACGGTATTGACCCCACCATATATGCCACAGCTCCGTCTCTTTCATGGGATGCTTTATTGTCAATTACACGTGCACGGCTAGAGCTGTTGACTGACCCAGACAGGCATCTTTTTGTAGAATGCGGGGTTAGGGGTGGCATTACCCAGGTTTAAAAAATACGTGTGGGAGCCAACAATGTTTACATGGGTGAGGACTATGACCCCAGTGTAGCATCGAAATATATATGTTATTTTGACGTCAACAAACTGTAGTCATACGATGCAGTCCAAGCTTCCAATTGGTAATTTCGAGTGGATTGATGCTGAGATGTTCTCTTCATGAGATTTCGCAAACACGGTGAATGATGGTGACACTTGCTTTTACGTGGAAGTTGTTCTGTCTTTTCCAGAGGAGTGTCATGATAAACTATGTGATCTGCCTTTGGCCCCAGAAAATGGAATACCACCGAACGGCTCGCATGATAAACTTCTTTTAGCACTCGTGCGATGGAAGAAATATGTTATACACTGGGAAACACTGAGGCAGTACTTGATGTATGGGGCCTAACTTGACTCTGTTCATCATGTTTTATGCTTTGAGCAGAAGGCTTGGATGGCTCCGTACATCGAGTTTAACATTGAGAAACGTGTCCAGGCTGCGAACAAATTCGAAAAATCTTTTTTCAAGTTAATGAATAATTCTGTTTATGGAAATACCTTGCAGAATATCCATGGGGAAAGGGACATTAGAGTCGTTTCGAGGTATGACACGATCTATGGGGCTGCAGAGCTGACAGAACGCCCGACATTCCAGGCATGGCAGATTATCGATGAAAACTTGGTCTTTATCGAGATGTCAAGGAGTTCTGATGCATCCAACAAACCTTTATACACTGGTGTTGCCATTCTCGACCTTTCAAATTTAACCGTCTATGAATTTCACTATCAGTACATGTGTACAAAATTTCTTCCTCCGACTTTGCACCTCCTCTATTGTGACACTGATTCCCTAATCTATTCTGTTGCTTATGGTGATATCTATAAAGTAATTACCCCAGATTTAAAGGCTCAGTTTGATACATGCAACTATGTGCTCGATAATACATAAGGATTCCCTTACGAGAACAAAGAGCATCACTGGCTGATGAAAGATGAATGTGTAATGCGAATTAGTAATGTATTCGTAAGGTGAAGGGTGTAAAACCAAATGTGTTGCAATCACTCAGGTATGAGAATAATCGAGATTACCTCGAAAATTGCACAAGTGTTCTGGGGACCCAATATCAGTTTCGTTCGCATGCCAATCAAGTCTACACTGAACGCATAACAAAGGTAGTGTTGTCAGGTATGGATGATATGCGATACATTGAGGTAGATGGAATATCAACCATACGTTGGGGGCACTACAGAATACCGGAGTATATATTATTTTTATTTTCATCCATACAACAGTTTCAGCATCACAATAAATTTATAGATCTCCCAGAACCAGAGCGCCAATGACGTCCATCTGCCACCACCACACGCACTTCCTGTTCCACACTCATTGCAGCTGTCTACAGCTTTCTGCAACTGTTTGCACAGCTGTTGCATAACCATCAATGCTGCTGCTACCTGTTTTCCTAATGTAAGGCATGACATATCTTCAGTGTCAACTCTCTTGAAACGAGTGTCATCGACCCAATTTCCTTTGCCATTTTACAAATAAGAAGAAGAAATTGACGTCTTCAGCTCTGAAATTTGGAATATACGTGTGCGAGTGTGCTGTAAGCACCCATTTATATTGTGCGAGTGTCTGCCAATATATTCCCAGATGTGACACCTTAAAAGAATGCCTTCAGTGCGCATCTGTATAATCTTCTCAAGAGATTGTATATACTTAGGAAAGAGACGACCTCCACATCGATATAAATTGTAAATTTATATATTTTTCTTGATTTTGTTGTTGTACAATACAGTATTAGTGTTAAGATGTACAAATGATGTGCATAACTTTGTCATAGAATATTTTATATATAGTAACAGTTATTTTGTGCACATAATTACTTTGTGACAGGATATTCTGTCCCAAATTGAGAGACAGCAATGGTGTTTCATTGAAGTCTCTTATGTTGCAGTGGGATACCTGTGAGTGGGCAACCCACCCATCATGAGTGTTTGGCAAGGTGCAGTGTTATCAGGACTCGGCTTCTGTTCGCATGCTAAGCTCCTAATAGAGGGGCGAGTTCGCGGCCTTGCCGAGTATTTGTGTTATTGTAGGTGGCATGACGAGCAAATAGATCATGCTCGAGTGGTAAAGAGCATGCTGCTGGCATATAGGGGAAGCAGGGGTCTGGTTCTTGGGAGGGAGTAGGCTTGAGTAGTGAAGGGCAGCCGAAATAAATAGAGGGGCGCAAGCCTTAGTCGGGGAATTCGTCGCCCGCCAGTGAGCGGAGGTTCTTGGGTCTGAGTAATTATCTGCCCTTGGAATGGGATACTGATTCACAGAACCCAAGATAAGTAACTAGATGTCGGGATGCTGGTACAGATCGCCCCGATCGACAGTAGGATGTGGGACTATGAAAATTAACCAGGCCGTCGGGGTTGGACTTAGAATAATGACTGGGAGAATTCGGCTTTAGTGAAAGATAGCAAGGTTCATAGTATCGGGACTTAGAATTTCGTAGCAATATTGTTTCTGGGGCTATGTTGTTGGAACGCCACTATGAGTGAGGACATAGTTTATGTCAGATGGGACCCAAATACCACAGTGAATAATTATGGAGTTTTTCGGAGCTGTTTTCTAAATAGTTTCAAGATTTCTCATCATATCAGCAAGCTGACCCTGAGTGCCAGAAACTCATGAAGGAGATCCAGACAGGAATGGTGACCATGCCATGTTTAAGGGTTTGTTGGGGAAGAGACAGAAGGGAGGAATGTTTGTCATCTTTGTTCACAAGGATCTTAGGAGGGTGCTTTTTATTTATTATCATGAGTCATTGTTTGGAGGACATGTGGGAAGGGACTGTACTATCTCTCGGATTCAGGAAATTTTCGTGTGGCCGGGAATGAAAAGATAGATCGAGGATTCGGTCCGAGTCTGTGGAGGTTGCCAGTTGTCTAAGGCCCGGAACACCTAAGAGCTGTTGGAAAATACTCCATGGCGGTTGCTAGGTTCCCCTGGGAACAAGTCTGCTTGGACATTGTTGGACTATTGCCCAGAAGTATTTCGGGGTTTGTATAGATCCTTGTGGGATTAGACAGCTTTACCATGTTCGTATTATTTTTCCCATTATGATCGGTAAAAACTGTAGAGATTTGTAAGGTGCTGAATACAAGGTTGTTTTCCTTGTTGGGTTCAACAGCTTATTTGGTATGTGATAATGTGGTCTACTTAAACCCCAAGGAGATGAAATATTTATTGTTTAGTTGGGGCATCAGATTGATTTCCACATCACCTTATCATCCTCAGGCAAATAACGTAGAAAGTTACAACCAGAACCTGAAGGTGACATTGCGAATTTTTCAACAAGGGTCACAAAGGAAATGGGATGAGGTATTGAGCTGTCTGGGGTTATGCTTTAATAATGTAGTTATTGAAATGACCAAGCATTCCCCTGCGGAATTATTCTTTGGGCGAAGGCTGCTGCATCCATTCCTGAATGCTTTGTCTCTGAATGGTCCCGAATGTGATGCAGTGGATGTAAAGGAGATGTATAAATTTTAGAATGAAGTAACGGAAAATTTAGAAAGTTACCATGAGGGGTTAAAGAAGAAATACAATTCTACAAAAGGGGATGTTCCATTTAAAACAGGTGATTCGGTGCTGGTGGAAGCACATTTCTTATCTTCTAAAGTAGATTATTTTGCAGTCAAGTTGGCTCCCAGGTGGGTTGGTCCATATAGAATTGTAGCTTTTCTGACTCCAGTAACTGTACTCATGGAGGACCCACAGAATCCTTATAAAACTCAAAAGGCCCATGTGAGAAGTATAAATGCATTTAATTCCTGAAGGTACTTGAGAGTAAGAGTGTTTGATTTGTTTTTAAGGCATTTGTGTATGGAAAAAACCACAAAGCGCCTGTAGTAATGTGTTAAAATTAAAAAAATTTTGGGAGTTTTATTGGTGAATATTTTATTGTATCTTTTAGTTATTAGTAAAGTTTAAGATGTGTTGCTTAAAGGGGGAGGATTGTGACAGAGTTTTCTGTCCCAAATTGAGAGAGAGCAATGGTGTTGCATTGAAGTCTCTTATGTTGCACTGGAATATCCATGAGTGGACAACCTGCCCGTCATGAGTGTTTGGCAAGGTTCAGTGTAATCAGGTCTTGGCTTCTGTTAGCGTGCTAAGCTCCTTTTGGCGGGGCGAGTTCAGGGGCTTGCCGAGTATTTGTGTGATTCTATATGGCATGGCGAGCGAATAGATCATGCTCTGGTGATAAAGAGTGCACTGCTGGCATGAAGGGGAAGCAGGGGAGGGGGTAAGCTTGAGTAGCGAAATGTAGCTGTTATATATAGAGGGGCGGCGAGCCCTAGTAGGGGAATTCGTCGCCCACCAGTGAGCGGGGTTTCTTGGGTCTGAGTAGTTATATGCCCTTGGAGCAGGATGCTGATTCGCAGATCCCAATTTAAGTAAATAGACGTCGGGATGCTGTTAAAGTTAGCCCCTATTGACAGTAGGATGTGGGACTTTGAAAATTAACCAGGCTGTCGAGCTTGGACTTAGACGAATAACTGGGAGGATTCGGCCTTATTGAAAGACAGCAGGGTTCCTAGTATCAGGAGTTAGAATTTCGTAGCAATATTGTTTCTTGGACTATGTTGTAGGAAAGCCACTACAAGTGAGGACGTAGTTTATGGCAGATGGGACCGGAATGCCACATTAAATAATTATGGGGTTTTTCAGAACTTTGACTTTTCGGTGCATGGTGTTAGTGGACTTAGTTGTTTCCTGCATCTGGAAGGAAATTTAATGTGTCTATGTATTCTCCTATGCGGAGCTGGGGGTGGGGAACTTATGAGTGAGAGACAACTTTATCTAAGCTGGTAGTCTTTACGGCATTGGACGAGGAAATGCGAGATGGAGTTTTAAAGCTTAGTGGTGCATTGCAGCGTGTTGGTCTTTGTGAACTCATCATCGTGGTAGACCCAGAATGCATGTGAGGCTCTTGTAAAGGTTGAGTTCCCTACCACGCTATTGACAGTGTGAAGGCAGGAGTTTCCTCAAGTGAGAATCGTTTATAATTCTGGAGACTTTCGAGTCAAGAAGCTATCCGGCAGTTTGAAGTTGGGGAGATTACTTCGAGGGAACGATAGAAGATCGAATCAATAAAGACCAGGACATATTGGTTATAAGGGATGATGTGAGAAAGGGAACCTTAAGGGTGGGTTTTGTATATGTGTGTGGTTCATGGTGTGTTTGGGTAAAGGAGAGGGAAATACAGCCCATTTGTGGGAAAGTGGGGGGATAATATCCTCAGCCATACTCCTTTGCCAGTGGTATGTGTGTGAGAGAGCAATTGAAAGTCAGTGCAGGGTAACCTCGGCTACCGATGAGGATAATATCCTCATGCTGAATTGGCAGTGTGGATAGAGAGTGTGGAGGCCCAGTACCAGCCATAACTGGTGGGAAGAGTATTCCTGGGTGTTGGACCTGAATAGTGACCAGTATGAAAGCTGTGATGTGAAGTACGTCTGCAGGGGTGGTTTTCGTTAATGGAGTTTATTTAGTAACACTGAATTCCTTCTAAGAGACAGACGTCGGCCAGTTCCAGTATTTGTTTTATAAGGGGAAAGTTGTTTTAAAAGATTGTAAGTTTCGTGAAAAGATGGTAAAAAGACCATTTGTGCTGTTTTTTTTATAATTTTAATGGGGTTTTGTCCATGATGGAAGTTTTATGAGAAGCCCTGGGCTTAGTGTTGAGATTAAGTGGAGAAATGTGAAATGACTGTTGTAGCCTTTGTTTTCAAAGTTAAGTTTATGAGAATTTTTAGGGTTGCTTTTGGGGGCCAAAGCACATTTTTAAATGGGCAATATAGGAGCCCTATTTTACTTGGTTCTTTTTTTTTTGTTTCAAGTGAATCTTTAGATTCAAAGGAAGCTAGTTGGAGCTGTCCGCAGGCACAGAGTGGGTTGTATTGTGCATCTCAAGTTTTTGTAAAGGAAAGTTACAGTTGTGAAGTGTGAATTTTTAATCTTTAGTAAATTCTGAAAGAAAAAACCAAAAGGTTTCCTGTGCCGTATGCCTTGCTGTAGTGTAGTGGAATGAACCCAGCACGATCTGGTGAATTCACACTACTTATACCTGGACTTTTTGAGATTTTGTAATTTTTCTGTTGAAACTTAAGGTGACGCCATCCCCATCCTATCCCTGTGATAAAATGAGGTTAGGGTGGGAGAGTTGGGGTAGTGGTTAACCCACCTGACCTGAGGCAAAGGCAGGCTCAACTTGTTTTTTTTTTCTTCATAAAGTGCTTGAAATTTTTTTGGTAATTTAGTCTTTAATTTGTTTGTAAAATGTTACCGTTTTTTAAATTATTGTGGTAATATGTCCTAGTGTGTAAATGTTTGTAACACATTAATTCTCTTGTAAAGTTTCTTAGTAACTATTAACTTGTTTTGGAGAGTACATTATTTGATAAATGTTAGTTATATATGTTTACATGTATTTTTCATAATAAAGTGTTTGATAAATGTCTGTTGTAAATTGAATATTTTTATGTAACTTTGTAAATATTTACCTTATAAGAAATACTTTGAAAATAATATTTTATAATAAATTTTTTTCTATATTAAATTTGAATACTATGAGTTGTTATTTATCAGTTTGAAATATTCCCCATGGCCCCCAATTTTTTCAATAATAATAACTAAACTTTGATGGTAACAGGCCAAGTATATGTCACAAAAGAAATCTGCACTGGAATGAATAAGTTTTTTTTTGCAAAAAAAACAAGGCAGCATGTTAAAACCTTCATTTACTCAGACTGCTTAAATGCAAAGTTTTTGTAGGAGACACAACATATTGAAAGCAAGTCCCTAATACCTATACAGAGTCTGGTACAAAAATACCTCTGACAGTCCTTGCCTACAAGAAATTTTCTCCAGATAAAACTTTTACGTCTACATCGAATAGAATTCAGCAAACATTTTAAACATATAGAATTATTCATTTTACATGCACACAGATTATAGCTCTTCAATATCCAACACGATGATGTCTGGTGAAGAAATCAAACATAAAAATTAATGTATTTAAAGTGTATTTTCAATAATAAAAAAAATTATACTCCGTAACAAACATGAATTCTTATGCTTGCAAGAGTCTGACCTATGCTCCGACACAAGTAGATTATTTTGAAACAAATCATTTTGGGTAAGATTTTCTATCGTTAATTACTTTCTTGTACATCATTATATATTTAACCTATCAAAATATACACATGCTATTGTGTTAGTTAAAAGTTGTTGGAAAATGGGAATAAACTTCGGTGCAAAACAATTTATATTTTTTAATAGAATTTACTGCGTTAAAAACATTTGGAACATATTTCATAGTGATTAGGAAATTAAAGTTTTATCGGCAGAAGTTGTAAAAATTTTTAATTCGCTGGGAATACACCAATATCTTGTGTCTCGAAATATAGGACCAAGATTCAGTGTCCAAGTGAAAATAACAATTTGTAGGCAGGAAGGGAAATAGCCCACATCAGTTGCAAAGCCTCTTTGGCCTTGAAGCAAGCCTCAATTCATAGCCGAGGCAGTGCTGTGGGGGTGAAGGGAGGGGGAACGGACAGTTCCTGAGATATCCGAAAAACACATCACTTGAGTGCTATAAGGGGATGGGGTAATCCATGTCTTTGGATCGATAGTGCCGGGAATAAGTACCATGTTGGAAGCGACAGTTCTTGGGCAGTGAGGGCGGAGGGATTGGGGGGGGGGGGGTTGCCGCTAAACAGGTTCGTGCAGTGTTGGAACGATACCAGGGTGCGTGTCCCAGAGCTTTCGAAATAAACTCTGCATTGGAGGATGAAGGGGAGCGAACAGATCGCCGAAGATGCGGTCATTGACAAGGGCTGGGGTGCGTGGACTGAGGATTTATCAGCAAATGTGCTCTGGCGAGGGGTGAAGGTGGGGGTGTAGGGAGGTGTGGAGCGGTTGACCTTGGGTAGAGCGACATGGAGGTTTCTGGAGTGCTTCTGCCACCTTAGTACTTCACCAATCCTCCTGCTGCATAGACGCAACACTGGATCTCTCGACTTCACCGGGCTTCGAAGTCTGGTAGGCGGGATTAACATTTTATAATGTACACATTTTAATATAAAACTGTTTTACCAGGAAACTTTTTTTAAAATTTATCAGGAAAAAATATAAATATTTATGTAATAGTGCATTTATCTTGTAAACCCTGTTTCTGTGTTCAGTAGATGAAACTTGGTATGATTTTCTACTTTGGCTTGTGTTAACAAGTGTGCTCTATTTACCAGACTTTATGGAAAAAAATTGTAGTACGTACGTTATTTTTTAAATAATTCACTTTTATACATTCACGTGCTTGTAGGATGGATCAAATCGTTAATAGTAGGGAAACAGGTTCTATCAGTAGTAAATTTCAACACAGTTGCCTTAAAGATGCTGGCTGCACTACATGTGTATAAGCAGGCACAACTCATACAATACACTCATTCATCGAGTGACTTCCGAGGTGGACGGATGTGTTGTCGGAGTAGTCCTGCTGCAATTCCACTGAGTGTTTTTCTATTGTCCCTATTAAATTACAACTAGAATAACTTATATATTAGTATGTACATTGTAAACATAATTTTTATCCATTTGTCATGTAAATCGTATTCACATCTATTTCCGAGTAGCTATAACCTTAGTCATTTGTCAGCCTCCGAACACGCTCCCGTTTATATATTGTCAGGCTCTCGACGATATTATCGACTAAATGCTTCACTGAGCTCGCAGCCAGACATATGTGTTTTGGGAGAGGTGCAATTTTACTATGCATGTTAATCAATTAATATATTTTTACATATGGAATACATTCCTCCTCGCCAGTCTCACAGGCAGAGGGACGTGTAAGGTATGTGCGAGAGGCGACATATATATTGTTCATTTAATTTATAGGGACATTTTGTTGTAGATCATTAATTCCACACTCACATAATTGGCATCGTTTTGTGAGTTCGCTCTTGTCGACACCAGAGGTTATTTACGTAGTTGAAATTCTCATTCGTCTAAATTATATTTCTAAGCTTGAGACTCACATTATGTTAAATTTCATACAGAAGTAACTGCACTTCTTATTCACGTAGTCGTTTGGAATTTGCGAATCGATGCATGTAATTTATTCATACATAGAACTCGTTTAAAGACTCTGAATCTCTCTTGTGTGTTAAATGTATTCGTAAAAATCGCCTATCTACCACCAACATCCCTACAAACACATCAAAATTAGAAGAAAAAAAACGAAAAATGACCCTTAGCACACTCTTGCACTCAATTCGACAACCATATAACACACAGCAACCCACCACTCTGGTCAGTGGCCTGCAGGACACCACACTGTCAACATCGTACAGAGCTCGTCCCCACAAAAGGAAAGAAAGAAAGAACAAAATTAAGGGGAAAAATTAACCCTTCCAATAAATATAACCCTTTCTATAAATTTAGCCCTTTCAGTAAATTTAACCCTTTCAAATTGATTAACCCTTTTATTGACCCTTTTTCATCAACCCTTTGATATAAAATTAATTAGGTCAATCAAAAAAGGTGGCATCCCTTTAGGGTTAGGACCCGCCCGCCCCTACTACTAATAATGTTA
The DNA here is from genome assembly GCA_029891345.1 of Dryococelus australis. Lineage (NCBI taxonomy): Eukaryota > Metazoa > Arthropoda > Insecta > Phasmatodea > Phasmatidae > Dryococelus > Dryococelus australis. Next base: position 60,499,503 of record CM056995.1, read on the forward strand.
ATTAAATATCGTATTAAGCTTATTAACTAGAATATAAATAGTGTTAGTCGACATTAACCCATTCGGTCATGTTATAATATCTGAGCCGAAGTCTTGTAATCGTGTAATATTGTGATGTGACTGTACATTTTGTTAGTATATGTTATGAAACTGGTGAACAAAGTGTTGTGTATAAAATATGTCCTTGTCAGCCATTCATAACTGAGGAGTGTAGTAACTTAAGTATATCATAATTTTCAATCGCCATAAAATAAATAAATTTACTGTAACTACTTTACAACTTATAAATGCAGATTACTTAAGATACCTGGTTTTACGTGTTTGTACTTGATTTGTAATGATTTAAAGTGAATTATACTTATTAAAAAAAATCATATTAACTTTCGGCATAGACCACTAAAATTCACGTTATTATGTTGGAACACGTTAAACTTAAACACGTGTACTTTTGTAATACGTTTGTTATTCGACCTTTCTTTGACACTCCCTGGGTAACTCTGCGCTAATAAATGAACATTTCAAAATTGTGCGCCCCAATCACGTGCAGTTCAGTTAGAAAGGGGCGTGGCTTCACATCTGTGTAACAACCAGTGGAGTAACGATGCCGACTCCAGTACAGACAGTACTGTGAAGTTTACCCTGGTGCCGAAAAATAACGCGAATTTTGCATGTCTCTACTTCGTCCGTACGCGTATGGCGTGCAGTGTTTCCGTAGTGACGCTGTACTGTGCAAATCAGATCTGTAACATAGACACAGACATCATTGTGACTATATAGTTTAAGAAATTGTATTACAGGCTTTCATTTCTGCCCTGGACAAAAAATTGCACAGTATATTCGCTGTTCCTTCACACTTTTTAAAACAAACCTTTGAAAAATCATCCTGCTTATGACATGTTTGGTTGCTTCCTATATATTTCATATCACAAGCGTCTAATTCTTCTGTTAACATAAAAGGATCTTATTTTTGGTCATATTGAACTTTCACTTATATTGTGCTTATAAATCAAAACATTTATTTATAACCAATACAAATAAAAACAGTGAGAAAATAGGTGTGTTGGTAATGCCTAGTAAGAAATAGTCAACATGCAAATTATTATTACACTAAGTGGGCACGAATGCGGTGCGTAGTCCCTTTAGGGTAATTTTCTAGACTTGGTTAAGCTTTGTTTGTGTGTGGCGGAGGAACACCATGGAAGTAGAACTTCAACAGGGCTTCAGAAAAGTCGGAATTAACCATGAATGGACTATACTGTAATATTCTATAGTTGTTTACAAGAATTAGTACAGACACAAACGCCTATAGCGAGAGCCATATGACAAGTAGGGGCGCACTATAAGGTGGTCGCCCAACTGCAGCTGTTTTCGCGTTAGAGACCGAGAAGCACAGGAGCAATAAGGGTGATATGTCCACGTGTGCCAAATGAGCAATCGGCGCTACGCGCAGGGCTCTGAACTAGCATGCAGTAGTGTTCTCATCCTGCTGCGTGCACCTATGGGACTTCAAACCGCGACCCTCTCGTTTTTGAGGGCCGCGGTTTCTGAGCGCTCAGACTGCTCGCCTGCCATCAAGGCGAACCGGGTTCAATCCCCGGCCGGGACACTCCTGGAATTTTCGCAAATGGGAATCGCGACGGACGATGCCGCTGGTCGGCGGGGATTTTTTTTTTTTTGCGGAACTCCCACCCTTGCATTCCGGCGCTGCTCCATCCTCAACTCATCTGACCTTCGCCGGTTTTTAAGACCTCGTTGTTAAGAGCCACCCAAATCTCTCAACTCAAGTGTCATTTTACTGGTGAAAAGTGTATGTCATGGGTCAACGCGAGCTCCTGGCTAGATTTTCTCGCGTTCGAGTAGAGTTTTTTTAAGATACAGCGGTCTGAAATAAACCATTTATACCGACGTTGGGCGTCTTCGAAACTATATTTATAGCGTGGCCGACATCTTGAAAATACTATTCGGTACTAATCTGGGGTATGCTTTCTTTACGTAGGTAAACATAATAGTGAGACCTTTAATTATGTGTCCCAATTACCGTGATTTGTCATGTTAATTTTTTCAAATACAACAAAATCTAATTTTTTTTTCTCGAAAATTACAATTGATGTTTTGCAATGTATGTAAATATAAGACCATCATAAGAACTAGCGAAACAATGTAATTATGTCCGTGAGTGCTTTGTCCACAAGGGCCAAGGAATCGTCATGCTGTAAGTACCACTGACGAAGCTAGACGTGGACAAAGTGCTCAAAGTGTTAATATCACAACACATCCTGTACAAGTTCAATTTCTTTTGATGACAGAACCACGAAAACTTTTCGATATATCTCATTATATAAAAAATTGGCAAAGTGGGTATTCTGTGTCCACATAATTTTTGAAGCAAAAAATATTAATATATTTCAAAGCAGAATAGTAAAAGAAATATTTCTTGTAATACTTTCTTTAATGCAAATGCAGTATTTCGTATTGACTTCTGAATCAATATCATTTGCGAAACTTCGGTTTGATTGTATTTTTAATGGCGTCTCTTGAAATCCAAGGGACGTGTTATACCAGCGAAGCCCACGTGCTCAGTTTTCCGGCTGTTTTCTAGACCAGAGGGATGTGTGGTTTTTGTCAGAGCGCATGTGGTTCCTTTTCCCTGAGCTCCACGAAACGACGTGGTGAATAAATATAGGATAGAATCTATCCACTCCTCTCTCCACCGACACTCTTTTACATCGCAAGTCTCTCGACTAATTTCTCCTTTCGCTCAGCCACGGGCGGATTTTTTTATATTTTATGGTACACTCGTAACTTTAAACATTAATAACTTGTGAACTGTTCGCCCGATCGTGACCTTCGAAGGCTTTTTGGAGTGATTGTGGCCAGCTTTGTAATGCTCCCGGCCAGCCCCTTGCCATAATATTTGTACTGGGGTTGCGGAGTCCACAGAATACCTCCGCGGGCCTTTAAATCTCTCGAGGTTTAAGTTGCTTCTCAGATCACACGCCATTACCATGACTATCCCACATTAATTTTTGTGATTCTGGCCCAACTTAAGCTGGCAAATAACCAGTTCCGTTATTACAGCCAGTAAGAAGTAGACTGTGTTTTCGGTGATGAGTAGAGCCACGAGTTTTTCGCGAATTCATTCAGCGGCGAGGTAGAATCCAATCACTTGTTCTTGTCTCCAACTGTTGTGATTGGACGATAGTTCTTTAAGACACGCCCCGTTTAACTGTGAACCATTAATAAGTAGGAAGCAGTAGTGTGAGTGAGTGTTTCACATCCCCGTACAGAGGCCTCACTTTATCACAACAACCAATAAGCAAACGATAATGTCTCGAGTGTGTATAGGTCTGTCCAGCCTAGCTTGCTGCCAAGTCAATCCGTGAAATAATCGGGGCTCTAGTGATCAGTGATTCACTCCAAGTCCGAATCAGTGATATCAATCAGTGAAATAACGTTCAATGACTGCCAGTTGATAAGCTACGTCGTGCTGGCGACCCAAGCAAATTAACTGGGAAGAAGTGATTTACAGCAGTGACATTCTTGACATTCAGTGGGAATCAGAAATAAATCAGTAAAATTCAGCCCCTGTATTAATTAGTTAGCTGGAACTGATTTAAAGTTGCTCAATTTTCACTGCTTTGACTCATTTGGCTCAATTATCACTGTTTCAAATTTAGAGTGTATGAACCAGTGATGACGTACAGTTGTAGCACGGTTTATTGAACAGGTACTCCCAAGGAAGTTCATTTGGTAATAAGCGCCGCAAAGTACAGTACCGGTGAAGCGTAACCTCCTCGTGCGACATGTACACAATAGTCTACCATGGGCTTGAAAGGGTTAAGAAATGTAAAATTTTGAAGTTCAGCGCATCATGCTAAACTGCAAACGTTCGCAAGCAGGTTTGCCAAAGCGATTTTCGGGAACCTGAGGCAAATCTGTTCTTGAGGCCCCTTATTTGAAACACGTAAACTATTACTTAAATGTTTTTATTCCAACTTACCAGCAGAAATCATGTTGCTTGGAAACAGGATTATCCTCTGCTTTAAAGTTAAATACTATCGATTTTTTATATAAAAAAATATACGCTGTTTACGTTAAACGATAGCGATTAACGTGCATTTTTACTGTCAATATATTTTCACTTCAAAATTAATTAAAGTACATTTATTCCAATGTGATCATTAAAGATGATTCTGTTAAGAGAAAGTAACATATCTGCATTTTTTTTTTTTTTAGGTAGATGTAAATGGCACGATAACTAAATCCTTGGCATCTGTCCTTATATTAAGGGTAGCGATTAGATGAACACAACTGGTGAGCTTCTTGAAGATACAGATTTTCACATTGTTCATATTACTATAGCAAACCCCCGTCCCACTCGTCCAGTGCCTTTCATAGCATGGCACTGTGTTTTATTTTTGTTACAGCCACTACTGATGTTCTCAGTTAATTTTTTCAATTTCAAGCAACAACAGAATAGGCAATATCCTAGCTGGTGTGTTGTATGTTGTCTATCTTTGCATTGCATCGTTTGTTTATGTCCAAGTCTGTACGAATTCCCTGTCAAATAAATAACGTTTTAAATCAAATGAAATCAATCATAACATTGTGACGGCACACTGATATCGTGCGTGCAGCTTACTTATGCAGTCCGGAGCAGGTTTCTCAAGGAAGAGCGATGGAGGAAGGAATGGGAAGTAATCGGCCATGACGTTTATTAAGGACCCACCCCAGCATTCGCCTGGAGTAGGGATAGGAAACTTTCGCGAGTTCAATGACCTGTATGCTAGACTCCACAATCCTTCGTATAGTCGAACCTCAGCTATTTGTTCATTGGCTGTTGCCCCAGTGTTACCCCACATTTGAGAGTGCGGGATTCGTTTCTTGTTCCCTTGCAAGTCGGCTATTGGCGCGGAGTCGTCCAGGGCGTGTCTAATAAAATATTATCCAATTGCAAAGGCGACGCCAGTGTACACGCGTTTGAAAACTGTCTTGTCCTGAAATTAATTCGCGAATTTCTCATATCCCTAGTCTGGAGTGCTTTCGGGAAACCATGGAAAATGGAAAATGGTAATCACGACGACCGAACCGAGAATTGAACCTGGGTCGTCCTGAATGCAATTCCAGTGAGTGACCTCTGAACCAGCCCGAAGTCAGAGGGGCCGCGGTGGCTAAGCGGCCAGATAACTCACCTCACATCTAGGCAAAAATGGTTCGATTACCAGCGGGGTCGCTCCCGGATTTTCGCACTTGGGAATATATCCAGTTAAATATATTATTTCTAATAAAACAATTGAAATTATTTATGCTTTGAGATACATATTTGGTTTTCTTAGAGATAATAATAAAAAAATTACGGTTTGTTATAAAATTACATATTTTTTTATAAATTCATCTGGTAATAATTGTATATTTTATTATCTAACTAAAAATCCGATGGAAATATTTGTAAAGATTATGCTAATCATGGAAAAATTGTTATAAAAAGATTATAAATTATGTGGCTAATTTTAGAATATTAAAGAAATACAGCAAATGCTGGGACAAAAAGAATTCATAAGAATCCATTTCGTAATACATTATAGTTTTAATTAATAGCAATTTTTAGAGATAGCTATTCCTCAAGATGCAAGAACAATTAGGGATGGGGGTAAATATTTTATGCAGGTATATTTTATGAAACAAGTGCCGGACGATGCCACTGGTCGGCGGGTTTTCTCGGGGATTGTTACGAGCCGCCCAAATCGCTTCACCCTTCGCGATACAAAAATAAAATCTGTGTATACCGTTTTTATTCTTTAATTTGAAGCGAACAGACAAACAGTAAAATTTGCCATAGAAAAAGTTGTTACGAAGACTGGGCAACGTTAATGATATAATAATTAATTTGGATATAATAGTTTACTAAGTTGAAGGAAGGGGTAGAAATGGAAAACAAATCTCTGTATGCTTTTGTAAAAATTGATGATGCAGTCAATTGCCTTGATGATTTCATCTCTTTAACCTCGGGGCTCCAGTAATGTTAACACCAAAACGCTTCAATATCACAAGGTTCCAAGTGAAGGTTTAGCAAAGATGTGTGATCGAAAGACAGTCTTCATTGGATGTGCACGGGGGGGGAGGGGGGGGGGGCTTTAAAGGTGGTGGGCGAATAAGTTTTCATAACGCGCATACCAATCATTTCATTCGAGTATTACTTGGAATTTAAATTAATATTAATTATTTAATTTAAATAACAGTAATTCCCCCGCATTGCCTAGTCTGATATGATTATAAGTAGTGACCTGGACAATTCACCTTATTTTCTGACAGAATGCTAGAATTCATCGTCCAATACATACTTGTGAGTAGAACACGCGGGTATGTTCTGGTCCACTTTTGTCACCGGCAGGTGTTGTGCCGTATGGTTAACCTGGGAAGGCGTCTCGGACAGGAGAACACAAACTAGTGGTTACCTTTTCTGAAACAGGAGATGATTAGTTGGGATTAACTGAATGGATTAACCGAATAATTGAATGGATTAGCGGATTAGTTACATGTAAATCATCAAAGGATTAGCATAGGAAAAGGTCACCCTTATCGACATCGGGTGTATATGATTAACCTGGAAGGGGTCTCGCCCAGTTTAGGAAATTTTGCTGGGTCACCATTATCGTCAGTGAATGCGCGAGACCCCTTCCAGGTTAATCACATACACCCGGTGTCGATAAGGGCGATCCAGCAGTTTTTCCTATACTGCCCCATTGATCATTTACCTGTAATTATACCGTCAATCCATGCAACTAATCCCAATTAATCACAACCTATTTAAAAAAAAAAGGGGAGCACAAGTTTGTCTTCTCCTGTCAGAGACGCCTTCCCAGGTTAATCATATGGCACTACACCTGCCGGTGACAAAAGTGGGCCAGAACATACCCGCGTTTTATAGTTTCGAGTAGATTCCATTTGTTAATTGGCTTCTATGGCAGTGAGGTTCAATTTTCCTTTTCGACTTGGTTGGATGTGATTGGGAAAATCTCTTGTTACTGGTTTCCTATTGTTCCAAAACCGTCCAGGGCCTGCCCGGAAAAACTGTAGTACAGTGACAAACGCAATACAAAGGCACGTATGTTTGAATTCTAGTCTGTCTTGAAATAATAACTCGAATTTTGCAGGTCTCTAACTATACGTGGGATGCAGGGACAGTCGCTAAAAGTGTCAGGGATTGGTCCAGGGAGGATTGCTGCTTACAAGGACAGCTGTACGTTACCTGCTCCAGAGTAAGCTCGCCTAGAAACGGGTAGTCCTGGCACCAGAGGGCTTAATAGTGTACAAAGACGTCCTTCGTTAAAGGAAATTTGTAGTTGCTTCGTGTAGTACATGTGCGCGAAACCGCGCGGGCAGAAAGCTAGCTGCCTTTAAAAATTAAACGTATGATTACAGGGTCATATTTATAGTTCATTCACGGTTACTTCACACTTTTCTGAAGCCCTGCTAAAGTTCTACTTCCAGGATATTCCTCCGCCTTGTGCAAACTAATCTTAACTAAGTCTAGAACATTACACCGAAGGACAATGCACCGAATTCGTGCGCACACAGTTGTAATGATATTTTGGATATTTCGCATGAGAACTATTTCCTACTTGGCGCTACTAACACACGTGTTTTTTTTACTGTTTTATTCATATTTATTATAAATTAAATATTAAAATCTTTAAATAAAATACAGGTAAAACTTATATTTAACGCAAAAAAAAGAAGATACATGTTGACAGAGGTATTGAGATATTCCACGGCTTCCGTAGCTTTAATGTTAGGACAACGTTTACTGATCATGTTGAAGCCAGCTAGTATGCTAAACTCGTATTAAGTACCGAGAATTGAAACTTTTGATTAATTATTTCGAACCTCATCCATCTCTTTTTTATTTCCAGCTTAATGGCTTTTATCATTTTTATGAAAGGACTGAGTGCCTGCATTACACTGTAATATTCATGGTACATTTCCAAAGCAGAAAAAGTATCTGAGCTATTTTCAATTTCCCGCTTTTTTACTACAATCATGTGGAACATTTCCCAGAAATATTACACAGATATTGGAATTTTTTTTTCTAAACGAAAGGGGGTGCTTACCAAGATAGAAAATACTCCAAATTTACCATATTAATAAGAACGAGTTATATTAAAATTGTGCAGCCTATTTGGCCAAATACTACTTAGTGCACTGGAAAAAAAATTTTTGGTCAATTTTGTAAACTCTAATGGAAGTTTTTAACCTATACACTGTATGGTAATAATACCGCACATCAAGCTGCAGATATAGGAATGTTTAGCGTCGCTACTATTCAAAGTTGGGAATTTCCCTACGCATTGGACAGTTTCCTGAGAAAATGCAGGAACACTACAATATATGTATAGTGGAAAACATTACCACTCTTTTTGTCACTAAGCCATACACTGGTATGGTACATTTCCGAATAATTTCTTAGAGTGTAGGTATACACAAACGCGTTATTATAATATACCATGCTCAACTGATTTCGTGCCGGACTATAGATACTTTGTGAAAATTAAATCAGTTTTAAGTAATATATCCGTTTAGAAAAATTATAAATATCGGGCATATATGTACGAACAATTCATACAAGAGCACGAGAATTAACGTGACGGACGATAAGGTTGTCACTACCATAAACGTACGACGTGAATTGTTATAAGTAAAATGTAATAATTATCCCTTGCCATACTTTTTCCTCTTTATACTTTAGTTTAGGAATTAAATTGAACATTTCTGCGATTTCGACCGCTCCCAGCCGTTTGAAACTGATAAAATATTGTCCTCAGCCGCCCGGGAAATATGGAAGCGGCTGTCCATTGAAATAACTGCGAAATAAATACGCAGGTTTGCTTCAGAGATATCGAGATCTGCATATCTCACTGTAAACAATTCCAGTGATGTTCGCACGATCAATACTGTTGTTATGTAGCCGGCCGAAGTCATTGGCAATATACAAAATGGCATGTTGTCTCGCGTTTACAACTGTGCGCTTTCGGTGCACTCCATCCATGCCAATAACCAGAAACCTGAAGAGTTCTCGTTATTATTTGGTGACAGGTATAACCAAAGTACTTGCATGTTTTAATTGTTTTCTCTGATATGTAATTCATTTTACGAGCTCTGGAGAACTCAAGGGCCAGCAATAAAACTGCACAGTCGTATGGAGGAATCATGTGTATGGATGGAAAATTTTCGCAAATGAATTTCGAGGGCAAACTAGTATTTCAACAATTATACATTTAGATTCACTTTAGCAACTGAGTAACGGTTTATTATCAACGACAAATATTTCGCGAGAAATGTTGGCTGATTGCTCGCATCAATTTAACTGTTTGCGTACATGTCTAACATCGTTTGTTGGCAGAAGTGAACATTATGTTTGCAAATGCCTACAATTTAACACTGAAAGTTTGTTATTAGTTTGTGATTTTCACAAGGACGTCAGTTTCGCAAATTCTTTTGGCGGGAAGCTAAACTTCTAGAACGCATAGTCTAGAGTTCGTTTTATGACTGCACCTAAGTGCTTTTAACATATCCTGGACTTCCCTTTAGCCAGTAACAAATAAAAAGAAAAATGCAACCGCATCATGTGCCGTTAACTTGAACGAGTGAAGATATATAGGTGGCACTTAACAGCGAGGTATTGTGAGCCGATGAGGATGATTGAGGGGAGCATGGAGCAGCGCCGAAAAGAAAGGGCGGTATTAAAGGTAGATCCCCGAGGAATCCCACCGACCAGCGGCATAGTCCAGCACGACTTGTTTTGTAAAATACATTTGCGTAATATAATCCCAATATTTACCACTACCCTTCATTATTAAACACTTAGTGGACGAATACGAGTCAGTAACAAATCAGGGTCGAATCCCGTGCACACAACATGAGGCAATGAACAAAGATAGCTGACGGGGATTACAGCCCACCTGACCACGCCCTTCTTCACGTGTCTTAATTATACCTTGCTACGATTGTGACAGTCGAGTGAAGGCTATGCGACAGAATAAATATTATAAACACGTAAGTGAAACAACCACTTAATACGACGAACTCTTTAAGCTGCACACGACAGTTAAATGTGATTCCCGGTGGAGTTCACTCCCGCATATTTTCGCACGTGGGTATCGTGCCGGACGATGCAGCTTGTCTGCGGGTTTTCTCGGTGATATCCCACTTTCCCCCGCGCTCTTGCATTCCGGCGCTGCTCCATACTCACCCCGCTTCGCCCTCATCGGCTCGCAAGATCCTCTTCAAAGTTTGTTAACGTAGCTCGCCAACCGGCAACCCTGATAACGTAGTCTATTAGTGGTTTCTTCACACTCTTTGAATCAAACCTTCTAAAAATCACCGCATATATGACGTTCTTGGTTGTTCACTAAAGATGTCAGCTATCACAAACGTTTGATACTTGTGTTAAAATAAAATTACCATATTTTTGGTTAAATTGCAATGTTGTTCATATTTTATTTGTAAATTATAAATATTCCATGTATAATTAATATGAATAAAAACAGTGAGAAAATAGGTGTGTTGGTAATGCCTAGTAAGAAATAGTTCTTAAGTAAAATATCATTACACTCAGAGCGCACGAATGCGGAGCGTTGTCCATCTGGTGTAATTTTTTAGACTTGGTTAAGCTTTGTTTATACGAGGCGGAGGAATATTCTGAAAGTAGAACTTTAGCAGGGCTTCAAAAAAATTCTAAGTAAGCGCGAATGGACTATTGGGAACATTTTGCAGCAAGCAGTAACCAATCAGAAAAAAATACCCGTCTGCGGAACTTCGCGCAGTCCATCATTGCGTGAGTACTCACACATCGGTATCACCTCCATGCCACTTTAATTTTGCGGTTACGTAATCTGTGCGTATGTTATGTGTTTATGAACGCGTCTTGTCATAATAAAAATGTGCATTTGATGATCCCGTGTTCCCACAGTGCAAGTCACACGGAAAATAAAATATTCTCACGCTGTCGGAATGAATTTAACTGGAACTCCATGTCTGGAGTTCCAGTTAAATTGGCTTTATTTTTTAACGTCCTGTCAAAAAGTTCTTTGTCAATTATTATCTTCTGCTGCTCTTAGATCTCTGAAAAGTTTCCCAGTTATTTCTGAGAAATTAACTTTCACGAATAACAAAACAAAATTTTCTTGTAAAGGCTGTTCACGAATTAAGTGAGCACTTTTAAAATCAACCTTAGAAAAATGTCTCTGTCCCTGCCTGTATATATTTTAACGGGCGCACTGAGTGACATGTGCCCAGTAAAATTGGTAACGATGGATAGAAAGTAGTTCCATATTTTAACGTCGAATAAAAAGTGTTATGTAACCATTTGTGATCATTTAAATTATATGTTTCACTTTCTGTTTTTTTTTTTACGCCTCAGTGTGTAAAATTTAGCAAATTTATAAAATATTTAATTTTCTAATAATTTCACAGTTTCACTTGACCGACATATGAATATAGTGACGAGGCCCACGGCACTGATAATTTTACATGAGGTGGAAGAATACACAGCGTACATACAAGTACATCATGAGCAGGGCTTTCAAAAGTGCTCATTTAACCATGAACAACCTATATGTGTTTTGTTATTTTCAAAATTCTGCATCGGTTAAAAACACAACCGTCGTGTATTTCTTTTGTACTGCTCTGTCATTTGTATAAGCTCAAAATTTCATTAAAAACTAAATACTCAAATATGTATTATATGTTTGGATATTAAAAGGCAAGATTTTCATTAGATGTTAAACTTACAATTTTAATAATATTAAATATTTTATTGTGTGGCGATGTCTTAAATTATATGTGATATATGCAACCTATACTAACGTACACATTCTTGGAAAGTTATTACAAAAGTTGTGTTTTATGATTCCTATAAATTCTGGATAAGGCGACGAACGTGACTCGGGTTTCCTACGTAATTTTAAGTTTCCAATGGCTTTATTGATAATCGAGATACGTCGGTCAGCTGGTGCAGCCAAGCTATGGTTGGCTTGCGGATGTTTCTGGGTAGAAACCCATAACTCACAGGGATTTCTAAAGCGCCGTGATCTCATTTATACGATACAACCTTTCAACCATACGTCTCCGGAGGTTTTCAATGCGGCTTTGGTCCGTGGAGAATAAGGGACCATTTTATATCAGGAAGATCAGAAAAATTGTCCTGTTTCTTGACGAAATGTTTTTCGCTTTTATCAAATATTTCTTTACGTTTTCTGACATTAATTTAATTTTTTGTTACTAATTCAGGTTAACTCATACTTCCCATCATTTAATAACAATTTTTCTAAAAAATTGAGTATTTGAATAAAATGAAAAATGCGCGCTTTGAAATATTGTTATTACTATGGATTGCACGATGATTGTCAACAAAATAAATTATATTAGGTCAGTTTTGAATTAACTTCGCAGTTAAAATGAAGTGGGGCCGCAGATCTCCGCCAGTTAAAGTTTAATCCAATCACAGCATTATTGTCGAAAATATTTTCCATAGTAATTTATTGTCAGTAACATTAGTGTATAATTTTTTTACTCACTTTCTGTGGCATATTCTTCCATTTCTTCAACCTTCATTCAAAATACAATCTCCAAATAGATAGATGTTTTCTATAAAAAATGTTTTTAGTATCCTATTGTATAATAGGGCGATCTCTGTCTATCTGTCCCTCTTTAATACTTCTAAGTCCCTTGAAACTCAACAAATATTCTTCAAATCTTGTAGAGAGAATTCTCAGGGCCAAATACATGTCAAGTTCGAATTTCAGCACGATCAGATTATGCAATCATTAACTTTGACCCTAAACACTAATTTTTTAATTACTTTTCCCTACGAAAGTTTTGTATTAATGCATACAGATTATTGCATAGAGATATAAAGGAAATGGAATACCATTTTTGTTTACTCTAAATGTCTCGCTTCAATGTTGAGTTCATTTTCAAGTGGGGCCTTAGTGGTTCAGTGGATACCGCGATTCCAAGTGGGGCCGCAGTGGCCAAGTGGATATATATTATATATATATATATATATATATATATATATATATATATATATATATATATATATATATATATAATGGGGCTGCAGTGGCCAAGTGGATAGAGAGATTCCAAGTGTGGCCTTAGTGGCTCAGTGGATAGAGCGATTCCAAGTGGGATCTTAGGGGCTCAGTGGATAGAGCGATTCGAAGTGGGGCCGCAGGGGCTCAGCGGACAGAACTATATCAAGTGGGGCCACAGTGGCCAAGTGGATAGAGAAATATAAAATGGGGCAGCTGTCGCTGCCCCATTTTATATGTATGTATTTGTATGTATATGTATATATATGAGTGTGTGTTTTTTTCCAGTTTTTGTTTTATAACTAAAATTCATAACCATGGTAACTATTCTAGGCATGTGACAATACTAAAAAAAAAAAGAAAAAAAAAGTCACAAGCTGGGCCCCTAGTAATCTATTATGCCTCGACAGTAAGTGCTTAAGATTTTCTGAAACTCTGAAGTGTATATTCATTAAGAGGAATGGTGCATGAAATAATGGTATATTTGCCAGATTTTCAGTAGTTTTCAGTGTGTTAGTGACATTTTTGGCTTGACAAGACATAAATAATACATTTTAACACCTTCTTACATTGTTGTATGTTTACTGCCTTTTTTTTCTCGGAGCACTAATGGAAGACAAGGAAGAATACCTAATTTCTTATTATCCAACAGTGCTTCTAGAAAAACAAAGGCTGTGAATACCTAAAAATATAATGTGTTCGATGTTAGAATTTATGTCTTATTGCGTGGCCTAAAATTTCAAAAAGTCCTCTGGAAAACAACATGATTAAAAAAATAGGGTATTGTATGACTTCCGTGCACCATTCCCCTTTAGAACGAAAAACCACTTATCTCGTATTGTGGCGGAATACAGTTTTCGCTATAGTTTGTGCTGTATCATGACATCGGTTCAACAGGCATCGAGATGAACGGGATTCTTGCAGAGACTCGCCTTGTTTCCGGCCACGGATACGTGAGAAAAATAATGAGCACGAGGTAGAGACACAGAGAAGACAGCGGCGGCTTAATGGGACACAGGGCGGAAATTCAAGCCGTACCTTAAATTGGCCGCGAGACCTTCTTCCTTGAATACATCGCAGCACCGTGCAACATTAACAGCTAACTTTTATGATGGGGGGGGGGGGGGCGGAGGATCATGAAGGGAGATCTACTACCAACATAACGGCAACTAAGAGACCACTTCACTCTCAGCAGCAGCAGTAGCAACAGCAGGAGGATACATAACAGCTTGGAGCAAAACTGACTGCACTGAAAAAAGAATCAACAGATGAGTGTGGCAACGGAACATTTTTTGCAATCCGGACTTAGTACATTCTAAAGCAGCTACATAAGTTTAGATGCCTCTATTCTGTTAGTTTATTATAATTCTGTGTGTTTGTGGGAACAAAACAAATAGGCTATTGCTGAAGCTGTTGCGTTGAAGAAGCTACCTGCTTTGTAGTAGGTATTAATCACACTGCTATAGGATTTATATGTATAGAATGTTCACAGTAAAGCGAGACTTTTTAAGGGCCTCCCAATAGGCTTTAATATATTTCATTGCAGCCACAGACGTTAGTTTTTGAGAAGGGTAAACTTTATACACTGTTTTATTCGTCACATCGAAGTGTTTATATTAAAAAGTGGCGGAAAGAGAAAATTAGTGAAACGAAAATTTCTGCAAGTCCTTAAAAAGTTCTCGCTTAACTGTGAACGTATATAGCGGCAGATACAATAACTATCTACGTTGACAATATTTATATATTCCTACAACCCATCTGATTGCTGTACCTACATTAACATTGTTCGACGAATCATCAGTACAGACATTTAGTTCCTACAACAATTTTTTTTCACAGTGTGTGTGTAATATAGAGTAGCGAATTTCATTATCTTGGCGTTGAATTAAGAAATGTTTACTTCTGCTACACTCTAAATTGGAATCAGTGAAAGCCAGTGATTCGCAGTGAAATTCAACTACTCGAATCAGTGAAAATGGCTCCATTTAGAATCAGTGGAACACCACTGATTGTTTCAGTGAAAAAATTTCGCATATTTCATTAGTGACGTGAAACTTTTTCACTAATTGAATAAGTGACGTGAAACCATTTCACTGATTGCATAAGTGACGATCGACTGCAGGGTGAATTAAATATTGTTTTTACGTGAAATAAACATACTTACGGTAGTTTGCAATTTGTCGTAATTGAAAGAAGTAAAATAATTTTCGAAGGTGGCCGTGATTGAACTCACACAACCTTTCCACGTAGCTTTTAGACAGCTACATTACCACCTACTCTACCGGGTTAGTTAAAAAATCTTGGGGAAATCATACGTCTTATATTTATTACAGAATTCGTGAAGATTTAAATTCCATTGATAATTTTTCGTTTTTGCTCTAATTGGTACCGTTAGGATTTTTAAAACGAATAATATATGTGAGTGCACTCTCTTCACCACATTATATGGAGTTTAAACCCTCAAATAGAGCGCTGTAATGATTTCATGAAAACGAAATGAAAGACCTAAAATCTAAATGAAAGGCTGAATGTTTATATTACCCATGAAATGGTGTTTTTGAAAGAGGAAACACGTCTTAGAAAGGATTTTGTAAAGAATGTTCATGTAAAAGTGAGCACTTTGGAAAACCCTGCTGAAAATTTACTTGTGTGCATGTTGTGTATTCTTCCGCCTTACGTAAGATTAACATTGTCGTGGACCTCATCACTTTATTCATACGTCGGACAAGTGAAACTGTAAAATTATTTGAAATGTAAATATCTAACAGAATTACTCATTTTTACACTTCGATGCATTAAAAAATAAACAGAAATCAAAATAAATGATTTAAGGTATCATAAATGGTTACCTAACACTTTTTATTTGACGTTAAGGTGCGGAATTACTTCCCATCCATCGTTACCAACTTTACTGGGCGCATTTCACTCAGGGCACCCATTGTAATATATGCAAGTAGGGACAGTGACTTTTTTCTAAAGTTGATTTCAAAAGCCTTTAACTCTCTTCTTTATGCCATTTCTATGCGGCTTAAAGTATTCATGAACAGATCTTCTTCATTTATGAGCTGACATGAGATATACAAGTCAAACAGAAACTGACGATAAATTGCTTTAAGTCAGGGGTGATACTGCCGCAAGAAACCTAAACCGATAACATAAGACTCTACATTTAAATAACACCTGCTGAAATTTTTGCCCTCTGCTATCTAACGTCGGAAGGTATCCTAAGTTTCTCATTTTCACCCTTAAGAAACGCATTTGGTCTAAAATTTGAAAAGTATTTTGACCCAAATTAATATATTGCCTACATAGTATAATTAAGCTTCGTTAAATATCGACTTTTTTCACTAAACCGAGGATTCGATTTAAAAAAAAATGAAACATATACACAATGTATTATTATAGAATAAAAATTTACTCTCAAGGTAATCTATAAGAATTAATATACCGAAGATATGCATTTAATAACGAATAATTGGTATAAAAACAAGGTTAACCGTAATTATTTACGGATAGAGTTAATATTTTCTCTACGAAACCATTTAGTTAGAACCTGGCTCAGTCCACGAATGCAACGCCATACCAGTAATTTTTGGAAGGAGTCAGCTACAGTACACCAAAAATATCCCTCTCTGTATGCTTACCTGACAAATCTAAAATCATCCACTTGAGTAAAGTAGCAGAAATACCAACGCAAAAGTTACGTTTCTGAAAGCATAAACTACATGATACGTATTCAAGTGGTTCGAATCTGGTTCATTACTTTTATTTTTGGCGAAGTGTAATTTTCCGACATTGTTTTCCCACCCTTATATGAACGCTTTTATGCAATACATAACACTTACTTAGGTACACATAACTTATTCTCATCATGTGGGACAATAATGCGAAAAATATGATAACATAAAGATATGGAGTTAAATTTTTGTCCAATTTTACGGTTTAAAGTGGTGTGTATTTATTTTCTTAGTTGGTTGGCTCAACGTTTATCTGATGAATTGTGTGAGTCTCTAATGAATCGGTGTTATATTGCAGCTATCAACGTCCGAATTCCTCATGATCAATTGAGATATGGGAATTAATTTTACTGTACACTGAGGCAGACCAGTCACATTTCCAGTTATCAAAGCTGCACGAAGCTTTTTGTAGAACAATTTTGAGGATATAGTTTTTTTTTTAGAATACTTGAGCTCCACTAAATTATAAAACCTTTTCTTGCCACTTAGAAATATTGCTTGGAAACCCGGAATCCACGCAAGAGTTCAATCCATTGTTTGTCAATATCTCGCTTTTTCCCCGGCCTATTTAACTCATTTAAAAAACTGTACGTGACTTTCGATGCTACCTTATGTGGTTGAATATATAAAAGTATGTATTTTATGAGTAAATAAAAATATGTACTGGAATTGGACTATGAACATAATCTGGCTAGGACGAGTTCAATAATTTACAAAATAACAAATACTTGTTATATACACATATATGGAAACATTTAAATTTGTAAACAAAAACAGCATAAGAAGAATATAGGCAGTGACGGAATGATTAACACAGTGCTAGCTAAGTGGTTAAGAGGTACGAAAACAAATGAATATTAAACTGTTGAAGCCTTAAACCTTGAAAATCAGAGTCTTTTGCATGACGGCTCGGGTTTACTTGAACTGCACATACTATTGGGACACTGAGTACTACAGTAGCATGTCGGAATGTCTGTACACTTCTTACGACGTGGTTCAAGGCTAATAAGAAACAGGGTGAGATTGCCTTGATCCTGCCTCCAGCCACAATAATCTGGAGATGGTAGTTCTGGATGGTCGCGATGAGCATTCTCCAAAACATTCACCTAAGGAGTTAATATATAACTTAATAAAACGATGTCATTTTTCAATCTTAATAATTTTTGTATAGAAGATTTACAATTTTCATGATGACTTCTCATACGCAGTGAATCATTAAGGGGTGGTAGGTCCTACGGTGTCTTTATAGTCACATGAACAGTTGGCCTTGTCCCGACTCCAATGGTCGTATATTTGTCTAACTGGTTAAGAGACTAACCCTTATTTGTACACATAACATCAATATACTGTATGTTTAGTTATATAAATAACTAACCTTATGTATTTGAACTATTAACTTCTCCTATTAACAATATTTAAGCGTCTTTATAAGTATAACTCCGGAGCACATGGATCTCAACTTAATTCAAGTGCGAATCCTTACAACCCTTGAGGGGGGGGGGGGTGTTGGTTAGAACCTCACCTCTCACACGTCTTCTATGTCTATGCTACTTTCTTTTAGATGATGGCCATATACAGTGTGAAATCACAGCCTGTGGCTGTGTGCATTGAGAAGATATTATTCTTCTGAAGGCGAAATATGCGTGAGCAGATGTTGGGTGTGGGTAGGGACACCCAAATTTCGAGAAAATATTTCGCGACCAGATGTATTTCGTAACAGTGAAGCTCAGATCCACTTTCTTGATTGGATGATCTAAGTGTTACGCGTCTTAGAGTTATGCCTGCGGATCACAGACGTACAGTATCGGAGTTTTCTAATTCTGATTGGCCAGTCAAGGAAGAACATGTCTTCTCACAAAGAAACCCTGCCAATAAGAAAAGTCCCAGTTTCCACGTAGTGTATTTAAAGCTAGCATATGCGTGAATATTTTCGCTAAATTCGGATGTCCCTATTTTTATATTTTAACTTTTTGTATTTAATTCAATTAAGTATTTTGGTTTAAAATATACGGTTATAAGGCTCGTACTGAATGGTTTAGAGCTACTCTATTATTGACTCGAAATTTACCCGTTCCATAGTATGATACATTATTATTATTTTCTTCGCGGGTTTTACACATATTACATTAACTGGAAACTTATCGGAGGAGCTGATACTTTATGCATTTAAATGATTCCAATAAAGCCTAATGAAGCCACCATTGCGGTTAGGTTATGGTTCGATATTTCCTACCCACGGCGGGCGTCATGTCGTCATGCTTCTGGCTCTCTGGAACGTCTTCCCTGATTGGTGTCGATGCGAGAACAGGCCCCCTTTCCGTCGTCTGACTTGCCTATATCATGCCGCCGCGGTCTCATTATTCACCCGACCGTAATTTGCCAATTGCGCGTACTGTTTTCGTATTTCCGCTGCCTGATGTCCTCGTGCTCTTTATATGTGGGATGGCGCGTTCATGCAAGCGATACAGCTTGCCGCAGTTGTCCACGCCACAACGCTGTGTATGTATCTCCTGTCCTTAGTTGTTTCACTCATAACCCAGGCCATGGAGCACTCCCTGTTGTTGAAGTGGCGAATGGAACGAGCAACAATCGTATGCCCGTGTCTCTTGCTTTTACAACAACGGCGTATGCATTACTATGCATGCCATGCAATAAGATACAGGTGAGATACGGATAGAACATTGATATCAATATTGGAATTAACCGATCTGGCCTCTTGTTTATTTGCATACCCTCCTGATAAACTTCATTATTTCCAAAGTCATGGCGAACAAGCTCACCCGAGAGGAAATGGGTGAGGTATACCTTGCTTTCACAAGAAGTGATGAAATTTTGCCGAAGGTGAGCACCAGTTCCGTCCCTTGAGAAATGTAGACGTAACTGGGGTAAAATGAAATATGTTTACACTGAGCCACAAAAACAACACACGCAATTAAGGAAATAATATTACAATATTAACGGTAGTGATGATATTCAAGCACAGCTGACTTACTTCCATCTTCGACAGTGGGCAGTACCTTCACGACATTGTTTACTTTGTATTAACTATATTGTCACTTAGTACCGCTCTCCCCTCTGTCACTACATTTCCCCTTCATTCACTATTTGTAAGGGCCGTTCACGATCAAATGAGCACTTTCAAAATCAACCTTAGAAAAAAGTCACTGCTCCTACCTGCACATTTATATTAACGGGTGCGCTGAGTGTCATGCGCCCAGTAAAGTTGGCAACGAAAGAGGGAAAATAGTTCATGACTTAACGTCGAATTAAAAGTATTAGGTAGATAAAAATTTATATCTTAAATTATTTATTTCGCTTTCGGTTATTTTGTGCATTTAAGTGTAAGAATTAGTAGATTGTAAAATATATACTTCTAAAATAATTTCAAAGTTTTACTTTACCGATGTATGCATAAAGTGATGAGGCCCATGGAACTGGTAATTTTACATATGGCGGAATGATACACAGCGTGCATACAAGTAGATCTTAAGCAGGGCTTTCAAAACTGCCAATTTTACCGTGAACCTCCTATAAGTGCATATCATACATTTAAACTTTCAATAATAACAGCTCATGACTTGTCGACACTTTCTAACGTGTAGCGGCAATCACGAAGCAAACAGGACAGGTCCACTGTGTTTGCAACACCTTCAGCAACGAGGCTGACCTATCAGGCGGCAGCGCTGCATTGTTGACATCGGCCCGGTATTATAGGCATTGTTTATAGTAGTTTGTGTCATCCATAATTGTTCCTATCAAGGTAAATTATCGTGTAAACTATGATATTCGTCTGGCTGAAGATGTGAAATACACTTCAAAACTAGCTTTCGTGTAGTTGAAGGGTTTACTAGTAATTAATCATTTAAATAATGTACACAAGTAACCAATTTATTTCTACATTTTCAAATCTGCTGTTGGCCAAATATCGAATATTCACTGTAGCACAATAAAAAATAAGTTTTTAAATTTATTAAATACACATTGTGTAACTTGAATGTACTAATAAACATAAAGTGTAACCTTTCATTAATTTTAAATATAAAATATCGCTTGCACAAAAGAAATTAATCGTGCACCTCACGTTTTTTTTAAATTGTGAATGCAGTTACTTGCTAGACGATGATATCCGGTCACACGGACGAGGTGGAAGTTATAATCCTAGAGCGACTACAAACTATTTCGTGGCGAGGGAAACGGGGAAATCGTAAAATTAAGAAGCGCAGATGTTGCACTGTGAAGCAGATCTTAATACATGGGCGCAATTCGGCTTCCGAAATCCGGCGGAATGGTCGCAGCTGTTGCAGTTTCTAAACCAATAAGGAAGTCGCGCCAGTTATGTAGGACAGCACTTAAAAGTCGAGCTAAGCAGTGGGACAGCCATTTGAAATTTTCCTGGAAGAAATATCAGGGAAGCTTTCCGAGTAGCGTTACTATATATTTTTACCCCGAAAACGCTTGACTTGGTCCCCGAATATACAGACAATGTTTAAAATGCGTCCACATAACCTGTTTTTGTAAAACTCTCTGCACAGCTAAAAACACCATGCTTAAGCAAAGGGCGTAGGAAGCTCTCCGTTAACGGTACTGGCGTGTATTGGCGGGTTGTCCAATTGCTCTTGTTTCCCGCAAAAGCTTCATTAAATCGCAGCAAATGAAAGAGTCAATTAACTCGGTCTCCTAATCATTTAGCACCTGTCACCCGAGCGTGCAATTTGCGTGCTACAAATAAAAAGGGGCAAACTAAAACCCGTTAGCACGTTATTGTTTTCCGCGTGGGGCGACGGTGTGGAACAAATTGTTTGCGGCCTCAAAACGCTTGACAAAGGGGCGGACAAAAAAATTGTCCTCTGTGACGAGGATTAGAATAAGTCTTTTTCTCGCATAATGAATGTCAGTGACAATTAGACGCGTCAAGGGCCATAGTCACGAACGCAGAAAAAAAACGTGAGCTTTTGGGGCATTCGTGTAATATCCAGGGGCTTTGCTGACTAATATTTTGGAAAGCGATACAAGCTGACTGAGCATGTCTCGTTTCTGTCGAGAAGAAATAAATTCTCTCTTTAATTTACGCCTGGAAGACAAATTTCGATGGGAAAGCTATTTTAAATGCCTAGTAGTTTGTTTTCAATGCTTTCACTTCCAGTGATGTTGCAGCTGAATGCAGAAGAGTGCTTTAATCGTAATTAAATTGGTTCGATTAAGTCAGTTGAAAATAATTCTTCCCTGTAGAGCTGGGTACCGATTATTGTATTAACACATTTCAATACATGAAAAATTTGAACGAATATCCTATTTATAAAAATATGTTCACGTGTTACAAAATTACTCCTAGTCAACATAAATATGTCGACGTAACCTTTGTTTTGAAATATTATTATTATGAAATCTTTGATGTTGCTCATTGAAGACGTGCCTGAAGTACAACATGTAAAAGGTCAGTGGGCGTGTATAATTGTTGAATATTACACCATTATAACAGTTCACAAAGATTTATCTACAATGCAAGACTATGAGCTGAGAGGTGAGAAAAAAACTTGTAGCCTTTATATAAACAAATTAATAATGATTGGTTTAGGGTATTTTGTATTTATAAACCTGTAATTTGTTCAATTTGTGGGGTTGTGACATTTAATTTTTAATAACTAATTAATATCATCAAGAACTTCAGTTAAATGATACTTATTTAATACTTTAGCTTCAGTCATGTTTGTCGGATTAACCAATAGACTGTACACGCTCGTGTACCAACAGCAATGTACACACTCGTGTACATGTTGCATAACAAAGTTACATTTGCAGGTAGCCTACTACACACTGGGAGGTTGAGACTAGACTATCTTCCTTACGAATGGATAAATGATTCGTAAACCATGCTCCTATATTATTAGTGTTTCATATTTCTATGTCGAACATGAAGCATACAATTCATTGGTTGCGAACATGAAACGTGAGCTGTTCAGTGAACACTTCTGAAATACTTGCTCACTCTCTACTTCTCGGATTACATTGTATCCTTCCACCAAATGTAAGTTTAACATTGCCGTGTACTTGATCACTTTATTCATGCGTCGGTCACGTAACAATGTGAAATTATTAGAAATTGAAATGTTTTACAATTGTGACAATTCTTACACTTGAAAAAAATCATTTCAGTACCAATTAATGTTTGAATATCTCTTTTTATTCAACTTTAAGCCATTGAACTATTTTTCCTACGTCGCATACCAACTTTAATTGGCGCAAGTCAAATATTCTGCCAGTTACAATATGAATATATGCAGGCACTGACAGTGACATTTCTAAAACATTGATTTCAAAAGAGCTCACATTATCGCGAACATTCTTTATAAAAAAAAATTGTTATTAGTATCGCCTATCACCGGGAATAATTTAAAAAAATACTTGTGTGGTCTGCGCATGTCTCAATCGCTACCGCAATACGCTGTGCACTCTAAATTCGAATCAGTAGGAAACCACTGATTCGCAGTGAAATTCAACTACTCTAATCAGTGAAAATGGCTCCACTCAGAATCAGTGGAAAACCACTGATTGTTTCAGTGAAAAAATTTCACTGATTGAATAAGTGACGTGAAACAATTTCACTGATTGAATAAGTGATGGCCGACGGCAGTGGCGAATTAAATATTGCTTGTAACTTAAATATTCGTTGTTACTTCTTTTGATACACGTTATTTAACGGCCATTTTTAAACGATATTCGACGGCCATTTTTACACCCAGTTTCACTGATGCACCAGTCAAAAATAATTAGAGACGTAGCAAGTTACTCAGATGTTTCACTGGTCCATCAGTCTAAATATAAACCTCTGTGGAAACAGTGGAAAAAATGACTGACGAATCAGCGGGAAATGTCACTGAATCAATCAGCGAAGGAAATACGGAAATTTTTTCACTGGTTCATCAGTTAAAGTCACTGAAGTGACTGTTGTATCAGTCAGATACGTTTCACTGATTGAAACTGAAATTTTCACTGATTCCGATTTAGAGTGTAAGTCGTTTATATACCATAGACTAAAGATGGGGTAGACTGATCTCGCTGGCTGCGTACAACAAAACTCCGTGTCCCAACATTGAACTGCTTTTCTGCCTAAACGTCTAGCAAAAATGGCGTGGTTTGGATTTTAGGTTAGAAAACTAACTTGTAATCTAATGCTTTGAGATGAATATATACTTCCTCTAAACAATTTGTAATGCAGTCTGATTATATTAAAACTGGTAAAAGTATTTTATTAATGTTACAGTGCTTGTCAATTAAAACTTAAGATATAAACAAACACGTTCGTCTCTGTTGACCATGTAACTTCGGTAGCTATGTAGGAGCTTTGTAGGATTGGGATAGGTCAATGTTGGTCACATGCGCAGAAGACGAATAAGCGGTCTACCTAATTTTTAGTCTATGGTTTATGCAACCCACTGTAGGGGCAGCAGTTCTGTTGGTCTGTGCGTTTCTACTTACCTGCGTCCTATTGGTCCAAATTACACCGGATACGGGGGCCGCGGCTATGTAGAGGCCAAACTACTCGCCTCCCACCAGTGCGAACCGTGTTCGATATCCTGGCGGGGTCGCTCCCGGATATTCGCACATGAGCATCGTCCGAACGATGCCGCTGGTCGGCGGATTTCCTCGCCTCCGTCCTTTCCGTGCTGCTCTATACTCACCTCACTTCACCCGCATCGGCTCACTATAATTCGATGTTACGGATGCTAAACGCCATACAATTAATCATTTTATTTTTGTAACAAACTTCGTTCATCTTGTACACATAGTATGTGATGACATTTTACTCGAATAAAAAAAAATTCACACTTTATATTTTTAAAAAATTTTTGATGTCAAATTAAATTTTTTTCAGTTTTTCTGCAACCATAATGACAAATACTAATTGCACAAATGAAAAAATTTACAACGTAAACTAACGCCATGGGCTACCACGTGACATATATGTCATCACCAAATAACAAGCTGTATATGTCTATATAAAAAAGGGTTAAATGTAAAGACTTTTTGCATATAAAATTTTTTTAAATGCGTGAACTGTTATTTGGTGATTAAATATATGTCACACGATAGCCCATGGCCTTAGTTTGCTTTGTACATTTTTTTTCCATTTATACAACATAGTACGTACACCGCGAAAATATTTCACGACCAGTTGTATTCCATAACACTTTAGCTCAGGTACACTTGAGCAATTGGATGCTCTAGGTGTTACGCGTCTTGGGTGTCTGCCTGCGTATCACAGCTGCACAATAGCATAGTGACCTTATTCTGGTTAGCCAGTCAAGCAATACAATGTCTCCCCACAGACACACGCAGCCAATAAGCAAAATAATACTGCTGGTATGCCCATAGGGCATTGAAGTCTAGCATGTGTGGAAATCTTCTCGCGAAATTCGGGTGCCCCTAGACATAGTTGTTATTTGTTATTAAATCTTCAGCAAAACACAAAAGCATTCAATTTGATACCAAATTATTAAAAAATATCAAGTGTAAGATTTTTTTTTATTTAGGGGAAATAATGACAATTCACAAATGATGTACAGTAGAGAACATGTTTCAATGCCCATTATTATATATAAAAGCAATTAAAATTGGCCAAACATCCTTTAGAACGACTAAATAAAATATATCACAGCAATAATTATCACAGTTGTAAATAATTTGTTTCATTGATTACAGTTCTTTTAAAAGTAATATTTACCTTGGAGCACCAAAATGAGGAAAAATACAACATTAAAAATATAATCTTAGTTCTAGAACATAGAATAAAAAAACTTTAAAAAATACAAATTCAAAATTTAATTTATTTAACAACTTATTAAAAACGTCACCATTTTCTTTGACTAGAACATAGAACATCTTTGACTCTAAAAACTTGTAGAAAGAAATGCAGCAATTGACTTGCTCAGTAAAGCCTCCATTCCATAAAATACTTAAAAACAATTAAAAGATATACAAAATAATTACGGAGAGCGTAAGATCCAGTACGGCTCCGACCGTTAAAATCACAAAGAACAAATAACATAGTAAAAAATTTGCGCCCCAACGATATAGTCGTAAAAACAGCACTCATTGTATACTCATAAATACTTGTGCGGCTAACAAGGACAAACACGACACGTTAAAACAAGAGAGACACAGCAACGAGACACCATAGCTAAGCCGGAACGTAATTTTGAAGGGCGACCGAAACCAAAATCTTGAAATGGCCTAGCCTTACTGTACAGCCAAATTACAAGGAAATAAATACGTGTAAAACTCAACCACAAAGTTTGCGTTCTCCTCGACTTACCGTTTTACTGCCCCATCGCTAAAGATCCGAAAATTTCGCGGATTCATTTAGCAACAAGATAGACTCCACAATTCTGTTTATACTCGAGCCTCAGTTAGTTGTTGATTGGCTATTGCTCCAGTTTGAACCCAGGCCATGTGGCATTGTGTTCGGGCTTCGTTTCCTTTCAAGTTAATTACTGGTTCAAATTCGTCCAGGTCGTGGCTAACAAAATTTGATCCAATCGGAAAGTAAGTCAAATGTACACGTATTTGAAGTGTAGCTTGTCCTCAAGTTGAATCCGCGAAATTCCTGGGTCTCTATCCATCGCTCAGTAACTAAACTGATATACTGCGTCAGCTCAGTAACATAACGTACGTTTAATCCACTGCTGGACGATGGTGAAGGTGGTTAAGCCATCAGGTACTAGCGTGGATCTTACGGACGTAAGTTGCAGCAAAATGTAGCAGACTTCGGACGGGCGTAAAATAGAGTAGAATAGGCAGAGCTCAGGCCATGCAAGGACTTAAGTAAACTATCATGGCCAATAAAAAATTGTGACTCACGAAGGGAGGAGGGAAAAGCAAGGGAGAGGAACGGGGAGGAAAAGGGAGGTGATCCGAGTGAGTGAGTGAACAGATTTCGGCGGCTCTTAACAGCGAGGTCTTGAGAGCGGATGAGGGCGAAGTGAAATGAGTATGGCGCAGTGCCGGAAAGAAAGGACGGTGGGACGGGAGATCCCCGAGAAAACCCGCCGACCAGCGGCATCGTCCGGCACGGTACCCGCTTGCGAAAATCCGTAGTGAACCGGCCGGTAATTGAACCCGGCTCGCCTTTGTCGGAGGAGGGGATCTGAGGCGAGCAAAGAGTACACCACCACGCAGAAGTGGATGACGGGGAAAAAAAATTAACGCGACAGAGCTAGCATCGCAAAATGTCATCATTTATAATGTGTACAAGTTGGACAATGTTTGGTACAAAAATAAAATGATTAATTTTTTGGGATCCAACACCGTTAAGAGCCGTTCGAAGGTCTCCACTCCACTGCACTGGATGTAATCACAATTCTTTACATGTCCTATTATTGGTCAGCCGTCAGACAACGAGTAGGCGAGTTGACCGTGTCCCAATTGCAATGACTTGTCATGAATATTACTCTCTCTCTCTCTCTCTCTCTCTCTCTCTCTCTATATATATATATATATATATATATATATATATATATATATATATATATATATATGTAGTCCATCCTGTTCATTTTTGAAAGATGAAACTTAATTGAAATTTTTATTTACAAATATTACAACTAATGTTTAATGGTATTCGTATTTTAGATAATCACAAAACTAGCGAAGTAATGAGGGAATATCCGTCAGAGTTTTATGTTCAAGGGTAGATATATTGTCATACTACCGTCACCCCAGCTAGACACGGACATGGTCATCAAATGGTTTATAATGGTTGCGAAATACTAATTGCTATTCATGATACTGGGAGTGATCTGTAAGCTAAAGTACCAGTTTTGAAATAACTATAACGTAACATTTGCAATGGGTACTTGAAATCTAAATTTCGTCACATCTGAATTTTGAACCCTTAAAAGCAAGGAATGGCGTAATATACGCTCGTCTGACTGCGAAGACATCCTCTACTGAAGACAGATACACTATTAACGATTACCATTAGAATTTATTCCGTAATGAAAACATTTAAGCAGTTGTGGAAGTATCGTTGTTTGGGCCTGCTGATAGGTGGTGAAGTGATTTGCAATATCCGCGACCCCAATCTCAATATGAGTAGTACAGCTTGGCATTACGAAAAGTTTTTATGACGTACTTGTGCAAACATGACAGACCATTAATTACTAGCGTAAAATCTAGTGACGCCAGAAACATGATAGCTCGCAGCATCTTAAAAAAAAAACACTTAATCTGTAATGTCAGCCGAAAACTTAGTCCTCATAAGAACACGAACTGAGAAGAAGAATTTGGGTCGTGGACGTAAAAATCACGCCGCACACGAATATTTTTTTCCTCTCTTGTCCTCGCCTCTCATTTTTTCTCTGCGGAAATCCCGCTTCTCTCCAGCCCAGTCCGACACTTGAAACTTTAATTTGACTTATATTCCTGTTCTTGGGAGCTTTCTCGGCGTCGTCTAGCTTGTTATTACTTACAATTCTCTTGAGCGAATATCTCAGCATTACCCTTAAAATTCACGCCAGAGTTCAAACTCACTGTGGATGAACGCCGTAATTTATGTTTCTGCTACAACCAGGAAAATGAAACACGTGTTTTATACAAGGCTAAAACGAATACTGCAGCTGTGTGAAAAACCTAAATAAAGTAGTATTATTTACATGGCAGAAAAAAACGAGTTGCATTAACGTTATGGTCAATAAGTCAATGCTATTTCGCGAAAATATTTCGAGACAAGATCAAATTCAAAGAACTGTAGAATCGTCTATCTTTTTAGATTGGTTGAATCATATTCTGATCCGTGTTTGCTGTGTGCACACTAATCTCAACGGTTCAGTGTCGGAGTTACGGAATCCTGAGTGGCTCTGTCAAATGCGGCTCAACACCAGCAGCCAATGACGGCATGACCACAGCCGAAATGTATGTACACTATTGAAGTCTACTGTATGTTCCCATTTTTTCGCGAAAAATCACTGCCCCTATCAATAAGGATTACCTGAAATTAAATACAACGGAATTTTGGAGGTCTTCATGCATTACATACAAATTGACACGAAGACAGTATCGCCTCCATCAAATTTAAATTTGAGAAAATCCAAGTAATTTACATCAGTCGAGTCTTGGGAATGATTGCCGATTACATCAGTACTTCGATAACGATACAGTGATAAATAAAGTTTTTCACTGCGGATTAGAATGGAAAGCAACGTTTTAACAAGCGTAGATGAAGGTACTATATACTCATAAAAGGAACGACGCAAAGAAATAAAAATAAAAAATAATGTGAGGTCAGGAAAGAAAGAAGAACGAACGTGAAAGAGCAAAAATGAGACAGTTCTTAGGTCACGACTTATCAAGAGTGGCGAGCTGTTCTCGCCCTCAGGTAGTAAACACGGAGTTCATTCTTCCGTTTTGTTTGTATTCTATTAATGTTGATCTTCCTTTCATATTATATCAGTTATATTGCTTATAAATAACTTGTGTTCTACACCGAATACCAAGATAGAATTTATTTTCTTGCTTCCTACAGTAGTGTCCTTTGTGTGTTCTTGTTTTTGTTTTTTACGTTCTTATTCTTGTTGTACTTTCGGTTGATATTCATTCATGAATAACTCATAGCCAGGTAGACTATATATTCTTTAATAGTCACGTAGACATACTGTTGATTTACTATGCTGTTATCTATATTGCATTGTTACAATAATATATATATTATCTTATTTATCTGCTGTGTACTTTTCACGTATTTCAGTTTTTAGTCAATAAGTCTTCTATACTTTAGCTTAACAATTAATATTACCATTTTAATAATAGTTAACGAAATCTCTTGAAAATTACCCTCTCTACTAACAGTAAATAAATTAATTTAACGTCAAGAAGCAGCATTTTGTTGCAATTTGTTTCGTCTGGATAAAGATATCTCGCTGAGTGTTAAGTAATTTCAAATAACGTTCGCAGAAAGGAAGCTTAATCATGATCGCAAGTCTTTATAGTTGAATTCTGAATGTTATACGTATGCCTCGCGATTATTTTGTGGTACGGCAAAGACTCTAGTGAAATACCTAAGCCTCCAAAGACTAGTGAGGGAAGAATAATGCCCACGACCAGCGGAACAAGTTACACAAAATCTCGGATTTTCAGCAGTAATCAAGATTTGTTTTAAGTTAAGCATAATGAGCTTTCAACGCAAAGGCTAAGCCCATAAAATGTTTAGTGAATTTTGAGAAATTAATGTGGCTTTCGTTACTTATCTTGGATCATGCCTCCGGAGCCCCTGTACCGAGTTCTTGTGCTCTCTCAACTTAGTTGGTGTGAGAAATTTATTTATTGATTTAGTTAATATATTTTGAAATAATTAAATTCAAACTCAAGAAATTATTTACGTTTTGAATTGCAAACAAGGGATACGTAGGAGAGGGCTACAATCATAGTTACGTGGACACAAAGTGAAGCGAAAGTTTTCAAAACAAGAAAAGATCTGCTACACAATACTTAGTATTTTTACAGATATGCATTCAATTCAAGAGGTTTTAACCAAAAAATTTATTTTTCAATTAAATCACATTTATTTCCACTCAATTTTCTGTGCGTATTCTTTTGATCAGTGACTTGTGGTAGTTTTGATTTGTGCCTTCGTAGAGTTTCTTGTATGTTTTTGGTAGCCTACGGAGATTGGCTGTTGTAAGTGTTCCTGAACTGCAAATATATTGTGGTGAGATTCAATCAGGTTGTGATTGCGCCTATCATACACTTCAGTCGTCACTGTTGACCATGTGACTTGACAGTTGTGTTGGTTTGGGATAGGACAATGTTGGGTATATGCGCAGAAGACGAATAATTATTGTTCTACCTCAGATTTAGTCTATGAGTCATTGTCACGGACATGCACAGAAGATGAAATCATATAATAAAGTTGACGTAGACCACTTATTCGTTTCATCTTCTGCACATGTACTCGACATTGACTTATCCCAAACAAGCTCAACTTTTTAAGTGACATGGTCAGCAAAGATTAACGTGTTTGTGTATATCTTGATGTTAAAATGAGATGTTTACCATATTGACAAAATAATTGTACCATTTTGAATATAATCAAACAGAATTTATAATCGGTTAGAGGAGGTAAAAAAAAATCTCAAAGCATTTGGTCCAAACTACGCCGTTTTGGCTAGCCGTATTGGCAAAAAAGCAGTTCAATGTTGTGATACGGAGATTGGTTGCACGCAGCCAGCAAGATCGGTCTACCTCAGCTTTGGCCTATGGATGACATACGGTCTACCTCGTATTTAGAGTATGGCCGTAGCCACTTAGTTCGTTGTCAACGACGGCAGAGTTTCTAAGCGAACCCTCGCGGCGGGCGAGTTCACAAAGCCAGGCGCAGGTGTGGCGCCAGAATGCCGGCGTAGGTTCGCGCCCGCTGCGCTAATGCGCTGAGCAGCCTCGGGACGTCAACGCGCCGTAACGGATCGCCGACCCGCAAACACACTGTTCCGAAAGAGTCGTGATTCGAGAAACGTGAGCCTGCAACAAGGTAGGTCGGGGAATCACTCACTACTTCTGTACTATAAAACATTTTGAGGTAAAATTCCCTTACATTTAAGGGAAGCTAATTACCTCTACATGTAAGGTAAGATTACCTCTTAAATACAGAGTAAATTTACATAACAAGTAAAGTACGATTCCCTAATCGTACCACGGAAAAAGTACGTGACAAGTGGGGGGAAAATTCCATACAAATAAGGGAAAATTAACTACATTGTTTAATAAAATGTTATTAAAAAATATCCCGGAGTATTATCACTCCTAATTTTTTATTACCTATATCTTCCGACGAATAGTAACCGAAATGTCAACACTAAAGTCCTCGATATGTGCTGATGGGTGAGCGCGAACAATGATCCTTTATCGCGTTAGGCCGATGCGCGATCCGTTACGCCACGCTTCTTGAAGGATGTTTCTTCACCCCCCCCCCCCCCCCGCCCTCGACCATCTCACTTGTTAAGAGACAATGCTGAAGGAAATGCACGCGTCGTAAGGTAATTTTCGCATCCATGTATGGGATTTTCCACTACCATTCACATGACGTTTACTCCAGAGTGCGGTAATTTTACCTTACCCGTACGGAAAACTATGTTTCCCCCAAAAGTTTCCGAATATTACCTTACACTTGTCAAGTAATTTTCCCATTATTTTTTTACAGTGTACGAGCAGCCGAAAGGCGAGTGAGCAGAGGTTTTTTTTCGGAAGCGGTGTTATTATTTATAAGTTAAGTCCTTAGGTGTGCATTAACAAAAGTTGTCGCTGGTGAGCGGTTGCATGGCTGTTATGGAGTTTTTTCTTTACTCTGCCATGATGTTTACTATTTGAAGAGTACAAATGTAAAACAAGTTATATTACATTATTACATAGGCAGCGTAGCGCACTTACTTCCTATGCAAAGTGTTCTACACGCATGACCGCATCGCCTTGTTCTGCAGGTCTTGTAGTCCGCCATATTTGAACACAATTATTGGATTTAAAAATACGTTTTCGGGTATAAGTGTACAGGCCTTTTGTGTTACAATTGGCGCAAAGAAACTATGCCTGGATTTCGGGCAGTGAGTTTGCCAACATTCTGTAACCGAATGCTTGACCACCAGTTATGTTGGCCTCCAGAGGCGGCGGAAGGTGTTTGTCATTGCAAGGTCACGGCTTAAGATTTAAAAATATTAACTCTTTGCGTATTTTAAGAGTTTTAAATCAAAATTAACACCATTAAATATCAAACATCACAGTTTCGTACTAACGTATTTAATACTAACGCTTGCTTAATACTTACAGTATACATATCAAGTTGTTTTTGTTTTAACGTTTGGATAACTGATATAGTTTAAACACAAATATCGGAACGCATAACTTCTAAATATACTGCACCATTCTACTAAAAGAATTTCAAATTTCAAACAAATCTTGTTTGAATGGAATGCTCAAATTATTATAACAACACAAGACATAGTTTTAGCGCGTGTTTATTATTCCATCCGATTATTTCACCATTATAGCAGATTATCAGCGGATTACATAACCCCCTCTAAAACATTGCTCCCTCCGCTTCTTTTGGTCTCTGAATGCTCACTTACTACCGTCCTATAGGTTAGTTCATCACCGTATGCGCTTACTACAATAAATACGTTCTTAACTGGCTGGGTCTTAGCCAATATGTCGATATGTAAGTGTCCCAATCAAATGTTTTTTTCCCCCCTACGTAGAATATATCCAATCCCTCTTGTTCATGTAAGTAGTCCATAGGGACTGCAAAATTTCGCGAATTCATTTGAAGAAAATCTGGACATCTAACACGTGTATATACATTTATGTTATGTTTGCAAATGTATCGCAGTTTATTACTTATTAGTAGAGACATGCAAAATTATTCGGCACCAGGCTAAACTTCACAGTACTCTCTGTACTGGGGCCGGCGTCGTTTATAAGTTGGCTGCTCCATGGATGTGAAGCCTCGCCCTTTATTACTGAACTGCAAGTGATTGGGGCACACAGTTGTGAAGTGTTCATTCATTGGCGCAGAGTTACCCAGGGCGTGTCAGGTTAAGTATGATTCAATGACAGACGTATTGCAAAGGTACACGTGTTTCAAGTTTAACGCGTCCCCAAATAATAATGTGCATTTTGCAGGTCTCTACCTACTAGACATTCCCATGAGAACTCCGAGCCGATAACAGGCATGCAAGAAACAAGCACTATGAGTCCCGAGCCATCTGGTCTGAAGTAAAACTGGCTACATGCTGGGGCAACATAACTTGTTAACACAAACCTGACGATCGAAAATACCTAGGGCCGTAGAGTATAGTTCAGAGCGTACTTCAAAATGGGAAATTTTCCCTTCCCTATTAAGTCACAGTTTTGAGTGCTGCTCACATTATAGTTAGAGACCTACAAAATTCGCGTTATTGTTTTAAGTAAATTGTCCTTTGTATCGATCTTGTTATCGGTAGAGACCTGCAGAATTCGCATTATAATTTGATTATATGTTAAAGTGAAAACACTTTTCTTTGCAATACGTTTGTCATTGAACAATTCTTTATTTGACACGCCCCGGGTAACTCTGCCCCAATACATGAACACTTCACAATCGTGTGCCTCAATCACGTGCAGTTCACTTCGAAAGGGAGTGACTCAACATCTAGGCAGCAGTCAATGGAGAAACGACGCCGACTCGAGTATTTATAGTACTGTGAATTTTTGCTTGATGCCAACAAATAATGCAAATTTTTCAGGTCTCTAGTCATTGGACTATAGTTCATTTGACTCGGCTTGGGCGGCCTTGTACCAATCGGGAACAAGTAACGACAAGATATCCCAACCATAACCAATCAACTAAAAGGAATACAGGACCTTGCTTTTACAGAAACCAATAATCGAAACTTACCTTTACTAGAATGTGTATAGGATGGGGAAATTTAGCGTGCCGTTAAATATAGGTTATTCACGGAAAACTGAGCACTTTTGAAAGCTCACACCTTTGTAATTATAGTCAATAAATACATTTTATTTTAGTCTTAGGTTTTAACTTCCGAGCGCGGTGGAACATACACACTGTGTTTGTTACTTACATGTCGATATTGATTTTAAAATCCGGTTCAAAGGTAAAAATAAATGCCCGAAAGGAAAAATTAACTAGGGCCTGAAAAGTTCTCACTTTACTGTGAGCAGCCTATTACGCAAAATTTTGCTGATCTCTAGTGAAAGTACATTGCAAAGAACCTCACAAAAACTACTGACGTAGTTACAATGCTTTGCGCGTGTTTTCAAAGAATGGGAATGACGTAAAGATGCAGCAAAAATTTGCACTTAGAGAACTGTACCCGAATATAGGTCGGGCAAAATTGTATGAATATTTCTCTGCTCATAAGATACAAAACTATTCAAAATATAGCATAGTTGTTCGGCTACATTTGTCAGAATTTATTGATAAATGCCGTAATAACAAACGACAATTTTCGCAAATAAAACGCGGGTTCTAATTCATTTTAGATTAATCGGATTATCAGTTTGATATCAAATCGATTTACCGCATTAAGGATTCATCCGATCTTAATCCGATAAAAAATGGTGTATAATCTTAATCCGAAAAAATTTGATTGAACCAATTAATTTAATTTAATTAATCAATCAATTTATTTTTAATTTTTTTAATTTGGTGTGAGTTGATAAGTGTATAGTTTGGTGCAAGAGTGTGCTAAGAATCTTAATTTTTTTCTTGTTTTTGTGTGTTGGGGAGAGGTCCTCACCCTCGGAGGTCTGGCATTGTACTGAGGTGTGATGTTGGGGAAGGGTGTGTGTGTGTGTGTGTATGTATATATATATATTGAGTTCGGTGCAAGAGTGTGCTAAGGGTCTTTCATTTTTGGATGGGAGCATCATGGTTTTAGTCCTCACCTTCGGAGGTGTGGCATTGTACTGAGGTGTGATGTGTTGGGGAAGGGTTGTATAGTGGTATTGTGTAATATTAATTTTCAATGGTACTGAGTAGGAGTTCCTTCCTGTTTACCATCTGGCCGGTGACTAAGGTAATGGCGGATTTCGGAATTGCGTATTTCTACCAAATGAAATTATTAGGAAATATATATTGAATGATGATATATTTTATCTCAAATTAAATCTAGACCATTATTTGACTAACCCATCCTGTATGGTAATAATAAAAAACAAAAGATATTAAGTGTCGGAAAAGAATACGATTCACGCCCAAATACACAATGGCTGTTTACAAATATAATTAAAATTAACGCAACAATGTGGCTATCACAAATGGATAAAACGTATGTTTACAATGCACATAATAGATGAATCAATGAGCTTTTAAAAAAGTATGAACATCTGTTTCCCTATAAATAAATTAAATGAATCAAATACTGAGGAATCACAAATACAAACGAATTACTGAGCCCATCAGTCCTGGTGTCTTAAAGAAATCAAGCAACAAGTTATACCTACAACGAACTCCAAACACTATTTCCCTAGAAAATAGATTTCACGAATTCATACTAAGTAATCGAATTACAGAAGGTATTTCCACATCAATAACAACCCAGCTATCTTGGTGTCATACAGGAATCAAGTTACAAGTTGTGTCTACAATAAAGGCAAAAGCTATTTCCCTATAAATAAATAAATAATTAAATAAAATGAATTGCAAACGAATTACAGCGCTCAGCTACTCTGGTGTTATAAATAATGCAAGCGTTAATAGAATTATATATACAACATATTCAAAACACAAACAGTTTATAATATACATGTACCTTAAATGTTTTTAATATAATAGACGCCTGTTTGGTTGGAACGTTGGTGCAGGAATGATTCCAGTGTATCACTTGCAAACAAATTATAAACTAGGCGAGGTTTTGGGAGTAACAAGAGTGTGCTTCGGCCACTGTTGACTGAGGTTATGGTGAAACTCCTCGACATTAAAATAACTAAACATTATATCACTAATCAATAAAAATTTTTATCCCTGTTTACAAATTCACGAGTTTATATTTCCATTGTAAGCTAATCACAATACTAGACATGCATCGCTTATAATTTAACACAGAATGATTTAGCACTTCGAGTTAACACATACAAATAAAATAAATAAAGATTTCCAAACTGAAGAGAAACTCGCAATTCACACTATTAATACGCATTCTGAATTATACCTACAATGAAGTCAAAAACATATCCTATTTACCTACGAATCCAGGTGTTATAAATTAATGAGTTATAAAATAATTGAATTTTAACCAAACACAATAGGAGGGCATTAACAACACCGTTGATGTTGGTTCTAGCGTGGGAATCCTCTCCTGCACCTCCTCCTTCTCCAAGAAACCCAACAAATTTGAAATTAATGCATCTGGAGAGTCCATATTGTCATTAAAATGATCCCAGTTGAAATTTTGAATCTCCTGTTCAAGGGTTTAACTAGACGATCCATGAAAATTATCTTCTCAGAAACATGACATCGCAATGCAAACCGCACAGATGAACTAGTGGAAAAAGTGGAAAGGGGTGTAGAGGATAAATACCTATTTATAAAAATTTCAAATTCTCAGGTAAACACTTAGGAAGCGGCACTTATCCCCTCCACACCTTTCAAACAACTACAACCTCTCACCCCAACCTCTGAGACAAATCTATCTACTGACTTCATCCTCGAAGAAATGAAATCCATTTTATTTAATAATAATAATAGTAATTAAAGTCTGGTTCATTACAAATAAATATAATTTAAAGTCCTACAACTGTTTTAGAGATCAATGTTGTCAAAAAAGTGATATATAATTTATATGGTGTGGATTTACAGAAAAAGAAAGGAATATAATTCATATCAAAAATCTTTCACGGTTTGCAAGATTCCCCTTGTGTGGATTTCTAAGAATAGTTGTTTATTTGAAAGAATCATTGTGATTTATTCTTTTTGAAAGTTTTCAATTATGTGATTACTCTTTAATAACATTAACTATTAGATTTTGTAATATTAGGTCATCACCCAATAAATCTGTAAACTTCAAAATTAACATAAATTATCTTACTTTACTTTCCTTATAACTTTATCGACTTCAAGAAACACATTAGGAAGTCATTTATGTAAATATGTTCCTGTTATATGAATATCTATTTTGTTAATCACATTTGTGTTAAACATGTACAGATATCTTCCGTTAATGTATACAATCAAATTTTTGCTACTGTTAAAATAGTATAATCTTTGAATTAACAAAAACTCATATAGCGATTTCTCGGTAAAGAATATTATGTTGTTAATAGTATAATGATAGGATATGTTCACTTTTTTTTTTGTAAAGCTTGTTGTGTGGAATAAACCCTCTTTAATAAACAATACCATAATTTAAAATAAGTTTGGGTTGTTTCGACATAGTGTGAGGGTAAATTTCTGTGTATTTTATTTGTGATGGAGTCTAGAAATTGTTTGTATAATTAATTTTAATAAATACATTGCCACAGAGTTGCGATCAGGTAGGAATATGTTTTCGCCTTAGAATGCAAAACGATAAAGTCGATGACCTAATCAATAGCAGGGTGGCCCGGGGCTCCTGGCTGCCTTCTTCATGAAAAACTATGTGAGAGACATCTCCAGGGTATTGTGAAGCTAAAGTGTTTCCAGAGAATGTCGTCGGACTCAAGCTTACACACTCTGAGATCTTGGCTTTGTGGTTGGTAGCACTGGAAATCGTTAAAGTTAAACCTGTATGTCTTGTGACTATGTTCAATGATTGGTATGACTGTTAGAGTCGTAGATCTCTAAACATAACAGTTTTGACACATTTTGAGAAAATTACAAAGGATATAAGTTTACTATTTCGAACCAATATACATTATTCAGCTAACAATGTTTCATGGGAATTATTCCTCGCGATTAATTAAGGTTAAAACATCTATAAAAATGGATGATCGCTCTATTTTTTATTAAAGCACTTGATTATTTTTGCAATACTATTATTGGAATTTATTTATCAATATCATTCCTTTCTCAGGAAAACTAATTTTCATTTCATAGTTCTAAAAGGGAGAGGTTAAATAAAGATACGAATAAATTCATTTTCAAACATAAATTTACTGACAAAGTTTCAAACTATATACAAGTACAGGCTATTTCAAAAGACACACTAGTTGGTACAGAATGTTTCAAAAATTATACACACCTTTTTTTTTAAAGAAACCAACATAGGTCCAAATAATAGTATCAGTAAATATAAGCTGTTACACAAGTTTATGCAAAACATTTTTGCTACAGGTTATTACAAAATATTAAAATAATTTCTTTCCTAAAAATGCTCTAAATGGTTTGCCCCGACATGTTAATAACTTCCTGATATTCAATTTATATACATTTTATTTCTGTATGCATGGACAGATAATTACATTGTCCAAATACTTCAAGTATTAAATTAGTAGTATAGAAATGCCGATTCGAGCGCAGCTCCCAACCATCAGAAAACCAACAGGAAATGGAATGCCTAAACCATCAGAAAACCATCAGAAAAAATCCTGTTGTTTTCCTACTCCAAAACATCAGCTGCCAATTCGAGCGCAGCTGCAAAAAAGTGACTGCAAAAAGTTGTGTTTGGGAGCAGTCCCCCAGTTATCAGAAAACCAACGGCAAATTAAATTCACGAGCCATCAGAAAACATCAACTGCCGATTTCAAGTGCAACCGCAAAAAGTGACTGCAAAAAGTTGCATTAGAGTGCATCCGCAAAAAGTGACTGCAAAAGGTTGCGTTAGAGTGCAGCCGCAAAAAGGGACAGCAAAAAGTTGCGTTAGAGTGCATCCACAAAAAGTGACTGCAAAAAAGTTGCATTTGGAGTACATCCGCAAAAAGTGACTACAAAAAGTTGCAAAGAGCGGCTCAAGAAATTAGAATGAGTAAAAAAATAAAATATTGTATATAATAAATATGGACCAGTTGCTAAATATATTCAACGCAACCCAACAATTTAAGAAACTTTCCGAACTTACAATTGGACAGACCTATCCCATACACCATGCTAAAAATATATGATACACTATATGGATACAAAGTGGTAATTACTACTGGAAATTTTAAAGTAAGCTTGCCAGACAGATATATTCAGATTTTCAGCGAAAAAGTTTTAAATGGTGTTAATCGTGGAGGTATAAATTTTGCATATGAGGGAATGGTGGATTGTGGTGCTAAACAAAGGCATTCTATTTCGTTTTATTAAAGAGTCATCACTTTGCAAGTACTACCATTTTTATGTGTTTAACGGCTTGTGAGCCGTTAAACACTTTAATCGTAACACGTACAATTTACGTCTTCCCAATCAGTGTGATAGTACCAACGCTAACCGATAAAGTCAAACATGCCAAATGTAATGTTCGACTACGTCTTCTCTTTACCTCCCCAAACTTCATGCTTGTAGCAACAAAACATACTGTACAAACATCGTGTTAGTGCGCCGTGCGACGGTGAAAAAGATTCGTATGTCTGGGGCCAGACGTTTAATTCGTCCAAACTGAACAATTGAAAAATGGTGGTCCACACAATACGTTACGCACTAGAGCTATGTTGTGGAGATAACTGGCGAGGTTGCCATCATTGGCGATGTGTATGGAATAGGCCATCGCCAAAAGTATCAACATCATATACGCGTAAGATATTTTGCAATTAGTTCCAATCTCTGTTATCAACTTTTGCATAGTCGGTGCTTTGATTCTCGAAAAAGTTGGTGTGTATGGGCACTTTTATCATGACCTCGAAATCTGGCAATGGGTTTTCGTGGACAGGGTACAGCTCTTTGTAACCCATTTATTTGTTGACAATGTAGTGTGTGTACTGGCATAGTTGAACGTTCGATATACCCATAAATACCTCGTTATCCACATACTCTTTGTAAATAGTGGTTATTAAAAGTTTCGTTTGGGAGCAGTTGCAAAGAGTGGCTCAAGAAATTTGAATACATAATAAATGAACACAAATAAAAATCAACTGACATCTAATATGACGACGACAATGGCAATGAAAAAGGCTAACAGAACTGGTAATGATTTGAAAAAATATAAGTTTAAGAAAGACGTCTATGTGAAAAGAAAGAAGAAGAAATCTCAAGAGAGGTATGCCAAGTGTGAAACTTGTAAACACTTTTACAAACCGTCTCTCATAAGAATCCATCTTAAAAGTAGATTGCACAAAGTTCTTACACCAATACATAATAAATCACATGAACCAACAAATGCATGGGAAATTTTTAAAGTGCC
The DNA here is from genome assembly GCA_029891345.1 of Dryococelus australis. Lineage (NCBI taxonomy): Eukaryota > Metazoa > Arthropoda > Insecta > Phasmatodea > Phasmatidae > Dryococelus > Dryococelus australis. Next base: position 60,540,108 of record CM056995.1, read on the forward strand.
ACAACACTTAATATCAAAACAGAAGTTCCCCTGAGAGAAACAGGTGAAATGTGAAATCTGTAGCCACTATTACAAACCATCTCTCATAAGAAGTCACTTGAGAAGTAAAATTCATAAGTACACACCCATATTCAGTGTAGAAGAAATAGAAACAGCATTTCACAGTAGGATCAAGACTTATGCTGTAAAGAATGTGAATGCATACAAAGACCCAAAGCATTTCCTAAACGATGTAAAAGGAACTGTCACAGGACTAATTAGTAAACATTCAAAAACATTCAAAGTGAACATGAAATCCTTCACTGAGTACAAAAGGGGAATTGGTGAGAATATTGAATATGTAGAAAGGTCCTTTAAAACAAAGAACGAAATTATACTACAATCGACTAGTCTGGAAGAATGTCATATCAATAGCATATCGAAAATCATAGCTGAGACGGGGGCACTCGAAGCAAAGGGATCTCAGTGGGCAGTCAGCAGAATATTTAAACTAGAAGTGCAAAATAAATAAATATGTACCATTCAAGGGCAGTTCTTATGTTGATCTCCCAGAAAAAAATCAAAACTAAACAGACAGTAATTAATGTTAAGAACGATGATCAAAAATGGTTTTTGTGGTATGTTCTATCTGCATTGCATCAAGTAAAAAAAAGACCCTCAAAGAGTGAATAAATACGAAGCTTATGAACATGAGTTTGATGATGCACTTAAGGGTTTGGAATTTCCAATGAAATTGGATAGCATACTAACCTTTGAGAAGAGAAGTGGAATTTCTATTAATGTATATGCATATGAAGAAGAATATAAAGGTAAGAAATATATAATCTGTTCATTAAAAATAATAAATATAACTTGGATAAGCACACAAACCAACTCTTAATCAAATACGAAAAGAACGACCACTACTGCTGGGTAAAAAGCCTTTCAAGACTTGTTGCATCACAAGTCACAAAATATTTATATGTGATAGATGTTTGCAACATTTCTACTCTGTAAATAAGCTAAAAGATCACAGACAAGACTGTCGAGATCATGATGGTGTTAGAGATGAACTACCATCTAAAGGAAAAAATGACATAATAAGATTTCAAAACCAAAATCATTCTTTGAGAGTTCTGTTTGTGATATATGCTGATTTTGAATGATGGTTAACTAAAATCGAAACTTGCCAACCAAACCCCGACGAAACCTACACGAAATTATACCAAAAACAGGAGCCTATAAGCTTTTGTTACTATGGAAAATACGAACATGGATGCTATAAACCACTAGTAACTTATGAAGGACCTGATGCATCTACTGTGTTCGTTAAAATGCTAATGGAAGAAGCAAAGTCTATTGGTGATGTATACATAATGAAAAACCAATGCTTCCACTAACTCAGAAAGAACAAATTGTTTATGATACATCTTCCCATTGAAATATGTGAAAAGCCTTTGACTGGTGATTCTGTGAGAGATCATGATCATCTTACGGGGAAATTTAGGGGAGCTGCACACATAGATTGTAACTTATCGTATAGAAATCCATGTTTTGTCCCAGTGTTTATTACACAATCTATCTGGCTATGACACACATTTATTCATCAGGGATCTTGGCATCGATGAAAATAAGATTCATCTAATTCCCAACAACGAAGAAAAATATATTTCTTTTATGAAGCATGTATGTGGAAGTGTAAATCTTATATTTATTGACTCATTTAAATTTATGGCTAGTAGTATCGTTAAACTCTTTAGCAACCTTTCCAGAAGCCAATTCCGAGAAACGTGTAAGCATTTTTCCAATGAACTTCTTGACTTTGTTAAAAGAAAAGGTGTCTACCCATATGACTACATGGACAGTGCTGAAAATTTTTGTGAGACATCACTTCCATCCAAAGATTCATTTTACAACAAACTCAATAAATGCAGCATTACAGATGAAGATTACGAATTTGCAAAAGAGGTGTGGGAAAAATTCAACATAAAATCTCTAAGAGAGTACACAGAACTCTATAACAAATCTAATGTGTTGATATTGTCTGATAAATGGAAAATTTTAGAGATGTATGTCTCAAAACATATAAGCTAGATCCAGCATGATATTTCACAGCCCCAGGGTTAGTGTGGGATGCTATGCTCAAACACACTAAAATAGAACTACAATTATTAACAGATTACAACATGATTTTGATGTTAGAAAAAGGTGTTTCTGGTAGAATTTCACAATGTTGTAAGCGATTTGCTAAAGCAAATAATAAATACATTAATTATTATGACAGCAGAAAGGAAATCTTTTATCTTACATATCTGGATGCCAATAAATTATGGATGGACTATGAGTCAGTATTTGCTCTATGGTGGGTTTAAGTGGATAAATACAAATATAGATGTAACAAAAATAGAAGATGATGCTAGCAAAGGGTATATATTGTAAGTTGATTTGGAATACCCACATGAACTACATGACCTCCACAAAGATCTGCCATTGGCACCAGAGAATAAAATACCAGAAAGTTCAAAAAACCCCAAACTCTTGATTTGTCTGAATGGTAAATAATATTTGTATTACACTATGCAAATCTTGAGCAATATCTATCTCTCGGAATGAAGTTGAAAAAGATCCATAGAGTTCTGGAGTTTGATCAATCAGATTGGCTCAAGTCCTATATTGATCTAAACACGAATATGCGAACAAAGTCTACAAATGACTTTGAAAAAGATTTCTACAAGCTAATGAACAATTCCATTTTTGGAAAAACAATGGAAAATATTAGAAACAGAGTGGATATACAGTTGTGCACAAGTTCTAAGCAAATGGATAAACTAGTGGCTAAACCAAACTTTAAAGATAGGACTATATTTACTAGCTCTTTGGTTGCAGTTGATATTAATAAAACAAAACTGTGCTTTAACAAACCCATTTATGTTGGAATGAGTATACTTGATCTATCGAAAGTCTTAATGTACGATTTTCACTATAATATAATGCAGCCAAAGTATGGGGAAAATATTGAACTGCGCTACCAAGATACTGATTCGTACATCTATTATATAAAAACACCATACTTCTACAGTGACATGAAAGAAATGGTCGATAATTTTGATACTTCTGACTATAGAGAAGATAACCCATACGGTATACCGTTAGTTAACAAAAAGATTATTGGCAAAATGAAACGTGAATGCAATGGAGAAATAATGGAAGAATTTATTGGTTTGAATTCGAAAATGTATGCAATAAATGCTGAGGGTGGTGTAAAGAAGAGCAAAGGCTGTGAAAAACACAGTAGTCAGAAATGAGATCAGTTTTGTGACTACAAAAAGTGTTTGTTTGGTAAAAAAAAGTGTTGAACAAAAGTATGAATATTTATTAGAAGTAAGAAACATGATCTATACGATTGAGATGAGAAAAAAAACATAAGTCCCGAAGATGATAAAAGATTTATTCTTAAAGATGTCATTAATATACTACCATGGGGACACTACAAAATTTGAAAACGAGTGACACTGTGAAAGAGCAGTTGCCCAGTACGAGCTGCCTAATTGCTGATTTCATGCGTGAACTTAAAGGAAGGCATATTTATAATAAAATGCAATCGCTCGTCGATATCGTGAATGGCAAACTAGTCTACGACTGTAAGACAGTGTATGTTATCATCGACGAAGAATGCAATCGGTGGTTCAAAGGGAAAGACATTATGAGAATACATGCGTATGCGAATACAAAACAGGCAGTCATACTAAATGTCGATGACGATGATAGAAACATCCTTCAAAAGTTGTGTATACAAAGGGGGTCTGTCGCACAGACCCCCTTTAATACCCAACCACACACGGTTTTCATCAACGAATCTGGTCTGTATTTGTTAATATTGGCTTCCAAAAAGGACGAGGCTAGACAGTTTAAGAAGTGGGTGACAAAAGAAGTGCTGCAGTCCATTCGCACGCACGGTGAAGTCAAGATCGAGCAAAAGTACAAACCGCTACTGGATTCTGCAAACACAATCATTGATGCACAAAGTAGTATCATTGACAAGCACACACTGCCACCTACTGACGATATCAGTAAGCATCATCAGTTTGTTCTTATCAGCATCGGTAGAAACCAATACTACATCATCAGATGTCAAAAGCGTGTAGTACATCTACGCATCAATATGTTGGAACAAGAGTACCCCGAAATGCAAGTGCTACTGTCTCTCGATAATGCCAACCCCATAACGCTGTACAACCTAATGAAAGAGCAGTTGCCCATTACATTGGTAGGTAACTGCTACAGTACGACGATGTGTTACGACGACCTCATCGCCGAAATCGTACGCATAAAATCGTTTGCGAGTCGTGCATGAATTTAAATGTGTATGTGATCATGGATGAAGAAGGTAAACCATGATTCAAAGCGAAAGATGTTACTGTGATTTTGGAATACACAAATCTGCGAGATGCAATCAGAGAACATGTTAGAGAAAAGCAAAGCCAATCATATATGGATGTAGGGGTCACGTATCGCGACCCCATCTGAATAGGCAATCCAATGCTGATATAGAGGGTCGCGAATTGCGACCCTTGTCGAGTACACTCGGCATACCATATTTATCAATGAACCGGGCCTTGAAGTCAAAGATGTCAGCCGCAGAACAATTCCAGGACTGGATGTTTGAAGAAGGGTTGTCATCCATATGCAAGCATGGCGTCGAGCAAAAGTACAAACTGCAACTGGATGCTGCAAACGCAATCATCGACAAACACCTGCTGCCGCCTACTGACGATATCGGTAAGCAACACCAAATTGTGTAAATTTCACTCGGCGGAAACTATTACATCAGTTGTCAAAAGCGACTGGTGAGTGTACGACACGATGATATAAGGAATGATATTCCCGGAGCGCAAGTGCTTCTGGTCATCGTAAACATCACCCACCTTAACACAAACTCTAATGCACAAACTCTAATGCTTTTTCAGATCCCATTTAAAACACTCTTGTAGCACTATTATATAACAGTAAATGTTTTTAATGGATAACCATCCATTAAAAACTAATAACCATACATGTGTGCATACTATTGGGCTTCGGTGATTCTTTCACTATTAACACCATAAATTTGGTTTCTTTGGCTTACGAGTACCACATTACAAATATATGAAGCCGATATTGGTTTATTAAAATGAACTATAAGTTTCAGATTAGTTCGATCTTTTACAAAAGCGGTTTTTCTGCACAAACAATCAATAACGTACAATGGTCTTCTCCCAATAACTGACGCAGAGTTGAAGCACAGTTCATTATAACGATAAGGGGTATTTAGTTTAGTATTCGAATTTCTAAAATCGTTGTAAGCAATATACATATTATCGAAACTTTTATCATCAATGTCAAAATTCCAATTCTCTTTGGGAAACACTTCACTCCGTCCATTCTTAATAGAAATATTTTTGATGAAACAAGAGTCTAACATTGAACCGTGTGTGAATTGTCCAGGATCTTCTTTTCTGTTTTGCTGAAAACCTACAATGACAAAGTCTGGCATATCGAATTTGATTGAATTGAACTGATCTTTTATATCAAACTGAAATGAGTTTGCATTAGTAGGTACTGGTTTTTCAAGAAATTTGCCAATAATTAAACCCAATTGGAATTTTGGGGTGTTTGTATAAATTTGCTTTAATTTCATCTCCATAAATAGGATCGTATTCAACAATTGGCCACAGAATTTCCATTCTCAATAACAATTTTGGCAGCATCTGGTCTATTATCTTCATAATCAGATCTGCTTTCTTTGGGGGTCTTCTGTAAAAAAAAACATCATCATTAGAATTTCGAATGAATGTGATCTTGTACCCACTTTTCCAGAATATTTCAATACAATCTCTCATAAACCATAACAAATATCTTAATGGATAGGTACTTTCGTTAATATATATTTCCTAACATATTTACCTAGTTCTATCCCTGACAAAGATCAATAGTTGAAGTTTTTTCATAATCTGTATTTGTATCTGTTTTAGTTAGCTTATACTGTTGGCATACATAAGCTTCATTCGGATGTGAAAATGCATTGCCAATAGGAATATCAAACTCAATGTGCTTGTTGTATTCATTGAAATTATTTTTTGTTTGGTCATTTGGTGGAAATGACTGTTGGTCATAACTTTCAATTTTTTGTTGATCCATTTATTATATAGAAAAAATATTTCTTAAACAACTACAGTTTCTTATCAACACAAAAATTATTACTATCAAAACCTAGCCATTTAATTCTTACTTTGATATTATTGGTGAGTTTATATAAACTTAGTGTATTTTTCATACTTTTGAGACAGTATACATTTAAGTTATCATTGTTCATTTTATATAATAAATGAGCCAACAAAAAATTGTATACAATATAGAGAACAATATAGAGAGAAGAAGACATTTAATTGAAAAGTTTAAAATTTTTAGAAAATTTCGCCAAGATGAATATGATAAAAATAAAAATCACGATCAACCATTGATAGATGTGATAGAAGATTTGGGGCAAAAATTGGACACGTAAGAAATGAGAATAAGAACTTAATAAAATAACTTGTTCCTTTTGCTGTTAAGAATTTAGACTACCCACAGACACCAACAGAAACATCTTTTAAAAGAAAACTGTTTGGTAAAACAGGCACCGATGAACGCTATGATGATGAACGCTATGGCAATGGCATTAAACTCATTGACGATGACGATGAATGCTATGACGAAGCATTGGGGCGTTTGAAAACTGATATCTCACAGTTAACTAACTACAAAACAACATTTATTGATAAGAAAGTGACAGATTTCTTAATTTATTGCAAAGACGGTGTTTTTGGGTTAAGGCTGAAAAAGGTAGATTGTATATTGGTGATAGCGAAATAACATTCATCAATGACAAATTTACTGTAAAAGGCCGAACATACACTGCAACCGATGGTTTGATGAAATTACTAACTAGTAAGAAAGTAACAGAAAGTGACTACACTGCAACCGACTGTGAACACTATAGTCGTATTCTAGCAGATACGAACGCAGTTTTTTTCAAAACAATGATCCAAACTTGGGAACGCCAAAGTCAAGTAAAGGGAATAAATGGAATATTATTGTTAAACCTATTTACGATTCGATTAAAAAGACACGTCCCTCGCATAAAAAGGGGAAAGGTATAAAGAAATATACAGACTACCCCAAAGAATACATATGGATGGATGTGTTAGGATGCTTATTGATCGACTTCTCATTATTTATGGCGAAGAGAATGCTGGAAATGATAACAATTACAATGAAAAAGTTGGAATAATGAAAATGCTCAACAGCAAGTTTAGAGACTTTGCTGTGAATTATCCAAAAGGGATAACATATCTGGTTCCAATGTTAAACACAATACCGCATACTTTTTGGGAGTCGTAGCATCACAGAAAAGGGTTACTCAATGACATAATAAATTTGCTGCCTTTTGAGTTACATGTACCCGGTTATCAGTACTTAGGTCTGGGTACCAGACTAAAAGAGAGAATTGATCATGGTGATAAACCCATTAATCCACTAGATGTGGCTGTAATGGAACATGATATAGCTTATCATCATCATCATAAAGATCTAGCTGAAAGACATGTAGCTGACAAAGAACTAGAAAAGAAAGTGTTCAAAAGATTGTTAAGTTCAGATGCTGGTGGACGTATAGTCCTTTTGAAGTATATTGTGATGATGTGATATATTTTAAAATACAAAAAGCCCACAATGTACCCGAAAGTACAACTGTGTTTATTGAAATAGTTATGATATATGAATACTTTTAAAAAGATCAAGTTATGTTAGTTTTTAATGGAAAAACTTCCATTAAAAAACAAAACTTTCTTATAATCTAAGAATTTAAAAAGTCTTAAATTTTATTACGATTCTTGCCATTATTTAACTTACTAGTCATATCTATTGTAACAAACCATATTCATTATTCCAACATTTTGAACATGTCTCCCTAAATTTCTCAAATGACAAATCACCACCAACAGAATCGCTATGAATAAGATTTGTATCGTCTTGTCTGAATATGCAAAGAAAATTAGCATTGTCTCTTATAAGTTGCTTAGGTACTTTTGAGTATGTCTGAGCTAAATAGAAACAATCAATATCTTTGTGTCTACCATGAGTAAAGTTATCCCCTAACATATTTAGGTTTTCAAGTATGATATCATCGAAAACAACTACAGACTATTTATGACATTCATTTACGTCAACCATTTCTTCATTTGATGGAAAGAAGTATGCTATTAGTTCATTAAATAATTTTGATGCTACATCTATATCTTTCTTTAAAATGATATATTTTGGTTGGTCCAGACTTTTTGAACATACATAGAGAGTACCAAAGTCCAACCATCCCTGAGCATATATAAAATTATCTCCGATAAGCGTAGTTTTCACACAGTTACTAGGACCCACAATCAAACACCTAATATTATTAGGTTATAATTCTCCATGATGTTTTGTCGATACAGTCTTGTCTGGTATTCTTATTTTAATATCCCAGTCTGCATGTTTAGTATTTTTCTTGTTCATTTATTAATATATTTTTATATGATATAATAAATGAGTAAAGTATCCACACTAACAGATAACAAATGAGTGTTGAAGAAGACTACATTACCCTTTAGAGATAGAAGGGCACTCATTGGCTTTAGTTCAGTTCTATACTACTTATCTAATGCATAATATTATCTCTGGGGAAAATAAAATATATTTTGTGGGCCAGAATGATATAGAATCAGCAGTTGAAATTCCAGTTGGTCAATATAGCTTAAAAGATCTTGAAAAAACTATAAAAATTATTTTTTCATTTAGTGTAGATTCAATGGGTGGGAAAGAAAATTATATATCTTTCGAGCTGGATAAAATAACAAACAGAGTGAAAGAAAAATGTACGCTTAAATTACAATTTGGAAAACGGGGTTCAATAGGAAAACTTTTGGGTTTCGTAGAAAATATAACTCTAAAAGCAAATGTGGATCATTATGGCGAAACAATTCCAAATTTTCTCTATTTGAAACAATAAATATACACTGTAATATAGTCAATGGTATGATATTAAAACATGATGAAAATAACCATATATAAACTAGCATAATTGTCACTTTTAAACCAAGAACAACATTTGAATTTGGCGACACAGTCTATTACGAACCAGCTTATCCATTATTTTTCCAGTGCAAACAAACCAAGTTAATGAAATAATAGTTGAAATTAGGGATGAAATAGGTAAGTTAATTAATTTTGATTTGTCTAAAAGAACAGTGGTATTAGAGATGAAGCCATAGATATTTCTGGGTTGGAAGTAGTCATATTATATATATTAATGTTTCATGTGATAAAGATGAATAATATTTCTATAGAAAGTGCAATGAAAGATTTTGAAAAAGAACTCAATGCTTCGGCTACTCTAATACGCCGAATTTGGAGATGTGTGTCTAAATTTTTAATTCGATTATGTTGTAGCACGTTGCCGAAGTGTGTTTTAATGGTTATCCAATCATTAAAACTTTATAGAGATATGAGCACAAATAAAAGTCAACTGATGTCTAAATATACGATGATTATTTACTCTTTAAAAAACCGATTAGAATGCCTTTGTTTAGCACCACAATCCTCCATTCCATCATATGCAAAATTTATACCTCCACAATTAACACAATTTAAAACTTTTTCACTTAAAATCTGAATATATCTGGCTGGCAAGCCTACTTTAAAATTCCCAGAAGTAATTACCACTTTGTATCCATACTGTGTATCATATATTTCAGCATGGTCTATGGGATAGGTTTGCCCAATTTTAAGTTCGGAAAGTTTCTTAAATTGTTGGGTTCCGTTCAATAAATTTAGCAACTGGTCCATCATTATTATATATAATATTTTATTTTTTTTGTATTCATATTTCTTGAACCACTTTTTGCAACTTTTTGTTGTAAATTTTTGTGGATGTACTCCAAACACAACTTTTTACAGTCACTTTTTGTGGATGCAATTTAATACAATTTTTGCAGTCACTTTTTGCAGCTGCACTCTAACACAACTTTTTGCAGTCACTCTTTTTTGGATGCGCTCTAATGCAACTTTTTGCAGTTGTGCTCGAATCGGCAGTTGATGTTTTCTGATGGCTTGTGCTTTTAATTTGCTGTTGGTTTTCTGATAACTGGGGGGCTGCTCCCAAACAAAACTTTTTGCAGTCACTTTTTGCAGTTACACTCTAACACAATTTTTGCAGTCACTTTTTTTTTGCGGCTGTGCTCGAATTGGCAGCTGATGTTTTGGATCAGGAAAACAACGGTAATTTTTTCTGATTGTTTTCTGATGGTTTAGGCATTCAATTTGCTGTTGGTTTCCTGATGGTCGGGGGCTGTGCTCGAATCAGCATTTCTATACTACTTAAATTTGACTCATAAGTCGACAATGTTCTCTTATCCCAAATAGTGCCATACTATTCATATAATATGTACTGGGGACTAAGGAGAATAGTCATGATCTACTTAACCCTAGTCAGTCAATAATTACCAAGTTAGCATTAATTTAGAGTTTTCCTCTGCAGGAAATGATGTACAATTGTATTATTTTGAATATCTGGTACTTTGCAATTCCACACACTTTCTAAAGGTGTTTTGCTCAACTCCACAAATGAATATTTCACAATTATTTAAGTATTTCTTGCAAATATCTTTTTTTTTCTCATACTCCATACATCCACTCTCCCAAGTAATACTTTGGTGGTGTTTGATAACCCATCTATTTGTTCTTTTGTATTTAGGTGTTCGATAATTCCAGTCCAACGGTGCTGTGCAACTGAATACCATTGTGAGTTCTTCCATATCAGTAATAGCAAATTCTTTAATGATAAATTTATCTGGAGATTGAAATCCCTGCACATTGCAAAACATCTCGATGGAGTAGTAGTCCGTCATCTACTAACTAAAGTCATTATATTTAGCAGCTGATCTCTTAAATTATAGCTAGAAAATATATTATGAATTATCAAAGCAATATCTTTCATATTTTCTAGAATAGGTGAATTTGCAATTATTTCAGTTCGTGAATCAATTACATTATTGCTAATTGCATCGTGTTGTTTGCTCACATCAAATACAAACAATGCTCCTCAAGTTTTAAATCCTTTGGGTTCTAGGTTCGGTGATCTGATTTTGTTATAATATTTCCTAAAACTTTGAGTACATATTGTAGCAAATAAGGAATACCCTATTACCGAAGTTTGTATTTAAATATATATAGGGATAAGCTTGACTATTTAGATATAGTTTAACATATTTCATTTCACAATTATCGAATAAAGATCGATGTACTTTTAAATTGTTTTGACGGTTTGTTTGAAAAAAATGACAACATATCTCAGTTTTTTGGATGAAAAGCTTTATTTCACACTTACAATACTTTTTGTGATGACGGTAGTGTTGGAAAAGACTCCAGACCCCATGATCTGAAATGAGTGGATAAATTCTTCCCTCTTTCAATATATTTCAATATATTCACAAGTGTTAACTTCAATATGTGACATTAACCATTCGACACTGTTTAATTCAAATTTACACCTTTTTTTATTAGCTGTGTCATATATAGCATTCAAATGCCTATTACCAAATAGAATGATTAATTCTTGTTTAGTATTAAATATGTGTGTTTATAGTCTTCAGTAAATCCAATTACCATACTTAATGGTATAATGACTTCATATTTGCTGCTTGGGTTTATTTGTAGTGAATAATCACTAGCATTGCTCCACCCATCCATACAACCTGTACAAAGGTATTTTACACTTTGCGAGAGACAGTTCTTTATCGTGGATGTAATTCCAACATCTCTTGTTTGATCGATTTCAACACCATTGAGCAGATATGCAATTAATACAATTAAATAAAGAATTAAATTTCTTACTTTTTTGTAATCACACGATTACTTGCATCGACTATCTTTTTAATTGTTCCTCTAAACCTTAAAGATGATTTCATTGGTAACGTGTAAATATTATTAGTTTGTATAGAAATCCTTATTTCTGATGGAAATGTGTACGGACCTGTTCGGAAGGGTTCATATACATGTATTTCCATATTGGTGATTGCATCTTCATAGCTTATTGGTACTCCAAGATTAAGTATATCTTCCTTTTATGTTAAATGTATATCCTAAATCCTTTAATCAATTTGATATCAAACTACTGGTAATCGGATTAATCAAAAATAAACTAGAACCCACCTGCTTCTACTACTCTTTTATATACAAAAAAAATTCTTTGGGTCGTGGTTATCTCGGCGTTTCATTGGCTGATAGCCGGTCAATAATGGAAGCCTGAAAATTTGTTGCTTGTCTTTAACGATGGTAAAACTGAGATGATCTCAAAGTGTTAAATTTATGTGATACCTAAAGTTTATTCGGCAGCACTCAAAGCGTTAAATTCTTTCCTTCAGCAGTGCATCTCTGAATCGACTGGAGGCCACGGGAGAGACAATGCTGTACACCGCGCGGCCGAGGCAATTTATCACGCGAGCTGACATGCTCTATCAGTCGCATACTCGCAGCGATATGCAGCGAACAACACAGGGGCCTCCAAGCGGCGTGGGAAGCCGTCACATGTCAGGCTCGCAGCTCGAATGCTATCCGAAACTTTCCAGTTGCTGCCACTCGACGCGCGCGCTGCCCGCGGCCTATCGAGGCACTAACTTCACCATAATGGTAGGTCGCAGAACATCAACCTGTTTTTTTGCATCTGGTACCAACTTTTAACAGGCGCTTGCAAACGAGTACATAGCCTACCTATCGGATACATTAACAGTCTCTGCTGTTACATGTAACGCTGATACAATTTTAATCATACAGTGTAAAAAAATTCCGTTAAAATTAATAAGCTGTATCGTAAGTTTTTAACCTATAAAGTGGATGGTAATAATACCACACACCAAGCTGCAGATTGCTACGCCCATGACCTCAAAGACGCAGCAAAGTGGACTTCCAGAAGAGTCAAACTATTTTAGAATGAACCCTCACTGAACTGGGCACGAAAAAAGTATTTAATAAAATAATCATCCATCATCTGAATAAAGAACACATGAACTATGCTTTGATTATTTTATTCTTAAGTTTCTCTTCAATTTAAATTTTTCATACATTAAATCCCTTTTCAAAACAAAATTGGAAAACTTTATAAGATATAGAACGCTCCACATTTCCAAAATATCTATTAAACTACTTGATTCCTTAACTTACGCATTTAATAAAATTTCCCTTCATAAGAGAGTATGATTGTACTTAATATAGAATATGTATTTTTGTTGTTATCTCAGAACAGGCTAATATGGGCCACTCACAGTTATAGATATGAATAAAGTTTAATTAAATGCAATATTTACCAGAACACATAGGTCCTTTACTTTTAATTGATATTCAAACGAGACCATTTAAAATATTTATATTATTGGTATTGAACTACAACTGTCATTCACAATATCACAAAAACTTTAATTATTTTGTCTCTAGAAAATTCTCGAACAATGTGCTACTGCACATTGAAAGCATGGAAATCATTTACTATTCTTCTAGCCCATCTTAGAAGTTCTTGCAAAAATTTGAAAAAGGTTAAATTTATTTCTATCCCGTTTCGTTGGCTAAACATAGCCTACCGAGGCCAAGTCAGATCTCATTCCTTGTAAATACTAAGTGTAAAAAAACGATGTTACAATATTTTGGAAAATTACAGTAATGTTAATTTTAACCTGATTTCTTTGGCTAAACATAGCCTACTGAGGCCAATGCCGGTCTCATTCCTTGAAAATAGACTAAGTGTAAAAATTATATTACAATATTCATTTCATCAATTACAAGATTGATACTTTACAAAAATTCATATAATGTGTATGTTGGCTGTACAAAAAAAAAACAGAGGCCAATTCTGAATACTAGAAAACTGCACATAAGTTTCTTTTATGACAGAAATGCCTATTAAAAATACGCATCCTTTTCTTTCCTTTCGGTAATATCATTTAAAATGTTATTTCTCAAAAAAGATACTATCAAAATTTTTCGGAAAGGGCAAACTTGAGTTTTGAATTACATTCTTAAGTATTTTTGCAGAATTTTAAGTAGTCTCTAATTATTATGTTGACTGATTCCCGCCATCATGGCACCTATTTTATCTATCAGGACACCAAGTGTGCCTGGCCCAGACCTGCCATAGAGCCTAAATTATTATTTTTACTTAGCTCACGAACGAGATGGCGCAGTGGTTACTCACTGTACTAGCATTCGGGAGGACCCGGGTTCGATTCCCGGCCCAGCCATCCTGATGTCGGTCTTCCATGGTTTTCCGAAATCACTCCAAGGGAATGTTGGGATAGGTCCCTAACAAAGGCCATGACCGATTCCTTCCCATTCCTTCCCCAATCTCTCTTCCCTCTGCAACTTGCGCCGTCTCTAATGACCTCGCTGTCGACGAGACGCTAAGTCCACTTACCTATAGGCTGTTCACGGTAAAATGAGCACTTAAGATCTTCTTGTATACACGTTGTGTATTCTGCCGCCTTATGTGTGATTAACATTGTCGTGGGCCTCATTACTTTATTCATGCGTCGGTCAAGTGAAACTGTGAAATTATTAGAAAAGTAAACATTTAACATATGTGCTCATTTTTACATTTCGATGTGTTAAAAAACAAAACAGAAAACGAAAGAAATAATTTAAGTTATCATGAATAGCTAACACTTTTTATCCGACGTTAAGTTACGGAACTACTTCCCATCCATCGTTACCAACTTTACTGTGCGCATGTCACTCATGGCTCCTGTTAAAATATACGCAGGTAGGCGCAGTATATTTTTCGGAGGTTGATTTAAACAGTGCTCACTTTATCATGAACAGCCTTTACCTACCTTTACTTAGCTTGGGGCAATGGTGCTCCTCGGGACGCTGATCGACCCAACTGAGCAAAAGTACAACCTTTTATACGATAAAAATCCTCGTTACCCCTTAGAGGGGGTCTAAAATTTAACAGGTAATAACAGAACGCGTGCCCATTTGTGGATCATCGGTCTATTTTGGGCTTAGAGGGGTCTTTAAAATCACTCTCTTGACCAAATATAGAGGCCGTCACTGTTACGTGGCTGCAGGAAGTAACGTCGTCTGCCAGCTCGTTCCCCAAAGTTGGTACTACTGTACTGCAAGGGCACCATATGTGCCAGGTGACGTCACCAGCGATTGGCTTTGAGCAATTAGCAGGCCCACCACCTGACATGTGACAGTGGCGCGTTCCTCGTGCACGCGTGGCGGCTTCGTCAACTAGCTGGTCAGTGGCGAATGAGCGATAGAGATGGGCGTTATTTAACCTAACGGTTATAAATAACTGTTACAATTTGGTAACACGTTACACAAATAACACGTTCCACAGTTTATAGTGTTATTCATGGAGTTAGTAGTATACAGGAGATAGCATGTTGTGACATTGGTGAAGCCGTTGGAGATAGGTTGTTTTTACTATAGACTGTAGCGCTATCTTGCCAGTAACCCAAAACATTGTGTCTAATTTAGAGTGACGTTGAGAGAAAGGTTACATTCGAAGCATTTCGTGTTGAACAAAGAAGCTGATGAATAAATAAATATATATTGCAATTCACGTGGGAAATTTTACTAGTTTATTATTGGCTTGTATTAGTAGTGCAGTCAAATAATTACCTCATAAAACTACCGATCGTGTGTGTGTGTGTGTGTGTGTACTGCGGACCAGTATTGCGTTATGTGCGACAATAAGCACGTGTTTTAGAAATAGTGCTAATGTATCAGGATTTGTGGAAAACTATTTTTAGAATAAATGATTAAATAAAGACTAATAAGCATACTACCGTTGTCGTGTAATATATTGCAGGTTGCGTATCAGTAATGAGTGCAACAAAACGGCGACCAGCAGCCTAGCTGAATTTCTGGAAGGCAAAATTCACATGTTCCTGAGCTACGAATAAATGATTATTTGCTGGCATTTATATTTAAATTCCTAACATTGACAATGACTCGAGAGGTTTGTTTCCAATATGACTTCATCTCCTTTATAATATTTAATGTCAATATAGTAAATGGTTTCTGGTAAATAAAATAAAATCCCGTTTTAGTTATTCCCTCTCTTTACATTACATTAGTTTTCTGTTATGATACAGTTTTATACTTATTTATGTGTATGTAGAAAAAAAAGGGGGGGGGGGGGATTTGCAGGCGGACATTGACAAGATATGGTTGTGGACCAGGAAAAATAAAATGATAAATTTAAGAAAACTAAGGTAGTGAGGTTCACAAGGAAGAAGGTGATAAGCAGAGACATGTACAGATGGGAGGGACAAGAGATACATGAAGCAGCAGAATATAAGTATGTAGGGATTGTACTGCAGGGATACCTCAGATGGAAAAATCAGGTAGAGGGGGTGGTTGCAAAGGGAAGTAGGGCTCTGGGTATGTTGGGAAGGGTGCTGAAGGGAGTTAGCTGTGAGGTGAAGGAGAAGGCGTATGGCACATTGGTACGGCCAATGTTAGAATACGCTGCAGCAGTATGGGACCCGTATGTGGAGGTGGAGGTGCGAGAACTTGAAAAGGTGCAGAGAAAGGCAGCAAGATGGGTGAAGGGTAGGTGGAGAAGGCAGGGGCAAGATGGTGAGGAAGAAGGGAACTATAGGCCATCAGTGATGATGAAAGAAATGGGGTGGAGCTCATTAAAGGACAGGAGGAAAGTTGAACGGCTAGTCAGGATATACAGGGTGGTAAATGAAGATTGAGGATGGGGAGGGCTACACTGCAAGCTAAGTAAGGGGGTGTTTAGAGGAAGAGGAAACAACAGTGAGAAGTTTCAGAGGAGAACGAAGCGGGGTACGCAGTCCATGCTTGTGTGGTCTGTGAGGGAGTGGAATGTGTCGAGAGAGGAATTGGTCTCTATGAGAGGGGTTGGTAAGTTCAGGGAGGGAGTGGAAAAGAAGTTGTTTGGGTGAAGGAGAGGTGAGAGAGCTCGCCACCGGGCGGTAGCCTAATTGCGAGTGTATGTACTTATGTATATCCCTTATTGTAGGGTACAATTTTGTTTCTTGCTTCTACAATGTTGGACAGGGTTAAGTTACCCTTGGTACATAACTAAAACACAGAAATTAAGATTTTTACTGAAGTATCTGCACTTGACAATCAAGTATTTTAGGAATTTTTCAGAAGAAATAAAAAGGGGGAGAGACAGCAGACGTTTATCGATAGTTTTATTCCCTATGTCTATAAAAATCGTGTTACATCTTTCTCCAAAAGTTCAATTTAGTTCCAAGGGCTTAAGCAGAGGCAACAATCACAGTAAGAATCAACAAAAAAATCGAATCCACACTTGTATATGGAATCAACTACAACACAACGTAATGACGTAAGATGGCGGCCTGCTCGCGGTAGCAGCGTTAAAAGGAATGAATATTTTCAATTTTATGCTGATTTCTGCGCCGGCCAATCACGAGACAACATTACCAACCACGACAGACAGTGCAGTGCAAGCTTATAACAATAACATAGTTATTAAATGAATTTCGTGGTACAGTTAAGATTTTCGTTTATTTAAATAGTCAACGCAATTATTAACATGTATACCACACTTTAAATATCCCTAAACACGATTCCCGCGAAACTTTTTTCATCACAAGTAGATAAATAAAGATAAATATCAGGTTAGCCAAAACACTGTTTGAAAATCTCCGTGATACATGTATAGTCTGTCTTTTTTTTTTTGTGCCCATTTCTCATTAGTCACGTAACAGTTTTCTTACTGCGGTTGTAGCCAGTTTATTTTCATACTTCCTTGGTAACGCCACTGTTATTTTGTTACGGGAACGCTACGGTGATTGTTGCCTAGGCTTTAATCAGTCAATAGCCACAATTTCAATTCAGCCCAACATGTTAAAAAAATTTCACATTGGGAAAGAAGACTACAATAGGATATTATTTCTATAAATATACTTTTAGGGATAAAAAAGGAACCACCGTATGGGTAGATCAAAATGTATGAAAGCTTATTCACCAGCATTTTATGTTACTTTCGGTAGTTTAATTAGAATAGTATGCATTGTTGAACTACAATGGGTGAAAGACGCATGCACCGCAATGACATAGATAAGAAGCGCACATGTACTAACCACTGCCAGAGTAGTCCACACACACATTTGTGACAAAATTTTTTTGTGGTTACCTACCAACTTGTGCAATTATTATTTTTAGTGTGAAATTCTCCTCTGAATACATTAAAAACTATTCAGTTTCAATATCTCAGAACCACGCTGCAGAAACTTGACAAACAAACACTCCTCTAAGGAAAAGCATTACCGCTGAAGAAATGAGGTTCCTCTCCTCCCTTCCCATGGAGAGAGAGGAGGGGGGGGGGGGCTGCGGTGGCATAGTGGTAGGACTCTTGCCTTCCACCAATGTTGGTTTCCCTGTGAGGTTACTAACAGGTTTTCACATATAGTAATTGTGCTGATTGATGCTGCTGGCTGGCATGTTTTCTCGAGGTTTTCCTGTTTTCCCCACCCTTGCATTTCAATGCTGCTTCATATCTGCCATATTTCACCCTCATTGGCTCTCAATACCTTGGTTGTTACAAACCCCCAAACCTCTCTCAACTCCTCCCGTCCTCAGATGATGGAGGCCATGGTGGTGTAGCGGTCAGAGTATTGGCTGTTATAAGAACCACACTTCTTTTTTGCATCCCACATACATACAATACACTTTGGAAATGACTTGTCAATTACTATTTTTTTATTTTTGTTATGCAATATGGATATTTGCACACAATAACATTAACATAAAAATATATAACAGATAAATAATATAATTTACACACTTATTAATTCTAGCAGCTCTACAAACATGTTAAGACTACATTTGGTTGCGGTACAAGTTGTTAGAATTCATGTACAGATGGATATTAAATTATAAATATGTAAAGTCTACATTAGACTGAAACACAAGGTATTACATGAAGTCTCTTATATCACTCTTGTTCTGCATTATAGAAATTTATCTTTATGTAAGTATTCTTCTACGGAATAGAAGGCCTTGTTTAAAAAGTATAATTTAGCGCTCTTTTTAATTTCTGTAAACTATTAATTTACTTCAAATGACTGGGTAGGTTATTTATTAGTTTTGCCCCAGCATAGTATGGATTTGATGTAAATTTTGAGGTTCTGTGGGAGAATAGGTGAAGATGATTAGCTTGTCCGGTGTAATAATGGTGTAGATCAGTATTTTTAACTTTTTTAATGTTTTCCATGTAAAAAAAGAATTCTACGGTACATATACATGCTTGAAAGAGAGAGAATTTTGTTATTTTTAAATAGCGACCTGCAATGGCTTCTTTTCCTTATTACTTATTAATCTCACTATTTTCTTCTGTAATATAAAAGCCTTTTTCCATTTTGTCGATTTACCCCAAAATATGTTTCCATAATTTATTATGGACTGAATATTTGAGAAATAGTATGTAAGTATTGTATTATTATTACTAATCTTTTCTAAGGTATGTACCACAAAACACATTGAACTCAATTTTTTACAGGCACTATCAACATGCTCATTCCATGTTAAATTACTGTCTACAATAAGCCCTAGATATATAGAAGGCTACTATTTACTGTCTGTAACCCGTCTTCTTCTATTGTTGAGCTTCTTTCATCCTGCATTGTATGTTTATTTCTTTGCATGAAATTCATGAGTACATATTTGTTTACATTTAATATTAATTTATTATACTGAAACCAACTGGACATCTCAGTCACTATGTTTTATATTTTCTTGAAGAACAGCGTTATTTGAACTAGTTACCAAATGATTGTGTCATCCGCAAACATTATAGCTGAGCCGTTGATTATTTGTTCTGTAAAATCATTAATAAATATTAAGAATAAAATTGGTCCCAGTATTGATCCCTGTGGCATTTCTACTCGAGTAGTTCTGGTATTGGACATAACATTTGCAATGCGATTTTTGTCATAATATCTTATGGAGGTGGTCTGTTTTCTGTCTTCAAGATATGATTTAAACATATTATTGGTTACACCTCTTACTCCACACTGTTTAACTTTTAGCAATAAAATATTGTGCTCGACACAATCAAAAGCTTTTGAAAGATCTGCGAATATACCTGTTGAGATATTGTCTTTTATCAAAAGAAGTTAATATTTTTTCAGTAATACTGTAAATAGCTTGTTATGTTGATCTGCCCTCTACAAAGTGATGCTGATACAATGTAATAACCTTGTTTTTTTATTAAGAATTGTGTCAGTTTATTTGCTATTAATTTCTATAAAATTTTTTTTAAAGGACGTAAGAAGAGCAATAGACCTATAGTTATCCATGAATACCTTGTCACTCTTTTTATGTATTGGTACTACTTTTGCATATTTGAGTCTATCAGAAAAAATTCCCTGGGCAAGACATTCTTTGAAAATGCAAGTCAAAGGCAATTTTATTAAATGAGAACACTTTTTTTTAGCAGTCATGGGTACATCTATTCCACAGGAACTTTAACTTTTAAAAAATTTTATTGCATTTATAATGTCTTCTTCTGAGATAGGTGTGAAAAACATCGTGTTAACATTCCAAGTGTTAGGTCGTTGGGGTATGTGTGCAGTACTAATATTTGTAGCTCTGTGTTCATTTTGCAATTTTAGTGGGATGTTTATAAAATAGTCATTAAAACTGTTAAATATATCTTGCTATCAACATTCAACGAAAGGTTAACATGTCCTTGCCTAGGTTACAATGCTATATTAATAATGTTCTACATTGTTTTGTTTTGTTTGAGGGGAAGGCTATTTTTTCCCCATTGTATTTCTGCTTTGCTACTCCGAGTAACTTGTTATATAATTTTTCTTATTGCTTACAGTATAATTTTTGTTTGTCCCCTGGGTTCCTAGCATTTCATGCATTGTTTTTAATCTCTGTCCTGAGACTCTCAGACCTTTACTAATCCATTTTATTTTCGGGCTACTGCTACATTTTACAGATTTGAGCGGAAAGGCATGATTAAAATGACAAGGAAATGTACTGATAATACTGTTCCAGTAAATGTTTGGTGCAGTTAATGTATAAATTATGTTTGTTCTGGAGAGGTTGTTCGTGGTTGTTTCGGTAATGATGTTCGTGGTGGTTGTAGAAAATTTTGTTCGTGGTTGTTCTATAAACATCATCCCATTTTTCGTTTACAAGTAGGCCTTTAAAAAATTTAACATTTTCTTCTAAATATCCATGATTCATCATCAATATTAAAATAAGTTTATGTCCAATTAGTTGCCCTCAAAAATAGAATTTAAAAAACCATTAAGAAGGGTGAAATAGAGTTTAAAGAAAATCGCGTAATGTTTTTTTCTATTTTACATATGGTATAGTTATAGGAAAATGTTCGGTTTATCTAAGTTTTCTTTATGTTGACTACCTTTAGAAAACGATAAAATGTATGAACATGTCATTTACTGTAATGATTACAGCCTACCGTTAAATACATAACCATCTAAACACACAAGTAAACTTTATTTATTTAACTTAACATCTTGTCGACAGCAGGTTCGTTAGAGAATGGTAAACCAAGAACACAATGAAGGGAATACAAGGAAGGAATTAGTCAAATTGTCTTTACTGAGTCACCGCAGAAATTGCACGGCGTGAGTTTGAGAAACCATGGAAATTGCAAATCATGAAGACTACATTCAGTAGCTATTAAAAATATGAGAACTGATTTGGTCGTACGCCTATATTCTTGTGTTGATAAACAACTGATTTCTTGTTTGTCACTGCAACTCTGCTGACTTTTTTGCCATTACTAACAAATGAATTCCATAAACTTCTATACTGAAATAGCAAATCGGCATTTAGAAAAATATCTGCAGTTTTATAAAAGTTTCTGTACCTCTAACGAGTCCGCAACTTACAGGTTAGACCTTAAATTCACAGCACGTTTGTAATTGCAACCGCACTTACAAAAATTAAACACACTGCAATTGTTAATTTACAAACTTATGCAGATAACATATCCCTATACAGACAATATCTGTGCGATATCTTTCACGAATGTATCCACGGTATATACGAATTCACTAAACACTGGACTCGCATGGCCCGGCTCGTACGCATTTTCATACATTAATATTAGTTTTCGTTGGTCGCCGAATAAATAAAACATAGATTATAGTTTTAAGGCGTGTTTACATTTCACAAATGCAAGAATAACACAAATGTAGAGAATGTGTAGAACAACTAGTGAGTTCATATAGCAGTCGCAAGGCTGTATCATTTCAATGTAAACAAAAGCTGTATCTCTCCCGCATAGCTGCTTCACTTGTAACGCACTCGCAGACGACTTCAATAGCGTATTATATTAGATTTTAGTAGGGATAAAGTTTTTATCATAACTTTGAAAAGCTCCTACAGTCATCAGAAAATTATTTCCTAGAATACTTTCAAGGCAAATATATAGGGAATGGGAATCAAATCAACCATAACACCGTATACAACACTTCCATTTAAATGTAAATAATTGATAACTTTACATATTTAACGGTGAAATTTATATCTAGTTATTTGAGATAAACACACGCTTTATGTATATTATCGTTTAGGTCAACAACGGTTATATATTAATTTATGTCGATTTTAATACTCATCAAAATACACGTGAAAGATAGGCCGATACAATGCTTTTGGGTACTGGTGATCACGTGACCGTTTTCACCGGAAAACAGCGGGCCTGACTCCACGCGATAAACTGGCTTCACTTGTTATTTTTGGAACTGCTTCGACGCCTGACTATTGCTCATGCGTAAACGTTATTCTCTGGAACGTCGAGGAGCCGACATGGAGGTAGCCGAAGTTCAGATGAACAAACTGTGTATAACTGCCCGAAAGTTCGTGCTAATGTTTAAAACCCAATTACCTGAAAATCGAAGTATTAGTATAACTAATCTTTAATTTATTACTAATTAAATGCGGTAGCGTGCTTTTTAATATCTTTAACGCGTTATAAAAGTTGCTAAACCACGACTTAAAAATAAAATGTGTTTTACATATAGAAGCTCATGTGTTACGTTTCCAACCAATTTTCTGCCTTAAATATGATGAAAAACAAAGTTCCGATGCTTATTACGCTACTAAACGGCATTATAAACTAGAGTTGCTACAATATAAAGCAATACAGCACAGTTCTTGAATTTTAAGCTAAATTTAAACTTATTTGATTAGTACATTTTGACTCTCTCGTCAGAGCCGCATTATAGAAAAACTTTATTTTCCTCGTATATTCCTGTTTGGCTAGGTAGCGCAGATGGTTAGGTATCGGCGTAGAAACATAGAGGGGAAAATGAGTTGGATTTCAAACTCATCTCTCTCCAACAGTATTTTTACTTTTTTAAACTACGGAAAATTGCGTAATATAAATAGTAAACTACCGTAAATATGATTATCTCGCATAATTATTTGACTAGATTCAAAAACAGGCAATATTTTATTCGCCGGTGCAGTTGGCTGTCACTTATTCAATCAGTAAAATTGTTTCACGTCACTAATTCAATCAGTGAATTTTTCATATAACAGACAATAACATAAAGGTCATGCAACAAGACTTTCCCGTAGATTCATGTGAACCTTCGGCATTTCCCGGCGTACGAGCGAATAAGCTAGACCTTTAATTTTATTTACACGACACGCGACGCTTTGTTATATTTTTCATATTCCATAAGAGATTATATTATTGCACTATGCAAATAAAACAATCATGAAGAATGTAACGCCCAAAATTCGTGTACTGCGCATGCCACGGATAGAGGTGCTTTCGGTAATAGTTGAACCGGTTTCACAGTAACCTGTTACAAAAATAACACGTTACCGGAACGTGTTACCAACTTGTGACTGGAAAGTTGAAACGCGTTACTTAAAAGTAACTGTTTAGCCCATCTCTAATGCGCGATCACGTGTGTAGGGGCGCTGTTCTTCCGGGCCGTGCCGCGACACGTAGTGTGCGGACACACGCCTCTACGTACACCGACCAGAACTTCAGAACCTCCGAGCCACAAGTTCGCTTGTAGAAATTTAGGGGAAAGTTTCTATTTCCCGTGTAGGCAAGACATTTTCCGTAAGAACGAACACCCAGCAAAGTGCGCGACAGTCACGTTGGGACGCTGTCGCAAGATATAGGAAAGTTTAGTATCGCTACTATATAAAGTTGGGAACTTCCCTATGCTATTTACTGTATCCTGATCAAATGTATGAACGCTACAATCAACGTATCCATCAACATAACCATTCCTGCTTTCTCACTAAGCGTATTTACTGGTAGTGTATTTAAGATGTGCGGGTAATTTAAAATCATTAGCAATTGCTCTAGTAAAAAAATGTATAACTAAGTTTTTGTTTAAACAATTTACATATAGCAAGTTCATTACCGTCTCAGAAAAAAAAAGTTTTGCATCATGTGAAGTTTTTTTTTCTACTCTTCTTCCTATCTATACTTTATTTCGTTGCATCATATACCAGAGTTTACACCAGACCAAAACCCGTGCTTGATAACGCGTGTACTTGGTAACACGCGTACCTGATAACTAGATACCTTCAAAGTACGCGTTATTTTTTGGTGACAAGGTAAACTCCGTTGCCTTAAAACAAGCGACCACAGTTCGTGGTTCCATCGGCCTCTGCACTGTAATCAACGTCTCGTATCTGCTGACCAAGCGATTGGCAACCCGACCGCTGAACTTATATTATTGGCTCAACAGTTCTCCGAGGCGTGCCAGGCATATTTTTGGCCATTGGTCAAACGCACAGTAACTTGGGAGTTCCGCCTGTCCGTAAATAATAACACGAATTTTGCAGGTCTCTACTGATAACATGTACAGTAGGACCTACCTGACAACATGCACGAACAAGGGTATACGAGAGACTAACGAAGTAGTGACCTACTCGGTAGGGCCAGTGATTTTTTTTGCGAAAAAAATTGGTGCACGCAGTAAAATTCAATAATATATATACGCAGACACCTCAGCTGTTGCCCATACCTCTGGTTGCTGGTGTCGATCCTCATTTGACCGAGCCACTCAGGTTTCCGTAACTCCGGCACTGAACCGTCGAGATTGGTGCGCACACAGCAAACACGGGCCTGAATATGATTCAACCAATCTAAAAAGCTCGGCGATTCTACAGTACTTTGAATTTTATCTTGTCTCAAAATATTTTCGCTAAGTACCATTGCCCCTAGCAATCGGGAATTACTGTATTTGATACCAAAAGTATCAGATACAATTCTGTATCAGTATCAGTTTGGGACAGATACAGATAATGGCTGTAACGACCCATCTTTACTTCACATAGACGAAGGTTTAGTCTTCTCAGGTTGAGAAATTCGATGCTTTTAGAACGGCAAGTAAACATTTCCGCCTCCAGGAATGACTGGTGTCGCACGTGAACCAGATTTATCTGTTTATGATGTAAGTGAGATAATTACAAATTTCGTAAAATATACGTAGCTGTGTGAAATCTTACTTTTTGTATTGTTGCAACCTACGTAAATGATAATTTTTGACGTGAATAGATCTTAAAATTTGCAACCATAGTGGGAGGCAATCCAGAAAATCCGATGAAAACAAAATCTGGGGATAGAGTTTGGCATTGCAGCTCCGAATCTATAGTTTAAAATAAAAATTCAATTACACCACTCGCTTGCCAAAGGATCAAAGAATAAGTTACGTTGAGTGAGGACTGCGAAGCATCGCACGTGGCGTCGAAGGGGGGGGGGGGGGGGGGGGGGGTGAAATTTTGAGTTAGTTTCGCCGGGTCTCATAACTTCCGCGTAGTATAACTTTTGACTAGGAGAAGCTACGACGCTCGTTTGAGTTTCATCGGCAGCTCTCGTCAAGCTCAATCGATTCGTGTATAAAAACATTTTGTGGCGTGGTGATGGGAAATTGAATGCGTTTAATTTTAAAAAATAAGAAAGCTTAACACAACTTCGGCCTATACTCCTCAAGAAGCCTAGTCGAAGTACTGAAATCGTTACGGTTGGAAAGAGCATGTCAAAATCAATCCAAAGATACCTATAAAAAACCCCATATGATCGAGTGAAGCGGTGTTCCGCCAAACGTAACATAAACAATCAATGCGTCCGAGCGCGTCAACGTAGACGTATTCATGCAAAACAAACGGCGGTGTCCCCAACACAGCCAAACGCAATTTTTTTTCTTCGCTCTGGAGTGGAAATATAACAATGTTTGTTCACATGTTTTTTTTTTATATTCTGTCGTAGACTGGATTTAGCAAAACGTTGGTTTACATGACAAATTTATTGAAAAATTGCAATTGAATCGTTAAAACGTGTGAAATTGTTAAAATATTATTTTTATTGCTTTCCTGCGTATTTTCCCTCCAATCCGAATGGGGGCAGTACAAAGTTCCTTTCAATGTCAGGTCTTTTTATTTCGCACTTAAATTCGTAATGTTTCCCATAGAAATAAACTTGCTTCTGAACGCTGAGCGCCAAACACAATTGTGTTTATACTGTTTGGCATTGTAAACTTCTTTATAAAGGACATTGATAATACTTACGAAATAAGTCAGTACTTAATACATTTTGACTGGGGGCCAAAATATATAACAATTCGAACTAAACGCAAACTATTACTAGGGACCTGCAAAATTCGCGTTAATTTTTGGCATAAAGCTAAAATTCACATTTGTATAAATATGTATATATATATATATATATATATATATATATATATATATATATATATATATATATATATATATATATATATATCCGAGCTGGCGTCTTTTCTCCATTGACAGCTGCCTAGATGTTAAGTCACTCTCTTTCTAAGAACTACACGTAATTGCGGTACATGTTTGTTAATGTTCATTTATTGGCGCAGAGTTACCCGGGGCGTGTCAAATAAAGAATGGTCCAATGACAAACGTATTGCAAAGGGAAAGTGTTTTTAGTTTAACGTGTTCTCAATTAATAACGCGATTTTTGCAGACCTCTAACTTACAGCCAGTTTAAAAGCGACCTCCTTGGAAGACCAGCGCAACTTGCAGTGGGGAGTTTCCCTATGCCGAGCCTTCCCGTAAGAAATATTTTATTGTTTCCAGCCACAGAAGAATAACCCTTATCTCGGCACACGCGTATCGAAAGTCTGGAGAGCTGGGTGGGCATAAACCTTGCAGCCTCGACTACAAATGCAACTGTTTTCTCTTCCTGCAAGATCATGTAGTCTAGTCGTGGTTTCTTCGCACTTTTTGAATCAAAGCTTCAAAAAATCACCCCATGTATAGAGACCTGAAGAACTCGCGGATTCACTTTGGGGCAAGCTAGAATTCAAAACACGCGTGTTAATATGATTTTAGCCATGGGTATACGCGGTGTTTGACCCCTCCTGGAGAACGTTGGTTCAAACGTCACCTTCCTCTGTTACAGCAGACAACCAATGTGTAGTTGATATCTGCATATTTGTACATGATACTTAAGAATCTAGCCTGCAGGTTATTGTACCCGGGAATTTTTCAGGTCTCTGCCCATGTATCACAAGCGTTCTTTACTGGCATTAATATAAAAGTACCTTATTTTCAATTAAAATTAAAATTCTATACATTTTATCTATAATTTATAATATTTCCTTTATAATTAATATAAATAAAACAGTGAAAAAATGCGTGCGTAGCCAGTACCTTGCAAAGTAGTATTACAATGAGTGCGCAAGAATGTGTTACTATGTCCCTATAGAGTAATTTTCTAGACTCGGTTAAGCTTTATTTGCACCAGGCGGAGGAATATCCCAGAAGTAGAACTTTAGCAGGGCTTCAGAATAGTGGGGGGGAGTTTCTGGCAGAAACGTGTCGCAAGTTAGGTTAAAAAGCGAAAAGCTCTTCAGCGGTGCCATTCATTTGTGTAGGCGTGTGTATAGAAGATGCATTTGTGTGATTTTCAGTATGGTTAAGCTACGTTGCGTATATAAAGCATAACAAAATATTGAAGTGCACCAAGTGAGGTTAAGGTAGGCGGAGTTTGTTTAAATGTTGTGCGGTCCCCACCTTTATTTTTAACCAATTGCTAAACTGATGCCCGGGTTTTGTTTTCCATTTCTCTGCGCATTCAAGAATGTATTTGATGTTGGAATAACGTCTCACGAGATTTCTAGCAGCTGCATAATCAGTGCAGGCAACGGAAAACGGCTTCAGATACAGTTAGTCTGCATACGTGTCGAATGTTTAAATGACCTGTTTTTAAAAACTATTTTGCATCTTCGCAACATGCTTCCATAGGATAATATCACGCTTTATTTTTCAGATCTATATTATAACTTATACATCTATTAAAAATGGCTAAACGGCACTTTCAGTTTGATACATCTTAAAATAACTGAGAGTGAAATATGTGGAAATTGTAGTGAAGCCCATCATTGTACTATGCTATAAATGTTATATTAATATAATGCAATGATTATTGCTTAAATACCATAGTTGTACTCAGCGATATGGGCGTGTGCATCCCAGTTCAATTTCTTGTACGTACATATAGGCAATGGATAGGGACACCCGAATTTCGCGAAAAGATTTCTACATATGATAGATTTCAATAGCCTACCGGCGTGACAGCATTCTACATTTGCTTATTGGCCACGAGTCTTTATTGGAAGATATTTTCTTGCTTGACGGACCAATCAGAATTAGGTAACACCGATACTCCACGTCTGTGATTCGCGAGCACACTCCTTGGGAACGCAACACCTAGTTCAGCCAATCAAGAATAATCAAGAAAGGTGATCTGAGCTAAAGTGTTATGAAGTAAACAGGAAGTGAAATTTTTTTTCTCGCGAAATTCGGAAGACCCTAGCAATGGAGCACTCGCATGCACTTGGAGAGTGTTTGACGGGTCGATCTCTCGGTTATGTGATTCAAACTCGGATGACGTCTGGTAACCTTAAAAGTGTTTTCTTTTTCTCCTTACGCGAGTTGATTATTTAAATTCTGTTTAGCATTGCGCAGCACTTGCAAGTACAGAACTTTTCATACTTACAGCAGTAAAAAAATATATATATTCTTTTCCGTACAAGTTGACATAATATATATAAAAAAAAAGTTTTTATCCCTGACCACGTATTACACACAATTCTATCTATCCATTTTTTTTTTTCAGATTTAATGTATAAATTATAATCGACCAGAAGGAAACATTCCCTCGGGAAATTAAGAGCGTGAGAGGAATCGGCTTACAATATCGGCTTTTGCCTTGAGCGACGTGGGTAAAACAGAGAAGACCGGAATGAGGATGAGAGAACAGGTTTTCGGACCTGGAAAAGTTCCCACATGGCACTCTCTCAGTGTTTAACACAAAATTTGTTTTAAGTCTCGGGACTCGTCAGAAAAATACAAGCGCAGCAGAAGCAAGTCTTCTCTAAGGTCGATGCTAGCACAGAATATCAGTCGGTGACCCACATATGTAGAGATAGGAAAATTTCGCGAGTTCAATGACCTGCAAGCTAGACTCCTCAGTCCTCTGCCTACTGGAACCTCAGCTGTGTGTTCATTGGCTGTTGCCCCACAACTGGCAGTTATGGGATTTGCAAGGTGTTTCCTTGCAAGTCTGCTATTGGCTGAGATGAGTTCAGGGCGGTTCTAATAAACTGTGATCCAATTGTGAAGGCAACTTGCTTTAACGGTCTGCACTATAAACAACAACAATGAGTTAAGTCCGTCACTTGTCGTATACATAATGCGTTGTCGTTCCCGGTTATCTTCACACTTGTTGAATGAAACCTTTGAGAAATCACTCCATGCATGAAGTGTATGGTTGGTTTATCAACGATGGACGTACAACATTGAAAACACTTCAAAGTAGTCGCAGAAAACCTACTAGGTAAAAGAAAATACCATATATAAAAAAATATAAATAAAATAGATAGGATTGAACGAGCCTGAGTTAGTAGTTGTAAATAAATATGCCACTTACGTATCATTCCAAGAAAGATTTAAGTAAGCAAACGAATAACATAACAACACAACACAACGAAAATGTAACGTAGATATTAATTCCGTGCAGAAATGTAGTCAAGATGACATCAGAGAAACGACACAACACAAATAGATCTGGTGGCCAAATAGAATGAAGAGTTTTACAAGAACATGACAAACGACGAAGACAGCACAAACGAACACAATGTCTGGAGCAAATGTAAATATGGTCAAAACAACGTCGACAATACAGACGAGAAATGGCTATCTTCCTTCAAAGTTTGATTTTTCCTAAATACTTCATGAATAGCCTATTCACGGAAAAGTGAGCCCTGCTAAAATTTTTCTTTTAGCCAATTTTTATCTTTCGGCCACTTTTTAAAATAAACATAGCCTCGTGACCCATAAACGTAGTATGTACTTTCCATCACTCCCTCAAATTAACTTCTGAAGCTGCCACAAATTATATTTATTAGTGGTTAATGCCTATTGGAAGGGACTTAAAAAGTTCTCAATTTAACGTGAATAGCATATATCAGAAGCGTTTTAGGACTCCCGTTAATATTTATTTCGGTTAAATTATATTTCTAAATACTTGTTATTCATATTATTATAATAATTCGTCTGTTATTAACATGAAAACAAAAGAGAGAAATTAAGTGTGTTGGTAATGTTAAGTAGGGAATTGTTCTCATGCAAAATATTATTACGCTCAGTACGCAGCACGAGTGCGGTGCACTGTTGTTTTGGTGTAATATTTTAGACATAGTTCAGTTTTGTATGCATGAGGTGCAGGAGCAGCATGAAAGTAGAACTTTTAGAAGGGTTTCAGAAAAATTGGAAGTGACCATGCACACTATACTTCAGTAGCCATATGAACAGCTGCTACTAGCAGCCTGAAGCGCACATCTATTTATTGGCACCGACGTAAAAGAACGGTACAATTCCGAACAAAAATTGTGTACGTTGCAAAGTCGCAAGAGATATTGTAACTTGGAAGTGAAAGGATTAAAATACAGAAATGAAATCATGTGTGTATTGGCGAACTTCAGCGACACACGCGTGCGAAATGGCCAACCGGCCAGATTGAAGCTACTCTTGTGCTGTTTTTGCCACTCTTGTGCTGTTGCCTCCTGTTTGAAATCTCAGTCTTCGTGTCTGGTTGTGTAGATGTTAATAACAAGTGTAACTAAAATTCTAGTGACTTTCAGAGTTATTCCATTACGTGCAACAGCGCTTTCAGACCAGAGGCCCGTTTCCAAAGCTTCGCTCGGCCAATGAGCAACGGAGTTCGGCTACGTAAAACCAGCCACCACTCCTATCGCCAGAGAACCGCAAAAATCGCGTTATTATTTGGGCACAAGTTAAACTTTGAACACGTGTGCCTTTACAATGCGTGTGTCATTGAATCATACTAAATCTGACACGCCCTGGGTTACCTGCGCCATTGAACGAACAATTCACAACTGTGTGCCCCAATCACGTGCAGTTCAGACAGAAGGGAGTGGCTTCACATATATGCAGCAGCCAATGGAGAAACGACGCAGGCTCCAGTACATACAGTACTGTGAAGTTTAGTCTGGTGCCGAATAATAACGCAAATTATGAATGTCTCTACAGAACAACACAACAACCTATCGCTCATGAATTCTTATATTTTCTGTGATACTGGCATGCGCTTCATACGCTCCTTTGCCTTTGCAATGGACGAAAGAGAAAACCTCTGGTGATTTATTTATTTATTATTTAAGGACAGACTGAATTGCAAGTTACTGTCCGTTTGACCGACTTTAGTCATTGGCCCGGAAATATGTCTGGCACGTGTAGGAGAACTCCAGCAGCAAAGAGGCCAATCACTTCTAAGAAGATAAAGCATGTAGGGGACGTTGACTTAAGTGCAACGGTCAACGAGACCACGGATTGTGCTCACTTGTATAAAAGGCAGTGGAGTCTATCCTCTCGCCGAAAGATAACGCGAATCTTGTACGTCTCTACATATATAGTACTGTTATTTTTATAATAGGACCACAGTGAGTTCGGCACGTCCTCTTTAGCCTTTCAGTCAGTAGTAAAGAAGAAGAAATCAAATAATGTGACCACAGACTAGCCGTAGACAGAACGAAATGGCATTTCTAGGGGCACCTGTTTTTCGCGAGAAGAATTCAGGACAATTTGTGTTCCAACACTCTTTAGTTCAGAATAACTTTCGTGATTGGATCATTTGAACTGTCGCGCATCTTTATCTGCCTGCCCACGAATCACGGAAGGCCAGTATCGGAGAAACTTAGTTCTGATTGGCTCACTCACGTAACAGACTCTCTTCACACAGAGACAAGCTGCCAGTAGCAAACGGAAGACTGCAAATGTGCACTTAGGATATTGAAGTTAAGCCTCCGCGTAAATCTACTCGCGAAAAACAGGTTGTCCTAGGCATTTCCTTTGGCGTAGGCGTACTGAATTTATGATTGGCTGATCGAGGCTTTGGGAACAAGCCTTCTGTGTGATTGGCTGCCTGCGTGCTGCGAAAGGTTCCCTATAGGCTCAGTTACCGGCTGGCGAGTTGATGTTCCCAGGCGCAGATTGGTGAGCAGCGTGACGCCATTTTGCTGGCCCAGCGACGTCATTTTGCTGGCGTGTGAGGCTCGAGTTGGCGGAATAAGCAGCTATATCACCTCTGCATTCCCAAGTTTTTATGGCCCAGGCGTTGTCCAACACATATGTTCTGCGGAGAAAATAAAAGTTTTTGATTTATTAATTTATTTATTTCGACTTTATTTATACTGGAAAAGTCAAGGCTTCAATGCCTTCTCTTACACTTAACCAGACATATCACAATGTACGCGTAAGTAAACACAATGCGCAAGAAAATATACTTTCATTAACAAGAGGCGAAACAGAAATATGATAGATCAAATAGCATTAACTCTGAAAATTATAAGTGCTTTCATATTATGTACATATCTTGAGTAGGACTATAGACAAGGCAATGTTTAAAGAAAAAAATATACAATAGCACAATAATATTGATCTACAATAACACAAAAATATATTTCATAACCTGCAGTACCAGTCATAAATATAAATGTGCATAACCTCTAAAGTATCTGAGAGGAAAACAATATAATAAATCTCAGCTTATTAAAATAAATAAACAGATGTATAATAAGCAGTTACGTATAATGAAAATGGAATGCAGCAACACATAAAAATATATTGACGAATGGACAGAAACAATTTACACACGTTAACGGAGCAGAATGTAATTCGTAGGGACTGGGAAAATTTCGCGGATTCATCTTAGGACAAGTTAGACCGCGAACACATTTATATTCCTATTGCGTTTGTATTTGAATCGCAGTTTATAAGAAACTCCCAAGTGAACTCTGAGCCAATAACAGACCTGCAAGGAAGCAAGCACCCAATCCCGTGTCACCTGGCCTGAGGTTAAACTGGCTACTCACTGGTGCAGCAGCCAATGATCAGAAAGCTGAGGCTCGAAAATACACAGTACCATGGAGTCTAGCCTACAGGTAGTTTAAAACGGAATTTTTTTTTCTGTCCCTAGTAATACGTAGAGACCTGCGAATTCGCGTTATTATTTAAGGAGAGACTCAACTCCAAGTTACTACGCGTTTGGTCACCGTTGGCCATTGGCAAAAACTATGTTCAGCACGCCTCGGAGAGCTCGTGAGTCAATAATACAAGTTCCGCGGTGGAGTGGCCAAACTCTTTTGCGAAGAGGGATGTTGATTACAGTTCAGCAGCCGATGAAACTACGATCTGTGCTCACTTGTTTATAATATTAGGGATAGTGAAATTAAGCGAAAAGATTTCGAGACAAGTTATACTTCAAAACACTGTTCAATCGTTTGCCTATATTGATTAGCTGGGTTACTTTCTGACATATGTTAACTGTCTGCACACGAATCACGTAGGAGCCGTGCCGATGTTGCCGAATTCTGAGTGGCCCGGTCAAATATGACAACGCCTTCTCAAGCAGACAGCAACCAATGGCAGTAGACAAACTGCTGTTGGGTGCTTATAGTAGTGAAGTCTACCATGTACTCATATCTTTCCGCGAAAAGTCACTAGTTCTATGTATTATGCAGTTGATCTCCCCAAAAGATAATGGGAATTTTGCAGGTCTCTATAGTAATACGTAGATGCCTGTAAAATTCGCATTATTATTTGGGGACAAGTTAATCTTTAAACACGTGTACCTTTGCAATACGTTTGCCAATGGGTCATTCTTAATCTGACACGCCCTGGGTAACTGTGCGCCAATGAATGAACACTTCACAACTGTGGGCCCCAAATCACTTGCAGTTCAGTCATAAAGGGCGAGGCTTCATATCTATGCAACAGCCAATGGAGAAACTACACCGGCCCCAGTATAGACAGTACTGTGAAGTATAGCCTGGTGCCGAATAATAACGCAAATTTTGCATTTCTCTAGTAATACGTGAATATCAAAAAACAATAATAAAAATAAATGAAAATATGTTTTTTTTTTTTTTTTTGCTACAGAAAACCACAATAACAATTGTAGTTAACCCTCGCTCAAATTTTTGTTTTGTTGGTGGAGGAGGGGGGAGG
This sequence comes from Dryococelus australis, assembly GCA_029891345.1. NCBI lineage: Eukaryota > Metazoa > Arthropoda > Insecta > Phasmatodea > Phasmatidae > Dryococelus > Dryococelus australis. The sequence continues at coordinate 60,574,725 of CM056995.1, forward strand.
GGGTTGAAGAGTAAGATGGGTAGTGGGAAGGGAGAGGATATTCATGCATGACATTCTGTTCCGTCGATTTTTTTTTCCTCTGCACAGATCCTGCGCATTGGACAAACGGTGGACGGAAACACGGGATAATAACATTAAGTTGCGCGGGGAGCTGAATCCCAGCAGGAACCGGTGTACGGCAGAAAGAGACAGTTTCCATAAACTAGGTGAGGGGAAAGTGGCGGCGCATGCGGGGTAATGGACGCCAGAAGCTCTTGGGTAGATCCCGCGCACCATTCTGCAAGGGTGTTTGCCGAGGGGGTGCAGGGGGTAAATGAGGCCGCCTATGGCACAGTAAAGAAAGCAGCGAGACGCGATGGTGTCGCCGCCTGCCAGCCAAAACCCGCGCGACGACCAGCGTTTTGCAAAATATGGGGAAGGATGGAAAAAAATTCCTACCCTTAGAAATTATCCCGTTTTTTTTCTTCTAATTCCGCGCTCATCCCTTCGCCGCCTGGAATGATGTAGTGCTGGAAGGTAATCCCGTTATTAAACATTCACGGCGACGTGAATTTATGTTTTTGCTTACGATACACAGTTTAAACCCATGCTGTGTCGTTATTTCTGCCATCGGCGGATGACGTCAACTATAGACCTACGAATAACATCAGAATAGTCACTTTTATACAGTACAGCAATACAACTGTGGAAATTCACACTGCCAAACTATTACAAAAATAATATTGTTAGTGAACACAAAACTGTATGTTATCAATTACCAGAACTGGTGATTTTTCGCGAAAAAATATGAGTACGTGGTAGACTTCACTACTATAAGCACTTAACAGCAGTTTGTCTACTGCCATTGGTTGCTGTCTGCTTGAGAAGGCGTTTTCATATTTTACTGGGCCACTCAGAATTAGGGAACATCGGCACGGCTCCTACGTGATTCGTGAGCAGACAGTTAACACGTCTCAAAAAGTAATTCAGCCAATCAAGATAGGTGACCTACCCTATAGTGTTTTAAAATATAACCTGTCTTGAAATATTTTCGCGAAATTTCACTACCCCTAGCAATTACAAAATTGGCAATTAAATTTCTTAAGCTGACCTCCTGTGGCGCAGTCGGTTGGTGCGTCACCAATCTGGGGTGCGAGAGGCTCTGGGTTCGAATCCCGGGTAAGGGAATGGGTGTTAATTTAAGTTAGTCTGTAAGCCGTCCCCTGCTAAGCTTCCATACATAAAACCGGGGTACTTAATAAGCCTTTTACAATTATAATTACAAAGAATTTTTAGAATTTTAATTTTATAACAGTAGATTTGCCCATCCAACAATTTAAAATTAATCTTATATAACATTTGAACTGTCAAGAAAATCATAAAATGTTACTGACCACCTTTACGTGAGCCTTGTCATCTGTAAAAGTAGACTGTAGTTCCAGCGTTGAAAGATTAAATGAGAAATCGAAGTGATGGATGGGAGAATATAAATTTGTTATCACTTAAAAATCATTTTATTTTCCCAACTAAAACCATATTGCAGTGAATTTATGCGAGGTATTATTTCCCTTGCAAAAAGTAGGCGTTTTACTTCATACTCCACTCGTCCCAGCAAACACAACATGTCGGCAAAGTGTCGGCCTGATACCTGTATAGTCGGCAGCTGTCGTTTCAATGCAAGAAGATAGCCATCTGACAACGGCGCGATGTCTTTTTTTTGTGACAGAATGTTTGCCTTTAGAAAAAAAGAAAATGACCCGCTGTATTTTTGAGGATAAAAGATGGATATCACAGAAAATATGTCGCCATGATATCGCAGAGCAAATATGTTGCAAGCATGTCATAAATGTTTCGGGGCCGATTCCCATACAGTTTCTTTGTATTTTCGGTAAGCTGACCATTATATTTATTCTGGCCCAGTAACTTTTTCAAGGCAGCGCTCTTTATCACAATAAAGCTATACATATGATGTATTTTTGCCGACAAACTTTTGGTAAGTGTTTTGAATAGTCAAGATGTTAGATAGCTGTCAATGGCATGATGTCTTTTTTGAAACTGTGTGTTAATGATTAGCATGTTTGTTTCGTGATTATATGCATGTCATGTGGTAGCCCATGGCATTTGTTTACTTTGAAATAATTTCCATTTGTACATACATCCATACAACAGATATATTAAAAACTAACTAAAAAATACTTTAACATGATTGACTGTCAACTCAAGAGACTTTGGTTCGAATCCCGCTCTCGACAAGAAAATATTTTCGTATCATACAATGTGTTGAGAAGTAAATAAAATGAATATATGTAAAGATGAAATAACAATTACTAAAATTTTAAATCGTAACGTTAATTTTTTTTTTTTTTTTTTTTTTCCCCCCATGGTTTCACTGCTTATTTCTGGACATCATGCCGCTGCACGCCCGGCATCGTGACGACATCCAGCCGTCGCAGGCCCGGCATTGTCGGCCAACAGTTAGCCAACAGTCCATATTTCCATCGGGTCACTTCCGGCATAAGACAGCGGGCCGGTATCAGCTGGTCGGAGTTTGTCGGCTAGTTTTTACCGGCCCGATTCTGGCCCGTATTTTCCGTTTGTGCTGGATGTTGTGCGCAAATATCATACCACCATGCACGCATGTGCACTGTAAATAATATAACTATAATGGTTGAGTTCACATGCCATAATTACACCTCATGGCTTTCGTTTTCTAGCACAGGTGTGAGTGAGTGAAGCGAGGTCTTGAGAACCGATTAGGGTGATTGAGGTGTGTGTTGAACAGCTCCTGAATGAAAGGTGCGGGGAAAAAACGGGAGATCCCCGAGAGAACCTGCCAACAGCGACATCATCCGGCAAGATTCCCACATGTGAGAATCCGGGATAGGAACCGGCCGGTGATTGAACTCGGTCCGCCTTGGTGGGAGGCGAGCAGACTAGAGCCGATATTACACGATACCTGCAGCCTTACTAGGTTCTTGTACAAGCTTCTACAAGGCCTGGTGGACGAGCCGGTATACCAGTTGCTATATGAGCCGCCGTGGAAGATTCATATTACACGACAGCATTTCGCGTACTAGAATTTGGTACCCTCGGTGGGTGCGCAGTGTGTGGTTCATAGTAATTATAAACCCCATTTGTATGCACAACTGCTAACAGTCATTAACTTGCGTAGGCCTATGAAAAAAATAACTAGGACATCTTTATTAGAGATTGGGAGTATTTTCAATACCTGTTATCAGCAACAGGTATTGGGCGAGAACAGTCTATTTCTGTTCCTAGTTTCTGGAGATACCTGTTACTATCCCTCTCTGTTACTGAAGCAGGAACAATCACACGTACTCGCTTGTTACTCGACACTCGTACGAAATAGTCTCCTACCTGTCCCTACCGTCTGATATTAGAATCAAATACTAATACCAATAATATTTACGGACGAGAATACTGTAAAATGTCTGTTCTACTTCATTTTATTCCCCCCCCCCCCCCACGAGTCCGCCACTAAAAAACGCGACCGGAGAATGCCCACAAAGTCACTGTCCTATCAGGAGAAGATGAGACGCGAGGAGGTATACATCCTCATGCCTAACCTCCTCGTGGGTTGTGTTTCCCTGGTAGGACAATCATAATGCCCGACTTTACTTACTTCTTCAGGGCCCACAATTCGAGAAAAAGGTGAGATAGTGGAACAACGCAGCCTAGCACACTGCTTACCCATAATACGTATTCTCAATAACAGGTATTAGCAATTGGTGTCGACTGGGAACCGGAAGAGGTACGGGGTGTTCCTGAGAAATACTGGTATAACTCATCTCTAATCTTAATATGGCTATATCACCGTTCGCCTTTTAAATACATTTTTTTACTTACTAGTATACTGTAGTTTCATTCATTTTCTTGAAAATGAGTTGAAATCACGAGTGTTTTATTTTTAATTTTGACGAAAATTAATGACCGGTTGCAAAATACAGTTTTTTCTCTACGTACCGTGATATTATGCGCATGTAAAATTTAATGATAAAACAATTTGGGTCGGGCCGAAATTTTTCTAACTCACTTCCAAAAGCTACAGGTTAATAGCGGACGTCGCGACTTTAGCACTGTACTACCAGTTCATATGCCAGTTGACTAGTTTGTATAATGTAGACCCCGTAAAGAGTGAATTAACTTTTTTCAAATAGTAGGTATTGTTTTAAGTAATTAGAACGGTTTCTTACAGTAATTAAAAATTGTCATAGCCAATTTTAATCGTAGTCGTATTTTAAATCTATTTGAAAGAGTTTCAACCTCACGGATGTATAATCAAGATGGAGGCGTCCTTTTCAGTTACTTCATCAACTTGTTTCAAGTAGTAGCCACGGAGAGCGCCTTACGCTCTGGAACTGCAATGTGATTTGCCAGGTACGAGAGCCGGTATGGAACCTAGCACAAAAAATTGGACGTGTCCAATTACCAAACCTGGTACGAAATGTAGCCGTAGAAGGCGTGGAAATGCCACGACCTTACACAAGCTTTTACGGAATCTGGTATAGTGCAATATCGCCTTAACCGCTCAGCCACCGCACGGGAGTTCCGCCTTTCAGGTTTCACTGACGAACTCTATCAAGCACATTTTCCACTGACTTCAACCAATAAGGCTGCGTATTATACAGCGAACACAGTTTCATCACAGAGTAGATAAATACCCAGAGGCTAAATACTCTGGCAGTTCATCTGATGTGCGCTACCCATTCTCTGATTGGCTGCTCGTGGTTCTGGGAAGCAAACTTGAATCTGATTGGCTACTGCACGCTGCGAGAGGTTCCCTATTGGTTGGGCGGCCGCCTGGCGAGTAGGTTTAGCTGGCGCTGATTGGCGCTGAACAGCGTTCCAATAGTTTGCGGCTCAGCATCACTTTTTCCGCTGGCGTACCACCGAAAAAGTCTAATGTTGTGGAAACAAAAATAAATACTTTTGAGCCATTTCTTTGAATCTTTACGCTGTACTAACATTTCTAATGTTATGAAAACTTCTGTAGTCTCTCTACGTTGGAGAATGGCAGATACTAATCGATAACCTCGCAAATTTAAACAATTTTTAGGGGTAGTGATATTTCGCAAAAATATTTCAAGACAAGTTATATTTCTAAACACTGTAGAATCGATTACCCATCTTGATTGGCTGAATAACTTTCTGAAACTCGTTAACTCTCTGCGCTCGAATCATGTAGGAGCCGTGCCGATGTTGTTGAATTATGGGTAGTTCGTTCAAATATGAAAACGCCTTCTCAAGCATACAGCAATCAATGGCAATACACAAACTGCTGTTTGGTGTTTATAGTATTGAAGTCTACCGTTTACTCATAATTATCGCGAAAATCACAAGCTCTAACAATTATATTGAAATTTGAAAGCATGGAAACAGAACTAAATGTAGTACTAACATTGATTAGACATACCTACTTTGTAAAGCAGATTGTTTGCACCAAACATGCGCGTGTTTTGTGAGCATGAAGTATTTCCGCGTAACGAGTTTATGCTAGTCTGCCGTTATGATATGCTTGAGATACATATAGTATGAAACCCAGCAGCAAGAATTAAGATATAGGTGTTAGTAGGACGCTGGGAGTTCGTGAAGCTGAGATCGTCATTCCCACAAGGCGTGTTTTTTAGGTAATATTTATTTTTGCGGCAAAGTAATTGTAAATAATTTATTTACTTTCATCGGAATGTTATTCCAAAGCAAAGGAAAATAAAGAAAATTGTTAACAGAGGAGTCAATATCAATTCAACACTACTTTGTTTTGCCGCAACATAAAACATCACCTTAATGATGATTAAGGCCAGTGATTTTTCGCGAATAAATCGGAGCACACAGTAGACTTTAAAACTGTACATACACTTCGGCTGTTGTCATGCCTTCATTGGCAGCTGGTGTCGATCCGCATTTGACCGAGCCACTCAGGATTCCGCACTCCCGCATCTCTAGTCGTAGTAATGATTCCAGTCCGAAGAACGGCTGGAATAAAGTTCACCCAACCAGTCGTTACTTCTAAATTTATGAACACTTTTAATTTATTTATCGAGACTTTAACGACCAAGTTTATAATATGCGATGTTTACAGCCACGTGAGTTTCCCAAATTCTTCCGACAGCATGCTAGAGGTAAGTAGTAGAAGTAATAGGGGCTTAACGTCTTGTTGACAGCGAGGTTATTAGTAGAAACGTGAAAAATTTGCGTTATTACTCGGCACCAGGCTAAACTTCACAGTACTGTCTGTACTGGAGTCGACGTCGTTTCTCCATGGCTGCTGCATAGATGTGAAGCCACGCCCTTCCGACTGAACTGCACGTGATTGGGGCACAGACTTCTAAAGTGTTCATTCTTTGGCGCAGAGTTACCCAGGGCGTGTCAGATTTAGTATGATCGAATGACAAACGTATTGCAAAGTTAGACGTGTTTGAAGTTTAACTTGTCCCCAAATAATAACGCGAATTTTGCAGGCCTCTAGTCTTTATAGACGGAGCAAGCTGAGCAAAGAAATAGGAAAAGGGGAAGGAATCAGGCACGGCCTACAGTAACGAACTATCCTAGCGTTCGTCTGGAGTGATTTCGGGAAACCATGCGAGACCGACATCAGGATGGCCGGATCGGGATTCGAACCCAGGCCCTCCCGAATGCGAGTCCAAAGTTTAACCGCTGGGCCACTTCGCTCGCCGGCAGGCTAGATTTCAAGCACTCGTACTGTACTGTATCTTCTATGATTGGACGACAGTAGTTTTGGCACGCCCTCTTCCGCTCTTTTGCCAGTAATAAACATCGTCCCACGTGCCATCAAGTTGAACGAAATGAAGCCTTACAACATGGAGGCAGCGATGTAACGTTACATCCACTGCTCCAAGAAACTGGTTCGTATTAACGTTATTCGGAAATATGTTATAGATTTTAGGTAGGGCCTACATACTATTCACGGTTTCTCAACACTTTTTGAATCAAACATTTAGAAAGTCATCCCACGTATGACCTGTTTCGTTTTTCCTAAATATATCGTGTATCGCAAATGTTTTATTCTTGTGTTAAAATAGAAATATCTTATTTTGAGTTAAACTGAACTTTTACTTATATTTTTTTCTAGGAATTATTATTTTTCATTTATAATTAATATGCGTAAAAACAGAGAGAAAACAGGTGTGTTGGTAACGCTTAGTAAAGAAACAGTCTTATGTAAAATAATATTACATTAAATACACACGAATGCGTTGCGCTGTACCTTTGGTTTAATTTTCTAGACTCGATTAATCTTTGTTTTCACGAGGCAGGGGAATATTCTGAAATTAGAACTTTGGCAGGGCTACAGAAATGTTGGAAATAACCGTGAATGTTCTATACGAATGATTTAGCAGTGAAGAGAATGAAACTATTAGAAATCACTTGATCACGCTTTGTGTCTAAAATATCTTTGTTACTGTTTTGCTACAGGATTATATGAAATTTCTAGAAATTAATAATATTCACAGATTTTTTTTTTTTTCTGTGACAATGAAATGCATCCAAATTTCTACTACTTTGGCTACAGGGCATGGCCACTCCGACAGGCCAACAAGTCCGCAGCAAAACAACAGAAAGGTCGGAAACTAATACCACCCACTCAAGAGTACAAGAGTAAAGTGTCTTTCAACTATGGCAGGAGCTATATCTTGAATAGTGGTCAGAGTACTTTGAAGTCGATCCCACAGACGTAATCGGATCGAGAATTTTCCAGTCCTAAGTCCTGATTTAGCGTCCTTTGGCTGAACAGGCGCGTTGAGAAGGCCATCTAGGTCGGCGTTTGTTTGCGTGAGAAGGAACCGTAAGGTCTATCAGCATATTTGTGCCATACATATCTTCGCCTTATGACCTTCACTTAAAGTATTTACGCCACTGAATTTTTTTTTCTATTGACTACAAAGTGTCTTGTTGCTAATCACTACGCTTCATTTTTTTTGAGTGGCAACAAAAATCTTCGGTGACAAGAAAAATATATATTGTATTCACCCAAAGTTCTTCCTTCAGTGATGTAACAGTGGAAGGAAAAGCTTACGCCGTGAGATTTAATGCCCAATGCCGTAAACACCTGGTTTATGGCATATAAATAAAACATAATACAAACTTCTAATTTTGCATAATAGCTAAAGTTTATCAGCAATTTGTATCTTTTTACAATATCTGCTCGGTCGTTTGAAAATTGCTAATGCTCGCCGATGAACTTAGTCTTCACCGTATTGCCATATACCATAAAAATAAAGGATCTCTGCATGAAATCCTATGGTGGATGTCATTCGCATCTCTTTCTTTGCGTGAATAATGCGATACGGTTGTAGTGGCCCTTGAAAACACGTGTATTTGTAAGCCTTTTCAATCCCCCTTTCTCTCGTAGATATGTGTTCTTCCTGAAGCAGGGGCTTAAAAAAATCTACCCTCGCATAAGCTCTAAACCATTAAATACTTACTTCAGTTCCTACTATTTTTAAAATATATTTAAAGCAAAGTACTTTAAATATGTATTCGTGCCACTTAATGTTTAATACTTTAATCAATCCTGACAATTTATCATATTCATACACTTGTAAAACTGTACTAGTCTGTACAACATATTTGGTCAATCTCGATGCAGCCAAATGCTTTACGGAGACAAAGATGTTATTTTACAATTAATGCAGAAATTTTGTTGTTGATGGCAAAATATAAATCTATTTTTGTATTTAATACAGTTATTTTATTCCAAGAGCAGTATAATATTTTTTTCTCTCACACGGGTTTTAATGGCAAAATTGGTGTGGTCAAAAGCTTTTATACTACATGAGCTTATATCAATGGAATTACCTAATCCTTCGTGATGATGAATCAGTGATTTCATCCCGAAAAATTCTTTGTATGTAAAATCTGAACGATTTACGGAAAATTGCAATGAACTGGCAACCAGTTTCTCAATGATTTGGATTTCGATGGATATATACAAAAATAACAGAAGTCACCGTGAAAATGAGTGCAGTTTCATTGTACTCAACGTGACTATGAGCAGAAACCTGAAATATATATATATATATATATATATATATATATATATATATATATATACACACACACACACACACACACACACACACTTTAAGCGAGTAATGTGGCATGAGAATTGAAACCCTTTATAGGCTCTCCATGGTAAATTGAGCACTTTTGAAATAACAGCTTTAAGATCTACTTGTATGCACGTTGTGCATTCTTCCGCCTCATATAAAATTAACGTTGACATGGGCCTCATCACTTTATTCATGCGTCAGTCAAGTGAAACCACCAAACTTTTAGACATGGGAAATTCCACGAATCTGCTCATTTTTAAACTATGATGCATAAGAAAAAATATATAAAACGAAATAAATAAATTTAAGTTATCACAAATGGTTACCCAACACTTTTAATTCGCCGTTAAGATATGGCACTACTTTACCTCCATCATAACCAACTTTACTGGGCGCGTGTCACTCACAGCACCCGTTAAAATATATTCAGGCAGGTGCAGTGACTTTTTTTTAAGATTGATTTCAAAAGTGCTCATTTTATCGTGAACAGCCTTTAAATTAGGACGTAACGCTTGCCAACATAAACGGCCACCTATACCTAACCGGCTCGGTAAAATCTGGTCACGGTAAAGTGAGTACTTTCGAAAGTCTTGCTTAAGGTCTACTTCTATGCAGGTTATGTATGTTTCCGCCATACGTAAAATTAACACTGCCATGAGCCTGATGACTTTTCATGCGCCGATCAAGTGAAAGTGATATATGGTTGTAGAAGTAAATATTTTGGCTATTTTCTAACACTTATAATTTTATGCATTAAAAGCGGAAAGCAAAAGAAATAAATTTGTTATTCGCAAATGTTTGCCTGTCTTTTTTACTTCAGTGGTAAGGGAATGGAGGGACGCTTACGAGCCTTCTGCCCAGATGTCCCAAACGGGACTAGGCATCGAGGAACCGGTCAAGGGACAGCTATACGGACAAATGGAACTGACAGCCGCAGTAATTATCATCCAAACCACGGGCCCATCGAAACAACTGGTAACATCCTATCTGAGGAAACGAAGAAAGATCACCATATGGTGGTAAGAAGAACAAGGATATTGCAGTCGAACCATGTAAGAAGCCACCCAGCAGTTAATGCAGGCGAGGAAACGAGAGAGCTCCGGTTTTCAGATGGTGCTGCACATATGAGTCCTCAGAAGAAGGAAGACAGCCAGCGGGCAGGGTACGAACATATCGCAGTGCCTAGTGGCATCAAAAGGAATGCTCGATGTTGTCCAAGAGATGTGAATGAAGCATTCAGGAAAGGACGACTAGTGTAGCTGTATGAAAGAAAACGCCTTCGGGGGAATATATCTCAACGCCAAGGATCCTGGGAAGGCCCGTACAGGATCTTGAAGTGGATAAATTATGTAGCGTACATGATTTGCCGTCAGGGCTCTCGGGCAAAGCCTAAGGTTGTCCACATCGACCGACTGGCGCTGTACGAAGGTCCTGATTCTGTAGTCTGTTCGGGACGAACAGACTTAAGGAGGAGGCAGTGTTACGTGCTGCAGCTGGCACTGACTCAAATACCCCGCGCCGTAATCGGAGACCCACCTCGCTCTCCCCTTTTCCTGGAACGATGCGCTCGCGGCCACCTGATTCCCCCTTCTGGGAATCCCGTAAATGCCGACCGCGGCGAGACCTGCTGGCGTCACAGACCTCCTCTCGCCTGCTAGAGTTTCCGATACGTTTAGTGACGACGCAAGAATGTTCTGGTGAGACTGGCTGGAGCCTCAGCCCTCTGCGACGCATCACGCGAGTTGGAGAAGATTCTAGGTGGCGGCCTAAGACACTATATATACTGCCGCAACCCAGCGGCCGGCAGTCTTTGATGGAGGCCGTCTGGCCGAGTGTGCGCGAGCGAAGTAAACTGTGGATGACGACTGGAGATTGCGGGACGACGGCGAGTTAGGTGTTCGTGACTTGAATGGTCGAAAGGGTTTGAAACCAACGAGTGAAGCTTACTGTGAGTGAAGGCGCTTAGAGGACTCCTGAACATTCCGACTGGCGGGACATGGACTGAACTGAGGTGAGACTGAATGGAAGTGTAATACTGATTTTATTGTAAATAGACGAACTGTCAAAAATGGACGCATAAATTATAAAATAATTAAATAGATTGATACACTGTCCATTGGGACTGATATTTAATTATTTAATTTTATTAATTTCTTTGTGGTAATTATAAATTTTATAAATTGGTGTCAGTTGTGAACAGTAAGTGATTTTAATTTATTTTGAGAATTTGAGTTCAGAGAATTTTGCTGTAGTTATTGTAAATAAAATAAGGAAATTATGATTAATTATTTTATTCGATTAAGACCTCCATCCCGTAACGAACTTCGTATAGCCGACTTAATTTCTAAAGAGAGGAATTGTAACAATAATTTAAAAAGCAATAAAATTACTTTCGTTCGTCTAACAAAATATATGTTTGAATAAAGCTCGTTAGTGCATCTATTGAATCTTAACAATCGTATAAACACATTAATAAAACAATGCAACAATAAACTGACAAAGAAAGCTGTAAAACTTGAAATATTTGTTAGCACACGTTGCCCATTATTTGCAGCATATCTATTTAAAAGTTTTCCGGCGTCATCACTTGTCACATTAGCTGATACTACTAAGGCGTAGCGCTCGGACGCAGATGATCTAAGTTCTAAACTCGGTCGAACTTACACCATTTTTATATATCGGCCCAAACTGTTTAATGTACGTGTAGCCAAATAAATTTTTAGTCGCCTCAACCAAATATTACAATTTGGGGCAACCAAATTAGAACAACAAAATAATTTGGTTTAAGTAACGAACTATCTCATTGGCCCTATACAAACAAATAATTTGTTTGCATCATACAAAAATTTTTCTCAGTGATAGCCCATAGACAGTGATTTTTCCCGAACAAATCTGAGTACATGTTAGATTTCAATACTCTGAGCACAAACAGAAATGTTTTTTTTTTTGTGATGGGGTCGCCCTCTACATGAGAAGCCGCTTCAGTTTTTAACAGGACCAATCAGAATTCAACAACTTTTCCATTGAACAAAAGTGACCTGTCAAAGTAGCCAATCGACAAAGGTAAACAACCATACAGTGATTTGAAATATAACTTGTCTCGAAATGTTTTCGCGCAATTTCACTATCCCAACCCATAGAGACAAGGGTTTTCGGCACTCGGAGACAGGGTAGAGAAGGTGAGACGTTTGTTGTGCCGTCAACCGGGTCCGCATTGTCCTCTCCAAGGAGGACAGGACTCGAGGCAGATGAGGTTCCCTCCCCTCTCCGAGATAGAGCTTGCTGGAGGTAAGAATACGGACCAGCGTTACACGGACACTTAGACCCTCGCCGGAGGCACGTCCCGTATTCGAGCCTGAAAACTTGCATTGGCGATAGAGCACAAGTCGCCCACCCGCCCGTGTAACTTTGCCCCACAGTTCGTCTCTCCCTGTCTCGACCAAAGCTGAGACGAGACGGTCAACACTAGGAAGTCCTCAGCTCTGTTGTGCCTCGGCCCCGAAACGTAATTTATCGGTGAATTAACTGCGTCTGGCAAAATGTACCTCGATATGTGTCTAATCTAACATTGCATGGATATGCTTTAATATAATCCGTATTTTATTCACACTTTTCGAATCAAACCTTTGATAAATCACACCATGTACAACGTGTTTGGTTGTTTTCCAATACTATGTTGTTTATCACAAGAGATTTTAATATCTTGTGTGATTATAAAATATCATAAAAGTGCTTTAATTTCCAATATCTCTATTGTATTGTGAAGGGCTTTTCAACGACGGCTTACAGACTAACTTCCTAACTTAAAACTAACTCGCATGTCTTTCCCGGGATTCGAACCCAGAGCCTCCGGTACCCCAGATCGGTGGCGCACCAACTGACAGCGACACGGGAGGTCGGCTTAATTTTTAATAAAACTACACTGTATTTATATTTTAATTACCATAATATTATTTTATTTATAAACAGGGTTAAAATAACTGTGTTGGTAATACCAAGTAATAAATAGTTGTTACGATAAATATTAAGAAATTAAGTGCCCACAAATGCGGTGCTCTTTCCCTTTGGTGTAATGTTCTAGACTTGGTTAAGATTTGTTTGCGCGATGCGGAGGAATATCCTGGAAGTAGAACTTCACCAAGGTTTCAGAGAAGTGGAAAGTAACCGTGAATAGAATACATAGCAGGCGCTGATTGACGAATAGCGAGTTCCGACATGTTGGTGGCAAGCGACGCCGATTGGCTGGCGTGTAAGGCTGGAGCTTGCGGTATAAGCGGCTATTTCACCTCTGTACTCTCAAGTCCTGGCCACAATTGCCATAAGCACATCATTAACACAACGCAGTGATATACATAATATTTAAACTGCTTGTTTTCAGTTCGACTGGCTACAACCTTGCATAGCGATAAGAACTTACCTAATCACAGTGGCAGAAATAAGTAGAGACCTGAGAAATTCGCGAGTTCAATGACCTGTAGGCTAGACCTCACAGTCTTATATACTCTCATACATATATCAACTGTTTATTGGTTGATTGTTGTGGTAGTAAAATGCGGCGATTGGATGCACAATCTATTGCATGTTTGTTATTAGTTCAATTATCTCCAGGAAGTGTCAAACAACACGTCGACCAATTACAAACGCAACATGAACGTACATATGTGTGAATTCTAATTTGTCTAGAAATGAACCCGCGAAATTCTCGGGTCTCCAATAATAAGAAAAGTTCAACTAGGTTTAATTTTCCTTTCTACTATCGTTGTGCGTCAATATTCAACCATTCAGAAGCTCCTAAACTTGTACTGCGTTATGAAATGAAAAACTTATTCACGAATCAAGAAAGTACGTATGTTGACGCCATTTTAAGGCATTTTATTTTATTTTTTTTTTTATTTCTGGATAATTGCAACCACGGAAGTTCTGTAACGTTTTTAGGTAAAATTAATGACGGAAATTGAAATGAAAATAATTTCTCATTTTGAAAACGTTTAGATTAATCTAAATTATTTATTTTTGACGAAAAGCTGCTTTCAACTATACAGAACTTAATTTCTTCGGTACTAACTGTAGAAACATTAAAAAAAACTAATATTATCATCTTTATTTCGGTCGTAGCCAAACCACTGCGCTTGTGTTATGTTATGTGCTTGCCGGTGTTAGTTATATGTCAGTTGTAGCCAAGCTCTTAGCTACTCTGTGGCTACGCCAAAGGAACAACCACGCTATTACGCCTCTGGTTACTTCCCTATTCTATTCTAGACATCCTCTTTTACCCGGACATGTCCTCTCTTTGAGACCTTGTAAATTGTGTGGCCGGGTTTTACAAAAAAAAAAAAAAAAAAAATCTAAATCCCCTCTTTTCCAATAAAAGCGAAAGACAGCGAAGTTTTACTTTTTTTGTAGGATTTTTATATGTCGTTAAACATTTAGTAACAGTACCGAGGAACTTCCTGCCAAAGTGAACATTTTTTGGACAATATTATGTGATCATTCGCCTTTATCGATACTCATATTTTTCCAGGCTGTTTTTTTACACATCTAAGTTAAGAAGAATAAACAGTTATGAACTTTATGATTATTTGGTACGAAATACAAACCTGTTAGAATGAATAAAATCGCCAAAGAAATACAATTGAAGTGTGCGAGAGAGATTAACTGTCAGTTTACAAAGAAAAAATCTACATGGAACCGAATTTGGGATACAATTTTGTATATAATATATTTTCAACTGACCTGCGACGTGATTAACTAATTTTGTGCATTTCCATTGTAAATATGTGTGTCCTCTTTCTTCGGATCTTTTTCTAGCAAGAGTCCTCTTTTTCTAATGCTAATTACATGAATATATCCTCTTATTGAATACCACACATATGGTAATCCTGGCCATGCTGTATGCTATTCGCGGTAAAGTTAGCACTTTTGAAAGCCCTCTAATTTGGAATAATTGTCAATAAATATATTTTATCTAAGCCTTAGGCATTCTATAGATGCCGGACGCGGCGGTTTCAGCGCTGCACAAGCAGCTCTTGCATTTATCTTCCTCTTTACCAGCCCTCAACCCCTTCCCGGCAAGCCCTGCGTGCGAGGGGTAGTAGATGGAAGGGGGTTGTGATTTAGGACGGAGTGTGCGAGAGAGCTGGCTGCATATATCTGCGTGCCACAAAAGCCCCGCCGGGCACAAACGCTCGCCAGGGGACAGCACGGCGGCAACCATCAAGTAGGCCGGCGTTGCAGAGCTGCCAACTTCTGCGAGAGAAAGTCTCCAAAACCGCATACAAAAATCACCACAAAATCATCGGATTTTAGCCTTCAATCAATTTCGAAATTAATTCAGACAGACTGCAGCAGAACCTAAAAATATTCGACCTATCGTAGGTTATGAAGTTGTCGAATTAGTAAAATATCCGGAATTATGGGTGAATATCTGGTGTTACGGAATTATGGGTGAATATCTGGTGTTAGGGAATTATGGGTGAATATCTGGAGTTACGGAATTATGGGTGAATATACAATCAAGAACTCACTACTTGAAGTATAGCAAAACACACAGTTTGCTATCAGATATTAACTCAAGATACAACGTAAAATACGAAATATATGATTTGTCACAAAATACAAACCTTTAACCAGACATTTTGATATAATTTAATGCAGTATTATTTTTGACAGTAATTTGAATAGTGGAGTGCAGAGAGTTGGACGGCTTTTAACATCAAGGTCTTGAGAGCCCTTTATTCAATATTTAAACCATACTGATATTCTTTTCCAGACATTTATCTGGATTTGTGAAAAATAGTAGTTTTAGTTGTTCTTTTTGGGAATCTATAGCCAAACTATAACGCATCCCATTAGGCCCGTGTGACCCGTGAAAGCTCTCTAGTAATACGGAATGTCGAGTTACCGTGTGTCGCGTTGTCAGTGTTCTTCCTTTGTTGTTTTCGCAGCTTGAAATAAGCTATTGAATATTATCGCTCATTACTCTTTCTTACCTCCATATACCGACGTCAGAAACTGTATAAAAATATAACTTAGAAAACAAATTCCATCTGAAATACTTTAATAACGTATTCACTGGACATGCGTTCGAATGAGCCATAACCCCCTCCCCCCCCCTCAGCTGTACACATTAATACTTCAAGTACTTCTTCATTGTAGGGGTTCCCAAAACTTCGCTTATGACAGGGCTAATCAGTAAGTTATCTTTAATCCCGTAAGAGACAGCCCATATGACTATCTATAAAGAGGCAATCGCATGCAATGAAACATACAAAATGAATCTCAAGATATTCGCATAATCTCTTCAAGTACGAATTATATACCTGAGAAATAAACTATTCTGAAGACATAAATTTAGTATGATGTGATAACAGAAAAAATCTTCGGTCTTCTTTAAAATCATCAAATATGCCATCATATTATTGTACAGAAAAGACAAGCTTTTCGACATGTGGCAAACATGAAATTTGGACATCAGACTATCTTCTAAAATCACCATAGACTAAAGATGAGGTAGACCGATTCTTCATCTTCTTCGCATGTACCCAACATTGGCCTACCACAAACCAACACAACTGTCAAAGTCACATGGACAACATTGACGAACCTGTTGTATCTTAATTTTCTTAATACAAGTACTTTGATGAGAATAAAATACTTTTTGAAATTTAAATCTAATCAAACCGCATTGCAAATTGGTTAGAGGAAGCATATAAACATGTCAAAGTAGTTGTTTACTAAACAGTGTTCTAACCTCAAATCTAATCCACGTCGTTTATGATAGTCGTGTTGTCAGAAAAACAGCTCAAAGTTGGGACACGAAGACTAGCTCTGCACAGCCAGCGAAATTCCCCTACTTTAAGAAAGTGCCTGACCAGAGGTTACCCAATATTATTTTTAATTTTCCTGTACTTGATTTGCATACTAAAATATTTCGTTTCAATTTGCATAAGTTGTTGATTAACATTTCTCAATAGTAATATTTGCACATGTGATATATAAATTAATATTAAATTATTTCTATGGGAAGTGAAACGAACAGTTTTTCATAAACAGTAATCAAGTTAGTGCAGAAGTGGGTTAAAGAGAACGGACTATGACATTCATGCAAAGAAGATGCGTTTGCTTAGAAATGGTGTTTGTTTGGAACTTTCGAAATAATGCATTTCAGAGTTCTGTAAAAAATAAATATTTCGGCATGAAGAAAAGAGAACGTTTGAGTCGAGGAGTCGTTCGAATGAAGCCGGAGAAAGATGGAGTCCACGACGCACAGCCGATGTGAGGGACAACCAACATTGCCCCAGGATCTGCAGGAGGCCTGATCGAGTGTCGCAGAGACGCGGTACCGCATCCTACGCCTGGAGCACGCAGAGTTGGAAAATGGTATCATAATTAAATGAGGATATCGCCGCTGCCAGTTTCATCGTAGTCCACCTGCCATCTCCATTATTACGATCATCCTCAAGGTAAGGTCAGTGTCAGATAGTGTCAGATAGTCCTGCTGCCATTTATTTGCCAAGACTTTCCTACCAACAGGTTTTATTTAATTGAACTCATTTAATGCCATACCAGAAGATGGTTCATCTGAATACCCTTCAAGACTTTTGTATTAACATGGAACAATACCATGAACTTTTATCGACTATCCAAAAGACTTAATTAATTCCATATCTATTAGATAATTTTCTCCAATTAATTAACAACATATCCCACAGGTACGAGTGTAATGAGTTTGTCTGCACTACGGACTGTAAGATAACCCGGAGTATTTTAGTGATTTTCAAACACAAGAGACTTAACAGAATTACATGCCTATCAGCTTTATGCAAACTTTACCGTCGTTCTAAATATTAACAGTATTTGTTTAGATTTTATTACATTGGTTCAAACTTAAAATTCCTTTAATAATTAAAAGTAACTGACAACAGTCGCTTTCAATTTTCTAGCATAGCCTAATTATTAATTTATTAAAGAAATGATTATTGCAGTGTTTGTGTTATGTTTGAATTTACAGAAGTGTTAGTGAAATCCATTTGAATAATCCTATTTTTTAATGTCATTTTACTGTGTTATGCTATTTTAATCAGAGTCGTATTTTATTCTGTGTTTGACGTGAAACATGCAAAAGTGTGTTGTTATGTAAAATTGTTCTTCTGTTGTTCAAGCATATGATCTTACAGGCCCGAGAATTGCTGAAAACGCCCATCATATAATAGTAATTCATTCATAATTTTCCCTTGTGTCATCACACATATAATATTCATATTTTACCTAATCTTACCCCTTTTCAGAGTGGCAATCAATATTTGGTCATAATTTGTCAGATGTAATTTTATTATAATGGCTTGCCCAACGTGCTGGCATATTTTATTTGTTATACACGTTTGTCGCTTGTTATCACCAGTTTATATTGTACTACCCCGTAATAACTCCACGGAAATCGCCAGATCTGGTGTTGTAATTACAAAGTTGGCAAAAATAGCGTGGCAGCGAGCGATGGCGAAAGAGAAAGGGGGTGGGAGTGAGATGGGAGTAATTCACACCCTGCATTATCACTCTAATCCCCGCCCTCTGTGATATTAGGGCACTGCCCGCGCAGCTACAACCCCTTGATGGGGGGTTGGGAGGAGGGAGTTGTGTTTACCTGCGTAACACGTACGTGAGCAAGAATTTCGTTTTTCCTTTTTTTTTTACACTCTGGCAGTAAGAAATGAGGCAGGATTTATAATGCAAGCGGTGATAGCGCGACCTGCCTAAAGCGGGGCGTTTTACGCCTGATATTTGCAGACTAAAAAAAAGGGTTGTAAATCACTGGCGGCTTTAGCAAAAATTTACATTAACCTATTCTTCACGGAATAATTCTAGCGCCCTTGTTCGTTACCACACGACGTAGCGTGCAAATTCTCTAGTGAATTTAAGTATTTTTGTGGTATAATTTCTAACAAATAGTTTTTAATATAAGTTTTAACGCTTTGCAAACTCCTTTGGCTACTGGCATTTATAATAATTCCATTTCTGTTGGTATTTGGTTCCCTAGTTACCGTCATACTGTTTAATAACACCACATTTGATAGGGGCTCCGGTGGTTTCGTGATTAAACTACTCGCCTCCCCCCTAGGCGAGCCGGGTTCGATTCCCAGTGGGGATCTCTCCTGAATTTCCATATATGGAAATTGTGCCGTGGATTTTCTCGGGGATCTCCCATGTATCCCGCCCTTTCATTCCGGCTCTACTCCATACTCACCTCGCTTCGCCCTCATTTTCTCTCAAGACCTCCATGTTAAGGGTCCTATGTACTGAGACGTTTTCTGTGAAATCGTTATTTGCGCGTAAACGCATGCATATCTCGGTAAATAAATGTTATGGAAATACGAAGTTTTGCCAGAAAGGATAAAAAAAACTATTGTCTATATAGCAATCTTTTTACTTTTATCATATTAAGTGCATTAGGTAATGGAGAAAAAATCGTGAAAGTGGTCAAATATCGCATTTGTAAAGCTTGCCTATGAAGTTTCTTTAAGTGGTCAGAGAAAAGCACGACTATACGCAGGTAGTTTGATTTGTGTATTTTCACCGTGTGTAATAAAACCCCACAGTTACAGATCTAGTGTACACAGTAAACTGTTAGGACGGAAACACTGCACGCCTTGCGCGTAGGAGCGATGAGGCGCTAGGCCTGCGTGTTAGTGTCGCCCATATTGCTCCCTCGCTTCTAGACCTTGGACGCGCAACTACATAGTCCTCTTAAGAGCCACCCAAATCTCTCCACTCACTCACTCCAGTGCTATGTGGGGAGTACTTAAGAGCCGACGAGGGTGAAGCGAGATGGAAACGGAGCAGCGCCGGAACGCAAGGGCGGGGGAAATGGGAAATCACCGAGAAAACCCACCGACCAGCGGCATCGTTCGACACGATTCACAGATGCGAAAATCAGGGTGTGAGACCCCCGGGAGTCAGACTCGATTCGCCTTAGTGATAGGCGAGCGACCTAGCCGCTGTGCCTCTGCGGCCCCATAAGAGTTTCTCCTTCGCGGTTTCATGTATGCGCTAATTACAGTGATGTAGGATCAATTTAGGAGGATGTAGGTATCGAGGAAGTTGGAGAATCCAGCTCAAACTTCGGGGGCAGGAGATGCTGCGAAGTTCCTTGTCCAGACACTGATTTCCGAAAGTTGCTTGGTGCCGCTTCCCACGTATTTAGCCCCGGGCTGTTAAATACCTTGCTGAATATGCATGGCGCCTGCCTGGGAACTGTAGGTTGGAGCGAGAACGCGAGAAAAATAAAGAGGATGGGCGAAGAGAGAGAGAGAGAGAGAGAGAGAGAGAGAGAGAGAAGAGAGGTTGTCTTAAAGGAGAGTTAAACTCAGCGTATATTCACGCGAAGGAAAAAGAGTATAACGAGCTCTGGAATATTCAGCCGGCTTATCCCAAGCCGCCGAAATAAGTTCTAAGCTACTGAGCAAATTCTGGACACCATTAAATTATGTACTGGTTCGTCAGCAGTCAAGTACTTTGCTGACCAATGCATAAAACGCTTATTAAGAAGACCGAATAAATAAATTCGAATATTAGGAAGTACTGCTACAATAAGAGTGCCAGTACAGCCGGACGCTGTGAGTAACAACTTACATGTAACTCAACGTTACATTATAGGTTGGACGGAGTTTCTTGGCACTACGGCCCATACCTGAGAGTTGGGATACACATACGGCTTCCTGGAGGTTTTTCTATATTAATGGCACATGGTGGTTATCGGCTGTCACCCATCCAAGTACTGACCACGCTCTAAGCTATTTAACTACGGCGATCGCAAAACCATCGAGTTTGTCAACGAATTATGGCAGTTGCTACGACTACAAGATGGAGGAGGCTCGAATGTTTTAACTACTTGTGGTTGGTTGTCCAGCTGGCCAATAATAGCAGGCCTCGTCTAGGTGGCACCCGTTCCAGCAAGTAACAGCCAGCCTGTCTGGAACACCTCCTGTCTCCGCCAGTAATCGTTAGAATCCTGAAAAATTCGTGAGTTCAATGCTCTGCAAGCTATATGCTACAGTCTTACGTACAAATATATTTATATCAACTGCGCATTGGTTTCTGCTGCCACAGAGGAAGGCGACGATTGGCTCAGCGTTCTCCAGGAGGTGCCAAACACCGCGTGCACCAATGGCTAAAGTCATATTAACACACGTGTCATGAATTCTAACTTGTCCCAAAATGAATCCGCGAGTTCTTCAGGTCTCTAGTAATGGTAGGACTGTATAGTCTGTTCACATAATCTTTACTCTTTTTGAAATAAACATTTAAAAATCACTTCATGTATGACACGTTGCGTTGTTTCCTATATACGTAGTATATCACATGCGTATTATACTTCTGTTGACACAAAAGTCTCTTATTTTTGGTTAAATTGAACTTTTACTTATATTTAACTTAAAAATTATAATATTTCATTGATAATTCATATCAATAAAAACAGTGAGAAAATAGGCGTGTCAGTAATGCATAGTAAGAAATAGTTCAAAGTTTATTTCAAAATACTTGGTATTTAACTGAGTGCGCACGAATGCGGTGCTTTGTCCCTTTGGTGTAATTTTATTGACTTGGTTAAACTTAGTATGCGCAACGTGTAGGAACATCCTGAAAGTAGAACCTTAGCGGGGTTTCAGAAAAGTTGAAAATATACGTGAATTGACTATATCAAATCAGGTTAAAACTAGTTAGAAGTTTTTTTTTTTTTTTCACTTGACGTAGTTCCTGATATTTTGCAAATAGTAACATTGATTCACAGTATTTAGGGGCACATGACTCCCTTGTTAACACATGGTAGGCTATGGTCGAGTGTAGCTCGAACAAAACTAATTTGAAAATTGCTTTGTTGTTCAGAACAAAACTCGCATCGATGTGCAGTCTTTGTCCGGCTAGTGTTTAGCATGACCTCAAAATTACACGACAGTGCAGTAGCAATGATATTGCTAACGATAGAATGTTCTATAGCCACTCAAAGGGACACGTTTGATTGTAAATCATTTTATACGATGAAGGATATTTGATTGGTCAATATCAGCTCGGGTCTCCATTGGTTGATGACCGGCCAATAACGAACGCCGTAAAGTACAGGGCAGTGTCGGGTCTGGTATGGACCAACAGGACGATGGTTAGTTCTAATACAAACACCAACACAATCGGTGTTCTTGCAGTAGTGGATATAGGTGACTCACTTCTAATTTGTCTCAAATGCCAGTAAATGTGTGCAGATCTCAGTGCGTTAATCAAGTTAGGTGATATGATCGTATTCAGTTATATACTCCATTTTCATGAAGAACATTTCAATAAGTTTGTACCTGGAGTTAAAGATAACTATGCTTTTTTTTCTTCCAGCAAATAGCGTATTTGAATATTTCTCCTAAATGCAGTCTTGTTTGAGATATACATTTTCTATCTTCATTTATCCTCGGCTGACTCCTCGCACAGCATCGCCATCGCCAATGCCGAACTCGACAGTTTCCCGAGAGAGATAGATAGATAGAGAGAGAGTGAGAGAGAAAAGGGGGATGGGGGAGAACACAAGAGTACCTCGCTACATCTCGAAACTACGCTTGCCAGTCTCCCCTGCTGCGGGATATGAGACATTCTGATGCAGACGGCATTCATATTACATGAAGCGTGACAATCTTACTCCCGTGGACCTCACTTCCTCCTGTAGGAACTCCCGCGCCGGGGACTGCATGGCTTTTATTCAGTGCAGCAGTGGGGACCTACGCTTTATCCCGTCCAGACGGAAAATGAGGAATTCCGCTTCTGTCTTGGGCGTGCGGATCACGGAGCCGTATTCCCGGGGAACACGCGAACCCCCAATCTCTGTTCATTTTTTCTTTGATTGGCGCTTGGTATAACCCCTTGTTTCATTGCCAGAAGTTTTCTGCACTTTCGTGTTCACCACCAAGACCGCAAGGAGACTACAGACAAGGAGTGAAAAAATTGAAGGAAAAAGTTATCCCAAGAATCCGTTGTGAAAATATCCCACGTACGAACATTCTTCCATTCGTGTCGTTTTCTGACGGTCCCTTTAACTCTCTGCATATTTTTTTTTTAGGTATAAGAGTACTGCAGCTAGAATTAAATCTAAAAGTCTTACGTAGACTGACAATGAAGCACCTCAATCTTTTGAAAGCAAAAACTTGAGTGCCCCATCGATTGCAGAAATGAAAACTATTTGTCGTGAATATGCACATTTTTAACGTGCATCAGTAAAAAACAAAAGTGCACAGTAGGAAAAATAACTGTGATAAAGAAGTAAATATAAACTTATTTCCCGAAGATAAAAATGTACGAAAACTGGCATAAACTGGTGCAAAATATGACCCATAAAATAACAGAATTTTCTCGGAGGCACCTGGGGAAATAAAGTTACTATAAACGCAATAAATATGTCACCTTAAATCCCAAATCCTTCGCAGCATGCAGAAGCCAATTGGAGACAAGGTCAATTCCAAGTGCTTAGTGGAGCCAATAAATAAGTAATGCGCCGTGTAATTTCACCTCTGTTTGCTCATCTGCTCTGCGACGACAGCGAGTGTGTAGTCCATTCTCGGATACTTCGAACTTTTCTGAAGCCTTGCTAAAGTTCTAATCTCATGCTGTAGGCTGTTCACGGTAAAATGAGCATTTTTGAAAGCCCTGCTTAAGATCTACTTACATGCACGTTGTGTATTATTCCGCTTTATGTAAAATTAACATAGCAATGTGCCTCATCCCTTTATTCATGCGTCGGTCAAGTGAAACTGTGAAATTATTAGAAAAGTAAACATTAAAAAAATCTGCTAATTCTTACATTTCGATACATCTTTCGTTGCCACTCAGTGCGCCCGTTAAAATATATGCAGGCAGAAGCAGTGACATTTTTCTAACATTGATTCCAAAAGTGCTCACTTTATCATGAACAGCCTATATTCCTCCACCTTATGCAAACAAAGCTTAACCGAGTCTAGAAAAACACACCCAAGGGGCAACACACACAATTTGTGCGCACTCACTCTAATTATATTGTCTATAAAAAAAATGTTTGTTGCTAGCAGAGACTCGCAAAATTCGCGTTATCTTCCGTTGAGAGGGTAGACTCCGCTGCCTTATAAACATGTGAGCGCAATAGGTGATTTCATTGGTCGCTGAACTTTAACCAGCGTCACCTACCTGCTTGATCTCCTTCGCAGAGATTGGCGATTCCACCGTTGTACTAATATTACTGGTTCAAGAGTTATCTGAGGCGTGCCAGACATCAATGACTGGCGTGGTTCAAACACACAGTAACATGCAATTAATTCTGTCCGTAAATAATAACTCGAATTTTTCGGGTCTCTAGTTACTAGACAGTACCGGCACATCCATTTTTTTAAAATGTTTATATTACTATTGACTATGTATGAAATATCATAGTATATATATAAATATAAGTTCAATTTAACAAAAATAATGTTCGTTTCTGTTAATAGAAACGCTTGCAATACAGGGGATATATAAGAAAGATCCAAACACTTCATTCCTGGGGTGATTTTTCAAAGGTTTCATTGAAATAAGTGTGAAGAAACCGTGAATGGACTATACAGGATAACGTGCATGTTAAAAGCCATTCACGGTAAAGTGAACACTCTTTAAGGCCCTCGCAACAGGAATAATAGCAAATATACGTATTTGATTGTAACCTCAGATGCTAACTTTTGGATGTGTTGAAATGTATACACTGTATTTATTAGTTAATAGGCAATTTTTACAACAACAAATGATGGAAAGACGACATTTGGCTGAAAAGTAAAATTGACAACGGCCTTAAATAGTGTTCACTTTACAGTGAAAGATGCCACGCCAAGCTCACGCGCGGAAATGAGAACTGCGCTGCACGCGATAAGTGTAAAGAACAAAAGCGTCACAACGCTCCCGCATCTGAATAACGCAGAGTAATGCGGATTATGCAGCCGGGTATGAGATGAAGCGCGAAACGGTTTCAACCTTTTCTAAATAGTGAACTGAAAATTAAAATGAAAAGCTCAGAATCTTGAGACTGAAAAACTCGTAAAGCAGTTATCCTTGCTTTTTGAACACGGAAGTGTAGCTATAGGTGCATGAAATATATCTGAAAGGAAAGCAGAAAGAATATTCTCCACAAACGCACTATATAGGGGCCACATGACTACCCTGATTATATATGAGTAGAAACCTGGAAAATTCGTGAGTTCAATGACCTGCAGGCTAGACTCTACAGTCTTTACGTACAAATATGCCGATGTCGACCGCACGTTGGTTCTCTGCTGTCGCAGAGGAAGGCGACGATTGGGCCAGCGTTCTCCAGGAGGTGTCAAACACCGTGTGGACCAATGGCTAAAGTTATATAGACGCATGTGTTTTGAATTCTAGCTTGTCCCAAAATTAATCCACGAATTCTTCAGATTTCTATATATAAGTAGAGCCAGGGATTTCTCGCGAAAAAAGAAAAAGAGTAAATGGTAGAATTCAACACTATAAGCACCAAGCAGCAGTTTGTCTATTGTCATTGGCTGCTACCTTCTTGATGAGGCGTTTTCGTATTTTATCCGGGCCACGTATAACTCCGCAACATCGACACTGTTCCTACCTGATTCGCTAAAAGGCAGTCAACACGTGTCAAAACATTATTCAGCAAATCTAGATAGGTAAATGGTCCTACAGTGCTTTCAAATATAACTTGCCTTGAAATATTTTCGCGAAATTTCAATACCTCTCTATACAAGTGGTTTTTCGCGAGAAGATTTCACGACTAGTTGCAATACAAAACACGTTAGTTCAGAACTAATATCGCGGTTGGATGATTTCTAACTCTCACGCGTCTAAAGTATCTGACAGCCAATCACGGACGTTAAGTGTAAGAGGAACTATAGTCTGATTGGCCCAGTCGAGTAAAAAAAGTATTCTCGCACAGTCACGTAACCAGTTGTCAAAGAAAGTTTGCAAGCTTGCACGTAAGAAGGCGAAGTCGGCCATGAGCATATGTATTTTCGCAAAAAACAGGTGACCCTATATATGTGTATATATATGTATATGTGTGTATGTGTATGTGTGTGTTGTAACAATGTAAGGTTTTGTGATGGGATACACAGAGTATTGCGATGAGTAACGAGCAATAAGCCACCATATTGGGAAAACCACCTTACGTAATAGTGAAAATTAAAGGAATTCTTGTAGTTAACTTAGAAGTTACTAAAGCACCATGCATGGGCGCCACCTTCTTAAAACTCTCTATAATAATGTAGATGTAAAATTATTTGGTGTGAGTTGGGAGAAATAATAATTATAATGATAAGGTTGTATGATTGATTTTTGGGCACCTTATTATTCGTAGTGTAACCTTGGTCTTATCGCGCTGGAATCAGAAGCTCTCCGGCGATGCTGTAAATCTCATACAATAGAAAACACATTTCAACATTCACAGTACTTCATTTAAATAAAACATATGTAATCTTGATAAATCATTTATTAGTGAAAGGGGAAATAAATAAACTCACTCTCAAATATGTTAGTAATTAAACAATGTGCGAAATCAAATGTGTGTATGCGACATAAATCTCTTTACTCAAAATTAAATTATACTTTATGATGATTAACATAGATGACATACCACCATCCAAGTAAGAATAGGGATAAATCAGAATGAAATATATATATATATATATATATATATATAAAAAAGACTTTAAAAATGCTGTGAAACTTTAGAGCTGCAGTAAAAAAAAATCTTTTATTTGAAATTTCAGTTCAAAAATACTAATTGGGTTCCACCGAAAGTAGCCTCCTCTGTATTTAACTTTCCAGAAAATTTTTGGTAAGCTCTTACTTAATTTCTTATACTTCCTAGATCACATTCACTAATCGTTCGTTATGTAATAAAAAGTCAGTTCATCACTTAATTATCTCAAATACGACACTGATTCCTCTTATCTCCTTCACCAAATTAAGTTACTCTGTATTTATATTGAAAGTTCAATACAAATTTTTAGCCGCACATTACACACTGATTCAGCTATGCTAACTCATATGCGATAAATCGAGACCACTGGTTTAACATACACATAGAACTCACAGTCAAGAAGTTGAAAAATCAAAATAATAACTCCCATAAAATAAGTTCAAGTACCTTAGAAATTAATATCTGCAAAACAGTTCATATAAATAGGCTTTCCATACGTTAATTTGCCTTGGCGTCACCTGAGGTCCTTTGGCGCTATCTCCTTGCATGGCAGCTGCGTTGTAGTCTCGGCGTCCTTTTCGCCTCGTCGATTTAACACTCAAAAATAATAACTGCCACTCAGTCTACAGCTTCTTCTTAATAGTAGCTGCGGCGACAACCCTAAAACTTACCCTCTGGGAGCATGATTTTTCAACTAAATTTACTATGGCGTTGTAATTTTAAAAAGTTAAATTCCAACGGAAAATTTGACGCCTTACATGTTTAATGTCTTTCCCAGAAACCCCTTTTCCGGCTTCCGCACCAACCAACAGCCAATCACGGCTCGCTTCCGCCTTTGCCTTCACAAAATGAAATTAAGACCTAAAATATTACGTCTTTAAATCACCAAACAAATAAATATTTCCGATTTAGAAATTATGAAGCAATTACTGAAAATAAAATCAAACATATCAACACAATTTTAGAAATAGTAACATAACCATGTGTGGAACTCAGAACAACGTGTGAAAATTACCATAGTGTGATGGACTGGTGGTTCACATACATCGACAAATTAGGGAAATGAAAATTTTAACATAAAATATAATAAACATGTGAAAAAAATTATATTAACATGCAAATAATATGTGAAATCAATTAAATACTACTGTCCAAAATATATGTGTAGCTCAAATGCATATAATAAACATAGCCTTGTGGTTCTGTGTCCAGTCAATCTGCGACAGTGTGTGTGTATATATATGTGGAAATTTTACCTGTTCAACTCAGGTCAAAGTAAAATTCTAGCACTTTTGCTCGTGAGTTGCTTTTCTCTCTGGATTGATCTGGAATTTTCATGAATTTGAGACATTAGAAGCAGGGGAAAAAAATGACCAATTCATGTAGACCATGACTTAGAAGTTGAAACCATTTCTCACCGAAGCAGCAACAAATGGGCTAACTTAGATCTATGTGATTGTAGAAGACTGCGTAATTCAGCCAACCACCAAACTATAACGCGATTTTTTTTCACGACTGTAGTGATGATTTGCCAATGAACTGCTCACGCTTGTCGAAATTTACGCTAGTCATCAAAGCAAAATTTATCTTTTTAATAAAAATTTAGACACAACATAACTTTCGAGCAGGGCATTCAAAATAATTTATTTTCTTGTTCGACATAAAACAATTGTTTGTTCTTATAGTTATGAACTCAATTATTTCGTAAAAAGATTTCACGACCAGTTGTATTTCATAACACTTTACCTCAGATCCACTTTCGTGATTGGATGGTTTCCGTGTAACGCGAACCACAGACGCACAGTATTAAGTTACCTAATTTTGATTGTCCAATCAAGTAGAAGGAGATCTCACCAAAATACGCCACCAATAAGCAAAAGAAACGTGTTGGTATGCCCGTAGGGTATTGAAATTTAGCATTTGCGGAAATATTTTCACAAAATTCGGGTGCCCCTCTTATAATATCGATACGACGCCATACCACCGTCAATGTAACTTAGGACTTGGGATTTCTGCCAATGTCGGGTCAATTCTCCCCGGGAAAGGAAACAATTGGACGAGGACGGTAAAGTAGATGGGAGGGAGTGCCTAGAGATTCGTCTACCTGCCAGCTACCTGTGGTTGGTGATTTGTAAATCGTTCTGTCTTTCTCTTTCACTTGGGTAGGTGGAGCCAAGTCCGTTATTACGCCGGCGCGACTATAGTAGTCTTAAGTAAATTAATAGAAGTAAACACAATCATTTACTTACCCAAGGACCAAAAAAAATATTGCGATTTCTCTTATTGACACTGAGTTCCTTTGCACAGTGTCCTTTTTGCAACATCAAAGGAAAAATACAGCTACATAATTTTGAAAAAGAAATCCTTATATCAATAACATAAAACAATATAAAAAATAATTTAGATAAAAATTTCATTGTTTTTAAAGCAGTAATAATTATTAAATTACGTACGGCTTAATCATATTCATGACAATTTTGATGCTTGCCGTAATATATTAGACTGAATATAAAAAAGCGAAAGTTTCTGAGCCGACTTATATTCCCTAACCTTGTAGAACTCTAATCCTTTTATTATTGGATGATGCGATTTTGACTCAGATTCGCACTTTACAGACCAGCCATAAAATTCAGATTTAAGAGTTCCAGAATTCTCACTGGGACAGAGAAATGGAGCAGTAGCTTCATGCACACGCGATAACGATTAAATAAACTGTATCTTTAAGCCTGAGAAACAGTCAACTTTACCAGCGAAGAACCACCGTATCTAATTGCAGTATTCCCTGTAGGTACTGTAATGATGTGTTCCCTAATACAAACATGTCAGGCAACCAATTGTAACCAGTCCTACACGTTGATTAAAACAATGTCATCAAAAACAAGACAGCATAAACAGACATATTAGATATTAGATCTCGCAAAGAAATTAAACAAGGCCAATTAAAGTGTAGGCCTAGATGCTGTATCATGGTAAAACACAATAATATATGGTAACTTGCTATGGCGAGTCGGTCACATGGGTTCAGGGATCGGAGTTCGGAGTTGTCCGCCATCTTGGTAAGCGCGGCTGGCAGACATATTGGTCGGCGGCCTGGGGCGCCCATGGTATCGACGAAATCTCCGGTTTCGCTCCAAAAACCGCTTCCGAAATTAATAATTTTGCCCAAAAATATATATTTTTCCCACAAATAAAAAAAAAAAAAAATGGAAAAATGAGGAAAGCGAACAGGTCACCCAGAGCGGGGAGGATCAGCGGACCTGGCCCCCTCCCCCGAACAACCCACTTACAACCCCTCACCCCCCCCCCTTTTCCTTACCATCACCCCCTCACACTCTCAACACCACTTCTCTCAACACCACACCCCTCAATTCCTCAACGCCCCCTCGCCACCCCCTCATCAACCACCCACCACCCCCCTCACTAACGACTCACCGCCCCTTACCATCCACCCACCCGGGGTCACAAAATTATAAAAATCGAGGAAAATATTAAATTTACCTCACACTCAGCCCTCCAACCCCACCCACCTCTTTACAAATTAATCATTGGACTTACCCAAGAGAAAGTATCCCTCCATCCATACCAAGCAATGTTATATGCCCATTAGCCACTAAATTACGACATTAACACATTTTTTCGCCAGTATTAGACAATATAGATTCCGCTAGTTATTATTATTTTTTTTAGCACCTACCACAAGAGAGCTCCCATGTCGTCAGTTTCAAAACTTTTTGTCGACGAGACATTCTTTCAAACCTGGAATGTAATTAATCTCTGCTACTTTTCAAGGTCATAAACGCATTTAATTTATATTTTTTATTTACAAAATTGTACAGACATGCATACGAACACTTCTTTGAAATGATTTTCGAATGCAAGACAAGAACTTCATATTATTTTGTAATTGGATAGCTTACATTTGTCCTGATCTGTAAATGGTCAACCGAAATAAGTGTCGACAGTTGTTTTAGAACCTCTTTAACCAGTTACGGGGAACTGGAAGCGTAACACCTCTAAAAGAAACAGAAAAAAAAAAAAACTAGTGACGATAGAAAGGGGTGAAATTAACCTTCAAGCTGCTGTTGGTGTAAATAAATAAGTTAACCTCCTTGCAATCGCAAGATGAAGTGGCAGGAGACAGGCAAGTGTAGTACGCATTCCGCACTGTCACATTACGATAGCACGTCAACTACTTACACTGTAATCCTGCAAAAACACCATTGAAATTATCATTTCCTCTAGTTTTATTTTCTTCTTTCGAATAGACATTTTTTTTTTCCATTTCAAAAAATGTAACTTTGTATACGAAATGCACGTTCTAATTATTATTAAAACCTGTGCCTGGGCTTAACTGTTAGCCATTTTCTATACTACAATTCTGTGAAACCAGCACATCAGTAGCATATTCCTTTTCCAAAATATTTGCGGTGCAAGTTTTAGTGATTCATCCTGTGTAGACCGTAATAGCTGTTACATATGAAAGAATATTTGATTGGAATACAGTCTACATATCCTTGCTACATTGGCTGAGAACCAGTGGGTAAAAATCTTTATTAACCACACTGAGATAAGATCGAACAAAATATTTGTTTGTATAAGGCCAAATATATATTTAGTTGCCCTTACGAAATGTATTTGTTGCGCAAACAAAATTACTTTTGTTCGTCTAACAAAATATGTGTTAGAATAAACTAAATTTTTGTGTTGGGCCAAAAAAAAAATTTGACTGTCAACTAAATATTTTGTTTAATAAACTGTATATATTTGTTTGGCCATTCATTTGACTGCCTTCGTTCGAAAATACAACTCGAGTGTTTGTTTGTATTTTTTGTGACAATTAGGATAGTAACCGTGTTTGTTAGTGCATATATATAATCACATTAATAAAACAGTGCAACAATAAACTGACAAGTAAAGCTGTGTGTGTGTGTGTCTATATATATATATATATAATATATATATATATATATATATATATATATATATATATATATATATATATATATATATATATATATATATATATATATATATATATATATATACAATTCCCGGCCTCCTTAGTTGTCACATTAGCTGAGGTTACAAAGGTGAAACACTCGAACGCAAGTGATCGAGGTTCGAAACTCGGTCAAACTTGTAAAACTTTTTTATATGCCCAAAATGTTTAACGTACGTGTAGACAAATAAATCTTTAGTTGCACCAATCAAATCTTACAGTTTGGGCCAACCAAATGAGAACAGCCAAATAATTTGGTTTCAGCAACAAAATATTTTAATTACCCCTATACAAACAAATAGTTTGGTTGCACCAAACAAATCTTGTTTGATTCAACGAAACCTTTTTCTCAGTGTGGAGTAAGTGTGCCCAAAGAGTTTGTGAACCAATAGGACTGAGGTATGTGGGAGAGCCGAGACCAACTGGAATGTCGTTCCTATAAGGGTGGCTATGAGTAGGGACAGGAAAGTTTCGCGTTTTAACCCATTCAGACCCAGTGTACAAAATTGTGTACATTACGAACGTGTAGGTAATTTTTGGTACGTGTTGCTCACTGCGAAGTTTAGTGACCAACGATCTCACCTGTGGGTAAATGATTCGCAAACCGTCCTACTGGTCTAGGTCGTTACTGGCTCACATAATTTTAGCCGAACATATATAGTCCACATCTCATTGGCCGTGACAATGAAACAATCGTTGTGTCGACATACGTACAGCACGCATAATAATTTTTTTGTTTACAATACCTGAAACGGAGAAATTAAAATGGGTCTGAAAGGGTTAAAAGTACTGTAGACTAGACTCCATGGTGTTATGTATTTTCAAACCTCAGCAGTCTGTTCAATGATTGCTGCCACAATAAAACAGCTGGTTTAACTCAAACAAGGTGACACGAGATTCGATGCTTGTCTCCCTACCGGTCTGTTATTGCCTTACATTTCACCGGGGCGTGTCTAATCAAATTCTGATCTTGCAAACTCAACAGAAATACGCATGTTTTCGAAGTCCAGCTTGTCCTAAAATGATTCCTCGAAATTTTTATTCCCCTAGCTATGAGTGATACGGTTCTAATAGGTTTTGAATGCAAGTAAACGCGTCAAGAGTGCAACCTGTTAATCTGGGATTTTTTTTTTTTTTTGTATTTGGTACGCCTATATTTTATTTTAATACATTTGAAAATATTACAATACCACGTATGAAATAGCATTATTACTAGGGACACCTGAATTTCGCGAAAATATTTACGGATGTTCTAGATTTTAATACAGTACGGGCATTGTAACACCACTGATATGTTACAATATTACGGCTATAAAATATTATTTCTGTGATACGTAATATAAGATATGATTGTGTAATGTAATGATAAAATATAATTGTATGTGGGTGTGATTCTGATAGGTTAGATATAATCAATGATATGCCTCACATGAAATATATGCTGCCACACATAAATCAGTTTATTCCTACAGATTTGAATTATCTCTGAATTTTAAAATAATTGGACCATTAATTCTAATAAGCAATCAGAGAAGTCTTAATTCAAGTAAGTCAACAGAAACAAATAAAATTACTTTGATTTAAATACTGTTAAGTGAATTTAACAAGAACCAAACATAACTAAACCCGTTTACATTATATAATATTTTAGCATGACTTCAGTTGTGAAATATTATGCTGTACTAATTTTTCAAAATTACAGACACCAGCCTGCACGCTGCACATCAAAAGAATTGCCAATATTTGAATTTACTAGTGTTGGTGTCATAAATAGATTTACATTTGCCTAGGGAAAAATGAGACTTAGCTGTGTCGACAGCGGA
This sequence comes from Dryococelus australis, assembly GCA_029891345.1. Lineage (NCBI taxonomy): Eukaryota > Metazoa > Arthropoda > Insecta > Phasmatodea > Phasmatidae > Dryococelus > Dryococelus australis. Next base: position 60,608,328 of record CM056995.1, read on the forward strand.
AAATAACCACAACTCTGCTGATGTCGTGGAGTCATCATTCACTGGTGTAGAACCCAGGAACAGCTCTCCCGCTCACCACGTACAGCACATCTCCGGGTGGTGCTCAGCGAACTCGTCCTCTGCGGGCCGGAACAGCGGAGGTGGACGTATAACCAGAACCTCGCCGGGATTCGCAGCCAGTAGTCCTCCTCTAGCAGAAATGGCTCTCCGAACACCAGACATCGCGTCGTCCCTGGCTCGAAGCCGAATCCAAGAAGTCCTCCTTTACCGGACCGTCCTTCCGTCAGGGCTCATCATACAGGATATGCCGACGTACTCCTTCTTTGAAATATATATAGATTCAGCATTACAATAGTGCATAAAGAAATCTGGATCACCGTCGTAGATATCAAACTTTTAGTAATTAAATATCATAAATTAACTTTCATACTGAGGACTGTCTTCTTTTCCATGCTGGCCTCTAACTGATTCCAAATTAGAATGAATAAGTTTTTGTTCTAAAAGACTATTGTTCGAAATCAATAAATTATGATAGGCCGGCTGGTGTGGCCTGATTAGTTTGAGAAAAACAAAAGTAGTGCTAGTTAGATAGACAAATATTCATGCAAAGAATCCACAGATAATCATTAAACTTACATAGTATACACAACACAACTGTCAAAATAAATAATTATACACATAGTGTATCCCATTGAACACTCGTTAAGCATCTTATATATTACATTAAAGTTTGGCATTTGAATCGAAATTAGAGACATGGAATAATCATCAAAAAGTCATAAATATTGAAGTGTTACAGTATACCAGCAGTTTTCTTTTTCTTATTGGTGGAGTTACTTTGTGAGAAGACTTTTATTGTTTGACTGGCCAACCAGAATTAAACTCTGATACTGTACGTCTGTGATTCGCGGGGATACCTAAGACGCACAATACGTAGATCACCCAATCAAGAAAGTGGATCTGGACTTCAATGTAATGAAATACAACTGATCGTGAAACATTTTCGCGAAATTCCCCCCTTGCCCGAGGTCAAGAAACGAGGGAGCGATACGGGTGACACAAACACGCACTTCTAGCGCCTCATCGGTCCTACACGCGCAAGGCTTGCAGTTTTTTCTTCGTGACGCTGTACTGTGTAGATTAGATCTGTAACACTGTGTTTTTATTACATGCGATGAAAGCCCACAGACTGAACTACGTCCGTATGTTTGTACATTGTACTTCTCTTTTGCCGCTTAAGGAAACTGCATAGTAGGCAAGCATAAAAATGCGATGTTTGACCATTTTCATGAATTTTTTCCTCCAAGAATACACTTGGTATTGCAAAAGTAAAAATATAGTGGCATAAATAATAGTTTTTTATCTTTCTCGACAAAAATTCGTATTTGCAGAATATTTATTTACCGAGATACGCGTATTCGCGCAAACAACTAGTTCATAAAAATGCGGGGCCCGTCCCACTCTTAAACATATTTTTTTAAAAATATTCTCACCGCACTCGGAATTTAACGTCTAAGGCTAAAATAAAACATATTTATTGACTATTATTCCGAGTGAAAGGGCTATCAAAAGTGCTCACTTTACCATGAACAGCCTATCCTACATTCAGTCCCCATGTCCAAGATCGCGTATATGTTGCATGTGAAGGATTTCTATGGCTCGCCCATAGCAAGGAATCAGTACACAATAGTGCATTTAGAGTCTTCCAGAAGGGAGGTCTGATTTGTGAAAGTTACCACACCTCTAGTTTTCTAGTTTACGAATGGCTGCAGTTTCCTTATGTCACATCTTCAATTTGTCTTGCCCATTCAGAACTCTCCAGCCATATCAATAGGTGTCTACAATTGCTCCATTGTATGCGCGCGCGCGTGTGTGTGTGTGAAGAGTGGAGCCAGCTTCACGTTCACCTATGGCTAGGGACACACGAATTTCGAGAAATATTTCACGACCATTTGTATTTCATAACAGGGAAGCTCAGATCCACTTACTAGCTTGTATAATCTACGTGTTACGTGTCTTAGGTTTATGTCCACGAATAACAAACGTACAGTAATCTCGTCGCCTAATTCTGGTTGGCCAGTCAAGTAAGAACATTCTTTCTCACAAAGAAATTCCGCCAATTAAAACAATGAATCTTTTAGTATGCCCGTAATGTATTGAAATCTAGCATATGCGTGTCCCTACCTATGGTAACTAGCCATACTTAAGCTAGCGTTTACCAAAGTGAAATAATGAATTTAAATAGCCATGTGTATAAGATTTTAAAAGCGAGCTGATTTTAACAATACATTTTTTTCTCGTATTGTACACGGATATCTTGTTGAAAGTGTTAATGACATCAATAATCAACTTGTCTTGTTTGTAACATAATTAATAAATAAGGTATGCAAAATATTTCAAAGAAGCATTTATCTGCTCTTTATTATCAGAAACTCGTATGGCATAAAGTTTAATAGGCTTTTCTGTAACCTGCACAGAAATTAAAATTAACCTTCTGAAATAATATGATACAATATTTTTTACTTTCGTTTCACTAATTATTTCTAGGTATAAAGTACTTCAGTGAAGGAAATTCTGTGTTTAGTCTATTCGCGGTTTATTTTTCACTTTTTGAATTGAACCTTTGGAAAATCACCGCATGTATCACGTGTTTAGTTATTTCCGAAATATGATATGTATCACGAGCGTTTGATACCTCCGTTAACATAAACGTATCTTATTTTTCGTTAAATTGAAGTTTTGCCAATAGTTTAATTATGAATTACAATACTTCATTAAGAATAAATATGAATAAAAACAGCGAGAGAACATGTGTGTTGGTAACACTTAATTAAAAACTAAGGATTTAGCCCATGACCGTGTTTTCAGTATGGTCACGTGCCTAGAATATTTACAATGTTGAAAAATTTTGTTGCCATACAAAGACTGAAAAAAATATATATATTTGATATTTGTCTATTCACTGGGCCACTATGGCCCCACTTGGAATCGCTCTAGCCACTTTATCACTGTGGCCCCACTTAATTAACTCAACATTGAAGCGAGACATTTAGAGTAAACAAAAATGATAATCCACTACCTTCATATCTCTATGCAATAATCGTCATGCATTAATACAAAACTTTCATAGGAAAAAAGTAATTAAAAAATTAGTTTTTAGGGTCAAAAGTCATGATTGCGTAATCTGATCTTGCTGAAATTTGAACTTGACCTGTATTTTACCCTGAGGATTCGCTCTGCAAAATTTTAAGAGCTTTTGTTGAGTTTCAAGGGACTTATAAGTATTAAAGAAGGACAGGCATACAGACAGACAGAGATCGTCCTATAATATAATAGGATAGTTATCATACAAAATATTATTACAATTGAGCGCGCAAGAATCTGGTGCGTTGTCCTTTCGTGTAATTTTCAAGAAATAGTTCAGCTTAGTTTGCACGAGGCGGAGGAATATCCTGGAAGTAGAGCTTTTGCAGGGCCTCAGAAAAGTGTGAAGTAATCGCGAATGGATTATAGAATGATGAAAGTGAAACTATTTTGCGTGGAACACGCAGAGACCACTAGAAGAGGAGACTACTAAGTACTTGTCACAGCGATGTTGGCACATAACCACCAAGCACCGGTCGCAAAAACCACCCAGAGACAAAGACCCTCACTAGAAGCAGCACCAGCGAAAGTACAAGCTAAGCTCCAGCACACTGCAGTTCACGGCGAAATGGAGGATCGTTAACCGGGGCACACTCAAACACAAGCGACCACAAAAACGACCGCTTCTACTTGGGGGGGGGGGGGAGAACACACGGCAAGTACCCAGGCTGTATTACAGAGTGTTCCGAATACGCGCTTTTATAGGCTATTCACGATAAAATGAGCTCTTTTGAAAGCCCTGCTTAAGTGCTACTTGTATGAACGTTGTGTATTCTTCCGCCTTATGTAAAGTTAACATTGTATTGGGCGTCATCACTTTATTCATGCGTCGTTTCTAGTGAAATTGTAAAAATTTTTTGAAAAGGGTATATTTTACAAATCCGCTCACTTTAACATTTCGATGCATTAAAAAAATAACAGAAAGCGAAATAAATAATTTAAGTTAGCAGAAATGGTTACCTGACACTTTTTATTCGACGTTAAGACACGGAACTATTCTCCTTCATCGTTACCAACTTAACTGGAAGCATGTCTCTCAAGGCGTCCATTAAAATATTTGTAGGTAGGAGCAGTGACTTTTTTCTAAGGTTGATTTCGAAAGAGCTCACTTTATCGTGAACAGCCATTAAAAGACATTGCCGCATGTGCTTACGATCTGTTTTGTGGAGAAGGGAAACAATCACTTTCGAGGCCTGCGGGACACCTCTACATATGTCCGGTGAGTGAAGCAGTCTCTAGTTGGCGTTAAGCACTCTCGAAATGAACATTTAAAAGGAAATACCTACCTTTAGGTATGAGTTTGCCGTGACTTGGGTGTTTCAATGATACCTAGCAACGTTCGTTTCACGTGAAATAAAACGTACGTTCAGCTGAATGAAAGCTCGTCAGTGTACAGATTTTGCGTGATGTGTGAGAACAAGACACTGCACGACGTAACTTTGCAGGTCAGTTACAATAAGGACGTAGTACCATTCAGCTGTATTCTATCAAAGTTTCTTTTCATATATTTTTGTTTGTTTTTATTTCGGCATTTCATCCTGCTCACTTATTTAAAGTAGGTCCTATACCGTTCTTTTTTCCCGGAAAAGGGGACGAACGGACAAGCGAAACTAGGTTATATTCTAAACTATCTTATAATAAATGGACTCAACACTGTATTAATTAGAGCTGGTGATTTTTTGCGAATAAATACCAGTGCATGGTAGACTTCAATACTACGAGCACCTAACAGCAGTTCCTCTGTTGACATTGGTTGCTGTCTACTTAAGAAGGCGTTTTAATATTTGACCGGGCCACTCAGAATTCGACAAGATCGGCACGGATTTTACTTGATTCGTGTGCAGACAGTTAACACGTTTCAGGAAGTAATTCGCCCAATCAAGATAGGTAAAACTACCCTACAGTGTTTTGAAGTATAACTTGTCTTGAAATGAGTTCACAAAATTCCACTATCCCTGCAACAATAATAATGCTGTTAAGGAAATGGTTTTCAGAAAACTAGGTGTTCCGCGCCTGCAAACACGCACATTTTTACATATTCGCATATAAAGAGTGTTCATGAAATGAAATAAAAATTATACCATAACTCGGGAAACGACCAATTCTTCTCAGATTTTTCAAACAAGTGGTAATATGGTAGACCATGTAAGTTAATATGTTTTAAATAGGTATTGCACTTATTTTCAAAATGGTGCAATTGATACCTTTTTAGCTTAATATGCTATAGCTACAGAACCATGTAACTAATTTCAACTAAAATTTGTAAGCTGACAGTATTTATTTCAACGATCAGATATATCTATACAGAGACTTTTTGTGCATCGTTTTATAAGTGTGTGCCAAACGAAGAAATTAAATTTTTATGTCATATCTCGGGAAACTATAAACCTATTCCTCTCACATTCAAGCAACAAGTTAAACTTTTATAGTTGATGAAGAAGTCAAGTATTTTCAACATATCAACCCTGCATATACGAGATGTTTCAGAGCGAAACGGACATACTTTAAAAGATGATAGTATGTACCATTCCGAAGGGAAAACATCAATAATGATATGCACTATGCGCAAAGATGTCCGTGATAGAACTATGTGAAACTGACAGGAATGGCAACGGCACAGGTGGTGATAAATGAACAGAACTCTACGTGTTCGGTTTTATTGTGTAAATTCCCTTTACAACTCATGTTCAAAAACGCGACCAGTAGAGACGTGCAAAATTCACGTTATTATTTCAGGACAGACTAGACTTCAAACACTTGTGCTTTTGCATTGCATTTGTCATCGGATAACAGTTTGTTCGGGTACGCCTTGAGCGGCTTTCGGCCAATAGGAAACCACTAACGAAAGGCTGTGAAAATGCGTCCTCACTGTCGCAGAAGCCTTATTGGCACCAACCCGGGTACATATAGCGTGCTGCCAGAAAATAACTCGATTTTTGCAGGTCCCCGGCCACTACCAACTGCTATGCATTTTGTAGCTCGTGTAGTCAGATGCTGTGTTGCTAATCGGAGATGGTGTCCAAATTCTTCTTTAATGTGCGCACAAGCTTTTAACACGTCCGCAAGTAATTCCTCCCTTATTTTCCCTTTTTGCGTATATACTGTGTCTTCAACCAACCTCACAAACAATAATCTAACGCAAATGATGTGCGAATTCACGTTGCCAACATGGCAAACGCCTTGAGTTTCTATAACATAGCTCTATCTTGAACACAACTGCGAATAGAGCATACGTTTCTTGATGGTTCCCTTCAGAGTGGTCCATACAATTACCTATTAACGTATGTCCGGTTACCCCTTAAAACATCTTGTATATTTGCTTTGTATACCATATGTCCCAAATAATTTCAAACGCACACTGGCAGCATCTGTGACAAACATCAAATATGATAATACATAACCTTTTTGTCCGCCGTTTATTAATAGAGAATCACAAGAGAAAAATGAGCTTTTGTGCCATATCTCGGAGATCAGTCAATTCACCGATTAAAACCCCCCCCCCCCCCAAAGTTTCCACCAGGATAATGCCACAGTGGGCCATACGCCTGGTTTGTTTTAAGTGGATCAGGCATTCTTCAATACTTGCAATACGAATCATTTATACTCGTATTATTTATATATTAACCAATTCAACAAAATACGACCAAACTTTGTATGCTGACAGTATCCATTAAAACCATAATAGGCTTATATACGTTTAAGAGCATCTTTCGCCTACATTGCTTGTAAGATAGTGCCATGTGAGAAAATGGAATATTTTTGCGCCTGTATCATTAACCATTCACAAATTAGAAATGCTGAAACTTCTAACACGTCTTTCTCAGAAGGAATGCGCTATAAATCCAGGCCACTGATTCCTGGTTTAGTGCATTTCTTACCATAAATTTCCTTTACATGCAACGTGACTTCGATTGGGGCCACGTGAAATGAACAGGTTAAGCATTCTGTTAAAAAGAGCGGCGTTTATGAAGGCCAAATAATAAAATGAAATAAAAATCTTACGCAAAAACATTACATATGCTGTGTATACGAGTAAACCAGTAACCTAGACGACATGAGAAGGCAGTAATAGTATACTGTTTTTGTGCGAATAAATAACGTCGTTTCGCAGTGCCCACGTTGAAAACGGATGTTTGTGTAATTTGTAGAGATTGTTTCCGGGGTGCCAGGTCTGAAACACAGATCATTCGTACGTTCCCAAATGACAAATGTCGCTCGTCTTGATTAACGCACGTACGGCAGATCCACGCTGTAGTGTCCTCAGACTCACGAGAGAGTTCGAAGAACAGGTATTCCGAGCGAATTCATTTAAACGAAACCAACAGTGGTTGACAGTGAATGAGTAACGTATATTCAATTACTAGATATATTCTTTGTAAAGGCTGTTCACGATGAAGTGAGCACTTTTGAAATAAACCTTAGGAAAAAGTCACTGCTCCTACCTGCATATATTTTACGGGCGCACTGAGTGACATTCGCCCAGTCAGGTTGGTAATGATGGATGGGAAAGTAGTTCCATATCTTAACGTCGAATTTAAATTTTGGGTAACCATTTCCGATAACTTAAATTATTTCTTTCGCTTTCTGGTTTTTTAATGCACCGAAGTGTATAAATGAGTCTATTAAATATTTACTTTTCTAATAATTTACAGTTTCGCTTGAGCGACGCATGAATAAAGCAATTAGGACAGCGCCTATCTTAATTTTACATAAGGCGGATTAATACACAACGTGCATACAAGTAGATCTTAAGCAGGGCTTTCGAAAGTGTTCATTTTACCGTGAGCAGCCTATATAACTGTTTACAACATTTTCAGGCCTCTACATCGCGGCAAAACCTCTACATCACCGACCTCTCGGTTCAGCCCATACCGAATCAATCTCTCCTTGCTCGTCCGCCAGGGCCAGGCAAGGGAGCTCACCCCACCCCACTGGTGAGAATTCACATTCGACTAATCACATCGTCCGTCGCCTCACATGACGTTGCACACGCACTCGTGGTTTCACTGAATGTCTCGTGGTCAGTCACGCGGCACATCATCACGCGCCTTGAAGGCACGTATGCCCTCTTCCAAACAAACAATAATCAAACAGTAAACCACTCGACTAAAGTCTCAAATGGTACAAGCGGCGTATGGATATTTCATGCGGTACTGGGTTCTTTAAGCGTGTATGCATATAATAATGACAAAGAATTAACGCGGCACCCTTATAAACATGGTTATGACCCTACTACACAATGTTACGTTATTATACTTTATATAAAACAAAAGGCACACAAGTGTTTATAGGTTGTTCACGGTAAAATGAGCTCTTTTGGAAGCCCTACTTATGATATACTTCTATGCACGCTGTGTGTTCTTCCGCCTTTCATAAAATTAACATTGCCATGGGCCTCATCACTTTGCTCATACGTCGGTCATGTGAAATTGTGAAAATATTAGGAAAAATAAATATTTTACAAATCTGGCCATTTTTACACTTCGATACATTAATAAAAACATAAAGCGAAATAAATAATTTAAGTTATCACAGATGGTTACCTAACACGTTTTATTCGACGTTAAGATATGGAACTACTTTCTATCCATTGTTACGAACTTTACTGGGCGCATGTCACTCACTGTGCCCTTTAAAATGACAGTAGGTGGGAGGAGTGACTTTTTCTAAAATGGATTTCGAAAGTGCTCACTTTATCGTGAATAGCCGTTAGAATCAAACATATATCTTTACAGTCATGGATATTACAGCGCGGCGTTCAGCCTATGGCAATTTCACCTCAGCGCTTTCTGTAGTAGCGATGGCATACACGTGTCACACGCTGAAACTAAGCTGCTATGAGCGATATAATCTCAGCTAAGTCAAGAGTTCTCAGAACGTGGGCGTAAACTTAAAAATAATACTTAAGTGCAAAACTTAATTGCAATTTATTTTACAAGATTTATTTTCTATTAAAGTATTAGACTGATACATTTTTTACTTAAGATGATCTTAAGTCATGAATGAGTTTTGTTAACGGACACAATTTGCACTTACGAAAGGTTTTCCGAGTTGCTTCGTCCAAGTACCCACAGTTAAAAAAATATTTTATTTTAGGATGATCGAAACAGCATTAAGAAGGGTTTTTCATTTTCGCTACGACAAGTTGATAACTGTTTTCTGAGTAAATTTCAATGACGATTTTTCCGTTTCGTTAATGACAAAATTTTCAGTAGAAAATCTTTAACCCCAATTTTTAGCCTACTTTCCGAAGGAAAGAAATACTCATGATATCAGTTTCCTGTCGGTGTGTCTGTGTGTATGTGCCTGTGTGTATGTGTCTTGTGTATTTTTGTTTGTTTTCGCGCAACCAATCAGCGAATGGGTACGCCCAAATCAAAAGATCTAATACGCCATTTTGTCTCTGTGTACTATCTACTCTCTGTATCAATGATGGGGCAAAGTAAACTCTACGTAGATATTATTAGCTTAGATGGTTAATCAGTTCAGGATTAAGGGGCCGCGGGGACTGCGCGATTAGCCTACTCGCCTCCCACCAAGACGAACCGGGTTCAATTCTCGGCTGGATTACTCCCGGATTTTGGCGTATGGGACTCGTGGCGGGCGATGATGCTGGTTGGTGGGTTTTCTCGGGAATATATCCTTTCCCCCCCAACCCTTACATTCCGGCACTGCTCCTTTCTTACCTCAACTCCTTTATCCCTCTTTCTCCTTGTAGAAAGACGTCTTCGGGTCCGTGTGTGGATGCTAGGAAGTGCAAACTAGGAATATCAGTTTTTCTGGTATCGTATTGTCGGAAAACGGAAGCTTTAAAGAAAAAACATGACCTAAGACGTAACATTTTGAGGTCGAATGCCACGCAGCCGACGCTCCGCACTTAGTGGTTTCCATTTTCTCCAGTAAACCTCTGCCGCCCCATGTCTGGCGCAGACGGTTGAGTATCTTATTATCTCTCCTCTTGGGATTTTGTTTATAGTCTATTCGCGTCTTCTTCACACTTTTTTCTATCGAACCTTTGAAAAACCATACCACATATGACGTATATTATTGTTACCAAAATAACTCATGTATCAGAAGCGTTATATACTTCTGTTTATAAAAAATTTCATATTTTTAATTAAACTAAACTTTTGCTTATATTTTGCCAACAAATTCTAACATTTCAGTTATAATAAATATGAAAAAAACTGGAGAGAAAATAGGTGTGTTGCAATACCTATAGGCTATTCACTATAAATTGAGCACTTTTTAAGGCCCTCCCAACAGGCATTAACCACTAATAAATATATCTTATTGTCCCCTTAGACGTTAACTTTTGAGAGTGTTGAAATTTATACACTGTGTTTATTTGCCACAAGTAAAGATTTAGAATGGCCTTAAAAGTGCTCACTTTACCGTGAACAGCCTATAGTTAGAAATAGTTCTTATGCAAAATATAATTTAACTGCGTGAGCAAGAATGCGGTGTATGGTCCCTTCATTGCAATTTTCTAGACTTAATTAAGCTTTGTTGGCATGAGGCGGAGGAATATCCTAAAATACTTCTAGCAGGGCTTCAGAAAAGTTGGAATTAACCTGAATATAATAGAAACTATCCTCTTGTGATACGCTGTTAATACGTTTACGCGAGTATTGTTAGTTAAAAATGTTTGCCTTAAATATCAGCCAGGCTTTCAGAGTTCCTCTCTACAATCACTTACTTTTAATTTTATTATTATTTCACTGAGCACTTTGCTGTTTTTGAGAATTTATTATTGGGGAACAAGAACGTTGTTATTATAATTTTAGTAAAATATTCGAAAATTTTTATTAATACGCACACACATATTATCTGAAATATTTGAGTGGGTTCGTATCAAATATAGAAAATTCAGTTACTTTTCACATATTTTCTTTCAATTTGTCTAAAATCAGCAAAGCAGCCCCGTACTGTAGTTGGGTAATTTACAAAAAAGAAGACAAAATTTGAAGTGCTCGAAGCCTTATTAATGTGAAATGAACCTGAACATTTTTACGTATACTACAAATAAATTAATGCTGCGTACTGCAATTACATGATTTCCCACTCGCTACCATCTGGTTTGGTGTGTTCGTTCGAATTCATTATTTCTCATCACAAGTACACTCACGTTAAAGTAATTAAAACAATTAGCATAATTACACTTGGTCAGTTACAACTGTGTCTGTCTCGTTCTATTATTTTGAGCCATTAGTCAATTTTAGAGATATTTTTTAGCCGGATTTGCTTCATTTACTAATAATTAAAAAAGAATTTGTATACTTTTAAAAACAGAATCTCATAAAGTAAAGAGGTACATAAAAATTTTTAATTTATTCAGGAAAATTATGTACTGCTTCACTCAGCAAACCAACAAAACAGTCCCACGTTCAAGAATTTGCTGTGAGTTTTGCTAGGCGAAGTCCATCATAAATATGTAAAAATTGCAAGAAATCTACGTGGTTTCAAACTTAATACAATATTAATTAGTTTTCTTACTATTATACTAATATTTAGGTTGAAATATGCATAATTAAAAACTAAAAATAATTACAAATTCCCAAATATTAAAATAACACTTAAGGGGGCTGCCTTGGCGCTCGCCGCCAACTAAGGAGAACCTTCGATTCCCGGCGGGTCGCAAGTGAGAATCGTGCCGGACGATGCTGCAGGTCGGCGGGTTTTATCGGTGATCTCCCGTTTCCCCTCGCCCTTGCATTCCAGCGCTGCTCCATATTCATCACACTTCACCTAAATCTGCTCTCAAGACCCCGATGTCAATAGCCACACGAATCTCTCCCCTCCAATAAATTGCTAATAATTAGAGACCTGCAAAATACGCGATATTTTTTGGCATCAAGCTAAAATTCACACACACACACACACACACATACACACACAATATATATATATTATATATATATATATATATATATATATATATATATATATATATATATATAAACATACACACTCGAGCCGGCATAATGTCGCCATTGACTGCTGCCTAGATATTGAGTCACTCCCTTTTTAAGTGAACTGCACGTGATTGGGGCACACGATTGTGAAGTGTTCATTTAATGGGGAAGAGTTACCTAAGGCGTGTCAAATAAAGAATGGTCTATTTGCAAAAGTATTGCAAAATAAAAGTGTTTTAAGATTAACAATTTCTTAAATAATAACGCGAATTTCGCAGGTCTCTACTAACAATCAGCTTAGCTTCCCGAATAGTTTACTAACTCATTACAGATACGCAATTGAATAAATGAACCATTCTTCAATGAATGTGAATACTTTATCTGAATGCATGGCGCTCCAAGCCTGCTCCATTACTGAGTAACTGGTTTGTAAAACCTTGTAAAAATTTATTGGAAACTTTAAAAAATTTTATTTCGAAAATTTGTTTAATTTTTGCCCACACTATTATCTGTCCCTTTCGTACGCAAAAGGCTCTATGGAATAAACTAGGGACGTAGCTATAATTTTCTCATGAGGTCATCTTAGCTGGACTTATAATTCTGACTTACAATAGCCTTGATAATGACTCTAATAACCAGGAATGCTCTTTATAAATAACTCTCCACTCATTATATAAAATATAATTTATTTTGGAACTCTATTACAATAAATCATTGTTAAATCTCAATAGAAAATGCTCCTCAATCAATATGCTACTGAATCAATCTAACAACCCCTTCGATATCCACAGCTATCCCAATCGGACTCGCCACTGGAATATTATGCTGTCAGGACGTTCAAGCCCGCACCGCATAGAGGGTCTCTCAGGATCTCCTCGTGTTGGATCTTCTCCTCTCGCGTTGTCGTCTCTCGCCACTGGAGCTCGAAGTCGGTCAGCGACGGCAGCACTCTGCGCCCGCAGTGACCCGGAGTGTGGTGAAGGATAAAGATGTCCGACTTTTTTTTTTTTCTGGAGAGCCCCCAAATTCCTCTACGCCAGCGTGAGCACCTTCAAAGTTCTGTGTGCCCTCCTGCATGCATGTTAGTCGCTTAGTCGGTTGGAGAATGGGATGCGTCTCAGGGCAGGCCCTTTACGCCTTAGGTCGGGTTTAGTAATTATAATGGGAGCATGCATCGCGGCTAAGCAGGGCTATAGTGCCATGGCCGCAATTGTAGCCATGTGCACACCCCGAAATAAGAAGGGCCTCGTTGGAAGAGCATAGCAAACCAGGCAAAACGGGGAGGGCCGTGGAAAATCTCTGCAACAGCCGCGGAGGATAAAATAATTCCTTTCAACTGGATTAGGGCTAGATTAAGTAGGGTATTCGTTAGTTCGGGAAGAATGACTTCTGTTGGTTTGATGCGGGGTGAAATTAAATGAGATCACAGCTGGTGTGTATTGCGGAGGGACCTCGTTTATACAGTCTGGCCGTGCCTCCAGTTCCCCTCCTCTCGTCGGTGATTGAGTGGCGCCCTGCCTCTCGCTCGTATCGAAGTTGACACCCAGCAACACCTCGTCTGCCATAACAACACGTAAAAAGATCTTTTACTACGCGAAACATGATTGTATAAAGTCTGCTCATGATAAAGTGAGCACTTTAGAAATGAACCTTGGAAAAATGTCACTGCCGCTGCATGCATATATTTTAATGTGTACAATCAGAGACATTCGAGCAGTAAAGTTGCTAACGATAGCTGAAAAGTAGCCCTATATCTTAACGTCGAATAAAAAGTGTTAGGTACCCTTTCTTGATAACTTAAATTTAATTGTTTCACTTACTGTTTTTTTAATGCACAGAAATGTAATAATGAGCAGATTTGTAAAGTGTTTACTTTCTTAATAATTTCACAGTTTCATTTAACCGATGCATTAATAAAAGGACAAGGCCCATTGAAATGTTAATTTTACATAAGACGGAGGTATACACAACGTTTATTCAAGTATATCTTAAGCAGGGCTTTCAGAAGTGATCATTTTACCGTGAACAGCCTATACCTAAGTGCTTCGGTACGCATTTGAATGTAAACTCCGCCAGTGATGCACGAGCAATTTTGTTTTTAATCACGCATAAATGTGAAACGTACTATGAACGGTCAGGTGTGTTCATTCACATGGCGCAGAAATGTATATGGATAGTGTGCTGCAGGAAAAAACATATGGGTGAACGTGACAGATAGCATAAGTACTGCAAGCAATTTCATCCCAAGCAAGAACGATCAGGTTTTCGTCTGCTGGACATGTCAACCGCACTTATTCAGAATTAAAATAATAATTTTTGATACGTGGTATATTAGTAGCCAAATCTTTACAATGATAATTTTCCAAAATTCTTTGCTAAAACTACTAAAAATATAAATCCCTTTTCTACTTGAATACGTAATGTGTAATATATATGTAGTTAATGATTAAAGTTTAGCATATTAAATTTTGGTAGTAAAAATAAATTTTATATTGTATTTAAATATTTCCTGTCAAATGTTTCGTTGCGAAACTAAAATAAATTTTAGTCACCATAAACCAGTTATTTAGTGGTAGTAAAACAACTCTATTTAGTCACTGCAAAATATCGCAACGAAACTTTTTGCACCCCTGTTTCATACGTTTGTGCATATTAAATGCGTAATAAAATACATTTTTCGAGAGTATGAAAAAAAATGTTGCGCTGTTAACCCAGTTTTTGACTGAAAACGTAAAAAAAAAAAAAAAAAAAAAGTTCCAGTGACTACATAATTCAAACAATAAGTGAAATAATTCCCTGCTCTAATCAACAAATTTCCCACATGAATGATTCTGAAGCGAGCAATGTTTATTTTCGTAGGCGGAATGAAAACAGCATTTTTTTTTGTGTTGCGCGAGGTAAATAGTTCTCTCTATTTGAGCAGGCTATGCAATGTTGCAAGCAAAAAGCGATAAGAGAAAATTCTCTTTCGATATCTTTTCATTGTGCTGCAAAACGATGTCATCCACGAAATATATTGCCTGCTGGCGACGTTCTGGCCAGTTTTTATTGGAAAAGTGGCTCTGATTGGGCATTTCACAGATTTCCGTTACTTTCCGTCTAGGTGTGTGCTCTGAAGAAAAATTTTTATGTTTCCGTGTACACGGTTTTACATTGCGCAAACCTATAAAAGAATTTTTTTACAAGTAGAAAAAAGTAATGTGCTTTTTCTAAAGGTGCAATTCTATATATATAAGGACTGACATATTATGAAGACTTATCCAATTAGAAGTGAGTTGAGTTTAGAGACTTGGGCGGCTCTTAACATCGATGTATTGAGAGCCGACGAAGGTGTGAGGTGAGAATGAAGTAGAACCGGAATGCAAGGGCGAGGAAACGGGATATCGCCGTGAAAACACGTCGACCAGCGGCAAGGTGGTTAGGCGAGCAGGTTAACCGCTTAAACCACGCGGACCCCAATTAGAATTGCGTAAAACATCGCAGAGCAGGATAGGGTCGAAAAAGGAAAATTTTGAGATTTATTTAATTGTTACATATTTCTGTAAAGATATGATGATTAGAGCTCCGAGTATTTCGCGAATTCATTCGGTGGCGAAATAAACGTCAAACAATTGTTTATTTCTCCTACTATTTTTATTGGACTGCAATTCTTTAGACACGCCCTGTCTATCTGTGAGCCAGTGATAAGCAGGAAGCGGTATTGCGTGGGATCGTTGAACAGCCGTGTACAAAGACCTCACTTGATCGCAGCAACCAATAAGAAAACGGCAGTTTCTTGAGTGTATAGAGGGCTGTTCAGTTAAGCCAACTGCCAAATCAACCCGCAAAATATTCGTGCCTCTAATAATAATACATCCTCAGAACAAAAAAAAAGGTACATATTAACCACCTTGGGTTATCCTACATGAAGTTTGAAAGTTTTATGTAATTTACGAAATTCTTATTAAGTCGTTCGGTCCCGGATTCGTGCGCGGGTCCATTTGTTGCAGTCGAGTAATATTTTGGCGTGTGGTGTACTTGCGTTGAGCCTACGTCGCGCAACATGTTAACAACGCGCTGCGTGTTCATTGCTATGTGATATCTATCAATTCACACACCAGAGGTTGTTTGAACTGTCGTGAATCACATTACTAAAGACATGCAAAATGCGCTTTATCATTAGGGGTAGTGAAATTTCGCGGAAATATTTCAAGACAAGTTGTATTTCAAAACACTGTGGGGTCGTTTACGTATCTTGATTAGCTGAATTACTTTCTGACTCGTGTTAACTGTCTGCACACGAATCACGTAGGAGCTTTGCCAATGTTGCCGAATTTTGAGTGACCCGGTCAAATATTAAAGTGCCATCTCAAGCAGACAGCGACCAATGGCAACAAACAAGCTATTGTTGGGTGCTTATAGCATTGAAGACTACCGTGTACTCATCTTTTTTTCGCGAAAAATCACCAGCGCTATTTATTATTAAGGATCAGGCTAAACTTCACACTACTCTTTATACCGGAGCCCGCGTCGTTTCTCGCTGGCTGTTACACAGAAGTGAAGCCACGCCCTTTCTCACTGAACTGCACGTGATTGGGGTGCACAATTGTGGCGTGTTTATCTAATTAGCGCAGAGTTACTGAAGGCGTGTCAGACAAAGTATGGTCCAAAGATAAACGAATTGCAAAACTACACGTGTTTTAAGTTAAACGTGTCCTCAAATAATAACGCGAATTTTGCAGGTCTTTACACATTAAAGGCTGTTAACGTTTAAGTGAGCACTTTAGAACTGAACCTTTAGAAATTAACCTTTGAAAAAAGTCTGATGGGCTCACTGAGTGATATTTGTCCAGCAAAATTGTTAACATGGATGGAAAGTAGTTCCATATTTTAACGTCGAATAAAATGCGTTAGGCAACCATTTGTGATAACTTATTTTTTCTTTCATTTTCGTTTTTTTTAAATTCATTGAAGAGTAAAAATCAACAGAATTATAAAGTATTTACTTCCTTAATAATTTCACAGTTTAATTTGACCGACGCATGAATAAAGTGATGAGACCCATGGCAGTGTTATTTTGCATAAGGCGGAGGAATGCACAACATGAATACAAGTAGATCATAAGCAGGGCTTTCAAAAGTGCTCATTTTACCGTGAACAGCCTATACTTACAAGGAAGATGCATACAACACAGGACACAGATTCCTTGTCCCGGGCACAGTAGTGACCAAGAGTATATTTTTCTCGCGCAACATCTCCTCGAGATTCTGAGATTTCTGTAAAATATGGTGTTTGCACTGTGGCATTATGTCGTGTGAAAGGAGAGCGTATGCAAACATAAGAAAGTGTATGTTTGAGGTTTGACATCGCGTGGTTTTGCACAGAAGCTAAAGAATACGAGGACATTGGTTGTAGTTAAGAGTCTGGAAAATTCTTGGTTATTATGTGGTGGCAGACTACCCTCCAAATTTTTGTCAATTCCTTGACTTATGCCATTGGTAGGGACCTGCAAAATTTGCTTTATTTTGTAGTATCAAGCTAAAATTTAAAATTTACAGTTATATATAAATTTATATACACACACAAACACACTCGAGTCGGCGTTGTTTCTCCATGCTGCCTTGATGTTGAGTCACTCCCTTTCTAAGTGAACTGCACGTGATTGGGGCACACGATTGTGAAGTGTTCATTTATTAAAGCAGAATTAAACGGGTCGTGTCAAATAAAGAATTATCCAATGACAAACGTAATACAAAGGATAAGTGTTTTAAGTTTAACATGTCCTCAAATAATAACGCGAATTTTGCTGATCTCTAGCCGTTGGTCTTTATCTAGTCTGGTGCGTACCCGAAGGACTCCTTGACCCAGTAACTACATTCTAAGAAATTATTCAGAATTTTTCTATACCAGTGTATATGCATAGTGAAAAAGCGGGAATGGCCTTATGCATTCATTGTAGCTTTCCAACATTTGCTCGGGAAACAGTTAAATGCTTAAGGAAATTCCCAACTTTGTATAGTAGCGACGCTGAACATTCCTATATCTGCAGCTTGATGTGTGGTGTTATTACTATACAATGTATAGGTTAAACACTTCCATCAGAGTTTAGGAAGTTTACCAGAAAAAGTTTTTCAGCCTAGCGTTCACATGCGAAGCGACCAATCCCCTGTAAACCTGTCAAAAAGGTATACGTATTGGACACCCGAATTTCGCGAATAGATTTCGACACCAGTTGTATTGCATAACAATTTAGCTCAGTTCCACTTTCGTGATTGGACGGTTCCCGTATAACGCGTATTAGGTGACTGCCCACGAATCACATACCTACACTATCGGAGTTCCCCAATTATGATTGGCCAGTCAAGTAAAAAAAATGGCTTGTTGCAAAGATACGTCGCCAGTAAGCAAAATAAAACTACTGATATGCCCGTAGGATATTGAAATATAGTACGTGCATTGATCTTGTCATGAAATTGGTGTGTCCCTAGGTATATGACATTGTCAAAAATATATAGGCCTACTAAAAAAAACCGTGGGAAGGTTTCAATATAGCAAAGAAGAATTGTTATTTGTGGATGTTTTCTTTACAGTAACAAAATACGTGTTTCATTCAAACGTAAGTTTGGAGAAACATATCGTTACTGTAATTTAAGGTTCCCTTAGAAATTTCTCTAAAGTAGCAGTAGTACTTTTCGTTACAGGAAAAACAATTTTTTTTCCTGCTTGCTCTGCGTGCAGTAAAAAATATTTCTGTATTCCAAAGAACACATTTAAGTGATTTAAAAACATTTTTTGCGAACATTGGGGCCACAGTGGCTGAGCGGTTAGCCTGCTCGCCTCCCACCAAGGTGACCCGGCCTCAATCTCTGGTCGGGTCACTCCGGATTTTCGCATGTGGGAATCGTGCCGGACGATGACGCTGGTCGGCGGGTTTTCTCGGGGGTCTCCCGTTTCCCACACACTTTCATTCCGGCGCTGCTCCATTCCTACCTCATCAACCACATCGGCTCTCAACGCGTCACTGCTAAGAGTCGACCAAATCTTTTCGCTTCCCTTCACTTTAGAGCATTCAAGTTTTCGGCACGTAACTAAACTTACTAAACGCTAAGTTTGCTAATAACGCTAAGTTTGCTAATAACGAATTCATTGTGTCAATAACGTGATGGTTTAAGATTGGAAATAAGTAACTGAGTTCATCACAAAGAACATCGCTGAAGTATTGTAACCCTTTCGGATCAGAATTAATTTTTGAGCTTACTAAGTGTTGCAATTGTTTAATTTTTAGACTTGCGCTGTACTCGTGTCGAACGTGCTTCTCATAACCAGTGAAGAACTTTCTGTTTGTTCACCGATGCCAGCGTTCACCATTCGCAAGTAAGAGGTTCAAAAACTACGAACAAGTCATGTTTCTCATAAGACAGACGCTCAGGACATCGGTTCAATTATTACTGATTTTCTTTTCCAGTTCCAAACGTAACTATCCTTCTCGTGGAACACGTCCTCATTCGTCGACACGGAGGCCTGAACGGGTTAATACACAGGTAAAGCCAATATTTTGTTTGTGCTAAAAGTATTCTACAGAAGATCATATTTACATAATATATTTCTTTACGGAAACCAATAATTAATTGAAGCAAAAAAAATACGTTTAAGAGAGTAGCAGGCAATGAAACTGTTGTATGTACTGAAATACAGTATACACACGTTAGCTTTTCAAGAACCGATCACGCGAACTTGGCAGGTCTTAAGTTACAGTGGACTTCAGGTCACTTAGGTGCCGCGGTCGTTCGATTCTCGGCGGGATCGGTCCCGGATTTTCGCACGTGGGAATTATGCCGGTGGTCGCCTGTTTTTCTCAGGGATATCCCTTGCATTCCGGCGCTGCCCCACACTCACCTCGCTTCGCCCTCTTCTGTTCTGAAGGCCTCGAAATACTGCGTGTTAATTTAGCGGCATGTCTGATCTTGGCAGCTCTGTGTACATTTCAGACGCTCTCATTTGTTCAATTGCTGGCACCTTTATATTGGGTAGATGTATGCCTACGTGAATTTTCGTGAATTCGTTTGGTGTCAGCCTAGCGTTTTAAATACTCTAGCCACAAATATTTATTCATAAGCTGCTGCCGGTGTGCCATCCGCATTTTTTATTCTGCTTGTTAGCTCATTATACAGCCTCGCCCTTCCTTCGTGTTTGTTACTGGCTATACAGTAGAACAGGGCGTCTCAAAGCCTCTGTGGACCAGTCATAAGAGCTACACTAGAATATACGTGCTTAAGGGGAATGTTGCTCGCAAACTGTATATTTTATTATTTTTGTCATAACTTGTTTTACAGAGGATTTTTAAAAAATGTTGACTCGACAAGGCGTAAATATCAATTTTGCGCACCTTCTTACATTGGTACGAATTCACTGTGTTCGTTACTCTTGGAGCACTGATAAAATACAAGAAAACAAAAATTATTTCTTTTCTTCCATCAGTGCGCCGAGAATAATGACGGCAGTGAACATCTAACAACGTAGATAGGCGTTGGAAATTATTATTTGCGTCTTGTCGATCCAAAAAAATTCGATTAACCCATTGGAAATCGACTTATATCGAAAATCGGGTAAATATACTGCTTCCGTGCACCATTCCTCTTAAGGGGCTTGCTTCTCTTGAGGTTTGTTCCGCGTTTGAGGCCGAGGGTCTCGGGAGGAATAAGGGTGACGCTTCCACGCGAATCAAGCGAGCCATCGCCGCTACGCGCAGGGCCCTGAACTGGTGAGCAGTGTTCTCGTCTGGCTGCCTGTACCTAAAGAACTTTAAACAGTCACCCTATGATTTTATTGGTGTAAAGTCTGTTAGCAAGGTTCAGCATAGGGTCTTACAAAAATATATATTTTTGTATCTGATGCGTACATTTTGAGATAAAACGCTTAGAAAAATCCGTTTTTATGTATGTTGGAGTGCTTCGAAATGGTGTTTCTAATGTGGGCGACGCATTGAAAGTACTTAAACAGGTCTCGTCTGAAGTTTGTGGTATTTTAGTAGATCCGCTAATTGGACGCACAATTTATAGTTTCATGGAAAAAAAGTTTATTTCGAATACCTTACAGCCAGGTAGGCGGGGCCTTTAAAGTCTAGCCTCCCACTGAAAGGATTTGAGAAATCAACGTACCTCCAGTGATGAACGTTTTATCCTGTGTACTAAGCTTTACATGAGTCTAACGGTAATTAATTTGTACTTAACGTTTCATCGACAGCAAGGTCATTAGTAGGGACCTGCAAAATTCACGTTTTTTTCTGGCAGCACGCTATAATTCATCGTCCTATACGTACCTGGATTGGTGCAATTTGTTTACTGGCTTCTGCATCAGTGAGGACACATCTTCCCTTTTGTCTCGGTTGTACGTGATTGGGCCAGCCTTTCGTTAGTGGTTTCCTATTGACCAAAAGCCGCCCAGGGCGGGCCTGAACAAACTGTAATCCGAGGACCAACTCTATACGAAAGCACAAGGGTTTGAAGTCTAGTCTGTTCTGAAATAATAACTCTAATTTTGCAAGTCTATAGTCATTAGAGATGGAGCAAGTTGTTCAGAGAAGCAAGAACGGGGAAGGAATAGCTTATTGCCTGCAATGAGAAACCACGCCAGCATTCGCCGGAAGCGATTTTATGAAACGATGAAAAAAAAAATCGGAATGGCCGGGCCGAGAATCGAACCAACGTCCTCCCTAATGCGAGTCCAGTTCACCTCACGCGCCTCCTCGCGTGGTTGGAGTCCAGAACACACGCAGCAGTTCAACTTCTGTATTGTAAGTGGTTCTGTGCTGGAGGTTGGTTCCCTTTACCTTCTGCGCGGTTGTGGGAGTGAAACTGTCTCGTGCATAAAGTTAGCGCAATGCAGTGATTTGAGAGACTCTTTCGCCTGCGAACTGAGAACAGCGGGAATTAAAAGCTGGACAGAAACGATCTCGGTAGTACGTTGAGCTCGCGAGAAAATTTATAAAGCAGAGATAAAGCACGTGTCTTCATAGTTACTTTCATTATATCTCTTAAGAAGTAGAGAGAGAGAGAAAATCCGTGGGTGAAGCAGTGGGTAATAGAGGAATAATGAAATACAAAAAAAAAAAAAAAAAAACGTTTCGGCCAAAGGAGAGGAAAGAGTCTAAATGTAAACTGCTAAGGTAAACGCAAAGCGCTTGTATTAAATTAGTGAGATAGGTCGTGTAGCAAAGCACGAGGCAAGAGCTGATGTCTGGTTCTTTACTGTTCTGGCTTTACCCTTGTACAGTGACGTGTGGCACGGTTGTTAATAACATGTTTGCGTTCAAACTTAAAGCTTGAGAACGATCAAGTATATTATTTCAGTTTAAATCGATGATCAATCATGCTAAATGGGGACAAAATTAAATCAGTGTCTGGCAAATGAGCAAACGTAGTGCCCATAAATTGTTTTGTAAAATCAATAATCACCTGAACAACAAAATATTTTACTGTGGACACTTACGTAAAAATTATAATATTCTTACTGCTAGCATAATGCCAGACACTATTAAGTCACTTGGTATAGTATAATTGATTAATTGTTTGGAAGCATGAAAAGGCAAATTGGATACCACGTACATTTTACCTAGTAATTGATTGTAATAATATTTTAATAATAATATTTCTAATTAGTTATTAATTGCCCAGACGCAGACAGAAATATAATAAATAGAGACCTGAAGAATTCGTGGATTCTTTTTGACACAGGTTAGAATTAAAAACATGTGTGTTTATATAATATTAGCCATTGGCCCACACAGTATTTGACACCTCCTGGAGAAGCTGGCCTAATCGTCGCCTTCCACTGTGACTGCAGACAACCAATGCACAGTTGACATCGACAAATTTGTACATAGTACTGTAGAGTCTAGCCTGTAGGTCATTGAACTCGCGAATTTTTCAGTTTTCTAATAATAAATGAAAGAGAATAAAATTGCAGTTCCAAAATAAATCTTTTAATTAAATCAATTGAATGTGTTGGCAAAAAAACCATTGACTCACTGATGAAATATTCAATCAATAATAAAAAAATTATCTCGTGAAAAACTTATGCCCCTGCAAGCCTTGAAAACCCTTTAGTTCACCCCGTACAATCTATCTAACTTTAATTTGCAATACAAATATATTTTTTGTTTTACTTACCTTAACGATACACATTTAAAAATGTATACCTGATAAATAAAATTTTATATTTAATTTTAAAAGGCTTTTTATCGTCCCCCGATTTTATGCTTGAAAGCTTAGCAGGGTACGGCTTACTGACTAACTTATAACCTTACTTCAATTAACACCCATGCCTTACCCGGGATTCGAACCGAGAGCCTCCCACATAGCAGATCGGTGGCGTACCAATCGACAACACCACGGGAGTTCGGCTTGAAAAATAAATGTTTCAGTCATATTTTAGGTCACAAACGTTATAAGAAATTAGTTCAAGCAATTATGACGTAGTTATGTAGTGACGTGGTAACGTGGTAATGTGATCCAGATGATAACGAGATTAACAAAAAATGTTTCCACGAAGGTATCACTTAGCTGATACTTCTCCAGGTGAACACAAGAAGCTGGAGAAAAGTCCGAATTTGGCGGACTGGTACGAAAGTAGTATCGGAATGTGGAAGAGCTGAATAGTTTAGATAATACTTCGAGTGAAACTTCAATTGAAACGTGGAATAAAACTTCGTCCAAAACATGATCCCTCTGGAACACATAAACAAGGAAGTACGCTAGAAATTAATGATTTGTTCCAGAGTCAATAAAACATGGTACGTTCTACCGGAGAACGACTGATGTTGTAGTAGTTTATCTCGGAGGGAAGCGATGAAACTCCGTAAGACGATTGAAGATAAAACAAAAAAATTACATCCCCTACATTTCTAAATACTCTCTCGGCACTACTCTACATGACGCTTCTAAAACTTAATAAAATGTTACAGAGAAATGATCCGCCTGCAGCAAGCTCCCCGAACACGGGAGCACACGACGAACACATCATGTCGCGACCGCGTCTGTGCAGAGAGTCCTGCAGAAACTGTTAGCGACAGCGAAAGGATACTAAATTGCGTGCTGCATGTGGACGCAAAGTTTACAGACTTTAGTTCGGAACCCGTTCCCAGAGAGCACTAGGGGTACCGCAAACGATCCACAACTATACACAACTGTTCCACATCAAGAAATAGTTGCGTTGCACCTCTGGCAATTAGCGCGGACATGGTACAGCGAAAGGCGCCCCACGCCTTAAGGAATGCGAGTGTAGCAGCTAACATCCTGTTTGCAAGCTGAGCTGTCTACAGCAAGCGACTAGATTCCTGCCTGGCTTGGCAGCGAAGTTAACACTAGGGATAGGAATATTTCGCGAATTCATTTTGGGACAAGATAGACGTCAAACACATATATAGTGAAGTCATATTCGCAAATGGATCACAGTTTATTAGACCCGCCCTGCACGCCTCTGAGCCAATAGCAGGCTTGTAAAGAAACACCTTGCGAACCCCATAACTGATAGGTGTGGGGTAACAGCCAATGAACACACAGCCGAGGCTCCAGTATGCAGAGGACTGAGGAGTCTAACCTACATGTCATTGAACTCGCGAAATTTTCCTATCCCTAAGGACTACGCTCAAGCAAAAATATTCTGAAAATTTCTTTGTCACTAAAAAGCAAACTAGCATTTTCACGCTATCTTTGTACTGCCTGTGTTTAACAGGATCTTACAAGAAATCTACAGCTCAGTAATAATAACTTTCCTGACTACAAAAATATTTTCGTTACATCTCCGCAAAAGGACAAGTGTGATTGTAAAACACCTTACACGAATAGAGACATTGGTTGGAACAAAATCAACTCAGCGCCTTAGTGACTGATGACCAGCCAATAATGAATGTTGTAGAGCACAGTAAGCGTGTCCATTGTCATGTTGGCCACTAGAACTGTAGTGAACACAGACTAATAGAACTGGTTTTCCTGCAGTGGTGGATACAAGTAACTCACTTCTACCTTGTCTTGGTTGTCTTATAAATATCTACTGACCTAGAAGTGTTAACTCTGCAATAACTCCAATGCATGAATACATGACTGAAATAAAATTCCTGAAATAACACATCTGCCCTAAAATTGGAATAAACACCATAGGCCTAAACTTTCAATAATACTGACGCAATTACTTAGAAAAAAATACGAATAAAATATATGACATTAAGTAAAATCTGGGAAATATTTTGTGTATTAGTGTGTGGTAGGTTAATATTGGGTACGTACGCGGAAGACGAAAAATCGGTCCACCTCATATTTAGCATATGGTTGGTTCCTTATCGACAGACCACTTTTGAAAACTCAGGTTAGTTCTGTTTTTACGATCATTGTTAATTCTTCCTTCTCGTGTCAAATTAACTTCATAACTAAACGAACCTAGTGACTAGAATGCATCACAGAGTACATAATAAAATAATGTATTTGCGGTATAAGTTGAGCACTTTTGAATGCCCTGCTTGAGATCTACTTGTATGCCCTTTGTGTATTCGACCAACGTATGTAAAAATAATATTGACATGGACCTGGTCGCTTTATTCATGCGTCGGTCAAGGGGAACTGTGAAATTATTAGAAACGTGAGTATTTTACAATTTTTTAAAATTTTATTTAAGCTTATATGTAATAAAAACACATCAAGTAAACGAAAGTATTTCAGTATTCACAAGTGTTCGCCTAACACTTTATTTAACGTTAAGACATAGGACTAATTTTTCCTACATCGTTGCCAACTTAACTTGACACATGCCAATCAGTGTGCCCATTAAAATATACGCAGGTAGGGGCAGTAGATGTATAGTGCCGATCCTGGCTCACCCCTAATCTTTATCGAAATATCGAGGTTTTTTGCTCCAAAATCAAAGTTTTTGAGGCTAAATGTAGGCTCTAATTTTTTTTTAAAAGGAGTTCTCTAAAAAAAAAAAAACCAATTTAAGTCAAAAACAAGCAAAATTTTCAATTTTTTCATAATCGTTGTTTAGAATTTGTGCCAATTAAAAACAGCAACATTTAAGTAAAAAACATGCAAATTTCTCGCATTTCAAGCAAATTTTGACGTTTTCTAGAAACGCTAATTTTGCAAGCGAGCAATCTAAATCAAGTGAATTTAAGAGAAAAACAAGCAAAATAAGATAAAATCATGTAAAAATATTGAAAAGACAATGGATAGTTTAAATTCGAAGCTCTACTAATCTTTTAAAACGGTCTTCTATATTCTCAAAGTCGCCCCCTATGTCATGAAGTACATATTTATCGATAATGTTCTCGAAGAGTGTTAACTGTAAAGTTTGAGATTTCGATGAAATTTGTAAACTAATTTTCTGAGTTTATCAGAAGCATTATCTAATTTATAGGAAAGCGTAGTTGATTTACAACCATCTTTAAAAACTTCGTCATACTACAAGGTAACAGGCATTTTTATTTATAAAAGAAAAATTTATTAAGACAAAGGAAAAAGGTCATTCAGGTTTCACAAAAAGATTTTTTATTCGATCAAACAACTTAACAATACATCTAAAAAATTGTATTAAAATATCGAAACAGTTTCTTGTTTCTGTAAAATCGTTTACATCCTCCAATTAATAACATTAAAAATTTATAAATCTTCAGTAATTCTTTCTTTCAAATAATCGTAAGTAAGATTTCTACGACTAATCAAAGCAACATTACAAATGGTACCTTCTTTGACGTCTTTATTAAAATAAACACTAATTTTTATGTTTGTTTTTTCTTTAACTACGGTAGTGTTTCTGTATGAACAATCAATAACATATAAAGGACTTCGCCCCCACAATGAATAGTAATTAATATCACCATCAAAGTTTACAGTTGGTTTATAATAAAGTTCATTATTTCTATAGCCAGTATATAGTTTGGTTTTTGAATTTCGAAAATCATTATAAGCAAGAAATTGTTTAAGATAAACGCCGTTTTCAATGTCTAAATTCCAGTTTTCTTTAGGAAAGATTTCATTACCACTATTTTAAACATAAATGTTTCTTACACTACAATGATAAAACATAGTAGCATGTTTATGGTGTTCAGCACTATTACTTCTATTAAATTGAAAACCTACAATTACAAAATCAGGCATATCAAATTTTAAATTATTAATCTGGTCTTTTATATCAAAGTTAAAAGATGTTTCAGAAGGAACTTCTTTTTCTAAAAATTGCCAAACATCAAAACTAATAGGTATTTTAGGTTCTTTGTATATTTTGTCTTTAATTGCAACAGCCGTGTTCGATTCATATTCAACAATAGGCCACACAATATCTAATTTGTCAATAACAATTTTGCCAGGATCAGGATGATGTTTCGCAAATTTATCATCTTTATCAAAAGTTTCATAAAGAAATGAACAGTTGTTATCAGATGAATTACAAAAAAAAAGTAATTATATAGCCACCTTTCCAATAAAATTCATTGTTATCACGATTAAAACCAAACAGATATCTAAGAGAATAGATTATTTCATTTGTTTTATTACTAGAAACAGTTTTAACTTATTTTGTTATATCACTAGAAACAAATTTATCACGATATAGATTATCAACACCAATAAATTCTAAATAATTTTGTTCACTTGGTGATCTTAATAAAGCATTCATCATTGTTGATGTTATACCTGGATTATCAACAGCTTCAATAATATTTCCATGTTTTGAGATTTCCACTCAAGAAAACTGAAAAAGAAAAAAGTTACAACAAACATCAATATTGTCTTCTTTATCCTATTCTGCATCAGCGCCAACCTTATCTCTCTTTAGTAAACTAAATTACTCATAAACACGAGCATTATTTGGTAAAGAACAGCGTCTCCTATAGAAATATCAAATTCGATTCTATAATTGCAAACATTTAAATTCCCCCTAGTTTGATCAGTTGGAGGAAAAGTCTACCTCTCAACACTCTCAATATTTTTATAACTCATTTATAAGTAAATAAATTATACGTAAATGGCAGAATCAAAGGGAGTTTCACGAGTTTAATTACTCATTGAAAGATATAAAAATGTAAAACGTGTCATGAAAAAG
Source organism: Dryococelus australis (assembly GCA_029891345.1). Lineage (NCBI taxonomy): Eukaryota > Metazoa > Arthropoda > Insecta > Phasmatodea > Phasmatidae > Dryococelus > Dryococelus australis. The sequence continues at coordinate 60,636,455 of CM056995.1, forward strand.
AACATGAAAGAACTACCATTAATTGACGAATTAAGAAATATTGGTATTAAAAAAAGTAGAAAAAGTTAGTGAAGAAAACAAAAATGTAATAACAACACTAGTTCCTGTTGCAGTAAAAAAATTTAAACCAGAAGAAACATCATTCGAAAGAGAATTATTCTCAGAACAAAAATCTCCTAATTTGGAAGAGCAAATAGGAATCGTACCACTGAAAAATTTACCACATGCAGTGTCTGATTCGATGTGTACAGCATATGATTCTACTATAAATTTCAGAAAAGAAATTGCAAAAAGAATTAATGTTATTAATGATAAAATTTTGTTTACGTGGGGTTGGGGGAAATTTTTACATTGGTGATACACAAGTAACGATAAATTATAATATACTATATGTTTTGGATAAAGAATATAAATTATCACCAGGACTTTGTAATTTGGTAACAGAAAATTCATAAGAAGCCCATGAGAATAAATTTGATTATGAGGATTATGAAAACTATGCAGAAATCGTTAAAACAACCAATGATTCATTCCAACAATACGATCCTAATAAAAAGGTAGCTTCGAATGGAGGTTGAAAATATAAATATATAATTGGACCAATTTATCATAACCATATAAAATACTCACATTCAAAATCAGCACCAAACACACCAGAAAGAATTTCTCCAAGAACTCTTAGATCTGGAGAAGGTATAAGAAAATACAATAGTTTGCCAAAAGAATTGGATGGATGATGTTAGAAAATTGGTTGACAGATTATTAGTTATTCATGGTGAAGAAATTGCTGGAAATAAAAAATTTTAAAATGAAAAAGTAAACATAATGAATATGCTAAACAATAAATTTTCTGATATTGTTGTTAATAATCCAAAAGGAATTCCTTATCTTATAAGAGTTTTAAATGAAATTCCACACTCATTTTGGATTCTGAACATCATGGTAAAGGCATTATAAAATGGGCATTAAACAATTTAAATCTTTCTGAAATGCATTTGCCAGGCTATTGTAGACGATTTACAAAATTAAATGAAAGACTCGAATGAGGTGATGCAGGAATAAATAAATTAGATGAAGCATTCAAATATCACGATATTGCCCATATAGATCATAAAGATTTAGACTCTAAACACAAAGCTGATAAAATTTTACAAAAGGAAGCTAAAGATATCATGTTAGATAAAAATACTCCGACTGGAGAAAAAATTGCTTCTGCTGCTGTTGCCTCAACTGTGTTCACAAAAAGAAAATTGGGTTCGGGCATTAAAATGTTTTATTGAATATATATATATTGAAGTGAAGATAACATATAGATTTCCATATTCCCTTTGAGTAGTTAAAATATTTGGGTATAGATAATTATTTTTACAAATGATCAAATTGCGAGAAAAAAAATAAAAAATTTAAACAAGGCAAAAGTTTCAAATTAACTTTATCATTACCAACAGTCAAAAATATTACGAATGAAAAATCTGGAAGTGGTTTACATCGTGGAAGAATTATTCCCATCGTACTTGCTGCTTTAGGGACACTCAGTGGTTTAATAAGAGAAGGTAGTGCAATTGCTGGTACTGTTGATCAAGCTATAAAAAATAAAAAATAATTAGAAGAACAACATAGACACAATTTGGCAATGGAAAATATGGCAGGAAGTGGTTTAGTTGCAAAAAAGAGGGGGAAACGGAAAAAAATTGAATATATTACAAGTATCTAATATTGATATTGAAAAATATGTAAAAATATTAAATATTAAAAACTTCAGAAATGTTTATATGATTGATGAACTACCAAAAATTTTGCACAAAAATGAATGTGCTGTGGTAAATTTCGACATTTCATCAAATCCAGGCACTCATTTGGTGTGTTATTTTAAAGAAAATAACTATGTTTACTATTTCGATTCATTTGGAGGCAACATCCCTACTTATTTAACCAATTACCTTAAAAACAGAAATGTATTTTACAATGACGATCGAATTCAGAATTTTAAATCAGATATATGTGGACATCTATGTTTAATTGTTTTACACCTTTTTTCGAGAGAATTTAAGTTTAATGATATAATTTCTACGTAATTAAATGACATATATTTGGAAAACCATTAATCAAATCTTTAAATAAAATTTTCGACACTATTGTCTATGCATTAAAATCATACGTAGATTCACAATGCTATTCGAATGTTTCTACTTTAGAAGATAAACTAAGCACTTGTTTTGGATTTGCAAAATCTTGTATTTCTTTTTATGGTTACAGAGTTGTTAATATAGCTTACCCTATAGATGAAAAAGGTGCAGTTAATAAAAGATATTTCAATAAAAAATAGCAGTTTATGCATTAAAAACAGACAGATTCAAAAAACAATTACATTGTTTCTTATTTTAAAACATATTTAGTATCGAAATACAATATCACTGTTACCGCTTTACAAGATCAACCTAGTAAAGTTTTTATTTATGCAACAGACTATGCTTCTATCCAAAATCATAGAATTAATCATATGGCTGGATCAGCCATATTATTAATTCTACGATTTTGGAAACGATGGATGGCAAAGATGCTGCCAAGAAAAGATATTTCGATAAATAAATTGCTGGTATATTGCAAAATTTAAACAAATCAGTTTTGAATTATTGTGCTACACTTGTTAACTTGAAAATTGAAAAATGTAAGGAAGAAAAATCACATATCTTTTATTTACCTGTAAAGTGGAATAAAAGTAATAATAACATTCACTTAGACAATAATAAAATATTCTTTACTTTTTCGAAGGATTATAATGTTTATAAAATAATTACTTTTAGTCCCAATTTACCTGATCTCAAAAAACATATTGCAGTAAGCCTTTTGATGTTAACATTGGTGATATTTTTCTTTTAAAATAAAAAAACTAAAATATCTGAATATGATGATGGTTTGATGACTACAGTAGGGATATTTGTGAAATATAAAGAATAACTATTCTTTTATCTACTTCGACGACTGCTGTGCGATCTTCCAGTTACAGGAAAAAGCATATATGCATAGTTTTTCCTGGTCCCTGGTGACAGCAAGGCGACAGCGAGCTCTCTCCAACAGAAAGTATTTTATCACTACTGTGTCGCTATCTAGCAGCCATGAGCTGAACACTCTGCACGACTCTTGATAACAAGCTTCCAGCTCGCCGCATGTAGCATTTTTATCACTTGTCCACTCGCTCGACCACTGTGGCTCAGTTGTAGAGTGTTTGTCTTGTAAGTTTGAAGGTCCTGGGATCGAATCCCGCTATGAATATGAACCGCCCATATTTGCATTGTCAACTTATCACCAACACAATATAAATTTGAGCCAAAAAACCATTGCATTGCTCTTGCCCATGCATTCTATCGATGAGTATTGATGCAAATTAAGTGGTACCCTTAAGCTACCAGCAAGAAATTCTCTCCTTACTACACATGTAGTATGACAGATGTATAAGCTGGGGTGTTATCATATAGTGAATGGTGCCTCACTATATGAGAATGGGTACCACATAAAAAATAAGAAACCTCTCAACTCTCCACTAAAAAAGAAGCTGTCCAGTGGAGAGCTGAGAGCTTTCTCCAAACAGAGTTTTGATGGTTTTAATGTCAAGGCTGGAAAAATAAAAAAATTGTGTCACTGGCACTGGCATTAACTTGCTCCTAAACTTAATTAAAAAAGTTCCCTGGCATTGGCATTTACTTGCTTGTAAACTCAATTAAAAAAGGTTCCTAGCATTGGCATTAACTTGCTTGTAAACCTTTTATATTTTCAAAGAAAATAAAGCTCCGTAAACGAACAATGAACGAACGATGAACAAGCGTTGATTGAACGTCGAAAGCCTTTTTATATTCGTTAAACAATGTTGCATTATTTAGAAAGATAAATACATAATAATATTTTAGTTTATAAAAATATCTGTTTCATTAATCCAAGAGTTATGTGTGTTATCAAAACCCAACCATTTTACATAAATTGTATTGCCTTTCATTCTTAACACTTTTTCGACCAAATATTCATTTGGATAGTCAGTTTTCATAATTTCGAATTTATAAAAACTGCCTTTTATTTCTTCACTATTGGCATCTTTCATTTTGTATATAGGTACATCATAATTTATAACCTCAACAATGGTTAGTAATTATGTTGCTCAATTAGCTTGTAACCCTTTTCAAAGGTTTGTTTACTCTTACTAAAATGGACAATATCGCCAACTTTGTATTTCGGTTTAGTAAACACATTCGCAAAATCTTGTTGCCATAAATTTTTTTCAATTTTTTATTGACTTCAATTGGTTTCATGCCAATGGTATTGTGCTTTGTGTTATTGTATTCTTTAACTAAGTCATCTAATATATTTACCCATTTGTAATTCCCATTCAAAGTCAATTTCTTCCACAGTTTGTTCTTAATTGTACGATTGTATCGTTCCACACAACTGGCTTTTAGTTCACTGAATGTAGAATAATGATTGATGTTATATTTTGCATAAGTCCTTCGGATTTATTATAAAATTTTAAGCCACTATCACTTTGAATATTACACGGTTTTCTTTTAACTAATATTGATTCTAAAGTATTTGCCACATTCTTGGCTGTTTTATCTTTGATTGTTACAGCAACTGCAAGGTTGTCGTGGGCACTAAACTACGTCATTTTAACCCATTTAAGAGAAAATGTCCACTGTTATTTATAATATATGTTCATACAATATGATGAATCTAATCATTTAGAAACTAATATAATTGCTAGTTTTCCACCAAAACCGATCTTGCACCAAAGAGTGAATTTTATAATAAACTTAATGAATCTGACATAACTTACGATGATTATGACCATGCAAAACTTGTAGGAGATCAATTTAATATAAAAAATGTACTGTATGTGAATGTTAATATACAGAAGAAAATAAAGAAGTACGTCATCATGTAGAAAAGTTTATTACTTTTGGGAAACAAACAGAAAATTTGAAGATGAAATTTATAGACACATTTAAATATATGGCAAGTAGTTTAGCTAAATTATCATCGAATTTAAGTAGAGATCAACTGAAACACACTCAAAAACATTTCCCAGAGTATCAAGTAGATTCAGTAACTATATTTCATATCGTTATTTGAAAAGGGTAAATTTTCAAAGTTTCTTTTTCTCTCTTCATTTATAATAATCAATTCGTTTTTTTCCTAACCTGTGCCGATATTTAATTTCAAAATCTCCAGCTATAATTTTTAAATCCTTCACTGTCCTATTCCTCAACTCAACTGTTAGATTGTTCGTCGCCATAATTCTTTATTTATAATAAATAAGCATTTATAAAGAAAATATAAAATAAAAATAATTGGAAAGCTCGAAACGTGCTTAAGTTATTGGGAAACCGGGTTTAACTTCTTGTTAAGGCAATAATTCTTAAGATGTTCGCTAAAACAATTTTTACATATATTTGCATGTTTCTCCTTAGTTTTCTTAGGAGAAAATAATTATATATATTTATTCTCAATTCACACTTTACATGTTTTGTTGGGTAGTTAGTTATCATGGTGAATTTCGTTTAAATTGTCTAATGCTGTATTGTGTGATTTACTATTTTTGTGCTTTTTGAGAGATGTACTATAAACATATTTTCCATATTCACACAGTACTTTTTCTTTTTTTAACTCATAACGACTACTAGCATATTCCCTATAACATTTTTTACAGATGTGTAAATGCTTATCTTTTGTATTTATGTAGTGCAAAACTTTCTATGTTTAATACTTCATCACACCTTTTACATTGCTTGAATGTGTTATTATTTTCCATTTCAAGTGTAAATTCGATTTTATTTGTACAGAAAAAAAATTTAGGAAGAGAAAAAATATTTTATAATGTTTATTTATGTTATTTTTAATTAAAAAATTTTTGCAGTCTTGTTAAATTTGTTTCCATTTAAATAACACAAACTAAAATGGAAGCACTTTTCAAGAAGTTAAACAATTCGTATGAATGGACTAAATTACTAAACATAGAAATTGATAAATGGTATGAAGTCACAGATTTTCGAATTTATGAATCTAAATTTGGTAAAAAAAATTAATTGTATTCTACATCATAGGTATACAATTACTTTACCAGATCGCTATGCAAAGATAATCGATGAAAATAATTTAAAATTGCTAAATGAGAAACAAGTTTTTGTGGCAAATAAAGGTTTAAAAGAAACGAAAAATGGGAAAACTATGCATGTTATTTTATTCATTGAATAAATTGAATCCTACTAATTTGTATCTTTTTTAATTTGATTTTAGCTTGATTTGCTTGATTTTAGCATACATTTGCTTGATTTAGATTGCTCGCTTGCAAAATTGACGTTTATAGAAAACGTGAAAATTTGCTTGATAAGCGAGAAATTTGCTTGTTTTTGCTTTAACTATGCTATTTTTTAATTGGCACAAATCCTGCACGACAATTTTGAAAAAATTGAAGATTTGGTTTGTTTTTAGCTTAAATTTGCTTGTTTTTTAGATCTCCTTCTTAAAAAATTTAGGACCTAAATTTAGCCTCAAAAACCTTGATTTTGGAGCAAAAACTTCGATATTTCGATTTAAATAAGGAGTGAGCCAGGATCGGCACTATACATCTACTAGGAGCAGTTATATTTTTCAACGGTTGATCACAAATGTGCTCGCTTTACCGTGAACAGCACATACACAGTTGAAACAACTGCTTATCCCACGGATTCCAGCCGCACGCGCCAGCAAAATAGCGTCACTAACCAGCAACATTTTGAAACGCCGCTCCGTCCGCCAATCAGAGCCTGGTCATTTACTTTCCCGCTGGCACTCCAACCAATACGAGAATTTCCGAAGCACACAGTGGCCAATCGAATACGAGGCTCCCTTCCAGAGCCTCGCGGAGCAAAGCAGAGAAGAGGCACGCCCACATGAAAACAGCCAGTACGCCATTTTATTTATGTTTACTTATCTACTCTGTGATCACACGCTTTCCCCTCGTGACGCTGCGATGTTCGTTTTATAGTAAATACGTTGTGATTGCGGCTCATGTAGTCTTTTCGGCGACTATTTGTAGGTACTCCAAAACATATAGTTCGATCAGCTTCAATATTTCCATGATTTTGTCACGCTTCTTAAGCTCCTGACCAACAAATCTAAAATTTCTCGGTAATACAGTATGAAAACTTAACTAATATTCGGCATTTAAACAATTAAATACACGTAAACGCACTCTCGTATGTAACGTCAATTTCTAACTAGCAACATAAAGTTTTGACAACTAGTTCAGTATCATGTACTGTACGTAAGAGTTAAATTGCCGCATAGTGTTCTTTCTTTAAATTTTATTGTTTCGTACCCAATACAACAAGATACAGTATATGCTTAACCCATTCAGACCCAGCGTACACAACTGTGTACATTACGCACGTGTAGGTAATTTTTAGTGTGTGCTGCACGCTGCGAAGCTCAATGAGCAATGATCTTGCCCATGAGTAAACGATTCGCAAACCATCTTACTGGTATAGGTCATAATTGGTTAATATTACTGTAGCCGAACATACAGCCTAGAGCTCATTGGCTCTGACAACGAAACAAGTGGGTTGTCGACGTAAGTACAGCAAGCACGAAATGACCGTCATCTTGTCCACATGGCCTTAAAGACCCGAACAGTTTCGTCCACAGTGATAGCTCGACACAGGAACACTGCGACGGTTATTGACCTGTCTATGTCGACGGTTCGACGCCGTCAGCTATGGGCTGGGCTGGTGGCACGCATGACAGTGCTTCGGCTTCCATTGACGAAAACCACAAACGCCTCAGACTGCATTGGGCACGTGAACGCCGTCGCTGGCGTGCTGAGTGGCAAGACGTAGTGTTTTCGGACGAGTCCCTCTTCAACCTGTCCTACAGTGATGGCCGCATACGTGTTAGACGCTACCGTGGTGACCGCAATCTGGCAGCCTGCATTGTGGAGCGGCATAGCGGACAATCAGCCAAGTGTGATGGTGTGGAGGCGCCATTGGATACAACATGCGATCTCGACTTTTACTTATTGAGGACAATCTGAACAGCAGCCACTCCATCAGTGCTGTTTTAGAGCCCGGGGTACTGCCTCTCCTTCAGGAGACTCTACATGACATATTTCAGTAGGACAATGCCCGGCCATTTAGGGCGAGGAATATGTGAGCCTTCTTCAATGAACGAAGGGTATCACTGATTTCCTGGTCTGCACGTTCGCCTGGCATTTCGCCCATCGAACATGTCTGGAATGTGGTTGGTCGGCAACTTGTTCGTCACGGACCTCCAGCAACCACTGTTGATGCTTTGTGGGCACACATACAAACTGCGTAGAGGGAGATTCCCCAGGAAAATATCCACGTCCTCTTTGATTCCATTGATTCCATACCACGACGTTTAGGAGCTCTTATTGCAGCACGTGGGACTTTCACACCATACTGAATTCTCAAGGACAGAGATCATGTACAGTTCTGTAATCCTAATCAATTGTGTATTGTAATGTATGTACAGTCCATACCTATTCTGTGGTATAAAATTTATTTCTTAATCTGTGGGATGAAGTGCATTCTGATCACATGTATCCTTGGTGTTGCATTTTTTAGAAACTTTAGTGTATGCTATGCACTTTTTTCCCCTGGTAAATATCGAAGAACTTATACGAGAACTTAAATACGTACAAACTATTTAAAGACATGGTTGGTAATGTTGGCAGTCTATAATTAGTGTCTATAGATATAAAAATTCAGTTCGCGCAGAAAATTTTCATAGAGGTGATAATTTTCTAATTTTATTACATTTGGTTGAGAGCGAAATGATGTGCACAATATCATATAAAAGACCGTGTACGTTTCCGAACAAACATTAATTTCACTAATTAATCATTCCCGAATAAATTGGTCGCGGGAAGAAATATTTCAACGTTGTTTCATTTAATATAAAATAACCGGTTTACTGCAAAAAAAGGACAGTTTGTCAATGTTCATAACCCACAAAAAAATTGTTAATTGTTCATAATAAATCATAGTTGAAAATGTTAGTCCTATTGATGTGAGAAACGTAAAAATGTACTAATTGGTTTTAATTTTAATTTGAACTTTATTTAATTTGAAGTCACATGAGATATTGATTACAATAGCCAGTGGCGCATTTTTTTAATCATACAATTTTCACGAGATAAATTTCTACAAAATATGGTCTTAACAAAAAACAATAATTAGCAATGCGTAAAAACGAATTTATTTTAACTGAAATAGCGGGGAAAAAATTATATTTAACTCATATGATAGTTTATTGCTCGTTATAATTATTTTAGTCATCACAGCCGTTTTTCTAATTTGTAGTTGTCGGAAACATTAAAATACCCAAAACTAATTGACAGGTCCAGTGCTTAGTTCCTTGTAGCAGTATACAAATAAGAATGATAGTTCAGCACTCAGTGCAATTTTTTCTAAGGAAAAAAACACGCTTTTAGATAATACATTAATACGATATACCTATCATCGCTCACCGTCGCTGTAATAAAATATATGTTATTTGGAAGGAAGCATAAAACTAGAAAGCACTGATGTTCAATAGAGCTTTATTCTTTCATTCAACAAGGGAATATAAAGAATAAATAGCTTTAATTAAAACTCTCGAATCCATTTTATTTACTCGTTTAGTAAAAATCTTGGCCGTATTAATCCCGTACTCTCTCTCTCTCTCTCTCTCTCTCTGCCTGTCTCTCTGTCTACCTCGCATACACACACAGTTGACAAATTTGCTCGTGAATATATTTGTGCACCAACGGAAAGGACAAGTTTTAACTACATAAGGTTATCAAACCCTGGCGACTTTCCGAATAACAGACTGCAAGTAAATCCACGCCACTGACCTTAAAGAAGTCTTTTGTATTATTCCTTTAATTACAATACGACTGAATTCTAATAAATAAATGCTAATTAATCTATAGTTTACTTATGATGCTCCCTTAACTAGTAGAGAATAAAAATTCCAATAAATGGTGTCGAGGGAATTTATAAAGTCTCGGAGACAAAAACGTTATATTGTATTTATCTTTAGCGTTAACATATTACACTGTTTAAACCCCCGTCGATGACATAAGACAGTTAAATACCAGTCGCTAAAAGACAGTTAAAATCTTCCACGAACTAAAAAATGAACGTTAATTGAATATGGGTTTAAGTGTGCATGCTATGTGTGCAGTAATTACTCTCCGTGTTCGAACATTCATGGTCTTATACTAAAGTACTTTAAGGGATTCGAACCATTCCCTTACCGAGGCAGTACACTTTATATTTTTGAGCAGGTTACTAATAAATTCGGAATACCTCCCATTCTATACCAGCGTATCTTAATCCCACCTTCTCCATTCTTTTCAGTATTTAATTTGATATTCTGAGTTTAATTATCATTTAAATTTTAGGCAATTGTCTTTTCATAAATGTTTTGCATAGTACTGATAATTTATCGTACTATCTTACGATATTCCAGGGTTAATTCAGTGACGGATTAAGTTCATGATGTCCTTTTTTTAGTTTTTTACCTATTCGTGTATATTTTTCTTACATTTATTGGTAAAGTATAAGGAGAGTCTAGATGTCTAACTATGCATTAAAAAATACAGTAATAATCGAATTCTATGTTCAACACTAAAAATCATTGGCGAGTGCGTTAATGCGATACGCAGGCTTACTTGTATCCTATTTATTCAGTTTACTTTCAATTTTGGTTTCCATTTAATTAGTATGATTTTAAATTTACTAATTTAGATTATGAAAACTACGCGTACGCCTAGGAATATTTCTTAGAAAAAACCGTAAATAAAGTTCGTCAAATCGTGCCTATAATATCTGAGTTAATAATTGGAAAGTAATACTATTTTAGGAAATGTTTTTTTATATTTTGGCATTAAGGAGAAATTAGCGCAATAACGAATTACATTAAAAATTAATTTGCAAGTTTTAAAATCTATTTTACTAAATGCTGTGAAGGATACTTTCCACTACTTCCTTTGACGTGTAAAGGAAACATTTTTAATCCGGCAACTATAATTACGGTTTTTCGATCATTTTAACTTTAGTACAAGCATATTCAGAATGAGCCACAGACAATATAAGAGTATCCCCTGAAATACTGAGATACATGCAGCGGGTAAAATTTAACACCTACTACTGCAAAGCATGCTTTAAAAATAAATAAAATCATTCCAATCTGGCTTAGCAAAAGATGGCGTTTCAATTAATTGGTAATACATTTTTTCTGCCCCGCAAGTTCCGGCTTGTGTTTGCCAATTAAATTCTGTTTATCTCATTTTTTTTCGCTCTATTCGCAATGTACGTCTGCTACAAATATTTTTTGTTGGGTGGAAAAAATTAAAACGGAATCTAAATAATCTGCTAGAGGTGGAAGTAACCAAGCCACAAAAAATTATTTGTTTAAAATGGTTTGTTACATTCTCTTTTCGCTAATTTTTTGCGCTGTCGGTAAGAATTAACTTACTAAATTCAAACCCAGGAAGAAAATCTCATTTGGCCAGCGGCACCAGCAGCTGCAACTCAGACTCCACAATGTTCAATTGCTGTAGCTCCATTTGAACCCCAGAGCAGGTGGCATTACGTCCGGTCTTCGCTCTCCTCCAAGTTAATTACTGGTTCCAATTCTTCCAGGGCGTGGCTTACAAACTGTGATCCAATTAGATAGTAAGTCAAATGTACACGGGTTTGAAGTCTATCTTGTCCTGAAATTAATCTACGAAATGTTCCGGTCTCTACTAAATAATCGCAGTGTTGTTTCCGGTTAGCTTTACTAACTCATTATATAAACGCAATTGAATAAATGAAACGTTCTTTAATGACTATGAACACCTTACATGAAGGTATGCTGTTCCAAGCCTGCTCCATTACTGAGGAAAATAGACGCAGCGTGTACTAGTGGTGGTTTCTCGGTTGTACAGTTCCAGCCATGACTTTACTTATTTTGCAACATGTCGTGCGTGAACGAGTAGACTCGGGATAATATGTTAAGAGGGGCCAAAGAGAACTGCTGGACTTAAATCGCTACACTCACAAGGTGTAATCCATTTGCAATAAAATAAAGACCACATAGAGCAACAACTGCTCAATGCAAATGGTGCAAGCTACGTCACAGAAGCGTTATTGCTACACATTGTTAGCTCTTTTCGCTATTGGTCTAAAAAGGAGGTGCAGATTTAGACCTACAATTGATTTTATTGGCAGGGACGTCAACCCAGTGATAAGCTAAGTTGACATTAAATAGTTCTTTACTTTGGTCAATCTGAATCACTACATTACATTCAAGATATCGTTATATCTACAAAAAACTTCCTTATTCCTTTACTTTAAAGCTTTAATAGATAATGACTTCTTTTAACTGTACTAGAAGTCTTATCAAACCCTATACTTTATCTTTAATTGAACTGTACTGCGACCTTTGTTCACTACACCCCGTCTCATATTCAATTAGGCTACTCACCACTGTTATTAGTTATTCACGGTAAAATGAGCACTTTTGAAAGCCCTTCTTAAGATCTACTTGTATTCACGTTGTGTATTATTCCGCCATATGCAAGATTAACATTATCATGGGCCTTATCACTTTATTCATGCGTTGGTCAAATGAAACTGTGAAATTATTAGAAAAGCAAATATTTTTTCAAATCTGCTAATTTTTACACTTCGTTGCATTAAAAGAAAATTAGAAAGCAAAACAAATAATTTTAATGATCAGAAATTGTTACCCAACCCTTTATATTGGACGTTTTGATACGGAACTACTTCCCATCCGTCGTTACCAACTGCAATGGAAGCATGTCATTCAGGGCGCCCGTTAAAATGTAAGCAGGTCGGGGAAGTGACGTTTTTCTAGGGTCGATTTCAAAAGTGCTCACTTGATCGTGAACAGCCTTTACTTACGGGAACCTTCCACCGCCGTTCTTAGTGAGCGAGGTCTTTAGAGGTCGATGAGGGTGAAGCGATTACAGCGTGGATCTGCGTCGGAATGCAAGGGGCGGGGGAGACGGGAGATTCCAGAGAAAACCCGCCGACCAGCGAGATCGTACGGCACGATTCACACGTGCGGAATTCCGGGAGTGACCCGCCGGAAATCAGAACCCGGTTCGCCTTGGTGTGAGGCGACCAGTCTAACCACTACGCCACCACGGATTGTTTTTTTTTTTTTTTTGCAGGTTAATTTTTTCGAAACAGGAAACAGTGAAAGTACCTCAGTACATTATTAGATTCTGTCCTTACACGCCAGCACTGACACAACGACTGAACAAGGAACTCTATATTACGTCACAATATAATTTATGCCAGGATTTTACAAAATCAATATTCTTACATAAATACGAGCGCGTGTTTTGGTCGTTATGACTGTACTGCTGTTTGAGACCAATAGCTAGTTTTGTAATGGTGTACTTTTAACATATATATATATATAATATAAAAACACTAGATAACCCAATAATTTAATATGGAAAGAAAGGAATTGAGGGTGGGGAAAGTTCTCCTTAAACTTTCGATACAACTAAAAATCAAGAGTTACCGCTGTATGGAAGTGTCGAATGTCCCGTCCCTAACATTTACGTATTCTTTTATGGAGTTGTGGCAGCTGCGCGGAAAACATTTTATACGTGGTTAACGACGTCGAAGACACGCTTAAACGAGCACTTTGGCAGCAATTTATTTCCCGCCACCCTCCAAGCAGTAATACGCTTGCTGAGGGGGGGGGAGGGGGGCTTGGGGTAATTTTCGCCTCCTTGTGCTGAAAGATTATCGTGGTCGCAAAATGCCTGCCAGGAGGGGTGCCTCGTGGGGCTTGGCGAACGGGGGGGTGCGAATCTGCCAAAGTGTCTCGCCAAGTAATTGGCAGCTACTGGGCTTCTCAGCTTGGGGGGGGGGGGGGAGGGAGGTTGTAGGGAGTTGGGCCGGGCGAACGATTCCATTATTGCCGTCAGCGCGAAGCCCACAACAGCGCTGCCTCGCGGCGGAAGCTCGTAGCTTCACACGCAAGTTTTTTTCTCCCCGCTTCTTGCCGGCATTAATTACGTTTTCCCTTGGTCGTGGTGCGTGATAACCGGGTTACCATTTCTATTATGTGCGCGCGCGCGCTTCGAAGACAAAACCCCCGCTCGTGCACCCAGCGAAGAAAGGAGATGACTCTTCATTAGCCTTCCTCCTTCGTCCTCCGAGAGACAAGAGCCGACTTTTGTCCCCTGCGATACCCTGGCTTGTCAGCTGAGGTGAGGGGACAAGCAGCCGAAATGTTTACCATGTCTTCATTCCTTCGTTACTCTTGCAAGAAGCTGTCACGTGAGTTAAGACGAGTCTATAGAGATTTTGGTTGGCGTTTAACAGCGACGTCACAGAGGCAAAATGGCGTGGCGGTTTCTTTGATGTGCGATTGCCCGTTCTGTGATTGGCTGCTCGAGGATCCAGGAACGGGTCTTGAGTCTGATTGGCTAGTGCGTACTGAGACAATTTTTTCTTTATTAAGTGCCTGTTGGCGTGTAGGTTACCAGGCCCTGAAAGTGGAGACGTTACTAGCTAATGACGCCGTTTTGGAGGGGTGTGCAGCAGAAGTTCAAAGATCATCATTCATAAGCTTAGAGGAAAGACCTGTTAAATTGAAAAAGAAAGTCAAGTATCCTGGAGTTATACTTGACAGCAAGTTCGAATTCAAGACCACATTGAATACTTCATGGATAAAGCAGTGAGACTCTTCACTAAGATCAGAGCTGTGTCTACAGCAACATGCGGCGTGGGCTTCAAGAAAATGAATACATTCTACAATTATGTTTTCTTAGGAATCTTGTTACGTGGAGTATCTGTCTGGTATCCTAATGCCAGATTGGTAAACATAAAGAGACTATTGCTGATATCCCAAAGAGCAGTCTTACTAGAAATAACAAATGCATATAGAATGACATCTACTGACGCCCTGCAAGTAATTGCAGAGTCAATTATACTGGATATTTTAGCAGAAGCAGGAGGCTAACTGTTGATAGAAACGAATGGCAGGCCAGTATCTCTGGCAATAAAGAAGGAGAAGAGTTATCTCTTATCCTTCTTTATAAATCTGGAAGGAGAGATGGGATAGGTCGAAAAAGTGGAGGGTCACTTACAGCATCATTCCAGATATTAAGGAACGATATTGTCGCCATATTACAACTGATTATTATCTTAGTTAGGTAATAAATGGCCACGGAAACTTTAAAGCCAAGTTACATGGATTTAACTTCGTTTACTATCTTCTTTGTCCTATCTGTAGAGTTGAAGAGACTGTCCAGTATGTGGCTCTGGAATGCCCAAAAGATTGAAGGCATTAGAATAGCGTTACGTAGAAAACTATAAATAGAAGAGGGGCTAAACCTAAGAAGTATTTTATCTCATAAAGAGACAGCGATATATTTTGGAGAATTCGCAAAGGACGTCATCTATAGATTAGAGGAATTCGATGTGTGGTTATTGAAGAATCTTCCAGAAGAGGGAACATAGAACTCGCCATAAAGTAGCTTACTCTTGGAATTGAGAGTGCAAAACCGCTATAGAAACCGAAAAGTGGGAACGGACCCACTTCCCGGATTTGGCAATGAGTAAAACCGCTATATAAACATTGTAGTGAGGTGGGCCCACTACACAGGCTGGGATAATCTCGAATAAAAACATAGGAAACTTTAGAAGTATTCATCAGCTGGTTGCTGATGAGTTGAGGAGCCTTGCCCCTCTCTCTGATTAAATGAAGATAATATGTATATATGACGATCCGGCAATGCACAGGGAACTGATGAAATGGAGTAACAAAGGCCAAGGCGAGATAACAGGGAAACGAATCAGGTATTATGCAGACAATAGAAAAGGAATCGGAACATGTCTAGAAAAGATTCGTGGCTAAAGGATTGTCTACAGGGGGAGGGGAATTGAAAAGAAGTCCGGAGGCCCCTCTCTCCGCTGGATGTCGACACAGAGGGGTTTAATCGAAAGTATGATATCTGTTAATGAGTCAAGTATTTATTGCCGCTATATAACGTATATTTCGGGAAGTGTGGGGAACTGGGAGGTGGGTAGGTTAACTGTGCCACACCACTACTCCAGACTACTTGGTAGTAGATGTATTAGAATAAAATCAAAGAGTTGGAAAACTGTGTGGTCACGAAAGCAAACCAAAGAAATGCCAAAACAAAGAAATGGGAAAATAACAGGAAAGTAATATTTTATACCCCACAGTGGCTGAGTGGTTAGCCTGCTCGTCTCCCAACAAGACTAAACGGGTTCAATCCCTGGCCGGGTCACTTCTGGATTTTCGCACGTACGAATCGTGCCGGGCGATGCCGCTGGTCGGCGGGTGTTCTCGGGGAGCTCCCGTTTCCCCGCTCTTTTATTCCGGCGCTGCTCCATACGCACCTCGTTTCACCCTCATCGGCTCTCAAGAACTAGCTGTTAAGAAAGCCACCTAAATCTCTTCACTCACTCTCTCTTACACCCCTGCATTGCCCAGAAAGGGCACAGACGCAGTGCTGATAAAGCATGTCCCGCCTGCCACCACTGCACCTTGTTTCGTAATGATGGGGATTAAAGGAGCACACAACACTAAACGCAAATTGCCGTGTAATGAAAGATAAAGGTCTTCTATGCACTACGGCGGTATCGAGTTTTATTTGCGGCACTTGGTTTACGAGAAATGCGGCTGAAATCGAGAAGCCGTCACTTCACTTCGCTCCCCAGGCCACGACCTACTGCCTGCTGTGACACAGCCGACAGCAGTAGACAAGTCACGTCCGCGAGTCTCGTAGCGAGGTTATATTACGGATATGATTCGTAATAGATTTTTTAAATTAGTTAAGTATCAAATGTTATTAAATTATTTTTGGCAGTTTTTTGTAGTGGCGAGCGTAAAAATACAGACTATGTTACTGGGAAAACGCCAAGTTGTAGTGCGTTTGGATGTAGTAACTCTTCTTGTAATCCGGGAAATCGAGACAAGGCAATATCTTTCCACGTTTTTTCCGGACCGTTCTAAATTCCCTAAAGAGTTTTCCAACTGGCTTGAGTTTTGTAAAAGAAAAAACTTCACGGCTGGACCTGGAGCATGTTTATGATCCCAGCATTTTCTTCAAAGCGATTTCGATGAAACACAGTTAATGAAGTTGAAATGAATGCTTGGAAAGAAGCTGAAAGGGCCGAATTTAAATCGCGGTGCAACGCCGTCTTTGAGGAAATATAATTTGCCGAGTTGTGATAGAGTAGATGCTAAATCACCAGGCACCGTTACTAGTAATACGCGTGCAGCACGGTATGAAGTAAAACGACGGAAAGCATTGGCGGAGGAAATATTGTCAAGAGATACGCATCAGGATATACGCGAAACTGCCACTACCTCAAGAACAGACCTACCTATCGATTCTCATGACAATACAAGTCATAATATAGAAATACAGTGTGATTTAGGGTCTGGGTGTTACCGGGAATATTGTAACGGGATCAATGAGGATAATGAGCATGAAGTAACTGTAATGGATAAAGACACTCAAAATGAAGGGTTTTTATGAACCTGACGAGTCGGAAGAGGATTCTTGTAATGAAAGTGATGATGTAGACGGAGGAGAAGTAGATTTGTCATCCTATTCCCAAACAGGAAAAAAGCCAGAAAAATATTTCACTGTTGCCTGGAGTTGTTTACTAGCCTTGTTAAAAATATGCAATGACTTCAAGAATGAAATTAGCAATATGTCGTATTACTGTAAGGGAGCTATGATCTATATAAAAATTGCTTGTGCTTGCGGGAATGTATTTTCGTGGTATTTTCATCCTGTTATCAGCAAAAGGCAGGAGGGAAATGTGGAGATTGCTTCATCCTAGTATTTTTCAGGAATCTTGTTCAAACAGTATGAATCATTTTGTTGGTCTCTGGATATTGTAATGTTTTCAAGAACGACATACGATAAAATTATCAACAGTATAATTAGCCCAGTTATAAACTCGGCGTGGAAAAACGAAAGAGAAACGAATTTAAGAGAACTACAAAAATCTTCCAATGTTTGGTTAGTAGGCGACGGACAGTACGATTCTCCAGGGGTTTGCACAAAATATGCCGTATTACTCTCTCATGGATTTGCATAGGAATATTATTTTTGATTTCAAACTTTTACATAAAGGTATGGTGAAGGGAGGCCTGGAAAAGAATGTATGTGAAAATTTGATGTCAAAACTAACAGCGAAAGGAAACTGCGATATAAAGCTGTTTTCAAGTGACATAAATGTAGGGGAACGCCATTATATAAGAACGCAACATCCCACTATCTAGCATGAATTCGATGTGTGGCACTTGTCAAAAATGTCAATGAAAAAAATTTAAAAAGTGGAACACAAGTATTCAGAAAACCATGCTTGGAAAGCAAGTATCAATATCATCTTTGGTGGGCAGCTAAGTCGTGTGGTGGAGATGGTGAATTGCTAACTGAAAAATTTGTGTCGATTCTCCATCACATAAAAAATGAGCATGAATGGTATGAAGGGAGTTAGAAAAAACTTGCAACGTGAACCATTCAGCGAAGAAGAAAAATCAAGAAAACTGTGGCTCAACAGTGGTTCTGAAGCTTATTGTCCACTCAAGAAAATAGTATTAGATAAATCTTTCTTGAAGCACCTCAAGCATGTAAAACATTATGTACATACTGGTAGTTTGGAAAGTTACCACAAAGTTCGTTTGAAATATGCACCAAGAAAAGTTCACTTCTCTTTCACCTGTCTTTCGTCTGAAGCGTGCGTTCTTTCCGCAGGTCACCACATTTCACTCACGTCTAATTATTTCGCAAATAAATTCGGGGCGTTGCTTGCGTCGGTGACATGGCCACAGGTTTTTCGCAAACACATCTACGTTAGCGGCTAAAGGCTGTTCACGATAATGTGAGCACTTTTGAAATCAATTTCAGAAAAATGTTATTTCCCCTACCTGCATATATTTTCACGGGCGCACTGAGTGACATGCGCCCAGTAAATTTGGTAACGATGGAGGGAATATGGTTCCATATATTAACGTCGAATACAAAGTGCTAGGTAATGATTTGTGATAACTTGTGGCTTTCAGATTTTTTTAATGCACTGAAGTGTAAAAATGAGAAAATTTGAAAAATGTTTACTTTTATAATAATTTCGCAGTTTCACTTAACCGACGCATGAGTAAAGTGATGAGGACCTAGCAATGTCAATTTTGCATTAAAACCGTGAAATACAAAACATGCACACAAGTAGATCTTAAGCAGGGCTTTCAAAAGTGCTCAATTTACCGTGAATAGTCTACAATATCTTCTTCGAGATAAGGTAATTAAATGAAAGTAACAGGACAAATACTTGGGTTGTATCGATTAAATCGACAGATCTACATAAGAAATTTTGTTTGACACCAAAATCATCGCGCTAGCCCATTTATATCGCGAGAAATACCTTTCGAAAATTTTCGCCCCCAACCGAAATTGCCGCTAGTCGCTATGGACAATCCCCCCCCCCCCCTCAAACCCCCCCCCCCCCAAAAAAAAACTCGCCCGACGCCAACACAAGGTCATTCTCGCATTGTATCCGTATTTACCAAATGTGCGTGATAACATTTATTTTAATCTTGTTAATTTTCCATCTTACAGTGTCGGTTTTGATACCCAGCAAACGTTTCATCGCAGTTTCCGTCTGATACCCCCGCCTGTCAGATTTTAAAGACGTTATCAAGTCGAAAATTGTATTCCAAACGTTCCACTCTGCACTTCGAGAGACATGCAGGTGGTGTACTTTAATAATTAAATAAATATCGGGGAAGGCTCGGTTCACTAAACGTAACGTATACGTACTGTTGTGGTATGAGTCATGGTTCATCGCAATCCCTTAACGGGGCTATGGGGGTAATGCGTTATGTAATGAACACCTTTTGAAAGGGGTTTATTTAACATTAAGTTTGTACAATATTATTTCAATGTAAACATTATGAAGTATGAGCGGGGGGAGCTATACAAATATACTGAAGTATTGATTTACATTCACTTATAAAGAATTAACTAGCCACATTCTGAGTTAAGTCTAATTGGAGAGTCCCCACCGTGTTCATGATTCCGGAAGATTATTAAGATAGCGGAAGTCGACGCGCGGACATACCCATCTTCAATAACCTCCTCGTTCCAATTGCTCAACGACAAAAGACACCGCCCACGGGCTACACTGCCCTCTCTATATCGGCTGTGTTGTCCCCGCTTACTGGCCGGTGGAGGGAGTTTCTGGGGTTTGCGATTTCATAAATTAATTTCAGCATTCATGCCCCGTGTCCTGGATAAATATGTGAAGCTGTGATCAGGCAGGCCGCTCAGCTAAGGCCTGATCACGACTCGTAAGAATACGAAAATTAAAGTATGTATTGTATATGCAGCATGGTTCATGGTCATCGTCGTGAAGGTACATCAGGACTATTTACGAAAACGATGACCATTATTAACCATGACATAAAATTACCTACGCTAATTTTGATAAAGGCTGTTCACGGTTGTCTCAGCACTTTTTAAATAAACCTTTGGAAAACGTCACTGCGCCTGCCTACATATATTTTAAAAGGCATACTGACTAGCGAGCGCTCAGTAAAGTTGGCAAAGACGGGGTGGAAGTACGTCTATGACTCAACGTTGAGTAAAAAGTGGTAGGTTAACACTTATAAATACTGAATTACCATACTTTGGTTTCCTTTTTTAACGTAAATAATTGCAGGAATTAGCAAATATGTAAAATATTTACTTTCTTAAATTTCACTTGACCGACACATGGATAAAATGATGAGGCCCTAGCAATCTAAATTTTACATAGGACGGAAGAGTACCTAGCGTACTTACAAGTAGATCTTAAGCAGAGCTTTTAAAAGTGCTCATTTTACCTTCAATATCCTACACGTACACATGCGTTATGCACAGGTTGTTCGTCGCAAGCCGAGCGGAAGTCTTCATGTTACACCTGCGGTGTTACTTAGGGATCAGGGCCGACCTGCAAAGAAGATCTAGCGCTGGCTTGTAAGAGGATCACATCAAGTTCATTCACGGTTAATTACAACTTTTCCGAAGCGCTGCTGAAGTTTCACTTCAAGCGTATTCCTCCCCTGTATGCAAACAAAGCTTAACCGAGTCTAGAAAATTACACCAGAGGGACAACGCACCCCATTCGTGCGCAGTCAGTGTGATAACATATTTCATAGGAACTATTTATTACAAGGGCATTACAAATACACCTATTCTTTCTCTTTTTTGTTAATATTAACTATAAATTAAAGATTATAATTAAGGACCTGCAAAATTCGCGTTATTTTCTGGAAGCACGCTATAATCCATCGTCTTATACGTATTCGGATTGGTGCCACTTATTTATTGACTTCTGCATCAGTGAGGATACATTTTAACTTTTGACTTGGTTGGGTGTGATTGGACCAGCCTTTCATTAGTGGTTTCCTACTGGCCGAAAGCCATCCAGGGCGCGCCCGAACAAACTATAATCCAATGACAAACGCATTACAAAAGTCTGTTCTGAAATAATAACGCAAATTCTGCACGTCTCTAATTATAATCTCTATATAGAATATAAGTAGGGACATTTATGGCCATGCTACACTTCTATATCCTACGTCCACAACCACGACTTCCTTTGGTTATAGCGCGCGTTTCTATGTGAGAAGACATGCTCTTATTTGACTGAGCCAATCGTAATAAAGTAGTCCGGTTTTGAACGTTCATTATTCGTGGACAGACACTTGAGGCACGGGACATATAATATCATCCATCCACGAAAGTGAACATGAAGAAAAGTGTTTTGGAGTACAACTGGTCTTGAAATATTTTCACTAGAAACACCAGTCCCTAAATACAAGTAACAAATAATTCTAACATAAAATAAGCCCCTTTGTGTCAAAACAAGTATGACGCGTTTGTGATACATGACATATTTAGTAAACATCCATAGTCACATGGCACATGGGTTAAATTTTCAAATGTTTGATTATGGAACGAAGATAAAATTGTGTATAGACTGTGGTTTGGACTGCGAGATGGCATCTAGGCTCGACCACTTATAGGAACGCCGTTTGACTATTGAAATTTCACGCGGTTTGAGGCCCAAAGCTTTAATTTCACCGCAAAGAAGTTGCACTGGCTGCGGTAACGGACACTCCTGTGTAAAGGGATAAAGTGGAATGACAATTTAAGTATCACTGTTTGAATTTATTTTCTTAATTTTCTGGAAATGTGCCGTTAAAAATATGCTGCACAGTACTTTCAGATTTTTTTTCGAAAAAGAACTTTTAGTTAATTCCACAGAACCTCTCCGTAAATTTTTGTACAGCTGCTTAAAAATAAATAACGAAAAATAGCTAACAATTTTGCTATGCGTGTGTCCCACTGTGTATAATACAGAACTGTAAAAATTTTTAAAAATATTATAGCTAAAGGAGCGAGTTTAGAGCTCAGAAAAAAAGTTTCCTACCTGTGTGTCTCAGTATTTACCTGCCACCGTCGGATTACTAAATAATGTATTACTTCGGCATTTGTATAGTAGTGAGATAAGCAAATTTTCCGTATTTTTAATTTGCGGAGCTCAGATAAGTTTTTCGTCATTGCGAACTCCGTTTCCGTAAATTTTATGTACTGTACATTTCCGTTTAAAAATCCCTAAATGTACAGGAAATATTTTACACATTGTTGGAGCGCGGGACGATCCCCAGATCCCACTGGAGCAGGGGTTCCCAAACTTTAGTTTACTGTCATTTATCACGCCTCCTTTCTGCAAAAAAAAAAGTACCCCTCCCCCCCCCTCGCCCATGTCAAAACTTCATTGTTATAAGGGTAAAACAAAAACGAATAAAAGTCTCAAAGGTTTTATTTAATCATTAAATTTTAATGCATATTGAACACAAATGGTGGTGAACAAATCAATCAATGAGATGGATGAGCTTGCATATTTTTAACACGATTCCTAATTCTTGGTTGAATAGAAGAAATTGCACAAAGTAAATCCCTGGCAATATCAAGTTTGCTTCTATACTTTGGCGCCCGTGTGCCCCCCTTAGCATGTCGTCACGCCTCCCTTGCCAACCCCCCCCCCCCCCCTTTTCTAAAATCAATTTACTAGAGGTTCTTTGCGGTGACCAGTCCATTGAGCTTGGTATCTTGCTATCAGGAGTGGGAACTCCGCATGCTGGAGAAGACGTTGAGGGTGTCCTACCCCTGACAGGTCGACACAGTGAGCTCCGAGACAGTAGTGTTATCAACTTATCAGATTTTCCACTAAATGTTGCCAAATTTAAAAACATTTAACGGAGAAATACTTTTTTCAGTGTGCAACGTAATTTTTAGCAGAGCATAGTACGGTTTCAGAAATCAGATTTCTACACGCCAAAGTTCAAAAACTGTTGCAAATTTGTTACTTAAAATAGAGTGGAAAAATACAAAATGTATTATTGTGGTAAAACTACTTTCTTGTTGTAAATTCAACCATTTTTAACGCGCTTCTCTTTTGAAACACCATGTTTAAAACGTTTCCTATGATTTTTGGCATTTTTCCTTTATTTGGCGGGAACTAAGCGGATTTTCGAAATTTCAATTATCCACGCTATTGGACCGACAATAGAGGTAACGGCATCTACTCGGTTGGGACATAGGTGCATGTAAGCTGATGTAATATTAACGTTTTATGGGCGTTACGTCAAAAGCAAGGAATTATTAAGTCTTATCATTTCACAGTAATTTTAAACGATCCCTGGTTTGCCAGTGTTAAGATTCCTGTCATTGTTCTTTTTTTTTTATCTGGGAGAATATAGAATCTGAATTAAGAGAAAAGTAAGGCATGTGTTTCAAAATTTTTAAATTAAGTGTGAATCGTATTGAATTCGAAGGCTTGCAGGTCGCAGAAGGCAATGAAGTCGGTGTGATGCTCCAGACAACACTAATGAGACAGGGTGGTGATGGATCGTGGAGAAATGGCCGAAGTTACTTCCAGAGAAAGCCAGCACTGGAAGGAGTCTTCGCCTGGACTCCAGCGCTCTGGACGATCGTCGTGGCGGGATCAGAAACGGTGCAAGCTGGAGCATAGGATATTACCTTCGGAAGAGTGGATCGTGTTTCCGCACAATCAGCTCCAATGTTCTTCCTTTCTTAAGTGCTGGCATTGCAGACGACGAAGGGAAGACAATGAAAGATTGAAGTGAAATTGAAGTGCAGCGACGCAAACAGCAGGATACCATCCCTCATCGCCGCCCCCTATACACTTCGCGTTGAGATCTGTTGTTTCTATTTCTCTTCTGCTGTCGCGTTCATCTCGTCTGATGCCCGTGTTTCATAGACGGTATCTATTTTGTCCACGCGCTTTCTTACTTTGTATTTATTTTTGCTATGTCGTTCCGTGTTTGGCGACTGCAGACAACCTGTTTTGACATGGAGCGTTTTCTTTCCTTCTGTTATGTGTAGGTATATTCTTCTATTATTTTAACTGCTGGAATTATATTGGATTAACTCAAGCCCGTGGTTCCATTACGACTGGTGGACAAAGAGTTCCACGAGTTCAATTGTTGACAAAGCTAGGCTTTACTATTACACGATTAATCATTGATCATACTATTTCATTCGTAAGATCATGTTTTTCCTTTTGTATACTGTAGGTTGCACATTATTCACTGCAATTTTTCTTGTTGTGTTATTTTACCTGGCTCTAAATTCTGCTGAGAGTTCAAAGCAACACGTGGTAGAATAACAATGGCTACAATAATTTAAAAGCGTGTTAAGTCTATATTTACCACCACATGAATTCAGAAGCCTTCACCGATCACTACGGACTCATATTCTTCGCGAAAATATTTCAAGACCAGTTATACAGCAAAATTATTTTTTTCGTATTTACTTTTGTGGTTGGATGATTTTAAATATCACGTGCATCAAGAGTGTCTGTCTGCTAATCATAGACGTTCAGTGTCGAGGTA
This sequence comes from Dryococelus australis, assembly GCA_029891345.1. Lineage (NCBI taxonomy): Eukaryota > Metazoa > Arthropoda > Insecta > Phasmatodea > Phasmatidae > Dryococelus > Dryococelus australis. The sequence goes on from CM056995.1 coordinate 60,661,463, forward strand.
CTTTACTACGATTGGCCCAGGCAAATAGGAACATGTCCTCTCGTAGACACGCGGCCAACAACCGAAGGAAATTATGGTTGTGGACGTAGGAGACTGAAGTCTAACATGACCATAAATATTTTCGCGGAAAACACCTGTCCCTGTCGATTGCCTATTAAACACTCTGAATGCAGTGCTTGTCCGAAACTGACTTTTACACGTGTATATCGATTATTCCTTACAACCATGCTCCTTTGAAAAGCTTAAACTCCTCATTCATTGTTTCACCATTTGACAGGAAACACATCCGTCACGTCCAAGGTTTTGTTCCTTTGCTCATATAGGTTCTTGCAGGGCAACATCAGCAGGATAAAAGGGAGCTGTCGAGTGACGTTTTATGAATTGAGTCTTTCACAGGGTCACCTATGTCAAGCATGAGTACTTGACATTAAGGCGCCTCCGTAGTAGTAATATATGTTTCATTATAAGCAGTTGTGCCAATTCTAGTTAAAAAAACACACGGAATATTTCAAAGTATAGCTTGTTTCCAGGACAGAAATGAATGTTGATATTTTGGTTATTGAAACATAATGTAGTCATTGAGAAGTGACAGGGTCAGCGAAAATCGCTGCAAGTAGAACCTTGTTTGCGATATTTATTATTCTGTAAAACAGTGTTTCAAACTATAGTGACAATGCGGTATCTTTTTTTAACATATTGCTGTATTAAAACCCCATGATCACCGCTTAAAATTCCGAGGAAACATAACATGTGTGATGCTTGTTTATGTTATCTTCCATCACCGTCGAACGTGTTCCATGAGGGGTTTAAAATTTTTGACTAGGCAGAATCATTTACACCAGATGAAGGCTGTTCACGGTAAAATGAGTACTTTGGAAATAAACCTTTAAAAAAATCACTGTGCATTACTACATACTGTTATTCTACAGTAAACACTGACATGCGGCGTCTTAGTTTAGTTGATAACATATAAGAATAAAATAGTTCTAAAACTTAGGTTTTTTTTAAAGTTAATATTGCTCACAATATTACGAACCCAAAGGTACTAAATTTAATTGTTCATGAAATATCTCTGATAAATAAAATTTTAAATTAGTAAAGAAGTGAAAGTTAATTACAACATTCCTTAAATGGACTGCATGGGAAAACGAAACCAGTATAGAATTATAACAATTATTTTCCAGTAACAATTCAAATTAGATTCTCCAAGTAAAACAATTTGACAGTGTGGCGCGTTTTCAAACACATTCAATATTATTTGATAAAATTTGTTGGAAGGAAAAATTTTATGACCACGTTTCGTCTCCAAATTTTGTTATCAAATATAGTTGAAGGCGGAAATGTGGCTGGGTAACAAGGGCTTCATACCCACGATGGCATGAATTTGCATATTATTAACATATATAAGTATCTCTAAAACTCCAGAGTTTCCATGTCATGAACGGTCGATTGCAATGTCAATTTTACACGTAGAGGAAGGATAACAATGGGAAGGAAAATAGTTTCTAAGCAGGACTTTCAAAAGTTTCTATGGTGTATGATGACGGTTAAGAGTGGGATGGACCCCTGCCTTTTTATCGTGAAATAGCTGTTTGCATGAATATGCGTGTATCGGTAAATAAATGTTCTGGAAATACGACTTTTTGTCAGAAAAAAAAATCTCTACCCCCTATTGTTATACTTTTATCATTATTAAGTGTTTTCTAGGAGAAAAAAAAAGTTCAAATATCGCATATTTGAAGCTTGCCTATGCAGTTTCCTTAAGCGGCAAGGGCAAAGTACAAAGGTAAGGAGGTAGTTTAATCTGTGGATTTTCATCGCGTGTAATAGAACCCCTAGGTTACAAATCTAATTTAGATAGTACAGCGTCACTGTATATTTTTACGAGTAAAAAATGCAGACATTGAATTTTGTCTTAGCTCAGTCAAATATCGCCGTAGTTTTAATTTGATGCATCCCAGACATCAATCTAAAAAAAAAAAACCATGTTCTTCTAGCCATTCATGTCGTCTGCGCTGGTAGCGGTTGCACAACTAACTCCTTTCTGACTCCAAATGTTGCTCCTGACGCTACTGTACTGTCCATTATTCGACTTCTAACTGCCGCGGCGAACTAGCGAGTCTCCGCAGCTGAAAACGTTTCCCGGGGCGGGATTTTCGCTCGCTTTTCTGCTTATTGGAAGCCGCTTTACGTCTTGGAAACAATCAGCCGGGGGGGGGGGGGATGTTACCGCGGCCGATCAAAATATCGTGTAAACTCCACATTTCTTGTGTGAAGAGATATGGGCGGCTCTTAACAGCGAGGTCTTGCGAGCCGATGAGGGTGATTGAAGTGAGCATGCAGCGGCTCCGGAACGAAGGGGCGGGGGAAACGGGAGATCCCCGAGAAAACCCGCCGAACAATCTCAACGTCCTCCTCAATTAATTATTATAGGCTGTTCACGAAAATATGAGCACTTTTGAAAGCCCTGCTTATTATATACTTGTATGCACGTTGTGTATTCTTCCACCTTAAGTAAAATTATCATTGCCATGGACCTCATCACTTTATTCATGCGTCGGTCAAGTGAAACTGTGAAATTATTACGAAAGCAAACATTTTATAAATATGCTAACTGGAGGCAGCTAACGAAATATAAAAAAATGGCCGGCAAATACCGGGATTATGTTACGTTCCCGCACTCCGCGCTGGGGTTCATGCATCATTCTCTGCCCTCAGCCCGAGGTATGATCAACGTAGGATCCTCGCGGGGGGCCATGCTGCATTAGTCATCCCGCCCTGAGAGTGCACGCGTCTACGTGCCGCCCGGGAAAAATGAAATCCTGATAAGCAATTTAAACTTTTCGGTTCAAAGCAGGTCGGCGAAAGAAGGGAAAGGGCGGGAATTTCAGAGAGGGGATTGCTCAGAGGCATGGAAAAAATTGTGGAAAAAGTGCTTTTGACGTTCTCGGAACAGAACCTCGATATACTGGAAGTGCACATCGTACAAACTGGCGTGTACTCGGACTTACATTGTACACTAGATATAACTCTCCTTTCATTTTTTATTTAACTCCAGAATGTTACAACACGCCCGAGAGATCTTTAATAACTTTGTCTCAGGGAAGGAAATTCTTTTATTTGTTAAAAAATATAACCTCCTCGAAGTTACGTGACATAGAAGAAAAAAATACCTGGCTTTTATTATTTTTTCGTTTTTGTTTTTGCAGAAGTGCGCAGTTGGGTGTTGCGTTCGAAGTTCTCCTAACTCAACTTTGTTACAGTGAAGTTCCTCTCATACAAAAAACACAGAGAAAAAATTGTTCCCCCTTTACTGAACGATAAGCTTAATAAAAGTACGACGTATCATAAATATAAAATAACAATACAGCGAAACTTAATCAGAATTGACACATTCATCTGTATTGCAAAATAATTCTCATAATTTTCGCGTACATACAAGGCTGCAGTGTTTCCATGAAACATCGCACAACCGTTTATATAAATTATGCATTAATTACTTGCAGAAAAAAAGTATGTATGCATGTATGTATGTGTATGTCATCACTGCCTGCGTGGCAATTACTTTAAAATTATTATTATTGTTACAATTCTTTGGAGTAATAAGTATGTTTAGACGGTAATTTTTTATTTGTAATTGAAAATATTTTATTTATTAGTAGGCACGCCTGAATTTAGTGAAAAGATTTCCTCGCAAGCTAGTATCCAATAACGTATCTCAAGGCCTGCAGTTCTGCTTTGGCAATTGGCAGGGAAAAGGTATATTCGCGTTTTAAACAACCCATATCAAACTGCACTGAAAGAATAGATTTGTTAGTGGCTACAAGAACTGGTTGGTTGATGCTTTGCAAGGCGAAATTTTGTTGCTGGTAAAAAACTGATCGTGGTGCCCAATAACACGTAGATTGACAAGTACCAACGGTATTTAGTGTTCAGTAACATATTTGTTTACTAACCATAATTTGTTTGGCTGCCACCAGAACGTTTATTTGCCAGCAATAGCATTAATGTCATCCACAGCAATAGAATTTTGTTGCGACTGCAAAACGACATCCATAATATTCTGCGCGTGCGCTCTGGCTGGCATACTCGAAGTGGCCGCCTTCTGTCGGGCCACGACGCCATATCTGTCCGTGATCGTTTCTTTGCGTCAGGTTACTAACTAATTAAGGGGGATAATCTCAGGAACATCGTTTATATAATTACTTGTTTTCCAAATAAGTAAATGTTACACGTAAATGGATCCAGAAAATTAACTTTCCGCGAGGCGAAGGGTGCAGGCCTTGCCGTGAGTGCCGCATACTTGGTTATCTATATGCTCCAGAGAGTGCAGCAACGTCGAACTAGGTGGCGAAACGGCGACACGCTGAGCTCACATGTGAGAGGTCCTGGCTTTGAGTCCCGTTCCTGACAATATTTAGCTTGGTTTGTAATTGTTGGTGACTACCAAAGTCATTTTGTAGTTTGCCAATCAACACTGGATTGACAAATGACTTTTGTTGGTGTTACAAAATATTTGGGATGTCCATATTGACAAAAGAATTTTGCGGCCGCCAACAAAATTCTATTGGTCATCACAAAACCGTTTCTTCAACGTGCTCCATTCGGAATCAGTAGAAAAAGAAAACGCCTAAACTCTTCAGTTAAAGGAAATCCACTAATTCAAAGAATAGAAAATAAGTTATTTACGGTCGATTTTTAAGTAAACACAAGGATGAAAAAACAGTGTCTTATGGAGTGAAATAAATAAATAAAGTGCAAAATATTTGTCACAAAACCAAATTATTACGCGCAAAAACAATTTTGGAAGTTGTTGGCCCAGCAGCCCAAAATGCAACACATACTCATAACTCTATTGGCTGTCGTCTTACCAATTCTGCTGCATCTCCACCATACGATTCCCTCTCACATGTTGAATAGTAATAGAAACATAAAACGGCGAAAGGCCACAAGTTTCGTAACGTGAAAGTACTTTATGCTGTTCCTAATATACACATAATCTGCACTCGTACATGTTTTTGTAAGGCACGAAAGTCGATCTATGTTAAGTTCTTTTCCTTCAGTTTTTGTGTTTTAAAAGAGGATAATAGTGGTTTTAACTATGTTGTCGGTGTAGTCTTGTATATGCCATTTTGCAACGCAATGAGATTTTACAAAATGAAACAGTTATTTTGAAGCGACAGATTGAATAGTAATAACTATGCTAATTAGAAGGTGCAATGTTAAAACCAATTCATTCTCTTTTAGAATCTACCGTTTCATCATTATTTAATTTCTGAGTTGTCACTTTGCCAGAAATCAAACTTTTGTTCGTGAAAATCTACGTTTCTTATCTAATCATCTCGCTGTAGAAATACTAAAAATATTACTGATCTATCTGTCACTAAAATTAACAGTTTAAATCTGTAGTATCTCGTTGCATTGTAAAATGGCGGATATTTAGGGCCACCTGTTCTTCGCGAAAAGACTACTTGTAAGTTACTACAAAAAATAGAGCTCGTGTCCACTTTCGTGATTGGATGATTTTATCTGTCACGCATTTTTGGTGTCTTCTCGCGAATCGCGGACACTCAGTATAGGAGTTACATATTTATAATTTGACCCAATCAGGCAAAGAAATGTCTCCCCACAAAGACACGTGGCCAATAACTAGGGACCTACAAAATTCGCGTTATTTTCTCGCAGCACACTATAATTCATCGTCCTATAAGTACCCGGGTTGGTGCCATTTGTTTATTGGCTTCTGAATCAGTGAGGACACGTTTTCTCTTTTGACTTGGACTTGATTGGGCGAGCCTTTCGTTAGTGGTTTTCTATTGGCCAAACGCCGCCCAGGGCGTGCCCAAACAAACACATAATCCAGTGGCAAACGCAATACAAAAGCACAAGTGTTTGAAGTCTAGTCTGTCCGGAAACAATAACGCGAATTCTGCACGTCTCTACCAATAACCAAAGGAAAACCTACACATATACCACAGAGAATTGAAGTCTAGCCATAGTGTAGTTCATTTTCCGGAAAACAGGTGGCCCTACGGAAACTAGTGAACTTTGATGACCTTGTAAATCGAAACTACTATATTTACCTTGTTAAGCATACAATCTTGACTAAACTAAACGTATATTGACTTTCAAACCTTGCAGAATGTGTGTATGTATCTCCCTACAGCATGAAATACTTTCGCATCACGAAAATAACCGCCATTTGTCATCATATTGTGTTGTTCAGTATTGACTGGTCACGGTAAATTGAGCACTTTTGAAACCCTAGTTACTTTTTCCTTTCAGCCATATTTTATCCTTTAACCACCTTTTTAAATCCATAGCACTATGCAAGTAATAAACACAGAATTTATATTCCACCGCACTCGGGAGTTAATGTCTAAGGGTAAAATAAAATATATTTATTGACTATTATTCCAAATGAGAAGTCTTTCAAAAGCGCTCACTTTACCGTGAATAGCTTATACCCATAATACGAGTGCTCATTTGGCAGTGGTACGACTGTCCGTGAGAGATACACCATGCTTTACTTTAATTATGTATAGGTACAGCAAGTTTCTGCAAAAAAAAATTGGAGCACACAGTATACTTCAATACTACACATACACTTCGGCTTATGGTGTCGATCCGCATTTGACCGAGCCACTCAGGATTCCGTAACTCCGACACTGAACCATCGTGATTAGAGTGCACAAAGCAAACACAGACCAGAATATGATTCAGCCAATCTAATAAGCTACACGACTCTACAGTGCTTTGAATGTTATCTTGTCGCGAAATATCACTGTCCCTAGTTAGGCTATATTATTCGATCCCAAACACATCCACGAATTTTTCGTAGACAATTATTTTTTGTGGCAAAATAAATCGTACCTAACTGATATCACATAGGAATGGTCTGTATTTTTATCCTGGAGCTTATTTACTAACTAACTATAAATAACGTATTTTCTACTGTTTGAATTGGTGAAGTTCTTTTAACTAATGAATCAGTAGTATTTTTCTACAGATTCTGGTTGGAGCTCTTTTAACTGGAAATCATTAATAGAAATTAACTGAATCCGATTAGAAGTGTACGGCATTGTGCATTTTTGAGCCTCAGCTTTCTGTTGATTGGCTCTATTGCTCCAGTGCGTAGTCGATTCCACCTCAGCCCATGCGGCATGGGATTCGTTGCTTGTTACCTTACATGTCTCTTATTGGCTGAGAGTTCACCTGGGCGTGTCCAGTTAACCGTGATAAAATCGTAAACAAGACAGAATTTTACGTGCCTTTGATGTCTACCTTGTCGTAAAATAAATTCGCGAAATTTTCCGGTCCCTAATTATTGGCCGCGTGTCTTTATGAGAACAAACTGTGGTATTTATAACTGGGCGAGTTATAAATATGTTTTTCCGGTACTGAAAGTTGGTGCTTAGTGGGGTGGCAACTAGGATGTGTAGAAACGTGAAAAATGGGTCAAAGCTGAAGTGTGGTGAAATAAAACCAAACAAAAAACTGTATTCGCGATAGTTATATTGTAATTACCTAAAATAGTATTATGTAGCTGCTACCCTCAAACTTGATTACAGAACTGTTCACTACTAGCTACAGAGCATTCTGTTAGTAATTACAATAGCGACTGTTGTAGGAACAATCAAAATATTGTTGAATTGGTTCTGTAGAAACACACTGCTCTGATGTAGCAATCATACGTAGTTACAGGAGCAAATACATTCGCAGACAAGAGTACAACAAACAGTTCTGTTGATATTACTAACTACAGTTAACAATATTAAAATACAATACACAACCTATCAAATTGCCGTCCCTATTTTAACAGTCCACACAATGCATACGACAATATTTTATTCTCAGCAAATGTAGCATTAACAAACCTAATAAATTAAAAATCTATTAACATTCCCGGAAAATTGTGAAACTCTATTTTGAATTTATGTTCGCACATTCTTAATAACTTCCAAATATAGTAACTAGAGTGTTAATCATTGTACTGGTGAAAATATTCGTAATTATAAAGACTCATTTTGTAGTTGAATTATTCCGTGACAATAATGTAATAATACTTTAATCCTTTCATGCTTTTCACATTGTAATATGACTTCACAAATATATAGTCTAACTACGATAATGCGATTTTTTTTAAATATTGTCTGTTTTATTATAAAAGTGACAGCTGAGTGAAATTTAGGGATAACAGAAATTAAAAATTTTTAATGCGTAGTATTTACGATGGTTTCGTGTATATAGTCAGAGTAATGTTTGATTTTTCCGTATTCAAATTCAAGGCAGCCAGAAGTACTGTAGGCTGCAGTAAATTATGTGCAACTGAGAGCAGTTTTAAACGTTTCCGCTGGGAATCACCTGTCCTCGGATTATAATCCGTTCAAGTTCACCGTATCACCGCACAGTCCCTTTATCACCGCTGGATTCACGTCTGTCAGTTTGCAAGTATGAATGTTGCGATTACGAGCGCGGGATTCCCTCCGCTAAGGCTTGTCAGATAAATCATGCCGTCCCACATCAGTTGATTGGCAACAGATTGCTGGCTCCGCCGATACGCGATTCGCTTTTCCCCTTTCCCTATTGTGTGCTCGGAACAATTTGGAAACACTGAAAAGACGCTTCCCGTGAAACACGAAACAAAACTCGTCGGCCGCCTTCCGAAATGAATAATACAGTCAAAACTGACGCGAAGTGCAGTTGCATGGTACACTGGAATACACGGTTGTTTGAACTACAAATTATTTGTTTTCAAAAGTAGTTACTGCGCATTAAGTCTTTTGTTGTACGAACATACATTATTTGCCTGCGAAAAATCTGCTAATGTGTCACCCAGTCATGAAAGTTTCAGGAAATCAGAGAGTTTACGGTTGTTATGGACGAACACATTAAGACTTTTACTTTCAGAATGTCACCAAGTATGAAAATATATGCACTAATAGATACGTAAGTTCGTTAAAAATTACTCATTTATGTAAGATTGTGTAAGTATAACACATTTAAGTTTTTTAAATATTGCAAAAAATGTAATCTGTAGGAAATGTATGACAAGAAAATTTTCAACGGCATAATTTTTTTATAAAAACACCCGGATATATATTTGTAAGCCTGTATCATATGCATATGATACATACTATATTATATATATATGTGTGTGTGTGTGTGTGTGTGTGTGTGCATGTACACCCGGAAACTCGTACGAACACACTATTTCTCTCACAATGAGTCCACTTTAAATATTTTTTGACAATTTCGTACAATAAACATGCAAAAATACTGTAATTTTTCATTTGTTTCATTCATTCTTGAATCCGTTTCAGCTTCTTCATTGACTCACAAACTAACAGAGTCCCTAATATGTTACGTCACGGTAGATATAGGCACGCAACCAAAAATATATTAACTGCAGTAAATAGTTTCATATAGTACACTGAAATTGTCTATAGGGTTTGCCCCAAATATAAAATATCAATTTTTTCCGCGTTCGAGATCATTAAAAACTCGAAATAGCAACCATTCAGCAATATTTGGAGATTGCGATCGTCAAGAGCCATCATATAATATACGATGGCTATATTTTAGCTTATAAAACCAACATCTCTGGAACAGATAAACCGATCGTTTCCAGAATACTACGTTATACAGATTGCATTAAACTTTAATGGTCTTGAGATAACTCGGAAACAAATCCTAGAAACTGTATCTCCCCGAATTATAGTTGTTGAGTCATAACTTTGGATCCAGATAACCCATTCAATTGAACTATTGTAAAAGCAAACTGCACACATCCCAAAATTTTCTGGGTACTACCGTTTACAAAACATTTGATAGGAATCAGTGAAGTTTATATTTTTCCTTCGAAAAATATATAATTGTTACAACAAATTGTTTGGTTTAAAATATGAAAATAACTTGAGACAGTGTACCTTATGATTTATTAAATATAACAAATTTAATCAAAGAAGCCTATTAAGGTTATTGTATGGTTTCCATCGGAGTAAATTTTGCAACTGGGTGATAATTCAGCGAGAATAAAACTCTGTGCCAATAACACACTCGAAATAAAGCAATAACCGAATCCCATAATTAGCGACACTAGAAAATCTGGAAAAAATTTTGACCCGTCGTATCTTCCAAAACACTGTTGAGTCCTGATACTTTGAAGATTCTATGATGAATTCGTTTTACTCGGTTGGACGCTTTGCTGACTAATCATAAATGCTCAGTCTCAGAAAGCCAGAATTCTCATTAGCCTAGATAAATAGAAAAGTAGCGTCATACACACACGGCAGCCAGTAATGAAAGAAAATCTTCTGGCGTGTGCACGATACGTTGTAACCTAGGAAACAGTCAACATTTCCCACGATAGACCGTCGTTTCTACCAATTATACATTTCCTGAGGTTAACGTGGTTATTCACTAAGGCAGCGGAAAATATACGAACACAGTGCTGTGACGTGTAATGTGCAAGCCATTGAACCGCACAATTTCCGTGTCCCTAGTGGTCGTATAAATATAGCTGACCAACTTTTGGAATCGAAATTTCTCATCTTACCAACTAAGTAAAATGTAAATATAATAATTTTATACTGCGTATTATTGTCGAATATCAGGAATATCTCTTACATTAAATGAACAATATTTTCGTATTTTAAAGTTTTGCATTTAATCATTTGTTTTGTTTACCTTTATGAACGGTAAAGAATGCACTATATCAAATGTGTTTAAAGGAGGGGTCACGGTGGCTGAGCGGTCAGCCTGCTCGCCTCCCAGCAAAACGCCCCGGGTTCAATACCCTGCTTGGTCACTCCGGATTTTCGCATGTGGGAATCGTGCCGGACGATGCCGCTTGGTCGACGGGTTTTCTCAGGGATATCCCGTTTCCCCTGCCCCCCCCCCATTCCGGCGCTGATCCACACTCACTTCAATCACCCTCATCGGCTCTCAAGACCTCGATGTTAAGAGACGCCCAAATCTCTTCACTCACAATTTAAATAATTACGTCTTTGGTGTTCAGAAATTAGAAATTTCGTTTATGTTTGTGAGCCAGTATTTTCATCCAGAGAGTAGGTTTCATCTGGTATCTGTATTTTTTTCCAAATTCCTCAAGTAATCTTACTCGATGGTCCTGAAATTTGTAATCTTTGATTTACGTTATTATTAGAGACCTGAGAAATTCGCGAGTTCAATGACCTGTAGTCTAGACTTCAAAGTATTATATACTCTCATACAGATATCAACTATTTATTGGTTGATTGCTGTGGTAGTAAAAGGTGTTGGTTGGGAGCACAACATATTGCATGTTTGTTATTGGCCCATTTAACTCCAGGAGGTGCCAAACAACACGTCGGCCAATTACAAACGTAACATGAACGTACACATGTGTGAACTACAACTTATCTAGAAATGAACCCGTGAAATTCTCGGATCTCTAGTTATGATTCAGTGTGTTTGGATCATTGATGTTAAAAACAAGAGTAATTTGGTGTGATCAAAGAGTTTATTCTGAGTTTTTTTTTTTTTTTTTTTTTTTTCCATCATTAAGAGCTGTAAGTTTTTTTTACAGTGTACAGTGTATTTCTGATTTCATCCAATCGTTTCTACTTCAGAATGAACCCGTGACATTTGCTGATATGCAGTCGGACTGACATCAAAAATAAGAAGCACCCTATTTAAATAGCCAACAGAGAGGACTACCTCTTTTTTCACGAAAAGATCCGAGCGCAAGATAGGCTTCAAATTTTTACGTGCAAGATTGCAAATTACCTTTGGCTTTAGTTTGAGTGCCTGTGTGAGAAGAATTTTCTACTCGACTGGGCCAATGGAAATAAAGGTATCCTGACACTACGTTCGTGATCGGATGGCAGACACTTAAGACGAATGCGAGTTAAAATCATCCGACCGCGGTACTGGATATGTACTAACCTGTTTTAATGTTTTAAAGATAAACTAGTCGTGGAATCTTTTCACAAAAAAAAAACGGTGACCACTGTTTTAGAACCGCCCTGCACGCCTCTGAGCTAATACCAGACTTGCAAGGAAACACCTTGCGAATCCCATAACTGCCAGGTGTGGGGCAACAACCAATGAACACACAGCTGAGGCTCCAGTATGCAGCGAACTAGGAGTCTAGCCTACAGGTCATTGAACCGTGTCAAATGTGCCTTTTGCCTACTCGACATATATGGTCCAAATGCATTCAAATCCCCTTGGCACCACGGTGCTTATTGCACCGAGATAATGGTTTTGTTGTATCAAACAAGATTTGTTTGGTGCAACCAAATTATTTGTTTGTATAGGAGCAATGAAATATTTTGTTGCTGAAACCAAATTATTTTGTGGTCCTCCTCATTTGGTTGCCTCAAACTGTAAGATTTGGTTGGTGAAACTAAAGATTTGTTTGTCTTCACGTACATCAAATAGTTTGGGCCGATATAAAAAAATCTGACAAGTTCAGCCGAGTTTCGGACCTAGATTACCCGCGTCCCAGTGCTACGCCTGAGTAATCTCAGCTAATGTGACAACTGATGACGTAGGAAAGCTTTTAATCTGGTATACTGCAAATACTGGGCAACGCGTGCAAACAAATATTTCATGTTTTACAGCTTCACTTGTCATTTTCTTGTTGCATTGATTTATTAATGTGTTTATGCAATTGTAAAGCATCAATAGATGCGCTAACAAACACGGTTACTATCCTGATTGTCACAAAAAATACAAACAAACTCTCGAGCTGTATTTTCGAACGATCGCGAGCAAACGAATGGCCAAACAAATATATACATTTCATTCAACAAAATATTTAGTTGACAGATTAATTTTTTTTTTGGCCCAACACTGAGATTTTGTTTATTCAACCATATTTTTGTTAGACTAATAAAAGTAATTTTATTGCTTTTGGAATTTTTTTTGCTCGACATTATATTTTGTTAGTTCAACTAAATATATATTTGGCCCTATACAAACAAATATTTTGTTCGATTTTCTCTCAGTGTGGTTCCTGTTACGTGTACCGCGAATGTACAGCAGTGGACAAGCACCAGATTACCTAGCAACACTTCACCACACGCAACTGATCTCAGTCCATGTGTATACTGAAATTTGCTGCGAGGTTTTTTTTACAGATGTCAGGAGGGGTGCTGCAGCAATCTCCTGTTCGCTGCCGAACGTGCTCTTGACGCTGCTTCGTCGTGAAAGTTTAAGGATGTCGAAGATGCTTGGGAGAGCGTCGTCACAAACACAGATGCATAGCGCCGGGATAGTTGCATCTCCAGCCGTCCTTGAAGAAGCTAGCTATCCATGCGCGGAGCAGTGATTTTCAACTTTCAAGTGTTCTATAAACGCTCCTGCACACTTTCAATGCTGACTGTAAAATGTACAGTACTTCAGCTGGACTATGTATGCAAATATTTCGCGGGGGATAGTTGTTTGCATGCGTATTCCTGTCTCAGTATATAAATACTGTAGGGATAGGATTTTTGTCAGAAAAGGTAAAAACCAATAATCTAATGGCGTAAAGATTCACTTTCATCATAGTAAGTGTATTCAAAGAGAAAACAAAATAGTGAAATGGTACAAAATGTCTAATTTTTAGAGCTTACCTGCGCAGTTATCTTTAGAGGTACGAGAAAATTAGAACTATTAGACTGCAATTAAATATCTAGGCTTTACTCACGTGTAATGATGAGTCCCACTGTTAAAGGCTGTTCACGAGAAAGTGAGCACTTTCGAAATCAACCTTAGGAAAGATTCACTTCTCCTACCTGCATATATTTTAACGGGCTCACTGAGTAACATGCGCCCAGTAAGGTTGGTAATAATGGATGGAAAGTAGTTCCATATCTCAACGTCGAATAAAAAGTGTTAGGTAACAATTTGTAATAACTTAAATTATTACTTCGCTTTCTGTTTTTTAATGCAACGAAGTGTAAAGATGACCAAATTTGACACATTTACTTTTCTAAATTTTCCACATACTCATCTGATCGACGCATGAGTAAAGTGATGAGGCCCATGGCAACGTTAATTATACATAAGGCGGAAGAATACACTACGCGCATACAAGTAGATCTTAAGCAGGTCTTTGAAAAGTGCTCACTTTACCGTGAATAGCCTATACTTATCTACTTTACACAGTACAGCTTGGAACCACGATTGCATATTGGTTAGACTACTCACCTCGTAGCTAGGCGAACCTGGTTCGTATCCCAGGACGATGTCGCTGGTTAGCGGGTTTTCTCGAGGATCTCAACCTTTCCCTGCCCTTTTATTGGGGTGGTGCTCCATACACAGCTCGCATCTCGCTTCGTCCTCATCGGCTCTCAAAATTCCGATGTTCAGAGCCGCCCGAGACTTACCACTCCAATCCTACATTGTAAACAATTATCCCCAGTAAGCTAAACTCTAGTGGAAGTTTCTAACCTATACGTTGTATGCAAATCGTACTACATATCATGTTGAGAGTATGGGAATGTTCAGCGTCACTATTTTACGTTGTTGAAAACTTCCGTATAGAATTATCTCTTTTTCTGACTAAACAGCGGAACACTTCCATGTATGTATGTGAAACATCTTTACCATTCGCATTTTATTATTATAGTTTATTGGCGGTTTCTTCACACCTTTTTTTTTTACTTCGATCTATGAAAATTCGCCGTATTGTACGACGTGTTTGGTAGTTTCCTATATATGACGTGTATAAGAACAGTTTTATACTTGTGTTTACACGAAAGTTCCTTATTTTTAGTTAAATTGGAAATTGTTTAATTTATATATAATCTTAATATAACATTTAATTTATAATGAATATCAATTAAAACAGGGAGAAAATTGGTGCGTTGGTAAGGCATAGTAAGGAATATTTCTTATGCAGTATTGCATTACACTGAGTGCGCATAAACGCGGTCCACTGTCCCTTTAGTGTAATTTTGTAGACTCGATTAAGCTTTGTTTTCGTGAGGCGGAGGAATATCCTGGAAGTAGAACTTTAGCAGGGCCTTAGAAAGGTTGGAGGTAACCGTGAATGGCTTATATACGCATACTCTGGTTCGTCAATTTACGAATAATTACTTAGAGTGTACGACTGCTTGATTGAAGGAAGCCATGTGCAACATAATTCGCTACCTAGGGTTTGGTACAAAAGGCAGAAAAGCAACTTATAGAGGCGTGGCTGAAAAATTTCTTCTGGTGAAGTAGCGATAAACTTTGATTCCAGGTGTGTCCAGGTTAATAACAGCAATGTCAAATTGTTCAGTTCGCCATGATAGTTCCTGTCCCGTCTTCACCATTAGTCTGTCAGCACTAAACGGGGGCAAATATACTGTGTATTACAATAAAGTAATAACATAATTAAGTTTTATTTTCCTATTCGCACACAAATAGAAGAGAATTTGTTCATGCATGTCACGCATGTCGTCGTTTCATAAGGTTGTGTACGAAAGCCCGAATGAGAGATTTACTTTTTAAAATCTGATTTTCGTCAAAACTCATCTTCGGTAAAACTTTGGCTTTAGACCAAGAAAAAAAAAAGAACGGGGAGGAACGATGTTCTTGAAAAGACGGTTCTTCAGTGTGGAAAGTGTCAGCGGAAACGGTAACAATATGTCTTCCACAGAGTAAGTTATCTATTCGGCACGCAATGACGCGAAAGTACAAAGTGTGACTCCAACGCTCTTTAGAACTCTAGCACAGAATGAAACATTTGATATCTACCACATCCACACTCTTTATACGGCAACTTTCAACATGTAGTACAAGACCTTTAAAAAGTTCAGCTGTATATTCGTGGTTAACTTTGACCAATGTGTAACTTTTTTTTCCTCCCAGAATCGCACATCAGAAATTATTTACAGTTTTTATTAATGTAACTCGACAGCCAACACAAAAACTAGAACTAATTTATACTAGCTGATGTTCAACTATTAACATTTAGGCTGCTAGCAAAACCGATTCAGCAACGAAATATCGTTATACAATAATCGAATTTGACAACGTTAAACAGTGTATTGTAGAACGAGTTTTTAGTGTTATTTTGTGGACGCTTTGCCTTCGCTGAGTGAAAGGTTTTGTTGATAAAACAATAAAACTACTTTTACTTCAACCGAATTTATTGTTTGTATAAGGGCAATAAAATATTGTGTTGCTGAAACCAATTTATTTTGTGGTTCATTTTTGGATGCCACAAACTTGCAAGATTTTTTGGAGCAACTAAAGATTTGTATAATCTTACATTCAGAAGTCTGTTGGATTTCAAACCCGCAATTTTCCCACCACGAATAATACGCCTTAGCAACCTATACTAAATTGACTATTTGCGGAGATGGTATGTTCTAACGTAGGACATGTAAGTAACCAAACTTTTTCAATTTCCCAGCTTTACTTTATTGTTTACTGTTGAACTTGTTTCATTGGTAATTGTTGTACTGTAAGGCCAATATGCTACGCACATCGTGTTAACTTGGCCACCGCGTTGGGAAAGTCAATTTCTGTAGTGAGTACACTTACAGTTTAGTTAAACAGTCAATTTCCGTAATGGCAAACAGACTGTACGTGTAGCTTATGTGGAAATTTACTTAAATGTTTTGAGAAATTGAAATAGGTATAGGTGTGAGCCTTTCTTGTATTCTGAATGATGAGTTTTGCAAACCAAGGTGATTGACCATAAAATACCTTTCTTAACTAAAATTACCAATTCCAGCTTCCCCGTAGCTGTACACAAACTTACCACTGGCAGGCAACAGGTACAACAGCTAGATACCACGACATCTCTTCAACTACTTTTCTAAACATCTACTGGAAAAATATTCAAATTGTAAAAATTAAAAAATATATTTATTGCAAATAATCGAAATAAAAATAATTGACGACTGATTAAAAATAGTAATTAAACTATTTAGATTATTTGCATTGATTTGAGTTAATATTCGAACTAGTGTAAGTAGCCGTGATCTAAGTGCCGCCTTGTGATATGGTAGTCCTGGAATGCATATTAAGTTGGTTATTTCCACTAATAATTAAATTGTATTAAAATAACTCCTTTTAAAAAATTTAGATAAAAACAAATGCTCACATCTTTGGGGGGCTGAGATCACTTTTAAATCGGGGGTTGTGGATATCAAATATTATATCGAGTTTATGGTGTCAGTCACAAAATGGTGCGGGCGTAGCGATGTATTCCATTTAATCGTCCATAATAAAAAAATTAATGCTTGAAGAGTTTCTTAATATATTTCTTAACTCACTAATTCCGATGCAGTCGCAGTAGATTAGTAGGAGCAGGAAGCTCAGGAACTCTTCTGGTCAGCAAGAATATTACCTCATTTGGACACACGGGCCATGGTACACCGATATGACTCAAGTCCTTTCAGTACCATATGCAGAAGCGCGGACGGCTAGCTTGAATTTAAGTTTAAACGGAAAAATTACTCACTCAGACTCTCTTCGGTTCTTGATTCCAACGTCCCGTATATTATTTTTAATGGTCTTGCACTGCAACACTCGCGGACTTTCCCTACAAATTCAAAAATAAAATCCTACGAGAGCGCAACACGTATTACACCTCGCCTAGCGCCACCATAAGCCACGCCACGCTATCCTACAAGAAGCGGCTTTAAAAACTGCGTCAATCACCAAGCGGCTACTTTGATTAAAATCAACAAAACTTCTTTGCCCTCGGCAACGGCTCACTACCTTCCAACTAGAATAAACAAACTCTCGTTGTCCCCGGCCTTCTAGATACATAGTCACAATGCAATAAAAGTAAATGAAAAGCGATTGAAAATAATTAACAATTACAATAACATAAATACCCTTATTAAATTACGTAATAAAGAAAAATTATTACTGCCACGAAAATAAAAAAATATATTCGAACACATCAGACGATACATTAAAATTTCCATATATATATATAATAAAATTATCATTGAAATCATGTAGTACGTAGAAAGTATAATAAGTGGTATTTTAACAGGCGTTACAATGCCATTTTCAGGCATCAATATATCCACAACCAAGTACTGTTGCTATTAAAACGGTCGTGAATATTGTAAACAAACTCTCGAGCGTAATTTTTGGTCGAAGGCAATCAAATGACCCGATTATCCTACGTCCAACCATATAATTGTCAGTTATGGACCACACTGCTACTTAATCTACTATAAAAAGTATGGGAAATTTTGAACCGCAGCATATACTTGCGTGCAGAAAAGACTTACAGACCCCGTACAAAATGTCGCCAAGAGTTATATAGTTTCTGGTAGCGTTGTTGTCCTGAATATCGCGTGGCCGTGGGGGAAGATGAACTGAAGCTTCGCTGTTATGTTTTACAAGCCATAACGTGTTCCGGATCCTTCGCCTGGTCCGGGGCGCTGTTCTCACCTGTGCACCGTGAGTAGGCGGAAGACGAGCATTGTCTGGCGCTCACGCCTGTGAGCCGTCTGGACGTATTCCCGGACAGTCACCGAAAGCCACAGACGCGAGCTCAACGAACGCGCCTGAAAAGTATCGAGGCTTCCGAAAGAAAACGATGCCCATTTATTGAATTTTATTTTGTACACCTATCACAAGTTTCCCTTATCTTCATAGCCATTCATAACAGTTTATTTTTATCAAATGAATGTTAAATTTTTCGATACATTGCTCTTTGTCGGTAATAAATAATAATAGTACAGTATTACATTTTCAATTAACAAGATATTGTTAATCCTTATTTTGAAGATGCCACACTCCCTCATAATAAGATCTGTCACCGTCTTACACTGCATTCCAATCATTTGCGAAATGTTTAAACAATCAGCATTCAGCTTGTCTGTAGGAATGTGTTCACGAAATAATACAAATTAGGTGTTTAAAATCTAATTTCTTCTTTTTTCGTTGCAAATTTTGAGCAAATAAGAGTGTAAGGACAAATCACGTTCGTGTGTTCCATGTTTTTATCTTTACCGATGTATGTTATACGAATAAATTACGGCATTTGTACCACAACCACCACAAAAATTATCAACATTGCATTATTAATTTTAATGTATATCTTTATTAGAAACATTCTGACAGCCACTGTCTTTTCGCTATGGATATTGTACAACATTAAAATAAATTTTTTGTACCTAAACTATTTACATTGTAGTTACCTGCCTAACTTTTGTTATTCTATTTACAGTTACTCTCTACAATTGAATGGTGTTAATAGAAATAGATTTAGCCTGATTTTTCATAAAACAATTACATATAATGCTTATGAGAAGGAGACCTAACCTCAATCCTAACAAGCAATCTCCCAGCATTCAACACGAGGCGTGAACAGACAGTCCTTGTCGGCCACGACAGGTAGGCGGGAGGCGTGATGTAAACAGTGGGTCGTTTTAGACGTTTAAGAATGCGGAGTTCGTCCGGAGGCGAGTAGTCTCTAGGCGTGAGTCACGACAACGTGATGATAGCCATCTGGGAATAGCCCCCCTGGTCACCAACTCGTCGCTGCAGTTCGCCGGGCTTGTCCGCATTTACTGAATCACTACAATCGAGTTCCGCAGAAATAAAATAAAACCTCTTTTACATCTCACATTACTTGATTACGTCGTATTTTCGTTGCGAAATCGACAAAAAGAAGTGTGCTAGCGTATTATATAATTTATTTATTGATTCAGTGTGCTAATCTTCTGCTAATTGACGTCGTTTTGGCAGCTCTGTGTGTATTAAAGCAGTTTATTTTCGGATCACCGGGATTGGCTAACTCTACGCAAAATATATATCGTAGCAACTATCCGTGCTCCAAAATTGTACTGCTATTTTTCCTAACATCATTATGAAAATAAACGCGGATAAAATTTAAGTTAAAAAAACTGTGACTTTTTCGTACGTCTTCTAACTGAGTTTTAATGCAACAAGAATTTACTGCAGTTAGTCAAAATGTTTTATTCGTATGAAAGGGCGGGTTTGTTGAAAAAAAAAAAATATATATATATAACAAACAAGTTCGTCACCGTTGATTGTGTGATTTTAACAAATCTCTTGGCAGTGGGTGAGTCAACACATTTGAAACGATGTTCATATACCATACGAGCAAAAACTTATTAATACGGTCTTGTTTTTAAAGTCTCATACAAACACATCCTCAAATTAAACCTTTAGTTTGATAAGCAAGGAGCACGAAATAGAATTTTTGGTAGTTTTTTTTTTTTTTTTTCAGGAGAGTGGTTTTACTCGGCAGAACGATAACTTCTGAAATACACTGGCGGCGCTGAATTTCGAAACACGATAGCCACAAGTATGGTCAGTGGTACAGGTAACAAGTGAAGTCTTGCCACACCCTCCAACACAGCAGGCCAATCACAGGCATTCGTCAATACAGTATGGTGACGAGTGGGCAACAGAACGGAAGTAAAGTACAACAACCCACGAAATGTTCTCCTCTCCAGAGGCACATAAAACCTTTCGCGTCAAGACTTTTGGGAGTAATGATTACAGTGCATAATTCTGCCCAATGTCGAAATTATAATGTTGGGAACTCGTGTAGAGTACGAAATTTGCTCTACTTCGTCTCTAGTGATGGGCGAAATGGAACTAAAACAACTCGAATATTCGATTGTTCTTGGAGTGTTCGAATGGTATTTAAATAAATCATTCGTTTGGAAGTTTTTATTATCCACAACAGATGGCATAGTTGCACTAAAATATTTATGTAATTTTTTAAGGTAATCCGTAACTGATATTTAACTTCTTGTTATTTTTGTATAAAGATAAAACATTTGTTTGCCTTTTGTCTTTATACACAGTTCATGTGAAGCGAAATTTCAACCAACATTCACTTTGTTAAACGAAGAGTCATTTGTTTCCTCACGCGATTGTTCATATATTTTTCCATAAAGTGATGTTTCATTGAGATTCCAATGAAGTGAATAGTAGCTACTGCAATGCTTCAGTTTCTGAAAATAATTGATAGCAATCATTTTATATGCTGTAACTTCTTCGTGAACTACAGAGAGTTTTAACTCAACATAATACTTGAGAATATTTAGTTATCTTTTATAGGAGACCATAGTCTGAATAGAGAGACAATAACCTATAAAAGTATATACAAGTTGATAGGACATCTTTCTCTTTAATGGCTGTGTCTCAGTTTCCAAGGTTTACAGCTCTGGATTACACACCAGAGCGGAAAATAACCAAAAACTTAGTGCATAGTCATTTTGGTGTAATTTACTAGACTTTATTAAGATATGTTCGTATGAAGAGGAGAAATATACTGGAAGTAGAACTTAAGCAGGGCTTCAGAAAAGTTGGAAGTAATCGTGAATATACTATGGGCACTATTCCTGGCCACCACTATGCGCATAGAATTGAAACAATGCTTGAGAAAATGCCGTGGCGAGAATCGAGTCGTAAGGCGGCATTCATAAACATATCCTGAGCACTAGCTTCGTCAAGACAATCTTGTTATGTGTCTTAAGTTGGTATTTACTATTAATGAACAAGGCGGTCTGCGCGAAGGCCATCTTATTTTTGTGTGCCTAAGAGTGAATATTTCTGTTGCATAGCCACTGCTTCAGATTGCAATTTCGAACCACGTCACACAGTCTTCGAGACCTTTTTTAAAGCGACGGATAAGCCCGTCTTTGCCAAGTCCACTGAAGAGATGACTTGTGGCGGATTGTTTTTTAAATGGCGGCCGTTGATTGGATAACTTCACACGTATAAATAATGAAGATTTCGGCAAAATGGCGATAACAAAGGTTTTGTTGTGTTGATATTAACGATTTAATTACGCACATGGGCGAAAATCGACATTTTCCTGCTCTGAGACAGTATTCACAGATCTGGAATTCAAAAGTTACCATTAATTTTTAACGTAATTCCTGTAATATAACTTAAGTACAATGAATTACATTTGCAAAAACGGTTCTCTTTACAATACCTCATTACAGTTATCCGCAACATTTTTCCAAGCAAGGAAGACAATTTCGTTGAACTTCAATGAATTAATGTCAATTTGTTTGTTTATGATCACGTCTTTATGTATAACTTGGAATACTCTCTTCTTCAGTTTACGAATAAAATCGGAAATATAGTATGTCAAGGTGACAAAGCCCCCCCCCCCCCCTTAATTATGTGTGCCTAGCCGCCATGTTTTGTTTGGATTCGAGACTTTGAAGCACGCCTTAGGCTCGTGTTTTACCAAGCCGGAAGTGGTAAAAAATAAGCTATGCTTTGAGCACGCAACCTTCACGAAGATTGCCTTATGTTTAGAATGTGAAACATCTAGCGGAAATGGTACTATCTTGAGTAATAAGATGATATCGACAAAGACTCTCTTAAGCTCAGCCCTGAGGCATGACTATGAATACCACCTATAGAAACGACTTTGCAAAACGAGAAATAAGGAGGAAATGAGTACCTACCGAAGACATCTTTTTTAGGCGATGACCAGCAAAAATGAAAAGGCGTGTACATTACAAATATTTTGCCGTGTTTCTGTTCAACGGTAGGTTTAGCTGAATATGTATTATTTTTCTGTAAGTCGAGAGTACCCTTTCGCGCCAACCAAGATTGTAGGGCTCTGGTGGAATTAATGACTGTTCCGTGTAATGCTTACATTATTAGTGTGCTCGGACACATCAATAGTCCAGATATGTGCAGTAAATCATTATTATTATTGCACACATTTACACTGAAAAACCTCTCAACAACGGAAACTAATTTGCGTAGAGCAATTTGTATGTTAAAGCACTACGTGTCGTTTACTTGACTACACATAGATAAGCGTCCGTGAATACTATATGAGTCCGTATATAACAATAATACCTCACAGATCAACCAATAATGCTATGAGTTTTCATAGACGTTTATTTTTCTGGATAATTCG
The DNA here is from genome assembly GCA_029891345.1 of Dryococelus australis. Taxonomy (NCBI): domain Eukaryota; kingdom Metazoa; phylum Arthropoda; class Insecta; order Phasmatodea; family Phasmatidae; genus Dryococelus; species Dryococelus australis. The sequence goes on from CM056995.1 coordinate 60,684,324, forward strand.
TTTTCGTTAGTTCGGTGCATTGCTTTAACAAATACGATATTTTGTCGCGTTGCTGACGTAGCAAGTTATTGCGGACTGCATAGTAACATCTGTTTTGCTGATAGCTCAATATTCTCTGTAGCGTGATGTTACTTTTTACAATTGAAAGTTTAAAAAAGTATGTTATCTTTTGGTAAGGAAAAAATCTCGCAGGGAATGATAAATCGTAGAAAATCGAAAGTCATGAGTATTATTTGGGTTCATGTGCGTTACGAAATGTTTGCAGCATACGTCATCGGAACCAGATTTTTCGACGTAAAATCATCTAATATATCAAACATTCGGCATGCTTATGGAAAACTTATTATAACGTAATTATTAGTAAAGAAATGAATTTGGCTTGTTACAATTTACACATATGAGTTTCTATCTTCCTTACATAGATATTATTTGTAATATTTGTACCGATGCGTTTCCCACGATACGTTTCGACTCACAATTATAATTCTAAACTGAAACCCCTTTCCTTTACAATTTTCAAGAGGTTGCATAATGCAGGGATAAGAAGGGAAACAATTCGTATCGTGAAAATAACTGTAAAATACAAAATGTGTATAATAAAGAGGCACAGAGAAAAGGTAATTGATGTAAGTATGCTTTTAAACGTGAATAACAACATATTTCAAGCCCATTCGTTCTGAAGTATATACTATATTTTCTGGTGACTAATTGTTCTTTATAAAGAAGTAGAGGAAGGATAATTTAAAGTTAGAAGTTTTTATTTTAGCTTTTTTTTGGGTGAAAAATGATGTGAAGCAAAAATAACTTTCGCGAGAAGTATAATAAATAACTACAATATACGTGTAAACGCAGAAGTTGTAAAGTACTTTAAAGGCAAGAAATATGAGTGCTGCATCTCGATACTCATTTGAACCCTACTTGAACTTCTCATGTGTCGCTCTGAAAAATATCTTCAAAGGGTGATCTGCGATAAAGAGAATCACGTGCAATTTTTCGCTTTACAACAATCACATGAGTTCATTGTTGCATCCCTATAGTAGGTGAAAGTATGTACGATTTCATTTTTAAAAAAATAGTAAAAGTAATAAAAAATGAAATGCTCTTCGTTTTCTTGAAAATAATTTGCTGCCTTGCTAATTAATTATTTTTCGTTATTTAACTTTTCATGCTTTGTTCCATAACAGGTTACCAGAAGTACAGGACAAGAGAATTTAATTAATTTTGGTAATTGCATTTTCTCACTTTCCGACGTCCAAATTAGAGAACATCCTGGATTAGTTGAATTTTGTGAGGTTGGCTTGGTTATAACCGCACTTCCCACTAGCTCTTCAGTTCCATAGACAAAAACAATAAGACATAATCGCTTGTTTCTTAAACTCTTGGCCATGTCCCTGTATTCTAAAGACTCACTAAAAATTAAATGTTCCCGTATCTTCGCATTATATAGTAGGTATTCTTTTATTTAAGAAGTTATTTTCCCAGATCATAATTTAATATTACCAAACATATTACACCACGTGTTTCTAAAACATGGGGATAAACTTCGACAGGCAATTTCTTATAGGCTGTTCACGGTAAAATGAGCACTTTTGAAAGCTCTGCTTAAGATCTACTTGTATGCACTTTGTGTATTCTTCCGCCTTTTGCAGTATTAATATTGTCGTGGGCCTCATTGCTTTATTCATGCATCGGTAAAGTGAAACTGTGAAATTATTAGAAACGTAAATATCTAACAAATCTGATCATTTTTAAAACTTCGATACATTCAAAAATAAACAGAAAGGGAAAGAAATTATTTAAATAATCAGAAATGGTTACTTAACACTTTTAATACGACGTTAAGAAACGGAACTACTTTTCATCCATCGTTACCAACTTTACTAGGCGCATGTCACTCAGGGCACCCGTTGAATTATATGCAGATAGGGGCAGTAACTTTTTCCTAAGGATGATTTCAAAAGTGCTCACTTTATCGCGAAGAGCCTTTACAAAAATATATGACCAAACTATATGTACAACCAATAAATTAAAGTTATTATTAAGGGATCCATGTGCCCCCAAAACTGGAGTTTTAAAATACGCTTAGTTGAAAATATCAGAAACCACTTGTGATTAAGCAACAAATAAATAAATAATGTTCTGTTTAAAGGAGATCTTACACCTCTAGAAACGCCGTAGGTATTATTATCCCCCTTTCTTTTAGAAATGGCTTTTGACAGCCTATGTGTGCTTAAAACTTTGAAACGCTAATTCTAAGCAATTTTTATTACAACCTGTTAATTGGCTCGTCTAAATTAACAAAAACAAAATAGGTCATCATATCGGAACACTCTTAAGTGAACCGTTTGTGAGATTTTCATGTTGGACATTTAAAACAGAACGTTTGTTGAATGCGAGGTAGGCAAGTCGCATAAACTGTGCAAAAGAATTTAAATGAGAATTTTTCAGGGGTCCACAGCTACCTTAGTAATCGCTTCACGAGTAAAAGGGTACTTATATTTATGTCTTATATTTTCGTCAGGAATACACAGCCGAATTACTTCCCCATGTTTTAGAAACACGTTGTAGATTACTTGAAAAACCACCAGCTCTCATAGTAACAAATTCAATTAAATTGGGCACGTACCCGCCATTACTCGGTATCATTGTAAATATTCAAACCTCGGAAAACAAATTTGTTTTCCAAGAAGTGCTGTGACTAATCAACTTCATGGAAACGGAGTGAAGAAAAAACCCACGTCTATTAAGAAGGCCGCGTTTTATACAAAGTTCTACCTAGGTCTACTGAACCTAGTAGGTATACACTTAGTTTACAGAGGTCTTTTGATACTTCAGAGTGAATTATAATGCGTAGAATTTATTTTTCTTGTTGATCGTGTTTCAAGTTTTCTCTCAGTAGTAGACTAATTTGATGAGAATATTATTTCAGTCAAAAGTAACACGCTGCTAGTTTTTTTAACCTTATTTTAAATAGGTTAACTTTAAATTACGTCACGATTTAAAAAAAATATTTACAACACTTTTTTTTTTTTTTAGCTTGAGTATTTCTTGAAATGATTTGAATGGCATTAACGCCTTAACATATTATCCCGAATATACTCGTTCACGTTTGACATGTTGCAGAGTAAGAGATATCATTATAATATCTGTACAGGTCCAGTAATAGCACCAATGCAGACACTGCTTTCTTCTGGCCAATGATATTGGCTGCTTTTGACACACCGTTTGTTTAGTGAATTGTTGTTTATTCTGCTATGGTTCTACTGAAACCATTTCCGTTGGTTCAAAAATGTCCGGAATTGTAAGAAATTTGTAAGTACATCTCACACCAAAAATTTCCTCTTCTGTAACACCTGAGACGAAAAATTAATGTGTACGTTAAGGGGTTAAACAATTTCTTCGAAATCCCAGTCTTGGTTTGCCTTTAAGAAGAATGTGCTGTTAACCTATTTGAAATGTTAATTTCATTGCCATACCATGAGATTATTGGTAAACCGTATAATAAATTTCATGACGTGACGTCAAAAACTATTTGGAACTAGCGAAACGTATCCTTTGCTTACAAACTTTAAATTTGTTTGACACGGTAATGTTTTAAAAATTTTTAATTTCCCTTTTTTTCTATGTATGTATCAATTTGCACTTTTTTTTCTTTTCTTTTCTTTAGTCATGTCACAGTTTCATAGATTACAAAAATATAACATTCACTTAACTTATAAATAGAAAGTAAGTTTGGATACTTCGTCATTCTTAGGTCTCGATTACTACTCTATGTTCAGTGTTGCAGAATAATATTGTCCGCAATAAGATTTATAGAACAGGAAAATAAATCACCTTTGGGACAGAAGTTGCAATAAATGTACGAAACGTTTTTGGACCCAAGGTGAAATATAATATTTATTCAAACCACTTCCTGGAAAGCCTTCTTGGATACAGCAGAGCAACATTGATAATAAACCAACTATAAAAACCTTTTAAAAGCAAGCTTATATTTGTAAATTAATTAAAATTATAAAAATTATTATAGAGGTAGTTACAGAATTTGTAGAACTTGTAAAGCATGGTCGAACATCCGAAATAAATTTACTCAAATTAATATTGTTGTATCTATTTATATTTAGTATATAAAAGGTTGATACAATATAGAACGTATATCTCATTTGCGTAAGCGTAGTAAGCACGTATCTTGCGTAAGGCTCTTAACTGTTCGCACCAAGCTTTTACATACTAAATGTAAATTGAGACAAACATATTAATTTGTATAGGCTGTTCACGGTAAAATGAGCATTTTGAAAGCCCTGCTTAATATATACTTGTATAAACGTTGTGTATTCCTCCACCTTATATAAGTTAACATTGCCACGGGCCTCATCACTTTATTCGCGCGTCGTCAAGTGAAACTGTAAAATTATTAGAAAAGGAAGTACTTTACAAATCTTCTCATTTTTATACTACTGTGCATAAAAAAAAAAACAGAAAACGAAATAAATAGTTTTAAGTTATCACAAATTGTGACCTAACACTTTTTGTTCAACGTTAAGTTATAGAACTACTTTCCATCCATCGTTAGCAACATTTTTGAGCGAATGTCACCCAGTGCGCCCATTAAAACATATGTATACAGGAGCAGTGACATTTTTCTAAAGTTCATTTCTAAAGTGATCACTTGATCGTGAACAGCCTTTAAAAAAAAATATCACGGCTTTTCGACCACGTCTTACAAATACTACAAGTTCTGTAACTACTCCTACATATTATTTTTATCTATTTAGTTCGTTTATAAAAAAACTTGGTTTTAAAAGTTTTTTATAGGTATTCGTTTTCTAACTTTTTAGTCTCACGTATTTATTATATAGGTAAACTATTTATACATTCGCAGACTCGTCGGTCATCGGTAGAGACCTGCAAAATTCGTGTTTATTTCTGACTGCGCGATGAACTACACCATCCTATGTATACTCGATCCGGGGTCATTTGGTTATTGGCTTCCACAGAAGTCAGGTACCATTTTCCCTTTGAACTTGTTTGGACGGGATTGGCCCATGTTGTCGTTAATTGTCTCTTAATCGGTTCAAATACGTCCGGGAGGTGCCAGGAATGCTGTAACAAACTAATAAAACCAATAGAAATGTATAACTTTTGAAGTATATTCTGTCCTCAAATAATAACGCGAATTTTGCATGTCTCTAAGTCATTGGTATCGCTTGCGATCAGGCGAGTTTCAGTGCACTCTTTTCGCGGGAAGTTGAACCCGGCATGCTGAATATTCATTATTCATCTTACACGTGTGTGTATGTCGATGTATTTGACATTTCAATACGAGCTCACGCATATCGGAATTTTCGAATAGTATTTCACATACACACACGCGGTCGATTATTTGAATTCCTTCTTGTGTTTCAAAGTTTGGATGGTCTTTTACCTACACAACCACGCGTAAATGAGGACTTCCCTTACACTGAAACTCTACACGCCACCAGTAATCGACAACTTGTCCACCAAATACATCGTGATTGCTTTGCATTCCAGCGCCTCTCCATCCTAGTGTCTCATTTCGTGTCAATTTCAGGGACGGCGGGCACCTACGGGTCCCAGCTGGAAAGCCCATCACTCTGAGGGTGTCGCCTCGCCCTGGGTCCACCCCACACGCATTTATTATTATTATTATTCGGTCAGCGCCCGACAGACACCTCACAGACACCTACCGTACATACAAACAGGTGAAGTTAAATAAAACCTTGTAAAAAAAGGTCAAGAATATTTTATACGGTAATGACAATTACTTACATTCCAATTTACGAAAGAAAGCATGCCTTAAATATATAAACCGTTACTGTCAATAATGCCAGGTTAAGTATTTTCACGTTGATTGTTGCCTTGATGAAGCAAATCCTTTTCATCGTCCTAAGTATATCACAATCAAAACATATTTTTTTGTAAGATTTAAATATTTATTTTGTCTGTGACATAGGGCTGATGTGCAAAGATTGAAATACTGTAATCATGCAAATTACACTTTATTACTGCACAATTTGTTATTTTGAGTTTACCTTAATAAGCACTACACTTTATTACCCTTGGTCAGTTTACTAGTGATTATCTTCGGCAATGGGGAAATTCCAGCAGATCTCTGAGTTTAATTTAACAGGTGAGCACAGTAGCACAGAGTAGACCTACGCAAGTATACAGAGACGAAGCGGCGGGCTTGACGGTTTTCTTGATGTGGGCTCTCTGATTGGCTGTGCGAGGCTTTGGGAACGTGTCTTGTGTCTGATTGGCTACTGCGTCCTGCGAAATGTCCCCTGCCGTCTGGCGGGTAAGACAGTTGTGAGTGATGAGATTTGGGCGGCTCTTAACAGCCGAGGTCTCGAGAGCCGGTGAGGGTTATTGAGGTGAGTATGGAGCAGCGCTGGAACGAAATGACGGAAGGAAGCGGGATATACCAGAGGAAAACCCGCCGACGAGCGTCATCGTCCGGCGCGATTCCCACATGCGAAAGTCGTGCCCCGTTGGAAATAGAACCCGGTCCTCCTAGGTGGGAGGCTAGTAATCTGTCCGCTAAGCCACCGCGGCCCCTTCTTATGCGAGGGCCCCGTACGAAGTTATTATCTCATCATGCGAGAGCAGCTATATGAAGCAGACCAGCAATCGCACACTGAGAAAAAAAATTTTGTTGAATCAAACAACATTAGCTTGGTGCAAACAAATTATTTGTTTGTATAGGGACAACTAAATATGTTATTGCTGGAAAAAAAATTATTTTGTTGTTCTCATTTGGTTGTCTCAAACTGTAAGATTTGGTTGGTGTAACTAAAGATTCGTTTGGCTATACGTACATTAAACCGTTTGGGCCTATAAAAAAATGTTACAACTCCGACCGAGTTTCAGATCTAATTACCTGCGTCCGAGTGCTACGCCTTAGTAATCTCAGCTAATCTAACAACTGATGATACAGCAAAGCTTTTAACTAGATATACTGCAAATATTGGGCAACGTGTGCAAACAAATATTTTAAGTTTTACAGTTTTACTTGTCAGTTTCTCGTTGCATTGTTTTATAAATGTGTTTATACGATTGTTAAGCGTCGATAGATGCACTAACGAACGAGTTTACTATCCTAATTGTCACAAAAAATACAAACAAACTCTCGAGCTGTATTTTCGAACTAAGACAGTCAAATGAGTGGCCAAACCAATATATACCGTTGATTCAACAAAGTATTTAGTTGACAGTCAAGTTTTTTTTTTTTTTTTTTTTTTAAACATATATTTTGTTAGACGAACAAAAGTAATTTTGTTGCTTTAAAAATTTTGTTTGCTCAGTAATATATTTTGTTAGAGGGCCACTATTTTTTTTTTTTTGGGACCATACAAATAAAATTTTGTTAGAAGAACAAAAGTAATTTTGTTGTTTTACAAATTTTGTTTGATCAACAATATATCTTGTTAGGGCAACTAAATATACATTTGGCCCTATGCAAACAAATGTTTTGTTCGATTTTCTCTCAGTGCACGGTTGCAGCGAGCGGTTGACAGAGAGCCAAGTGTGCCGCGACCTCCAGCTCCCGGGTCAACCCTCGTATCGAGCGTATTTGCTTCTGTGCGGTCAGTACGTCTGTCCGTCCGCAGTAGAGGCGGACGGATATCCCTGCTCACCGTACCACGTGTTCGCGTCGGGCGAGTGTCTGCGTCGTTGTTTACTGTGTATAACTCTCTCGTCCGAACTCTACCTCAGCTGTTTGAGTTGCAACCTCATAGCTAGCCGCCCAACCTGAGGGGAGCCAGTTTATGACTGGTGACAGTGGTTTATCATGACAGTATTTCACACAGACGCGTTCTCCTAAATACTACGTTATCTCCTTATAGCCTCTTCGCAGTTTCTCCACACATTTTGAATCCAACCATTGAAAAATCACCCCATCTATGACATGTTTGGCTATTTGCTAAATATGTCGTGTATCACATGCGTTTTATATGTCTATTACCATTAGAGTAGCTTATTTTTAGTTAAACATAAAATTTGATTATATTTTATTTATAAATCATAATAATTAATTTATAATTATTATGAATAAAAACAGTCAGAAAATAGGTGTGTTGGTAATGCCTAGTAAGAAATAGTTCTCACTCAAAATATTATTACACTGAGTGCGCACGAATGCAGTTGGTTAAGCTTTGTTTACGCGATGCAGAGGAATATGTGAATGGACTAAATCCATATGGTTGAAGGCTGTTCACGGTAAAGTGGGCATTTTAGAAAGCCGCGTTTAAGAGGAGTGTGAACCTGCGCGTGCAAAGTCAAGAAGCGAGGAAGCGATACGGGCGACACGAACACGCACGCCTAGTGCCTTATCGCTCGTACGCGCAAGGCGTGCAGTGTTTCCGTCGTGGTCCTGTACTGTGCAAATCAGATCTGTAACAATGGGATTTTATTGCATGCAATAAAAGCCCACAGATTAAACTACGTCTGTATGTTTGTACTTTTCTCTTTCCGCTTAAGGAACCTGCATAGGCAAGCTAAAAAAAAAAATGCGATATTTGACCATTTCCACGAATTTTTTCTCCATGTATGTACTTAATATGTTAAAAGTAAAAACGCGGAATCATAGATAATAGTATGTTACCTTTTCTAGCAAAAGGTCGTGTTTACATAACATATATTTACCGAGATACGCGAATACGCGCAAACAACGATTTCACAAAAAATGTTTCACTTCACACTCCTCTTAACACCTACGTGTATGAACACTTCGTATTATTTCGCCGTATATAAAACTAACAATGTCAACAGCCTGTTCACTTTATCCAGGCGCCGGGCAAGAGAAACTGTGAAATTATTTTAATAGTAAATATTTATCACTTCTGTTAATATTTACTTTCAGGTGTATTACAAAAACCGAAACCAAAATAAATAATATCAGTTTTCACAAATGTTTACCAAACACGTTTAATTCTCTTTAAAACATGGAACTACTTTTCCTCCATCGTAACCAACTTTTCTGGACACATGCTACTCAGTCCTCTCGTTAAAATATATGCATGTAAAGGCTGTTCACGACAAAGTGAACACTATTGAAATCAACCTTAGAAAAATATCACTGCCCCTGCCTGCATGTACTTTAACGGGCGTACCGAGTGAAAGGCGGCCAGTAAAGTTGGTAATTATTGTAGGGGAAATAGTTCCATACCTTAAAGTCGAATAAAAAGTGTTAGGTAACGAATTGTGATGTCTTAAATTATTTCTTTCGCTTTCTATGTTTTTTAATGCACGAAAGTGCAAAAATTACCAGTTTGGTATAATAATTACTTTTCTAACAATTGCACAGTTTCGCTTTACCGACGCATAAATAAAGTGCTGAGGCCCGTGGCAATGTTAATTTTACATTAGGCGGGAGAATGCAAAACGTGTATACAAGTAAATCTTAAGTAGAGTTTTCAAAGGTGTTCATTTTACGGTGAACCGCTTATAGAAGCTGTGATATTTGTTACAGGTTGATTTTAAAAGGGCTTAATTTATTGTGAACAGCCTTTAGATAATAATACATTTCCGGTGACCTCACTGGCGTACGTTCTGACACCATAACTTTAAGGTGCAAGGCTGACTGGTTCCCGCCGTATTCGATTAATCAAATTTCTTGCAACGAATTCCATTTATAACTGGTTTGACGAAATTTTTCGCACGCCAAGGCATAAATGATCGTTTTGAAACTTTATTAAAGTATTACAACTTCGCCGCCTTTATTAGTAACACGACTAGTAAGGTAAAATGTTCTGAATCGGGTAATAAAATAAAAAATCATCAATAACTAATTATGCATAAAATTTGGCAAATAACAATTATATAACTTGAAAATGTTATCTATTGGATACAATTTGCATTCACTCGAGTAAGTTAATACAGTGCACTTTCTAGGAAATGAGATCATACATCAAGCATGGCAACTACCGTTATTAATCCGACGCTAATGGCGATTAGGGTCACCGGATAGGGTGAATAGCGTCAGCAGCAATCACTGGGAAATAATCAGAGAAGTGTAATAACAACTGAAAATATTTTTAATGCTAGCTCCTGTTCAGGTTGTTTGACCACTCCTGTTGTTCAGCTGACTTACAGCGCTGCGAGCACAGCTCCGTTGAAAGCATGGGAATAGTGTACCATACGTCTTAATTGCTGCCAGTTTACTGCGTCTTTTCCGTGTGATATTCACGGAATCCATTGGATTTTGTACTCTCTCCTCTCTCAAAGCTTTCGTTTTTTTCCCGATTGTACTTGCCCATCTGCTAACGAAAAAAAAAAAAAAAATACCACGTAAGTATTTCACCCAATAAAGGACATTAAATTGTCTACCTATTCTCCCTAAGAACACTGACCAGATTCACCCAATCGAAACTTAACGTAAAAAAATTTAATTCTGCAACTCGCGAAGAAACGAAAATAGTTTATAACACGTTACTGTATGTGTTACATCTGTGCATGATCCGATGTGCTTGAATATTGCTGTTGGTATTATTCATATGTGAAATAAAAACTGGGAAACTAAGAAAAGAGCGAAAAACAGACAAGTAGTGTGGTTTCTTAACCTCCACAAAAGAGCGAACAACTGAGAAACAGTTGCGCGTGTCACTTTTGCAATCACTTTCACCCCAACATTGCAGTTGAGCTCGTCAATGCTTGATATCATAGCTATCCTGCTTCCTCTTCGTTTACTGGTAAAACACAAAATACCAAATTACCCAATTCAGCCATTTACCTGATTCAGATGATTTTGCCCTTACTGCCGGGAAGAAAAAAATAGGTTATTTCTTGCAGGCGATTCGACAAATGTTACTCGTATCATAACATCAATTGTAGATCAGTAAGGTATGTTGCAAAATCTGCAATGTAGACTGTGGCGAAGATTCCACATATCTACGACTTCAGGTACTCAATCCTCATAAGGTTACATGTTCGAATCTCGGGAAACCATGGGAATGCTTGTACCATTTTCCCATTTACTTTTATTTCAGAGTAGGTTGGGTTAGCCATCTTGGGTTAACCTAGTTTAAATTAAGTGGAACTTTTAAGCCGCAATGTTGGATAATCACCACATGTGCGTGTCATTTCTCGATGTAATTTTAGGTCAGTGAAGTCAGGCAGGTGATGGGCGTGTTATTTTTCACTCTGTAGTTCTTAATTAAAGTACTTTTTAAACCTTAGTCCCGGTTAGACGATGAACGAGGGTGCCATTTTCAAATGGAAGTTTGCATCAGTGCAGTTTACAACCCGTTATCTCGGGTTACTCAAGGATGCGTATGCGTCAGTTTGATCAGTGATGTTAAAAGCCTTAATCTCTGGTAGGTCGTAGACGCGCGCATGTCATTTTTCGATGTAATTTAGTAGATTAGCGTCGCTTATAATACACAGTCTAGCGTATGCGCCATTTTTCGATTCGAAGTTAAAGTCAGTGTAGTGTTTCTGCGCGTGTCGCTTTACAGCAGCGATATTAAAACGAGATATTTGAAGTAAATACAACTGCGGGGCCACCATCGTTAAGACGTCCGGATCGCACTGCGAATAGTCGGACGTGAGATTTGCGCTCCGTCCCATACGCTAAGGATGACGTGATGACGTAGACTGATCTCGTTGGCTGCGCACAACCAGTCTCCGTGTCCGAACATTGAACTGCTTTTCTGCCGACACGTCTAGAAAAAACGGCGTGGATTGGATTTTAGATCATAAAACTTATTTTTAATCAATGCTTTGAGATGTGTGTATACTTACTATAACCTATTTGTATTGCAGTTTGATTAAATTCAAACTGGTAAAAACATTTTGTTCGTATAGTAATCAATGCTTGTCATTTAAAAAATGAGATATAAACGAACACTGTTGACCACGTGACTTTGACAGTTGTGTTTCTTTGGGGTAGGTTAATGTTGGGCACATGCGCAGAAGACAAATAAGTGGTCTACGCCATCTTTAGTGTATGCTCAGTCTCCAGTGCGACTTAACAGATGGGCGCCAAGTGATGCAATGTTTCGGAGCACGTTGTGATCGTTCAATTCCATCGTCTATAGCTTTACCGCGCAAAAAGTGAGGCGTTTTAATTATATAGTACGAGTCAATGCCTGATACAGCTTAACTGTTTGTATTCGATTATAAACTATTCACTATTAGGTCTCTATTCCAGCACGTTTGAATTCAACATTTGAAAAAAAAAAAAGTTGCTCTGCCTAACTACATAAATTTTAACGTAAGCACCGACTGCAGTAGCAGTTGTAAAGTTGGCAGCGAATAACGAAAAGTAGTCCAGTACGTTGACGCTCTATTAACAGCGCGGTGTTTAAATTTTTTGGATCTTGAAATTATTTCATTTTTATTTCTGTTTTTTTTTTAATGCACGTAATAACTATGTTTGATATATTAGTAACATCTTTAAAAGTTTTGATAGTTTCACTATCGCACGTCATCGAGGCATGAATCTAGTGAGTGACTCTGCGGAAGAGTTAATTTCACTTGTGACGAAAGGATACAAAACTATGACAGAGAAATAGATCCTGAGCAGTGCTTTCAGAAGTTCTCGTTTGGCCGCGTACCGCCTGTATCCAGATACCTGCATATTTGTCCGGATACATCTCGGAACTAGCCATAATTTAAATAATCTTATATTTATGTTAGGTTTTCTAACGGCTCAAGCGCTATTAGACACTTTTGAGAGAATCCTGGGCTTATACTAAACTAGCAATGAAATTAATTCTCAGTCGCCACCTTTCACTGTGACAGCATGTAACGAGTATGTATAGTCTATTCGCGGTTTTTTCACACTTTTTGAAACAACCTTTTGAATAAATCACCCCATGTATGACGTGTTTGGACGTTTCCTAATTATGGCAAGTATCGCAAGCATTTTATACTTGTGTTAACAGTAAAATGCCTTACTTTTTATTAAATTGAATTTTTACATAAACTTTTAGAATAAATTATAACATTTAACTTATAATTACCATGAGTTAAAACAGGGAGAAATAGGTGGGTTGGTAATACCTAGTAGGAAACAGTTCTTATGTAAAATATTATGTAACTGCGTGCGCAGGAATGTTGTGCGTTGTCCCTTTGACGTAATTTTCTAAATTCGTCTAAGCTTTCCTTGTATAACGCGGAGGAATTTTCTGGAAGTAGAACTATAGCAAGACTTCAGAAAAGTTGGAAGTAACCATGTATGAACTATAGTTAATATATACTTCATTGTACGAAAGTCTGTGAAGTCTAGTCTGAATGTCACCCAAGTCGCAAAGTTTCTAGATCGTTTCCTGCATCATAATTTCCAATGACTATGGTCAAATATCGGCGCATTGTTTCGGCCTTCGTGTCGAGTCAGGAACACGAACAAGTGGACGCTTGACTCATTGGAGCCGTCTGCCAGACTCGAAGGACAAACTTGTTGCTCCAAACTTATCCGGAGAATGGATGAGGTGAGATGAGTTGAGGGTACGAGAGCAGTGTAATGAAGATTGGTGTGGCAACGGGAGATCCACGAGAAAACCCTCTCACACTAGAGCGAGATCCCGATATCTCCCACATACGATTCGGTCAAAGTCCCGCCCACGGGTGCCTCGGAGGAGGTCACTGACCTGGTTTACGCAGGAATATTTACACGCAGGTTAAATTTCGATACTATATATATATAAAAAAAAACCTTCGAAACATATAACTTCTCTTACTTGTAGGTACATACTTTAGTGGCCACACTGTCTGGTATGCGTCTAGTGAAGTTGGTTACGATGGAGGCAAAATAGTTACACGTCTTAATGTTGAACCAAAAGTGTCAGCAATAATTTATAAATAGTGAAAATATTAATTTTTCTTACTGATTTTCTTTAACGTATATAACTGTAGAAATAATCACATTTGTATACCATTTAATTTTTTTTTTAGCAATTTCATATTTTCATTTGACCAGCGCATGATTAAAATGATCAGTCCCGTTGCAGTGTTAATTTTACACAAGGCGGAAGAATACACAATGAGCATCCAAGTAGATTTTAAGCAGGACATTCGAAAGTGTTCAATTTATTGTAAAAAGCATACAGATTTTACTTAATTTCTGACCAACTGTCGTTGAGAGAAGACTTTTGTTACCTCGCTGTGCCAATCAAAATACAGTTTCTCTGACATCGAATGTAAGCGATTCGCACACAGATACCTGAGACGTGTGACGATATAATACAATCAATAAAGTTGAGCTGAACTAAAAGCTTTTGGAGTTCAACTAGTCGCGGATGTTTTTTTTTTTTTCCGGGAAAGAACAAGTTCCGTACCAGTGATTGAGTGAGTGACTAACCACCGAACCATTTCTTTTAGACCAGTAAATTAATTCCGTGCATTTGGCAGGCTTTTTTTTTTATACGCGAGTAGCATGCTATGAGCTGAAAAGGTTTTTGTCGAAAATCTTTATATATATAATTCTTCTGTGCGTGTGTATGTCACTGAACTCCTCCTAAACGGCTGGACCGATTTTGATGAAATTTTTTGTGTGTGTTCAAGTGGATTCAAGAATGGTTTAGATTCACAATTCGGTAAAGAGAGGGGGAGAGAGAGGGGGAGAGATTTAAGACATATGTACAGGACAACGTCTGTCGGGTCCGCTAGTGTACTATAAGTATTTATTACCCGAACTACAGTTTCTGCAAGATCGAATAGCTCTTGTTAATGAAGTTGGTGTCGCGCATGTATAACTTCGCTCTGGCCACTGCTTCCATTTCATCACCTTCCTCCGCTTCCTCCTACCTCAATTTTCTTTGTACTTTTATTACATTTTTTTTTTGAGCTCGCCAGAACGGTGGGAACGAAACTTCCACCTTTAACATCCAGTCTTAGAATTACTTCTGCCCAGGAAATTCTCGCTTTCTTTCTTTCACGAGTTAGTCTCCAAGTTCTCTGATACACTTTGGCGGTGTTAACTCTGTTAACACAACGCGGTTCTTTTGAGATGGCATGGGGGAGTTTGAGCCAATTATATTCTCTCGAAATGAGAATAAGCCTGTCACGAGGGAGAAGGTTAAGTAATATATTAACCGCCGCTGACAGGTTGTTTGCACACAGCCACGTCATTCATCACCTGTCAAAACAATACATGTGAAGGAGGCCACAGGCGAGTTTGGTAAACTAAGGAACCACAACAGCGAGTTGGAGTGGAATGTCTAAACTTGCCATGCAAATAACACCGAAAAATCTGGGTACAGCAAACATCAGAACATTCCTGGATAATTACAACAAACTACAAGAGGACTCTGCCACTAGAGCACAACGGGAGCCAATTACAACGCATTACGTTAATCGACACACGATGGTGGGGGAGGGAGGGGGGAGCGAGAAGAGTGGACTGGGCTGCGAGGAAGGACATCGGAGCAGTCGACGATAGTCAAGGGGCGAGGTCAGCTGCTAGACCTGGTGCGGCGAGGCCAGAGTGTGAGACCGGGTGAGATCTTTCTTTATTATTCTCTTTCTATAACCTAATTAATCTTCCTTTCCGTCCTTTCTTACGTTGGCCTCCTGTCTTACATTCTATGTAAATATATTATAACTGTTGGAGATGGAAATTAAATACTTTAGTTACTCTTTCTATAAGTCATCTTATTCTTAGCTTACACTTCTACATAATAATACAATTCCTTCGTATGTTATTATTATGAGCGTAGTGAGGACATAACAAGGTTAAAGTAACCATCGGTTAACTGTTCTTTAACGTACATATAAAATCCCGTTTCAAATAAATAACCATAACGAAATTTATAATCTGTTTCTTGAACTTATGATTTATTATGGATACCAATCACGGCATGATTTTCTTCTCATCCGTTTTAAGAATTTGCATCTATTTTCAATTACTTTGTTGGTAAAACTTGATGTATTAAGTTCTTCAGTTTCAATGTGTTCGTTCCTCAATATGTACAGTGTATGTTTGTAATTAATGTCTATGTTTAAGTGCAAACCGGTCGTTGTGAATAATTTAGTTCGTGTGTAAAATATATAAGTAATTCAGCGCATAACCAGTGACTTCTGGTTAGATACAATCATGCCAAAGGCCTCGTTATGGTTTTATTTCGATGTGCTGCAAAGACAGCTAGATAATAGCCGCAATTGTGTTCAGTAATAACACAGGGCGCTCATATGTATCGTTACTTTGCGCAGCTCCACTCAGACACCTTGCTATACGTCTTGCAGGTTGCATAAATGATTGTGTTGCAGTATAAATGAGCACTACTTAACACTGTCACAACAGTGCGAACTCAGCACAAGTAAAAACTCTATTCCCCATAATACCATCGTTTAAATCGTGCAGTCGACTACCTGTTTCACTCCATTTAAGTTGGAGACAACGTAACAGAATGCAATAGTACGTGACATCAGAACGAGTTCGCATGAATTCAAAAAATTTAATTTTTATGACTATTTATAAAACAGTATGTTCTTACATTTTTTGTTGTCTTATCAGCATATAAGTCACGTTTAAAAGTAACTTAACGTTTTAAAAAAGCTGGGAGCATAGTAAAATAAAATTTTGTATATTTAAATGAAAGCTTGTAAACCAGTTACGACAAAAATGCCAGCTGGGACTATGAAAGAAATAATTGCATAAATGATCGTAACACGGTTTTAATTTTGCAAAAAGAAATTAATAAAATACGAAATGAAAACTTATTAATTATGGATTTTATATTTAGCACAATAAATCTCAGTGTCTTGTCTCTATGCGTTTCTTTATTGTTATCAACAGTTACCAACATTCATCGAATACTTATGTTCTAAAAGAACTGGAAGGCTTTTCAAGCAACATGTATGCAATAAATGTATGGCAACACTCAGTATTTTACTGCTGTGAGCAGACTGAATATTTATTCCCATTTTGGCTGTCAGCCAGATTATTTCCACTCTAGTATCAGTTGCAAAGTGGGATCATTTAGGTAAACTTTCATAATACCCTTAACACTCCATGTAGGCGACCCATCACATGATGAAGAACCTTGAATTCTTGTTATCCTTCAGCTTTTTTCTTCCGGCGCTCACAAACATGACAAAATTGGTCCCATGGCCTCCTAGAAAGTGCATCTGCCTGCTGGGAAGGAATCCAAATCTGTGCTGTATTTCAAACTCATATACTTAAAGATGTTGTATCCACTAGGCTATTTGACCTTCGGGTTTCTTGAAGTTTGGTAGCCAGCGTAATGAAGAATGGTTGGTTCTTAGAAAACAAAACGTCTGCCAAAAAGGTAGGGGTGGAAGTGAGAAATTGCCTTCACCGCATGGCCAGAAGCTCTCTGCACGTCACACAGTAATTTGTCTCACGCATGTATAGTACCTTACTGATTACTCTAGTAGCTTTTTCCTCCCATCTTAAATCTGAGATAAAACAGCTCCGATGCCTTCATCACTTGCATCAGTATCTAGAAAAAACATGCCATCACTGTTCGGGAAACCTAGGTCTGGGGGAGAAATGAGAATTTCCTTTAGCTAACTAAAAACAACTTCGCACTCAGTTGTCCAATGAAATTACCTTTTTGTCTCAGTCTCTTCATGCAGTGGCTTGGTAATCGTGACAAATCTAGATACAAGCCGACGCTAGTAAGGAGATAAGACTTGAAAACTCCGCACTTTTATTTTCCCAGCTGATGGAGGCCAGTCTATTATTTCCTTGGTCTTCTTGGGACCTGTTTCGATTCCCTGGGTTAATGGTAAATATGCCAAGAAATTTTTTCTTTTCAAAAAGGTGGCATTTCTAAGGAACCAGTTTAGGTTGGCTGAAGCCACTTTTTGTAACACGGAGTTTAGGCATAACATATGCTCTTCGAATGTCCTTCTTGTGATAACGATATCGTCTAGGTAAACCTGACAGATGTCTAGCGGGAGTACTTTTTACCCATACTGGAAGGGGGCAAGGGCATTACACGGCCCAAGAAGAACAACTCTGTATTGCCAGGTTCCTTTCCTTTGAATACACAAAGCAGTCTTACTTTGGTCCTCTCAAGCCACCTCTCATTGTCAGCAGCTGAGTGTGTCATTTATTCTTGGAAGTGAATATGAGTCTTTCTATGTCGCATAATTATGCTGGCGGTAATCCACACAAGACTGTAGACCCAGCTTTCTTCTTAGTAAGTACAATGGAAGAATATCATGAATTGACTGATGGTTCTATCATATATAACTCCACAATTTCCATCAGAGTACTCTCAACTGCCTGATGTGAAGCTAGCGGTAATTATCTTGGCAGTTTCTTTGTGAGCCTGGTATCTCCTATATCAATACAATGGCCGATTTATCTGCAGTAATTCAGGGACAGCCTTTTCCTGTCGCCAGTTAAGTTTCGCCCATTTTCTAACTAGCTGTTCCTTTGGGTACTCGAAAAATTTTGTGGTCTCGAGACTTCAGGAACTTCTGCAAATACATGTGTGACTTGCATGTAAGTCACACATGGGCCCCTGAAGACGTACAGTATTGTCGGAAAAATTAATCATTCTGTACGATTGTAAACGCTTGAAGAGGCCGAAGTTCTTATTACAGCGATCCTGCCTAGCTGGAAGTCACCTTCCCCAGCTGGTTCAATTATAGCCAACATAACTGACACATTTTTCTTGACATCTGCTGTATTGACAATTTTACTAGAAGTGGGTAGCATAGTGTGCTGACAACAGCATACTGGGTATATCATTGGCGAGTGCTAATCCTGTGATGTCGGGGCTACCTTCGAGAGATATGTGCTACAGCCGCTTGCACAAGCAGTTCCAATTCTGTAGCTTGTTGTATAATTTATTTTACGTACTAATTACTTAATAAGGACCTACATACCACTTCTGATACCAGTTTTAAAAGTCGCCAGAGGCATATCCGAATTCGTGTGGGATAAAGATGTTAAAAAAATGAAACTTCGTTTTCAAATTTCTTAATTTAATTACAAATATATCAAATACACACAGCTATTACTTACACCAATCGACTATCTATCTCGGCTAAAAACACTTATTCCCACGAATGAGCGAAATATTTAATGCAAATCTCTGTACTAAATACAGTGACTTAGCCCACACTTACTATTTGCTCATATGCGATCAAAATGTCAATTTCCATATATGGATATATTTCCAAATATGTGCCACTCACGCACTGAGACCCACTTCCCCGCAGTCCATCCGGTCAGTCTGACACTCTGATCTCCTGGTGCTCGTAGACTCCCCTTGCTGGTTGCTATCGTCACTCATCGCTCTGATGGAATCACACACCTTGTAATATGAGACTCCAATAGTATCACACAACTTATGCTATGAGACTCCAATAGTGTCACACACCTGGCACTATGCGACTCCAATGGTATTATACTCCTGGCGCTATGAGACTCCGATGGTATCTCATTCCTGGCATTATGGCAGTCCATTAGTATCACACACCTGGTATTATGAAACTACGATGGTATCACACACCTGGTGCTATGAGACTCCAATGGTATTACACACCTATAAATATGGGACTCCAATAGTATCGTACACCTGGTGCTATGCGACTCCAATGGTATCATACACCTGACGATATGATACTCCGATAGTATCATATACCTGCTGCTATGAGACTCCTATGATATCACACACCTAGTGCTCTGCGACTCCAATGGTATCATATATCTTGTGCTATGATACTACGATGGGTTATTTCGCCTGGTACTATGGGACTCCAATGGTATCATAAACCTGTCATTATGAGACTAAATAGTATCACACGCCTGGTGCTAAGACTTCGATGGTATCATATACATGGTGTTGTGAGACTCCGAGGGTACTACACACCTGGAGCTACGCTACTCCAATGGTATCATACGCCTGGGGTTATGCGACTCCAATGGTTTCTTACACCTACTGATATGATACTCCGATAGTATCATATACCTGCTGCTATGAGACTCATGTGGTATCAAACCCCTGGTGCTATGCCACTCCAATGGTATCACATACCTGGTGCTATGAGACTCCAGAGGTACCAGACACATGGTGCTATGATACTATAATCTTATCACACACCTGGCATTATGAGACTTCGATTGTATCATACACCTGGTCCTATGAGACCACCATTGTTATCTTACACCTGGTGCTACGAGGCTCCAGTGGTATCACACACCTGGTGCTATAAGACTCCAATAGTATCACACACCTGGCACTATGAGACTCCGATGGTATCATAAACCTGGTGCTATGAAACTACGATGGTTACATGGTGCTATGAGACTCATGTGGTATAACACACCTGGTGCTATGAGACTGCAATGGTATCTCACACCTGGTGCTATAAGACTCCAATGTTATCACACACATGGAGACTTTAATAGTACTGCACACCTGGCGCTATGAGACTACAGTTGTATGACGCACATGGTGCTATGATACTCCAATGTTATCACACACATGGTGCTGTGAGACTCCAGTGGTTTCACACACCTGGAACTATGAGACTCCGATGGTATCACATACCTGGGCTATGAGACTGCAGTGGTATCACACACCTGGTGCTATGAGACTCCAATGGTATCATACACCTGGCACTATGAGACCCGATGGTATCATAAACCTGGTGCTATGAAACTACAATGGTTACATGTTGCTATGAGACTAATGTGGTATCACACACCGGGTGCTGTGAGACTCAATGGTATTACACACCTGGTGATATGATACTCCGATAGTATCAAATATCAGCTGCTATGAGACTCCTGTGGTATCACACACCTGGCACAATGAGACTCCGATGGTATCATATACTTCGTGCTACGAGACTACGATGGTATCACATACCTGATGCTATGAGACTTCTGTGGTATTAAACACCTGGTGCTATGAGATTTCAATAGTATCACACACCTGGTGCTATGCGGCTCCAATGGTATTATACTCGTGGCGCTATGAGACTCCGATGGTATCACATGCCTGGCACTATGAGAAGCCAGTGGTATCACACACCTGGGGCTATGAGACTCTAATCCTATTTTACTCCTGGCGCTTTGAGATTCCGATTTTATCACACGCCTGGTATTATGAGAGTCCAGTAATATCACACACCTGGTGTTATGAGACTACGATGGTATCACACGCCTGGTGCTATGAGACTCCAGTGGTATCACACAGATGGTGATATGAGACTCCCAACGGTATCACACACCTGGCGCTATGAGACTCCAGACTCTCGACACAGAGGCGCGCCGTGGTATTACATACCTGAGATGACCTCGGCCAGAATATATTTCGATCTCCCGTCGAGCCAATAAGTGTTGGAAAACCGCCCGCGGAGGAGTGGGGGAGGTAATAATCAAAGAATTCGTGAAGTGACAGCCGAAAATACTCAGATTTTCGTGGAAGGGAGTGGCGCGGGTCCTGGCAGCCTTATCGCAGCGTGCACTCACATTGAGTGGCGGCTCATTTGTAATCTCTGCGCTCTTCTCCGATTATCGGGATGCTATTTGAGCACTGTGCTTCGTCGATCGCAGTGAGGGGGAGGTTCGTAAAGGAAGGGTGCGAAACGGCTGCATGTAAGAGTGTCGTCAGCTTTCCCCTAACAATTGTTTGGATGTACTACATATTTTGTTATAGATTGTTCACGGTGAAATGAGCACTTTTGAAAGCCCTGCTTATGATCTACGTGTGTACACGTTGTGAATTTTTCCGCCTTTTGTAAAATTAACATAGTCATGGGCCTCATGACTTTATTTATGCGTGGGTAACGCCAAACTGTGTGATTATTAAGAAAATAAATATATCATAAACCTGCTAATTATCACATTTCTATGCATTTTAAATCAGAAAGAGAAAGAAACGATTTAATTTATCACAAACCGTTATCTTAACCATTTTTACTTGATGATTAAGATACGGAACTACATTCCACCCCTCGTTACCAACTTAACCGGGTGCATGTCACTCAGCCCGCCTTTTAAAATATATGCAGGTAGGAGCAGTGACTTTTTTTTCCTGATGTTGATTTCAACAGTGCTCACTTTATCGTGAACAGACTTTATATGAGATCAATGAATTCTGGTTATTATTGAATTAGTAAATACTCCTTATAAATTGACTTTAGTGACATTTTGGCAGTGAGATTTAGTAAGTAACATTCTCCAGTCGTCGTTACGGTCGGTTCAAACCCAGCCGTGAACATATTCCCTCGTAAAAAGGACGCATGGTGACGAAAAATGAATATCCCCTGCAGTAAAAGTTTATAATATTGTGGTAAAGGATCCACAAACCAAAATCGCACCCTCGCTTGTAGTAGTTCGTTCTTTTGCTGCACGAGCAGAGCAACTCGCAGCCCACTTAGCTTTTACGCGCGAACATAAAATTTACTTCTGGACGTAGCGCAAATTAAAGTTTAAACACAACGTCGCCGGCGCTCGCGTATAATTGGGCTCTCAACTTCTTTGTTCACCACGCAATGGCCAGCTAAACGCTAAAATATAAGCCTTTAAGCAGCATAGGTCTAGCGGGTGTGACAGTTGAACAAGAACTCTACTCACGTGCAAATTAAAAGCACCTCAATAAGCATAAATACGTCATCCACAACTTTCTTGAATATTCCAAACAGTAAAGATCACGGATTAACTCTGGACGCCGTGGCACAGAGAATATCACCTTGCACCAGAAAAACAGTGCACAAGGAGAAATCACATAGAATGTACAAAAATGAAAAGGCCCGGAGTTCGGGCACCGCTAACGAGTGGTAACAGGTAATGACACCTACAGCGTTACACTGTAAAGCGGATATTACACGATACCTGCTGCCGTACTTCTATAAGTCCTGGTGTACGAGCCGGCATACCAGCCGCTATATGAGCCGCCATAGAAGATTCATATTACACGACAGCAGTTCGCGTACTAGCATTTGGCACCCTCGGTGGGTGCGCAGTGTGTGGTTTGTAGTAAATATGAACCCCATTCGTAGAACTGCTACCAGTCAGTAACTTGCGTAGGCCTATAAAAATGCTAGCTAGAACATCTTAATATTGGTATATTACTGTTCACGTTTTACATAAATTATTTGCTTACTAGTATAGTTTCATTCACTGTCTTGAAAATGACGTGCAGTCACTACGGTACGAGTGTGTTTTTTTTTAATTTTTACGAAAATTACTGACCGGTTGCAAAACATATTTTTTTTTCTATATGTACCGGGATTTTATGTGCATATAAAATTTAATGATAAAAAATTTGGGTTGAACGGAGTTTCGAACTCATGCCCAAAAGTAAAATACTACTTTGGGGCACTGCAACTTTACCACTGTATCACCAGTTCACAGCCCAGACGTTAGTTTATATACGGTAGATAAGGTACATTTCTTAATTAAGCTTTTAATACAGTAGGTAATGTTTTAAGCATTTAGAACAGTTTTAATCAGTAATTAAAAGTTTTAATTGCCAATATTATTCTTCGTTGTATTTTTAATCTATTTGAAAGAGTTTCAACCTCACGGATGTAAATTCAAGATGGAGACGTCCTTTTCAGTTTCTTCATCAACTCGTTTCAAGTAGTAGCCACGGGAGCGCCCTACGCTCTGAAACTGCAATGTGATTGGCCAGGTGCGAGAACCGGTATGGAACCTGCCACGGAAAATAGGACAGGCCCAATTACCAAACCTGTGATGAAATCTGGCAGCGCCAGGCGAAAAAATGCCATGACGGGTGCAGTACAGGGCGGTATAACGGCAGCTATGGCAGACCTTGCACAAGCTTTTACGAAATCTGGTAGCGTGTAATATGGCCTTAAGAGACCCTGAAACGTAGGCCTCGAGTTAACAGAGTTCGTATTCAATTAGCACGCTCAGATGGATCGCTGCAACAGTTGAGGACAGCGGACACACAGTCGAGCATCACTTTGAGAGCGCGTGACATATGACTAGAGAGTACCGCCGTAGTCGATGTCCTTACATAGCCACTTTTCTAATACACCCGATCATGTCCGTGTCAAATTTCATAGCATTAGGACGGAAAGTTTGATTAGTTATAAGTAGGCCTAAAGTTCCATTTGAAAAGGGATTAGTGGCGGAAAGCAGGGGAAATTCTCCCTTCTTGATTTTTTCCCCAAATTCTGCGGTCCTGTGCACACTCCCTGCCATGGAAAGAAAATTTCTTCCTATTTGGATGTAAGTTGTAAGATCCGTAAAATACTTTTCCGATCATTTGATTTTATTTTCTGCGCGGTGATCAATTTTTCAGTGTGCTGGCATGTGCCAAGCAGCTAGTAACACGGTCGTCAGTAATATGATCCATCATCCATCGCTTTTACTAGCGTATAGTCCACCCAACTCTAAACATAAATGTCCCTATGTTTATATATAATATATATATATATATATGTGTGTGTGTGTGTGTGTGTGTGTGTGTGTGTGTGTGTGTTTGTATTTCCCGGTATACAATTTAAATCATAGTTATAATCCTTTTATTTGAAAATATTTTATTTAAACATTTTACAACGTGCTCGTTTTTTATAACAATGCCATAAAAAAAACTATAGCTTTGTTTGTCTACATTGTATTCATAACACCATTACAAGTGCCACGAAAATTATTATTTTGAAAATTAAAAACAATAATAACAACAGTGATGCACATGTCAATAATAGCAATAAATATTAAAAGTAAGTATATAATAAATAATAAATATTAAAACATCTATATGTCGAGAGAAATTCTCACTGCACGTTTCTTTCTCTACTAAATTTTCCATTCGATTACTGGTTATAAAGTAACATCAGAAACTGAGAGAGAATTAAACATGTGGCTCGATGCCTTGATAACTTGGTTGCATGCAGAACAAAATGTCGCTGCAGTGCCACATGTGTCGCCTGAACGCATTGCGTCCATTCGTGTGAAAGCCGAGAGAACGTCACTTGTCACACGACGCGGCCACAGCTGCGAAGTCTGATGTATAGTGGCGGATGCATTTCTGCTCTTATGTATAGAGTTGTGAGTTGGAATACTCCCTAACTGCCAATATTCTCCAGCCACCGCTTAGCCCCTCTCTATTATGACACTGAAAGCGTTTGCCGCAACGACTGTTTAGAAGTTATGGAATTTAACTGGTGTTCTTTTTAATAAGATTACACGTGATAGATTGAAACAGGCTCCTAAATAGTAAGCAACCAAGGAAATGGTCTTCGGATTCATATTATATGGAACTTCCTCGTATATTCGACTATCGGAACGAGTATTGCCAAGATAACTCGTTACTTCCTTTGCCGCTACAACCCGAAGATGATCTCCCCCCTGCACACCATCACGTACAAACAGCGTGTTACGGAAACATGTGACCAGACTGTGCTGGCGTGGAAAGATGAAATACGACACGCACGCTATGGTTTATCTCAAATAATAAGTGCTGTAGAAGCCCATAAAAACGAAGTCCGAAAAGCATATTATGTGGGATATTACGAAAAGTACTTGCGTTAGAGGAAAAAAATTTGGTATATTAATTAATTAAACCAAGACCTTGAATAAAATTAAGGTATGGTAGGTTGTACGCACCCCCACCATGTAAAAATAGCAGTTTGCACCCTTTTATTGCATAAAACTTCGTTTCCTTGAGGTATTATGGATGCTAGATGCCATCGTATTAAGCAGTACGTCGTAATTACTCAAAAAGGCACTATC
Source organism: Dryococelus australis (assembly GCA_029891345.1). Classification (NCBI taxonomy): domain Eukaryota; kingdom Metazoa; phylum Arthropoda; class Insecta; order Phasmatodea; family Phasmatidae; genus Dryococelus; species Dryococelus australis. The sequence continues at coordinate 60,709,978 of CM056995.1, forward strand.
ATTTCGACTCTCTCAGAACCCACGTTTTTCGTATAAAACGTAAACAAATGTTTCATTTGTAGTAATACTATGGCCTGGTGGGTAGGCAACACCTCGTTCACCCTGCGGCAAGCACATGAAAGCACAGGCAGCAAACAAATTACACTTAGTAAATGCGCTTCACAGATGTTAAGTTGTGTTTTGGGGCACATTGTGAAGCATGGGAGTAGAAACGAAGCCTAGACGTTTATCTGCATCTGCCTAACTCTAGCCGTTCTTCAGGTACTGTAACCACGTTATTACCTGACACATTTAACAAGCATAAATATATCTGCTACAGCTAAATTGGGTACTTAAATATCTCCACTTAAGTGATTTGCCTAACATGTTACATTCAAAGAGTTTATCACGCTGAATTGTCCACAAAAGTGATTTTTTTTTTTAAAGGCCAACACTCGTACAATGAATTATTCGTAAAAACTTGCGTATATTTCACTATGGAAAACATAATTTTCTTACACACAGGATTCAACTTGTGGTTTTCTGCACTTCTATCTTGAAATATTTCAACTGTGTGAAGCTCTCGAATTACTTTAACGGATTTGGATAATAAGCTTTATCAATCTACAATTTGTTCTAAATTGTGATATTTGATCTAAATGGAAGATTGTGACGAGAAATGTGAACTTTTAGTAATATGGTTTTGTAAATGTAAGCGATTATACTAAGAAGTTCGTATTAGTTCTAAACATTGCGCATTTTGTACATATATTTACATCTGTTTGAATTGGTATATTCTGGTGTGTGCCATAATATAAATAACTAGTCGAATCTCCCTTCAATCATAATTAAAAATTAAATTCCTTTAAACATTAAAAACAGTTTAATAGAAAATTTTACAAATTCCTTCCCCTCTAGCTATGTTTTAAATTATTAGTTTCGAAATAATTCACAAATATGTGCCAGAACAAATATTTTGCTGATCTCGTTTCGTATTTTTAAAAGTGTGTAGTTTAACGTCAAATGTTTGTAGCAATACAGTAATAGTTTTATTCCATCAACATGCAATTAATTAAAAATATACTAATATGAATATTGAATTGATGAATACATCTTTTTAAAGCAGTTTTGAATTCACATAATGATGGTTTGTGAAATAATATACGTAGAGTTTGTAATATTGCTGTTCCTCATTTTCAGGTAAGTATCTAATGGTGGGAAAAGGCCATCTGTATCTGAATTGTCTTAAATTCACGCTACTGTGTTGTTATAGTTTTGTCCAGTGTGGATGAGTATCCAAAGTGTACATTTAAAACACAACGAAATTCTGTTTAAATATACCCGGTTCACCAAACTTCTATGTATTACGCTTCACGCCAGGCAAGATTTTTCAAAAATTCTTAGCCACGAGCGAGTTCAAAATTCACTTTTAACGAGTTTAAACACACCTTTACACATCGAGACATTAAATGCACTCGTACAGTTATTTCCTAAAAATCCTCTATAATAAGTAGAGACCTACTAAATTCGCGTAATTATTTGGAGACAAGTTTATCTTTAAACATGTTTACCTTTACAATACGTTTGTCATTGGATCTTACTTAATCTGACACGCTCTGGGTAGCTCTGCACCAATGAATAACCACTTCACAACTGCATGCCCCAATCACGTGCAGTTCAGTCAGAAGGGCGTGGCTTCACATCTATACAGCAGCCAATGGAGAAACGATGCCGGCTCCAATTCAGACAGTACTGTGAAGTTTAGCCTGGTGCCGAATAATACGTGAATTTCGCATGTCTCTAATAATAAGGGATGCTAAAATTAACTCAAATAAAATATTATTTGCTAAGTTAAAGGGTTCCAAAATCACTTATTAAGCGAACAAGGTGTTTTGGAAGTTGGGCAGCAGAGTTGTCTCAGGTTCGTGTTTAGTTTGTAAGTACATCTGGGGTGGTTTTTTTTTTATAAGAGCGATCTCCTGTGACGCAGTTTGCTAGCCAGCTACGTGGTAGACCTTTACGCTCTGAAATGCCACAGGTTACAAGAGCAGACAGACGGAAGCTTTAAGGTAAAAACGTGCCTGTTACCCTCTCAAACTGCACGTCAAACTTCCAGTAACTTACAGCCCGCCTATGCTCGGGTTAGTGATCAAACACTTGTTCAAGGATCGCATCAGAGGAAATGCCGAGAGACGAAGCATGAGAAAAGGGTGGGGGGGGGGGTGAAGTGGTAGGAGAGCTTTTATTGACTAAGTTTGCGACGGTCTCCGGCATTAAGTGGAGGATTAATTACGCATTAATGTGACAGGAGAGAACGATAGGCCATCCTTCCTGAGAATATTAAAGTCGGAATTCCGTCAGAAGGACGAAAAGAAAAATCCCCTTCCCTAATACCTCGAGAGATCTGAAAAAAGTGATGTGAAATGAAGGCTTTAATTTCATCGAATAAAAAAGGACAAGTGCTCCATTAATCTTTTTGGTGAACTCCCCTTCAGACAATTAGTTAGAGTAGTATTCAGCGAGGTGGCATCTGGAAAAACGAACAAAACATTATATAGTCATCGTTCTTCCTCATCAACCATTAAAAAAAATTACTCCCTTCAAATATATGTTTGCATGCACAGATATATTTCTATTCCGTTTCTAACGTTCGCTCCCTACCCTCCAGGAAATATTGTTCTTTTTTTTCGATAAAAGTTGCAATTAGTTCCTTTTAAATTGTAAATGTGCTCGTTACCAGGGCAAAATTAGCTCGGTTTTCAATGTTATCGTGATGAAAATTAGAAATATATCTGCCAAACATAAGAATATTATATCACATGTAGTTTATTTAAATCATGCATACTTTCCGATAGTGTAAATAAAGTTTTGCAACGCTTTACTTGAATCTTGGTAAGAGAAACTCGTTGACCGCTGTGAACGCGTACATTTCGCTTTTTGAGCCGATACTCTGCAAGATCTTACAGTAAGATCGTGATACTAAAGCTCATCGCACAACCATCCGTAGCATCCGTCAGTCACCCGTCCGTCCGACAGTCACGTGATCTGGAGCCAATCGCGGGGCAACTTTTTTTTCCACCCGTCCATCCGTCAAATATTTGCCAAACTTTAACTTTCGGCGGACGGACCACTGCCTTCTCACGATATTCCTGAGACGGGATTACGAGCTTCGAAATAAAACACAAGGGGATGGATCTGTGTTTATTTATCTTTGACAGGAAATCCAAAATAAAACACAAGGCGATGGAACTGTGTTTATTTATCTTTGACAGTAAATCCAAAATAAAACACAAGGCGATGGATCTGTGTTTATTTATCTTTGACAGTAAATCCAAAATAAAACACAAGGCGATGGATCTGTGTTTATTTATCTTTGACAGTTAATCCAAAATTTAAACATGTAAATAAAATTTAGTATATGATTCTATTACGCAAAAAAAAAATATTTCCCCAAAGTTTTTCTTTCTTTAAAATGCATTTCCAATCGAAATATATCTCCAAATAAATAAAGATCACGATTTTAAATTGTCACCCTGAAATTTTGCCGTATATAAGCGTTGACGGATAGTTGTGAATCACTTTCAACTGACTGACGTAAACACTGACGGATGACTTGATTGGCGGGCGCGACGGATGGCTATGAGTCTAGCCTATACCCCGGTTTATAGACTACGCAAAGAAAGCCAGTATGCAAGAGAAACGCAAAGACGCGAAAAACCGAACGCATGTGATTGAAAAAAGACACTTTACAAAGTAAGCAGGACGCAAGAACGGAGGGCAAAAGTTGGTCAACTCTCAACTTATTGAGGTTTTTGTTGTGTTTTACGCCTTCTAGGTTAGTATTGATGGACGAAGGAATAGTTTTACAGTCGAACAGAAGGATACGATTTTCTGCTTTTTTTTTTTTTTTTTTTTTTTGTATAGTGAATTTATACCACCTTTTGTACGCTGAGTCATAAATTAACAGAACAGTCAGTATACAAATATTTTACTATTACTCTCTTGCTAAGAAAATTAAACAGTGAAATTCGTTATTCAGCAATTTGAAAAATATATACTATTAACTTACCAAAGTTCAAAACGTAAAAAAAATATCTCTACTAATCCCACGTGTTAAAACAAAGGCAAAACACGATCACTTAAAATTACAATGGCAAGAAATATTTTTCTAGTTGCTACATATTTTGGTTTTGCATTTTTGGTGACGTCTTGCTTCGTACGATGCTTATAAAATATCGTAATTTTCTTCCGTTGCAACGTAGCGCTCTTGCGCTTATTGTGTAGTTTATAACACCGGCCATACATTGCAACGTTTATAAACACATGAAAAAGTATGTTTCACGAGCTATAGCTTTTGAAAGGAGACTCTCTTTTTTCAATATAAGAAAAACTCCTGGTCAAATATTATGATTTTCCGCATTACGGTTAAATACGAATATACAAGTACGTTGGAAAACGTCAACTCATCCATATCAGCGGGTTAGAAAATTTTTCGGAGTTCCTTCATACAATTGCTAAGTATCCGCGTGTTCATCATACTGATGCGTGTGACGTGATGTATTCGAAGACTACGTGGCATTATGGATAAAATTATGTACGTATGTTTTAAGCGTTTCGTTGTACTACTGAATATACGCATATGCGCGGACTTGTTAATATTGCACAGTGCTTAAAATAAACTAAGATTGCTTAATTTACTTATGTTCAGCAAGACATACAACGTGTTTCTAAACCATCTGCACAAACTTCGACAGTGTATTGTAAAATATTTCCTGGTAAACTTCCTAAACTCTAATGGAAGTTTTTGTGCTTTACCACTCTATAGAAATAACACCAAACATCAAGCTGCAGGTATAATAATGTTTAGTATCGCTACTATTCAAAGGTGGGAACTTCCCTACACATTTGACTATTTCCTCAGCAAATGTAGGAAATCTACAATGAATGTGTAGGGGGAAAAATTACCATTCCCGCCTTCTCACTAAGCGCATACACTGCTATGGTAACTTTCCGAATAATTTCTTAGAGTGGGTATTTCTGACAAAAACATAAGACTAAAATGTAAGTACCACTTTTATTGTTAAATAATAATTAAGGGAGTTCTGCGCTCCTGAAAAATCCTCATGGCAATTGCCTTACGCGGTATTGCAATATCGGTATCGGTATCGGTATCGGGTTTGTAATGTGGTCATGGAACTGGGTTTCAAGACCTTGCTCTTTAGAGCCACCCAAATATCTTCACTCACTCCAATTTCAAATACTGGTAAAAATTTGTGTTACAGTGTCCAAGTAATCGAAGATTATTTCGTGTGTTAGAAATGCCCCACACACCAAGAAATTATCCGAAAATTTACTACACCAGTGTATACGCTTAGTGAGAAAGCAGGAATGGTAATTTTTCCCCATCACATTCCTTGTAGCGTTTCTGTATTTACTCGGGAAATAGTCAAATGAGTAGGGAAGTTCCCAGCTGTGTATAGTACCAACGTTAAACATTCCTATGTTTGCAGCTTGATGTGTGGTATTATTTCTATACAGTGTATAGATTAAAAACTTCCATTAGAATTTAGAAGTTTACCAGAAAAATTTCTCTACAGTGGCATATCTTTCAGCACTATCTCGATCGTGTGATATTATAACTCCAGAAGGTAAACAAGTTCGTGTTAATTTGTTTGAACAATAGATCTTACGACATGGAAAGCGGCCACGTCGTGGTTCACTCAACACTCAAGACTGCTTGCCGTGTTCTCGACCAGGAACGATACTTATCGCACGGAGAGTCAGTAATACTCGGATACACGCGCGAGAGCTGCGCGATGTTTGCGTTCCTGTGGAGCTCAAAGCTTCGATGATTTTAACGCGGGGAAGGGGGGGGGGGGAGAGAACAGAAGATAAACACAGCTTGTTTCTGAACGCACCCCCACGGCAAATGCAGCCGAGGGAAGTTTACAAACTGTGGTGTATGAATACGATCGCGCTACGTCCATGATTTCATTTTGCAGCTTCAGTTCCAGCAAAATATTTTATTTTATCATTAGCTACACTCATAGGTATACGGTTAGATAGCAGAAAGTTTGACACTTCCGCGAGATTTCGATACCTCGTTAGGCATATGAGTAGAGACCTGCCAAATTCACGTTATCATTTAGGGACAAGTTAAACTTTAAACACGTGTCCCGTTTAAATACGTTTGTCCTTGAATCATACTTAATCTCACACGCCCTGGGAAACTCTATGCACCAATGAATAACCACTTCACTGTGTGCCCCAATCACGCGCAGTTAAGTCAGAAGGGTGTGTCTTCGCATCTATGTAGCAGCCAACGGAGAAACGATGTCAGTGCAGACAGCACTGTGAACTTTAGCCTGGTGCCGAATAATAACGCGAATTTGGCATGTCTCTACATATGAGGAATAGAAGTGGTTGTGTGAAATTTAATTTCGTTTCCTCTTCAGGTTTAAAAAAATATGTATGACGAATTTGTACTGATCCATTCACAGGTATAAATTGAGGTTCGTGTAAATTTCTAGAAACATTCCCGTGATATTATGGATAAAATGTCGGTAAAATGTATCCCGGATTCTTCGTAAATTTCAGAGATTTAATTTTATCAGTAACGAAGTTCTGTGAATTAAACGGTACTTTTTGCGAATTCACGTAAATTTACGTACATTTGTCATGTTTATTCGTACTTGTGGTTTATGAAATAGCTGAGAAAAATTTATATGACCGTTATGCAGGGGTTTTTCTTCAGGTAAATACAAATGTTCAAAATTGCCATAATTTTTCTAGGGGTCAAAAATATAACACGGACCAAAGAATGTTGTATCTCATGACTCTAAAAACACACCGGTCACCTTTTCACTAAATAAATTAGTAAAATTATTTACTTCTCCATTTTTTCTGCGTATAACTTTCCTGTTTCTGATACTGCTTGAGTGATTGAAGTGTTGCCAACCTTCAAAGGGGTTTTGTGCTCTCTTTTGATGTTTGTCGATACTGGTGACACTATCCGATGCTGAAAAAATAAAAGATAAAATGTCTGGTCACAGCAGGTAATTACGCCTTGTGGAGCATCGGTGTTGAACTTCACCGAAATACAAAGCTGTAGGAGATAATTAAAAACTCCTTATTTTATATGTATCTAACTCAGGTTATCTTTTTCATCTTTTCAAACAACGTTTTCGTGTACTAACACAAAATTTTGTCAAGAACTTTCGTGAATACGCGATAAATTTTAACAGTGCATAACTTGCGTTATGCGTTTTGCCAACTCTGTAGCTATCAAATTGCCAATTACAAAACACCAAATCATCGGTGTATTAGGTTTGCTTGTTTGAAACGTTGAAATATACATAGGGGTGAGGTAATTGAAATAAATTGATGTGCATTCTACCCAACAACAATTATTTCATAAGACAAGTTGCTGAAATACTCTTTTACTAGGTATTTTCTCATGACAAGAGTTTTGTTTAGTTACAATTTTACATCATAATTTCATGAACACAACTAAGGGGTTGGGGCTAGGTGTGGCTTAGCCTTCCATAGAAAAATATTGTCCCCCCTCCCCCCACCAATATAATATATATATATATATATATATATATATATATATATATATATACATACATACATATATATATATATTTGGCGCTACACATATTTTAATAATTTTAACGAAGTCTTATTTGTTATTACAGGACTGAGGGACTGTGTATAAGCCAAACATCCAGTTTATCAAATGAAGTAATGGGATGCCTAGATACTCCGACGAGTTTCTCCGGGCCGCGGTGGTGAAGTGGTTAGACTACCCATCTCCAACCAAGTCGAACAGGGTTCCTGGCGGGGAATCGTGCCGGATAGTGCCGCCGGTCGGCGGGTTTTCTCGGGGATCTCCCGTTTCCTCCACCCTTGTGTTCCGGCGCTGCTCCATATAATGTATATAGTTTGCAACATTAAACAATATTTTTCTAAAATATACTTTTTAAATGTAAAAAAATAATCGATCGATAGAGTCCGCATACTTAACCAAATTTAAGCGCATTTCCATTTTGGATGGTTCGAAAAGCAATATTATCCAGAAATTATTTTCCAAGAAAGATCATCGTAATATTTACTATGATAATAAGTAATTGAATCATAGTAATAATGTATAACACTAATTTCTAAATTAACTTTATTTACGTCAGTTTCAGCTATAAACTGTTTGTCACAAATGGAATCACATAAAATCAATTATAAAAATTATTTTCTGCATCATTACTACAATCTTCTTACATGAAATCATAGTAAACATTATAACGTTATTCCATGACGAAAATCTTCTTGCACGTTATGCTTTCTGAAACATCAAGAATGGAAATCTGCTTAAATTTTGTTAAAAAAATTAGATTATTTTAATCGATTATTTTTTAAAATAAAATATTTCATGATGTTGCAAAAATATATATTATTCTTACATATACAGCATAAATCACACTTTTCTGACAATTTTTATGGCGCCTGTACTACATTTTTATACGAGTTCTTCGCGTTGTATAGCGGGGTGCAGTGCTCCATTGGCAGTTGCTTTACTCCAACCTTAAGAGACGTCCGAATCTCTTCACTCACTCACGAGTTTCTCCGGCCGCCGCCTCAACTTGCCTGCACCTAGTACCTAAGTGCGGTGTCACAGTGACGCGACGTGACAGGCGAATAAGTGAGTGACCGATGGAACAAGCTCGGCCGCGAGAGACGTGTGGCTGTGATGGAACCAGACAGCTCCAGGGAAACTGGCACGAGTAGCCGTTATTTACTCGTCGCCAGACCACTCTGATGTGCGCGCAAACATCGCAACCGTCTCGCGGACAGCTGGACTGTGATGCTTGTTTACATTTGAGCGTGTTTTGAATCCTTGGCGGTGGAAATAGGTTTGATATTAAGTTGCGTGCCATTGTACGATCGTAAGAAAATAACATCCACTTCATTGTAAAGGACAGTCAGTCCTTGGTCAGAGGAAAAATCACCACAAACACATTTTATACAGGTGGCTACAGGATTATACTTTAAAACGCATAGTATTGTATTTAAAAACTCACATAAAAATAGAGTGACGTAGTTAAAACGGCACAGTTGACGTTATATATTATTTAACGATCTGTCAAACGACTTCCACGCGTAACTGTTTATAGTTCATCGTTTTCTTACTTGCATGGCATCAAGCTAAAAGAGGAAAGTGTTTGACCTTACACAGTGAGGGATATTATATCGTGAGTAATGGTATATGACATAACAAAAATAATATTTGTGTTTACCACAGCTATTCTGACCAAAATTCCGAAGGCGAAATGCTGCTGCCGACGAAAGAAAACCAACCCCGGAATAAATTATTTGGAAACACAATATTTCACTTGATTTTAATATCCGTTAACCAAATATTGGAAAACGTCACACAATCAAATATAACATATCGCATGACCTTCTGGTATGTTTACTTGGATAATTTTGAAACTGATATGCAGAATATAAATCGAAACATGTATGACGAGACCTGTTTCACAGGTGTCAATACTGGATCAGAAAAATAAATATAATTCCGAACACGGGAAAAAATATCACAGAAAACTCTGCATTCTCCATAACATTAGACCAAATAGCGGTGTAAAATTTCCCCAGCGTAATTCCTTGTTGAAGGGAATGCCTTTTAGTCATGCTGATAAATTCTTCTATATAAACAAGCATTACTCTTACAAGAACAGCTGAAACTAATGCGTATGTTTACCTGGCTATCTACTATACATGTGTGAGGAAATTCCAGAGCTTGTAAATCCACGTGGTTTTCATTCTGTTTTGTTGTATAGTGAATTTTGTTTGCGAATCGACGAACGAACGGCAGCAGTCACGAAATCGCCCCGCCGATAAAACAAAATAGTTTGTTTGCGAACACGTAGAGTACATTGGCTGCGTTTGTTGTATTTCGGCCGAAGTCGTGAGTTATTTGATCGCTGGTTTATGCCTCCGTTCACTGGAATAGATTGCCGGGGAAATTCCGATGCTGTATGTTGAAGTTCATACTTGTACCCAGACAAACCACAGCTAAATATGGCAGTCCTGCTATTTTCATGATCCGCTTCGAGGTAGAAGCAAAACACGTTATCCTTAAACTGACGCATTACCTTCACTTTCCGTCAAGTTTATAAACGGTTAACAAGAAGTTTGAACCATTGGTAAACAAACTCATATTTTAAATTAATGTGTAATTTACCTAATTGGCCACAATAATTATCACTATTATAATGAACTGATTTTCGATGTATAGATAATCCTTTTTATTTTTTATTTTAAACAATAATTTTTAAAAAATATTGCATACTAGTTCCATTTATGATAAAGTAAAATATATTTGATTAAACATATTTGTCAGGAGCAAAATTAAATTATTTCAAGATGAACTTTGTTTATTAAAACCGAATTGTGCATTTCTATAAATTACCATTTCTAACAATGTTAACGATTATACAGGCAGTAAATATTTATTGCACGTTTGTATATGGCTACAAAATAATGTATTGAAGAAAACTAAATTAACCCAGTTCTCGTCGTTGTGCCAAAGAAAAGTTAATTTGATCATGATATACATAAAAAAAGTGGCACCTTTAATACCGTATTTAATTGAAATACTACGATTTACACGTTTCGTTGTGAAAAGTAAAAAATGCTGTTTCAAGGAAGCTTCGTTCCTTAAAAACCATCTGTTTACTGGGTGACTGTTTTAGACTCTACTTTATGAAGAACCTTTTGGCAGATAATAGCAAAGCAAAGCAAAGCGCTATTTTTAATGGAGAAAATGAAAACAATTATAATGAGTATCCTAAGCTACATTTATAGAAGGATTAGCTAACTGGTAAGGTGCATTATAAACTGAGCGTATTTAGGAATGGTTAAGTTTACTAACAGGTAATCTAAATCCTAAATTTAGTACTGAACTCACACTATATTTTTCAGTTATCCACACCATCACATGGAATCTCGGATTGCTATTGTGACCGAAACAGTTTTTTAGAATTTTCTTTTTTTAATCGTATCCGTTAACTTCCTTAATGTTCATACTCCAACTTACATTGCTTTTTACAATGAAAACTCTTTCTGGTAGACTCCTGGTACAAATACTCCAAAGGAATGTTTCTATATATGTAGTACCTAGTTGCATCAAGATGGGTCAAGACTGGAAAAGCTACATTTTACTCAAATCGAAACTCAATTTTCTTCGGGTTCGATTCCCGGCGGGGTAGCCCGCGGAATTTCGCATTTGGGAATAGTGCCGGGTGATGCCGCTGGTCGGCGGGTTTTCTCGGGGATCTCCCGTTTCCCCCGCCCTTGCATTCCGGTGCTGCTCCATACCTCGCTTCACACTCATCGGCTCTCAACACCTTGGCTCATACATATTGCAGAAATTCTTCGTTTCCGCGTCAGAATTTCGGATTCATCATAATTACTGACAATACGAGATTATAGGAAATTTACATTTTACGGTTAGTTTAATATTTTCGTGCGTAATTCTAATTGTGTGTTATCTGCTTGTTGTAAAAAGTCGAGAACATATTATATTTTTAAAATAAGTTCTCACATTTTTACAACAAGCAGATAACACACAATTAAAATTGCGTCCAAAAATATTAAACAACTGGTAAAATGTAAATTTTCTATGATCAAGCACTGTCAATGATTACTACAAATCCAAAATTATGGCTCGAAAATCAAAAATTTCTGCACAAGGGGTTAGGTCGAGCTTTAATAGCCTCCCAAATCTCCCCAGTCAATTCATAACAGGACGCCCGCATCAACCAAACAGCCACACCATTTCGCCTCTGCATTGTCATCTGCTCTGTGACATGGTCGTGTATCGCATCGCGCGAAATTTCGACATAGTCTCGCTGGGAATACTTCCCCCTCTCGCTATTCGCCGGCGGCCTGCTTGCTATGCATTGTTCGCGCCTGCAGGGCTGGCGCACCATTCATATTCCTCTCCTGCGATATTGAATATTTCCTGTCGCCAGACACGCAGCGTCGCCACAGTCGCATCGCTCACCCGTCTCCGGTCCTGAAAATCTAGATTACTCACTCGGCCGCGGCAGATACCTGATTCCTGGCATGGACGAGCGCGTGGTTTCGAGAGGGCAGTCACTCATGTTCCGCACATTTCACACACACTGAGAAATTATTCGGAAAAGTTAGGTAAACAACATATATAAAATCAATCAAGTAATCACATTTTTGCATATACGTAAAGACACTTAACTGTAAGAATTATTCTTTGTAATAGTCAGGTGGTCCATTACTAGAATCAAAATATTTAGTCATAGAATAAAAAATTTTGGGAATGTAAATAATATTTTATCCCATGTTTAAATGATTTTGTGTCACAGAAGTGAAGATCTCTATACTGATGCGGAAGGGAGTTAAATATCTTTATAGCAGAAAAGGGAACTCCTTTCTGTTAGAGAGACAGAGAGGCTGTGGGAAAATACAAGTTTCTGGTATATCTATCTAGTTTTATAATTATGAAAATCATTTTTTAAAATTTAAAACTGTCTAAATTTTCATATATAAATCCAAGCGTTAGTAGGATATATTGTCCTGTAAGAGTGAGAGTTTTCTCATTTTTGAAAAGTTATCTGCATTCTAATTGCATTTTTTTGAAGCAAGAATACTTGACCACTGTTAACTGCATTTACGCAGAACAATTATTCCATAAAAAATAACAGAATTAAAATATGAGAAGTATATTTGTTAAAGTGAAGTCCTGGCCACCAGAGGAGAATATTAACTATGTGAAAAGCAAGCAGTGCTGTTTTCAGCTACACAATACATTTAATATGTTTTTTTTTTCCAATTCAAATTATCATCCAACTGCAAAGCAAGAAATTTTTTTATGTGTACAACTATAAGATTTACCTCATTATATCCTATTTTTACCTCAGAGTTTGTTTTATGACTTGTATGTAACTCTACATAATTTATCTTTTCCTTATCAAGAAAAAGTTTATTTGCTGAAAACCATTTAGATAATTTAACAATAACTTGTTGTGATCTTTTATTCATTTTATCATTAGATTATGCATTAATGAGAACACAGTGCCATCTGCAAATAGAACAATATCCGTATTAGACTGTATGTACGCTGGAAGACCATTAATAAAAATTAAGAAAAGCAGGGGACCTAATATTGAACGCTGTGTTACACCATGTTCAATATGTTCATGATATGACATAAAGTCTTGAAATAAGTTCTCGCCTGAGATAACAATTTTTTGCTTACGTTTGGTGTTAGGATAAAATCTTATCAAATAATTCATATTATTTACACCATAGAATTTTAATTTCAGCAAAATTATACTATGATAAACGCAATCAAACACCTTGGAAAGGTCACACAATACACCGAGTATATTTCCCTTCCTGTAAAATGTTGCAGCAACAGGTTACATTAAACAATATTTTCTGAAATGGCATCTAAATTTATACATATTTCAAATATAACCGCATATGCACTGACATGCAATGCACTGAACAACGATAGATTAGATACACTAAGAAATTTTTATGTCTTCAATTCATATTTATCCCCGATTTCGAAATTTTTTTTTGTCTCTGAGAGTAGAATACTCTTATTTCACTCGAAACTAGTAAATGGCCACATATTTACCTGCACGTATGTGCAATACCTGGAACTCGGGTAATTACCCGCACATTGGCAACACTGCAAGGACGTGTGCGTTATGGCTTCCTTCAGAGTGTACGGCTGTCAATTTCGTTAGCTGTCATCGCTCGCAAGCGATGCTTGAGCATCAAGAAACAGTACTTTGTACTGCCGGTTACAATTTATCTAGGGTTGTTAATTTTTGTGTTGCAGGGACACGTCCTCCTCCCAGCCGTGGTGTCCACAGGTTATCCGCGACGACTTCCTGTTTAGCTTGTCACAGTACGTACATCTTAGAAATGTAACTATCAAAATTATAGTAGGTTGTTTTTCTTTTTCCGTCAGAGTGGAATTCTCTTTAGATGCTCGCATGGACTGTACTTTTCTGCGAGACTGAAGTTGAATGTTTCGCTGGCTATTTTCACAAGCGAAGAACGAACAAATAAGGATAGCCCGTTCGTTTCTACACGTTCGCGAGTTACGTAGATTTTAAGTTTTAGTTGCTGCTACCATTTAGTAAAATATTTTATTACGTCACCGAGATTTTTTCTCGCAAGTACTTAATTTTCGAGTGTGCTGCAAGTTCGTCATTTTAGTGCAGCAATATGACGAACTGTTATAAGGGTGAGTGCAATCACTGATGCTGGATTCAGCATCTATATGGTAGAATTTTGTGTGCCAATACACGCAACTCGTCTTTACCAGTAGTCCTGAGCCTGTTGCATTTACTGAAGTAGGGAAGCTGCAAATACAGCTATATCGTGTCACTCTTCTACTTTACTTTCCTTAAATTTAAATCTGTTCAGCAGTAATCGTCGATTTTATTATTTCTTGAGAACTTAGAATTTGACGGTAAAACCAATCATATAAAAACTACAAAAACTGTCTGCTACCCAGTTTTCATTTCTTGTCCCATCTCTAAGACGTATAGGACTGTGGTGGTGTAGTGGTTAGACTACCTGCCTCCCAGTCTGGGCGAATCTGGTTCGATTACCGGCGGGGTCACTCCCGGATTTTCGTCTGTGGGAATCGTGCTGTAATGTTGCCACCTTGAGCCTACTCTTATACTCCTATTCAATGCTAATATATAGTCCATTCACGGTTACTTCAGCCTTTTCTGAAGCCCTGCTAAAGTTCTACTTCCAGGATATTCGTCCGCTATTGCAAACTAAGCTTAACTAAGCATTGAGAATTACACCAGGGTGACAAAGCACCACATTCGTGCGCACTCAGTGTAACAGTATTTTGTATAAGGACTATTTCTCACTAGGCGCTACCAACTTACCTATTTTCTCCCTGTTTTTATTCAGATTATTTATAAATGAAACATTATAATTTATAGATAAAATATAAATACCTTTTCAATTGAACAGAGAAAAGAGTCTAAATAAGTTAGGCGACACAGATGGTTATAATATACTACACATTTTTATTTACTTCCAAATATTCAATAATTTATCGTAAGAATTACCTTCAGAATATTACGATACAAAACTCGATATATTTCTCTATATTTACTTCTAACAATTACTGAACGTCTCAATCGTGTTCCTAGCCTTATAATTCAATGTCAGCGCTAGTGACTTAGTTATGAAGCGGATTCTCGCGACCTAGACCTGCACCGAAGTGTATAAGTCGTCTTAACACTGTTCGATTATGGGGATGCGGGCAGAGCTCCTCTAGTCCTGTATCTCGAAGGCGGTGGTCGTGTAGTCTTCACTGGACTCCTTCACCTGGGTCGCAGCCCTCTGCAGTCGTGCGCCCCGACACCGTCGGGCGGCAGCAACCTCGAGTGCAGCGCGATGTTTCGACATCTAAGAGAGAGAGAGATAGAGAGAGAATGCCGTGTTCGCTACAGTGCCCTGGCTATCCCGCCGGTCGGCGGGTTTTCTCGGTGATCTCCCGTTCCCTACGTCCCTGCATTCCGGCTCTGATCCATGCTCAACTCGCTTCACACTCACCGGCTCTCAAGAACTCGATGTCAAGAACTGCCCAATTCTCTTCACTCATTTTCTTCATTCAATAGGAGACGTGTAATTTAAAATAATTGTTTCAGTCAAAACTGAACCTTCTCAACAAATCTTCCCATATTTCATCTTCTCTTGGTAATTGCCATATAAATGTTTTTGTTCACTAGAACTTGTTCTGCGAAGAGAAACCAGGTCAAGTGGATTAAACCGAATTTGACTGAGTTGGGCGATAAACAGTATTTCACCTTGTTAAACAAAAGTGGGCAGGTTCGCTTTTTCTTACTAACTAGAATATCTATTAGTAACTGTCTGGAACACGTAACATAGGAAAAAAAAACACAATTTTCTGGGTTAGTACTGTTTTTATGAATACAACAAAAATAATAAATTACATTAAATTGGCCTGTATGCTCCCCCATGATTTTCTACCCAATATATGACAAAGGCGTTATTCTTGTATCTCATGGCATTATTCTGGCTATGATGATGTATTTTGGTTCATCCTAGTTTTTTCTGTACCCGACCACGTATAATGTTGTAATGCATTATCCCGCATCACTTCATCTCTTCACGGCTCAAGTTATGTTTTATGAAGCTTTATTTTTATGTTTTCTTTGTTGTGTAGCGTCCACATCCTAACATCGGGTCTTCAATTAGCTTTTCATATTTTCCAGATTTGACTTATAGGTTATAAATAGATTTTTATTTTACTTTCTGTACGTGTGTGAACTGCAAGCAATGTTTTATGTGCTTCGGATGAAACCTCATAGGAGTGTATTTTTGACATTATGGCCGTAATAAACTTCCTTTATTAAACATCCATGTAATAGTGGATTCAATTATTTTTTCGTTTCAGGAACGTTATATCCCTTTGCCTCTACCAGTGGCAAATTTTATCACCAATGCCAGTATTCATACGGCAAGGCAAATCTATAGGCAATATACACATCCGGTGGTGTGTATTTGAAAAACGGGGGCTCTGGTTGCCTCAGCAATTTGGGAGCCAATAACAAACAAAAACTTCCAGCCACAGCATAGATTTTTTGTTTTTTTTTTTCGGGAATGCGTTTACCACCAGTTCGACACCCACAGAAACAACAAAAAAATTAAGAGATAAAATGTCGCCTGGAGCCAATGGTACTGTTAAAATATTCACTTTATGTCTTCGATTGTGGGTTTGGAGTGAGTTAGTACAAATATATAGCTAGACATATAAAACAAGTAGAAAACAACTATAAAATAGAAATGTCTTCTGCAATTTTAACAGATTTATTTTCCTTGAATTATAAATTTATTTCTGTAGCAATATTGCATTTTCAATCACTCTGTGTATTATTACTAAAATATTTTTCTCGTCACGAATACTGAAAGTCATGTTCGTACACCGCGGGTTATTTCATATTCTTTTTGTGGACACGTGCTGTGGTGTTTCACTTGAGCAGATTTTATGTGCATACTATTTTAAAACCTATACACATGTTAATATTTAATTATGGTATCAATTGATTATTTAATGTACGTAAAGTCGTTAAATAATTCCATTTTGCTAAACCGTTGTACTCCTATGTTCCTTCATTACAGAATATTACATAGGCAATGCAATTTTATCACCGTAATCACTAGGTTATATCCCTCCAAATGCATAGGGGTAACTTAGCTAGTATGTAGGTAAGGTTTGTGCAAAAAATAGAATTTTATATTTTGCATTATTAATTACAAATTTATCATTAATGCAATACTGTTCATATTTTGCGCAATAATAATCGATGACCTTTGCCCCTTAACGTACATTTTCAGTTTTAACATCATGTTTTGTCAAATAAGAAAAATCTGGGCGTGAAGAGTTATTACGAATTCCTTATAACAAATAACTCATTGTAACCTATGAAAATGTTTTCGGTTGGTCCACGGCACAAGAGTTTATCATTTATAAAATAGCACTGGCAATAGCATTGCCCAGGGAGAGGCAATTTTCGTAGTGGCGCTAGCTTCTGCAATTGTAAATTAGGCCTACTGACTATGATTTCACCTTTTCCGCATCGTGAGAGCAGTGAACGAGTGCACTCGGGATCATCTATTAAGGCGTTAACATAAATTTTCGCCCGAACTAGATTGTGCGTGCTCTCCACTTTCGCAGCTGCAAAACTTGCTTCGCTACGCACATCAAATATTTTTTTAACTCAGTCGATCTCTTTCTCGGTTATGGGCGTCACGTATCCGTTAACAGGAATCGATATTGAAATATTACAACACTGAACAACCTTATAAAGAGGAAGCAGGGTTAACTGAACAGCAATCAGCTTTTGATCATTGTGTGATGCCAAATGTACATTTTTATTTAGGAAATATACTGGACGTGTTCCTTTACTAAAATAATAATTTTAATTGCCTGTAAGTATTTCAGTAAACGCCTTATTTAAGTTTCGTTGGCATATATAAGCTTAAAGTTTTCTATAGACTATTCACGTTTTAAGGCCCTGCTAAAAATTTTCCTTTCACCTAATTTCTACCATTTCGCCACCTTTTAAAGTAGACATTGCAATATGACTAATACACACAGTGTATACATTTCATCACTCTCAAGAGTTAACGTTTGAGACTGGAATAAAATATATTTATTCGGGGTTAAAGCCTTTTAGGAGGGTCTTAAAAAGTGCTCACTTTGCCGTGAACAGACTATACCACTTTTCAATTACATATGCTTTCAGCGAGGGATGAAAGCTGCGGCAAGTACGACATACTGCTGCGAAAACATGTTTTGAAGTCAAGCATTGACTTGACATACATTCGGAAAGCGTGAAAACAAGGGAATGCTTTCATTTAACATATCAGTGACAAGAATGGTGAGTGATGAAAGTTTTATGTTAAACATCAAATAGAGATACTGAAGTGAAAAGAAGTCATTCTATAAACACGCTTTTTGCAGTAAATATTTCATTTGCTATTTTCATTATTCTTCAGGAAATCAGCTCTTAGTGGAAGAAAAACTGTACTTGCTACGAACCGCATTTAATAAAATACATGCAACAATAACTCAGGTATTTTGTAGTTACTAACATATTTTGGTTTTGCTCAAAACAATTGTGCTTTTTCCGCATTCAATATGAATAAATAATCAATACAAATAATTTAAATATCAGAGGAATATATTTGACAGGAAATATCTTAATAAAACTTTGCAATCAGTAATCACAATTATATTGTATTTTGATATCTTACCGCTTATATTGCATTTCGTGATTGATGTCAGTTAAAGACTGAAAGAAATTTAGACATACTCTTATTTGGAAATGATATATTACACTCTTATCAGGGAAACTGCTTTCGAATTTAAGCTATGGCTTGTAAGAAGTCTATTTACGGTATCGTCACATTAAAGAAACTAATTTGAAAATACATACGACACTAAACATATAAAAAAGGTTTAAATGATTCGTAAATAAATCATATATCTCAAGTATTTTATACTTATGTCAACAGTAATACACCTTATCTTTTGGTCAAACGAAACTTTCACGTATATGTTATTAATTAAAACCACAGAAAATATGTGTATTGGTAATGCCTGTCGAGAGAAATAGTTCTTATGTAAAATGTTATTAACATTTGTACTAAAGTAAGCATTTCATAGAAGCGCTTTAATGTAGTTTGTCAGTTGAAACTAACGGAAACACACATCATTAAATTTCGAATAAATAACAATATTGTAGTTGATCGTTCATCACACAAGCAAGGTGGGTGGTTTTTATTTCAGAATTCATTAACTACGTCTTGATTACGTGTGGCGGAAGGATACGAAGTGAGTTTCCTGAAAGTAGAACTTCAGTAGGGCTTCAAAAATCCCGAATGTAACAGCGAATATATTAAATTGGCTATTTTCAGTAAAGTTATCACGTTTTGAAGCCCTTCCAGCAGACATAATTACCAAAAAATATATATACTTTATTGGGACCTCGAAAGTTAACTTTTGAAACATAAAATGTATACACCGTGTCTGTTAATCGGACGGCAGTTTTTATATTAATAATTGGAGAAAGGATAAAAATAATCTGAAAGTGAGTTTTAAGCACGGCATTAAAATGTGCTCACTTTACTGCAAAGAGCCTTATAGTAAGAATTTGACATATTAATGTGACGAATAAGACAATGAGAGAAATAAGTGACGCTAAATAGTTGAGGACTTCAGCAGAGTTGAGAATGAAATGAAGTGGAGACGGAGCAGCAATGGAATGGAATGAATGTAGAAACGAGATTACCCCAAGAAAACCCCACTGTAAGTGGCAACGTCCACCATATTTTCCTGAGAATTGCTAATATATTTTTAGTGTGGGAGAGTTTGAGTAGAAATATAATCTCTTAAAATACTTTTTCACTTGTGTCCTTTTATTTTCCGTGGAATTAGAGAACCATAAGTACTATTCTGGACGTTCAATACTGTAAACGTTTGCAAATAATAAGGATGTAGGATACATAATGCTATGAAAAATAAACAGCATTCCAGACAGACACTATTAAACGCAATAGGCAGTGAAACACAATTTCATCTATACTAAACTATACTAAAGATGTTGAAGCACCCGCTGGTAAATAACATACCACAGCGATGCATTATCTTGCAAAGACAGCGAATATGTCCAAATCTATACGCCTCACAACATTCCCTAAACAAACCCCAACGTATTGATGTTATATAATTGTAAAACAGAGACCCTCGAATGAGCAGCAGTTATCGAGTATTAGCGTGAAAATCTGAAATTTATTTTCTGTCTTTAAGTTTTGACTGTGTTGAACATTAAACGTGATGAATGTTCATTTGAAACAGTATTTCGAATGAAATAAGAAAAAAAAAAAAAAAACTATTTAATCCGCAAGCATAGAGGAGAAATTTTTATTTTCATAACTCATTCTTAAATTCTGGTAGTGGAATTTTTTTTATAAATTTTGTTCCAAAACAAATAGGTAACTGAAAACATCCAGAAAAATAATGGCGTGCCGAAAATACGTGCAACAAACCATACTCACATTATTAGAAGAAAAAAAAACATTTTTATCCATAATACGTTTCCCTGCTGTGAACATATTCTTCTACCATTACAGATGCATTGCGAGAAACCCAGCACTGGCCGATGGTCGGGCCAGCGTTAAAAACAATCCAGTAGTGAAAAAGGCGAATAATGTTTTTGTTTTTTTATTTATTTATTTTTTTAAATTGTTAATTTTACTGCAGGTAATCTGTTCGCGTGGTCGTATGAATAGATGTCCACGTTTTCAGTACACGGAATAAAACACAGAGAGCGTGCGTATATGGCTTTATCGTCCGTTCACAACAAATGAAGAACAAGTGAGAACGAATGCGTCACCTGCCTTGTCTCTGCGAAAACATCACTCGCGGTGATCATCATTTTCATGACGAGTGTGTTACTGATTCTCAGCACTCGAGTTTACGACCTGAAATCACAGCGCGAAAGGCAGTGGTTTTCAATCCTTTTTAAAGGTCGTTCTACACTCGACATAACCATTGCCATCGCCACAGCCATAACCCCAACCATCGTCACAAAAAGAAATCCTATGCTAAAATTGACATATTAAAACAGGACGTTTTCGTTTCTTCACCAATCAGAGTTCTCTTTCAAATGGGAACTTTTTTGTAGATAGTTATACATACTTTTGCTCATAAATGTTGGCTAACCTGTCATATATAAAATTTCGTCAACATGACAAATAAACCTTGAGTCGAATTGTCGACTGTAGCTCATATCCACAACAGCCCTTATATCCAAATATGGTAGAATATTTTCCTTACCTCTTTACACGTGCTACAGTAAACAAACAGTAAACAAATGAACTCGAAAAAGAAACAACAGGATTTAAACGTACTGCTATTTTCAGGACCGAATAAGTATACTTTTGAAAGAAAATTCTACGTGTAATAATACAAGTGGTTTCTGATTGGTTACGCATAGTTTCTTGCACAAGACAGTTGAAAGTTCACAAAGTTGCTATGCAGCTATGCGTTGGCAATAGTTATCGGTATTGCAATGCGTAGTCTTAGCAAACACCATTAAACAGAAGGTATTCAAAACTTACTGATATTAGTATGGTTATGGTTATGTCGATTGTAGCAAGGCCTTAATCCACTGAGCCCCTGAAAAAGTTAACCTTTACCACGGCTGCCCTACGGAATATCTGTTCAGGTAGAAGATACTGGTCTCCAATGCAGTATTTCACCCAACTGTAAGAAATGCAGACATTATTAAAAGTAGCACGTACACTTCCAAAATTGCCAGAAAAGTGAGATTAATGTTTAATATGACATAATAATGCATGTATTTTGTAACACTGTAAAATATTTTTCTAACGGTGACTGGTTTGAATGTTTTCAAAAATCAGTTAATGACAGTCCCTTTTCAATTAAAATTTAAACATACTTATATTATGGATGCTTAAAAAAAGCACATTTTGCAAGAAAACATCTGTCGAGTACCGCAATTATAATCATTACTACGTTTGTTTTAAAGAAAGTATCGTACTCATGTTAAATATTTTCGGACATAAACAAATACTTCCATAGATCTTTGTTTTTTGTGCTGCAGTTAGAGTACGTGAAAAACGCATAGACTGCGATGATAAAGTGAAACGATAATAATGCAGAGTATCGACGGAATGCGACGATGAATGAAATGCAAGTGTGCCATGAGAATATCCACCGGCCAAGGTCAACGGCCGTCATGTTATCCACTAAGGAAAATCCTACTTTGACCACGCCAGTAATTGAACCCTTTTCGCCGATGGGAGGTGAGTGTTCTGAAAGCTAGGCCACCGCGGCCCTTGCCAGTGGCAAGGTTTATTCTACTCAGGTTAGGAACAAAACATGATTTGTTATGGTAGAATTTGGCATGAGGAAAATTTCCGCTGCTGTATGCTGTTCACGGTAAAATGAGCACTCTTTAAAACCCTGCATAAGATATACTTTTATAGACACTGTGTATTCTTCCGCCTTATGTACAATTAACATTGCCATGGGCCTCATTACTTTATTCATGCTTCAGTCAAGGGAAACTGTGCAATTATTAGAAAAGTAAATATTTTACAAATCTGCTCATTTTTACACTTCAATGCATTAAAAAAACAGAAAGCGAAGTAATAATTTAAGTTATTACAAATTGTTACCTAACACTTTTTATTCGACGTTGAGATGTGGAACTATTTCGCTCCATCGTTACCAACTTTACTGGACGCACGTCACTAGTGCGCCAGTTAAAATATATGCAAGTAGGAGCAGTGACATTTTTTAAAGGTTGATTTCAAAAGTGCTCACTTTATCATGAACAGCCTTTAGGTGCGCAGTGTTCCAAATGGTAAACTTTTAATTCAAATATCGAACTAAGTGAATAACAAAAGAGAAATATTTTACTTGATACGGAGGTATTTTATATTTGATGTATAATTATTACAAATATTCTGTCTTTAACGTAGAAAATAGATAAAATCTGGTACACGTGAGACACTAGTGCTTGCCTGGTGGAGAAAATTTTTGTTTGGCAATTTTTCAACATTGATCTTCCCAACTTGCAGCAGAAGTAACATTGCCAGTGGTTTGAATAGATGACTTTTAGGTCACTGCAAATCCAGTTATATAAAATCTTCAATCACGCAAATCAGGGAACTCTACAGAAAACCAGTCATGTGTAGCAGTGAAACATTCGGTATATTGCCGTATATAAACAGTTAACTCGCAACACTGTGTGAAGTAGGTAACACGCAGGCTTTTACGATTTTCAAGTAGCACGGTGTGCGTAGGATTTATTTAGAGTTGACAAAGCAAAAATTTGTTTGTTGAATTTCCCTTGCATAAAAATTATACGCAGTATGGGAATTCAATCATATCCAACGCATGCATAAATTACACTTCTATGGGTCTGGGGGCTGGGTTCCACGACCCGATCTAGCGAGAGTTCGATTTTTATAAATATCTGTTTTAAAGGAACAATAATTTATTGGTAAATAACAAAATGATGGGAGTAATTTTTCATCACATTCATTAATTAACTTAATATTCCGATATATAATTCTTAAATAAGTTTATAATAGTAGTATTCTGCTGTTGATACGAATGTCAAACCCGACACTTCTGAATAATTCAGAAAAATTGACTGTATATTGCTAGATAATAGTCTTAAAATTTCCCCGGCTGTACCTCTGTTTTTTTTAAACTGACTTATAAATGAAAATAATTATGAACTCACGATATTATTCGCTAGATGCCAGACTGGACTCAAAATTATGGGGTAGGGAAAAGGAGAGGGTTGATTTTTTCTTCACTACGGTAGGAATTTTTGTTGAGACGGGACAGATGGATAGCTATGAAAGCCTTCTGTAACGTTAGTGTATATCCAGTTTCCTGAAGAAAAAAAAATTATAATAAAATAAAACCGTCACTAAAAATAAATTGTTATATTTGCTTATATACAGAGCTTGAGAGTTTCATTTCTCGCTCATAAGTTTTCGTTCCAAGTTTACATCTTCAGAATTGGCTTCTAAAGACCGAATTTCATTAACATGCATTTCGCTATACCAAATTATGGCTGCTTCCAAACCATAAAACAGCCTTAAACAAGCATCGTAGTGGTTTGGCTTTAGTCCATCTTCCGCTTGGAACGGAAACAGCGCGAAAGCCACTAGCCCGGCGTCACTTCCGGGTGTTGCGGCAGATAAACTCGTTTCTGTAAGGAGCTGGGAGACAATGCGTGTTACCACGAGCAGGAAGACCAAACAGCCACAACGTTATCTGCTCTCACAGCACTGTAGGCAAAGGCCATTCACGACAAAATGAGCACTTTTGAAATCAACGTTTAAAAAAAACCACTGCTCCTATTGCATATATTATAAATGGCGCACTGAGTGACATGCGCCCAGTAAAGTTGGTTACGATGGAAGGGAAAATAGTTCCACGTCTAACGTCGAGTTATAAGTGTTAGGTAACCATTTGTGATGACTTAAATTATTTCTTCCGCTTTCTGTTCATTTTTCAATGCATATAATGATAAAAATTAGCAGATTTGTAAAATATTTACTTTTCTAATAATTTCACAGTTTCACTTGCCCGACGCATGAATAATGTAATGGGACTCATAGCAGTATTAATCTTACTTAATGCGGAATAATACACACCGTGCATACAAGAAGATCTTAAGCAGGTCTTTCAAAAGTGCTCAGTTTACCGTGAACAGCCTATAAACCTCGCAGCACGGTTAGGCGGAGTCTGAGACAATATACCTTCGATTATTTTAGTCCAGGAATAGCCGAGTATAACTTCACAGCATTATAAAAAAAACACAAATTTGTTCACGTATCCCGGTGTCTGCAATAAATTTGAAGACCACAACGTCTTGAAATTCACAGTTACTTCTACACATTTCATGGCAAAGTGTTTTGAAACGTGCTTGAATATTCTTACAATGTTATAAAAATTATCATGGCAACTAGATTCCAAAGAATTGTAAATAAAATACATTTTTTTTATCGTGTAGTGTTGTAAATAAATGAATGTTGTAAATAAATTGGCTTACGAGTATTTATTCATAAATTAAGGGGGTTGAGGGAGTCGTAGCTGTAGGCGGTAGAGTTTATCTGTAAACGAGGGGTTTTATATACGATATATGACACAGACAATACAACACTGTAAGAGTTACTGTAACGGGGAGCTACTCTAATTAAAATTAAAGTTATTATTACATTGTAAGTTAGGAGTACCGCACGCCTTATTTCTTTATGTGTATGTTGGACGGTCCCCACCTGAAGCATGATGCCAGAGGCTGTAGATAGTTGTACGGATGACGTCTGTCGCCTTCCCTGTAGTCTGGCCTGTCGTGGAAAGATGCGGCGGCGCGTCTCGCGTCGACCTATATCGGTGCGTTGTTTAACGTTTTGACATAGCTGGCCTCTTTCTCTGGTTGGCGGAGGGGGCTATAACTGCTGGCCTTGTCGC
This sequence comes from Dryococelus australis, assembly GCA_029891345.1. Lineage (NCBI taxonomy): Eukaryota > Metazoa > Arthropoda > Insecta > Phasmatodea > Phasmatidae > Dryococelus > Dryococelus australis. Next base: position 60,735,593 of record CM056995.1, read on the forward strand.
ACTGCTTTGAGGCAATTCCTGGCGTCCTGATTTTATTCTAAAGGTGTGAGGCCGGATTCATAGCGGGAAATTATTAATAAAGTCCATTCATAACATCTCCCTCAATGTTCACTAGCGAGGTGTCCTCACCTCACACTGGAGTATGGTTAATTTTGAATTGTACTAGTTGTGGTAGTTATGCCGCTCTTGCTGTGACAGCAGGGAAAAGGAGAGGGTCGGTGTTTCTCTTCACTACGGTTGGAATTTTTGTTGAGACGGGATATAGCACTGACAGATGGATAGCTGAGGTAAAGGAATCTGCCTGTGCAGTCCTCAGGCAGGTAGATTCGTGTGTTCTGAGCGGGGAAGTGCTGTGGTTTGTTTATACTAGGGCCGGCAGGGCCTTGAACTTGAAATTTACCTGTCTTCCACGCGCACGTGACTAACGCCACGATGGCGGTACACAAACGCGACAGGCTTTCTTGATGCTGTGGTTCCCTGACACTACTTGGTGTGTATTTAAATGATATCATTTGATTATACTGTGAGATTGAAAAAACATGTACACTCAAATTATATTGTAAAAATTCGTGTTATAATGAAAGTTTAGTATGATAATAATGACTTTGAATATCTACACAATTAATTGCTCTCCCCGTTACTAATGGGTTATATGTATTTACAAAATGATTTATGAAACCTGTAAGAAAATATATATTATACCTCGTACATAATTTCAGTCTTATTACTGATATTACAACAGAAAACTACAACTTTTTTTTTTTCAAATGTATTGGAATATTATAAATTAACCATGATGTAAGATCATTGTTACGCGACTTACGTCGGGATTATGGAGATGGGATGACATCGAAATGTAGCAGGTTATGAAATATTTAATTAATTAAATTGAAACTGATATAAAAATATAAAGAACATTAACTTTTGCTGGCTTAGACACTAAAGTTCGACATTTAAGTGAGAAACGGAAACGATACTTAAACTGACATATACACAGTTATGCAAAATTAAGCAAAGTTTTGAAGTAACTGAAAATGGCATATTTTATCATTAATGAACGTCATCGTTCATAATTATTAATCTTTTTTGTACTTGTTTAATGTATGAAATATTGAATTCTGTAAAAATCTAAAGTTATAATTACATACTAAGAAAATCCTGATTTTGTTTTTTGTCATTAAAAAGTCAATATAAATTTTTATATTTCAAATATGTACTGTTTTATGTGGCCACTGTACTAATAGAATACATTTAAATATTTTTATGTTTTATAAATTGATTTATGAGTTTCAGTGTTTACGTAGCTGAGTAAACATATAATTTATATAAAATTACTATGTCATAACTACAAGACATTATTTGTTTGATGGTAATATATATTTTAACAAATGTGACTTTACTCATTAACATTTGTAAATTATATGAAATCAGTTCGTGATTATTTTTTTCACAATGCAATTAGTATATAATATTCTAATGCATTCAAGAAGTTGTTAAAATTAGTACCTTGAAATTCCTATTGGTATAATTACTATCAATTATTTATTTATATTTTGTGAAATTGTGTTTGGACTTGGAGCGCTCCACAATTACTGATAGATATTTGAACATTTTTAACTGAGCAGAACTACAGTGTTTAAATGGAAGTGAAATGAAACGTGTAATTACTGTTTGTGTCTAGTTTTTGTGAGCGCTGCAGGGTTGAACGTGCGAGCTGTGTGTGTAGAATTAATTTTTTTTATCGTCGTGTTACCTGGGAAATGTTACGACTCGTAAACGTGGGTTAATGTGTTGATGCTGTCGTAATGTTGGCTCGTGTGTATTTTTGCGGTCAGACGGTTTGTGTCTGCACGCGCTGAAGTCGCCTGTGGTGTCACGTGACGTTGTCGGCTGCCCTTTAATGTCGGTCATTGGTGCCTTGTGTTATCGTTGCCTTGGGGCCTTCGTGCCTTCCGGAAGTGCTTCTACTGATTCTTGACGTCACTGCTGTTCTGATACTTATACTAACAATATTAGCAAAGATGAATACATACTTTTTTTTTACACACTTGAATAAAATTTTTAATTAAATGAGCAGTTCTAATTCCTGTGACTTTTGTTTGCGAATACTTATATTATTTTTCATAAACGGGTTATATTTGTGGGATGGTTTATTGATGCGGTATGTCCTGGGGCGGTTTCTATACTGCGGTTGCTTCTGGTTTATCTTTTAAGATCTTTCTCAGAAATGCTGTTTCATTTCTCGGGGGCGATAACTGATTGCTATTATATAATATTCTATCAATTAATTCGTTAAGCACTATCTTTAAATGGAAATTATAACATTCAAAGATTCGTAAAAAAAATATTATTTCTGTGTTCAATGACTGTTTGCTAACATACGATTATATTTAAATAAAATTTTATAAAATTCATTTGGGAAAATAATTAATTGAATTACCTTATTTATATGGACTGAACGTAAATTTCTTAAACAATAGCTACAAATGAAAACTGCTGCATTTTAAGATTGGTAAAAAAATTGCTTACATATTAATTATTTAATTATTAGTATCATATGTGCACGCTACAGAAGTTTTAATTAATAATTATTACTAAATTCAACGACTACATATATATAATGTTGCATGTAACACATAACTATAGACAGCAAATCGAAATAGCTAGTAGTAGAGACATACAAAATGAAAGGGAATTATAGTTAAATTGTTCCTAAAGTGTCACTTCTACACAAAGATATTCACGCGGGGTTGGAAAAATTCGGTACTCGTGTCTTACACCAGGCAAGGTTGGGACAGCTCGTACACTCGTGTGCACCATCAACATTTCACCATACTGCCTGATCTCTGTCAAAGTCAGTAGCACAAAAAAAAGCCCACCTGAATGGTTACCGGGCCGTCAAGAGCTTAAAGGGTAAGTTGTCTCACATCTCACGTGAAACGAAAAGAGTTGATCACCTGACTGTAAGGACTCGTTCAACTGTGTGAAATGTAGATAAACTGCCCACGCTCACAAGCAGTCGAAATGGGTGTGCCCCAGACATAACTCCCATTCCGCAAACATCTTTGCTATTTCACACAATTAGACCTTCTCGTGACGGTGTTCGGTAGTTTGCAAACTGAAAAGAGTAGAAAGAGGGATCACGAGGCTACAAAACCCAACGGACTTCGTTCTAGCCCGTGTCCGCGTGTGCGTGTCGACAAGGTATGGGAAGTATGTAAAATTATTCAAACTATTTGAAACTTAAAATCTAGACTGTGAGCTGTACCGCGTGCAAAATCGCGTGGAAGAGTCGTTGCGAAGCACGCGCGCTGCGCGTTGTTTTTGCAACACAGCTGCAAGTGGGCCGCACGAAAGTGCTGCAGTGCTGAAAGTAGGAGTTTACTCGCTGCTCCGTCGCCGAACACGCCAAGAATGAGAAGTAGACACACGTATACACGTCGATGGGAGAGCGGGGAAGAAAATGGGAAATTTGCAAGGTCTGCAACATGACGCAACGCGCCAACTGGGTCGCGCGCTGTGACGTACCAAAGCAGCATTCTGTACTTAACTGTATTGCCAGACTAAAATCTGAAACCCATATATAACTTATGAAACCTTAAATATATGGCAACTGCTAAAAACTGTCATAAATTGCTTTAGTATGAACTTTGCATATTTCTATATTGCGTCTGCAGCATGTCTTATTTGAAATTAATTAAATTAGCCATACTGATAAATTATTTGAATAGCACTTGTCACGTCACTGTTACTTACTGTCACGCTAATAACTTTAATGAGAATCCTAAGAGCATGCACACAGGTATTTAAATATGATTTTTGAAGTAAAATTACATCACAAATAATGAAATGCTGTAAAGTAAATTGCATCACCAATATATAATTATACTATTAGTTACTCGCTGTTCATATTGAAATTCTGCAAACCAAATTGTGTCACAAATATTTTATATGCGACTAGACATTTTCTTTTCATACGAAATTCTGCACGCTTTGCTAGTGTTCATAATAAGATTTCAAATCATTTCCTTTAAATTTGAGAAAAATTAGTACAATATAATTAGTATTTAAATGTAATAAGAATTAAAAGCACGTGAGTACATTCAATAATTTATATTGCTACGAAATCCGAAACAAAGTTGATATGGACGTGAATGAAATGTTAGCTATTACTATGTATTAATTTTAAGTGGGTGGGTGGGGACATTAAATGAAATTAAGGGGTGGGGGAGGAGGTAGTTGTGCTGGCAGCGAGACGTAGGAAAGCATTAAGTGCCTTCACCAAATGTTGTAAATAAATTGGCTTACGAGTATTTATTCATAAATTAAGGGGGTTGAGGGAGTCGTAGCTGTAGGTGGTAGAGTTTATCTGTAAACGAGGAGTTTTATATACGATATATGACACAGACAATACAACACTGTAAGAGTTACTGTAACGGGGAGCTACTCTAACTAAAATTAAGTTATTATTACATTGTAAGTTAGGAGTACCGCACGCCTTGTTTCTTTATGTGTATGTTGGACGGTCTCCACCTGAAACATGATGCCAGAGGCTGTAGCTAGTTGTACGGATGACGTCTGTCGCCTTCCCTGTAGTCTGGCCTGTCGTGGAAAGAAGCGGCGGCGCGCCTCGCGTCGGCCTATATCGGTGCGTTTTTTTTTTTTTGACGTTTTGACAGCTGGCTCCTTTACCTGGTTGGCTGGCCCTTGTCGCACTGCTTTGACGCAATCCCTGGCGACCTGGTTTTATTATGAAGATGTGAGGGCGGTTTCAAAGTGGGAAATTATATTAAAGTCCATTCATCACAGTAGGCCAAGTATCCTTTCAGCGTTGGGATATGGAAGTTACTGCTCAGCTACACGCCACGCATATTCCCTATATAGTGTATTCGCGGTTCAGCACACTTTGTGAATCAAACTTTGGAAAATGACCCCACGTATGACCTGTGTTCACATAAAACTACCTTAGTTTTGGTTAAATTAAACTCTTACTTAGATTTTACTCACAAATTATATTCACTCTTTTATAACAAACATGAATAAAAATAGGCAAAAAATATGTGTGTTGATAATGCGTAGTAATAAATAGTTCTTATGCAAAATATTATCACTCTGAGCGTGCACGAATGCACTCCGTTCTCTCTTTCGTGTAATTTTCTTGATTTGGTCGAGCTTTGTTAGCGTCAGGCGGAGGAATATCCTGGGAGTAGAACTTTAGCAGGGCTTCAGTAGATCTGGAAGTAAAAAAGTGAATTTACCATACGGCGTGTTCGTCAAAGCCATTCCGCCTCCACTTGCTTACATAGCCCTTGCGGCGGTCGTGATGCATAACGTCGGACCGCAGTTGAGATGCTGTATGTAGCACGAGTATTGGAAACCCTACACTCTCTCCTCGTAGACCCACCCCTGCTGTGGGCACCATGCCAAATGCGCAGCAGTTGCTAGGAAAGAGGGGTGAAATATGGAAGGGGGGGGGGCACTTCGGGGACAGACCCCTAGGAGAACTTTACTGGAAATATTACACAACTTGCGAGCGGCCGAAACGGAAGGTCTTTCTGAATTAGGATGTACGTTGTTTGAGGGGAATATGTGGTTTGTGATTACATCGAAAAAATTAATATTTGGAATAAAGAATCAGTTGTACCCGTATTGCTTCCTGTGTATTAAATAATTTGTTTGCTGGGGCCGAGGGGGTATAGTGGTTAGACCACTTGCTCCCACTCATTCGGAACGGATTTGATTCCCAGCAGGGTCGCTCCCGGATTTCCTCTGAAGACCTCAATATTAAGAGCTGCCCAAATATCTTTGCTCAACTCAATAGTGTAGCAGATTTTTGTCGAAAATTCGTGAGTACTGTTACAAGAAAACTGCTGGAAATTGTAGACTTGGTCAAAATACAGAAACGTAATATTGGTAACATGTATTGTATGAAATGCTATATACTCTGGAATCGTGTTACTGCTCATTTGTTTCACAACGTCAGCAGCTGCTATTATTCCTCGAAAACGTATGAGTGGTATGGACTTCTGCGGCCAAGGTCAAGGAGCGAGGGAGCGATACGGGTGACACTAAGGCACTAACACGCACTTCTAGCTCCTCATCGCTCCTACGCTCAAGGCGTGCATTGTTTCCGCCGTGACGCTGTACTGTGCAAATTAGATATGTAACAGTGGTGTTTTATTACACTACATGAAATGCCACAGATTAAACTACTCCTTTTTCTTTGCATTTTTCTCTTGCCGCTTAAGGAAACTGCATAGGCAAGCCTTAAAATTACCATTTTCACGAATTTTTTTCTCCAAGAATACAGTGAATATGACAAAATTAAAAATAATAGGAGCTTAGATAGATCTTTTTATCTTTTCTGAAACAAGTATTATTTTCAGAACATTTATTGAATGAGATACGCGTATTTATGCAAACGACTATTTCACAAAAAAAAAAACGTGGCTGACACCCCTCTCTTAAACTGTTCAACGAGCATGGAATTTCTCGGGCCAAGTTAGCAGAATCAGAAATATTATAGCTATATGTAACTCCCAGTAATGGTGATTTTGCGTGATGATGTCAGCTGTCTGGAAGGCTGAAGCAACAATACAGATTTCTTGCGATTGTCCACATAAATGCTGAATTCATGAAAAAATTAAACGTTACTCTAGGTTAGAAAAAATTAATCTCATAACTTTGATTTTTAAATTAAAGTAGATGACATTACGTCGATGAAATAAAGTTTTTTTTTATAGAGAACTAAAACATTTAAATTAATACCGGAATTATAACCAACATTGAAATGTAATTTATTCATCATTTATCCGGCTTTGTCAGTAACTTTTCGTTTTGGTATAGTAGTTAATAATTTTATATTTTTCTTAACTTTGATTGAAATGATTATATGAATGATATAAAACTGAATAACCTTCAAATAAAATTTTAAAAAATGTAATTGATATTTAAAGTGTTTTAAATATTTCAGACTAGCATATGTTTACTTACGTACACGTTTTTATTTTTTATTCTGGGATGAACGAAGAATGTGTGTCTAAGAGTTGAATCATAAACGAGTTGATTTTCTGAATCCTACCTCCGTAATGCAGTTGGTTTCCTAAATATGTCATATATCACAGGCGTTTTTACCTATTTTAACTTCCTGGTTTTTAGTTAAAATAAACTTATGTATATGTATAACTTATCAGGTATAACATTTCATTTATAATTAATACTAATAAAATCAGTGAGAATATAGGTGTGTTGGTAATCCTCAGTAAGTGGAGTGGAAAGACTTAGGTGGCTCGTAACATTGAGGTCTTGCGAACCAATGAGGGTGATTGAGGAGAGTAGAGAGCAGCGCTGGAATGAAAGGGTGGGGAAACGGGAAATCCCTGAGAAAACCCGCCGACCAACGTCATCGTCCGGCACGATTCCCACTTGCGAAAATCTGGAGTGAACCGACCGGCGATTTATCCGGGTTCACATTGGTAGGAGGCGAGCAGTCTAACCGCTCAGCCACCGTGGCCCCTCCTTAGTAAGAAATAGATACTAAGAAAAAATGATTGCACTTAGTGCCCACGAATGCGGTGCGTTGTCCCTTAAATTCCGCGAAGCTTTGTTTGAATGAGGCGGAGTAATATTCTGGATGTGAACTTTAGTAGGGCATCAGAAATGTTGGAAGTAACCTTGAATGGTCTATACCATCAAAACTTTCAAGAACGTCATCTAAATTATTTGCACTCAATTATAGTTGTGGTCCTTTAGGACACTGATTAGTCATCACTGTAAAAATAATGGTAAAATTACCTGACAAGTGTAAGGTAATATTCTCAAACTTGTGTGGGAAACATAGTTTTCCTTACATAAGGTAAAATTACCGCACTCTGGAGTAAAGCTCACGTACATGGTAGCGAAGAAGTCCCGTATATGGATGGAAAAATTACCTTACGACGTGTGGAACTCCTAGTCGATTTTTAATTATGTGATAATTGTATAATAAATATTTTCTACCTTAAAATTAGTTTTTATTGCCTAGTCATACAAGCTGTCCAACATGGCTCTCTATATGTAAGTTATAATTACCGCACTCTGTAGTCAAATTCACGTACATAGCGGTGGAAAATCCCATAAATGGATGGGAAAATTACATTACGACGGGTGCATCTCCTCAGCATTGTCTCAACAGCTAAGTGGGAGGACGGGCGGAAGAGTAAATCTTCGAACACCCTTACTATTCACTCGTGCTGTCACGTAGTCGCCGTGGTGTAATGGGTAGCGCATCAGCCTATCGTGAATGAAGCTTATGGTTCACGCCCACCGATCAGCAAGTGTCGAGGATTTTAGAGTGGGGGTTTCTGTTACTCTACGTATGAGGATACCGGTAACAAAAATAGCTAACGGAACTAAATGCCCCGTGTAATTTTAAATGCAAATTTATTATACAATAGTTTATACTACCGTACTTGAACGGGATTTTCCTCCGCTTTTGTCAAGTACTTTTTCCGTATGTTTAGGTAACAGTACCTTACTTGTTATGTAAATTTACTCCACGTTTGACAGGTAACTTTACCTTACAGGTAAATAGTTACCCTTACATGTACGGGAATTTTACCACTTTTTTTTTTACAGTATGGACACCTTTGGGATATAGAGTAGTCGGAACGAATATTTCTGGTGCGGCACAGACATGGTGGGACTTCGACATCGGCCAACCGGTCACATTTCGCAAGGGGGGGGGGGATATAGTGGCGCCCGTGGCAAAGATAGAAACGCATACCTCCTGTGGCATAGCGGGTAGGGACGGAGAAGGTTTATATCCCGTTACAGCAGAGCAGGCCACGAGTCCGCCTGGCGGGAGATCTCCCGTGGGAACCAGCAGATTTATGTTGTGGCCGCCCCCTCCCTCCCCCCTCGCAAATACCGACCACATTCAAACCTCCAGCATCCTCCTCTTCCCTGGGTCATCGGAAGCTATGATCCACTCTTCCCGACAGCCTTCTTTACCTTTTCTCCCCTCGTGCTCCCTTCTCATCGACAAACCCTTTTGTGAGTCCCGTTGCTCGCGCATCCGCTCGGGAGGATATACCACATTCCTTTCAGTGATTTTCTCATCCGACACCAACCCCATCTCCCTTCTTCCCCATCGGATACTAATATTACGAGAAGGGAGGATTCACTCCAGTAGCGTGTAGTGAGTTTTTTTTTTTTTTTACCGGGTAAGCAATATAGTATCCCCACATATTTGAGTGTTTTAGATAACATTTGCTAGTGCCGGGCTGTGGTTCCATTTTCAATTTCTACTAACAAAAGAATCTTCCAACTTTGCTCATCCTCAACATGTATTTAGCGTTTTATAATACCTAACATTAGTTATAAAAACTGAAACGAAATGAACGTAATAATAATTAAACTGAATATTATTTAGTGAGCATATTACAAATTATTAGAAAACTCCCGTTTTCCCGAACACTTTCATCCACTTTCCAAGGAATCGAGGACTGGAGGACACAAACAGAACGACTGCTTACCCTGCCGAAGGGACGAGGCAGGGTAAGCAGTACCGCTGGCGCCACCATCCATTGGCGAAAAAATGTTTCCAACTTAAGAAGGGTCAAACGTTTTTGCGGTCCCCTATATATATGTAAATATTTGTATTCAAATGGTAATTGTTTTCGAAATGTAGGACCGGAGATTCGAAAATTTTGAAATATGGGAGCTCCAGTTTTTATGCTCCTAATTAACTTTGCCCCAAAAAAATCACATGCCATGTGATCTATATCATATATACAACGCATTAATTAAGTATATAAAGGCTATTTAACAATCGGTATTTAGGTACTGAAATGCTGCATCTATTTAAAAATTCAGTAGTTATTGATGTTTTTGCCAGTAGATTTTGTATTTGTCCGAGAGGAAATAATATTAACATGTATTAGTTTCATTTGGACGAATAAACATGTGCTGGCAAACGATAAAACCTACAGTATTATGTCAAATTCTGTAAACGTTTGTGCAAGGTCTGCCTTAGCGGCCAAAATACTAGCCAGTACATCCGTCAAGATATTTGTCACCTCGTAAGACTAAATTTCGTACAACGTTTTGTAACAGGATGTGTCCCATTTTTGTGGCAGGTTCCATATAAGTTTTCGTACCTGGCCAATCACAGTGAAATTTAAGAGCATAAGGCGCTCTCCATGACTATAACTTGAAACGAGTTGATGAAGAAACTAGTAAAGGACGCCTCCATGTTGATTATTTGCCCGTGAGGTTAAAAACCTTTCAAACGTATTTAAAATTCGACATAGACGAATAGTATTGAAAATGATAAGTTTTAATTACTGTTAAAGACCGTACTAAAAGTCAAAAATATTATCTACGAATTGAAAATTGTATACGTACGGTTTCACAGTTCCCTTGCGCCAAAGTTGCATTCGGTGGGAGTTACGCCAATAAACGTGAGTTCGACACTCCATCCCAAAATCTTTTTTCTAAAATGTTAAATATGGCTAATAACATGGTACGTTAACAAAAATAAATTAATTTTGCCAATTTTTAACAGTGTTTTTCAAAAGAAAAAATCTCTCTTGGTTTTTTTAATTATTTAAAAAAATATCAATGGTACAACCTAAGTAAGAATTAAATTTATGTAACGGCCAATAGTAATACTTAATATTAAAATGCGCTCGCTCTCTCTTTAATAAGCCTACACAAGCTACTTACTAGTAGCAGTTCTACGAGTGGGGTTCGTATTTACTACGAACCATGTGTTACGCACCCACGGAGTGTCAAATGCTAATATGAAAACTGCTGCCGTGTAATAAGAATATTCCATGCCTGCTTTCATAGCGGCTGATATACTGGCTCGTGCAATAGACATTGTGCAGGCTTATGCGTACAAGATCATGTACGATAGCAGATATCGTGTAATATTGGCTTTAAGGATGGAACAAGTATGTGGGCGCCGTTTCTAAAGACATGGTTGCTTTTCTTGTAAATTTCCTGTTTCTTCGATCAAAAGCTTAAATACATGCTGCGTAACAGGAAGAGAAAAATCTGCAAGCAAGAACAAAATATGTGCATAAGTATCGTAAATAAATTATTTAATTCATTAGAGATTGCATGAAATAAATCAACGCATCTCGTTGGACAAAAACAGTTTGGAGGGCCATTTTTTTATCATTCCATCGTTATCCTAGCTGTTTCACCACTGCTCCCATCTTAATCACTTCACAGATATCTCAGGCACACTGATTCACTTTAAGGATGATGTATATGTTGTTACATCCTTCTGAGCATTGCCAGGTTCCTGAGGGATGACGGTTTTAATAAAATAGTACTATAATTTAATTGCCTTATTTATTTACAATTATACCAAATAGAAACCATGCAGCTTTTTTCTCCACTCCCTATTACAATTCACTGGATTACAATCCTATGCGAAACCAAAAAAACTCTTATTGAGTATCTAATAACATCAAAAAATGTAATAAATAATTTCTCCTGCTAATGTGAGTGATTAAGTATGAGTCTCTTAAACCGTAGCATATTCATGGTTACTTCAGCTTTTTTGAAGCCCTGATAAAGTTATACTTTCAGGATATTCCTTCGCGAAAGCTTAACTAAGCCTGGAAAATTATACGAAAGGGACAAGACATCGCAATCGTATGCACTCAGTGTGATAATATTTTGCATGAGAAATATTTCTTATGAGGCATTACATGACACTTATTTTTTCACTGCTTTTATTCGTGTAAATTATATAACATGTAGATAAAATATACGTAAAAGTTCAAATAAACAAAAAGAAATATTTTTATGTTAACAGATGTATAAAACGCTTGTGATATGTGAAGTATTTAAGAAAAAAACGAAACAAGGAATACTTGAGGTGATTTTTCAAAGGTTTGATAAAAGTATTTTAAAAATGCCACGAATAGACTATATCTGGGGCCGTCCGCACATACGTGATGAGAGCTATCGCAGGCCGCCGCCGCCGAACCCTCATACGCCACCGAATGGCTTGTGTGTCGTGAGACCGGGGGCCTAGACTCCCATAACTCACAGGATGTTTGTAAAGACAAAATGCACCCCGACACGTACTCTAATCATTGGGTAAGGCGGCGGGATGCCATTTAGCTGTGGTTTCTTGGGCACCGGACCCGTGTTAAGGCTGTTTAAGTCGTTGCCTATTTTTAAATTATGTTACGTGTGGTTGCATTCGGCGGGGGAGTGAGGCTCCCCTCCAGCCCCACGGCTGGAGTGAATGTTAGTGTCGTGATGTATGTCTAATATGTTGGTCTGTTGTTTGCAAGTGTGCTAACTAAATTCGCATTTTTTTTGTATAGGTGCGTCCCTAGTATCCTGGGGGCAGCCCACAGGGTACGTTTCATCGTTTCAATGTGTAGTGTAGGAGAGAATTTAAAAATTCATAGTCAAATGTGATTGAGCTGATGGCTCTTATTCAAAGATATTATACACTTATGAACATTTACTTTTACTTATACTTATGGCACACTTCTGTTTTGGTGCTGATAGTTCTTTAATTTTTTTATTTAATTTTTTTTTCCGGGACGAAATATGACTCAAAATGGGTATGTTATAAAAGCTAATTGTAATGTTAATTGTGTGCCATATTTTTTCATTCTGCTACCTGAGAAGAAAAAAATATATTTTGCTATAATTAAGTAAGAAAAGCGGGGGTGGGGGGGGGGAGGGAAGGAGAGAAAAGTTTGATGTTTTTCCCCCCTTTCCCCCCCCCCCCCCTTTAATTTCATTGAGCACTGAGGGTGCAAACCTGAAAGAAAAGTGGTTGTTATTAGTGCATATTCTATGGGGCCCTTGGTACCATAGTCCAGTCGGATTTCTGGTAAAAGCAGGGCTCCCCCCTTGTTTCTCCTTGGTAGTCAGCTTCTCCCCGACCTGAAACAGACTATCAAGTCGATGCGTCACTGTGCGTACATGATAATATAAGTATTTTATGGTGTTATTTATTTATTTTTTTCAATTTTAAATTTTGAAATTCTTTTTTTTTTTTTGTGAAATTTTGTATATTTTTTATTTCTTTATATATATATTTTTTGTTGTATAATATGGTTTTGTCATTTTTTTAAATTTTATACATATGTATGCTTATATTGTTTTTTTATGATTTTCTATAATTTTAGTTATTAATTACCTATCCCGGTATGTCCAGAGTTGAAAGATAGCTAAGTGATATATACAGTGGTGGTAGTGATTATTGCGAAGTTACCCCATATGAACATATTCCCTGGTCCAGTGCGAGTGCCACTAGGCCTGATTCCCGAGTCGAGGTGGGGCAGGTCTTCTTGCCTGAGAATCTAAGCAGTTGACCCCTGAAACAGCGCACCTCTACTTCCTTTTTGTTGTGTTTGTGTGTGTAAGAAGTTATGGTGCGGTGTGCTTCGGAGAGTGTAGTGGATATATCGTGCACAGCTTGAGTGGTTCGGTAGGCGTGCGCGCTCTACCGACGCATGCTTCCCGATTTTTTTGGTGGGTAGGGGGGGGGGGGAAGTAGGCGGCCCAGACGCAGGCGTCGGGCCCGTCTTCCCCGGGCTGCGTGGGTAGTTCTAACAAGAACTACCCACACATGTGTACCTTTTATTGCTCGAGCAGCTCTTAGAAGAGCCACTCGGCCGTGTGTGCTAAGTTTTGCGCTTTGCAGCTGTCGCCTATCGGCTCACTGCTCTCCGAATGCCTGGGTTTTTTTTTTTTTTTTTTTTGGTAGCTAGGTCTTATTTATAGCTTTGCTGGCGGGGTGAGGGCTGGGTTTATATCTACGCGTGCCTGTTCCTTATCAGACAAAACCACTGCTTCCCGTAAAAATAGCGTGTCGACATAACTTGGCGCACATACCATGCCCGCTATGAGACAATTCAGTGTCCATAGGACGAGGTGACAGTGCTACGTTAAAATGGAGTGTTTTTTTTTCTTCAAAAAACAACGAAGCTTACGAAGCACAATCTCTCCTATACAACGCAGCAATACGTAAATTATGAGATACACTCATTATAACTCATTATATAGCAACACATACCAGTCCAAAAAATTATGTTTTACCCGACACTTGTGCGCAAACCTTTAAAACAATAGTAAAACTAGGATATTGCGTGGCTGTGTGTCTTCCATAGTTATCTACATGCGTCATAATTTTCTTAAAGGGTAAAGAAGGGTGGTTGAGGAGATAATATTTTTTTTTATACTTTACTATAGAGATCGAAGGGGCCGTAGAGCTCAGCCGCTAGAGCGCTTGAATGTCACTGCGGGTACGATCACGGGGGGGGGGGGGGGGGGGGGGGTTGCGCTGCCGGATTTTCGCACGTGGGAATCGTGCCGAACGATGCCACTGGTCGAATGGTTTCCCCGCGGACATCCTGTTTCCATTGCCTTTGCATTCCGGCGTTGCTCCATACTCATTTTGCTTCAACCCCGTCGACTCTCAGTGCTCTGATGCTAAAAGCCACCTAAATCGATGCCTCACACTATATAAATCAAGCAAATTCCGTATAGGCCCTAAGTATTAGCAGTATGAGTATAAGTTTGTCATAAATATTCATATCTCTATCCAACCCTCTATTCTGTACCACATTCAACAAAGCTGACAGTTTATGCGTGCTTGTAATGAACCTTGTTACAAAAAGATTTATTTGGTTGCAGACTAAATTGTGGTTTAAGTCACCTAAATATTTAATATTAATTTACTGATTTAAAAGAAATGGTTTTCTCCGTAAACGTAAATGTTTAAACCTAAAAAACTCCTACATTGGAAGTAACATGCAGCTATGTGACAGAACCACCCCATCAATTATAACGTAAAAATAACGTGTCGACATAGTTGGAGAGCTACGGAAAAACAAAATAAAGATAGTATAAATATTTATAAATTATATTTATTTCCCTTATCTATTCCCTATCTCATATTTCAACACATTCTTTCATAAAATTACAGAATTTCGGGGAAGCTTATGCAAAAGTGAAATTCCACTAAACGACGAAACGTCACTCAAATACGCACACAATAGAAAATGAAGCATTGTTCTTCAAATCATGAGCTAAATTTTCAAAACATAGAGTCGTGTTATTTTTTGCCACAACGGGCCAATATTATTGGATAACACCACCCTTCATTACCAGTTGGACATGCCCCGATAAATAAAACTGATCCGTGTATTAAATTAACTTTCATGCACACGTCACAGTAAAAAAGGCACCAATGGCCAATCTCCTTTTAGTGAGAACTTCCATCCCGACACCAGCTCACTTGGCAATTGCAGCCTGTCTCAAATACTGTAAATGGCAAAATTTACTGTAATATAAATGCACACATGAGAATACTTATGTGGCTGGAATTGATGACTTATTAATAGAAGGGAAACTTAAAATAATTGTAATCATAAATAAATATTTTACAAGTATTCAAAAATAAATGTTTTATGTTAATATTAGTTAAAATATTACATGACGTATTAAGTATTAAGCTACGGCCAATATGTTACGAATGTTTAATATATAATTAGGACCATCTGTTTTTAGCGAAAATATTCCTGGACTAGATGTTTTCCAAGGCTCTGTAGTTCACAACCACTTTCGTGATTGGGTCAGGTGACCCTATAAATAATGCATAAAATACAACACATAATTTTTTTTTTTACAATTTCGCGTTTTTCTTTTTTAAACAATAGTCACTTCAAGAGGAGAAAATTAATACCAGTGTTTTTCATTTGTTTTTTTTTTTTCCTGAAAAAGCTGTTATCTTGGTAAAGCGGAGAAAAACTGATTTTCCAGACGTGGTTGTAGCAATCATCTGTAACTTGAGAAAATATGCATTAACCAATCAATTTAAAGAAAATCATATTTTGTAATTTTTGGGAACGCAATAAATAGTTTCTTGAAGCTTGGAATTAATGGTGTGAAAAAAGTTGTATTAGTTAGTTACATGGTGTATATTACCCCATTACTCTATCAGATTTTATTTTGTTTTTACATACCCATAGTAGTTATAATGTTAGATTTGCTTTGCTATGTATAACGTAGTTACTTTGTGAGTCGAGAGTCTCTGATCACCACGTGTTAACTTGGTTATTAGTTGAGTCATAGAACAGATTAGCAAATAGAAGCGAAATGGCGTGACGATTGCCTCGACGAGAGCGTAACCGAATAACTGCGCGAGGCTCTTGGAACGGGCTTTGGTTTTGTCAGTCGCGCTGCATGCAGCGAAGGCTTCCCTAGTGGCTGGACTGCTGATTGGTGTTCCGCCATGTTGCTTGACAGTGACGCCGTTTTCCTGAATTGTGCCGGCGCAATTAGCGATACAAGTGACTGTTTCGTTTAATGCATTCGCGCTCGCTCCCAACTCTTCTGAAGCCCTATCAAAACTTCTTCTTTCAGAGTATTCTTCCGCTTCGTGCAAAACAAAGCTTAGCCAAGTGTAGAAAATTACACCAAAAGGGACAACCCCCGCTCATGCATACTCAGTGAAATAACATTTTGCACGAGAACTATTTCTTACTATGCATTACCAATACGCATTTTGTTCTCCCCTCTTTTACCCATATTTATAACAAATAAAATATTGTAATTTTCAAATATAATACAGGTAAAACATAAATTCAACAAAAAACAAGATGCTTTTATTTTAACAGAAGTATAAAAACTTGTTATACATTACATATTTAGGAAACAACAAAAAAACGCCATACATGGTGTAATTTTTCAAAGACTTGATTCATAAAGTGTGAAGAAACCGTGAATGGTACTCTGTGATACAACACCTCAGGGTCTTAGTCCATACCGTTGACAATCCAGCTGTTCATATCCGGTCCCGCATATCACTTAGACAGATGGTGTTCCAATCATTTCCTTGTTCATTATTTTTCTGCATTTTTTTATTGCGAAGCTACGAGAAAAATATCTCGGAACGCAGCTGAGTGACAACGCGTTAATGCTTAAGGGGACTACGTAGCTGCACGTCCAAGGTCAAGAAGCGAGGGAGCGATACGGGCGACACTAACATGCACGCCTAGTGCCTCATCGCTCCTACGCGCAAGGCGAGCAGTTTTTGCCGTAGTAATGCTGTACTGTGCAAATTAGATAAGTAACAGTGGGGTTTTATTACAGGTGATGAAAGCCCGCAGATTAAACTACGTCCGTATGTTTGTACTTTTCTCTTGTCGCTTAAGGAAACTGCATGAGCAAGCTTTAAAAAGGCGATGTTTGACCATTTCTACGAGTTTTTTTCTCCAAGAATACATTTAATATGGCAAAAGTAAAAAAAAAAAATAGGGCCATAGATAATTGTTTTTAAATCTTTTCTGACAAAAAGTCATATTTTCAGAACTGTAAATTACCGATATACGCGTTTAAGCTCAAACAACGATTTTACAGAAAACGTTTCAGTACATAAGGACTCTTAACGTAGGGAGTTTTACATTGCCAGGTACTTTTAGCGCTTTGAATTAAAGAGTGTCGTATGCTCTGAGGTTAACTTATAACTGCCAACAAGTCCGTGAATCACCCGGGTTTCGAACTCCGGACTTCAAGGCCGGAAGGCCAACGTATGCCGTTTCCAAACTCAGTCGACAACAAGCGTATAGTCTACTGAACCGTCAAACGACGCAGAGGTTAGAGTAGAAGCAACACATCTCGCCTGGCGCCGAGCAGAAAAAATAAAAACCTGTAGGTAGGACGCTTCGAACTCTCCAGTACCCCCCGGACAGGAGAAAAATAAAGACATTCTGCATTTTATTCGCGGGAACAAAAATATATGCGGGTGTGGAGGTAGAGATCCCGTACAGTATTCCCTCCAGGGCGGCCTCGGAAGTTATAGCGAGGCCGCTTGGAGGAAGAAATGGTCTGTGTCGTCCCGCGCAAACGGAAGACTTGCGTCGCCTGCGGGGTTTGTGGAGGATCTGCTTTCTAGTTCGGCGTGCTGAATCTGCGCTACGTCTGTATCGAGTTACTTCCGAGGAAATAAAAAGAGCGGAGTTCATCCATTATGTCGGTCGCTTATTTCTGTCTGTCAGTTCCTCGGACTATCCCCCCCCCCCCCTCGGCAAATAGAATTCCATCGAATAAGACAAGTACACCGGAAAACGCACGCCTAGACAAGGAATACGTGGTAGAGTGCACATTTCAGCTGCACAGTGAGCTACTTCCTGCCCTATTTTTTTTTTTTTTTGCCAGGTAACTACCAAAACAAGTGGATTCGAGAAAGGAAGGTTGGTTGTTTATATAAGCATGCGTTCTGAAATTTTTGTACACTTACTCAGACGAAGTTTTAATACGACTAAGATCTGTCAAAATTACGGCCAGTATTAATTTTTTTAAAAGTAAAATCTTGTAAACAAACATCACTGTACGAACGCGTAATTGTGATAGCCCTGCAGGTGAATTGGGGGTCATGGCATTTGGCCGAAAAGACATTTGGCAAAACAGATGCTTTGCCGAACCAAAAATTCAGCTGGATATTCTGTCAAAACGATTTTTCGGCCAAATCCAAAGGGGTACAAGGAAAATAATTGTGGGCTATTTTTGTGGACAGTAGCAAAACACTCAAATCAGTCTACTATCTCATCTTCAGCCTGTTGGTAACACTCGCTAAATGACGGGTTTAGGTGGCTCACTGCAGCTCTTGTAGAACTTGAAGTACGACATGAGTAGTAGGCATGTAGACATTCGGGCACAGTATTTAGTATTGATTATTAAAGTTATTTCGATTTGGATAATCTTTTTACTATTGTAAATGTTTGTGGCATAGCAACGCTAGAATTACCTTTATGACTATCATTTATATTATATGGTTGAATAAAAAATACAGAAAGAATATTTACACATCTAGTTCCAACAGGAACACCTACCGTAATAATAATATATATAGTATGTATTGAAACTGTCAGCAATATTATCCGACCAGGAGCTTTAGCTGTATGATTAGCAGTCAATATAATTACAGGGCATTTAATTATAACTCTAGTAGGAAATACTTCTATAAGAGTATCGATCAACATATTATCAATGATATTAATATATTCAAATATTATTATTAACAATAGAAACCGCAGATGCTATTATTAAAGGGTACCCTAGTACCCATATGCCTACTACTGGCATGAAATAAGACCCAAGGACGTTGCGGCGAAAGAATCTAAATCTGGGTAGAACGGGAGTACCTCGAGAAATCCCGCCAGCCACTGGGACATTACTACCTCTGGGACACAGGCCTATCCTTACGGCCAGAAAAAATATACAGAGGTTAGGCGGTGACTGAATGAAAACGGAGCAATAAACGGGATTACTCTGAGAAAACTCACAAACGGCGAATTCCCGTTGGACTCAGCACATAATGGTCTTCATTTTAAAATTGTTAATTCCCTTCCCCGATGAAGACAACAGTGGTGGAAAACGAGCTGCTAGCCACTGTTCCATCCGGTTGCCTTAAAATATAAATGTCGATAAAATTAAAGAAGAAATACCCCCATAAATTATTTCCGTCAAACAATGTCGGTCATAAAATATTGAAGAGGTCTGAAATTTGTCACATTGTCAAACGTTTTTATTTTACAAACCTAGTGCGATTTTCATGTCAACATTATTTTCAAAGACGGATGCAGAAGCTGTCACAATACAGCCTAGCGCATGGAGGGGTTATATGGATTTTGCAATTATTTTGACCTTTCAAAAGGTTTAACTTCATTCATCAGACATATTTACTGCGCAATGAAATTTATTGCACTTTTTCATATTTATTGTTGTAAAATTACGGATTTCCAGCAGTATTCACGTCTAGGTGGATTTAATGTAAATGAACTATCTCCGTCCCCTCATTTCTTATACACATATTGTTCTTCATTTTGAAGTTATGTTGGATTGGAAATAACTGTCTTTGTCGTGCACTTATCTGATCGTCTAAGCTTCCGGATCTGGTTCCGTGTAGAACATGTAGAACATGGTTGCGTTAGTGAAATTTCGGTATCGAGCCAAACTTCCTACTTCCTTTGACAAAACTTTGTGAGCAGCAATGTCCAGGAAATATTCATCCGAGCAACAGAGAAATTACTGCACGGCAGTTTCTTGGCAATCAGTTTTCAGACTCTCTTTCCCTTCGTTTCATCTATTTGAATCTTTAAAACTAAATTTACTGTGTACACGGATCCTGTAGTGTCGCGATGCAGGAATAATAATAAAAAAAAAAAAAAAAACCTTGCAAGAAGTCTGGCGTAAAAAGGATTTTCAGGATATTCAGATGAGAGGATTAAGGGCAGCCTACTGCTGCTTCTCTCTCAAAATCCCCCCTGAAGCGTCAAAGTCTGTGATTATCGCTTGCTCGCCTTTGAGTAGACAGTGTGCTGTTGGACGCAGATAGGCGGCCGTCCCGCTGCTTTCTTCTAGTATCTTCAGCGTGGTGTGTATGTATAAGCACTTTTGAAAGCCCTCCTTAAGATCTACCTGTATGCACGTTGTGTATTCTTCCGCCTTATGTAAAATTAACATTATCATGGGCCTCGTCACTTTATTCATACGCCGGTCAAGTGAAACTGTGAAATTATTAAAAAAGTAAGTATTTTGTAAATCTGCTCATTTTTACACTTCGACGCACTAATAAAAAAAATAATTTGAGTTATTAAAAATGGTTACTTAGCACTTTTCATTAGACGTTAAGATATGGAACTAATTTCCACTCCATCGCTACCAACTTTACTGGGCGCATGTCTCTCAGTGAGCCCGTTGAAACATATGCCACGCAGGAGCAGTACAATTTTTCTAAGGTTGATTTCAAAAGTGTTCACTTTATCGTGAACAGCCTATATGAATATACGCTCCAACTCTTTCCCTTTAGCTCACGAAGAAAATTGAAATATTATTAAAAATTTTCTTTACATACAGCAGCCTATAAAAACATTTATTGTGAAATTGTTGACAAATTCAATAAATTACATTTTTTATCAAATATTATGATGGCTGAACAAAACTCTAAAAGCAACGAAACTGGGATAGTTATTTTAACAATACATTTGGGTTTCGAAAATATAATCTCATATTGGTTTAGCCGTATGCAAAGAATCATTTAAAAAATGCACTTTTACGGAGATCATCATAATTAAATTTCTTGGAGAAATATTATATTTTAATAAATGTGAAGTTTCTAGCTCCATCTATCAGCTGTAAAATAATATCACCACATCTAAGAATGTTGTCGATCAACAAGATCTTCAGGTTTTCTCTGGTTTTTTTGGTAGTCCTTTGGCCCTGTATTTTTATGTGCTGCGAGAAAGTGTATTTCGAGTTGTTGCCTTAACTATATTTAATGCTTTAAATTATAGATGCTTTACGGAAATATCACTTAAATAACAATACTTGGATTACCTAATGCCTGGCTGAGAATAATTAAATTAGCCCTTCGTAGAAAAAAAAACACTAACTCAGCGTTTTTAATTGATTTTGATGACAAAATAAACCCATATACAAACTCGAAACGCAGATTGAATACATGCTTGGAATTACTATTATTATGAGTATTAAAATAAACATTTTATAATATTGTGATTATTTTACTGTATCTAACACTAAGTGTTAGATACAGTAACTAACACTAAGTGTTAGTCCTGGATAACTTTGGTAAGTGAAGACAATGAACAGTTTTCATGAATGAATTCGGGACTTTCCCCAAATCACCAACATGAAAGTTTCAAAAAATTAAGGAATATATATATTTTTTACTGGGAAATATTACCAGAAATTGGACTGTATTTATTTCTGTAACGATAGGTGTTCCAACGATATTCAATTTATTTTAATAGAAAATTAATATTTTGTAGCAAGTAATTCACGTATGAAACACTTTTTGTTATGTAGGTATTCAGGGTCGTTTGTTCAGAATTCTAAATCTTTTTTCAATCACGCAAAAAAATTTGGTTTCGAGCACAAAATAATTCTGCAGTAAACACAAAACTGTTTCTTAGTGTATTCAAAATAAGCACTGACTAACAGCATGTTTAATGATCACAAGAAAATAGTATCGAGTCGATGAAAACTGCACGAACAAATGAAGCAGATACGGATAGCGTTGCTGACCCGATTTCACATACTTACGAGTGAATCCTGCTTCTTCACGGTAAATTACGTCGCTACATTTCACTAACTTTTATTTTATTTCACATACTTACGAGTGAATCCTGCTTCTTCACGGTAAATTACGTCGCTACATTTCACTAACTTTAAGTTTATTTCACATACTTACGAGTGAATCCTGCTTCTTCACGGTAAATTACGTCGCTACATTTCACTAACTTTTAGTTTATTTCACTTTTTTTTTTTGCAGTTACCGAACTTTAAATGTTTTCTAATGTGACATTCAAACTTACTATTTATATTTACTGTGAACAGTAATGTGACAACTGTCACGAATTTTAACGCGGTTCAATTTAAAACTTTTGTGTTTATGAGTTATTTCGAATGGGCGGAGCTATCTTAGTGCGTCGCGTCTGCAGAAATGCATTGCTGGTCCTTGCGAAAAAAAAAAAAAAAAAAAAAAAAAAAAAAAAAAAAAAAAAAACACCTCATTTTTTTTCACAGACTTAGTAAGCCAATATGTCAATCATAGTGATCTGTACCTTTGCATAAACATTTGGTAGACGGGTCCAAAACAGTAAGAGTAATATTCCAAAGTACACGCGATGGTGCTAATTTTCTATATTCTCATAATTTTGATAATACATAGGAGTACATCAGTGAGTTTGGCTACCGCGGTTCATGAATTCTGCAACGTATTCCTAAATTTTCTTTTGTTAAGTACGTATTTCATGGTTATTTTGTCGACATTCCAATTGATTATAAAATTACCTTTCATATACTGTAGTTGAAGCCAATACTAGTTATAGTGAAGAAATAACATTAAAATTTCTAAATTTAAAATTTGTGGTATAATTCTAAATAAAAACTTTTTAAAAATTGTTTTGAAGTACATTATGCCACTAGAAAGTTAATAATAGTTAATAATAAATATAATGAGCGACATTTAATTCATTTTAAACACGAAAATATAGCATGCACCAATGCCCTTAAACCGAGCAGGTACTGCAGGATCACACACGCCAACAAGTTGGCGTAACTGGCTAGAAACATGTCAGTGCATCGTTCGCCAATCAGCGACTAGTAACTTACTTGCCACCTAACAGGCCAGCCTACAGTAAATCTTTCCCCTGCACGAGGTAGCCAATCAGACACGAGACCCGTTACCAGAGATTCGTACAGCCAATCGGAGAACGGGTGCGCGCGCATCAAAAGAACCTTCACACAATCTCACTCTGTATGTGTAACTATTCTGTGTCAACGCTGTTACTTCTCAACAACTTTCAATCCCCTCACAGACCACTTAGAAATTCTTATGTGGGTTATTTTGGTATAGGCTGTTTACGGTAAAATGATGACTTTTGAAAGCCCTGCTTCAGATCTACTTGTACGCACGTTGTGCATTCTCCCACCTTATGTAAAATTAACTTTGCCATGGGCCTCGTCACTTTATTCATGCGTATAACAAGTGAAACTGTCAAATGATTAGAAAAGTAAATATTTTACAAATATTCCCATTTTTACACTTCGGTACATTAAAAAAACAACCAGAAAGCTAAATAAATAATTTAATTACCACAAATGGTTACCTAACACTTTTTATTCGACGTTAAGATATGGAACTTCTTTCCATCCTTCATTACTAACTTTACTGAGCCCATGATACTCGGTGCGCCCGTTAAAATATAAGCACTGACTTTTTCTAAGGTTGCTTTCAAAAGTGCTCACTCTATTGTGAACAGCCTTTAGCACGGCTTACTTCCATGTCACGGAAGGCAACTGAAAGCCAAAGCATAATCAACTTGCTTGACACATGCGACACGGTGTCCGTATGCCACGTGGGCAGTAATTGCTTGTTCAATTTAAGGTGTGAATAAACTACGAATAGACTATAGTATACGAATATTTCGAATAACATTTTAATTTCTTCTTTGAAGTGTCCTAATTAACTACGCGTGTTTAAGTCATTTAAATTGATTGAATTTTAATTGAAGAGTATTTGTTTACTCTGAACCACATTTGTTCTTTCAACTAATATGCTCTTGCCCCAAATATCTTCATCCGTTCTCTTTTGAGCCGAACATTCATTTGGTCGTTCTGACGTCATATACGCGTATTTAGTACACACAACCAATTTAAAAGTACGTTAAACTCCGTTTGTTTGCTGTAGACATTATGAGTGAACAATAATTTATATAAATGTGTGTCAATAACAGGCGTTATAATTATTATTACACTGTGAAGATTAGTATGTAAACCTTTAGGATTGTAATGATACAACAAACTTGATGGTTTTTGGAATAATAGTATTTCAGCAGATATATATTACTTTATACTCATTCTTAAGCAATTTGTGTGACATCTTGGGCACAATGCTGAAGTCTTCCAGGGTCGTAGTACAGAAAAATGTTCGCGTAGGCCTACAAGAATCCGTTTTTTCCTTTCGTTTTTAACTGTAGAAACACGATCTCGTATTTCTACTCCTCAGTCTTTGTCTTGGGAGGCTATCACAGGGCTTGTAGCTAGAGGACATCTTTATCTTCCAACTGCAGAGCGCAAAAAGAACAACCCATAATTCCCAGCGTCACTGAGGAGAACAATTTGCTCGCGCCCACCCCTCGGGGGGCTTTATTACTTCTTTAAAACTTCCTTTGTAGTCGGGTAAAACGTCTTTGAGCTCGCTGGGGAAACTTTACTTTATCGAATGATGATAACGAACTGCGGGAGACGTGAAAGACAGCATTTTACGAGCCGGCGAATTGTTAAACAGGCGACAAATGAATGCAATAACTACGGAGATATTCACAGAAACGAACGAAGTAAAAACCATTGAATAAATTGTCATGAAATACAACGCTGCTTTTGAAGGCAGTGGACGAAGATGTTGGACGTTCCCGGACATAAGTGTCGTCATGAGCGCGCTACAGTTGTCCTACTTGCCACGGAGACGTTACAGGAATATTATCTGGAATATTGGTGAAATGGTCGACTATATACTTTTGTTAAGCAAATGAGTAAGTGTCAGGGAATATATGTTTTGGTAAAGGCTGTTCACGATAAAGTGAGCACTTTTGAGATAAACCTTTAAAAAAAGTCACATACATAGCCTGCATACATTTTAACGGGCGCAATGAGTTACATGTGTCCAGTAAAGTGGGTAATGATGGAGGAGAAAGTAGTTCCATATATTCACGTCAAACAAAAAGTGTTATGAAACCATTTGTAATAACTAAAATTATTTCTCTCGCTTTCTGTATTTTTTAATGCATCGAAGTGTAAAAATGAGCAGATTTCTACAATATTCACTTTTCTAATATTTCACAGTTTCAATTGAGCAACGCATGAATAAAGCGATGAGGCTCATGGCAATGACAATTTTACATAGGTCGGAAGAACACGCATCATGTATGCAAGTAGATCTTAAGCAGGGCTTTCAAAAGTGCTAATTTTACCGCGAACATCTTAAAATATTTACGTATCGCATTAGTTTTCAGGGTACGGAAGCTAACTCTGGTCTCAGAGTAGATACGTACTTAGAGAGGAAATAGCATCGCGTTTCCTTTCATGTGGGCGTGACCACTCTCTGATTGGCTGCGCAAAGTTCTCAGAACGGACTTTGTGTCTGATTAATAGGGATAGGAACATTTCGCGAGTTCATTTCAGGACAAGCTATGCGTCAAATATGTGCACACTGGAGTTAACATTGCAGTTGGTTCGCAGTTTATTAGATACGCCCTGGACGACTCTGACCCTATAGCAGACTTGTAAGGAAACAAGTAGCGAATCCCATACTGCCAGGTGCGGGGTGACACGGGGCACTCTCTGGGATAGCAACCAATAGACAAACAATTGAGACTCGAGTATACACAGTAATGTGGAGTCAAGCCTACAGGTCACTGAACTCGCGAAATTTTCCTATCCCTACTAATTAGCAACCAAATGGTGCGGAAGATTCGCTATTGGCAATATTGTCGGCTGACAAGTAGGTTGGTATTCACTGGTTGCCAAACAGTGTGGCAATATTTTGTTGGACAATGCTGCCATTTTATTGGCGTGTACAGCTGTACTTTTTTGTTTAAGCGGCTGTTTTATCGCTGTGTTATTAAGTAGGCCCACTGTGTGCTCTGGTAGTGGAATTTTTGTAAATGTGATTTTTGCCTTTTATCATATGTTGGAATCGGGTTGTCTATGAAGGTGTTATGAAATTAAACTGCCGTTTTCACTATTTCTCAGGCCATTGCAATTTACTCTCAAAAAGTTAAATTTGAGTTCGGAGATGAAATACGGGGTTTCGGCAAATTCCGTATGTTGTATGGTACTTATGACGACATACATGTTCTTGACCATGTTACGGTCTCATAAACACATCGTATGTCATTATGAAACATTGCAAATGAACGCCCGTTGTCGCTATCGCATTCCCACAAAATTTTATTGCATTTTGTTCATTAGTTACGAAAGTTATTAGGATGGACCACAAAAGCACACGATCAGTCGAGACGATGATTGCATAAGCCTGTATTTATCAGGAAGAAAGTCTTCATAGGATGAGTTTCTTTAAGGGTATGTATTTGAAACTGAAATAATAATCAGGTATTACTAACTCTGCTATGTAGGTTATTTAGGTTGATTATAAATGGCGAAACAAAATTTTTCGCCTAGGATTTTACGACATCTATAGTATGTTAGACCGGTTTATCCTCTTATCTTAAGTTAGTTTAGGTTTACATGTTAGGCTGTGATGGTTCATTAAAAAACTGATGCCGTAAAATATTTGATTCCGTAGTACTCATAGATGGATCAACGATAAATTTATATTCAGAATCGGAAACATGGGTGATTTTGATAACTTCGGACACAAACACTGCGCGTATCATTTCGTTTTTTAAATATACACTCCACAAGATGCTATATTTACATATTCTTGACTAGGGAAGGATCATGGTGAATAAACTGAACATATGTAAACGACAGATTGAGGACTAATTTTGTAATAATAAAAAATATTTACTACGTAAGCTGTTTGCGAAGGGGAACCAAGTCATATTGAGTCACTGAATACAACATACAATTTGACTGAATGTATCGTTGCCGTAAGCCGTATGTTAAAGATGGGATGAGACAAGCGGCACTCCAAGTTGAAGATGGTTCCCGGGGGCTGTTCTCTGCATGGGTACACAGATAAACTCCGTTTATAAAGATGCCAAGCGTTTTGTAGTTTCGTGGTCGCGTAATATTCCAGAATACGATGCCGTCGGGAGAGATCTTCTGGAGCTTCGGTGTTGTGTTTTTACAAACGACTGGAACAGCCAATCGAGAGAGATCTTCGCTGATTGGCCTTTCACTTCGCCAATGAGAGGAGGGCCCCTGTGATTGGCCGAGCAAGATAGCCCCACCTGCTGTTCAGTTTTAACGAGTTCCAGCTGCGGTCTCGTCGGGTGGAAGGCATAGTTCTGTCCCCCACCACCAGGGCCGCATAGCACGACCCTGGTTATCAACCTAGCTACGTCCTCATTTCATTTCACTCTGCATCACATTCACAAAGTCTCTCTTTGCAAACTAACACCACCCTACTTTCTCCAGCCCTAATCTAATAAAGGAATTACATTTACCCTCCGTGACTGTCGCATAGTTTTCTTCAGGCCCTCTCCGCTTTGCCTGATTTTCTATGCCCCTTACTAGACCCTTCTCTTATCGGGGTGTGTCCATGGCTGCAATTGTGGCCATGGCACCATACAACCGCGATGCACGCGCCCATTTTGATGATTAAACCCGGCCTAAGGAGTAAAGGGGTTGCCCTGAGACGCATCCCATTCTCCAACCGTCTTAGCTACTAACAAGCATGCCGGAGGGAATACAGAACTATGAAGGATGCTCACGTTGGCGTAGCGGGATGTGGGGGTTCACCAAAAAAATAAATAAATAAAAGTCTCGTCGAAGAAGGACGTCTTGACGAAGATCTTCGAAGAGAAGAGGTGTTCTCAGTACTTTTTATTGCTGAATCACTAGCGACTGCTGCAGATAAGTGCCTTTTTTAAGACTACTTTGAAAGGATTAACTGTACCGCTAATATTTCCCTTTTAGAAAACATAAATAAAATGTTCTACTTGAAGTAAACAAGCACTAGTCACACGCCCCTCCCTAGCCTTGTCTCCAGTAGAGGGGAGAGGTCAGGAGGTGCGGACTTGGGCGAAAGTGCACACCAAACAACACTTAGGAATATTTACACATGTACAGTGAAGGGCACACTTCTATGAAACTCACAGCTCGTGACCTCGCAAAATAGCCTCGTGGCTAGCGAAAAACACCGTAAATATTGACACCCAGCAGCTGCAAACTGCGATGCAGCAGTAACAAGCTGCTCTTCGAGAACAAGCTGTTATTGAAGCAAAACAACCCGCTCTTCGAGCTCAAGTTGCTCCTCAAGCAAACATCAAGTATAAAAGACAAAAACGCGGACATGTAAATTATAACACGCCCTCACATGGCAACGAACAGCTGCCAGCCAGCCAAACAAGCACCCCTGGTGCATCGCAAAACACGGCACAGTCCCAGGCTGCCCCGAAAATCCAGTTAAAACCGTTCACGGTTTATCTTACAAACGAAAATGAGTACCCACAATTGAAAAGACAGTTGGATGCACTCATGTCGATGTCGTGGAGTGCTGTATGCACTGGATCAGACAGTGTTCGAGTGCACACCAGCACGATCCATGATTACACAAATGCCGTCCGGATTACCAAGCAGCTAGGATATCAGCACAGCCTGCTGCGGCAGCAATGCGAAATCCCAGAGGAATTTACGCGAATGGGAATGCCAGTCCAGAGGGCCTGGTTCATCACACATCGCAACAGGCTAGCGATTAACAAACTGGCCATTGAACTACCACACGGTACAAACGCTGAACCTTATATGAAACTGCAACACTTCGCAGGCTTCCTCATTAAAGTTGAGGATTTTCATGACCCGACAGGGCCCCCACAATGTTCCCGCTGCCAGCGCTTCTATCATGTGGCAGCAGGCTGCAATGCAGCGCCGAGGTGTCGGTGCTGCAGCGGCCCTCACTTAACAAAAGACTGCACAATTGTGGACATCGTACACAAGTGAAATGTGTAGGCTGCGGGCAAAATCACTGCGCGAATTACCACGGCTGTGTAACTTACAAAAATGCAAAGCTGAGCCGACTTACACCCGAAACTCGCCAAGCCCGCCAACAGCAGTCAGGACAGGCTATTAAACAAAGCCAACGAATGACAGCCTGGCAAACAATGCCTGCCCCTGTTCCAGCCCCAGTCGGGTAACAACAAGCACGCCCGCAGCAGCCCCCAATGCAAAATTACAATGGTAATGTGTTTGTACCCTCGTGAGCGCAACAACAGCAGCCAGCACCTGTACCTGTGTACAACAGGTATGCTTGGCTGCAAGACGAGATGGCTTTCCCGGCCCTGGCGAATCAGTCCATTCCCCGCAACCGTAATGTGTGGTGGGGACAGAAACCTAAGTCACAGTCAAAGAAACATCGCAAAAACAGCGTAAAAATGCCGAGAAACAAACTGTAGCAACGGCCGAGATCGCCCAGCCCAGCGCGAGCTCCATTGCTCCCCCCACCATAGCCCAGCCGGCCAATCAGGGGCCGGCCAATCAGAGCGCACCAGCACTTCAACAAATCTCACGCTCCCAGCCCGAGCTCGCCACAACCACATCGCAGGCCATGGAAGTCGCATCGGTGCCAGTCGCTCGTATATGCCAACCTGGGGCAGCCCCCCCCCCCCTTTTTTCATAGACGCAAAACGAAATTATAGCTGTAATTAACCAAGCCCTCACCAATGACGTGCATTTCAGTAAATACCCTGACCTGGCACAAGTGCTGCAGCCCCTCTGCGACATGATCGCCATCTGGACGACTAATATGTCGATTCAAGACGAAATAACCGCGACCATCGGCTCGTCCATTCAGCTGGTCAGGAATTTTGACCATGCCAGTAATCCCAATTAATGCAGCTAATTTAAATCCACCCGAAACACACCTACACTCCATTCTCTACTGGAACGCACGCTGCCTTAGCACAAAAAAAATGGATGAGTTTACAGACTATTTGTCTTAACATAAAATTAAAATCGCGGCAATAAACGAGACACATTTTACATAAAGTCTCACTTTTCTGTTCCAGACTATGCCATATATCGAAAGGACAGGCCTTTGATAAGAGGAAAAGGAGGAGGTATGGCAATTTTTGTCCACAGCTCTATCGCACACCACGAAATTAACTTGCCAGACTTCCCAGTTTTAGAAGCAGTATGCATTGAATTAAAATTAGGCCAGCAACGCACTAAACTCTTAGTAATTTATGCCTCCCCCCCCCCCCCCCCCAAACCCTCAAGGCGCTCGCTAACACAAGCAGACCTGGACCTGTTATAATAATGCAGGCTACACTTTCCTCGCACTTGGCGACATAAATGCCAAACATCCAATTGGAATTCTCGAAATAGAACAGCAAATGGGATGCTCTTACAAAGGCGCCAAGCAAATAGAAATGATCAAGTTATGGCCCCAACTGAGCCCACTTATAATCCACTAAATATTAATCAACATCCTGATATTTTAGATATTGTTCTAACTAAGCAGTTTACAAATGGGTTTCACCTACGAGTCGAACGTGACCTCTCTTTCGGTCATTACCCAGTCCACATCGATTTTAATAATATTTCCACAGAAGCAAATGCCCCGAGAAAAATTAAAGATTATACTAAAGCCGCTTGGCCGGGTTTCTCGGATTTTATAACAGAAAAACTGCCACAAATAAATAATGATACCTTAGCAACAACACAGGATATTGGTGAAGCTATAGCCGCCATTACAAGCACAATTCAGCAAGGCGTGTCTGAGTGTGTTCCAGAGAAGACACACAAATAAACTTGACACTTTTCAGCAGTATATAATGGATTTAATCACGCAGAAAAACCGCCTAAGACACCATTATTCCAGACGCCGAGATCGTCAAACTAAGACGCGAATTAACGAAATACAGGCTAGGTCGTCATTTCAGAGGAAGTAACATTATGGAGCGCCAGTGTCTGGGCTGCTAAATTAGCTAAGCTAACACCACGGGAAAATAATTTATGGGACTTAAAACTAAACGCCTCATAAAATAAAACCGATAAAATCCCGCCCTTGCAAATCAGGATCCCTGTGATAGAAATTTTACAACCCACATTTATCCGCGAAATTAAAATAATACAAAGAAAACCGACTGAAGACGAACTTGAATTCACACAGACGCACGAAATAAAACTGGCAATTCACCGCATGCATCCCAGAAAATCTCCAGGAGCAGACGGAATTCAGGTTATTGTATTAAAGAAAGTGCCCGAACTGGCCCTTGAGTATCTAGCTACATGCTTTAATGCTATGCTCAAGCTGGAATACTTCCCAAACGTATGGAAAACTGCCAATGTGATTGTCTTTCACAAACCAGGGAAGGATAAGAAACTCCCACACAATTTAAGGCCAATTAGCCTTTTAAATACTCTTTCTAAAGTTGCGGGATGTATAATCCTAAGACGGATTAATTCTCATATAAGTAATAATAATTTACTTTCCGAAGAGCAGTTTGGCTTTAGAGAAAAGCACTCTACAATACACTAATTGGTACAAATCACTGAATATATTAACCATGCCTTTAACTGGAAAGACTATGTAGTCGCAGTTTTCTTAGATATTGAAAAAGCTTTTGATCGAGTTTTTCATACTGGATTAATTTACAAATCATATGAATTAAAATTCCCCGATTGCTGTACCTCATTCGCAGGACTTGTTCTGTCCAATGTGAAGGGGCGAAATCAGAAACTAAAACCATATATGCTGGAGTGCCTCAAGTCAGTATACTTGGCTCAGTTTTATTTATTCTTTATATACACGATTTACCGAAACCAGACCATCGACTGGTGCAATTCGGTTGCTATGCCGATGACACTGTCATATTTAGCCACTCACACGACCTTGGCCTAGCAACACGACGATTACAAACTGCCTTAACAGCCTTTCAAGAATACTATACGAAATGGCGGATTAAAATCAATGTCGGGAAAAGCGAGGCGATCGTTTTCACGCGCAGGGCACTACCACAAGCTACGAATCGTCCGCAAATCACTTTATTTGGAGAACCCATACCCCATAAAGATGTTGTTAAATATCTAGGTGTACATATGGACAGAAAGTTGACCCGGAAAGCACATATAGACGCCAAATGCTTAAGTGCATACTAAACCCTCCGCCCTTTACCCTATACTTAATAGGCGAAGTGCCATAATCCGAAACACAACAGTATTGCTATATACCATGCTCATACGGCCTGTTATAACATATGCTGCTCCCACATGGGCCCATGCAGCTAAAACACATATCAAGAGACTGCAGATTGTGCAAAATAAATGCCTGCGAATTGCGGCAGACGCACCTAGATACTGCCCCATTACAGATCTGCATAACGAACTCAAAATGGTAAAACTAGACTAACACTTCTTCAAAATGGCGGAAAAATTTTACAATGATTGTGCCACACATGCCAACCCGAAAATATCTAGTCTCGGAGATTATGACTCCGACGAGACTCGGAAATATAAGTGGCCTAAAAGTATTTTGGCTCACAGGCCACCTTAAATCACTGAAAATTGAACTACAGGCCCTCAGCCATGCACCCGAATAAAAATTAATCCAGGAAAACCCGTATTACTGCAATAGATTTAATCACAAATTACACTAATTGACAAAATAATTAACAAATAATTAGCGAAGCACTATGTGTTCACAGAACAAGGCGAATCAGGCTCTGTACATTATCTGGCTCGGAGATGGCCCTGCGATTTGCATTGCAACCACACTGCATTACTCACACACTCATGTACTGCAAAGCTTCTCTCATCCGACAGCTGCCTGTATATATGGCCCGTCGCCACTGCTGATTCTAAGGCAGTCACTCAAAGAAATACAGCCGTATAAAGGCTCTGGAAGTTAATCAGCAATAACTCCAGAGATTGGCTAGCAGTGAGATGGCTTGTGGCGTAGGGTGCTCTTTGCAGCGGCTGGTGAGGGTTGTGAAATGGCATACCTACACTATCACGCACTCATCACCCACCAATACTCACAAACCCACACCTTACTATACACACTACACCAACTGCAAGCGAGATCACGAGCTATGTGATGAGTACATTACCCCTACTTAAAGTCTCTCTTTTCCAACTCTTAACTGTAACATTCTGACACTTTTCTCTGTGTTACAGGGCTATAACAGACTTCTATAGGGTGAATGGCTCGGTTCTGGCCTCCCACCAGCAGGGCCGCTCAGCGCGACCCTGTTTATCAAAACTGCACCGAAATCATTTCATTTCACCCTTCATCAAACTCACTAAGTCTATCTTAGCGAACTAACACTACCTCACTTTCTCCATCCCTAATCCAATAAGATTAATTATTTTTTCCTCCGCGACTCTCGCATAGTTTTCTCCAGGCCCTCTCCGCTTTGCCTGGTTTTCAATGCCCCTTACTAGACCCTTCTTCTTTCGGGGTGTGTCCATGATTACAATTGTGGCCATGGCACCAGACAACCCTGTTATAACCGCGATGCATGCGCCTATTTTATTAATTAAACCCGACCTAAGGCGTAAAGGGCTTGCCCTGAGACGCATCCCATTCTCCAACCGACTTAGCTACTAACAACCATACCGGAGG
Organism: Dryococelus australis; assembly: GCA_029891345.1. NCBI lineage: Eukaryota > Metazoa > Arthropoda > Insecta > Phasmatodea > Phasmatidae > Dryococelus > Dryococelus australis. Next base: position 60,769,395 of record CM056995.1, read on the forward strand.
GCACACAGAACTGTGAAGGTGCTCACGTTGGCGTAGCGGGATTTGGGGGCTCGCAAAAAAATATATAAGAAAATATTTGCTTAGTTTTACTGTAAGCCCTGGCGTAAGTTATTGTGTTTGAGAAAGTAATGTAAGCAATTGTAGATTTTGTTTAAGAAGATGTTTTACTTTTCATTCCGATAACAAGAATCTACGGATAGTTGTATTATTTATATAATGTAATTTAAGAAGACGTGCGAGGCAAATATAAAACTAGGAAGCTGAGAATTTTAACTTCTGATTCTACTGAAATGTTTTAAACGGCGCCCAACGTATTAATGTCAGACGTATGAATTGTTTGGATTGTAACAAGGTCTATTATAATATGTTTCGGATTGTTCCTGTGGGCTGGATACGGACGTATAGCTGGAGTTTCTTTGACTTGCCGCCTTTGAAGTTTCTCAGCATAACAAAGTTGTTCCACACACTCAATTACTCGGAAATAGTTTAGGCTTCAAACCTATATCAGGCGTAGTTCACGGGGAAAATTGGTGAAAGACCCCCCCCCCCCCAACCCCCCGCGCCGTCCCACTGGCAGCGAAGAAAATTTAATTAACAGCAGTACAAGACAATCGTACTCGATACGCGCTGAAATCAAACACGAATTGTGTAACTCTACATACCAATTAGCAACGAGTTACGACACGACTTTGAATACACTCCGCTGAGAACACATGGTATCGGGTACGCAATAGGCTTCGCTGGCTCCTCGAACATAATTGAAGTTGAGTTGAACAGCTTGCTGTCGGTTATGAGATCGAACGCGGAGGACGGTGTGATATTATCCTACCCTTCGTCGAAGCTGCCAAAACGGGACTACACTGAGAAAAAGGTTTTTGTTGAATCAAACAAGATTTTTTTGGTGCAACCAAATGATTTGTTTGTATAGGGCCAATGAAATATTTTGTTGCTGAAACAAAATTATTTTGTTGTTCTTATTTGGTTGCCCCAAACTGTAATATTTGGTTGGTGCAACTAAAGATTTATTTGGCTACATGTACATTAAACAGTTTGGGTCGATACAATAAATTTTACAAGTTCGGCCGAGTTTTTCATGCCGTTGCAATTGCGCACCAACCAGGTTTTTCATTGGATGTAATAGTTGGGCAATAAAACATTCAGCAAAAGTACAGTAGGGTTCGAAATGTATGTTTTTGTGAAACATGAAAACATAGCTTGATAATAGGTTCCTAGTGGGCTTGTCAAATGCAGTGCAGTGTGTTTTAAATGCACATTTTTTCCTTGATCAGCCTACTTTTTCATCTCAAAGTAAGCCATATTTTTGCAAATCTGGAACACAGTTACTTGCTGCAAACATAATTTTTAAATAGATAAAATTTGGCATAAATAGCATTTTAGGACCACTGCTCTTTAGAAATCCTCGTATGCAAATGTCTGTGATAGGTATAATGGAGTTTGCAGTGAAATGCTTTTGTAACCGCCCAGTAACCAAAGTGTAGTCACAATTCAAACGATGTAGTTACGGGTAGATATAAGATTTTAGGCGCTGCAAAGAAAAAGCAGTCTCCCGCATGAACACTCTAAACTCTAATCAGTGGAATACCACTGATTCGCAGTGAAATACAATAACTAAAATCAGTGAAAGTGGCTCCACCTAGAATTGGTGGCGAACAACTGGTTGTTTCGATGAGACGATTCAATGATTGAATAAGTGTCAGCACTGCGTGAGGTGAATTAAATATTGTTTTTATTGAATTCAGGCAAATCATTACAAAAATCTACGTATTTACGATAGTGAGTTGTTTATATTGCGCAATTAAACATATAAAAAAAACAGTAGAAAACTTGTGGGGTCAAGTTTTGAACCCATAGCATTCCGCTTCTAGACTAATCAAGCTACCAAGCGGACACTCAACATAGTAGGGAACATACATGTGTTATATTTCTTTAGCGGAAATTTGTAGCATAAAATTGCATGCCTTTGCCTTTCCTTTATAGTTTAATTGATAACATTAGGAATGTTAAAACAAATTGTACGTATGATTGCAGACCCACTTTAACCACATTAAACATAGTTTAAACATTTTCAAACCAAGCGCTACGTAATGAAAAACTGAATGTTCATGTAGCCTCGTAAAGTGGTATAGTAAAAAACGAAACTCGGATTTAAAAAAAAAAAACTAGTTTCATGGGTTTTATTAGTTCATTCGTTGTTATTTCATCTGATACACGTTGTTTAACCAATCAATCAGCGAAAGAAACACGATATCACTGATAAACAGCGAATGAAATGGTTGATGAATCAGTGGAAAATGTCACTAAATCAATAGGCGAAGGAAAACTCGCGTTTTTCACTTCAGTTGAACTGACCGGAGTAACTGTTGAATAATTCATGGGCTGTTAACTTATTTAAATACTGAAATTCTCGCTGACTCAGATTTAGATTGAAAAACTTCGCTTACTGGGCACTAAAGCATACAGCTCAGATCATCAAAGCCAATTCCTCTGCAACACGTCGGGCGATCGAAAGGGTTACATTCCCGCAGTCAAACGCCAGTTCTCTAATTTGAAAGTAGTCGATGTGGCACATTATGCGCATGCCATTTTCGCCCTTATTACTGCTTCGCTCCCGAGATGTGAACCTCGGGAAATAGCATAAAGCTAGCGGAGATTGGCTGGCGAAACTTCGCAACGAGTGCTGGTATTTGCTGAGAAACTGCATTTCGGCTTCCCGATCTCAGTCTACGCAGTCAGCCACTGAAACTTCCAGTTGTGTTGCTGACTTCACTTCGGGGTTCAGAATGGCTCCCTTAGCTGCTCGGTCGCGAGGGGTAGCGATGCATCCAGTACTTCCTTTCATTTTCCAGACCCCGCGGAGATTATTGGTTCGTGTTCCGTGAATCAAGGCTTCGCGTAACTTATGTAAGCAGGCGTCAGCACATCCTGAAGCAGTTCGCCAACCACCAACTCTACAGACGGGCGGGAACATTGTGCATGCGGTGCATGTTGGAGGAGTTGAGGTCTTTTGAAAAATAACTTGCTGAGCTGACATTCAATAACGAATAATCCAAAATCCTGATGGCTGTTCACGATAAATTGAGCACTTTTGAAATCAAAGTTAGAAAAACGTCACTGCTCCAACATGCATATATTTTAACGGGCGCAATGAGTGACATGCGCCCAGTAAAGTTGGTAAATGTGGAAGGAAAGTATTTCCATGTCTTACCGTCGAATAAAAAGTGTTAGATAACCATTTCCGAGACAAAACTGTCTCTTCAGCTTCCTGTATTTTAATGCATCGATTGCGTAAAAACGAGCAGATTTGTAAACTATTTACTTTTCTAATTACTTCCCAGTTTCACCTGACCGATGCATGAATAAAGTGATGAGACATATGGCAAATTTAATTTCACATAAGGAGGAAGAAAATACAACGTGCATAAAAGAATATCTTAAGCAGGGCTTCCAAAATTGCTCGGTTTACCGGGAACAGCCGACATCAAGGGTTATTCTGCTGTTAGGGTGTTCAACGCTTTCAGTTTGGCAACTAAAATATTTCGCCTTCAGGTAGCACTGATGTCGCATGTGTACCAGATTCTTCCGTTTGGTGTATAAGCAAATTGGATGATTGCGATTTTCATAGTATAAATATAGTTGTGTGACATTTTCCGATTCGTTTTGTTAGAACGTATGTAAAAGTTAAAATTCGTTCTTCGCACTACAGTGAAAATATAACGAAATATATTCACATATTGTTAAAACTCTGTCGTAAATTAGATTTAGCAAAACGTCGATTTAAAGAATTACTTTAGTTAAATATCACTACTCAATCGAAAAATATTATAGCAAAATGGTTAAAATGATATATATATATATATATCATTTTAGAGGCTTTCCTTCGCAGTTTACTTAAGCGAAAGGAGAAAAGTACATGGCTTCTTTTCATGACAGCTAAACATTTTTCTCTTTTCTCACATTCTTAAATTATATATATTCTCCAGCCAAAATTTAAGAACGTGAGAAAAAAGTTTAGCTGTCATGAAATTATATATATATATAAATAAAACAATTTGAGTCAAACAATAACAAGGGACACCCGATTTTGGCGAAAAGATTTCATGACCAGTTGTAATTCATAACACTTTAGCTCAAGTCCACTTTCGTCATTGGGAGATCTAGGCATTACACATCTCATGTGCCTGTTCGTGAATCACAGACGCACAGTAACGGAGTAGCTTAATTCTGATTGGCCAAACAAGTAAGAAAATGCCTTCTTCAAAAACACACGCCGCCAATAAGCATAAGAAAACTGCTTGTAAACACGTAAGGTGTTGAAATCTATCATGTGTTGAAATCGTTTCGCGAAATTCGGCCGTTCCTAATAACTTTTACGGGGGCCGTTGTGGTTTAGGGGTTAGACTACTCGCACTCGGCCTTCATCGAGGTGAACCGGGTTCGATTCCCCGGCGGGGTCGCCCCCGGATTTTTGCATGTGGGAATCGTGCCGGACGATGCCTCTGATCGGCGGTTTTTCTCGGGGATCCCCCGTTTCCCCTGTCCCACGCATTCCAGCGCTGCTCCATATTCACCTTGTTTCACCCATGTTAAGGGACGCCTAAATATCTTCACTTCACTAAGTTTTAGACGCAAACAAACATAATTTCTCCATTTACCGCGAACTCAACAATCTACGTCTTCGAAACACCAGCTCACACTGTACGCCAGAAATTTCCACTACGCCAAACTCACCTACAAGCAATTTCGTTTTGTTCCTAGCCTGAGATGAATGAACCTTACTGTTAGCACGGAGTAAATAAGTACATAGAGACGAAATGGTTTGGGGGTTTCTTTGATGTGGGAGTTTACTGTAAAAACGATTTCTTTGCTGGAACATGCTGTTATGTACATTGGCGTATGGGGAAAAGGCTTATTAACGTACCCCGGTGTTATGCCTGAAAGCTTATCAATAAAGTCCCGAGTATTTCGCAGATTGAGTTAGCTTAAGCTTGGCTGGGCAGCCATCTATACACTCAACACATTATCGTTTGCTTATTGGTTGCTGTGATCAAGCGAGGCCTCTGTACAGGACTGGTAAACACTCACGCACACTACTGCTTCCTACTTATTACTGGCTCACACAGTTAAATGAGGCGTGTCTGAAGAACTGTCGTCCAATCACAACAGTAGGAGAAACGAACAAGTGTTTGGAGTCTACCTCGCCTCCGAATGAATTCGCGAAATACTCGTGGCTCTACTCATCAGTAGAGACGTGCAAAATTAGCGTTATCTTTCGGCGAGAGGATAGACTCCATTACCATACACATATACAGAAGTGAGTACAGTCCGTGGTTTCATTGGCCATCGCACTTTTTATCAACGTCGCTGGACTAATATTGCTGTCTCAAGAGTTCTCCGACACCTGCCAGACATATATGCGACCAACAATTGGAGTCGGCCAAATGCTCAGTAACTTGCAATCCAGTTTGCCTTTTAAATAATAACGCAAAATTTCGCAGCTCTCTGTCAGTAGAGCTTGTGAGTTGTCGCGAATAAATATGAGTACATGATAGACTTCAATACTATAACGATCCGACAGCAGTTTGTCCTTTGCCATTTGTTGCCGTCTTCTTGAGCAGGCGTTCTCCCATTTGACCGTGCCACTCAGAATTTGGCACCAACGGCACCTCTTCACGTGATTCGTGTGCACACAGCTTATACGTGTCAAAAAGCAATTCAGCCAATCAAGATAGGTAACGAACCCTACAGTGTTTTGAAGTACAACTTGTCTTGAAATATTTTTGCGAAATTTCACTACCCCTATCTATCAGGGGATGGCCTACAAAATAACTTTTTACCCAACTTAAACCAAATCCCATCCCCTACCTGGAATTCGAACCGTGAACCTCCCGCAGCTCATACCGGCGGCGCACCAGCCTACTGCGTCACGCGAGGTCGGTTTTTTATGTCCATGTAACACGGGCCTTTGCTAGCCTGATCACATTCGCGAACATATCGCTGGTGACTGGGATACGAGCCGTCAGCTCGTGCACCCCCTTTATTGTATTGGAAAGTGCGGTCGTTTTTATGTCCATGTAATACGGGCCTTTGCTAGCCTGATCACATTCGCGAACATATAGCTGGTGACTGGGATACGAGCCGTCAGCTCGTGCATCCCCTTTATTGTATTGGAAAGCGCGGTCGTTTTTTATAGTGTATTCGCGGTTTTTTTTCACACTTTCTGAATCAAACCTTTGAAATATCACCCCACGTATGACGTGTTTAGTTATTTCCTAAATATTTCATGTATCTGTTAACATAAAAGTATCTTATTTTTCCTCAAATTTAAGAACTATACGTGTACTTTATTTACAAATAATAATATTTAATTTACAACGAATACGAATAAAAACATCGGGAAAACCTGTGTGTTGGTAGCGCTTCGTAAGAAATAGTTCTCATGCAAAACAGTATTACCACCGAGTGCTCACGAATTCGGTGCGTTGTCCTTTGGTGTAATTTTATAGACTTAGTTAAGATTAGTTTGCACGAGGCAGAGGAATATCGTGGAAGTAGAACCTAAGCAGGGCTTCAGAAAAAGTATGAAGTAACCAAGAATGGATTATAGTCAACACGCGCCTGGTATTAAGAAAGGAAACGTGACGGATGGCGTCTCTGTCGCCGGGACACTGCACCATGAAGACGCCAGGTAATACGTTGACGGGGATCAGCCTTCGAAGACACCACAGAGGTGAAGACTTTCCCGTATACCCCGTGTTTATAAACATGGGGACAAAATTCGGCAGGTCATTACTTACGGGAATCTAGTACGAAAATATATGCACTACCTATCCCCTAACTGATTATTAAAGTAGCTACCACCCCAAAATTAGAGTTTGAAAATACGTTTAGTTGAAAACATCAGAAACCACTTGCGATTAAGCAACAAATCGGTGAATGGCGTTATCTATCAGGGAGATTTTACAGCTGTAAATACGCGGTTGGCAATATCATCCTCCTTGCTTTTGGAAATGCTCTTGGCAGCCCACGTTTGCATCAAACTTTGTAATACTACGTTCGAAGCAAATTTTAAATACAACCTGTGAATCAGCACGTCCAAATAAACAAAAACAAAACAAATCATCTGAGGCGAGTCGTTTGTGAGAATAATTCGTTTTGGACATTCAAAACAGAACGTGTCGTCCATACGAGGTAGGCAAACCGCAGAACCGTGTAAGGAAATTTAAATGAGGATTTTTTTCAGATGCGCGCACATCTCCCTCTATAACCACTTGCCAAAAAAAAAACACTTATATTTCAGTCTTATTTTTTCGACAGAAATACATTGCCGAAGTTTGTCTCCGTGTATTAGAAACACGTTACTGCTCGAGTATTTAATATTGCACTGTGGTTTATTAATACCATAGACTAAAAATGAGGAAGACCAATCTCACTGGCTACGCGCAACTAATATCCATGTTCCAACATTGAACTGCGTTTCTGCCAACACGTCAAGCGAAAACGGATTGGCTTGGATTTTAGGTTAGAAAACTGATTTGTAAACAAATGCTTAGGGCTGTTTTTATACTTCCTCTTACCAATTTTTAATGCAGTTTCACTTATCTCGAATTGGAAAAAGTATATTATTAATATAATATAGATTGTCATTTGAAAATTAAGATATAAACAAACACGTCCATCACTGTTAACCATATAACTTTGACAGTTGTGTATGATTGGGGTAGGTCATTTGGGTACATGCGCAGAAGTCAAACAAGTTGTCTATCTCATTTTTAGTCTGTGATCAATGCGTGAGAATATTAATTATAATTACTCTTTAACATTTCAGTGTATCTCCAAGCTCCGCCTTATTTAAGCAATATTTATTGCAACGAGTTGTAACTGTTATTTAGTTAATACAATGATTATCGAACCGACCTAATTCATTTTATCGCTGAGTAAGGACCCCCTAGATACTGTTAATGTGTTATTTAAGAACCGAAATTACAGCAACTTGATACGTTACCGCAAAGAAAAAGTTGTTTGTGAACCACTGCAAAGTAGGTTTGCCATTAACATATTTTTTTTGTTATATATAGTAATGTCTATGATAACCTTGCATAGTCGTTAAAATAGTTCAGCAGGCGTCTTTGTGGCAATCACAGTTACAAAGTAAAGAAAATTTGTGCTTTGAAAAACAACCGGGATTGCTTCATAAAAGAAAAGTAACAAATCTTTCAAAATTGTATTCACACAAAAATGTACTATGACTGCTCCGAGACTCGAACCTGCACCTTTCCCCCTCCCCCTGCACCACACTCCACCCTTCCCCCGCCCAACGATTACTAGCCTGACCTGACGCCGATCTTTCAGCATACGACTACTAATCTTTTTGTGTTCACATAGAATAACTTTGATAAATAAGTTTTATTAGCTGGTGAAACGGGCCAGAATATGTCACCTCTTGGGAAGAGTTGAGGTTAGTGATTTGGAGAATAGCATTTCGGAAGTTTAATGGTTGCAAGATCACTGTACTCGCTGAGTTGTAGTTTCGCTTATCTTCATAACGTTAGCTTCGAGATCTCAGTTACGTACTGAAAACTACAATGTACGACACTGCAGTGGCGTATGGTGAACTGTTGCGAGGTAAGCTGGTGCTTGCTCACTGCTGTACATTCTTGGTGCACGCAGCATGAGTTAGTTGTGACGGTGTTGCCATCACACACACAGGACGAGGTCTTTGTCTCAACTGCTTCCTGGATTTAGGTGTTTAATGTGGAAAACAGCTGATAGCCCCCAATGACGTCAAAAAAAGAGATTTGGGTTGGTTCCAGTGAAAAGGTTTGACAATATTCGTTGCCTTGATTTTTTATATCAAAATATAACCATTTACATAGTTTTCCTTCCAATCTTTCAATCAATAAACGTTATATAAAAATATAGTCATCCCACTGATTACATTTAGTATAAAAAAGGTATCAAAAATAATAATGTTTGAAACTTCCCCCACAATTTACATTTTTACAAAATTACTTCTCTTTCCAGCTATATGCAGGTTACATTAAAGAATACTTAACTAAAATGGCAACAAGGACCCCCCCCCCCCCCCAAATCTTTAAAATGTTGACGGAACAGCAGTTCCTGCCCAAGTGAGAATCCTGTGCTGTCTCCCCGAACATGGGCGAGACACCTGTATTTATATTTTATTTGAAATCATCAAGAACATTACAAAATGACCTTCACACCATCGATATACGGAAGTCCTGGAAGGGTACCCTGGTGGTACGTGACTGACTGGCAGGCGTCAAGTGGTCAAGTTGACGTACGAGGGTAGGGAAGGCAGTCATAGTTTCGTGGGCTGCAGAAGCCCCGCGGCGCCCATATTTGCAGACCAGCAGGCCCACCCAGTGGACGTGAGGCGTGGAGCTCGTCAAACACACCCCCGTCGCAGCGAAGGTGAGCCGTCCCAAACGGCCAACGTTTTCTCAACTTCATATGGCACCGCCGGTTTGACTTTTGTTCGATGTGCAGGGATAGCCGTCGCACAGTAACCACCATGCAGCCTGAGGAAACTGAATGCATTCCGACCTCTCACAAGCGAGCAGCAAGTGACACATTACACGCGTCCTGTGGCGTCAGCTGCCGAGCTACGTTTAAGTGGTGGAAGTGTGAACTAGCAAGCAACAGGGTACAGCACAGAGCTAACGCCAGCTCACCTTGCAACTGTCCACCACACGCCACAGTACGACAGAAAGCTTTGCGCACCGCCAAATCGTTACCTTGTGTACGAAGTAATTTTTCTTTAGTGTAAAGTAAAGCGGCTCTAGAAATATTTACTTCTTGGCTACAAAGGAAGCTAATATTGTCACAAAACAAAAACGTTCAAAGAAAACGGTTATTAACTGCAAACCTATGTTTCTCTAGCCTTCTCTTTGAATCAAAGCAATATTGCGTTACTGTTAATAAATCCGCCTCAAAGAAATTATTTTTTGCTGTACATGAAACTTCGGATGAATATTTTAGAGTGTATCCATTCTCTGAATGTATGCGTGAGGATCTGGGAACTGGGATTGTGTCTGATTGGCTACTGCGAGCTCTGAAAGATTCTCTATTTGCTGGACTGGCCGGTTGGTGGGCAGATTATTTTGATTGGAGAACGCAGGCCATACATGTGCGTGTATATTACTTGCCGGCGTCGCAATCTTCATGTTGGGTGCGGCTGCGGTTCACAGTGTAAGCGGCTATTTCAACTCAGTTGTCTTAAGTTTTCAGCCGCTTCACATTTAGACTGCAGATATCTCGATACAGGAATGTAACGTCTAGCGTGATGTCAAATAATAACGAAAATAGTTCAGATATTTACACTAAAAATAATGGTAAAATTACCTTACAAGTGTAAGGTAATATTCGCAAACTTTTGTGGGAAACATAGTCTTCCTTAACATAATTGCCTTAACATAATTTTTATTGTCTAGTCATACAAGCTGTCCAACGTGGCTCTTTATATGTAAGGCATAATTACTGCACTCTGGAGTAAAATTCACGTAGGCCTACATAGCGGTGGAAAATCCCATGAAAGTATAGGAAAATTACATTACGACGCGTGCATCTCTTCAGCGTTGTCTCAATGGGAGGATGCGTGGAACGAACAATCGTTTAACACACTAATATTCACTCTTGTGTCTTGTTATCGTCGTGGTGTAATGGATTGCTCGTCGGCTTTCAGCGATACGGGTCCATGGCTAGCGTCCACTCACCAGCAAGTGTCAAGGATTTTATAATTTAGGTTTTCGGTTACTATTCGTCAGAGAATATAGGCAATAAAATAAAATTAACGTTACTAATATCTCGTGTATTTTAAAATATAATTTCATTAAAAAATATAGTTAATATTACCTTACTTGTATGGGTTTTCCCCCTGATTTTGTCGGGTACTTTTTACGTAGGATTAGGGAATAGTACCTTACTTGTTGTATATACATATATATATTCCACATTTGACAGGTAATTTTACCTTACATGTACAGGTAATTAGCGTCCCTTACTTACCAGGGAATTTTACCTCAATGTTTTTACAATGTAGTCAATCCCTAAACTTATATATTATATTAGTAACCCATTTCTGGTGTTGCAAATGAGTGAATTTGTTGCATGAAATGTACTTAAAAATTTCGTATAACAAGTGGTACTTTATCAGTAGATGAGTGTTACAAGATGCAATCAGTTATAAAATATTTGGCTTGTCGGCGGAAACGAATAACATTACCGACGGAAAGGCGCTATCTGTATAAGAATGATCTCGTACAGCGACTTCCAATTGCTACAACATACAAGTTATGATCGAGTATACTCTGGATAATATGTTTATTTATAATCTGTTCAATGGTAAACTGGACACTTCTGAAATAAACATTTCAAAAATGTCACAACCCCTACGTGCGTATGTTTGACCGGTAACGCTGTTTGGCATAAGCCAGTAAAGAGCAAAGTTGGTCACGAAGGGGGGAAGTAGTTCCATGTCTTAACGTTGAATTAAAACTGTTTGGTTGAACATTTGTGTATAATGAAGTGATCTCTTTTTTTTTTTTTTTTTTTTTTTTTTTTTTTTTTTTTTTTTTTTTTTTTTTTTTTTTTTTAATGCACGAGAGTGTAATAATTAGCGAATTTGTAAATTATTAACTTCTGTAAAATGTTACAGTTTCAATTGACTGGCGTATGAATAAAGTGAACAGTTCAATGGCAACGTTAATTTTACATACCGTGGAAGAATACAAGGGTTGCAAACAAGTAGATCTTAAGCAAGGCTGTTCAGAAGTGGTCAAATTACTGTGAACAGCCCGTACTAAAGTTTTTTAATTATCCCTAAAACACCAATAGATTTTATTCCAACAATATCCTTAACCGATGTGTCATTAGAGAGCAGAAATGTTCTTCAGGAGTCCTGCAGCGGAATATTCAGAGACCTGAAGTGATCAGCAACAGAATAATAGGCGAAGAAAAGGAAAATTAAAATTACTTCGTCGTTTCGTTTCACAAACGGAATTCCTGATGCAGTAGCAGGTCTCTTCACTGTGGTACGCGGGGAGGAGTGCGTGGAAACATTCCTTGTGATCTGCATGATATCCCGGCTAACAAGGGGTGTTTCGTTCTCACACAACCCACCCCCTCCCTTCCTCTTTGTGTAGTAATCGCCGTGATGCCGAGGCATCTGCTCGTCTGCGGACTTGCAAAAAGAAAGTTTGGGAGTGTTGGAGTTCTGGGTAGCGTTTTCGGGTCGTGGGGTTAGGTTGAGGGGGTGAAAAAAAAAAACAAGGCAACCGCGAAAACGTGCGTCAGAAAATACCCCCCCCCTTTTTTTCACTCTCTCTCTCTCTCTTTCTCTCCTCTCTCTCTCTCTCTCTCTCTCTTCTCTCTCTCTCTCCCATCCTCGTAACATCGCTGCATAATTCAGAAGGGGCGGACCCATATTCCGCACCGGAATGCCGATCTCAGAAGGGTTATTTACACATTCAGGCTCGCCCTGAACTCAAACTCAACCCCTTACACCCTCTAGGCCCTCCCCGACACATTACACACACATGCGCACACGAGGCGTTCCACTTCGGTCTGTGCAGCAAATGAGACCGCGCATCGATTTTATAGTAGTTTTTTTTTTTTTGCGAGAACTTACCGATGCGGAGCGAAAATGACTACCACCCTTGCAGCACGGAGGGGTAAAGAATGCACCGGAGCGCTGCATCAAAGTTTGATTACCATACTGGTGGTAAAAAAAAAAAGAAACCTTACTTCGAGGAAGCAAATCAAAGGAAGCCCAAGAGCGTCGACTACCTGTAGCTGGTTTGCTTATGTGAGACACTGAAGCAAGACAGCTCATAACTGAGAATCTGTTCTGCTATTCAAGTGTCTCACAGTTTCTAATTATAAGTAATGCGTAGGGGTAGCGAAATTTCGCGAAAAGATTTCAAGACGAGTTATATTTTAAAAAACTGTAGGGTTTTTTTTTTTACCTATTCTAATTTTGACTGAATAACTTTTTGACACGTGTCAACTGCCTGCACACGAATCACGTAGGAGCTATGCTGATGTTGACAAATTCTGAGTGACAAGTTCTAAACACCTTCTCAAGCTGACAGCAACCAATGGCAATACACAAACTGCTGTTAGGTGCTTGTAGTATTAAAGTCTATCGTGTACTCAAATTTTTTTCGCGAAATATCACTAGCTCTAGTAATACGTAGAGCCACGAGTATTTCGCGAATTCATTCGGAGGTGAGGTAGACTTCAAATACTTGTTCTTTTCTCCTACTGTTGTGATTGGACGACAGTTCTTTAGACACGCCCCCTTTAACTGCGAGTCAGTAATAAACAGGAAGGAGTAGTGTGAGTGAGTATTTAACAGTCCTGTACAGAGGCCTCACTTGATCACAGCAACCAATAAGCAAACGATAATGTCTCGAGTGTATAGAAGACTACCCAGCCTAGCTTGCTGCCTACTCAATCCGCGAAATACTCGGACTCAGTAATGCGTTGAGCCGAAATGAAGTCCAGAAGTCGCTCAACGTCCAGCTATAAGAACTTAAATGGCGATCTGATAATTTTTTTTTGATTTTACGTGCACAACGACAAATGTGATAATATAACTCTACGCACTTTCGCAACTTTAAATACTACCTATCAGAAATTTCGTTCATAAATATCACCTTAAAAACACAAGTTTTAATCATTTTAGTGCCTCAAGAAAAAGTTTCCCAGCAAACACAAACCTGTCGGCAAATTGTCGGGCCGATACAGGCGCTGTCAGCAACTGTCGTTTATACGCAAGAATATAGTCATCTGACAACACCATGATGTCGTTTTCAAGACCGATTGCTAGCCGTCACAATAAAGACAAAGACCCGGTGTATTATTTAGGATAACAGGTGGATATCACCGATATTATGCTGGCATGATGTCTCACAGCCAACCTGTCGCCAATATCTCAAAGAATATTCTGGGCTGATTCCGATACAGCATATTTGCCTTTTGGGTAAGCTGGCCAATATCTTATTTATTTCGGCTCAGTAACGTTTTCGAGGGAAGGCTCTTTATCAAAATAGAGACGTCTATATGATTTATTTTTGCCGACAATAATTTGGAACGTGTTATGAATATGCAAAAACTTAGCTTTCAGTTAACTGCTTAGTGTATTTTTTTGAGACAGAGTTTTAGACATTGTGATAAAGACATTGGCCCACTGTATTATTTAGAACAATGGATGGATATCACCGAAATTATGTCAGTATGATATCTCACAGCCAAATTGTCCCAGTACCTCGATTAATATTCTGAGCCGATCCGATACAGCATCTTTGTATTTTCGGTAAGCTGTCCACCATCTTATTTATTACGGCCCAATTACGGTTTCAAGACAAGGTTCTTTATCAAAACAAAGATAGTTATCCGATGTCTTTTTGCAGACAAACTGTTGGAAAGGGTTTTGAATAGGCAAGAGTTGGCCAAAAGTTGGCCAACAGCTGGCATGCACCCGGCACCATTACTGGTCCTGAAGTGGCACCACTAACTAGCCATACTCTGCCCATAACTGGCCCAGGTGTGGTGAACACAAATGACCCAAGCATGGCCCATATGATTACAACAGAAATAGCCGATTAATGTACTACTTCAAAGCCACCAGATGACCTTCTGACGGCTAGCCGTGCCTTTACCATATGTCAAACACTATATCGTAAAAATAATTATTTGTTGCAACATTCCCAATTTTTCGTTGTTTTTACATTTCGTTTACTTCACTATTAAACACATTACACGACATGCAAATCTTATGCTTACCGATGGAGGGGAGGGCGCGCGAACTAAGTCTTGTATTGGCACCTAGCATGCAAACTATTACACCACTGTGTATTCTTGTGTTTACATGAAATAATTTATAATGTATTTGGACTTGAATAATTAACAATTATTAATATAATATACATTACACCAGTTATTTCATAGCCATAAAATGTACTATACTAACAAATCGGTCTTTAAAAAAGATGCAGATAAACAAAAATAACATTGTCGCTGAGAGAAAACTTAATACCTGAATTGCGATATTAAAACAAAACCTTGCCTTTAATTTAATATTTCGCAGTATGTTAGTCGCCTGGATTTTATTCACCTGTTCTGAAATGCAGACGACATATATGAATACTAGATGACCCGTGCGACTTCGTTCACATGACATTTAGGACTGCGCCCCCACGTGATATGTATCTATACACTGCGGTCCCACTATTGGGATCTCTAGCCACTGAGTTTCTGCGGCCGAACTATTGGGTTCTCTACCTACTGAGCTACTGCGGCCCCACTATTGGGTTCTCTAGCCACTAAGCTACTGCGGCCTCACTATTGGGTTCTCTAGCCACTAAGCTACTGCAGCCCCACTATTGGGTTCTCTAACCAATGAATTTCTGCGGCCCCACTTTTGGCCTCTATAGCCACTGAACTACTGCGGCTCTTGGGAGGAAATGGAAGACAGCCGATGGACAAAACAGAAAGGAGAAATGATGAAAATTTTAATTTTAACAATACTTTTTTTAATGCAGTAAAATTATGATAAGAATTTTCATGAAGGAATAAGATAAAATTACAATAAATTTTTTTTAATGGAAATGAGATATTTTTCCAGGATAAAAATCAGCCTATGTCATTTTCCGATGCTCCAACTATATCTGTGCAAAAAATCACGCTGATCAAACAAACACACACACACTTTCCCCTTTATTTAGTAGTAAGGATTTTAGTGACGTGAAATACAAAAGCCCTTCAATGTCATTTTTTCTGAACGTGGTTCGAAATTGTTCTTTTTTTTTTAAATTCTCATTTTAACTAAACTCAGTTGTACATTTAAATTATTACAGATGTCAAATTATTCAATACCAGTCACGAAGTCAGACTTAATACTGTATTTAGAGCATTTTGCAATATATTTCCAGCACTATATATATATATATATATATATATATATATATATATATATACATATATATAATTTACACATTATATTACATGAGCTATATTTATATTAGTCACACACTCAAATATACATATATGCATGTGTGTAGTTTGAGAAAGCTATCTGCGAAAAGTGGGAGCCATAAAAATTCTCATAATAAGCCAAATTGCACAAGAAATGGACCATCGGTATACCACTTCACAGCAATCAAATTTGCGTACAGATGCTTAATCATACTTTCACTAGGAATATGTATATGTTATGTGCGCAGATTGCTAGAATACAGTTGGTAAGCCATTTATGGGCCATTAGTAGTTCACCTAATCTCAACCATCAGTTTCATTTCCATTAACATTCCATCAGTGTGCCATAAATGGCATGTCAAATGTCCTGGTGCCAGCAGTTAACTATAGCAGGGCCAGTTGTGTGGACCCATAAGTTTTCTGGGACATCAGTGGCCCAAAAATGGATAAGTTAAGTGCTGCCAGTGCTGAAATACAGCTGGCAAGCCGTTTGTGGATCATTAGCAGTATACCCACTCTCAGTCATCAGTTTCACTTCCATCAACACACCATTACGGCATCATTGATGGCATACCAAGTGTCCTGTTGCCAGCAATCAGCCATAACAAGGCCATTTGTGTAAACCCATAAGTATTCAGGGCCAGTAGTCATCCAGCAGTGCCAGCAGTAAATCCACAGTCAGCTGACTGTGGCTTGCAACATACGAAGTGTTGAAAAATAAATGGAATTAATATATGTATAAAGGAAATAACAATTACAAAAAAATTTAAATCGAAAAAATTAAACTTTTAGCATGGTCATACTGCTTATTGCTTGGCCATCATGCCGACGTCATTCCATCAAGCTGGCAAAGACCCGGCATCTTAGTGACATCCAACAGTCGCAGACCCGACATCGTCGTGACATCCAGTTATCGCAGGCCCGGCATCGTGGTGACATACAGACATCGCTGGCCTGGCATCGTGATGACATCCAGCTGCCACAGACCCGGCATCGTCGTGACATCCAGCCGTCGCAGGCCCAGCATCGTGGTGACATCCAGCCGCCATAGGCCCGGCATCGTCGTGACATCCAGCCGTCGCAGGCCCAGCATCGTGGTGACATCCAGCCGCCATAGGCCCGGCATCGTCGTGACATCCAGCTGTCGCAGGCCCAGCATTGTGATGACATCCAGCTGTCGTAGGCCCAGCATTGTGGTGACATCCAGCCGCCACAGGCCCGGCATGTAACGACATCCAGCCGTCGCAGACCCTGTCGGCAAATAGTTAGCTGACAGTGCATATTTATACCTGCCCGCTTCCGGCATAAGACAGCGGGCCAGAATAAGCTGGCCGTAGTTAGTCGGCTGGCTTTCACTGGCCCGATTCTGTCCCGTGCCTTTCGTACTTGCTGGGTTGTATAAAAATTTATAAAATAACAATACAGGTAACTATCTCTCAAACACTATCCTTAGCGTGATCCATCTGCAAAATATTCAGTAGTTTTGAAACAAATGGTTGATTTCTAAACTCTGCACATACTTTTTTCGTTTGTTTTAATTATTTGGTTAAGTGGACACATCGTACCATGAACCACGTTATAAATACGTACTTAAACATTCTTAATAGCTACTATTCACAATTAGAAAATAGCAAGCAATGTAAAGTTTTCTAGGAAAATTTAATGGGAAGCAGAGACAAATATGTATGCATGTGTGTGTGTATATATATATATATATATATATATATAAAAAATATATATACAAAATATATATACAATATATATATATATATATACAAAATTGATATTTTTATCAAGTTGCGGGCGATGCAGCCTAAAGCGAGTCGCTAATAAGAAATTATATTAAGCGAAGGCTTGAGAAATGACAATTATCCTTGAGAAGTAAGTTTATTATATATAGGCGAGTATTCCTCGAATTATTATGGTTTAGAAATTAACTACAATCACTTCTTGATCTGTTCTGCTGTTGCGACTGAAGAGCAGACACGTCCTGTGAATCAGTAAGCCATGTATTGCGATATATCACTAAGAAATATTATCAGAGTTTCTTTGTGTAACTGAAGATTCATTTATGATGGCGTCATAATTTCGGCGAATCTTACCGATTGATTTACCCATTAGACATTTTCGTTATATTTTTACTTAAAGCGTTTTTTTTTTTTTTTTTTTTTTCGTGATGTCACGGAATTTGTGTACATTTTTATGGAATGGCCATTACTGATCAAACTAATATTTTAAATTTCACGAAGATTTTTGTATAGTAAATTTTACCACTCTTTGGCGGTCATTTCCCGAAATTAGTTCCAACAATGTACCTGGGTGTTTTCAAGCGATGCGAAAATTCCGCTGGAAATACGAAACACCCAACACGACATTTTTCAACAAGTTTAAAACGTATATTTATTTTAAAAGTGACGTGGTCAGAAATGATAAGAAATTGTTTTTAAATGTGAAACGACCGGTAAAAAGAAAAAAAATGGATATCAGCAAGCAGCGTTTTTTCAGCCTACTTTAAAAGTGAGAACTAATCGTAAATGTTATACAAATCTCTGCTGTAATGAGCATTATTTCAGCAATTTGCTTTAATCATTCTGTTATATGCATCGGTTAAATCTTTGTAACTGTTCATTTGAAGCATTAGTTGATTTTACTTTACATAAGTAATGTCTAGGGGAACCTGTTTCAAAGCTACTTGTGCTACAAAACACTAGAGCTCAGTTCCACTTTCTAGACTGGGTGATTTTAACTGTCACGCACCGTAGATATCTGCCCGCGAATCACACTCACTCATTGTTGGAGTTATCTAACTCTGATTGGCTCAGTCAGGTAAATAACTTTATCCCTACAAACACACGTGGCCAATAGCCAAAGGAAATTTGTGCGCATGCCACAGGACATTGGAGTTCAACCTTAGCGTAATTTTTTTTTGCGTGGACCATAGTTGTGTCATATCTACAGAACCGAGATTTTCACCGGTTCATATCTAGACAACTTAGAATTCACACACTTGTAAGTTCAGGTTGCATTTGTAATTGGTCGACGTGTTGTTTGACACCTCCTGGGCATACATGAGCCAATAACAAACACGCAATAAATTTTGCTCCCAACCACCGCCTTTTACAACCACAACAGTTAACCAATATAGAGTTGATATCTGTATGAGAGTATACAAGACTGTGAAGTCTAGCCTACAGGTCATATCCACTTACAGATAGAGACCCGAAAATTTCGCGGATTCATTTGAGGACGAGCTAGCCTTCAAATACGTGTACATTTGGCTTATGACCTGGACGAATTTGAACTAGTAATTAACTTGGAAGAGAACGAAGACCGAACCCAATTCCACCTGATCTGGGAGTAGCAACCAATGAGAAACTAACTGACGCTCGAGTATAAATAGGATTGTGGAGTCTATCTAGTTGCTAAATGAATCGGTGAAATTTACGGGATCTCTACTTATAGACTGTTCACGGTAACTGAGCACTTTTGAAAGCCCTGCTTTAATCCACTTGTGTGCACATTGTGTATTCTTCCGCCATATCTAAATATAACATTACAATGGGTCTGGTAACTTTATCCATGCGTCGGACAACTGAAACTGTGCAACTATTAACATTTTTCAACAAAATTGCTAATAGCTACTCTTACAAGTATAAAAAAAAACAGAAAGTAAACAAAAACATTTCAGTATTCACATATGTTTAACATTTCTAATTCAACGTTAAGACCTGGGATTACCTTCTCTCCGTCGTCACCAACTTAACTGGACGCTTACCCGTCAGTGTTCTCGTCAAAATATATTCGGGTAAGGGCAACGACATTTTTCAAAGATTTTTATCAGAAGTACTTAATCAACTGTGGAGATTCTATACTACACTTATAGAGTTAGTAAAAATACTGGTCACTAAATAATAATTACACATGAGTAGAGATCCGCGAAATTCACGTTATTATTTGGGAACAAGTTAAACTTTAAACTTGTGAACCTTTGCAATACGATTGTCATTGGGCTACACCTAATCCGACACGCCCTGGGTAACTCTGCGCCAACGAATTAACACTTCACAACTGTGTGCCCCAATCACGTGCAGTTCAGTCATAAAGGGCGTGGCTCCACATCCATGCAGCAGCCAATGGAGAAACGAGGCCAGCTCCAGTACAGACAGTACTGTGAAGTTTAGCCTGGTGTCGAATAATAACGCGAAATTTCGCATGTGTCTACACGCGAGGGGAAAAAATAAATTGTTAAATTTTAAAATGTCATATGGCGTGTAATACTTCCGAGTCGACTGGCATATTTGCCAGCTTGCCAAGTCATTGCCAGCTACAACCAAGGGTTTTATACGGGTGACCCGGAAGAGCCCTATTTTAATGAGCGAAGCGTGTCCGCACTGTGTGTTTGTGTGTTCCTGTCCGGGTGATGTGTTGGACACGCGCCCGTAACGACGTACACGCATGAATAAATGCGTACGAGTACGCGACATTGCATGGTGGCGCGATATGCGTACCTTTTTCCCCTTTCTTTTATGTGCGTGGGCATTTCGCCCATTAACCTGACATCTGACCAGTCCGCCGGAACTACACTTCGTTGCCCGCGGGTTGCTATTTCACGCTACGGGGGAATTTCCGCTGGTATATATTTTTCCTCCTCTAAATACGAGATGAGGGTGTCGTTGGAAGCCAGAAAATTAACACTTTGAATTCTCTGCTCGAGCGTAGCGTGGGCGAAGCAAATCTGCGGATATCTGAACACGTCGAAACAAAAATTGCACGTAATTAATTAATTAATTAATTTACCCCTTAATACATTATCCCGAGTATTCTCGTTCACGAACGACGTGTTACAAAAAATAGGTAATATCATGTTCAGTTCTGTACAATATCAGGAGAAAATAACAATATAAAAACAGCGCCATTTTCCAAGCTAATGCTATTGGCTGTTGCTAACACCCCAAAATTATATTATTGATTCCTGCCAGTGCCATAGACCAATAGAAATTATTTTCATATGTTCTATCATTTTGGTTATTACAAGAAATTCGTGAGTACATTTCAAACAAAAAGATCTCCTCTTTTGCAACACCTGGAGTGGAAAAATTAATGCGTCGGTTAAGGGGTTAAGCTTCCTTTAGACAAGCCATTCTCAGCATGGATTTTGGAGTTGTCTCAAAATACACTTAATACACAATAATAACAAACACATGGCAACAAACAATGCAAACAGATAGTTACATGCATATGATGCAGCCCCAAAATACAATTATAGGCTGTTCACGGTAAAATGAGCACTTTTGAAAGCTCTGCTTAAGATCTACTTGTATGCACGTTGTGTAGTCGTAGGCTTTATGTAAAATTAACATTGTTATGGGTCTCATTACTTTATTCAAGCAACGGTCCAGTGAATTTGTGAAATTATTAGAAAAGTAAATATTTTTCGAAACTGCTTAAACTTTGATGCATTAAAAAAAAAATAAAACAGAAAACGAAGTAAATAATTTAAGTCGTCACAAATGGTTACCAAACCATTTTTATTGGACGTAGTTATATGGAACTACTTTTCTTCCATCGTGACCAACTTTACTGCTCATATGGCACTCAGTGAGCCCGTTAAAACATATGCAGGTAGGAGAAGTGATTTTTGTATAAGATTGATTTCAAAGGTGCTCACTTTAACGTGAACAGCCTTTACATACAATATTAGGTTACAGAGGAACAAAATGTACCCAGAACTAATTAACAAGTCCCAAATTTAACGATTATAACTGCATTATGGTTTACAGTATCTTTACCCGTAAATAATTCCTAAGATATGTTCCCAGATCATGGTGGAGCCAACTAGTGAACGGGTTCATTCACATCAAACGAACTGACAATACATTTCGCTTGTACTCTGCAATGACGCCAGGTTTATTAGCATACTATCGTAATCCATTAAATTAATATTTAGTGCTATTTAGCGCTAGTTAATATTTAGTGCTATAAATTAGGAAGAGAACATAAAATTACAAAAACTATAAATTATTTAATTGTTTTAAATTATATATTTGGTATTATATCAGCTTCCCACAGCCGGAGTAACAGCGGATAAGTCATACTGCTGGTAGCGTATTCAAATGTGACATAGCACCGCGGATATCGTGGTGTTGTCAGAAATGTAATACCGCTTCAAATATTGGCGTTGGCTTGCTTTGAGAAACTATTGAGCAATCTAACACCCAATTAAATACTTAACAAAAAAACTCATAGCCGGGTGCGATGATGTAGCGGTTAGACTACTCGCCTCCCACAAGGGCGAACTTGATTCGATTCACGGCGGCGTCGCCCCCAGATTTCCGCGTGTGGAAATCACGGCGGACAATACAGCTGGTCCGGGAGTTTTTCGGTGTTCTCCTGTTCCCCCCCGCCCTTGCATTCCGACGCTGCTCCATACTCACCTCGCTTCACACTCACCGGCTCTCAATATCTTGATTTTAAGAACTCCCCAAATCTCCACACCATCTCTACCACAAACATATCATTAAATGCACTGTCTTATTTTTAGAGCTAGTGATGTTTCAAGAAAATATATGAGTACGCAGTAGACTTCAATCCTATAAGTACCCAACATAAGGCAGTTTGTCTATTGGTAGAGACATGCAAAATTCGAGTTATTATTCGGCACCAGGCCAAACTTCACAGTACTGTTTTTACAGGAACCGGAGTTGTTTCTCCATTGGTTGTTACATATATATTATACATATTATATATATGTGTATGTGTGATTGTGTTAATGTGTGAAGCCACGCCCTTTCTGACTGAACTGCGCGTGATTGGGGCACACAATTGTTAAGGGTTCATTCTTTGGCACAGAGTTACCCAGGACGTGTCAGATTAAGTATGATCCAGTGACAAACGTATTTCAAAGGTACGCGTGTTTAAAGTTTAACATGTCCCCAAATAGTAAGGCGAATTTTGTGGGCCTCATATATTGCCATTGATTGCTGTCTGCTCGAGAAGGCGTTTTCATAGTTGACCGGGCCAATCAGAATTCGGCCACATCGACACGGCTCCTAAGTGATTCGTGTGCAAACAGCTAACATGTGACAAAAAGTAATTCAGCCAATCGAGACAGGAAAACGACTCCAGAGTGTTTTGAGATATAACTTGCTTGAAATTTTTTTCCGAAATTTTACTACCCGCACTTATATTTGTGCTCTACAAAAGCAACGTTGTGATTTTAACGTGTAAATGGGTTTAAAATATTGAGTATTATTTTGTTTGCTAAAAAAATTTATCAATTGCGATTTTTAAGTGTCAGAATATGCTTGGATATTATATGAAATATTGGATTACTAGGGGCACCTGTTTTTGGCGAAAAGATTTCAGGACAAGTTGATTTCCAAAACACATTCGTTTGGAACCACTTTCGTGATTGGATCATTAGAACTGTTATGCATCTCATCTTTCTGTCCGCAAATCACGGACATTCAGTATCGGAGAAACGTAATTCTGATTGGTTCACTCACGTAGCAGTCAGTTTTCACACAAAGACAAGCTGCCAATAGCCAAAGGAAGACTGCAAGTGTGCACATAGGATATTGAAGTTTAGCCTTTGGGTGAATCTTTTCGCGAAAAACAAATGGCCCTATGGATTACTTACTGTCCAGCTCCGTTAAGATGCCACGAAAAGAATTTTGAAAACTAAATTAAACACCTGGCTCTTCCATGGTGCAGGATTTGACGCAGGACAAGGTGAACGGGTATTTAAACTCAGGACCCGAAAGTTAGGCACCTCCTTTCGTATGTTTACGTGCCGTACTGAGAAGTTGCCGGGGGAAAAAATAATCGAATATAACGCGAGCTCGGACGTCGTTATGCAAATCTGTATTCCGCACCGGACGGTTGTCGCACGGGAATCCTTCCCCACGTGTGGAGGTAGCACGTGCGTGGCGCGGAAGGTGTGGCGTCTCCCGGGAGGAAGTGGCCGGACACACGCTGGGGGGTAATAATATCTCGCGAGTTGGCGAAGTGAAGTGTAGCGGAAACTCGAGCGAGAGTGCTGGTGGCTCGAGCCCCCCCCCCCCCCTCTCTCCACCTCCAGCGGGGCTCCGAATATCGCGGCGCTTCAAGCTCGCAACTAGCTCGCTGTGCAAAATTTTGAACTTTTCTACCACCGAGAAGTAGAATTACCTCGTGCACGCTTTCTGCCAGGTCGTCACGCGTTACCCCTGCGCTGTAACAATTTTTATTTTATTTTTTGGATTTCAGGAACTAGCTGCGAAGATTATTTTTGTAACCCTTCAAAAAGGTCACGGCAAATTTTGCAGCACGTTACTCTGGTATGCGTCAAACGAAAGTTGAATTTCACAGCTACTGTAGTCTTCAAATATATATATATATATATATATATATATATATATATATATTTATTTATTTATTTGAAGACTACGCCGTTCGACAGTTCTCTACAAAATTTGGCACTGATGCCCTCCAGTACCCAACTTAAAATACTGCGTATGCCAAAAAGGGTTCCGGCTCCACATTGGGCCCAAAACGCCATAAAACCGTGTCGTGTATCTCAATTTTACACCGTTAAACGGATCTGGACCAACTTGTAATACTGTGTAGGTCAAAATTTGTTCCAAACTTTCCAATGTACCCGAAACCCTAAATCCCTAAAACGCCGTCGTGTATCTCTGTTCTACACCGTTCGATGGACTGGACTACATTCGGCAGGGATTCCCTTCAGTGTCCTAATTAAAATGCAGTGTAGGCAAAAATTGACTCCGGTTCCCCATTGGGTCGGAAACTCCCAGAAATATATCATGTTAATGTATCTCCGGACTTCCATTGGAGCCGAAAGACCCAAACGAGGGTAATGTATCTCTGATCCTATACCCGGGCAGTATCGGGTATACTCCATTCACGGTTACTTACATTACTACATACCTGGAGCTTTTTTCCGCGTTTGAGGCCGAGAACAGTGGGAGTGATAAGGACGACACTCACACGCCCATCAAGTGCGCCATCACCACTAAGCGCGAGGTTCTGAACTGGTGTGCAGTGTTCTATAACTCGGCAACGTCAACAAAATATCTGGAAAGTACGGACTGCCCTACCGCGCTGTTCTTTTATTTGACCTGTTGAAGGTATTCCCTTGTAGCAGCTACTGCCTTAATAACTGTGGTTATTCCTAATAGTATCTGTGTAATTTGGCGATCCACGCAGTCGGCTAGTAGTGATATTTGCTGTTGATTATTATTGTTCTGCTCCTGCAGATTGATCTATAGCCCCTTAACCTGTTCCTGGCTTATCCTAGATTGCTCAGCTGCGTGTTCTTTAAACTGCTCGTGTATTTGTTACTTCGTTACAGTGTGTTGTTTCAGGTTGTTCCTGGGTTCGCCTGGTCATCTGTGTAAAATGTTGCACGATATCGAGGGGAAAATTGCCCTGGCTCATAGTAGGGGTATTGTTTGCTCCGTTTGTGTATTTTCTGTGTTCCCTTTTACTGCCAAACTGGCAATCTGGGTATTTTCCTCCATTTCTGTTATGTATTCCAATATTTTGTAATTAATTGGTGTTGTGTTTCAAAGGTTGTATGGCGTACGCCGTTGTCTACTCATCAACAGGGTATTCAGGTGTCAGTGGAACGACAGTTGCTGTAATACTGGGCCCCACGTACACTCTAAATCGAAATCAGTTATTTTGTACTGATTGTCAGTTGAAACTGCTCCATCCGGAACCTGTAGAAAAAATATCACTAATTCATCAGTTAAAAGAAATCTACTAATTCAAGCAGTAGAACACTACTTACTTATAGTTGGTTAATAAATAAGCACAGAGCAGTCTCGTGTGATGAAAGTTAGGTACGATTTATTTTGTCGCAGAACACAAATATTGTTTACACAAAAACGTTTTTGGACGTGGTTGGGCTCGAACCTCCGCCCATAAAGCAAAGCATGCTGCAGCTTTCCATGATCAGCCATATCCACTGCCCTACTTTACCACTGCCAAATGTGTGCTCGCATTATGGGTATTGAACCACAACATGTAAAGCCATATATTTATGTAAGTTTCGTGATGTGAAAGTATTTCTTGTTGTCGAAAAATATAGATTTTCTGCGCAAGTACATGTCTTTGTAAAGTTCGAAAGTCAATATATCTTTAGTTTAGTTCGAATTCTGAGCTTTGAAAGATAAATATAGTGGTTTCAATGTACGAGGTTATCGATGTCCACTAGTATCCGCCTTTTTAAAATGCAACGAGACACTACAGATTTAAACTGTTATTTTTAGTGACAGATAGATCAGTGATAATTTTACTGACTCGATAGTGCAATGATTCAATAATGAAGGTGGATTTACACCAACAAACATTTTGTGGTCTGCAAGTTAGCAGATCAAATAATGAGGAAACGATTAATTTTATAAAATATTGCCGTTCGCCATTGTAAGTTTATGTTACTACGCAAATCCGAGACTGTTTATCTCAGTGGCAAAGTAGCAGAGTTTGTAGAACGTTAGCCAAAAGAAACAAGAGAAAATGTTGCGTTTTGGGGTGCCGGTTCGATACTAACCACTACCAAAATTTCCTTGTACGTACATGTAATAATTTTGTTCTGCGACAAAATAATTGTACTTAATTATTTCAAAACGTAAATCATGGTTCTTAATCATTGTGCTTTTTATTAATGGACTATAACTAACTGATTTTCTACCTTTTGTATTAGTGGATTTCATTTAACTGAAGAGATTAATAGTTTTCTTTTTCTACTGATTCTGGATGGAGCAGTTGAAACTGACAACCAGTAAAAAATAACTGATTCCTATTAAATTTAGAATGTAGGAAGCGTTAATTAAATGAGTTTTATATATATATATATATATTAGACAGAAAACAACATACACAAGGACATCACAGATTGATCTTACCACAGAATATATCTTACCAAAGATCAAAGAGATATTTGTAGCTCAGGAACACTGGCAACAGCCAATCTCCGTAGGCTACCTACCAACAACATACAAAAGACACTAGGAAGACACAAATCAAAACTACCAGTAGCTACTGATAAAAAATAGCTCATATACTTGCGCGGAAATAAATGTGATTTAGTTGAAAAGTAAATATTTTCGTTGAAACATCATGAATTAAATGAATATCTGTGTAAATTCTAAGTTTATGTAGAAGCTCGTTTTGGTTTTCAAAATGTTCTTTCCTTTTTGTGGCCGTAACTGTGTGTAGCACTCTCGTACGTATCTCTTATTTGCAATTCTAAACGTAAATAATTTTCTCACACAAACTCAGTTGGGAGAACATGATATCTCAGTTCAGGGCTCTGTAGGCATATTGGTAGAGCATCTTTAACAAAAACGATTATACAAGATGCCGTAACGTAAGCCAGATTAGTTTCTCAAAACTCAGATATTATTTTACAGGCATAGTGTCTGTGTCAAAAATTCTGTGCACTTAGCTTAAAATAAATATTTATCACTGCAACGGCTCTTGGTATCTTCTGTAGCTGGTTCCGCTGGTTGTGGGCCTTAGCCTTCCTTCACATGGCTATCGAGACTTAGGTATGTCTTTAAAGCCTTTACCGTACCACACGCAATCGTGGTAGCTCAAACTTGCCTTTAAATATTATAATCTGCGGAGGCAGCTCGGCCAATTAACCAGCAAAATAAAATATTTATCAGGCCGACAACCCATTAGGCCATCGCTTGCCTGACAGGAAAACCAAGATGGCTAAAAGCCTTCAAAACTGCGTACTTAAACGATGCCTTTAAAAATAGCGCTAATAACGAGACGGCTACATTATGTCTTACACATACGTCTTGTGTTACCATAGCAACCAAAAAAAAACAAATTCCTCTATGCAAAGCGGCTCACAAAAAAAATAACTTTGCGAATGAAAACAGAAAGACTTACAAACATAATTACATGGAAATGCGTCATCAGATGTTAAAACAACTTGCAATTAATATTATGAATTAGAGCTGGAGTAAATAGATAAAATCTGCACACAAAAATTAAAACGTATAAATATTACGTTAGCGTACACATTGCAAAAATAAACTGAGGTAACTGTGAAAAGAATAAGAACGCAGTTATTTGAGGTGTTACATTATGTTACCGTAGAATAAACTATATCCCGTAGTTTCCTTTTATAAAATTCTAGCCGTGTTCTCAATGGAGTTAAGGATGGCTCGTACTGCACTGCTACCAGATACGCTATAACTTATGGGTAGAGACCTGCAAAATTCGCGTTATTATTTAAGGACACGCTGAACTCCAAGTTACTATGCGTTTGACCAACTTCAGCCATTGGCCAATAACATGTCTGGCACGCCTCGGAGAACTCCTGAGCCAATAATATATGTTCCGCGGCGGAGTCGCCAATCTTTTATAAGGAGACCAAGCAGGTACGTGACATTCATTACAGTGCAGCGGCCAATGAAACCACGAACTGTGGTCACTTGTTTATAAGGCAGTGGAGTCTACCCTGTCACAGGAAAATAACGCGAATTTTGCAGGTCTCTACTTATGGGACCTGAAAACACCTCTTTATAAACGCACCTTTATGTTTGTATGTGAAGTAAATTATAAATTAACATATTAAATTAGTATAACAATTTTTCTTTTATTTCAGTTTTGCGCCAACAGTAAACTTACATGTTTTTTTGGTCACCCATTGTTTTTAAATTATAACACGCACATACGAAATTAAAACTTGAAACATCCACTGCAGTCGTTGGCCGTTAGAACACTACACAATACACACACAAAAATTGTTTATTTAATTACATTACCTGTCACTTCCTTTCTTTGCAAAGTCTGTACTATTGGCCAACTTCTGGCAAAGCACCATTTACTTTATGTCGCTCTTAATACAGTGGGAAACAAATTTGAGGAAGTGTTAAGAATGTTTAAGGGGGGGGGGGGGGGAGGGGCGGAGTGACGAACGAGAGTCATGTGGGCTCCCACAGAAAAAAAAAAACCACATCTGTCTCTTGTTCTTCGTAGCCAGACACAAGACAAATACTGCGTGACTGAGGAACATGACGCACGCAGAAGTAATTAATGAGTCAAAAAATAATCAGCTCTTGTTGCGAAATTAAATACGAGAAAAAATTGCGAGAAAGGATGTCATGCGGGAAAGTTATATGCACGACTTTGTATATAACGTGCCTGAGAATGACATGGAAAATTTGGAAGCAGGTGGGAACTATATCTGTGTTGGGGCAGTTTCCATGGACTTACATGGCGTGTAACGCAAAGAAAAAAAGACGAAACATGCTTACCGAGAAAATTTGCAAGAGTTTGTTATGTATGAAACATTTGTTTTTTTTTTTTTTGGAATGATAATGGCTTCTGTTGTTGTTTATTCATAATGAGAAAGGTCAGGAATTGGCAGTAAATGGTAAAACTAAGGGAAATATTAATACAATGTATTTTTTTGAGAAATGATTTCGTTACAGTAGTTTTGTAAGGAAATAATTTTATTAATTAAAAGTTAGAATTTCTTCAATTTTAAAAATTTTCTGTTATCCAATAGTAGGCCTATCAATAGTGAGCCAGGAAAAAAATTGCTGGTAATTGTCGCGCATTAAAAAGCCCCAACATAAACGTTGGTAAGTCAACCAATTATGTCTGTAGTTAATATGGATTTAAACCAACTCAGAATCGATTAATTACCATGTGAGTTCTAATTTGTAATTTTGCCAACCACATTGCGAACTTTCACTGCCGAATTATTCCTTGCTAGAGAAGTTATTAATGGGTTTAGAATGTTGTCGAGGTTTACAAACGTGATCAGAAACTTTACAGACGGCAAACAGCAAGAATGCGCAGTCAGAAATCTTTCCCTGCGGAATTGTCAATTGCAATCGAGATTTCAAGCACAGAAACTACGACGTAAAAAGTGGCTATTTATTTAACGTAATCAAGGCCGTGAATGCCTACTCAACCATTTCCGATGCAAAGCGAGTTTCCTTATTTCCCTGGCCAAGTGTGAATATTTCGCATTCCGCGCGCAGACAGCGACGCTGAATTCAATTTATGTAATTATTCTGCTCGTCTTGGCGGTTTCTAATTTCCCCTGTCCCGCGATGCGCGAGTTTTGCCACCACGCCGCGCCGTGTCGCGTCATGTCGCATAGCTCCGGGTTCATGAATATTTACGACGCAGTATGAAATTTGAATGGGGCGTGTTGTATGTTTCGGAAGAGGAGAGGAGGCAGGGAAGTCAAAATGTGCTGTAAATCACGAGTGCTGTAAATTTCATGGGGCGAGTAAGACCTGAGAACTATTTACATACTTGTCTTCCTCCATTTTTATTTATTTATTTATTTTCGTTCAGTTAACAACACTCGGGGCTTTTTACACGCCTATGTAAACGAAAATTAGAACAATGATCCAGTTAATCAAAAGTTCTTTGATGATGACTAGGGGTAGTGAAATTTTCGCGAAACAATTTCAAGACAAGTTGTTTCAATAAACTGTGGGTTCGTTTACTTATCCTGTTTGGCTGAATTACTTTTCGACATGTGTTAACTGTGTGCACACGAATCACGTAAGAGACGTGCCTATGTTGCCGAGCTCTGAGTGGACCGGTCAAATATGAAAACGCCTTCTCAGCCAATGACAGTACGGAAACTCATGTTGGGTGCTTATAGTATTGAAGTCTACCGTGTACTAATTTTTTTTTTCGCGAAAAATCACTAACTCTAATGATGACCGAGTAACTAAATGGAATGATGAATATTTTTATTTTGCCCAGGGACCACGAGCTTTCAGGTAGAATCCCTGATAAGCCTTTGGGGCCACGGTGGTGCAGTGGTCAGACTACTAGTCTCCCACCCGGATTTTCGTATGTAGGAATCGTGCCGAACGATGCCGCAGGTCGGTGGGTTTTCTCGGGGATCTCGCCCCCCTCCGCCCTTGTATTTCGGCGCTACTCCATACTCACACCCACTTTACGCTCATCGGCTCTCAAGACCTCGATGTTAAGAGACGCCCAAATCTCTCTCCGCTCCACCCTACCCGATAAGTCTTTACTGTGGGTATAATTTGTATGCTGAAGTTTAGAACGTCAAACGTGAACCGTCCTTCGATTACGCTCCTGGCACAAAACACGCACGTGCCCAGAAGCAAACAGCCGCGCTTATACCGCCGACTCGTGCAGCACGTGCCAGCAATATATGTCGTAACGTAGTTAGCGAATGAGCGCCGGGTAACACGATTGCCAGCCAGCGAACCAATAAGGAATACTCCGCTACACTTATTAGACAGTCAGACACAAGGTTCGTTCCGGAGCTTCGCGCAGTCAATCACCGAAACGTTGCGAAAGTAACCACCATGTAATTTCACTTCTCTTTGCTTTAGTTAACTGTGCTCCTGACTTGAAGGCGTCGCCTTCTTGGAACTTTCATCAGCATTTGAGGCCGAAAAGCGCGGAAGCCATAAGGACGAAACAGCCACGTGCGTAACGTGCCCAATCGCTCCTATGCGCAGCGTGTACCTATGGGAATTTAAGCGGTGACGCTATCTTTTTCTTGGTGCTAGAACTGGAGAAGAGTTCAGTGCAGGTCAGGTCCCTGTAATAGTTTTGCGCGTTTAAGGTCAGTATATTTTTTTAATACAACAGTGCGATAAAACCGTTTTAGTTATGTTAGAGGGCTCTTTCATAGTTTTTATAATACGCACGATGTTCTTAGAATGTTATTCGTGCCTCGTCTGAAGTGTGTTTTCTTTTATTATATTGGTTAGAGTATATTCGCGGTTTCCACATACATTTTGAATCAAACCTTTGAAAAATCACCCCATGTAGGACATGTTTAATTATTTCCTAAATACTCAATGTATCACAGCTGTTTTTACCTCTGTTAACATAAAACTTCTTATTTTTTATTAATTTGAAATTTTACCTATGTTATATTTATAAATTTTAATATATAATTTATAATAAATATGAATAAAACCGTGAAAAAACATGTGTGTTGTTAGCGCCTAGTAAGAAATAGTTCTCATGCAAAGTATTATTACAACTGAGTGCCTACCAATTCGGTGCGATGTCCTTCGGTGTAATTTTATAGACATAGTTAAGCTTAATTCGCACGAGGCGGACGAATATCCTGGAAGTACAACTTTAGCAGAGCTTCAGAAAAGCGCGAAGTAACCATGCATAGATTATAGATTAGATTAAGTTAGGCTAGGTTAAGTTAGGTCAGGTTAAGTTAGTTTAGTTAGTTTAGGTGTGGGACATTATTAGAATAAGACGAAATAATATGTAATCAAATAACAATGAATTTTATGATATTTTCTCATGAATTTGTAAGGTATTACAACCAATCACGTTGCACACATTGACTTCACTAACAATACATTTGCATATGACGAAGGCTTAAGTGAAGCTAGGTCTGTGCGGCTTTCAGTTAAACGTGGTTCGTGTAAAGTAATTATGTAGAAAAAAAAGGTGGTTTATGTCTAATGACTAGACACCTGAAGAATTCGCGGATTCATTTTGGGACAAGTTAGAATTCATATCATGCGTGTTTATATAGCATTAGCCATTGGTAGGAGTAGTGAAATTTTGTGAAAAGATTTCAAGACAAGTATTATTTCAAAATATCGTATGGTCCTTTACCTTTCTTGATTGGCTGAATTACTTTTTGACACGTGTTAACTGTCCGCACACGAATCACGTAGACGCCGTGTCGATGTTGCCGAGTTCTCAGTGGTCCGGGCGAATATGAAGACGCTTTCTCAAGTAGGCAGCAACCAAATGGCAGTAGACAAACTGTTGTCGGGTGCATATAGTATTGAAGACTTCTGTGGGCTCATATTTTTTTGCGAAAAATCACTAGCTCTACTAACATACATTTAGACTGAATGTGCAAGAATTCTTAACTATATGCTTTTCTACATTTATCCTGTAGAGGTGTTTGGGATTCTGACTAACAGACGTTTTCCGCCTGGCATATATCTCGTCTATAGTCTGTTCGAGGTAACTTCTACACTTTCTGAATCAAACCTTTGAAAAATCACCCCACGTTTGACATGACTTTCGTTTCTAAAATACGCCGTGTATCACAAACTTCTTATACTACTGTTAACATAAGTGAATCATACGTTTGGTTGATTTGCAGTTTTTTTTTGCAGTTAATTTACAGTTAATTTACCTATAAAATTTATATAATTTATAATTAATGTGAATAAATCCAGAGAGAAAATAGGTGTGTTGGTAATGCATAGTACGAAATAGTTCTTGTGCAAAATATTATTAAAGTGAGTTCACACGAACGCGATGAGTTGTCATTTTTGTGTAATTTTCTTTGCTTGCACTAGGCTTAGGGAAAACCTGAAATAAGAACGTATGCAAGGATTCAGGGAAGATGGAAGTAACCATGAATTGACAATATACACTTTAGTCTTACTGTCGTTACGCCTACATTTTCATCTGCCCCATTTTAGAGCGCCGTCGATTACTTGCCCATATTCATTCACATTTCGGAGATTATCCGA
The DNA here is from genome assembly GCA_029891345.1 of Dryococelus australis. Lineage (NCBI taxonomy): Eukaryota > Metazoa > Arthropoda > Insecta > Phasmatodea > Phasmatidae > Dryococelus > Dryococelus australis. The sequence goes on from CM056995.1 coordinate 60,802,913, forward strand.
CTGACACTGAGAAGAAATTTTTTAACACCTTTCTCGTGGTCAGTCATGGCTAACGTACCTACTTACACTCGACATGTGTTCCATGACCGTATTTACCCTGGAGATCTTTCCTCGCGCTCACAGCTAGTGATTTTTCGTAAAAAAAAATGTGAGCGCACGGTACATTTAAACACCATAAACACACAACAGCAGTTTGTCTATTGCCATTGGTTGCTGTCTGGTTGAGAAGGCGTCTTCATATTTTAATTGGGCCACTCAGAATTCGGCAACATCTGCACGGCTCCTATTCAGCCGATCAAGAAAGTAAACCCACATATAGTGTTTTGAAATATAACTGGTCTTGAAATATTTTCGCAAAATTCCACTACTCCTGCCCGTGCTTTAACAGCCAATTGATATAGAGAAAGTTTTCTCGCGCGATATCTCCGAGGTCCCGATGTGGAGGTAATGAAAATGGTTATCCCGTCTGGTTGCACCAGAGTTGGCATCTTTTTTTCCACGCGACTTTTTCTCTCGCTTGACTGCATTTCAGGTTATTTTTACCTCGTGTGCTTTTCACGGCTGGAAACATCTCAGATGCTCGTTTCCACGTGAATTTCCCTCCGCAATGCACTCGGATACTGGCGTAGCTTCTTGTTTTACGTCTCCCCCATTTACTTTATTCTTTGGAGATGATCCCGATTAATGAATGTCGCTGTGTGAGAGAGATGAGTACAGCTCGTTTTTCTAGCTCACAGCAAAGTCAACGTGGAGGAGATACCTCTAAGCGGAGCATACTTCCCTACACGAAGGACAGAACCTACTCCAATTGTCGCCATCACTAAAGACATGCAAAATTCGCGTTATTATTCGGCACCAGGCTAAACTTTACAGTACTGTCTGTACCGGAGCGGTGTCGTTTCTCCATTGGCTGCTGCATGGATCTGAAGCCATGACCTTCTGTCTGAACTGCACGTGGTTGGCGCAAAAATATGTGAAGTGTTCATTCATTGGCGCAGAGTTACCAAGGCGTGTCAGATTAAGTATGATCCAATGACAAACGATTTGCAAAGGTACACGTGTTTAAAGTTTAACTAGTCCCCAAATGATACCGCTAATTTTGCAGGTCTCTAGCTACCACGTAGTGCGTTTAGAGTAAAATTTCAATCCGGATTGAACCTGCAGTGGACTGGAGAATTCCGATTGGAATGTTAATATAAACAGATCCGGAGTGGACTGAAGTAGGAGTGGAGTGAGATCTTCAAGTCAACCTACCAAGGTGGACTGGAGTGTAGAATCCGGATTGAAAAGTTTACTCTAAACACCTATCGGAGCAGTATCGGAGTGAAATGAAAATAGTGGTCACCGTATTGATTCGTTAGTTTGTTTATAAGAGGTTAGGGTCGTTGTGGAAGCAAAGCAATGCGAAAAATAAATGGCTAAGAAGGAACAAAAAATTTGTGATAAGAGACGGAAGTCGAGTTGATGTTAAATGCGATTTAGGAAACACATTATTGGACGTTTTGTTTTTCGAGAGTCATGTGTTCTCTACTTCGCGGTGTTACCAAAAGATGTCTACGAAATTTCCAGTCCAGGTTTTCTCTCCAACTTCACAAAATCTTTACACATCAATCCAGATTGAAAATTTTACTATAAACACATTTTCGGTCTTGATTCGCTTCATGTTCGTTCCGTGTTGACTCCGCCCGAGTTCGATCCAGTCCGACATTTCACTCTAAACGTACTAACGAGATTTTTTATTTTATCAATCCGTAATTTTTTGCAGCTATGTTGGCGATCAGTCACATTTTGTGATTGTGACATCTCTGATAATTTAAAATTAAGTGACAGGTAGCACGCAGTTATTCTGTTTTGAAAAAAAAAATTTCTAGGCAATGTTACGCCTCTATATTGAATTTTGTAATTGCCGTCAATCTAATATTTTACTTTAAATGTTAGCTAGTATTTGTTGTGTAATTTTCTCTCTGCTGTTTATGAAGTTGTGAGCCAGAAGTTAAGTTGGCGTCCTGCGCCGCCCACCAGTTGAGTGTATAGCGCTGCTGGCCCAAATTTTCGGTGATGGTTTACTTATTTGCTTCGGCATTCGGACTCGAGCTAGCAGCGGACTCCAGGTTGAAGTGGCGAAGAGGGTGTTGTTTCGTCGGGTTATGAATAACCCAAATTTTAACGGCACTCTGGGCAGCTGTGACCACATTTGCAGCATGTTTCGTCAGCGACAACCACACTCGAAATCTTAGGTCACCATGGCGACTAGGGTGCTTATTCGTTGCGTTATGGAGAACTAAAATTTGAATAGCGCTAAGGCGGCTGTGGCTGCTTTCTCAAAGTGTGTCGTTTGTGGTATATGGTGACAGAAAGGGATGTTTCTGATGCCTCGGTAATGCACAAGTACCATAGCGGCTTTTTTTTAGGTACTACACTGAAGTATTTTGGCTTGGTAATTTCTTGTGAGACGCAGTTGCTGAACAATTACCGGGAGTCTATAATGTTCAACTATAGGAAGCATAAATATACCGAAAATTTTATGTTAAAAAAAAAAAAAAAAAAAAAAAAAAAACTTTTTGCTTGGAATGTTTGTTATGAAATTTTACCTGTAAGTAAATAATTCGATTTCGTAAATACCTTATATAGCGCCCAGTTTTCTGAATGGGTTTAATTCTATTGAATACACTTGTTCAAGGGATACGATTTGCACAAGCAACTTTTGGCTTGCAGTGCCTGTGATTTCTTTACCCCTTGAGGGTAAAAGTATGCATGGTAATTTTTATTAGCGTTAGAGGCAGCTGAGAATAGTTTATTCGTACATGTTTAGTCAGGGATTGAGATGTTTATATAAAGATCTGAGCTATTGATTCTTTACGTGCGTGTTGTTTTACAGGTTTGATTGTGCATATTAAAAATTAGACCTGACTGCTTATGTGACAAAATAAATCACGCCATATTTGAGGATTTCGCTATCATACTTAATGGCGCATGATGTTGATCTGTAATAGATAATAATGTAATACAGTTTTATAATACGAGTATTTTGTTTTGGTAGGTTATAATACTGTAAATTAAACGTTTCATTTGTATTTCCCTTTTGAGACTGTCCTATGATTTTGTGTACAGAAATCGAAAAATGAAAATAACTGGAGCGAGCGGTGAAAATTTTTGAAAAACAATATTGTAGCACCTGGCTAGTATTGTATAGTTGAAGCAAACTTTTACTGTGTGCTTTTTGTTTTGCTTTGTAGTTGGCTAAGATAATGTACCCTTTTTTGATCTGTGTACACACAGGCCTAAGTAATTTTTTCTGTTATCATAGTTACTGCTTGACTTCACAGTATGTGTCTTATTTGTTAACGTTTGTGGTGGAGCTAGTTCTGTAGTACTAAATTCTTATTGTTTATGGTAAATTTATTTATGTCAAAATCCCATCGCTGTCTTTAATCATATGCTGTGATTTAGCCCAACTTATTTTCTGGTAGACCTTGTGGAGTGGAGAGCTTTGGGTGGCCCTCAACACTGAGCTCTTGAGAGCCGATCAGGGTGAAGTGACGTGAGCGTGGAGCAGTCGCTGTATATGGCGGGAGGACACAAATTGAGTTAAATATATATTCTTACCAGATATTTCAAAATTTCCCAATTAACTGCGAATATCTCGTACTCATTTCCCACAGGTTTTACAAGTGATTCGCAAAGATTTTGGCAGGTTTCGACTAACTGCTATATGTCATTTTTGCAGCGAATTTCACTTTTTTTTTTTAAATCCAAATATTCAGATAAACCGTGAACGTAATACCACTAACTCACATTTTGAGATCACGTTTACAGCTCCTTGCTCGTCACTAGCGGGGCGTCTTAGAGGCGAAGGTGCAGTTAAAGTTAGTTTGTTTTAAGTGAAATTGTTTCCTGCGAGTATGTCTCTCTTGAGTTGTAGGATCGTTCTGTGTTTCAGGACTCTCTCAACTGGTGGGTTCACGGCTATCTGGAAGACGCAGCAAAGGCACTTGGCTCAGCACTGTCACCTGTATAAGGAAGGAGATAATTCCTGACTGGATACCTTAGTGCGCACAGGTAAAGCATGCCTAGCCCTATTAAAATTTTTCAAATAATTTTTACAAAAATTTTTTTTCGTACAGAGCTTCGAAACAGCTTAATTTATACTGAAACTTTTCACGTCTGAATACGACAAATGCATTTTTACAAAGTGCGATTGTTATAAAATATGTGTTCTTCAATTCGAACGAACAGGATTATTACAATTTCCCAAGGAAAATGCGTCGAACTACAAAATGGACGCGGTTTTAATAAGAATTTGATGATTTTTTCAACATAAAAACGCCATATTTATTAAGATTTATACAATCTACATTGGACATGGTAGCCTAGCTAATGGTCACAGCACACGTGTACAATTGTTTTTTAGTTTTTAACTAACATCTTTTAACGTTACAGGATTCTTTAGTTGTTCACTTACCGCCAATTCCCTAGGATTAGAGACTATACGCTTAAGAGCGAAATCTGCGTGACATGTCCAAACAATAACACGAACTACAGTCAGCTTCTCGTGCGAAAAGATAAAGAAGTGTCACATCTTTATTTCTATGTTACCCGTGTTGCATTCAAAGACAAACTACATAAGCTGAATAAACTGCCTCCTGTGAATACCTAACCACTACGTCAACGACGTGTAACTTATTCCATAGTCGTCCAGCTCAACGGAAATCAGATTAACACCTGGAGGTCGTAATGGCGAGTGATAAGACTGCAGCCTCCCATCAAAGCGAACCATGTTCGATTTCTGGCTGGGTCGTGGCGTGCGTTGCCAATGGTCAGCGGGTTTTCTAAATCGACTTCTGTTTCCTCCACTCCTGCATTCTGCCGCTACCCTAGTCTCACTTCGTTCCACCGTCACCAGCCGAACATCTGAACTTAAACCAATATCGATATCTATGCTACGCCATTTGTAATTAAACTCCTAAGCGAGCTCTCGATTCGTGTTTCACTAACATGGAGTAGTAACCAGGTAATGAGAACCAAAACTGTGGGGCACTTTGCCTTAGAACAGCCAAAACCCGTGAATACGTATCATTGTCAACCAAAACTGTTTAAAAACGTCGTTATAAATTTTAGTACATTTAATATGTAGTAGTTTTAATGCGAAAAGAAAAATGGCTGATCTCGTTAACAATACTATCTGTTATGAAAAGCGGAAAGCTTAAAATTCACTGCTTCAATTACAATTAATGAATCAATGTTGGACGAGCGCAGAGAACGAAAAAGCAGTCGATCTCATCGTTAGTGTACGGAAGCATCTTATTATCTGACGTTTAGTGACTAGTATTTCAAATATAGGTGTCAATGTTTAGGGTTTGGAGGTGCAGTAAGCTTGTGGCTTTCGGAAGAAAGCTGATATTGCATGCCCGTTCTCCTATAGCTGAACCCACTGGATAGCAGGAGTGACTACCAGATCCTTTGAAGTAAGACCTCAGCAGTCACTGTTTCTCCACATCCAAAAACAGTCTTCTGCCAGAAGGTTTAGTCCTTTCAGTCACAGAGTTATTTATCTGCGAAGCTGCGCAGGAAGTGACTTTAATTCTCTGGACTGTGCAGAGTAGTAAAGAGCGTCCTATAAGGGTGTAAGTGGAGAGATTTGGCCGGCTCTTAAAATCGAAGTCTTAAGAGCCGATGGAGGCGAAGCGAAGTGAGTATGTAGCAGCGCCAGAATGCAAGGTCGGGGGAAACGGAAGCTCCACATCCGGCACGATTCCCACCTGCCAACGATCCAGAAGCGACCCCGCCGGGAGTTGAACCCGTTTCGCCTTGGTTGGAGGACAGCAGTCTAACCACTTCACCACCGCAGCCCCACTTAAATAAGAGAGGTTCCTCAGTTAAATGCGAGATATCATCTCCTCTTGAGACGATATTCCGTTGTATCATACACACCTGTTGCCAGTATCATTCCCTATTGAGACGATACGCTGTATTCTCATTAAAAAACTGCTGCTAGTATGTATCATTCCCTCTCGAGACGATATATAATAGTATCATAAATAGCTACTGCTAGTATAATTTCCTCTTGAGACGATACACCGTATTCTCATAAAAATCTGCTGCCGGTATCATTCCCTCTTGAGACGATACACCATAGTCTCATAAACAGCTACTGCCAGTATCATTTCCTCTTGAGACGATACACCGTATTCCCATATACATCTGCTGTCAGTATCATTCCCTCTTGAGACAATACACTGTAGACTCATAAACAATTGCCGATAGTATTATTGCCTCTTGAGATGATTCACCGTAGCCCGATACGGTGCAGAATATCAAACCGATGTAATATTGGGATCACAAGAACGCGAGAGATGCGACGCGACATAAAAAAAAAATTACCTACAATATATGTTAATAGTTTCTTGCAAAGACTCCTTCTCTTCTAAGACCCCCATCAAGTTTTCATAATTTTTTCTAGTTTTTCGATTTACTCAACAAGTTCTTCGAAAGCTCGCCAATACTCTACGCGTGAATATATAGTCGTAATAACACCTAGGTGTAAAAGGGCGTTGCTTTACTTAATAACATGGAGGATAATCGCACTAAAATGAACTTTCGCACCATGTACATGGTGGGTAAGACATATTCACAAGACCTGTCGCGTCCACGACGCGAATAAATTAGAAATATTTTCTGCTCGTAAATCTTATTGCCGTCGCAGAAGTCTCGATGCGGTTTGGCTGGAAAATTATTTTATTCGCTTCGCGGACATCGCGTCACGTCTTCAGCCCTATTGCGATCACAGTATTAATATGCCGCATTTGAATGAATCTGTCGTAAGGAGGTACTCTTTCTCCAACCACATTTTGTGAAGCCGAAGGTGCGGTGATACCAAGGAGATGGCGGTGATAATGCTGACAGATACGAAGACGCGTGACAGGTCTGAGGAGGATGCTCCGGCGATCCAGTTACTCGATAACGACACCTGGAAGTTCCAGCAAGTGAATGTGTCGCCGCCATTGGTCGGGGGGGGGGGGGGCACGATCCCGTTAGAGAGCGGGTTCTTCACAAGGAGACAGAGTTACACGGGCTGGCGATGACAGACGAGCGAGATGGGACGCAGTGGCTGAGCGGTTAGACTGCTCGCCTCCCACCAAGGGGAACCGGCTTCGACCCCCCGGCCGGGTCACTCCCGGATTTTCACCAAGTGGGAATCGTACCGGATGGTGCCGCTGGTTGGCGGGTTTTCTCAGGGATCTCCAATTTCCCCTGCCCTTGCATTCCCGCAGTGCTCCATTCTCACCTCATTTCATCCCCCATCGACTGTCACGACCTCGTCGCATTGGATTGAAAAGGGCTTATTGACATCCCTCCCCCCGGGTGGTGTGCTTGGAGGCCTATTAAGCAACTGCTTACAAACTGGCGTAATGACATATCTGAAATGAACACACATGCCTTACGTAGGATTCGAACCCAGAAACTCAACCCCCCACACCCCAGAACGGCGGCGCGCCTACCGACTGAGCCACGGGAGATCGGCATCTCGTTAAGGTCACTCACTACCTATGGCTGGCAGTTGCGATATTTATAAAAGAAAACCTCATGTTAAGGAAATTTCGCCTCAGTGCGCTAATTTTAAAAATAAGTCTTTCAAACAAAATGTGTTCTTCACGAATTTCTAGGAGTTCCCTACAGTGGAAATGTTTCCATAACATGTGTAGACTGTTGCAATGAATTTTTAAGATTTATGTTAAAAAAAAAAAAAACTGCCTTTGTATATCGAAAATATACGACCACTGGGATCTCATCCTAAAAAAAAATTCGTGAAGAATACGTTTCTTTTTTTTAAACACCTATCTTAAAAATTGACGCACTCAGGCGAAATTTCCTTGACACGTGAAATCCTATTTAAATTTCTCAGCGGCCGGTCGATAAGACAGCGCCCTTAAGAGCCGCCCGAATTTCTCAACTGAACAGACGAGTGAGGGGCGTGTATTCGCCAGCCATGTGGTAGGGGGAGTGGCAGGGAGAGGGTATAGGATATTAAAATGCAAGGCCCACCAAAGACTGACGTTCGCGCGCGCACACACACACACACACACACACACACACACACACACACACACACACACACACACTCTCTCTCTCTCCTCGCTTGCGTCTCAGGCGGATATAAGCTGTTCACGATATAATGAGCATTTTCGAAACCCCTGCTTAAGATCTACTTGTATGCGCGTTGTGTATTCTTCCGCCTTGAATAAAATTAACATTGCCATGGTCCTCGTCACTTTATTTATGCGTCGGTCAGCAGAAAATGTGGAATTATTAGAAAAGTAAATATTTTACAAATCTCCTCATTTTTACCTTCGAGGCATAAAAAAAAAACAGAAAGCGAAAGAAATAATTTAAATCATACCAAACTTAACCAAATTAAACCAACTTTACTGGGCGCACGTCACTCAGTACGTCCATTAGAATATATGCAGGCAGGGGCAGAGGTTTTTTCTTAGGTTGATTTAAAAAGTGCTCACTTTATCGTGAACAGCCTTTAGCATCGTTTGATCTTCTTCTCCGTGGACTGCGCAGCCTTACTTCATAGCTCGCGGACACTGGGAAACCGACTGTCGACCTGTTGAATTAATTTCAACAGGTCGCCTGGAACCTAGCTCATTGCGGGTCAGCGGCAGTAGTTTCCCGCAGCGAATTAGGCGCACGATTAAACTCAGAAATATAAAAAATACAACAAATCCAGTAGAGAGCCCATCTGTCACCTCGATCCTGGCTGACCATACCTCGGGGAGGGATATGCGGTCTCGTCGGAGACGGAGATTCCAACCCCACTGAACGTACCGACCGGTGCAGTGCTAGCGACCGTTGAAGGGGGAAACATAAGTTACATCGTTCCAGCACACCAACCCAACCACAGTCTTTGTCCCAGGACACAGACAACACGGACACATCAGACATCGGAACACACAATGCAGAACAGCGACATTCCTGGCAACCTAACACCCGAACAACTGGGATCTTGGCTGTTGGCTCGAGCAAATCGCCGCAAGGCGATATCTGACAAGGAAATGGAGAACGAAACCTAGATACGGGAATCGCACAGGAAAAGTGTGTCGAGCCACCAGAGAACAATAGCCCAAGACTGCCGCGGTTCAAAACCGCTATGAGCCAATTGCCAACATAACAAATGCACAAACGAACGCTGAACAAACACAACCGGCTATCTCACGAGCACAATCTGTCACAAACATATACAGCAATCTCAAACTACTTCCAGTAACACAAAAGTTTACTTAACATGAAAGCATAACTTCTTTAAAGTGCTCCACGTGAAATAAATTACAGTGCTGCCATCTCTTAACCAGAAGTGGCGGAGTCCCTCCCCCAGGCCGTGCTCTAGCCAATCACTAATTTTCCTCAGTTACAAGCTCCATCCAACTAAAAAATACGCACAATTATTGTATATTTTTCATACTAAACAAACTTAAAAATGTTTCTAACAATTTAAATTTATTCCTCATATAATTCTACGTATTAGAAGCACTGAACATTATCATAACAAAAACTAACAACTTGAAAACAGACCTCACAAATACCACCACTGCTACACCCTAGAGTTTAAATAGAAGTGGCTGTCTGTGATTTTCAAATTTTCAACTATTAATAATTTTTTCATATAGTCTGATTGATAATTAAGCCATATCTAATGCTAATCTTTTCATGTCTGTCTGTTAGTCTGCCTGTCTGACCGGATTTAAATAAAAAAACCACTGAACTTATTGACATCAAATTTACACAGTCTATAGGTAATAACCACTGGACCAACTTAGTCTTTGTTTCATCGATATATCTCAAACGGTTCCGGAACCATGATGATCAGGGATGTACATAGGTACCGGATTAAACTTTTATTAGGATTTATTGCTGCATAAAAAAAGCATTGTAAAAATAGTTCCGTCATTTCTCGTTTCTTTTTTGTCTATGGGCTGTCCTTTCCTTCCAAAAAGCCGTAGTGGCTCAGTGGCTAGAGTTAATACAAGTGGGGCCACAATGGTTTAATGGATATAACTGTATCAAGTGAGGCGGTAGTTACCCTATATATATATATATATATATATATATATATATATATATATATATATATATATATATATATATTGGGTAACTACCGCCTCACTTGATACAGTTATATCCATATATATCCATAATATATATCCATAATATATCCATAATAATATATATCCATAATATATATATATATTATGGTGCCGCAATGGCTATAGCGCTATTATTATCAGGGCTGTAAATAGGCACTGGGTTAAGCTTTTCTTAGGATTACTGCTACCGTTGGGGGAAGTGGGGCCGCAGTGGTTTAATTGATAGAACTATATCAAGTGGAGCCGTAGTGACCCAGTGGATAGAAATATATCAAATGGGGCCACAGTGGCTAGAGCGATATGATTATCAGCGATTTAAATATATACTGGATTAAGCTTTTCTTAGGATTACTGCATGCGAACGCTACGCGCGTCGGGTAAAATGTCATTTTTAAGACCTGAAAAATTCGCGTTGTTTATCCGTGACAGGGTAGACTCCACTGCCTCATAATCAAGTGACCACAGTTCTTGGTTTCATTGGCCGCTGCACTGTAATTAACGACACGTATATGCTTGGTCTCCATATAAGAGATTGGCAACTCCACCGCTGAACTTATATTATTGGCCAATGGCTGAGTTTGGTGGAGCGCATAGTAAATTAGGAGTTCAGCCTGTCTTTAAATAATTACGCTAATTTTGCAGGTCTCTAGCCATTATTCAGGAAGGCCTGGGCGGGGCGGGGCGGGGTAGCTACCCCTAATCCGGACCCAACTACTGGTTACCGCCTGGGAAGACAAGGGTCTGTACTTCCCCTGCCCTAGCCGCAGTGATGATAAGCGGTGACAGCTGTAGTTCACAAGGCCAGACAGCCGCAGCGTCGAATGCAGGATTAGTCCCCTTGTGTGGCAAGCATCGGGCAAACAGCGCTTCGGGAAAAAAGAGGGAGAGAATTTCTACGGCAGCGCTGGAACCGTACAGAGCCGAGTGAACCGGTCATCGAAAACCGCAACCACGAGAAGGAAAAACCGGAGCACTCCTGCCTGGCTCAGTCGCCGAATGCAGGATTAGCCCCCTTGTGTGGCAAGCATCGGGCAAACAGCGCTTCGGGAAAAAAAGAGGGAGAGGATTTCTACGGCAGCACTGGAACCGTACAGAGCCGAGTGAACCGGTCATCGAAAACCGCAACCACGAGAAGGAAAAACCGGAGCACTCCTGTCTGGCTCAGTAGCCGAATCAGCGCTGAGTGTACAGTGTGTGGTTTTTGTAGCTGTTTGGCGGTCGATGCGACATTATTTTCTTTTTGACGGGAATAAGTCTTTTAATTTGCAACCGTATTGGGAGGCAATCCTGGAAATCCGATGATAACAAAAACGGGGGATAGAGTTTGGCATTGCAGCTCCGAATCTATTGTCGACATTCAAAATTCAATTACGCCACTCGATTGCCAAAGGATCAAAGAATATGTTACGTTGAGTGAGGCCTGGGAGGCATTGCACTTGTCAAGGGGGGGGGGGGGGGTGTGGAGTGCCATAATTTCGAGTTAGTTTCGCCGCGTCTCATAACTTCCGCGCAGTAATAACTTTTGCCTAGGAGAAGCTATGGTGGTCTTTTTTGTTTCAATTGCCTGATCTCGTCAAGATCAATTTATTGCGCGTACAAAATCATTTGTGTGGCGTGGATATGGTAAAACTGTATTATTTTAATGTAAAAATCTTAGAAAACTTAACACAATGTCGGCCTATGCTCGTCAAAAAGCCAAGTCGAAATACAGAAATCGTATACGGTTTGAAAGAGCATCTCAAAAGCAATCCAGTGATACCCATGTAACCCCATAGGATCGAGTGAAGCGGTGCCGGGAACGTAAAAAAAAAACATCAGGTGCCCGAGCGCGTCAACGTGGACGGATTCACGCAAAGCTAACGGCCGTGTCCCCAATACAGCCATACCCCATTTTTCATTTTCTTATTTTTTGTTCCGAGTGTAAGGTCGCAGTCACACGGGCACAGAACTACTTCACTACAAATGTTCTGGGGCCTCGGTGGTTTAGTGGTCTCGCCTCCCACCCGGGTGAACAGGTCTCGATTCCCGGCAGGGTTGCCTCCGGGTTTTCGCATGTGGGGATCGTGCCGGACGATGCCGCTTGTCGGCGGGTTTCCTCGGGGATCTCCCGTTTTCTCAGCCATTGAGTTCAGTCGCTGCTTCGTACTGAAACCCGCTTCACCCCCATCGGCTCTCGAGACCTCGTTGTTAAGAGCCGCCCAAGTTTCTCCACTCCACTCAAACATGTTCAGAGATTTACTCCAAACTTGTTCCTATCGTAGTCAGTTCTTGTTCGGAGTAAACTGCCTGTGTGAGTACATCAGAGCGACTTTTCTTCTCTGTTGCACTCCGATTAGCGTTAGTTAAAAGATTTTCTTTCCTTGGGATAAATAAAAAGCTATTTTAACTAAGGATGATAATATGTTTTTAAAAAATACTTTTACCAATATTAATTTAATCATACTTCAATACAAATCAGTTAGAGGAAGTATACAAACATCTCAAAGCACGTGTTTTGTTTTAAAGGTGCCTGGAAAGTGTTTTATTTTACATCCATCAGTATGTTCTGACTTTTTTTCACGAATCACTATGGTAACGTGTATATTTTTCATCCATCAGTATGGTAACGTGTATATTTTCCCCAAGTTTCTAATCTGGACCCTCCTGTCAGTGTGTCGTGTGTATTCTCGAATTGACTGAAGACGAAAGTGTGTTTCTTTTTTTTTTTGTTTCCCCGGCGTATTAAAGTTTGCATGAATTCTTTTTGTAACTTATTAAAGTTCTACATGAGTTATGAGAATGCAATCCATCTCTGTTGGAATAATAAATGTAACGTAGCTAGTCGTGAAATCACCGCAACCGTACGTGCTACTATGGAGGATACTGGTAACTAATTGCCTTCGAATTATAACCACGTCGTTTTCGCCAGTCGTGGTGGCAGAAAAGAAGTTCACTTTTGGCACATGGAGACTGGTTCTGCGTAGCTAACGAGATTGCCCTACACCACATTCACTCCACGATGCAAATACGTCTCGTTGGTTTATCCTTGGCGTTTCCTTCATAGACGAAAGATGAAGGGAACTGAATTTCGTCTTCTGCAAACCTTGACTTACTCCAAACCAGCATAACTGTCAAAGTCACATGACCAACAGTGACGAAAGCATCTGTTCATATTGTTACGTGCTGCTGCCCGGCACTGTGGCGGTGGACCCACCTCACCCCTCTCCTCCTCCGGGGTTGCCACTTGACCCCTCCCACCCCCCCCCCCCCCCCGCTATCGGCTTCCACGGAAACCCGTGAATAATGGACAGCGGGCTGTCGTGCTGCTCGGCGCCTTGCATGCGTCACAGCCCCTCTCCCCTGCTGGAGGTTTCGACGGGTCTGGTGACGACGCAAGAATGTTCTCGGAGACTGGCTGGCGCCTCAGCCCTCCGCGACGCATCACGCGAGTTGGGGAAGATTTTAGGTGACGCTCTAAGACACCATATATACTGACGCAACCCAGCGGCCGGCAGTCTTTGATGGAGGCCGCCTGACCGAATGTGCGTGAGCCAAGTGCAGTGTGGACGACGACTGGAGATTGCGGGACGACGGCGAGTGAGGTGTTCGTAGCTTGAATGGACGAGGGGTTGTGAAACCGACGAGTGAAGCCTACTGTGCGTGAGGGCGCTTAGGGGACTCTAGAACATTCCGACTGGCGGGACATGGACTGAACTGAGGTGGACTGAATGGAAGTGTAATACTGATTTTATTGTTATATTCGAACTAGCAAATATGGGCGCATAAATTATAAAATAAATTAATATTTAGATAAACTGTCTATTGGGACTGATCTTTAATTATTTAATTTCATTGATTTCTTTGCCGTAATTATAAATTTTATTAATTGGTGTCAATTGTGAACAGTAAATGATTTCAATTTATTGTGAGAATTTGAGTTCAAAGAATTTTGCTGTTGTTATTGTAAATAAAATAAGGAAATTATAATTAATTATTTTATTTAAATAAGACCTCCATCCACTAACGAACTTGGTATAGCCCACTTAATTTATATGGAGAGAAATTGTAACAATATTATAATTTTCGGAAGGCAATCGCTTTTATATGAATTAAATACATTTATCAATTTGAATATAATCAAACAGCATTACGAATTTGTTCGAGGAGTATACAAACACCTTGAAGCGCTTGTTTACTAAACAGAGTTCTACCCTCAAATCCTATTAAGGTCGTTCATGATAATCGTATTGGCAGAAAAGCAATTAAATGTTACCACACGAAGAGTGAATTTGCGCAACTAGCGTGATCACTCTACGGTTTCAACAGTGATGGGTTGTTCCTTTATATGACACAATATAAACATTTTTAAAGACATTATTACATTATTTTTTTTTGTAACGACTTAGTGAAAATTAGTGTAACATGTCAGACCGCCTATTTAAGCAAAGAGAGTCATTAAATTGTCCGAAGCCATATGGTTTTGTCAGTTCTGAATGGAAAAAAGGAGTGGATAGGAGAGATTGGGGTCTTGAGAGCCGATGAGGGTGAAGCGGGGTTAATATGGAGCAGTAGCGAAATGAAAGGGTAGGGGAAACAGGAGATCCCCCAGGAAAGACCGCCGACCAGCGGCATCGTCTGGCACGCGATTCCCACGTGCAAAAATCCGGGAGCGATCCCACCGGAAATCGAACCCAGTTCCCCTAGGTGGGGGTTCGAGTAGTCTGACCACTACACCACCGCGGCACTTGAGCTTGGAGAAAAGGAGTTCGACGTTGGAACATTGAGTTTATTACTGTGTATCTGGCATTTACACTGTACACCACATACCTTCTACGAGTTTCTTTCTCGAGTCGTATTTATACGTAGTATACGTTTGCGGAAGGATGCGCGTTGGGTATAGTCCTAAAATAGATCTTTTGCTTTGGCGGTAGTTCAAAAAGTTGTAAGTGACCACAAATAGATACTGGTAGTGAAATTTCGCGAAAAGATTTCGAGAGAAGTTATATTTGAAAACATTGTAGGGACCCTTTACATATCTTGATTGGCTGAATTACTTTTTGACACGTGTTAACTGTCTGCACACGAATCACGTAAGAGCCGTGCAGATGTTGCTAAATTCTGTGTGGCCTGTCCAAACATGAAAACTGCTTCTCAAGCAGACAGAAACCAATGGCAATATACAAAATGCAGTTGGGTGCTCATGGTATTGAAGTCTACCATGTACTCATATTTTTTTTTGCGAAAAATCACTAGCTCTACGAATAGACTACACGAGCGATTACCGGCGTGGTCAAGTCAGTAACTTTGCATGTAGGTAACACGGCGGACGTTGCCTGTGACCGATGGATTTTCTCGGACCCTTGTGGTACGTCGTTGCTCCATTTTAGGGCCCATTTCATTTTTCAAAAACGACAGCGATCTACGGGCCCCACTTTGAGATGCCGTTAGTGGTTAAATTGTAACCCCGCCCTAGGAGAGCTGCTATGAGCGAAACGTAGTTGGATGTCTGCCCAATCGCAGAGCCAAGAAGAAGTTAGCGACTTGAAAAACACCTTGGCGCTAAGTATTTTTGCGATTAATCACTGTCTTCCGTAATTGGTCGGTTTTTTTGCTTCCTCCCTTACATACGGATGGGCGTGCTACTTCTGAGAATTGTCTCTAGATATAACCAAGGTAAGAAATGAAGCTAATAACAAAGAAACACGAGGAACAAAGGGCGTAGTCAACTCATTTTCTAGATCAAGCGAGAAGATTATATAAGAAAGCATTCCGATTGGGAGGAGGAAATTTATGACATAACTGACCTACAGTGGAAAGACTGTTCTACGCCGAAGTTTTCATGTGCTAATAAATGTTTGTTCTAGAACAATTAATGGGAAACAACGACCAGAAGTACCGAAGTACTTCAACCCACCTACCAAGAAAATAGACATAAGTTTGTTCCTGTGTTTACACTGAGAAAGATGTTTGTTCCAGTCGACATAATACATATCTGTGTGTATAGTCAAACTTATATTTAGTAGAACCACGAAAGTATTTTGTTGGGTAAATAAAACTCGTAGAACAGCAAAATCGATTTTTTTTCATCTTACGAAATACACACTTGAATGAACAAAACCTCTATGTTGGGCCAGCAAAATTAGGCTGTCAACAAAATGTCTAATTGAATCACGTGTATATATTTGCTTGGCTACTCATGTGAGCTCCTTGATTTAAAAATACAGTTCGAGAATTTGTTTGTAATTTTTGTGTCGAATAAGATAGAAACATTGTTTGCTAGCGCGTGTCTTGATACTTAATAATTATATAAATTAATTTTATATCCTTACTTGTATTTGGAATACAAAAAATATTCTAAGTATGTCAAACACATTGAATTGCTGCTTTATTTTATGTAACTATTGTAAAAATATATATGCTCTTTTTTATGTATGTACATACAAAGATATAAACATTAAACTCATTTTCTTGGATTCGTTCTCCTTGCCTTTTCGTAAATAACAATAATCTCAATGATACAATCTCAACAGGAAACAAAAAAGTAAAGCTGTAGAACTTAAAATATTAAATAACGTACACGCCCTGTACATGAATTATATGTAATTAAAAAACCTTACAATTTCGACAGAAGTGAATTTAGACGAAGTTAATAACACATGGAATTGGAACACAAAATCTTCTAGATTGGTCTCGGCTGTGCTTTCACATTTTTCTTATTAATACCAAAACCGTCAAATGGGCGTAGTTACACAAATATTTTGTTGCGGCAAACAAATAAAAACAAAATTATTTGGTTTCAGCCACTACATATTTGATTATCCCTATACAAATAATTAATTTGTTTACGCCAAACAAACTTTGTTTATTTCAAGTACACCTTTTTTCCAGTGTACTTAGACTACGGCACCTGACGGAAAAAATTTAACCCTTTCAGGCCTACCCTGATTTATGGTTATAGGTGTTGCAATTTGTAGAGAACTGCAAAACTCGCGTTATTATTTGAGGAAATGTTAAACTTAAAACATGTTTCCTTTGCAATACGTTTGTCACTGAAGCATTCTTTATTTGCCACGCCCCGGGTTAATCTGCGCCAATAAATGCAAACTTCACAGTCGTGTACCCCAATCGCGTGCATTTCTCTTAGGAAGGGAGTGACTTAACATCTAGGCAGCAATCAATGGAGAAAAGACGCGGCTTGAGTTACATTATTGTGAATTTTAGCTTGATGCCAAAAAATAACGCGAATCTTGCATGTCCCTACAAATCAGAAATTTTTTGATGCGAGCTGTATCTAGGATGACACTGCATATTTTTCTCGTTGTCACATTCAATAAGCTCTAGTCTTTGTGGTAGGCAATAGTAAGTAGATAGGGCGTAACGTCTCGTAGACAGCGAGGTCGTTTGAGTCGGAGCAAGTTGCGTATAGGCTGTTCACGGTAAAATGAGCATTTTTGAATGCCCTACTTAAGATACACTTGTGTGCAAGTAGCGTGTTCTTCCACCTTGCGTAAAATTAACACTGCCATGGGTAACTTTATTCATTCGTCGGTCAAGTGAAACTGTGAAGTTATTTAAAAATTAAACATTTGATAAATTTGCTCACTTTTGTACGTTGACGCATAGAAAACAACAGAACACAAAAGAAATAATTTACGTTATCACAAATCGTTACCCAACACTTTTTATTCGACGTTAAGATATGGAACTATTTTCCACCCATCGTTACCAACGTTACTGGGCGTATGTCACTCAACGTGCTTATTTAAACATATGCAGGCAGGGGCAGTGAATTTTTTCTAAGGTTGATTTCAAAAGTGCTCACTTTATCGTGACAGCCTTTTAGACATGCAGGAACGGGTAGGAACCGGTCCAAGCTTGTAGTAAGGATCCATCTCAGCATTCGCCTGGAGTGAAGCAGGGATCCCATGCAGTGGCCGGACCCGAATTTGAAACCAGGTCCTACCGAATGCAAGTAAAAAATTTCAACTGCTGTACCACCCTCGCCCGGTCGGCTTATATATTTTATATATATTATATATATATATATATAAAACATTAATCCTTCATTGCATAGAACAGTAGCTGGGTTTACGTAATCACTTGCTACAGGGAATATCGTAGGTCGATGACCCTCGTAGTTAACGGAACCGTTAAAAAAAAACGTTCCAGTGCTTTGTTTGCATAATCGTGAAGGGTAGATATGAATGTGTTAAGGGTGCTCGTCACCAACGTGTTCAACTCGTAGGCATTAAGCTTAGTTCACAACCATCCGTCGCTTCCGTAAGTCAGCCATCCGTCAATTTTTTTTCGTTGGTCAATTGAAAGCGACTTTCAACAGTCCGTCATCTATCGATCCGTCGGGCCAGAAAGTTGTCAGTCGTACCGCCCAACAACATTAACTTTCTCGCACTCAGACAAATGTTTCTAATGAATTTAATAAATATATTCTCTTTCTTGACGTAATTTATCAGCATTTTCTCTGAATATTTACAAGTCATTTTCAGTTCAAGTCAAAGGTGAAACGTAAAAAATTAAACAACTTCACTGCCTTCTGATTTTAAAAATGAAAATATTCAGACAACAAACAAGTGACTGTTTTCCGACAGCCATGTTCAGGGAACGATATTACAAGGCGGTGGCCCGTTTGTCCGTCCGTCGAAAGTTAAAAGTTTGAGATATATTTGACGGATAGAATCAAAAGTTGTCCTGCGATTGGTTTAAGTTCACGTGACCGACGAACGGACGGGCGACTGACGGATGAAACGGATGGTTGCGAGTCCAGCTTTACCATCTCACACAGGGGGCCGCGGTGGCTGAGCGGTTAGACTGCTCAACGCCCACCCAGGCAAACCGGGCCGTTTCTCTCAGGATCTTCGCATGTGGGAATCGTGCCGGACGATGCCACAGGTCAGTGGGTTTTCTCGGGGATCTCCCGTTTCCCCCGCCCTTACATTCCTGCGCCGCTCCATACTCACCTCATTTCACCAACATTGACTCTCAAGACCTCGCTGTTAAGAGCAATTCGAATCTCTTTACTCACTCTTTTCTCAAATGAAAAAAATTTATATCAAAAAATTTTTGTATCATGGCAAGTCAAAATCAAAACTTGATTAGTTTAGGGACCTATAAGTGAAATAAAAGATATAATTTACAATAAAATCAATAACTTTTCAGACAGGTCATATTTTAGTTCATTATAATATATGCTTACGGAAACTTATTTTACAAAAAAAAATCTAAAACTGCTTTAAATAAAATACGTACACAATTTGCTTGTTTTAAGCAGTATTTAAAAACAGCAAAAACATCTCATAGCTTGAGATTAAATATTCTGTAAAGTAACCCATCGTACATTATTTAAATTTGAATGATGTTATTTCGGTGAGTTGGTTGTTAGTATTTGTACATCCCAAAAACACAAAAAATTCGATTTTTGACAGGACATGTTGTAAAAAAAATCTGCTGTCTAAAATTGTTTGTGCTTTCACAAATAATTCTTTTGAAAGTAGTTGCCAAAAAATTTTTCCTAATGATACAAATAAATAAAGGCTGTTCACGATAAAGTGAGCACTTTGGAAATGAACCTTAGAAAAAAGTCACTGACCCTGCATCCATGTATTTTAACCGGTGCACTGAGTGACATTCGCCCAGTAAAGTTGGTAACGTTGTATAGAAAGTAGGTCCATATCTTGACGTCGAATAAGTGTTAGGTAACCATTTGTGACAATTTCAAATTATTTCTTTCACTTTCTGTTTTTTTATGCATCGAGTGTAAAAATCAGCAGATTTGTGAAGTATTTACTTTCTTAATAATTTGACAGTTTCATTTGACCGACGCATGAATAAAGTGATGAGATCCAGGCCAACGTAAATTTTACATAGGGTGAAGGAATACACAACGGGTTCACAAGTAGATCTTAACCAGGGCTTTCAAAAGTGCTCATTTTATCGTGAACAGCCTATAAGAGAATGTTTTACAACAAATAAATTTTAGTGAACATTAATTTAATGAACTTTTGTCTACTGGTGAGTCAGTGGAACACTCTGAGGTTTCACTGCTAGACCAATGCGATTCACTAGGAATCTGTAAAAATCACTGTTTTATCAGTGCAATCCAGCAACTTAAAAGGACCTGTATAATATTACTATTTCAAGTGTAGTAGTTTCAACAGGTTTGCAGAATTTAGTGATGTGTCTGACTGGTAGCATTTCGCGTTTGAGTTTGAGCCACCATAAAAATATCCTTCAAAAATTATTTTCACGTTGTAGTCTTACATCTCAAAGTAATAACCGAATTATTATTGTCAAATCCTGTGAAAAAATATCTTCTTCTTAGTATTTCTTTACTAATGAAACTTTCATAGAAGATATTGAGTTTACAAACAAATTTACTAGAGTTGGTAAAAATAGCATTTAAATATTGGTATAAAGTGTGGATCTTATAACAAAATTATAAGTAAAATGAAAGATGGTGTTAATGATTTAGAAAATTTTACTCCTTAAGAGCTATATAATTACAGAAAAATATATAAACAGGGTGTGCTATATGGTAGCACCCTAACATATAATGAGCAAAACATAGACGAATTATTTATAAATATAAGGGTGAGTGATTTGCTCACCCGGTTTATAGGAAAATATATAACTGGAATTTTAGAATATTCTAACCCACATAATGCATTACAAAAATAAATCTAATTAAAATACAAGAAACATTTATCACAAATAGGTGTGATGAAAAGTGCATCACACCTATCTTATAATGAAGTCAAAGCAGTTTATATTAGTGAACCTGGTTTGCCAAAATATAAAGCATTTTTATCAGAAATATGTGGGATCCAAATTGAGTCCCAACTCGACTATCATAGTGGTAAAGCATTTAGTTTAATGAATTTGGTTTATATTCGTTAATTTTATTTTACTTTAATTTTTCATATACTTATTAAAACATATATATTAAAAACATATTTACATGTAGACATATATAATAACAGACATTTACGATGGTAAACAAGTTTTTATGATTATTGATGAGGAAAATAATCCATGGTTTAAAGGAAAAGATATTGCTGGAATTTTGGATAATTATAATACACAGCATGGATTACAAAAACATATTTCATTAAAATATAAGAAAAAATTTATCAGAAATAGGTGTGATGAAAAATTGATCACACCTGGTCTTATAATGAAGGCAAAGCAGTTTACATTAGAGAGCCTGGTTTATATGAACTTATTTTTAGTTCATGTTATGAAATTGCTAAAGTTTTTAAAACATGAATATTTGAAGATATTATTCCTTCAATTAGAAAACATAGCGAATATGAGATTCAAAAAGAAATAATGCACTTATACAAAGGCCAAATAGAGCGTATAAAAATCAACGAAATTGAAATTAATCATTTAAAAGATATTAATAAAATTAAAGATGAACATGTGGAAAATTTACGAGAGACAGTTCATATGGCCTTAGGTGTAACAGCTCGCAGAAATGAAATCAGAGAAATTATGAAATCAGAGAAATTATGCATCATGATGTACAACAAACACAAAATTAAAATTTAAATCCAACTTTCATTTTTTAAATTATTTGATGATGATTGTGAATATGATAATTATATCATTATAACTAAAATAAAACATGTTCAAAGACAATTGTATAGTATTTAGGTAGAAATCCAAATTGTGAACATTTTTGAGACTTTTAATATAATCCAAATTCTATCATTTTTTTTATCAAAGAATGAAAGAAACATTGAATGGTTTCATTGTGTTTTATAACTATTTTATAATTGGAATAAATAACTATACTCAATAACAATTGAATAATGCTATTAATAATCTTCATCGAATTGATCAAGAAGCTAATTTGAATTTGATATTATTACATTTCTTAGAATTAATTTTCAAATTCACAAAACATATGTTTTATTAATCCAAGAGTAATAAGAATTGTCAAATCCTAACCATTTTGCACAATTTTATCACCTTTAGTTTTTAAAACTGTTTTAACCATATATTTATCAGGATAGTTAGGTTTTATAATTTTGTATTCATAAAAACTACCATTTATTTCAGCTCCATTGATATATTTTAGTTTGTAAGTTGTAAGTTAATTAAAATCTCAAAAATAGTAAATAATTATGTTGTCAAATTTCCAGTATAACCCTTTTCAAAAATTCGTTAATTTTTTCTAATACAGACAATATCTCCGAATTTATATTTCGGTTCAGTAAACTTATATACAAAATCTTGTTGTCTTACATTTTTTCATTTTTTTTATTAACTTCATTTGGTTTTATACCAATAGTTCTACATTTTGTATTATTGTATTCTTTTACTCATTTATCTAATATAATTACCCATTTATAATTGCAATTTTAAGCAACTTTCTTTCACATTTAATTCTTCATTGTACGATTATATCTCTCTAAGTTCACTCAATGTAGAATAATGTCTGATATTATATTTTTGCATAAGTTGTTTAAATATTTTATTATAAAATTCTAAACCAGCATCATTTTGAATATTAAGTAATTTTCTTTTTATCAATATACATTCTAAAGAATTTACTACATTTTTATCTGTTTTATGTTTTATAGGTATTGCAAATGCATAGTTTGAAAAAACATCGATAAATGTCATGAAATATTTGTATCCATTATTTTTATATGATATACCTTTCAAATTATCAATATCCATTGCAACAAGATTGATTTTCCATAAATCATCAATTCCATACGAAATTACTTTTCTTCTGGGAAAATTTCTTCTTGCTAGTTTATATAATTCATTAATTATTACTTATTTTACATTGGTCAATTTTTTAAAATGTTGATTTATTAGAATTGCATATTGAAAAATTATTCTTCTGAACTAATTGTCCATTTTGTATTTTCACTCTTTATATTATTATTTTTGGTGACATTCTTACTCTTCAAACACCATGTATTCTATATTTAATAGTAAAATAAAGTTATATTTATTCCATATATTTCATGAATATATCTATTGTAGTAATCAATCCATCATCATATTCAGATATATATATATTTTTTAAATTTCGAAAGTAAAAATATCATCTCTCTTAACATCAATGGTTTCCCAAATATATCCATCATTTAATAACATAGAAATTATACCATTAAACTTAAAATCTTTCGAAAAAGATGTAAAACAATTAAACATAAATGTCCACATATAACTAAATAAAAATTCTGAATTCTATTATAATCGTAATAAATATTTCAGTTTTTGAAATTATAAATTAAATTATTAGGAATATTACCTCCAATTGAATCAAAATAGTAAACATAATAATTATTTTTAAAATAACAAACGCAATGAGTATCAGGATTTGTTGAAATGACAAAATTAACTACAACACATTCATTTCTATTCATATTTTTTGGTCATCCATCACTCATATAAACATTTCTCAAAAATTTAAAATATTTAATATTTTTACATGTTTTTCAATATCAATATTAGCTAATGGGGATATATTCAAATTTATTTTGATCTTCCCTTCTTTTTTGCAAGTAAACAACATCCTGATTTATTTTCCATTGCTAAATTATGTCTCTGTTGTTCTTATAATAATAATTATTTTTATTTCTTTAGTTTGTTCAACAGAATTATAAATTGCAGTAGCTCCTCCTACTAAAGCATCAAGTGCACCTAAAGCAGAAAATAAAATTGTAAAAATCCTCCACGATGTAAACCACTTCCTGATTTTTCTTTTAATAATTTTTTGATCGTTGGTATTGATAAATTTAATTTGAAAACTTTTCCTTCTTTCAATTTTTTTTGTAAATTTTGTCCATTCACTCTTTATTTTTATTATTTTTAGTTTCTTTCTTACTCTTCAAATACCAGGTATACATTTTAAGATGCGTAATATTCCTCAATTGCATAAACAGCTCTGTTATAAACAATAGTTTAGCGAAACAAATATCACAAACAGTGCAAACACGAGATGTATTCGCTCGTTCGGGGAAGGTTAACCAATGCCTAGCTCTCGGAAACCAAAACATTTCTCTGGCCGCGTGCACGACTTGATCAAAGAAATCGGGGCAAGCTCCCACGATAAACTGGTGTAGCTTCCAAATAAGGAGTTCAAGGTCCATTGTCCCAGTCAGCAGAAGTACGATGAGAGATGGAAGTCCGCCAAGAGGTTCGATCAGCAACAGCGAATCCACAATATGGCAGCTGGGATGAGGTTGCATGGTTCCAGTGGACAGCCAAGGATGACCAGTTCCTGCTGACGAGAGGCGATATCCAATTTTAGTGGCAGATTGTTCCAGTAGCAATTTCAAGAAGAGTATTGCGGTTCTACACACTACTACAGTGGTGTATCACGCTGAGCTAAGTCCAGTGTGCGTGTGTGTGAGTGTGTATATATATATATTTTTTTTTTAAATTAAAGATGCATTAATTTTGAAAGTAGGACAGTTATTGTGTAACAACTAGGAAATGGGTGGATCTGGTGCACATAGTGCATCAGTGTTGCATACTTTTACTTGTATGGGTTATGAATGTAATCTTTGCTAAATTTTTTTCTGTTATAGCATATGGTTGTAAATATTAGTCTTTAGTAACTGTAACTCATATTCAAAACATACCAAGGAGAGTCTTTACAAATATGATATGCAGATGAAAACTCATAAATAATGAATTCAATCACAATGCTTTTATTGTTTGTTAAAATCATGTTAATGGTGATTAGCTTATTCATCTAGTGGTCTTATCAATTCAATGCTTCATAAATTTATTTATTTACTTGATATCTGCACCTTGGTCTGTTAAAATATTTAACTCATTTGAAAGTTGCATGCTTTTTGAAGTAATCCTTATGGATCCATACTGATTGACATGTTAGTGAAGGTTCATACAGATTCAGTTGCATAAATAAGGATAAGTTGGTCAAGTTTTAGATTTCTGGATCAATTTCTACAAAGAGGAAACTTATGTTATGTAACAGTGCATATTGTAACTAAGCTAGCTGGAGCATTTCATAACTGAAAACTATCGGTTTTCCTTAATTTTATTCAGGCATGTTACATAAAAAAATTGACACCCTTACATGTGGCTTTAAAAGTAATACCACGAGTGCTAATATAATATTGCAGAGTTTGTTTAGTACTGTTTTAAATGCCAATAATTGGGCTACCCAAGTCGTAGGGACCAAGGTTTGGTTACCTATGCACCCTGAAAACCAAAGATTAAGGGACACTTAATGGTAAATGAGTTTTTCCATAGATATAGCTACGATAAAGTTATCAAGTTTTATTATGCAACACAGTACTAGATCGCCGTATTATCTTATAAAAGTCAAACACATAGAGGACAACATGTCTGAAAGTTCCAAAGAGGATATTATGCCTAATACAAGCGATCATTCTAACACACCATTGCAGTTAACCTCGGAGAGCACGAATACTGAGAATACAACCTCCATAGAGAACATGAACGTGCCGATACTGCCTCAGGTCCATGTGATACGGCCTTCTGAGTCTGTAACACTGGCAGATATAATGCGCGCATTTAGCGAAATTAAATGCGATATAAACAATCAAATGAGTGAAATAAACATTGGCATTAGCGAAATAAAAAGCGAGATAAATTCTCGGCATGAGCAACAGTAGCAGAGGTTTGAACAATCCTTCGAAGCTCAGCGAGAATATCTTGAGAGTAATTTTTAATGCTAGCCTTAACCAGTTGGCAAATGACATGTCCGCTCAGATATCTGTAGTAATGCAGGACTTGAAAACTGTCAGTACAAAATTGGAGCAGACTTCCAGCAAACTGAGAGAGGAAGTGATTCTCACGCATAACGAACTAGAGGCAGTAACCGAAAGGTTTGTCCCAAGATTCTCTGCGCTGGAAAAATATTTCAATGACATAGAAGAATGGGTATCCAAGCAGATGGAGAATTTTATCCGTTAGGTAGAGCTCCGGTTGGATAACGAGAAAAACAGTACTGATTTTAGGTTACACCAAGTAAGCGAGAAAGTGAAAATGGTTACGGATAAGTTGGATGATGTAATCAAGTCCGTGGGTGAGGTTCGACTCGGTAATAATATTTCGTCATTGGTTTATCGTATTGAGCGCATTAATGCATCTTCTAATACCTGCTCTCACGATAGCAGAGAACCGGTTCACGCTAATGAGAACGTACCACCGACGATCTGTTCTGCCACATCTTTTCTGCACCACCCTAGTAAATTATGGGCATACCAGATGACTTCGTTCGAAGTGAATAGCGTGAAACAGTCACAACTGCCATACTCAGCTTTGCTGCTAGGTCACGTAATCGTGAAGCTGAGAAGAAACACAGTGATGAGAAGAAAGAAAAGGATAAAGATGAGAAGGAAAGTAATGAGAAGAAGGAACCAGAACCAAATGCAATGGGATCCTGGAGGTGTTGTCAGGTCAGTGATCACCCATTTTCGATATGACAAAATTACCACCTCCATCCAACACTAAATCGCTCGAAACTGAGGAAACCGACGAGGAAGAAAGAAATTACTAGAGTTCACAAAAAGGAAGTTAATCCTAACCGCGGAGAGGAGGAGCAGATACGCCAAGAAGTCCCGGAAACAAGAATTGACGATTGGACAGCTGGTGCTAGTGCGAGCACATTGCGTATAAAAAGCCTGGAAACACATATCGAAGAAGCTATTGCCACCCTACGTTCGGCCGGTAAGAATTTCAAAAATCTGTAACCGCAACTGCTATGAAGTCGATTGCCCAGAATAAAATAAAGTAATTGGCAGATATAACATTATGGCATTGAGGGAATACCATCAGCCGATCATGCCAGCATAGTAAGTAGTTGGGGGATCACATAAGTATGTTGAAGCTGCCAGTTAGAAATGCGAATCTTTGGGAAGATACATATTGATAGTTCTTGTCGAAATATGTGCAATTTATTATGTTGATAATTAATGTTTGAGGCTGAAATTTACGTATATGAATATGAAGTTAAACGAATGCTCTGGCGAACGTAAATTCCGCCATTTTGAATAAACTTATTTGCTACACTTCACTTAATAAGGTGTTATGCCCTGAATGTGAGCCACTTTATCGACGATGCCTGGAAAAATTAATGATTTCGAACTAATGTTTTGCAGCAATGAACTTCGATTTCAAACCCCACATAAGGCATAGAGAGTTGATACGACAGAATGCTAGGACTAATTGTAGCCAGCAAGACAAACCATATGTTTAGCCTTACGTAGGACAAAGGAAAACATAGACGCCGTAACTGGTTGAGAAAAAATAATGCTGTGTTTTCTTCTAGCTTTAAGAGTAAATAATTGTGGAAATACAAGAACAACTGTTACTGTGTTTGTAGGACTGACAGAAATAAACATGATTCGCAGCGGTATTGTCACTGGCCATCATAATGATAAATTTATTTGGAATATGAAGCTTCCGCACGGCCACTGTGAAATTGCAGATGAAGAATGGTATAAGTATTTCTTGAATAGGGTCTTCTGAGAATATTCGTAGTTAGACGGTCGAGTGTCTTCTTATGCCAATCATTCATGCTAGTAATGTTATGATGTAATTCATTTCAATATCTATTCTATATGTGAAATATCAGTAACTTACGTGTCTTTTGTAGGAGATAAATTTAGATAAACTCTTCTGAGTTTGTATTTAGAAACCACACTAAGCATTTGTAGGTTAGTGGGGCACTGTGTGTTTGCCGAGTTCGCCCATAATACAGAAGTGATGTTAAGTACAAACCAAACGCGCTAAGAGATTGGGTTAAAATCTTATTTACATACCAGAGAACAGTATGTAGGAAAACATAGTGTCCTTTCATCTCTTAGAAAGGATGCAACAGAAATAAGACTCCTTATAAATGTCATAGGAGACCGGAAAAAACTGTTGCAAATGTTTCGAGTGAAGCAGTTCACATAGATTGTACCCAGTGTTACAGACGGCTTACTACCCTACAACCAGGAGCACATTTACAAGCCAAGACTACATTGTCAACTAAGATCCAGCTGCAGTTACACACAGCAGGGTCAACGACAAGAATTCTGGGAATGTAGCTCACCATGTAATCTCCCGAGTGGGAGACTTTATATAATGAATAAGCAATATGGCTGTGAACTCTTTTATGAAGATAATTTAGAATTTATTAAGAAAGAGAAACCTAACATTACACAGCCATGCTGCAGGTTGAATGTAAAAATTTATTTTGTTTAATTTTGTAATGCATGTATAAGCATGTAGATGATATGTGTGTTAAAGCGTTTTACGACATCCTTGGTGTTTCAAATGGTATGATGAGTGTTGTTTTGTAGTAACTATTATGTATAATATGTATATATCAATCTCATGTGTACTGACACAAAGTTACATTTTTCCATAGTCCCTTTGTCAGACATAGAAAAAAATTGGGAGGACTATCTGTAACACCTGGCTATGTTTAGCTTGTTTTATTCTATGCAGGAAAATAATATTATCTTTGATTGCCATAATTTATGTTTTAATATCAAATGTGTCAGAAGAATAGTATGCAAAGTGTATGTGGGAAATCTCTTTTGGAAAGTTTTCTCAGATGGTAGTTTAATATTTAATTGTAACTTTATCCTTGATATTTGAATAATTAAAAAGTTTTTTTGTTAGGAATAAACAAGCCAGGTTGGCATAGACAACGGCGAATTATTAGGAACAAATAATCGAACGTTAGTGTTCTATGTCTGGAAGCAATATAAGTTTATATAACGCTCCACATAAATGCAAATTGGAAGAGAATGTACTGCACTACAATTCATCTGTCCAGAACAGAGGAAGATTTAATCCTGCATCGTTAAACTGCCAACATAATTTGTATGTATTATAAGGAGTTTACTACATAGAGCCGATGTTGCCTGCATGTCGTCAGAGGACCCAGGCCTGAACCGACGTAGCTTCCAAATACAGAGTTCAAGGTCCATTGTCCCGGTCAGGAGAAGAATGAAGAGTGAAGAGAGCCCTCCGATAATATATATATATATATATATATACACATACACACACACACACATGCTTTTGCTTGTGTGGGGTATGAATGTAATCTGTGCTACTTTTTTTCTGTTATGTCTGTATGGTTGCAAATATTAGTTTTTATTAACTGTAACTCATATTCAAAACATATTAAGGAGAGTCTTTACAAATATATGCAGATGAAACTCACAAATAATGAATTCAAATCACATTTTTTTTATTGTTTGTTAAAATCATTTTGAGGGTAATTACCTTATTCGCCGAGTGGTCTTATCAATTCAATGCTTTATTTGTTTATTTTACTTTATATCTGCACTTTGGTATGTAAAAATATTTAATTAATTTGAAAATTGCATCTTTTTTGAAGTAATTCTTTTGGATCCATACTGATTGATATGTTAATGGTGGTTTAAACAGTTTCAGTTGTATAAATAAAGATATGTTGGTCAAGTCTTAGATTTCTGGATCAATTTCTACAAAGAGGAAATTTATGTTATGTAACAGTGCATATTCTAACTAAGCTAGCTGGAGTATTACATAACTGCCAATTATCAGTTTTCCTTTATTTCATTCAGATGTGTTACACCACTTATCTTATATAGTTACATATCAAACCAAATGCACATTTCAAGAGCTTAACAACTCTATTCTTTAATACTAATTCCTGCTCTTGTCTAAAAGTTTTTAGACCTCCACTGAATCCATAGCATTTATCATATTCTCCTCACTCCATGTTTTCAATGGAAAAAAAATACCAGGTAAGTGTATCGCTTAATAAAGTACATATTTTACTGATGGCCCTTTTCGTCTTATGAAGCCCGAACCGATTCACCCCAATTGACAGCAAAAGTTAAAAGTTATATCGACTGCACTGATTTGAGCTAGTGACGAAATGAGAACGGGTTATAAAAAATAAGAAATTTATGTATTACTTGCGCGCATGGTTTGCTGTGCTTCAATATTACAGTTGATTTTATTTACCTGTGAAATAAAGACTATGAAAGTAAGAAAACAGTGAAGCACAGAGACATGTTGTTTCTTACCTTCACAAAACAGCGAAGAACGGAACAGTGGTCACGCGCGTGGCTTAGCAAACACTTTCACCACACTGTTTTAGTTGCGCCTTTCATAACTAGATGGCAGCACTGGCCTATCTCTGCTTCGTTTGTTAGCACTATTGCGAAATACGCAATTGACTCGATTCAGCCATTGACCCGATTTAAATCACTTTACCCTACTAAAAAAATTTAAAGCAACAGAAATAATACCAGTATTCAAAAAGTTTACTTAACAGTTTTGATTCTACTGGAACTGTTTCGTGTCCATTGTTACCAACTCCACTGGGAACACACCTGTCAGTGTGCCATTAAATACATGTATGTACAAATAGAGCACGCATGTATGTTCTGGGACACCTAGCGCAAGAGTGGCCTAAGTCGCATTTGCTGCAAGAGTGGCCTAAGTGTCAAACACACGATATGCATATTAGATATCTTAGTTTGATTAATTGAATAATAAATTAGATTAATTACCCGATAAATTAATTGAGTAATTTGATTAATCGATTAATAAAAACTGTTTTAATATCATTTTTTTAATTTTATAGAATTGTTTGATATTAAAAAATGATATTTGATTTATTCATGGCATAAGGGTAATATTGGCTGTGCAGCCTCAATGTGTTCTGTATGAGGTCCTGGGACCAACTGACTAGAGGATCGGGTTGTAACTGTTTATATAGGAGTTACTGGTGGTGTAAGAGTGGTATAATATACATTGTTATTTGTTTTTTTGTTTGTGGCTGATATGCGGAGCGGGCTACATGCCAGATCGAAGGTCTGGAGGCATACTGAGGATTTGACTAGTTTGGATACGGGAGAAATGATTTCTTTTCGGCGAAGTAAATATTTTTGATTAAAAGAGATGTTAAAATAGGTTACCGAACGAATTACTTTAATCACTCCTCGAATAGCATAAATGTATCGAATCATTTCTGCGAAAAAAAAATCGTTAAACCGATTTTAATAATGCGATGAAACCATTTTCTTTAGCAAATCTCCACTTTAATCACGTAATATTGAATTTACAGACATGTATTCATGTGATTACCAAATGGAACAAATTTAACGAAACGCCAAACTAACACAATAAAATTACAACTCCCCACATGTACATCGCCCTCATAGGTTCTCTAAATATGCAACGGAAATCAAGCGAACTAATTTATTAATAAACCATACGAAATTTTTCTCCTAACACAACTATCCAAGAAAATCGCTTTGCTTTCAACACCAAGTTTAAATAAATGTATGTATTTTTATTGTAATGGCTACTTATATGTGACACAAATTAAGTAACACGACACAAATATAATGTTGTTCAATGAACAAAACTAAATATCTGAAAAATCCATTTTCCAGCCTTTAAAAAATATGTTTGCTATCCAAACATTTTACCAGCTAACATTCTTAAACATATGTGCATATATATTCTGTAAACACGTTTTCTCTACGAAACTACATCACTCTACATAACTAATAATTTTATTTTACAAATACAGCCAAGTAACATTTATACCAGAAATGTATATATTTGAGCGAATATTACCACATTCCCATCGAAAACTAAACTGATAGGAATTCGTAACGGAGTTGTAAAATTCCAATATTTTAAACCCCGACAGGATATTTGGAAACTAACGTATATATTTTTTCTACAAAACACAAATTGTGCTTGTAATAAAGATATTTGACAAATACGTCCAACCCCTATTAGCAGAAATGCGTATATTCTGGACAAATATATGTAAATACCACGATTTCAGCCTGAAATTAGTTTTAAAAATGGCAAAAACAGCTACATTTGGGAAAAAGTCCGATTTCAAAATATTTTAATGCCAAACTGTGGCCATTTTGAATTCGTACAGTATATAAGTAGCAATAAATTAATTTTTCTTCCATTCTTGAGCCAGCAGTTGTCGAAGTCAGATCTTGCCAGGAGTGTACCACTGGGAAGGTTTATGCCAGCATATTCCACCGAAACGTACTACAGATTTCACCGAGAGGCTTACATCAACAGACTTATCCGACATGTTCAGCAGTCTACAAGCTTCTACACCAGGTATTATGCACAAAGGGCATACCTGCCAAAATTGCGATTAAGAATGTGTTACAGTGTTTAATGCCATTTTAGCATATGATCAAACCAATATTCTTTTAAGCTTAGATGTTGAGACTCTGTCGTTGCTACATAAAGAATTTCTTCTAATGTTTGCTGGACACGAAATTCGACACATTTATCCGTTCCTCTCTGAGAACTTAAGAGGCAATGAAAATGTAATCCCGTATTTGCTTTGTGATGAAGATTGTCCATATGGTACACCAGCTTTCTTCAATCAGCCAAACACTATACATTTGAGGAGGGAGTGCGTAATGCGAAGATGGTAAAATGTTATGCAACTTGCTAATCATCCTGTTTTACCAAGAGACAATTCCGGTATTGATGAAGTTGACTCGGGAGCAACAACTGATCTTTTGTAAACAAAACTAGATTTTTAAATTTCTGTGATTGAAACTTCTAATTAGCAATAATGATGTGTTTTGTGGAAGATTTTGAAAATTATAAACATAATTCTTTGATAATTAATGAACCAGAAGTTTCTTATGCACCTGACGAAAATTACACAAAAGTGTTGTCACTCAAAGCTCCGAAACCTTGGTTAACCTTAAATCAGGAACTGAAAATGAGTTTCTAACTTCAAACATACGAAGTACATGGTTTGAATTGGTACTCTGAAGATATAGCTTATCATGAGCATTTTCACTACTTTAACCTGGTGCTGCTCGAGGACTGTCCAGTATACTTGTTGGGAAATATGCAGAAAGAAATTTTAAAAAGTCTGACTAATACAGAAATTCTAAACACCAGACGTTATAAGACTGTTCAAGCATTAATTCACTAAAAAAGCTACAACACTAATCATTGCGATAAAAATAATGTTCTGTTTGCAATGCAAAAGTGAAACTATAAGAGAATATTTGCACCAGCATCCTAATTACATGTAAAAATAATAATTTAGAAAATTGATCTGTTACAGGTCCAGACCTGTGTAAAAACTTTCAAATGGTGTCAATCAATCAATAGCAGACTTACTTCAGTATTACTCCAGGTTACAGGCGAGTGTGGTTCACATTTCTAAAGAACATATACTCCCAATTCCAGATGTGTAACAGAGATGAACATTGAAACTTTGCACAACCCTTTGAAGTAAATAAATACACAGAACCAGTATTGTGTTATGAGCAAGATGACTGTCCCGTGTTTAACATCCGACGTGATAGCGAAATGCCCTGTTCGTCTTGGCATTTGTGTTTCAAAAACAAAAGTGTAGGAATTACAAAAGAGCCTTGTTTTAAACAAGTTAAATATGATCTAAGTAGAGAGTTTAATGACTGCCCTACCGTGTGGACTGAAACATGTAATCACAAGCAACACACCATGCAAATGCAAGGAAGTAGCAGCATTAAAATATCGCCTTGTAGTATGTGCGACTGCGAGGTTTGGAACAGTAATGTTTGTGTCTGTAAGTTTGATTTAACCAAGCTGAAATTAGGAAAATGTCGAGATGATGATACCTTCCTGGCGGTACACTCTTGGCAAAGTGTTAAAGACAGTTAGTGTTTGTAAACAATAATTCTTTGGTGAAAAAAATATATAAAAGGAACAAACGTACAGCAGCAGCACGTCAGTTATGATGGAGAAGTTCGACTCAACACTTCAATATGCTAGTGCTACTCCAGGTTACAGGTGAATGTGGTTTCAACACAAAGAACACTGTACACTAGCAATTCAAATATGCAATTGAGAAGAACATTGGCATCTATCGTTAATTAGTCCGACAGAATCTTTTAAAGTGTTTGACATTTGTTATGGGGAGAAAATTTTGTCCTTTGTACAATATGCGACCTGACAGCAAGCTACCTTGTAATGAGAGTCAACTATAATTTGAAGCCCTTTCTAAATCCACATCGAAACTCATATCATGCAAGAAAATTGAATACTTTATGCAGAAGGGATGTTGCTGTTCTGTACCTATAGTGTGGACAGAACACTGTGACTACAAGGAACATGTTATGCAGATATGTAATCAAGAATTAAAGTTGCCCTGTGGAATGTGGCAATGCAGCATTTGGTTAAGCAAGAACACTTGAATGACAGGCTATGTAAATAAGAACATTTAATATTAAATTGTCAGTTGTGGCTAGCATCTTCAACCCAACAGTCGCATACAAAGTCCTACAAGGAGGATACAGAAAAGTATTCTTTAAGCCGTATGAAAGTATTCTACAAGTTCAAGTGTATAACGATATCGAACATTGGTGCTACACTTTCGATTCCAGTCTCGGCATTCGCTTTGGTGAAGGCTTAGCATGCAATGATTGTGCTGTGAGGTATTTCTGCCCCAACAGTGAAATTCCATCTACATTTGAAGAGCTGATGTCAGCCAGCCTTACCAAAGAATTGGAGGAAGAACGTGGCAGCAGGGTAATCGCATACAAACTCACCAGACCTCTTCAGGGAACTACAATTCATTGTAAGGAAACATATGACAGGGACCCCCACAACTTCATTTTGGAGTAAGGTGGGCTAGTATTTCCTTCAGTGTGTAATATCTACACTTGTGAAGTTGCAAATTCAGAATAATGTTCTCTCCCACTTGTAATTATGTATTTATTAAAAATGGATTGTATTCTGTAACTTATAGAGGCATATTCACATATAATAGTTAAGGAAATGTGATAGACATTAATTTCATATGTTCATATTTAATTGGTTTTTAACAACATGTAATGATCCAGCTAGTTTTGATTCCAGTTTAACTAATTGTAACAGTTCCAATTATCTTGTAAACAATTGCACACCATATGGGGTCCATAAGCTTAAGTGTGAATGCATTGTAACATCATATTGTGAGAAGGAACAGAACTTCAAACATCTTGTTTATGATACAGATAATGTTTTACCTTTTCAGTATTACAAAGAATGTGATAATAATATTCATGTTTATACACGATAATGAAAAGTATGGTTACTTAGTATGTACTGGGTGTGTATCATCAATGTATTACAAACATTGATCAATAAAACTAGCAAAATTATAGTTCAGCCCGCAAACACATTTCAACTTGCAACCTTATAGATGTACTTTCATCCTGGAAATCCCTACATTACCATGAAACCAGTCAAGTCTAATGTAATGTATATGTTATGGTGTACTGGAATTCTTCAGGAATTTATGGAGTCCCGTCACTCTGTGTTCCATTTTAAGGTTATTAATTTCCTGCTGGGAGATAAAAAAAGCCACAAATTAATTCAGTGTAATGATGCGACAAAATATCCTGTTTTTTATATGACTGCAACCATGCCTCTTCCATGTAGTATCGAAGATGTGCATTCTCATTACATTGAGACAAACCCAGACTTGGTTGAAAGTGAAGAAGTGTATTTTCAAACATACAGAATAAAACCACGACATAATAAATCTTCTCTCCTCGAAAGTAGACTTCAACAAAGAGATCTGGAACCAATTGTACGAAAATTATTGAAAACATTGTTTACTGTAGTTTGCAAATAGCTTATAACATCTGAAACAGTGTATTCTTACTTTTGTAAAAGCCTATACTTACTCTTGTGAAAATATTTTTGGATTACCTTGTGTTAAAATATTTTTGTGGATCACCTCATGTAAGTTGTGCAGAATATATTTTCTTATTAAAAAATTATGTATATATTCTGAGTCATCCTGTATTTTTGTGAAATCTTAGATGTAATTTGAAAGTATTGATCATTTGTATTCCAAATAAATAATTCTTAATGTCATATATTTTTAAACAACCTGTGTTCTATGTTTGTGTATTTATTCTGAGTCATCTGTATTTTTGAGAAATCCTAGGTGTATTATGAAAGTATTGCTTGTTTGTATTCCAAACAAAATAAGTTTAAATATGTTGTGTATTTTGAAACAAATTGTTTAAAGAAATGTAATCCATTTTTTTGTAAAATTATTGAATAAATATGTGTTAAAAATTTTCGCATTTGTGTGTATTTATTTTGCCTTTACAAAATGCTTTAGTTTCACTAAGAAAAATTACTTTAATTAATAAACAGAGAAACAAAGTAGTGCTTGGTTATTGTGAACAAATGATGAACAATTCAATATGTAATAAAATAATATATATATAATTTTATTAGTGGGTAAACTTCATTTATTTTCATATCATATTGAATTTTTCATCATATATATGAGAGTAATAAGTGAACTGATACTTGTTAACTAGAAAAAATCACAACTTGTGTCTTAAGAGTAAAAATACAGTCTGTTGTAAAATCAAGAAAATATACTAAGCCACATTCATGCCTGAAGGATTAGTAGTTTTAAAAATGTTGTGTTATACTTAGTAAGAATTCTGATACACTGAATATCTATTCCACAGACAAATATGAAACGAGTTTTAACATGAAGCCCTAACAAGACAAGTTAAAACAATTTCTAGCATTTAAAATTCAAAACTTCACAGTGAACTCTCTTATCCACAAATTTTATTACAAA
Organism: Dryococelus australis; assembly: GCA_029891345.1. Taxonomy (NCBI): domain Eukaryota; kingdom Metazoa; phylum Arthropoda; class Insecta; order Phasmatodea; family Phasmatidae; genus Dryococelus; species Dryococelus australis. Next base: position 60,839,657 of record CM056995.1, read on the forward strand.
ACATCCGCAGAGTACATTTCTGGCTTCCAAGTAACTTTTAACAAAGAGAATCACTCTCAACTCCACATCTTCGCCTGTTCCACCCCTCCAGAATCCTGCTAGAGGCATCTTTCTTCCCCTCCAAACATGAACTGTGCAAACACGGTGGAAAACCAGCGAAGATCTGCTCTTCCTCTCGCCCATCCCCCACCATGCAAAATAAGGTCAGACCTACAACCTGCTGGACCTCTCTGCATCACATGAGCAAGCACAGAGAATGAATAGTACAGAGTTTCCCCATCAGAGGGTGTGAGAGGCTCACACCTCATTCCCCCTGCACAGCCCTCACACCGAGCAAGCCAAGAGGCATGCGTCCCCTCCCCCCAGTCAGTCCCGCATGCCGAGCGAGCCAAGAGGCGAGAACCCCCTTCTCCCTTCGCCGAGACAAATACACCTCACTAGTAACAAAATATATTTTAAAAATTCTACATCTCCAATATTATATTACATTTCCCAATAAAAAATTAAGAAATACTTCCTAAAATCATTAACAAATTTCAATATATGACACAATATTTAAAAAAAACTGGAGGCGAGCACTGTAACCGCTTGTGAAATTGTGTATGCACTTCAAAGAATGTTTAACACATGAACAATATGAGAGCCAAGCTGAGAAATAAGAATTTTGTCCATAGCCACCAAAATTAAAGTTACCCAACGGGCAGACGTCAGCATTTCGAGCAGAGACTTGGGAAGTAGGAATTTTTTTGTGTCGCTGAAAGCATGACACTGTTCTCCCGTTCCCCGACATGGTCTCACTGCGCATAAGATAGCGTGAAATACCGTTTGTAAAACTAAAAGCGAGAGTAACTTTTCACAATTCACTCCCCGGTTCACAGACCCGCTAACACAGTTCTAATGTGACACAAAGCAGTTGTGTTACGTCGCCAACCTCTGTAGCGTAGTTGGTTAAAGCTATGTAGGTCTTCTGGGTTCGAATCCCGGATAACGTATGTCTCTTAAAAGAGAGATTCTGATCTCAAATCCCAGGCAAGGCATGGGTCTTAAAATATAGATCCTGAGCTCGAATTCCGGGAAAGGCATAGGTTAGACTCCCAGATAGTATATGCTGGGCTCGTTTCCCGGACAAAACATGGGTAATATAAGCTGGGTTTGATTCCTGGGTAAGACATGGGTTAGTTTCCCAGATACTATAATTCAGAATCCTTACAAAATAATAGATGGTACACTAACTGTCTAAATGCTTGTTCCATAATTACAATTAATAGATATTTCAAAATCCTTACGTGATACATTACGGACCAAAAGTGGGTCTGGAATCGTATCGCATAATAGAATGCGTACAAATTTGGTAAATAAAACACAATTTCAAATAAATGTAATTGCTAAAACCGAAGAAATATGTATATTTCACACTAAAATATCAACTCAATACAATTGTAAATGATAAAAAAGTTTCAAAAAATGCATTTATTAAAAAATATGCTTTATTATAAAATAAGACTGTTTACAAATCTATATATCTGTACACTGTAAAATTCAGAAAATGGGTTTAAATATTTTAATTTGTCTTAAAATAATTTAATTTCATGTTAAAATTATATTTCCTTTAATAAAAAATATATATTTTATTAACAAATTCGACCAATTGCCTAGTTCAAGTATGTTCTCTGGGGGCGGGAGGGGAGGTGGGTCTCGGGTTATATATTCACGCGATGCAGCGGCGGCCGCTGTTCTCGTTCCAAACACCATGAGGGATGGATCCCCTCTTGACTCCCGCACTTCACCGAACTGACCGCTACCCGCTGCATCACTGCCGGCCTGCCGGGGCATCACTTCAGCCTGGGCGAGCGCTCACCTGCATAAATGGAAGGTTAAGGCTTCAGCGAACAACAGCTTCGCTGCTGCACCTAGGTTAGTAAATGGTGATATCATTTATGGCTTTTCAATACTTTTCGATATTGCATTAATATTTTTCAACTTTGACATTTGTTGTACTTTTTTAACTGGATTTTTTTTAGCATTTTTACTTCGTGAGTAAACTACTTTATTTCTGTAATTTGTTTCATCTTCAGAATTCCCACCTAGATAGTAGTGAATCTTTTGAAAATAAGGAACTTTAACCAATTTTTGCAAATGATTTAATGTTTTACTAACTTGCATAGCTTTTTTTTTAGCAAGCATTTATGAAATATCGGTAAAATGTTTTACAAATCATTCCAAGTTAAAATAAATTTTGTAACATGTTTAAAATTTTGATAGTTTTACATATTATTTTTTGTAGTTTTGAGTATTTTTAAGATGTTTAAGGGTGGGTTTTGGTTATGATTGTTGTGTGTTTGATGGATCAGTTAAAAAGAAAAGGAGAACTATGCGAGACTATGCCAAGCATGTTTGGATGGTGCATAACCCTAGCTCCCAAGCTTGTTCAGAATATTGTTGAATGGAAAGGGACGAGTGTGTAATGATTGTTTAAGCCGTGAGTACTTCTAACAAATGAAATGTTTTTTACATGTGATTGGGGGATGGGGCGACGTGGCCATATAATCTTAGTTTTAAGTATTTTTAAGATATTTAAGTGTGGGATAGTGTGTGTTTGGGTGTGAATTATGGAATTGAGAAAATCAAAGAAGGAACTAAGCTACTCGTGTTCTGCACACTTCGGGAGCACATAGCTTCAGTCTGACACTCAATTCTGAATGCATTGTTTCAGTGAAGGATGTCTGTGTGATGGCTGAATGAGCCCTGAGTAATTCTAGCAATTGTGGAATGTATCGGATGGGGTGGCTTGGGCATATAATATAATATTAAGTAGTTTTAAGTTGTTTATAAGAGAGTTTTTAAATTTATGTAATTTTATGAACATTTTGAAATTTAACTAATTTTTAGTAAGTTATATAAATGTGTAGAAACATATGAATTTCCCTTGCTGAATAATTTTTTAATAATTAATATTTTAACTTTTGTCTTAAACTAATTATTTTTCCTATTAAAATTTAAAAAAAATGAATGTGTTGTTAACACACAGCTTAATTGTTTTCAAACATAGATCTGATATTTCTCATAGAAATTTCATGTTTTAAGACAACACCATTATATGACAGCCATTTTAAAGTCAATATTTGATGTTAGTAACATTAATAATTATTTACAGACACAACTTCGTTTCGAGAGATGTTAATCATGTTTTTTTTTTTTTAATTTTTCAACTCTATGCAGCCTTTTATATTTTTAGTTGTGCTGAAATTGCTTTATTGGGAAACAAAATTTGATCTTTCATCATTCTGAGTGAGGATGAGGATCAAAGTTATGCTTGTTTGTTGAGCAATCTTTTCATTAGCAACACAGAGTCTGAATCTGAGTTGCAAATGAAAAGAACGTCTCGTACAAGCTGTCAGGATGTTGTTGTTTCGTCTAAATGACTTTTTCGATCTTGTTGACGATCTATACTTGAGTGATTTGAGCACTGATTCACACATGGAAAGACTGTCAACTGCATCAGATTGGAACACGATCATTTTCCCCAAACACAGGAAAGTAGATCTCCTCGCAGATGATTCGTTTATATATGACATGGAAAAGTCGAGTGATTCGGATAATGTTTTCGTCCATCTCACAGCCTACTTTCGAGTCAATTGGAGAGACTTCGTCTAGGGAAACAGAAAATAATTTGTTTTCCAATTCCTCTAACTCAGTGGAAACTTCATTGCCTAACCTGACATGCGATCTATTGTCCACAGCATTCACATGTAGGCTGACTGATATGTGGATATGTAATGATCAAGTAGACTCTGCAGTGTCACTTTGTTAGAGTTAACAATGGCATCACCCAGGCCAATAACACTTAGTGTCAGCATAACAGTTAAATTCTTGAAATCCTTTTTGGCTGAGGAAGGCTCTATGCAGACATTTCACTTTCAGAGTAAATCACTTCCCGTCCTGCATTCAACCGATGTGAGTGAAATCTATCTCGCAAATAGGCTTGAGGAATTTAGTGCTTGTGGTAGTTGCTGGAGTCTGCTTCTAATTCTGCATGTTCACATATCGCAGTTTAGAGCATTCCCCATCGGTGCTGCTCACACTATGCTCCACAAGTTCATTGCCAATAGGAAAGCCTGCATTAATGTGCAGTGTCCTGAGGAACTGTGTTTCCATTACGCAGCTATGCCAGCTTTGTTTTCTGCTGCACAAACTGTCCACAGAATGACTTCATATCCAGATGAGGTTTTGGTTAATGAAGTTCTGTCGAGTCCTGTAGTGTTACAGAATATTCAAAAGTTTGAGGAGAACAATGGTATTTCTATCAATGTATATACTGCAGTAGTCAAATAAAGTAATATTATTTATGAAACTTTCGATACGCAAGGGGTTATCATAATAATGCGTATTTCTCCTGTATGAAATGGATGTCATGTAAATGTATTTGCCATTCGCATTTGTGGTAATAATGATCATTTGCATTTTGTTTCCATCAAGGATTTGTGAAAGCTGCTTCACAGTCAGTCGACTAAAATCTGTAGACATATTTTTCTCTGCAATCGTTGTCTGCAATACTTTAGTAGTGAGGAGAAAATTGCAAAACATAATGATCTCTGTCAGCAATATAAAGTTGTTCGCAGTACTTTCCCTACTGGGGACAACAAGTACCTGCAGTTTCAGGGTCACAGCAAACCGCTAAGATTGAATTTTGTCGCCTATTCAACCACAGAGTCATATTTAAAACCCATGTTCACTTGCCTGCCCAATGATGAAACAAGTAATACAAATACCAACAACCAATATGTTCAATATGCTTGTATCATTATGTTGATTTTTTCGTAAAATCCAGTATTATCTAACTACTTTGAGTTTGTAGGTGACGAGTTAGTAGATAAATTGGTTGTATTGACTAAGTGGGTTGCAGGAATATACAGCGTGACTGTTTCTATGAAGCCAAAACCCCCTGTTGATGAAGCTAGGTTGGCTGCTCAGAAATTTTGTCATATTTGTAAGAAGGAACTCGGTACAGATAATACTGTGGTCAACCATGACAATTTGACTAGGGAAATAAGAGGGGCCGCACATAATAAATGCAACTTGAACTTCAGACTACCCAAGAAACAACTTGTTGCTGTCTTTCATAACCTACAAAACTATATGTTCACTTTCTCATAAAGTCATTGGCTGAATATCATGTAACAAAACTCGATGGAACCATGGTAGTCGAAAACCCAGGTAAAATCGAGGTGATTGGAATGACACTAGAGAAATATAAGTTCATCACCAAATGTTTTCCCATGGGACTGACTCAAACGGAAAGGGACAACCCCTCAAGTTACGATTTATTGGTTCTTTTCAGTTCATGAGGGCCTTGCTGGAAACTTTGTCAGGTAATTTGAAAACTCCACAATTGAGTATCACCCTCTCGATGTTCCCAGACAACACTCAATTTGAATTGGCAAAAAGAATGGGAGTGTTTCCTTATGACTTTGTTAAGTCTGAATACACTCTGATGTGCACGTCACTCCCACCAAAGGATGAATTTCACAATGTTATGAAAGGCAAAGGTGTTAGCAATGAGGATTGCGCTCACGCCCAAGTCACATGGGATGCGTTCCACTGCTTAAACCTGCTGGCTCATTACGGTCTTGACCCCGCCATGTACGTTACAGCTCCTTCTCTTGCATGGGATGCTTTATTGTCGATGACAGATGCATGGCTAGAGCTGTTGAACGAGCCTATTGTGTACATTTTTGTTGAACATGGGGTTAGGGGTGGCATTACCCAGGTTTCCAGAAGGCATACAGAAGCCAACAACATTTACATGGGTAAAGAGTACGACCCCAGTGTGGCTTCGAAATACATACGTTATTTCTACGTAAATGGGCTATAAGGCCACACTATGAAGCTATGAAGCGCAAGTTTTCTATTGGCAATTTCGAGTGTGTTGAGGCTGAACTGTTTTCATCATGGGATTTTGCAAACATGGTGAAAGATGGAGACACATACTTTTTCGCAGAAGTGGATTTGTCGTTTCCAGACAAATGCTACGATGTGCTAACACATCTGTCTTTGGCTTCAGTAAATGGCATACCTCTTAACGGCTCGCATTAAAAGATTTTTTTGACACTTGCACTGCGGAAGAATTATGTTATTCACGGGGAAACACTGAGATAGTACTTAATGTGTGGAGCCAGACTCGACTTTGTTCGTTGTGTTTTGCACTATGAGCAGAAGGCTTGAATGGCTCCATACATCAAGTTTAATATTGAGACATGTGCCCAGGTTGCGAACGACTTTGACAAATAGTTTTATTAATTAATGAATAATGCAGTAAAATGAAAAATATTGCAGAATGACCACCAGTAAAGGAAGATAAGAGTCGTCACCAGGTATGACACTGTATATGGAGCTACAGAACTGATAGGAATCCTACATTTCAGTCACGACAGATCATCGATGACAATATTGTACTTATCGAAAAGTCAAAGAGCTCTGTTACATTTAACAAGCCTTTGTACACTGGTGTTGCCAAATTAACCTTTTATGAATTACAATATATGTACATGTGTGAAAAATTTCCTTCGCCAGCCTTGCATTTTTATTTTACGACACCGAAATCCTCATCTATGAAATTATCTGTAGAGATTCTTATGATGTAATTTCCCCAGATATCAAGATGTGGTTTGATGCATCTAAGTATGTGCTCGATAATCTGCGAGGATTCTCGACCTAGAATAAAGGTCATACTGGAGTGATGAAGGATGAATGTGCCAGCCACATCATCACACACTTTGTAGGTTTACGTCCCAAACTTTAGAATACATTGTTGTCAGGTTTAGACGACAAGCACTTCATTGAGCTAGATGAATTATCGACTTTACTCTGGAGGTACTACAGGATTCGCGAGTAAATTTTTTTCTTTCCTCAACTCAGTAATTTCATCACCATTTTAAATATAGGGCTGTCATCGCCAACACCCAATATCGCAACCTGCTCCGGACCACACCCTGCTCCGCACTGCAATCTGCAGCACAGCTGTATTCAAACCTACTGCATCAACATCATTCAACATACCTCTTCATAGATGCTGCTTTGCCATAACTGCATTGCATTTAAAATCGATGTAATAACCCTTGTTGTCCTTTGTGTGACCCAGGAATTACTCTTCGCAGCGTGGGATTACATAATTTTAACTCTTTGAAGGGTTGTGTTTGTGCGTGCGCTTGGAGTCATCGTAGGTGTTGGTGTGCCTGACACATTTCAAACCCAGATGTGACATGTCGAATGCTCCAATTTTAGCACTACAACTAACAACATGTATCGCCATTTGTATATATTTTTACTTTTAATATCATGGCTATGAATAACAAGGATGACAACATGTATCGCCTTTTTGTATACATTTTTTAGTTTAAATATCATGGCTGTGAAACGCAAAGATGACAACACGTATCAACTTTTGTACATATTTTTTAGTTATAATGTTTGTAAATGTATTTGTAAATATCTCTGTTATGTTAATTTGTACGGATGTGTGTGTGTGTGAATGTTTTAGTAAAATATGAATTGTACAAAAATAGTTATAAAAATTGTGTTTTATAAAGTCTTTTGATTTGAAGTGTTGTAAAATTTTATTGTAAGGATTTGTGTTTTAACTGTGTTGTAAAAAGTTGTTAATATTCGCGAAGTTGTTGACATGTTTGTAAATATTAAGGAATGTTTTTGTAGTTGTTTGCAAAGTTGTCAATTTTTTTTTTTGTGAAAAGTTGTGAATTTAGATTTAAGGATTTTTTAAAATAATTATTTAATTAAATTTTAATGGCGAAGGAAATTGCATGACTTATTATTTAGTAGGTTGATTTCCTTTTCCCACATTTTAAATATATTTTTAACTTTGAGTAATTTGTTGGTGAGATGATACATTGCTATACGATGTGAACACCAACAAGTATGAAAATGGAATTGGTTAAGAAATGAATAAATGAACTCCGAAAAGTAATGGAATGAGGGAGAATCTTGAGAAAATCTTGGGAATGAACTCTGAAGGTATTGTAATGGTCAGACAAGCTACACTATTGCTAATGGTTGGGACAATTCCAGGTAAATTGACTCTTGCCCCACAGAGCAAGTTTAAAGAGGGACTAGCTGGCAACAAACAAACAAAAAAATAATAATTTTAACAAGTTTCTAAGGAAATATAAAGTTGTTATTTACTTTAACATATATGAAAAAAAATTGCTGCGGATGTGAATCAATACCTTGATGTTTGCTGTGAAGAGATATTATTCTTCAAATATATTTTTACCTATTTTTTTCTACAACACTTTAAAAGAAACATTATACAATTTGCAAGACCAAGTCTATACTTGCTCCTGCTCCTCTTCCTCCTCATCTCCCACATAGCACTACACTACCACCACATGGCACCACACTAGTACCACATAGCAACACACTAGCACCACATGGCACCACACTAGCACACAGCTTGCTCAACCTTCTCCTCACTTAGCTCCTCACTTAGCACCTCAAACAGCACCTCAGGCTCCTCATGCTCCACATTCGCCTCCGCATTTGCCTCCACACTTAACACTTAACACTACACTAGCTCCACAATCTGCTTCACAATTAACTCAACAGAGTGTACCACTAGCACTGCAATTGACACCACAATTGGCACCGCAATTGACACCACAATCTTCGGGTAAGGTAGTACGTGTGACTGTGTGTTCGGAGTTATAATTTTATTGTTTTAGGTGTGCGTTTCGTTTAATTTGTTCCATTCGGTAATCGCATGAATATGTGTCTGTAGATTAAATGTTTCATGATTAGAGTGGAGATTTGTTAAAGAAAACAGTTTCGTCGCATGGTTAAAATCTGTTCAACGAATTTTTTTCGCCGAGATATTTCGTTACTTTTTATGCTATTTGAGGAGTGATTAAAGCAATTCTTTCGGTAACCTATTTCAACATCTCTTTTAATTAAAAATATTTACTTCGCCGAAAACAAAACATTTCTCCTGTATCTAAACTAGTCAAATTCTCAGTATGCCTCCAGACCTTTGACCTGGCCATGTAGCCCACCTCGCATATCAGCCACAAAACAAAAAATATATAAAAATTGCCCTTATACAACTGTTACACCAACATTTACTTCTATATAAACAATTACAACCCTCTCCTCTGGTCAGTCGGTCGCAGGACCTCACACAGAACACATCGATGCTGCTCCACCAATATGACCTTTATGACATCAATAATCAATAAACATTTTTTAATATCAAAAAATTCTATAAAATTAAAAAAAAATATTATAAAAACATTATTGAATTAATCAATCAATCAAATCAATCGAAGTAATTAATAAACTAATTAATGTTAATAATTATTGAATTAATCAAACAATTAATTAATCGAGTTTGCATATCATGATTCGACACTTAGGCCACTCTTGAACCAAATGCGACTCAGGCCACTCTTGCACTAGGTGTCCCAGAACATGCATGCGTACTCTACCTGTACAGTTAGGGGCAGTACATTTTTCAAAGTGCTCACTTTGCCGTTAATAGCTTTTAGCAACATTAAACTTTCATAAAGGAGAAGTGCACATACTTTCGCAAATCAGATTACTTATAAAGAAGAAGCTCAAACATCTCGTCACTGAATCCTTGCTATGTATAGGACAGCCACTAGTTCCATTCATGCGCATAATTTTCACTGTCAAGAGTATGGGGGAGTGAACTTTTTAAAATTGCCCGGTGTATTGCCTGTGTATGAGAATATGTGGTGGACCCAGTTATCTGGTACTACTGAACTGATATAACTTGGTCTTTGAAGTTCTCTGCTCGCATGCAAAATGTGGGCACTGTTGTTTAAGAAATTATTGAGATGAGACTTTTAGTGTAAATTTCAGATGATGCATCAACACTTTATATTAAATACACCAAAGAAGTACTGTGCGTTTGAAGCAAGTTTTTGGATCGCTTTAACTTTCTTAACAGATCTTAACGAAGTAGGGATGTATAGAAAAAGTGTTTATAGTAATTGAAATTCCTTTATTCATAGTTTCTGTAACAAAAATATTAGTATTCCTACGACGATGTCTTGAGATTCATTAAGATAATTTCTGAAACCAGATACGTGTACTATCTTATCAAACCATGGGGAAAATCTGCGAATAAATAAATTTAATTGTCACGTAAGCATTGATAGCATGCAATGTTTCCTTGATATGAAATTGTAACGTAAACTGATATTGACAACAATTTTGAAAATAAATGTTAAAGTAGTGTATATTCATGCAAATTAAAGTATATTTTTATTATGTTTATCTGTATATCCTTGCACAAAATACTCCGCCTCTGAAGACACATTCTTATTATAAAAAGAGATTACATTTCTTTGCGAAATTTTCTGGCAGTAAACTTAGTATAAAACATAAAAGTGGAATTTTTTGTACCACTAAAGTAATTATAATTACAAGAGCAGCTGCGTTCCAAATTAATTCCTCCTCTAATGAATAACTAAACGAATACAAGCGAAAATAATGCACCATGAAAGCTCCAATTAATATTATCACGTGGATATTAATGTTTCAGTCGTAATATAATTTTTACATACTTTCTTTCCGTCGAGGCCGCTGCAAAGTACAAAACGAAAAATGTATATGTTGTGCCCATAGCGAAATGCGTTCCGAATATTAGGGATAGTTTAGTAAATAAATACGCTATTTTTTTGGCAAGTTACGGCGATACGTCATCAACCAAAACCATGCTCAGAACTGCTATTTAGGACACATAACCGAATGCAAATTATATATTTTATTCAAAATCTGTGACAATGTCGCAAAGAGACCGTATATTTAAATTAAGTGACTCCTGGACACGGGTTTTCGGTGTGTTTCACTTCTGCAACACTCAAAAGCAGCGGGTGAGTGAAGATATGTGGACGGCTCTTAAAAGAGAGGTTCTGAGAGCCGATGAGTGTGTAGCGAGGTGAATATTGAGCGGCACCGTAATGGTTGGGCGGGAGAAGCCCGACAAAATCCCGCCGACAAGCGGCCAGCACGATTCCCAAATGCGAAAATCTGGATTGGCCCGGCAGGGAATTGAACCCGGATCGCCGTGGTGGGATGCGAGCAGGCTAACTGCTCTGCCACCTTGGCCCCCAGTCAAAAGCATCTTGTTGTAGGCTATTCAGGGTAAAATGAGCACTATTTAAAGGCGTCTTATTTGGAATGATAGTCAATAATAGTGGCGTGTGGTGAACTGTTGCGAGGTAAGCCGGTGCTTGCTCACTGCTGTACATTCTCGGTGCACGCAGCAGGAGCCAGTAACCACCGTGCTGCCTGGGGATACCGAATGCATCCCGACCACTCACAAGCGAGCAGCAAGGGACACATTACACACGTCCTGTGGCGTCAGCTGCCGAGTTACGTTTTAGTGGTGGAAGTGTGAACTAGCAAGCAACAGAGTACAGCACACAGCTAACGCCAACTTGCCTTGCAACAGTCCACCAGACGTCACTTGTCAAATAAATATATTTTAATTTACCATTAAACGTTAACTTTCGAGTGCGGTGTAATATACACATTGGGATTATTGCTTACATGACAATATTAATTTAAAAAGGTGGTTAAAGAATAGAAAATAACTCAAATGGAAATGTATATAGGACCTCAAAAGTGCTCTCTTTTCCGTGAACAGCCTATATCATTTTGTTAATCAGTAATAAATAAAGTCTCTGACTCCGCAATAGAGTGATCTAGTACCAAAATAAATATTTCTTCTGTTTTTTTTTTTTGCGGAAGGGTGAGGGGGAGACGGGAAAGGGGAGGGGTTTATATCACCCAACCAATTTCTTCGTAACTAACCGAAATCTTTAGTTCGCGATTTGGAAGTACACATCCTGTTTGTAATTAAAATGTATCCTTTTCGTGGCCTCAAAACGTTGTTGCGTTTTCGCCACAAATATTTTTAATTGTGCGTCTACGTTCCCGTGGAGTATTTTGCTACCACAAAAATTTCTCCTTTGCTCGCAGTTAGGAATTTCCAATCCGTTGAACAGGAATTTAATAGTAAACCAAAAAAAAAAAAATATTACCAAGTGCGTCGAAAAAACATTTAACAGAAGCTGTAAAAAGTCTCTGTGGCAGTCAGAAAGTATTTTTTCAAGTTGTGAAAAGTCCTTTTGAATCTGATAATTGCTAACTGAAGTGGTAGTGTATTGTTTTGAATGAATAATATATCTGCAGGTATACATACCTTTTCATATTGTCAAATTTTCGCAAAATATAAAGAATACGACTATCAAATATTTTTCATTCAGCAAACTAAACCAAATAATCTTGGATGTTTTTGAAAATATGTCACATTGTCAATATTTTTTTATGGAAGACTCTAGTCTGAATTTGCTTTTGGAAATCGTTTTCATATTGAGACACTGCTGTAGTTTCCTTGCAGTCCACTACAGTAAGAAATGTAACGAATGTTGTAATTTATTTTCATTTCTCTACTAAATATAAATTTTATTATGCAGAGATTATTAACATTCACAGTAAAAATTAATACCTCTGATTTTTTAATGATTGTGAAATAATCACTCCAAATATCATACATGCTCAGAGAGCTTCTATATAAACTAATTATCCTCATAACCTTATTACGCTCCTGAAATAATGTGCGCCGTTTTAAAGTTCTGTGATGTCAAAAACCACCATTTTTTCGTACAGTATTCTGATTGGTTAAGCCAGTCCAACTTTTCCAGCCAATCATGGAGGCGAAAATAACATTTAGTGACGTCAGAATGATACAAATCTATTTAACCATCTTTAATTGAAACGGTTTGATGAAAAAATTTAACGGTGTGTCAGGGCCTTAAGAGGCCATCATCGATTTTTCTTACAAATCTTCGTAATGGAGATTTATGACCAGACATAACAAACAAAGCTAGACCTGACGTAGAGGACTATTTAATGATTGTAAGTAATATTTGATTACGGTTACACGTGAGAAACTAATCATATAAGAAAAAATAATTTGGATTTATAAATAACTATTCCCTATGCCTTGACTGGCTTGGTTTTTAAATATTGACCCTGGAAATCAAGTTATGGAGGATAACATGTAAATCCAAGATGGCAAGGATAACCCTTAAACACCTCTCTAAAATACTGGTCCTGCCAACTACATTTACATCTAGGACGTAACGGTCGCCTTTGCTGGATCCCAGAGAGTAAGAGAGAGAGAGAGAGAGAGAGAGAAAGAGAGAGTGAGTGAGTGGGAGGAAGGGGAGTACTGCAGCCAGGCGGTGGGTTAGTGTACCCGCCCTAGAGTGTCTGGGGGCATTCGAGGGAGTAATACTGGCCTGCGGGCTAATACCTCGCCTCATTAGTCTGGTATTCCGTTCTTGCACGCCCGCTATCTGCCGCAGCTTCCCTCTTCCTCCCACAGGGGCTCCCTGCGTCCTGTGATCTTCCCCCCTCCCAGCACCCTAAACATCCCTCCCACAAGCCAAACCCAACATCCCAACCAAAGGATTATCACTTGCGATTGTCCCGCGCGTCAGGACCTTCGCCAGCTTCCACAAGTTTTTGGTCCACCATTGAAACAATATTGCGCGTGAACGATAGAGAGAGAGAGATGGCTGACACTTAAAGCGGTGTTCACAATACAGTGAAGTGGCCAGCGACGGCCGCCGACGGAAGTTTAATAAAGGTATTCACAACTCAGCGACAGAATGTCGGCGGCCATCTCTCATGCAGATAATGCTGCTATCTGGTGTTCAAGTTGGCAAGTTCGGATACTGCGCTGAGTTTATTTCACAAACAAACGCAAACACCTATAAACGAAAATTAAAATAATGTATCAATACATCTTTGTACGAAAGAAACATAAGGACATATCCGTTCAGTAGCTAATATTAGAAATCACAACTCATTTACGTTAAACCTCGCACTTATTAAATTAAACTCAACATGCAAAGACGGAAGACTCAGCGCTTAAATAACATGATTTCTTTTTGTACTGCTTCTCGTCGTCGTCCGTCGCCTTTTTAATCCAACGTTTGAGTTGGCTCCAGCGCTCGTGTCACTCGTCGCCGGCGACAGACGCGCTCTGATTGGCTAATGCTCGACGCGTCGCTGTATTGTGAATACCGAGTAAGGGCATTCAAGACGATAAAGGCTGTTCACGATAAAGTGAGCACTTCTGAAATCAACCTTAGAAAAAAGTCACTACTATCCCTACCTGCATATATTTTAACGGGCGCACTGAGTGACATGCGCCTAGTAAAGTTGGTAACGATGGGTGGGAATTAGTTCCGTATCTTAACGTCGAATAAAAAGTGTTAGTTAACCATTTGTGATAGCTTAAATTATTTCTTTCGCTTTCTGTTTTTATAATGCATCGAAATGTATAAATAAGCTGATTTTTTTAACATTTGCTTTTCTAATAATTACACAGTTTCACTTGACCGACGCATGAATAAGGCGACGAGGCCCTTGACAATGCCATTCTTACATAAAGCGGAAGAATATACGACGTACATACAAGTAGATCTTAAGGGCGCAGCCTACTTGGATGTTTTTAATGCGTTTGAGAAAGGGGAGCGCGGAACCGATAGGGACGACATTGACACGCGCTGCTGATGCCCCTTCGCTCCTACGCGCTAGACGCTGAACTGGCCTGCAGTATTTCCGTTGTGCTGCGTGTACCTATGGGACTTTCAGCGGTGACTCTATCATTTTATTGGTGGAAAGTCTGTACCAAGGTTCACTGCAGGTCCCTATAATAGTTTCGCATGTTTCCAACAAGTATATTATGAGCTACATCAGTGTGAAAAAGCCGTTTTTAGCTATGCTGGAGGGCTCGTGAATAGCATTTTTAATGCACATGATGTACTGAGATTATAATACGTACCTCACCCGAAATGTGTTTTTTTTTTCTTTTCGTACATTGGTATCATGGGGACACGTTTAATGGTTTCGTAAAAAACGCGGATTTCAAACACTCTGCAATGCGTTTCCACCACCAGGTAGGCGGCTCCCTTAAGAAGGGCTTTCAAAACTGCTCGTTTCACCGTGAATAGCCTATAAAACTATTTTTGAATTATTTTATGCATTTCTAGTAAACGGCATCATCTCTCTTTGCGATGTTGTTCCACCTGCCTGCCTGCCTGCTTGCACCGTTTTCTCCTTTTTTGGCCGAGATGCGCAGGAGGTATAAGGGTTACACTGGCACGCGCTACAACAGCGCCGTCGCCGCTACACGCAGGGCTCTGAACTGGCGTGCAGTGATTTCATAGTGCTCCATGTACCTATGAGATTGTCAGCGGTTACCGTATCATTTCATTGATGATAAATCTGTAACAAAGTTCAATACAGGCTCCTAGTGTGGCTCGTGCCCGGATATAATGTTTTAAGCTACGGCATTCTAAAAACGACGTTTTTAACTATATTAGAAGGCTCCAAAATAATATTTACAGCATGCGTGGTAACTTTAAAGTATTATTCCATCCGTGTCAGGAGTGTGAGGTCTTTAAATAGGTAAACATATGTGGGGACACGTGTTTAATAATTCGGTCTAGAAACCAGGATATCACACAGAGAAAAAAAATATGGTTGTAGGAATCATCTATGCTTTTGAAATAGGGACAGCCGTCTGATGGGCTGTAGATACCATCTCAATATTGATAACATATATAGTACCTCCAACACAACAACATTAACAATATATATAGAATTGCAACTAACAGTTCTGTATTACATACACGTGTGTAATGTACACAAATGTGTACACTCGGTATGCATGGGTTAACATTGATACAGCGTCCTTGGGTACCATTTCTGGCATTTACTGCCGACGTCAACGGCTGACAGTATAGTGACGAGCATCAATGATCTCTCGAAAACCAATAATAAAAGACCCTCAGCACGGGACACCAATACCTTATAAAATATACCCTCGGCTCGGTGTTTGAACTGATCGGCTTACAGAATAATTTCACGAGGATTTCGTTTACGGAATCTGAAGAAGAAAAAAGGTATGGTAAAGCGGGTAGTTCAGATAGCGGGAATTTTTTTATTAATGTTAGGGTTTTGCCCCTGCTGTGTGGCAACTAAACACGCCATGTTGTTTCATGCGGCAGAGTGAAGGCTTGAGTGTTTTCATATGTACGGTTTGTTTTGTACAAATGCTGGTGTCCCGAAGAAGGTGACATATGTTTCTTTTTATTGAGGGTGATTGTGCAATACCTGCATTATGCGTGGCATGTAACATTTTAGTATCAGAACGTAGGCTTTAAGAGAGTTCGTGTATCGACTACCGTATTTCTTTATATTGTGGACGCATCCTCAGTTACTTGCCGTACCTAAACATGCATTAGAGCGTTTTGTATCGTTTGTTCTTAGATCTACGTCCAGCCACATTACATCGTGGCGTACGGGGCTATCCGGATAGGAATTCGAGGGGCTATTCTGATACCGCACATTTTTATAATTATTGTTCTCAAATACCGAAAATAATACCTCCATATTTATTTTCAGATGGCAAAGGCATTATAAAAGAAAGATTTCCCGGCTGCAGTGGGAGAATGAGGTAATGGAACGGGCAGTGATGTATATTGTTTATGGGGATATGCCATTACTAGGAGCAAGTCAATTATTTAAAGTACCATATACAATCATGTATGCAAGGCTTAAAGATATGAGCTTCGTGGCTTGCAAGATATAGCACCTGTGCCAAGGAAGGGAGCATCTTTAGGCAACCCTTTGGTTTTCAATAACGAAATTGATAAGTCCCTTGCTCGTCGTGTTAAACGCTTAGAAATCCGTGGATTTGGCCTGACTCAAAAAGAACTTTGTCTAGCATCATATTCTTATGCCTTTGAACGTGACATTGAGGTGCTACATTCTTGGAACGAGAACAACATGGCAGGGAAAGAATGGCGTCTTGGGTTTGGCAGGCGAAACGATCTTAGTTTGAGGAAGTCTGAAGGTCTGTCTAAGACAAGAGCAGATTGTCTCAGCAAAGAGGCAGTTAATTCTTATTTCGAATAGCTGGACAGTGATCTAACGGGAGTTCTCTTTTCACAATATGCCCACGCGTATATGTATTAAAATTAATGTAAGTGGGCTCCCCTTAAACAATTGGCCACCAAAAATGATAGCACAGAGAGGGAAGAAAGAAGTAATTATTCTGACAAAGAGTCGAGAGGGAAGAAAACGTGACCGGCGTAGCATTCTACTGGGTCATACATCCCGCCATTGGTTATTTTCAAGGGAAGACTTCAGCGTCCGGAATTCACGGGTAATCGCCCCAATGGATCAGTTTTCGCCATCCGCCCTAAAAGGTGATCGCTGCTAGAACTGTGATGTATGGTACCATGAAAAGTACTTTGGAGCTGAAGGAAGAAAGCAATTAACCTGTGGCAAATGCATGTAAACTAATTTTTGAATTAAGAGAAGGAAGAAATACTCGTAAAAATACTAACTTTTTTTTAAAATAAACACTAAGTTCAATTGTATTTAAATTATTTTTTGCCCACTGTAGTCTTGTACTCAATTTTTTAATATTACACCTGTTTCAACTATAATATTCTTTATTTACTGTAAACCACATTACCCCACCATCTTATCCAAAGAGCCCAGCGAAATTTCTTCACTTCCAATCTGGCGGGTAATTCTGATAGCTCAATTTTAGAATAAGAAGTTTATGGAATATTATTTTTCTTTAGAAAGGCAGAATAATACACCGTTTGTGTGTTTGCATGAATCCACTGTGATACATCAACTTAATTTTTTAATTTGGGATTATTTATGCAATCGAAATAACCCCGCTATATGCTATAGTTCTGCCGGTTATAGCCTTGTCAGCTAAAACCACTAAATACGTGCGCAAAAATCGACGGCAGTGTTAGTGGTTGAAGAAGTATTGAGGAAGTTTGACTTTTGCATATTAAAGTCATAAGTATGTACAGTCCAATGTCCGGATCACATAAGCGTGTACGACCATCGAAAACCAGTAAATAAAGATAACTTGAAACTACCGAATATAGGCTATTCACGATAAACTGAGCACTTTTGAAAGCCATCTCATTTGGAATAATGGTCAATAAATATATTTTAATGTAGAATTAGACGTTAGTAGAAGGAAACAGGGAAGTCGGAGGTAACGGTGTCTTGCACCGGAGCTCGAAGTTGTTCATATTCTGTCATTCCGGTCTCCTGGCGGACATTTTCCCCATAAAAGTTCCCCTTTATCACTCAAAATCAGAGATTTTCCCTCAAAATCGATTAAATTTCTCTCAAAATTTCCCTTTTTTTCACTCAAAAAACCACCAATCCCCCAGTCGAAAAAAACGATCCCCCGAAAGGCACTTTTCGAACCACCGGAACGATTTGGGGGCATCGTTTTCAAGGGCAGAGCAGTGCCGGCCATATTGGTTTCATAGGCATAGGGTATGCCAAATCGGTACACAGGGCCCAGGGTTCGGAGTCAGACCTGACCATCAACCATCTTGGTTGTCAACCATCTTGTCAGCCATTTTGAATGTTGGTGACCTTGACCTTTGACCTCAACACCATGACCATGACATTTAATGATCTTGAATCCAAACATTTTCAAAAAATCGCCAAAATTAATTTAAAAGTTATTTTAAAAAGAATTTACATTTTTGGAGGTGCTCCTTGCACCATGTTTAGCAGACCACTGACCCTCCTCCAATCAATCACATTGTCATAATCTTTCCACCCCTACCAATTTTTCTCATTGGTTAATAAGTTGGTAGACCTATACCCCCTCACCCATACTATTCTGTTAAATGCACTCCATTTTTTTTCGTTTGTCATTTGTTTAGTTTTTTATCACCTAGGTAGCACTAGTGTATTAATTTTCGATTTCGTCACCTGGCGAACTATCGTTGAGCCACCAGGTGGCAGCCATAATTACATTTATTTATTAAAAGTATAGACGGTGCTGTCTGCACCTGACATATTGTATTCTATTTTCACAACCTAAGTGGTGCTAATTTCTCGAGTTAGCTACCAGGCGAGCTTCTTAATTTAATCACCATGATTAAATCGTGTGTGCTTCACCCACCATCTTACATTGTATTTATTCTCTGCCATTACACCTCGATTTAGTAGCCTGCTGATCACTCGGTCTCCTCGACTGTAATTGTAGAGGGCTTTTTAACGTCCTCCGGTTTTATACTGGAAAGCTTAGCAGGGGACGGTTTACAGACTAACTTATAACCTAACTTAAATTAACACCAATATCTTACCCGTGATTCGAACACAGAGCCTCCCACACCCCAGATCGGTGGCGCACCAACTGACATTACTTCCACATCTTTGATTATGCCAAATGATCTTGACCTTTAAACATCGAAATCAGAGAGGTTCTCATTTATGTTCACTAGAAAAATAACTGTGGTGTATTAGAGCAACACCAGTCATGTAGAAGTTAATGTAGGACCTTTCTTCGCCATATACCGCACTGAAGCAGGTCCAGCCAGAACCAACTCTACCTCCACCCTCCCCTCCCTCCAAGTCTCAGGGTCAAAATTTTGCCACTTCAAAAGCATGTCTTCATGTCTGTTGCATCCAACCTGCTTAAAATGTACAATGACGGCAATCCATTCTTACTTTCTGTATACTTAACTTCAACATTATTCCTTATGTACCATATTGTTGATGATTGTATACAAACAGTGATGGGCCCACACAAGAAATATTTAAGTACTAACTTTCAAATATTTATATTTTGAAGCATAATTTCCTTAATTTTTTATAAAGCTCGACTAGAGAACCATCACATAGTAACAGATATAAAACCAAGGTTATCTTATTCTCTATATCAGGTAATTAGGCATGCTATCGTAAGGTACATCAACAACAGGGAGAAATAAGACATTTTTTTCATTGAAATCAAATATATAGATATACACACACATAATTCAGACCACAAACATAAAAACAGAATCCTCACATTCTCTACTCCATTCACATAGTCTCTTTACAGCAGCATGCTCAATTTCCACGTAGTGAATATAATCTTCTTATACATAGCTCAAGACAGGTTATTCTAGGTAGAGTCTAATCAGAACAGTTGGCAATATATTCTTCTTCATGAGAACGTTTTTCTTTCTAGTCTTCTCCAGCCCCTGGAATGCAATCATCATTGTACAATGGTACATTCGCAGTCTTGAATGCTCGCCGACTGATGACTTCATCTAAATTTTGTGGCTTTTCGTTGGTACGCTCCAACCAAACATTATATTTTATGTGACTTTCTCCGACTTCTCCTATAAAATTGATTGATTATACTTTCCTTAGTGTGGTAAATTTATGTTCATTTGTTTTTTTTTACCAACAAAGTTATTCCCAACAACATAATTTTTTAAGTTCCCTTGAATGCTGATTGTTTAAGGTAGGATCCATTCGATATGGTTTTGCCAGCAGCTTATACAGGACATTTCTTAGCTGCAGAATTTCTACCTTTACAGTTCTTGCAATGTCTCTTCAGCATATCGCCTCGTTTGAATAGGCGTTTGCACTTGGCACATCGCTGCATAGCACAGGAAGGTCCCTGAGTAGTTATTTCATGCTTACTTTCACCTTGCCTGTAGGCTAATATCTTGTGACAGTAACAGCAACGAAGCCTTGACGAGGTCATCGATTGCAACACTGCTGTAGGTGACCCATCCGAAGAAATCAATGGCGCTGTCGACGTCATGCCTGAAGATGTCGATGGCTGCACTTCCATAGGTGACCCATCCGAAGAAGACGATGATATTCCTGAATAAGTCGATGATGACACTGCTGTAGGTGACCCATTCGAAGATGCCGATGGGGCTGTTGGCATCATGCCTGAAGATGTCGATGGCGGCACTGATGGGAGCGACCCATCCGAAGAAGTCGCTAGCACTGTCAGCATCATGCTCGAAGAAGTCGATGGCATTACTACTGTAGTTGCTGTTGCAGAACCCACGATCTCTGTCAACATAATATTTTATAATTGCTTTCACAAGCTTATGTGATGTGTCTTTTATGTCAGCTGCTGTCAAACTAAGCCTCTCAGCTGATCCGCCAAATGCTTATAATATACCATACCGCAAGCACTATGATGTCATGTTGACAATGGACCAATCATATTACACCAATAAGACACTGGGGCAAAGGACAAGCCAATCACCGAGTTGCCATGTGACTGCAGCTGGCCAGTTGCATGCAGGTATTGGACCATCACATACATGAGTCAGTCGGCAGGTGTCAATCTTTCCATCAATCCTTCGCAATTCTCACCATTTAGCACCTTACGCACCGCAATCAGAACTTCACGCACTGCAATCTGCTCCGAAAGATTCGCAATCCGCTCCGCAATCTGCTCAGCACGATTCACAATCTGCTCTACAATCCACTCCGCAAGTTCCACAATCCGCTCTGCAATCCGCAATGCAATCTGCTCTGCAATCCGATCCACAATCCGCTCCGCAATCAGCTCCACACTCTCCTGAGTGCTGACTCCTGCCGACTGACTTCTGCATGCGATGGTCTAATGCCTGCACGTGATTGTCCGGCTGAAGTCACGTGGAAACTTTGGCAATTGGCTTGTATTTTGCCCCAAAATGTCTTATTGGTGCAATGTGATTGGTTCATTGTCAACATGACGTCACAGTGCTTACATCGGGTATATTAAAAGCAGTTGGGGGATCAGCTGAGAGGCTTAGTTTGACAGCAGCTGACGAAAGGTACATCGTTTCAGCTTGTGGAATCAATCAAAAAATATTATGGTGACAGAGGTTGAGGGTTTAGTAACAGTACCTACAGCAATACTGCCATCGAAATCTTCGAGTATGATGCTGACAGTGTCAACGACTTCTTCGGATGGGTTACCTACAGAAGTGCTGCAGTTGATGACCGTCAAGGCTTCGTTACTGTTAATGTGACAAGATATTTGCCTACATCCAAGTTGCAAAGAAGCATGAAAGAACTACTTGTGTGAAAGGACCTTCCTGTTGCTATGCAGCAATGTGCCATGTCCAAAAGCCTGTTCAAGCGAGGTGTTAAGTTGGAGACTTTGCAAGAACTGTAAGGGCTCTTGTCCACGACAATAATTTTCGTCGGAATGGTAATTCCACCGTGTGTCTGTCCATGGGGACGGCAGGCGGCTGGAATGGAGGCAGTCAAGTCATGGAATCCGTGCGCTATGGATCTGGAGATAACATGCAACCTCATAGCAGTATATTATTTTCAAATGCGGTATCAACAGCGTAGAAAGTAGTGGGTTCATCCACTAATGGAAGATCGATTTAAGTTGCTTTTAATACGTTGTTTGATAAACTAAGAGAAGACTACGGAAAGCATATGAATTTTTTATAGAATATCAAGAGAAACATTTGATAAATTACTGGCATTTTCTACGAACATTTGAAACACGAAGACACGAATATGCGGAACTGTATTTCTCCACCTGACATGTTGGCTGTGACACGAGGTGAGCGTTACTACAGTATATTTCGTGTAAGGTGAAACTTATTTGACAGGTCAACCATGTCGTATTTTTCATTGACAGGTGTCCACATCAAACATATTCAATTATCAACTTAAAATGTGTGTTGTATCACTGCATATGAACACAGCTTGGAATAATATTTTGAGAATACAGAAACACCTACATATTTTTATTGAGAGCGAACATGTGGTAGAACTGTCACAGAAGTCTCGCCTTAATTGAACTACAAAATATATTGAGCACGTATATAAGTTGCACTCGTTTATGTTATGTTTAACGAATGACTGAGATCACATTAACATAAAATATTTAAGTGCACTGTCTCATTAGTCACCAAGGAATAAGATATTGCACGTAATTTGGCAGAAAGTGAAAATGAAACCTCAAATAGGAAATGTCCATAAATATAAGGAAAAAGTAACACAAATAAGAATAGCCCACCTTGACAGCATGTTTCAGAACGCATTTACTAAATCCAATGTTTGTGAAAGATCAGATGCAGTGGATGCAGGGTTGGTGTAAGATTGAAAACATATCGTATCTTGTAAATGTTGAACAGGAGAATTAACTGGGTGGCGATTTTGCCGAATCATCCATGTTGTCTCATGGCTGGAATCAGCACTGGTAAGTGTATGACGCATATGGCATTCGATATGTTGATGGACCTCTTACAGTTTGGTTTGCATGTAATGCACTATACTCAGCATACTGATTAAAGGAATGTTGAGTGGGTTAGGGTGGCATTCAACTGTTGCTTCGCTTCTTCATAATATCCCTAATCAATTTGATCACTTCGAATTGAAAGTCAACGATATCGTCCTCATCGAATTTGTCAACAGTTGGTGCAATACCCTTAAAAAAGGACATGATTTTGCTTTGTCCCTGTTCAATGGAAGTGTCAATGACATCCATCATTTTCTTGTCCAATTCGCTTATATGTCGTCTGTTTTTTGGCGGTTTTTCTAGATTTTCATCGGTACGTTTGTCCATACGACTGTTAGCTTCATCACTTTCACCAGGATCATCCGAAATTTGTCGATGAGTTGCAATTTTCGTTAGAAACTGTAGCTCATCATAAAACATGAACTTACGCTTTTTATGTGCTGCTGCACCGCTCTTCTGATCCTCGATAACTTTTCATGGCACTTCATCCAGTTGTTGCGAATGTTAGCTCATTTTTTCATCGCCAATTTCCCTGCAAAGAACAGAATGGGAAATATTAGCTTATAGGTTCCTGTTTGTTTCAGGTGATTAGCAACAGGAAATACCTTCACAGACCTCCATTACATTTTCCGACTCGGAATAAAAACAGTAAGTAGAATAGTACGTGTAGTATGCAAGAAGATATGGGTGATATTACGTGGGACATACATGTCAGTTCCGACTACCAGTAAATGGATGGATAGAGCACATCAGTTTGAAGTTATGACAAATTTCCCGAATTGTATTGGAGCCGTGGACAGCAAGCACATAAGAATCATTAAGCCACAGGACAGTGGATCAATAGTCTATAACTACAAAGGTTATTATTCATTAGTTCTAAGGCAGTTGTTGACACAAAATGAGATTTAAGTTATGTTGATGTCGGTGCTTATGGCAAGGATTGCGACTCAGTGTATTTAAAGAAACTTCTTTTTGGAAAAAGGTGCAAGACAAAGCACCGAACATACCGTCTCCAAAGCTACTGCCAGACACTGAAGAGTAACTTTCTTGTGTTTTCCTAGGTGACGAAGCTTTTGCATTACATAGTAATTTACTTTCGTCCCTATGGTGGCCGAGAGCTTGATCATGTGAAGCGAGTTTTTAATTACCGCTTAACACGAGCAAGACTTTTCGTTGAGTGTGCTTTCTGTATAATGAGCAATAAATGGAAAATTTTTCACCGGCCATTAAATGTTTCTACAGACCTCGTAGTCGACAATATGAAGGCATACTGTCCCTTCAAAACTTCATCCATAAAGAAGAAGGTCTCAGTACTACTTTCGTTGACACAATCATAGATGAGAGCTCAGAACTTTCAACACTCCCTCGTTCACAAGCAGTGCGAGATAGTTTAGGAGCAAACGCTATTAGAAATAGATTTGCTAACTACTTCGTTTCAGAACGTGTAATAATTCCGTGGCAGCACAGATTTGCGTAATGCAGCACCAAATAGTGACAACTGAATATGATAAGTTCAGTGTATTGTGTTCCAGCATGTTTTGAGTGCTAGAAAACCCGAAAATAAACACAATCACCTTACTTTCCTTTATTTGTATTTACCAGTACTGCTTTTGTGGTTTATATTTTGGACGAGAATAATAGTGTACATACTGCACCCGATTTCGATCACTCAAAACGTAGAATAATTCAGAATGTTTATGAACTTATGTTCCAACCTTTGGGAGGTGATTCCTTTAAATTGTATTTTGGCAAAATATCGAAAACGACGTGGAGTTTATTACGATTCTGTGGGCAATGTTAATGTTACTGTGATCTTAAACCTGTGAGGAAACTACTATTTAAACCTCTCCCCTTCTAGAAAATAAAGGGGTGGTCACTCTATTATTGCAAAAAAATAACAATAAGTCAGATTTTTTTAAATTTAAATTTGTCTTTTTGTCTGTAACATACGCTAATAAATATCATGTATATTTGCATGTACCACTTTGTTACCTATTTCTTTTCTTTCTGCATCCGGGAGTGTTTCAAAATCTTCTTTCAGGAGGCTGCATACTTCCTTCTATGCTTCCAAAGTCAAACGCCTGTATTTATACTCTTTTGTAGTCTTGTCCCACAGAGCTGGCCGTTCATGAACCAGCGTGATCAGTATATAACAATCTATAATGAATTCCGCACTCATCTTGACAATGAACAATGTACCGCACTCAACAAGCGCTATCCGGCCACTGACGGCGAGTTTGCCGGATCGTGTAAAAAGCGCACATGTCACCACATGTCTGAACGTGCACACGGCGCGCCGCTTGCCTGCCGGCTCTACCAGTGCTGCTCACGTCAGCCGGAACTGTAGAAACGTCGTGACGACTCTTGGACAAGCTCTCGTACGAAATAATGGGTCACTACCAAACAGGCAGATCTTCCGGAATGGCGGACGGCGAAAATTCTTGTCGTGGGCAAGCGCCCAAAAGGTAGACATTCTGCCGCTAAGGGCTGTAGAAGTCTTGAAAGGAAAACTTTGCCGTGGAGAAGAGGAATAAATTGCCAAGGGTTCTGGTTGGACGCTAGTTGGCATAGACTGTGTTGAGCTACGTATAAGCAGATCATATTCACTATGTAAAAATTAAGCATGCTGCTGAAACGAGATTACGTGAATTACATAGAAAACGGGAGGATTCTATTTTAATGTTTGTAGTCTGACGTTGATGTACTTTACCCAAGCATGCCTAATTCTCTCATGTAGGGAATAAAATAGCCTTTGTTTTTATATATGTTACTACATGTTGGTATTCTAGTTGAGCACAATAAAAAAAAATTAAAGAAATTATGTGTCAGAATATAATGATTAGAAAGTTAGTACTTAAATATTTCCTGTTTGGGACCATCACTGAGTGTGCGTAATCAGTAATATGGCAATAAATGCATAATGTTGAAGTTAAGTATACATAAAGTATTGTAATATTTCGGATTTTTTTTATAATTTTGCGATTTTTTTTGGGTTCAAGGTCAAAGATCACTAGGGCAAATGTCAGAAACATCCAACATGGCTTACAATATGACGTCCTCAAGTAATATGTAAACAAATTACAAGTAAAAAAAATCACGAGATTGCTGCATACAATAGAATAAGTATTGTTTCTGGCGTGGAGCTGCTATTGGGGGGGGGGGGAGGGTTGTTAAGACGATGTGATTAATTGGAGGAGGTTCAATCTGCTGGACGTGGTGCTGGAGAACCTCCGAAAATGTAAATTATATACATTATTTACAATATTTTTTTAATAATTTTTATAAATCTTATTTTAGTAATACATTTGCAAATAAATAATTCAATTATTTTAAAAATGCATTTTATATAAGTTTTTTTTTGGGAGGGGGGGGGGGGTTCAAATTTAAATGTTACTGTGGTGAAGGTCAAAGGTCAGAGTTAATGCCGTCGACATTTAAACTGGTGGACAAGATGGCCGCCGCGGGACCGGAATGACAGAGCATCAACAGCTCCGGCGTTCCGACGCCAGACGCCGTTGCCTCGAAGTCTCCATAATCATTCTACTGACGTTACCAACCGAGTGCAGTGGAATACACACACTTTGTTTATTTCTTACATGACACTATTTGTTTAAAAAGATGGGATATATATAAAACGTGGCTGAAAGGAAAAAGTAACTAGGACCTCAAAAGTGCTCACTTTACCTCGAACGGTTAGTATAAACTTGGCAGTGTAACAAACAGAATTTATTTTAGGCGTTGTGTGGTTCTGTGGAGATTTTTCGTTAACTGATAACGCATACTTTCCTTTATTTTATACTTCTCTGAGCTAAATGCATATACAATCCACGGCGCGCTTGCAAAAATTTGTTTTTCCTATTAAAAATTTTTTTTAAAGAATAACCTTCGGAATTTAATTTTACATGCTTTTTATTCTACGACGGTAGGCCTACACGTGTAATAAGTTTTAAAAATTAATCTCGGTATGTATTCAATTTATGCGTACAACGAATAATTTTGCTTCGAATTTTTCATTTGCATGTGGATATTGCGAAGATTCACATGGGCTGGTCTACAAGTACAAACTTCATTTATCCAGAAAAAATTTTTTTCGTTCTTGTTATTGTTATAAATAATCACTTACTGTGCTTTTGTAAAATTCAAACCTGTCGAATGGTTTTGTACGAACATATAAACATATTTACGGGTCTCATCGACTGAATTATCTACGACTAAATATTTGTACACGTAACAATGAGAGTAATATGTTGCTGACGTCGTTACTTCCTGGAGTTATATATGTTTTTCCTTCAGCATCATATTAAATTTAATGTTTTTTGTAAATATTTCCGTACGAAACCGGGTGATTTACTGGAATTCACAGCGCGATGTTGTGGTTTTGAATTCTAAACAAGCCATTTGTCCGAATATATCTCCTCACTATATGCCTCAATTTAGTTTTAACAAACGTCTCCCCCCCCCCCCCCCCACCACTCCCACAAAACAAGCACATTTGCACCGGTTATCCCACAGCCTTAAATGCGGTTCGTTAGCAGGTATTAATTGAAATAATTAAATTTACCACACATAAGTGTGGTTGTCGAACGAGAGAACTGAAGTTGGGAAATATTAAGCCCACAAATAAAGCGAAAAATTTTCATTGAACATGTCGGACGGCGATTTTCACCGCACAGGAAACGCCACTTTTATTGGAAAACGTTTACGCTTATCACGCTGCTGATGAAAGGAAACCAGTTCACGATTTTTTTTTAGAAAATAATGCGAGAGCTGTGCGTAATGTGAATAAATGGGAAAGATGGGCAAATTGATGTGTAGCAACGAGCAAAATATTTTTTTTAAGCAGCCGTTGCGGTGTGTTCAAATGTTTCCGCCATCTCTTGTTTCAAATGGCAACATTTCACACATCTCCCATAAAATATACTAATATGTTGTTAAAGATCAGTTCATTAGGTCTCATTGCTGGAAATATTTCAACCTGGAAAAAAATAGCAGAGTAATTTAATAATTTTTACAATCCGCTGTGTATTCTGGAATATATTATTCGTGAAGATTAATTTTATATAATAATATTATTTCTAAACAACTGTGGTGGAATAAACATTATTTTTTAAAATAACGGTGGAGAGTTTTATTGCCTTCCGCGTCAGGTATATAATTGTTAAGCAGGTTTTTAGTAGTAGTCTGGTGTTCCTTATTCGTGTGTTTGAGACGAATTCCGTTATCTACACTACAGAATAATTCAAATAAATCTCCAAATATTACAACTGATGATTTTCACATCAGATATTTCTGGAAAAGACCTCAGCCGGGACAACTGAATAAGTAATTATGAGCTTGCGATATTATTCGCTGCATTCCAGTTTAGATTTCATAAGCCAATAATTTCGAGGCGCATTGTAAGGTTTGCCAAATGGAATTTAATAATATTATTATAAAATGATAATGACAATTCACGAGTACCAGCAATCGGTGCAGAGCAGTGAACTGCATGAAGTGCATGAAAAGATAAAGTGAAGTAATTTTTCTTTGTCACTATACAATTCATAGACCATACCAAATACTCGAAAAAATACATGGCAGCTCTAGATATAAATAGCACTGAAGAGTGTGAGACAAGCTACAATGGCGATCATAGCTGTGCAGTGTGACAATATAGTGTATTTAATAGCGCTTTGTTCAGTCAAGCCAACGTTTTAAATTAAAATTTCTTTATTCAAGATACATTTTTTCAATGTATATAAAGCAGTTTTGATCTTTGAAGGAATAGTGAAATGGAGGATTTAGAATTTTACAGTGTTATATACATATATTTATTTTCTCGTCCATAGGTTGCTTGCATTTTTAAAGTATTTTTTCGTGTTCGGTCCTGTTTTTTTTCCATGAAAGACATCTGCATCGCATTGGCGAATGTCCAAAATTATAAATATTGTCACATAAGCCGTTATCACTTCGCGCTGTGTGAGGGCAGCACTATATAATTGTCTTGCGAAGGTAAAGCTTTCCTTTATTGTGTTCTGATATATTTGGCCATATTCGGGGAAGAATGATATCTAGTCTGTCATAATATGTTTGAATTGAAGAGGACGTGTAACGTTGTCGCGGTATAATAGGACATCCTAACCACCACTGCAAAAATTTCTATTCCAAAAAAGATCACGTGTTTGATTGTGAAAATAGTATTTCGGTAATGAGAAACAAGAGCAGATTACAAAAAAAAAAAAAAACAGTAACACAACACGTTCCAGAGTAATTTACGATAACTGTCAATCGAATCTGACGTCACGGCGTAGTGTCACAGACTAAAAATGGGGAGGGCGGATTTATCGTCTTCTTCGTATGTACCCAACATTGATCTACCTCAAAGAAACGCACACGTCAATGTCGCGTGGTCAAAAGTGATGAACGCGTTTCTTTATATTTTAATTTTCAAAATACAAGCGTTCGTATATGAATAAAATACTTCTAACGATTTGAATGTAACTAAGCCACATTGCAAATGGTTAGAGGAAGTGTACAAACATCTCAAAGGACTTGTTTGCGCAACGAGATTTATAACATCAGATCTCACCTGAGTCGTTTATGATAGTCGTATTGGCAGAAAAGCAGTAAGTTCGATGTTGGGACGAGGAAAGAGGTTTTGCGCAGGTAGAGGGGTCACTCTACCCCATATCAACTACACAGTTGGACCAGGAGCTACGTGCAGGTCTCTGAACTGGCGTGCTGTGTTCTCGTCTTGTTGCGTGCACCTATGTAACTTTAAGTGGCGACCCAATAATTTTATTTGTAGAAATTCTGTTGTCATGTTCAACACAAGTTCCTGTTGTAGCTTCGCTCGTGTCACGGCAGTATGTTTCAAGATATAGCAGCCCGGAAAAACAATTTTTTTGAGATTTTGCGGGGCTTTAAAATAATATTTATAACATGCGTTATATATTTGAAGTACCATTACATCATCATCTTTGCTGTACTTTTTTCCTAGGTAAACATAGTGGTAACACTTTTAATAAGGTCGTTACAAATTTCGTATTTTAGACATGCTGTACGCAGTTGAACTGCCAGGTAGACGAGCCCCTTAATGTGTTTGCTATTTCGAAAATTGGGAATTTGTCTTTTTTTCCATTTTCAGATTTTTTATTAACTTAGTATTAGTACATTTTGTTTAGTGTTTTGTTACTGATTGAGTTGATGAATTTAGTATTCTTGGGGCGAAATTAATAAAAAATACATTCATGTTATTAGTACTATCCGTGGAATTAGAAAATAGCGATTGACTAATGATTTTGTATTGTTATGCTACACGTCATCTGATTTTCTTATGAAATATAGTTCTTAATTTCCACAAAGTGGTTTTAAAGACTATAACTGGCATTCAACTATTTGATGTTTTTCATATACTAAATACATTAACATATTGTGATCTTTCTACCACAGTAGGTAAAATGCTTTAAAACATAGGTTTCTGAGCATTGTCCAAAAATTATGCCACTTTATATTGATTTCACTATTGCTTGATCAAAACAGCCAGTTGGAAAACTACCATTGTAAAATCAGTAAGCAGCGATCATCTTCACCAATATGTTTGAACATGAACAACGGACGAAGTTCTCTAATGGAGAAAAAAATTCAGTCGATAACATTGCTATCCTTTTAAGTGTAAACTATCTCTCTACCATGCGCTCATGTAACAAGTGTTTGGAAATAACACAATCAAGAAGTGATATTACCGCGCGATTGATTTTTTATTGCGATTAACGTCTCCGATCAAAATGTTTGTCGACTTGTGTAGCGTTGCTGCGGCACAGAATGCTACACCCACCGACGCTCGACAGAACGTAGAGAGAAACAGAGAAGAAGCGAGACAGACTGTTAGAAGATTACCTCATAAAAGTTCTCTCTCGATGGATAAAAGCGTGTCCACTGGCCACGGGAGAGAGGCATGTCTTTCACCTCATATGGGCTTGGAGTGGTGAATTGGGGACTTCGGCGCTGCTTAGACAGTAAAAGAAAACATTATCGACATGTTTGTTTTTATGTGCAGTTCTTTCCCTCTGCGCCCTTCCCTTCTTTTTCGCACATTCCAGCTCCTTCGTATATTCCTACCCGACTTTTACCTCGTCCATCTCTAGTCTAAGATGTCACATGAGAATAGTTTAGTGGGGGAAAATCCTGTAACATCGTCACGTAACAAGCCACCGTTGATTTCCGTCTATTAACAATTTTGCTAATCATTCTGAAATGTTATAAAGATGGAAGAGAAAGCGACTGGTTAGAACCTTTATGTAATACAACAATATTAATAAATACCAGATTACTAATTTAAAATTTATTTTTTAAGTGCTAATCAACCAGATAGCTCATCTCTCACAGAACAGACTTCTATTTTTTTTTCTATTTAACTCTTTGAAATTCATGAACTCTAAATGAACTGTTAATTTTTTCTTCAATTCACGCGTGTGTATGTTCAAGCGAAAAAGAAGTCACTGAAATTTTGCGAATTGCGTTGTGTTAATTAAAACTCAAGTCTAGTCTTCTCACAGTATTGTTACCAAATTTACGCTATTGGTAAATAAAATGCTATTTATTTATTTAATTACTTTTCTTTTTGCAAGTCCAAACCAAACGCTGAAAAAAAGGTAAAAATGCAGGAAATTTTTCAAGTGATGAAGACTTCCTTTTTTAGCGTTTTTTTTTTCTCTCTCTCATAGGCGAATGAAGGTATTGATTTTTCCACACCACTGCAAGTGTGGAAACACTTCTCATTTGAATTTCGTCAGATATTGTAAAGTAACATTTTTTTTTTTTACGAATATTCCCAGTACACCAAAAAATGTACCGTTTGGAATGCACCAGATTTTCTGTAGTAACGCAGATGACGTAGATATGATCCAACTCGCGGACACGCAGAAGCAAATCGCAAGAAATCATTTTTTGCATTTCATGTGAAAATTTTATGAATGTTTGCTACCCTGCTATGGACGCACACAATATTGCACGGCTTAGTCCAAGAGTGCACTACAAAAAATAGCCACTGCTTTATAAAACTGGAATCACGTAGTTCTGTTCTGTAGACTAGAATGTTGAAAAAATTCAACAGATTAACGTATAGACGGAAAAGTGGACACACGCATTTAAAGTAATTTTTAATGATAGAAAAAAATATTAACAGTGATCTCCAACGATGCAGTATGAGTTTTTACAGCCAGAAAGACATAGAATATAATCGCCTTTACCTTTGTTTTGGATTACAAAAATTTGCAATGACTATTAAAAATTTACTATATCATATCTTGGCAAATATTCAGTGGCGATAACATAAGCTTCTCTACAAAACTGTTTGTTACCGTTTACAATAAAAGAGTATGTTTTTTATCCATTACCTCGTAATATTTACAAAACATTTTTTTGCCAACGCCTTAAAATATTTTCCAGGGTACAGAATATATATATTTTTTTTTAAAGCCCAGAAAAAGGTAATCCGAATATAGATGTGTACGGTAACTACAAATAAGTGACCCGTATGTTCGCGTAAAATAATTTGACACGCCTTCTGCGCCATCCAGTTCCTCGTAACTTCTACGCGGAGGTCTCCAAGACTGAAAAGGCGTGCGCTTATTGAAAATCTTATTTCTGCTTTTTGCTCTTTTGTGGGCGAGAGTAAGGGGAAATCCCCAGAAAAGTGAAAATTTAAAAAAGTTTTTACAAACGCCGCGCGGACTAACTTCTTTCAATTTCGGTCGCTCTCGGATATTCAATGGAATGAAAATAAAGTGAGTGTTCATCCCGGGTCGCGCTCTTTGATGCGACCGGTTACAAGAAATTCCACGTAAAGAACTTATGATATTAAAACTTGTAAATTAAACAGCCATTGATTATTTACATCCTATGAGTTCAGTAACGTGCGCTGTTTCAAAACTGAAATTACTGATTCTTGGAAATGTACTGTGATTCCCCATCTGTTTAATTATAATGTCTACCGACAGTATAAACAATTATATGATGTTGTTATAATGTATTGGAACTTTCATCAAGAGATTGCATTGAAATAAGCTAGGTAATTGTAATTATTGCAATAGTAATCAATTAAAAACACTCATATGTAAACTGCAAATATTTTACCTTCAAACTATTTGGAGTGAAATAATTTCATGTTCTCTATCGAATATCCAAATCAAATTTTGTATGGATAAAAAACGTGAATTAAGCATGTGGTTGTATTAAAGATTAGTGTAAATTCCTTGTATAATTTGATAGTGGTATTATAAAGACTTATTGTCTTTTAAATAATGGAAGGCGACGTCAGTATATTACAACCATATACGTCAATAATAATTGATAAGATTATTGCGGAAACAGTGATTGAGTTAATTTTTATAATGGTTTATATCACTATTGGTTAAAAAGCCGGTGAACTGTGGACGCCAGCTTTAATGCCTGTATTTTGTAAGCTTTATATTTTATTGACTGCACAGAATCTTTAATTTAATTCTGTTTATAGTAAATATGTCTCTACGTTTATATATTTTCAACAAGAAGGACGATGCCGCATATGGCGCCGAGCATTTAATAATGAGCAGAGAAATACCTGTTTATATTTTCTAAACAAAAATTGTCTGTTAGTAACTTGTACAATATAAAAGTTGTTTAAAATTACGTTCATTTAAACTCCGAGAAAACCAAACACCCAAAAAGAAATAATTAGAATAGACATTAAATTTACAGTTTTTTGCTGCTAAAATGTAGTACATATTCCAGTTACAATCAAAATGGCATTTATATTTGTCTGGCAGTGTTGTAAAAAAAAGCTAGCTCTTCTTACATTCTTTTTGGTGTTTGCAAAATAGCAGATATATATAAAAGATAATTTATAATTTTTAAATAAAATTATAATATTCCTTCAAAAGCACAGCTTCATAAACATTTTGGTAGTACTTTAGTTTTGCTGGGGAGAACTTAAATTATAATCACAACTTCTATATAAACTGTAAAAACACATGTTATATTTCTAAGCTACTAAAAGCCCACCCTAAATACTTCAACTTATTTTTTCCATTACGTTCACATTAGTCTGATGTTAACAAGATGTAGTTTTTATTATGTTTTGATGTTTCAAATTGTTCACTGAACGGTAACACAATTTCATCCTTCAATGGGTAATCTTAATAAAGTGCTGTAGGTGTTCGCTAGTCTTACCTCCCTATTTTACAATTATGTTTTTGCAAGCTTGAGAGTTTCTACATATTTCCACACCATAAGAAACTGATCTTAAAAAGTTACCTTTTTTTGTATTCTGTACAATAATGTTAATGATACATGACAAATCGTTGCACACTGAGTGTACACATTGGTAAAATAGAAAACTACTATTCTGACCGGATAATATTTAAAAAATCGTTAACTGCATAAAAACGACAGCCTTTTGAAAATAAATATTTTCAGAAAATACTAATAATCGAATCTTTTTGAACATATGTACGTTCCAAAGGCAGCATATTTCCTATTTTACTACGGTAGGGCCTATATAAATACAAATTGTGTAAATATACAATATCTGAAGTGTTGAAAATCCGATTGATTTAAATTTTATCTTGAGTGATATTTGTACACAAATTTCGTTAAAAATAATCAAATTTGTTTATATACAAATCAAATAATGTAACGACTATTTTTAAATGTTAAAACTTATCACATAACTTCAACTAATAACAATTTTTGTACATCGTCATAAACTTTCTTAAAAAGGCAAAAGTTTTAAATTGTCAATATTGTCGCAAATAATATCCTCGGGGTAAATATATTTTCTGTAACGGAATATTGTCTCAGAATTATTACTACGGATTTTTTTGTTCGTGCACATCAAGTAAACAAAAAATAGTTGTTGATTTTTTTTTTTTTTGCATTTTGAACTAACTTTAAACCATTTTATGAGACATAAAACTATTAAAAATGGTTTTAAAAAATTCTGCGATCTAATGTAGTTTACTGAATAAATTATGAATTAAAAAAAATTTGCTTTAAATATTTTTAATTTCCTGAAAGACCTATGGCAATGTTGAGCTCAATTTATAAATGAATCAATTTTTAGTTTTGCAAAAATAATAGATTTATTCTGACATTACTCTTAGATCAGCCCTACGGATTGCCATATCAGAAGATAACGCATTTTCATCTTGCCTAAGGATAAGGTAAGAATACTTCCTTGCTGTACATTGTTGTTATAATTATTCACGTTGCATAATGCTGGAATCACAATACCCCGAGGTAACCGACACGTCATGCTGACAAAATCACAGGCCAGATAGCCCAAAAAAAGTAGGTTTTATTTTCACTTTCCGTCATATAGTCTGTATTTCCATCCTGTAGCAAAAAATAAACTAACTTGATGTCAAAATACCGTTCCAATCTGTTTTAAATTTTTTCTCTCCTAAATTCAAATACTGTCAAGAAAAATAGTCATTCATATCGTCGTGAGTTTTAAAAAGTAAATATTGGATACCGTAAGCATAACATGTATTATTAGGATTTTGCAACAGCCAACTTAACACACTAGTCCGGCAGATTTCGTCGTGGCATTGTGAACACTGAGTAAAATATAATATGAAATTCCGTTGAGCTTTGACGTTGTGTCGTTCTGTCTTGTCGTGTTTGTCGGGCTATCGTGACGCCAGCTTAACACAAACTGCCGAGTCGTCGTCCTAGAATTTTTTTTCCGTTCAAAATCTGGCAATGCGTAAAAAAATTCCAAACACTTAAAAAAATAAGTACGGGCTTCCGCCCAGTGGTTGCCTAGCTATTCATACATTTGCCCATGCATATGGTAACAGGGTGCTCGCATTGTGCCGGCGCGGCGGGGAGCAGATGCACGCAGCCAGCGCGGCGCGCCTGTATTGCAGGGTAGCGTGTGGCAAGGGGTGGCTGTATTGCGGGAAAGCGGGGCTGCAAGGGGCAAGCTGTATTGCGGGCTAATGTGGTTGCCAGGCGCACTGGTGCGGGAGGGGACCGCTGCACGTAGAGCTACGCATATGAAAAAAAAAAATCCTTTTTGCTGTCACATCACCGCCGACCACAGTTATCGCACGAGCGGGCCGCCGTCGGGAATTTGTGCTGGCGCGCAGAGCGACCGAGAGAACGCCATCGCGAATACTGTCAACGACAAGTGGGACGAAGTGGACATTAAACCGGGGCGTTTATAGAAAGATGTGAGAGATTTCACCAGCCAACCTAGCCGAACGGAATGACGTCGGACCAAGCGCCGTTTCCCGATTCCAGCCTATTTCAATGGTCAATAACTTCTGTCACGTCGGCTGATGTTCCGGCATTACTGCCGAGCCCTTATGGTCACTGGCAGTAAATTCAACAAGCACCGTACACAAGGATACAATTATTACTGAGAACAAGAAATTAATTTTATTGTAG
Organism: Dryococelus australis; assembly: GCA_029891345.1. Classification (NCBI taxonomy): domain Eukaryota; kingdom Metazoa; phylum Arthropoda; class Insecta; order Phasmatodea; family Phasmatidae; genus Dryococelus; species Dryococelus australis. The sequence continues at coordinate 60,876,225 of CM056995.1, forward strand.
CTCTAAAGGTTATGGAATGGCAACAATATGAGATATTGACAGATGACGTAGGTTTATATATACATATAGTCCATTACCGACTGGAAGCGACTTGTGAAAATCAACTTTTGAAAAAAACACTCTAGGAATAACATGTTAACCTGTTTTTTTTTCACTAACCTGTATTCCACAAATATATAACACCGTGGTTAGCTTTAGAGAACTGTATTTTTGAATAAATGAAACTTTACCGTGGTATCTTCTATAAATAGTAATATTTATTTATTTTTAACATGAATTAACAACAGCGAGAGCAGCGACGTGTTGGCAACGACCGGTAATAAATAGTTCACAGTTAAAATATTATTTTAATTTAGTTTTCTGTATACTATTTGTAAATTAAACTGTGCCTATTGAAATGTATAAATATTTAGGTAGCCCCGATGGCAACATATCTCATTTGTACAGTTTATAATAACAGAGAAAAATATCTTGAGAAGGCCGTAATGGTACGTTGTTGTTTTATCGAGCGAGAAAGCAACTGACACCAACTATCTGCTGGGCGAGGCTTGTCACTCACTCTTTTTTTTTTTTTTTTTTTTTTTGTATTTTTCACACTTGGGAAGTTTCACTTCGCTAGTAAGCAAAAATTATTCATGTTTTCAATTGTAGCATATTTCATACTTATGACGGCCAAATAATGATTTTTCAATTTGTAATTTACAACTGAAAATAAATTTTAATGTTTGAATACATATTTTAATATATTTAGATATGATGGCGGGACAGTTACCAAGTGAAGTTGGCAGACGTGGCGAGCCATGACATGGCGTGTTGCTTTTTGCCAAACGAAGAACAAATTATTCTTACTTCGAAAAATACTTCAAATTACCACATCACGTTTGTAGACGTTGTGTTTCTTAAACCTACCTAGGCAAGTTACGATGTTGTGATAAATCTGTGTTTCCACGGCAGTAATAAATATACTGTAACGTGTGTTTCGTTAATCATTGCGTCTGTGAAATGGCGTGCCTTTGTGTATAGTGGTCGATATGCTGGCCCTGTGTGTGCGTGATTTCTAATTTTTGGTTAGCACTATTTATACGTTTTAACTGAGAACTGTTTTTTATGACGAAGTTAATTATTTACATCCGCGTCTGTTTATTTATCACAACGCTGTACCCTTGCCCTAAGGGGTTTGAAATACAGTCGTGTAACGTAATTTGCCACAATTTCAGAAGAAAAATACTAAGCCAAACCCGATAAATTTCATTAAACCTAATAAACAGCAAGTAGCAATACATAGAAAAATGAGCGGAATAAAGTTACTGTAGGCTCATTTGTGTGAATGTTCACCGCTATCTGGTAAATTTGTACGACAAAAATGAACAACACGAATTGCGTGCTTGAATTTAATGTGCATTTATCGTTTGACTGGTTGTTCCTTCGTTTTAATATTTATTTCAACTGAGGTCATCCTTTTAAATAAATAATCCATAATATATCAATAACAAAATGATAATTAGTACAGTCCTTTACCTCGCAGTTGTAACAGTGTTAACCACAGTCATGGCAAAATACTAAAGTGCACTACATCTATGGTGCTATGTCGTAGTAAACAAATATGTGAATGTAAAATAACGGTAAGAACTGTCTTCAATTCAGGCATTTTTAAAACGTCGTAAACCTGACCTAAATAATGTTAGAGGTCTAAACTGTGAATATTCGTACGGAATGGTTTTTGGAATATGACAGAATTCTTTGAAAAGATGTAAACAGTAAACAACACATTTTACAGGTATAAAAGTAGAAATCACATTTCAAAGTTTATGTTTAGGTGTATCGAACGTATACGAACACTTGTACTCACCCAATGGGATGTAAACATTGATTTTGACAGATGCTAGATGAAGTAATTTGGGAATGTTTATTTTAATTTGGCAGACGGATACGAAACGGGCCTGCGGGTAAATATTTAGCAGGGCTCCGAGAAAGTTACTTCCTATGGGGAATGGACTATATATATAAAGTTATTTAAAGTGTTGAAGAGGATATTAAAATTAAAATTATGAGTCGTCGTAAAGTTTCTACAAAAATGAGAATTAAAAATAATTTCAAATCTTAATTTATGCCGCATTGAGGTGCGTATGCTGTTATGATCTACGATTTCTGGGCAATTTGAGAAATGATTTCATTTCCGAATTCGTTTGCATTTTATCATATGGATATGACTGTCTACTGTTCCAAAAACCATTAAATTAGTACAAGACAGAAATATTTGCAGTTTTGTAATGCTGATCAATTACTGTTGAGCGCTAGCGAACAGTCTGTAATCTCAGCACAGTATGGCATCAACGCGAGGTTACGAAAATCGTTTACAGCTGAAGATACATCGAATTTCTTGGATTGTGTATATGGGAGTATGTTGTAAGTTCTGTAGTAGTCATTATGATTTGCATTTACGCATAATGTAAATGGGTATTCATTTTTTTTCTGAAGAACATATATTTTATTCATCAAGCGGTTAATATGTTTATATAGGCTATTCACGGTAAAAAAAAGCACTTCTACAAGCCCTGATCAAGATCTAGTTTTATGCACGTTGTGTATTCTTCCGTCTTATGTTAAGATTAAAATTTTTATCGGCTTCATTACTTTATTCATGCACCGGTAAAGAGAAACTGCGAAATTATGAGAAAAGTAAATATATATATTTTTAAATCTGCTCATTTGTACCCTTCAATTCATTAAAAACAACAGAAGGCGAAATAAATCATTTAAATCATCAGAAATGGTTACCTAACACTTTATTCGACGTTAAGATACGGAACTACTTTCCATCCATCATTACCAACTTTACTGGGCACATATCACTCAGAGCGCCCATTAAAATATCTGCAGTTAAGAGCAGTGACTTTTTTCTAAGTTTGATTTCAAAAGTGCTCGCTTAATCGCGAACAGCCTTCAACTACCTGAATGAGGTTTTTTATATTGTTGATGTGTTTGGCAATTTTTCACCTCTACTGTAGTCATGCTGTCTTTAAACATGCGTGTATGTGGCAGCGTGCACAAATACAAGTATTCGGGCTGTTTGGACGCAGTTAAACTCGTACATAGTTCAGTGAAATATTTTCAAGAACGTGCTGTGTTCCTCCTTGGCAGGCATTGCGCGTCCTTCATCTACAAATAATGATTGACACTGACGTCGTCCTACTGTTGTGTATATTCACTGCATGCCATTGAAAGGGGTGCCATTCAAATGGGGCCGAGACATGTCACGATGTCCTCATACCCATTTGACTGGTGCCCCTTTCAACTACGATACTGTGCCTCTCTATACACGCCCGTGTATTCTATATCAGCTAAGCTTCTACAGTATTCTCTTGTTTTGTACTTAAGACTGACGTAGACGTATTTAAATAAATAATTTAGACGAGCAATAAATAGATAAATATTTTAGCTTGGTGCGACGTCACACTACAGCGTGTTATAAATACATTTTCTTCGACCTTAAACAGAACTATGCTATAAAACTCAAGACTACGTTTTCTGACACTGTCAGCAGAACTGTAAATTCGAAGTATAATAGTTACTGTTAATATAATAAAAATACTTTAATTCAAAAATGTACTATTGTAGCTTATAAAAATGCCAAGTTTACCACCAAATAGCAATGCACATTTTTGTTCGTATTACGGTCAGTGGAAGGCTTGCATTAACTACGGATCAAGTTCGTTTCCGAAAAATGGAGAAGAAATGCAAATTTAATGGCAGCATGAAAGATTTAACTTATCAGACGGTAAAAGCATGGACACGAAGACGAATATACAATCACTGAGCAGGTATTTAGTCAGAACATCAGTATACGTGCTTTTCACTTATATTTTGTCATTCGTAGTAAAAGTATGGACACGAAGACGAATATACAATCACCGACCAGGTATTTAGTCAGAATACCAGTATACGTGTTTTTCACTTAGATTTTGTCATTCGTAGTAAAAGTATGGACACGAAGACGAATATACAGTCACTGACCAGGTATTTAGTCAGAACACCAGTATATGTGTTTTTCACTTAGATTTTGTCATTCGTAGTAAAAGTATGGACACGAAGACGAATATACAATCACTGACCAGGTATTTAGTCAGAATACCAGTATACGTGTTTTTCACTTAGATTTTGTCATTCGTAGTAAAAGTATGGACACGAAGACGAATATACAATCACTGACCAGGTATTTAGTCAGAATACCAGTATATGTGTTTTTCACTTAGATTTTGTCATTCGTAGTAAAAGGATGGACACGAAGACGAATATACAATCACTGACCAGGTATTTAGTCAGAACACCAGTATACGTGTTTTTCACTTAGATTTTGTCATTCGTAGTAAAAGTATGGACACGAAGACGAATATACAATCACTGACCAAGTATTTAGTCAGAACACCAGTATACGTGTTTTTCACTTATATTTTGTCATTCGTAGTAAAAGTATGGACACGAAGACGAATATACAATCACTGACCAGGTATTTAGTCAGAACACCAGTATACGTGTTTTTCGCTTAGATTTTGTCATTGGTAGTAAGAGTTTTGTTGTTTCATGGAGCACTTTATTCAATAATACACGACAGTCAGGTAACTAAAGACTGAAGCAAATACGAAGTGCAGGTTTTGCCCATGAACTAAAATGTAATAATGAATTAAATTAAATTTATCTGTAGATGGAACAATGCAGGTGTAACTAACATAGCCATATAAAGTTTAAAAGTTTATTAATTAAAACTTAAAAGACAATTTGTTTTTTTTTTTAAGGAATGCCCATGAAATGAAGGTATGTGACTTGTGAAGTTGGCCGTCCTTTTGTTATCACTTGAGTTGAGAAAAAATTTCTGCAGCTGCAATAGTTTTCTCAAATAGTCTCCGGAAAATTTTTTATGTAAATTGAGATTAGTGTTTCGTTTCATTTCTAGTATTACTGACAACGATTACTATCATCCTACTCATCACTTTAGAAGTAAAATAAATACGAAATGCTTGCAATTTTTATAGTCGTGTATAGAGACTTGTTAATTTCATAGTATTACTGTTTATTTTCTCAGATTAAAGACTGTGAACGTGCAATATAAAATGTGAGAAAAAATCAGCAATAAAATAGGCATTAGAATTTTTTCTTTCTAAAATAATGCCAGTATTAATGGTTTCGAACCTCTGACAGAATCTAGTTTATAGAAAGCCATTTTTAACCAGGTCAGTAACGTGCCCGCAATCGTACAAATGGATGAATCTCACGAAGTTACTAAAGTCTGTTAACGATTAAATGAGTACTTTTGAAATCAACTTTTGAAAAATGCCATTGCCCCTATCTGCATAAGTTTGAACGGGCACATTAAGTGGCATGCGGCCAGTAATGTTGGTAACAACGGAGGGAAAATAGAACCGTATCTTGACGTTGATTTAGAAGTGTTAGGTAAACATTTGTAAATGTTCAAATTATTTACTTTCGAAGACATTTAAATGATTCACTTCGTACAATATTTACACAGTTTTAATAGGCGAGATAGCCAGACATATAAAACCCTTTTCCGGGAATGATGGGTAGGAAAACGTAGTATTTATTTCATGCAAAGAAATCAATAATTATACTGTATTTGTGCATAATTCTGTAGGCCAGTGTGTGTGGCACAATTTCTCACTCTATGCATAACTATTTCTCTATTTTTAAATTAAAACGTAGGTTTTTTAGATGGAGCGACACATTTGACGCTCGCTCTGTGTGGAACAGAACATTCTGCCAATGCGTTTAAAAAAACCGTTAAAGCACACAATAAATTATAAAAGCAAGGGTTTGTAGTTTTTTAAATATATAATAAATAACATTAAAACAAATTTCGCTCATACACAATTTATCGCAGACATAAAATAAATGCTAAGCAACTGATCATTGCCTGAACTTCAACGTCTAGTTTTCCAAACATTAACATAAAAGTAGGATTTAAAAAAACATAAATCATACGAAAAAAACTAAAATATCAATTATTCCACGTTATTAGCATTATTTTAAATCACAAAACAAACATTTATTCTAAATTATTATACCGTTTACGTCACAGTGCTTCCGTGCAAAGTATACGAAAGTCACTAAAATTACAAGGAAAATTCTAATACATAAATAAATATAAAATAAATACAGAAATAATAAAAATCTACTCCCAACAGAAATCAGATGTTGTACTTCTCAATTTTACCTGGCTAAATTACTGACGTGTTAATTATTTCATTCATGTATTCACAATTTCCTATATATTACGCAGACGAATATTTGTAATCTAGAATTTTAACAATCCAATACGGACAGTATTTTTCAAGAATACATATATATTTATTTGTGCACGGTTTTACTCGTCTGGATATTGAATCGTTGAAACCAACAAAGATCTGGACAACGCGAGAGGAATTCAGGTAAATAGTGACTCTATACTAACATTGTTCCGAAAAAAAAAAAAAAAAATTATTTGCAGCAAAAATTAAAGTACAGGAATGTGATTCGTTGAGTTTCTTTTTCTTTTCACTTCCGTGCACTTCCACAGAAATTCCAAAGCAATATTCTCAAGCATACGAAGGGGCCGCGGTGTCTTGGCGGCTATAACGCTCGTCTTCTACCAAGGCGAACTGGGTTAGATTCCCAGTGAGGTTGTGCCTTTGATTTACGCACGTGGGAATGGTGTCGGACGATGCTGCTGGTCTGCGGGTTTTCCCGGGGATCTTCCGTTTCTCCCGCCTTTCCTTTCCACCGCCGCTCCATTTTCACCTCACTCCACTCTCACCGGCTCTAAAACCTGGGTTTAAAGAGCCGCCTGGACGTTTCCACTCCGCTTCACTCAAGCTTAAGAGGACTCTGTACTGAAACATTTTCTGTGAAATCATTGTTTGCGCGAATACACGTTTGTCTGCAAATATATGTTCTGGAAATACGACTTTCGTCAGAAAAGGTAACAAATACTTATCTGTGTTATTAAACTTTTTCTTTTATCATATTAAGCGTATTCATGTACGAAAAAAATTAGTGAAAATGATCAAATATAGCATTTTTAAAGCTTCCTTATGCAGTTCTTCTAAACGGCAATAGAGAACTACAATTATAAGATCGTAGTTTAATCTGTGGGCTTTTATCGCGTGTAATAAAGTCCTACTGTTACAGCTATAATTTGCACAGTACAGCATTTTGACGGAAACATTGTACGCCTTGCGCGTAGGAGCGATGATGCACAAGGGGTGCGTGTTTTTTTCGCCCGTATGGCTCCTTCGCTTCTTAACCTTGAACGCGAAGCTACATATACCCCTTAAGGGTGAACATTAGTAAGCAGTAAATTGCTTTTAAGAAGCATTTTGCAACTTTGATGTTGAACAGACATGCTTTTATTGTGTATGTACGTACATGGATAAGTGTTTTCAGTGCTGTCGCCAATGACTGAATCTTTGTATTATTATTTTACTTGCTGTTTTTTCTCAGAGAACTATTTCTTAAAACTCGAATTTGGAAAAATATACTGATGTAGGGCTATTCAATTGATCGGTTATTCTCTCTGTGGTATGCGTTAAAATGACCTAGCCCTTGTTTATAAATATATTCTCAACGCATGACATGAACTCAGCCTTTATCCACTCCTTCAGAAAATTTTCTCAAATTTAACGCTCGAAAGCATACCTGTGTAATGAAACCACGAATAATATTGTTCTGCGAGCATTCATGGCTGTATTCCTACATTTTTTCAGGAAAGTGTCAAATGCTTAGTCAAGTTCGCTACTTTGTATAGTAAAGACACTGAACGTTTATATATTTTCAGATATGTGGTAAATTTTATAGACTTTATACATTTCAGAAGTTTCCATGTGGAAGATTACCGAAAATGTTCGTACGTAGAGGTTCCTAAACCACTATATCCGCAAGGTTCTATCGTCTTCTATGCTTTAGTATAGTTGTGTGGTTTACAAATGAATACGGCAACCATGGCAAACAAGCGTCACACAGTAATGTATGTTTAAGGAGCTACTCAAAATTATATAATTTGACAATGCACACAGAATATTGGTTGTTAAAGTCGTTTCTTCACACATGTGGCAATTTTCAAAAATACAAGTAACTTATAGTGCCTATACTATATATAGTAAAGAATTATTTTAATTGAATACAAGAAGTGAATGTTTTGTATGAAATAATTCGCAAAGTATTATTCCAGATTCACTAACTAGCCAGTTCTTATTAGCATTCTCAATAGATATGTCCAATGCCACTAAATTTTGTTTTTAAAATATGACTTGTGTTCAATGCAGACAGTAGTAGATAGTTATTTACTAAATTAAAATAATACTATATTATCCGAATTAATTTTAAAATGTCTGTAAATCTAAATAGTTAAGTATATATTTCATTAACTATAAATTGTATAATCATGCATGGTCTCTTTTAATCTCTTTCCGTGCAAATTGAGTTTTAATTTTATGTGTTTCAAAAGAAGACATTTTGAGTTTGAAAAGTACTTACGAATTTCTTATAACAACTGACATATTATACCCTATGGAAATGGCTTCAGTAGATCCATGGCAGAAGTGTGTTAGCAGCAAACAATAGCATTGTCCAGGGAGAGGTAATGTTCGTATTGGTGCACTCTGACAGTACCGACCACAATTTCAACTTTTCTGCTTCATGTCAGACGTGAACGAGTACACTTGGGATAAGTTGGAAATATTTCGCGACCAGACGTAATTCAAACACCTGTAACTTTGTTCAAAGTTTCCGACAGAGCTACTTCGTTTCTCACACGTTTCTAACTGTTCGTAAGCAATCCACGGGAGTGCGTTCCCGCTGTAATCGAATTTTGAAAGGCTCGAGTAAAATGGCAAGAACCCACCCATTTCCACAGTAGGAAAAATCAAGAAATAACCTCCTTCTATCTACACAGCGTGCTGGAAACAATCCCGCTGTCTAATTTCATAAAATCCACTGACTTTAGTAATGTTTGGTTAACAAAGCGGTATGTAAGTTTTTTTTTTTTTTTTTTACTCTTATTAACCCTTTGATTCCTTTCGCGTACGATTACCTACATCTTGCTGATAAAGTTTTGGGTTTGACCTACCGAGTGAGGTGGCGCAGTGGTAACTCACTGGACTCGCATTCGGGAGGACCCGGGTTCGATTCCCGATCCGGCCATCCAAATTTCCGACATCACTTTAGGTGAATAATGGCTTCGCTCCATAGCAAAGGCCATAGCTGTTTTCTTCTCAATCCTCCCCCAAATCCCTCTTACTTGTGCGACTTGCACCCTCTCTAATGACCTCGCTGTCGACGAGACTTTTAATTAATCACCTACCTGTATTTTACCTCTACACTACACTGCGATATATTCTCTGGGGGTAGGTTATTCGTAAACCGTGCTACTTCTCTACGTTATCACTGTTCGCATCGCTGATCACCGAACACAGGGTACATTTAATTGTGATAACGATACAAGTGTTTTCCAATCTATGGGCAGCACGCATTAAAAAAATCTCTTTATTTGTAGCATCAGAAACCATAAATTAACGTGGGAATGAAAGGGTTAATATTTTTTTTGCCATGAAGTGTTATAAATATTGAGAATTCTTGTAAGTATACTTATGTTTTGACGTTATCAGCTGCTTTACTGTGGTTATTCTTCAGGATCATTATATTATTAATAATTTCCGTCAGTGTGTTAATCTGCGTCGCACTGATAACGTTGGCAATGATGGATGGTAGCGCATTTGTTTGTTGTTGTAATACAAGCTCGTAAGTAACCGAAAATTTTAATCAGAAATTAATTATTTTTAGTGAGTCTATTAAAACATTTTCCCATGAATACACTGAAATGCAAAGTGTCAAATTTCCCATCGTGGTTAGTTCTTTTTAGAATGTCGATCTCGTCAAAACACTTCGTTATGATACTTGTATATGTTTATAAATGTAACCGTAAACACAAATTTATCATATCGTTATGTTACGTATTTTTTTTTAGCAATGCAAGTAAAAACTGTAATTACTGTCTTTATCGTAGATAAATATTGTCAAAAAATGATTACTCGTCATAGGGAATTTACTGAATTCTCTCGCTAGTATAGATGAAACCCGTATGTATTCGAAGTGTTTTAAATTTTTATAATACTGTAATGATTATAATTTATTGTTAAGATTCGTTAAATATATTGCGAAATACCAATATTATTTCATTGCCTCACCCGAGAACAGAGATAAAACACTGCACGCATTTTAATCACTTTGTATTTTTAACTTCTGAATCATTATCTTTTAAATATCATAAATTCTTTTCCTGTCCATTTTAATAGTCTTCCATTTTAAGAAATTTAGAAATATTGGGAATTTTTTATGTTTTCTATGAGCTTATGTTAAATCATAGTTATTATTTCTTGCCTCTATACCATTTCATATTTTATAGCGGTAACATGCTACTGTCATGTTCTCAATAGTTATATTATCCTCTTTCAATTGTTAACATAACAGTTGACAGACAAATTAATCACAGCAAAATTAAAATTATTAGTAATTCTGTTTCCTTGGCTTTGTACATCTCGTCTATTCTTGAATCGAGTTCGAAATGTGATCGGATCTGTGGTTGAAGCAATTCGAAATGATTTTCTTACACCGCTTACTTCGGTAATTGTATTACGGCTTCTAGTACGGCACTCAGCAGAAGACATGTTTCACTTCCATTCCTGCTCGTATCACGTCCCGTACAATAACTGATATTAGTTTTACTTCAGTTCTCCTCTTCGCTGAATTCCCCGGAGTTGTCGGGCTCACTCCGCTGTTCCCATTTCACATTCGCTTCGAGAGACAATATCCTCTTCATCCCTTGCGTGAATGTAAGCAAATGTTCTCTTGTTCCTCTTTCAACACAATTTCCTCGTCTCCTACGAGGAACAATGTCTTAGTCTCTCCTGCCAGGTTTCTCAGTGGCATTACATCTACAAAAGAAAAAAATTTCACCCACTGCTCTAAATGTTGATCATAAACTGTAAAATAGATTTAATATCACCATAACATGTAACAGTTATAGCCACGAGCATTTCGCGGATTGAGTTGGCAGCAAGCTAGGTTGGACAGCCCTCTATACACTCGAGACACTATTGTCTTCTTATTGGTTGCTGTGATCAAGTACAGGGCTGTTGAACGCTCACTCACTCTCCTTCTCCCTGCTTAATACTGGCTCACAGTTAAACTGGGCGTGTCTAGGCAACTGTCGTCCAATCACAACAGTAGGAGTAAAGAACAACTTTCTGGAGTCTAGCTCGCCTCCGAATGAATTCGCGAAATACTCGTGGCTCTAGTAATAGTAGAAACTTTTAAATTCCCTACGCAATAATTAATTTGACAGGTCCTTTTATAAAATAATTTTTATGATATTCTCGTTAAATTAAATAATAGGTCATAAATGCATATAACTTTTAATGAAAATATATGGAAAGGTGAAAACGTAACCAATTGAAGTAAAGGAAAACTATGTTAAATGTTGAGAACCAATAAGAAGAGACATGAAAAATTCGCGTTAGTATTTGTGGACAAGTTAAGCTTCAAACACGTGTACCTTTGTAATAAGTTTGGTATTGGACCATTCAGAATGTCCATTCTTTATTTGACACGCCCCGGGTAACTGCGCCAAAAAAAATGAATACTTCAGAGTTGTGTAGTCCAATCACGTGCATTTCTGTCAGAAATGGAGTGACTTCACGGCTACGCAGCAACCAATGGGGAAACGACGCCAGTTCCAGTATATATAACACTGTGAAGTTTAACCTAAAGTCAAATAATAAACCGAATTTTGCAGGCCTCTACCAATAAGTAGGGATAGGAAAATTTCGCGAGTTAAATGGCCTGTATGATATACTCCACAATCCTTTGTTTAGTGGAACCTCAGCTATTTCTTCATTGGCTGTTGCCCCAGTGTTACCCCACATTTAAGAGTGCGGGATTCTCTTCTTGTTCTTTTGCAAGTCGGCTATTGGAGCGGAGTCGTCCAGGCGTTTATAATATAATCTGGTCCAATTGAAAAGGTGACGCCAGTGTACACGCGTTTGGAAACTGCCTTGTCCTAAAATTAATTCGGGAATTTAGCCTATCCCTACCAATATGCTGTTAATAGAGACAGAAGACTTTCGCGTTTTAAACTACCCGTAGGTTAGACTCCACACTCCTATGTAATTTCGATCCCCAACTTTCTATTCATTAGCCGCTGCCCTAGTGTGTAGTCAGTTTTATCTCTGACCAGGCAGTGCGGGATTCGGTGATTACCAGAGCCCCGAGTATTTCGCGAATTCGTTCGGTACCGAGGTTGACTTAAACACTTGTACTTTTCTACTACTACTGTGATATGACCGTAGTTATTTAGACACGCCCCGTTTAACTGTGAACCAGTATTAACCAGGAAGCAGTAGTGTGACTGAGTGTTTAACACTGGTGTACTACGGTCTCACTTGATCGCAGCAACCAATAAGCCAACGATAGTATCTCGAGTGTGTAGAGGACTGTCAAGTCTAGCCTGCTGCCAAATCCATCCGCGAAATAATCGGCGCTCTAGGGATTACATCCTTGCAGGTCTGTTATAGAGTTTATCCGGACGTGTCTAAAAAACCGTGACCCAGTTGCGAACATTAACAGAAATGTGTACGTGTTTGAAGTCTGGCTTGTACTAAAGTGAATTCGCGAAATTTTTCTCTCCCTAGCTATTAACACTGTGAAGACGGTGCATATTTATTGGCATTTAAGAGTGAGATGGACTGAAACATTTTCTGTTAAATAGTTATTTGCGCAAATACGCGTATCTCGGTAAACAAATATTCTGCGAATAGGAATTTCTGTCAAAATAGATAAAAATCAATTATCTATGACATATATATATATATATATATATATATATATATATATATATATATATATATATATATAAGTGTATTCTTGGAGAAGAAACTTCGTGGAAATGGTCAAATATCGAATTTTTAAAACTTGCCTATGCAGTTTTCGTAAGCGGCAAGCGAAAATTACAAACACACGAGCGTAGGTTAATCTGTGGGGTTTCATGGCGTGTAATAAAGTCCCAGTTATACAGATCTAATTTGCACAGTACAGCGTCACGACGGAAAGACTGCATGCCTTGCCCGTAGGAGCGAAGATGCGCTAGAATTGCGTGTCAGCGTCGCCTGTGTCGCTCCCTCGCTTCTTGACCTCGGGCGCGCAGCTCCACCCCACTCTTAAAACACGCTAGAAGTGATATACACGACTTCAGCACAGAGTAAATAAATACACAGAGACGAAAATGCTTAGCGGTTCCTTCGACTTGAGCGTACTCGTTCTCTGATTAGTTGCGCGAGGGCCTAGGAACGGGCCTTGAGTCTAATTGTCTACCGCACCTCGAGAAATGTACCTTATAGGCTGGGCTACGCGCTGGAAAGTATGTTTCCGGGAGCTGATTGGCGAATGGCGTTCCGATATGCTGCAGGCTAGAGACGCCATTTTGATTGCGTGTGCGGCTGGAGTTCGTGGAATAAGCGGCTATTTCACTTCTCTTTGTTAGTATTTACTCAGTGAATACAGGAACACCAACTCTGGCTTCAGTCTTGTTGATTCACACAACATTGACAAACTGACAAGTTTCCCTACTATCTAATTGTCAGCCACTGGATTGGTATGTTGAGTGTTCACCAATCAAAGTGGATTGTTTTTTGTAACATGATACACAGTCCATAGGACTCATAACTATACCTAGAGACATGCAAAATTCGCGTATGCCTATTATTCGGCACAAGGCTAAACATCACAGTCCTTTCTGTACTAGAACGGGCGTTTTAACATTGGCTGCTGCATAGATGTGAAGCCCCGCCCTTCTGACTGAACTGCACGTGATTGGGGCACACAGAACTGAAGTGTTCATTCATTTGCGCAGAGTTACCCAGGGCGTGACAGATTAAATATGATCCAATGGCAAACGTATTGCAAAGGTACACGTGTTTATAGTTTAACTTGTCCCCAAATAATAACGCGAATTTTGCAGATCTCTACCTATACCTAAAGAACCATTAAGTGGATGAGTAAATAGTTTTGGCTGGCTCTTGACATCGAGGTATTGAGAGCCGATGAGGGTGAAGCGTGGTGAGTAAGGTGCAACATCGAAGTGAAGGGGCTGGGAAATAGGAGATCCCCGAGGAAACGCTCCGACTAGTGGCATCATCCGGCACGATTCCCGCATACGAAACTCCGGGAGATATCCCACCGGGAATCGAACCCTGTTCGCCTTGGGTGGGAGAAGAGTAGTCTAACTGCTACACCACCGCGGCCTCTAAACAATAATTACATTTTTGTTGACCAATATTATGACATGTGATTTAGTAGTCTTCTAAGATCAACATTAACACTAGTGATGCTGTGGAAGTACATCCAAGCGTGTTTCGTCTTCAAAGACAGAAAAAGAGCCATACTAGGATTCAGTGACGTGTGGTAGAGTGTTGCAACGTAAACTGTTGCTTGCTCAGTACTGTACACACTTGATGTACGCAGCAGGAACCAGTAATTAGAGTGGAGCCAGGAGAAATTGAATGTATTACGGCCACTCACGTGAGAGCGGCGAGTCAACCATTAAGACACATGTTGTGACGTCAACTGCACTACTGTGTTTAAGTGGCCGATGTATAAACTAAGAAAAGATTAGTTATAGCACAGAGAAAAACGCAGCTTTCCTCACAACAGATCACCACACGCCGCTGCTAGGATTACTAGAGGAAGATTCTCTCATAGTCTTTGAAATCATTAATTTCACCTACTGGGTCCTGGCCCGTACAAGATGCCTCTGCCTATCATCGGAAATCGAACCACGACCTCTCGTCAACCAGGAATACAGGTGACGTCCAGACACTGGTAGCCCACCGACTGCGACATTCCAATAGTTCGGGGTCTCGTCCATAACTATATTCATCTATCCTGACCCTGCTACAGGTAGGGAAAACGTGGATATTTCTTTTACACATCCCACTGTGCAGTACCTAAGGATAGCAAAATTCCGCGTAAAGTTTTCAAGACAAGTTATAATGCAAAACACTGCAGAGTCGTTTACCTATCTTGATTGGCTGAAGTATTTTTTTGACACGGGTTAACTGTCTGCACACGAATCGCGTAGGAGCTGTGTCGTAGTTGCCAAATCCCGAGTAGCCCGGTCAAATCTGAAAACTGCTTCTCAAGCAGACTGCGACCAATGGCAATAGGTTTGTTCGCGTGGTATGCTTTTTCTACTATCTGAGAGCAAGTGATATTTGTCACGAGCAGCAAAGTAGCAAAAACAGCAGTTACTCTGGGCAGGACGACACGAACTATGAACAGCAGAAAACTAATACATCAAATATTAGTAAACAAAATGTTTTTAAAAAACTGTTTGTAATCATTATTCTCTCTGTGTAATTTACGCGTATTAACAATGTTGGCTACTCAAGGCAACTTACTTTCAAGAATAAGTGTCTCTTACTTATTTCTATTTCTCTGTGCACCTCTTACAGGATACCCAAACATATTTTTTTCATCAATTCTGCGTAAAAAAACAAATTACTATTAGCAATCGTCATTCTCAAGATTCTTCGATGTTTGTAGTTTTATTTTGGCAGCTATTTTTTCCACCTTGCTCGTTTTGATATTTCTGCTGTACCTCGGCGAGCAAGAGCAGAAATAGCTGCTTTTAATAGCACAAATAACAACAGCTACCACCACCCGACCAGCGTACAAAAAAAGTGCTTCCAGTAACACGAACGGCAACTATCAAAACTAGCACTAAACTATCAGAATAGCAAACCACGCGAATACACCTAATATACAAACTGCTGTTGGGTTCTTATAGTATTGAAGTCTACCATGTTCTCCTTTTATTTAGCGAAAGATCATTTAACACTTGCATTGCTGCTATACTGCAGAATAGGTAAGTATACATAAGTGGCTAAGCGGTTAGACTGCTCGACTTCCAACTAGGCGAACCGGGTTCAATCGCAGGCCAGGTCACTCCTGGATTTTCGCATGTGGGAATCGTGCTGGAAGATGCAATTGATCTTCGGGTTTTATCGGGGATCTCCCGTTTCTCCCGCCCTTTCATTACGGCGCTGCTCCATACTCGCCTCACTTCACCCTCATCGGCTCTCAAGATCTCGATGTTAAGAGTCGACCAAATCTCTTCCCTCACTCACTAACATAACTGGCCGTATAGAGAATAAATGCGATAGTTATTCGCTGTACTCATTAAAATAAAACTGTAAAAAACTTATGTACGTGAGAATTTTATCTCGATGTAAAACAAAATACGACATAAGTTGAACAATAGACGAAAATTAAATAAAAAAGTTAAACGATTACTTTCTTAACGTAGTTCACATGCGAAAAAGTAGTTGCAGTAAGTCATAATTAAAATTATTGTTATTAATTACATCACAAAGTAATGAATTTCCTCGGTTTACAGCTTCGTAAACTTAAAACGTTAAAGTCATAAAAATAAATTTATATTTTTAATACTTTATTTGTATAAATATATATTACGTGCACACTTATTGAGGTTAGTTATAAAACAGTCATTAAACCCAATTGAATTATCTACCAGTAGGTTTATTGATATTATAGTATGATATGACTGTCTTCTAGGAGCTTCCTTCCAGTGGTAAGGTTAACATTGACGAATGCTATTTGAAACCTAATTAAAAAGCCTAATCTAGCCCCATAGACATTGTAAACAAATACATACATCTAAAATCAAAAGATGAGCTCCACTGTAACATTTTCTGCAATAACTGCCATATTTCACAAATAGGCAATCTGTAATTATAATCATACATGTTCATTAATTAAGATTATTTATCTATGACACTTCTCAATGACAGTGCGTATTTTAAAGATATCTCTTGCGTACCATTTTTTTGGAGTATGTTTTAATTTACATTTAGCCTATTACTGATTCATGAATTTAATTGGGAATAAAATATTACTAAAAAATTTTCGGGTATATATTTTCTTTGAAATAAATGATTTAGGCCTACGTGGAATTAACTGAAACAAATTGCTATAAAACAACATACTCTATTGTAACAAAAATTATCTCAGTACAGCATACAATGTCACCTTTGGCAATACTGCAAAAAAATCATCTACAAGAAAAAATTATTTTATGTACCTTTTCCAATGGTATTAAAAGCGAAGACAATGTAAATTCGAAAAATCAACTCGTAACACACAACTGTGGACAAAACTGAAATAAAGTTTTTTATAAACATAACGTTTGTTTAATTATAGCCAAACAAATAAAATGCTCTTATTGCGAACTGTGCTGTTGACAGAACAAAACCGATGTACATCAATACTGATTATTTTGACAACCAAGCTTATACTTGAACAGATTTAATACATTAGCTAGGTCAACAGTGACTGCGATGAAACTAATTATTTGGTTGACTTTTGTTTTATGCACTGCTAAAACAAATATGACAACTATTCCTCTCAGTACACCGCTGGAGTATTATGACGATAGACCAGTCCGCTTTTGTCAGTCTGCAACCGCACGCATAGGATGGAAGGTCAACTTTCTCTCCGTCAACATATCTCTCTCTCATTCCTTGTCACTCAATTGCGCTTTGAATCCAGTGAAATCATGCGCATGAAGAACGCGACAGTCCGAAACTCAGATTAGTAGAACATACAGATACGGTAATTAAAGATTCGCCACCAAAACAATTGACAGATAACTACATACTATTTATTTATTTATTGGCTTCCGCCACCACTTTCATTCCGTTTTCCACGCACAGCTGTTCTCTATGTTTGAAAAAATCTTATAAATTAACGTCATCATAAGAATTATAACAAAATTCGCGCGACTCAATTAAAAAAAAAATCAATTTTCCTAATTTCCTGTTCTTCCTTTGAAAATTATTACATAATTAAAATTTACTAGTGTTTCCTCACTTGATTCTAATATCATTGCAATTTATTTTATAATAGGGAACGAAATTAAAAGTGGACTTCCTTTACAAAATTATTTGTAAGTAAAAAATTGAATGTAGTTCGATTCGTAATCTCCTTTACATAGCGATAACTTATGGCGGGTTAGTAATCTTTAGTAAATTTATCGCAATCTTTAACAAAGTACCTGAAAACTATGGAAAAAAAAGGATTTCGTTTTTAGTTAATTTGGCATAGGGCCTAATTAAAATTCAATCTAAGTGTCAAAGTGTATTTAAATTATAACTTTTTCTATTCAAAAGAACTGGCTATTGTAATTATTTCGAATTTACGTTACCATAATTGCAGTTTTTTGTTTTTTTTTTAAATGGAATGGAGGAAATCAAAAGATTGGAATTCAAAAACCAAAATGGATGGTAAAATTAATGTTCCACCGTTACAAAATCATAAATAAGAAACCATACTTCTTGTCACGTAAGAGTATGTATGTGTGTGTGTGTGTATATATATAATTATATATATATATATATATATATATATATATATATATATATATATATATATATATACACACACGAATTTTGCTCAGGGGGCCTAGCTATAGAGAATACACTGAAAGTATAGTTTGGCACCTGCAAAATGCGCGTTATTTTCTGCCAGCACGCTATAAATCATTGTGCTATACTTACCCGGACTGGTGCCATTTGTTTATTGGCTCCTGCATCAGAGAGGAAACATCTTCACTTTTGACTTGGTTGGACGTGATTGGGCCAGCCTTTCGTTAGTGGTTTCCTATTAGGCGAAAGCCGCCCAAGGCGTGCCCGAACAAAGTGTAATCCAATGACAAATGCAATACAAAAGCACAAGTCTAGTCTGTCCTGAAACAATAACGCGAATTTTGCATGTCTCTGTCTATAGCAAACTAGCAGAAATACTCTGCGTGTCCCGGGTGTAAGAGGGTCGTTTTAAGGCACAACAGGGATCTGGAGTCAAGTTTGACCTACGCAGTATTTTAAGGTGGGTACTTGAGAACATCCCTGCCAAATGTGGCCCAGATTCGACGAACGGTGTCCAATGGCGTAGAATTGCGATATATGACCCCATTTTAGAAATGTTAGGGGTTTCGGACACAATTTTGGGGGGGGGGGGGGTAGGAGCTCATTTTCGCCTATAGGTCCATTTACGATTACTTTCAGCATTACTGAAGTCATGCTGAAGTTATACTTCCAGGAAGTTCCTCCGCCTCATGCAAACAAAGCTTAACCGAGTGTAGAAAATTACACCAAAGGGACAGCCAACCGCATTCGTGTGGACTCATGTCAATTAATATTTTCAATAAGAATTTTTTATTACTAGGCATTACAAACAGACCTATTTTCCCCCCGTTTTTGTTAATTTTAAATATAAATAAAATATTCAAATTTATGCATGAAGTATAAATAAATAAATGATTTAATAAACAATGAGGTAGTCTTATGTTATCACAAGTGTATAACGCTTGTGATAGCGCTTCATAAATGGTGTGATTTGTCTAAGGTTTGATTCAAAAAGTGTGATGAAACAGCGAATAGACCAGTTGAACGGTGTGGAATTGTATAGATAATACACATACTTGCATAAACACATCCATACAAACTTAGATTTTTCTATGTACAGATAGATGGCAGATACTGGAGTTTGAATTACTGAATCGTAAATTATCTTGGGTACCACTCAGAAACTCAAATGAGGGTTTTTGTGCTGGGACTTCGATGCCTGGAATACAGAATATATGTAAAACTTCAAAATAAAGACGACATTCTCATGCAAGACATGCTGTTTTCTAACACCGCAAGATATTTTACGCTAATGCTAAAATCACGTTATGATAGCTACGAAATAATCATTGATTATACTTTTATTTAAATTATTTTACAATAGTCCCTATGGACTGTAGAAAAACGTTGACATGAATTTTGGTTTTAAATTCGAAATCTGCAATAGTGAGAAATTTCCTCCATTTCAAGTTAGTGGCAGTTTACTCGTTATTACCGTAGCTGAATTTCACTCCTGTGGTGATTTCCGCTGAATTCCAGTGAATAACACTTCTACCATGGTCTGTTTCACAATTCATACGTAATTAGGTAATTAGGTTATTGATTTTATGATACTCATATTTCGCTGACGTGAGATCAGATTTGGTTTCCTCTAACCTGCGTGCGTAAATTTCCTTTACCGTAATAATTCTCAACACCACAGTTCATTAATAACCTTACGTGGCGAAATAGAAAGAAAAAAAAACTCACGTTTTACACATTTTTTAATGGGGCAAAATATATTTTTCGTAACGTTACAGTAGTCATATTTAAATTACATACAGAAATGTGTTTGCATTAACGCGTTAATCAATTAATCCCGCGTAAAAAGTATGACAGGCGAGGAGTATTTCACATGAAACAAATAAACAGTGGCGTTTTATAAAATAAAAATAAATGAAAAGGAACATCGTATCCTTGTAACTTTCTTTCGAATGTATCAAATTTCATTGGCTTTCATCTTAATTTGTTAGGAAAGATATGTTCATGTCATCAAGCCCTTCGAACATTAAATTTGGCAACCAACCCAACATCCTGTATTATAGGTATTTAATACCAATAATGTTCCGACGCAAACTTTCATAGATCAATATATTTGGCAATTATAAAACTGTAACTGTGAAATTTTCAATCCACCCGCAGGCTTTTAAAGTCTTTCTGAAATGTAGTAATTACTTAAATAAATAACCTTGATTATACCAATCAGGTGGCATTATCATCTTTCTCAAATTTTATAATTATTTATATGTTTATACATCTGTATTTAACAACAAAAGTAAGCTCAAATGTCGTAAGATGATGTCGTAGTTCGGTAAAATGCTTGTGGCTCTAAAATAGAGGAGCGACATTAGAGCTGCTGGGTCGAGTCTAGGTGCAACCAGTTCTATTTTATCGTTTTAAAAGATGTCTATTTTACACGTCCTTCTTATCCATTTTTCGAATTTTTTTCTGAAGTACAGTAAAACATTTTATTTTAATATCTTCCCAGTGTCAGTTGAACATAAAACCAACGATTTTAATATTTAAATTAATTGTATTTTAATAATAATAATAGATTATTTCGTGTTATACGAAAAATTCGTAGCCCTACAAACGATTTTTTGACAACACTGTTTCAAAGAATATCTGTAGGTAAAAGGACAAAACATTTCCTACAGTTATGACAGATGTAAATATAGAGGTCTTTTTAGAATAAGTTGTATTTTTTGACATTTTATGGCGTTTTGGGCAATTGTAATTAATTGATCAGAGTCAGTGCTCAGAGAAGACAATGTAATATTCATTTGTAAAAAAAATTAAACGGTTTCCGCAGTAATTGTGTCTGAAGTTGTAGGTTTACTGAACTCTGAGTGATTGATCAGCTGTTTAAGGGCCTGTGCGCAGTTTTTACCTCAAAGGAAAAGTCGTAACGGAACTGTCAGTGATACATTCAGTGTACGTTCCCGCAGGCACATAATAAAAAGCAGTGACAACTTTTTATTACTTTAATGTGTCTATTGTAATACATTTCATAGATCTCCCTGAACTAGCCGGTGCATAAGTGGCAGGGTAGTTTGGCGGATGCCGCAATTATACACAGCGTAGCCAGGCAAATCACAACAGTATATACTGTAAATATCTTGTTCGTTTTACAAACTTTTCTTGTAAACTAGTTGCCAAGATTATTTTTGTAACACTACAATTAAATAAAAGCAGATTTGTTAATACGTTACTATAGAATCTTTAATACAAATGGGGACTTTTAAACGTTGAGTATATTTAATTCACGGTTACTTAGAATATTCTGAAGCCCTCCTAGTGTTCTTATTCTTCTAGGATATTCCTCCTCCTCGTGCAAACTAAGCTTACCGAGTCTAGAAAATTACACCAAAAGGACAACAACGCATAGCATTCGTGCGTACTCAGTTAAATATATTTTGAATAAACTGTATTATTTGCTAGGTATTACCGACACACCTATTTTATCCGTGTTTTATTCAAATTAATTATAAATGAAACCACATAACGTATAGATTAAATAAGTAAAAGTTCAATTAAATAAAAATTAAGTTATTTTTAATTGCAATACAAAACGCTTGTGATACATTACATATTTAGGAACCAACTAAGTACGTCATACATGGCGTAATTTTTTAAAGTTCTGATTCAAAAAGTGTTCATAAATCGCTAATATAATACACTATTAATTTCATGTGTACTATAAACTTCAAGGTAATGTAACAATTGCGTATCTTTTATAGAACAAAATATTGTAAAGAGACAATATCTCACCTCTAGAGAAAAATATTCCGAATTAGTTTCCAAGGAATTGTTTGAAAAAGTACACAATTTTTAAACCTCTTATGAACTTTTCTTAACTGTTGGTCATCCAGTAGTCCTGATGGTACAAAACCCGCGCCGCGCTAGAAATGCTCGTTTACTGCTCCAACAGCTGAGGTTTATAAACCACAACGCGTGCTTTGGAACGCTATTAATCCCACTCGTGACGTAATCGCCTACAGCAAATATCACTCCACTACTCCCCTCTACACTCAGCAGCGAGCAATCATCAGGGAACGATTGCACAGTTAATTCGCGAATCCCACAGCTCCGCCTTCCCCTGCGAAACAACAATGCTGTGGCTGAACCGCATCCGAATTGTGGTTGTTTAATGACAGAATTAACAGCACGTAATCACGCCCAGGGTTTAATGCGAACAGAGTCGCGTAAACGTCAACATATTCTTGGTATAGGCTGTTCGCGGTAATGTAAGCACTTTTTAAGGCCTTCCAGATATGCATTAACCAGTAATAAATATATCTTATTGCAGCCTCAGGCGTTAAATTTTGAAGGTGGGGGAAGATATACATTGTGCTTATTGGTCACATTGTAATGTTTATATTAAAAAGCTGCAGGAAGATGGAAATTGGATGAAAAGAAAAATTTAGAAGGGCCTTAAAAAGTGCTCACTTTATCGTGAACAGCCTATACAAATATGACTCTGCCTACACGTTTCCGAATCTTCTTATATGGATCTCAGGAAGCATGCATCATGCAGATACGGAATATTCGAATCATACATCACGATGGCGACAATAAATAATAAAATATTTGTGAATGGAGTGCGTTTAAAGAAAGGACAACCAAATAATTGTTTGTGTAGGGCCAACACTATATTTCAGTAGCAGCAACAAAATATTTTGTTGAGGAAATAAAACTTGTAAAGCAACAAAATTTTAATTTTGGCCATCTAACAAAATACACGCTTGAATTAACAAAAACTCCACAGTGATCCAAAATATATATACTGCCAACTATATATATATATATATATATTTGTTTGGCCACTAATTTGACTGCCTTCTTTAGAAAATACAGCCTGGAAATTTGTTTGAATTTATGTGACAATTAGGCTACCGTCGGTGTTTGTTGGTGCATTCTTTGATGCTTAGTAACATTATGAACATCCTAATAAAACAAGTTCGACAGGAAACTGAAAAGTTAAGCTGTAAAACTTGAAACATTTATTTACCCACATAGTTCAGAATTTGAAATATACGTATTTAGCAACATTCCAACATTCATCAGTATAGACTATTCACGGTAAAGTGAGCACTTTTGAACGCCCTCTAATTTGGAATAATAGCCAATAAATATATTTTATTTCAGCCTTAGACGTTAACCTCCGAGTGCGGTGGAATACACACACTGTGTTTATTACTTACACGGCGGTATTTATTTTAAAAAGTTGTTTGAAGGATGAAATATGAATGAAAGGAAACAGTAACCATGGCCTCAAAAGAGCTCACTTTATCGTAAACAGCGTATAATAACTTTAGGCGAGGCTGCTAGTGCAGAATGCTTGGTCGCAGATGTTCTAGGGTATAATCTCGATCGAGCTTCCTGTTTCTAATAACATTCATATAAAGAGTGTGATGTACGTAACGCAAAATAAATCTTTGTTTACACTAACTAAGTATTTGCTTGGAGGAAACAAATAAGAAAAACTAAACATTTGGATACAACAAAATATTTAATCGCCCCGATATAAACAATTAATTTGGTTGCTCCAAGCAAACTTTGTTTGATTAAACGAAACGTTCTCCTCAGTGTGTACTGTGAAATATGAAGTCATGAGGACTCCGCGAACTCCCAGCCGAATAGCGTCACCGACCAAAACAAATATTGGAACTCCGTTCACCAATCAGCTCCGAGTAACCCCACACGCCAGCCTTCAGCCCGGCCAAGAGGAAACCTTTCGCAGAACGCAGCATCCAGTCAGAGGCGAGGTCCTTTCGAAGAACCCCACGCAGCCAATCGGAGAACAGATCCGGCCACATCAAAGTAGCCGCAACGTCATTTCGTCCCCGTGTACTCGTCTACTGTACGATTAAGTCTAGCCACAGAGAAGGTACAGGCTGTTCACGGCAAACTGAGCTCTTTTCAAAGCCCTGCTTACACTGAGAAATATGTTTTGTTGAATCAAACCAGATTTGTTTGGTGCAACCAAATTATTGGCTTCTATAGGGGCAGTGAAATATTTTTGTTGCTGAAACCAAATTATTTTGTTGTTCTCATTTGGTTGCCCCAAACTGTAAGATTTGGTTGACGCAATTAAAGATGTGTTTGTCTACACTACATTAAACAGTTTGGGCCGATATAAAAAATCTTACAAATTCGACCAAGTTTCGAACCTAGACAACCTGCATCCGAGCGCTAAGCTTTAGTAATCTCAGCTAATGTGACAACTAACGATGCCAGAGAGGTTTTAAATAGATATACTGCAAATATTGGGCAACGTGTGCAAACAAATATTTCAAGTTTTACAGCTTTACTTGTCAAATTATTGTTGCATTGTTTTATTAATGTGTTTTATAAGATTGTTAAACATCAATAGATGTACTAACAAACACAGTTACTATATTAATTGTCACAAAAAAATACAAACAAACTCTGGAGCTGTATTTTCGAACGAAGGCAGTCAAATGAATGGCCAAACAAATAAATACAGTTGATTCAACAAAATATTCAGTTGACAGTCTAATTTTTTTTGGCCCAACACAGAGATTTTGTTTATTCAAACATATATTTTGTTAGACGAACAAAAGTAATTTTGTTGCTTTTCGAATTTCGTTTGCTCAACAATATGTTTTGTTAGGGCAGCTAAATATATATGTGGCCCTAAATAAACAAATATTTTGTTCGATTTTCTCTCAGTGTAGGATCTTTTTTTTTCTAACCATTTTGTATCATTTCCCCCCATACTGAAATTTAATATCACCATTAACATCATTATTTTTATTTATGCATGGTCCAAGCAGACCCGTGTAACTGTTATATATGCAAATTTGTTAATACATGAAAATATTGTTTTGTATTATGTATAAAACCGAGAACCCTAACTTCAGTTGTCATAAATTTCACACATCTAACGTGTGCTTTAGGCGTTGCAACAAACCTTACGGGCGTACCAGCACGAAGCAGTTGTGTTGTGTAGAGTTTAGAATACTCGCTTCCGCCGAGGGCAGATTCTGCACGTGGGAATCGTCCCGCTGGGTCGATGCCACTGGTCGGCGGGTTTTCGCGGGGAGATCCCGTTTCCCCGCGCTTGCATTCCGTCGCTGCTCCATACTCATGTCACTTCACCCTCATCGGCTCTCAAGACCTCGATGTTGAGAGCCGCCCAAATCCCTCTACTCCACATACGGTGTAGGAATACACAATGTGCACAAAATTATAATCAGGAATATCAAAAGTGCTCTCAGTTTACCGTGAACAGCGTATAACACGTGTTGTTCCCATCATTTGTTCGTCTTCGGAGAGTTTTTGAGAGGAATATATTTATCCTCTTACGCTGAGTTCTCTCGCTGGAGAAGGACATCATCCACGCCTATAGGTTGTTCACGGTAAAATGAGCACTTTTGAAAGCCCTGCTTAAGATATACTTGTATGCACAATTGTGTATACTTCCGCCGTATATAAAATCAACATTGACATGTGCCTGGTAACTTCATTCATGAGTCGGTTTACCGAAACTGTAAAGTTATCAGAAAATTAAATATTTTACATATTTTATAATTATTATACTTGCATGTATTAGAAACAAAAATAAATAATTGTATTACTGAGAAATGTTTACCGAAAATTTTTAATTCAACTTATAACGCATGGAACTAATTTCCATCCGTCGTTAAAGTCTGTTCACGATACAGTGAGCACTTTTGAAATGAACCTTAGAAAAAAGTCACTGCTCCTTAACGCATATATTTTAATGGTCGCACTTATTGTCATTCACGCGGTAGAGTTGGTAACAATGAATGGAAAGTAGTTCCTTACTGCCTTACTGTCGAATAAAAAGTTTTAGGTAACCATTTGTGATTACTTAAATTATTTCTTTCGCTTTCTTTTTTTTTATGCATGAAAGTGTGAAACTTAGCCGATTTGTATAAAATTTACTTTCCCAAAAATTTCACAGTTTTACTTGACCGACGCATGAATTAAGTGATGAGGTTCATGGAAATGTCAATCCTACATAAGATGGAAGAATAAATAACGTGAATACAAGTATATCTGAACCCTTTGAGGAGTATGCACGTATACACCCGGGACTACGTTTCTATGGAAATTGATTTGCTCTTGAAGACAAAGCTCACACTTTTAAAGTTTTACTATTTCGCTAGACTTTATCGGAATCTGAGTTTAAAAATGATAACTAGTCAACATTTCAGTTTGTAAGAATAAAATGTTTTTTTTTTTTTTTTATTATTTTTCAAACGCTCACGATGTATTGTAAAACGTGATACTTCTATCGCAATCCACCAATTGGTACACATCCAACGCGTGACTTCATTGGTCGACGGTCAGCCAATAATAAACGTTGCAGAGTGCAGTAGGCGTGTCCGGTGTATCTAGGGCCACAGGAAATGGTAAGTGGAAATACAGAGACCAGCCAAAATTATATTGCTGATTGCTGTAGTGTAGAATATGGGCAGCTCACTTCAAATTTGTTCTCAGTGCTAGTAAATGTCCGCCATCCTCAAAGGGTTAAGACCCTTACACAATTGAAAACTTAAACATTTGACTTTACGTTTCAACTTTATTTTTGCTTTCCGACATGTTGTTTCTTATTGAGTTTGACACAATTGAACTGTCAAAGGTAAAGTCAAACACTCTTGACTTTACGATTTCGAAAAGTTGAAATCTAAAGCCAAAGTCTAGCAGCAATTTTGCCGAGAATACAACAGAGGTTATGTGTCGAGGGTATGGAAAATCGCGAAAATATTTTGAGCCAACATATTTTCTATAACACTCTAACTAGCTCATTCTTTCATGAATGTATGAACAAGGTTTCGGCTCTGCTAAGTTGTTTGCAGGCCCATCACTAACGTTCTACCATAAAGTATCAGAATCCTCATTGGCCCAGTGAAATGGGATAGTAACTTCTTAAATGCCGCGGACAATAAGGAAAGTAAACTGTTGGACATGTGTACAGTGCGTTGAATCCTAGCAAACAGTCGACTTTACCCGCGATAAACCATCATCTCTAATTATGTGGAAAGTGCGTTATTTTATTGTAGGGCGATTTTAATCTCGGTATATTAAACTAAGCTTGTCTTAAATTAAATGAAAGGCCAACGAATATAATGTGAAAAGGAAATATATGAATTGACATATATTAATCAAATAAACAAATGAGTTTTTTTTTTTTTTGTTTTGAGATAAACTTTTAATATAAATTCTAAGCCTATTTAAAAAAAAAAAAGTATGTAAAATGGATTCCTGGATAATATTCTCATTATTTACATAACAAGATACACATTTTTACGAAGCTCGTAGAACCGATGTTCAATTGTCTGAACTCTGACTTTACAATATTGTATTGTGTATTGGTATTTTCGTTAGAGGAAAGGAAACGTAAAGTAAAATGCTAAAGTTTTCTATTGTGTAAGAAGCTTAAAGCGGCTGTTCAAAAAGTGCTCAGTTTAGCGTGAGCAGCCTTAATTCGTGGAAAGTGGGTCATCCGTGGCAACGCGCGCATCCGTGACTGCGCGAGAACGCACCGCAGTGCGCGTGGCAAGGCTTGCCGTGGGCGGCTAGCTAGAGTGCTACCCCGCCGCGAAGAGACAGCGGCGAGGGAGAGGAAAGTGTCACGGGAGTGGAAACAAGGGGGATGATAAAACGGCGGGATGAATTGGCTGCGACAGAGCTGGAGGAAATTTGGGCCCATTTCATCTCCCCTGGGCGCGCATTCCCATAGCATAGAACACTTCAGGAGGTAGTATTACCCATACCATTTTCAATTTATCTTACAAATATTTCTAATGAAAATTTTTAAGCAGACACAGGGGCCACGGTGGCTGAGCAGTTAGCCTTTTATTTCCCCTTAAATTTATTTCATTAAATCTACTTAGCAGTACAGCCGTCCAGGATGTTCAATTCTATCATCACTACTACAATTCAACAAACCGTATATTAGTTATGTAGATTCACAATGTTTTATTGAGCGGCTAGCCTGCTGGCCTCCCAGCGAGACGATTCGGGTTCAATCCCCGGCCGGGTCACTCCGGATTTACGCATGTGGTAATCGTGCCGAACGATGCCGTTGGTCGGCGGGTTTTCTCGGGTATCTCCCGTCCCTCCTTTTCATTCCGGCGCTGCTCCATACTCACATCAATCACTCTCATCGGCTCTCAAGACCTTGATGTTAAGAGCCGCCCAAATATCTTCTCTTCACTTAACTATAACCAAACATTAAAAAAAAAAAATCAAAGCTACACATGACATTGAGGACTACTAAACGAATTTTTTTGAAAATTGTGCGGTTTTATTTATACCTATATATTCCCATTTGGAGTTGCAATTATTTAATAATAAGTAGAGACCTTCAATATTCGCATTTTTATTTGCGGACAAGTTAAACTTTAATCACTCGTACCTTTGCAATACACGTGTCATTGGATCATACTTAACTTAATCTGACACGCCCTGGGTAACTCTGCGCCAATCAATGAACACTTCACAACTGTGTGCTCCACTCACGTGCAGTTCAGTCAGAAGGGCGTGGCTTCACATCTATTCAGCAGCCAATGGAGAAACGACGCCGACTCCAGTACAGACAGTACTGTGAAGTTTAGCCTGGTGCCGAACAATAACGCGAATTTTGCATCTCTCTTTAGTAGGGACACCCGAATTTCGCGAAAAGATTTACGCATACGCTAGATTTCAATACACTACTGGCATACCAGCAGTTTCCTTTTTCTTACTGTCTGTGGTTCTTTGTGAGAAGATATTTTCTTACTTGAATGGCGAGCCATAACTAGGCATCTCCGATACTGCACGTCGGTGATTCTCTGAATTACACCTAAGACGAGTTAACACTTAGATCAACCAATCAAGAAAGTGGATTTGAGCTTCACTGTTAAAAATAGGGACCTGCGAAATTCGCGTTATTTTCTGGCAGCATGCTATATACGTGTCAGAGTTGGTGTCATTTGTTTATTTGCTTCTGCATCAGTGAGGACACATTTTCCCTTCTGACTTGGTTTGACGTGATTGGGCCATCCTTTCGTAAGCGGTTACCTATTGGAAAAAAAACCTCCCAGGGCGTGCCCGCACAAACTGTGATCCAATGACGAACACAAAACAAAATCACAAGTTATTAAATACAACTGGTCGTGATATCTGTCCGCGAAATTCGGGTGTTCCTAACGATTAGGTAATATTACAGTTGTGAAACTAATCATGTCAGAAAAATAAGTTAGATTTCAAAAGAACTGTAAAGATGTTTCGTATGCCTTGACTAGCTTGGTTTATAAATATAGACTCCAAAAATTCAGTTATGTAGGAAAATACGTAAATCTAAGATGGCAAGAAAACTTTCTCTTTAATAATACAAAAGCATTAAAACTTCCGAGCTACAGCCGTTGGAACGTGCTCCGTTCGCCAATCGGTGCCTGGTAACAATACAGTCAACAATATTCTTGATTACGAATGTGATTATTTAATTACAGAGAATAGTGAAAAAATTATTTCAAAATATAATTCACGAATTAAAACAATACACTTTCCAGCACGGTGTTTGACCACACGACTCTTGACTTATTACCCTTCACAATTAATCACGAAACCAACTTATCTTGCACTTTAACAGTTCTTATTATAATTAACCCTCTTAACATATTACCCTGAGTACACTAGTTTACGTCTGGCATGTTGCAGAATAGGCGAAGTTATGGTCTGTGCTGTACAAGAACAGAAGCTAGCAGCTATACGGAAAATAGTATTTCCCCGAGAACTGCTATTGGCTTCTGCTGACTCATAAATACTTTATAATTGGTTGCTGCTTGTTCTAAGGATCTATTGAAACCCTTTCCATAGGTTGGAAAGTGTCGGTAGTTGTAAGAAATTCGTAGGTACTATTCACATCATAATTCTCTTCTTTTGCAACATCTGAAGCTAAAAATTAATGTGTACGTCAAGGGGTTAATATAACATACCTACAACACATTGTTAAAGTTATTCGGTTAACAACTCATGTATTTCCTTTTAAGAGTTCTGTATAGATATGCAACATATGCATTAACAGTCGATACAGATATTTTTGCTCGCAAATACGCTTTACGTAACACGTACTTTTTTTTTTTTTTTTTACAAATAACTGTATGTGGTTTTACGTTGTTGAGTGCCCGCCATTTTGCATGAGCTCGTAGTTACGAGTCAGTATAGCACAAACGTTTATTCAGATATATTACAAACACAGCTCTTGAAGTTTTGTAAACGAGTATAAGAGAAATTTTCGTACTGTTACTAACATTTGTAAAATAACAAACAATTTCTCAGCAAAAACTACAATTTTTATTTTTACAGCACAAGTAAACTTTCACAGCGTGCAGTAGTCAATAAGACACTGTGTCAATTCCAAGAGCTTCACGCAGTCAATCGGAGAATATAGATGCGCCCTCGTGAATTAAAATAGCTTCGTAATTTCGTCTTTGTGCACCTATCTATTCTGTGCCCATGGTGTGCATATGGGTTGTTCGCGGATGATTGAGCACTTTTGGAAGCCGTCTTATGTTCTGCTTTTCTTCTCATTTCCTACCCTTCAACCACTGACGATCTCACTTTAGTTCACGCAGGGGCCGCGACGGCTGAGTGGTTAGCCTGCTCTCCTCCCACCAAGGAGAACCGAGTTCATACCCCGGCCGGTTCACTCCGGATTTTCGCCAGTGGGAATCGTGCCGGACGATTCAGTGTGTTTACTCGGGGGTCTACCGTTTCCTCCGCCATTCCATTCAGGCGCTGCTCCATACTCACCTCGCTTCACCAACATCGGCTCTCAAGACCTCGATGTTCAGAGCTCTTCACTCACTGTATTCATGGGCCATAAAAATAAGATCGTGGGAGTTGTAGGAAATAAATTGCGTTAATATTACACTAATTTGCGCTCTTATGTTCATAAAACGAGAAGTACTGGCATTGGTAGCGGTCAATGTAAACAACAGACTTACGAAATAGGGCTAAACTTTATAACTGGAGACCTGAAAAATTCCAGTTATTATTAGAGACCTGAGAATTTCGCGGGTTCATTTCTAGACAAGTTGGAATTCACACACTTCTATGTTCATGTTACGTTTGTATTTGGTACGGATAGGAAAATTTCGCGAGTTCAATGACCTGTAGGCTGGACTCCTAAGTTCTCTGCATACTGAAGCCTCAGCTGTGTGTTCATTGGCTGTTGCTTCACACCTTGCAGTTATGGGATTCGCAAGGTGTTTTCTTGCAAGTCTGGTATTAGCTCAGAGTCGTGCAGGACGGTTCTAATAAACTGTGATTCAATTGCGAAGGTGACTTCACTATATATGTGTTTGACGCCTATCTTGCCCCGAAATGAATTCGTGAAATTTTCCTATTCCTAGTAATTGGTCGACGTTGTTTGACACCTTTTGGAGATAAATGAGCCAATAAAAAACATGCAATAAATTGTGCGTCCAACTACAACCTTTTACTGCGGCAACAATCAACCAATAACCAGTTTATATCTGTATGTAAATTTATAAGACTGTGAAGTCTAGCCTACAGGTAATTGAACTCGCGAATTTCGTAGGTCTCTAGTTGTATGGGGACAAGTTAAACTCAAAAAACGTGTACGTTTTCAATACGTTAGTCATTTGACCATCCTTTATTTGATGCGCCCTGGGTAATTTTGCGCCAATAGATGAACACTTCACATTTGTGTGCTCCAATAACGTGCAGCTCAGTCAGAAAAGTAGTGACTTCACGTATATACAGCAGCCAATGGAGAAACAACGCTGCCCCCACCACATGCAGTAGTGTGAAGTTTATCCTGGTGCCAAATAATAACGTGAATTCTGCAGGTCCCTAGTTAAAACTATTTCCATTGATTCACTTCCAACTTAAATGGG
The DNA here is from genome assembly GCA_029891345.1 of Dryococelus australis. Taxonomy (NCBI): domain Eukaryota; kingdom Metazoa; phylum Arthropoda; class Insecta; order Phasmatodea; family Phasmatidae; genus Dryococelus; species Dryococelus australis. The sequence goes on from CM056995.1 coordinate 60,908,686, forward strand.
AGCTTTCATGCTGGTGTGTGACTGCAGCAAAATGTGTAGTTATTTACAGTTATATTTTTTCGGAACTTTATTTCAAAATTGCCTTACTTTACCGCGAACATCCTTTACTCAAGCTGTCCCAGAACTTTTGGTTAGCTTAGACATAGGAAAAACAAACTCTTGGATACAGATTAATTCCATACTCTAAATCTCAATCAATGAGAATTAATAGACATTTCAATCATTTTAACTGACAGATTAGTGAAAAAAAATGGCCGTTTTGCTTTACTTATTGGTTTGGTGATATCTTCCACTGATTCATCAAACATTTCATTCGTGGGGTGGGGGGGGGGGAAGGGCCACTATGGCTGAGCGGCTAGCCTGCCCGCTCCCCACCAAGGCGATCTGGGCTCAATACCCGGCCCGGTCACTCCAGATCTTCGCATGTGGGAATCGTGCCGGACGATGCTGTTGGTCGGCGGGTCTTCTCGGGGATCTCCCGTTTCCCCCACCCCTTCATTCCGACGCTGCTCCATACTCACGTCAATCACACTCATCGGCTCTCAAGACCTCGATTAAGAGCCGCCCAAAATCTCTTCTCTTTCTCATTTTATTAGCTGTTTTTCAATGAATTACTTTTTGGCATCAAGTGAAAAAAGTATGCGTGAGTGTAAATATTTTCGTAGACAGAGAAAAACGCCAACAACATATATACAAATGAACTTCATGAAATGTAGTTTTTAAAATGTGGGTTTCGTCTTTAATAATATCATTTTTCGAGTTAACACGAACGTTCATTCTTTCATTTCCTTTTCACGTAACCATCATCGCACTCGGTTTGGAGATTTAAAAAGCATGAAATGTAGCGAGGTGAGGACATTCATACGTATTATTTGTATTAACAATGCTAATGTTACCAATCGAACCAAGAATGAAAAGAAGCTGCATATATGCAATAAAAGACTTAAACACTCATATTTTCCACCGTTTAAGTCAAGTCAGTTAAGTCAGTTGGTAAGGTAACAGTCTGAAAGCAGAATACTCTATGTTAACTTCCTGGGAATGCGATTTCTTTTTTACTTTTTTTTTAATTACGTTAAGTTGCACATTATCTACAGTGAATGTAGGAAATATGTTTATTTTTGAAAATGTTTTGGCTGAATTCATTTTTAAAAAAATTATATTGTTATGACACTTACTCAGTGAGTGAGTGAAGAGATTTGGGTGGCTCTTAACAGCGAGGTCTTGGAGAGGTGCCGCCCCTTGCTGGTGATATCCACCATTCCTCCACGCCTTCCCAGCAGCCGGGACGTCTGCTCTACGAAGAAGCGGGGGCCACGATGCGCGCACGGGACTCGAACCCGCGCACTTTGCGGCGAGGTTAGCTAGGGAGCAGCGAGGGTGGCAGAAGGCGTCCCTGTATGTCGGCCAGTAGCAAGGTATGTTAGGCCGCTGGTGCACGATGACGCACCCACTCTGCCGGTACCATTGCGAGGGCACATCCACGCCGGAGGTCGGCGCGAGCAACTTGAGGGCAGCACTGCAGGGCGAGCCGAGGTACTGACGTCTTGCAGAGACGTGACAAGATCGGCCAATCACACCACGATAACGTCACATCACGAGGCGGAGGAGCTCCGGTCCGGTGTCGCTAAGATCAGTGGTAAGAAGATGTTCGCTTCCTGGTGCAGGATAGATCCGGAAACCATCTTGCGCGCAGCGAACCCTAGCTGTCCCCTATTAAGACCCTAACATTTAATAACGTAATTGTAGCTTGGAAGAGTTGAGTTTTATCCACTATCATTTGTTGAGATATTTCAGATCTAGTAATCATTCTGAGTTGTTTGTTAAAAGTGTTTGAGATCATTTATGGCATGAGAAGGAGTAATTGAATAATTAGTAGTTTTCGTAATTGTCTTGTGTCGTATTATCTTGAGTTATTTCCCCAGAGTACAGCAATGTTAAGAGGATTAGCCTCGGCAGCTTGTCTTGTCTATAATCTTGTGTTTAATAGTATAACGTTACAGTAGCCATCCCAGTAGATAACGTCACAGTACGCAGCAGCGCCGGAATGAAAGGGCGTGGGAAACGAGACACCCCCGAGAAAACCCGCCGACCAGCGAAATCGTCCGGCACGATTATCACATACGAAAATCCGGTGACCCGGCCGGGGGTTGAAACCGGTTCGCCATGGTGGGAGGAGGACGGTCTAACCGCTTAGCCACCTCGGCCCCCTCAATCAGTGAAATTGTTTTCAGGAAAAAACTAGTAGTTTTCCATCGATTCTAAATGGAGCTACTTTCGATGACTCAAGTAGTTGCGTCTGACTGCAAATCAGAGACTTTCCACTGATTTGAATTTACAGAGTAGATAAGTGTACAGAGGCGAAATTGTGAGATGTGGGCGTACCCAGCCTCTGATTGACTGGGCGAAGTTCTGCAAGCGGGAGCGTCTGATTGGCTACGGCAGCGTGCCGCGAAAGAGACTCTATTGGCTGGGCTGCCAGCTGGCGAGCAAATTACCAGTCGCTGATTGGAGAACGGTGTTTCGACATTTCGCTCGCCAGTGACGCCATATTTCTGGCGTGTGCGGATTGAATTACTCGTTACGAACCGCTGATTCTCCAGTGTTTTATTTGATATTCCGTAGTACGCCTACACCTGCTTGACAGGGACACCCGATTTTCGCCAAAAGTTTTCAAGAACAGTTGAATTTCGTAACACTTCAGCTCAGATGCAATTTCATGATTTGATGGTTTACGTGTTACGCGTCTTAAGTTTCTGCGCGCGAATCGCGTACATGCCGTATTGAAGTTACCTAATTCTGATTGGCCAGTCAAGAACGTAATTATCTTCTCGCAAAGACACGCCGCCAATAAGAAAAAGAAAGCTGCTTGTATGGCCGTATATAAAGGCTGTTAGGGATAAAGTGAGCACTTCTGAAATCAACCTTAGGAAAAGGTGATTTCTTCTACCTACATATATTACATATATTTTAACGGAAGCATTAAGTGACATGCGCCCAGTAAAGTTGATAATGATGGAGGGAAAGTAGTTTCGTATCTTAAGCCCAAATGAAAAGTGTTAAGTTACCATTTCTGATAACTTAAATTATTCCTTTTGGTTCTTTTTTTTTTTATGTATCGAAGTGTAACAATGAGCATAAATGTAAAATATTTACTTTTATATAAATTCCACAATTCCACTTGACCAAAGCATGAATAAAGTTGGGCAACGTTAATTTTACATATTGTGAAGGTTTATGGAAAATGTGCATACAAGTATATCGAAGTACGGCTTTCGAAAGTGGCCAGTTTACCGTGCACAGCCTGCAGTATAGAAACCTTGTGTGTGTGGAAATATTTTCAGGAAATACGGGTATCCTTACTAATTCTACTTCTACAATGACCAAGCCGTATAGTACATTTGGCGAAATTCTGTAGATAAATCACTGCTTCGAACAGGTTAGATGTGAAAACAATACCGAATAATGCAACCATGCAAAACCGACAACAGAACCTTTCAAGCAAAGTATTATTTTCTCAAGCAGATATAAAAGGATAAAAATCTGAAGAGTAGTGATCAAATGTTCTAAAATTGACCAAAATATTTGAAATAATTAAAATATAAATCGGATGATTAGAATAATCAACAGAACATTCGTCAAATATACTCGTACCAATAAAGATGAGGTAGTGACAACAACATATGGACGCAGGCTACAAGTGTGTATGAGTGTGTTTATACATAAGTAACTTATATATGCATTTTTATCCATCAGGGGATAATCAATTAGTCAGATTATTTAAAAAAAAGTAACAATAAATATACAAACACATATAAACTAGACAAAAATAGCCTAATTACAGACAAGGCAAAATTAGCTACGAATGTGGAATATCTCAAAGAAAACAAAAAATTTACAACTTTTTTTTTCGGGAGCTGATACAATACATTAAAAAAAAAGAAGAAAAAAGAGAGATTCTACTAAAACTTCATGTACTAGAGAGATTTTTATTATCTCTCTGCCGACAATACTGCACATATCAGAGTGAGTATTTACGTTGAAACATTTGCATTTACATCAGAAACTTTTTTTACGAACTTGTTTTATAGTGTGTTCAACAGCGAATGGACCGTGGAAAGCACGGATCGAACAAAACCATTGTCACCTCTTTACAGCGTGCTGATTTTTTTTCTGCCTCTTGATTGGCGAGATACAGCAGCCGATAAAAAATTCCTGAGGGATAGTTAGAAATTTATGACTTTTTTTCTGTCTGGGTTCTCCATGCAAATTTTTTTGATTACTGCCCGGTTCCCATAACAGAGATACTGTCGCATCTGCTAACACCGCCGTAAACGCATAATTCTCTACCGATTCACTAAGACAAATAAATAGAATCACTGATTCACATATTTACCCACTTAAGTTCAGTCACAAGCATATTTACAACAAATACCTGTAGTTAGATAAGCTTTTCGCGGTTATATTTACACTTTTTAAAACTCTGCTTATTATCTATTTTCTCATTTAATATACTTGCGCCTCAAGCTAAATTTACTTCTGCACGATATCTAACACTTTACGCATGCTTCGATTGAGTGACAATACGAAATTGTTTTGAACGTACATATGTTATTTACATGACAGGTTTTAATCTTTCATTTCCACGAACTCACATGAACTAAAATAAATATATTGTGTCCACTAATTAATATATAACACTGTAAATACGGCGTTGAAGCGCAAAAATACATTTGCTAAAACGCTGCCAATTTTAAGATAAAAAATTTAGTGAGTAAAAGGCGTTAAAATATTTTTAGTTATGGGCAGAGAAGTTTCAAAACTTTTCAGTCTACGGCGAACATCCTGTTATATAAATATCACACACTAGCGCAGACACTGCGCCATTATAACGTAGCTTTAGAGAACGGAGATTCGTTTCCACTAAATACTGAAATTGTAAATGTGAATATGTGATGAAAGTCGTATTTGAACACGATCAATTAAATTGTTCCCAATATGTTCTCATAGCTGTTTCTCTGTAACGTAATGCAAAGAAAGTAAAATCCTGACCTCATACGCATTTTCCCACTTCCAACACTTGTTAGTGATGAGATTTTTACACTCTAATACAACTAACATTTCTTCGAATGTACTGGCTAGAGTTCTGAGAAGTTCGCGAGTTCAATTACCAGTAGGCGAGACTTTACAGTCTTATATACTATCATACAGATATCAACTGTTTATTGGTTGATTGTTATGGTAGTTAAAGGCGGTGGTTGGGCGGACAATTTACTGCATGTTTGTTATTGGTTCATTTATATCCAGGAGGTGTCAAACAAAACATCGATCAATAACAAAAGTAACATGAACGTACATGTGTGTGAATTCCAGCTTGTCTATAAATGAACCCGCGAAATTCTCGTGCCTCTAGTAATGGCACAAAAAAACTCGCTACTTGGCTTGGATCTTTTATTCTTACTATTGCATAATATCCCGTTTCGCCTAGGCGAGGGTTGACCGACGCATGAATAAAGTTTAGTTGAGTTGAGAGATTTTGGCGGCTCTTAACAACGAGGTCTTGAGAACCGATGAGGGTGAAATAAGGTAATAATGGAGCAGAGCCAGAATGAAAGGGCGGGGGAGACGGGATATCCCCGAGAAAACTCGACGACCAGCGGATCGTCCGGCACGATTCCCGCTTGCGAAAATCCAGGAGTGACCCGGCCGGGGATTGAACCCGGTTCGAATTGGTAAAAGGGGGGGGGGAGGGCGAACAGGCTAACCGCTCAGCCGCCGCGGCCCCATTTACCGAAATAATACACAATGTGCATACAAGTAAATTTTGAGCAGGGCTTTCAAAAGTGCTTAGTTTACCATGCACAGCCTACATCCTATAGGTACGGATAGGAAAATTTCGCTAGTTCAATGACATGTAGGCTAGATTCCACGTTACTGTGTACACTCGATTCTCAATTGTTTGTCCATTGGTTGTTATCCCAGATAGTGGTCTGTGTTACTCCGCCCCTGGCAGTACGGGATTCGCTACTTGTTCCCTTGCAAGTCTGCTATTGGCTCTGAGTCGTCCAGGACGTGTCTAATAAACTGCGAACCAATTGAAAAGTCAACTCCAGTGTGCACATGTTTAACGTCTAGATTGTGCTGAAATGAACTCGCGAAATGTTCCTATCCCTACCTATAGGCCGTTCACGGTAAAATGAGCACTTTTGAAAGCCATGCTTAAGATCTACTTGTATGCGTGTTTTGTGTTCTTCCGTGCATTAAAAAAAATCCGGAAAGCGAAAGAAATAATTTAAGACATCACAATTGTTCACCTAAGACTCTTTGTTCGACTTTAAGACTCGGAACTACTTTCAATCTATCGTTACCAACTTTACTGGGCGCATGCCATTCGATGCATCTATTAAAATATATGCAGGCAGGGGCGGCGACTTTTTTCTAAAGTTGATTTCAATAGTGCTGACTTTATCGTGAACAGCCTTTAGAAGAAAGTGATCGTACTGTTAAGCCGGTATGTCACGATACCTGCTGCCGTACTTGGTTCTTGTACAAGCTTCTACAAGCCCTGGTGCGACGAGCCGGTATACCAGCCGCTATATGAGCCGCCATGGAAGATTCATATTGCACTACAGAAGTTCGTGTACTACCATTTGACACCCTCGATGGGTGCGCAGTGTGTGGTTTGTAGTAAATAAAAATCCCATTCGTAGATCTGCTACAAGTCAGTAACTTGCATTGGCCTGTAAAAAACCAGCTAGCGTATCTTAATATTGCTATATTATTGTTGGCCTTTACATCAATTCATTGCTTACTGGTGTATATTCTATCTTTTCCTTGAAAATGTTTTGAAGTCACGAGAGTACGAGTGTTATTTTGATTGCTACGAAAAGTATTAACAGTTTGGAAACTGTAACTTTTCCTTTACGTACCAAGTTATTATCCGTATGTAACATTTTATGTAAAATTTGTGTTGGACGGAGATTCTAACTCACGCCCAAATGTTAAACTTCACGGCTGGCAGTAAGTCTTTACCAGAGTACTGTCAGTTCTCACAACAACTTGTCGTTATTAAACACCTTAAAAACTGTATTTTCATAGTATATGGAGTGTGTTAAATATTTAGGACGGTTTTAAAAAATAATCAAGAATTTGTCATCACCTATATTATTCCCATCTTTGTCGAATTTTAAATCTATTTCAATGAGTTTCCACCTCTCGAATGTATAATCAAAATGGTGACTTATAGGCTGTTCACAGTAAACTGAGCACTTTTGAAAGCCCTGCTTAAGATCTACTTGTGTGCAAGTTGTATATTCTTCCGCCTTATGTGAAATTAACATTGTCACGATCCCCGCCACTTTATTCATGCGTCCGTCAAGTGAAACTGTGAAATTATTATAAAAAGTAAATATTTTACAAGTCTGCTCAGTTTTACAATTAGATGAATTAAAAATAACAAGAAGCGAAATAAATAATGTAAGTTATCACAAATGGTTACGTATCACTTTCTATTTGACGTTAGGGTGTGGAACTACTTTCCCTCCATCGTCACCAACTTTACTGGGCTCATGTCACTCAGTGCGCCCGAGAAATATATGCAGGTAGGAACAGTGACATTTTTCTAAGGATGATTTCAAAAGTGCTCACTTTATCATGAATATCCTTTAGTGCACAAATACGGAAGTGTTTAGTACGGCATTTGGTAATGGCAGTTCACATTTGGCTCTTTCATATACCTGTTCATGAACGCTACCACATGTGTAAAAGCCGTTCACGATAAGGTGAGCACTTTTGCAGCCCTAGTTACTTTTTTCTTCCAACCAATTTATATCCTTCCCCCACTTGTTAATGTAAACCCTGCCATGTGAGTAATAAACACAGTGTATACATTCGCCATACCCAAAACCAAAAGTACGAGGCAACAATAAAATGTATTGATTGGTTATTACGTCTGATGAAACAGCTTCAAAAAGTGCTCACTTTACCGTGAACGGCCTATGTAGGGAAAAACTTTAACATAACAGTTCTCGTATGGTTCCTAAACACTGGTGTGGTACATTTCCGAACTACTTCTCAGAACGTATTGCGTGCAAGAAAAGTCGTTCCCGCAGTATACCGGACCGTTCGTAAAAACGGAAACTTCAGCAATGATTCCTGTGATTCTGTGCAAACAGTCAACACTATCAGTAGACCTGCAAAGTTCGCGAGTTCAGTGAAGTGTAGCTCAACCTTCCACGACTTCGTACAATCGTAGCGATATGAAATTATTTTTTTGTTACCGGTTGTCATAGTGGAAAGCGATGATTGGTATTGCAGTTTGTTGCCTGATTGTTATTGGCTCAGGTTTCTCCACGAAATTTCAAATAAACTGTAGGTAGATTCTGTAGGCAACACAAAATAAAAGCTTCTGAATTTGTTCTAGTTTGTTCCGAAATTAATATGCGAATATTTCAGGTATCTTACTACGTGAGGTATACACTCGAGCGTAGCTTAACTAATGTTTAGAAACCTGCAAAATTCCCATTATTATTTAAGGACAAGCTGAACTCCAAGATACTATACGTTTGACCAACTTCAGCCATTCGCCAAAAATATGTATGGCACGCCTCGGAGTGCTCTTGAGCCAATAATATATGTTCAGCTGTGGAGTTGCCAATATATGAGACCAAGCAGGTACGTGACGTTGATTTACAGTGCAGCGGCCAATGAAACCACGACCTGTTGTAACTTATTTATAAGGTAGTGGAGTCTACCCTGTCACCGAAAAATAACGCGAATTTCGCAGGTCTCTAGTAATGCTTCTTCGAACATTTATTTTCCTTTGAAGGGGCCGCGGTGGTGAAACAGCTAGAGCGCTCGCCACCAACCAAGGCGAACAGCGTTAGATTCCCGGCGGGGTAGCCCCCGGAATTTCGTAAGTAGGAATCGTCATGCTGGGCGATGCCGCTGGTCGCGACTTTCCTCGGGGATGTCCTGTTTCCTCCGTTCTTGAATTCAAGCGCTACTCCATATTCACCTCGTTTCACCCTCATCGGCTCTCAAGACCTCGCTGCTAGGAGCTGCCCAGATCTCTCTACTCCACTCAGTACCAAAATATTATCCTTAAGGTTCATAGGTAATGGCTAGGGACCCGCAAAATTAGCGTTATTATTTGGAGACACGTTAAACTTGAAACACGTGTATCTTTGCTATACGTTTGTCATTGGACAATACTTCATGCGACACACCCTGGGTAACTGTGCCAATAAATGAACACTTCACAATTGTGTGTCCACCAGTCACGTGGAGTTCAGTCAAAAAGGGACTGACTTCACATCTACGTAGCAGCCAATTGAGAAACGGCGTTCTCTCCTTTACGTACAGTACTGTGAAGTTTAGCCTGATGTAAAATAATAACGCGAATTTTACATGTACCTAGTAATGGCCTGCAAATTCGCGTTATTATCTGGGGACAAGTTAATCTCAAACAAGTTTACTTTTACAATACATTTGTCATTGTATCATACTTAATCTGACACATCCTGGGTAACTCTACGCCAATGAATGAACACTTCACAACTGTGTGCCCCAACCACGTGTAGTTCAGTCGGAAGGGCGTGGCTTCACATATATGCCGCAAGCCAATGGAGAAACGACGCCAACTCCAGTATAGACAGTACTGTGAAGTTTAGTCTGGTGCCGAAAAACAACGCGAATTTCGTATGTCTCTTTTCATAGGAGCGTTTTAGACGCCCTGTAACCTAGACTCTACGATTCTATGTATTTTCGAGCCTCAGCTCTCCGTTAATTACCTTATGTCCCAGTTTGTAGCGAATTATTTCCTCAAACCAGGTGTCACGGCATTCAGTGCTTGTTACCTCGCAGACCTGTTAATGGCTGAGAGTTCGCCTTGGACTGTCCAACAAACTGTGAACCAATTGCAAACATAGCAGAAATTTACACGTGTACAGAAGTTTACACGTGTAGGTTCTTCTAAAATGAATTCGTGAAATTTTCCAGTCCCTGCGTATAGATAACTGATTCGTAAACAGAGGCACATGTTCCAAGGTACGCTTGGTTTTTATTTAGAGTAAAGTCTATTGTTTCAGATAACAAGACTATCGGTGTCCGGCTGTACAGCACGCATCAAAAAATGTTTTTATTTGCAACACCTGGCACCACAAAAACTCGTATCTGTAAGGACCAAGGAAACTATATGACTACACAGTACTCTGAAGTTTGTATTTTGCAGACAGGATCTCATAAAATATCGCACCGTTTGTGATAGGCTAACACCCAGGTATTTTGCGGGTTTGAGTTGCCAGGGTTAAACATTTATTACTTGTGTGTTTGGCGGACTCACTTCCGGACACGCCCTGCACACCTTTGAACCAATAATACACGCATACAAAAAAATCGAGCTAATGACGCTTAACCTAGTACACGATATAAGAGGAGCTCATCACTATAGTGCCGTCGCTGTAGCATGGGACTTGGGAGCTCTGCCAATGCCGGGCCTTTTCTCCCCGGGGAAGTGTGGTAGGGCAGGTGGGAGGGAGTGCCTGCAGATTCGTCTGTCCGCCCACCAGCTACCTGTGCTTGGTACTTAGCAAGTTGTTATGTCTCTCTCTTTCACTCGGGTAGGCGGAGCCAAGCCTGTTCTTGACCCGGTGCGACTATAGGGATACTTGATTTTAGCGAAAATATTTCACGACACTTTAGCTCTGATCGGCTTTCGCCACTGGAAGATTTACGTGTGCCACGTCGTGATGTGTCTTCCAGTGAATCACAGAGGTGCAATATCAGATCAGCCTAATTCTGACTGACCAGTCGAGTAAAACAATGTCTTCTCGCAAATTACACTCCGCCAGTAAGCCAAATAATAATGCTAGTATTCCCATAGGTAGGGCTGCCTTTTTTTTCGCGAAAAGATTTACGCTCTGGCTAGAATTTAATATCTTATATGCACACTTGCGGACTTCTTTTGGCTATTGGCTGATTGTATTTGTGTGAAGAGAGTCTGTTTCATGAGCAAGCCAATCAGAATTGAGTTTCTCCGATACTGAACGTCCGCGATTCGCAGGCAGACAGAAATGACGCGTAACAATTTAAATGAACGAATCACGAAAGTAGTTCTGAGCTAAAGTGTTTTGTAACATAGCTTGTCCTGAAATCATTTCGCAAAAACAGAAGGTCCTATCCATAGGGTATTGAAATCTAGCAAGTACGGAAATCTTTCCACTAAATTCGGGTGTCCATACTCAACACTAGAGACCTGAAAAATTTGCGGTTTCATTTCGGGGCAAATTAGAATTTAAAATATCGTGCGTTTGTATTGCTTATGCTATTGGTCCGCCCGTTAGTTTACACCTCCTGGACAACACTGAGCCAATAATAAACAGACAATAAAATTCAGACTCAATCACTTTCTTCCGCTAATACACCAAGCAACCAATGGACAGTGATATTTGCATGATTTTCCATACGAAAATGGCGTATAGCCTAGAGGTCATTGAACTCGCGAATTTTTCAGGTCTCTGACAATGGAACATGTTCTATCGAATCTGGTATCTTGTTAGAAAGTGCTACGAATGGGAAGACGTGTAGGATATATCAGGAAGAGTTGGTGAAGACTGCCATTCTGCCTGAAACAGTATCAAGAAATTCATATTTCTAGGGGCACATGTTATTCAGCGAAAAAAAAAAAATCTGTTTAGTTGCACTCCAAAACACTTAGGCACGGGTTCGCTCTCGCGATTGGACAGTTTTAATTGCTAAGCTTTTTAGGTGCCTGCCAACGAATCGCGGACGTTCGGTACAGGAGTAAACTGTTTCTGATTAGACCGTTCAAGAACCGGTTAAAAGAAACCTGCAGATTTGCACGTAAGATATCGTATTGTAGCCTGCGTGGAAACATTTTCGGGAAAATCAAGTGCCCATGATTATTCATTTAGCGCAATTAGAGTGCGTTTATAAAAATAATATCTCGTGCAAAGGTAGAATTCAGAGTCTATGGCCAGTATGATCAAGGTGTGATAGGCAGTGCTTATATTATAAATAATTCTATTAAAAATATTTATACTCAAATTTGTTCACCTATTAAGAAATAAAAAAATAATTTTAGGATTTAAGTATCAAAAATTAATTTAGAAGTTTAGTTAAAAAACTTTTAATAAAATGTTTTAATTCAGCGCTTTAAGTTTTTAAATTAAGCTCTAGCATATAGTTTGGAATTAGTCAATGTGGGATACTTTATTTTTGATTTATTTCAGAAATCCAATGAAAAACCTCATATTATAAATTCTTGAATTATGAATTTTATGTCTAAATTATGAATTGGGTGGTGGGTAGAAGGGGGCGGGGGGTTCAGTGGTTTAAAGTTTAAATTTATGTTATAAATATAATTTCTAAAGTTACTAATGAAGACATTTTAAATTAAAATTTTAAAGTTAAAATTCTTATATAAATAATAAAAATTAAATTGTTATTAATTCGTCAATACAAGAATATTATAAAAACAATTTTAATAAAATAATCTATAAACAAAATACTTTTTATGTCACTTATATTATACTTAAAAAGACATCCAGAAATTTCGCGGATTCGTTTAGCAAGAAGCAAGGAGTCTACAATCCTATTTTTGCTCCACCCTCAGTTAGTTTCTCATTGGTTGTTGCTCCAGTTTAACTCCAAACCAGGTGGTATTAGTTTCGGTGTTAAGAGCCGCCCAAATCTCTTCACTTCACTTGTGCACAGGATGTTGAAACCTAACATGCTGTCCAAATTTGCGCGATAAATCTACATACGTGAACATATTTTCTTGGAAAACAGAAATGAAATGTGCAGATTTTTTTTTTAATTAATGCATCTCTCGAGCAAATTTTTTTACTTAACGTTGTCCTTTCTTTTGTTATTCAATTTTTTCTTGCACAAAAAAACTGCAGATTTTAATAAACTCCATTCAGTGACATCCCTTGTCCAGTTTCTTCCCGCAAATCCCGGGACCAATGGACGAATCCATCAGGTACGAGGACGAATATTGCCCCAGGAAGGACTATCCCTGTAGCTAACCCGCCAGTCAGGATTATGCCCTTCCCTCCAACACCCCTCATCCTGAGCGGTGGCATTAGACCCTCGACCGAGGACAGATTGGTCCAAACCACCGAATCCTCCTTACACCCCCCAAAACCTTTCGCCACTTTGGACTTCGGGAGAGTTTCCTTTAGCCGCCACGACGACACCTCACAAAAGTTTGTAATCAACTCCGATGGGACGATCGCGTCCGATTGACCGCGCGCGTCCTTTGCGGTTGGCAAGCCTGTCACGTCGTCCTTGCCTCCACCCCAGATATCCGCTGTGGTCAGCGGAAAATTGCCAACTTCTAAGAGCGAAGGTTTTTTTTTTTTTTTTTTTTTTTTTTAATCCCTGCCCGCACTTTTGCGTACTTAATAGAAACTTATAATCTCCAACTCTTATTTACAAATCACGCAAATTATATGTACAATACGTAGGGGTAGAGCAATTGTGCGGAAAGGTTTCAAGAAAAGAAATATTTCAAAGCACTGTAGAGTAGTTTGCCTTTTTTGTTCGACTGAATTACTTTTTTACACGTGTTAATTGTCTGCCCACGAAACACTAGGGACGCGTGAATTTCGCGAAATGATTTACGCACATGATATATTTTAACACACTACGGGCATACCAGCAGTTTCCTGTTTCTTATTGGCAGAGCTTCTTTGTGAGAAGACATTTTCTTACTTGACTGGCCAGCCAGAATTATGAAACTCCGATAGGGTACGTCTGTGATTCGCGGGCATAAACCTTAGACACGTAGCAGTGGCACCTATATAGACCAATCACGAAAGTTGACAGGAGCTTCACTCTTATGAAATACAGCTGGTCGTAAAATCTTTTCACGGAGTTCGAATGTTCCTACGAATCCCATAGGAACCGTGAAGATGTTGCAGAATTCTGAGTGACCCGGTAAAATATGAGAACACCTTCTCAAGCAGACAGCAACCAATGGCAACAGGCAAACTGCTGTTGGGTGCTTATAGCATTGAAGTTTACCGTGTACTCGTATGTCTTCGCGAAAAATCACCAGCAGTTTCTTGCAAATGAAGCTGGGTGCCCTAAAACTGTAACAACTCATTCACTTTGCTTAAAAGTATTTGGCATAAAGACAGTTAGCAGAAATTTATTTGGCCTAAAGTTAATTGACCTAAAGTTATGTGGCCCAAAGTCACTGTGGCCGAAAGGCACTTCGCCTGAAATTTTTGGACTAAAGTCACTTGGTTTAAAATAATTAGCCTTAAGCCACTTGCATAAAAGTATTCGGTTTAAAGTCAGCTGGCCTAATATATTTAGTCAAATTTTACGTCGAAGATTTTTATGACAAGTGGTGAGTACCGTAATAAATTTCCTCTGAGAAACCGATGGTAAATGATACAGTGTGCGTAAATGTATTATTAATATGCCATTTCACATGTGATAAGGGAGTAATATTACTATCTCGTTTTGCCGTAATTAAAAAAGTTATACTCAGAGGACATATTTAAGACAAAAAACAATTTTGCGTAATTCGCTGCCAGACTAACTGGGAGCTTGAATGCCATTGTTTACAATAACTAGAGACCTGCAAAATTCACGTTATTTGTGGACACGTCAAACTTGAAACACCTTTACAATAACTTCGTTGTCGAACCATTTTTTTTTTTACACGCCCCGGGTAACTTTGCGCCAATAAATGAACACTTCACAGTTGCGTGGTCCAATCACGTGCATTTCAGTACGAAAGGGAGTGACTTCCACTGCTGTGCAGCAACCAATGGATAGAGACCCGTAAATTTAGCGGATTGATTAGAAAACAAGCTGAACTCCAAACTCGTGTACATTTGTCTTACCTTCTAATTAGATCACAATTTACAAACCACGCTCTGGACGAATTTGAACCAGTAATTAACATGGAATAGAACGAGAACGAACCCAATGCCACCTTGTCTTGGGTTAAACTGGAGCAACAACCAATGAAAAACTAACTGAGGCTCGTGTACAAACAGAATTGTGGAGTCTAGCTTGCTGCCAAATGAACCCGCGAGATTTCAGCGTCCCTACCAATGGAAAAATGACGCCGGCTCCAGTATATACAACACTGTGAAGTTTAGCCTAAAGCCAAATAATAACGTGAATTTTGCAGGCCTCTAACAATAACATACATGCAGTTAACAGGCAGCGATTTTTTTCGAAAGCTGATTTCATAATTTCTCATTTTACCTTGGATAGCATATATGTAGGTTTATTTACAGTAATTTGAGGACTTTTTGAGAGCCCTACACAAGATCTACTTGTATGCATATTTTTTAGTTTCATCTTTGATCGTCACCGCACCCAAACTCTGGAATGGCTTAACTCAGGAAACAATATATATATATATATATATATATATATATATATATATATATATATATATATATATATATATATATATATTCCATTCCCCGATTAGAAGCGGCTTATGAAAATCAACCTTTGAAAAACACTCTTGGCAAAATATCTCAACCTGTTTTTTCAATAACTTGTATCTCACAAACATATAATACTATGGTTATCTTTAAAGTATTGTATTATTGAATAAATGAAAGTTTACCTTAGTATATTCCATAACTTGTAATATTTATTTCTTTTTAAATATGAATTAACAACAGCGAGAACAGCGACGTGTTGGCAACGGCCAGTAAGAAATAGTTCACAGGTAAATTTTAATTTTAACCTAGTTTTTTAGTATACTATTTGTAAATTAAACGGTGCCTATTGAAATATTTAAATATTTAGGTAGCCCCGATGGGAACATATATCATTTTTACAGTTTAAGATAACAGCGGAAGATATCGTGAGTAGGTGTAGTGGTAAGTTGTTGTTTTATCGAGCGAGAGCAATTTTTAAGCAACTGTCTGCTGATCGAGCTTGGTCGCTCTCTCTCTCTCTCTCTCTCTCTCTCTCCGTCTCTTTGTTTCTTTCACACTCGGGAAGTTTCACTTCGCTAGTACGCGAAAATTGTACATGTTTTCAAATTTAGCATATTTCATTCTTATTACAACAATAATGATTTTTGAGTTTGTAATTTACAACTGAAAAGAGATTTCAATGTTTGAATAGTTATTTTAATATATTTAGATTTGATCACGGGGCAGAAACAAAGTGAAGTTGACAGACGTGGCGAGCCATGGCATAGCGTGTTGCTGTTTTACCAAACGAAGGGTAAATTATTCTTACTCCGAAAAATACTTCAAATTACCACATCACGTTTGTAGACGTTGTGTTTTTTAAACCTACCTTATCAAGTTACGATGTTGTGATAAATGTGTGTTTCCGCGGCAGTAATAAATATAGTGTTACGGTGTGTTTCGTTAACCACTGCGAGTGAAATAGCATGGCGTGGCTGTTTGGTGATAGTTACGTTGGATCTGTGTATGATTTCAAATATTTGATGTGAACTATTTATGCATTGTAAATGTGAACTGTTTTTATGACTGTTTTTATCCACGTATGTTTATCACAACGTTGTACCTTTGCCCTGGGTGTTTGAAACACAGTCATGTAAAGTGATGTATCACCAGTCCCAACAAAATAACGAAGCCAAGCCCTAATAAATTTTAAAAAACCTAATACACAGTAAGTAGCAATACATATAAATATGAGTGGAATAAAAGTTACGGTAGGCTTATTTGAGTGCATGTTCACCGCTATATTTTAAGTTTCTATAACAAAAAATGCGCGACACGAGTTGCGTGCCTGATTTTAATGTCGCTTTTTCGTTGGACTGTCTATTCCTTCGTTATTGGAACTGAGGCCGTCCTTTTAAAGAAACAACCCAACACATATCATTAACAATAAGTTAAATACTACAGTTCATTACCCCGCAGTTATAACCGTGTTTAACACAGTCGCGGTAAAATATTAATGTGCATTACATGTAATGTGCTATGTCGTGGAAAACAAATGTGTTAATGTAACGTAACCGTAAGAACTATAGTTAATTCAGGCATTTTTAAAACGTCATAAAGCTGAACTAAATAATGTTATAGGCCTAAACTGTGAATATTCGTACGAAATCATTTTTGAAATAGACCTAAGATAGAATTCTTTGAAAGGCTGTAAACAGTAAACAACACATTTGACAGGTATAAAAGTATAAGTCACATTTCAATGTTTATTTTTAGGTGTAGCGAAAGTATACGAACACACGTACACACACAATGGAGTGTAAACATTGATTTTGACAGATGCTGCATGGCAGTCACATGGCAATGTTTGTTTACGTTTGGCGGAAGGATACGAAATGGACCTGCAAGTAGATATTTAACAGGGCTCCGAGAAAGTTGCTTCCAATCGGGAATGGACTATATATACATATATCGTAACAGCTCAGTCAACGCTAAAAATATTCAAATGAACGTGAAATATGGGTTTGATGTAAACAATTGTGGAGATTCCTCTTATATAATACCCGTAACTTATTTACTTTCTGCTTCATGTGATTGTAGTGATATTTCTGATGCTTATGCTTTTGTTTAATTAATTACTATGCTTTTAATTTATGTATGTGTGTACACGTGCGTGTGGGAGTAAACGCTGCATTACTAATTTATTTTATGTATATTTTTATATAAATGACAATTTTAGATTGGCAAACATAGAATGCCTTATATTAAGTAATTATTTGTCTTTTTTCTCGTTTTTAAATAGTTATTTGCTGTGACTTTTTTTCCTTCAGAAATCTTTATAGTAAATTGCATTTTTAAGATTTTTGCTAATCGATGTTATCATGTAGTTTATTTTTATAAATAGTACAATTATATGTATGTGAATCTATGTATACTTGTGTGTGATTTTGTGTATGCGTGTATGTGTATGCATGTGCATATACGTATACACATATAAACATACATCAAAAGATAAATGGTGTAAGTTCACTATTCAGCTTATTTTTAATTTTATGTATGTTATTTTCATATATTTCATATAATCTACATTCTAATTTTATAGTCGATACTAAGTTTTATTTAATTTTTTATTTATTTATCTTTTCTAAACATAAGTGTTATATTCTATTATGTAAAGTGATTACGTGTAAGAGAAGGTTGTATACCTTAACTGCGCCACAAAAATAAAGACGTTTGATTATTATTATTGCTTTGGGCTTGACAATTTTATTCATGAAACTGCAAAAATATTATAAAAATAAGTATTTAACAACTGTTCTAATTCTTTTTCTCACAAAAAAAGAAAAATAAAGAAATAATTGATAGCATTGACAGACGCTTATGTAGCAAATTCAATGTTAAAACACGAGAGTACTTCCCCTCCGTCGTTACAAACTTTACTGGCCTCATGACAGTCGGTGTGCTGCTTAAAATATATGCAAGTAAGGAACAGTGACATTTTTCAAAGGTTGACTTCAAAAGTGCTCACTTTACCGTGAACATCCTATACCTGCTTGGCTTGTTGTAATAAATACATTCCTGGTATAGGCTGTTTTCTGTAAAATGAGCATTTTTGAAATCTCTGCGTAAGATTGACTTGTATGCCCGTTGTGAATTTTCCGCCTTATGTAAAATTAACATTTGCATCACTTTATTCGTGTTTTACACTTCGACGTATTAAAAATAACAGGAAGCAAAAAAAAAAAAATTAAATTATCATAAATGGTTACCTAACACTTTCTATTTGACGTTGAGATATGGAACCACTTTCCCTCCACCGTTATCAACTTAACTGGGCGCATATCGCTCAGTGCGCCCGTTAAAATATTTGACTTAAGTAGCAGTGACTTTTTTCTTAGGTTGATTTCGAAAGTGCTCACGTTATCGTGAACAGCCTTTAAGTGTTTGTTATTCGCTGGCTGAGCTACGCAAATTGTCTTAAAGAACATTCCTCACGACGGGGTGTTTCGAGCCAGTGTTCGATTGGACCTCGTCCACGGCCCTTCCCCCCGCAGAGTGTTTTAAATGAATTCAAATTGCGCGAGCAACTTACACCCCGCAGGGGAAGGGAATGATAACTCGCTCGCGACTTTCTTCCTCCCCCCTCCCCCCCCCAGACCCGGGGAAATAATTCATAATGACGGTCGGGGCCTGTTCGTTATAAGCTATTCACATCAAGGCGTGCAACTTATTCCAAGTTGATAAGACTCCCAGAGAGGTTGCAGGGAAGATTTAGATTGTGGGGAGGGAGGGGGGGGGGGTGGGTGAAGGGCGCTAGCCCCACAGCCACTGCAACAATGAAGCTTCGTTGAAGTACACTGTAACAGCCTGGCAGTGAGCGGTAAATTAGACCATACTGCTAGAATCACTCTCAGAGGGCAGCTTTGCTGGCGGTCGAAGTATTAAGTGAAATACCCTCCTCGGCTATGTTACTAACACTTACGTGGGAGAAAAAAAAAAGGTGCACGTGTTAAAACATCAAATTAACTTACTGCCAGAGACATAAATTAGGAAACTTTTCTCCCCTGGAAATTTATACACTGTAGACGTAGCGAAGGAACTTTTAAAGTGACTGGCTTTATGTTTCCCACGAGCTTAATTACTCATACAATTATTTTTTTCTGACGCACCTGAAATCTCAACGTTACTCAGTAATTGTTTTTCACCAGAAAGTTTCGGTAACAATTAAAAGTGTTCCAGTGGATCTGATGAACTCTTCTGGTATTCATTTGAAAACTTTTTAAATAACTGTCGTTTAAAATAAGCCATGGAATGTTGTATTAATTTACACTGAAATGAATTGTGCGTGTTACATAAATTTGAATAGCCTTGTAAAGACAGGGTACCGTTACGATTACAAACGTTCTCCTAAAACTACAAGTTAAATTATTCAAAGGTTCACGTTTTCCACATGTTAAGTGTGTGTAAAAACAGTTACTGCGTTTAATAGATCCTCGTAAAGAATTAGAAACGCGCGAGGCAAAGAATTGTTTAAAATTTAAATTATAAATGATTTTTTTATAACTTAAATGCAATTTTTGCACTATTCAGGATCGAAATTATTTCTCTGCTTGCAATATGGCTATATCTTCTGTCTCTTCGAAAGATTGAGAAGAATTATGCAACAATAATAATGTATTGTGAGAAAATTGAACACAGCAGTTTTATTTCTCCGTGTAGATTACAACGATTTGAAAATCGCTGGAAAACAAACGATGTGTTTTATTAGCACTTATTAAAAATACATACTAATTATTTAGGGGTTAACTACATAACTTAATTAGCTATTTACAATATATTAAAATATTAAAAATTATTTACATGCACTTGCGAAATAACAACGAATAATGCAAATTTTAAATAAGGTAAACAATTTTATATGGAATTATGAATAATATTTATTTAAACGCTATTTTATATTTTCATTATAAATAATTTTTGATTCTGAATACAGGCAACAGCTTGTTATTTGTGAGTGGACCCGCTGCTAAAGAATCGTGTCCATTAATTCCGAAAAATATTATATTTGATACTATAGGTGAGCGGTCATCTCGCATGTCTAACAGTTGTATGTAAACATTGCAATACGCAATACAAAGGCTATAAATAAGTTTCAGTTGTTTATAGTCTATTCACAGTAAAGTGAGCACTTTTTAAGGCCCTGTAAAATTTTTCCTTTCAGCCATTTTTTAATATAGACTTTGCCTTGTGACCAATAAACACAGTATATACATTTACCACTCCCAAAAGTTAACGCCTGAAGCTGCCATTAAATATATTTATTACTGGTTAATACATTTCGGAAGGGCCTTAAAAAGTGCTCACTTTACCGTGAACAGCCTGTAGTTTTATTTTATCTATAAATTATAATATTTAATATATAATTAATATAAATATAAACAGAGGACATGCATGTGTTGGTAATTCCAGTAATAAATAGTTCTTATGCAAGATGTTACTGCACTGACTGCGCACGAATCCAGTGCGCCGACCCTTTGATGTAATTTTCTAGATTAGGTTAATCTTTGTTTGCATGAGTTGGAAGAATATCCTGGAAGTAAAACTTAAGCAGGGCTTCAGAAAAGTTGGAAGTAACCGTGAATGGATTATACCTCGATTAATAGTTCTTCGTCGCTGGTTAAATGGTGCTTGCACAATCTAAGAGTTCCTCTAACGTCATTGCTATACGGGACGCCCCACGTCTCTATCAGCCTCACTCCACGCCCGTGGTTTCAGTGCCTTTCCGTAATTGCCCTCTCTTCCCCCCACCTTTCGTCGTGGGCACTAAACTGGATCGTGACCGCAAAAAAAAAAAACCGCCAAGAAACACTCCACGAAGGCGTCTGTGGCAGGTGCCTCAGTCAGGGTTGCCAGATTGGGCGATTTGTCACCGTTTGGGCTACTTCGAGGCAAAATTTGCGACCAAAAATTACATACATGTGACTATCGCAATTTGAGCGATTTTTGTAATGAATTTGCGATATTTGGGCTACTTGGAATTATTCACTTAATATTGGTACATTTTTTGATTGTGAACAAGATAATTAATTCTCTTAAGTAAGATCAGTTTTTCAAACGAAAACCATTGTTTTTTTTAATTTTGTGTAGGCCTATATATTTTTAAAAAATGTGTTTCGTGCATATAAAATATTACATGGAAAATTTACTATATGTTAAAAAAATAATTTATTATAAAGTTTAATCAAATTGGGCTACATTTGGGCGACAAAAGATTGGCCATTTAGGTGACTTCAACAAAAACAATCTGGCAACCCTGGTCTCAGTCAATCCTAAACTGCGTGGAGTTACGAGTAGAAAGGATACCGATTCACAATGGGAGAAAGGTATTGCTGCAGGCAACTAAATTTACTTGAATAGCATTTGTTTACACTGAACAATATTTCGTTCACTCGACTAATCTGGTCTGTCCTCAAACATAAGCCTTCGTTCCCTTGAAATAAATAAATGATCTAAAAATAATTGGTCGAGCCCAACGCTTGGTCAGTTGTCACATAATGATGTGCATGTAACTCGTACACACAACTACTTAATAAGTAGTAACTAGTTTGAAATGAGTAAGAATATGATTAGCTGGAACACTTTAGTAATTTTGTTACTACAGGATTTGTGTTGGCAACAAAATTAGCTTGATCCAGTAGTGGCGTTAATTTGGTTGGCTGTGGGGTGATCGGATTGTTATCTTCTTTTGAAAAAACGGCTCGTAAGTTTGTTCGTAATTTTCGTGACAATAATACTATTGCAATTATTGTAATGTATAGAGACACGCAAGATTCGCGTTATTATTCGGCACCAGGCTAGACTTCATAGTACTGTCTGTACTGGGGCCGGTGTCGTTTCTCCATTGGCTGCTGCATAGATGTGAAGCCACGCCCTTCTGTCTGAACTCCACGTGATTGGGGCACACAGTTGTTAAGTGATCGCTCATTGGTGCAGAGTTACCCAGGGTGTGTCAGTTTAAGTATGATCCAGTGACAAACGTAATGCAAAGGTACATGTGATTAAAGTTTAACTTGTTCCCAAATAATAACGCCAATTTTGCAGATGTCTGGTAATGTATTGCAAATAGCTTACTAACGTGTCTCAGTGTTATGCTTTAAAGCTTATCACGGGACGGTTCAGAAAATAATTTATATTCTAAGTTAAATGAACACCCATGTCTTAATTGGGATTCGAACCCAGAACCTTCCGTCCCCCAGACCTGCGGCGCACCAACCGACTGCACCACGGGAGGTCAGCTCGTGACAATAATGATATTGACTGTGTGTGTAGGTGCACTGACAGATACTTTTAAAAGGTATAAATGATACCATTGAATGTAGACCTGCAAAATCCGCGTTATTATTTTGGTACAAGTTAAACTTTAAACACTTGTACGTTTACAATACGTATGTCATTGGAACATACTTATTCTGGCACATACTGTGTATCTCTGCGCCAATGAATGAACACTTCACAACTGTGTGCCCCAATCACGTGCAGTTCAGTCAGAAGGGCGTGGCTTCACATCTATGCAGCAGCCAATGGAGAAACGACGCCAGCTCCAGTACAGACAGTACTGTGAAGTTCAGCCTGATGCCGAATAATAATAAGAATTTTGCATGTATCTACCAATGTCTAACTAGTCCAACAGGAAACAAAATTTAAAGATCTGGATCACAAAAATAATGGTTTACATGTATTTCTTGTATTATAACTAGAGCCCCAAGTACTTCGCGGATTGCGTTGCCAACAAGCTAGGCTGGACAGCTCTCCATACACTCGAGACATTATCGTTTGATAATTGGTTACTGTGATAAAGTGAGGCCTCTGTGCAGGACTGGTAAACACTCACTCACACTACTGCTTCCTACTTATTACTGGCTCATAGTTAAACAAGGCATGTCTAAAGAACTGTTGTCCAATCACAACAGTAGGATAAAAGAAAACGTGTTTGGAGTCTACGCCCCTCCCTCGGAATGAATTCCCGAAATACTGCTGGCTCTAATCATAACACCACGTATTAAAAAAAAATTCCACTTCATCAATAGTCGCTTTGAGTACCGTAGTTCCGGTTTCGAAACTAGGTAGTACTTTCAACTTTTTAACGTATGTAGAGCCGTGCAAATATTTTGTTGCAGCAACCAGTGGCGTGTGATGAAGTGTTAGATAAGTTGATGTTTGCTCACTGCTGTACATTCTCGGCGTACACAGCAGGAGTTAGTAACTAGCGTGCAGCCTGGATGCATTCTAACCACTCACAAGCGAGCCTTAAGGGATCCATTACACGCGTCCTGTGGTGTCAGCTGTCGAGCTATGTTTTAATGGTGAAAGTGTAAACTATCAAGCAACAGGGTGTACAGCACACAGCTTACACCAGCTCACCTTGCAACAGTTCACCACACACCACTGTCATCAAAAAATCTCACAAGTTTGTGGCAAATGAATTTGGACAACAAATTGACTTGATTTCAGAAAGAAAGTATGAAATTACTTCTATACAAACAATTTATTTGGTCGCACCAAACAAAATTTATTTTGTTCCATAAAACTTTTTTCTCAGTACATGACGTCCTGCAGGATATTTACTATTCTTCACTAAAATTACTCTTCATCCTTTTCTTCATCTCTTTATATCACCCTGTGACAGTATTTCGTTTGCCATATGCCAACTGTCGTTTAGTAGTCCCGGCATTCTCAATATAGAAAAGGGAAGTATATACCACCCATGGTTACTTCCAACTTTCTTGAAGCCCTGCTGTAGTTCTACTTATAGGGTATTCCTCCGCCTCATGCAAACAAAGCTTAACAGGTGTATAGAATTACACCAAAGGGACACTGCACCCCCTTGTTTGCACTCAGTGTAATAATATTTGGCATATGAACTATTTCTTACTAGGCGTTACCAACACAGTTATTGTCTCCCTATGTGTATTCATATTGTTATTATGATTTAAATACGACATTATATATATATAATATCAGTAAAAGTTTAATTTACCTAAAAATAAGGTATTTTTATATTAACACAAGTATCAATTTCTTATTATACACGACTACAGACCTGCAAAATACGCGTTATTTTTGAGAAGTGTTTAAACTTAATACACTTATACCATTGAAATACGTTTGTCTGTGGACCATACTTTATCCTACACGCACCAGGTATCTCTGCGCCTATAAATGAACACTCCACAATCGTGCGCCCCAATAACGTACAATTCACTGAGGAAGGGCGTGACTTCAAATTTGGGCAGCGGCCAATGAGTAGAGACAGAGAAATTTCGTAGATTCATTTGAGGACAAGCTGGACTTCAAACCCGAGTATATTTATTTTACTTTCTAATTGGATCACTGTTTGTAAGCCACGCCCTGGACGAATTTGAACCAGTAATTAACTTGGAAGAGAACGAAGACCGAACTCAATGTGACCTGGCCTGGAGTTAAACTGGAGCAACAACCAATGAACAACTAATTGAGACTCGAGTATAAATATAATTGTAGAGTATAGCTTGCTGCAAAATGAATCCGCGAAATGCCCGGGTCTCTATCAATGAGGGAACGACGCCGGCTAGAGTATATACAGTTTCGGGAATTTTAGCTTGAAGCCAAAAAATAACGCGAATTTTGCAAGTCCCTATACATGACGTATCTAGAAAACAACCACGCATGTCATACTTGAGTGACTTTCCATGGCATAGGTTTGAATCAAAAAGTGTAAAGAAACCGTGAATTGACTATACACGGAGTTTTGCATTTTTCTGCTCATTAATACGATGGAATGGAGATGTTGGAAGCGACGTATCTTGTATGTAAATTACGCTTTTCGGAACTGAAGCATCGCTGCGTATTTCATATTTTATCGCAGCTCCAACTTCCCGCTTCCACTCTTCAAGGGTAGCCTCTTTCACAAACTGCTCAAACGCTGGGTCTTGATAGCCAGTATCTACACTTAGGGAGTAAAATTTCGCGAGTTCATTTCAGGACAAGATAGACGTCAAACACGTGTACACTGAAGTTGACTTTGCAATTTGATCGAGGTTTATTAGACACGCCCTGGACGACTTTGAGACAATAACAGACTTGCAAGGAAACAAGTAGCGAGTGTCACACTGCCAGGTGTGAAGTTACATTGGCTACTCTCTGGAGCAGCAGCCAATGAACAAACATTTGAGGCTCGAGTATACACAGGACTGGGGAGTCTAGCCTACAGGTCATTGAACTCGCGAATTTTTCCTATCCCTAGCTATACTGCATGCCTGTTATGTAGGGATAGGAAAATTTCATGATACTTTTCGGGACAAGATAGACGTCAAACACATATATAGTGAAGTCACCTTCACAATTGGATCACAGTTTATTAGACCCACCCTGCACGCCTCTGAGCCAATAGCAGACTTGCAAGAAAACACCTTGCGAATCCTATAACTGCAAGGTGTGGAGCAACAGCAAATGAACACACAGGTGAGGCTTCGGTATGCAGAGAACTGAGGAGTCCAGCCTACAAGTCATTGAACTCGCGAAATGTTCCTATCCGTACTGTTATGAGCACGTGCAAAATTCGAGAGACGTGCAAAATTCTGGTTATGGTTTAGTTAGACGTTAGACTTCAGTGCCCTGTGCCTACTTGAACATAAGTCATGCTTCCATAGGTTACTGGCAACTATAAGGCGTCATTTACCTGCGTGAACGTTCTACTGGAGAGTTGATTTTCAATCGATGTGCCTTTGCTGTTGGCTGAAAGTGTCTCTGGAACCTGCCTCACAAGTTGTGGGCCAATGGCAGACGTGAAACGAGCATATAGCATTCTGGTGTTCAGTCAGCACCCACAAATAACGCGAATTCGGGAGGTCGGTACTAATTTCTCTTGTCTATATTTCCTCTCCGCGGCTGATTTGTCTGCACAGCCACGCACTCTCTCATCCTAAGTAGCTTGGCGGTTAAGACCCTTATATTCGTCGTATTGCACAGAGAGTAAATAAGTGTATTGTTATACGACGCGAACTCCCCATGGTGTGGTGGAGCTTGCTGAGTTGTTGGGGGGGGGGGGGCGTGAATGGTCTCTGGAAGCCCCCACAAGACAAGCTGAAGTTTCAAAAGCATGCTCGAAAGTGGTTTGGGGTGTACTCCTCCGTTAATTACGGAACTCCGTCTGCCTGTAAGTTGGCTTGGGTGAGAGAAGTGCGGAATCAAAGGGAGCGAACGTCAAGGGCGAAGTTGGCAGGCGCAACTTGCGAGACATCGCCTTTAAGCGCAAGACGCCGAAGTGGCGTGCAGACTTTTAGTCGCATAAAGGGTAACTTTGGGACTTACAACCTGCACAATAGGCAAACATTTACTTTCTATATTTGGTCGGTATTTTATTATTTCTTGATTATATAAACGATAACTTGTTAAAAGTAGGAATACTAAAATTAAAAAAAAACAATATTCATCGTGGTTTTCCAGTTTAAATATGAGAGTATAAAATTAACATCTAAATCCGTACAAATTAAAAAAGTAATAATTTAAAAACAAAGTTTGGTTCCAGCTAAGTAATTATTGAAGTTAATGTAATTAACTAATTACACTTTGCAATTTATTTGAAATCTTACATCTAATTAGCCTGCGGTAAACCATTTTACATTAAATGTTATCTAAAACAATCGTACTTATATGCCGGCAAACCAAATAATAAATATCAAATAAATAACCTCCTCGAAATTCTTAAATCATCAGCAGTTATTTCGAGCTGTATCTTAACAAATGCGTTTTGTTCATTTCGAGATATGCATAGGGATAGGAAAAAGTCGCGAGTCCTCACTTCTTTGTACTTCAGCCGAACCTCAGATGTTTGTTCATTGGCCGCTAACCGAGTGTTGCCCCACATTTGACAGTACGGGTTTCCCGTCTTGTTTCCATGCAAGTTGGCTAATGACGCGGATTCATCCAGGGTATGTCTAATAAATTCTTCCATTTACAAAGATGACTTCAATGTATGACCATACGTTTTAAATGTACCTTGTCATGGAATAAATTCATTAATTGTTTCTATCCTCAGTTATGCACAACAAATATTAATTCGAAAAACCCTAATTCCCTTTACATTTTTTTTTTGTAAAATTATTTTCTTCTGTTATACTTTGAGACGTGCAAAATTCGGGTCATTATTTCACGACAGACTAGCCTCCAAACACTTGTGCTTTTGTATTGCGTTTATCATTGGACTACAGTTTGTTCGGGCACGTCCTGGGCGCTTTCGGCCAATAGGTAGGGCCCCGAGTATTTCGCGGATTGCGTTGGCAGCAAGCTAGGCTGGACAGCCCTCCATACACTCGAGACTATATCGTTTGCTTATTGGTTTGCTGCACCTGTTAAATACTCACTCAAACTACTGATTCGAGTTTACTACTGGTTCACAGTTAAAAGGGGCGTTTCTGAATAACTGTGGTCCAATCACAGCATTAGGAGAAAAGAACAAGCGTTTGGAGCCTACCTTGCCTCCGAAAGAATGCGCGAAATACTCGTGGCTCTACGAATAGGAAACCACTAACGAAAGGCTTGCGCAGTCACGTCCAGCCAAGTATAAAAAGGTAAACGTGTTATCACTGATGCAGGAGCCAATAAACAAATGGCACCAACCCGGGTACGCACAGGACGATGAATTATAGCGTGCTGGCAGACAGAAAATAACGCGCATTTGCAGGTCCCTAGTTATGCCTTTTTGAG
Source organism: Dryococelus australis (assembly GCA_029891345.1). Lineage (NCBI taxonomy): Eukaryota > Metazoa > Arthropoda > Insecta > Phasmatodea > Phasmatidae > Dryococelus > Dryococelus australis. The sequence goes on from CM056995.1 coordinate 60,936,852, forward strand.
GCCATTGTATTATATCACAAAGAGTGAGTGAAGAGTGAGTGAAGAGCGGCTCCACAAACGTTAGTAAAATTGACTAACATCTGGCTTGTCTTGAACGCAGGTATGAATATGTGCCGACCTCAAATTGTTAATTAGCGGTAGGGAGGGTCGACCTCGTGGAATATCGCACGCGTCACTGCAACTCTGCCCCCGCGCTCGCGCATTTTAATTATTCCGAGCGTTAAGCGCGAGGGGAACCCCCCCCCCTTCCACTCCTCTACCTCATCCTGATGAAATGTTAGAAAATAATGAACCGGGCTAGCGAGCCGACCCCACTCGCTTTGCCGCGAGCGCCCGCGGGCATTTTAATCAGGCCGCGGCCGGTAATATCGTTACGCCGGTCACCCGCCACTTTTAACGAGCGGGAAGCCGGACCCTGTGCGGCATTTCACACCGTTGACATGATGTCCGCTCCGGTGCAAGCGTTTCCGCCACACGCGCTCTTACCGTCGCAAATAACAAGATAAATGGAATGCTCCCAATTGACGCTGGTCAACGTACCTTTCGGTTTCCAACTAAAAAAAAAAAAAATTTAGGGCGTCGCTGTGTTGGGTTCATGGGCGTTTGTTTCGCGTAAATACGTCTACGTTGACGCGCTCGGACGCCTACGTTCCTGGCACCGCTTCACTCGATCATATGGGGTTTTACGCGTAACACAGGATTGCTTTTGAGATGCTCTTTCCAACCGTATACGATTTCTGTATTTCAACTTGCCCTTTTGACGAGTATAGGCCGACATTGTATTAAGTTTTCTTAATTTTTTTATGATAAGAGCATACAATTTCATCATAACCACGCCACACAAATTGTTTTACACACGCAATCGATTGATATTGACGAGAGCTGTCGATTGAAACTCAAACGAGCGTCGTAGATTCTCCTAGTCAAAAGTTATACTAAGCGGAAGTTATGAGACGCGGCGAAACTGCTCCTCCACAGCAGCATCACTCCCCTAACCACTGTCGCGCGAGATGCTTCGCAGTCCTCACTCAACGTAAAATATTCTTTGATCCTTTGGCAATCAAGTGGTGTAATTGAATTTTGTATGTAGACGACAGATTCGTAACTGCAATGCCAAACTGTATCCCCCAATGTTGTTATCATCGGATTTTCTGGATTGCCTCCCACTATGCTTGCAATTTTAAAGACGTGTCCATGTCAAAAAATAATTTCGAACACACTATCTTCGCTATTCGTCAATTCTAGGCTATCATTGTGTCGGACGACGGCGTTGGTCGGTGGTTTTTCCCGGGGATCTCCCGTTTCCTCTGCCTTTCATTCCGGCACTGCTCCATACTCACGTCGATCACCCTAATCGTCTCGCAAGTCCTCGCCGTCAAGAGTCCCCAAAAATCTTCACTCTTCGCTCTTCTCTAAGTTAGCATTAGAGACCGAGAAATCTGGCGGATTCATTTGAGGACAAGCTAGGCTTCAAACCCGTGTACATTTGACCTACTTTCTAATTGGATCACTGTTTGTAAGCCATGCCCTGGACTAATTGAACCCAGTAATTTTGGAAGAGAATGAAGACCTGGCCTGGGGTTAAACTGAATCAACAACCAATGAACAACTAACTGAGAATCGAGTATAAATAGATTTGTTGAGTATAGCTTGCTGCCAAAATGAATCCATGAAATTTTCGGGGCCTCCTGCTATAATTATTAGAGACCTGCCAAACTCGCGTTATTATTTGGCAATACTCTGTAATTTGTTTATTAGCTGCATGCTAAAGTGAGGGCCCGTAGTTATTTTTGACTGAGTGTTACGTGGTAGTTGCGCTTTACGTCTCGTCGACAGAGAAGTCATTAGTAGAGACCTGCATAATTCGCGTTATTTTTTGAGGACGTGTTAAACTTAAAACCCTTTTCCTTTGCAGTGCTTTTGTCATTGGTAGTGGTATTGAAATTTCGCGAAAATATTTCAAGGTATGTTATATTTCAAAACACTGTAGGATCCTTTACCTATCCTGATTGGCTGAATTACTTTTTCACACGTGTTAACTGTCTGCACACGAATCATCTAGAAGATGGTGTCAAATTCTGAGTGGCCCGGTCAAACATGGAAACGCCTTCTCAAGCAGATGGCAACCAATGGCAAGAGACAAACTGCTGTCGGGTGGTTATAGTACTGAAGTATATAATGTACTCATATTTATTCACGAAACTCACTAGCTATAGTCATTGGACCATTCTTCATTTGACACGCCCCGGGTAGCTCTGCGCCAATAAATGCACACTTCTCAATCGTGTATCCCAGTCACGTGCATTTCACGTAGAAAGGGCGTGACTTAACATCTGGGCAGCTGTCAATGGAGAAACGACGCAGGCTCGAGTATACTTTATATTACTGTGAATTCCGGTTTGACGCCAAAAAATTACGCGAATTTTGCAGGTCCCTTGTCATTAAAGATGGAACATGTTGTTCAGGGAAGAAGGACTGAGGAAGGATGGGGAAGGAATCAGCTATGGCCTTTGTTAAGGGTCTGTACCAGTATTCGCCTAGAGTGATTTCTGAAGATTATGGAAAGCCGAAATCAGGATGACTGGACCGGTAACCGAACCCGGGTCCTCTCATGCGAGTCCAGCGAGTTACCACTGCGCTACCCGGGTCTGTAGGTGATACGTGATTGGGCTATCTTATCATTACGTGTGTTAAATTGGTTCTTGGCCGCCCATGGCGTGTCAAATTAACTGTAGTATGACGACAAGAGCAATACTCACGCACATTTGTTTGGAGTCTATTCTGTCTTCAAATGATAACGGTAGGATAGGAACATTTCGCGAGTTCATTTCAGGACAAGCTAGGCGTCAAACATGTGCCTTGACATTTACAATGTTAGAAAATTTTATAACATAGATTGCACCAAAATTTTGAAAGCAGGAAAGTATTTTAAAAATGTACTAATGGCCTTCAACTTCAATTTTTGACGGGTATTGACTGTCGGTACAAACGTTTGCACTGCACTTGCGGTTACCGTCGCAAATAAAGGTAAATAAAATGGTCCTAATTGACGCTAGTCAACGTATCATTCAGTTTTGCCAAAAAATAAACACAAGGGGTGATGGTTGTCTCGGAGAGACTGTTAGAGACTAAAGTAAATATACAAATACGCAATAGTGCTGTGGTCTTGGTCTCGAGGTCTTGGGAGCCGATGAGGATGAAGTCAGATGAGCATGAAGCAGCGCCGGAATGCAAGGGACGGGGGAAACGGGAGATCCCCGCTGAAAACTCGCCACGACCAGCGGCATTGCCCGGCACTGTTCCCGCATGCGAAATTCCGGGGGCCACCCCGGCGAGAATCGATCCCGGTTCGCTTAGGTTGGAGGAGAGTAGTCTAAACACCACACCACCGCGGCCCCACCTGTAATATCGGAGTCGCAAGATATTCTGCTCCGGAAATTTTCGACCACGCCCGAAATTTACTGCCAGTAGCAGTGCACACCTTCCCCTCCCATCTGCGCCCTTGGCCACGTACGTGCTCGTATTGCGTAGTCGTACCTACACCCGAGACCACATCTATTTCTATGGTGTTATTAGTCACTATGTTACACTGTCGAAATGGATTACCCTGCAAACACGTTACATCATCATTTCAATCCTGGTATAGGCTATTCTAGGTAATAGTGCAGTGGCATATGTAAATATTTTCTAGTCCGTGGGATTTTGAATGAAGGAATAGTCAGGCAACATGGGATCAATAGTTAATGAGTCATACAATTAGATTCTACCAGGTGTTTTGCCCGATTTTGTGCATGAGGATCTATATGATGTAATAATTACAAGATGGTCGTCAGAATGAACAGTTATCTTTATTTTTATCTTTAACTCGTTAATGGTTGGTTCTATGCATATTTCGCCAAGAACCTTTTCTGTTTCTAATATAATAAGGAACAAAAAAAGTCATTACAATTTTTTTGATATTTGTTACCGTTTCAGAGATATACTTAATTTTTCGTTTACTGAAAATTTAATAACATGTGACTGCTTGGTAACAATGAAAATAATGCTCAATTTGATTTATCTAGGAAACACAATATTTGTTATATAACTTTCACCTTATTATTTTTAATATATACAAACACTATTCTGTAGTAAATACCTTGTACAGAGAAAGTTTCACATGTCATCCTCAGAGTCCAAGGGTTGTTTTTCATTGATTGCAAAGTCATTGTAATCGCACAGCCCTTCATCGCCACCACACTTACACATTTATGTACACCTTAAAATCTGCGATTTACACTTGCAACTTACAGCACACCATCCTTTCTAAAAAAACACAACGTACTAGATTCAGTAACAATTACGGTGCACATGGCATCGAACTCATCGTACGTAGGAGAATACTAGTTCCCAGACTTCTACCATCCAAATTGTGATGGTTCAGGGAGGTTTGGGTGTTGTTTATCACCACTGCGCCACTCCAACACTTGGTAATGTACTCTCAAAATATATGGTGTCAGGGAAGACCTTGTGGGGGGTAGATTTTCAATTTGCACATCTTTTTTTGTGAACTTCCTCCAGCGCAGTTCACCAATGTCTGATATAGTTTTTCCTGGCAAGTAAACTTGACAAATGAATTGCTCGACTAGTTGTTCATCTTCTGGTTTAAATTCTTCTTGATATCCAAGTAATGCCAAACCATCAAGAACTTTTTTTCTCTGCTGTTTGGAAAGCTTTCCAAAAGGACAGTTTGCCTTTATTCTTGAAGGGCCCAGTAATATCACAGCCCGAAAGTGCATGAAGAGCTAATATAGCTTTGACTTTTGTCGGTCCTAGACTGGAATAAACACTATTGATATCAATAAATCGTATACTAGCACCAACTCCTGTGACAAACACGCTATCTATTGATAATAGCTGCGACCACCACAGTGAAAGGATGAAAACATCAGTATATGGTGAATATATGTGCAGGGTAGTAGAATGACGTGAGATGTACGAGTGTAAAATAATTCTTGTATTGGCTTCTTCTTACGTGTTTTGAAGTTCTCGAACGTCATTTCCATCTGATGAACTAGCCTCATTTCTCCAACTAACTATTAAGTTTTGTTTGATCATCTGTGCATGCAATATTACTTTATTTGCGAGATATGCTGTTTACTCATATTTTGTCTTACAATGAGATAAGAGAGATCTTCTTACTACTTTTTGAATATTGGTAGAATCATTAATTTTGTACTCAACAGGCATTGCTTTTCCAGCTCTTTTTCTCCTAGTAGAATTCTTGAGTGAATCTTCTAGGCAAGTATCAAATACTAAGTGAGTTTCGTTGTACTTCAGCAAGTAAGGTTCTATCTTCCTATTAAATTATATTGCAAGGTCATTACAATTCTTCACATGTGCAGGTTTATGCAGGGCTTGAAACTGTGCCATTACATCAAGAATAGCTGCTGAATATGAATCAAGTGGCAGCTTAATTTGATCTGGCAAAGGCGACCTGTCATTTGTACCATCTGAGGGAAAGTGAGTCGAGTTCATTGGGTAAAAATGTTGTTGCTCTTCAATAACCTTCATAAAATTAATTTTGTTTGAAGATAAAATCATTGTACCATCTAAGTTGAACAAAGAACGAGGTACTGCCGAAAATTCATATTTACTATCGCATTCTTGCTGTAGGTCAATGTCAGTTCTACTTCTTTAAATAATCAGCAAACACATAAACAATAACCGATCTGCCTTCAGAGTTATTACAGTGTCTGATAGTTTTGTTTTGGCCATTTTGTATGCACTGTTAGACAATTTCAGTTTTTTCTTGTTTCATCTGTGCCCAAAGGTTAAATTTTCTTGATTAAGTACGCTCTTCTTTAAATGCACTGTACAACACCTGTCCCTTTACTGTCATCCCCGACATGTCCTTCTGGATGTTTTCATCAAAAACCAATTTTAATGAAATGTTAATGAGATCTTTTTCGTCATAAACTACAAAATTGGTGGATGACATGATATAATTATACATCTGCTGAGCATCTTCCTTTTGGCGCTTTTCTTGGCTCGCAGTTAGGTGATATTGTTTCGATCGTTTCCTGTTTGTGATTCCTAACATTTCTTTTGCTTCGGCTGACAACCTTGACAATTCAGGGGAAGTTAAAAAAAATTGTGTTAGAGCCTGTTTTCTTTGAGTGATATTAATCATGCCACCTATAACTTTCATTTTTTTGTTCTCTTGTTCAAGAGCTTCGTCAGTACCTAAAGAACACAATGGTACATTTGTTTTAACTACCTAATTCCCTCTAGAAAACTCGGTCCACAAGCCAAGGTGTTTGGTTTCAAGCAGTTTTATGTCAGATAAATACCACCCTATCATACCTGCATAGTTGATGAGACCAAGGGAAAATAAGTATTTAACAAACGCTTCTAATTATGTAAGATGTAACTGCCAGTCGGCAGTTCGAACTGACCTAATAAATAAAAGCATTGTGTCAACCATACACATTTACTGTAGAGCAACTTTCAAAGTTGGCTTTTCTGGTGATTCCCTGACCTCAAATTATTTCAATTTCACCAGTATTTCCAAATTTTTCAAAATCATCAAAGTGTAATTACAAATAGATTCTATTTTGTGTGATTGTCCCTAGGTAAAGCTGTAAGTAGCTTCCACATCTCTGGTTCCAACTTCTGTTTGATTTCACCCTGCTCTTTATAAAACCCATCACTTACAGATTCGAAAAGAGCAAGCCTTAGAGACATGTGTGCATTTACAGCTCTACTTACGCACTCACTTCCCTGCTAGAATGTTGGACACAACAATTTCGTCATAAACTACTGATAATTTAGCTTCCAATCCTGTACCATCTATAAAAGAACTAATAGCTCGAAGCATTGCCATTATAATATGTAGCTCACCCGGTCTAAGAATCCAATTTTTTGGATATCTTTGTTAGCCATAGCTAATTTTACAACAGGCTTGTAAAAGCCAAGGTCCAACGTTACAACTGTTCTCCCTTAACGAGTGATAGTAGATGTCACTTGTTATAATTTTTTCGTGAAAGTTAGTTGTGTTTGTGTGATAGTTGGGCTGATATCCAAGAGTGGGAGCACACAGACTCTAGTTTCTGGTTTTGGCATGCTTAGTATAGAATTGAAAGTCGACTAAGTCGGAACTGCATTCAGCGTAGTCGAATTTGTTTTATAATAACTTGGATTATTTTCTTCCGACTGGTTACAATTTCCATGTAGCAAATCTTCACCCAAAGATTCTTGGTAATCGCTCAATGAAATGACTTGTGCAATCATCCAAAGCAGGTATGTATTCATGCTGTAGGCTATAATACTTCTATTCCTCACAGTACAGTCTGATGTCTGATTTATGATTGGACTCTGTGGTCTACATCCTTTCGCAACGTTACCTGGTATAACTTTAGTAAGGGACTCAGGGATCTTTGATAGTGAACGAAGTGGTGATGATCCTGATATTTCAATTGGGGTTTGCTCATCAGATTTCTCCTCCTGATACACCACCATAACTGTGCCGCGCAATGTTACTCTGCCATCTGGAGTATCTTTCAGAAAGTCGATGTTGTCCGCAGTACAATACACAAACCTCCCTCGAACCAATTATGAGAGAATATAAAATCCTCCACACGCATTTATCCGTTTTACAACCTCCATCGCTATTTGTGTCTCAAATCCAAGGATTTTTGGCATATTCTATAGAAGCATACTGTGTAAGAATTGAATTATCAATATTGCTGCGGGTTGCAGCATGTATTGTGAGTCTAACTGCCACTTGCAAGGGTAGTTCGCGAATATGCCGAATGGTGGCGGTAGTTGTGTTTGAAGCTTGACGGGATGAAAGTATTTCATACTACAGAATTTGGGACAGTTTAAGAGCTCTGCTTGTTACAACAGTATCAAGGTTTTCTGAACAACTTTTGATATGTTTCCGCCCTTGGCAGCACCATTTGAAGAAAAGACCTACTTGTTTTGGAACAACTTCACCCACGTTCACATCTTCGAAGCTTCCAGTGAATTTCCAGTATTCGCAGTTTAGTGTAGTTATTTGTAAAATCCGGGCTGCTTCGAGGAGGGTTTTCATATAATTCTCAACATACTCGACTCAGTGCAACATCTGCTCTGTTACTTTGAGTGATACTCACTGTGGTTCGTGCAGCCTTTTCGGATTGCTAAACAAAATACCAATACATTCGAGATATTCTACTATAAAACTTTCATTAGTTTTGGAGATTTTATTTGTTCTTCTTGTAGACCATTCTCATTGGCAATTTTTCTGTAGAAGATCGCAATTTCTCCCATTGTTGTTATATTGCCTTCAAGGAGAAAATCACTGAGAGAGGATAAAAATTCTGCATTTGTTGCTTTATAAGCAGGTGATTTTGACTTATTTTCTTTTGACGAAGGCTTAGGTCGTAAGACATTTACCACGAGCTTGTTCCAACATAACAAAATATCTTTTGCATGAGGGTCCCCGGAACTTGTGCAATCACTAATGCGAATTTTTAACACCTCACTGCCCGACTGTGATATTGCACTCTTCAAGCGAATGCCTGCTGTCAGTTGCTACCATGTATAAGCGGTTTCTTTTATTCCCCTCTTTGTTGCAAAATAAACATTTTTTTCCTATCATATATTGGCACTATGGATCTCGTAGTGTGGCTTCGTTCTACATCTTTGTCTTCATGACTTGAAGTACAGGGATTTTGACCACATAACTCTTCTTCATAAATTCTTTCACTTATTTCCATGTTAGCCTTATGGGTACATTTCTTATAGCAGTCAGAATTCTATGCTGCTTTATTCTTAAGCTCTTCAGACAATATGTCACCTGAAACATTAGCAATATTTACATATTCACTGCCATTCCATTTTTCTCTCTTGTTAATACACTCCAACACCTTTTCATAGCATTTAGGATTAACCAGGGAAGATTTCTTCTTTTTTTGACATAAAATGCATAAAGAAAAGTTTATATACTTTCTTTTCGTCTGTGTCGATGATGGTGGAAGTTTCACTTGCAAACTACTTTCAATATCTGGAGGCATCGACATTTTTTGAAATCTGTTTTCTCTTTAGTACTCCAAGTCACATTTCCATATTCGGTATTTTTCACTCCTTCAGTATTCGTAGGTGATGCTTTGTTCTATTTCGGAGCCTGAAAAATACAAAAAAAAAGTATATTAGACAAAAAGAATTGGAATATAAATTTAATTAGAATGGAAAACATCAGAGAACAACTAAAAACATGATTACATATCAGAAATGGTAACATATTTCAAAATAACTGTGGGAAACTTTTTTGTTCCTTTTTTTATTTGAATTATAAAAGGTTCTAGGTAAAATTTGCCTAGGACCAACCACACACGAGTTACGGAGAAAAACAAAGCTTAGTGTCACTTCCGGCGGTCATCTTGAAAATATGACGTCATATAGACCTTCTACCATTAAATCAGGCAAAACACCTGGTAATGCGTGGTTGTATGGTTCATGAGCTATCCATCCTATATAGTCATACTATTCCTTCATTAAAAATATCACGAAATTACGTACGCCCCTGCACTATAAAGTGAGCACTCTCGTTTCGAATAATAGGCAACAAATGTATTTTATTTTAGCCTCAGACGTTAACTTCCGAGTGCGGTGGAATGGAGACACTGTGTTCATTACTATCATAGCAATATGTATTTAAAAAGATGGTTAAAGGATAAAATATGCTCGAAAAGAAAAAAGTAACTAGTGCCTCAAAAGTGCTCAGTTTACCGTGAACGGCCTATACCCCATAACAGAATAAAGATGAGATAGTCCAATCTCACTGGCTGCGCTTAACCAATCTCCGTGTCCCAGCATTGAACTGCTTTTCTGCCAACGCGTCTTGCGAAAATGGCATGGTTTTGATGTTAGGTAAGGAAACGGATTTGTAAACAAATGTCTTGAGAAGTTTTTATTTTTAATCGAACCAATTTGTAATGCAGTTGGATTACATTCATATCGGTAAAAGTATTTTATTCATGTAATAGTACTCGTCATCTAAAAATTTTGATGTAAACAAACAATTTTATCACTGTTGACCACGTGACTTTGACAGTTGTGTTCCTTTGCAGAAGGTCGATGTTGGGTAGAAGCGCAGAAGACGAATAAGCGGTCGTTCTCATCTTTAGTCTATGTACTCCATGTTCCAGAGCTCTGTTCACTTTATCCGTGCGTCGGGCATGTGAAACTCCGAAGTTATTATAAAAGTAAATATTTTACAAATTTGCTGATAACTACACATGTATGCACTTAAAACAAAATAAAGCAAATTAATTGATTTAGGTATTCCCAAATGTATATACCTAGCACTTCTAATTCAATGTTAAGATACGGAACCACTTTCTCCGTCGTTACCAACATTACTCGGCGCATGCCAGACAGTGTGCACGTTAACATTATATGAAGGCAGGCGCCATTAAATTTTTCAAAGGTTAATTTCAAAACTGATCAATTATGTGTAGACAGTCTGTAATCGTAGCAATGCGAAAAAAAGTTTACTGAAATGTAACCAAATCTTGTTACATTCGATGTCAAAGATTTTCCCATATTCTAGACCTTCTAAAGATGTTTATTAGTGATTAAAAATCCACTGATTTACTCTTTTTATAAAAAAAAAACTAAATGCAAACGTAGTTTAATTTTCAAAGGTAAACCAAGCCCCAGGTATTTTCTTTAAACATTCTCGATCAATAAAACTAGTAGAGTCGAATATTTTGATTGTCCTTGAATGTGTTTGGTATTCTTTTGTGTAATATAAAACCATCTTCCACAAACTACCTGCAAAATACAGCACAAAAAGGACGATTCTGTTGGTAGTTTTTTTTTGCTTGGCTGCTAAATATATTATAATTATAATCATATATAACATATATTATATATATATATTAGATGCACGTAATCCACTACATTCGTGGAGTTTCTGTCATCTGTAGACGTCATGCACAAGCCACTGAACTTAGAACCCAAATACATATTTTTAACAAAGTCATCTGTTTGCATATTTACCTATTCCGTATTCATCCTCCATGGGCTATGCAAGAAATACAATGTGCTGGGTAATTGACTCGTATTTTATAATTACGTTTGCGGGTAAAATTAAATTTCTTTATGGCTTCATTATTTTTATCTCATCAGAAAAGTAATCTATTCATCAGAGTTGAAAATAATGCAAAAGTTAAAGTGAACTGATAGTGTAAGAAACAGAACTCTGTAAGAGAGCAACAATAATAAAATGGTGCCTGGAATTAAAAAATATAAATGCATATCTGATAGATTAGGAATTGAAAGGAATGGCCTTAATCAATATGCTAATGGAAGGGGAAATGGAAAGTAAAGAGGAGCAGAAAAGGAGAGGGAACTAATGCTTGAAATGTTTTAATGCTGCAGTAGAAAAGACAACAAATTGAAAGACTAATTTTAATACACATAATTGCAGAAGGAAATTAAGAGATGTAAATTAACACCTTATTAAATGAGTGTCTACGCCCTCTTTAGGAAAAAAAAACAATGGCGAATTAATGAGTATAGGATGTTCACGGTAAAATGAGCACATTTGAAAGCCCTGCTTAAGATGTACTTTTAAACACGTTGTGTATTCCTCCGCCCTATATAAAATTAACAATACCATGCGCCTCATCACTTTATTCATGTGTCGGTCAAATGAAATTGCGAAATGATTAAGAAAGTAAATAATTTAAAAATTTGCTTATCATTACACTTCGATGCATTAAAAAAAACAGAAAGCGAAGGAAATATTTTTAAGTTCTTACTAATGGTTGGCTAACACTTTTTATTTGACGTTAAGATATGGAACTACTTTCTATCCATCGTTACCAACTTTACTGGTCGAATGTCACTCAGTGCGCCCACTAAAATACACGGATGAAGGGTCAGTGACTTTTTTCTAAGGTTCATTTCGAAAGTACTCACTTTATCGTGAACGCCTTTAACCATTGAACTAACGTGCGGGTTCATGCGTAAATTATGGAATGGAATATTAAAAATATTTCACAAGATAAACCCACACGTAAGAAGGCGTGTGAAGCGTTTGTGGGAAAATACAGCACTTATCAAAAAACTTTCCTGTTATTACGAGATTTCATAATCTTACAATGCGCATTTACACCGTTCTCTACAAAGCATAATGCTCTAAATATGCGAGAGACAACAAACCCATGCTACATAAATGTCAGTTCCTTTTTCTCTTCCATGAAAGTTCTACACGACACAAACAGATATATAAAAAATTTGCCATTAATTCAGTTCTTACGAAACGAACTTTAAAAAATGCCAGCTTGTAAGAGTTCATGATTTAATGTAAGGTATGACTGGTCGGTATAATAATGTTCTAAATGAGGTATGAAAAGCAGTTCTGTTTTTTAAATCTTATTTACGACGTCAATTTTCAAAATTGATGACAATTACCATAGTTTTCCTTTTATGAAGAAAATGGTAAGTATTGACAAAATAAAAATAGAGACCCTAATTCATTCTAATAACTTACAACTAATAATTTGAAAGTCTCTCCAGATCAAGGCATGCATTCAAGTCTTCAGGCGTACTGGAGAAGTTAGTCTTTACGTGAAGTTATAATGGGACGGACACACAAAAAAGTAATAACTGAATATATATTTGTGAACATTTCCTGCGTTTTTATACACGCGTTGCGGCCAGAATATATTCATATATTTAAATGTATATATGTTTATATTTTTATATCTACACACACACCGAGCGAATCACTTAAAACTTGTACCACAAATATATATTTTTAATGGAGGGTTTTTTATACAGTCAGTGTCATTTGATTATTGGCTTTTTTCCTCTTGGACAAGTACGTAACGATGCGCAGTGGCGCTGTTGTGTAGCGGAAACCAGTTATTCCTACGTCACAGCTCAGGTCGTTTACGTCGATTGCATAGACGGCGAAAAATCTCCACGTAGCGGATCAAGTTTACAAGTATTTCTTATGCATTCCAAATCTGAATTAGTAGGAAACTAGTGATTCGCTGTGAACCTCTCGAATCAGTGAAAACTGCTCCGCTTAGAAACAAGTGAAAACCGCTGTTTGATTAAGTGAAACGGTTTAACTGATTGGAGAAAGTAACGGCCATCTGTGTAAGGCGAATTACATACTGTTTCTATTGGCAGATTATTACTAGAAGAGGAACTGGCAAGGCTGCAAGTTAGCTGTGTTACCCCCTCCCTTCCTCATCTTTTATCGTGAAATGTGTTACTCTTTCACCGCTCGAAAGCACGGCTACGTGTGCGCGGGTATCATTCCACCCAGGAGACAATCACAGCCTCGAGTGATGTCGTACAGGATCTTCACGTCAATAACTTTGAGCGCAGTTCCCAAAATTTATACTAACATTGGCAGACGGGCATAGCGGTTGGTGATGGCTACTTTAACCATTTCAGTTATAAATAATTATACCACGTGTGTCACCCGCACATATTTCTCCGTATCTATACAACCCGCCATTTTTAAATTAAGTGGCTAATAAAGTTTAATTACTCATATAACGTTGGGCAATCAAAGTATTTATTATGTGCCAAATTTGGCAAAAATTGGTTCAGTAGTTTTCGAGATATAATGTAAAAAAAATGTTAAAATGCAGGGTTTTCTTTCAAAACGCCGGACAAACGTGGTTTTTGTTTAGTTCATATGATACTTGTAATACATACATTCAACGTACAATATTTGGTTGAAATTTGTCAAACGGTGTGGTAGTAGTACCAAATAAACCTAAAAATTCTTGTTTGGCCTCCATTTTGAAAATAAGTGTATAATTAAGTTAAAATACTGGCATTAAACTGACCAGCCTTAGCATTAATTATGTGCCAAATTTGACGAAAAGAGGTGAGTAGTTTTCGAACTATAACATAAAAGCTATATTTTTAATGTGTCGCTATCTTCCAATATGGCGGATCAGCAACAATATTTACCTCTGAATCCAATATTTATTACTTGCGCTATCAGCATACAAAATTTGGTTAAAATCGGTTGAATGTTTTCCGAGATATGACATATCATCTAAATTTTCAAGTGCCGCCATTTTGAAAGTAAGTGCCGGGCGTGGTCTAAAACTACATTAGTCAGGTGTCCTGACTTACTACTATATGTGTGTGAATTTCGATTCAAGCGTTTGAAAAGTGATGGTTGGTAACACTCACACGCACAGACACATCCATATACAAACGAAAATGATCTCATAAGCCTTTCTTTCCTTCGGAAAGTAAGATAAAAAAAAAGAGCTGTGTCGAACAAAAAGCGTAAGACGAGCAGCAAAAACCGCGTTTCTGAATATTACATCCGGCAGCTGAAATTCATGCTGGAACGGTTGATACTTTATTGAAGATTCGATGCGCCTTGTCGCCGAATACGTTATCCTGGGACAGCACGTCCGAAGGAGATTAGGGAAAGAAAAGCGGATGACTCTAAATAAGATATGCTTCGTGATAACCAATGAGTTCGGGAGTCTCCTGTGCTCATGACGAAATAAAGGGTGCGTTCGTTTTTTTCTAGCAGTATTTTTATTCTCTACACACAGTAGGTAAGTATAGGCTATTCACGGTAAAGTGAGCACTTTCAAAAGCCCTATCATTTGGAATAATAGTCAATAAGTATAATTTAATTTAACCTTAGACGTTAACTTTCTAGTGTGGTGGAATATACACACTGTGTTTATTACTGACATGGCCATATTTAATTTAAAAACATTCGGTTCGGCTGTGTTGGGGACACTGTCCCTTGTTTTACGCGAATACGTCTACGTTGAAGCGCAAGGACGCCTTGATGTTTATTTTACGTTCCCGGCACCGCTTCGCTCGATTATATGGGGTTTTATGGGTATCACTGGATTACTTTTTGCGATGCTTTTTCCAACCGTATACGACTTCTGTATCTCGACTTGGCTTTTTGACGAATATAGGCCGAAATTGTGTTAGGTTTTCTTAATTTTTTACGTGTTTGAACACGCAATAGATTGATCTTGACGAGGGCTGTCGATTGAAATTCAAACGAGCGTCGTAGCTTCTCCTAGTCGAAAGTTATACTAAGCGGAAGTTATGAGACGCGGTGAAACTAACTCAAACTTGCGGCGTCCCTTCTCCTTCCGATCCACCTCCCCCTCCCCCCGGCCGGTGTTTCATAGTCCTCACTCAACGTAACATATTCTTTGGTCCTTTGGCAATCGAGTGGTTTAATTGAATTTTGAATGTAAACTATAGATTCGGAGCTGCAATGCCAAACTGTGTCCCCCGATTTTGTTATCATCGGATTTTCTGAATTTCCTCCCACTGTGGTTCTAAATTTAAAGACGTATTCGCGCCAAAAGGTGGTGGAAGGATAAAAATTGGCTTAAAGGAAAAAGTACATAGGGCTCTAAAAGTGCTCACTTTACTGTGAACAGTCTATACACAGAGATGAAATGGCATTGCGGTTCCTTTGATACGAGCGCAAGTAATCGTTGATTGGCTGCGCGGGTCTCTGGGAACGGGTCTTGTGTCTGATTGTCTACAGCGTTCTGCGAAATATATACGCTATTGGTAGGCCTACCGTTTGACGAGTCAATTGCCAGTTTCTGACTGGCGAACGGCGTTCAGAGAAGTTATTGGCTAGTGGAGCCATATTACTAGCGTGAGCGGCTGGTCTTCCTGGAATGAATGGTTATTTAACCTCTGTATTCTTAATTGCTCTCTGCTGTAGTCATGACTAGGGACAGTTGTTCTTTACGAAAAATTTTCGAGGCCAGTTGTACTACAAAACACTTTTATTCATAGGCACTTTCGTGGCAGTATGATTACAAATGTCGCGTGCATCTAGTGTCTGTCCGCGAATCATCGACGTTCAGTCACCGGAGTGCTTTATTCTGATTGGCCTAGTCAAATAATAACAAGTCTTCCCGCGTAGACACGTGGCCAATAGCTATTGACAGGCAAAATTCGCAAAATTTTTGGCGTCTATCTAAAATACACAGTAGTATATATAGTCGAACCGGGCATCGTTTCTCCATTGACTGCTCCATAGATGTTAAATTACTCCCTTTCTAAGTGAACTGTGAATGTTCATTTATTAGCGCAGAGTTACCCAGGACTTGTCAAATAAAGAATGGTCCAATACAAAAGTATTGCAAAAGAAAAGTGTTTTAAATTTAAGATGTCCTCAAATAATAACGCGAATTTTGCATGTTTCTACCAATAAACAGAGCCACGAGTATTTCGCGAATCCATTCGGAGGCGAGGTAGGCTCCAAACACCTGTTCTTTCCCATACTGCTGTGGTTGGATGACAGTTATTTAGACACACCACGTTTAACTGTGAGCAAGTAATAAGCAGGAAGCAGTAGTGCCAACGAGTATTTAACATTCCTGTACAGAGGCCTCACCTGATCACAGCAACCAATAAGAAAATGATATTGTCTCGAGTGTATAAAAGGCTGTTTAGCCTAACTTGCTGCTAACTCAATCCATAAAATACTCGGGGCTCTACCTATAACCAAAGTAAATTGTGGTCGTAGGATATTAAAGTTTAGCATAGCCATAAATATTTCCGCAAAAAAAAAAACACTTGTCCCTAGTCATGACACAGCCGAGTGGTCCGTGTGTACATCTATACGTGTCGGGGTCATCGAATGCTCGACACACGCGCCCGACATATAGTTAGGGGTTGTGAAAATTCACGAAAACGATTTCAATACGAGCTATATTTGAATTAACTGTAGGGTCGTTTACCTATCTCCATTGGCTGAATTACTTTTTGACAGGTGTTGACTGTCTGCTCACGAATCACGTAAGAGCCGTGCATATGTTGCCAAGCTCTGAGTGGACCGGTCAAATATGAAAACTCCTTCTCAACCAATGGCAATAGGCAAACAGATGTTGGGTGCTTGTACCATCGAAGTCTACCGTGTACTAATTTTTTTTTCGAGAAAAATCACTCGTTCTACATATAGTCTATTCACGGCTTCTTTGCACTTCTATAATCACACCTGCAAAAAATTACCGCGTGTATGACTCGTGTGTGGGTATTCTAAATGTCACGTATCACTAGCTTTTATAGTTGTGTTAACATTGAAGTATCTTATTTTATGTTAAATTGAAATTTTATTTTTATTTTATCTGTGAATTATAATATTTCATTTATAATTAATACGCATTAAAACAGAGAGAAAACAGATGCGTTGGTAATGTCTGGCAAGAGTGCGCACGAATTCAGTGCGTGGTTTCTTTGGCGTAATTTTATAGACTGGGTTAATCTTTGTTTGCGTGAGGCGGAGGAATATCTTGGAAGTCTAACTTTAACGGGACTTTATAAGAGTTGGTAGTAACCGTGTGAACGCATCGCAGCGAAAAAAATAAAACTTCTAGCTTAGGGAAGAATGGAACTTTGCCACTTGTTTATTGAGTGTGAGTTGTGCTATCTTTGGAAGCCAGACTGCTATAAAAAAAAAAGGCGAGTAGAAAGGGAAAAAGCCTTAAATTTTACAATTCATAAAGGAAAGGGTTACTGAAGCAGTGGCCTTGTAGATATATGCACGACATAGAAAATAAATAAAAGTACGGAAATAAATAAATCTCATTCTCCAATTGCTGCGTGATAGCTAGAGAACCGATAAATACGCGATTTCAATGACCTGTAGGCTAGACTTCACAGTCTTATATATTCTCATACAGATATCAACTGTTTATTGGTTGAGTGTTGTGGTAGTAAAAGGAGGTGGTTGGATGATAAATTTATTGCATGTTTGTTATTAGCTCAATTATCTCCAGGAGGTGTCGAACAACACGTCGACCAATTACAAACGTAACATGAACGTACATGTGTGTGAATTCCAGCTTGTCTAGAATCGAACCCGCGAAATTCTCGGGTCTGTAGTGATAACTCGGCCAAGTACGTATGGTATAGGTAGAGACGCGAATAATTCCCTAGTTCAATGACCTAAAGGCTAGGCTCTACAGTCGTATATACAGGTTTGCCGATGTCAACTGCGCGTTGGCTGTCTGCTGTCACAGTGGAAGACGATGATTGGGCCACCGTTCTCCAAGAGGCGTCAAACGCCGTGTAGACCGATGACTAAATATATATAAACACGTGTGTTTTGAATTCTAGCTTGTCCCAAAATGAATCCGCGAGTTCTTCAGGTCTCTAGGTATAGGTAATTTCTTCAATAAAAATTTATATATATTTTTCTGCAAAGCGAATATGTTCAACGAAATCCTCATCATCGTAATTATCAGAATAAATCGATCTTTCTATCGATGTCTTGCAGTAGTGATGGCAACCGTGATCCACGCACAGATATTTATCGTATGATGATAATTTACTGTCCAGTTTTGTAGTTGTTTACTAGCGGCTGCACCCCCCCCCCCCACCCCGGACCCTGTCGCAAAGCAGCTGCATCCAGGTGAACAGAAAGCCATTGCCATAAATTTCACTTGCAACGTGGTTTTATTGGCTCGTGCATAGCTGGAGTCGTAGTTGAAACCATGCGATAAAACGGAAGTCCTCAAGTTCATGGAAAAGAGTGCGACATTTACTAAGGTAAATGTGTTATACGCTCCCCGTCACAATCTCTCTTAGTAGATAAACGAAATGTTTCTCTACCGTATCTAAACATTCTTACCTCAGAGGTTTACGATCACTTCGTGTATCAACTCAGCTGTATTTCAATGTGATCACAACAGCAAACGACAAACCTAATTTGCTCAAAGGTGCAAGTAATTTGTGCACATCCTTGTGGATTTGACAGTTAAACTGACTAATCATAATTATTGTGCAATGGTAGCGAAATTACTAACATACAAATGCCTCAAAAATTTAACGGTGGCAATTTAAGAGAAAAAAAACTTACTATAGTTATGATGATTTATAATAGCGATATATCAATTACTAGTTGTGTCAAAATTAATCATTTAATATATTTAGTCCATCAGCTAGCAAAAAGTGAGTTCGTCTTATAGTTACTCAGAGAAATTTATAGCCGAAGCAATTATAGGAAATGTCCAGATTTTATCTATCGACACTTGAGTAAACAGTATCACAATATGTTCTACATGAGGTTCAGCTTAAACTGTAAAACAGACTTTTATTTGCATTGAGAAATCGGCTGTCATTTGACAAATATTTGTAACAGTTCAAGAATATTTCTTGTAAAATTATTCGCTTGCAAAACTACAAGAGCTGTGTTTTTAATAGACCTCAAAAAATATTTGTCCTATACGAACCCGTATCCACAAGCTCAAGGGAAATGGCAGACGTTCAGCAATGTTAAAAGGTACATAGCTGTTTGCGTCAAAACTAGGAATAATGTAAAGTGTAGTTGCGCCCAAAAAGAAATGTATTGCAAGTTAAAAAAGCGTGAAAAACTTCAAACAACTCAAATTATCATAATAAAACGACTAGGCCTTTAATTAAAAAAAACACGTGACGCTATTATAGGCTATTCACGGTAAAATGAGCACTTTTGAAAACCCTGCATAAGATCTACTTGTTTAAACGTCGTTTATTCTTCCGCTTTATGTATAATTACCGTTGCCATCGGCCTCATCACTTTGTCCATGCGTCGGTCAAGTGAAACTGTGAAATTATTAGAAAAGGAAAATTGCACAAATCCCAACATTTTTACACTTCGGCGCATTAGAAACGAAGTAGTAAGCGAAGGAGATCATTTAAGTCACTATACATGGTTACCTAACACTTTTTATTTGACGTTAAGATATGGAACTACTTTCCCTCTATCGTTACCAAATTTACTGGAGGCATGTCACTCAGTGCGCCCGTTAAAATACATGCAGGCAGGGGTAGTGACTTTTTTCTGAGGTTGATTTCAAAAGTGCTCATTTTGTCGTGAACAGCCTTTACTACTTTAAATGTTAATGTTTCATATCTCCACAGAACTCTTGCAATGAAATAAATGCGTTCTTCTTAATCAAGCATTTTCACTATTAGGCTATATTGGAACGTAGGTATTTTGTACTATATTTAATATACAAATATTTCCGAACCTCGTAAATTAACTGGCAAGGTTTAGCTTTTTTTTCGTAAATTTCATTTATATATATATATATATATATATATATATATATATATATATATATATATATATATATATATATTCATATTCTCTGTCTTTAATTTTTTTTTTCTAGAAGAAAAATAATTATTTTGTGTCCACTTCTCGATAATGGAAGTTTTGATATAAATATATCATTTGAAGAGAGAGGTGTTTTTCGCGGAAAGATTTCAAGACCAGTTGTACTCCAAAACACTTTTCTTCAGTATGCACGTTCGTGGTTGGATGATTTAAAATGTCACGTGCCTCAAGTGTCTGTCCGCGAATCATGGACGATGGACGTTCAGTATCGGAGTACTTTATTACAACTGTACAAGTCAAATAAGATCATGCCTTTTCATGTAGACACTCGTCCAATAACCAACGTAAGTTGTGGTTGTGGACGTAATATATTAAAGTCCAGCACGGCCATAAATATTTTCGCGAAATATACCTGTCTCTAAATCAGTAGGGCACCTGTTTTTCGCGGAAAGATTTACGCGGATGCTAGACTTGAATATCTTGTGTACACATTGGCAGTATTCGTTTGGCTATTGATCGCTTGTCTTTGTGTGGAGAGTGTGTTACATGAGTGAGAAAATCAGAATTAAGTTTCTCCGGTACTTACCTTCCGTGATTCACGGACAGACAGATAATACGCGTAACATCTCAAATGATCCAATCACGAGAGTGGTTCTGAATTAAAGTGTTTAGGAAAACAACTTGTCCTGAAATATTTTCGCGAAAATCAGGTGGTCCTACTGGTCTGTTGTAATAGTAACACTTTGAAGACTACGCTCGAGTCTAGTTCAACAAAATTCATGTTGAAGATTTCTTTGTCCTTGAAGAACAAACTAACATTTCCATGTAGTCGTTTTTCTGCCTGTGTTCAACAGGATCTTGGAGAACACTACATCTCAGCAACAATAGTTCTCCTGGCTACAAAATACATTTTTGTTACAAATACTAAAAAGGACAAGTTTTATTGTAAAACATTTTGTACGAATAAAACAACTTAGCGCCCTAGTTGCTGATGACCAGCCAATAATCAGCGTTGTAGAACACAATAGGCGTACCCGTCGTAATGTTGGCCACTAGGAAGGTGATGAATGGTAACCCAGAGACCAATAGAACGGGTGTTCCTGCAGTCATGGACACATATAACTCACTTCTAACATGTCTTGCTTTTCTGTAAACGTGTACAGACTTCAAAGTGTTAATATATGCTTTGCAGGTTTTACAAGAATACTGTTTGTAGCTCACTTTTGGGGAAGGGTCGGTTGGAGGAGATGGAAACAAGGCACGGGTGAAAAGCGTCGTCGAGTCTAGTGGAAAGAAAAACGCTGTCGTTAAATTCTCGTAAGGGTTCCAGGGCGTCCAGAAACGCGACAAACAGCGGTAAATGAATAATTGATGACGGCGAGGGGCGGCAGGACCCGTGTGCGGCTGGAGTTGGAAATTTCCAGTTGCACTGCGGCCGAGCGGCATAGTTGGCCGGGGAGAGGTCTGCCAAGCACCGCTCCAGGGACTTAGGGTCCAGCGAGTAGATCCTGCGAAGCCAGCGCTCGAGATCCCGTGTTCGTCCGTGGAGGACCCGGCTCTTCGCGGTGAACTGAGCACTTTTGGAAACTCTCCTCAAGGGTCCTATGTAGAGCCCCGAGTATTTCGCGGATTGAGTTGGCAGCAAGTTAGGCTGGTCAGCCCTCTATACACTCGAGATATTATCGTTTGCTTATTGGTTTCTATGATTAAGTGAGGCCTCGGTACAGGACTGTTCAACACTCACTCACATATATGCTTCTAGCTTATTACTGGTGCAGAGGTAAACTGGGCGTGTCTAAATAACTATCGTCCAATCACAACACCAGGAGAAAAGAATAAGTTTTTGGAGTATACATCGCCTCCAAAATAATTCTCGAAATACCCGTGGCTCTAGTCCTATGTAATGAAAAGTTTTCTGTGAAATCGATGTCTGCGCGCAGAAACGCGTATCTCGGTAAATAAAAGTTCTAGAAGTACTCATTTTTGTCAGAGAAGTTAAAAAAACAATTATCTATTGCCCTATTTTTTTTTTTTACTTGTCTCATATCAAGTATATTCTCGGAGAAAAAAATTTGTGAAAAAAGTTAAATATCGCATTTTTAAAACATGCCTATGCAGTTTACTTAAGCGGCAAGAGAAAAGTACAAAGCTACGGGCGTAGTTAAATCTGTGGGCTTTAATCGCGTGTAATAAAACCTCTATGTTACAGATCTAATTTGCACAGTAAAGTGTTACGGCTCTAACACTGCACGCCTTGCGCGTAGGAGCGATGAGGCGCTAGGCGTGCGTGTAACTGTCGCCCGTATACCTCCCTCGCTTCTTGACCTTGGACGCACAGCTACATAGTCCCCAAGGTGGCCGCCGTGGTAGAGCGGTGTGCAGAGCTCCAGCACAAACCGCCCAACGTGTCTGAGTGAGGTCTGCTTACGAATAGCATTCAAGAAACGTTATGCGTCTGTATACGATTTCCAGTTCCTCCATTTCTCTCTAAAGCATGTTTTTGTGATTTCTTTACGAATTCTTTACCACTACTGGAACTTTCGAACCTATTGAAAGAGTTTCACTAGATCCATAGGACAAGGTGCAACCAAGTATAAAATATTTGGGGAGTCAGAAGTAGTCAATAGCATTGCTCAGGGAAAGATAATTCCCGCATTGGTGCTAGCTTCTGTTCTTGTACAGTACAGACCACGACTTCGCGTATTTTGCAACATGCCAGACGTAACAAGTATAATCGGGATAATATATTAAGGGGTTAAAAAAGGAATAGGCGCATGCATCAAACGTTTAATTTTATTATTACGTCATTAAATGGTAGGATCTCCGCTGAAAGTCTCGTATTGGCGCGTTATCGACGGGAAGGCTGCACGCCAGTTCAGTGCTTTGCGCGTAGAGGCGGCGAGAGAGTTGATGGCGCATGTTTCGCTCGCCCCTAGCGCCCCCACGCTTTCAGACCTCAGGCGTGCTAAAATTACTTCAACCAGGCGGGAGCCTATCTGGAGCTTTATATCGCGTTTGAGGGTTAGAAGCGCATTGGCGATAAGGGCGACACTGCCACGCTCATCGAGTGTGGCGTCGCCGCTAAGCGCAATTCTCTCAACTGGCGTGCAGTGTTCTTGTTGCACTGCGTGTATCTATGGGCCTTTCAGCGGTGAGCCTATTATTTGAGTGAAGGAAAGTAAACGCTGTTCACGATAAAGTGAGCACTTTTGAAATCAACCTTGGAAAAAGGTCACTGCTCCTACCTGCGTATATTTTAACGGGCGCACTGAGAGACATGTACCCGATAAAGTTGGTAGCAATAAAAGGATAGTATTTCCATATCTCAACGTCGAATTAAAAGTGTTAGGTAATCATTTGCGGTAACTTAAATTATTACTTCCACTTTCGGTTCTTAATTTATCCATCGAAGTGTAAAAATGAGCAGATTAGTAAAATACTGTATTTACTTTTCTATTAATTTCACAGTTTCGCTTCACAGACGCATGAATAAAGTAATGATGCCTATGGCAAAGTTAATTTCACATAAGGTGGAAGAATACACAACGTGCATGCAAGTATATTTGAAGCGGGGCTTTAAAAAGTGCTCATTTTACCGTGAACAGCCTATATGAATGAATGTTCAACGCAGCGCCCTTGAGTAGTTTTGTATGCATTTGACGCGCATATTTTAAGTTAACACCGCTTCGAATATGCTGTTCTTTAGCCAATTTGGAGTACTATGAAATGGTATTTATGATATGCGTGACGTCATGCTAGTACTCAACAGAACGTCGCAGATTGGTACATTGGAAGCACACTTAATAGTTTCGTAGAAAAAAAGAGCATTTCAAGCACTTTGGTCTATTTGTATGTGGATAGTGTACTCTTCAACCATATGTAAAATTACCATTGGCATGGGCTTCATCACTTTGTTCTTTCGTTGGTTCAGTGAAACTTAAATAATATAAAAACAAATGCATTAAAAAAGTACTAATTCTTACACTTATATTTATTAAAACATACAGCGAAATAAATATTTTCAGGGTCCGCAATAGTTTATAGGCTGTTCACGGTAAAATTAGCATTCTTGAAAGCCCTGCGTAAGATCTACTTGTGTTCACGTTTTGTATCCCTCCGCCGCATATAAAATTAACGTTGCCATGGGCCTCATCACTTTATTCAAGCGTCGGTCAAATCGAACTGTGAAATTATTAAGACAGTATATACTTTACAAATCTGCTGATTTTTACATCCCGATGCATTAAAAAAAAACAGAAAGTGAAATAATTAATTTTAAGTTAGCACAATTCGTTACCTAGCACTTTTTATTCGAGATTAAGATAGGGAACTACTCTTTATCCATTACTAGCAACTTTACTGGGCGAATGTGACTCAGTTCACCAATTGAAATATATGCAGGCATGGGCAGTGATGTTTTTCTAAGGTTCATTTCTTAAGTGCTCACTTTATCGTGAACAACTTATACCTGACTCTTTTAATTCACCTTCAAGACATGATACTGCTTTCATTTCGTCGATACCAACTTTAGTCGACGCATACATGTCAGTATGCCGGTTAAAATACATGCAGATAGGGGCAACTACATTTTCCAAAGGTTTATTTTTAACAATTTCTCATTTATCCGTAAACAGCATTCAGACCCAAATGTATTTCCACACTGTTAATGGCCCAATTTTGTATACAAGAATGGTGACATATTTGGTAATTTGGTATTTTGTATTTTGTATCTTGCGGATGTTAACAAAAATACACAATGATAAAATAAGCGCCATTTTTATTTCGACCTTCAAAAAACATACGCCAATGCGTAATTAAAACGTTTCTTAACACAAATAACTGTTCATAAATTACACTAGACATGTTTTAAAAAGCGAGTAAGTGTGATGCTTCGTTTATATATTTCGCAAAAAAAAATTTAAAAGTCGTTATTGCTTATATTATTAGTTCCTTTTTTATTAACATATTCACAACTTTCAAGTGATGAGTTATAGAGATATTACGTCCGTTTTAAGCATCAATCTTAAATAAAAATTGTTTTCAATGGAAATGGAAAAAATGCGTAAATGCGAGTGTTAAACAAATTGCGGTCGACAGCAGCGTCTGAATTCAAACTTACGAAATGACAAATTACAAAATAACGAATTGGTCATTTGGAACATGGCCTCAGGTAATGGATTTTCCGTAAATTTTACAAAACTTTCATTGAAGTGTAAGGAATCTCTTCCAAAATTGCAGGTAGGTTTTGAATATTTCCAGCTCATAAACACAGATTAAAAGAAAAAGAGTTAAGTTTCTTCAAGCGTGTGTATACTAGCGTATAAAGTATAAAATTACTATTTTTTTGTTCTGAGGCAGAGATTTGAAATGGAATCAAACAGATCACAGGCTGCCTTACTTATCATTTCACCACCTCATTCAAACTCAATAAAAAGAACCCTAGCATCTAATTAAAATAAATAGAAGTAAAATAATAATTAGAATGTTTGAGAATTTGTATTGTAACGCATTGTAGCAAAGGGTTCGTGCTACGTCTTGATGCCGAAAGAACATGTTAAAGTGGCGTAGATATCCTAACTGCCTCATAAACGCTAATTACCTAGTTACAGCAGCAAGAGACGCTTCGTTTAGCGGAATGTAGTGGTTAGACTACTCATCTCCCACCAAGGCGAAACGAGTTCGATTCCCGGCGGGATCGAACCGGGATTTTCGCGTGCTGGGATCGTGCCGGAGCGACGCTGCTGGTCGGCGAGTTTTCTGGGGGATCGCCTTTTTCGCCCCGCCTTTTGATCCCGGCGCTGTTCCATTGTCTCCTCAATCACCCTCATCGGATCTCGAGACCTCGCAGTTTCGAGCCACCCAAATATCTTCACCCACTCACTAAATTGTTTTGTTTAAAGATTGTGAAGAAACTATTAGGCGGCAGGCCAACCAAGAGGAAGCGCTAATGATTTTTCACGAGAAAAAAATACGAGTAGGTGGTATAGAATAAAACCCTATAAGCACCCAGAAGCAGTTTGTATATTGCCATTGGTTGCTGTCCGCTTGAGAAAGCTTTGACCTGGCCACTCAGAATTCAGCAACATCGACACCGCCCCTACGTGATCCGTCTGCTGACAATAAACACAAGTCTTAAAGTAATTCAACCTGTCATAATAGGTAAACTGCCCTACATTGTTTCGAAATATAACTTGTCTGGAAATCTTTTCGCGATATTTCACTACACCTACCACTACAGGAACACAAGTTCTACCCAGTCCTATATTTATAATTACCACCCTCCTGTTGGTCCAAACTACACCAAGAACCCCTACTGTAATGTAGTACAACGTTTGTTATTGGCTGGCCCTCGGCCAACGAAGCACCGAGTTGACTGGGTTCAGTTAAAATCATCTCCTGTGGTAACGAGATAAAGCTATTGTGATGATTAAGGTTACTTAAAAAAAATGTTATTGATTTCGTTGTAACATCTAAAAATAATTGTGTTGTAATTATACTTTCCTTACGTAGACAAAAATGAGAACATTTCCACGTGTATTAAAAAACAACTTATCTGTAGGGACACCCAAATTTCACGAAAAGATTCCCCGACCAGTTGAATTTCATAACAGTGAAGATCATATTCACTTTCTTGATTGGATGATCTAGGTGCTACGCGTCTTACGTGTATGCCCGCGAGTCACAGACGTACAGTATCGAAGTTGCCTAATTCGGGTTGGCCAGACAAATAAGAAAATATGTTCTCACCAATAAACTCTGCCAATAAGAAATAAAACTGCTGTTATGCCCGTAGTGTAATTGACAACTAGCAGAAGCGCAAAACCTTTGAGCGAAATTCTGGTGTCCCTATTTGTTAGCATACTTACTGTTGCCTTAGGAATAGTTTCACAATTGTTTACAAACACGTTGGCCAGCGATTGAACGAGTTGAAACCCGGTTAAGATTCTGCGTATTTCAAGTTTCTTTGAAGTTTGTAGCTGTACGACTATCGAAGTAGTAAAACGGTTCTCTCTCGTTTACGTGTTGCAGACAAAATAGCGTTAAAGTACACAAAAATGAAACCTTTGGGCGTAGCTTTAACCCAGAGCGAGATATTAGAAGACACGCGGAGAGATGGTCGTATTTATGACGCACTCTTAATCTTCCAAGTATCAGGCAGTGTTCAGCATTGATTTATCATCCTCCTCCTTGCCAACTGATGAGCATGAGACGTTTTTCAGAGATTGCCTTCTCATACCACAGAACAATGGGAGAAGGAGAACTTGGCGCGTCATTAAATAAAAGCTCTTTAGATATTAACTCTTGGAATGTATCTCCCTTCTGAATGCTGGTAGATACCCAATTTAAATAAGTTTCAAAAATATTACCCTACAGCGGGTATAAAGTGAAGTGAAGTGAAGATATTTGGGCGGCTCTTAACAGCGAGGTCTTGAGAGCCGATGAGGGTGATCGAAGTGAATATAGTGCTGTTGCGGAATGAAGGAGCGGGGGAAACAGGAGATCCCCGAGAAAGCACACCGACCAACGGCATCGTCCGGCATGATTCCCACTTGCGAAAGCGGGTATCAAGGGAAAAAGGTAAACCAGTGGCTTTATATGTAGTTGTTGCATAAAATGACGAACTGTTGAGAGTGGCGAATTGTGCCTCTTGCTTTGCGTATACAAACACTATGATTTATGATCATTTGATTGCTCTAGTAGTGTTGACAAGTAAACCATTGTTTTGAATTTTAACCAAGTCAGATCCACTTTAATTTACAGTTTCAAGTGTTGCAAACAAAAAATATATTATTTTGCGTGCTGTACTTAAGTCGACACAACACTTGTTTCGTTGTCACAGCCGATGACCTTGACTATAAAGCGTTTTGCGAATAATTTACCCACAGGCGAGATCATTGGTTATTGATAGAGCTAGTGATTTTTTGCGAAAATCTATGAAGGGACACCCGAATTACGCGGAAGGAATTCCGCACATGCTAGGTTTAAATACCCTATGGCCGTACCAGCAGTTTTATTTTACTTATTGGTGGCGTGTATTTGTGAGAAGGTATTTTCCTGTTTGACTGACCAATCAGAATTAGGTTGCTTCAACATTGTACGTCTGCGATTCGCGCGCTGTTACCCGAGACGCGTAACACGAAAACCAATCAATCACGAAAAAGGATTTGAGGCAAAACGTTTTGAAATACAACTAGTAGAGAAATCTTTTCGCGAAAATCGGGTGTCCCTGACTATGAGTACATGGCATACTTCAATAGTATAAGCACCCAACAGCAGCTTGGATGTTGGTATTGGTTGCTGTCTGTTTGAGATGACATTTTCATATTTGACCGGGCCACTCAAAATTCGGCAACAGCACGGCTTCAACGTGATTCGTGTGTAGACAGTTAACACGTGTCAGAAAGTAATTCAGCCAATCGAGATACGTAAACGACCCTAAAGTGATTTGAAATATAACTTGCCTTGAAATTTTTTTCCCGAAATTTCACTACCCCTAATCATAGATCTTCACAGTGTACCGTATACACCAAAAAGTATCTACAAGTGCGCAGATAATGCAAAATTATTAGCTTTTCTATGAAAGCAATTTCCAGTGTTTAAATGTAGGTGGAGGTAACCACAAGTTAGAAATTCGTCGAAAACTCAGTATTGAATTAATTTTTGTAGCGAAATAAATCATTGGAATGACATCGTAAAAGTGAAAAGTTTAGGTGCAGGAAAAAGTTGGACGTGTACGTTGCATAAAATTCAAACCATTCTGGCACAATGCACACAGCTGTGAACAGAACACACATTTGTGAACAGTGCACTAAAATGTTATTTTTTTGCCCACTCTCTACACTACTAGACTCAACGCACAATGACTTTCCTTGTGGGCGAGTGATACGCAAACAGTACTACTCTCTAGTTTGTGAATGGTTCATATTATTATAGATTAACGTAAAGCCAACAGCTCATTGGCAATCACAGAAGTCCTATGATGACTTTTTACAGTACACGCCAAAAATATTGTATTTTGTACAACAGTGGGAATGAAATATTCCAAATTATTTAAATTTGTAAAACACTTAATTCTACTTCATTATCACCATTCGGTGAAATATTGGTATAGTGCTATTCACGGTAAAATGAGCACTTAAGAAAGCCCTGCTTAAGATCTACTCATGTGCACGTTGTGTATTCTTCCGCCTTATGTAAAATTAGCATTGTCATGGGCCTCACCACTTATTCACGCGTCGGTCTATTGAAATAGTGATATTATTAGGAAAGTAAACGCTTTACAAATCTGTTAATTTTTACTTTTCGACGCATAAAAAGAAGAGGAAGCGAAGGAAATAATGTGTTATTATAAATGGTTACCTAACACTTTTTCATCGACATTATAATATGGAACTACTTTCACTCCATCGTTACCAACTTGACTGGGTCCATGTGACTCAGTGCGCCCGATAAAATACGTGCAGGTAGGAGCGGTGGCTTTTTTCTAAGGTTGATTTCAAAAGTGCTGACTTTTTATCGTGAACAGCCTTTAGCTAGGAGGGTTCGTGGTGGTTTGGGGGTTAGGCTACTCGTTTCCCACCAAGGCGAAACTGGTTTGATTCTTGGTGGGGTTGCTTCCGGATATGCGCATGTGGGAATCGTGTCGGACGATGCCGTTGGTCGGCGGGTTTTCTTGTGGATCTCCCGTTTCCCACGCCCTTCATTCCGGCCTTGTTACATACTCACCTCGCTTCGCCCTCACCTGCTCTCAAGATCACTATGTCAATTAAAAGCCGTCCAAATCTTACAACAGCACTCTCCATTAATATCTAGGCAACCAGAAATTTTTAATATTACGTTAGAGTGGAAACTGAATGTTATAGTTTTCGCATTTATATTATTTTTTTCTACTGCATCGGCGATGAGTTCTCGGTTGTGGCTGCGATGCTCTTCTCTCTCTCACTCTCTCGTTCTTTCTCTCTCTCTCTCTCTCTCACCCACATACAACATAACTCTGTCTTCCTCGTACAGCAGGCGAGGCAAACTTCTTACCCGCGTGAACAGGAGAGCAGTGACGCAAGCGCTTAAGTAGTGTTTCCCTGCTCTCCCCTCCAGAACATTTCTCCAGCGGACCCTCCAGAGAGTAGCACGGCTTCCGGGCTGTTTCAGCGTCCATGAATTATGCGCATCGCCTCTCTCACACTTGGGGCCGCGGTGGCTGAGCGGTTAGCCTGCTCGCCTCCCACCAAGGCGACCCGGGTTCAGCTCCCGGCCGGGTCACTCCGGATTTTCGCATGTGGGAATAGTGCGGACGATACTCTTTTTGGGCGGGTTTTCTCGGGGTCTCCAGTTTCCCCCACACTTTCATTCCGGCACCGCTCCATACTCACCTCAATCACCCCCATCGGCTCTCAAGACCTCGATGTTAAGAGCCGTCCACATCTCTACACTCACTCACTCTCTCTCCCTTTGACCGCTACTCTCTCACCTATATCGTGAATCTGGGTAAACAGTGTGTGTGTATGTAGGTATTACGTCTCGTATAGGCTGTTCACTGTAAAGTGAGCACTTTTGAGGCCCTAGTTACTTTTTCTTTCAAATATTTTTATCCTGTAACCACCTTTTTAAATAAATATCGCCATGTAAGTAATAACCACAATTTTTATATTACGCCGCACTCGGGAGTTAACGTCTGTGGCTAAAAAATATACATCTATCGGTTATTATTCCAAATGAGAGAGCTTTCAAAAGTGCTCACTTTATCTTGAATAGCATCTGAATACGCCTACATTTCTGTATACAGACACTTTGGCTTAATTCATACAGTAGGTCACAATTGTCATTTTGAGATCTGCGCTTATTTACTGATAATCACGACAAGCTAAATGAGAATCATTTGTACACTACAAACGCCTGTTATATTGGTTTGTGCATGTTCACTTACTTCCATCCTACTACGCCAAATACCACCGGACGTGCTTACCAAATTTATAAGTCCCGTTCTTGGCTAGCCGTCAGCCATTGAATACACACGAGCTGACTGCGTCATAATTACAATGACTTGCTACTTATAATACGAATTACAATGACTTGCTACTTATTATACGAAATACAACCCACCATGTTAATTTGTGAAACCAAAAAAAATTTCATTTTGTTTACGAAAATTTAAATTGATGTTTTATTGTACCTATATAAGTTTATCATAAATACTAGCGAAGCATTGTAAGTATATCCGAGCAAGTTTTGTCATCAATGCAAGTTTTGCCTTCAACCGGGTTCAATCACCGGCCGGTTCGTTCCTGATTTTCGAGTGGGATTCGTGCCGGACGATGACGTTGGTCGGCGGGTTTCCTCGGGGATCTCCAGTTTCCCCGCCATTTCATTCCGGCGTTGCTGCATACTCATCTCGTTTCGCCCTAATCGACTCTCAAGAACCCGATGTTAAGAGAAGCCAAAATATTTGCACTCACTCACCCACGCTTAGAGTTCGCTCCAAATTGAATCCAGGCTGGCAATGAGGAAAAATTATTGTAAGTTTGTAATTACTTTTATTTGCCTGTTGGGTTCTCTTTTAATTATAAGACCCCCAATTAGTAGAGACCTGAAAAACTCGCGGTTCTATTTATGGACAAACTAGAATTCAAAGTCTCTTGCGTTTGTATTGCTTATGTTATTGGCCCACCCGTTAGTTTTCACCTAGTGAACAACTCTGAGCGCACAATAAACACACAATGAAAAAGCAACCAATGAAAAGTGATATTTGCATGATTCTACATACGACAATGGAATATAGCATACAAGTCATTGAACTCGCGAATTTTTCAGGTCTCTACCTAAAGGTAGAGACTTGCGAAATTCACGGTATTATTAAAGACCCGAGAATTTTGCGGGTTCATTTCTAGACAAGTTGGAATTCAGACATGTTACTTTTGCAATTGTTCGACGTGTCGTTTGACACCTCCTGGAGATTATTGAACATGCAATAAATTGTGCGTCCAACCACCGCATTTTACTACCACAACAATCAAACAATAAACAGTTTATATTTCCTTTGCGATGCGTTTTTCAATGGATAGAGCCCCGAGAATTTCGCAAATTGATGTGGCAGCAGGCTAGGCTTCACAGTACTCTATACACTCGAGACACTATCGTCTGCTTATTGGTTGCTGTGATTATCAAGTAAGGCCTTCGTACAGGACTGTTCAAAGCACACACACACTACTGCTCCCTGATTGTTACTGCTCACAGTTAAACAGGGCGTGTACAAACAACTACTGTCCAATCACAGTAGCAGGAGAAAATAGCAAGTGTTTGTAGTCTACCTTGTCACAGAAGGAATTCGCGAAATACTCGGGGCTCTATCAATGGAACATTCTTTATTTGACTCGCCTCGGATAACTCTGCGCGAATAAATGAACACTTCACAATCGTGTGCTTCAATCACCTGCAGTTTACTTAGAAAGGGAGTCACTTAACATCTAGGCAGCAGTCAATGAAGAAATGACGCCGGATCGAGTAAATATATTACTATCAATTTTAGCTTGAAGCCAAAAAATAACGCGAATTTAGCAGGTCTCTACCCATAGTTCTTAACCAGAATATTTTTATATTAGGTGCAATTGATCGTAAATTAATTTTAATTATTCATATGTGGTGAGATTGATATTCGTCTCAACAAACGAGCAAGGAACAGTAGGCTACTACTATACGATTGTTTGAAAACTATGTATCAGAAGATTTAGGCAATAAAACAATATGACGGGAGATTACTTTCGTCATATTGTTTACAATTCGAATGCTTGTTTCGCCACACTGCGAACTGGCTTTACGTCTGAGCTGTCTCCAAGCTGCGGAAGATCTATTGGCTGCTGTGCTGTCTCGAGTGTTCGTTTCCAGAAGCTGACTGGTAACTCACACTACACCATGATTTTGATCAAGTGAGTACTTCGTTGCTTGGTCAACTGGATCTGTTCACGTTGAATATGACTATTTTGAATCTGTGTCAAGAGCGTGCATCCCAGCAGGGCCGAGCTCAGTAGCCGTACACTCTAAATCTGAATCAGGGAGAATTCCACTGTTTCAATCAGTCAAACGAATCTGACTTATTCAGCAGTCACTTCAGTGAATTTAACTGGAGAATCAGTGAAACAATGCCACATTTCCTTCACTTATTAAGTGACATGTTCCACTGTGTCATCAGTAATTTTTTTTTACTGTTTACTCAGCGGTTTATTTTTGCTAATAGATGAGTTAAACAACGTGTAAAAATAGCCGTCAAACAACGTTTAGAAATAGCCTTTAAAAAATGTGTATCAAGTGAAATAAAAACAAGTAAACTAATAAAATCAATACAAAATACTTTCTAGAATGTGTTTCTTGTTTCAAAGCGAAATTTTATGAGGTAATATGAACACCCACCCTTTCATTCCGTTTTAACGTCTTTCATTTCGTTTTCATGTAATCGTCACAGGGCTCTGTTTGAAGTTTTAAACTGCATATAATGTGATGAAGAGAGTGCACTCATATATACTATTCGTTTTAATAATGATAATGGTACCAAATAAACCAAAAACGAAAAGTAAGCGCATACAATGTAAATCTTCACGATTTCGTGTCGAAAGAATAAGTCATATATTTTCCTCTCGTTGATGCAACTTGACGTGGTAGCGCAGTTGGTAAAGTAACGGCCTAAAATGGAAGTGAATAGGGTGTGCGGGTTTAATCCTGGCCGCCCCCGGCAATTTTTTTACTTTTTAAATTACGGTAAATTGCAATATAAATTGTAACCAATCGCAACTATGTTTATTTCACGTAATTATTTGGCTACATCCATATAAAAACAATATTTAATTCGCAACTGCAGTCGGCCGTCACTTACTCAATAAGTGAAATAATTTCCATTCACTAATTCAATAAGTAAAATTTTTGCACTGAAATAATCAGTGATTTTCCACTGATTATTTCACTGAAATAATCTGTGGTTTCTCACTGATTCTATATGGAGCCATTTTCACTTATTTGAGTAGTTTAATTGCACTGCGAATCGGTGGTTTCCCACTGATTCGAATTTAGGGTGTAATAAGGTCTGCGTTTGTGTGCGCGCGCGCTCGCACGATGAATGGGAGCAAAAAGGGAAGAATAATATGTTAGTGCTCCAGTTTACTATACCAAGCGGTAAGTCGCTTAGAGTCATCAGCTTGCAGCATTTCTGTGCACAGCAACTCTAATATGCGAGCTACAAGTGCGTGCAGTGCGGTCGTTCTCGAATGATTACTCAAGAAATTTTCCGCGTTAACAATGGAGGATAAAACGGCAAAGTTTCTTGTTAATAACGGAAGATTGATCTTATAAGTAGGGATAGGAAAATTTCGTGAATTCATTTGGGTACAAGACAGACGTCAAACACATATATAGTGAAGTCACCTTCACAATTGGATCACAGTTTATTAGACCCGCCCTGCACTCATCTGAGCCAATAACAGACTTGCAAAGAAACACCTTGCGAATCCCATAACTGCCAGGCGTGGGGCAACAGCCAATGAACACACAGCTGAGGCTCCAGTATGCAGAGGACTGAGGAGTCTAACATACAGGTCATTGAACTCGCGAAATTTTCCCATCCCTTCTTATAAGGAACAACTTTGCTTATCTTTAAAACCATTTCAAAATGTTCGGACGACGTAATTTTTAATGATGTTTTTAAAGAATTATCAATTAATTTTCCAACAATGTTGAACACTAGTATTATTTTTTAACACTTCACGTCCTTTAATGTTCGATCGGAAATGATCCTCGTGCATTATTGCCTGCATAATGCTCCTAGTCCTGACAGACAGCATCGCTGATTTGACTGGCTTGTGACGCAAGCTTTTATGGCCGTATAGCACTGTACAAGCTGGTTCCACAAAACTGTGATGCACGCCGACGCGATGGTTCGTGACGTGCTATACTAAAGTTTTCACATTTGAGCGACGATCTGTCGGCAACGGACGCTCTCTGATACGATATTCCTATCTTTTCCAACGGGGAAAAATATTTCATTTTTTTAGACCTCGCGAATGTGATGAACTACACGCGGAAAAAATTGACACCATCAGAATAATAGACTTAGGATAAGATATAGACCGATCTCGATGGCTTCGCACAACCAGTCTTCGTGTCCCAACATTGAACTGCTGTTCTGCGAATGTACCCATCAAAACGACGTGGATTGGGCTTTTAAGGTTAGAGCACTGTTTAGCAAACAAGTTGTTACGATAGCGTGAACATGCCTTAATTCGACGGCCTGCCTGAACACTCCATCACTCATGCAGTACTCAGTATTCAGGACAGCCGGTTGCCGCAATAGGGACTAGCATTGCCCGAACTCCGGTAAGCCAGGATCCCCTCTACCAGCCAGAAAATCAGCCCATGTCGTGTTATGCCACGTCGATATGAGGGCAATGCAGAGCAGCGGCAGGTCTTTCTCCATGTGACGCCGGCAGAAATGGAAGTCACAAGAAGCTTGCTGTGCCGATCGCCGTAACTCGTCATACTTCACATGAGACTTTTAATACTGAGCAAGGTGCGACACTTACAATATACTTACGTGGTTCTCAGTAAGGTAGTAGATGTAGTTAAATTAACTATTCTTCCCCCGACCTTATAGTGTTTTGTGTACTCTCCAGATGTTTCATTATACAGCCATACAGTAACCTTTAGATTCTTATATTTATTTACTCCACATGCTCTACCATCATGAGATTCTCCCACCCTTGAATACGAGTATGATTTTATCACAAAATAAACAAAGTATAACATTTATGGAGGCTTGGGTTCTTCCTACCCTCTTGCAGCCATGCATAAGTTGCTCTCCATTCAGCCCCTCATTTAAATAAATTCCCCACCCACCCGCGCTTAAAGTAATATATAAAAATAATAAAAAGCCACATAGTAATTATTCTAATTTCTTTTACATATAAATCATTGTAGCTGTTAAACACCAATAGTATTAATACATTAATTAAATATAAGATTAATCAGTTTTCATTCAAGCCAATGTAATGTAGTACATATCCTGAGATACTCCGGGGCAACGGACCTATAACTAGGGATAGGAATATTTCGCGAGTTCATTTCAGAACAAGCTAGACGTCAAACACGTGAACTCTGGAGTTGATTCTGCAATTAGTTAGCAGTTTATTAGACACGCCGCGGACTACTCTGAGCCAATAGCAGGCTTGTAAGGAAACAAGTAGCGAATCCCATACTGCCAGGTGCGGAGTAGCACAGGCCACTCTCTGGAATAACAACCAATGGACAAACAATTGAGGCTCGAGTATACACAACAATGTGGAGTCAGACCTTCAGGTCATTGAACTCACGACATTTTCCTATCCCTACCTATCACGTCCAAATAAATGTGCTCCCAAGGATACAATGCCACCGTAGCGGCATATTGTCCTGGTTTTTTATTGTTCTGCTTTGCATGCTGGCACGCATCGCAATACCTGATCCATTGTCCAGATCGTTGCGCTCTCCTGGCCATATAAAATGTTCTAACACACGGGTGATTGTTTTATCCCGTCCTACGTTTCCCCCGTAAAAGGATTCATGATAATATGTAAAACCATTGCCCTTCGTTTTTCACGTACAAAAACTCTAAACTTGCCTCGTTTAGTTCATTCTCCTAGAAATCCATTATAAACTACGTAACAAGAATTTCCATTTTTGAATTCAGGCAATATCTGTTTACATTCCGTGTTAGAATTTATGCGTCATTTATATCAGCAAAAGCACTGAGAAACTTTTGCAAAGTGTTTAAGTCCACTACATTTATAGCCGCGGAATAAGAATCGGTCAACTGACTAACCACAAGGGCCCCATTTCCCACTGCCTCAAACTCGTCTTCGCAATACATGCGTGACAGCACGTCCATTACAGAACTATCGATCCCCTTAATATGCTGCACGGTAAATTTAAACCGTTTGAGGCGCACTAAACGCTATGCTAATCTACCAGCTGACTGTTACGATTTTAACAACGAACTAATAGCCTAGTTGCTAGTAATTAAAGTAAACGGAGCATGATATAAATAATCTGAAAACTTCTCCATTGCCTTAATACAACTTAAACACTTTTTTTTTAAAATAAATAGTTAATAATTTATTGACATTGCTATCGGCACAAAATGGCCGTCTTTCTTTGTATTCAAACACGCCCCGAACTAGCATCACAGTGCAAAAAAAAATCCTTTAAAAAAAAATTGGGTAAATGCAAGACAGGATGATTAGCTAACATTTATTTCAATTTTTGAAAAGCGTTTATTGTTCCGCGTTTCACACAAACGGTGCATTTTTTTTCTTTTAAACTGGTTTAATGGTTCTGTAAGATCAGAAAAATTTTGGAATAAATTTACTGTAAAAGGCAACCACTTAAATTTTTTGGTTGTGGAAAATTAGCAACAGATTTTATTTTCTCAGTATTAGTGCAAAAATTTCCCCCGGAAATAATAAACCCTAGACATTACACGCGTTGTTGTGCCGGACTATTTTTGTCTGGGTTCACCGTTCGACGAGCCTTCTTTACCGCGTCTAACATTGTCCGCAAATTTTTAGCGTGTCCCTCTAGCATGCCACTACATACGCACAAGTCATCAATGTACGTAAAGACGAACTCATACAAGTACCGTCTTAACACGTGATTCAACACTCGGAACATCATTAGGGTCGTGAATTTACCCACATGGGCAGACGCGTCCACTGTTACAACCCCCAAGGGCTACAAAACGCTTACGGCGCTCTACTTTCCTGATGTACCTCGCACTGTAAAAAGGCGGAATATAAATCCAATATGGTGAAATATTTTGCTCTTAACAAATATCGGAAAACAGTTTCAATAACTGCTACCATAAATTAATCAACATACAGTTTTTGAAGTGAATACGTCTTCGAAATTGCAACCATAGTGGGAGGCAATCCAGAGAATCTGATGATAACAAAATCGGGTGATAGAGTTTGGCATTGCAGCTCCGAATCTATGGTCTACATTCCAAATTCAATTACACCACTCGATTTCCAAAATATCAAAGAATATGTTACGTTGAATAAGGACTGCGAAGCATCGCGTGAAAAAATAGGGGGGGGGGGGGGCAATTTTGAGTTCGTTTCGCCGCGTTTCATAACTTCCTCATAGTATATATTTTGCCTAGGAGAACCCACGACACTTGTATAAGAGTTGCAACCGACAGCTCTCGTCGAGATCAATCGATTGCGTGTATAAAACTTTTAGGTGGTGTGGTTATGGTGAAACTGTATGCGTTTAATGTAAAAAATTAAGAAAACCTAACACAATTTCGCCATACACTGGTTAAAAGCCAAGTCGAAGTACAGAAATCGTATACGGTTGGAAAGAGCATCTCAAAAGCAATCCAGTGATACCCATATAACCCCATATGATCAAGCGAAGCGGTGCCGGGAACGTAAAAGAATCATCAAGGCTTCCGAGGGAGTCAACGTAGACGTATTCACGCAAAATAAACGGCTGTGTCCCCAACACAGCCAAACCCAATTTTTGCTAACCTTTATATACAATTTCTCGTTAACCGATGAGTAGAGACAGTTGTATTTCGCGAAAATATTTATGGCCATGCTAGACTTCAGTACAGTACGGCCACGACCACAAATTCCGTAGGTTATTGACCGTGTATCTACATGAGAAGACATGTTCTTATTTGACTGGGCCAATTGTAATAAAGTACTCCGATACTAAACGTCCATGATTTGCGGACAGACACTTGAGTCACGTGGCATTTGAAATAATCCAACCACGAACGTGCATATCAACAAAATAGTAAGACCGGGATAATGGGGCGGGGAAATGGAAGGACCCCGAGGAAAGCCGCCCACCAGCGGCATCGTCCGGCCCAACCCCTCCGGGAATAGAGCCCGGTTCGCCTAGGTGGGAGGCGATTAGTCTAACCACGCGCGGCTAGTACACGCTTGTTCAGCAAGGCAAATTTAAGTCAAATAGCAAGCGTGCCACAAGCTTAAGTGCTGTCTGGGAGTGGACGTGCTCTCCGTAGGAACAGCCGAATTTCGCGAAAAGATTTCAACACGTGCTAGATTTCAACTCTGTTCGTGAGTACCAGCAGTTTCCTTTTGTTTATTGGCGGCGCGTGTTTGTGAAGAAGACATTTCTTACATGGTTTGGCCAATCAGAGTTAGGCTACTCCGTCACTGTGCCTATGCAGACATACCCATGAGACGTGTAACACCTAGATCTTTCAATGACGAAAGTGGATCTGAGCTAAAGTGTTATGAAATACGACTTGTCGTAAAATATTTTCGCGAAATTTGGGTGTCCCTAATCATTCCTGGTTAAAACGTCACTCCTCGGTTTTAGCATTGCAATGATACAGGCCTATACGAAATGTAGTGACGTAGTGGATCTTCTGGTTATAGAAAAACGTGTATCACTTTAACCAACTTGGTTCTCAGAAATTATGGAATCATACGGAGGGTTACGATTTTGCAAGTTTTGTTTGCATTAAACGAAAATTTTCTGTGTATTCAAGCCTTTAGTTTTGCTGTAAAAGCTAGATTTTTGCAGATAGTTATTAATAGAGAGGTGAAAATTACCTGCAGGCTAGGCTCTATAGTCATATGTACAAATTTGCCGATGTCAACTGTGCAGTGGTTGTCTGCTGTCACAGTGGGAAGGCGACGATTGGGTCAGCCTTCTTCAGGAGGTGTCAAACACCGTGTGGGCCAATGGCTAACGTTATATAAACACACATGTTTTGAATTCTAGCTTGTCCCAAAATGAATCCGCGAATTCTTCAGGTCTCTACTTATAACTACAATGTAATTCTAGGGTTCTGTATTATCACTCTATTTCTCCCTTTTTCACTGCCGCATTTTTTTCGTGGAATGAGTGCAACATTTACGAGCTTCTTTAACAGCTCGTTCTACTTCGCGATAAACCCTATTTATTTATTTCGTCTTTGTGTTACAAAGTACCTAGTCACGACAGTACTTTTGTATAAGTGAAATATATCGTTTCTTTGACTCCGTTGTTTTCAGTTTATTATTCCCCTTAATTATTTCCACATGCATTTTGCTCTTTTGTTCACACAAAGCTCTGCTCCTTTTCTATCCCACTTGTCAGGAAGTTGTTGCATAGAAATCTAAATTCTGCATTAAATTCCCTCTGGTTTTAATACTTTTCCTTCAAAAACATCCATCATCAATTTTTTTTTTGCTTCTGTAATAAACCTCTTGTTTGTTTCTAAGTAACTGAATTATAAATAAAATTAACATTTTGAACATTGTACCCGTACACCACAGGGTAATTATTTATTTATATTGTGTGGCTTTAAAATTATTATACTTTCATAAAGAAGAGACGAGAAATTTGTTTCTCAAAAAATATCCCAGTTTTGTGAAAAACAACTCGACCACAAAATACGCGAATTTGCTTGATAAAGTAATAAACGCTTTCTATTCAGTTTGCTGTTTTGAAAGGTAAAAGGAAATATGACCAAAATGTTTGTTGAACCTAGCGAACCATCAACCAATGTTCATAGGCTCCAACACTTGATGATGTATCTACGTTTAAGTGAACAAATGACAAAGCAAAAGTAATCAACAATGGCAAATTAAACGTTCAGATTATATATATGTATGCATGTGTGTATGTGTGTATACACATACGATGTTCACGGAAAAGGGCCGCGGTTGCTAAGCGGTTAGCCTGGTAGCCTCCCACCAAGGCGAATCAGGTTCAATCCCAGGCCGGGTCACTTCCGAATTTTCGCATGTAGGAATCGTGCCGGATGATACCGCTGGTCGGCGGATTTTCTCGGGGATCTCCCGTTTTCCCAACCGTTTCATTCTGGCGCTGCTCCATACTCACCTCTACCACCCACGTCAGCTCTCAATACCTCGCTGTTAAAGAGCCGCCCAAATCTTTTTCA
The DNA here is from genome assembly GCA_029891345.1 of Dryococelus australis. NCBI lineage: Eukaryota > Metazoa > Arthropoda > Insecta > Phasmatodea > Phasmatidae > Dryococelus > Dryococelus australis. Next base: position 60,977,909 of record CM056995.1, read on the forward strand.
CCTACTTTTCTTCACGGAAAACTGAGCATAACTTAAAGACTAGCTGGAGATCTATTTGTTCGCACATCGTGTATCCTTCCACCATACGTTACATTTATATTGCCACGGGCCTGATCATTTTATTCATGTGTCGGTCAAGTGTAAATGTGAAATTATTACGCAAGTAAACGTTTTACAACTGTGCTTGTTCTTTCGCTTCATGAATTAAGAAACAGAAAGCAAAAAATATCATTCCAGTATTCATAAATGTTTACCCAACGATTTCAATTCAACGTTAGCAAACGGAACTACTTTCCCCTCGTTATTACCAACTGTACTGGCGACAGCCAGTCACTGTGTCCATTAAAATATACCAGGGGACGGAATCCACTGGCTAGGCCACCGTCAGTGAAGCAGGTAACAATGTCGTCTGGGAACTCTGGCACGTGCTCGCTCGCGCCAATCGTCCTGCAGTTACAATGCGAGCATTCAGGCTTAATTAAGTCTTAAGTATTAAGACTTGGTACGCGACAAATGGGTGTCTGAACTTGTGTACGATAATTATGGTACATTAGAAACCAACTTTTATGATATACACAAACCTTAACCCTGGGGCATAATAATCTCTCCCCCCCCCCCCTCCAACCGGGAAGTTGGAAGGGGGGGGTTGTCGGCAACCATAATTCACCCCCTTCCCCATGAGGCACTATCGATCCCCCCCCCCCTACCTAGGCCCGTTTCGGCGTAAAGTGTTACACGTGGCATACTTTCGTTCTTGATTAATAGTATATAGATACAGCGGCGGGGGAGGGGGGTTAAGGAGAAGGTGACATTTTTCAAAGGCCGATTTCAAAAGTTCTGAGTTTACCGTGTACAGCTTTTAAATACAGATATTTCGCATCTAACTTGTTGCAGGCAATAGTTTCACTACGTAATTTCGCTGCGAGTTGAAATGATTAACACTATAAAATAAATTAAATCCGGTAATGCATTTTACAAATTCGGTTTATCCAGGATAAAATATAGTCCAATCGTGGTTTCTTCACTTTTTAACTAAGCCTTGGATAAATCACATCATATATAACGTGTTTGGTTGTTTCCTGGTTATGTTATGTATCACAAGAATTTTTTACCTATGTTAAAATTAAACTAGTTTATTTTTTATTAAATTAGATTTTGGTTTATATTTTATCCATAAATTTCAATTATAGTTACTATGAGTTAACACAGTGAGAAAATAGGTGCACTAGAAACGCCTAGTAAGAAACAGTTCTTATGCAAAATATTATTACACTGACTGCGGACGAATTCGTTGCATTGTCCTTTTGGTATGGTTTTCTAAACTCGGATAAGATTTGTTTGCATAGGGAGGAGGAATACCCTGGAAATAGAACTTAAGCAGCGCTTCGGAAAAGCAGGAAGTAACAATGAGTTGAATGTATCAGTATCAAATGCTCAGATGTGCTGAACACGCTTCTAAATTCTGACTAGTTTCCTCGCCTACCCATAATGAGAAACACTTGGCATGGCGTACGCGTTTGAATGCCTGTCAGTGCATTAGTGCAGACGTCAATATCAATGCTTTCATCACCACTCCGCAACCGTAAAGGGCGTGCTGGGCGCCGTAAATCGGGATAGCACTTACGTTCAGATTGTACTGTGATCTTCATCTCACTCCGGTTTCCTACATTAATGTCCGTGCATGTATGTTGTTAAGTAAATTTTACAGAATCTTCAATTTAACTCCTTCAGACCCTCATTGGGAACCACATATGACTTAGAAAATCATTACTTAGAACAGTCATAACTTAGAATTCTTGAAAAAATCCACACTAGTTGGAAGAATTATAACTTAGAACAGACGTAACTTAGTAATTCATAACTTAGAAATGTCGTAATTTAGAAAATCACAACACAGAACACTTGTAACTTAGAAAGTTATAACTTAGAACCATCACAACTTAGAAACACAAAACATAGAACTATTATAACTTATAAACGTACAACTTAAAGAAACACAACGCAGAATCACATAACTTAGAAAAATCACAATTTATAAAAATCATAACATAGAACGATAATAACATAGAAACGCACGACTTAGAACTATTATAACTTAGAAACATAACACAAACCACATAAGGTAAAAATTTCTCAACTTAGAAAATCATAACTTAGAACGATCATAATTTAGAATAATCATAACTTAGAAACACGCAACTTAGTACTACCGTAACTTAGAAACACACAACGCAGAACCACATAACTTAGAAACTTCATAACTTAGAACGATCATAACTTGAAACACACAACTTAGAACTCTCATAACTTACAAAAACACAACCTAGATACAGACAATACAGAGTCACATAAATTATAAACACCACAACAAATAAAATTATAATTAGAACGATCATAAATTAGAAACACACAACTTAGAACATTTATAACTTAGAAACACATAACTTACCCAGCAAACACAATCTGTTGGCAAAGAGTCGGCAAATTGTCGGAACGATACCTGTACTGTCGGCAACTGTCGTTTCAATGACAGAAAATATCCTTCTGACAACGGCGTGATGTCTTTTTTTTTGACAGATTGCTAGCCATAATAAAAAGACAATGGCCCACCGTATTTTTTAGGATAACATATGGATATCACTGAAAATATGTCGCCATGATATTGCAGAGCAAACATATTGCAAGCATCTTAAAAACGTTTCTGGGCCGATTCCCATACAGAATCTTTGTATTTTCGGTAAGCTGGCCATTACCTTATTTATTCCAGGATCGGAAACTTTTTCGAGACTAAGCTTTTTATCACAATAAAGATATAAATATGTCTTTTTGCCAACAAACTTTTGGAAAGTGTTTTAAATACGCAAGATGTTGGCCAGCTGTTAACGGAATGATGTATTTTTTTGAGACAGAATGCTTGCAGTTAGAAAAAAGACAATGGCCCACTGTATTTTTTAGGATAACAGATTGATATCACCGAAAATATGTCGGCATGATATCGCAGAGCAAACATGTTGCAAGTATCTTAAAAATGTTTCTGGGTCGATTCCCATACAGCATCTTTGTCTTTTCGGTAAGTTGGCCATTATCTTATTTATTCCGGCCTGGTAACGTTTTCGAGACGAAGCTGTTTATAACAATAAAGATATAAATATGATGTCTTTTTGCCGACAAACTTTTGGAAAGTGTTTTGAATAGGCAAGATTTTAGCTAGCTGTTAATTACATGATGTCTTTTATGAGACCGTGTGTTAACTGTTAGCATGTTTTCCTCGTGGTTATATATGTGGCATGTGGAAGCCCATGGGCTTTGTTAACTTTGAAATTGTTTTCATCTGTACAACCATCAGACAGATATATTTAAAAATAAAATAACTATTTTGTTAGCAAGCCTCTAAAGAAATAGTTTTTAAAACGTCAGTGTTTTAAAATTATTTGAATTTATACATTCCTTTGTAATAATTTGTGTGCTGAAATAATTTATATTACTGGAGAGCACCAGCACTTTATCCTGTGGTATATAGGTTACCATGCTGGGCTGTCAACTCAAGGGTCTTAGGTTCGAATCCCGCTCTCGGCAAGCAAAATATTATCGTATCATATAGTGTGCTGAGAAGTAAATGAAATGTACATACGTAAAGAGGAAATAATAATTACTTAAAAATTTAATCGAAAAATTAAGGTTTTTCGTCATGGTTGTACTGCTTATTTCTGGACATTGTGCCGCTACAAGCCCAGCATCGTAACGTCATCCAGCCGTCGCAGGCCCGGCATCATAACGACACCCAGCCATCGCAGTCCCGGCATCTTAACGACATCCAGCAGGGGAGCATGGTTCTTTTACAAGACACTGTCACAGTTATGACATGCCGTACGGACGACGGCAAAGTGGTGACGGCCGTACGAAAAAGCGAGTACGGATCGTGTTGTCATAACTCTCCTGTCGTTAACTATGGCGTCATGATTATGACGCCTCGGAAGAGTAAATATACATATATTGGTATTGAAACTGCTCAAGAGACGTGTTGTTTTTTGAAGTTTTTTTTCCTCCAGAGCAACAGATTTGAAGCAATGTCCACAGCGTAAATACTTATTGTATTTACACTGTAAGTCTGAATCAGGGAGAATTTCACTGTTACAATCAGTCAAAAGTATCTGACTGATGATACAACACTCACTTCAGTCTGCGTCTCTAGCAACTTGCTCCGTCTCTATTGATTTTCAAAATTAAATGGCCGCCGGTAAACGTGTATCAAGTAAAGTGACAACGAATAAACTAATAAAACCAAAACAAAATACTTTGTAAAATGTGTCTCCTCTTTCAAAACACCATTTTACGAGGTAATATGGACACTCAGACTTTCATTCTGTTTGTACATCTTTCGTTGCTATTTCATGTCATCACAGCTCTCTGTTTGAAGGTTTAAGCTGTGTATAACGTGGAGAAGAGAGTGCACTTGTACACTCTTCGCTTCGACAATCTTAAAGCTACCCATTAAACCCAAAACCAAAAGTAAGGGTTTATGGTGAAACAATAATTTATATATTTTCCGCTTACAATTTCAACTTGGTTTGGTAGTGTAGATAGCATGGTACTGGCCTAGATTCTGAGGGTATAGGAGTTCAATCCTGCTCCCCGACAGAGAATTTTTACTTTTTTTAATATTGGTAAATTTCACAATATAAATAGTAAACTACCGTAAATATGTTTATTTCATGTAATTATTTGACTACATTCGATAAATACAATATTTAATTCGCAACTGTGATCAACTTATTTACGTTTTATTAAAAGTAGGGTAAGAATTAGCATTGCCCTAATTTTACTTATTTTATCTGATGACATTATTGTTGTTTATAATTCATGTTATTGTCAAAAAAAGTTTATGTTTTTAATTTCTTCGTATAAAAGCAATAATGCGCCAGTAACTGCATAGTGCAGTCGGCTGCCTGTGGTTTTTTTTTTAAATTTAGCTTTGGTTTGTATTAATGCTTTAAGACAAACATAATCTGGAAATAAGCGTTTTCTGGCAATAACATAAACTATAAACAGCAACACTGTATCACATAAAATAACTAAAAAAATTCGTTACGTGGTGATTCGAACTCTTAAAACTTAAAATCAATATGGCGCGAACTCGCACTCTAACCCACTGAGCTAGACACCCGACTTAGAGGGCATTCCGTGTAAAATGGTATATTAATTCAACAATTCTACAGTTATCCTGTATTTTTTAAGTTATATTTATTGTTTTATTATGACAATGGGGACAAATGGAAACGTTTCCCGTTACTTATGCTTACATTAAGTTTCAATATTTTACATATATACGTTTTATAGAACGCGTAATTCTTTTGTAAATGTACATATACGATCTAAGATTATTACTCGGACGTTAGCCATCTTGTCTGTCGCACAGCGGGCTGCAGTCACGACGCCTAATATATGGCGCCACAAGAATAACGGGGGCGCCGTAGTTATGACGCCCGACGACGCGTTAAAATTCGACCCATGCTGGCTTTTCCACATGAAGCATTACAGCAATGACATGTCGCGCCTATGACGGGCCAAAATTACAACCATGCTCGCCTTGCAGCCGTCGCAGGCCTGGCATCGTAACGATATCCAGCCGTCGCAGGCCCAGCATCGTAGCGACATCCAGCTGTCGCAGGCCCGGCATCGTAGCGACATCCAGCTGTCGCAGGCCCGGCATCATAACGACATACAGCCGTCGCAGGCCCAGCATCGTAACGACATCCAGCCGTCGCAGGCCCAGCACTGTAGCGACATCCAGCTGTCGCAGGCCCGGCATCAAAACGACATCCAGTTGTCGAAGGTCCGGCATCGTAACGACATCCAGCCGTCGCAGGTGCGGCATCGTAACGACATCCAGCCGTCGCAAGCCCTGCATCGTAACGATATCCAGCCGTCTCAGGCCCAGCATCGTAACGACATCCAACCATCGCACGCCCGACACCGTCGGCCAACAGTTAACCGCCTGTTCATATTGCATCGAGCCCGTTCCGGAATATGACATCGGGCCAGTATCAGCTGGCTGGAGTTTGTTCGCTAGCATTTACCTCCCCGATTCTGGCCCGTACTTTTCGTGTATGTTGGGCCGCAATACATTTTGTATCTTGCTGGTAGCAGTACAGTGTATTTTTGAAACTGTCGGCAAACAGTCAAACACCAGTCCATATTTCCATCGGGCCGCTTCCGGCATAAGACAGCGGGCCGGTATCGGCTGGCCGGATTTTGTCGGCTAGGTTTTACCAGCCCGATTCTGGCCCTTATGTTCTGTGTTTGCTGGGTTAGGAGCACACAACGCAGAACCCTGTAACTTAGAAACATCATAGCAAAGATAGTCATAACTTAGAAACACATAACTTAGAACTATCGTAACTTAGAAATGCACAGCTATGAAACACACTACGCTTAATCATATAACTTAGAAACATAATAAATAATAAAATCTTAACTTAGAACCATTAAAAATTAGAAACCCACAAATTAGAACTATGACAACTTACAACTATCATAAGTTAGAAACACTTTACTTAGAAAGTTCACAAATTAAAACCGCATAACTTAGAACAGGCATCACTTATAAATCCTACCTTATGTGTTTCTATATTAAGTGTTTCTAAGTTATCTATTTTTAAGTTATGACAGCACCCAACCCTCATTAACCTCTTGACGTACAACTAATTTTTTTCATTTCAGGTGTTGCAAAAGAGCAGATTTATGATGTGAAAAGTACTCACGAATTTCTTGTAAGTGGGCCGCGGCTGAACGGTTAGCCTGCTCGCCTCCCACCATGGCGAACCGGGTCGCGAACTTGGAGAGCCTGTGCCTAGCGATAATGAGTGAATCGTATTCAGGGGAAAGTTTTGTTTGAAGCACTCGGCCGCGCGCAAAATGTAATACGCTAAACGTCCGGGACAGCAGGCAGCAGGGTCGCGTTCATTGTGTGCTTGGGGGCAAGGCGGGGGTAATGAGAAATAAATGAAGAGGGCGGCCTCCACTCGGCCGGGGAACGAGAGTGGCGCTTGCAGGAACTCGTTAGCGGGGCCTGGTAGGCCCAGGAAGGAGGGGGGTCCTTCCTCCACCAGCCACTGTCCCCATCTGCATGTAAACAATAGGGATGGCATCTCTGGCCTCTGCCGGTCAGGCGATAACTGCATCCGCCACTCACTGAGTTTCATCTCAGCTGATTACATCTGCACTTAGTCTATAACTACTGCCCCCGCTTTTCTCACTGGTAGAGCCCCGAGTATTGCGCGAATTGACTGTGAAATTATTAGAAAAAAGTAATTACTTTATTTTTACACTTCGACGAATTAGAAAACAGAAAGCGAACGGAATTGTTTTAGTTATCACAAATGGTTACCAATCACTATTTATTCGACGTTAAAATCTGGAACTACTTTCCGTCCATCGTTGCCAACTTTACTGAGCACATGTCACTCAATGCGCCCATTAGAATATATGCAGGTAGGAGCGGTGACTTTTTTCTAAGGTTGATTTGAAAAGTGCTCACTTTATCGTGAACAGTCTTTGAGTCGCTTTACTTAGTTAAGCTTTGTTTGCATGAGGGGTAGGAATATACTGGAAGTAGAACTTAAACAGGACTTCAGGAAAGTTTGAAGTAACCGAGAATGGACTGTAATTAGATGCTGCCATTGCGAAAGGCTTTCTTTTGTTTAAGTTTGGTTACACGTGACGTTGTAACATTTTTTTCCACGGTTTATTTCTTGCAAAACAGTTCACCGCGGCATGTCGAAACCTCTGTTGGCCAGTCATAAAACGGTGCCACGGTGGTGCAGTGGCTAGAGCACTCGCCTCCCACCAAGGCGAACTGGGTTCGATTTCCGGCACGGTCACTCCCGGATTTTTGCATGTGGGAATCGTGCCAGACAATGCTGGAGGGTTTTCTCAGGATCTCCCGCCCCCGCGCCCACTTGCGTTCTGGAGCTTCTCCATACGCACCTCGGTCCACCTTCATCGGCTTTCAAGACCCCGCTGTAAAGAGCCGCCCACATTTTTCCACTCGAATCATGAAAGGAAAACTACGTAGGGTATACATAGTTTAAGTCTTAGTTTGCAACCTAAAGAATTTATGAATTTGACGTACCTCTACTTATTAATACCACGATAATACTGGTTTTTTTAAATAAATAAATATATATATATATATATTCTTAAATATTTTCTGTCTGCAGATTTACCGGTGAAAGGTTCCCGAAAATTTAATTACGCATTCAATTTTTGTTTCCATACCGGTGTAATAAATATGTCCAAACTTTTAAACTATTTCTACTCTAACTTTGCTTAGATACCTAATAAGAAGATAAAGGAAACTTGTATTAATACGAAATTAGCCTAAAACCAGAAAAACTCCAACACCCAACAGCAACGTGTGAAATCCTTGTAGCACATTAATGAAGGTCGACATAAAACAATCGCGTATTTGCCTACTGCAAAGGCGTGCTGTTTACGTAAACATTATCAGCATTTATTCTTTTCTTCGCAGCTAGAAGTGCATTGCATGTGGTGAGTGCGTACCGGGAGGGTACTTTTTAAACATATGGAGGAACCCCTTAATGCTCGGTCTTACACAACGTTATGAATTATGCCATTTATTTACTATTTGTTAGTTTAGATATACATTTAGGCAATGCTACCATAGTCGTTTAGCTTTTTGCGTTACCCTTCACAATATACATGTTAACTGATAACATTAGAATTATTGACAATTGAGAATATATTTGAAAATTAACATATTTACTTATATATATATATATATATATATATATATATATATATATATATATATATATAGCATCCTTTTCATTTCTGTTTTCGATAACGTATGACAAACTGATTTAAGAAATGTAACAACCAACTTGTGTCTAAAATAAAGGAGTAAGTGCACGGTTAGGAATAAAATATTAAATTTCTACGTCACACGTTTTCTTTCCCTCCGCTTGTCAATAAGCTTGCATTCTGCTTGACAGCGGACGTAACTGCCTGGTGTGGATGCTGCGAGGATAAAATTGCTTGTTCTCTGCTTTGGAAACTTGTTTCAACTTCCATCATCCTCCCCTAAGTTCCCCTATTTCTAAACCTGGCCAAACTCTTAACTCCTTCTTTTAGAGCATTTCGCTCACAGCACGTATCCAAGAGTACAGTTAGCTAATGTAAATTATTGGAAATAAATTTGAAATGAGAGGTTTTATGTGTTTAACATAATAATGTTATTATTTTCAACTGAAGTTCGTCCTTGATTAACACAGACTTTTAAACGGTACTTGTGCTCGTAAGTACGCACGTATTTATAAGACAGTTTTTTTTTTTATTTTTTAATAAACTATCATTCTTCCTAAGAAGGTTTTTGTGGAACGATTATGTTTTAATATTCTTTTTATTTTCATTTCTAATTCTAAGTAATTATCTTACAAGAAATTTTTCCTTTTTGACGAAATAATTAGGATTTCTATCATTATTCATCATATTCACCAAAATTATAAATAATTTCCGTACAAATATTATATTTCAGCAAAAATAAAATGTCACGTCGACTTTATTTTTCAATGCGCCCAGATTTTCTTACATTTCTGCTTCAAATGGGTTGGTTGTTAATTAAATTTGGCGTAATTTCGATGTGTTTATTTCGGCAACATTTAAACAAGCTAATTAAATGCAATTAACGTGATTCCCATATGAATCCATGCAGAACCTGCCCAAACGCCACAGCGCAGCAATAATAAAAAATATGCGAGATTTCTGCAAGACACATTTCATAAAAGCTATATTCATGCCATGCAATATTGACGATGCAAATGAAAATACCACGGGATCACTTCCCTTTAGGCGAAATACGTCAAACGGACTTCGGCGATCAAACAAGGTATTCCAATAATCAGTAGGTTTTTACTTTCAACTCCATATTGGGTGGACATGCATAAGAAATTTGAAGTTTTAGGGCCTATTACGAAGTAATGTGCGAGTTTATGCTTAAAACTAGTGGAAAGAAAACTGTACCTAAGTATTTTTTGTACGGTTTACAAAGAAAACTTTTCTTGCATTAGTACACGTGAAGAATTACAAATTTACAGCACATTGTTTTATGAAACACAATAATTGTTTATTAATCGCCATGTTTATAATCAACTTGAATCTAACAGTTACTTTCTTGTTAAAATTCAACTTTAGTTTTACGCATTCCACAACAACGCGTGGTAAAATTTGCTCTAATTTACATGCAGCGATACAAAAATTATCATAGCTACTATGTTTGTAAAGTTTTAAAAAAAGTCTTTAAAATTGATACGTTTACAGACAATTGAACATTTTCTTTTAAATATAGGTAGGGATAGGAAAATTTCGCGAATTAATTTTGGGACAAGATAGACATCAAACACATATACAGTGAAGTCAACTTCGTAATTGGACACAGTTTATTAGACCCGCCCTGCACGCCTCTGAGCCAATAGCAGACTTGCAAGGAAACACCTTGCGAAGTCCATAACTGCCAGGTATGGGTCAACAGCCAATGAACACACAGCTGAGGGTCCAGTATGCAGAGGATTGAGGATTCTAGCCTACAGGTCATTGAACTCGCGAATTTTTCCTATCCCTACCTACATGTAGGACGTAATAAGTACTGATCGTAGATGCCTATGACACAACAATTTAAAAAGTTATATATTTTCTGGATAGAGTGCTCAGAAAATAAATGTTATTTATTAGCTGGTTGGCTAAATACACGTTCTTTGTATTCAATCCACGCTCCTCCGATCACATCGTGCAACTTCAGGCCGAATTATAACAGGAATAATTTGCACGAGGTTAATCTGACTGAAATGTGTCAGATAAATCAGTCTTTGCTGCTAGCAACTGATCCCAGCCGCTAAATAAACGTAAATATAGCAGCTGCTAAATTGAGATCTGCAATGTTTAAAATAAATGGATACCAAAAAAAGTTTATCTTTTTTATAACAGGTTGGAATGCAGTCACACATTTGTCAAAATTACTTTTGTAATTTTTACCACCGTTGATTAGACAGGCCGAGGAAAGCCATGCACTAGTAGCAAATATGAAGTAAAATAAAATGAGAGTTCATCGTTACATGGCATGTGTGAAATCAAACAATCGCCAGGGCATTTGCAGAGGCTTTATTATATACTGTATAAAAATCTTCCCATTATATGACAAGAAAGCACTCGTAAAGAATATCCGGATATCTTTGTGAAATTACGGACACCCATTTTTTCAGTAACAGAATTCTGTAAAGTTCAAACAACTTAAGTATTTTCATTTTCACGGAGATTTCCCTAAATCTAGACGTTGGATAATTTTTCTGCGTTTGCGACTTATGAGGTAGGATTACAAATACAAAGATTTTTGTCATGCATATATTGCAGTATATGCTAACAGAAATTTGCATATATATGAACCGGAATTTGAACACAAGCAAAACTTATTTCATCCAACCACGTTTACCATTACCTACCAATTTTAATGTAACAAGCTAGTTTATAAAAATTAACTATATTTTATTGATTGACGCTGATTTTTCAGTTGATATTAATGTTGCGGAACGTTTGGAGTTGTGCTGTCTATTGCATGTACTTTGTGCTAATTATTTCTGTCGGGGTATAACGGCATAAGGGACGTGAATTTGCGAACTGCCACAAAGCCAAAACTTTTTGATTAAAGGGGCAGAGATCGCTTCGTGTGGCCTCGGCTGTGTCCGTCCCAGGACCCCAAGCTACTGGAAATACTGGCAAGTTCCGTGCTAATATCCGTTTTTTTTCTCTCCACACATCGGGCATTATTTTCTGCTACGGTCTGTATATACCAGTGAAAAATTTCTGTGGATGTAATCAAAATTTGAACAGTGCAGGGGATTGTGGAGTTTATAACAAAGGTTACGAAACCCTAGAAATTGTCTGATCCCTACCAATAACAATGAACCATTTGACTTTAATGCATAGCATCTTTCGGTGATAATCGGCACGGCTATTTTGTTCTAAAAGAGGCTAAATTACTAATACTAAGTGTTCGTCACTTTTACAAATGTCTGTAACAAAAATACAAGTAAACTTCGGAAATTTGACTGGGGGCTCTTTTGCCTCACAAACAATATTGCATTAACGATTAAGAATTAGTTATCTTAGTTTATTCAATAAGTTATCTTAGTTTATTTGATGATTGTTAATTTCCAAATGTTATTGATGTATATATTACGTAAGGCTGTTCGCGATAAAGTGAACACTTTAGAAATGAACCTTAGAAAAAGTCACTGCCCCTGCATGCATATATATTTTAATAGGCGCACTAAGTACCATTCGCCCAATAAAGTTGGTAGCGATAAGTAGTTCTACATATTAAAGTCGAATAAAAAGTGTTAGGTAACCATTTGTGATAAATGAAAATTATTTCTTTAATTTTTTTTTTTTTTTAATGCACAGATGTGTAAAAATTAGCAAGTTTGTTAAGTATTTCCTTTTCTAATAATTTTATAGTTTGAATTGACCGATGCAAGAATCAAGTGATAAGGTCCATGGCAATGTTAATTTTGCATAAGGCGGAGGAATACACAACGTGCATACAAGTAGATCTTAAGAAGGGCTTTCAAAAGTGCTCATTTTAGAGTGAATAGCCTATAATATAATGTATGTATTATATTATATTATACTGACGAATTATATTTACCTGGGGGCGTATCCTTTAGGGACCGTGGAGAGAAAAATCAAATAAATAGGTTACTTCGATAGTAAAGATCTGTGATTTGTGGTCACGCATTTCCGAAGGTAACAATAAAAATCGTAAAATTGCGGAAGCTGAACGACAGTGTTTTGAATTACTGATATTCCCTCCATCTAGAGTATGCCAAGGCATTTGAAAATTAGACGGGACTAAATGGGGGTAAAATGGGACATGATGTCCTTTATTTCATACCGTGAAATTTTTGTAAATTCTGTGAACAAAAAATGATATGGAGTTATATAAGCACGAAACAACTGATATATTAATTTTTTTCATTTATACGTGTGCGATCCCTATTGACCGTGCTCACGTTTAACACCTTTTGTAAATGTGCTTATATCTATAACCGATTAGTAATATAACGTCTAAGTTTTTCACAAATACTTATTACGATAGTATTTCATGATGTGAGTATACTTATTGAAATTTCTACGGGTTTATTGTGTCCGGCTCTATGAAATAGTTTCTTTCAAGTGAACATATTTTCTGAATATCTTGGAAGCTATACGTTTATGGTGTAAATCGTACCATAGGTAATCCAGATATTCCTTTTTTTTTCCCCTGAACCCACGATAATTAATGTATTTCAATGTATCAGTAATATGCGTATCAAACTTACCATTAATTCAAAGTCTTAAATTTTCACTGAACAATAATAAAACAAACCTCTATTTCATGTTCTTTGACATTTTTAATAATAGTTTTTTTTTTTTTTTTTTTGCGAATTCCATGCCTAAGTGGAAAATGTTCCCCAGTTAGCAACATACCAAAAAATCAGTTATATCCCTAATTCGTCTCTTTCGTTGTGGTGTTGTGTATTCTAATTAACTGGGTATGAACAGGTACTGCAAATATTAAAATTTAAGTTATTTAAACCAAACAAATTAATTAAAACCAAAATTATTGTTTTCGCGAAGAGAACCATTAGGAATCGCCAGTTTAAAAAAGTGGTAATATTAACCTAATTGTATGTGTTTGCACTCTCACATTTCAGTTATCCTTGGATATAACTTTCGTTTGTACCGATTCTGAACATGCAGCCATCTCGCCAAGATGGTAGTTACATCCAGTGGAGTCACCGTGCAAACATATTGCAAAACCATCTGCGGTGTCTTTCACATTATGACGGTAGTACACGTCTATGGCATTCTCGAGGAAACAGCATCCTTGCCAGAGTTTTCAGAGGCTAAGAAGATTGCTTCCCCTCTGGGCTGCCATTATTGTTATGGAGAAGGTAGCTGTAATGCTCGTTTCCCGGCATAATCTCTGTATTTTAGACCAGGCGAGCTCTTCGGATTAAGTTCACTGATACAATAAGGCATTTTACTGCACTCTAAAAAATTTTTATACTTTTGCAAGGAAAATCCTTGGCAACTGGGTTGCCAAGGAAATCCCTTGAAAAACTACAAAGAGTTTTATTGTAAAATCTGCAAAGCATTTCTTTGTAATTTTAAAAATCATAGCTTTGTATTACAACTGACGTTATTGAGACGTGTACTTACATAAAAAAAATTTCTTCTTCTATAAAACATATGTGATGATTTAATAACAGAAAACAACTAAAAAATAATAATTAAAATGTAATTTACGAAAAAAAATTTATACCTCGTTAACACAGGGATCAGAACCCACACCCCTTCCATTATTAGCCCACACCTTTAACCACAAGAACAAGTTGACTTATCAAATGGATGCTTATTTTTACTGTAAATATACATTCAAGCACATATAAAATTATACTTAACTTATACGGTTAAGAAGAATAGGTATATTTATTTCTTGTTAAGAGTTCGGTTGTAGAGTTACGAGATTTGGACGAGTCTTAACAATAATTATTCTGATACTCTAAAGAAGGTTTATCATTGGTGACAAAGAGAGTTCGTCATTATTTTCGATGAAATACTTTACAATCAGGTGAAAGTGACACCCAAATTTCGCGAAAATATTTCACGACCAGTTGTATTTCACAACAGTGAAGCTCAGATCCACTTTCTTCATTGTATGAACTAAGAGTTACGCCTGTTTGGTTTATGGCCGCAAATCACAGACGTACAGTATCGGAGTTACCTAATGCTGGTTGGTCATTCAAGTAAGAAAGTGTGTTCTCACAAAGAAAGTCCGCCAGTATGAAAAAGAAAATTGCTGTGGCATGCTCGTGGTGTGTCGAAATTTAGCATATGCGTAAATCTGTCCGGGAAATTTGGAAGTTTCTAGTAATAGCCAATAAAATCACACGTCATTTATTTCTAGAGCCACGAGTATTTTGTGGATTAAGTTGACAGCAAGCTAGGTTGGGAAGCCCTCTATACACTCCAGACATTATCGTTTGCTTATTGGTTGCTGTGATCAAGTGAGTCCTCTGTACATGACTATCAAACACTCACTCACACTACTGTTTCCTGCTGATTACTGGCTCAGAATGAATTCGTGAAATACTCGCGACTCTATTTATTAGATACTTCTGACCAACAGCATGAACGCCAGAGTGGATGCCCACTTAAATGGCATACGAGTTCTAAATCTACTTTGGACATCAGTTAACTTTACATTTTGGTAATAATTTATCTTTGATGTAAATGTAACCCATTCCGAGGAAGCCATTTATGTTGCGGGATGGCACTGATACACAAAAAGTGTTGACCCATTTAGTTTCAATTTCATATAGAGAAGACGAGTTCAACAAAGGCACGGTAATTTTAACTTTAAGTACTCGTTAAGGATACGGCATCCAGTACAGAATATTGTTTTCAATTGGCCTAACCAAGCTCTGCATAGACGAGGTAGCACAGTATGTTGATACAGAGCCACAGCTAGTAATATCGTGTACATCGTACATTTTTCATTGAATTCTGATTACAGACAAGCTTTTCATTTGTGCAAGCAGAGCTACGAAAATATTTTCGGCGGTGGCTAAAATATTTCATTTATCTGGAGCTAATGGGTTAATGGTGATACATGTAACAAATATGGAGAAACCTTTCTAAGGCCAGGAGTACGTACGCTTTATGTATACGGCTGCGAATCCGCGATAATTTACGTAACTCGCGGAAACTGCCGTAAATTGAGTTTGGTGCCGTTTCGCAGTACGGAATAACATAGTGACGTAATAGATTATGAAATGGGACTAATTGAAAATAACTGCCCATAAAGCCAGGAGCGGTAAAGAAAGATAAAGACAGAAAAAATCTGCAACTTTGTGACCTTGCAGTTGGGTTTCTACAACTGCAATTATTGAAACTGATGTTAGAATGACTCTAACGAAAAATAAAATGTCCATAAATAAAATTATTGGTATTTTTAATTCAGTTTGTAAAGTGTCAGTGTGGCTGTAATTCAATGCGCGATGTGAAGCGATGCTATCATTCTCGTTTAAAGGCGTTGGCCACGAGAAAATGTGTTACGTTATACAAGTACCACAAGCTCTTCAATATGTAAGCATTATCAGGAATTACACTTTATTTTCAAAAAAAAATTAGCGCATAGCTTTCGCATAAATGCATGTCAAAATCACAATTTTACAGCTTTAGTACAAATAATAAAAACTATTTTACGTATATAAATGAGATAATCCACGCTGAAAGAAGACGCCAGTAGATACTTCCAAACGTATATAAAATAGCACGAGAAAATTAATTTGTAATTTCAAAAAGTTGCTGAAAATAGGAAACATTCTGCATATCTTTTGCATAAGGCTGCCCTTGAATGTTTTTAAAATAAATTTTACTGGGCGTATCTTAAAATTAATTGAGACTAAATCTTCCAGTTCCTCTTGTTAAATTTTCTGACAAGAGAGTGGTTTATTTTATGTGTTCGTAAAAAAAAAAAAAAAAAAAAAAAAAAAAAGCGAAATTTTGAATTTGACTTGTTATGCTGCAAAACCGATCGAGGTCTTCAGAGCCGATAAGGGTGATCGAGGTGAGTATGTATCAGTTCCAGAATGAAAGGGCGGGGGAAACGGGATATCCCAGAGAAAACCCGCTGACCAGCGGCATCGCCCGGCACGATTCCCACATGCGAATATCCGGGAGTGACCCGGCCGGGGAGTGAGCCCGGTTCGCCTTGTAGGGAAGCGAGCGGCCTAACCGCTCAGCCACCGCAGCCACATAATAATTTAGTGTAACGTGCATACGACCTATGTAACGTGTTATACACGCATGATCGCACCGCCTTGTTCTGCAGGTGTGGTACGCCGCAACTTTGAACACAATTATGTCATATAAAAATACCTTTCCGGATATAAGCGTACAGGCCTTTCATGTTACTACTGGTGGAGCCTGTTCACGATAAAGTGAGCACTTTTGAAATCAACCTTAGAAAAAAAGTTACTATTACTACCTGTATATATTTTAACGGGTGCACTGGGTGACATGCGCCCATTAAAGTTGTTATCGAAGGATTAAAAGTAGTTCCATATCTTAGCGTCGAATGAAAGTGTTATGTAGCCATTCGTCATAACTTAAATTATATATTTCCCTCTCTGTTATTTTAATGCACAGAAATCTGAAAATGAGTAGATTTTGAAAATATTTACTTTTCTAATAATTTGACAGTTTCACTTGACCGTCGCATGAGTAAATTACTGACGCCTGCGGCGGAACAATTTTACATAATTCGAAAGAACACGCAAAATGCATACAAGTAGATCCTGAGCAGGGCTTTCAAAAGTGCTCGTTTTACCGTGAACAGCCTATACAAAGAAACTATGTGTGGAGTTGGGGAGTGAGTTTGAGAACATTCTGTATAATTTATCTGTAATTGTAATTGTTAAAGAATGAGCCCTGGTAGTGCAACTAAAATTAAGAAATAATATTTAATAATGGCTGAGTCCTTTTCTATCCGTCCACTCTATATGTTTATAAGCATTTTATTGGAGCTCCAAGCCGCAAAATGGCGTCACTTGCCTGTATCACGTCCAAGTGCCGTTCGTCAGTCATCACCTTGTAATCTCCTCGCCAGCCGACAGCTCTGCCAATAGGGGATCTTCCGCTGCACGCGGTAGCCAATCAGATACTAGCCCCGCTCCCGGAGCCTCGCGGGGGTCGCGGTGGGTTATTGGTTAGACTACTCACCTCCCACCGAGGCGAACCGAGCTCGGTTCCCGGCGAGGCCGCTCTCGGATTCTCGCGTGTGAGAATGGTGCCTGACAATGCCCCTGTTCGGCGGGTTTTCTCGAGGATCTCCCGTTTACCCCGCTCTTTAATTCCGGAGCCGTTCCATACTCACCTCGCTGTACCCCAATCGGCTCTCAAAACTTCGATTTAAGAGCCAACCATGACTCTTCATTCTCTCTTGTGCGATGCAACTACCTCAGTGATCAATAGGAGTTAACACAGGAGAGTTGTATAGAATAAACGTATCTGCTCAACGAAACGAAAGAAAAAGATAAGTAGATTATGTGGCAATTAGAGAATGGCTATCGCTCTACTGAGCACTAGACGAACGTTCGTTGCAGCGGAATGCTTGTGTTTTGGTTCGCCACGTCATGAAATCGTAGGAAGCCGGACGGAAAACCAAAATGTCGTGTATTCAACGAACTTTTTTTTATTTAGAAATACCACGTCTTTGTGGCTGTTTTTCACAACAGCGCACTTCCAGCAAATCTTAAAGCATTATCCAAATGTAACAACATGTACGTAAATGAGGCTCAAATATTAATAGCTTAATACTTTAGACACTGGACGAAATTATTGAGGGTAGTGAAATTTCGCGAAAATATTTCAGGACAAGTTATATTTCAAAACGTTGTAGCGTCGTTTACATATCTTGATTAGCTGAATTACTTTTTGACACACGTTCTCTGTCTGCACACGAATAACGTAGGAGTCATGCCAATGTTACCGAATTCTGAGTGACCCGGTCAAATATGAAAACACCTTCTCGACCAGACACCAACCATCCCCAGTAGACAAACTGCTGCAATGAAAATTGTTACCGCACTATAATTTTTGTAACCATCCGCCATGGGTTCGGATTACAGCTCATTAGCGCAAAGTTCATTAAAACTAAAAAAAAAAAAAAAATCTTAGCGGAGTTTTATAGTTTCAACATTACAAATAAAACCCGTCAAACTTGGACTTGTGAGAGAGGAAGATTTTTGGGAAATCGTTCTTTTATTCCGCTTCTAACTGAACGTTTGTAACGTGGAATGTAAATGTGATTGTGTGGTAATCCATTTATCACAAACTTAGGGAAGAATGTATGCTGTCCCTAGTTGTAGTATACAACAGTTGTTGCAGTTTATATTCAGTACTGCCTTCGTATTCAGCATTGTATAGGGGGTGGTTCAATAATGAGAAATTACTTCATCGTTTGTTCCTCAAGTTCCGGTCTGTGCTCTTCAGCGAACGTTCGTCTTTAATAAGTTAGTACAAAAATACTTTGATTCTCCTCAAAATAGGGAAATTCTTTCGTTCAGAAGAAAAACCTAATCGGAAACTGTTGAATTACGTTAGGCCCAAACATATTTATCTACTCTTAAACTTGGAATCTTTACAAATTCCTTCGAATCTTTCGGAAACAAAACTTTAAATGCACTTGTTTTTGCAACCACTGAAGCACAATTGGACGTCACAAGAAAATTTGTCAGTGTAGATGAATTGCCACTATTTTTGTAACAAGCGCCATTTTTTTTATCAGTGCTCTTACCCCTGGCGCATTCAATTTTTTCGCCAATCGCCAGAATAAAGACGATATAAGGCGATAACCATTTTTTGCACGTACCCCCATCAGCAGCTCACGAAACGTTATATATATATATATATCCAAATCACGTGTTTTTTAAGTCATAAATTTAATAGGCTGTGTCAGTGTCATACTACAATTTGGCCAGAGAAAAGTAACGCTTTCAGAGCATGATTTTTAGTAAATGTAGTTCGGAACCTATTTAGAGTTTCGCTAGTTAGCTACCCACTCTGTAAATGTGTGTGCGTGTGTGACAAATTAAGCTGCAAAGTGCATTTACTAGAGTGCATGCTCTTCCCTTGAGGGTGTAGCAGACATTAAGTCGAGTCGTTTATACTCATCAGCAACATGAATATAATGTGCTTTCTATGTAAGGGTTTGGAAAGTCTTTCTTGTGGGCTTTCTTTATCAAACAGAACATCACAATAAATGCGACTCTAAAACACAGCTATTAGATGTAGCTGGAAAGTCTGCAGCACCAACGCAGCTATTTTTTTGCATATTGTTTTTTGTCTCGTTAAAACTCGCGGGAGTGTAATTTCTTATTTCACTTGCACTAGACAGCATGGACCAAGTCTTCATTAAAAGCCTAGATAACGTTTAGTTGTTATGTGTAGCATGAGTCGCGATTAGGTAAAAATTTACGGCTAAAAACATGTTGTATTTAAAAGTGTGCTCTCTCCAGAGAGTGCTCTTATCCATTACTTAGCAAGAGCTTTTTTACGTTTCTACCACTCTCATTTTCTTGACTTTCGGTAAACAAACAAAATGAAGAAGACACGTGAAATATTTTGAAGATTGATGTTATCGTAGTAAATGTGTGTAGACAACTAAAAAAAATCATATTCCCTGGATCGCTTTACAGACTGTAAGAAATTGTTTACAGGATAGATTTACGTACTGTCAGATATCCCTGAGACGTGTTATAAACAATCGTAATTGCCGTACTTATTACGAACGATCCCACAATGGAGTAAACTTAAAATAGGTTCTTCTGTTACAAAATAACTTCTTGGCGATTTGTTCAACTTTAGTAAACTCAGCCCAAGGTTGAATATAAACAATAAACATTGCAAATTGTAGAGAATTTGAGGGAGTGCAGCTAGTGTACAGGTGTGTTCGAGGGAGTACAGCTAGTGTACAGGTGTGTTCGAGAGAGTGTATCTAGTGTACACGTGTGTTCGAGAGAGTGCAGCTTGTGTTTATGTGTGTTCAAATGAGTGCAGCTAGTGTACAGGTGTTTCGAGAGAGTACAGCTAGTGTACACGTGTGTTCGAGAGAGTGCAGATAGTGTACGGGTGTGTTCGAGAGAGTGAGCTAGTGTACGGATGTGTTTGAGGGAGTGCAGTTAGTGCACAGATTTGTTCGCTTTTTCTGTGCTCCCAGGGCAAACTGTGACACGGCCTAAGTAAAACATCCAAGGAAAATAACAATTACTATTAGACCAGTAATATAGGCTATCCACGGCAAAGTGAGCACTTTCTGAAGCCCTTTCATTTGGAATAAGAGTCAATAAATATATGTTTTTGTAATCTTAGACTTTAAGTTTCGACTCCAGTGAAATATATACGTTGCGTTAATTACTTACATGGCAATATTTACATTTAAAAAGTGCTGGTAGGATAAAGAATGACTGATAAGAAAAAAGTAACCAGGCCCTCAAAAGTGCTCACTTTACCGTGAACAGCCCGTAGTAAAATAGTTACAGTTCAATGAGAGCAGTAAAGGTGCTAATAACTGGCCGTTTACTAATCGTTTCGGAGACAAAATTTAATTAACTCACGCTGTACTTCATTTAAAACCCCTACCCAGAGACATGTGATCACAGTTTATTTAACTAATTTGCCTGTCCGTAGCAGCTTAGTAACAGTCATTCGGCGAAAAGTTTTTAACTGACTGGCGTTATTTATTCCAATTAAGAGTGTTATGATACGGCCTATTCTTAGCCTACTTTCCAAAGGAAAGAGAGACTTATGGCATCATATTATTGGCTGTGTGTCTATAGGTGTCTCCCTAGCAACTTTCGAACCCATGAAACCAAATTTCAAAAAACAAACTAATCCACACAAATTTTAATGAATGGAGATTTTCTCCAACTCGGTGAACAATGCTTCCGCTTTCAATTTTGTGCAGCCTACTGCGGCTTGGAGATTGGACCCGGAGGTGCAGTTCAATTAGCAGCGCGAGTTGAAATCCCAGTCTTCCACGTGCTGAACTAATAATTGGCGTCCGTACTTGGCTTCGCTCGTAACTACGCCACTCTCCGCTAGGTGGCAATTTATTGGTTCCTCTTATTACGCATGAAATTCCCATTTGTTTCCGATCTATGTCTATATATAGTTACGTGCCGCAGCTGGCGCTTGCTCGGCTGTCCGGCGCCGCGGGAGGTGACCGACATCGACCTCCTCTCTTCGTGGAACGATGCGCTCGCAGCCGGTTGCCTCCCTTCTGGGAATCCCGTGAATACCGACGGCGGCCACACTTGCTGGCGTCACAGACCTCCTCCCGCCTGCTAGAGATTCCGATACGTTTAGCGACGATGCAAGAATGTTCTGGTGTGACTGGTCGGCGCCCCTGCCCTCCTCGGCGCAACTCGCGAGTTGGGGAAGATTCTGGGCAACGGCCTAGACTATATATATACATATATACTGCCGCGGTCCAGCGGCCGGGGCAGTCTTCGACGGAGGCCACCTTGCCAAGTGCGCCCGAGTTAAGTAAAGTGTGGACGTCGACAGGATATTGCGGGATAACGGCATCCGAGGTGTTCGTGTCGTGAGTGGATGAGAGGGTGTGAAACCGACGAGTGAAGCCTTCTGTGCATGAGGGCGCGTGGAGGACTCTAGAACATTGCGACTGGCGCAACATGAGACTGAACTGAGGTGGCACTGAATGGAAGTGTAATACTGATTTTATTGTAAATATTTGAACTGTCAATTTGAACGCATATTTTATAGCATAATTGAATAGGTTGATACACTGTATATTGGGACTGATGTTTAATTATTTTATTTATTTATTTCTTTGTGGTAATTATACATTGTATTAAATTGGATTAATTAGTTGTGAACAGTAGGTAATATCAATTTGTTGCGAGAGTTTGAGTTCAGAGAATTTTGCGGTAGTTACTGTAAATAAAATAAGAAAATTATAATTAATTATTTTATTTGATCAAGACCTCCATCCCTTAACGAACTTAGTATAGCCCACTTAATTTCTAGAGAGAGAAATTATAACTACATCATTTAGTCTAGGATTAAATTTGCCGCGATATCTTCACTCTTCTTGAAATTGGTGCTTTTCCAGACATAAATCATTCATGTAAATTACTATGTGTGAATATTTTTATAGTGTATGATATTCTTTGACCGAGTAAACTGTAATTATGAATTTCATAAGGTGTTTACTTCCCGGCCCTGATGTGATTATTGTTGTGGTTAGTTGTTGTACCGCTGCCTCTGCTGAGTTGTCGGGTTCTTCGTAAAACGTCGCGTACATTTAAAATCAGCTATGCATTTTCCACATTCTTTTGGGCGAATATCGCGATAATCAATAGTGCGCGTGCCTTGTTAACAACTAACATGGGTGAGAAGGGCGGCCTTACTACGATTACTTTAAAGACAGCTATCTAAACGTAGAAATAGAAGTCTCCATAACTATCTTGTTTCCCAAGTGTGACGTCATAGCCGGTGGTTGCTTATAAGGGTGCGACGTTTACCTGTGTGTCTGAGCGTTCGTCGCTATGCCCTTATAATTGTGTTACGATCACATTAGGAGTGCCGGAGCTTCTAAAACTAGAGACGCTCGATTCTCGCGAAAATAGTATGTCTAATTGCATTTTAAAACAATTTATTCTTCCCCGCCTTAGCGAATTTATAGTTTTAGTTAACACGCGAATCACAAACGCAAAATACCGGAACAACCTAATTCTTATAGTGCCACTCAAATACCACAGTGCCTTCTATATACCATTCATGTTTACTTCCAGTTTTTCTCAAGCTTTTTTAAAATTATAATTTCAAGTTCTTCCTCCGCCTCATGCAAACAAAACTTAACCAAGTCCTAATATATCACTAAAAGGACAATGCAGGGCGTTCGTGCGCCCTGTGTTTAATATTATTTTGCATAATAACTCTTACTTACTCATTATCACGAACACAAATATTTTATCTCTGTTTTTTTAATTCATATCTATACATGCTATAAAAAAAGTCGCCCGGCCGCGTGTGTCCGTGTAATCGGCTAAGGCTTCTAAACTACTTTATGGATTTTGATGCGGATTTCACCATTATTTAGAGAATTCCTTGAGGAAGGTTAAGGTATCTAATATATAAATATTTAATGTAAGGATACTAGAGAAATGTTCACGTATTTTAGTAGAATCGGGAAAAGCCGCTTTACGGGCGCTTACATGTCTTGCGTTGACTAAACTATAAGATATACACCACGTTAACGTACAACAGAATTGTAGATCTCAAGACGGAATTCAAAAATAAAAAATATCCGAGATAGCATATGCTTTTAAGTATAACCCACAGTGACTATCTGTGTTTTATTTTTTAATTTGATTAAAAATATGGGTTCACTTACGAAGACTTCGTGAACAAAACAGTACTGACTATGTTAATTAGCTTTAGAAGTCAGTGTATATACTTTTTGTAAATCTAAATAACACCATCTATGTAAATCGCACCCGAGTGAGGCCGGGATGGGTCACTAGTAAATAATACGTTAAATATACTTCAGAGATGAAATATAACTAAAACAACAATTTAATCAATATTAAGATATTTTTATTTTAACGAAAGTATCGGCTTGAAACAAAAAGTGTGAAATAATTGTGAATGTACTATAACTACTACACGCAGTCAATTACTAGGTAAACCAGATTTTTGCGGAAACAGTTCCACACAAGTTAGTTTTCAATATCCGATGTAAAAATCTACTCTTTTTCTTTGGCTGTTGGCCGCGTGGCTATGCGAGAAGACATTTTGAACTCGGCTGGGGCAATTATATTTCAGCTACTCCGGTACTGAGCGTCTGTGATTTGCGGGCAGGTGCCCAATACGTTTAACAGCTGAAACCATAAAATCGCGGGCAGGAACTGTTTACGCGAATGTAGGGTGTCCCGACATACATAACTGACTGGGTGCTTGTAAGTCGAAGTAGGCTCAGATCATACAGCCGTTGCCAGGGTGCTGTATAATTGTATTCTTTGGACACATAGGTCTTGTTTTTAAAGTTGCAGGTAGCGTTACTTTCTTTAATAATTTAGGCATTTGTATGAAGTCACGGGAGGGAAGTCCCCAGACGATTCTACAAACTGACTGGCGTGAAATAACATCAGGTTTTCTGTCGTCAGAGGCTTGTACCTATATATATATAATATATATATATATATATATATATATATATATATATATATATATATATATATATATATACATACATACATATGTCGTCAACTCAAGTAGCTTATATATTTCGTAGTTTGTAGTACATTCTTTGTGTGCGCGGAACTCAGCAATTAAATATCATGGAAATATTATTTTATGCGAGGAACGATAAAAAGCAATTAAAGGGCATTCAGGATAAAGTGAGCACTTTTGAAATCAACCTAAGGAAAATGTCACTGCTCCTATCTCCATATATTTATCGGGCTCACTGAGGGAGATGCGTCCAGTAAAGTTGGTAACAATGGAGGGAAAGTAGTTCCATACATTAACCTGAAATAAAAAGTTTTAGGTAACCATTTGTGATAACTAAAATTATTTCTTTTACTTCCTGTTATTTTTAATACATCGAAGTGTAAAAATGAGACGATTTGTAAATGATTTACTTGTGTAATAATTTCACAGTTTCACTTGACGGACTCATGAATAAAGTAGCGAGGCCATGGAAGTATATCTTGTGCATCATCCTGCAACAAAGTGAGTTGGCCCTGTGGGTCATCCTCCTGCATCAGAAAGAGTTGACCCAGTGGTGCATCATCGTGCAACAGAGTGATTTGGCCCCATGGTGCACCATTCTCCAACAAAACGATTTGGCCCAATGGTGCATCTTCCTGCAAGAAATTGAGATGGCCCAATGTTGCATCCGCCTGCAACAAAGTGAGGAGCCGTGTGTTGCTAACCTGAAAATAATGTGAGTTGCCCCAGTGTTGCATCATCCTGCAATAAAGAGAAGTGCCTTAGTGTTGCATCATACTGCAATAAAGTGAAGTGCCCTGTGGTGCATCCTCCTGCAACAAATTGAGGTGCCCCAGTATTGCATTCTCCTACAACAAAGTGAGGTGCCTCAGTATTGCATTCTCCTACAACAAAGTGAGGTGCCCCGGTATTGCATCATCCTGCAACAAAGTGAGGTGCCTTAGTGGTTCATCCTCGTTTTACCGTTAACAGCCCATATCTAAGCACGTACCGTCTGGTATCTAACAAATTAAGTGTATTCTAAGGAAATAGAAAATAGTAAATATTGCAAAAAACAACTTGTTAACTGCGCAGTTTTCTTAAGAGGTAGGAGAAAAATAATATCGTACAGTCGTAGTTTCATCTGTGGGCTTTCACCACGTGTAATGAAGTCTCGTTGTCGAAGATATGATTTGGAGAGTATAGCGTGACGACGGAAGCAATGTACGCCGGTTCAGCGCCTTGTGCGTACGGCCGATTGGGCGCCCGTTGGCGTGTTATTGTCGACCCGTATCAACGTGCTCAAGAGTGTTAAAAAAATTAAATAAAAACTACAAACCTTGTATTTTTTAATGCAATCAACTCCCAGGGATACACAAGAGACAGGGGTTTTAAAACTATGTCGTTCACTAGCTGAACCATTAAGTAGAACATATGTCGTCGTAACACTTCACTGCAAATCGCTGAAAACGCAAATTGTGACACTGAACTTGTATATGACCTCAGTAGAAGGTTCCAATGACAAGGAAAGCCAGGGGCGGGGGGGGGGGAACTTCCCCCTTTCTGGAAACTGATTTGTTTTTAAATGAAATGTGAGAAATCCTTTACAACTATTGTTTATAAATTATTTGTGTTCACAATAGTTCTCGTAACTAAGTGAAATGACAGTTATTTACATAAAATAAATGGCTTATCTTATTAGCGAAGAAACTCCAACATACAAGTCCCTGCTGGGAAGAGTAACTGAGTTCTTCCTGTTTTTTTCTATAATTTTAGTTTGATAATTTTTTGTGGTTTTACATTTAATATTATATTGTAATATAATATATTATATTGTTAATGATAAACTAATTTATTCATATGGCTAATAAAAGTTGTGCATTGGTTTCTTTGATGTTTCCTTTAGCTTGGTAAATGATACCCACTGAGCCTAACAATTGCATAGTTGCACCGTTTACTTGTGTGGCGTATTTTCTTCGAGAACAAGTTAGCTGGATCTAATTATAATATTTTAAGTAACAAAACCATGCGTGGTATTGATTGTTTGGAATAGTTTGCCGTCGGGAATTATGCTAGTAGTAGTGCCATACTTATCATTGCTCAAGCTCCGTTCTTCGACCTGCGACACCGCACATTGTCCAACGCGCTTTTGTGAATTGTTGGTTTACAAATAAAATGTAGCATGTAGCGCACAAATTCGAACATTTCCTGCAAAGAGTTGGAGTAACTGAACGGGATAGAGATCGTAACGATCCAACATTGAAAATGTGCCTATCCGAATTGAACAAATGACACCTGAGAAACCAACCCTGCACGCCAGAAGGTAGGCAAGTCCTATGATGTTAGAGTGAAAGGATTGGTCGTTGTCTTGAGAGCCGATGACTGTAAAGCGAGGTGAGTATGGATCAGCACCGGAATGACGAGGATGGAAGAAACGTGATATCCCCGAGAAAACCCACCGACCAGCGGCATCGTTCGACACGATTCCCACATGCCAAAATCTGGGAGCGACGCCGCCGGTAATTGAACCCTGTTCGCCTGGAAAGGGGGGGGGGGGCGAGCGTTCTATCCGCTGCACCACCGCGTAGTCCCTAATATGACGGAGGAGATCGATCTAGTCTATCTTCAGTCTTTATCAGCGCGTTCCCTTGAGCACCGGAATAATCCTTCTGTCTGAAGCAAACATACGAGGTCACCTCGCATTGCAGGTCAACCTCATTTCAGGCACCGGCAAATCTAAATTTCTGGTACACACTTAACTCGAAGTAGTGAAAATGGCTACAAAGCAATCAAACCTATTAAATATTGTCAGCAGGAATTTACAAGGCAATACACTTAGTATCTCAATAGTTGCACTTCGCTGAGGTAGTGGTGGGTTCTGGTGAATTACTGTGTCTCCTGTAAACCCAACACATTGGTTCATAAAAAAACCCAAGATGAGTCTCCTGGGTCTGTCCCAAAATTTGGCTGAAGAATTGTTAAAAGGACTGTCAAATTCATGTTGTTTAACTGTTATCTTTGTTTATATTTGGTTCTTACTTCAAATCCGCACTTTTAAGTGGAAAAATTTGCAGAACTTGAGATTATTTAGTATATGTTCCACCACTTCGTCAAAAGTAGTGCACTATCGTGCCAAAGCGCTTGTTTTAGAGGAACAAAAATGTAATAACGTTTCACCGAAGCATTGTGGTTTTGACAAAGTAAGTTCAATGTTGGGACACGGAGATTGGTTACTGTGCGACTGGCATTCACACTATACCTCGTGTTCCCTCTACTCATTGGTTCCCATTTCATTCGGATAATTTGTCAGTGAGTAGCAACTTACAGACTGGTATTCACAGGCTAGTATTCCATTGGTTGAAATCACTCTTCCAGGTGTCGAGTTTAGATTGGAACCAGTGCAAGCGTTCGAATTTATTAAAATGAAATATTATGTTTCCCACGAGTTTTAATATTTAGGGACAGGAAAAATTATCATGTTCTTTTGGAGCAGAGTTCGGCTTCAAACATGTGTGTGTTTTTATTACTCTTACAATTGCTTCGCAGCGCGACACAACCTAAAGATCTTTGGAACAACAGCAAACTTGTAAGAAAAGGACAGATTCCTCGGCTACCTGGTCAAACACAAAACTGGTTACAATGGCAGCACTCTATGGAGGAGTAGATGAGACTTGAGTAGACAGAGGCACACGGTGTCTACTAAGCAGGTCTATAAAATCATAGAAATTTCCCAGCCCTAAAATTAAATAATGGGGGGCGAAGCGCCAAAAAGGGCAATGTGATCACGACCTTTCAGTAAGGTGCCCCGAATGATTTTCACGGCGAAGAAATCACGAAGTTCACTGTCGAGTGGGAGAATACCAAATGCCATAGTCAATATTCCAACATATTTCGTACGTGTAAAAGTCTGTAGAGACTGGGAGCTGAAAAGATCAGCAGCTGTAAAGGAAGTTTATCTGTGCCAGGGCCGCAAACGATATTTTCTTTCTTGTTGCCTCCGGTGCTTCGGCGAATTCTGCCTTATCTTTATGGATGAAGAGTCATCACCTGCGCACGTTTGTGGAAAAAAGAATTATTTGAACGCGATTATTACAACTGACTATAGAAATAACGAAGCCAGCGTAATATGCTGTGACATTCTTAATAATTTCTAAAATAAAATATTTCAGTAATTGTAGCGTGTATACAAGGTAAATAAAAGTGAGCTGGGTGTGTGGTCTACACATAATTAAGGGAACCACTTATCTGAAGATGTTGTGCATGTGTTAGTCACAGAAGGGCGATAAGGGCGACGCTGACACACGTACCTAGCGTCCCATCGCCCATATCCGCAAGGCTCTGAACTGGGGTTCAGTGTTCTCGGCGTACTGCGTGTACCAATGGGAATTAAAGCTGTGACTATATCATTTGATTGGTGGAAATTAAGCAACAATGTTAAGTTCAGGGTTCTATAATTTTTTTCATGTTTACCATCAGTATTGTTACATTCTCTCCTAGTAGGGTATACTTCTATAGGTGCAAGTAGGGCAGATCAGGAAGGGTAGTCAAGAGACTATTAAATAATCTTCAGTTATCAAGTATATAGGATCTTTACTGAGACTAATTAACAATATATACAATGTGATGTGGCTAGAGGGTATAGGGGTCGAGGTAGAGTTATGTACAATTGAGTAATGGAGGACAAGGTTAAGAGGCTCCGGGCTTGCTCTCTCACCCTAGAGTGAAGAGACTTACTCCCAATCACCGCCCGGAGACCGCCGTTGAGGGAGGACCGACACCGAATGACACACTGGCCCTTAGACGCCATGTCTACCACACTTCTCGTTCACGCCCACCTTCTCCGGTATCCTCGAATCCCATTGGCTCTCCCTTGTAGCCTGGCCGGAGTTACTGACGTTAGATGTAGATGAAATTGCCGCCACCCCACTGTGTCAGCCAGACCCAATTATTCCCCGAACTTCTGCGGATTCCTGCACTTTCCACCGTTGCGGCACCATCCCCGTTGTTTGCGAGTAGGCATATTGTTTTAATATCAGCCGTTGGCCGCACTCCAGTCTTGCCCAGTCTCGCTTCTTGTGTCGCAGTCGTAACAGTGTGCTTTGAAATACAGCAGTGTGAAGAATCTGTTTTAAGCTATACCCATGGGCTCGGGAATATTATTTCTAATGTGCTTGGCGTCTCCGGAGTGTTATCTGTCCCTCGTCTCAAATGTGTGAATCGGAACACGTTAAGTGACTTCATAAAAAAAAATTGTTTTTCAAACACTCTGCAGCGGAATTCAAGCGACAGATGGGCAGCGCCCTTAATGTTTTACCTAACAAATTATTAAAAGTGGCATACACTCTGTTGTTAGACAAGATGTGAGCAGACAATGACCTTTGATGACGTTTTCAGGGTTAAAATAACAAATTGGCCGATCAATTCCGTGATTGTCTTATTCAGGAGGAAAAAAAAAGGATTTTGCAGAGCATGATTAATGTAATTGCAGTAGTATATTCATACCTCTATGAATAGTTTTCTATTGAGTCGGTTTCATAAACCCATCCAATATATTTAGCTTTAAAAATAATGCATTTTCGGCCCCGCACTCGACTGTAATAAAGTTGGTTTATGTTGTAGACCGCCAGGAAACAAAACACTGCGACGCTAGCACAGTAATATGACTGTGGCCCTTATCCTATATCACGGGTTTTAAATACTTAAGTAATAGTGGTGAACGATTAAGATTTAAAAAATTTTTGAGGTGGCGTATTTGAAAACCGTACGTTATGTAGATAACACAGACCTCGAAATAGCGTGTTGCGCTGCTGCCTACCCAGACAACACGTCTATTGTGTTGTGATTGCTAAATTCTCATATCTGCGCAGGCGATACTCCCGTAGTCCACCAAGACGAACTGGGTTCAATCCCCGGTCGGGTCACCGGATTTTCACAAGTGGGAATCGTGCCGGACGATGCCGTTGGTCGCCGTGTTTTCCCGGGGATCTCCAGTTCCCCCCGACCCTTCATTCCGGCGCCGCTCCATATTCGCTTCAATCACCCTCATCGGCTCTGAAGATCTCGGTGTTAAGAGCCGCCCAAATCTCTTCCGTGCACTTATTAAAAATAACAGAGACATATGTAGTGTACGTATATAAGTAATAGGCCTAATAACAATCCAAAATTAAATATTAAAATATGTATTACTTACACTTTACATTTTATAAATAAATATAGTTGAGCTCTAATTCTCTGTTAAGTTGCTCGTAAGTTTGACGTACATGAATTCGCAAAAGAGTTCGCTTTAGTTACACAACTCACCATTTCCTGAACATTCCTAACCGAAATAGAGATCTTGTTCATCAAATTATAGCGCAAGTTATACCTCCTGTCATCTACACATCTCAGCATCTGTATACTCGTCACCCACTCAGGTCCTGACGGGAGTTACTACACAAGGAAGGTACAGACGCCGGCTCGTTAACATGCATTGGAGAAGGGGAAGGGGTAGCGGAGATGAGATGTAGATTGTAGAGGACTACAAGTTCCAGTACTCGACCGCATTTCACAGAAACTACAAGCAGCTTGATAAATAATGTCAGTCCAACTTCCCGTTCTAGTGATAATGTTTGGAATCCTATACAATAAACTAGAGCACCCTATACACTCTTGTTTTTTTTTTAAATTATAGGCTACTAATGAATGAATCGCTTCGCCTACACAGTTCGGTAATTACTAACACACAGCAACGAGACTCCAGCCAAGTGTCAGTTCTCCAGTCATCATCAGTCACAGCCCCCCCCCCCCACCATTGTCAGGTAAGGCTCCGACTCAAATGATTCTGAGATTATGCGAAGAGGTCCTACCCACTGCCCATTCTAGTTTTAATTACAGCACTATATTTAGGATTCAGCATTTAGTTAGACAATTACTATCTTCATCTTTCTTCTGCAAAAGCCACAGCAGAAATAATTTAGTTTTGTGTTCCCTAGGGTACTTCTTCGCAGCAGAGACTCCTTAAAAAATTACCTCTAATTTTTCGCCTCTCGTTGCTCGAACAAAGATGGTCAAAATTACCAGGACCACTCGATTTTCGCAAAAATCTTTCTGCGCAGTCAATACTGCAATATCATACACACGTGTCAATAGTTTTCCTCTCGTCATTGGTAGCGTTTATCAGTGAGAAGACATTTCCCTTCTTGGCTGGGCCAGTGATAATCATGTGACCCAATGATGAATGAATTGATTCGCTGACATGTACATACATAAGGTAAAACGGGCTCCAATTTGAGGTAAAGTGATTTAAAATGCAACTTTTTTTTTTTTTTTTTTTTTTTTTTTTTTTTTTTTTTTTTTTTTTTTTTTTTTTTTTTTTTTTTTCACGGAAATCGGGTGCCACTAAACATTACTGAAGGATTTCTCAAGCCGGGTCACGGAAATTTGTAATTTTTCTTCGCACATACGAAGGGCGTAATTTTTCCTTGTAATTTGCTGGCTCCTGAAAATTTTCTCGCTGCACTCTTTCTCACGAACTTCGGAGGCATTCATGTTTACAGCAGTTTCCATGGATACAGTGGTTTGTCCCCTCCCTCCCCACGATACAAATGACTTTACATAAACACACTCGGCTGAACGTCAACCTGGCCAGTATGTAAACAAAAAATAATTTCCCGCGGAAATAACAGTATACAAGCAGACTCGTTTGAACTGTCAAAAAAGTAAATTCGTTCGTGAAAAAGTCTACAGTATAGTCTAATCGCAGTGTCTTCACGCTATCTAAATAAAATCTTTGAAAATTACCCCATATAAGATGTGTTTGGTCATTTCTAAAATATGCAATGTACCATAAGCGCTTTATGCTTGCGTTCATAAAAATAACTTTTTTTTGGTTAAACTGAAATGTTATTTATATTTTGTCTGTACATTATTTAGCTTCATTTATAAATAAATAATATGAATATAACAGTTAGAAAACATGTTTGTTGGTAACGCCTAGTAAGAAATAGTTCTCATACAGAATAGTTTTACAACTGAGTGCGCACGAATGCGGTGCGTAGTCCGTTTGGTGTAATTTTCCAAGACATAGTCTGACCTTGCTACGTCCTAAGCCAGGGGCGTGGCAAGGCCGGATTTGCGTAAAGACCTAGCTAAATCCACAGAACACGAAATGGCAAAACGCCAGGCAAAGGACCATACATTTTTTTCTGTGCAATGTAAGGGTGAGACTATTAGTGGCAAAAAACTTATAACAGAAACAAGGGAGTGTGGTAGTTCTCTTTTATTTTGCTAAGTTTTCTTTCAATTCATTTCATTTGGTTTCAATATTGCACGACGGAATGTTAACATGAAATTCCTTAACCCTATATATCAATTAAATAAACACATGAAAAATATAATTATTATATTATATATGTTAGCACTATTGATATGTGTTATAATATTACGGCCAATCTCATTAGCTATAAAATATTATTTCTGAGATATGTATAATGACATATGAATATGTAATGTAATGATAAAATACCGTTGTATATGTGAGTGAGTCTGATAGGTAATATTAATTATATACCTCGGCTGAACTCTATGCTGCCACGCTAAAAAAATCGGTGTATTCATACAAATTTCCATTACCTCCGTAGTTTGAAACAATTGGATCATTAATTCTGATAAACAAACAGATAAGTCTTATTTCAAGTAAATCAATAGAAACGAATAAAATTACTTTGATTTTAATACTGGTGAATGGTTTTAACAAGAGCTAACTGAACTAAACCAATTTCAAATTATATGGTACTTTTGCAGAACTTTAGTTACGAAATATTATATTATACAAATTCTCAAAATTTCAAGCAACACCAGACTGCACATTGCACATCAACCTATTTTCCAACATTTTACTTTACTAGTTCTGGTGTCATAAATAGATTCACATTTGTCTGGGGAAAAATACGACTTAGCTGTGTCGATAGCGGAAAATAACCGCAACTCTGCCGATGCCGTGGAGTCATCATTCACTGGTGTGGAACCCAGGAACAGCTCTCCCGCTCACCACGGACAGCACATCTCCGGGTGGTGCTCAGCGAACTCGTCCTTGCTCCGATCAATCTTAAGAGTTCTCGAACATTCGTCTCTGCTGGTGCAGTTGAGATAAGCTGAGCTGGCGGGTAGCTGCTGCCTCACTTTAACCCTCTCGACTGCAACACTTGTTAAACTTGCCAGTTCAAGTTTTGAATTATTTATCATTACAACTTCTATCAACAATTCGTTCACTTTTCAGTTAATGTGTATTCTATTTATCTTGGCTTAGCAAAAAAAAAAATTTTTTCCTTCGGCTAACTCTTATTTAAACGTTCTGGATATATAATTTCTTTTTTCGCACTTTGCACCCGTATATAAAAGTGTCTTTCAGGCAAAATATGTCGAAGTAAAGTCAATTTTCTATTAGCTCACATGCAAATGACGCCTATTTTCTCATTTAAAGTTCATTAATCAATATTGGCAATCATAAGATATCACAACTCTACAGACCAGTGTTGAGCATAATTGACTACAATCGGTTTCTAGAAATATATGAAAATTATATCAGGTCACCATAAAATGATACTACTTTTATAAGAAAAATTACTGAATAAAACATGAAACTTCATTGATGTTTATCAATCTTACATTTATACAGCAATTACTTCTAAAACCTTAGTTCAAGAGCATAAATGATATGTGTGTTAAAAGTAAAATAATCAAACAATTCGAATACATTAAAAATAGTAGTTATATGAAGAACCTGACCGAAACCAACTAAATATGTACACATTCAGAATACCCTACGAAAAAAAAAAAAAAAAAAACCTTACATGTGTTTTCCTTTTCCAAGTTCGCGTTTAAGTCTAGCAAAACTTGAAATCGAAGGTTTACTTACTCATTGCAAGTTTTATTTCTTTTTGGCGAGACTTTCAACATAGAGATAGTGTGTTTCAAAATTGAGCATTCATATTTGTACATTTATTTATTTACTCAGGAATTTTCCGTCGGTGGTTACCTTCATTACTGTTATGAACTTAATGGCTTTATGATTGAGTATAGCAAATTACATGTTTCTCAATAACATCGCTTCCATCCTTTACGACAAGTTTTATTCTTTCCTCATTGGATGGCGAAACATAGGGAAATCGCTGGAACTCTTTACATACATATTAGCAATCTTTTACAGTGAAATATTCTCTGTGGCAAACAAAGCAATATAGGGCAAATTAAATTACAATATAGACGTTAGACATGGAACAAATTATTTCATATTCTGGTGGCTTTCAGTTACGCCTAATTAAATTCTTTCCACATCAATGAACAAAGGCTCGCCCCATATAATAATTATCTTATAAAATCCACATTTAGCGACAATTCTTCACTGCAATAAACTTCAATAGTTACTCAACACACACAACACACACACACACACACACACACACACACACACACACACACACACATATATATATATATATATATATATATATATATATATATATATATATATATATATATGCTCTTGTCTTACAAATTTGTCCTCTATCCCTGCGTAGTAGGAGATTGATATTCTCTCAGAGCCATGATATTATAGCGTCCTAAGACCTTGCCAGTGTCCAGACAAACCACCTCATAACAGTTGTTGATTATTTTATATATCTTTACCGAACCGACGTAGAGCGGCATCAACTTCTTGGAAATAAATCCCCATGCTCTACTGATACAATGTGCACTTATTAAAACCAATTGACCTACACTTAACTTCTTCTCCCGTGACTGCTTCGCATACTTGCGGCGTCGATCAGCTGCTAGAATTAACATCTTCCTGGCGAACTCCAATATTTCTTGTTTCACTTCTTCTGTCTTGTCTTCGGTTTCTTTATGGATCGATTGCGGAGTTGACGGTAACCTAGACATATCAAAGATCTCAGATCTCCGGCCTGTCAGTGCTTCCAGAGGTGTTATGGTGGTCAATTCATGCACTGCGTAAACTGAGCTACACCATTGCAAAGACCGAATGGTAGTACTTGGAACGTATACTGTTGATTTCGGAATAGGAAACCGGTGTATTGTTTTGAATTCTCCTCTTGCGGAATTTGCCAGTAACCGTGCGTTAAATCTATGGTGCTCATATGCTTAACACCGCCATACAGCCTTGACAATTCCTCAGTAGGACGTGGGCTTTCCCTAGCTTTGACTGTTATTGCATTAATGCGTCTGGTGTCTAGACACAATCTTACGGAACCATCCTTTTTCCTTACGCACACCAATGGATTTGCGTATGGGCTAGAGGAGTGTTTAATTATATTCCACTCCAACACTTCCTTTAAATACACTTCCGCCTTCTGCATAAACTTAGCCGGTATGGGATATGAACAGCAGTGAAATGGTTCGCCTGGTGTTACCTCTATGTTGGCTTGAACAATGTTGTTTCTCCCTGGTAGTTCAGAAAATCCTTGCTGGTGTGCGAAAAGTAAATGTTGCAATCAATTTCTTTGCTCGCATGGTAGGTTTTTAATACTGGAAACTGCTTTTTGAATTAATTCTAATTTCTCAATCTCACAAGACTTCATAAAAGGCCGACTTATGGAAAAGCATTCCTTTCTGATTAAATTGACGAAAGAATCAGAAACTTTCCAATTGTCCGGAAAATTTACAGTGTGATCTTTGGTTTCTGTTGTGCTAATCATACAACCACCAAAGTCAAGTTTTTCCTGGTATTTTGACATTAAATCCGCTACCAATATTAGTGGTTTTGTCAGTCCTTTGATGACTAAAGCTGACACAAGTTTTGGGCTTCCTAAACCCTTAATAACGTGCAGTACATGTCGATTAATAATGGGACTAGATTTAGAAGTGCCACCTACAATTCTCAAACGAGGTACAAGAACACTAGGTAGAGCTTGTCCCATGACTACAATATAATTACACAATTTTTCTGAGACACAACTAACTTCGAATCCACTATCCAGTAAAACAGATATCTGTATATCATATACTTTCAAAACTAATTCAGGACACAGAATTTCATGTGTGTTTTCTGATTCGTTAACTAGATCAGAAAGTAAGAAATCCCCTGTCACTTTGTTCCGATGATACCGCTTGTACTACTACATCTGTAGGTAAATTTGTTTCATCTCCATCCGTGGTGTTAGATAAGCTAATACTTGTGTGCATGTTGGACCCCTCTGGAAGTACGGCGTTTGCTAAGGCCAGCGATGGGGATCCGTATCCCCAGACCTCTGGTAGTTCAACTGATTATCTCGATTATTCCCGTATCCATTTACCGTCTGTTCTTAGTTCATGTGCTATTGTTGCGGCATCGGCGCAAAGGAAGGCGTACGAGGGTCGAGCGGAGTTTGATTTCTGAAATAGCCTTCGCTCGCGTCATTCTGATTGCCAAGATTTTGAAAACGCGGAGAGCGCGACGATCGCGGGCTGGAATTATTTATTCTTTGACCTGGCCCATGCCTTTCGTCCTTTCTCCTCGGCGATGTTTCTTTCTGACTTGTTCGTGGTTCGGCTCGACCGTCGGATATATCAATTTTCCTTATGTCAGGCTGTCGTGCGTTGTAGCCGTCATCCGCTTCCCTATTGCCGTGATGTTTACCGTCATACGGTTTCCGTCTGTAGCTTCCTTTACCGTAAGAGTTTCTCTGGAAAAACCTACCGTCTCTGCACGGCCTCTGTGGATTTCTTGGATATCTATCACCATGTTGGTAATCCTGCCTTGTACCAATAATACTGACATGAGGATTCTTGTCGTACCTAGTGGGTCCATTGTAATTTCGGTTCAAATTCCCTTGGTACAGGGAAGGTGCATGATCGGGCTTAGTAGTATTTTGGGTGTATCTATCTCCGTTTTTCGATAGCATCGAACGCGAGTAGTTCTTCTCGAAGCGTCGCAAGGCAACCGTCATGCCGTCTTGCCCAATGCGCTTGGTACTTGAAGCGTAACTGCCTCAGAGTCATTGATATGAACTCTTCATCTGATACCGGGGGATCCAAATTACGAGAACGCTCGTACATGTCAGCCAGATGTTCCTCGAGTGGCTTGCCCTTGCCTGGCCAAAACCTCTCGGCATGTAGTTGTGCGCGAACACTTCCCTTTAAAATCATCGTAAGTACGAGTCTCTCTCTCTCTCTTTCTCTCTCTCTCTATCTCTCTTATTTATACCCACCAGTAATACGCAGTAGATTTTAAAAGCAAAGCTATGCACCTTAGCTTGTCTTTATCGCTCAGGTTGAATAGCTGAGAATACTCGTCGAACTTATTCACAGAATTTACTGGGTTCTCGCCGGATTTACCCTCGAACGGAGGCATTTGGTCAGCCCACATCTTACTCGGGTGATGGAACAATGTGTTCAATGGCAACAAGGCGGGTGTGTCGTTTGCGGGCCGTTCGGACTCCACCCGTTCCGGTCGTTTTGAAAACGATATCGGACCGCTTACATTGTCTACGAATACTGACCTCGGACTGGAGTTATCTAACCTCAATTCACTCATAGATCTAAGAACACCATCGATTTTATCTGTGACAAAATTTATCTGTTCCCCCACCTGGTCAAATTTCGACTCGTTTCTTTCTCTTTCCCCGCGAACTAGTGCCTCGGTACATTGGCATCTCTGTTCTATATGGCAAACCAAAAGCATTCAGTTGGGAAGAAATTCTACCTTCCAATTCTACTGGATTGTTTCCTATGGTAACTATTCGTTGTTTGCAGCTTTCCACCGCTGCTTCTATTCCATCCTGTTGTTCGCTATCTCTTACCATAACTCGTCTGACGTATGCGCTAATTCCTGGTTCACGGTTTTTATTTCCTGTTGTACCTGCGATATACTGTCAGTTATTGCTTGACTTATTTGAGAAATTTGCATTGTGAGAGTGAGCTGAAAGACTCATTCTGCTCGACCAAAGCCTGTCCGAACTGTTCACTGAATCGTCTTTCGGTTTGTTCCATCCGTTCTGATTGCTCCCTGAATATCAAGGTCATCTGTTGCATTATCGACATATCCGATTGGCTAGACATTAACCTAGTCTGTTCTGTTGATTGCTCTGGATTAGTCACCTGGCCTACTGAATTTCCTTCCTTTTCGCTTGAAGCTAACTCATCTGTCGGTTTACTCGTTCGGCGGAGTTTCGCAAATATTATGCAATCCTTGATTCTCAACGCATATCAATTCCAACGAATAAGCGACTCTACTCTGATTTTTCTATGGAAGTTACGAATATTTATTTCCGTGAGAAGAAGTATATAATAATCTCTGGTTATCCTGGGCTTAAATTCTTGTAGTCTTCACGTTGGGCCGACAAAAGAGTTATGTCATGTGTTAAAAAGACACAACGTGTAGGTATTTAATAGCCCTGTCGTTGGGCTACCAAAATAATACTGTAGCACTATTGATATAAAATATTTTTTCTGAGATATGTTTAATAACATATGAATGTATAATGTAATGAAAAAATATCGTTGCATATGTGAGTGAGTCTGATAGGTTATATTAATGATATACCTCGGCTGAACTCAATGCTGCCACGCTAAAAAAAATTGGTGTATTCATCCAAATTTCCATTACCTCCGTAGTTTGAAAAAATTGGATAATTAATTCTAATAAACAGAGGAGTCTTATTTCAAGTAAATCAATAGAAACGAATAAAGTTACTTTGATTTTAATACTGATGAATGGTTTTAACAAGAGCTAACTGAACTAAACCAATTTCAAATTATATGGTACTTTTGCAGAACTTTAGTTACGAAATATTATACTATACTAACTTTCAAAATTACAAGCAACTCCAGACTGAACATTGCACATCAACCGATTTTCCAACATTTTACTTTACTAGTTCTGGTGTCATAAATAGATTCACATTGGTCTGGGGAAAAATACGACTTAGGTGTGTCGATAGCGGAAAATAACCGCAACTCTGCTGATGTCGTGGAGTCATCCTTCACTGGTGTAGAACCCAGGAACAGCTCTCCCGCTCACCACGTACAGCACATCTCCGGGTGGTGCTCAGTGAACTCGTCCTCTGCGGGCCGGAACAGCGGAGGTGGACGTATAACCAGAACCTCGCGGGAATCGCAGCCAGTAGTCCTCCTCTAGCAGAAATGGCTCTCCGAACAACAGACATCGCGTCATCCCTGGCTCGAAGCCGAATCCAAGAAGTCCTCCTTCACTGGGTCGTCCTTCCGTCCGGGCTCATCGTACAGCTTACGTAGATTTACTTCTTCTTTTAAAGAATAATAGGCTCAGCATTTCAATAGTGCGTGAATAATTCTGCATCTCCGTCATAAATATCAAATTTTGCCAGTCAAATATTATATATTATCTTTCATACTCAGGACTGTCAACTATTCTGAGCTGACCTCTCACTGATTCCAAATTAGAATGAATAAGTTTGTGGTTCTGGGGGGAAAAAATGTGATAGGCCGGCTGGTGTGGCATGATTCTTTTGAGTAAACAAAAGGTAGTGCTTGTTACAAAGACAAATACTCATGCAAAGGAACCATAGATAATCATTAGATTTACATAGCTTATACAATACAACTGTCAAAATAAATAAGTTTACACATATCACATTGAACATACGCTAAACATTTCATACATTGCATTTAAGTTTGGCATTTAAATCAAATTTAAAGACATAGAATAATCATTATAAAGTCACAAATATTGAAAAGTGAGTTACTATATAAATATATATATATATATATATATATATATATATATATAATAGTTTACATGTACATAAATTTGCTGTCACCCAGCTAATACTTGTTTTTTTCACACTAACAATATGGAATATGGGCTATGTTTACGCAAATAACTGGTGATTCGGTAAATACAGAAGTCATCACTATATATATATATATATATATATATATATATATATATAGGGCAAGTAACCCCAAAAATACAATCATCACAAAATGGTGGATGAAATTCTGTCTTACCGACATTCTACTCTGGACTTAAAAGAATTAATTTAATTCGTACAAAGGAAACCTCTTTATGGTGACGCATTATTACTTTTCTGGTCATGAATCAATGAACATCGTAACCAAAAAAATTGAGATAGTATTATTCTTTTATCTTCTGGCGATCCCAAGTGTATAGGTGCAACTGCTGAACAATCCCCAGACTTACCTCTCGCGAGCAAATGCTAATAATCAAACTTCCCAAATTCGTGACTTTTTCATTTATTTACAACTATTTAAAAATGACAAGGTCCCAGGTATCGACTGTCATAGCCATACCTAACATGAATTGGTTACAAAGATTACCGTTTCAATAAGGCTTGAATTGGTTTCAAAAGTTAAGACCAACTTGGTCACAAAAGTTTACAACCACAAATTCATTTCTGTTGTGACTAGGTCACTGACTTTCTGAGAGATGTGCAAACTGATTACAGAAGGTAACATTACTTTCCACCCATTATAGAATTACAAATAAGAGGTCAAAATATCGCTATCTTTTAAAAAATAATTTAAAATTCCCGGCCACCATGGCCGTCGTTTAACGTCAAAGTGACGTGAAGGTCCTATTTTCATGAGGAGCCAACATTTTGTGTATCAAATCAAGAAAGCATTACTTATCTGTTAGAAGTATGCCCCCTCGAGGTCACTGACTGATCCCAAACGAAGCATGCACCGGGATTATATACACAGTTCCGACAATTAGCGCTACCAATCACAATAGTTATACAGATTTTCTTCGAAAAATTACAAATTTCCAAGAATTTCAAGGCATTCTCAATTGTCCCTAGGGGAGTCGTGCGTGATATTCACGACCAATGGCGGTTTATGTTACTTAATAAAGTGAACCGACGCAGCGGACACCTATTTCCCTTGGGGGTTCAACATAATTGAAAAATAAACCACCAATAGCATTGAAATACGCCATCACACCTCAGGCATTTTTACCAAGTTGCCGGAACTGCCGTAAGCAGACGTCACAGTTTGGGAATTTCGCGTGGGCAGTTCTCAGCGCCTGCAACAGAAGGTATTACTCTCCATCGGCGAACCGCCGAAACCGCTGCCCGCGACACAGTTGTCCGCCATGGCTGGTCGCTGATGTACGTGGAGCTAATGCACGTACATTAAAACACGTTTTTCCCTGTTACCACAGGACTTACAATATCTTTTAAAGGTAGCGTGAACATGGCGAGAACAACACGGGTTAGTATTATACTAATTTTAAGCCACATGAAAGGTTTTTAACACCAAAACCAGCGTGTTTAAATGATCGTTCCTGTCGGCATTGCGCCGCTCAAAATGTCAGGTATCCATGGACTGTTTTTTATACGAATGTGCGTGTGAGGCGACGTGGTCCTGCTCACCGCTGATTAGTTAGTTTATTATTAACTGTAATTAATAATTATTCGAGGGCGTGAGGCGACGTGGTCCCGCCCGTCACAATAGTTAAACTTAGTTTGCTCGAGGCGCGGAGGAATATCCTGGAATTAGAAGTTAAGCAGGGCTTCATAAAAGTGCGAAGTAACTGCGAATGTATTATACTGTGAAATGCCAAATCTAATGTGTAATAGTGAGATGTTTATATCGCTTGCCCTTGCCATACATGTTGCCTGTTCATGATAAAGTGAACACTTTTTTAATCAGTCTTAGGAAAAAGTCACTGGCCCTACCTGCATATATTTTAACGTGCGCACTGAGTGACATGCACCCAGTAAAGTTGGTAACGATGAAAGATAAAGTAGTTCCATATCTTAACGTCGAAGAAAAATTGTTAGGTAACCATTTGTGATAACGTAAATTATTTTTTTCCCTTTCTGATTTTTTAATGCATAGAAGTGTAAAAATGAGCAGATTCTTAAAATATTTACTTTTCTAATAATTTTACAATTTCACTTGAACGACTCATGAATCAAGTGTCGAGGCCCGTGGCAACGTTAATTTTACATAAGGCGGAAGAAGACACAACGTGCATACAAGTAGATCTTTAGCAGGGCTTTCAAAATTGCGAATTTTACTGTGAACAGCCTATACTTAAGAATAGGTGTGTGCGAATATTTCAAGTAATTGTCTCATTTTTGTTATCAATCCATCTTCATCGCTACAGAATTATTACTGGTGTGTAAGCTGATTTCTGGAGCAAAGACTAAGTTCCAAACAAATGGCATCTTCTGCGTGTTATTTGGATGCAAACAGACGTTCTCCTACTTCTCAGTTATGATTGGTTCGAACAGCCAACGTATTTTCCTTGTGAATGGAGGCTTCCAGATTTGCATCGCGATTATATGTCGTTAATTGATCATTTAAATCGGCTACACAAAGGCGCATCTTCGTGCTCGCCATTTGTATACACGACCTCCCCCAGCGACCTAGAAATGAAACTCTGGATGGACAAAAGAAATGGTAAGGAGGGAAAAGGGGAGGAAAAAGAGAGGAGGGGAGGGGGGTGGGCGAAACTTTACTCTTGGAATCGCGTCTCATTCAACCCAGAGTGGAGGAACTTCTAATTAACAATTAATTCGAGGATCCCAGGGGCACAATTTGCCTCGTGCGAACCTGATATCCACCAGCCCGAGGTGAAATGTCTAGAAATGTCTACCTCGTAGCCGTAGTTCGCTCTTTCCTAAGTGCAAAGTCCCTCTAACATGCATTGGCTTGGTCACCTTAGGCAAAGAATTCCAATACTGAAATAGTACTTTATACTGCAAGAAAGTGTACTGCTCTTTGATGTAAATGTTTACCATGTACTTGTCTACAAATTAACCGAGCCACTTAAAACCACCACTTTTTTAAGTTTTTCTGTGTGTTCGTTTTAACTTTCGTTCTTGACATTTGAATAGGAAAGTAAACACACAAAACGCTGTGTTAACACGTTCGTTCACCTTGTTCATTTTCGGGGACATGTTGCAAATTGATTATATGCATGATTGATACTGTACACAGAAGGATACGCACTAAAAAATCCTTACGAATTTTCCTGGAAGGCAAAGGAACCCATTAAATTGAGACTGTCTTATTTACAGCAAAAAAAATATTCCTTTTATTCAAACAGAACGTTAGAGAAACATATATTTGTTGCTAACAAATTTTTTCTCGATACGTTTGTTTTATGGCGACTTTACCTTCTTTTATAGCAATGAAAAGAACATTCTTTGAGCTGCTTTTGTTCACAGAAAACAAATATTACATCGTACGAAATGTAGCGGTTAAACGATACTAAAGGTTTCTGCGGTTCATTGTAGTTTTCAATACGTAATTGTTGTCCCGACACAAACATTCATACACCAATATATTATCCCGTTACGAAACAGCAACTGTGCAAATGTACAGTCCATCTGCAGACGTTTAATGGCATTCTGAAGTGCAGTGATTTTCCAAATAACTAACCTCGATTCATCCTAAGCAGTGACATTATATTCTGGGACATGTACCAATCTTACATAAGCTACCTATCAAAAGTAGTAATAACACAATAAAGCAATATGGTCGGTTGGTGAAGATCGTTAGATTTGTAACAGAATGGGCGCGAGTTCAGGTCTCAGAGTCGTAGTTATTTATTTATTAGTGAATATAATTTTGAAAGATTTGTTACTTCTCTTTTATTTATGAATCACGATTGTTTCTCAGAGCACAAATTTTCTTTACAGTGTAACGGATATTACCACAAAGATATCTCCGGAACTATTGTAAAGACAACGCAAAGTTATCACGATCATTATAACTATAGTTAGGGGCCTGCAAAATTCGCGTTATTTTTGGCATGAATCTAAAAATTCGCAGTTATATATGTGCTCGAGCTGGTGTCGTTTTTCCATTGACTGCTGCCCAGTTGTTAAGTCACCCTCTTTATAAGTTAACTGCACGTGATTGGGGCACACGATTGTGAAGTGTTCATTTATTGGCGCAGATTTACCCGCGGCGTGTCAAATAAAGAATGGTCCAACGACAAGCGTATTGAAAAGGAAAAGTGTTTTATATTTAACATCTCCTCAGATAATAACTCTAATCTTGCAGGCCTCTAACTATAGTAATTAGACCAAACGAAAATTATGTTTGTGTAAAGGCTACTATGAAGTGGTTCATATTTGAACAAATTTTTCTTTGCGGCAACAAATCGTGTGTTTGCAGCAAAT
Source organism: Dryococelus australis (assembly GCA_029891345.1). Classification (NCBI taxonomy): domain Eukaryota; kingdom Metazoa; phylum Arthropoda; class Insecta; order Phasmatodea; family Phasmatidae; genus Dryococelus; species Dryococelus australis. The sequence continues at coordinate 61,022,878 of CM056995.1, forward strand.
AAAGCGATTTTACAATGTATCAGTAGCTATGTGGTTGTTTTACGGTGTATAAATAATTGTATTAAAAAAGTTAAAATATTTCGTACTTAAGCGAGGGTTCAACCCGAGTCAAAAAAACTGCGAGCCTAAAACTCTAGCCATTCACCTACAACTCTTACTGGTAAGAAGTCGTCTAACTTTTTTATTTACTATCGAAAGACAAAAGCAACAATTGATTTTCTATTAAATTTAGTGTACTTTTAGAGTTGCCTAATGTTACAGACGCCTGATGCTATTTTTTAATGTTTGGAAGAATAGGTCATACTGGCGTGGATAACGTTAACTGCCGCAGTGGTGAAGAGAGCTTCGTGTAGAATCGGTATTGTTCGTCCCCAAAGGGAATACGGAGACTTTCCGTATTTTTATATTTACGGACTTAACTCCCATTTTTCGTCATTGCGAATTGCCTTTCCGTATATACACTGTACATTTCCGTAAAACATTCCGTAAATATACGGACTTTTTAACAGTGTAGACATTGCTCTAAATGGCTCTCGCTTATTCGCTAAGTTAATGCTACCAATAGCTGCCTGTCGGGTGGGACTAGCCATTTACAGCCTTAACTAAACGTACATCCAAAAACCACAGCCGCTTCTATGGCACAGAACAGGAAATAATACATAAACTAAATTTTAAGGCGGTTTCTTTGGTTTCTAACATGCGCGAAAAACTGGTGCTACCCCACCGGAAATTGAACCCGGATCGCCTTTGCAGGACCATGGTAGGGGTTGTGCAGATGCAAGGGTGTGTGTGTCTGACGAGGACAAAGCCCTCCAGCCAAGTGTAGCTGGCCATGTATGAAACATGGTAGGACGGCTGTGGCCTGCCGTATCTCCCCTAATAAGGGGGTCGAGAAGGGTTGTGGTATAGCAGAATGAGGCGGGGGGGGGGGGGGAGAGCAAATCTCCTGGACTGTGTAGTACCGCGAACCATCGCCGTGAGGCGCCCTCCTCGCCGGCGCTTATCTCGCACGCAGACGTTCGCCGCGCAATCCTTAAGTGGCCAGGCGGGAGATTTGGCTGTGGCCGAGGCCGCAAGATAGCGAATCCCGTTGCCCGCTCGCAATAACGCTAGGCATCGTTCCACCAGCGCGAGCAAATTCATTGCACCAGCGTTGGGTTCCAGTGTTTTTCGTAGCAGACGCATGTAGCCACTTTCTCTGCAACGGTGAATACTTTTGCCTTAATAGGTGGCCCAATATTATAAGACGATTTTTTTCGTCTCGTGTTCAAGAGCTCCCTATAAAAAGTATGTCTCGTTATGTATTATCGCCTGCCCGCCCGTTATTAAATATAGATGTGGACGTTTTTCCTATCCTTTGGCGAATAGTTTGGAACAGCTCTGGAAGACCACGATGTATGTTGCCTCGTCTACGTTGAGAAATACGTAGCAGATTCGGCGCCGGACGTCAAGTTGGCCTTCTAAGCAGCAGCGAGTCGACCAGCATAGTGATCGCCTCAGCTTCAGCAATCCAACTACCGAAAGCTCACGTGCTTCCAGCCCGGCCAGACGAAAGACTAACGTGCCTCGTTACTATTGGATACAACCTGGTGACGTCAGCGGTGTTGCCAAGAGTGGCAGGTTGAAGAGAGAAAATTTCACGACAGAAAATAAAAGACTGTCGCCGTGTAGTTCCGAGAGCCCGCTATTTCAAAATACAATTTTCCCAGCCTATTGGTCAAAATTAAATATACCGAGTTAAATGCTGAACACTCCGTTGCCAAATCTATTAAATGTGAAGTACAGGCGAGGAGTGAGGAAAGAGTTTTTTAAAAATAAATATGCATTCTTTCTTGGAGCTAGTGTGCTTGTAAAACAGACAGACGCTGCAGGTGTTCATAATGGAGATAAGAAGGTATTTTAATATTTAGGGTATTTTAAAAATAGTTTTAAATGTAGATGAAAGGTAGACAATTTTCAAGCGTTAGGCTTTGGCCAGAATGTTTTTAAATCCTGTGAGATCGTACAAATCAATAAATATTTTATTTCGAATTTGTTACGTTTTAGCTAAATATTTTATCGGAATATTTAAATCTCGGTTTTCGCAAAATATTATGAAATATTGTACTATACATTTGGTATAAAAGTAGTTATATTAAAAATATTCACGAAAAATAAATCAAATCTTTGTAATTATGAATTATATTAATTTCCCGTAGCATGTTTCCTGTTGCAACAACGTAAATAATCTAGTTTGAAAGGTTTGAGAGAACATGTCAGGGCACCCATGTGAGACGACATCATGTAGACCAACAAATAATAATCACCTTTCTGCCTTATGCTGATAGGGCTTCTTCGGGAGTGAATCCCGTCCACAGGAGATAGAGGGCGTGTCAGTTATTCCAACTTCTTCTTTTATAAAATATGAAAAAGAACCTTTGTTCTGAGTACACAAATTTTCACACTACAGTAAAATGGTAGAAAATAAATATCTTACGGTATACATACATTTAAGTAACTGTAAATTAACATCAGTTTACCTTCTTTTTTGTCTTTTATAGCAAGACACAGTTAAACAGTAAAATACACTCGCTTCCATAAATATTCGTGACCATGTATAAAAATTATTTGGCAACAGCGAAAACTAGTTAACAGGCATATTGATGAAGGATATGCAAATTACTTGGGTTTTATATGGCGGCACATGCACATGCGTGATATGATGGCACCGCAATAGCTTTTCGAGTAGCGTGTATCAGTCGTCAAGGGTTATAGGGCGTACAATATGGCACAAATAATACTAGACAAAAGAATGTAATAAGCGTTGTTTAATGCCGAGAAGACGTATAAGTCAGCCGCACGGAAAAATTGTGACCTCACCCAAAATATTGACGTCTTTTTGAGCACGGAGTTTGCTTAAAAGAATTATTATTCATTACTACAACATTGAGAACTTTTCTACCTGCCCGAGTTTGTGAAGAAGACGTAGGTTTCCTACACTACAGCTGTTTGTACCTGGTGTCGACGCAGCCTAGGCTGGGCTGCGTCTATTCGACTCCTTCACCACTGGCATCGATCCTTGCAGCAACCTTGCATAGTAACTTTTCACCTGCTCGTCCCATCATGTGTGGCGGGCGCTCGTCTTGCTTGTCGCTGGCGCGACAGTCGTGCGGCGCTTCGAGGAACTACGAGCTGTCGTCACGTCCAACCGGCCCATTGGACGTGCACGTGAGGTTTCCCGCTCCTGTAACCTCACTTCCTACAGCCTTATGGCGTGCCGTGAGGTAGTGTGACGTGTGAGCACATATGTGGCCCATATATGGTTATGTTGGTGTTCAAACGAACACTATAGGACTACATTGTTTTAATCCACATACGGAACAATACTCCTTCAACTGACTTTACCCGTTTTTGGCCACGTTTAACGCTATTGGTTGTCTAGTTTGTAACCCATCTAGGGGATATTGTTCTGGTTTTGTATAAATTGCTGGTGCACCTCTGGCTTGAAGTCGGATTCTGTCACTGCCCCAGAAGGAGTCACCATGCCACCAGTTAAGTCATGCATTATTAAAAAGTTTTCAGCACAGCCCTTATGGCATTTATAACAGACACACTTGGCGTACTGGATAGGAGATAGGCGCCAAGATGGTAGAGGACTTTTGATAATATACAATTGAGAATATTAGCACTCTTAAGAATTTTAATTGGCAGTAGATTTTCCATCCCGCTTAAAATGTTCGCTAGGCATGTGTAAGTTTTGAAATGGGAACTCGTGAGTTTTCCCATAATTTATCAAGTTTTATGAATTTTTAATTCTGCTCAAGATCAAACCAAAGGAAATGGTAATTAACTCTGGTATTTTTGTACAGCTGTCCCTTTTGGAGGCGTCATGTTTGTTGGCCTCGTAATAATTGCATATGCCATGAAATTATTAATTATTCAATGTTGAAAATACTTCAATTTAAAATTTGTTCACCTCGATTGGTGCTGCTTTAAATTACCCAAAATTAATCTTGTTAGTACTCTGAGTTACGGATGAGAATTTTCATTTTGTCAATTTTGGCAAATCATATTAATGGTGACCTTAGTGTATAAAATATATTAGGTATTATTTTATCCTTGGTGATAGAGAAAATTTATCCGTTATATATATATATATATATAGTAAATGGATAGTAAAAAATTAGATTGCTGCCTATAAATTTTGGAGGAATTTGGTTTAGGACAGCAATAGAATCAAAACTTTATCCATAAATATCAATTGTTTGCGATATTTTTTTGAACTGATGGAGGAATTGAGAATCGCCATGGTGGGCGAGTTGTTTATATTTAATAGAAAATTTTTACTCCAATTTATTTGCTTCGAGGTTTATAGGCATATGATATATGTGATTGTAATCCTACATTTTAGAACATATATTTGAAGTCCATCTACAATGTTATGTCTTGTGGCTATATAAATCTAGTATTTTATTGTAGTACTCCATATTTCGAACTTGGTTGCTTGTGAAAAGTGTAAAAATTAAAAAAAAAGTCCTTACCTGTTGATTGAAAACTTTAATGAAAACAAAAATAATTACAAAGAATAAAATAAAAGCAATTTAGAAAACAATTATTAATTTTACTGGTTATAAGATCTCAGCATTTCATCTAAGCATAAGTATTATCTTCTAAGACTATTCTTCAAGCTATGCTCTGCTTTACGAACGTGTTGTTTCTCTTTAGAGTGTTTGATTTTTCGGACCTTATGTCCACTTTACTACGTTCGTGTGGGCAAGGGCATTGCAATTGACATTGTTTGAAAGAGAATGTATAATAATGCTGCCAGAGACAGTGTTTACGACACGCCGTATTACCCATAATTTGGGTATCTTGTAACTTCCCATTAATATTGTGTTGGAGACTGTGGACATGTGACGGTATGAATTGACAGCCGACCGATTCTGGACGATACCAAGATCCCCGACAGACCCTCAGGAGGGGGGTAAATTTGGATATAACACAGGTACTAACAGGTCCAGTGGCTCCTTGTCCGCTATCCAACGGCATATCGCAGATTTACCATAGAACTGTGTCACTACCAGAAGCATTTACCATTAGTCCAGGAGCAATTAATACTTCAACATCGTCGCTTTATCTACTGTTTTGTCAGCAGAGAGCAAAGGTGAATACTAAGGACTGGTGATGTATTGTTTGTCTAAAACGATCAGTAATGCTTTCTTTGGGCAGATATTACCAACACGACAGAGCATGAGGACCCCACGTGAGTACTATAATTACTTGCCACTTTTACACCTATATACATCACTTAATACTGGTATGACTGTCTAGAGACTCTTCGCCTACAATTGCCGTACACCACCTGTAGCGATACGAGGGCCGCAGAATGCATAGTGACTCCATGTTGTGGCCAAGTGCCCAGGAAGATAATACTCGCCTACGCACATATTTGGTTTCCTATAAGAGTTCACATCAAGTTCCAACACTTCTGTGGCTGGTCCATTCATCTGATATGTGCATCAAACGTCATGGAACCAAACGTGATGCCAGCTTCTTCTATGTCGAATTGTTCGTGATTTTAAGTATAACTTGCAACTATGGGTTCCAGTGTCATTTTTAGCCTATGCAAACAGCAGTTTCCTTTGAGTGCATTTGTCGCTATGACCATTAACATTTACGTTTATGTAAATAGACCAATCAATAACAATCCATCATTTCTTAAAAGAAATCTTCAGAAAAATCTTTGTTATGAGTACTAAAACTCAGGTGAACAGTTATATTTCACCAAAATATGGTACAGAATATTCTGTTTCGCATGTTGGCGAAACATAGTTCTGATGCATTAATATTGTAATTTTTTCTTACTGTTGTCTGTACCACACACACATAATATTTCCTTTAAATGCAAAAGTCCGTTCTCATTGTACTAATGTTCATGGCAGTGGGTGTATTTATGCTGTTTAGAGATCAATGTCGATGATTTACAGCATGGAATAATTACATTATAAATATTTGGGAATTATTCTTAATGAGTTTAGAGGATAAGCTAGATACAGATTTAAAGAAATAAAAAAAAAACAGTTGAGCAATATTTTTCTAGTAAAAGTTTCTGAAGACTTATTATTGTTTCAAGACGTTTAACCCCTTCAATTATACGTTAATTTTTCGTTCCAGGTGTTGCTGCAAAAGAATCAATATTGGTCTGACAAGTATATACGCATTCTTTGTAATAACGTGCTCAGTGGAACCTATGAAGGTAATTTATATTGGCCAATGGCGCCGGCAGAAAACCATAATAACATTTTAGTGCACTAACAGCTGGTTTCAAGGAATTTTCGTGAGAGAAATATTTCTATTGCGTAGTCACTATTGAGTTTTTTGTTGTTCCTACTTACAGAAATTCTGGAGATTGCAATAACGGATCACTGTAGAGAGATTCAGTTTGCATGAAACATAATACAAACCAGGAGCAAACCATTTTGTTCATTTTACATGGGCATGTAGCGCAGAGAAGTAACTGGACTCTCAAGCCATTTTGTAAATTGCAGGACATGCAAACAAACCAAACCCAAAAGTATTCGACATTGAGATCGACATAGCACACCCCCCGCCATCTCCTCACACTGTTTGATTCTAACCTTAGGAAAATTCCCCATGTATGATGTGTTTGGTTATTTCCTAAACGTGAGATGTATCACAAGCGTTTAATATTTCTGTTAACTTAAAAGTATAGTATTTTTTATTAAATTGGACTTGAACTTGCTTATGATATTTTTTTATTTATAATTCATGTTAATCATAACAGTGAGCAAACAGGTGTGTTGATAATGCCTAGTAAGAAATAGTTCTTAAGCGACATATTATTACCCTAAGTGGGCACGAGTGCAGTGCATTTTTGCTTTGGTGTAACTTTCTAGAGCTGGTTAATCTTTGTTCGCACAAGGTGGTGGAATATTCTGGTAACAGAACTTCGTCCATGCTTTAGAAAAGTTGGCCTACACACAGGAACGAAATGTCGTGGCAATTCTTTTGAAGTTGACATTGGCCGTGCGGGGCTCTGTGACACACAAGGGACCATTGTATGTGACTGGCTGTTGTATGCAGCAGAAAGGTTCCCTATTTAGTGTGGTGTCGGCTCATAGTACTGTGGGCTGCCGAATCGGTTATCAGTCACTGATTGCGAATGGCGTTCCAGGATTCTATTGGCCAGCGAAACCATTTTGCAGAAGTGCTGAGACTGGAGTTCGCTGTGTAAAAGGCTGTTTCATACCAGTACTGTGCTTTTCTCGGTAAACTGAGCACTTTTGAAAACCCTGCTTTACATCTCCTTTTACTCATAGGCTCTATTGTAGGAGAACCTGTTTTTTCGCGAAAAGATTTCAGGGCAAGTTGTGAGTAATAGGGCCAGTGAAGAGGGGTGGGGGGTGTTCACCACACTTTTGATTAATCGGATTTACCCTTTTGATATCAAAATGGTTAATCCGATTAATCAAAAGTCAAAAGTGGGGTGAACTTCCCTCCTTAATCCGATTTTATAATCAGATAATAAAATTATAAATCCTTAATATTACTCCGATTAAATCAGGTGTGTTTGATCAAATAAAGTTGATCAAATAAATTTGATGAAAAAGTCTGATCAAATTCCTTTGAGCAATTTTTTTTATTTTGTGTATGAATATACTTTACTTTCTTTCTTTCTTTTTGGGTGGGGGTAGCAGGAGCTCTGTACGATGTTGATGCTGTGGTGTCTGAAGGCGTTGACCAGAGTCGGTTTTACATCACTGGGACGCTACTCCCCCAGTGTGGGGGTGGATCGGTCCCTGTTAGGGACCTTCGACACCCGGATGGTTCTCAATTGGTTTGTGGTGGTAAGGAGAAGCTAACCCCCTCCCCCTCGACACCCATCAAAGATGCTAAATGTTGCAGAACAAACATTAATGTACAGGATTCCCAGGGTAGCACCTAGGAGCTGTTTCCCAAGTTGAGTTTTACTCTCCTTTTCCGTACCTGTATGGGATAAAGGAGACTGGTGAAGTTAATTGAATTAATCAGCATGGAATTTTGGAGTTCAGAACTTGTGAAGTACTGTCACGAGCTCCCTGTGAGAGAGCTAGTGATAGTTTGGTATAAAAAAAGCAGAAGTTATTAGCCAAATGAAGTTAAAATATCGATATAAGTTGCTTTCCCATGACTGGAGTGGAAAGGGTTGTTATAATTATTTGTGTATTGTAGTGGTGAATTTAAATTGCACGAGAATTTAAGTTCTGTGTAGTTGTTGCAATATTTAACTTAATCTCTTATGAATTATTGTTAAAAAATGTTCAAATACATGAAATTGTGAGTAAATACATGTTTTAATGTACTGTGGCGACCGACTAAAAGGGTAGTAAGACATCTAAAAACATGTTAACTCGTGAACTACTGAGAGTAATATGGCTCGCGCGATACTGGCGCAAACTGGTTTTGTTAAAAGTGGGCGAAATTTTTCCCGGACCGATTGGAAAATTCCGGCCAGTTTCGGGGCTTAATTTCGATTAATTCGGGCTGTATATATGCGCTGAAGGCGTGAATGACCAGTTTAAAAGTAGTTTTGAATAGGATTCTATGTTGTTTATTTATCAAACCGGCAAAATTCGAAAGCAGAGCCGGGAAAATGCATCGCATGAGTGAAGCTGGTCTGTAACTTGGCCAGAGTGCTCTGATTGGCCGAGAGAACTTGTGGGGGCAGGCTGGCGGAGTTTCTCAAGAGATGGCAGCACGGGCGTTATTTTACCGTGAACATATTTTATTTGACATGGAAAAATTAAAGTATATTCAAATATGTAGTGAATAATGTCATTTATTCGTTTTAAATATTGATTAGTGCTGCAAAACTTGAAATGCTAGTTTTTTGGCCACATAAAAGGCTAAATAAATAACTGAAAAATTAGGTGCTGTTCATAATCGATTTTTTTAGTAAATTTATGCAATTTTAAGGAAGTTTAAAGTGTCTAGGTGGCCAGTAATGTCAATCAGTTAATTATTTATTAAAGTAATTACTCTTTTTTGCTGAGTGCAGAAAAAATTATGTTATGCAAATGCAAACCTATGTGCTGCAATCAGTTGGTTGTGACTAGAAAATATATGCGATTTTGTAATTTGTCATAGAGATTAATATTTGTGTTATATATTACTGAGTCGCTCCAGTACAGAGTAGGGAATAGTGATTTGTTGTGGACCAAGTAGACGGACTAGGGGGCACATATTACGCCATGGCTTCGAGAAGTAGCCAGGTTCTCTCGTGTTGTTCTGTGACACTGTGGAGTTTGAGGATGTAGGGGTGGAATTGTGCCATGAGTGACGCGAAGTCGCATGCTCTAAGGAATTCCATGAATACATGGAAATCCTGCATACCGTCTCGCATCTCTCCTGGCGAATTTCTCTGGTGAGGGCGGGATTGAGGTGGTGTGTTTCTTGTTACTGGGGTGTCAAGTGTGGGAGCTGTGTTGTGAGTAGGCGCAGAGAGTACCTGCGAATATGACTTGCCTGGTTTTAATGTCCTGACCATGAACCTGGTTGGGGCAGGAGGTGGTTTGAGAGAAGTTGGTTTGTCTTTTGCAGCAGCAGTTCGTTTCTGCACCAAGAGCAGGAATTTGGGGCAGGCTTTTGAAAGGGCCGTGTGGTCGCCTGTGCAGTTGCTGCATATTCGCTTAGATGTTGTTGCGTTCATAGTGCAGGCACTCTCGGGGCGAGGGCCAGCTTAGTGTAGGCATTTTGTTCCCATGGAACAGTGATTTTTTTGTGTGGTGTAGGGCTAGACAGTTCCGGCATTGTGCCACGTCTGTCGGCCGTTTCTGGCATTATCGTGGATGTACAATAGTCATGTTGATCTGGGTTACTGAGTGCAGAGGAGGGAGATCAGTGTTCTGCACCACCATAAAGCAGAAAAATCGTTGCTACTCCAACGTGAATTTGTTTGGGTCTGTGTGAAATGGGATTCGTTTCTTGATCTGGTATATGTGCTGGATTGTGCAGCTGGCGCATTCCAGATATGCCTTGATGTCAGCTATTTCAGTTGTGGAGTGGAGATCAAATATTACTTTTTGAGGGAGCTCGGAAGCTTGGCAAAAAGTGAAATAGTGGATGTAGTTCGCTTCGAGCACTGTGTGAGCAGCGTGGTAGTGTTCTGGAATTTTTGTGAGGATTTGTGTTCCCTGAGCAGTAGGGAGAAGGGAGAACCCGTCCCTTCTAGTTGCTGGCAGTTTCTGGATAAGGAGATTATATTTAGTGGTGCCAGGAACCACTAAATGAACTGAGTTTGTCGTTTTTGTTGTGTTTGAGGTGCATCCGGCTGTGATTGGTGGGTGGGAATGCTTGAAAAGCTGGGTTGTTTTTACTGTTGAGGTCTTATCTGTGACCTCTTGTAACCTATTTTTAAAAGGAAAGTGGTTGGACTGTGCCTCATACGACTCTGAGAGGAGATGCTTGTTCTCCTGTGCAGTTCTCTTCTCAGGTACGGAGGAGTTTCTGTCCAGCTGAAAGTCTGTTTCCATGTTCATGTTCTCGTTCTCTGTCACCAGCGGTATTGGTCGGAATGAAGCTGGGGTGCTGAGTGTTGTTGGTGTGGTTGGAGCAGAGAGAGTGGCAAGGAGTAAATCAATATGGTCAGGTATACCCAGGGGAAAGATACCAGACACTGATTGGTGATTTGGTCATCTCCTGGCAAGTTCAATCCATCTCTTGTTATCTTTGAGCTACTGCAGAATGTACGGGCCAGTTCCCACCATCCATGTCGGCTCAGCCGGCTCCCTGCCTGCTGCCATGACCTGTGAGAATGGTGGGGGAGGGGGAGGTTTTGTGTGGAGCGACTCGCGATGTGGTGTGTGCAACTGGCGAAAAAGTGTTATTAAGAAAGTATCTAGATCGGTGCTGTCCACTGTGGCTGCTGACCCACTAGGGACTAGGCTCAAGTTGACCTGTTTCCAGGCCGACTACAGTGTAAAGGGTGTGTGCCACGAAGCTAGATGTCATAGACAACGAGAAAAAGCTGGTCGCAACCTCCTTGGTTGGAAGACAAGGTTGAAGTGACTGACCAGAGTGGTAGGTTGCAATGTGTTATATAGGTGTTGAGTTGAGTGCAAGAGTGTGCTAAGTGTCATTTCTCTTAATTTTCTTTTTAATTTATGATGTGTTTGTAGTGATGTTGGTGGTAGATAAACGACTTTTACGAATATATTCAACACACGGAGGAATTTCAGATTGTTCTTCATATGAATAAATTACATACATCGAATTGCAAATTTCAAATGACTGCATTAATAATAAGTGGAATTACTCCAGTATGGAATTAAACATAACATGAGTCTCGAGCTTAGAAACATAATTAACACGACAGAGAAGTATGACACAATTATGTGAGTGTGGAATTAACGATCTACAACAAAATATCCCTATAACTTACTTTAATCAAATTACAGTCTTCTTAAACACATTAAAAAGATTACACATACAAATTACACGTACCTTACACGATTCAGCCTGGTGAATGATATCTTACGGCAAAAAAACTGAATACAATTTAAAGCAGACACAATCATGTACCTGAAATGATATTAAAATATGTCAGCTCGATGTATGAATGAGTAGCAATTACGTCAAGCTGTGAGTAGATATGTGTAGCACATCCAATAGCCAACTGTGTTTAAATTATGGTAAAAACTTGTAAATGAAGGAAAAAAATTCTAATGTTTAAGAACTTCACTGCACTTGTTAACAGAAACTGTATTTTAAACTGCTAGGAATTTTCGTAGACAGAGCTGAGAAATTTGATTTGAAAATCGTATCGCAATATTGACTTAACACACAATAACATATATTTCCCAATAAATTAAAAAAATATTTCACACTATAGTTTATGAATACTGTGAACGAGATCTGAACCCCAGAACAAATAATATCGCTTAACGAAAATCGCTGCTAGCATTAGAAATGAAGGTACGTGCGATGGTCGCCAGTCCATAGTTGTGGTAAACCACGATCATAACCGCATCGTCTGTCAAGTTTCTAGAGGTGCAGTGAAGAAAAGATAGATAGAGAGAGAGAGAGAGAGAGAGAGAGAGCTGGTGAGGTGTACATCCGTCTAGTCCAAGTGTTGATGACCAACTGAAGATGAGAGCTTCAGATCGGGGGACCTGCCTTCTTGTAGCCACCATCTCCTACCTCCCACAACCCACCCCTCGCCAGAATGATACTCCGGGCTGCTCTTGACTGTCAATTTTTCGGTATTGTAGCAAGATGGCGTCAACTGCCTAGTTGCGTTCAGATTGGGGTCTGCCTGCTTGTAGCCACCCCCTCCCACCACCACCTCTCAGAACTGGCCCAAGTCCAGGATGCCAGCCATCCCCTACACCCCCTCGCCATCAATCTGTGTCTACGAGCCCCTGGGGGTCATTCACCCAAATGCTCGCTATTGTCATTTTTCTCAACTGACTCAAGATGGCGACAACTGCCTAGTTGCATTCAGATCGGGGGTCTGTCTGCTTAAAGCCACCCCCTCCCCCATTTGCCTGTAGTCATCCCCTACCCTACACTCCTTGTCCAGAGGGACATGCCCCTTGAGGTCAAGAACCCTAGTACCGAAGGTGACTTGCCTTGAAATTCTAGTTTTCTGAAGAGCTATGCTATCGATCGAGCCTGGTATTTGCAATAACCTGTTTTACACATCCAAACTTCAGCCCTGAGAAAGGCTTTTCGTATTTTTTCGTGAGTTGGTGCCCCTGCAGTACCTGTCTCACGACTATGCACCCCTCCCCACTACAATTATCAGAATGCATTTTTCTAGTGATGGCTTCCCTGCTTCGGCTCGCTGGACCATAGCCCTCTGGATGCGTACGTTGAGAGATTTCGCCTGACTCACTGTCGTTTCAACCTTTTGCAGTAGGTTGACTATATGAGCAGTAAAATGAAATTAATTTTTACAAATCCCTGAAATCAAGTTCCCATTATAAGCCCCAGTTTTTTTTTTAAATTCAAACATCAACTCTTAACTGTAATCCAGGAAACTTATAAATTAAAAATAAAAGCATAAGGAAATACAAGCCTTATTTTATTCATGTGTTATAACAGAACTGTTTATTTACAAGTATTCAAACTAGATATATTTTATTCACTCGTTAAGAAATATTTTTTTTAGTATCAATTCGACGTATATTTATTCGTATAGGAAATAAAAACTACTGGGAGAGAATTGCCCATCTCTTTTAACAACGAGATTTCGAGAGCCGATGAGGGGGACTGAGGCGAGAATAGGGAAGCACCGGACCAGATCGCGAATGACTAGTGAAACAAGATATATCTCTGATAAAAACCCTTGTATCAGCCACAACATCTAAAACGACACCCACACATTTTCAATATTTTGTTTTATGGTGAGACCCACCTGGGGAGACGAGCATGGGTTGAACGAAACAGTATGTAAAAAGGCGGAAATCATGTTTTTTGGAAATTATAGGCTACGAAAAACTATATGTGAAATAAGTATTTTTGTCTGCTAGACGAATAAATATATGTCTTGTTTCAGTACTTGTAAAAACAGTTCTGGTTTAACAAGTGAATGAAATAAGTCTTGTATTTCTGTGTGATTTTACAAATCATAGTTTGCTTGATTCAAATATATACTTGTTGGAATGTTAAATCTGGAGATTATCTCGGTGATTAATGAAACTATATTTCAGGGATATAAAATTTCAGGGATATAAAATTTCATTTGTGGGAGTTGTGAAATTTGTAATTCGCTGGGAATATGCCATACTTTTGCATGACATTGAATCTGTAGCAAGGGTGAGGTGCTTGGATCTGGGAGTTCTCCAGCCAGCAGAATGTGGGCTCTGACATCATGGCGAAGGGCGGGGTTTGGGTTGCATAGCCGTGGTCTTGGAAAAGAAACTCGCTTTTCGCACAAAGACAGCTTCTGGAGTAGGGTTGGGAGGGATGGTCTGGGTTCTTGACCTCGGGGTAAGTTCCTCTATTCTCAAGCCGATTTTGAGGGGTGGAGATGGAAGGAGGTGGCTTTAAGTAGACAGCTCCACGATCTGAATGCAACTAGGCTGTTGTCGCTATCTTGAGTCAGTTGCAAAAAATGACAATCACGAGCCGATGGTGAATGACTCTCAGGGGCTTGCATACACAGCTTGTCGATGAGGGGGTGTAGGGGATGGCTGGCATCCTGGACTCGGGCTGGTTCTGAGAGGTGGAGGTGGGAGGGGTTGGCTACAAGCAGGCAGCCCCTGATCTGAATGCAACCAGGCAGTTGACGCCATCTGGCTACATTGCCGAAAAATTGACAATCAAGAGCAGCTCAGGGTAGCAGTCTGGTGAGGGGTGGGACGTTGAAGAGGGGAGGGGGTGGCTACAAGCAGGCAGGCCCCCTGATCTGAAGCTCTCTGAACACTTGCCACCATCTTCATCAGTTGGTCATCAATGCTTGGACTAGATGGATGTATATCTCACCAGCTCTTTCTTTCTCTCTCTCTCTCTCTCTCTCTCTCTCTCTCTCTCTCTCTCTCTCTCTCTCTCTCTCTCCTGTCTTCACCGCACCTCTAGAAACTTGGTGGACGACGAGGTTACCATCGCGGGTTACCGCAACTATGGACCATCTCTAGTGCTAGCAGCGATTTTCTTTAAGCGATATTATTTGCTCCGGGATTCAGATCTTGTTCAGTCTTCATAAACTATAGTGTGAAATTTTCTTTTTTATTTACCATAAAATATCAATTTTCGTGTGTTAATTCAATTTTGTGATAGTATTTTCAAATCACATTTTTGAGCTTGGTCTGCGAAAAATCCTAGTAGTTTAAATATACAATTTTTGGTAACAAGTGCAGTGAAGTTCATAAATATTAGAAATTTTTTCCTTCATTTACGAGTTTTTACAGTAATTTAAACATAGTTGGCTATCGGATTGCTATACATCTACTCACAGCTCAACGTAAGTGCTACTCATTCATACATCGAACTGACTTATTTTAATATCATTTCAGGTACGTGATTGTGTCTGCTTTAATCGTATTCAAAATTTTTTTGCTGTAAGATATTATTCACCAGACTGAATCATGTAAGGTATGTGTAATTTGTACGTGTAAACTTGTTAATGTGTTTAGGAAGACTGTTGTTTGATTAAAGTAATTTATAGGGACATTTTGTTGTAGATCATTAATTCCAAACTCACGTAATTGGGTTATACGACTCTCTCATGTAAAATATATTTCTAAACTCGATACTCACGTTACATTTAATACCATACTGGAGTTCCCCTTCTATTTATGTACTCGTTTGAAATTTTCGATTCGACGAGTGTAATTTATTCATACGTAGAACAATCTGAAATTCTCTCGTTTGTTAAATATATTCGTAAAATCGCCTATCTACTACCAACATCACTACAAACACATCAAAATTTAAAAAAAAAAAAGAGAGAGATGACACTTAGCACACTCTTGCAGTCAACTCAACACCTGTATAACACATTGCAACCCACCACTCTGGTCAGTCGCCTCCAGAAAACCACAGCATCAACATCGTACAGGACTCCTGCTACCCCCACCCAAAAAGAAAGAAAGAAAATAAAGTATACCCAACACATAAAAAAAACGAATCTAAGAAATTTGATCAATAACTATTTACGTGACTGTTAAACGGGGGAGCTGAAATGAAATACCACGATGCTAATTAATTATAATAATTATTATTACCTCACTCCACTACTATTACAATTTAATTGGAAAGTCACCACCTTGTTCATGTTGCTGGAGGCTGATTCTAAGAGGCGGTTAACGACGACCGGACATACCCATCTCCACGTCTTTTGGTCCGCTGCTCTGATGACAAAAGACGCCGCTCCCAGTGATACGTTGGCCTATATCGGGCTCGTTGTTTAATATTTCTGGCCCCGTTTACTGGCTGGTGGAGGGGGTTTTTGCAACTGTCTCGGAAGGTGTTATTGCAATCACACTCGTACTCTGGTTCAATGTTCGAAGGTGTGATCTGGCAGGCCGTTCAGATAAGGTCTGATAACTTCATAACATTTCGAATTGTTACACGCCTTATCTATTTGCCCGCGAATCGCTAACAATCAATGACGGAGAAATTGAATTCTTATTGGGTTCACTCATGAAGCATTCATTCTTCACACACATGCAGGCGGCTTATAGCCAAAGGAAGGCTGCAAGTGTACATGTAGGATATTGAAGTCTAGCCTACACGTTGACACTTGCGCGAAAATCAGGTTGCCCTACCTGTCGTGTATTCATCATCATGTAAAATTAATATTGCAATGGGGCTTATTCACTTTATTCGTGCGCTGATCACCCGAAACTCTGAAATTATTGGAAAAGTGAATATCTTACATATATTTATTCATCATTTCACTTATTTGCGTGTAAAAACTCAAAGCAAAATAAATCTGTACAGTACTCACAAATGCTTACCTAAAACTTTTAATTCAATGTTGAGACATGGAACTTCTTTCACTTGGTCATTACCAACATTACTGGGGGCATGTATATTGCTCTATTTCTGTATAAATGTACACAGTTGGGGGGAGTGACATTATTCAAAGGTTGATTTCATAAGTGCTCGAGTAACCGTGGACGGCTTATAAGAACTCTATTATTCACCTCGAAAGCCTAAAAGCTGTTTATCAATTATGCAATATTCTCGAGGTGTATACCTTGATGTGCATTTTTTCATAAATGATTCTCAAAGTTGTCTAATGGGTGCAAATTTGTCTTCTTTACATCTCGTAGACTTGCCATCAAAACGAAGACAGCTTACAAGAAATCTAAATCGACACTCTGACACGACAGTGAGAATCCTTCATGGAACCAGCAAAATATAATAAGCCAATGAGCGCATATATTTCACTATCACTGGTGTCGCCTACATACCTAGCTTTGTCCATGTACTTCTGTATATGTCTCTTGATTTCATCGTTAGTGAAATGGACAACGGTCTTGATCATCTCGGAGGTTACAAGTAGTTCCCAACAGTCCTCTGATGCCATGTGTTCTAGATGGGTCTAATGTCAGTCTGTGACTGTTCTTCCCAGTTATTATATTTCCCTGGGTATCACATTCATTGTCACTTTCTTCGGAAGCACTCTGTTCATCCTCACAAACCGATTGAACGTCCACATTATCCTCAGTATCACCTATGTCCTCACAATCACTTTCCACCTCGTCTAAAATGCGCCTTACAGTCTCTGAATAATCTTCACTACTAGGATTCAGCCGATACATTTTTATCTGCAAAAAAAAAAAGAACAATAAGGAACAAAAAATCAGCATAAAAATTTCACCCTCATGGGTACATATGTGGGGTGCTACAGAACCCCAATAATATAAAACCTGGAATAATAAACAAACCGGAGGAGATGAATACCACACATTACAACCACACTAATGTCACACACTCAAATTAAATTACATGGAAGCACGATGCAGTCGTACCAACCTTTCAGTTATAGAAGCCAAAAATAAAATGCACTAGGATGCTGTAGCGCCCCTGTAAGCAATATAGGGTTAAGTCGGGCGCCCTTCACCAATGTTACTCCCGTTCGCCGCCTGCCAGCTCCCGGCTCCGCGCCCACTACCTTCGCTGAGAGACGTCTGCCAGACGCTCCAAATCCCTTCGTCTCCTGTTCCCAATACTCTTTCGACCTCTCGGGGTTGCCGTCCTCCGTTCGCTCCGCTGAGTTAACCGTACTCTGTAGACCTGTTCTCATTTTGTTCGAGCGTAAACCGGGGGTTACTTTACACCTGCAGGGGTAACATTGTTCAACTTATTCAATTTTATATTTTCATGTTATTTGGTTAACCCTTAGATAAGGATAATTATACTCAGGTTAGGATCAAAACGAGTTTTCTTATAGGAGAGTTTTACACGCGAAAAATTCATGCCTTTAGGTGCGCAGAGTTTCAAAGGGTAACTTATAATTACCATTTTAAGATACGTAAATAATAAACAAGAAAGTTTTTACTTATTTAAGAAGTCATTTTATATTTGATGTATGATTATTTCAATTTTTTTTAAGTAGAAAAAAGAGAAAATCCGGTACACATGCGAATCTAGTGCTTACCTAGGGGCGAAAAATTTTAATTTCCAAACGAAAAGCATTGAGCTTTTCCCATCCTCAGAATGGAATATATCTTATCTTAGAGCACTACCCACGAATATAACCATGACCCGGTTACTACAAGGCCTTGCAAACTCTATGGGCCTTAATTACATCACAGGCTAAATGAAATATTGAATAAGTTTCAATTAATGGAAAATTTGGTCATTAGGCAAAGGAATGATATCCGTTTGAATTGATTGAAGCTACTTTTAATTTGTGTGTTGTCTCAAGTGTGATATGCCTTTCGTATCAAAGCTTTTATTTGAGGCGAAAATCAGCAATGCGCATGCGCAGTAAACCTGACAACAGCGTGATTCGATGATCCCTCGACTGAAGTTAGTCCCACTCTAATCGGGGACTATGAATACGATATAGTTAGTGCACCCTTAGTCCGGATTAACCTCAGACCAACTCTGAGGAGGATCGTCTCTGGATTATCCTTGGACGAAGATCTGACTATGAATAAGGCCCTACGTGACGTCACTGCTGGTGGGTAGTACAATCTTTATGCGGCATTGTTTTGGAATGTGTAACAATACGGTAAAATAAATGGGCAGTTTTGAATAATAAAAAAAATTCACAGCTTTCAATCTGCTGTCATTTTTAAGCAAGTTAAGAACGAAGCTAGAAAATATTACTGAAAGATACATTCTATAAATATATGAAATAGCTGTAGGTTGTTTCTTAGTTTTTGTTTTATTTTGTGTCTTTGAATTTGTTATGTGGAAAATAAGGAAAACATGACGATAGATCACATAAGCTACGAAACTCACGTAAGATTTAAGTAATAGATGATTTGAACGTAAATCACAATTTTAAGTTATTCACTGGCGATATGAAACCAGAACCAACGTCCTAGTTGCTCGTGAAGGCGTATTGACGTACATCCATTTCAGGTTGGTTATGTACTAACGGAAAAATTTCAGCTGTATAGGCGAATTATTGTAGTACACCGGTAGTTAATAATTTTTTCTCTATACAATGTTAACGATACAGCACATGAATTCAGGACAATTTTGACTGTTAAAGTTCTTCATTACGTTACAATAATTGACTATTGTAAAATTCCGAATTTTTTGGTAATTTTTTCGTTCTTCATTAAATTCCAATACAAGCATCGCTTGTGTAAATGTAAATTTCTAATTTGCGGAGTCTAATTAATATTACAATTAACAAAATTACAAAATTAACTGCGTTACTCCACTGTGGGTATTCTACTTTGGAAAAATCCTCGGTCAATTTTTATTTCCCCATCTTTTTCTTTCTCGCTAAACGTACACAGCAAACACTTCTCGTTTTACTTGTGCCATGAAAATCGCAGTTAACGCTTTTCGGTATTATACATTTCCATATTGAATTTAATTCACGATTCAACGAGCCATCAAATCCGCTTTTTACGGTCACAGAAATAGTAAAATCATCGTTTACCTCCAGGCGCATGTCTTGAAATTAATTTAGTTTGTAGCACACCAGTTTCATTTAGCGATATGACTCCGCCTCTGATTGCAAATATTAATGTTTTGCTTTGTGCGCTCGATTGATCAAAGGTTGTAAATTACTATTGATTTTAACGCACGCGTTGTCATGGTTGGTTTGCAAATCAAAGAATTCTGTTTTTCATTTACAAAGTCCAGAGAGACATTTCCGCTAATTGATGTCCTTATGTGAGCCTCGCCAGACGTATACGCGAACTTTTATGGTATAGTCTGCCCACGGTAAAGCAAGCGCTTGTGAAACCAACGATTAAAAAAATTACTACTGTATGTCTGCATGTAGGAAATAACACACGGTGCATATTAGATACAAAAGTATTTAACAAGTAAGGGCTGTTAACGATAAAGTGAGCACTTTTGAAATCAACCTCAGAAAAGGGTCATTGCTCCTACCTGCATATATTTTAATGGGCGCGCCGAGTGACATTCGCCCAGTAAAGTTGGTAACGATGGATGGGAAGTAGTCCCATATTTTAACGTCGAATAAAAAGTGGTGGGTAACCATTTGAGATAGCTTAAGTTATTTATTTCGCTTTCTATTATTTTTAATGCATCGAAGTGTAAAAAAGAGCAGGTTTGAAATATATATATACTTTGCTAATAATTACGCAGTTTTACTTGACCAACGTATGAATAAAGTTATGAAGCCCATGCCAATGTTAATTTTACATAAGGCGAAAGAATATACAACGTGCATACAAGCAGATCGTAAGCAGGGTTTTCAAAAGTGCTCATTTCCAATGTCATTTTCATTAATCTGGAGAGTAATAAAACTATAGCACCAATTTTTACTGTAGACTTTGTATGCAACAAAGAATTGTGGTCATCTTTTAAGTTATAAAGTTAAAAACAATGTTTAGCTGAAACCATTTTCGTAATAAAATGGAGCAGTGCTGAAATTCGTAAGCTCAACAGGGTTCTCTAATAATTTTCAATTTCAGCCACGACTACCTATTCGATAACCATAATTCTCGTGAATTTCCTTTGGTTAATCAGTACACGAAAAATAAACTACTTGCAGTAACTGCGCAAATTTCCATTATGATGTGCCAGTAAGAAAATATTGCCTCGTTAAAAAAAATGTATTCAATACTATCGCCTAGAAACGAGATATAAATAATAATTTTCTGAGTTTAAGTCATTCCATACTGTGATTTATATTTTACCTAACCTTGAAACAACCTTAACGCCTTATACGCTGATTCTAAAATTTTAATACAAACGAACTAAACAAGTAATACTTAAAATAATTTTTAAGTTTAACAAAATTTAGATATTTTTTTAAACATTGGGCTTGAACTCTCCGTCTCTCTCCGTTTGTAGTTGTGTGTTCTTAAATCTGTTCGAAATGCTATTAATGCGTTGCTGCTGTACATTCATCTCATCAGTTGGAGACGTTCCTCGAAAATTTATACTTTTATACCTTAACTCTACTCCGTTTCTTTAACATTTTTGAGAAAAGGATTAAGGCTAATTTCTCGAAAACTGGTCATATATTTACTTCAGTTTTAGCCAAAATACTACAGTTTATGAACTCATTAATACGTACCTTTACTGAACCAAATGTATGTGGTTTAAATTTTGGATAGCTAGAGACATTCTTTTGTAAAACGATACGTCGATTATGGACATTGTACATTCTTCCTTTCAAAATAATTTTGCATGATTAAAATTTGTGTACGCTGCTAATATACAGAATATCGAAGTACAGTAGATGAAAATCTAGTGCGGTATTAGTATCTTTGTAAGGAACGCCCAATTTATGTTGAAAGTCAGCTTAATATTGAATTCACTAAAGAGGCAAGAATAAAAAACAATCTAACATATTCGTACATTTAGATGAGTGACTCGCATGTATCAGGTTGCAAATCTCTGATCATATAGCGTTTTGTGTACTGTATGTACATTCTTTAGTTGCAATCATATTAAAAATAATCGAATATATATTGAAGCGTAAATTTCAGCATTATTACCAAATTAAGGATCATGCCAATATCTTATGAAATTATTGTTTTGGTACTGTCATTAGTATTGTGCTTATAATATTTCTTCTTCTGTGATGCACTTTAATGAATAAAAACTTACCTTGCTATTAGAATAAGTTAAAAATTTGCTACAATTTTTTTTAAATCCAAGATTTAGAAGTTTTTTCTTTTGGGACCACCAACGTTCTGATTTTTTTATGACAAAAGTATTCAAAGTGAATGGAAATTATTTTGTCTTAGTCGTAATTTCGAGTTTTTATGATCTGTGAACTGTAAATATGCAAAAAATATATGTTATTATTTAGTGTAACTGTAAAATATTAATAATAACCCTATCTTTAATTATTTAAAATAATAGATATTTAGAGTGCACATAAAATGCAAAGAGTTGACAATTTAATGTACATTTAGATAAGGAAAGAGAAAGAGAATTGTGTAGGGGTTACAACATTTGTAAGCAAACACACCTGTGTATTATATACGATGGTGTGGCTATCGTTTCGTTACGATATTCCAACTAACTTTCCTTCGTGCGGTGTAGGAACAGATTATCGCCAACTTGGTTACAGAAGTTCACAAGTGAGCAAGTTCGAAGGACTTAGCTGTAGCGCGGATTCTATCTTCGGATTTCTCGTATTTCCACTTCCCTCTAGCCCTTTGCTTCTCACAAACCCCCTCGCTTCTTTCCCCAAGATCTCATACTCGAAGGCACTTAACAGGGAGAGAAAACTCCAAACTTTAAAGTATCGTATATCAATTCCACATGAACTTGCCCCTGTAAGTTGGACCCTTGTTCGAGTTTCTGCTAAGAAATTTCTGCGCTGATACTTAGCGCCTGTTTCAGCGTGTATGATAACATACGTTTTCATTCTTCATTTCTACTCTCCCTACACAAATTATTAATGTAGAGCTTCGATCTCACTAATCCTATGAATAGGGGTAGTGAAATTTCGCGAGAAGATTTCAAAACAAGCTATAATTCAATAAACTGTAGGGTCATTTACTTATCTTTAAAGCTACGAGTATTTCGGGAATTCATTCGGAGGTGAGGTAGACTCCAAACACTTGATATTTTCTCCTACTGTTGTGATTGGACGACAGTTCTTCAGACACACCCCGTTTAACTGTGAGCCAGTAATAAGCAGGAAGCAGTAGTGTGAGTGAGCGTTTAACAGTGCTATACAGAGGCCTCACTCGATCACAGCAACCAATAAGCAAACTATATTGTTTCGAGTGTATAGATGGCTGTCCAGTCTAGCTTGCTGCCATCTCAATCCGCGAAATACTCGGCTTTCTACTTATCTTGATTGACTGAATTACTTCTTGACACGTGTTAACTGTCTGTACATGAATCACGTAAGAGCCGTGCCTATGTTGCCGAGCTCTTAGTGGACTAGTCAAATATGAAAACGCCTTCTCAGTTAATGGCAATAGGGAAACTGATGTTGGGTGCTTATATCATTGAAGTCTACCGTGTACTCATAAGTTTTTTCGTGAAATATCACTAGCTCTATCTATGAAATATACGGATTATTTTTGCTACTAGAATATAATAAAATGGTATGGACCTTTCATATACAGTTATTTCATATTTCTTTTTGTAATATCATGAACCAAAATTTAACATTGCAGAAACTAGAAAATCGGATTATGAAATGTCCATTCTCATATGCAAGAAAAATATAGAAAACGATTAACTGACTAAAAAAACAGTGGTTTTAATGGCCTAATTTGTAAACTAATGAAGGCAGTGCGCTCTGAACACAGTGCTTCCTTTGGTCACATCTGCAATACTGATCTTTTCTCATTCATGTATTTCTTATCAGAATCACGGTCGCGGTAATGTAGTGGTTAGACTACTCGCCTCCCACCTAGGTGAACCGGGGTCGATTCTCGGCGGGGTCGTTCCCGGATTTTCGCAATGAACTCTGTGTTGTGGTGGAGAAAATTATACCGTCAATGAAATATTTAATTGAATATATATTTGTCTGAATACACATTTGATGGCCTTCGCTTGAAAATACAGTTCGAGAGATCGTAATATTTGTGACTATTCTGAAAGTGACTTTGTTGTTTAGCGTATTTATTGATATTTAATGTCGGTATAAATGAGTAATAAAACAAGTTCAACATGATACTATAGTATAAAGCTGTAAAATTTGAAATACATATTTACGTGTGTTGTTTAGTATTTTATTTTTATATATTTAAAAACATACTTATTTGGTGAGTAGTCACGTTTGTTGAGGTTGATAGTACGTAGCGCTTGGCTAGCTAAGATCCAATGTGTATCGGGATTTCAATTTTTTTTTTTTTTTTCGCTAGTAACCGAATCTGTTAAATATACGTAGTCACAAACATTTAGTTGCACCGAACAAATCTAACAGTATGTGTCAACCAACCAAGAGCAACTAAATAATTTGAGTTCAACAACAAAATATTTAATTGCTCGTGTACTAACAATTAGTTTGTTTGCGCCAGAGATCTTTCTTTGATTCAAGCGGAATAAAGTGAAGAGAACTGGGCGACTCTAAACGTTGAGGTCTTTAGAGCCGATAAAACTGAAAGGAGGTGAGTATGGAGCAGCATCGGAATGCAAGGGTGGGGGAAACGGGAGATCCTTGAGAAAACTCGCCGACCAGCGGCATCGTCCGACATGATTCCCTCGTGCAAAAATCTGAGCTCGCTGGGAATCGCACTACTGGTGAGAGGAGAGTGATCTGTACACGGCGCCACCGCGGTCCCTTACTTCGTTTCAACGAAACCTTTATCTTAGTGTAACATGCAAGGAAAAGAGGACCGAATGTGGTGCTACTTGGTCCTGATATGAAACTGGGGAAATGGAGGCTTGAGTACACGACCGAGAAAGGTGGCGCCGCACTCACGTTTCGGGTGGACCCGGGTTCGAATCCCGGCCCGACAATCCTGATTTAGGTTTCCCCACGTTTCCCGAAACCTCTCCAGGCGAATTCTGGATTCCCTGTTCCTGCTTCCTGGTTAACTTGTTCTGCCTCTGATGACTTCGTTACTGATGACACGTTAGGATCTGCCTGTCTACCACTTCCGATACGCGAAGGACTGCGGAGTCTACCTTGCTGCCAAATAAATCCGCAAAATTTCTGAGTCTCTAGTCATTACTGTCTATTAATGGTTAATTGAGCACTTTGAAATCAAACTTTGATAAATGCAACTGTCATTAAAGCATGTTCTCGGCGAAGTGAGCCGTTTTGAAATCAACCTTAGAAAAAAGTCACTGGCCCTGCCTGCATATATTTTAAAGGATGGACTGAGTGACATGCGCCCAGTAAAGTTGCTAACGATTGATAGAAAGTAGTTCCTTATCTTAAAGTCGGAAATAAAGCGTTAGGTAAGCAACTGTGATAGCTTAAATTATTTATTTCCCTTTCTGCTTTTTAAATGAATAGAAGTGTAAAAATGTGAAGATTTTTAAAATATTTACTTTCCTAATAATTGTACAGTTTCACTTGACCGAGGCATGAATAAAGTGCTGAAGGCCGTGCTAATGTTAATGTTATATAAGGCAAAGAAGACATAACGAGCATACAAGTGGATCTTAATCAGGACTTTCAAAAGTGCTCATTTTACAGTGAACAACCTATAGTTGTGTGTGTGTGTTGTGTAGGAGTTAGCAGTGATGAATAGTGTGTTCAGGAGCAGGCGGAATGCGGAATTTAGCGCGGCGACTGTGGCGTCGTGCAAAACATACTGTTGCGCGCCCCTGTGCTTGTAAGAAGTCAGTGGTGATGGATAGTGTTTCGGTGTGCAGGCGGGAGGCGGGATGTAGCGGTCCGGCGGCGGCGGCGTCATGCGGACAGTGGTTCTGTGCGCGCTGGTGCTGTGGGGCGGCGCCTTGGGCTCCCCCAGTGCGGCGGCGTGCTCCGCCACCACAAGGGCAGCCTGAGCACCCCGCACTTCCCTGGGCCCTTCCCCGTGCCCATCCGCTGCCGCTGGCTCATAGAGAACGTCCGCCCCGACACCCTGCTCGTCGTCAGACTCACACAGGTTAGTCAGCCTATATCTCACTGCGTACTACAACTAGGGATGGGAACATTTCGCGAGTTCATTTCAGGACAAGCTAGACGTCAAACATGTGCACGCTGGAGTTGACTTTGCAGTTGGTTCGCAGTTTATCACGTCCTGGACGACTCTGAGCAAACAGCAGACTTGCAGGGAAACAAGTAGCGAATTCCATACTGCCAGGTGCGGAGTAACACAGGCCACTATCTGGGATAACAACCAATGGACAAAACAACTGAGGCTCGAGTGTACCCAGTAACGTGGAGTTTAGCTTATAGGTCATTGAACTCGCGAAATTTTCCTATTCCTAAACAAAACCTCATCACTAGAGACACGGAAATTTTGCGGATTCATCTGAGGACAAGTTAAACTGCATCCACGTATAAATATGTGCTTGTGCTTCCATTGGACTATAGGTTGTTGCAGCGACTTTCAACCAATAACGAACCTGCAAGGCAAATAAGAACCGAATCGTATGTTACCTGGTCAGGCGTTAAAGTGGAGCAACAGCCAATGAACTAACAACTGATACTCGAATGCGTAAAGGATTGTGGAGGCTAACTTGTTGCGGAATGAATCCGCAAAATTTCCGGATCCCTGCTCATCGCTTAAGGGTGCTATTTTAAAAAATAGCTTGAGATTAAGATATTGTAGCATTATTTTATTTGTAACACAGTTTATGAGATTTGTAAAAACAAAATTTCACATTATATACTCGACCCGGCGTTGTATTTTCATTGACTGCTGCCCAGTTGTCAAGTCACTCCCTTTAGAAGTTAACTGCACGTGATTGGGGCACACGATTGTGAACTGTTCATTTATTGGCGCGGATTTACCCAGGGCGTGTCAAATAGTTTTTTTATGTTTAACATGTCCTCAAATAATAAAGCGAACTTTGCAGGTCTCTAGACGTGATATGTGAGTCACATCAGTTAAATTTTCTGTAAATGTTTATTTTATTTGTACATTCCAAAAACAATAAAATTGTAATTCTGACTCGCCAATACGCAGAAAATATAATGTTCAAAATGAATTTTACTGAAGGAAAGGTGCTTTTAATTCCTACCAAACCTCTAACACACGTTATGCGCCAGCTAGGTAGATTATTAACGGTGTTCAAGCGTTCAAAATTATTTTCTACATTTTTAGCTCGGTACAGACCATTTTTTCAACATAAAATAATAATCAGGGGAAAATTTAAAAATTATTCAAAATTTATTTAATAAATCTTTTAAATTAATTTAACTTATAAATTTTACATTAATAATTTTTATTGCATATTTTATGATTGAATAATATTAATACATTCGGCTATAGCTAAATATTGTCTATTGCGTCAGGAAGCAATGATAATATTTTCTTATTAATATTGCGTTCTGTAATATAGTGCTTGTTATTAAGATCTACACGTTCAAGTGCAAGTTCCTGTTCAACTCAGGCAGCACGACAACCGCATGAAAAAGCAAGTTTTATTTTCAACGACAAATAAATTTTCAGAATATTTTTGCTCGAGCTACACTCGAACATAGTCCTTAAAGTGTTAAGGGGCCACGGTGGTTGAGCGGTTAGTCTGCTCGCCTCCCACCAGGTCACCCCGGCCAGGTCACTCCTGGATTTTCGCATGTGGGAATCGTGCCGGACGATGCCGTTGGTCGGCGGGGTTTACTCGGGGATCTCCCGTTTCCCCTCGCAGCCTTTAATTCTGGCGCTGCTCCATACTCACCTTAATCACCGTCATCGGCTGTCAAGACCTCGCTGTTAAGAGCCTCCAAAATCTCTCCAGTACCGCGCGAAAGTTAGTGAGTGAAAAGTGAAGAGATTTGGATGGCTCTTAACATCGAGGTCATCGAGGGTTATTGATACCAGTATGGAGAAAACCAGCCAACCAACGGCGTCGCCCACATGCGGAGTGACCTGGCCGGGTACTGGAATTCGGATCGCCTTGGTGGGAGGCGAGCAGGCTAACCGCTCGGCCACCGTGGCCCCATCTCAATGTTGGAACTGCGCTCCAGGTGTTCGTGACGGCCGGGCTGGAGTTGACGGAGTTCGTGCACTACGAACCCGGGTCGCCGCAGTTCCAGCTGGGCGGGCGCCTCTTGCACGCAGTGTCCGCCGACGACGGCGAAGGCAACAACGGCACAGGAGGCGTCGTGACGACGGAGCGGCCCTACCTCGTCGTCGACTTCCGGCTCGCCACCCTCGAGGGCAACCATGTGAGGGCGCTGCCTGGGCTCCTCGACGTTTACGGCTTCAACATCACGTACGAGTCGGCTCGCGACCCTCACCTCGTCACAGCCTGCAGCGTCGCAGACTGCTCCTACTCCGGGCATTGCTACGCCAGCGCTGACTACAGGTACGACCTTCCAGCCCACACTGCAACAAATTATTCGCAAATTTACCATGTCAGTGTATACATATATAGCATTTTTAAAAAACCACTATCAGCTTTAGCAGTTATTCCTTAAAGACTAAAACGGTACAGAAGAAACCACATAATATAACTCTCTTCTATATCAAGGATATTAACTGTCCAAGACCTCTCATATTTATTGACATCCTTAGTAAAATACACTGGATTATGATAAACCTTCCTCGAGTAATAACCAGAAGAACGAATTCGCCTCTGGTTCATGTCAGGATGAAATCTGCAAAAACACATAATCAACAGGACTTCTTATACTCCAAAACGCTATATCTCAGATTACCTTTCGTGAGTGGATTATTTTAACTGGTTGCAGGTGTCTGCCCGCGAATCACTCACACTCACTGTCGGAGTTACCAAACTCTGATTGGCCCAGTCAGGAAAGGCACTGTCTCCGGGCATTGACGCCTGCCCAGTAACCAAAGGAAAGCTACAACAGTGCCATTTAACGTTGGAGTCTAGCCTTCTCGTAAATCTTTTCGCGAAAAACAGGTGGCCCTATATATAGCCTGTAGAGCCTCGAGTATTTCGCGGATTGAGCTGGCAGTATGCTAGGCTGGACAGCACTGTATACACTCGAGACATTATCGTTTGCTTATTGGTTTCTGCGATCGAGTGAGGCCTCTGTACAGGACTATTAACAGAGACCCGGAAATTTCGTGGATTCATTGGAGGACAAGCTAGACTTCAAACCCGTGTACATTTGACTTACTATCTAATTGGATCACAGTTTGTAAGCCACGCCCTGGACGAATTTTAACCAGTAATTAACTTGGAGGAGAACGAAGACCGAACCCAATGCCACCTGGTATAGGGTTCAACTGGATCAATAAACAATGAACAACTAACTGAGGCTCGAGTGTAAATATAACTGTGGAGTCTAGCTGGCTGCCAAATGAATCCGCGAAATTTCCGGGTCTGTAACTATTAAACACTCACCCACCCTACTGCTTCCTGCTTATTACTGGCTTATAGTTAAACGGGGCGTGTCTAAACAACTGTCGTCCAATCACAACAGTAGGAGAAAAGAACACGTGTTTGGAGTCTGTCTTGCCTGCGAACGAATCCGTGCAATACTCGTAGCTCTATGTTCACAATTAACAGAGGCAGCGATTTTTCGCGAAAAAAAAAATTCTGAGCACATGGTAGATTTGAATACTTTGAACACAAACAGAAATCTTTATTTTGTCATTGGTCGCCCTCTGAATGAGACGCCGCTTCGGCTTTTAACAGGGCCAATTAGAATTCAACAACTTTTCCATAGAACGAAAGTGATTCGCTTGCTAAGATAACCTGTTAATGTAGCCAATCGATAAAGGTAAACAATAATACAGTGTTTTGAAATATAGCTTGTCTCGAAATATTTCGCTTAATTTCACTACTCCTAACGATAAAATGAGCTCTTTTGAAATGAATATTAGAAAAAAGTCATTGCCCCTGAATGCATATATTTTAATGAGTGCACTGACTGACATTAGCCCAGTAAAGTTGGTAATTATGGATTGAAAATAGTTCCATATATTGACGTTGAATAAAAAGTGTTAAAGTAACCTTTTGTGTTAACTGAAATTATTTCTTTCCTTTTTAAGTTATTTATTCCACCGAAGTGCAAAAATGAGCAGATTTGTATAATATTTACTTTTCTAATAGTTTCACAGGTTTACTTGACCGACGCGTGAATAAAGTGATGAGGCCCATAGCAATGTTAATTTTACACAAGGCTGAAGAATACACAACGAGCATACAAGTAGCTATTAAGCAGGGCTTTCAAAAGTGCTCATTTTACCGTGAACATCCTACAGGGAGTGATTGGTAAAGTGTATTCCTATACATCCATATTGGCGTTACTGCGTTTTCTCAGGAATTAATCAAATGCGTAGGAAAAATTTCAAATTTGTATAATAGCAATGTAACACATTCCTATATTTGCAGCCATATGCATAGTGCTATTTCCATGCAATGTATAGGTTAAAAATTTCCATTTCAGGTTAGGGAGTTTGCCAGAAAAGTTTTTTACAGTGTACCTTAACGTTTTAGTGGCCACAGTGGCTGAGCGGTTAGCCTGCCCCACTCCTACCAAGGTGAACCCGAGTTCGATCCCCGGCCGAGTCACCGGATTTTTGCAAGTGGGAATCTCGCCGGACGATGCCGTTGGTCGGCGGGTTTACTCGGGGATGTCCCGTTTCCCCCGTGCCATTTAATTCCGGTGCCGCTCGATACTCACCTCAATCACCCTAGTCGGCTCTCAAATCTCTTCACTCACTCACTCACATAACCTCTTAACTCTCCCGCCTACTTTGAGCTTTTTCCCTTTTTGAGACGGAGAATCTCGGGAGCGATAAAGGCGATACTGCCACGCGCATCAAGTGCTCCATCGCCGCTAGGCGCCAGACTCTAAACTGGCGAGCAATGTTATCGTCTCACTGCATGTACCTATGAAACATACATCGGAGACACTAATATATTATTGGTGGGAAGGTTCAATGCAGGACCTTTGAGTAGTTTATATATATATATATATATATATATATATATATATATATATATATATATATATATATATCGTGCCGGACGATGCCGCTGGTCGGCAGGTTTTTCTCGGGGATCTCCCGCTTCCCCCGCCCTTGCGTTCCGGCGCTACTCCACACTAACCTCGCTTCACCATCATCGGCTCCCAAGACCTCGATATGTGTTCACTTCACTCACTCACGTCTTGGTAGTGATGCAGGATTTTTACATGAGTGAAACAGCTGTGGTATACAGCAAACTTAGGCCGCACTTGCGAGTACGATCCCCAGATGGCGGATCTGGGGATCATCGCCTGGTAACTTACTTGCCCAGCGGCAGAACAACCCACTTTCAGAGTGTAGCTCAGACAATCAGCGAATGCCAACACCCACATCAAATGATCAGCCACGCTGTAAAAAATAAATAAATTTAAATTTACACATACAAATGTTTAGAAAATTTATACTTTTATGTTATTTGTAAAAACGACCACAGTGCGTGTAATTTCACACTGTAAGATATTATTCGGAAGTTTACCACACAGGTGTATAAACTGTTCACGGTAAAGTGAGCATTTTTGAGGCACTGGTTACTTTTTCCTTCCAGCCATATTTTATCATTTAACTACCTTTTTTAAAAAAATGAATATTGTCTTGCAAGTAATAAACAATGTGTGTAGATTCCACCGCACTCGGAAGTGAACGTCCGAGACTAAAACAAAATATATTTATTGACTATTATTCCAAACGAGAGGGCTTTCAAAAGGGCTCACTTGTACGTGAATAACTTATAGTGAGAAAGCGCGTACGGCGAAGTTTTCCCATACATTTATGGGAACGTTCCTACAGCTCCTCTGGGAAGAGTCAAATGAGTAGGGAAGTTTCCAATTTTGTATAGTAACATTCCTGTATTCGTAACCTTGTTTGTGGAAAATTTTCCATACGATGTATACGTTAAATCTTCCATTACAGTTTAGGAAGTTTATAGGCTGTTCACGGTTGCTTCCAACTTTATAAAACCCTGCTAATGTTCTACTTCCAGGATATTCCTCCGCCTCATGCAAATAAAGCTCAGCCAAGTCTGGAAAATTACACCGAAGGGACAGCGCACCGCATTCGTGCGCACTCAATGTAATATTATTTCCCATAAGAACTATTTATTACTACGAACTACCAACACATCTATTTTCTCACTAGTTTTATGCATATTATGTGTAAATAAAATAGTAAAATTTTTACATAGAATATAAGTAAACGTACGATTTAGATTAAAATTAAATACGGCACTTTAATGTCAATTAACTCATGTATAAAACGCTTGTAATACGTGAGGTATTTACGAAACAGCCAAACATATATTATACACAGGATGATTTTTCAAAGGTTTGATTTAAAAAATGTGAAGAAATCGCGAATAGACCTTATCAGAATATTTTTTACAGTGTACACAATTTTTTTTTAGAAACCAGAGAGCACTTTTAGTCACAAAAATGTATGGATTTGTAGCTTAACAAAGACAATGTTGGTGTTGATATTCTTATTTTGAAGTATGTGTAAAGCACATCCATCCCTTGCACTATAATCTTAGATTGTATATTTCTACTGCCACGTGGTTGTTAATGTCAGTGTAGTTGTACATCTTCCAGTTGTAATTCTATAGTGACCATGCATGTGTAAACTTGCATTACATTCTGGAGTAACTATAAGTGTATATTTACACAAAAATATTTTCAGTATTTTTTACTTTTTTTTTTTTTTTGTGTAACTCACAAAAACGAATACATTATTTGTAATTTTTCCACATTTTACTAGAAAATAAAAAATAGCTAGGTTTATTTGTTTGCTACACGCCAGCTAGTTGTGTTGAGAACTACTTCGAACTCCATTTGTGTGTTTAAATAAGAAACTTAACTGCCGCTGACGGTATATGCCAGCTGCTCGCATTTAACTACTTATTTTATATCTGAAGTCAGTTGTTACTCACATTTTGGAGATATAGTTTATATAACTCTCTTTAGCTAACAAGCTACAGAAAGTATTCAATAACGTGAAAATGGTTAAACTACGTTTACAAAGTATGTGAATTAACATAACACAGTTGTAAAATAACCGGTACTGACGTTATAGTTTCTTGGCGAAACAGTGAGAATGTACCACAGAGATTGCATATTTACAGTCACAGTGAATCTGTGACATTATTTATGTGTCAATGATAAAAGGACACAAACATTCCGATGAAATTACAACTGCGACGTCTGTGTAAATTAACTTGCCGTGGAGAAGAATCACACAAATGTTAAAGTTTATTTTCTGTACCGAAGTAAGTTTACACCATTCTGTGTAAAATTAGAAGATAGTTCTCTGTTCACATTAGTTTACTAATAATTTTACTTGGACGCATATTAAATAATATCGGTAATTGCAGGTGTAAAAATATACCCATTTTGGTGGAGACATTGCTGCCACATACATTTGCGAAAAATTACTCGAAATAATTTTACAGTGCACGCCATTTCATTTATGCGTACTTCACTACGCTGTGGTTGTAAAATTACGCAGTAACTAAGTATTGCGGTATATGTTCTATGCTTGCCACCGGTAGTGAAAGTCTGATTGATGTTCTAGTTGGGGATCGTAAAGCATGTAGTATGATATTTGTGCGTACTTCACTACGCTGTGGTTGTAAAATTACGCAGTAACTAAGTATTGCGGTATATGTTCTATGCTTGCCACCGGTAGTGAAAGTCTGATTGGTGTTCTAGTTGGGGATCGTAAAGCATGTAGTATGATATTTGTGGTTGATTTCGAGTGTCTATTTTATTTATAATTTTCGCCAAGTTCTTTATTTGGTCTGTAAGAGGAGTCCAGTTGATGTCCTGGAAAGAGCGTTGTAGTTAGCAGTTTGATCTTTTTGCCTATCAGTTACAATCTTACTTGGATTCTGTGCTAAAAAATGGGGTTTGTTTATGAGATTTTACTATCTCCGTTTGAGGCAGTTTGCTTCTACATATAAATTTTCTCATGCCATTAAATTTAATTTTTTCACTAATTAGTGGTTTGAATAAAATATCCATTACATCAATGGTTTCTAAGTGATTTATATTTCTGAACTATTTTCCGTAATCGTGGACATACAGATATGTTTATTTTGGTGAGTCTGTGATTAAAAATTATGCTTAGCTCCTGAAATACAGTTTGTCATGTGGCGTTTAGGGGCTGGACTTTGTAACAAAATCTTCGTAATTTTTTTTTTACATAGTTCATTTGAGTATATGTACTTCACATACAATCTTTATATATATATATATATATATATATATATATATATATATATATATATATATATTATAAGTAATCATATTTTAAAATTACTTTCTGGTTTCTCTTGGACATTTTTAATTGCACTGGTTCTTCAATGACAATCTTCAACTGCTCCTTTCCCATCGTGGTATTATGCCATTGTTTTTCTTGATTTTGGCTTATATTTCTATAATAATGCACTAAGTTACTGTGAAAATATTGCGCACAATTTTCTAGAATTTTATGTAACCATTCTCATTGTTTTGTCTGTCTGTTGTTTACTCATTACATTTCTTGCCATAACAGACTAGATTCTTCCTAAAGATTGATTGGTATATTGCCCACATATTTGTTTACAACAGCCAACACTGGCTCATATTTCATTTTATTTCGTTTTTGCCCAAATATTCACTTCATATGGTCGGTTATCTGTGACATACTACAAAGTTTTATATAAGTGTAAGTTCAAGTTATTGGTTAAAATAATCGATTACCTCCATAAAAAGATTCATTCAAAATTAATCTGCTAGTTATAAGCTAAATCTAACACTTATTTTCATAAAAGAAGTAATTAAATGTAATGATGTAGATGTCCACAAAATATAAGAGCTATACTTTTGTTAAAACATTAAGACATGTAAAGACTTTTTCAACATGGCTGCTTAATTTACTGGGAACATCCAAGTTAGTGAGTCAATTTGCATATAAGTAGAGATCTGCAAAATTCGCGTTATTATTTGGGGAAACATTAAACTTCAAACACATGAACCTTTACAATACGTTTGTCAATGGACCATACTTCAGCTGACACGCTCTACGTAACTCGACGCCAATAATTAAACACTTAACAATCGTGTGCCCCAATCACGTGCAGTTCAATTAGAAAGGGAGTGACGTCACATCTATTCAGTATCCAATGGAGAAACGACGCTGCTCGACGGTATACAGTACTGTGAAGTTTAGCGTGATGCTAAATAATAACGCAAATTTTGCAGTTCTCTACATATAAGTAGTTGTAGTAAGGGAATTTTGTTTTTTAGCACAGTAAAAAAAAATCTGGCAAACTTCCTAAACTGTAATGGAAAATTTTTAACCTATACAGTGTATGGAAATAATACTACATATCAGTCTGAAAATATGAGAATGTTTATAGTTGGTACTAGACAAAGTTGGGGGCTTCCCTATGCATTTGACTCTTTCCTGAGTAACTGTAGGAACGTGACCACGCATTATTGGAAAATAATTTATCGTCCATGCTTTGTCACTGTACACACTGATATGGTAAATTTACAAA
Source organism: Dryococelus australis (assembly GCA_029891345.1). Classification (NCBI taxonomy): domain Eukaryota; kingdom Metazoa; phylum Arthropoda; class Insecta; order Phasmatodea; family Phasmatidae; genus Dryococelus; species Dryococelus australis. The sequence continues at coordinate 61,058,047 of CM056995.1, forward strand.
TAATTTCGTAGAGTGAAGGTTCATTTTAAAAGTGCTTAGTTACTCACGCATCTGCTGTAAAAATGATAACGAAAGGACACGCGGCGAGAGAGAAAAGATTAAACTATTGAATTGTTCCACAAGTGTGCAGTTCGGTGTGAGAAGTACGTCCTACAGGGCCATACCACGCGCGATTATATCGAGTAATTATCCGTAACAGCTGAGCATTGGCTCGATATGTAAGTGGCGCCAAGTGCGCCCGCATTCAGGTTGGCCGCGCAGGTGTGTTTAGCCAAGCTGTATACGTAACAATGCGATATTAGCGTGAACACGAGGGTAAATAGAGCTGCTCAATTGCATGCGTGTAGGTGAGAGTGGTCAGTAAAGTAATTGGCAAAGGGGTGTCGGAGTCATGTATAGCGCGGGGGAGAGTTTAAGATCGACGTTCGAATGGCCGCATGACGAACGGTTGCCCGACGAACGCATACACTGTTTAATGGCGAGGGTTACTAAACAACGTTTGTTGGGCTCGTTTATAGTTTCTCTCCACACGCAGTGGGGTGAATGCGAAAAGCATCTTAGATAAAGAAAAATAACGTGTAAAAATGTATAGCACAGTATTATATATATATATATATATATATATATATATATATATATATATATATATATATATATATATATATATGAATATTGCAGATGGGTTCTATATGTTATGGAATTACTCTCTATATCTTTACTTTTGGATGATAAAAAACAGTTTTAATGACTTTTAAATATTTATATGCATAGCATGGATAATGGTTCTGTCGTACCGACACTTTTAATGTTCAGTTTTATAGTTTCCATACTTGTAAAACTCTTAAACATCGCACGTCAGTTCCACATAGAAGCAGTCTCGGTACCCGCAATATTTTTTAGCTAGCCAAAAACTGAAAATTAATTTTCCATGACAAGTGAATAGATTTTTATTCCGCCCAGCTCCAACTGTAGGAAACATTTTCTCCTGGTAGGTGGTGGCACAGAACATCTCCTTTTAAAGGCATGCATGGGAAGGTTTGTTTTGAAAGCACTTATTCCTTTAAAAATTCAAGAAAAAATTAAATAATGTAATTGAGTGATTCTCCCTGAGAGGCAAAATTCCAATCACAGCCGGGCGGCTGTAGAAATAGTGTTAAAAATTGGAAGGTTCAGCGCACTTGCTGAAAGAAATTCAATTCCTTTCTCGAGAACGTGAAGGTCCGTAATCGATGTTTCGCCAGTCGAGGGTTTGTCTATCTCGCCGAAGAGGCGGCGCGGTAGCAGAGTAAGTCTCTTCTTTTCAGGTTAGCTAATGCATTGCAGATGCGGCGCGATAATTGAGTGTTGTTGACACTTAATACGTATGGGTGCACTGAGAAAAGAATATGGCTGTAGGAACAAAATTTCTGCACCCACGACCCATCTAAACTGTTAGTATCAAAACAGCAATTAAGTGGAGTTTTAGGACAGTCGAAATATCGTTTACGGGGATTAGTAACAGTAACATAATTATCTGTTGTACCTCTGTCTGTGAGTGTACCTGTAACTATACATGAAGTTCCCAAAACGGGACCACGGTGGCTGAGCGATTAGCACGCTCGCCTCACACCAAAGCGAACCGGGTTCAATATCGGCCGGGTCACCGAATTTTCGCATGCGGGGATCGTGCCGTACGATGCCGCTGGTCGGCGGATTTTCTCGGGGATCTCCCGTTTCCCCCACTCTTGCATTCCAGCCCTGCACCATACTCGCCTCAATTTGCCCTTATCGGCTCTCAAGACTGTAGTGTTAAGAGTCATCCAATTATCTCCACTCCAGTCCGCTCCTAATGATCGTTACGAGTAAGAAGGTCATGCAACAATGCCATAAAATTAACGCCAATTCTTACTTCATCAATGAGATATCCAAAAATACTTCATATTTGTGATGGAGGAAGAGGGGCGTGAAAAGCTGTTCTTTGTAGTAGGAAATAAAGAGTTCTAGCGCAAGAGCGGGAATGTGGGTTCCGATACAGGTCTGCCATTTTCAACTCTCGTGATCGGTGGGAGAGGTGCTTGATTTTTTTTTTTACTTTCATTGACCTCAAACTCAGCCGCCTCTTAAATTATTCCTCCATTCGCTAGTTTTTCGAAATATATCCTCGTACGTGTGTGACAGACAGTTTACTTGGACGGCCGCCATATTGAAACCCCTCATTATTTGTGCCAGTCCCTTGCCTTGGATACGTCGGCATAGATGTATGTCATTGACTAGTTAACTTCAGATTTAGTGGCCTTGAATTTAACTTTTAACTTGAAAACAATAAACGTGAAGAATCGGTAAAATACCATCAGACGGCCGCCACGTTTCAGTTTTTGCAATATTACAACACCGTCATTATTTCAGGTATGTCAGCTAACTTGTACACCATCAGTTTGCAATCTTTACCGTGACCTCGTGAAATTCCAAAACCGACAAAAATCTGGAAGATTTACAAAAAGAAAGTACTTGGTAATGTTGTTCAGACCACCAGTTGAAGCCTACGTACGATACTGTGTATGGTTCATCATTTTCCCCAGATGGCTGTCATATTGAACTTCTGTAATAGTATAGCTGTATCAGTCTTGTTGCTGAACAACTATCATGAACTTTAAAATTTGCATTTAATTAATAATGTTAATAAAACTTCACTTTTGCACATCGATACCTCGCGGCAAGTTGAGGTACCACATGGAAATTGATTCCTCCATAAACGAAATTAAATCGCGACGATGGAATACACAGACTGTTCACACATATACAACTGCATAAAAGTCAGTTATTGCGGAAGACAAGCTTATTTGAAGTTTGTTTGAGTGCTCAAAGATGAGTTGTAGAAAGGTTTTTGAGGCATGAAAATTGATAAGGACTAGAGTTTCTGGGTCACTGTCAGATACTTTGTTGTAAATAAATGGCCAATAGTATGTGAATGGAAAATTGTGGCGCTAATGGTTAGTAGATTGTTGGTATATGTGTCTGGCTGAGCTCAAGGTCAAGCTCACATGTCTCTAATATGGCTGGCTATCACTGCGAGAATTCAACTTAGCCGACTTACAATCACTCCTGCATTCCCATTCCTGAAACAGAACCTTATATTTATGTCAACTGTTTTGAATATGGATATTTACATTAGTGGTTTAGTGCAATCACTTTGTTTGCAAGCTAAAAAATATAAATATCAGAGAGTTAATATCTTTAGTCTTGATTAACAAGGATATTTGTGGTAGCTTAAAACATTTATTTTGTTTTCTGTTTTTTTTTTTTTAGTGCATCGAAGTGTAAAAAAGAGCATGTTTGTAAAATCTTTACTTTTGTGATAATTTCACGGTTTCACTTGACCGACAAATCAATGTTAATTTTACGTAAAATGGAAGAATATGCAACATGCACAAAAGTAGAGTTTAAACAGGGCTTTCATGAGTGCTCCTTTTACCGTGGACAGCCTATAATTCGTTATTACTTCTACAGTGCGCGTACTACGTGAAATGGCAGTTGTTCCTTTCACTTGCTCAAATGCACCAGTGAACACCTTAAGGAACTATGCTTCCAGGGGACAACTTCTGCACCAACTGCATGAATACTTCATGCGTTGATGTTATAGTGCAATTTTTTTTTTTTTTTTGACTGAACATGCCAAATTTGAGATAGGGAACTGAAAGAATTTCGCTTATGGTCTTTATCTAGAAGACTCGGGTATTCTGAGCAGATACGCCTATTTACTTGAAGTAAGCTCAGGGTGTGTGAAATTTATTCTCGTGCGGATCCATCTTAGTATCCGAAACAAGCGCACGTAGGCTATAGGTTGTTCACGGTAAAATTAACACTTTTGAAAGCCCTGCTTAAAACCTACTTGTATACCTGTTATGTATTCCTCCGCATTATATGTAAAATCAACATTGTCATTTGCCTCATCACTTCTTCATGCGTCGGTCAAATGAAATTGCGAAATTATTAAGAAAGTGAGTACTTTACACATCTGCTCGTTTTTAGACTTCGATGCATTATAAAAGCAGAAAACGAAAGAAACAATTTTTTAAGTTTTCAGAAATGGTTACCTTAACACTTTTTAGTCGACGTTAAGATATGGAGATACTTCCCATCCATCGTCGCCAACTCTACTGTGCGAATGTCACTCAGTGCGCCCATTAGAACACATGCATTCAGGGGCAGTGACTTTTTTCTAAGGTTCATTTCTGACGTTCACGCTTTATATAGTGAACAGCCTTAAACAGTTCGTCTCCAAAGCATTCGTGCAAGCAGTGGGTAACTAACGACGTGTAGCGTGGTTTGAAAGGCATTGCACTGATCTAGTGGACGGAACACGACACGCTGTCGGTCCCCGCTCTCTTGCTGACTGGATGGGTCAAGGAATTTTTCCTCCAGGCGAGTGCATGGTACATCCCTGGTCGGCTATGGCATTACTACGGCTGTCGCGTGTCGACAGCCTGTAATTAAGCTGAAAGCTCACTCCCCAAATTACCTGAAATGTGGTGACGCGGTCACGGAGAGGATTTTTAGCATCAGAATCAAGCCCGTAGGTAAAGTGACTCTCACATTGCCTCGGGGCACGCTAACCGGGTAATTAATTTAATTAATTGCTGGCAGGACGCCGTCAGATATCAAATTCGAGTTAATTGATAATCAGGCGCATTTTGCGGTGCTCAACCAGATAAGAACCTCCACTACGGTAACACGATATAAAAACCAATCTCTATTAGGCGGAGGGTCATTGAAAAAAAAACCATATGGTTTTTTTTTTTCAAGGTATCACTTTATCCAGACCACCTTTTACTATAGGCTGTTCACAGTAAAATGAGCACTTTTGAAAGCCCTGCTTAAGATCTACTTGTTTGCACGCTGTGTACTCCTCAACCTTATGTAAAATTAACATTACCACGGGCCTCGTCACTTTATTCAAGCGTAGGTCAAGTGAAAATGCGAGATTATTACAAAAGTAAACATTTTACAAATCTGCTCATGTTTACGCTTCGATGTAAAAAGTAAACAGAAAATGAAAGAAATAATTTAAGTTATTACAAATGGTTACTTAACACTTTTTATTCGACTTTAAGATATGGAACTACTTTCCATTAATCTTTACCGACTTTACTGGACGCATGTCACTCAGTACGCCCATTAAAATATATACAGGCAGGGACAGTGGCATTTTCCTAAGGTAGATTTCACAAGTGCTCCCTTTATTAGGAACAACCTTTAACAACTCTAAATACATTCCTTCGCAAAGCCGCTTAATGAAACTATTACAACGATACTCATATTTCCATTCTTCAAGCACTATTATATAGTAAAGCCTATCATCCAAGGTTTTAAACGCGAATTTTCCCGTGCTCTACACAGTATGCTATTAAAACAAGTGGTCTTGGCCACACTAGAAAAGCCCCACAAGTATAACTGATTTTTCTTGTGAAGGTGTCCTGTCCGCAACTAATCATAATGCCACTCGACAACATCATCATACAAAATGTATAGAATTGATGGGCGTAATCGGATAACTATTTCTAAGAAATTTTCTCACCCCACTATCACAGTTCCATAAAAATGCATGCCAAGTTTTGGGCCTGAGCACATAATCGCTTTTAAAACTTTAAATGTTGTCTGCACAGCTAGTGATGGTCAAGCAGTTTTGCATACCACACCCTTGTGCAGTGTTGTTTAGCAAATAGGCTAGTTCGTATGGAAGAAGGATATAAAATATATGTATTCTGTCGGACGAATAATTTTAAACATTTGATAGTTAGTCAAATGGTGTTTGTTGGCTAAATCCAGAAATCCTGTCGCTAAATCCTGTGATAGTTGTGGACAGCGACTCGCCCAGTAATGTTGTCTTCCGTGCTGAGAGAAGGATTGTCAAGCGACCGGGCAGCGTCCTCACGCAGGGCTTTCAAAATTGCTCAGTTTACCGTGAACAACGCATATCGAGAAATCCATCCTAGCATTATCATGGAGGGATTACGGGAAATCGTGGGAAACAGAAACACTGACGGGGAATTCAACATCCGTCCTTCCGAATGCGAGTCTAGTGTGTTACCGTTGTACCTCAACTATGCCGTATATGAAAATAAAATAAAAACAGGCACGAGTTGCACGTGGAAACTTACGTTTAGGTCATTGGGTCGTGAACGTTGAAAATGGCCACAGCTCAGAATAATTTCATGTCCTAATGGCACGATCAGTGAAGAGAATGTATGCTTCTTGGAGCTGAGTTGAGTTGAGATATTTGGGCGGCTCTCAGCAAGGAGGTTTTGAAAGTCGATTAGAATGAAAAGAAGTAAAAGTGGAATGTAAGGGTTGGCAAAACGCGATATACCCGAGAAAACCATCGTCCGGCACGATTCCTACTTGCTAAAATGCGGAGTGACCTGGCCAGGGATTGAGTCTGGTTCGCCTTGGTGGGAAGCGAGCAGGCTAACCGCTCAACCACGGCAGCACCCCTGTTTTTTAGACCCCAGACACTGTGTATGGAGGTTGAAAGCTCAGTTCAAGAACGTTCAAAATACAGTCTTGGAGACTTGTGAAGTGCATGCGCACTACCATAACGTCCATTACAGAACACGTGTTTTGTGTTATCATAACGTTCATTATAGAAGATGTGTTTTGTGTCATATCATGACGAGACAAAAGGCGAATGAAAGTAATAGCAACATTAAAGTTTGGCCTATTTTTATTAAATATATTGTCTAACAGTATTTATAAACACAACCCCAAAATAAGTCTATGTTTTGAAAAGAATTCGTACAGGTTTTTGTATTAAATCCAACAAATACATATCAAATTATGTTTTTACATCGTGAATCCCATTATAGACAATTCACGACAAACTGAGTGGTTTTGAAATCAAACTATGAAAAAATGACTGCCGCTAATAGTGCGTATTTTAACGGACACATTAACTGGCGTGCTCCCATTTAAGTTGGAAGCGAAATACGAAAAGTAGTCCCACATCTTAACGCCGTATTTAAAGTGTAACTTTTACATTTGCAGCTTCTGGGTTTATTTAAAACTTTTTTATGTCTACTATACACAGATTAGAGTAACAATTGTCATATTGATTACGATCCTACACAAATTTTGATTTTACATAGAGTGGAAGAATAAACAATATGCATACAAGTAGATATAGCAGGGCCTTCAAAAGTGCTCAGTTTAACGTGGAGAGTCTATACATAAAACACTTTTATTTCTACACTAATAAATCTGTAGTGGAAAAATATTGGATATTCCCTGCAGAAGCCAATAACTCAAAACAGAAAATTTTAAAATGTGTGTCATACACGTTAGGCAGTATGAAATCCTTAATAAATGTGATGTGCAATGTTTAATCAATTGTAAATACGATTATATAGCATGCACCAATGGTTTTAATTATATTCGCTCTCAGTAAAATTACTAATACACAATCGCTGCTTTCTCCCGCGCGAGTTAGTCGGAATGAAAGACAGAGCAGTTACATGATAGCGGTGGCAAATCACAGGGGAGGTTTTGAATGACGGATGTGTGATAAACCAAGAACCGCGTATCTGTTACAAAAAAGCGAGTCGACACGATAATCCTTTTTGCGGAACGCGCAGCTGACTTTGGCTGTATTGAGTTTCCACATTAATCTGAAGAATTTTCTAGTGGTTTACTGCCCTAGTTTCTCTCAGCGCTACTCGGGGTGCGTCGAAATTTCCAGGTCAATATCAGCAGAGCATAAATATTGCAACAGGCTTCCGGGCCGGGGGTTGATAAGTGGATGAGTGGCTGGAGTTTCGGCGATAGATGTCGAGCGAGAGAAACGAACGACGAGAGAAGTGACCAGCGGGAGGAAAATCTGTGACTGCGAGCATCGGGGTAGTGAGGAGTGCGACTGGCAGGCTGGATTTTGGTCTAAATGCGTAAGTGAAAGACATAAGTAATGATGGCAGCAAACAGACTGAACGTGTGTTAGTGATGAGTACATGTTAAGACCACGATCCTTCGTTTCTACAGGTTTTGCGAGAATTAATTTTTTTTGTACCCAAACGAGAGCCGATATTCTAAAATCCTCTTACCATTTGGTTACAAATTATTTTTATTATGTAGTCTAATTTTTCCACCACTAAAAAAGTGTATTCTTTTATCCAATTAATTAATTAAATAAAATTAGGTTCATTTAATAATTAGTTAAAAATTATACCTTTTTTGTGTTGAAAAAATTAGACTACATAATAAAAACACTTTGTAACAAAATTGTAGGAGGATTTTAAAATATCGGCTCCCGTTTGGGTACAAAAAATTAATTCTAATTCATTTTTTTTAACACCTCCATCTGTCACGAACTCTCATACGCCTTTCAGGCGTCCTGTAACATTACTTTAAAAAAATTCCTTTATAGCGCTTCGTGTTAAAAAAAAAAAAAAAAGAAAGAAATGAAACTTTGAACTGAAAACGAGAAGTTGTGCTTTCCACCTCTCAGGTGAATTTCATCTCGTCTGGCAAGCGTTCGCTTGATGGTCATGTCGCAGCAGATTGCTTGCCTCGAGTACCTTCTCCCGCCCGGCAATCAGTGTGAAAGGAGAGCTCCGCCAGCTCGCCTTCTGCAGCTATGCGGAGGCGAGGGTGCAGTACCGACTGCAAACTTCGCCCGTGGAACTCGAAACCGGCTCCAACTGAATCCTGCCTTTCCCTCGGTGCAGCTACGTCGAGAACTGTCACCCGTACTTCTGGGTTTCAACGCTGAACTTTCCTCTCTCACTAGTACGAGAGCACTTGCGTCTGACGCACGGCACGTAAAATGAACTGGATATCATACCGCGAAGTTAAACTGGAAACAGAAAGTAACCATTTGTCGCAGATAAACAAGAGAGGAACGAAAAGTTGTCATTACTTAACTTGCTCACTCTTGAGGCTGATACACGATCGTTTTGACACGGAGCTCGTTGCTTTATCTCTGCGATGCCGTTAATGTTCACATGTAAAGGCTGTTCACGATCAAGTGAGCACTTTCGAAATCAACCTTAGAAAAAAGTTACTGCTCCTACCTGCATAGATTTTAACTGGTGCCTTGGGTGATATGCGCCCAGTTAAGGTAGTGACGATGAATGGGAAAGCAGTTCGGTATCTTAACGTTGAATAAAAAGTGCCAGCTAACCATTTATGTTAATTTAGATTATTTCTTTGGCGTTCTGTTTTTTTTAAATGCAAAAAGTGTAAAAATAAGCAGATTTGTCAAATATTTACTTGTCTAAAAATGTAACAGTTTCACTTGAACGACGCAAGAGTAAAATGATTACTCCCATGGCAATGTTAATCTCACATAAGTTGGAAGAATACGCTACGTGCATACAAGTAGATCTTATGCAGGGATTTCAAAAGTGCTCATTTTATCGTGAATAGCCTATACCTATATCGTGCTGCAGGGTATTGATACTGAATTTAAAGTGACGTTGAATTAATGCCATATCGTGGAGGAAATCTAACGCTGTGTGAAGTTCATATAGCATCAGTCAATCGGATTAAATATATTTTTCTCCTTTTTTATTTTTCTCCTAGGATCTTCCGTACGTATTGTATTTTTGCGTTAATGCACGATCGAACATTTTGAAAACTCAGATTTAAAGAACATCTTTTAGATAATTAAGTGTCAGTTTGTATGAAAGGAAAGCTTATTTTGTGGCACATCAAGATGCGAATGTTTGAGCGGAATGTCAATTAAATACGTTCGACACATAGTTAAATATTCTGTTGTAAATTCTGAACTAATAAAAACTTTGGATTACAAAATAATTTTATTTTAAATTTAACAACAGATTTCAAAAACTATTTCTTATGAACGTTATCATAATGTCGGGTTTAATTTCGTAATTTTTTTACTAACTTAGAATGTCTACGAAAGCTAAAAACCAACTACAATTAAATTTTTTCATTTTACACTTATAAATATCATTGCATGCGTGTATAATAATTACAGAATAAAGTTAATATTTTGTTAGGGGCAAGTGTATGTAATAATTTGGGCAAAACACAGTCTTACGAACAAGTACCCAGAATTACTCGATTTGCCACCAGCTTAAAAACGACGTTTTTAAAGAAACAACGCGCCTTGCGGCGATAATTTTCCCCTATGACGAACTCTCCCATAAGGAATCTAGTTCCATCCCCAACCTGGGTAAAACGTACTTTTTATTTGGTCGGCGCTTAACAGCGAAGTATTAAGCGCCGGTGAAGGCGAATTGAGCTCAATATGGAGCGGCGTTGGAATGCAAGGACAAAGTAAACGGGAGGTCGCCGAGAAAATCCGCCAGGCCAAAGGCATCGTAACCGCGTTTTCAACATGCGAAAATCCGGGCGAGTCCGCCGGGGATCCAATCTGGTTCACCTAGGTGGGAGTCAAAGTATAGTCTATTCGCTGTTTCTTTACACTTCTTTAGTCAAGCATTTAAAAAAATCGCCCTATATATGACGTGCATGGTTGTCTCTGAGATATACCATGTATCACAAGCTTTATATACTTGTGAGGCCACTGTAGCTGAGTGGTTAGCCTGCTCGCCTCCCACCAAGGCGATTCGGATACAATACACGGCCGGGTCACTCCGGATTTTCGCATTTAGGAATCGTGCCGGACGATGTCGTTGGTAAGCGGATTTTCTCTGATATCTCCCGTTTCCCCCGCCCTTTCATTCCGGCACTGCACCATACTCACCTCGATCGCCCTCATCGGCTCTCAAAACCTCGATGTTAAGAGCCGTCCAAATCTCTTCACTATTCACTCACTTTTTATACTTGTGTTAACATAGAAATACTATATTCTTTATTCTAATTAACTGCCTCTTATATTTGATCTATTATAACTAGTATGGATGCTAAGCATAGGAAATAGGTGTGTTGGCAACGTCTTGTAACAAATAGTTAATTTACGAAATATCATTGCACTGAGTGCGCACGAATGCTGTGCGCTGTCCTTCTGGGAGTAATTTTCTAGGCACGCTTAAGCCTTGTTCGCACGAGGCGGAGGAATATCCAGGAAGTAGAACTTTACCACGGCTTCACGAGATTTGAAAGTAATCGCGAATGGACTATAATATCCAACACTTCCAAGCGAGGTGGCGCTTTGGCAGTCTGCACATGCTGGACTCGCTTCCGGGAGAACCTGGGTTCGATTCCCGGTTCAGCCATTCTTGATTTCATTTTTCTATGGTTTTCCGAGATCACTCCAGGTGAATGCTGGTATACGCCGTTCACGATAAAGTGAGCATTTTTGAATCCCTAGTTACTTCTTTCTTTCAGCCAGTTTATATCCTTCCGCCACTTGTTATTGTAAACCCTGCCATGTGAGTAATAAATACAGTGTATACATTCGCCGTACCCAAAACCAAAAGTCCGAGGCTACAGTGAAATTAATTTATTGGTTATTATGTCTGATGAAACAGCTTCAGAAAGTGCTCGCTTTACCGTGAACGGCCTATATGATTCCTTATTACAGGCGGCGGTCTATACTCACATCCATCCGTCGCATCCGTCAGTCACCCATCCATCAGGGGGTCACGTGATCTTCGACCAATCGCAGGGCAACGTTTTTTCTCTCTCTCTCTCTCTCTCTCTCTCTCTCTCTCTCTCTATATATATATATATATATATATATATATATATATATATATATATATATCTCTATATATATATATATATATATATATATATATATATATATATATATATATATAACTTTCAACGGACTGACGGATGGGCTACCGCCTTCTGACGACATTTCCGCAGATGCGAATACGCACTTTGATATATAATTAGGGATACGAACATTTCGCGAGTTCATTTCAGGACAAGCTAGGCGTCAAATATGTGCACACTGGAGTTTGACTTTGCAATTGGTTTGCAATTTATTAGACACACCCTTGATGACTATGAGTCAACAGCAGACTTGTAAGGAAACCAGTAGCGAATCCTGTACTGCCAGGTGCGGAGTAACACAGGCCACTCTCTGGGATAGCAACGAATGGACAAACAATTGAGCTTCGAGTGTACACGGTAATGTGGAGTCTAGCCTACAGGTCATTGAACTCGCGAAATTTTCCTATCCCTATATATAATACAAGGCGGTGGATATGTGATAATTTATCTTGGTGGTATATTCAGTAATTTAAAACGAAAACAATAATTTAGTATGCATTTTTATTACGTAAATAAATTATTTATCCAAAACGTTTTTCTCTTGGAAATGTATTTCCCACCAAAATATACCTCCTACGAAAGAAAGATCGTAATACTAAGTTGTCACGCTGAAATTTTGCCGTAGTGAAGGATCGATGTACGACAGATTGTTGTGAGTCGCTTTCAACTGACGGACAAAAAAACAGATGGATGACTGACGCGTGCGACGGATGGACGTGAGCCCAGTTTACTTCCCCATTCCTGCGTCGCTGAGTGACTTGCTCCGTCTATAAATAACCTCGTTGTCAGTGATACGTTAAACTCTACACACATACCTTGAGTTTCAAAAAATAAGTCCTGGAGAAACTTAAACAGAACCTTAACGGAAGGGGTTTATCGAAATTAGGTACACTGTAAAAAATCCCAGAGGCTGTTCACGGTAAAATGAGCACTTTTGAAAGCTCTGCCTGAGATCTAATCGCAAACACGTTGTGTTTTCTTCCGTCTTATGTAAGATTAACATTGTTATGGGCCTCATCACTTTATGCATTCGTGGTCAAGTGAAACCGTGAAATAATTATAAAAGTAAATAATTAACAAATCTGCTCATTTTTCCACTTCGATACATTAAAAACACAGAAAGCAAAATAAATATATTAATTTATCACAAATGGTTACCTAACACTTTTTATTTGACGTTAATATACTGAACTACTTCCCATCCATCGTTACCAACTTTACTGGGCTCATGTCACTCAGTGCGCCCGTCAAAATATATGCATACAGGGGCAGTGCATTTTTTCCAGTGTTGATTTCAAAAGTTTTCTGTACGGCAAAAAATATTTCTTAGATACTGTTTTCTTAACAGTAACACAGTGTTGCTTTAATTAAAAAAGAAGTGTTCCAGAAACGTAGGTTTGCTGTCGATAAATATTTTCTTTTTACGATTTTTCTTTTATGGCAACATTGTCTCCCTTTACTGCGAACTTTCTTTGAGCTGCTTTATCCACAGTAAAGAAATATTACTTCGTGCCAAAGGTAACAGTTCAGCGATGTTTAAGGTTTTCTGTCCTTCGTCGTAGTTTCCAGTAGGTAACTGCTGTCGCTACTCGAATATTAATAAACCAACATCTGCAGTTATAAAACTGCAACTGAGAATATGTGCAGTGCTCCTGCAGACGTTTAACGCAATTCTAAAATGCAGGGATTCTCCAAATCACTTACTCAATTTCTCCCAGGTGGTGAAATTGTATTCTGGCCCATTTTACTACCTTACATAACCCATCTATCAAGAGTAATAGGAATGCAATAAAAAAATTAGTCGTTTTATGAATGGCGATAGACTAGTAACACGCGGGATGCTAGTCCGAGTTTCGAATTTTTTTGTGAATATAATTATTATTGGTTTGTTACTCCTTTCTTGTTTACCAATGACGGCCTTACAGTGTAACACAGAGATATCTGCTGAACTACTGTGACGACAAGGCATAGGGCACGTGATATTTCGCGAAAAAATCGGAGCAAACAGTACTATATATACACCTCGGTTGTTTTCATACCTCCATTGGCTGCTGGTATCGTTTCCGGATTTGACCGAGCCACTCAGAATTCTGCAACTGTGACACTGGGCCTTAGTTATTCGTGCGCTAGCAGTTAACACGAACCAAAGCATGTTTCAGCCAATTAAAAAAATGGTGGGCGCCTCTACAGTGCTTTGGACTGTATCTCGTCTGGAAATTTAACCTCGCGAAATATCACTGGGGCAGTGATATTTCGTGAGGTTATGTAAGTCATTATGGAAGCTCAAACAACAATTATGTTAGTGATAAGACTACTTTGCAGTGGTTAATATTTAATTTTTTTTTCTTTGTTACAACAAATCATGTGTAGCATCAAGGAAAGCGTTTCTACAGTGAACTGATGTGTAGGGACAACCGATTTTCGCGAAAAGATTTCACGGTCAGTTGTATTTCATAACACTTTCGCTCAGATCCACTTTCGTCATTGGAAGATCTAGGTGTTACACGTATCGTGTAGGGCCATCTGTTTTTCGCGAAACTATTTACGAGAAGGCTAGGCTCCAATGCCCTATGACATTGGTGTAGTTTTCCTTTGGTTAGTGGCCAGGTGTCTATGTCGGGAGACAGTTCCTTTCCTGACTGGGCCAATCAGAGTTAGGTAACTCCGACAGCGAGTGTCAGTGATTCGCGGGCAGACACCTGCAACGCGTGGCAGTTAAAACCATCCACTCACGATAGGTAATCTGAGCTCTAGCATTTTGAAATACAAGAAGTCCTGAAATCTTTTCGCGAAAACCAGGTGGCCCTACTCATGGGCATGTCCGCGAATCACAGACGCACGGTGACGGAGTAGCCTAACTCTGATTGGCCAAACAAGTAGGAAAATGTCTTCTTCGCAAACACACGCCGCCAATAAACATAAGAGAACTGCTGGTACGCACGTAAGGCGTTGAAATCTAGCACGTGTTGAAATTGTTTCGCGAAATTCGACTGTCCCTGCTGATGTGGAAACGTGGTGTCTCGTTGTAACTGTGGACTCGGTGTTTTTGCAGTCGGTACCAGTGCTCGTGCTTCAAGGGCTTCTCGGGCTCAGACTGCAGCCAAGGAGCACTCTGCCAGCCGGGCAAGCACTTCTGCGAGGCCGATGAAAAGTGCAGGTAAGTTTACCACTAAGCCCTGCATAAGATCTACTTGTATGCACGTTGTGTATTCTTCTGTCTTATGTAAAGTTAACATTGCCATGGGCCTCGTCACTTTACTCATGCGTCGGTCAAGTGAAACTGTGGAATTATTATAAAAGGAAACATTTTATAAATCTGCTAATTTTTACACACCGATGCATTAAAAGAATACAGAAAGTGAAATAAATAATTTAAACTATCACAAATGGTTACCTAAAACTTTTCATTCGGCGTTAAGTTATGGAACTAGTTTCCCTCTATCGTTACCAACTTTACCGGGAGCTTTTCACTCAGTGCACTCGTTGAAGTATATGCAGATAGGAGCAGTGACTTTTTTCTAAGGTTCGTTTCTAAAGTGCTCACTTTATCGTGAACAGCCTTTACTTGAAAGTGCTGGCCTTTACTTGAAAGTGCTGGCCTTTATTTGAAAGTGCTGGTCACAGCGGGAAAAAACCATTATTTTGTATTCGTACGAAATTGTGTTCAAACTGTAGACATTACTTACGAAAAACATTTCCTCGCATAAAAAATTAGATTACATATTTCTTAAACACTTATCTGTCAGAATCGCAATTTTAATTTGTTGGAACATAAAAATAATAAAAAGTAACTCACCGAAATTAAATAATTAACGTTGGAATAATATACCATGAGTGAGGAATATTTAAAATCTCACCATTAAAATATATTTAAAAATTGTTTAAAATAAGGCAATTCTATGCATATTTAGATTTGCAGTAGTCTATAATTTTTTTGCTTTCCATTACCTTTCAGTCGCCTTTGTTAATTTTTCTGTATTTTTTTTTATTTCTACATCGCAGAGACACTAAAATTGTGATTTTCCACATGCCATAATGCGAAAACTATGCGACCTACAAATTTTTATGCGAGTAAAGAACACTTATAGGTAATATCTACTAGTTGAACGGTGTTTGGTAACAAGTGTAAAGTAATTAATTTTTTTTCCCAACGCCGTTTAGTATTCCTTTTCTTCTTGGTTGGTAATATTGGCACAAACATCATTCAGTTAAACACAAGTCATTCATTGCTGTTCTGACCAACTGTTGCACTTTATCTGGTAAATCTTATATTTTAAACATACCAATGAGATATTTTAGTCGATATTTCAGCTTACCAGTTGTAAAAGTACGCAGAAAAATATTGCGTATATTTACGAAACTACCTAATACGAAATTTGTCGTGATTCATACAATTATGTAAACAAATTGCAATAGCGACCTTTATCTGAAGTTTACTAAAATTTTTATTATTTTATATAAATGAAAACTAAAGGTTTCATTTTAATAAATCACTAAAATTAAATCAGAACTTAAAAAGTACGGAATATAATAGCATTGAGAAACTCCTGTAAAGTCGGTTTTAATTCAGTTGCATAATTTTCTTTTTCAAGGAATCGTTGAAAATAGTTGAAAATAAGACAATACATTCCATTATTTACACGCCATTGTATGAACTACGTCAGTTTACAGTTTACTACATTTTAAACTTAATTTTTTAATGCATATCTAATTTCAAAAAGTGCAAACAAGTGTGGGCATGTGTCTGACGACTCAGGAATGTTGGAAATGAATATGTAAACATTCTCTACAAGTCCTGTAGTTTTTTTTTTTTTTTTTTTTTCATGCCTCTAAAAGCAATTCAACTATATTTCCAATATTGAAAAAGGCGTAAAATTGTAAAATATACTCCGAGAAATTTAGATGTAAATAATTGAGTTTAAAATAAATAATTAATTAAATACAGTGGTTTAATATCAGGAATAGAGTTTCTTGGAACTTTAGTAATGACATGAAGTAATTACTTTGAAATGCGGCATTTAATTCGCCCGAGGTTAAATTTAACTCTTTTTCTATTTTTTATTTAAATCCATGGGCTGACCACAAAACGGATTTCCAAAAGATATCTTAACAGCTGTTTGGTACCATTAAAACTAATTTTCAATTGTAGCCAAACATTTTACTGTGTTCGAAATTCAGTTTATTTGACGCAATATATAAAATTAAAATCACCGCATAATCTTGAATTTTACAAGTTAATTTCTTTTTTCGGTTTATTTATCAGTCTTTGGTACATAAATCACTAACATATAAAATACGTTAAAAATATTTAAAAAATACGTCCTAACAGTTGGAGAGCCTTTGTATTGGTGAGATGAAATCGGGTGATTATGGGTGGGTACTGTGGTGAGAAACTCTCTTTTGCGACTGTTATTTCACTTTCTCACGAGACATCCATATCGGTGTGACATGACCGGACTCAACCAACCAGTTAAACCTCGTCCACTGTAGAGAAGATTTTCATTGTGAAGGAAAAGGGGAGGAAGACGTGCTGAGAATTCGGTAGCTCGGTCGCTCGTCTTTTGTACTGCACCTCCAACACAGACAATCATCGTATTGAAGAATAAGGGGTTGTTAGAGCATACCATGTCAATTAACCCCTTAGCATAACATGCCGAGTATAGTCGTTCACAGCTGACACTTTGCAGAACAGTTCAAACCTGGTCGGTGTTGTATCTTGTAAAAAGCTAGCGCCAATACAGACATCGCTTTTCCCTGGAAAGTGCTACTGGTTTGCTGTTGGCACACTAAATATTTTATAATTGGTTACTTCTTGTGCCACGGATCTACTGAAACCCTTGAAATAAGTTACAAAGTGCCCGTTTTTAAAAGGAATTATTATATACTTTTACAATTTCTCTCTCAAAGTTAGTGGGCTAAACCAGGCTCGTTAAGGGAGGGAAGGCTTAATGAAATGAAAGAGTTAATTATAATTTCATAATTTTATTCACAATAACTACAAACAAAATTCTCTAGACCCAAATTCTCACAACAAATTAATATCACTTGATGTTAACAATTAATTAACTCCATCGGTACAATTTACTATTACCTCAAAGAAATTAATGTAATTAAACAATTAAAAATCTGTCCCAATAGACAATGCATCGAAACCTATTCACTTATTTATACATTATATGTCCATATTTGACAGTTCTAATAATTACCATAAAATCCGTATTACAAGTTTATTCAGCCCCGTCTTACTTTAGTCCAAGTCCCACCAGTCCGGAATGTTCTAGGGTTCTCCGAGCGCCGTTATACACAGTAGCCTTCACTCGTCGGGTTTCACGCCCTCTTGTCCGTTCACACCACAAACACCTCGTCCGCCGTCGTCTCGCAATCTCCCGTCGTCGTCTGTCCTCTACACGTCGCTCGATTACCGCATTCATCTAATTCGCTTCTACAAAAAGACTGCGGACAGTCCAGTTGTGTCTTGTATTTATAGGGTCGTAGACCATCGCCCAGAAATTTCTCCGAATGTCGCGTTGCGCCGAGGGTCCTAGTTCCCAGAATATTCTTGCGCGACCTCTACACTCGTCGACTTCTCCAGCAGGGGAGGAGGGGGGTGACGCCAGCCAGGTCTTGCCCCTGTCAATCATCCCTCTGGCAAGGGGAGGGGTAGTGACGAGGCAGCGAGGGGGTCTGCCTGTGGTAGGGGAGGTTCAAGATGGGTCACCCCCACAGAACCGGACTGCTTATAACGAGAGCTCGCGGCCGGCGCCTACTACAGCGCGTAACAGTACTTTTCACGCCATATATCTCCTGCTGTGCAAACCATGAAATGAAAAATTAATGTGTACGTTAAGAAGTTAAAAGTGAATGCAGTGTAGGAAATTAAGAGTGGGATCCAAGAGCGTTCTACTGTGTTTCTTCGTCGGTAATTATTAAAGACGGAGTAATTTCACGGGTACTGACAGTGAAGAAATCAGTTTTGCTACCTTTGAAAAATAAATCACCTTTCGTAACTACTTCTCCATCAGTAACACACGGACATGAAGGCTTCCAGTTGAGTTGGCAGTGAAGTAATAAAAAATAGTTAAAAGACTTGACGCTGTATTGGCGATGTAATGTTTAAATCCATGAATAATGAAGTGTGTATTTTTAATTTTATTTTGAAAAGAGCACGAACATGCATTTTATAGACGCATTTACTTTCCTGAATATTCCGCACGGCTTTACTTGGCCGACGCATGAATAATGTGGCAAACTTAATTTTTCATGTAACGGGAATATACCAAATTAGAAGTAAAGAAAATTATAAGCAGAGCTTTCGATAATGCTCGATTAACTGCACATTTGCAACACTTTTTTTGGTTACCATACAGAATTGTGTATATTATAAATTTGAAGTCCACGTCCTAATATTGTTACAATTCCAAATAAGTTTTGCACACTTAAAAATGACTTGTTATAAAATTGGTCCTGACTTACTTGTAGTTGCGGTATAAACGGCTGTTCTACCTCTGTAATCTTACGTATCCTGTGCGCAGAAGTTAACATTCCTGATGGCTAAAAATCTTTCGCATTATTATTTGGCATCACGCTAGACTTGATATCACTGTGAATACTCGATCCGGTTTCGATAGGTCATTGGCTGCTATGTATGCGTAATGACATTACTTTGCGAGATCGGGTAACAGCCCGCGATTCTGCCTCATTGCTACACATTTTTTTTACTCACTGGCGCAAATTTATGAGGGGCGATTCAGACTAAGTATGGTCCAATGACATACGTAGTGCAAACTTACACGTGCTAGAAATGACTTGTCACCAAGAGGAATAATTCTAATTCTTTTGATGACCAGCATTGGCATAGGCAGAAATTTATTTTCCCCTCCCCCCTCCCTCCCTTCGCCAACGTAAATGTGAATTTTTTTAGCTGAAAAATCACAGTAGTCGTGGACACCTGATTTTTTTTTCTTGTTTTGCGATTGTATTATATCGTTGTATTTGTCATTTAACTGATAACTGTATTTTTTTTTAATGTGTCCATATTTCTGGGAGGAAAGGGGGTTGGAGGTTGAACATGGACCCTATAACCCCGCTCCTTGTCTACGCTCCTAATGACCAGTGTTAAGAGTGGGATGAAGCTTCGCGTCCATGGCCAAGAAGCGAGGGAGCGATACGGGCGACACTAACGCGCACGCCTAGTGTCTCATCGCTCCTACGCTCAAGGAGTGCAGTGTTTCCATAACGACGCTGTACTTTGTAAATTATATCTGTAACAGTGGGACTTTATTACACACCATGAAAGCCCGTATTTTTGTAATTTTCTCTTGCCGCTTAAGGTTGTAGTAAAGCAAATGCCTATGGAGCACTACGGCCAACTATACATTGTGAAGAACTCATAAAGAAGTACTACAGACACCAAGAAAATTGTCAGAAAGTGCAACATTTACTACGATAGCATGTAAGAAAATTCAAATAATAATGTATCATATTAATTTTGTTGTTAACTTTATTTACTTCAGTTTCAGCCATAAATGTTTGAGACAAATCGACGCACATAAAATAAATTACAAAAATTATTTCCTACATTATAATTACAATATTCTTGCATGCAGTCATAGCAAATTGCACGACGGCCTTTCTTCAGAAAGAAGAATTTACAATAAATTGCAAATTCTTCTTTCTGAAGTATTCAGAATGGAAATGCGCCTGTTTGTTTTAATACGGACTCTTTTAAACGATTAATTCTTTACATTTAAGAAGCATATTTTAGTAAAATATTTTATAATGTTGCAAAGTATATATACACTTCTTTCATATATAACATAAATCGCAGTTTTCTTACAAGTTTCATGGCGTGTCCCACTTTTTTTGAGTTCTTCAGGTTGTATAGTCGAACGCAGTGCTCAATAGACAGTTCTTTTACTTCAGCCTTAAGGAATCTGCATTGGAAAGCTTAAAAAATGCTATATTTTACAATCTTCACGAAATTTTCTCCAAGAATACAGATCATGTGACAAAAGTAAAAAAAAAGGGGGCATAGTAGAGACGATGGTTTATCGCGGTAAAAGTTCACGGTTTGCTAGGATTCAATGTACTGTAAACATGTCAGACAGTTTTCCTTCCTTATTGGCTGAAATGCATGTTTGAAGCCACTACCCCATTTCTCTGGGCCAATGAGTATTCTGGTACTATAACGTAGAGCGTTTGTGATTGGCCTTCAAACAAATTAGCCGAGTGAAAACCTTGTTTATCCAATCAGGAAATAATAAACTTGTTAAGAGTGTTATAGAAGACAAGGGGACCCAGCCTGTCACCTTTATTTTTTGTATTGTCACGGGGCTAGAACAGTTACCATATTATAAAATTTGGTTATCATACAAAGACTGACAATAATATTGCATAGATATATGAAGGTAATAATGAAATATTGTGAAATTAACTCAACATTGAAGTGACTGCGGTTCCATTTAATATTTCTCTATCTACTTGGCCACTGCGGCCCCACTTAACATAGTTCTTTTCACTGAACCATAAAGGCCCCACTTGGAATCGCTCTATCCACCGAGTCACTAAGGCCCTACTTGATATAGTTCTATCCACTGAGCCACTCCGGCTCCAATTTGAATCTCTCTATCCAAGGAGCTACTAAGGCCCCACTTATATATATATATATATATATATATATATATATATATATATATATATATATATATATATATATATATATACACACACTTGGCCACTGTGGCCCCACTTGATATATTTCTCTATCCACTGAGCCACTAAGGCACCACTTGGAATGGCTATATTCACTGAGCCACTGTGGCCCCACTTAATTAACTCAACATTGAAGCGAGACATTCAAAGTAAAGAAAAATGATATCCCATTATCTCATATCTCCATGCAATTCTCTCTATGTATTAATACAAAACTTTTCATTGGGAAAAAGCAATTAAAAAATTAGTTTTTAGGGTAAAAGATAATTATTACGTTATCTGATCTTGCTGAAATTCGAACTTGACCTGTATTTTACCCTGGAGATTTTCTCTGCAAAATTTGAAAAACTTTTGTTTAGTTACAAGGGATTTAGAGGTATTAAAGACGAACAGACAGACAGAGATCGTCTGCTTATTATATAGGATATTATGTTGGCTCAAAAAAGTTTCGCCATTTTCCATCATTTCTAGGGCATAGATAATTGTTATTTATTTTTCTGACAAAAAGTCGTATTTGCAGAACATTTATTTCAGTACATCCTCTTGTTAAGGATTTTTTTTTTCTTGGAGCGATAATCAGCTCCCTAGAACTTGTGATGTGGTGCGTCACTGGACATAGTTATTGCGTTTGGCGGCATGTTGGGGTGGATTCCCCCCCCCCCGGCGGGGGGAGGGGGTGTTAGGCTGGCTTTATGGCCGCGCCGCAGAAATGCGGTGGTCACCGCTGTAGCGGGGACGATGCTTGCGCTGCGCTTTAATCCGCCCTTTGGCCCGGAGACACGAGAGGGCGAGGTCGCTGGAAGCCAGCCAGCCCGCACTATCTGGTCCAGCCATCACAGCTCCACAGTTTCGACTGCCGCGATGCCAGGGAGGCAGATATACATACACTATTCGCGGTCAACCGAACACTTTTGAAAGCCCTGCTTAAGATCTACTTGTGAACACGTTGTCTTATCTTCCGCGCTGCGTGAAATTAACATTGCCGCGAGCCTCATCACTTTATTAATGTGTCTGTCAGGTGAAACTGTGAAATTATTAGAAAATTAAATATTCTACAAATCTGCTCATTTCTACACTTCGATGCATTAAAAAAATACAGAAAGCAAGAGAAATAATTTGAGTTATCACAAATTTCGTTTCTTTCGACGTCTTTCCTCTATCGTTACCAACTTAACTGTGCGCATGTCCCTCAGTGCACCCGTTAAAATATACGCAGTTAGAGGTAGTAACGTTTTTCTAAGGTTGATTTCAAAAGTGCTCACTTTATAGTGAACAGCCTTTACCAGCGCCACCGACATGTACAAAGGAGAATTACACCAGGTCGCGAGAGAAAAATAACGCCACATTACA
Organism: Dryococelus australis; assembly: GCA_029891345.1. Taxonomy (NCBI): domain Eukaryota; kingdom Metazoa; phylum Arthropoda; class Insecta; order Phasmatodea; family Phasmatidae; genus Dryococelus; species Dryococelus australis. The sequence continues at coordinate 61,080,787 of CM056995.1, forward strand.
CTAGGTTCCGAGGACATGTCCAGGGGCGTCGGAACCTTCCTGGGATACAAAAATATATTTTTTCCTAACCTACCCTATTTCTAAGTGTTCAGCTGGAGTCACAATACCCCGATGACCATGACACGCCAACCCCGACACGACGAAATCTGATTAGCAGCCAATGACGTCAGTCCGACCAAATCGCAGTCCTTTCAGCCCGAGAAAAGTAGATTCTATTTCTACTTTCTTCCATGTTGGACTCGTCGGGGTGCGCAAAAATGCAAACACATCATTAGAAAACAAAATTTCTTGCGTATTTTCCTACTATAGCAAATATTAACCTAACTTGCCGCCAAAATATCGTTCCAGTTTGGTTCTAAATATTTTTTATCAATCGTATATTTTCAAATATTCTCAAAAGCAAAATAATCATTCACTTTATCATGACTTTTAATAAGTATACATTGGTTTTTATAAGAATAACTTGCCGTTTTAGAATTTTCCAACAGCCAGCTAACTTACCTGTCGCGCAGATTTCGTCGTGGTATTGTGAACACTGATTAAAATTCAATATGAAATTCCGTCGAGCTCTGACGTCATATCCGTCTGTCGTGTCGTGTTCGTCGGGTTATTGTAACTCCAGCTTTAGATATACGTCCGAGGTAAGTACAGGAGTTAATCGCGTCTCAGGGAGAACCTCTTACGCCTACAAGGTTTTATAGACTCATTTAAGAGAAATACTTGAAGGATGAAGGACGGGAAATATGACGTAGTAGAATTAAGAAAGAAGACTAATAAAATTAATGTTCGGCCAGGGCCATTTAATTTAACATTAATTGACCATCACAAACAGACAAGAATAAAATGAGATCTGGCTAAAAGGAGAGAAAGGATAAGGTAACAAGGCTAAGTTAAAGAGATGGGAGTAGAAACATGGTTAAGGGACTCGCCACGTCTCCCACCTAAACAAGCTGCTGCCGCTCCGTCAGCCCTCGAATCACCGACTGTATCTTCTCTGGCACTCGCAGCTCCGTCCACACTTCTCACCCCACCACGTATGTTTGTTGTCGTAATGGATTCTGATTGGTCCCCGCCGTGCTCTGTAGGTGGAGTCTTGTCGATGAGATGTTATGCTTACCAGTGAAACTACTGGCTTGTGTGGATCCACATATCGTGTTATCTTCGGCGCATTTCTTTAACTGTTTACAGGTTGCTCTTTTGGTCGAGTGTTTGGCTTCTATGTTTTCTACACTAACTTTGTCCTCGTTACTGTTGCTTCACTTAGTCGAAACCTGGTGAAACGGGCGCACTGCGGATCTTCCATTAACACCCCCCTCCCCCCCCAGATCCACGAGAAGAGGTTTCCTCGCCTCTAGTGGGATGCAGAAGAGAAACATTGACAGTAGAGAAAATACAGAAAATCACTGAGGGAGAAAGAGGGCTGGAATGAAGCAGAAGTTGGGATCGAAGCAGAAGAGCAGAAGTGTAAAGATGAGTGGGTCTACACTTTCAAATGTCAACGATTGTAGCAGGAAAATCTTGGGTCACGGCAGTGGCAATAGTGTGTTGGTCATACTGGCACTGAAGTGCATTTCGCTGAACACGGGGGAAGGATGGGGGGGGGGGGGTAATTGGCTGTGGAATGTGCTGACCACGGGCGGCGGGGTACGTTCTCAGTGTCGGCACGAGGCGTTGGTGAGCAAGGAGCGGGTAGGTGGGTTGGGGATGTTGGCCGCGTCAACCATTACAATACATTTATGGAAGTTACAATTTTTTATCTGTACCTTAGTGAGCTGTTCGATATTCAATTGCCCTAGCCGTAAAGAAAAGTAACCTTTAGGGTTGACAATCATAATTTCTGTTAAACATATGAATCATATAAGCAATAAATGCTGTAATATAAACTACACTATGTGAGGTAAACCTCCTGTTGGATATTTCATCTAAAATATGTCACACTTATTCAGTATATTTGAACACGAATAGTTTGTGTGTAAGTTTATAATACCTAGAGTCCTATGAAAATGATAGTGTGTTGTTGGAGGCATATTATACAAGTGTGTACAGAATTTTATTACGTGTACAGGAAATCGATATTTATATACACATTTCTCATAATACTAACATAACCTTCTGTGAGGCGAACGTCCTTTATATGAATGTTCTTTTGGGCGTCGCCGGAACTAAGTGGTAACATATAGTTGAAATAATTAACCAAATAAATACATAATGATAATACTATTTAGCACTATGTGGAGTTGATTTGGTAATGGTAGTTGTTTGAAGTTTAAAATAAATATCACTTAAGGCTAAGAGATGTATTAAAGCTACATATATGAGATTAACACTTGAAAAAAAAATTACAAATATTTATAAGGATTTGAACACAACACAGTATTTAAAAGTCTATAAATCATAGTACACTGTTAAGGCCATTACTATGATGGCAGAATTGTATGATACAATTATTCGTATATCAAGAGACAAAAATATGTATTATGTAGATGAAATATTTACCTACTGAGTAGTTCATTTCCAACTTTTCCCGAAGTAGCGTTGGGTATATTTATATCACACATTTCCTTTTTTAAAGTTTTGTAAGGGTGTGTTACAACCATTTATTTAATTAGAACAGCATTTTGCTGTGTATTTTGGAAGGCTATCGTGCAATGTATGACTGTACTTTTGAGCGATTCCTTCTTTATATACTATACGTCGTTGGCTATATTGAGTCTGTAGCTGTCCTTCAGTGCACTTATTGTTCAAACTAAGATGAATTTATATCCCGTCAGGTTAAATGACCTTTTATGTGATCACTGTCACATAATATGGAATTGTTTAAGTTGAATAGTCAAGGTAGTTGTGGTATAGTTTTTGAAATGAAATGTGCATTAACCAGTGCTGATGTAATCAGCCTACGATTAATATGTACATGTATATATACAATATAACAAAACAATTGTTGGTTGTGGTAATATACAAGATAAATTTAAGCATTTAAGATGCAATAAAATTCACACGCGCGCGCACGCACGCGCACACACACACACACACACACACACACACACACACACACATATATATAATATATATATATATATATATATATATATATATATATATATATATATATATATATATATATATATAGACACACACACACTAGTGCATTATGTGGGCTGGCCCATTTTTGAATGTCTATATAGATAATGTTCTTTTTCATATACTTATATATGAAATGAACTTGGTGCATTAAATATGTGAAAATAAAGGAAAATTATGTTAAAAGAGCCTAGTGTATAAAATGCAATTACTTTGTAATTAATATTATCATTGTCGTTATTATCATATCCTGCCGGCAGTACTTAGGACCTTTTAACGCAAGGGAAGTGGGTATTAGGATAGTGGTAAAGTGACATGCACGAAATTTAGTCCGTACTGGACTGTTTACCAAGTGAATATGCTGATTAGAAATTTCCCCCTTATGGCCATTTTGACTGCAGTCAAGATAGAAACTAAGGCGTCCGAAATGCAAAATATACGTTGGTACCATGCGTCCCGCGCGCAGTTGGTAGCCCTGGACTTTGATTCTGCTCACGCATCTTTGCTAGTGCTGAGTGTGGATCTTCCGATGTCATCTTGCAAGTGCGGGGTCGCGCCCTGGGCTTCCTGGTTACTCGAATTCCAGCCGTGTCCTGGCCTGGACCAGCGGTCTCTTGTGAGTGTGTCCGTTCTTACGGCGCGTCGCGGAACGAGCCGCTGTTGTGACCATAGACTAAATGTGAGGTAGATCGCTTATTCGTCTTCTGCACATGTACCCAACATCGACCTACCCGAATCCTACAAAACTCCTACACAACTGTCAAAGTCACATGGTCAACAGTGAAGTGCGTGTTTGTTTATATCTAAATTTTTAAATGGCAGCACTATTGTATTAATAAAATAGTTTTACCAGTTTTAATATAATCAAACTGCATTACAAATTGGTTAGAGGAAGTATACATTCATCTCGAAGCATTTGTTTACAAATCAGTTTTCTAACCTAAAATCCAAACCACGCCATTTTTGCTAGACGTGTAGGCAGGAAAGCAATTAAATGTTGAGACACGGAGATTGGTTGTGCACACCCAGCGAGATCGAGCTACCCCATCTTTAGTCTATGATTGTGACGCCCGGGTTCGATGCTCGCTGGTATGACTGTAGACGGTGGTCGTCGTGGACTGCTGTGCATTGCGTAGCCAAGAGGATATGACAATAGGCTTATAGAAGTGGTTGGTTGGTGGAGCGTATTTTAGGCTTGTGCTGATTGGCGGAGAATGTGAGCCATCTGGCAAATACAGACATACAAAAATTAGCATACATCAGTTAATAGCGCTATGACTAGGGATACGCGAATTTCGAGAAAAGATTTCCGCTCATGCTAAATTTCAATACCCCACGAGCGTGCCAGCAGTTTACTTTTGCTTATTGGCGGCGTGTGTCTGTGAGAAACATTTTCTTAGTTAACTGGCCAATAAGAATTAAGTTACTCCGATATTGTACGTCGCTGATTCGGGGACAGACATTTAACATGCGTAACAACCAGATCACCCAATCACAAAAGCGGATCTGAGCTAAAGTGTTTTGAAATACAGCAGGTCGTGAAATATTTTCGAGAAATTCGTGTGCCTCTAGTTATGATTGTTGTAATGAAGAATTAATAATCAGGTAGTGAGATCACTGACGTGAAGACATAATTCGAATCGTGTGGCAATTGGCCGAAGTGATCGTTTATTTGAGTATGTATGTGCTGAAAATCGGTATGCGTGTGCCAGTTCGTGTGGCGTAGTTCGGTGATATTGGAGACATATATACCTGTATTGATTTGAAGTTGTTCCTACTGAAAGTACGTGTTTTGTAGCCATTAAACTGGAATACCGATATTTACTTGTGTGGTGTTTGGTGTGCAGCCATCGCAAAGGATTCTACTCTGTATAAGGATCATGTTCTGTGTGCGGAATTCGCAGTGACAGGGTAGATTTAATTCAATTGCCCCAATGGGTTCGTGTCGAATTTTCTGAATACTGCCATTTTTACAATCTACATATGCCGGTGATGGGACATTTGAAATCAGAAATTTGTGTGCAGTATTTCTATTACTTTTACATGCGTGTCATTTTGCCATCGAAAATTACGTACAGTAAGATTAGGTTGCCTGTGCTGGGTTAAGAATAATTCTTGCATACAACGTATGAAAGCGGGATGCGATAAAAATTCTCCGCGTGTTCTGTGTATGACGTAAGCTCTACTATTTGTTGTGTCTGAAAATCTAATGCTATTTCCTTCTTGTCAAAATGTAAGTAGCACGACATGTTACGTGACTGAAAAGGTGTAGGGATTATGTAGATTATCCAGTCCGAGCTTTTATGCATAAGTGGTATCTGTATTTTTTACAATGAACCTGGATGGACTGACATGCATTCTGTGAGTGGAAGTTGGTAATTAGTGGAATGTAGTTTCGGTGTGATAGGGAGTTTCAATGTTGTATTATACAAACTGTTATTCAACTCATTGATGTCCTTAATTAATGTGGCGTCCGCGATGAGTTTTTGTGGAAAATGATTTGTTTTGCATTGGGTGAGGTGAGTTAAAATTTCTTGTTCTTACATGAGTGTGGAAAATGTGAATTATGATGGAAAACATTAATTGTTGAGTAATTGCCAATAATTCGATGTGTAAGGACGGTCCTTGTTGGTATAGTGACATGGTGATATTGTTAATAGTTGCTGATATCAGGTTCAATCTATTTTCAAACTATGACTTTGTGTTCTGGATGTTATTAATAATAGCTTTAATGGCCCCATCATTGGTATGGACTGAATTACGCAGAGTGTTGAGGTTGGTAATTAGGATTTCTTCATCAGCGACAAGCTTGTCAGAGTTGCGGTTTGACAATGTGTTACAGCACCACGTGAAAATGTCGCCTATCATTTGTATCCCTCTATTACAGCGTGCTTTTAAGTCCGTTTCTGCTTCATATTCGGAGGTGATGTGTTTGTGTAAATCGTCAATATTGTGAGATACGACCTTGGCGTTGTTGCATGTTGACGTTATGTTCAGTTTACACATGTGGTCCGCCCATGTGCGTGCGAGGAAGATGGGTTCTAGCGTCTGTAGCGGTACACTATAAATGAGTGGAAGCGATTCATCATAAACAATGGCTTTCGTTATCTCCGTCCAATATAGCTCAGCATGTATACGAAACAAGGGAGTGTGGAGGGGGTTGTTGGTATAGGTATGGCAGATAAAAACAAACAGAAGTAGGAATTGCAGCACCGGGAGTCGCATGGTGGCACCTGAAAACAACATTAGAAGTAAGTGGTCTTAGTGTTGTTTTGGTAGTTATAATTTAGCTTTAATTGGTATAGTTGGTGCGTGAATGGGTTGTGTAGTGGGGGTATGTGGTGGACAGTCGGCTTTTTGTATCGACGTAAGTGACAATGTGTGTATTCACATGTCTGTGTGCGTTTGATTGATTTATATGTGCATTTACGGGCGTTGGTGTGGGAGGGGGGGATTTTTATTGTATATTGTTGACTTTGATACTGTTGGTATGTCTTCTAGGCTACTTCCTTAAACATACGGGTTTTAAGTGGCGGGTACTAACTATATCTGTAACCGTCGAGTTGTTTTTGCGTAATTGTAAAGTGACAGTATTAGGAGATACTACTTGAGTATATAGTAGGACTCTTTAAATTTAAATTTTAACCCTTTTTTCCGGCTTCTGTTTCGCAGCCAGACATATTGCCGTTCCTTATAAGTTGTGAGCTGGTATTTTCTGTTTAAATATTTCTGTTGTCTCCCTTGACTTTTTAAAACATTTAATTTGGCTGTTTGCCGAGCACCCACTAGTATATGTTGCCAATCCGGGGTTCGTATAAGGGGTTTAGATAATACCACGTGGGAGGGTTGCGTAGTGTTTACCCCATGCACCAAGAAAAATGGAGTGAAGCCTGTGGATCTATTAATACTTGTGTTGTAATTAAATGTTATAAATTGTATGTACTGATCCCAATTTCGTGGGTCAGAATTAGCATACCTGGTTAAATGTTCTCCAGTCGTCCTGTTGAAAGCTTCGGTTAAACCATTCATTTGTAGACTATATACGGTGGTATGTAGTTTTCGTATTTTTAATTCAGCCAGTAACTTAAATATTAATTCATTTTTAAAGGAAGTTTCCCTATCTTATAAGAGGTATTTTGTGCAGCCAAAATGGAGTACCATGGTTTTAACAACATGTGCGCACACTTCCGCATCTATTGCCGCTACTGGATGTGCCATAACATATCTAGTTGCTTGTTCTGTTAGTACCAGGACATATTTGTTTCCCTTTCGCCTCAATAGACCCCATTCTAAAAATTGGTGGCAGGTCGATTTATTTCAATTGTCCTTGGGGGTGCTGATGTGAGTATTTGGCCCGTTGGCATGTATCACAAGATTTTACTTATTGTTTGACGTCTTTATGTATTGTAGGCCATATGTATGCTCATTTAATTTTTTCAACAGTTATGAGAACAACAAAATGGTGGCCCCCTAACAGCGCATTATGATGAACAATAGTTATTTATTTAATGTAATGCTGTGGGGCGACTGTTAGGTGGCGTTCCCCCGAAGGCATTTGAATTTTGTAAAATATTTCGCCATTAGCTGTCATGCCATATCTGGGCGCTAGGCAGCGTGTTGACGCCAGAGCATTGCCAGGGTGTGTAAGGGCCTGTTTAAGTATGTTACAAATGGATCATTAGCATTCTCGCCTTGAAAAGGTGATGTATCTGATGGCGGATGCTGCAAGTGGAAAACAAATCGTTCTTGCTCTGGGTCGATACTATGTTGCTCTTGTAAGCGGTTGATGACGGGGAAGTAGATAGTGGAGTTATGTTTGGTATACGAAACTAGTGTGGAGGAGGCAAGTGGGTTTTCTACTGTAAATGTCTGTCTCTGTGTTGGTGTGTGTGAGACTGTGTCTATATTGATTTGGCAATACTCGATTACTGCATTTAATATAACATGATATGGTAAGTTATGAGTTTCAGGACGGTGTCTGGTTATTTTAGTTGTGAGTTTGTCAGGGTAGCATAATTTTTTATATTTGTTCCAATTGTTTGTCATATACCGGGTTATCACGGATTTGATTTCTTCACTTTTATGTGTATTGTAGAAAATTAAAATTGATAATGATTAATATAAGCTGTCTGGAGTATCATTAACTTTATATAAGTTATAATTTTTATTATTTATAATCATTGTAAATGTGTTTTCTGCATCCTCATTTGGCAAACGAGATAGACAGTTGGCAATGAGATTATTTTTTCCTTTCAAAATTTTTGTTTCAAAATTAAAATCTGTCAGGGTGGTTGCAAATTCTTGAAATCGAATGTTATGTTCTGCCATAGACCGTAAGTATTTAAGGGAGGCGTGATCAGTTTGAATCGGGAAGTGCCTGCTGTATAAATATTGCCGAAAATGAGTGGCGAAATATTTTATTGAACATAGTTCTCGTTCTGTCGTCGACCAAATTATTTGATTTTGAGCAATGGATTTTGAGCCATATGCTATAACATACATTTTCCCACATTCCTTCTCTTGTAATAATGCGCCCCCTATTGCAACTTTAGAAGCATCACAGACTAGGATGGTCTTCCTATAGTCTTTAAACGGAGCTAAAATAGGGGCAGATGTTATGGCTTCTTTGAGTTGTAAAAACGCGCATTGTTGTGGGATTCCCCAGTAAAATTTGGCAATTTTTTTTTTTTGAGTTCCGTCAAGGGTTGCACTATTTGTGAATAGTTTTTAATAAATCTCCTTAAATATGACCTTTTGCCAAGGAACGAGCGTAGCTGTTTAAAATTTACTGGTGGAACCAAGTTCACTATAACTTTTGTTTTTTCAGGGCCTGAATTGAAACCATATGGGGTGAGTTTATGTCCTAATATAGTGAGTTCCTCAAATGCGAAGTGGCATTTCTTCGGATTTCATTTTACCTAACATTCCTGCATTCTTTGTAACATTTTTTCAAGGTTTCTAATATGGCTTTCAGGATCATTGCCCAGTACGAAAATGTAATCTACATAGCAAATTACCGATTCCCAATGAAAAATGCCCAGTAATTTCAATGTTTTGTTTGTATTTTATGGAAACTGCTTCAATTTGTTTAATGTTTCTTTTAATTTCCTCCAGTGTGTCATTTTTCATTACAGCGAGTTTACAGACTACTGATGGTGATAAAGAATTCTACAAAATATCCCGAATTTCATCTTATGGCTTATTTGGTTTCACCTTGTTAACTAGATAAAGAATTTCTTATATGTGTGTTACTGGGAATTCTTGTGGGCCTCCTTGTCGTTTTGTGTACAACTGTCTTATATAGGTTATAATATTCTCTTCATTTGCGAAGATGTTTGTTAGTTACTTTTCGACCTGTTGCCATGTAAGAAGTTGGGGTTGGGCTAATTTAATAATAATGTTTTTGTAAACATGTTTTGCAGTTCTAGACAAGTGTTAAGCTAATCTCTTAATTTTTGTGTTCTCTGTCCACTCGTTTATTTGAGAGCATGTGTTGTAATGTTGGAAAAATTTTAAAATATCTTCGTCAGGGCTCCCATTGTATTTTTCTATTGCTACTGGTTGTTGTAGTACTATATTGAACTGCGGTGGTGGAGCCATAGTTAAGTTTAAATAAGTGTGTTTCTATTGGTATATAATATACTGCATGTGAAAATGTACACTTCATGAAAAATCATTGCTCTCATTCTCTCCAAGCAAAAACTATTCAAGCATTCTAAAACACTATGTAAGCAGTGGTAACATGTAACCACACAGAATGAAAAGCAATTATATGCATGCTCTAAAATACTATTAATATATGGCACGAAGAATTTAGATTAGTAATAATATTGCTAGGTTATAAAGTCATAAATGATGCAAATTTTCTTGTTAAATAAGGACATAGTAGGGCTCTGGAATTATAGTAAGTGTGGGCAGGTGGGGTATGAAATGTGGGGTGGTTTGTAGAGTAACTGACTTGATAGCCAGAGGTGGGAGAGTTAGGCACCTCCACCAGATGTTATAGACTCATTTAAGAGAAAGACTGGAAGGATGAAGGATGGGAAATAAGACATAGTAGATTTAAGAAAGAAGACTAATTAAAATAAGATTCGGCCAAGGCCATTTACTCTCATATTAATTGACCATCAGTAGAGGGAGCATGTGTGTTTTGGATCACTTAGCACAAGAGTGGCCTAAGTCTCATTTGATGCAAGAATGGTCTAAGTGCCTTATTAGTAAATGCAAATTAGATTAAAGAACTGTTTTATTGATGAATTAACTAGCTTGATCGATTTATTGACTTAATCACTTAGTAATAAATTATTTCTTTAATCTTTTTTTAAATATCAAAATGTTTTATTATTTTATTGGTGTTGAAAGAGTTAAGATGGCGGAGCAGCATCGATATGTCCTCTGTGACATCCTGGAGTCGACTAACCAGAGGAGTTGGTTGTAATTGCTTATATAGGTGTTAATGATGGTGTAAGAATGGTATAAGGGATTTTTTTTATTTTTTTATTTCTTAGATGGAGCAAAAGCACACATGTATGTTCTGACTCACTGGGCGAGGGAGGTGTGGATGGAACGATATCACGCTGGTATGTTCTGGGACACTAAGTTCAAATATGTTACAGTACGAATTTCTTTAATCATTAACCAAAATACTTTAAACAAATTCTCTAAACCGATTTTAATCATGCGATTGTGGAATGAAACTGTTTTCCTTAGCAAAGTAACTGATCTCCACTTTAATCACATAACATTAAATCAACAGAACCAAACATGTATTCATTAAACCGACATTAATCATGCAATTTATATTAATATTCACAAAATACAACTGGTCATCAAACTAATTAAATTAAATTAAACAAACGCCCAGCTATATAAAATTACAACTCACCATCTTCCAACCCCCTCTGACAAAAATCCCCTCCCAACACGCAGTCATACTCACATGTACTTCACTCTCATTGCCTCTTGAGACCAATATTCTAAACACCCATCGAAATACAAACAAGGAACGCCTTACAAAAATTATTGATTACACTAACCTAGCCCAAGATTGCGTAGCTAATTGAGGTGTTGTGTGAGGTGCTGTGTGAGATACTGATTTTGGAACTATGGCACTATGGAACTATATAGCATTGGAGCTGTGGAGCTATGGAGCAATTGAGGAGCAATGAGGGGCGATTAAGGGGAGGGAGGAGCAATTGAGGAGTAGAGAGGAGCGATTGAGGAGTAGTGAGGAGCGATTGGGGAGTGATTGAGGAGTAATTGCAGTGCTAATTGCAATGCTAATTATGGTGCTAGTAAATTGAAAATTGCGGTGATGTGAGGTGCTGTGTGAGGTTCTATGTGAGGTGCTATTGAGGTGCTAAGTGAGGTGCTACATGAGGCGCTGTGTGACATGCTAGTGTGGTGTTAAGTGTTAAGCAATAAGTGCTAAGTCTTAAATTTAGAGGCAAATGTGGAGGAGGAGGAAGTGGTGGAGCAGTGTTTCAAAATCTATATGGTCTCTTTAAAGTGTTGTTGAAAAAATTCATTTCAATATTAAAAAACAAGTGTGTGTGTATACCATGCATCTCGGCACATATCTGAAGAATAATATCTGTTCACAGCAGATAGCAATGTGTTGATTCACAGCTGAAGTAATTTTTAAAGTGATACTCGATATTCTGTGATTGAATGTGAAAGTGTGTGAAGGGCGGGACCATGTCATCACAGGCCCTCGAATTATCACCAATTAACACTAATAAACTTCTTAATTAGCAGGTGGGACCTCGTCGCCACACAGCCATTAGAATAATTACTTGTTGAAATGAAACTATTTTAAGTTTTATCATATTCTGAACAAGCAGAATGATTTTACAAAAAAAAATCTAATTTATTAAAATTCCAAAAAAAAAAAAAAAAAAAAAAAAACAATTTAAATATATGCAGCAAAACTAAATTAAAAATAATGAAGCAATAATTAAAAGTTAAAGAAGCATAAAAGTTATTTTAAAAAGCCCTAAATGTTAATACTATTTACTTACATAAAGTCTAGTAGCGAAGCTGCTATCTGTTGAAGGAATCCCCAATTCAGGGAAGGCCTGAAACCCCCCAGTTGAGGCAGGTGAGCGACCGAGCGAGAGCAGGCAGCTGAGGGCCCGAGCTAGAGGAGGTGCTGGCCGCTGGTGGATGGTTGTCTAAGCTGGGCTGGTCACCGACTATACCCCTTCCCGACATGCCGACAGGGATGCAGCGAGAGGGGGTGGGTGGGTTTAGCCATCCTTCAGGCGAAGCGCAGGAGTGGAGAGGTGGTCCGCACCCCATGGCGGTTGGATGAGCATTGGCGGGCACGGCACTCCAGCACGTGGATATACAAGCCGAAACCCTACTCCCCACCCTCCCTGGGGAACCTATGCAAATAAGGCAAATTGTCGGATTTGCTAATAAAATGTAATTTTACAAAAGGAAATATGATTTCCTTGTTGAATTAAAAAAATTGAACGTGAAATTAAAATATTTTTAACAAATTTATGAGTTTTCTGACTTTTCTCATTTATTGAGTTGATACTTTAATGTGAAATATGCACATTTCTTTGGTATTAGCGATTATATTTACATTTAATTTGAATTTTCGTATGTATTTTATTATGCAATGCACTAATGTAATGCAGTATGTACAGTTTTGAAATACCTATTAATCGTAATTTTTAATATTATTATATAACTTGTAATTATGTAACAAGCGATGTTTATGTTACTGCCCCGTCTATTATTATTCTTATAATATTGTGTATCATTTATAGGGACACTGAATTATATTACCTGGAAACCGAACCCAGATTATATTAACCATGCCTTACTCGTGATTCGAACCCAGATTATATTAACAACCTGGGATTCTAACCCAGCTTACATTAACCATGCCTTACTTGGGATTCGAACCCGGAACCCTACACTATAGCATAGCATGACTTTGCCACAGGGGTTGGCGATGTAACACAGCTACTTTTATGTACTTGTGTTGGAAAATATTTATTAAAAATAATACGTGCATGTTTGAGCTGTTTGTAACAGAGTTGGATCGGGCCGATGTGAGCGGGGAAGACAATGGTGTGTAAAGCAGGGGATTCTTTCACTAGGTGTCACGCCTACAATAGGTTTTTCTATGCTCTCAGTGGCACAGCAGGAAATACAGTGGCATGTCGGTGAAGACAGATAAAGGCTGGGAAACTGCCTTCAGCAGACACAAAATCTACTAACTCGGCTAGAAATGTCGGTCTCTGCGTGCTTAGGAGCGTACTTTGGTCGCTCCTATTTAGTGGGCTTATCTCATAGTTGGTTTTTGTGTTTAGAGAGGGATTATCTGTTTAAAGTTGATTGAAAACCACCAGCATGCTTGGTTCGTGAACACATCTTGTAATAAAATTTGTGTACATCAGTGTTCACTCTGAAATTTTAAATTTAAAGTGCTAGAAATTATTTTAAATTACTTTGCAAGGTTTTTTTTTGTAGAAGCGGTTTTAACATCACCCTGTAGAATAGATATACAGTACTTGAGCTTTTATTTTAATGATAGTATGAGATTTTAAAATTGCTATTCATTCAGACATGAATGCACCTTAGTATTTTTTCTTGAAATTGCGATCGAGTATATTTTTACTCTTAAGACACAATGTTGTGTTTTCTAGTTAAGAACTATCTGTTCTGTGATTACTGTCATAGTTATATGATTTTTAACAGTCACTAAACATCACTTAGTTTCATTAAATTTTTTCAGAAGAGACATGTAGTATTTTTTCTCTCTCTTTATTAATCAGAGTAATTTTTTCTGTTTCAAAGGGAAACCAAACCATTTTACAATTTATTAATTAGAGTAATTTTTTCTGTTTCTTAGAAAAACCAAAACATTTCTGTAAAGGGAAAAAGATATAATAAATATACACAAATGCATTCATTTTAAACACACATATTTATTCACTAATTTGTACATCTAGTATTTGTTTCAAATCCAAATAATCAATCATTTAAACACATATTGTTTCAAATACAAACAATAAATAATTTCAATATTACACCAGCACAAAACACAGGTTGTTTCAAAACATACATGACACATTTCACAAGTATTAAAAATAAATACATATATAAACATAATTTTTAAGCAACAAACGTAGTTGGCAAAATTTACACAAGGTGATCCACAAATATTTTAACACAAGTAAGTATAGGGTTATCCACAAATATTTTAACACAAGGTGATACACAAATATTTTAACACAAGATGATACACAAATATTTTAACACAAGTTATAAGCTATTTGCAACTTCAGTTAACAATGTTTTCAGACATGTTCGTAAAGTTGTATCCAAATACCCTTCTTCAAGTCTACTTTCGAGGAGAGAATGTTTCTTATGCCCTGGTTTTATACTGTCTATTTGAATAGACACTTCTTTACATTCAGGTGAGTGTAACACGACACTTTCAACCAAGTCTGTGTATGGTTTGACATAATGTGAATCTACGTCTTAAATACTAGATGGCAGTGGCATTGTTGCAGTCATATAAAATACAGGATATTTGCTTGCATCACTGCATTGAGTTAATTATTGGCTTTTCCTTAAAATTGAACATCCCGTCGCAAGACTTAGTAAATTCACAGAGAATTCCGCTGCTCCATAACGTATACGATACATTAGACTTGCCTGGTTTCATACTAATGTAAAGATTTACAGGATGAAAGAACGTCATGTTACGTGTTTGCTATCCATCACCCAACTGAGCACAATTAGAAAAGAACAATGTATGTATATTGATAAATTCACTCTCTAACTTTGCAAGTTAAAACATATTTGAGGACTAAACTTTCATTTTGCAAATTTTATTGCTCTATGCACATAACAATTTGATGAATCACACCCAGTATGAGCGGTGTAAACAAACTTGTTTTTGCGATAATGATATAAAGTATGAAAATCATTATCACATTCTTCGAAATACTAATATGGTGAAACAGCATCTGTATTATAAATGAGTCGTTTGAAATATTTTTCTTCCTCACAAAATGTTACAATGTGCTCGCCCTTAAGTTTGCACTTTCGATCTACTATATGCTGTCTGTACTGGTTTATAAGACATTTAGAACTATTGCAGTTAGATAAACTGGAATAATAACTAGTTGGTTTACTACATGGTATCAAAGACTGAGAGAAATATGTACATTTGAAATTAATGTCTGACACGCATTTCCTTAATAACAAAATGAGAATTGCTAAGCTATAAATTACAGAATACTAACCTTTGTTAATAAATGCATACTAGTATTAAAGCGAGAACATTATTCTGAATTTGCCACTTCACACGCATGTAAGTTGCACACAGAAGGAAAAACTAAACCACCTTGTTCGAAAATAAAGTTGTGGATGTCTCCGTCGCAGGTCTTCACCCAATGTATTGCGGTTCCCTAGTGAAGTTTGGTGAGTTGGTAGGCGATTACCCAATTGCCGAGCTCCTCTTCTAGCTCCTCGCTAAGACTGGCTAACATCAGCTCTTCAAATGTAGATGGTAAGTCACTGTTGGGGCAGAGATACCTCACAGTACAATCATTGCATGCTAAGCCTTCACCAAAGTGGATGCCGAGACTGTTATAGAAAGTGTAGCTCCAATTATCGATATCTTTACACACTTTAACTTAAAAATACCGCCATATGTCTTAAAGAAAACTCTTCTTTAACTTATTCCCAGCACTTTGTATGCGACTGTAGGGTTGAAGATGCTAGCCATGACTAATACTTAAATATTAATTGGTCTCCTTTATAATAGTCTGCCAGATTATATGTCCTTGCTTTGTAAAATGTTGCATTGCCACATACCACAGGGAGACTTGAATTCCTGGTTACCTATGTACATAACATGTTCCTTGTTGTCACATTGTTCTGTCCAAACTCTAGTATGAGAACAGCAACATTCCTTCAGCATGAAAAATTCAATTTTCTGGTAAGATGTGCATTTTTTTTAATGAATTTATGAAAGGCTTCAAATGCTAGTTGACTTTCATTACAAGGCAGCGTAGTGTGAGGACGTAAATTATACAAAGGACAAAATCTTCGCCCATAACAAACATCGAACACTTAAAAGTTTCTGTAAATTAACGAGAAACACCAATTTTCTTCTCCGTTACACATTTGGATCTCTATTGGACCGTCTTTGTGTCGAAAGCACACTCTCCTGTAACCTGGAGTAGATTTAAACATCATCTTGAAATTTTCCTAATTTCAGCTTGGTTAAATCGAATTTACAAACACAAACGTTACTCTACCAAACCTCGGATTCCCACATACCACAAGGCAATATTTGAATGCTGCTACTTCATTGCATTTGCATGGTGTATTGCTTGTTATTACATGTTTCAGTCCACGAGGTGGGGCTGTCATAAAACTCTCTACTCAGTTTATATTTAATTTGTCTAAATCCTGGTTTCTTGATTATTTCCTCACTTCTGTTCTTAAAACACAGATCCCGCAAAGAACAGGGCAGTTCGCTTTTGGGTCTCATGTTAAAAACCCGGACAATCATTTTGTTCACAACACAATACTCGTTCTGCGTATTTGTTTCCTGCAAAACTTTGTGCTAAGTTCCTATATTCATCTCCATT
Organism: Dryococelus australis; assembly: GCA_029891345.1. Taxonomy (NCBI): domain Eukaryota; kingdom Metazoa; phylum Arthropoda; class Insecta; order Phasmatodea; family Phasmatidae; genus Dryococelus; species Dryococelus australis. Next base: position 61,097,496 of record CM056995.1, read on the forward strand.
ACACATCTGGAATTAGGAGTATATGTTCTTTAGGGACTTAAACCACACTCTCTTGTAACCTGGAGTGACACTTTCGTACATCTACTCTGAATTGAATGTCTCCATTTGAAAGTTTTTACGCGGGTCTGAACCTGTAACAAAGCAATTTCCTAAATTATTATCTTTACACGTAGGCCGGATGTTGGTACAAATATTCTCTTAGAGTTTCGCTTTTGCATTGCGAATAAATTTTTTTTATCACGATGATAAGTGTTTTATTGTTTTAATAGCGAATTAATGGGCAGTTGATATCGGCATATTTGTACATAATACTTTAGAGTCTAGTCTGCAGTCATTGAACTCGCAAATTTTTCAGGTCTCTAGCAATAATTATAGTCCACCATATCTGGTGGAAAATCCATTGGGTTGGCAGCACTGAACATGAGAGGAGAGAGGGTGAGAGGTAGGTAGAGAGAGAGAAAGAGTGAAGGAACAGCACAGATGCAATGCTGCCAATTCAGCTTTTCCCCGTTAAAGCTTGTAGATTCGGTTTGGCGGCATAAATACTTTAATCCGCCTTGCGAGAAACTGTGATTTTTTTTTGCAGCGGAGAAAAATAACATAGTGGGTTAAATCCAAACAATAAAACAGTGACTTTTTTTCCCCCTCTTCTGAGGATACAGAAAAATTACATTTTAAAGAAGGTAATTTTTTATTACTTTTAAAAACGTGTGGTAATTGAATAGCAAAGTAATGGGAAAATAGCTTATTTTTGTGTGTTGTTAAGTGGGATATTTTGAAGGGCTGTTGGCACCACTGCATTGAGGACACAGCTGAAAATTCCCCCGGGATGTAAAAGGCGGGACTCTCAGGGCCATCGCAAGAGGAAGGAAACGTTGTGTGGCTGATTAAAACCAACTGCGCCCGCTGCAATGGCATCTCGCGAGGAGCCCGTATCTTATACGAACTGGAGGGCAATAACACGGAATTGCCAGCACGTTTTGCTGCTACCCGCTAACGTTTCTCTTCCGCCGTCGGAATAATGTGACCAACAGTAGAAACATCCTGAACCCGACCTCTTCTTTTCAGGAACTCTTGTCCCGTTAATTGATTGTTTGCGCGACTTTAGAACTTCTTCTTAATTCCCATGAACGTCAAAATAAATCTGTTCAAACTTGTTTGAGAGAATGATGATTATTTCGAAATATGTAGCAGACAGTCGAGACGTATTCGGTTAAGGGTCTTGGATATCAAAAAAAATAACCAGCATTAATTGTACTAAACATTCTTCAACTTGTACGCATTGTATTTGAGGACATTTTCCTAGATTTAAAAAAAATTCACACTGTTGTATTTTTTGAGTGAATGAGTGTGTGAAGTGATTTGGGCGGCTCTTAATAGCGAGGTATTGAGAGCCGATGAAGGTGATTGAGGTGAGTATGGAGTAGCGCCGGAATGAAAGGGTGGGGGAAGCGGGAGATCCCGGAGAAAACACGCCGGCACGATTCCCACATACGAAAATCCGGGAGTGTCCCAGCAGGAGATTGAACCCGATTCGCCTTGATGAACTGTGTGTGTGTGTGTGTGTGTGTGTGTGTGTGTGTGTATATATAATATATATATATATATATATATATATATATATATATATATATATATATATATATAATATATATATATATATATATATGTATATATATATATATACACACATAATTTGGATTTAATATGTGAAATCCGAATTATTTCTTTTTGTCGCTGCCATAATATTAAATTCTAACTAAGTTGTACAAATGAAAAAAAAAATTACAACATAAAGTAATGTCGACGGCTACCGCTTGGCATTTTATTAATCGCCAAATTCATGCACTTTAAAAAAAAAGTTTTAATTGTACAATTTCTTCATATTGGACATTTATTTCATATATATAGTATGTTACTTGGTGATTACATACGTGTCACGTGGTAGCCCACAGCTTTTCTTTACTTTGTAGATTTCTCAATGCGTACAACTTAGTTAGTATTTTTTTTCTATGGCTATATCAAATCAGGAAAATTTTGGATTTGAAGTCAAATTATTCGAGAAAAACATGATGATTATTTTTATTTTGTTCGAGGAAAATGGTAGCACATACAAAGTGTACAAGTTGAACAATGTATTGTACGAAAATTAAATTTTTGATTTGTTTGTATCCATCAATCTGGGCACGACTTAATTTAATATGCAGACATTATTCGTTTTCGTGTCATAGATATTTTATTAGAAATCTGGTTATAGAAATTTTAAAATTTGCTAGTCGTTTAGTACATTTCTATCTAATTGTCAATGTGTGTTATTTCCTGCTTACAAAAAAGCGAGAACTAATTGATAAAATATAATTATGTTCCTTGCTTTTTACAACTGGCAGATATAACATAATTAAAATTACGCACAAAAATTCTAAACAACTCGTAAAATGAAAATTTTCAAAAATCGTACATTGTCAGTATATACTATGAATCCGAAATTATGACGTGGAAATGAATAATTTACCCAAAAAATGGTAAAGCCTAGCTTGAAGTCCGGATTTCCCGCTTAATAGTTTGCCGGTGAGATTCTACACCCGGGGGAACCTTGAAGCCTTCAGAGTGGATCTGGTGCAGCGATTCTATTCTCCCGGGAGCTGATAGAGTTGTTTGTCTCGACTTGAAATTTGTTGGTAGTTCCGCGCAACGCGCTAATCAGTATTAGGCCTACGCTTGGCGTCGGGCCATAGCACATTTGGCCTGTAACTGCAAAGTGACATAACTCGACGTGTCACATTCAAAATAAAATATTTCTCATCCGCAGTAACTGGTGAATAATTCTGAAGGCGTGCACTAAAATAATAGCAGCCCTGTAATAGTTATAAATTATTGTGAAATACAGCCTACACATACAGATTTTAATAACACTATTTTGTACTAACTAGTAGCCTAGTTTTCTAATTGCAAAATAAAATGTATTTCATAACATATACAGAGTAAAACAATTCTACAGAACTTCCCGACTGTCACTGAAGTTTTTTACCTAAAGTAAGTTATAGGTTGTTCACGGTAAAGTAAGCACTTTTGAAGCCCTAGTTACTTTTTTCTTTCAGTCATATTTTATCGCTTTACCACATTTATAAATCAATATTGCTTTATAAGTAATAAACAGTGTGTGTATATTCCGCTGCACTCGGAAGTTTACGAATAAGGCTAAAATAAAATACATTTTTTTACCATTATTCCAAATGAGAGGGCTTTTAAAAGTGCTCACATTACCGTGAACACACTATACTTTTGTGTTACCAGAGGTATAAAATACTTGTGTACATGGTGTATTTAGGAAATACCTAAACACGTCATACGTGGGGTGATGTTTGCAAAGGTTTGATTCAAAAAGTGCGAACAAACTGCGGATAGACTCTGCAAAGAAAGAATTCCGATTTGGGTACGATTAGGATGATCCTGTCTGGATGACGAAGCCCGTCACACACGTTCGTTCTAGAAGGGACCAGCCAGCTGTTTAAAAACTGTTTTGAAAAACATAGTTGTTTGAGTGAGGGAAGAGATTTGTGCGGATCGTAACGTTGAAGTCTGGAGATCCGATGAGGGTCGAGCGAGGTGAGTATGGAGCAGCACCGCGCCGGAATGGAAGGGTGGTGGAAACGGGAGATACCCGAGAAAAACCCGTCGACCAACGGCATCGTCTGGGACGATTCCTAAATGCGAAGATTCGGGAGCGACCACGCCGGGAGGCAAGTAATCTAACCACTACACTAGTAACTTGGTTTATTAGTACAGCGGAATACCACGCAGGAAGTAACTTTGACGCCAAGAACATTGCGTGTTAAGGTGGACTCACAACCATCCGTTTCATCCGTCAGTCGCCCGTCCGTCCGTCGGTCACGTGATCTTCAACCAATCGCAGGGCAGCTTTTTTTTCCATCCGTCAAATATATCTCAAACTTTAACTTTCGACGGACGGACTTGCCACCGACTTGTAATATCGTTCCTTGAAAATGGCTGTCGGAAAACAATATTGTTTATTTGTCTGGGTATTTTTATTTTTAAATTCTCAAGGCAGTGAAGTTGTTTACTTTTCTACATTTTACCTTTGAATTGAACTGAAGATGACTTGTAAATTTTCGGAGGAAATGCTGATAAATTACGTTATGGAAAGAGAATATATTTATTACATTCATTAAAAAAACATTTGACCGTGCACGATAAAGTTAGTGTTGTTGGATGGTAGCACTGAAAATTTTCTGGCCCGACGGAGGACGGACTGTTGTGAGTCGCTTTCAATTGAAGGACGAAAAAATCGACGGATGGCTGACTGATGGACGGCAGACTTACGGAAGCGACGGATGGTTGTGAGCCAAGCTTAAGACTCACTGTCACACTTGCGACGCGAATAAATTATAAATATTTAGTATTCGTACATCTTGTCGCGTTGGCGTCATAGTAATCACGGTGATGATTTCCTGGGAAATTATATTGTTCTAGTTGCGTCTGTGGCGCTATTGGGATTCAAGTATAAGTATCTTTCTTTATTATCCTTCTCGGACACCCTTATGTCTCTCTCTCTCTCTCTCTCTCTCTCTTTGAACAGAGGCCCCTTAAGATGTTTATAACTACTTGTATAGTCTTTAAATGAATTATTTTCAGTGGTGTATGGTGAAGTGTTGCGAGGTAAACTGGTGCTTGGTCACTACTGTACATTCTCGACGCACGCAGCATGGGCCAGTAACTAGCGTGCAGCCTGGGGAAACTGAATGTATCCCGACCACTCACAAGCGAGCAGCAAGGGACCCATTACACACGTCCTGTGGCGTCAGCTGCCGAGCTACGTTTCAGTGGTGGAAGTGTAAACTTGCAAGCAACAGAGCACAGCACAGAGCTAACACAGCTTTCCTTGCAACAGTCCACCACACACCACTGTCTCTTTTATCCTTTTTTTCGTACTTCTATCTCTTAAAGCTCTCGTGTCCTAGTCTATTGATCGTCAACGAAGGGAACATGGATATGGGTGACAGGAGGCAAGTCGCTCGAGCTTTATGGTGGGATGAAGAGAAAGCGAAGGATGTGAATGCGGGAAATGGAAATAAGGAACGTCGTTAATCTCTCTTTCGGTCTTGCTCTTTTTTGTTCATGTCAAGCGGGTTGCATCAGGAGACAAAACAATCGACACACCACGGTGAGAGAACAAATTTCTCAAGCACGCAGAACCTATATAAGCACGATTTATTCTTGAGCGTGATCACCTAATGTTCCCTCCTCTTCCCCCACTGCCACGTATTTAAATAATTACGGAAGAATTAACGCTTGCAGTAACCAAATGAAACATTTACAAACCTACGTTCACGAAAAAGGCATTTCGTTGTCAGCAAGGGACCGGCGTATTTATTTTGAGATTATTTTCCATGGAAGTAATTCAAACGTGTGTATTTGCAAATAAATACTTTGGAGTACTATGGAACAACGCCGGAATGAAAGGTCGGGGGGGAAACAGGATATCCCAGAGAAAACCTGCCAACCAGCGCCATGGTCTGGCATGATTCCCACAAGCGAAAATACGGGTTACAAACAAGAACGTGTAAATCTACAAAGCACGTCGTATTAGTGGCCCGCATAATTAGGTGTTCAGCCGGCTTGTTAAGAGATATGTATTCGGACCATTACGACTTTAAACTTTTGTAAAATTTCCTGGAAATAAGTTAGAAGTGATTGCAAGAGGACAAATACATAAAAAAATAATTAAGTTATCAAAGTGTTGCAATTATACAAAGCGATTTATCGATTAAATCCTCCATGCCGAAATAAGCTCGAAACTACATCCAACTTGCCTGATTGAAAAACATGTATTTTTGTTGTTGTTTTAATGACACAAAGTAATTGTACTTAGAGGAATTGCCTATTTCTATTCATGAGAACCTAAATTTTCACTGGCCGAAACAAATGTGGGGAAAAAATTTGCAAGCAGATGTCAGACAGTGAAGTGAGTTTTTGAAAAGATTTTAGCGACTCGTAACAGAGAGGTCTTGAGAGCCGGGTCGGGGCATTAAAGAAAGGAATCCTGAGTTAATGTGAATATCAATGGCGTCGTAAAGTTATAAGACGTCGAGAGTATGGTATTATCTGCGGAGAGGGGGGAAATATAATAAAATTTTATCTTTACTGTGCAAAAAGTACGTAAATATTTTACCATAGATATTTATATATGCGGCACAGAATGCCAGTATCCAAAAATTTATCTTCCCTATCGACGGTCCCAGTCCCGAATCAATGCCTACGATAGCCCATTCACAACTACTTTCAACTTTTCTGAAGCACTGCTGAAGTTCTCCTTTCAAGATATTCCTCCGCCCCATGCAAACAAAGCTTAGAAAGTTACACTAAAGGGCCAACGAACCGCATTCGTGAGCACTCAGAGTAATTATCGTAGCATGCAGGCTTTAGTCACTGCTCTCTTCCTTCTCAGTTCCCCGTTTTGACCCCAGGCCCCTGCGTGGGCACGGATTTCGAACTGGGGTTTCTTATATGGGTAGTGTGGTGGACACTGCCGTGGTAGGGAGGTTTTCTCTGGGTACTACCTTTTCGTCTCCCGTCTTTATTCTATTGCACCCCTCCCCCCTTTTTTTCACAGCTCATTAGGGACCTACAAAATTCGCTTTCTTATTTGAGGACATGTTAAACTTAAAACACTTTTCCTTTGCAATGCATTTGTAATTGGACCATTTTTTCTTTGACACCCCCCCCCCCCGGGTAACTCAACGCCAGTAAATTAACACATCACAATCGTGTGACGCGAATTTCGCAGGTCCCTAGTAATTAGTAAACAAGCAAGAAAACTATGACTGAAGCCCATGCTACCTGCTTTTTTGGGGGGAGGGGACCGGCCATTCTTACACACTGGGGCTGCAGACAATGACCAAAATAACCCAGGATTGAGAATTTATAAGACTGTGGAATCTAGCCGTAAAGACCACTGAACCCGCAATATTTTCCTGGCCTATTTACAGACATTCAAGACTTTTGCCAGTTCATGGTTGCTTCCGAGTTTCTAAAGCCCTGCTAAACGTTCTACTTTCAGGTCATTCCTCCACTTCACGCACACGAAACTTAAGCAAGTCTGGAAAACTACGCCAAAGCGACAGTGCACCGCGTTCTTGCGCAATCTATTCGAAAATATTCTGCATGAGAACTAATTTTCACTAGTCATTACCAACACAACTATTTCTCTCTGTTTTATTCGTATTAGTTATAAATGAAATACTATGTTTTCTAGATATAATATAAGTAAAAGTCAAATTTAAACAAATGTTAATTACTTTCATGACGACAGAATATAAGACGCCTGTGATACACGAAGTATTTACCAAACAACCAAACACTTCATGCATGGGGTGAGTTTTCAAAGGTTTGATTCAGAATTGGGAAGATACTGGGAATAAACTATAGGTAGAGACCTGAAGAATTCGAGGATTCAGTTTGGGACAAGCTATAATTCAAAACACGTGTGTTTATATCACTTTTAGCCATTGGTCCGTACCGTACAGTGTTTGACACCTCCTGGAGAGTGGTGTCCATTTGTCGTCTTCTACTGTGACAGCAGACAACAAATGTGCAGTTAGTATCGGCATATTTGTACATAAGCCTGTAGAGTCTAGACTGCAGGTCATTGAACTTGCGATTTTTTCAGGTCTCTAACTATAGGTAGAGATGATGGAAAATCGCGAAAATATTTTGAGCCAACATATGTTCTACAACACTGTAACTAGTTTATTCTTTCATGATTGGATGAATAAGTTTTGACTCGGCTAAGTTGTTTACAGACAAATCAAGAACGTTCTGCTGTAGAGTATCAGAAACCTCATTGGCCCAGTGAAATGGGGAAGTAGCTTTATACATGCATTTCAGCCAATAAGGAAGACAAATACTGTCGGACATGTGTACAGTAAGTTGAATCCTAGCAAACGGTCAATTTTTCCCGCGATAAACCATCATCTCAAACTATGTAACTCGTGTTCACCTGTGTCTGCATTCCCATTTACCGCCGTATAGATCCTATGCACTAACACTAAGCACGCTTACTGCATATTCCAAAATATTCGTTACTGGTAGGGACAGGTGTTTTTTTTTGGGAAAATATTTATGGTCATAAGAGACTTTAATATCCTACGTCCACAACTTCTTTTGATTATTAGCCAGGTGTCTACGTGAGAAGACGTGCCCTTATTTGACTGGGCCAATCGTAATAACGTACTCTGATACTGAACGTCTCTGATTCGCGGACAGACACTTGAGGTACGTGACATTTGAAGTCATCCAACCACGAATGTGCATATGAACTAAAGTGTTTTGGAGTAGAACTGGTCCTGGAATCTTTTCGCGAAAAAACACCTGTCTCTGGTTATTGGCTTTCAGCCAGTATACCAGTAAAATAAGATGTTCATTCCTACTTAACATAATACAAAAGTATTTGTGTTTATTCACTAACTTACGTAGTGTTGCTGTCTTAAGGATAATGGTGCACGAAAATCGTATATTTATATAATTTTTGTCACGATTTGTTTAAAAGGGAATTTTTCAAAATTTCTTGTTCGGCAAGACGTAAATAACACTTTTGAACATCTTATTACGTATTTAAAAATTCCCTGCATTCGTTATTCTCGGAGCTCTGATGATTAAAAATAATAAAATAAAGTCCTTTAATTTCTTCTATCAGTGTTCCGAGAATAATGAAGGCAGTGAAAATCTAACAACGTAAAAATTTGTTGGAAATTATTATTTAGGTCTTGTCGAATCGAAAATGTCAATCAAATCTTGGGAAAACTACTTATATCGAGAATCGGGTAAATATATTGCTTCCATGCACAATTCCCCTTAATATTACATTGTAGCGAAGCACATGGTAAATATTAGCTATTTTATCAAAGGATGCGGAAGTCGCAATATTAAGACAAGCTCCATAATTCGAATTCAGCCAACTCGGTAGCAGTCAGAGTGTTGGTATCGCATAAGCACGTGACTGAGAGGCTTCAGTCATTTGCAGTTCCAGTTAAATATTTTGTTTTGAAGTTCGATAGCAAAAGTTTTCAGTAAAATATCCATCTGTAATGACGGACTTTGTGTTGCAGGCAGTTGGGATCCAAGGTAGTTTACTGCGCCCCGCGCTGCTCCAACGTCTCTGGCTGCCCAGGAGAAAACGGAACACAAACGCCGCTAGGTGAGTACCCTTGCTGATTGGTCAATGTGTGGGTGCTGAAGTTGCAACGTAAATTACATTAACGTATTTTGGGAGGGGGACAAAAGGTATTTCAACTTCCTCCTCACCCTTTCACATTATTACTAACGCCCTCACATACTATCTCAAATATAGGGATTTACTTACAGAATTGGGTGGTCAGTATTGTACACTCTAAATCGGAATCGGTGAGAATTTCCCTGTTTCAATCAGTTAAACGTATCTGACTGATTCAAGAGCCGCTTCAGTGAATTTAACTGATGAATGAGTGAAAAAAATGCCAGATTTGCTTCATTTATTGATTCAGTAACATTTTCCACTTATTTGTCAGTCATTTTTTCCACTGTTAACTCAGTGGTTTATTTTTTACATATGAATCAGTTTAACAGCATGTAATAATGACCGTCAAACAATGTTTAAAAATGGCCGCTAAACAACATGTATCAAATGAATTAACAACAAATAAACTAGTAAAATCGATACAAAACACTTTCTAAAATGTGTTTCTTCTTTCAAAACGCAATTTTATAAGGTAATATGAATATTCAGCCTTTCATTCCGTTTTTACGTCTTTTATTTCTTTTTCATGTACTCATAACAGCACTCTGTTTGATGGTTTAAACTGAATATAATGTGACGAAGAGCGTGCACTCGTATATAATATTATTTTTAACAATCCTAACGGTACCAATTAAACAAAAAACGAAAAATAAGAGCATGCAATTTAATTCTTCACTATTTCGCGGTAAAAATATAAGACACATTTTTTTCCTCCCTTTGTTACTAGCTGGTGTGGTAGCGCAGATGATTAGGTAACAGATTAAAGTCGAAGAGCAAAGGCTACGCACTCTAAATCGGAATCAGTTATTTTTTACTGATTTTCAGTTGAAACTGCTCAATCCGGAATCTGTAGAAAAAACATCACTAATTAATCAGTTAAAAAATTTACTAATTCAAACAGTAGAAAACTAGTTATTTATTGTTGGTTAATGCAAGTACATGTCTTTCCAGAGTTCGGAAGTCAATCTGTCTTTAGTTTGGTTCATATTATGTGCTTTAAAAGATAAATATGGTGGTTTCAATGTACGAGGTTATCGAAGTTAATTAGTATACGCCATTTTACAATGCAACAAGACACTAGAGATTTAAATTGTTATTTTTAGTGACATGTAGATTAGTGATAATTTTACTGACTCGATAGTGCGATGATTCAATAAGAAAGGCGAATTTACACCAATAAAAGTTTTGTGGTGTGCAAGTTAACAGCTCAAATAATGAGGAAACGACAAACACAGTTATTAATAGTCAATCTGTCTCTTCAAAATAACAGTTTCATTCTGTAAAATCTCGTTGCATTGTAAAATGGCAGATACATAGAAAACACCGACAACACCGTTAAAATCACTATATTTCTCTTTTAAAGCACACAGTCTGAACTGAACTTAACTAAGAATGATTTTCCAGCCTTACAAAGACATGTACCTACGTACGCATAATATGTGTATATTTCGACAACGTGAAGTAATTTCACATTACTAAACTTACAGCCGTTCGCCATTGTAAGTTTATGTTACTGCGCAAATGCGAGCCCGTTTAGCTCAGTGGCAAATTGGCAGAGTTGATAGAACGTCAGCCGAAAGAAATATGAAAATGTGTTGCGTTTTGGGGTGGCGGCTCGATACCAACCACTTCCAAAATTGCCTTGTACATGTAATAATTTGGTTTTGAGACAAAATAATTGTACTTAATTCGTTTCAAACTGTAATGCGCGGTTTTTAATCTTTGTGCTTTTTATTAATCGACTATAAATAACTGATTTTCTACTGTTTGTATTAGTGGATTTATTTTAACTGAAGATATTAGAAGTTTTCTTTTTCTACTGATTCCGGATGGAGCAGTTTCAACTGACAATCAGTAAAAAATAATTAATTCCGATTTAGAGTGTGTGAGGTCAATCCCGGCCACCTGCAAAATGTTTTCACCTTTTTAAAGTACTTTAAAATGCGCAATATACATAGTAAATTATCATAAATATATTTATTTCGCGTAATTATTTGACTACAATCAATATAAACAATACTTAATTCACCACTGTAGTCGACCGTCACTTATTAAATCAGTGAAATAATTTCACGTCACTAATTCAATCAGTGAAATTTTTTCACTGAAACAATTAGTGGTTATCCACTGATTATAAGTGGAGCCATTTTCACTGATTAAAGTAGTTTTAATTTCACTGCGAATCAGTGGTTTCCCACTGATTCGAATATAGAGTGTACGTCATCAGAATCTAGTATATATACAATCAGTTATTTTTCTGCGCTAAATGTATTTTGCAAGCAAAAAACTTATGTAGGCCTACACATTATTCGTTTAAAATTAAATAAAGAGTAATTTTTAAATTGATATACTATTCTAAGCAAATACTGTATCGGTTTTATAATTAAGTCTGGGTAAAAGCAAAATTTCGCTTTTTAATGTGTATTCGTCTACATTGCGTATTATTATAAGACGTAAGGTGCGCATATGAGTTCATGAGGGATGGAGGTCATAGTAAAAAATAATTTTTTACTTATTCACACAGTTATTATTTACAACATTAAACCACCTCACATCCATTATTATTTCTGTTATTCTCAGTCAGAGCAATATTTAACATCAGCCTCAATTTTAATTAAAGTAATTATAACTGCATCCACAGTTGTTACCGTCATTTAATTCACACGCATTACTTAAACATATTCTTACTGTCAATTGCTAGCACGGGACGATCGGTTGGTCTCAACATGGGGTTTTCTCTAGTGTCCGATCGTAGGGTTGGACTCGTGATGGTAGTGGCTGACTCCGTATGCTGGAGGAGGTCTGGAGAGATTCCCACTCTCGATGACAGGCCGGGCGGTGAGCGGCAAACTGCTCCGGTTGTGCCCAGGAAAGGCACTTGGGGTATAGATAGACCCCGGCCAGACCACACGCTTGGTTTGTGAGGACGAGGATCTCAGAACCCCTGGGGTAGAGGGAGCGAGGATATGCGGACCTACCAGGTTTGGGCTTCCGGTCTGGCCACCGGTCGCATTAATCTTGGCCTTCTTGTGTTGAGAGGACGTGATTCCTCTCCCCCGCATATTGGGAGGCCGAACCGCGGTAAGGCCGCAAGGCTAAGAGCGCTGCGTAAAAATACAAAATACATGATCGACAGGTCCACTGTAACTGTCTATTGCCAGCATTCCAAAGACCTTACACTCGCGCGTCCAGTTCAATATCCCCGTTCGTCAGTTTCACTCTTCACTGTTTTGATGCTCGCAGTCCGCAGACTTCACTTCCGCTGGTCTCCTCCGCCGCCACTTGTCGCTTCGCTATCTTCGCACACCTGGTACTAAAGGTCGTACAGCCCTCCAAAACTGTCAGTCTCGCTGGCCCGATCAAGAATATCCCCACACCTCCGAGTCCCGCCGAGGGAGGCTAGCGCGATGACCAGAACATTTTTACAACGATAACCCCCAAGAAATTCAGTTTGCCCAAGGATGGGAGTGAGCGAGTCCCGATAGTCTTATCGCGGCCCACGTGGCGGCTCGCCTTTGTAAATTCCCGCACGCTCATCGGGTTGCCATATCAACGCCCTTGACTCACTTCTTCGCATGCCGGAGCGGGATGAGGCAATGGAATAAATGCAAAGCAACATCACGTAGCAATATTCCTTAGTATACCAAAGGAAATGTAGCTCGGTAAGTTAGTAACACGCCCATAAATTGCGTTACTGAATTCGCCAAGTTTATTCTAATGTCCAGACGTTGCCTATTGCGTTCGTTCTCGTAGCAGTTTACTGCTATTGGAAGATATCCGGTAATTTAGCGAATTTGTTTTGTGGGTTGCGGTGGTCGAAATTGATAGGAGTCATAACCTGCGATGTGTACAGCCAAACACACGGAATAGACCAAATTTCTGAGACCCGATTGAGCAGCCGCGTTGTTCGTATACCTCTACGACAAATGATACCCCTGCGTCCTTAGGTTCGTTCTACAACACGTAAGCAAATACGCATCACTGGCGTGGACATCTTAAAACACTCTGTGTTCAATGTTCACTTGAGCGTATGTGTAAGTTACACGGATTCCACGACAAAACATACTAAAAATAGTCAACGGCGAACACTTCGATATCGGTGAACCCATGCAGCCAGTAGGAATCGAACGTTTAGTTTGTCATCGTTTTTGTCACCAATACGGTTAACAAAAAAATGTAGGAATGGAATCAGAGCAAATTTTTATTAGATTGGTTTTGCCAGTCATACGTGCATGACTGACAGTATGGCCTATTATACAAAGTGTTTTAAAACTACTTGTCGAAATTCAAACCACGGCATGTATAACCTCATATAAACAAGAGATCCTAGTAGCAAGATGTTCGGATCATTCATCTAGTATCTTAAAATTGAAACTGAAGTAGCAAGACAGCCCCGGGGAATACGCAACTTCACGTACCTGCTTGCACAATTTGAATATCACAAAAATGTGTTTATACAATATCTAAAGAGAGAAACTACATGACTGTTTATTGTATGTTTGTGGTATGTGAACACAGTATATACTTCGTTTAAATATGCAACAATTTTTTTTTAACGCCGAAGTTGAAAGACCGCATAACTTTGACTTCGGGTATCTTCGATCAGAATCCGTTTTCCCTATTCGTAGAGACCTGCAAAATTCGCGTTTTTATTTAAGGACAGGCTGAACTCCAAGTTACTATGCGTTTCACCAACTTCAGCCATTGGCAAAAAATATGTCTGGCACGCCTCGGAGAACTCTTGAGCCAATAATATATGTTCAGCGGTGGCGTTGCCAACTTCTTATAAGGAGACCAAGCAGGTACGTGACAATGATTACAGTGCAGAGGCCAGTGAAACCACGAACTGTGGTCACTTGTTTATAAGGCAGTGGAGTCTACCCTGTCACAGGAAAATAACGCGAATTTTGTAGCTCTACCTATTCGCGTTACGAGGGCCTGCCGATACTTGTATAGTCTCGATCAAAATGTTTGTTTGTTGAGGCACTTAAAGTTATACATTAATCCGCGACTGAATTAGTTGGACTTTCAGAATTAAAAATTAATATATTTATTGCATAAAGCTTTATTTCATTAATTTCCAACAGAATGGAGACTTATTTATTAGCTTCTTCATCTGCTACATTTCCGTGTATTGAAGAACAGCACAAATTTATCGATATTCGTCAGATCTTTCCGTTCAGATAATGTGTGTACGTATTCTCACGCAAACCGTACATTGCAGAAGAGGACTTAAAATCTCCTGTGGTTTCCTTTCGACTACTAAGTTAGGACCTCGCAGTTACCTACACGCTCCAGATGCTTCGTGGGAAGTTTCTGCCTTCGTGGGAAGATTTCCCCCCCCCCCCCTCCCTCGCCGAGAACGTGGGAACCTTGTCGTGGATGGAACTAACCTTGTTTGCCCGAGTTATTACAGCATAAAATCCTCACGACAACTCACCCGTTCGGCTCGCCCACTTGAGTTGTCCCAACCCTGCCCTTGAGCGATCTTCGCGTCCTCCCCTTCACATAGTCTTACGACGAACGCCGTGTTGGCCTCCGGTGACTCGTTGAGTGGCCAAGAATATCTCCCTCTAGAGGACCGGGGTATCTCGGCAAACTCGGGCGGGGTTGAAAAACACGTCGGATGAGAATTGTTTTTTTTTTTTTTTTTTTTTTTTTGCCTCTCCCTCTATTCCTGCCCGCGGTTGTAGAAACACGCAACCTTACGTACGTGTTCACTCTTGCCAGCCCGCCCACTCGATTAGTCCCTCTCGTTGGAGCGAGCCGGGGGTTGAGGGGGTGGTTTTTAAAAGCCCCGCGGGCGTTGCGATCGCAGAGCGCTGAAACAACATGGATTGCGGGTTTCGGAACACGTGTTCGCATCGCAAAACAAACATTGCGTTACTCAACCATTTACTCAACCATTCCCATTTCACTACTACCTCGCCGGCGAACCTTCGACCAAATCGTTGTATCTGGCTTCGCTTCGAATATGAGGTTACTTACACGTAGGTGCGAACAAATCTCGAAAGCAATGCAATGACCTGTGAACTTTATGACGACACTTTATGTTTGTGTTTGGGATTCAATTCCTCGAAGCTCATTGTAGGCCAGGGGTTCCCAAACTTTAGTTTATCACGCATCCCTTCTGCAAAAAAAAATGACTACCCCTCTCGTGTCACGACTTCAATATTATAAGGGTAAAACAAAAACGAATAAAATTCTCAAAAGTTTTTTTCAATCATTGAATTTTAATGCTTATTGAACACAAGTGGTGGTGAACAAATCACTCAATGAGACGGATGAGCTTGCATATTTTTAACAAGATTCCCAATTCTTGGTTGAATAGAAGAAATTAAATAACGTAAATCACTAGCAATATCGAGTTTGCTTCTATACTTCGTTTCTGTTGCTACTACTGCTGGCTGAAAACGCCCTTTCACACAAATAGGTGCTTGAAAAAGTTAAATACAATCGCAGTGCTTGCTCTGCAATGTGGGGATAAACTTTGAAGTACTTGACCCAAAACAATGTTTTGTTGAGTGAACAGCTCGGCGCCTGCGGCTTGCCCCACCCCACCCCCGCATGTCGTCACGCCTCCCTTGGGGGGAGGGGAGGCAATACTTTGAAACTCAATGTTGTAGACCATACCGTACCCTTAAGTTATGCCACTCACTCCCGCGAACCGACAGCAGAGCACATGTACTTCGGTTGTCACATTTTTGTTTGCGCTATAGTTATTTATAGACACGCTCCGGACGATTTTTAACACTTCGTGTAGCAATGGCGTGTGGTGAAGTGTTGCAAGGTAAGCTGGCGCTTGCTCAGTGCTGTACACACTCGGCACACGCAGCAGGAACCATTAACCGGAGTGGAGCCGGGAGAAACTGAATGTACTGCGGTCACTCGCGAGAGAGCTGCGAGGCACCTATTACATATGCACTGTGACGTCAGCTGGACTACTACGTTTAGACAGCTGATGTGTAAAATAACATACTATTAGTTATAGCACAGGGCAAAACACAACTTACCCTGCAACAGTTCACTACATGTCAGTACTTTCATTGTCACCGGTGTTATATCACGTCGAGTGAATGCCATGACATCACGACATATGCATACTTTCAAGAAACGGGTAAAAAAATTACCTCTTCGCCAGCTGTTCTCATAACGTTCCCTGCAACGTATTACTAGGCCAGCGACATTCAAAGTGTAAATTCTCAAATTAACATGATGGATTCAATATCGTTATACGTAGGAAACAACTCTATTGGGACACTTCCACCTTTGCATTATATTGGCAGAGTTGCCCTGTAAAGGCTGCTCTTGGTAAAGTGAGCACTTTTGATGCCCCAGTTACTATTTCCTTTCAGCCATATTTTATCCTTTAACAACATTTTAAAATACATATTACCATGTAAGTAATAAGCACAGTGTGTATATTCTACCGCACTCGGAAGTTAATACCTATATAGGCTGTCCATGGTAAACTGAGCACTTTTGAAAGCCCTGCTTACGATCTACTTGTATGTACATTGCATATTCTTCCACCATATGTAAAATTTACGTTCCCATGGGTTTCATCACTTTACTCATGCATCGGTCCAGTGAAACAGTGAAATTATTAGAAAAGTAAATAGTTTACAAATCTAGTCACTATTACACTTCGACACATTAAAAAAACAAAAAGAGAAATGAATAATTTAAGCTATCACAGATGGTTAAAAACCCCTCTTTTTTATTTGGCATTATATTACGGAACTACTTTCCCTCCATCGTCACCAACTTTACTGGGCGCATATCACTCAGTGCGCCCGTTAACGTATATGCAGGTATGAGCAGTGACTTTTTCTTATGTTGATTTCATATGTGCTCACCTTATCGTGAACAGCTTTTAAGATGATGTCTATAAGTGTTATGTACCGCCTTGTGAACGCGCTACTAATGATACGTCGGGTTCAGATTGCAGGCCAGAAGGATGTGTGACGCAGTGTCCTTACCAGCCTGGTAAGGACAAAGTTTGCCAGTGTGCAGTCGGGTCCGCACTGACAACAGGTAAGAGTGCTGCATGACATCTGTCGTATTATTTTATGTGTGTCGTGCCACATTACTTGTGAGCAGACTTTTCAAGTGCTAGTTTATCGTGCGCATATTTCAGTCATTTAAAAGTCCTGTCCGGAAACTGAATCAATCAAGGAGTCAATTCTCAGATTCCCATGTTTTTCATTTTTTTTAACTTCAGTGCTTTTTTTTTTTTTTTCAAACAAAAGTAACTATCATATTATA
This sequence comes from Dryococelus australis, assembly GCA_029891345.1. NCBI lineage: Eukaryota > Metazoa > Arthropoda > Insecta > Phasmatodea > Phasmatidae > Dryococelus > Dryococelus australis. Next base: position 61,115,056 of record CM056995.1, read on the forward strand.
TACCTATAAATAATTAGCAATGTGACTAGCCTAGAAGTTTGCATGAGATAGTTTAGAAATTATTTACAATATTGTTATTACCAGTTCCTGAAGGCCAGTTAGTAATATTTGGTGCCCATACTGTCACATTATTACCAACTGAGAATACAGAAATGCCTATTACTTGGTGGTGGTTTCGCTAAAACGAAAAATACATATTATAATGAATTGTGTATCATTTACGGTGGACTTCAGCAGTCATGGCGTGTCAGTCAGGACGCTTAGACTAGATCATATCAACGTTATATTTCGCATGAAGTGAAAGAAGAGAAAAACTTGGTGATTGATCAGACCGAAGTTTTAACTCTGTGGAATATTTATGAAGACGAACTTACAAGTTGGACACTACGTTCAAACTCCACACGGAAATTCTCGTGCTCCATGATGAAATACGCTCGTAATGATTTTGCTGCCGCCGATATGAAGTTTTTATTTCAAACCGTTAAAACAGCTTCATCACGTTTGAGATGCACTGCTTGCTTCGGCCGTGTTTGACTGCCAATATAACCCCATAATGTTCCCTACGCACCGCTGTTATGCGCTCTTTAAGACCCTTATTAAATCTCGCATTTTTTTTATAGCTTCACTTTTATGATCCTCCCTGAAAATTAAAAGCTGCAATATCTTATTTTTATTCCCACAACATGTGCGGTATATACGTAACACAACAAGTAAATTTTTCCTTAAAATGACAGTAAATTGTTCTAGATATAAATTCCCATTAAAGCATTTTATAGTTTCCACGTGCGGGGCCGCTGAAAAATCTTTATTTCGGTCTAACTGAGTTTTCACTGTAAAGTTTTTTAACTGTTAAATAAATGATTCAGAATTGTTTCTGAGCGATGTATGTATTCAGTGTAGCAATCAATATGCCCGATATTTTTTTAAGGTGTTGTTTAATATCTTCAGCAGCAATTTAGCAAAATTTTCTTCACGTATGGACATCATAGTACATAAATTTAAAACTTAATAAAAACATGCATTCATCATTGCTGGCTAAGTCATGCCCATAAATGTGCATGAAAAACATAATGCAATATAACATCAATTTTGTAAGGTGGTTTAAAAATACAACTTTGACTATTGTGATTTGTGTACTTAGTAAATGAAACGCGAAAAAGAAATGCTATTCAGTATTTCCTTTGAACTGATACACTACACTTAAGAACAGCTTCCTACAATGCGTCCTAACATTTATTTGGCGGAGAAAATTCGCAAATATGATATATAGTATATTTGCAAAATCTTCACGCTTTTGAAACTAACCTTTGAAAAATCGCCTCATGTATGGTGTGTTTAGTCGTTTCCCAAATATACCACGAATCACAAACGTTTAATATTTTTGTTAACATAAAACGATCTTATTTTTTGGTTAGACTGAAATCTTACTCATAAGTTATGTATAAATTGTAATAATTCACATTAGTAGATGTATGTGTTTATTCTAGCGCAGCGCACTTTTTCATCCAAAAATCTACCTTTTTAACCCAAGATTCAAACACTTTTATCGATTTCAAGCTACTTTGTCTTGTTTATAGAAGCTCTATTTCTGATCATTTTTCATCAAACACAAGCAATTTTCATCCAAAAACCATGCATTTCAATCCAAATATCAAGTAATTTCATCGTTTTCAAGCTACATTTTCTACCTTCTAGAATCCTCATTTGGGCTCAATTTTCAACTCTTGAAAACCATTAATTTAAGCTAAAATCAAGCATATTTAAGTTAAAAACAAGCAAACAATCCAAAAATCAAGTAATTTTGTTTTTTTCGAGCTACTTTTTCTACTTTTTAGAAACCTCACTTGGCCCCAATTTTCATTTTAAAAAATCAAGCATTTTTACCCCAAATTCAAGAAAAATTCTCAATTTTTCAAAAAATGGCCGTGCAGGATTTTTCATACTATAAAAACAAGCAATTTTCATCGAAAATCAAACAATTTTACCCCAAAATCAAGCAAAGTTACCATTTTTCAAAAATAGGCGTTCTGGATTTTTCTTTCTTTTTTGGGAAAAAGCAAATTTTAAGTCAAAATCAAGCAGAATACGCTAAAAATCAGGTAACATATTACGTTATTATTCTTTACAGTTTATATTCGATGCTCTACTAATTTTTCAAAAACTGATTCTATTTGCTCTAGATTTTCACCAATATCTCAAAGCTTATATTTAGTCAATGATTTCTAAGAGTGATAATTGCAAGTTTTGTAAAAATTAATGAAATTTTCGAACTGTATCTTTAAGATCATCTGGCGCATTATCTAATCCATAGCAAGTGGGTCTTGAAACATCACCACCTTTTAAAATGTTAGTCAAGCTGCATGGGAAAAAAATACATTTTTTTATTTTATTTATAAAGAAAAGAGACTTACTAAGAGAAAGAAACACCTCATTTAAAATCATGAAAATTATTTTTTTATTTGATTTATCAAATTCATCTATATTTCTAAAAATTCGTAAAACTTTGAAAAGTAACCTCCTTACTATAAGTCTAAAATATTGTATTAAAATATCGAAACATTTTTTTGATTCTTCCATTTAATAATATTAAAATTTTATATATCTTCAGTAATAATTTCCATCAAAAATTATAAGTTATATTTTTTTCTAATTAAAATCAAACTAATTTTTATGTTGGTTTTATCTTTAACTGCAGTAGTTTTTCTGTATAAACAATACATAACATATAACGGTCTTCGCCCCCAAAATTAATAGTAATGAATATCACCATCAAAGTTTACAGTTGCTTTATAATAAAGTTTATTATTGCTATAGTCGGTAACTAGTTTGGTTTTTGAATTTCTAAAATAATTGTAAGCAAGAAATTGCTTAAGACAAAGACCGTGTTAAATGTTAAATTCCAGTTTTATTTAGGAAAAATTTCATATCTACCGTTTAACATAAATATTTCTCATATTTCAATGATAAAACATAGTAGCATGTTTATGGTGTTCAGCATGATTTTTTCTATTAAGTTGAAAACCTACAATTACGAATTCATGCATATCAAAAGGTACATTATTAAGCTGGTATTTTATATCAATGTTAAAACCAGTTGATCCAGCAGGTACTTCTTTTTCTAAAAATTGCCAATAATCAAAACTAATAGGTATTTTTGGATCTTTGTATATTTTTATTTAATTGCAATCGCTGTGTTAGATTCAAATTCAGCAATGGCCACATAAATTGTATTTTTTGTATTTCAATTTTACCAGTATCAAGACGATGTTTCTTAACTTTACCTTCTTTATCTAAAGTTTCATAAAGAAATAAACAGTTGTTATCAGATGAATTACGAAAAAAAGTAATTTGATAGCCACCATTCCAATAAACCTCATTGTTATCACGAATAAAACTAAACAAATATCTCAGGGGATACATTATTTCATTTGTTTTATCTCTAGAAACAGTTTTAACTTCATCTGTTATATGACTAGAAACAGATTTATCTCGATATAGATTATCAACACCAGTAAATTCTAAATAATTTTGTTCACTTGGTGATGTTAATAAAGCATTCATCATTGTTCATGTTATACCTGGATTATCAACAATGTTTTGAAATTTCTACTCTACAAAACTGAAAAGGAAAAGGTTCGAACATACGTCAGTATTATCTATTTGATCATATTTTGCTTCATCTCCAACTTTACCTCTCTTAAGTGAACTAAATTTCTCTTAACATAATCGTAATTTGGAAGAGAAAACCCATCACATATAGGAATATCAAATTAAATTCTACTATTGTGAAAATTTAAATTCACCCTAGTTTGATCAGTAGGTGGAAACGTTTGTGTCTCAAAACTTTCAATACTCTTATAACTCATTAATAAGAAAAATAAGTATATATATATATATATATATATGCAAAAAATGTATATACGTGACTGATTGTTGGGGGGTTTCTCGAGTTAAATTACGTAACAAAATATATTAAATAGCATTATGAAAAAGAGTGTGGCAAAAAATATAAAGAATGAATTATGAAATATTGGTAAAAAAAAAAAAGTAGAAAAAGTAAGTAAAGAAAATGGAATTTTAATAACAAAACTAGTTCCTGTTACAGTAAAAATTGAGATTATCCAACAACACCAGAAGAAACATCACTCGAAAGAGAATTATTCTCAGACAATAATTCTCTAATTTGGAAGTTCGAATGGGCATATTATCCATGAAAAAATTGACTCAGCATGCATCTGATTGTTAACATAAGAAAAAGAAGAACTTGAGGATAATTTCACTGACAATGACTATGAAAATTACACGAAAATTGTTTTAGATGCCATTGCTGCATTCCAAGAATATAATCAAAAAAAGAAAATATACACTCGAATAGAAGTTGGAAATACAAAAATATAATCAAACTTATTTATCATAAATATAAAAAATCACATTCAATAACAGCACCAAACACACCATAAAAAATATTTCTCCAAGAACTCCTAGATCTGGAGAAGGTATTAAAAAATACAACAATTTTCCAAAAGAATATCTCTGAATGGATGATTTTAGAAAACTGGTTGATAGATTTTTAGTTATTCATGGTGAAGAAAATGCTGGAAATAAAAATTATTACAATGAAAATGTAAACATAATGAATATGTTGAATAATAAATTTTCTGATTTTGTTATTAATAATCCAAAAGGAATTACATATCTTATAAGAGTTTTAAATACAATTCCACATTCATTTCGGAACTCAGAACGCCATGGTAAAGGTATTATAAATTTGGCTTTAAATAATTAAAATTTATCCGAAATGCATATGCCTGGTTATAATTATTGCGGTGCATTTGCAAAATTAAATGAAAAGTTGGAGAGAGGTGACACAGGAATAAATAAGTTAGATCACGCATGCAAATATCACGATATTGCTTATAGAAACCATAAGGATTTAAAATCTAGACATGAAGCTGACAAAACTTTACAAAAAGAAGTAAAAGAAATTATGTTGGTAAAATTACACAAATTGGCGAAAAAATTTCTTCTGCTGCTGTTGCTTCAACGATGTTTATATTAACAAAAGATCAATGTGAGAATAAAAATCAAATATTAAAAGACGATAAAGGTTTCTTACTAACTTTGACACTTGCGATACCCAAAAATTTTAAAAGAATAAACAGGAAATGGATTGCATCATGGAGGATTTATACCACTTATATTTCCAATTTTAGGCGCACTTGGAGCTTTAGACGGAGGAGCCCTCTGCAATTTATAATTCTGTTCAAGAAACTAGAAAAAATAAAAAATCACTATATATTATCGATTTTGAAAAATATGTAAAAATATTAAATAAAAAAATTTCAGAAATGTTTATATGATTTATGAATTACCTAAAAGTATGCACAAAAATGAATGTGCTGTTGTTAATTTCGACATTTTATCAAATCCAGGAAGTCTTTGGGTTTGCAATTTTAAAGTAAATAATTATGTTTACTATTTTTATTCATTTGGAGGTAATATTCCTAACAATTTAATTAATTATTTGAAAAACAGAAATGTTTGTTACAATGATAATAGAATTGAGAATTTTAATTCAGTTATATGTGGACATTACGTTTAATTGTATTACATCCATTTGCGGAAGATTTTAAGGTTAACTATATAATTTCTTTGTTATTAAATGACAGATATATTTGGAAAACCATTAATCAAATCTTTAAATAGAATTCTTGACATTAGTGTTTATGCTTTCAAAACATACATAGATTCATAATGCAATTCGGGTGTTTCTGATTTACAAAGTGAACTAAGCACTTGCTTTGATTATACAAAATCTTATGTTTCTTTTCCAGGAAATTGTTTTGTTAATATAGATTATCCTAGAGACGATAAACGATGAAGTCAATAAAATATGTTTTAGCAAAAAATAGCTGATTATGCTTCAAAAGGAGATATACATTTACAATTCAGTAATACTATTGCTGATTATATAAAACGAATAAATAATGCAAAGCAGGCACTAAAAAGGAAGTACATTCGAAACACAATAATATTGTTTCTGCTTACACATTAAAAAAAATACACAGATTCAAAATACAATATAACTGTTACCGCTTTACAAGTTCAACTTAGTAAAGTTTTTGTTTACACAAAAGATTATGTTTCCCTAACAAATCGAAGACTAAATAAAATGGCTAATCCTATAGATGGAAAAGATGCGGTCAATAAAATAAATTTCCATAAAGAAATAGCTGATAAATTACACATTTTAAGCAGAGAAGTTGTGGAAAATTGTACAGCATTAATTAACTTGAAACCTGAAATAACAAAATCATATTTATTTTATTTTCCTGCAAGGTGGGATAAAATTAGTAATATTTTTCACTTAGATAACGATCTAATTTACTTTTCTTTTTTGATGGATTCTACTGTTTACAAATTATAAACTGCTAATCTTATTTTTTCTGATGCTGTGACTGTTATTAAGGGAACTACCAAAATAGATTACAGTAAGCCTTTTGATGTTTACAGAGGTGATAATTTATCTTTTAAAATCAGAATATAGAACATATATATTCATAAAGATAGGGTGAATACTACGATAGAAATATTCGTAAAATATAAATATTAATTTTTTATTTACTATTAAATAGAGAATACTTGGTACTTGTAGTGTAAGAAATTTACTAAAAATAATCATATAAAAACTGAAAATACAAAAAATGGACAATGAGTTCAGAAAAGTAAATGTTCAATGCGTAATTATAACAAAAAAAAATATTTCAAAAAATTGTCCAATGTAAGAGAAGGAATAATCAATGAATTATATAAACCTGCAGGTAAAAATTTCCAAAAACAAGTCATTTCGTATAGTATTGATGGTTTATTATGGCAACTTGATCTTATTGAGATGGATACTGGAAATTTAAAGGTATATCACATATAAATAATGCATATAACTATTTTATCACAATTATTGATGTTTTCTCAAAATATGCATTTGTTATACCAATTAAAGATAAAACAGCCAAGAATGTAGCAATTGTTTTAGAATCTAAATTGTTGAAAAGAAAACCATGTAGTATTCAAAGCTATAATGGGTCCGAATTTTATAATAAAATATTTAAAGAACTGTGCAAAAATATAACATTAATCACGATTCTACATTCACTGAACTTAAAGCCAGTGTTGTAGAAATATATAATCGTACAATGAAGAACATAATATGGAAGAATTTTGCTTTAAATGACAATTGCAATTGGGTAAATATATAGATGATTTAGTTAAAGAATATAACAATACAAAACATAGAACCATTGGTATGTAACCAATAGAGATAAAAGAAAAAATGAAAAAATTTAAGGCAACAAGATTTTGCGATTGTGTTAATTAAATCGAAATACAAAGTTGGCAATGTTGTCAATGCGAGCCAGAATAAACTAATCTTTGAAAAGGGTTATACAGCTAATTTGACAACAGAATTATTAACCATTCTTGAGGTTTTAAATAATGATTTGCGAACTTAAAAACTTAAATATACCAACAGAAAATGTAATTTTTATGAATACAAAATTACGAAAACCAACTACCCAAATAAATATTTTGTTGAAAAGTTTTAAAAACAAAAGGTGATAAAACTGATGTTAAGTGGTTAGGTTTTGTTAATTCTAATAACTCTTGGATTAATAAAACATGTTATGTGAATTTAAATATTTTGTGAAGGAAAAAAACTTTATCTAATTAATTTTTGAAATCACAACATATAAATGCTTTTTTAATGCTCGTTTAACATACATTAAACAAGTTCAACGTTCGACACTGCACATTTCCCCTAAGTTGAGCTCCATTTTCTTTAAAATTTACAAAAGATTTACACAAATATCTATTGTGCCAGGGACATATTTTTGAGTTTACAGATATTTCTACCATGCCATTGACTTATTTTTTTGGCCTATTTAGCACCTACAAAACTCGATTTGGAGAAACCCTTCACCTATCCATCGACCATCCTATATGTTTTAAATATTTGTTTAGTGGAGAGATAAGGGTATTTAATTTTAATTTAATTTTTTATTTATTTATTGTGGTATTCCTTCTCATATAGGGAGGTGTCATTCATTATATGGGAACACTCCAGCTTATAGATCTGTTATACTACAAGTGTAGCATAGGGAGCATTTTTTTGCCAGTGTTTGAATGTACCATTTTTATTTGCATCAATAATCAGATATTGTTTATATAATCAAGAGTAATGTGTTTTAACTATTTTAGCTCACATTTTGATTGATTTGGTGATAATCTAATAGTGTAAATATTAAATTAACTTCTCAGACTGGGAGTCGAACCATGAAATTCGCATTTGAAATCAAAACACCTTGCCACTGAGCCACTGTGACAAGATGGGCTACACAATGATTAAAAATCTTCATGCTGCGGGATGCGGTGAGTTGGAAGCCTGTTTTCAAGAGTCGGGCAGATTGTTCGGCGCATGGCTGCTAGATAGTGACACAGTTGTGATAAGCTGCTTCCTGTAGCCGCAAGAGTCCGCTGAAGTTCTATTGTGGACGACTGTGCTGATAAGTTTTCCTGTTATGATAAGAGTGCACTAAAGTTTAGTTGTGGAAGTAGATAAGGAAAACTTGTGTATAGTTCAAGTTCAAAAGACAGTTAGAAGATGAAATCTTTACTTCCCAATATTCATTTTTCTGTTCCAATATATTGTGATAAAACCATAATTTTCATTCCAGCATTTTGCACAAATCTCTTTAAATTTCTCATAAGATATGTCCCGACAAATAAAATCGCTATAGATGGGTTTTAAATTCGTTTCATCTTGTCTAAATATACACAGAAAGTTCTTAATGTCTCTCACCAGTTGCTTTGGTACTTTCGAATATGTTTGTGCTAAATAAAATACATCAAAATTTTATGTATTCCCATAGTGAAATAATCATGGATGACATCCTGGTTTTCTAAACTAGCATCGTCAAACATAACTAGAGACTCATTTTCGCACTAATCTAGTGCAATAATTTAATCATTGCTATTTTAAAAATAAGCCATATTTTCATTAAACTCTTCGGACTTTGTATAGAAATTTTTTTTGTAACTCAATATATTTATGTTGATATATACTTTTTGAGCAAATATACAATTTATTAAGATTTAACCAACCATTCGTTCGGAAATAAAAACACCGCCACCACAGTCGACTTTTTTTCATTTAATATGATAAATTTTGTAATAAATGGTGAATAAAGTATTTAAGTTAACAACTAACAGTTCGGATTTATAAAAAAGCATCACTATGACATCATTCACAAAGATAAAACTATCACTTTGATTAACTTTAATATGGAATTTTTAACACCAAATTAAAAAATAATACAATAACAACAATTGAAAAAATGAGTGCTGTTGTTGATATAAATGAAGTTAAAACTATTCCTAGGTGCCAATATGATATCGAATAGTTAAAAGAAACTATAAATTCTATTGAGCCATTTTCAACTAATAACATTGAACTAACATTGCACACTGTGAACAACAGAATATCTTTAAATCTAAGTTTGATATTAAGTTTGATGATCGATTATCTAATATTTTTGGTTTTGATAGAAATATTACTATCGAAAAATATAAAAATGTTGTAGGTACTAAATTACCTAGTTTAAATCTATTTAAAGCAATAAATATTCATTGCAATTTAGCATATGGTATGTTTATAAAATATGATGACACTTATCACTTAGGAACTTATATAATCGCTAGTTTTCCACCACAAACGATGTTTGGTTTTAGAGATTATATTATTTATGAACCAACATATCCAATTTTTTTCAATCAAATTAATAATGAATGGTGTAATAATATTGTTTTTTTAATTAGGGATTAACATGGTAAACTGATTGATTTTGATGGTTCTGATATTGACAATGTTTTGGAAATTAAAAATGTTTAAAATATAATGTAAAAATATATCATATAAAAATTAATTAGAAATTATACACTTTGATAACCATATGATAATGTGTTTTTTTTATTTTCTAATATAATCATTTTACAATCATAAGGACTTAATGCAATTTTACTAACTTCTGCTGTATATATTGCATGCTTTTCACTCCTTATTAAATTAATTGTTCTATATTATGTTTTCTCTTTAAACAAACAATTCTTATAGTCCTAAAATATAGTTCTCTTATTAACAACACACTTCTTTACTCCTTTGGAACTTTTATTTTCCTTATTATCAACTATATATGCATATATTTTTGCTCTTAAAACAACCAATTCTTTCATTATTTTCCCATTACTTTCGTATTTTATCTTACCTATAACTTTCTTATTTATTTGTGACATGTTATAGAATTTGTCATTTGAATAATCACTTGTATAAAATTTTCCTATCATTGTTTTCATGTTTTTGTAAAAATATTCCATTTTTATATTATAAATGTATTAATCAGTATCTTGATAGCACATTTATATTTTATCACCATATTTTGGTTTCATTACTTTATAATGAAAATCATACATTAATTCTTTTGATTGATCTAAAAATGTTCATACCAACATAAAAAGACTTATTAAATTTTACATTCATCTTGTTCAGATGTATAGCCGCAGAATTCTTATTAAATATAGTACTTCTTTTGAAATTTGGTTTTGCTACTAATTGTTAGCAAACTTTTCCATTTGATATCAGTCTTATATATACTGTATTCCTAATATTTTCAATAGGTTCTCCGAACACAGAATTTTTTATCAGCTTATAAATATCATTTTCAATGTCATTTTTTGCATTAGTTCTCATTGTTGTGTTTAAATCTATATACATTTTTTTACCAATCGGAGTGAATAAACATCAATATTCTATGTATCTTAATGAGCTTTAATTTATTATTTAGTACTGTTTTAAATTATGATAGTGAATTACATATATAAATTTTTTAATAATTTAAATTAAAATGTTCCGTGAACTACCATATTTTCTTGACAAAATGGAAGATCTTTAAGCAATTTATGTAGATCTTGTATACTGTAAATCTACTTTTAATTGTAACCATGATCAGAATCATCATTAAGAATTAATATATAATTTTGCCAATAATCTTATTTAAATACTGGATAATCAATCAACCCATAAAAAACCATCATATGCTAAATATTATGACTTTGCCCAACCATATAAATTATTAGCATCCAGATATGCTAAATAGTTGGACTCTTGATCTGGATTTAAAATATTCTAAATATTTGTTATTGGCTTTAACATATTGCTTACAACATTGCGATATTCCACCTCTAATTCCTTTTCCGATCATTAAAATCATATCATAATTATGTAATAAATTTAGGGGTTGTTTAGTCATTTTTAACATTGTCTCCCAATATTATCCTGGTGCTGTAAAATCCATGCGGGGTGTAAATCACATGCATTTATACACATATTTCTTAAATTTTCAAATATGTCTGCTAATAATAATACATCACTTTTTAAATATAAATCGTGATATTCACCAAGATATCTAATATTAAATTGATCCCATACAAGTTTTGCATGTTCATAATTATCGTCAGTTATGTCAGAATCATTTAATTTATTGTAAAATTCACTCTTTGGTGAAAGTTCTGTTTCTTCGAATTTCTTCCAACCATCCATATAATCATATAGATAACACCCTTTCTTATAACTAAATCTACTTCATCTTTTGGAAAGTGCTTTAGAGTATGTTTCACTTGATATTTAGTTAAATTTGATGATAATTTGCCTATACTAGTATCCATAAATTTAAATGTGTATGCAAATTTCATTTGTAAGTTTTCTGTTTGTTTCCTAAAAGTAATAAACTTTTCTTCATTATTTGCAAGTATCTATATTTTTGCTATAGTATACTAGCTCTTTAATAAATAAATGAGCAGCATAGCCAGCTAACCATGATTAATGTATTTTATACTTATGTGATCATGGTGATATACTTTTTTATTATCCTTCATATATTCACATTCATATACAGTACATTTGTTTTATTTACTATATAATATTTTTTCTTCTTTTGTTAGTGGGTGCATTGGTTCAATTTGTGAATATATTTCCCCAATTTCTTCTACTTCCCTTTTTATTGATTGTATAAACAACTTATGGGCATTTGGACCTCGATGTACTACTGGAGACTTATAATCGCCATAAGCAGATACAATGAAATAGCAAAAACCTGAAGCTTCACGTAACTGATATTTCATTATGTATCATTCGTCATTCATTTTTTAATCAATGTTATTTATTTGTTCATTAGTAAGATTATATATTACTTTAAGTATCTACTTATGAAATCCATTATCAATATATTCCTCTGTTAAAACTGGATATGTTTTGATTAAGTTAAATTTATTTAGTTCTCTTTGGTTTGGTTTAGTGGATGATATTATCTTCAGAATTTATTCGAAATCTGCATATATTGTAAAAGGAACCTTCATTGTATGTTTGTATATTTTTAAATTTTATTTGCTCTCCTTTCGAAGGTATGCTAATTCTTACTGGTTCATTTTTAGAACAGTCTTCTGTATGTTTTGTGTGTTGATTATTTTTTGTGCTGAAACTAATCTAGATAATTCTTTTATTCAACAGTAATGTGAAATTGTATCATTTTTTTAATTAAAGTAAATTTATATACTTATCCTTTTTTATCCATTGTGAATTTTAGTGGATATACTGTGGATTTATCTTCACTAGAGTATTTATTTGTAACTGCATCAATTTGATTTTCTATTTTTGGTATACCATAAATTTTAATAGAATATTAATAATTATCTAATACTTTATCAATATTAAGGCCCACATTTTATATTTATATACTTATTGTGGGTATTTTTCTACTGGAAACAATGCAGACTTTATTGACCAAAAAAATATTTTTGATAATTATTTTTCACATTAATATGTGCTTTTTATTCTTAAGTAATTCCTGTTTTATGATTTCGTATATCTTTATAATTTCTATTTAGTTTACTGTTCTATGATTATATGACTTAAATGTAAATAATTCTATTTTATTATTTTCCTGCTTACGACAATTAGTATATAATTTATTGCTAGTTTTCAGCCCTCTAAAAGTTATAAGATTATCATGTATTATATAAAAAACCTTATTTTTTTAGAAGTTAATAATTGATTAGGCTGTACTAAATTAAAGAAATTCTCAATGTTATATGTTGATATCCTACTTTTAAAAGCTTTATTAACTTAGTAATTTTTATTGGTTCTTCTATTTCTTTTGCTTACGAATATGCTTATATAATTCTTTGGCATTGGAATCTGATAAAGGTAAATTTGTAAAATCGTTCTTTGTTATCCATTCTGTTGCCCACTTATTTTTATTTCTAGGTTCATCAAATACATTACTAGAGAATGGAAATTTTTTTTCAATTCATTCCTATCTTTTGAATATAGTTGTTCGATATTGACATATTAAAAAGGTAAACTTGCAAAGTTTCTTTTCCTTTGGTAGTTTATAATAAATGTTATAATAGATGTAGTTAAATTATCCTTCCTTATATTGTACCAATATATAATTTGTAATTGTTTAGCTAAAGCTCTTAGCTCCCGAACTTTTTTTCCCTCAACACCACTGTTAGATTGCGTGCTGATGTTTTTCTTTTATTTATAAAGAAAAAATTTAAGATGCTTTTAAATTTTATATACATTGAAGAGCTATAAAAATATTTAATATATTGCAAAATGAAATCTATAAAATGTTTTCAACTGAGTAACTTACCTGTGGTTGTGTGTTTAAAAGTGTTCCTTCTGAACGAGCACTTTTAAGTTCAGTAAATTTCCTGTTAAGACGATCATTCTTATTATATTCACTAATACAATTTTTACATATTGTTCTAAGTTTGTCCTTATTTCTTGTAAGAACAGAAAGTAATTTTATATGTTTATTCTCATTACATACTCTACATGTTTTGTTGGGTAATTATCATGTTGAATTTCATTTATAATATCTACTAACACATTCTGTGATTTTGTATTTTATGCTCTTTGAGAGATTCAACACAAACATATTATCCACATTCACAAAATACTTTCCCCCTATGTAATACAAATTTATTTTTTGGCATTGTCAGTAACAAATTTTTTGCAGGTGTTATAAATGCTATACTTATTTGGTTTATGGTAGTAAAATATGCTATGTTTAATACTTCACCACACTTTTTACGTTGCTTAGATATGGTATTATTTTCCATTTCATTGTTGAGCAGCGATTCCAATTGTGTTTATTTCAAAGGAAAAAAATTTTAATAAAAAATTATTTTAACTAAAATAATAGTTCAAATAACAATAGAATTAAAATAATTAATTAAAAGTAAAAGTAGATTAAAAATAATACATTAAAAATAATAAAATAAGAATGATAAAAATAAAATAATAGAATTTAAACAATAATAAAATTAAAATTAAATTAATAAGAAATAAAATTAATAAAAATATAATAATAGAATTGAAAATTATAAAGGAATTAAAAGAACAGAAATGAATAATATTATTTAAATTAAATTAATAGAATAAAAAAAGTAATTACAAAATTGAAATTAGAATTAATTTTTTTACTATATATATTTTTCCTTTTAAATAATGGCAAAAATGGAATTGCTGCTCAACAAGTTAATTCATTTGAATTCGCAAAACTAGATGGCCTAGAAAAAAATAAAGTATTTTAGTATCAAATTTCAATTTTACGAATCTAAATATGGGGAAAAAATTCGTTGTATTCTAGGTGGTAAATATAAAATTACTCTACCAGATCGATATGTAAATATGTTTGATAAAAATTCTCTAAAATTAGTAATTGACAAAGAAGTTTTTATAACGTATAAAGGTTTCAAAGAAATTCAAAATAAAATAAAAACTATATATGATTTAGAATTCTCTTAAAAATGAAAATATTCTATTATTTTTAATATATCAATTATCTTTTTTAATATTTGATCTGATATCTTGCGTGTTTTGCTTGATTTTGGCTTAAATTTGCTTGTTTTTTAGAATGAAAAATCCCGAATGCATATTTTGAAAAAAATGGTAAATTTGCTTGATTTTAGGGTAACATTGCTTGATTTTCGATTAAAATTGCGTGTTTTTATACTATGAAAAAATCCTACACAGCCATTTAAAAAAAAGAAAGATTTGCTTGATTTTGCGGTAAAAATGCTTGATTTTTGATGAAAATTGGGGTCAAATGAGGTTTCTAAAAAGTGGAAAAGTAGCTTGAAAACGATAAAATTACTTGAATTTTGGCTTAAATTTGCTTGTTTTTGAGAGATGAAAACTGAGATCAAATGAGGTTTCTAGGAGGTTGAAGAAGTAGCTCGAAAACTTTGAAATTGCCTGATTTTTGGGTTAAAATGCATGGTTTTTCGTTATGAAAATTGTTTGTTTTTGATGAAAATTGATGAGAAATGGAGCTTCTATAAACAAGAAAAAGTGGCTTAAAATCGATAAAACTGCTTGAATCTTGGGTTAAAAAGCTTGATTGTTGGATGAAAAAGTGATCTGAGCTACAATCGGCAATATACATTTACTCACACATAGGCGTAAACGGAGTTAAAATAGGTTTTTTGGTAATCCATGGTAATATAATGTTGTCATGCAAGACATTATTAAACTGAGTAACCTCAAATGAGGTGCGTTATAACTCTGGTGCCATTTTATACGACTTAGTTGAGCGTTGTTCGCACGAGGCGTAGGAATAGCCTTCAAGTAGAACTTCAGCAGGGGTTCAGAAAAGTTGGAAGTAAGCGTGAATGTACTATATTTTCAGTAATGCACTGGTATAAGCTATTCGCGATAAAGTCAGCACTTTTGAAATGAACCTTAGAAAAACGTCACTGCCCCTTGCATGCATATAATTTAGTTGGTGCACCGAGTGACATTCGCACCGTAAAGTTGGTAACGAAGGATGGAAAGTAATTCCTTATCCTAACGTCGAATAAATAGTGCTAGGCAACCAATTGTGGTAACTTAAATTATTTCTTCCGCTCTCTGTTTTTTATGCACCGGAGTGTAAAAATGAGCATATTTGTAAATATTTACTTTCCTAATAATTTCTCAGTTTTACTCGACCGAAGATTGAATAAAGTATGAGGGGCATTAACATCGTTAATTTTACATAAGGCGGTATAATACGCAACTTGTATACAAGTAGTTCGTAAGCACGGCTTTCAAAAGCGCTCTTTTGATCTGCCATTCTTTAATTGTCTTCTTTCCTAAGTTTTGACACCTTCAAAGGTAGCATTTGTTTTTATTAAAAATAATTTGTTTCTTGGGAAACGCGCAGGTGGATCTGATGCTTGGGAACTCAAATGAGGATCTTATTAGTCATTTTCACCACGTAAAATGAAATTATCCATCCGAACCCGAATTTTTTTTATTGCGGCCTGTTTGAAGATGCCGGTGCAGTCCAATTGTTGTCATCCAGTAAAGCAAAGTGGCTCGAGCATTATTACTTTTTATTGGGGGGCGCGGAAAGTCTTTGTAAGAAAAATAAATTGCTCTGCGTGGTTAGCTGAAGAGGGCAATAAATTTCCTCCTCTTAATTAATTTATTTGTTTCTGGCGGACGAAGAGGGCACCCCATTTCGGTGTCTGAATTTTTTTTCCTAAATAAAGAAGCGGCGTGGGCTGGGCCCTGGAGTGGTCCGGCGGAAGCTGCATCTCGGGGGTGGCGGTGTTGTTTACGGGGAGGAGAGGGTGACGAAAGAATTGAGGGGGGGGGTGAGTGTTGGGAGGGGAGCGGGTGTTGTTCTCTGATGAAATACGGCGGTCTTGGAGGCGCTGAAAGAGCCCGCTGCGGGGTTGGAGGCAGTTAGCTCCTGAAACGTAGGTAGCCTCGACTAACTCCTCGCTCGCAGGTTAAACTCGTCCTCTCTCCTGCTTCATTAAGACAGACTGCCCTGGCGCGCGTACCTGCCTAGGAGGAAGCCAGGCCGCGCCAGGTGAAAGAACAGTAAACAGTCAAAAAATCCCTTTTTTTAAATTCTATTTTACTATTATTTAAGCTCTGTGCGCAATATCCATAATCCAATACTTAGCGTGGGGTATAAATTAACGCTTTGGAGGATAATCGTGTTTTACTATTTCAAGGAAGCCGGTACAGGAAAGCCGTGAAAGGTAATCCAAGATAATTGTTTTAACGAACTCTGTAAGCATAGGCGTACGTGTCGAGCTGAAAATGGTTCCTGTTTTACATTTCAACATCCTTGTAAAACATGGTTTGCGTCTTCGAGTCATCTTAGATACGTAGCAACTATAGGCTATTCACGATAAAATGAGCACTTTTGAAAGCCCTGCTTAAGATCTTCTTCTATGCATGTTGTGTATTCTTTCTCCTTATGTAAGATTAACATTGTCATGGGCCTCATCACTTTATTCATGTGTCGGTCAAGTGAAACTATATTTTATTAGAAAAGTAAATATTTTACAAATCTGCTCATTTTTAAACGGTGCTTTAAAAAAAACAGAAGGCGTTAAGAAAAAATTTAAATTATTATAAATGGTTACATAACACATTTTATTCAACATTAAGATTCTGCACTACTTCCCATCCATCGTTACCAGCTTTAGTGGGCGCATGTCACTCGGGGCGCCCGTTAAAATACATGCAGGCTTTTTTTCTAAAGTTGATTTCAAAAGTGCTCACTTTATAATGAACAGCCTTTATCTGTGGTTATGTAATGAATACTTATTGCTGCTGAATTTCAATATTTGTGGTTTTCATATTTATATTTGGCTTACATAGATTTAATTCCGTACACGGAATGTTGATGTTTTGTTGGACTATTTTTCTTTACAATCTTTTTTATAATGGTGAAATAAATTTAACCAATAGACGTCAGTGATTATCAAAATTACTGAAAAAATTAAACACTGATGACACTTAAATTTATAAACATATTTTTTTTTTTTGCGATTGAGTTTTGGATAATTTTTTTTTTTTTTTAGGAACGTATTTTGGAACAACTTTTGCGTAGCTATCGTTATTTTAAAACTTTGGTAAATCAAATATTTCCCGGGGGAGAACCCCTCGTACCCCATATTTATGAGCGGCCATGTGTGATTATCTTCGTGCACACGCTAATGGCGAAGGCTGCGCACACCTATGTTTGTAAGTAAGTACCTTACCAGAGTAACATGCTCTTGCTTAGCTCTTTCTGATTGCGTTAATTTTTGTACGCTACCGCAGCGCCCTTGAAGTCGTTGGCCACACGGACTAAAGTTGAGGTAGACCGATCTCGCTAGCTGCGCACAACCAATCTCCGTGTCCAAACATTCAACTGCTTATCCGCCAACACGTCTAGCGAAGACGGCATGGTTTGGATTTTAGGTTAGAAAACTGATTCGTAAACAGGTGCTTTGAGATATATGTGTGCCTCATCTAGCCAATTTGTATTGCAGTTTGAATAAATTCAAACTGGAAAAAGTATTTTATTCTAGTAATAGTGCTTCTCATTTGAAAATTAAGATATTAATAAACACTTTCATCACTGTTGGTCATGTGACTTTGACAGTTGTGTTCCTTTGGGGTACATGCGCAGAAGACGAATAAGCGGTCTACCTCATCTTTATTCTATGGTTGGCCACGGAATAATGTGTTGTTTCATATTTTTACCTCATATTGTACAACTGGTTGTAGGCATTATCTGTGGCTACTTTGTCCTCACATAAAATTTCCTTAGATCATATAGCTTTTACAAAATTACAAGTCAAAGTCAGAATTTTTCTGTTTTTGCAATATACACGTTAAATAAACCAAAGTAGGCACATAAAATTTAAGAAGGTAAACTGAAAAGTCTTGTATTACAAAAGTTTTATACACGCTTAACAAAAGTTAGTGTAAAAAAATTCCGGGAAAGCCACAAGTAATATATATGACAGTTTTTTTATTATTTTCAGCAAGATTTCAAAATTTCAAACATGTCCTTGTGCGATTTTATAGATGTCTTGAATTTCCTCTTGGCATCTTCTTTCATTGTAAATCATCTAATTTCTGTAGGTAAGTTAGTTTTCATTTGTACATGTCTAAAACAGAAAATTTGTTATTCGCATATGTATTGATAAAAAATCTGTACACTTGAAATAAATTTTTGCGAGGAAAAAGTAATTATTTTTAGCAGTATGATTATCTTCTTTCTGCTGCATGATTCATGAGTAGGATTCATGATTATTCCGCCATTTTGGATTACATCACCTCCTGGTCTGTCATTCTGGTTGATCGGCGGCCATTTTGTGACCTTGACCTTTCTACCATCTTGTTTCAAGGATTTTCCACTTCATGTTCTGTCATTCCACCTAACTACTTGATATTCTGCTATTCCATCTAGCTACTTCATGCTCTGTCATTCCACCTAACTACTTGATATTCTGCTATTCCATCTAGCTACTTCATTCTCTGTCATGCCATCTAGCCCCTATCTCCCACCTCTTTTCTCCCTTGCACATTTATCGTTTGCCATCCTGGATATCGTTTGCTGTAGTTCCCTCATCACCTGCTAGGGGAGCTGGTGTCGGACATATGTATTGCTGCTAGAATGTGCCACCATATTACTTACCTTCGATCGACATCGCTATCTTGTTTCTACTTGATCTTAGTTCTACTAGAGCCTGCTAGGGCGCTGGTGTCGCTCTCGGTCGACCTCCATGCTGGTTGTGGAGTTGACCGCTAGGGGCACAGTTATTTTATTTTCACATAGCTCAAAATATTGTCTGGAGTAGCATGGTGTTGAAATGTCAGACCTTGGGTCCCCATCATGGTGGACGCCTAAGACCACTCGACCCCCGAGACAGGTAGGGAAATAAGGTTTTAAATGTGGTTTATAAATTGCAACACTCCTCACCACCACTCACCCACAAAATCATAAACAATTCAAACATTTAAAAAATGTCTAAAAATCGTAGAACATATATTGTCAACCTTACACTCTCCACTCCACCGTAACAGAAGCCCCACCCACTGGCAATTGTATTATCAAAGGAACTAAAAAAAAATCTAAAAATCGAGGAACATATAACAAACCCCTTTCCATTGTCACCATTTCAGCCCCCCCCCCCCCTTGCCTCAACCACTAACCCTCAGGGAAAGTGTTGACCGCCTCCTTCCCCTTTTCCCCATACTGCTGTCCGGCACCTCTTCCCATGCCGTTCTCACGAAACAAGCATCTTGCGGCCTTGTCAAAAAAATCTTTAAACGATCAGACATATAGCAATCGGTGTATTCATTATTGAATAAAATTATGCAAAACCTGTTTATAAAATTAAAACTGTGTAAATTTCACACTTTCCCTTGACAGCTGGTAACATTTTTAAAAATGCTCATGGAGTGACCGGTATTTGAAAGCACAAACTCTCAAACTGGAGTCGGGTACTCTAAAAAAATGAGTTGCTTAAGCAATGATAAGAAGGGTTATTCATCTGCTATAATAGATAATAGCAACCAAAAGAAGAGGATGCATTCCTTCACGCGATTACATTACTGTATTAAACATTTTGTTATATATATTTTTTTCAATTAATGCATATATGACTCCTGGCCACATTCATTGGAGAGATTTTTAAGTTAAAATTCATTGTATTTACCATTTTAAAACCTTTTTAAAGGCAAATGTATTAGAAGCATTTCGTTATTTTCAGTAGGGATCTGATCATATGCACCTGTGCTCACATTGAATGATTTTATATATTTATTTTTAATAATTAAGTATCACATCACCTTTTCTCGCAAGTCGGCTCGTAAGCAAGCGAATATGTACAGGCATTTAGGTAGACGAATATTTTTTGTGAACTCATGAAATTCAGTTTGTAAGTATCATGTATAGTTTCAGGTATGTATGTGTGTATGTATTTATGTAAGTAAAAGTTCTTAATGACCATTGTGAATAGCTCAATTAAAAATAATCTTTGCATTATAGCATTTATTTTTAACGAAGTCAGTTTATAACAGCGTGGTTATAATACAGAGTTAAGAAAATATTCATTTGTTTTAAATTTGTTGAAATATACTACTACAAAAGCACTCAAAAAGTATTCATGTAAGTTCATGCACAGCTCATACACTTATACGTCGCTACAGAATCCACACATGTGCACACAGGAGACTAACTCCACCCAAGATTGACTCTACTCAAGACTAACTCAACCCAACACTAACTCACCCAAGACAAACTCTACCCAAGACTTACTCTACACAAGATTACCTCCGCCCAAGACTGACTCTGCCCAAGCTAACTCAACCCAAGACTAACTCACCCAAGACAAACTCTACCCAAGATTTACTCTTCCTCAAACTAACTCTACCCAAAACTTACTCTACCCTAAACTAGTTCTACCCTAACTAACTCTACCCAAAACTAACTCTACCCAAAACTAACTCTACCCAAAACTAACTCTACCCAAAACTAAATCTACCCAAGACTAAATCAACCCAATATTAACTCACCCAAGATTGACTCAATCTGCAAATGACCCCATCCAATACAGACTCCTGCCATACCACCTACCTATAAAAACAAACCATAATGATCAGTCTCGAATAAATTCTCTAATAAGAGTCTCGTATCTAACCTCTTCGCAAAATCGTCGTAAAACATTTCTACCACAGCTGATCATACCAAAGCGTCATACTAACTTGCCAAGCCAACTGAATAGTCCAAACGATTTGTTACGAAACATTACTCCAAAATATCCCTCTCATTTAATTCGTTCGCCTTATAGAACTCAGTCGATTTTAATCGGTCCGAGTATAGCATAATACTTCAGATCCTACTATAGCCCTCTTTTACATGTTCGCATAAATTTGATATAAAATTCGACTCTCGCCATCAATTGTTTACACCATTGAAATAATATGTCTTCCAGAGAAGCGGAACGGACTGTATAAGAAATTGAATTCACATTATTATGTATATAGAACTTAACTTATTTTCTTATTATATGCATTCTATCTTTGTAATATTTTGTACATTCGATCTTTACATTTTTCAAATGTTTGCAGATCATGGATAGTAGTCTAAAGTCTCGTCTGATGTAACTCCGATCCTTCAGTTCATCGATGATTGAAGATATCTATAAAAAAATGCATGACAGTGCCCTGTGCTTTTGCAGGTCAATATAATATCTAATTCTATCAACAAGTTCATTCGGATCTTCGATAAGTATGTAATGAGCATTCTTGACCTCTTCTGGCTTCTTCACACCACTTATCGAAGGAAACTCATCGGTGAAATGCATGGGAATGTCCAGAGAATAATCATCCTTCTTATCAGATACTTCATCATCACTGTCACCATCGTCATCATCAATGCTGTCGAAATGATCGTCTTCGCCTCCTGTTTCATCCTCAATATCAATTGTACTTAGGAGTCGGGTGGTCATCACCCGTGTTTAGTTCCGACGACCGTTTATTTTGAAGTTCGTCGACTTCACGTGAAATTCTTGCAACTGTCCACTCTAACCGACTCTACTGCACTCATTCCATCTTTAGCATTAACTGTCTCACCATAATCGCCAGGCGAATCAATACCCATCGGTGCAGCAAGAGGTGTTAGTGGCAATACTTGCTGGCATTGAAAAGACGAATCCTTACAGTTCTTGGTGTGGTTCTTCAATGTATCACCTTCCATAAACTGCATATGGCCAATGTCGTAATACTTCATCATGCGAGTTCCTCGTCGTCTGCGAATAGCAGGTAACAAAGTCAAAACATGCTGTCTTTCAGTGGGCGTAAAAACACTACATTTGTCGTCCTTGGTGTGTTTATTTAAGTTATCACATCGAGTGAACTATCCGAAACATTTATAGCAGCTAAGAAAAAACTGAGATGAGTTCTTCAAACAATCACTCTTCTCATGTTGCCGAGCATGGTTAGTTTTGCAGAAAGAATTTTCCACAGTAGTAACAATGTTTTCCATGTAACTTTCCAGCAGTGGAAGAAGGTACATCCATAGAGGTTAGCTTTGCAGTAGGCTTCGTATAGTCATTGGCTTGAATCATCTTCATAAAAAAACTGAAGTTCTTTCCCAAGTAGCAACTTGTGTATCTACTTTGCCTAGCTACTGTTATATGTATATATATATAATATATACACATACATGTATACATACATACACACACTTACTAACAAATTTCCTCATTGAGGTTTAAGCATTTTTATGTATCCAGTCAACCAGTTATTTCTCATCTAGTTCCATGATCACATTACCATGCAGCTACATCTTCAACAGTTTTGGACACGTTCTTTGCTCGGCTTGAACTCATGCTCCGCAACTGACCCCTCCTACTCAGAACTCATACATTTCAACTGTTATAAAACGTAACAGAACAACATAACATACAACATATGACGGAAACTAAACACTAATGATGACCTTGTATATAAACTTTGCTGTAAGCACCTGAATGTCAGTCTCAGTGGTAAGTTCAATTCATTTTGGAAATCAATTTGTTATATGTTTGAACAAAAAAATTTTATTTTTAATATATTACTTACAATATGCCGTACATTTTCCTTCTCAGGCCAGCGTTAAATTAAAGTTTTAGGTATTACAAATAAGAGGCGTTTTGACACATGTAGGTGTTCACCGATAGTGATATGAAGCAACTAAAAACTAGATAAATAGTGCAGTTTATCAGTAAGTTACCCACAAGGAAGAATATTGGACACTGGCATGCACCCTACCAGTATACTGTATCGGCCAACTATAGCCTTCGTATGAAATATGTGTGCAATTTTGTCATCTGAGTTAACCGTCTTGACTAAATAATCTTGAGCTTTAATGAATAAATCATAATTACTCCTGATTTCTCTATTACAAACAAATAAAAACAATTTCGATCACCAATGGATTTCTAAAATTGCTTACATTTCTTAGCAAACTATTTTGATTACCCGGAACAAACTCCTCGTGTTTGTCTAATGAAAGCATGAACTTTTTCCAAGAACGTAAACTAATTTTCCTACATTTTAAAATCACCTTAATATTAATCCCGCTTCTTCACGTGATTCAATTCTCCGCGATATTAGATATTCAGAGTTCACAAATGAGAGTGTCGGGATTCGTGATTAAAAGTAATGGTTTCCTCGGTTGGCACATTATTAGCGTACTTAGTGAGACTGTTATTGTTCGTGTTATTCAGCCAGTGAAGTTGGCAAGCATACCAAGTTGTCTCCCAAGTCTTCACTAATTCCTACGTTGTTGGCACGAGTGACATAGCAGGACCTCCGTTTCTGTGCAGGGACTGCAATTAAATATTTAAGATATTCTTGGCGCTCTCTGTCGTATTTATAGAGTTTCAAGATTTCGTTTTAATCTAAACGAATTCATGACTTTCAAGCTAAGCGTTTTGAAAATTGGCCATATGTAGGCCTAAACTTACTTGGAATAAACTATCGGAACCCTATTAACAAGTTTATGAAAATCGAAGGTTAAGTTTCTTTTCTAACACGAAACTAATGAGGTTGTTTAAAATAGTTGCCACATTCTAAAATTTTTTGCTTCTGTTTTTACGTAATATTTTCAGATGATATAAAACAGGTGAAAAACGAAATACGTTTATTCTACACTGAAATTCCTCTCCTCTCAAAGGACAGCTCACTACATAATAGTGGCATCTAGTGGTCCATGCGGAACTTACGTTGAAGTATTTATGCAGCAGACACTAAAGCTGAGCTAACTTTCTTACCGTAAACATCTGGAACGATATCAACGAAGGAGGAGCCAGATTTTTCGTCTTCTGCCTTTGTCGCCAACATTGGCTCGAGAATTTCCGTAACAGATGTAAAGATCACGTGTTCAAAAATGGTGCTGTTCCATTTGTTGACGTATGGTTTTACAACAAACCTAACAAAAATTGACTCTGAGCGTAACACGATTATATGTTATATAATATTTGCGCTAGTACACCACTTTTAACTGAGTGATGTACTAGCATTTCGGAACAGGTGTTTATGTAACTAGTTTGCTGATGTTAGTGGGAAACCACGGGGTTTCGAAAGTTTTCTAGGAATAAAGGCAGTTCAGTGCTGGAGCACGAAAACGGATTACTGCGCAGCTAGCATGCGGACATTACCTATTATTTCCCAGTGGTTGGTACGCCACCTGACGGTGACTTCCAATGCCGGATGATGTATTTATATTTATGTATAGGTTGAGTTAACTCATAAGCCGGTATTAAATATGATTTATATCGCTCATGGTTGAAGGTCGTAGCCCCAAGCAAAAGTCACCAATAGGCTAGAGTAGAATAATTATCTGCGTTCGGGCATAATGTGTTTTAAATGGGACAAAACCAGCACCTGGCACCGGATCCAGAGCCGGCCTGCCGTCATGTTGTGACGTCACCCAACCGTCCTTGACCCATGACCTTGACCTTGATCATGTGTCCTTGAATGACCTTGATATCAAAAAATTGCAGAAATTCCTAAAATACCAAAAAAAAAAAAACTTAAAAACATTTATAAAAAATAATTCCAAAAATGTATTAAAAATGTATTTGAAAATAAAAAATAATAATGTTAAATATTTACTTAAAAGATTTACATTTCCGGAGGTCCCACCACGACGGGCCCTCGCCAATGATTAATTGGTTATTCAATCTGTCAATTACGCGCCTTCGTTAATTAGTCGACAGCCCTCCGCCCCCCTTCCGCACAACTACACTCCCTTACTTTGACTCCGGATATGATTGTCTCTATGCTTATCATGACGTTCTGCTTCCCCTCAAACTTACCGCGTACATGTCTTAACCTTGCACACGACTCCACGACTTGGGACGGGCTGCGTATCAAACACTTGTAACCCTGGAGAAAACTATATTTTTTATATTTTTTCTTATATGAAAAAATATATATTTTTTACACCAGTCACGAGTATATCATACAAAGGTGTTTCAGAAGCCAGGTTATAATTTTTGAAGACACGAATTCTTGCCAACAAATAATT
Organism: Dryococelus australis; assembly: GCA_029891345.1. Lineage (NCBI taxonomy): Eukaryota > Metazoa > Arthropoda > Insecta > Phasmatodea > Phasmatidae > Dryococelus > Dryococelus australis. The sequence continues at coordinate 61,141,029 of CM056995.1, forward strand.
TTTCTGCAGCCACCAAAAAACACAAGAACAAATTTTAATTCACAAAACCCTACAGTTCACGCAGAAAAAAAACATACAGATATGAGAACATATGAACGTACAAAAACACAGAAAAAACATACAAGTACGGAAATCATATATACAAAAATTGATGAATATTGAAAAATCACAAACGACGAAATTCTGAAATAGCATAAGAATGCATTGAACATATATACAAATATGCAGAATAATTAGACCAAATTAGGAGCGTACATCTATGTAAGAGAAATCACACATAACCAAATGCAGAAGACATTTACATACAACATGTACAAAAAATCATACACGACAAAATGCGGAGGACACAAAAATATTATAATAACCGTAGCGAGCGTTCGTACACCATCTTCACTAATGAGTCACTTGTAATCTGTCCATCGTAACTGCATCTTGTTGATGCACTCCGAATGCAGGATATGGTGGTGCGAGCGAATTAGGTGGACCTTTTCACCTTCATGTTCGTATGATTGTTCAGAACATCCATGAAGTCTTCAAATTTTGTTTTAATTCTTCACCACACATTTCTGAATTCCCTTGGCACTTTTTGTGACTTCTCCCCCCCCCCCCAACATGCATTTGCATGTATACAGTTTTGCCCGTAGCCCCACGAACTCGGTCATGATCGACCAGTCGCACTCGTCCTAGAATTTGCCCACTATCTTCTCTTCGGTGGGCGAAAAGCATTTGTTGTTCGTGCGATAGCCGCTAGTGTCAAACTCTGCAAAGAACTGTGTGTCCGAAACCACGTAGACTCTCAACAACGAGGTCTTGAGAGCCGACAAGGGTGAAACGAGGTATCAATAAAGAAGCGGTGGAAAGCAAGGGCGGGGGAAACGGGAGATCCCCGAGAAAAACCCGCCAACTAGCGGCAAGGTTCGGCACGATTCCCACTTGGCGAAAAACCGGAGTGACCCGGTCGGGATCGAACCCCTGGTGGGAGACGAGCAGGCTAACCTCTCAGCCACCGCGGGCCCAGCGGCAAATTGAGCATTTTTGAAAGCTCTACTTACGAGTTACGTGTTTCCTGATTTTGTACACTTCCACAATGTGTGAACTGGCCATTGCCATGGCTCTGATCACTTTATTGAAACGTCAGTCAATTGGAAAAAAGAAGGCAACAGCAATTATTTCAGCATTCATAGATGTTAACCTAACATTGTTAATTGATTGTAAATCCATGGAACTGCTTTCGCTCTATTGTCACTAAGATCACTGGATGCTTGCCGAACAGTGTGACCGTTAAAATATACACTGAGAGAAAATCGAACAAAATATTTGTTTGTATAGGGCCAAATATATATTTAATTGCTCTAATAAAATATATTGTTGAGAAAACAACATTTTAAAAGCAATAAGATCACTTTTGTTCGTCTAACAAAATACATTTTTGAATAAACAATATATCTGTGCTGAACCAAAGCAAAAATTAGAGTCAACTAAATATTTTGTTGAATCAACTTATATATATATATATATATATATATATATATATATATATATGTTTGGCCACTCATTTGACTGCCTTCGTTCTAAAATACAGTTCGAGAGTTTGTTTGTATTCTTGGTGACAGTTAGGATAAAAGGTGTTTGTTAGTGCAGCTATTGATGCTTAACATATCGTATAAACTCATTAATAAAACAATGCAACAAGAAACTGACTAGTAAAGCTGTAAAACTTCAAATATTTGTTTGCACACGTTGCCCAATATTTGCAATATATCTATTAAAAAGCTTTCCGGCGTCATCAGTTGTCACATTAGCTGAGATTACAAAGGGGTAGCGCGCGGACGCAGGTGATCTATTTTCGAAACTCGGCCGACCTTGTAAAATTTTTGTATATCGGCCCAAACTGTTTAATTTGCGTGCAGTCAAACAAATCTTTAGTTACACGAACCAAATCTTACAGTCTGGGACAACCAAATGAGAACAACAAAATAATTTGGCTTCAGCAACAAAATATGTAACTGCCATTACACAAACAAAAAATTTGGTTGCACCAAACAAATCTGGTTTGATCAAACAAAACTTTTTTCTCAGTGTACGCAGGTTGGCACCGTGGCATTTTTCAAAGGTTCGTTTTAAAAGAGTTTGGTTTAGTGTCGCCAAAAAATTTCAAAATATATGAGCTAATTTTTTTACTTTCATCCGAGATTTTATGCATTTTTTGGGAAACAGTCAAACTTTCTTTTCCGTAGCTTCTAGCTATAGCAAATTCGACATAAAGCTAAAACCTGAAAACCACAGCGAATTTACAAAACTGACGTAAAACATTTCCTCGCGTGGTTTTGTCTACGTCAAAGACTATTAAAAAGTTGTTGCGAAACATTGTGTTCATAGAACACTTCGAAAACGTAATATTTCACATAACTTTAAATTAAAATACTCATTTCTGTTGTCACAGAACTTTGAGAATAACTGTTCGATCGTTTTCCCAAAATATCAATAATGCAACATGAAATTTCTAAATTTAAAGCAATCTCAAAATTAAAAAAAAAAATTATTACTGATGCCGCTTAGTTGGTTGACTTTTCCATGTTGCTTAGAAATCAATCTTAGAAAAAAGTCACAGCCCCTACCTGCCTGTATTTTAACGGGCGCAATGAATTACATGCGCCCAATAAAGTTGGTAACTACTTCCCCAAATAGTTTCATATATTACCGTCGAATAACAAGTGCTAGGTATCCATTTGTGATAGTTAAATTTTTTCTCTCGGTTTCTGTGTTATTTTTTAATGCATCGAAGTGTGAATAAGAACAGATTTGTAAACTATTTACTTTTCTAATAATTTCACAGTTTCACTTGACCAATGTACGAATAAAGTGATGCGGTCCGTGGCAATGTTATTTTTTCCTTAAGTCAAGAGAAACAACGTGCGTACAAGTAAATCCTAAGCAGGGCTTTCAAAAGTGCTAATTTTACCGTAAACTACCTATATACAAATACACTGCTAAGGTAAATTTGGGAATCGTCTCTTACAGTGTACGCGTCCATTACGTACACGTTTTTCATAACGAATCGAAGCTTAGAAGTTGTGGAACGCCTTGCGGGACGCAGCTACGTATATCAGATGGCGCATCGCCTACATTCGCAAGGAAATAATCTGGCATGCAGCCAATTTGCCGACAACTTTCCTCTTTGAGACCTCTCTCCGGAGACCGAATTATTTTATGGCGCAGTAATAAAAATAGAGGTCTGTTGCACGACCCTGGAAAACTTTCAGCGTTCCACACCGAAATTTCCATCCTCCGTTTTGACTCATTTTACTCCGTAAAATGAGCTTTTTTGAGAACAGCGTAAGAAATTTGACACTTTGACACATACGGGTGTCGTTTCCAGTGTACCATTCGCTTGCAGATTCCATTCATAGAAATTAAACTGTTTATAAATAAGTCTTGAATTATTTTCAAAAAAAATTTTCTCATCTTTTGTACACGCACCGTCAAAAACAATAAGTTGCTTACAGCCACAAGGAAGCGTCGGATTGCAGCGATATTCGGAAGGAAGGCAAACGTCATCATCAAGACCTTGAGACGCCGTTTCCCCGCCAGTGCGAAGGCTACTCAAAAATACCTCACTCGTGCATTTACCACGAACACTCCTACACCTAATCACCGGGCAAAAGCGATCTCGGCTTCAAAACTTTTGAGCACCAATTACCCGGCTAATTCCCAATAGAAACATTATAATTATTATTCAAAAAATTTTAAGTAGTAGAGTCTTTCTTCTTCATCAAAAAAATTACAAGAGGTTAGCACAACGAAAATTTAATCAATTGAAAGTTAATTTTGAAAATATTTGCTTTGGCTTACACTTATTTTTCATCATTGCAACAAAGTTAAATGAATACTATACGTCAAACAATATCTGGCCGCAATGTCACTGTTCCGTTCCATTCTAGTTCATGGGTACGACGATGCCAAAAAAATTTTTACACAACACCACAATTTTCACAATACTGACAAAAGTTTAAAAGGCTACAAACGTTTAACCTTTTTCCACACGTAAATGGTAACCACAACTAATACTGGGCCTCAACTTTAACTTTTCATGTTCACGTTACTGAATGTTACAACACTTGAATTAAATTATTGGCTCTCCGGTTCCTTACTACACAAGATGCAATTTTAAGTCGCCCCCTGAAATGGGCCTCGCACGGGCGGTGATAATTTATATATGTACGGAGAAGTTCGCTGGCGGTGACGCCCAAGGAAATAAAACGGGCGTAAAACATCTCGTCGCCTCATACTTGGTGAACTTTGGTCCAGCCAAAATGAGAAGTGTCTGAGAATGAGAAGTTCTTCGGGCATGCAAGATACTTTGAATTAACTGCACACGCCCGATAATGACAGTTTACAAAGTTTACCATGCCGGCAAACAGTCAAACGGCCCACGGGAATCGGCGCAATTTTAAGGTGAACACAGTTTCACTCGGCAAACAAACTCCCACTTAGATTGCCCGCGCCACCCGTCAACTTTACTATCACAAAGTTTGCATACTTCCACAAGGACCGTTACATTTTAACACCAGCGATTTTTTCACTCCGTAGCAACCAGTGGAAAAAGTTACTTTCATTAACCCGCTCATATTCAAGTCACATTAAGAAACGGTGTTCGAATATTTCCACAATAAACTATTAACCGGGATGCCGTCTAGTGAAAATCGTTCCCGTCATACTTGCTATTAACTCACACTAGCCACGCGCGCACACACACCCAAGGTCGGGGTCTAGGCCGCTCCTGCCTGCCAGAGCGGAACAGCTGGGACCTCTTCCCCTCCCCTCGTGCTTCCCTGCCCCCGCCTTGCAGTCGCGACGTCACCCCGAGTGAGTAGTGCATTCTGAGAGCGGCTTTAACAATTAAACATGCACTACACCATCTGCATATCGATTATACATATCCAATATTACATAAGAGTAGTACCATATAAAATATAAAAATATTGCCAATAAATAAATACTAGTTAATAAGAGTAGCGACGTCACCCCGAGTGAGTAGTGCATACTGAGAGAGGCTTTAACAATTAAACATGCACTACACCATCTGCATATCGATTATACATATCCAATATTACATAAGAGTAGTACCATATAAAATATATAAATATTGCCAATAAATAAATACTAGTTAATAAGAGTAGGAATAGGTCCGCCCAAAATATAACAAAATACCATACGATAATACATGCATCTTACAAATACTATTCAATACATTTACCATGCTACACAGGTGGCCAACTCTGGCTAAAAAAATTACTAAAAACCCTAAAAAATAGTAACCTGAGACGACCATACTCGTTTCAAACTATAGTCGCACCGGCTAAGAACAGACTTAGATCCGCCTACCCAAGTGAAAGAGAGAGACAGAACAGAACGACTAACAAAGCACCGAACACAGGTCACTGGCACGCGGACAGACGAATCTGCAGGCACTTCCTCCCACCTGCCGTACCACCATCGCCCAATTGTTTCCTTTCCGGGGGAGAAGTGGCCCGACATTGCCGGAGCTCCCAAGTCCCAAGTAATAGCGACGCTACTCTAGTATTACGCTACACATACATACGTGTCTCAGTATGATGTAGAGCCACCATGTTTACGAACACATCCCGCCAGCCGTTGCGACATGACATTGTAGATGCCCATAATGGCATCCTGCGTTAACATACCGCCCACAAAAAGTTTAGCATATACAATACCAGAATCCAGGATATTATACTGAATTAAAGTAGTTGACTTTTCGTGTTGTAGTAGCGCGTAACATGGAAATAAAAACACAATACTCGTGTAGAACCTCCAGTATGAAAAAAACAGAAGGCATAAGCTGGAAAACAACTGAAGCAAAGGAATCTCATCAGTTTCAATTACAGCGGAAATTGTCTTCTCAGATGCACTGACAAACTTCAAAAACATGGAACTTCAAGATTACTTAGGAAGCTTGTATCCGATGAGGCATGCCAAAAACCAGATCATTAAGCATTTCGTGTGGCAAAATGTCCCATTCCTCAATTGCGGCTGTTCTTAAAGCCTGACTTTGAACATACTTTGTTTGTATACGTGCAATTCGCATGTCGCTGGAGGGGAATATTGTTTACATGATTCACACGACTAAATATTACGTACTTGTTGGCGAGAGGGGAATATGCTAAACTTTTTGTTATCAGTTTACATCCAATGAATAGAGACCCGGAAATTTCGCGGGTTCACTTAGCAGCAAGCTAGACTCCACAATTATGTTTATACTCGAGACTCAGTTAGTTTTTTATTATATGTTGCTCTAGTTCAACCTCAGACCAGGTGATATTGGGTTCGTTCATCGTGCTCTTCTAAGTTAATTATTCGTTGGAATTCGTGCAGGGGGCATGGCTTACAAACTGTGATCCAATTAGAAAGTGCTTCAAATGTACAAAAGTTTGGAGTCTACCTTGTCCTCGTATGAATCCGCGAAATTTATGAAGCTTGAATATTCGCTCGAAGTTCCTGTAGATGTTGCGGTTGGAGCGGAGGCTCGATGAAGCGGCTGGTAGCATACCACACATCTTAAATGAGGATTGATCTGGGGATGCGGTTGGCAGTGACAAGAGTTCCCACGGCTTCAAGGCGTGCTCTTGAGACAGAAGTGGTATGGGGACGAGCATTGGCCTGTTGGGCTAGAGAACTGGTGTTCGCGTCCACAGTCAGCAGTGCCGCAAACGTACCGTTGGGCTGCCAAAGAGTCCGTGAACAAGACCAACGATAATCGGGCATCGTACGAAACCACACGCTACACCATGACACCAGGCCATCTGGACATGTAACGCGTGACAAAAAAAAAACCGTTCATCTTCGCACTGCCCACGGTACTTACATGCACGGATGCGTTGTTGATCATTGCCCCCAATACCAAAGCGGTACTCGTCACTGAAGATTATTGTATTGTATTGTGAATGGCTTTTTAACGTCCCCAGATTTAATGCTGGAAATCTTAGCAGGGTGCAGCTTACAGACTAGCTTATAACCTAACTTAAATCCACACCCATGCCTTACCCGGGATTCAAACCCAGAGCCTCCCGCACCCCAGGTCTGTGGCACACTAACCAACTGCCACGGGAGATCGGCTACTGAAGATTATTATTGCCCTATGCCATTCTGCATAGCTCCTTTGTTAGTCGATGACGATACCATTGATGTCAGTGGCGAGGTTGGTGTTGAATAACGGTCTGGGTGCATGTAATCCTGCGTCGTGTAGCCGTCTGCCAACGGTAGTGCATTCTAAATTCGAATCAGTGGAAAACCACTGATTCGCAGTGAAATTCAACTACTCGAATCACTGAAAATGGCTTCACTTAGAAGCAGTGGAACTGATTGCTTCAATGAAAAAATTTCACCAATTGAATTAGTGACGTGAAACAATTTCACTGATTGAGTAAGTGATGGCCGAATTCAGTGGCGAATTTAATATTGTTTTTATTGAATGTAGCCAAATACTTACGGGAAATAAACATATTTGCGATAGTTTACTATTTATACTGCGCAGTTTACCGTAATTTACAAATAAATTCGGAGGTGACCAGATTTGAACTCTCACACCCTCTCCAATTTGACTTTTCGCCATTACCTTACAATCTGCTCTACCAAGCCAAGTTAAAAGAATAAAAGGAAAAGATATATGTCTTATACTCATTATCGAAATCGTGAAGATTTATATTCTATGAACTTACTTTTCGTTTTGGTTTAATTTGTACAGTTAGGATAGCTAAAACGAATAGTATATATGAGTGCACTCTCTTCAACACATTATATGCAGTTTGAACCTTCAAACAGAGCGCTGTGATGATTACATGAAAACGAAATGAAAGACGAAAAACGGAAGGAAAAAAAAAGGTTAAATGTTCATATTACCTCGTAAAATGGAGTTTTGAAAGACGAAACTCATTGTATACAGTACTTTGTATTGGTTTTATTAGTTCATTCGTTGTTATTTCACTTGAAACACGTTGTTTGACAACCATATTTAATCATTGTTTGACGACCTTTTACACACGCTGTTTAACTGATCCATAAGTCAAAAACAAACCACAAAAAACAGTGAAAAAAAAAGTCACTAGTGAATCAGTGGAAAATGTCACTAAATCATTAAGTGAAGTAAACTGGTGTTGTTTCACTGATTCATCAGTTAAATTCACTGAAGTGACTGTTAAATCAGTCAGGTACTGTCGACCGATTGAAACAGTGGAATTCTCACTTATTCAGATTTAGAGTGTGACACTCACAGGATGATACAAGCTGGGCATCACTGCTCGCTGAATGTCCACAGCCGTGGTGATTGGAGCATTCCTCGCATATCGGACAATCCATCTGTGCTACCTTGGTGTGGTTCGTGATGGTCTCGCAGATCCTGCGAGTCGTGGATGCGTGTCTCCCTCTATCAACTGGCGCCAACAGCGTGCTACGATAACACCCTCACAAACAATATAGCACGCAGTACGGTGAAATGACAATCGCACTTCCTGCAAGCCCGCGATTCCACCCTTCTCGAACGCGCCCAACTATTTGAAGCGTTGTCCAACTCATATCCGAGGCGTGCTACACTTCGAAGTGGTGATGCCAGCCCAACATATCATGTCAGAATGGAAATCATGCACACCGGGACGATCTTATGTAGTCTGGCAGGTGCAGAGCCAATGCCCGCCTTTTCCGACGTCACTACTTGTGAGGCCAAAAGTGAAACGTGGATAATATGAAGGTTTCACATTATCAACCTTCTCATGACCATTATAGCCAATTGTCTGCATGTTGAATAGGGAGGTAATATTTGACCACCACGGTACTCTGAGAAGATAAGTGCCCAATGATTTTCCCTGGAAGTGACTGATTCGGAAAAAGTGCTACTGCTCTGAGTCACAACTGGCTCTTATCACTAATCATTGCACACAGCACTACAGTTATTGGTTGTGATAAAGGAAAAGTTATGAACAAACTTAAGTACAGAATACATCGAAGTTTATCTTATTTTCAACACCAGAAACCATAAAATAATGTGGGAATGAAAGGGTTAAACCTACTCACTGTGTTTCATTCCTTTGCGTTGCTTCTTTGTAGGTGAAACGTTTTTTTTTGCTAATGAGAATATTTTTTTTTGTTATGGTAATAGTAATGGTAAAAAAAGTTAGAAATTTTGTACAATACTTTTTTTGATAATTAATAAAAGGAACTAGGAATTTTACAGTTGTATCTTTTTTCGTATAAATCTCAAAATTGACCAATATTAAAAAGTAATCCTATAGCTCGAAATAATTGTCAATGTCTACAGATTGTCGTGAAAAATATTTTCTTGCAATTTTTTTCTGTTTTCGCTCTGTCTCAATTTTAAATCTTAATTAAAACTTAAACTTGAAATAGTTAGAATTTTAACCATTGCCACGGATGAACAACAGGTCAGATCTCAAATAAATTGCATAATTTCATATCTGTGACTAAGAAGTATTTAAATTGAATCTACAAATTGTGTTGATATGACGCTATTGAAACTTGTACTAAAATAAAAAATAAAAAAAAACGCTAAGAATTTTAGTATTTAGAATGTCATTTTTATCAAGTTATAATTGATATTTCAGAAAACCATAAAATATCCTCAAACTATGGCTGTAACGTTGCCGAGAGCCACAGCACTCGAGACTGTTTCTGGTGTCCTTGCTACTCAAGCCATTCTGACCCAGTGCACACAATTGTGTGCATTAATCACGTGTATGTAACGTTTGGTCTGTACTGCACACTGCGAAGCTCAATAACCGATGATTTTACAACGAAACAAGTGTTGTGTCAACCTAATAATTTTTGTTTTTTTGGAACACCTGAGTGAGTCTGAAAGGGTTGATGTGCAGTGGGCCTCACCCACCAGTTTATCCAATCTTTCTCACGAATATGTACGGAGGCAGCACATATGTAGTGGTCAGACTACGTCCCTTCCCCCTAGGCAAACCAGGTTCGATTCCGCTGAGTCACTCCCGAATTTTCCCACGTGGGAATCGTACCGGATGATGCCGCTGATTGGCGGGTTTTCTCGGGGATCTCCCGTTTCTCCGCCCTTTCATCCGGTGCTGCTCCACACCAACCTCGCTTCACCCTATTTGGCCCTATTTGGCACTAATCTCGATGTTACAAACCGCCCAAGTTTCTCTACTCCACTCCCCGAATATGAACGTGATGCCTTACTCTTATGGCCAGTTGTACTCAGCAAGAAATCTGCCCCTCATTGCCTAATTTCGTGAAAAGAGTTCTGCACATGCTAGATGTCAATACCTAGAGTCCCAAGTATTTCGCGGATTGAGTTGGCAGCAAGCTAGGCTGGACAGCCCTCTATACACTCGACACATTACCGTTTGATTTTTGGTTGCTGTGATAAAGTGAGGCCTCTGTACAGGACTACTAAACACTTACTCACATTACTGCCTCCTGCTTATTACTGGCTCACAGTTAAAGGGGGCGTGGTTAAAGAACTGTAGTCCAATCACAACAGTAGGTGAAAATAACAAGCGTTTGGAGTCTACCTCGCCTCCGAATGAATTCGCGAACTACTCGTGGTTCTATCAATAGCCTACCGACGTACCAGCAGATTTCTTATGCTTATTTGCCACAAGTCTTTGAGAGAAAACATTTCGTTACTCGACGGGCTAATCGGAATCACGTACCACTGATGATGTAGGTCTGTGATTCGCGAGCACACGCCGTAAATGTCTTAACACCTGGCTCAGCCAATCGAGAAAGGTGATCTGAGCTAAAGTGTTATGAAATACAACTGATAGTGAAATCTTTTCGCGAAATTTGTTGTGTACCCACCTGTATTGTATATATAATCTGAGATGTGAGGAGAGTTTATGCATATCTAGTTTAGGAAATGTTAATGCAATATCGCCAAGCACGCAGCATGTTGCTCATTGGTCGCAAGAAGCACGCTCGGAAAAAGTACAGCTCGCAACAAAAAATATTGCAGGACAGTGAACGATCATAATAGAATGTGTGACCATAAGTAGGGACCTGCGAAATTCGCGTTATTTTCTGGCAGTACGCTATAATTCATCATCCTATATGTATCCGAGTTGGTGCCATTTGTTTATTAGCTTCTGCATCAATGAGGATACATTTTCCCTTATTATTTCGTTAGACGTGATTGGGCCAGCCTTTCATTAGTGGTTTCCTATTGTCCGAAAACTGCCCAGGGCGTGCCCGAACAAACTGCAATCCAATGACAAACGCAATACAAAATCATAAGTGTTTGAAGTCTAGTCTGTCCTGAAATAATAAGGCGAATTTAGCACGTCCCAAACTATAAGGTTTGGTCCATTTAGTCCCATAATCTAAGATTTGTGCACGTTGCACAATACGGTCATATTTGAGTGGCACCGTCCAATGAATGTGTACTCGCCTTATGGTACTTGGACATCGTGTTTAACCCTTCAAGAAGTATGCGTGTGTATAACACTTTTATGATTTTACCTTTTTGCTGGACGTAAACGTAATATATAGGGATAGGAACAGTTCGCGAGTTCATTTCAGGGCAAGATAGACGTCAAACATGTGCACACTGGAGTTGACTTTGCAGTTGGTTCGTAGTTTTTTAGACACGCCCTGGGCGACTCTGAGCCAATAGCAGACTTGCAAGGAAACAAGTAGCGAATCGCATACTGCCAGGTGCGAAGTAACACAGACCACCATCTTGGATAGCAACCAATGGAAAAAACAATTTAAGCTCACTTATATACAGTAATGTGGAGTCTAGCCTACAGATCATTGAACTCACGAAATTTTATTTTCCCTAGTAATAAAGATAAAAAAAAAAAAATAATTGAAACTAGTCGAAATTTCGTTTTGTAATAATAAAACCGGTTTTTTAAATTATTTCTTAAATGAACACTATGGATTGTAAAACCTGTTACATCTGTCGCGATACATTAGTTAGCACACAAAAAACACGCGACTTCATTGGCAGCGACGACCAGTCGATAATAAACGTTGCAGAGTATAGTAAGTGTGTGTGATGGAGCTAGGACCAATAGAACGAAGATAAGTGGAAAATGCTGAGACCAACATAACTGATATTGCTGTTGTGGACAATACAACTCAGCTCACATCGACCTTGTCTCCAGTGCCGGTAAATTTGTGCCGTCTTAGACGTGATGAGTATTGACAAGTTATACCGATAGCTAGTACACTCAGAGAACAGCCAACAAATATGTGTTCGTATAGGACAGAAAATGCATTTAATTGCCCCAACAAAATATTTTGTTGATTAGACGAAACATAAGAGCATCAAAATATAGTTTTAATATAATAAAACACACATATGGTCCTTGTTTTGGGACAAAAGAAATTAAACTGTCAGCAAAATATTTTCGAATCAATTGCTTATATTTGTTTGGACACTCATCGAGTGCTTTCGTCGAAAATATAGCTCGAGAGTTTGTTTACATTCTTTTTGACAATTTTAGTATATAAACAGTGTGTGTTAGTGCATCGATTGATGCTTGATAATTCTATAAACTTCCTAATAAAACAAGTATAACAGGAAACTGAAATGTAAAGCTGTAAAACTTGAAATATATATTTACACACCTTCGGTGTATGAAATGAATATAATTAATAGCATCTCAGTATAATCAGTGGTTACTTTAGCATCGATTGCTAAGGAGAAGGTAATCCTTGTTCGAATCTCGATCGAGCTTCCAATTTTTATATATTATCCGGAACAGTTTAATGTACTTAGGGTCAAACAAACTTTTGTTTGCTCCAACAAAATCTTTGTTTGGCTCAACCAAATGAGAACAACAAAATAATTTGGTCTATAAACTATTAATATTGTTGCCCCAAACAAAATCAGTTTGATTCAACAAAACCATTTTATCAGCGTAGAGTCCAGAACAAATTTCTAAAATACAATTTATTAGCGAGGTATTTTAGACTTTTGACATACCCAAGGGCGCTGCACTAATATACTGTGTGGGACGACATGCGGTGAAATGTACCGAATGGACGAAGAAGTCGTCATTTCTCCAGCGTATGCAGTAGCAAGTAAACTGCCTCCTGGATACTCGTCTTCAGAAACATGTAGAGAGCCGTCTGGGCAGCAGGATGGGGTACAGTCAACAACTGTCAAACCAGGGAGTGAAGCAGAGTAAATTAGTAAGATGCGAGCGAAGACTCTGGACATTTGGTGAACTACCGCACTGTGCCAGTGGGCATGGCGAGCAAGAAAAACCGGGCGTTTGTATGATGGCGATGTAATATTTGAGACCTGCAAAATTCGCGTTATTATTTGGGGTCAAGTCGAACTTTAAGAAACGCATACCTTCGCAATAGAGTTCTCATTGGACCCACACTTTATCTGATACGCCCTGTTTAACTTTGCGACAATTTGTGATCCCAAATCACGTGAAGTTCAGTCAGAAAGGACGTGGCTTCTCATCTATGCAGCAGCCAATATAGAAACGACGCCGACTCCAGTGCAGAGAGTACTGTGATGGTTTACCTGACACCGAATAATAACGTGAATTTTGCATGTCTCTAAGTATCTATATATTATAATTAGAGATGATGGTTTATCGCGGAAAAATTAGACTGTTTGCTAGCATTCAAAATACTATGCACATGTCCGACAGTTCTCTTTCCTTATTGACTACCATGTATGCATGAAGCTAATACGCCATTTGACTGGGCCAATAAGGATTCCGACACTATAAGGCAGAATGTTCGTGATTGATCTGCAAAATACTTGGCCGAGTCAAAACCTTGTTCATCCAATCATGAAAGAATAAACTAGTTAGAGTGATATAGAAGATATGTTGGCTGAAAACATTTTCGCTATTTTCCATCATCCCTAATTATAATCAATAATGGGAGTTTGCGGAGTCTAACACTTAACGCCCAAACGTTAAGGGGGGTGGGGCTAGCGGGGATCGATTCTGCTCCGGGGGGAGAGGTGCAAGTTATGGTTTCCGACGGCCCACTCCACCCACTTCCGGGTAGGAGGGGTTTTTGTGCCCCACAATAAAGGTTTGTGTAGACCATAACAGTTGGGTTCGGATGTGCCGTAGTTATGGTATAGTTATAACCCATTTGTCGCGTACCCTTAAGTCTTAAGTCGTAAGCAGACTCGGGAGGTGCGAGCGAAACCCGTTAGGCGCGAGCGAGCACACGTGCCGGCATTCTCATACAATACTGTATAAGCGGTTCACGGGGAAATGAGCACTTTTGAAAGCACCGCTTAAAATCTACTTGTATGCACGTTGTGTATTCTTCCGCCTTGTGTAAAATTAACACTGGCATGGGACTCATAACTTTGTTCAAGCGTTGGTCAGGTGAAAATGTGGAATTATTAGAGAAGTAAATATGTTACAAATGTGGTAATTTTTACACTTAGATGTGGTTAAAAAAAAAAAAAACAGAAAGCGAAAGATATAATTTAATTCATCACAAAAGGTCACATAAAATATTTTATTCGACGTTATGATATGGAACTACTTTTCTTCCATCGTTACCAACTTTACTGGGTGCACGCCACTCGACGCTCCTGTTAAAATATATGAAGTCAGGGACAGTGACTTTTTTTTTTCTAAGGTTCATTTCAAAAGTGCTCACTTTATCGTGAACAGCCTTTACCATAAATACAATATCCCCATTGCAACTGCAGGTCGAGATGCGCAAGCGCGCACACGCAGGAGTTCCCAGGCAACACTGTACAACAACAACTATTTCGTACGGTTATGCATATTATTTCCTGGCGCGACGTGTTTGCACTGCATGTGCGCAATGCGACGGAATCGCGCACGTGATGATGCGACTATGCGCGCCGCAGGGAGTCGCGGGACACGCGCAGTCCCGGCTGGCTCTGCTTGCTTTCAGAGCAAACAACGCGCCTGCCAGACCGCACCATGCAAGGGCCAGCAGCGTCAACAAACACACGCCGGGCGCGCGGCTGCCGCCAGCCAATCACGACACCCTACCGGTTACGTCGGACGACTGCAGCGCTTTTTAGTCTCCCGCAATCTTCCTTACTTCACGGAACGTCACTACGGGAGAGGAACAGAACAAAGTTCGTTCGGCCCGACCAAATGAATCAGTATCCCATATAGCTATGGCAGGTCTTTCTCGCGGAAATATTTCAAGGCCAGTTGTACTCCAAAACACTTTTCTTTGATATGCACGCTCGTGGTTGTATGAAGTCAAATGTCACGTGCTTCAAGTGTCTGTCCACGAATCATGGACGTTCAGTATCGGAGTACTTTATTACAATTGGTCCAGTCAAATAAGAACATGTCTTCTCATGTAGACACACTGCCAATAACCAACGTAATTTGTGGTCGTGGACGTACAATATTGAAGTCTAGTATGGCCATAAATATTTTCTCGAAATACACCTGCCTCTACATGTAGAACGCAGACATCCAAAAAATATCCAATGGATGTCTCTTTCTGATGTTCAGGATATCCAAGAACATCCAGGAATAGCAACGTTACATAGATTGCCAAAAGATATTCAAATTACCACACAATATCTAAAATGTTATATAGATATTTTGGATTTCCTATAGACATTTTCAGATTTAGTCACTTACCATAAGTAATGGCTAATCGGTGGTATTTTAATATGTAATGGCTATCCAGTAAAGAGTACAAACAGATATCTAGTAGTAGATATCCAGAAGATATTCATAAGTAATTTTTCTTTATGACTTTGATGACTTTTAGACATTGTAGATGTCATTAAGGTAGCTGGTGGATACCCAGTGCTGTGTGGGGTGTATAGGGGCAATTAAATATTTTGTTTTTGAAAACAAATTTGTTTGTTGCCCCAAACTGTTGGTGCAACTAAAGATTAGTTTGGCTCTATGTGCGTAAAACAATTTGCACCAGAATGCTACGCCCTTACGACATCGGCTAGATCAACTAGTAATGATTAGGGAAATGAAAATTTCACGAATTCATTTCGGGACAAGATAGACGTCAAACACATATACAGTGAAGTCATCTTTGCAATTGGACAGCAGTTTATTAGACCCACCCTGGCCGCATCTGAGCCAATAGCAGACTTGCAAGGAAACACCTTGCAAATCCCATAAATACCAGGCGTGGGCAACAGCCAATGAACACACAGCTGAGGCTCCAGTATGCAGAGGACTGAGGAGTCTAGCCTACAGGTCATTGAACTCGCGAAATTTTCCTGTCCCTACTAATGATGTGTGAATGTTTTTAAATGCATACATTTTAAATACAAGACAATGTAAGTAAATTAATATTTCAAGATGGTAAGTTTTTATATTTTAGTTCTATGTTGACCTTGTTATAGTGGGATTTTGATATTTATGTAAAAGGATAAATAAATACACTAAAAACACCGATACTGTCTAAATTCTGTCAAAAATTTCAAACTAACATTTGAGCTTTTTTTTTTTTTTTTTTTTTTTTTTTCAATTGAGGACGTTCGGATAGTTAGCCAAGCATATATGTTGGTGTTTTGTTTATTATAGTGTATCTTTTTTCAGATGAACATAATCAATTTTGTTGCTTTTCTAGTTTTGTTAACTCAACAAATAGTTTTTTTTTTGGAGGGGGGGGGTGCTAAATGTATGCTGAGCCCTGTATCACAACATGTACGCGTAAAAACATCAAGGGCCATACAATGAATCTTCCCGCGTACTTTTCGCCAGTAAAATAATAGTGTGAACGCTGAAAGTACTATAGGCACACGCAGCGCGACGAGAACATGGCACGGCAATTCAGAGCCTTGCGTTTAGTGGCGACGGCGTTCTTTCCCTTTAATTTTAAAGAATAACACTGCCGAGCATTCTAAACTATGAACTTACCAACGTGCAATATATTACATTTTATCTTTGAAGTTTACTGTAGGTGTTCCCTTACTGCTGATAAACGCCTATGAATCATCAGTGATTTCTGTATTTGTTGATCAGCAGTGACGGAAGGCTGCCAACATGAAAATCATCTGAAATTTCAGTGAGTGATAGCAACCGAGGGAGGAGGGACTCCTCTTTCCCGCATAATGTCGTCGAAAATTCTACATAACACATTTAAAAATAGGTTTTTTTTTTTTTTTTACCATCGCCTTGAATTACGTTTCACGTTCATGAAACAGATCACTGCCAACTGTGCCAGAAAGTGGAACGTTACAAATCGAGTGTAGTGGAGAGGTCTGGGCGTGCTCTTATTATTGAGGTCTTGAGAGTCGATGAGGGCGAAACGAGGTGAGTATGGAATCGGCGCCGGAATGCAAGGGTGAGGAAAACGGGAGACTCCCAAGGGGGGAAAAACCCTCTGCCTCGCGTCATCTTCCAGCACGATTCCCACGACCGAATATTCGGTATAGTATATTCGCGGTTTCTTCGCACTTTTTGAATCAAACCTTTGAAAAAACACTCTATATATTGCTTATTTCGTTTTTTTTTTTTTTTTTTTCATAAATATGTCATGTATCTTAACATTGAATTATTTGTATTGTTTGTTAAGTTAGATTTTTACTTACAATTTACTTATAAATTATAATAATTCATTAATAAATAGTATTAATAAAAGTAGAACAAAATAATTGTTGTGGTAATGCCCAGTAAGAAATAGTTCTTATGCAAAATAGTTTTACACTTGAGTGTGCAAGTTCGGTGCACTGTCCCTCTGGTGTAATTTCCTAAACTCCGTTTGCATATGGCGGAGGAGTATCCTGGAAGTAGTACTTTAGCGGGACTTCAAAAAAGTGGGAAGTAACCGTGGGTGGACTATGGCGGCCCCGCTGGGAATCGAGCCTGGTTCGCCTTGGTGGCAGGCGAGCGCTCTATCATCTGTGCTAACCACGGCCCCTGTTACAAATCGAGAACATGAATCTAGAAAAGGACGAGGTGATTCGCCGAAGCTAAAAACACTAACAGTCAAGTCTCTATACCCCCAAGTGTCAGTTGTGAATACTTGCAGACTCGTAGATTATTTCTCTTAATTATGACTTCTTAACGTCCCTGCAGGGGACGTTATGGAGTTATAATTAAACATGTTTCACGCGGAGACGCTAATCGAAAAACATCTTGTAAACTTCAACAACGCCAACACACATCTCAACATGACACTTTCAGCCATGGCTTGCTCGCGGTTTGATCCCAGAAGTTAATTAATTTTCCTTTTATAATCCTTTTTTACCGTAATAACTCGTTAATTATTCAGATAGTAGGGCTGTACTGAAGAACTACAAAGGCATTTTTTAAATTTTAATTTAAGATGGATCGATAAGGTTTCACTGTTTCGATTGTATCAGTTTTTGTTTACCAGGAGTTCCATTATACGATTGTTTCTCAAACATTTGCACCGTAAATATCATAAGTTAGATCTTCTAGAGATTTTCCCAATTGTAAAAGTTTCTCTGATGTTTTAATTTATTTTAAATTAGTGCGAGTCTGGTAAAATAAATTGTATTGGACTTTCAAGCTATTACAAAAGTTATACTAGAAACAGAGTCAAGGAATACAGGATTCAAAGAAAGTAAACACGATGGCCCTATTGTACACTATCAATCCGGTAAACACAGCATATATATATATATATATATATATATATATATATATCGTTTGTAGTTAATTCTAGTACAAATCCAATACGGTGGCTGTTTATTTGCCTTGAAATATCATATCAGCGGTAAAGCGAAGCTTTTATTAAGACGAGAGAAACTGATTATTTAAAATGTTCCTTGCATTTTTAATTTCTGCCAATAATATCAAGCCGAAAATACCGTCTTAATTGGTTTAGATCAAGTTACAGTATGCCAACCCCACTAAATCATTTCTCTTCCGGTCTTAAAATGTTTAACTTGCCAGTGAAACGGAAAGCCGATTTGAACAATAAAGCTGAAGTCTGTTGGCAGGCATGTATTATTTTTGTATTCTTTACAAATAATTCTTTACAGACTAGTATTCAAGGTTATTTATCAAGCACTACGAGAGAAACAGGGCAAATTTTACCACACGTCAGTGTGTAATACAAGCAAGTGCTGCAGACTTCAAATTTATTGTAAACGTGGAGATACATAAACGAGTTAAATGTTCTGGCAATTTGTTTCAAAAAAATATTTTTGCAAAACGTACAAAAAATTACTGTAAAATCCTTACATCTTCTGTACGCAGTGAAAGTATTTTGTACGTTTATCAACAATTCTTTGTAGTCTAGTTGGCAAACATTTTATTGGAACTACACAACCGTAATACTATTTGTTTACAACACACTGTTTTATGGAACGTATAAAATTTGTTTAATATAGCTCCTAGTTTAAATTTAACTTGAGATACGTATACAGTGCTTGCGTGGTAAAGGCTGTTCACGATAAAGTGAGCACTTATGAAAACAACTTTATAGAAAAAAGACCCTGCGCCTGCCTGCATATATTTTAACGGGCGCACTGAGTGTCATGCGCCTACTAAAGTTGGCAACGACGGGTGGAAAATAGTTACATATCTTAACATCGAATAAAATGTGTTAGCTAACCATTTGTCACAACTCAAATAAATTCTTTCGTTTTCAGTTAATTTTATGAATCGGTGTGTAAAAATTAGCAGATTTGTAAAATGTATACTTTTCTAATAATTTCACTGTTTTGCTTGACCGATGCATGAATAAAGTGAAGAGGCCTAAGGCAATGTTAAATTTTACATAAGGTGGAATAATACACAATGTGCACGCAAGTAGATCTTAAGCAGGGCTTTCAAAAGTGCTCATTTTAAAGTGAACAGCTTATAAAATTAAACATTTGTTTTACACATTCCATAGTAACAAGTTGTAAATCTAGTTCTAATTTAATTAGTATTAGAAATATAATTCTCGCAACTTTTTCCCAAGTATCCTTTGTTAAAAAAAACTTTAAAGTGTAAATTTGAAGCCTGTTTCTCGTTCAGCAACATGAAGCAGTGAGGAATCGTAAACAATGAGGACAAAAGAGGAGCTAGAGATAATAGCCCTAAGGTCTGTTGGTAAATAGGAAGGGCAGCGTAGCCGCAGATTATCGGCCAATAAGCTGATGCAAACGAGGTTCGATGGCGAACAACGACTCGGAACAATGCATGTGGGTTTTTTTCCCCTTTCCGCTGTTAGGGGGTTGGAAGTTCTCATTAAGCAAGGGCGGGGAAGGGGGTGGTTTGAAGTTTTAGGGGTGAGTAGGCGGACAGAGGTCTAGCCATCCCCTGACCCCCGGAGAGGCAAGTGAGTGCGGGCAGTGGAATAAACAAGGGGTTGTCAGGGGTCGCTGGAGGGTTGTTTGCCCTGCCGTTTGGTTCGACAGCAGAAAGGGGACATTTAAAGCACCCCACGTGATGTTTGGCTTGGGCTCGCAGCTCGAATTTACCGCTTATGGCTTGGGTTACAACACTTCCAGCAAAATGAGAATATGTCTTTATTTTATAGCAGTTTTTCTACCTTTATTTCCGGCCGGATTACTCATGATTTAAAAATGCCGGGCTTTTTTGACCTAATGTAAAATACTATTTTCAAGTTAGGATGTTAATATTACAATTTTTATGTATAATAACTTGGCATGTTTGTTTTGTCAATATTCACTTTGTTAACTATATATAAACGCCCGTGTGTTCTTTGATCAATCATGTAGATAACGTTTACGATTGTATGACTCCTCCCCCCCCCCCTTTTGCCCTTGCAAAACACTTTTAATTGTGATTCATTTTTCATACTGTAGTGTGCATCAAATGATTTTGTTGTGTAAAACAACTTTAAGCATACAAGTTTATTTCCCTGGTGCTTAGCCATCGCATTTTATGTTAACTGATGTCGAATGCATTAGGTAAGTATACAAGTTTCTGAAAATCGTTTGCTTCTAATACTAACGAGTTTATTTAAAAAAGTCTTCAAAGTTATTAAGATTAAATTATGTGATAAAATAACAGTGTGTGGATTTTCAGTACGAATTAGTTGCGGTACTATTGAAATTGCATTATCCTCTTTTGTATAGGCTGTTCACGGTAAAATGAGCACTTTCTAAACCAACCTTGGAAAAATGTCACTGCCGCTACTTGCATACGTTCCAACAGACACGCTGACTAACATGCGCTTAGTAAAGTTGGTAACGTCGGAGGGGAAAGTAGTTCCACGTCTCAAACCTGAATTAAATATATTAGATTTAATATTTGTAGATTCCTAAACGATTTATTTTACTTTCACGTGTAATAAATAGCAAATTTGAAAAATATCCATACTCCTGATAATATTACAGTTTCACTTGGAAGGCGAATTAATAAAGTTATCAGGCTCATTGAAATGTTAATCTAACATATGGTGGAAGAATACACAATGGGCACACATTTATATCTTGAGCACGGCTTTCTAAAGTGCTCAATTTATCGTGAACAGCCTTTAATGAAATATTCTTATTTTCCAAAGTGAAAGTCCTCGTTTGTTTTCCTGAGTATCTGACACCCCTACTCACGACTCGCCAGGAGATGAACTCCATCCCCTGACCCCTCAGGGAACTATTTTTTCTTCCGAAATATTTCAACACGCGCCAAGGGGGATCGGCTCTACGTTTCCGTTCCTACGGCGAGCATCGTAATAAGACACTTACTTATTGTTGAGTTGAGAGATTTAGGCGGCTCTTAACAGCGAGGTCTTGAGAACCGATGAGGGTGATCGAGGTGAATATGCAGCTGTGCCGAAATGAAAGGGCAGGGAGAAACGGGAGATCCCCGAGAAAACCCGCCGAGCAACGGCATCGTCCGGCACGATTCCCACATGCGAAGATCCGGTGGTCCGGCCGGGGATTGAATCCGCTTCGCTCTGGTGGGAGGCGAGTGGGTTAACCGCTCAGCCACAGCTGCCCCACACTAACCATGGCACAATTCGGAACGACGTGAACCACTATCGAAAAAGGTTTAGCGAGTCTACCACCATAGGTTTACAAGAGGTTAAAATTATTCTCCTCGTTTTTTGCACGTTGCGTCCTTTTAAAGCGAATACTTGTTTAAAATCAGACCAACAACACATGAGGTATCAGGATGGGAACGGCGATATAACGTTTGCAAAGTGATCCAATCCGACACTATAGTTTTCGTGACTAACAGAATTGGAACGAATGTTGTTTCGTTCGATCAGTTATAAGACTATATTCTATTCCCAGTTTCTTGGCACTTTTTTAATCAAACCTTTGACAAATAACCCCTTGCATTACGTGTTTAATTATTTCCTAAAAATGGCATATATCGCAAGCGTTTCCTAACTCTGTTAACATAAAAGTATCTTATTATTTGTTAAATTTCCAATATTTTATTTACGAATTATAATATTACGTTCATAAAATTCCTATAAAAATTTTTCAGTCTCCCGAATTCCATCGACAAATTCTGTTCTTTGTGGAGAAACGTAAATTTATATACTCGTAGATTCTTACAACTAGTTCGGGAAGAATATAATTCATGGTGGCAATTAATATCAATTAGTAGAGACCTGCAAAATTCGCGTTATTTTCTGGCAGCACGCTATAATTCATCGTCTTATACGTACCCAGGCTCGGACCATTTGTTTATTGGCTTCTGTATCAGTGAGGACACGTTTTCCCTTTTGACTTGATTATACGTGATTGGGCCTGCCTTTCGTTAGTGGTTGAGGAAAACCGCCCAGGTCGTGCCCGAACAAACTGTATAATACAATGACAAACACAATACAAATGCACAAGTGTTTTAATTCTAGTCTGTCCTGAAATAATAACGTGAATTTCGGACGTCTCTAGACATGAGCAATGAGTATTGTTTACCTATATTTCAGATGTATGAGTAGTTGAAGTAGATTTACCTTCAAAATTAATATTACCAATCTTAGTGAAGGCGGCTCATGATAAAGTGAGCACTTTTGAAATCAACCTTGGAAAACAGTCACTGCCCCTGCCTGCATATACTTCAACGGATGCACTGAGTGACATGCGCCTGGTAAAGTTGGTAACGTTAGAAGAAAAGAGTTCCATATTTGAACATCAAATAAAAAGCGTTAGGTAACCATTTCTGGTAATTTGAATTGTTTATTTTGCTTTCTGTTTTTTAATCCATATGTGTGTAAAAATTAGCAGACTTATAAAATGTTTCATTTTCTAATATTTTCGCAGTTTTATTTGACCCACGCGCGAATAAAGTAATGAGGCCCATGGCAATGTTAATCTTACATAAGGCGGAAGAATACACAACGTGCATACAAGTAGATCTTAAGCAATGCTTACAAACGTGCTCATTTTACCGTGAACAGCCTATAGACTGTTTTCCTTTGTGCACTTCAGTGGATCCACCTGTTGTTTCTACACCCTAAAACAGAAACTTCTAAAATTGCTCCATGTCAATATATTTCAGAGCAGAACTTTTGAAACTGCTCTATTGGTATCAATAAGATTCTACTGGTTAGTTTATTAGCTGGTATTGGATTTTTCAACGGCGAGTTCTACTGATTCCTAGTGAATTACAATGGCATGTCACTGAAACCTTAGTGTATTGCACCAATTCGCCAGTTATTAATAGTTCATTTACTAGATTTTCAGAAGGAATAATTACGCTGATTAAAAACACTGATTCGTTTTTAAAGTGTAACGTCTCATTCTTATGTAAGATATATTTTTTTGCTCATTCTTATAACTTGAAGAAAATAAGATTTAAAAATCTAAAGCACTGTGTTTGGTTCTAGGACTCTTTGGGAGCATTGCAATCCAAATGGGACTAACAGAAAATTTTAAAACTGAGTAAAAAAGAACGAACTGTTCAACAGAAATTACTCATGTCTGATAGAGCGTTCGCCAACTGTCAGTTTACGCGTGACTAATCACGTTAGGAACCCAGCGTAGATTCCGCATTCAGCTTGTTACACATCCATTCGTCCCAATCAAATTAATATTATTATTTAATATAATAAATTTTATGCGTCGGTCATCTGATGCTATAAAATTTAAATAAGCAACAAAGAGACGCACTTTGTTAATGAAATATTACTGCTTAGTAAACCAGCATCAGACATCCATAAAACCGATACGTACATTTTTTTAGAATTCATTACGTCATTGTCCACCCTTGTAATTTTCATTGAAGCATGACACTAAGAAGCGTTTGTGCTTAGCTTGGATATCTCGATAACATTTTACAGTGTTCCGAGAAAGTTGCAGTTGAATTTCAAGTCGTTTCTGATAATTTGTAAAAACGCCTAATCCCTTGACTTGCTTTTTAAAGTTATTGAGCAAGGCTGTAAGCCACTTTGTATTTTATATTTCATTTCGTAAGTAATAACCTGAGGAAATATTATTACAGGTGAGCCATCGAACAACTCGTGAGTGCATGTATGCATGTGTGTATGTTATATATTTCTCCATATATATAGATAGATAGATAGACAGAGAGAGAAAGAGAGAGAGAGAGCAACGCCCTTTGGTGGCGGGCCGTCTGGGACCCTAGGACCCCCCAATCAACTTAACACCAGAAGACGTGCCCAAAATCTGAGTCTGCTGCAGCCTCCCTAAGAACTATAAACTTCCACAGCTGAAAAGAAGCACCCAGAAATCTCAGTCCGATCGTTCAAACAATTTCTAAACTCAATATTAAATAAACAAAGTTGTCCCAATAATGTATGATTTAATGATGAACAAGAGTGAAGATCTTGTTGCTTTTGTGGTTTATTTTCATTCGTTTACACTTGCTTATGCTTTATGCGCAATATATACTTATAAATACATGTATAAAGGACTCTCAAAGACATTAGTGGGCCAAAACACATAAATTGTTATATATGGCAACTCAGTACCAAAATCACAAAAATTGCCCACCGCCATATCAAAATTTATCTACATTTATTTAGTACACAATAATATCCATAATTAATTATCTCGGATTAAAATTTCCTTTGAGAATTTTAAAACTACATGCATACATGCAAAATGCTGGCACGATAATATTTATTTAAAAAACTCATATAACTATCCTGACGCCTGTCTCACAAAATTGCGTTTAAAAGGTAATTGCATAGTTTATATTGCACGCTAATCCTTGGAATGTTGCCACATTTACTCATTTTTACCAGAGAAATAAGGACTAAGGACTCCGTCCAATTTTTTATAATTTTTGGTGCGGAAGGCAAATTCAATTTACTTGAATGGCCAACAAGAAAACTAACACTGGAAATATTACTTTTCCAGTCTTTTGCTGGCTAACCGCGAATAATAACGAGGCAATCGGCCAACCTAACAAGCCACAGCTGCAATATTTAACCTGGTTGCATCCTCTGAAGCTTGAGAACCAAATGCTCACTGGGCTGTACAGCGCAACCTCTATTTCAACCAGATCCACTTCCTTCCCCGCCAATCCCACGCATCGGTGACTCGGCAACAGCGCACGACGGGGAGTAAAATATTGGCGACATTGCAATAATGTAATGCATGCAGACGAAAATCAAATATAAAATGCCGTTTAATTGTACGGTGGACTTCTTTTGATTCCAAAGCAGCTGCGTAGTTGTCGGGAACGACCACGCCACACTTGGCGCGCTATAGTCGGTCGGTATGACGTCATTCTTGCTCAGCAACGGTGAAAATCATAGGAAATCCCTGACACCCGGGTGCAAGCTAAGCCGGACTTCGTTCTTATTCGACACCGGCTTCGGGACGCGAACCCTTATCTGCAGTTAGTAGCAAATTCTCAAGTGCTATTTTCTGCTAGCTCGTGAAAATTCTTCATACTTAAGGGGGTAGTATCCACTCCACCTTCGAATTTTCTTACAAATCTTCGTAATGAAAATGTATAACCAAAAATAAAAAATCAAATCTAGACATGACATGGACGACAACTTACCGATTTTTTTTTTTTTTTTTTTTTTTTTTAATTTATAGAGTTTCAAATATACCTGTATTTGGCCATGTGGGACTGAAATTATTAAATAATTTGATAATTTTTGGTTACGGTTACAGAAGTGATCCTAATCATGTAAGAAAAATACGTGAGATTTAGAAATAACTGTTAAAATGTTCCCTATGTCATGACTATCTTTGTTTTTAAAAACTGACTCCAAAATTAACTTAATGAGGAAAATACGTAAATCCAAGATAGCAAGGATACTTCCCTCTTAAGTATTTCACACTAGTATTCGGGCAATATTTTTACCATGCCGGATAAACAGGCGTGGTAATTATCCGTAGGGATAGGAAAATTTCGCGAGTTCAATGACCTGTAGGTTAGACTCCTCAGTCCTCTGCATACTGGAGCCGCAGCTGTGTGTTCATTGGCTGTTACCTCACATCTAGCAGTTATGGGATTCGCAAGGTGTTTCTTTGCAAGCCTGCTATTAGCTCGGAGGCGTGCAGGGCGGGTCTAATAAACTGTGATCCGTTTGAGAAGGTGACTTCGCTATATATGTGTTTGACGTCTATCTTGTCGTGAAATGAATTCGCGTAATTTTCCTATCCCTAATTATCCTTTACTACTGCGGTGAAATGACTGGCAATGTATAGAGACGGGCAAAATTCGCGTTATTATTTGGAATCAGGCTAAACATCACAGTACTGTATATACTGGATCCGAAGATTTTTATCCATAGACTGCTGCATAGATGTGAAGACACGCCCTTTCTGACTGGCCTTCACGTGACTGGCGCACACAGTTGTGAAATGAGCCTTTAATTACGCAGAGTTACCCAGGGCGTGTCATATAAAGTATGCCCCATTGACAAACGTATTGGAAAGGTACAATTGTTCAAAGTTTAACGTGTCCCCAAATAATAATACGAATTTTGCAGGTCTCTAGCAATGTATAAATTCCAGTTTTCTTTTCATTTTCATTCAAGGTAAGAAACATAAACCTTAGCAAAATGTCAGGCAGGTAGAATTTAAGATGGTGTATCTTGTTCGCTGAAGGCAACAGCACGATGTGATGTGCTGGGGGGCTGCATTTGACGAGACATACGTCTCTCTCTCTCTCTCTCTCTCTCTCTCTCTCTCTCTATATATATATATATTATATATATATATATATATATATATATTTATTTATTTAGATTTAGATATACATATTATAACTCTAAATATTGTTGCTGCTGTGCAACGTGTCTACGATGATTGAACATGTTGACATTTCTCGACACGCCACTTATAAATATTTTAATTCCCTGCCAGTGTTATTTTCAATTGTACTGTAGCGATAGCGAAATAAGGCTTAAGAACGGAATAACAGGCCCTGATGAACATTGACGAGTTCCTCTCCGATCAGATACAATACGCGGCCGCTTCTGGCGAATGTCTGTTGTTTTATACTCATAACTGACACTAAACCTAATATACTGATTTACACTATGTTTATGAATGAAACGTCCACTTTAATAAATTGTATAAATTTGCTCCTGATGAACCAGAAATGAAATCTAATCAGTAGGGCCACCTGTATTTCGCGAAGAGATTTCAAGGCCTCTTGTACTCCAAAACGCTAGAGCTCAGATTACCTATCGTGAGTGGATTATTTTAACTGCCGCGCGTTGCAGGTGTCTGCCCGCGAATCACTGACACTCGCTGTTGGAGTTACCTAACTCTGATTGGCCCAGTCAGGAAAGGAACTGTCTCCCGACATAGACACCTGGCCAATAACCAAAGGAAAACTACCCCAATGCCATAGGACATTGGAGTCTAGCCTTCTCGTAAATTTTTTTCGCGAAAAACAGTTGGCCCTACTAATCAGCAAAATACAATAATACCTCGTCATTATGTCATTCCATGTCTTTGCTATTCTGCTGTCCAAACTTTACGCAGCGAACTCTCAAGCGTACCTTTCAAAACAATTATTAAATAACTTAAATTTGTTTAGGCAGTCAAAAACGAGAAAAGTGAATATTTGCCTCAGCACATAAGAACTAATAATTACATAGAGTGCCCTTTCCCCGCGTTTGTATCATCATGCTATCGGAATTACTTTTAAAGAAATACATTTCAATAATATCTCATATATGCACAGGAATGTTCTTTACTATGCCTAAAATTTAATTATGTTATGCAAGTGACTACGTGCATTATCAGATTATTGGGACAGCCGTCCAAAGTGCATCCAGTATTTGTTTGCCAACAGCATTTTACACGGGTTTGACGGACGGTTTGATTCAATGCGTATGATTTTTTACCCGATACTTTAGCGTAATAGAAGTAGTTAAATGATTATCGATTAGTTTCATAGTTGCAACAACATCTCAGACGTCTGAAACGACATGGTCCGCTGAGATAATTATTTCATAAACACCGAATCTTTTAAATGTGCGTGTAAAATGTGTACATCAAACATTTGCACTGTTTACAGATAGTTGCTAATATTGAATTCACCTCCAGAATTTTCTGAACTAGGAATTTTTTCAGTTTTCTCGTTTGCTATGTAATTGAATGAGGAATAATCATTCCGGCAAAATACTCTTCAAATGTCGAAGAGAATGCAAAATACTATAGTTACGTCTGGTGAAAATTGTGTCCGGGTATATATTTAGGAATAAAAAAAATTTGATTCACCTGTATCTTCGGAAAGCCTCCCCGCCGTGACTATGATATCAACAGAAGTAATAAATCGCTGAAATGCAGTTCGATGATCCATCACTACTGTTTTCATCGTCCTTGATCCAAATACATGTCTGTTCTGGTTCTTTCGCGCTGTTTTTTAGTTTACATTAGTGCGAGTAAATTTTAATTACATTGTGAAGAACACCAAAACAGTTATTATTTGGTCTTCTGTTTTATTAATACTTTTCGACTTCTTCCTTTTTGTTGTTTTAAAATTCCATTTTTTGACATTTTGGTTGATTTTTGATCACCTCGTTTTCATATTCTGACTTTGGTTTACTATATGTCTATAACTTAAACAATGTTGTGTAGTTTTTGTTGGTTTTTAGCATTTATGGATAATATTATATTTTCTTACTATGTAGACTATTTAATTTCTCGAGGTCTTATATTTTAGTCAATAAAATAAACGGAAAGTAACCAACAAAAATCTGATTATCTAATTTTCTTGAAATTGGATGAAAATAATTTTTTATACAATCATTATTTTTATTTTTTTACTCCTTTTACGTAGTATTTCCTCTTCAGGTTTGCATTTGTGTTGCAATATGTACGTACATCACTTTTTGCACGTGCCTTGCAGAAAAAAAATTTGTCCTCTTTTTAGAAATAGTGCTTGATCTTATCCCTGCTGCTTATTTGTGATGTGCTCGGTCGAAAAGATTGCCAGATTGTGCTATTTTGTAAATGCATGTATTGGTAAAACCAATCGTCGTAAGTGGTCTGGAAAACGTGTTCCGATTTCCCCATCAGCTAGAATTTCAAATTCAAATGTACAGAGCTTATAGAAAATAGGGTTGCGCGGGCGTTCCAGCCCAAAGAATTCCCCGCAGTTCTAGCATTTCCCAAAATATCCACGATTCGTTCACTGCAACGAGAAGAGCGGTGCAGGAATAACACTCGTGGTGATGCAGCGCTTTTGGAAGTATTTTAGAAAATAATCGTTGTGTGTTGCTCATTAGACTGTATAAAAATGCCTATATTTTTACAAACAGCTGCGTGAAAACTATTTGCTAAAATATGTTTTGTAACATTACTAGCGTATTGGTGTGAATGTTACCATATGCTGTTCACGGTAAAGTAAGCGCATTTCAAAGCCATCTCACTAGGAACAATCAACAAATATATTTAATTTTAACCTTAGATGATAATTTTCAAGTACCGTGGAATGTATACAAATTGTTTATTACTTACATAGCTGTATTTATTTGAAAGGGTTGTTAAAGAGCAAAAAATTGCTGAAAGGAAAAAAAGTAACTAGGGCGTCAAAAGTGCTGACTTTTACGAGAACAGCGAACACAAGGTAACTTAGGAATGTAGAGAAATAACTTTGAATTTTAACACGCCAGTACTCCAGAAGTCAAAAACAGTGCACTGAGATATCAACCAACAAAATATTTGTTTGTATAGGGCAGAAAATATATTTAGTTGCTCCAGAAAAATATTTTGTTGGGTAAAAAAAACTTGAAAAGAAACGAGATTAATTTAGTTTGTCTAGCAAAATATACGACTGGATAAACTAAACCTATGTGTTGGGCCGAAATAAATTAGACTGTCAATAAAACTATTTTTGTTGAATCGACTGTATTTGGCCACTCATTTCATTATCTTCGAAAATACAGCTCGGGAGTTTGTTAGAATTTTTGTGACAATCAGGACAGTAAAAGAGTTTGTTGGTGTGTTTTTTATGCTTAAAACACACAAATAAAATAATTTTAACTGGAAACGAGAAGGTAAAGCTGTAAAATTTGGAATATTTAGTTGTCCAGTATTTGGAACGTATGTATTTAAAAACGTTCCGTTTTCATCAGTAGTCACTTCAGCTGAGGTTTCTAAGGCGTAGTTGACCTTTGTTAAAATCTCGGTCGGGATTCGATTTTTTTTTCATATTGCTGTGATATGATTTATGGTTTATCATCATACCTTAACGGGGCTATAGGGGCGATGCACGTTACTGATAACAGTTATGTAATGAACAATATATGAAAGAGTTTATTTAACATAAAGTTTGTACGATACTGTTTCAATATAAACATTAGGAAGTATGCGCGGGGGGAGCTATACAGATATACTGAAGTATTGATTTATGTTAAACTATAAAGATTTAACAAGCCACATTCTGAGTAAAGTCTATTTGGATAGTCACCACCTTGTTCATAAATCTGGAGGTTGATTAAGATGGCGGAAGTCGATGTCCGGACATACCCATCTTCAGTGATCTTCTCGTTCCAATAGCCCGACGGCAAATGGCATCCCCCGGGCTACATGCCCTATATCTGCTGTGTTGTCCCAGTTTACTGGGCTGTGGAGGGGGTTTCTGTGGTTTGCGATTTCATAATTAATTTCAGCAATCATGGCCAATGTCCTGGATAAATATGTGAAACTGTGATCAGGTAGGCCGCTCAGCTAAGGCCTGATTAGTATTCGTGACACTATTAACCTGAATCTGTAATGAACGTAGAACCAAACAAATCTTAAGTTGCGCCAACGAAATAAATTTGTTTGAAACAGCAAAATAATTTGGTTTCAACAAAAAAAAAACTTAATTCCACCCATACAAACAAATAATGTGGTTGCGGCAAAAAAAAACTTTGTTTGATTCAACAAAACATTTTTATCACTCTGTGTTGTAAAGGTGTAATGTAATGTTACACAAATATTTTGGCAATTTGTTTTCAAAGAATTATTTGTAAAATGCAGAAAAAAAAAAACTTTTCCGTGTGCTACATTTTTCCTATACATTTATAAATATCAAACTTTCTTCTTTTTTTTTTACTTTTAATAAAAATAATATTATGGAGAACGTAAATGTCTGTCGCTTAATTTTTTTACAAAAGTTATTGGCCGCCATTACACTGCGTCATCTGGTAACTACAATCTCGACTGTACTAGTTAGTTACTATAGTAGAAAGAACGTAAATTATTATTTAATTTTACTTATTTGGTTTTTTTTTTTGTCCCTGAACGAAGGCAACACTATTTAGTCGGAAAATGGTAAATAATCGGCCAGGGCGTGTATTGAAGAATTGGCCCAGCGTTCCTCTGGAGTGATTTCGGAAAACTCTGGAAGGCCGAAATCAAGATAGCTGCACCGGGAATCGAACCCCGATTTTCCCGAATTCAAGTCAAGTAGATTACCACGCCGCTACCGCGCTCGGTTTCCAAACCTAGAAAATGTCCTTGGTATTCCGCTCGCTCAGCCTTCGCACTGCTCAATGCTGTTCCCTTGCTCGAGTTTTCAATTAGAATTGGCAATTGAAGTTATCAGAAGCTGTGTAAGAATAAGTTCATCGAAGCCAGTGTTCTACCAACAAGTTGTCCTTGTATCACGAACTCTCCTTAAGCTTACGTATTTCTTTCGTCATTTAGATCTCTTTATTTCCCTTCAGAAAGTTTCACATCTGCCATCAGTTTTTCCCCTCCTTTTTTTTTAACCAGTACTTTGTTTTCGTGTCAAATAAAAATCAACATCTCTGCCTTCCTTACAAGTTTGTCCATTTCATTTTATCTACAGGAACAATTTATTCGCTTGCGTTTCCCTACAGTGCGACTCCATTATGCTCCATAACATTGCTTTTAATTACTTTTTTCGCCCCTAATACAAATATAGTACAGTTTATCCTCCTTTTATGTCTTCCTCGCTTCTTTCTAAGTGCCCAAGTCATACAAAACTACATTTCAGCTACAAAAAAAAATTAATGTTTTACGATTTCGCATTTTGTCACTTCAAACCTGGTTATGGATTTTATTTGTCATAACGTCAGTTATTTCCTGTAAATCCACGTTGCGCAAGGAACTATTATTGACAGCTTCTTGAAAAACTTTCGGGAATAATAATCGAACATGTATACATTCCAGTTTTTCCCTTAATTTAAACCACAGCCTTTTAGACACTCCTAAAAACCCTTCATTGAAAACAAAAATTTCATTAAATAATTTAATTTGTTGAATATAACAGAAGTGTAATTCAAATATTAAGTTAAATGTTTTACGTAAAAAATTTTTAGTGCACTGCAGATGAGCAAAATCATGTCTGAAATTGTTTTCTGAAACCATGTTAAATACGGTGGAATATCGCTTATTATATTAGTTACGATATTTTGCGTCTGCAAAATATTTCCTATTAAAAGTTCTAACTGCTGGATTTCTATTTCATTTGTTTTATTGCACTTCGGCTTCTAGAAAGAGGGAAAAGTAGGCCATTTTACACGGCAAATGGAACTGTGAAACTGTACACGACATAATGCCGGCTTTGTGAGATCAGCTCCCTCGCCTCAACAAAGCAAAAAAAGAAAGGAAAAAAAAAAAGTTTCATTTGTAGGGTCTTACCAATACCTCTGATGTCGGGCGGAAAATTTACCTCACCTGTTCGAGGTTCTGCTTACACGCGGGAAATTGGTTTCGGCGCAAAAGGCTTTCTCAAAGGCGCGAGCGCGCGTGTGTGTTCTCGAGCGCACACACATGCACACATACGCGCCTTGCGTTAAGTGGCTACAGCCTCGCCCTGAACTCGATTCCAATTCTTTGGCTCAGGCACGATTGTAACCACATACAGATGAGTTCACACTGGGCTTACCACACGTCGGACAGTTGGATAACATGTGCTTTTCTTCAACCCCGTTCAGTTCTGCAATTAATTCACCAGCTCAAGTTTTACGAACTTAAATATATTATTTTTGGTAGGCGCCGTACCAGTGAACAACGTTATGCGTGTTCGTTTATGTTAGCCGAAATTAGTAGAGACGTGCGAAATTCGCGTAATTATTTCACTATAGACTAGACTTAAAACACTTGTGGTTTTGTATTTAATTTGTTATTAGGTTACAGTTTGTTCGGGCACGCCCTGGGCGGCTTCCGGCCAATAGGAAACCACTAGCGAAAGGCTGGCCCAATCACGTCCAACGAAAACCAAAGGGAAAATTTATCCTCATTGTTGCAGAAGCTAATAAACAAACGGCACCAACCCGGATATATATAGGACGATGAATTATAGCGTAACGCCAGCAAATAACGCGAATTTTGTGAGTCCCTAACAGTTAGAGATTTGGAAATTTCGCGGATTCATTTGAGGACAAGATAGACTTCAAACACATGTACATTTGACGCACTTTTCAATTGGATCACAGTTTGTAAGCCACGCCCTGGACGAATTTGAACGAGTAATTAACTTGGAAGAGAGCGAAGACCGAACCAAATGCCACCTGGTCTGGAGTTAAACTGGAGTAACATCCAATGAGCAACTAACTGACGCTTAAGTGTGAATAGCATTATGGAATCTAGCGTGTTGCTAAATGAATCTGAAAAATTTCCTGTTTCTCTATAGCAATAATCATTTCAAAGGAGCGGCATATAAATGTCAACAAACCAGATTACTCGGATATACGGCTCTCAAAACACCTGTCACTTATCCCTACAGTGTTAAAAAAAATTCTTTCATTTTACCGAAAAGTGTTCGTAAAAATGTATCCAGAAGTGTCCGTAAACGCTCCGTAAAATTACGGACACATTGATTTCAGAAATGGACTTTTCGTAAATTTCACGGAACCTATCCGTTAATTTCCAAGTTAGTTTTCTGTACTTTCCGTTTAAAATAAAAGGAGATAATGAAAATGTCTTTAATTTTCGTTATGTGGGTGTTCTACCGTGTATAAAATGATATTAAAAAAGTTCAAATGTATTGTACTTAAGCGAGGTTTGAACCCGAGTCAAAAAATCACCAGCCTATGACTCTAACCATTCCCTACAACTATCACCTGTTAACGGCAGCGCCTTGGAATCTGCGGATACGGAATATTACGAGAGCCGCGATGCATATAGCTGAAATTAAAATATTGCATCAAGTTTGATGGCGGGACGAGGGCGCGTGTAAAGTGCATCTCTCTCTTCGGAATCAAGTCCTTGGTGGTCGAGGAAGTTGACGCCCTTGCGTCTTTCTGCAAACCTGCGGGCATGTGTGGAAGCAGCGCCTGAGAAGCACAGCTGACTCCTCCCGAGGTCGATTTTGGAGGATGGCGATTTTCCAGAGCGAGTTCTCAACTTTCAGCTGTGGGTGTCACCATACCGCACGTAAGATCAGTGTCGCAACACAGGTATGTCCAGCATAAACGACTGATATTTCCCCCCTCCTCCCCTTCATTTTCCAAGATGTATTTTTAACTCTGCTATTCTAAGGTATTCTTTGTAAGAGTAAGATGGTAGTTTTAAAGGTATCCGTTTTGCACGCAGTCAATGGGCTTTAAGTCCGAGACAGCTTTTTGTCTCGCGAGGGTGTCTGGGAGTTTTGTCAAAAATCCGAGAGTGAGGCAATATTTGACCTACCCGATACCCTGTGGGGTTGAAGGCGTCTCAACAGTAATAATATTCCAGTGTAATTTCCTTTTCCCAGCACCCGAAGCTGCATCATTTTAGCAAGTTAATGGATTGCGCGTTGATGAATTAAATGCATATAATAACCTTCCCTTTGTTTCTGGATCACGAATAACTGGAGTTGTCAGCTTGAAAACAATGAAGACTACTTCCCTTTGAATATGTCGTCTGTAGTTTCTTTGGCACAGGTCTCAAACTGTGCCCCGTTTCTTCAATTTAAAACTGTTCCATTGCCACTGAATTAATCTGCAGTTAGTTGAGCACTTTTGGAAATGAACTTTGGCGAGAAATCCGTACATTTAACCGCGCACGTTTTGATGCTCAGTGGTTGCAAACTCTCAATAAAGGTTTGCAGCCATGCTGGAAAAGTGTTCACATTGTTTACCTTTAATACGAGAAATTTTACTTTAGATGTATGGCGCCTAGATTGATTAAATAAAGTTATTTTGTCATTTAAAGCTAATAGAGTAATAATTAATAAAGCCTGTTCACGATAAAGTGACAACTTTTGAAATAAACCTTAGAAAAATTTCACTGCCTCTAACTGCAT
This sequence comes from Dryococelus australis, assembly GCA_029891345.1. Lineage (NCBI taxonomy): Eukaryota > Metazoa > Arthropoda > Insecta > Phasmatodea > Phasmatidae > Dryococelus > Dryococelus australis. Next base: position 61,176,545 of record CM056995.1, read on the forward strand.
ATGTTTTAAATGGCGTACCGTTTTACATACGCCCAGTAAAGTTGGTAACGATGGATGGGAAGTAGTTCCGTATCTTAACGTAGAATAAAAAGTGTTAGGTAACCATTTCTGATAACTTACATTATTTCTTTCGATTTCGGTTTTTTTTTTTTTTTTTTTATGAATCGAAGAGTAAAAGTTATTAGATTTGAAGAATATTTACTTTCATAATAATTTCACGGTTTCACTTAATCGACGTAAGTATATAGGTATAAGGCCCATGACAATGTTAATCTTACATAAGGCAGAAAAATTCACAACATGCAAGTAGATCTTTAGCAGGGCTTTCAGAAGTGTTCATTTTACCGTTAATAGCTTATAAAGACTGTTCACGATAAATTAAGCTGTTTTGAAATCGACATTTGAATAAAAATCACTCCCCGTCACTAGCTCGCTACGGTTCGAATGCGCATGCAGACTCCCAGTTCAGTTGGCAGCGATTTAATTAAAATAGCTCCGAGACTTCACGTTCTATTTTGAGTGTAATTTTAAAATTGAAGTCAACTGACGTCAGTGATTCTAGTATTTCTACACATAAGAACACAAATTTACACATAATCAACTCATTTACTGTCCCAAAAATTCCACGGTTTTATTTGTATGACACATGAATAAAGTGTAATGATCCTTTGCAACGTAAATATTACATATGGAGGAATGATACAGCATGATAGAGAAAAATTAGATGCTAAGCAGGGATTAAATTAATGCTCAGCTTACCGTGAACGGCCTATACACTGCGATAATCAATACCCAATGATCCCCGATGTAACTGATTCGTAAATCGTGTCACTGTTCCATTTTATTATTATTTTTTATTACTTCAGGAGAACATGAAGCATATTGTATTTGGTTGCGATAACGTAAGAAGGGCTTCGTTGACATAAGCTCAGCACGAGTCAAAATATTTCTTATCTCCAACACCTGAAAGTATTAAGTGAATTTTGCCCGAAAGGGATGTAATAGGTAATGTTTATATGATAACATTCTTAAAAATAACTTATATATTTCTACTAACGTAAAATAATATTTTACTCTGGTAATTTTGTGTCAAAGTGTTTGTTTCATTGAACTGTAGATATTTCTTAAAGGATTCTGTTCACTATAAGGAACACTTACATGGTACTAGTAGTAGGAGAGTGAGGGTTCTGGCCCACTAGGCGAATTACATGTGTATAGAGTGGATTAATAGATAGATTAATGACTAATCCGATTAATTGGTTAATCCTAATCCGATTGATTTCCATATTGCGTAGTCCTGTTAACCATTAATCAATCAATTAATCCGCTCCGTCCACATGTCATTCGCCTAGTGGGCCAGAACCCCCACGCTCCTACTACTGGTACTCTACGCCTCCTTACTAGATTGTGGTCGTGTCGTAATAATTTTCCTACCTTTAAAATAATTTCCGCGCGCTTTGTACGTAGAAGCGTCTCCAACCTCGCAGACAACTATCAGATTGTTGGCTGGTGGATAGGGGAAGTATAGATCACGTGATAAAGTTTCCAATCGCCGGTTCTCTAGCTGGAGGAATCCAGAATCACGGTAACGACCACATTAAGGTGTCCTAATGACCTCATTAACGACAGGGCGAGATTGCCTCATCGACTGCCTACGCCGGGATGGGATTTCCTGTTGAGATGATATGGTCTCCAACTGAAAGACAATCAACTGTTATTATTTACCAACATCTCGATGAAAAGTTTCCATCAGTTCATGATAGTAAATTATTTTCTTATTATTATACTAATTATCAGGCACTTATAATTTTAATTTATCTTTGTTTTATAACTAAGAATATATTTTATTTGGTTTTCAAAAACACATGCTTGTAGTTTTGTGTCAATTTTGCGTACAATATGTACAGTATCGTAAATAAAGACAAAGTATTGTATAAAGCATTCGCATGTGCAATTTATTCAGTATAAAAACTTGAGCTACCAAATATTTTTTCGCAGTGGCTTAAAGAGTGTGTTGAAAACCTTAACATGTCATTTGAGATAGCAAATGTTAGTTAATTTTATACTTAAATTATACTTTGTATAAACGGAGGCCTGAAAATTGCTTCAGAATTTTTGTTCTCATGAAAGTAACATGTATTATCTTGATATGGGATCTAAGTTACGCGCACTATCATAATACAAATGTATTAATCAGTAGAGACATTCATTATTTATTTATAATTCGTCATACTTTTCGTTGCAAAGTTTAGGCTGTAAGCTTCCTTCTTTTAATAGTACTGTTAATTATGCAAGTATTATGGAACATTTTTCCTCAGGTAACCTTCGAAAACTATATATTTGTACGTAGCACTGTTAGGCTACTTAATTTCATATGTTTTGCACATTAATTAAACAGAAGAAGTACAACATGATAAATTTTGTGTGTCCTATACTTGCTGGAAAGAAAGCATCGAAAATGATATAAATAGAAAAGAAAGCAACCCGGACATGTAAAAAAAAAGTACTAGACCAGCATGACAGGTGATTGACAGATGTTAACTCAGGTATACGTTTGTACATATGTATTTATTTATGTAGCCACGTATTGATCACTTTTGTACTGCAGTTTAATGGCGAACTACTGAACTGGAAAATTACTTTGTAAATTAGTTTGGAGTTTGAATAAATATTATATTATTTGAATAAAATATATATATATTTGATTGTTTGCAAAAAAAGGATTAACTCTATCTGCAATACGCGTCAATTTCTTGCAATCGTTAGAAATTTAATGTTTTAGAAATGTGTGATGAAAACGTATAACTTTCATTAATGTAGGTCCACAGGTGATGGGGTCAAATTCATAGTGGTGTTAAGTGCATGTATGTTCGAGACAGAAGACTGAGTAGATTGTCGTCTTGTACGTAAAAACGACAAAAAGTTGTCTGAACGCTGGAATAAAGTAAATACGTCGACCTTCACAATCTACAAGAAAGTATCAGTGGAGCAGCTCCTTGGAGCAGCCTGCCGATCAAACGTCGTCTTCCTTTCGCCCTCGAGCCATGCAAGAGAACATTATGTATCTCTTTTCCCAGCGACAGAAGCCTTTGAGTTTTTGACCCGAGGGTCTCGCGGTGTCTCCGTAATGATGTTGGTTAACGAACTTCTTCCCCTGAAGTTCGTTATGACTGGAGATATTCCGCTCGCATTTCGTCCCCGTATCTGGAATTTTCATCTCGAAAGTAAGGAAGAAAACGTCTACCACAAAAATATAAACTTGGTTTTAAAATCTGCACTAGCGTGACTCTGTTATGGCATTTTTGACGACTACCCCGAGCAAGATCTATAAATTAGGTTGTAGACAAAATCTCTGAATGCAAACATCCATTCGTATAGAAACATGTAGGTTAAATGAATACACCACTTTAATGCTCTTTTAAACATAGTTTCATTACGATGTTTATATAATCTTTTTTTTCAACTTGACGAATTACATGACGATGTTTTTTAATTCGAAACAAACCGTAAAAAATATATCTTTAATTTCTATCGAAATTCGTAATAAAAACAAATTTGGAATCATATTTTATGAAATGCCTTTCGTTGCATATAGTCTGGAAATGTGCTCGGGGGTAAATTTTAGTTTTCGAATAAAATTATTATGTTTATTTGCATCTATAATTGAAAGCCATTAGTCAGAATTTACATTCCCATCACAACAATCTACTTCAAGACAAGATTTACTATCTAGTGGTAATGAAAATCATTTTCTCTCTCGTGAATGCTCAGATTTGTTGTGTTTAAGGAATAAGATTTTTCCGTAAAACAGACAATAAGACAGATAAGAACGGGCAGTTTCTTGGTAAAATTATAAAAATGGCTGATTAAGTTCATGGCGAAAACGGAGCTTTAATTTCTGAAATCAGACAATGTAACGTATCTGTAGAAGATTTTAATGACGCTCTTGTGGAATCCAAATTGGTTACTATCATTAAGAAAATGTAAGTAAATGTTCCTGGGAGCCAACATGCGGAGCTTCCCACGAAATTTAACGTGCTTAACATGCCCACTTTCGCTCATACAAGTTCTGCTGTCCTTCTAGTAAAGATAAGATGGAAAGGTGGAATTCGGACGGCAGAAAACAAACACAAACGGAGTAGAGGGGAGGCATGTAAGCAGGGTCATGAGAGCCGATATTTAATTTTTTTTTAATCAATTCAATCGATATTTTTATAATACATACTTTACTCAATTTGTTCTTACTCTTGAACGAAACAAAAAGAATTTAAGAAAAAAATAAAGCCATCTAGCCTTGTAACAACATACGCGCCGACAGGCACGTGAGACAGACGCAACTGTAATAACAGGTACATGCAGCAGGTGATGTCGTAGGGCACCTCGGGGGAAGGAAGACCAATGACCTTGATCGCACGTGTTCGCAGGCACGCTTTCTTTCGAAATATGTGTATACAACAATCCATCACGCTGTTTTAAACTAGCTCGTTTTGTTTGGATGTGTCGAAGACCAGCAATGGCACAGTTTCACAGAATCTTTCTGGGCTCAAGATGGGGTAGGAATCGCGCCCATAGTAGAAGGTTTGAAACTGAGTATACAGATAATATAGCAATGTAAATCCTTCTTAAGAGAAGTAGGTGTGCAAATCCACATACAGATAACCTTCCCTATTCAAAAATATTTTTACATTCTGTACATTGCAGTGGTCGAAGGTAGATTTTTCTGCTGAGCTGTTGTGTTGCTTGTTCGTTTGAAATGCAAATACGATGTAACGGGGGTTTTCCATTCTTGAATACGTCTTCACGGACCAGAGGTTTCACATGACAGATGACAAGACCAGGCACATGACCAAACTCCAGCTCCTAAAGGTTATATCGATTTTTTTTTTCTTTCTTGACGTAACTCAGTATCTTCATGTGTTCGCGAGTGCTCGGAGTCACATGGGGAACGAACCACTCCATGCTGATCAGGGTTACTGCGACGGGCTGTGGGTTTTCTCCCAACACTACATAGAGATTCGAGGTGGCTAGCATTATCACCAGTTCTTACTTATCCCCTATTGTTACCTTCATATAATCTTCGGCGAAACCAAGTAGCATCTATAGTGGCACACTCGCCTCGAACTTGCTTTTTGTGAAGATGGGAACTTTGTAGCCGTCTTCCATGCCCCAGTCTGCCATTTTTACCATTTTGAGATTGTTGGGCGTGAGCGAGAGGTTATTTTTTTATGGTGGAGGTTATGCCCACATCCCGTGTGTCATCAATAGTAACACCATTTATTTCATACATTACGCGCTCTATGAGGTGAAGTATGCCATTGCGAACGAACACTGGGGTGGTGGGGTGGGTCCCATCCTCTTTCGTGAGTGTGCAAGAATGATTGCGAAGGCAGTCTGTAGATATCTTGATGCTGTATCGGGAATCGAACCTCTCGCCCGAGGTCGTACGAGAGGACCAGATAGGGCTTTATTTAATTTAAGTATGCCCAGAGATGTTCTATTGTGTTTATGTTTGCGGATATGGGTGGAGTTTCCATTACACGAGAACAAATGTATAGCAGCCACATTCACGTTGCATAGGATTTATGCTTACAGTACCATTTTCCTGGTGAAATTTAAATTATTACACCAAGTTGTATGGCACTTTGTCGCAAATTCTGTTTCAGCAGGTCAGTTCATGGTTATTGATCCAACCATCCTTCTATAAACGCTAGTTCACCAACACCACATGCACTCATGCACCACCACACTATGACGGAACCCCCACCATGCTTGACGGTAGGAGAGGAGGATGTTGGGGATTCATCTCTTCATTGGTTTTTCGCCACGCTTTCGGCGGGCTGTTATAACAGAAAATGTTGAAATTTACTCTCATATGAAAATATTACATCAGTCTAGTAGTCATTGTGATGCTGTAAATATACCTTTGCAAAGTTAAGTCTCGTCTTCTAATTATATTAGCTTATGTAAGGTTACTTCCGCGGTGTTTTTGCATTATAGCCACTATTGTTGAGCACTCTTCAAATTCCCATTAGGGGTAGCGACTCTGAAATATATTGTAGATATCTTGTAGTAGCACATGCACTGTAAGAAGGTCTCTGGCGATTTTTTTTCACAGTGGTTCAGTCTTGTGAGGGGTCGGTGTATGTTTGCTTAGTATGGTCTGCGTGTGGACGAATGGTTAAGGCATGCTTGAGTTATAGCAAGAGGTATGGACGATGAGTATACTTCGTCTGGTGTTTGCTGGTAGAGCAGATGGCAGCGATATTTATTTTTTCGGCTGGTCTGAACTCTATAGTTTCTGTAAACTTAAATTATGGTGGGTGGAACAATGAATGTTAAGGTGCCTGCTTGCGAGTATACAAGTAGCCAGGTTTCAGTTAGGAAGCTTAATTTGACAGTGACAGTCATGAAATTTTGCCGTGAAGAAGAAGAATATATGGTCAAGGGTTCTGGATGGATGCTTGCTAGTATTTTAGTCTGTGTTGTAGTATTGGTAAGTGGGTAGGTAAGGGTAGGGTATGATGTTTAGGGTGCTGGGTTGAGTGAGTGTTTAACGTGATATGTGTTTAGATTTTTTATTTTTTATTTTTAGTTTTTGTGATTTTTTTGTATTTATTTGGTTTCGTATGTCTGAGATGTGGTGGTTGGCATTTTAATTTTTATGGATGGTTTGTATAATCAGGTGGTTTATTTGATTGGTGGTATGATATTTGGCTGGTGTCTGATGGTAATGTTAACATGTGAGATATTATGGAGTTACGATGGTTTTGGTATATATTGTTTCAATTTTTATGATTTTTCTTGATTTTGTAGTATTAGAGGATGAGTTGTTAAGGGTGGTGGGTTACGTTTAGGGTGGTGGGATGAGTGTGAGGTTAACGTGACATGTTGTTATATTATTTTTACTTATTTTTGCGATTTTTTATTTCCAGGGATTTTTTGGAATTTTGTTATTTGTAATTTTTTTTATTTTTAGATTGAAGGTTAAAGGTCAGGGTCAAAGGTTTGGTATAGAAGCATTAATAAAGCTCCAGAAATGGCTGAAATTGGATTTCGGGGCTTGTTTTTGCATGTGAGGGGCTTCTACCATTTTGAGGGGAAAATGGAAAATTTTTAGGAAAAATCGGGAAATTTCTAAGGAAAAAAACAGAAATTTTGAGGAAAATTTAGTTGATTTTGAGGGGGAAAAGGGAAATTCATGATGGCGGCAAAATCCCCATAAGGATTTTTTTTGGTGGATCATTTTTTTTTGGGTTGGGCAAAAAAGTAAATTTTTATGTGATTTTTAGGGAAAATTATCGATTTTTGGGTAAACACAAGTGATTTTTGGGTAAAAGCGTGTGATTTCGAAAGAAAAATTCCAAAATGGTGGAATCTGAAATGGCGGCCAGATCCCTAGATCCTGGACCCCGGACCCTGCGCCAGCCTTCCCTATGCTCTACTAATCATGATGTTGGCATAATACGCAACCTTGGAGAAGCATCTTGCAGATGACAGCAGCAGCAGAAGAATAAAGTTTCATCAGGAAGCATAATTTTATATATGGAAATCCATATATTATTCTTATAAGCGATGCAAGTTTGCCTAAGCATTCAGAATACGAGCATCCACACAGTTATCCTTCTAGAATTTTAAGCATGAGAGAGTAATTGAAGATGGTAAAAACAGATTTATGGCATTCTAATGTTAATTCTTGTTTAGATTTGAATTTTTTCTAGTTCCGTATATTTTCTATTTTAGTTTCAATGTTTTAAAAGAACTCCTTGGTTAAAAGGGTTTTATCTAAATAACGTAATATAGTTACATATTTTATACCAGTGGATAAGTGTAGCGGTCTATATACGAAAATAGAAAGCATTATCCAATTCTTAGATCAGAGTAGGTTAATTTGCAGTAAAATTAATGTACTACAAAGAATATCAATGTAGATTGTATTTTCAGAGTTTCTTCAAATGTATAAAACGATTTTCTTTATATTACCTTAACCGGTTTTTCTGTACTGAAATCTACGTTTCCATTTGGCATTTTGTAGAGGCTTGTAATGAAACTCATGATTATCATACATTTCAATTGATTCAGTGATACATTTTAAGCGAAATGACAAGTAAAAGATAAAATTTAGATACAACACAACGAGATACGAACTATGTACTACAGTGTACGTCATTTGATAGCAACAAATATGGTATGTATGAAAACTGTACAGGGAAAATATTGCAATACTTCAAGGCCAAGTTAGGCTCTCAAGACCTCGATGTTAAGAGCCGCCCAAATCTCTTCACTTCACTTCAAGGACAATTACTTCCTCAACACAACCATGCTCCGTTACAGATAAACCCTGTAGGCAGTGAATTGTGTAAAACATCGCTCGATACAATTAATGAAGGAAGTGAAATTGAAATGTATGAGGAGACATATTTAGTTCCGGTGTAAAGGTGCGAATCGTTTGTGTTTAGCAACAAGTACTTGTGGGATTGTACTTGTGGAATTGTACGAGAATACAAACATTGAGAAATCAGGTGTTTTAAAAAAATCGGTGTGCATATTTTCTAATTTGTTGCTTGTGAATAGTATTTGCCTTGCAGTGGCGGAAAATGGGAAGTGAAATTATGCAGGAAAAACTACTGTTGGGCTGACGTACAAACCCATGGTTAGCTTCAACTGCAGACAGGAAATGCTACGATTTCATTATATTCTTGAATGCAGGCTTATTCGTGGGAGGTGTAGAACGTGGCAAGAAATTTAGAATGAAATATTACATCCCCTAATACGTACATTTTACAACGAATGTGCAGTAAACTGTCATTAATTGTAGATGGTAAAATCCCTCCATGACTAGTGTTAGAGAAGATAATTTCATTTCAAATGGAACAGACGAATAACAAATGTAAAGGATTATTATAGCTGCATATATCTGTGAGTTTAGTTGTAAGTGAATAGTTAGCGTTTATCCTATACATTTTTTAAGCAGCTATCATTTGGAACAGTGTAAATATAAGAACATTTTTAGGGAGTTTATACGCAGTAAATTTTTGTGGGAGTGTTTCGCGGTATGTCACCGGCACGAATTTTTAATTGTAGATTATTAAATAATCACGTCAACTTCATCTATGTTCATCCCAAAAACTTTAATTACGTTACTAAAAATAGTGAGCATTTTAATGGTGACAAATGTATTATATTGACTGTGAGGTACTGATGGACAGTAGAAAATACTGTGCAGTTTTACATCATGGTTGTGTCAGGTGTTAAACGTAGCCCACAGTTTTACATGCGTTATGTCAATAATATTATTTTTGGCTTCTAATGTCGTTAACATAAAACAGCAGAATATTATTTGTGCTTATTGCTGTTGCTTGGAGTTTGTCGTAGGCATATTGTTGAAAAATGTATACTTATAGTAAAATTGCTATTGAAACAAGGTTTCTCTAATTAATATTCTTTTCTATAAGATCATTGCGATTTTTCATCATAAATTTAGAGTTTAATTTTCAGAAACGAAAACTGTTTACCGTACTAATTTGCATTGTTATTTCAGTGGTTCATACGATAAACTCTTTTGAAAGTACAGTATATAATAATTCAGAAAATTAAATAGTTCACTTTATTTACAGTAATTTTCCGAATTGAAATATTGTCGACTTTTAACTGCTCTTTTCGTGGTTGTTCAAGAAGCATATTTGGTGGTTTAGTGGTTAGTGCACCGGCCAGTCCCACACAGCATTGCAACTTAATTTCGAGCACGCATGAATACGGTGTATACTGCGACGTGTATACTGCGAGTGAGTGGCGGGCTTGCTCTGCAAGACATTTAGGCGCGACTATGCTGTTTGAATCTGATTGGATGGCTTTGGCTCCATTGTATTGCACTTTTACTATCTGTGTTGGTAAAGAGCGCACTGTCATCGTATAGGTGGCGCTCGTGTGATAAAGAGAGCGCTGCAGGTGATGGTCTCTGGAGGGGGTACCTCGAGTCTAGGGATCGCGTCGGTGGTCCATGACTACGAGATTTCGCTGCAAGAAATGATAAGTACAACTATTGCTGGTTTGCACCTAGAAGAAAATCGAGGCATTAATGGACTTAGTTTTTGGCCGAGCAAAGGAGTTACTTATATCAATTTTCTCGTGCCTCTTGTGGACTTGGAATTTGGCAATTTCTTGGTTTTTCAGTAATGTTGGATTTTTGAACTTGTGTTGTGTGGCGAATGCGAGTATCTCCTGAAAAATTGGGTCAGTTGAGAGAGCAAAGTAGTAATGATGCGGTATTTAGTGTTGGAAGAATATTATCATGTGTGAGGACAACGTGGAGTAAATGGCAGGAGTTTGCGGCCGTGCTGGTGGAAGGTGTGAGTTTAATCCCTAAATGAAACTGAAATACTCTGGGGAAGTGAGTTCACGTGTTCAGATCGAAAATGGGGATGTGCCCCTGTAATAAGCCGTGTTGAACATAAAACTCGCGGAAAGTGAGTAGTACGAGTCAGGAGCTCCTGAGACAGTAATTATTTTATGGAGGTGGATGTGGCGCTAACTTGGGGAAAATATAAGTTTTGGAGTTAGAAGAGCATAAAATTTTACAGTTCGGTTAATTCTGAAGAAAGTGCTATTGAGTGTTTGTGTGTTGATGGGGATTTGAGTGTTGTGGTGAGTTATTGGGCAGAGAGTGAGAAGACCTGCAACGAAAGTGGTATAGAAGGGATAGTATCCCTTGCCCTGTTCCTCTATAAATTTTTGTAGTATTTGATAGTAAACTGTGTGTGTGTGTGTGTGTGTGTGTGTGGAGTATCTTTTTTGTTAATATAGGAAAGAAAATTTTGCATTGAATGATCTGGGAAAAAGGCTCTGTGAAGCCATTCACCTCCAGCGCGCATTTCTAAATGTGCGTGTATAGTTTTAAGTAAATAAAATTGTAATTATATTTTATATTTTCCCAGAAAAGTTTGTATTTCGGTGAAAAGTGGGTGATGGTAAAGAATACTGGAAAAATACTTAATGGGTACTGAGTGTAAAGGATTTTACTTGGTTTATTCGGCTAAGGTAGAGTCAGAATTATACCAAAATTTTAAAGGCTCTTAGTTAAATGGAAGTCATACGAAGAAAAATGTATTGGGTTGAAGTCATTGTGTACCTGAAAGTATTAAAACTGTTGTGTGAGTTTTAATGGAATCAAAAGCAAGGAATTTGTATTTTGAAGGAAATAATTTGTACTGGAAGTTACTAAAGTGTAGTGTGGAATTTTTTTGAAAAAATAATTAAAAACAAAGAGGAAATTTAAGATTGGTTATGCTATTGGTAATGTTTGGACAATACCCTATCTTTTGAATAAGGTCAGAGGCACTACACTTTCACCTAAAGCTCCAATTCCTTATATGTTTCTTTTGAGGCCCATTCCCTTTTCCTGTTCTTGGTAATTGAAAAACCAGGAAGTGAATTGGGCTGAGGTTGTGCTTCTGGGAGTGGAAGCAAACGGGTCAAAATTTGAGAACTATTTTGATATTTTCGATGGCTGGGTGTAGTTTGTCAGGTAGCTCGCTGTTTCTATAACATAATACTATATCCGTTTTTGTTTACGTGCTTCACTTGTTGTTCAGACGTAAAACATACATTTTATCTGATAGACAGTACACAAACTTTAGTTTCATTTTGTCACTATTTCACTAACCATTTATTTTATTGTCCCAATGTCATATAGTAATATAACCTTGCAAGTTCACATTTACATGAAATTAAAATATACTAATTTTGAAGCCATTAAATTTATTCACATCTCAAAGGATAGTCCTCATGTTTATATGTAGCTAGTATTTGTTGAGTTTCTGTTTTTTCCTGCAATGCATGATAATTGATGTTAAATTTTAAGTCTCGGGATTAAATGGAGGCCATTATTACTCGCAGCAAAAGTTATTAACATTATTATTGAATATCGTCATTTTTTTATAAGTTCTCACTTTGCTTACTCTTATTTTTGTTTTATGTTTTGCACTCCAATTTGAGATAACAATATTTTTATACCAGAGACATTCGTATGAGACGTAATACTTGAGTACTAAAGTAACAAGAGCAGAGGACATTTGTCAAGGTTCTGATCCCTCCCCCTCCTGACTGGAAGTCAACGTTGCAAAGCCGCACTAACACATCACATCCGTGTCTGCAGCGGTGGTCGGCAGTAGCGTACGGCAGATTCACTACACCCGCTCCACCTGGGGCTCCATTAAAGTCACCGCCTAAAAGCTGCAATAGCACTGTGCTCCAAGGGAAAGCTTGGCAAAAATATGTCATCAAGGCCACATCTTCCTGTTCAATTTCAGTTTCGCTTTATCGACACTGCATAGGCAAATGTGCATGGGTTGATTGCTCTAGGAACAAAAAAATTACGGACATTATGTTACTAGGGTTTCTGGTTATTTAGGCCCACAGATGCTGTGGCTTAACGTACTGCATGAAGTTATACATCCTGTATATAGTCTGCCGCTCAGAAATGTGGCCCAAGTTACAGGATGAATAAGCAGGTAAAATCCATTCATGGTTACTTCAGCCTTTTCTAAAGCCCTGCTTAAGTTCTACTTCCAGTATATTCTTCTGCCTCGTGCAAACTAAGCTTAACTTAGCCTGGAGAATTACACCAGAGGGACGAAGCACCACATTCGTGCGCACTAAGCTGTAACAGTATTTTGTATAAGAACTATTTCTCACTAGACGTTATCAACACACATGTTTTCTCACTATTTTTATTCATATTATTTATAAATGAGGCTTTATAATTTATAGATATAATATGAATAACGTTTAAATTTAACAGGAAAAAAAGTAACTTTCATGAACACACGTTTAAAACGCTTGTGATACAGTGCGTATTTAGGAAAAATCTAAACACGTCATACATGGGGAGATTTTTTAAAGGTTTGATTCAAAAAGGCCGAAGAAAGCTTGAATTAACTACAGTTTCACAAGCGCATGCGGGATAGTCACGGCGACGATTGTCCACAAGCGCTCATACAGCAACTATGACTAGAGACCCGAGAATTTCGCCGGTTCATTTCTAGACAAGTTGGAATTCACACACTTGTACGGCCAATTACTTTTGTAATTGGTCAACGTATTGTTTGACACCTCCTGGAGATATATGAGACAATAACAAACATGCAATAAATTGTGCGTCCAACCACCGCCTTTTACTACCACAACAATCAACCAATGAACAGTTGATATCTGTATGAGAGTATATAAGACTGTGAAGTCTAGCCTACAGGTCATTGCACTCGCGAATTTCTTGGATCTCTATCTATGATGCACATCTCAACTTAAGCAAATCGCACACTGTAACACGAAAACACTATTTTTTTCTGTGACCACAGAAAACAACAAAGGAATTTTCCTAACAACTTATTTTAATGCTCTTTCTTTCCGTATACATGAATAATTTATATATATATATATCCACGAAATTTATATGCATATACATTTCTTTTCGCTACACAAATTTTTTTATTTTAAACCCTACAAATAATCGTTGCCATCACAAAAATTTGCTTCTGTGTAAAGTTACCATTTTATTCTACCTACCAGCCAGTAGCATTTTATAAACTAACTTTTCTACAAAGTTTTATTTAATTTATTCCAGTCGATCCTCAGGTTAACTCGCCCAATATTCTTTCTGAATTTCGCTTGTAAATGTTTGAGAGTTATCGAGAGTTGTCTTAGTCGGCACTTCGTATCAATATATTGAGTCTTGATCTTATGCTGTGCCCTACAGCATAAATTTATGTTTGCTGGTTTGGCGTTGTTTTGAAAAATCTTGTACCAACCGTAAGACGTGCAGCGAATTATTACATAGTTAATCGTCTTTTAGCAGAATGGTTAATGTAAGGCGAACTTAGATTTGTATGGCCATTTCATCTTCCGCAATCCATCATGTTTGTTTTTTTATTGTGTCTATAGGCATTTGAAATTCCCGAAGGAAAAGTTCCTCGAATGCAGTGAATCGCAAAAATAAGCGATAAATCAGTGCGTACCTCCGCACACACACATGCTGTTGTAAATATCGGTCGCTTCATTAAGTATTGTATTTACTCAATGGAAAAAATGTTGAAAAGCTAGTTTATGAACACATATGTTTTATGGAATATTAAATATGAAAGTTTTATTAGATTGAAGAAAATAATACGAAACAGAGAAACTTTTTTGAATACTGAATGCATCTTAATTTTGAGCTATTGAGGTAATGTTTCGTTATTAACTTTTGATGAGACAGTCATAAACAAAGCCATCTATAACTTGTAGGCTAGTATTAGTACTTTTGACTAGAAGTCCCAGTGTATATTTTGAACGCATGCGAAGCAGGATTAACTGCTCTCAAACTTATGGTTTCAATGCAGTGATGTGTTTACGGACCTGTTGCTGCAACACTGTGTTACTGCAATATAGAATTAAGTGTAATACTTAATGCACTCAATCGTTTCCGGATGCATTTAATAATGGTACAATTTCGAGGAAACATTAACTATTCTAATATAAAAACATTCTACTAAACTTTAAAGTATTATCCGTAATCCTTAATATGTTTGACGCGCGTTTCGTTCCACGCGTATATTATTACGCAGGAGAAATTTCGTAATGCCTAAACAGAATGTTCCTAGCCTTAAAATGAGAATGCATGTCCATACCGGTGCCTTAATATCACGTAATTTTTTTCCCCCACCCGCACTTCGTCTGCTCAACGCATCTAACATAGCTTGTGTTAGCATTTACCGTACAGAATATCCCCTCACAAACAGCTGCGGCGTGTTCGGAATGAACCAGAGCGTAAGACGTAAGGGAAGCAGCAGACGTCTGAGACATCGCGTGGTGCGGAATCGAGTTAACAAGCTGTTTCCCGAGTTTCAAGCTGCTCGCCCTCCTGTTCAATCAATTCTCAGATCCGCCACTTTGCGCCATCTTCGGTGTTTATGCTCCGCTCGGTTTGCTGCGACGTCTAATTTGCGACGCGGGGATCTAATGACCGTGTCTTGCTGCCAACCGCTCACAATGAAACGTCAACTCCAGGCACGTTGCAATCGCTCCCAAGGTGGAAGAACGAGGTCAGGCCTGCCTAACAGGGTAGAAATGAGGCGGACTGAGTTTTCGTCTTACGCGCGAGAGAATTGCGTAACGCAAGACTCGATTAGAAAAGTAACCCCTTGAAGTTAATCAGAAATCCTCGTAAAATTACGGACACATTTTGTTAATAACTTACGTTTCATAAATTTCACAGGACTTCCTGTGACTTCACGAAATAACTTCATAAATTTACTACTACCTGTCTTTTGTATTTCCGCTTTATAAAGACAGGTTTGGAAAAAGTGTATAATTTTCGTTTTATGGGTGTTTCACAGTGTATAAAACGTATATTGGAAATGTTTAAGTATATTTTTTAAAGCAGATTTTAACACTAAACATAAAGTTCCCTCTTTGAGACTTTTACCACTCACATGCTTTATTGTTTCTCTACATACACCGTATTTTTCTGTAAATATTTCAAGGCGAAGTTTCCAAACTATATGATTCAAACAAGGAAATGTGCTTTTTATTGCACTTACTTTTCCAACAATCTAGAGTATTTATAAAACACTCCCCCCACCCCCCCAACAACCTCGCTTCGTCCACTCGGAATTTTTATGTGTAACTTATTGCTTTGTTCGGTAGATTGTAAGTAATTTGTCCCTGGATTTGTATGTGCTGTACTGAAATGAAACGAAAATTTTTCCTGACTTCATACCTACACAAGAAGATTCATTTTTTTTATAAATTTCTGTGGTTGGATATTATCGTCATCGTTCTTTTAGGCAGTGTTTGTGACAAAGGAAATCTAGTACTGGCGATTCAACGGAAGAATGTAAATTTACAAGAACTCGCCTGTCCCAAGTACAAAATTTTTTAACTTGCAGTTACTTTTAAATTCGATCAGAGTAAACACAATAAAGTTTCAAACACGTATTCAGGTAGAAAGTGTGGTAATCACGAAACTGCTACCATCAAACCCGATTACAGTTTACAAAACTGTTCGATACTAACAACAGAACATTCTGTTGTGTGAACAATCCAAACACAGTTGAAGTTATAATGTTGGAGGTATACAACAGGAATACAACAAACAGTTATATTGGTATTACCTTCTACAATAACAATGTTTAGGTGTTTCTATTTTAATAGTTCTAGATGTTTCCTACGATACCTTATTTCCAGTGTTGACTTCTTATTTTGTATTCTTCTGTGCCGTACCTAAAATTGACAAAGGACTCATCACTTCTCTCAAGCGACAAAATTGTTACTAAGGTAACAGTATTGTTAGTCGGTACAACCATACTTGAAAGTGTATAAAAGAAGAAATACTAAATTAATTTACTACTAATTGAGTACACTCGTAATACAAATGATCTGTTAAGATCTTCAGTGATGTAGAAGGGGCTGCGGTATACTTACTGTCTACAACGCTCGCCTTCCACCAAAGCGAACCAGGCCCGATTCCTGGCGGGGTCACTCCCGGATTTTCGCAAGTGGGAATCGTGTCGGACGATGCCGCTGGTCTGCGGGTTTTCTCGGAATTCTCCCCGTTTTCCCAGCTCTTGCATTCCAGCGCTGCTCCATATCCACTTCGCTTAAGGTGATATTTCTCTTATTTTTATAGAATTTGGTTATTTGAGAGAGGTTTCGAAAAATTACCCCTTAATGCAGTTGTTAGTTGTCAAATCATTATAGTTTTCAAAATATAACACTGGAATTCCGACACAAGAGTGTTATAGGCAGGTTCAAAGTGTTGAATTAGAGTCTAAGAGCGGCATACTGCATTTGTGTTACAAGCTATGAAAGGAACAAAAACAACTTTTCCTCTACAGTTTGTGGTTTGAACTATTTATTAAATTAATGTTAACAGTTTAGCTTGAATGAACAAAAATATATTTACGACAAGTCTAACCCCTATTTTATAAATCGCACTCATACTGAATCAGTATGTTCTGCACGCCATACAGATTGCATTAAATGCAATTTGATAGGAAAAAAATATGTAAAAGTTCCTTGTTTAGTAAATTTTTGGTCCGTAGTGGTTATGTTTATGTATTCTCGTATACAGAGTACGTCTCCTACGTTCTTTATTTTACCCGAAAAGCCAAATCTCTATCTCGGAAGTTGCCGTCTATTCCGCTACGCGGCGCTGCCGGCCCGGGAGCGCGCCGAGTTAAATAGATACCTTCATTAAATTCTACTGATTAATTAATCGAATTATGCGGGTGTCTGGGCAGCGCGAGGGAAAGTGAGGAGGCAGCGTTGAGTGGGGTGATATCTGGCAATCGCCTCTCGTACGGGTCACGTAAACAAGTCGACGTGAACAGGTCTGCTTTCGCGCAGAGATTGAGAGCATGGCAGGAGAAAACAAGAGAAGGTTTGAATAATCTAGTCACCGTATCATCACACGTTCGGAATAAAACATTTGGCAAATCACCCCATACGTGGCATGTTCAGTTGTTTGCTAATCAAATAGTATATCACAGGTGTTTATACCTCTGTAGACAATAACGCACCTTATTTTTTTCGGCTAGATTAAAATTTTAATAAAGTTATACTAATAAATTATGATATTTAAATCATAGTCAATACGAATTAAATACGAGAGAAAATGTGTATGTTCGTCTTGGCAAGTAGGCTACGAAATAGATCCTACGTAAAATGTTACAAAATTGAGTTTTTTTTAAAATTAGTCTTGCTGAAATATTTGGGTGATAAAGTAATGCCGTATGTAAAAGACGTTTCATCGTTATATGTAAAAATATATGTATTCTTTACTAACTATCCGGAGTACGTACCCGATGCGTTGATTCTTCTTCGTGTTTTCTCCTAGGCTGGTTTACGTTCACTTATTGTTCGGCGGAAGAATACATACGTAGTGATTGCCCGAAATTTGGAGTTTAGCTGGACTTCAAAAAGTTGCAAGGAACCAGGGATATACTATATACCAACCACGAAGCCGAGTTAAGGCCACGCTTCACCCTTTTTGCGGGAATTCTTCGTTCTCGCGTCTTGATTTCGGATCCGTTGTTTGTTATCTGTTAGTTGTAAAATGTCGATGAGGTATTGGCGGCCGCGGTGACTGAGCAGTTAGCATGCTCGCCTCCCCATCAAGGCTACCAGGGTTCAATTCCCGGACGGGTCACTCCAGACTTTCGCATGTGGGAATCTTGCCGGACGATGCCGTTGGTCGGCGGGTTTTCTCGGGGATCTCCCGTGTCCTCACCCTTTCATTCCGGTGCTGCTCCATGCTCACCTCAATCACACTCATCGGCTCTCAAGACCTCGATATTAAGAGCCGTCCAAATATCTTCACTCACTCACTCGAGGAGATATTTGTGTTTTATCAATAAGTTATCACCTTTTTGCAAGCAGGATATAACACACAGTGCAAATTAGGTAAACATTTATTAACCAAATAGTAAATTGTAATTTCTTTAAAATCAAACATTTCCAATCATTCCTCTAAAATGGAAATTATGACACGAAAAAGAATAATTTCAACTAATAGATGAAACTAAGCCTTATCTACACCCACGTGTCCTAAATAGTCCGGCATTCGTTGACGTGTATGCAGGATGTTATGCTTTGTTTATAGTTTGGTAAAACCGTAGGTTGCTTTTGAGGTAGAGCATGTGGAGTAAACAAATATAAGAATCTATAGGTTACTATATGGCTGTGTAATGAAACATCTGGAGAGTACACAAAATGCTATAAGGTCGGGGAGCATTGTTAATTTAACTACATCCACTACCTTACTGAGAACCACGTAAGTACATTGTAAGTGTCGCACCTTGCTCAGTATTCAAAGTCTCATGTGAAGTATGACGAGTTACGGCGATCGGCACAGCAAGCTTCTTGTGAATTCCATCTCGGCTGGCGTCGCATGGATAAGACCTCTGCCGCTGCTCTGCGTTGCCCTCATATCGACGTGGCATAAAACTACGTGGGCTGATTCCCTGGCTGGTAGAGGGGATCCTGGCTTACCGGAGTTTGGGCAATGCAAGTACCTATTGCGGCAACCGGCTGTCCTGAATACTGAGTACTGCATGAGTGATGGAGTGTTCAGGCAGGCCGTCGAATTAAGGCCTCTTCACGCTATCGTAACGAGGACTATTCCCAGTTGTAGGTTAAAACGCTGTGTGGTAATTCCTTATGCCTGAAGACATTTAAATTTCGAAAATTAAGTTTAGAACAAACTAGACTCCAGGCATGTGTACATGCAAGTCATTTATGTTATCGTATCAAACCCTCAAGGAAAAATGCACCGAATCCTGCGCTACCTGTTCTGGTGTATAATTGGCCTATCTCTGGTGCAGCAGCCAATCAATACTGAGCTTATGCTCGAGATTCAAAGGACTGTTGAGCACAGTCTATTAGTCACTGGAGCCACGAAATTTAACCATCCCTTCTTAAACACAAAATTAGAAGAAAAAAATCGTAGTAAGAAGTATGACAGTGTTAAGAAAAATACAATTATTTGAAATAAAATAATTTCTTAACGACTTCAGTTTTAAAATAAATATAAATTTCTAAAGAGGAAACAACAAGTTTATAAATATAATAGTGATTTATTTAACTGAAATTTGAAATTGGTGGCATTCAAGATATTAAAACTGTTTTACTCGAGAGCAGCTCCCTTCAGAATCTTCCACCATGGAAACGTTTTTGCAAATTTAAATGTGATGATTCATATTAATCATACAAATATTTACCTCAGTCCATGTTTTCAAAATTGTGTACTGTAATAACTTGGCACGTCCTATATTTTAAAAAAGATAGATGTTATTACGCACAAAAATTTTACACATATATGGAATCTTTTCAAGAAAACTCTTTTCGAGAATGCGTTGATATTGGTGAAGTAGTTAATTTTTTTTTTAATAAAATCATTTGATATATATATATTTTCAAGGAAAGGGTATCTCCGTTAGTAATTAGGGTACTTAATATTATGCGTCATATTAGGCCTACTTTTCTATCTCATTTTCTATACGGAATCACACCACACAACATGTTACTGAGGTTAAGATTATTTTACATAGCTGATCCGCGGTTGCGACTGCACCACTTTGGAAGTCAAAGTTTACAAAATTTCCCACCATATACTCCATAAAAAAATTTTTTAGGCTCAAACCAATGTAAACAGTAAAATGGACAAGTTCTTAAAAACAATTTCCCGTCGCTAATTTCGAGTCTTGTAGACGACGGCTTCCATGCTATACTAACCTAATCTCACACATAAAAACTAAATTCGTGTTTCACAGACTAGCCGAATTCCGAAAGATGGTCACGTGACCCGACAACGCTTCAGACGACTCCAAACCATAGACTAAAGATGGGGCATTGGATGTTCACGGTAAAGTGAGCACTTTAGAAGTCATGCTTTTGAAAAATGACACCGCCTCTGCCTGCATGTAGGCCTACTTTAACGGGTACGCTAAGTGGCGTACACCCAGTAAAGTTGTTAATATAGCTAAGGACACCCGAATTTCGCGAGATTATTTAACAACCTGTTGTATTTCATAACAGTGAAGCTCAGATCCACTTTCTTGATTGGATGATCTAAGTGTTACGCGAATCACAGACGTACAGTATCGGAGTTGCCTAACTCTGGTTAGCAATTCAAGTAAGAAAATGTCTTCTCACAAAGAAACTCCGCCAATAAATAACAGGGCACTGCTAGTAAGCCCGTAATGTAATGAAATATAACATAGACCTATGCGTTAATCTTTTCGCGAAATTCAGGTGTTCCTATTAATAAAGGAAGGAAAGTAGTTCCTAGAATTAAATTTTAATTAAAAGTGTTAGGTCAACATTTGTGAACAATTAAATGATTTATTTTGCTCCCTGTTTTTTTAATGCGTATAAGTGTAAGAATGAGCGAATTGCTAAAATATTTACTTTTTCAATAATGTCACACGTTCTCTTGACTGACGCATGAATAAAGTGATCAGGCCCATGGCAATGTTAGTTTTTACCTGTTGTTGAAGAATACACAATGTGCTTACAAATGTATTTTAAGAAGGATTTCAAAAATGCTGAGTTTGCCGTGAACAGCTTTCAAACAGATTTTCGGAGTACGTGCATGTTCCCAAAATTGCTTCAAGAATCGCCGTAACAAATGTTCAATCTACGTGCATCAGTAATGACGTGGCAAAAATGCTGAGTTTGCCGTGAACAGCTTTCAAACAGATTTTCGGAGTATGTGCATGTTCCCAAAATTGCTTCAAGAATCGCCGTAACAAATGTTCAATCTACGTACATCAGTAATGACGTGGCAAAATTTTACATCTGGTTTTAAAAAAATACTTTAAAAAGTTTTGGCGCAAATTTATTACATCTTATTTGAGTTAAAACACAGTAAATCGCAGTTAAAAGTATAGCACTAGCACATCAAAGCACTTATTTATATAAACATAGTGATAGGGGTAAATAAAGTGTAAACCACATGGTTTTTGACAGTTGACAGTTAGGAACAAAAGCAGCTTAGTGCTGGGACACGGATAGGATAAATGGGCAGACGGCGTGCGCACTCTGAACTCCGAGCACGGTTGCCATTATGAAAAGAAATTCTAAATTTCAACTTGTTATTATTATATTAAATGTGTAATCTTATAAAAGTTTTGGGTACTGACGTAGTTTTGGTTTATTTTAAGAACATTTTGAGTGTTAACTGTCTTAAAGGATACACATTTGTACGTTCAAAAATTGTATAGTATATTTTAATTAACGCACGGCTATTGCTATTGTAATCCATGGCGTTATACCCTTATATGAGGTGGAAAGATACGCAATTTACTTTTCAAAACCCTGAACAAATCTTTCAAACGCCGTTTGTTAGCTGTGGTTTAGCTATAATGAGATACTTGTGAAGCAGACTTCAAGTAAAACTTCTCTTGAATCGTTATTTTTGTGAATATTTTGTCTACATATTACACTTAAATAAAGTTTTTTTATGTCAAGGTATTGAATAATATTTAAGTGATCGTACGAATTTAAAATTGTAGCGTGATATTGCGACCATACAGGGATCCTTGATAACAGTTCCTAATTCGACTGGTAACGTAGAAATTGACCTTTTTCCAAAATAAATACAGCTAGTTTATGTTCGTCTCTGAAAAATATCTTAGTTGTCATTCCGATCGTAAACATTCTGTAAACTTTGTAATTTCTTTTAGCATTTAGTAAAAAAAAATTTATAAGCATTTTAGAATGTTTTTATTAAAGAAACTTTTAAAATAGCGACCTTAATTTTTAGTTTTTTTTTTTACGTAATCTGTTTTAATTGGCGACAGAAAAGTGACTTAAAATCGTCGCATCCAAAAACTCCCGTAGAAAAAATTTCTTCTTAGCTTTAGGAGTTACCACAGCTGAGTTCCAATTTGAACAGTTTTCTTATGAGCAAAGCACAAGCAGCTGTCTGACTCTTAAAATATATTTTTATAAATCTGATAGTTTACAATAATTAACATTGATATTTCTATAGCGCTTTTATTGGGAAAAAAAGTAAACATACTTGAGGCAGTTAACAATATTGTTTTTGAGTTATTTAGTTAGTTCAAGTCAATTGTTAATAAAACGTTTTGTATCAGTATTTAATTAAAACTACAGAGTTTTTATATGTTTTCATTTCCGATCAAATGTACAAGAAACGCAAGTATATTTGATTTTTTAATGGCATGATGTATAGAGTTTTCTCAGAAATCCTTTTTTTTTTTTGTTGGTGCACTGAAGTTCAAATGTTGCTCTTGTACACTTGTTTACAGAAGACGGCCCATTCACATTTATTTTAAAGCACTCGTTTAAGCCCTTTTATAATTTAAAAATACTGTGATCTGTAAGAGGATTTTACATAAGTACTAACCATATAAAAAAACTCACTTTCTGAAGCCTAACAAAAAAAAAAAAACATTTTCTACAGATTTGAATAGCAGGTCACATTTAAGTATATTTCTCTGTATTTTTCATTTCGTTTTAATCCATTTAGTTCGCAAGTCAGGGTATTAATTTTTAAGCTATTCCTTTGACATTCTTCTAACGAATTAGTCTGCTACGCTCCCCCTCCCCCTCCCCTTCCACCCTGCCATAATTCAACCAGCCGTAACTTCCAAATCCTTATTACCAATATACAACTTTATAAGGCATGCGTAAATTTTCGTTTTATATTCAGTTAAGACAATGGAAAACTCACACAATCCAAACAATTTGTTTAAAAAATGAGGGTAAAATATTATTTTGCTCCATTCTTAGAGACATTTAAAATTAATATGGTATATTAAAATAATTTCAGCCTATTATTTTAAGTTTATACAAAGATTTCGTTTGATTACGATTTGCATACTTTTCCTACAGCAATATTTGCTGTTTTATAGTACATGTTAATGTTTAGGTCTACTTGGCATGGAAATACGAAAATAAGTGGATTAGAATCACTAAATCAAACAGTGTTGACGAAGGTATCACGCTGGTTAATATAAAGTAACTGGCCAGTTAAATACTCAAAACTATTGGCCTATTAATGCACACGCTAATTTTTTTCATTTCAAGTATTGCAGCAGAAAACATTTTTGTTAGACAAGTGCCTAACATCAGTTTACGTAATAGAGCAGAATAGTCCTTAGAAAGGTGAGACAGCACCTTGTACCGCGAACTCCAGCGAAACACACTGTTATATCAACTTGTATCATAAAAGAGAAGGATAAAAGGAAGGGAATTAGAAATAGGTGAACTTGAAGGAGAAAACTAATTACTTAAGGTTCGGCTAGAGCCTTTTACTTGAACACTGAACTCATTACAACTTACTGACTTTATAATAAAGACGGACAAATGGAGTTAAGGGACGAAGGGAAGAAAGGAAAGTTCAGAGGTAGTTAAGAGAGATCATGATTACCAGGTCTGGCACCCTGGACACGATGCCGCCTGGACCCTCGGCTTCTCCGTCCAATGACAAGTCGCCGACTGAGTCCTGTCTAATCCTCATGATCCAGTCCACACTTCTCACCACACCACGTGTGTGTGTGTGTGTGTTGACGTAATTCAATTTGATTGTTTCCAGTCATGCACCGGGTGTGGAGTCTGCCACAAGTTTGTTTTGCTTACTCTGAAATGCACTTAGGTTTGCCGGACCCACATTTTACGTCGTCCACGGCGCATTTCTTTGATAGTTTATGAATTGCATTTTTTTTTTCCGTGTGTTTTGATTTGATGTTTGGTAGACTCGCCCGTGGCCTCAACGCGTGCTCGTTGTTCAGACAGGTGCACGACTGAGCCTTTCGTAACGACACGTCAGGAAAATGGTTCCAAGGAGCAGCGAGAAAGCCGTTCGCCAATCGGCGTCTGCCAGCCGGCAATCCAACCTATATGGAACCTTTAGCATCACGCAGTAGCCAGCCAGACACAAGGCCAGTTACCAAAGACACATACAGGCTGTCCACGGTAAAATAAGCACATTTAAAATCAACCTTTCAAAAATTCCACTGACCATACCATGGATATATTTTAACGACCACGACGTCTAGCATGTACCCAGTAATGTTGGTGTATGCTGTTCACGGTAAAGTTAGCACTTTTGAAAGCCCTGCTTACGATCTGATTGCCATGGGTTTCATCACTTAGTTCACTCGTCGGTCGAATGAAACTATTAAATCATTAAGAAAGTAAATACTTTACAAATATGCTCATTTTTACACTACGATGCATTAAAAAAAAAACAGAAAGCGAAATAAGTAATTTTAAGTTGTCACAAATGGTTACCCAACACTTTTTTATTTGACGTTAAGATGTGAAAATACTTTCCTTCCATCGTTACCAACTTTACTGGGCGAATGTCACTCAGTGGGCCCATTAAGATATAGGCCTATGCATGCAGACGGCAGTGACTTTTTTCTAAAGTTCATTTCTAAAGGACTCACTTTATCGTGAACAGCCTTTAACGACTAAACGTGTTAGGTAAGCATTTGCAAATACTTGAAATAATTTGTTCTGTTTTCTGTTTTTTTTTTTATGCATGCATGTATAAGAATAATCAAATTGTTCTATATTCACTTTTCTAACACGTTCACAGATTCACTAGAAAGACGCATTAAAATAAAGGACTCAGGCCTATTGTAATGTTAATGTTACTTATGTAGGAAGGTTACAAGACGTGTATACAAGTAGATCTTAAGTATGGCTTTCAAAAACTCAGTGTACCTTGAACAGCCTATAAAAAGAGTTGTTTGATCCAATGCGCAAGCAATATCCATTCATTAAAAGTCGTAATGACAGTAGTAGTTGATAAAATTTCGCTCAGAAAAATTATATGTAGAGACGTTATAAGTTCTCGTTATAATTCAGTACGAATGTAGGGGGCCGCGGTGGTATATGGGTCAGACTGCTCGCTCCCACATAGGCGAACCGGGTTTAATTCCCGGCGGGGTCGCTCCAGGATTTTGACACTTTGGAATCGTGCCGTTCAATGCCGCTGGTCCCCCGGGTTTCCTCAGGGATCTCCCTTCGCCCCCCCCCCCCCGACTAATGCATTCTGGCACTACTCCGTACACACCTCACTTCACCCTCATCGGCTTTCAAGTCCTCGATGTTAAAAGCCGCCCGAATCTCTTCCTCTTCAACTTTAATTACGAATGTAGACTGCATACGAGTATATGTAGGTCCCTCCCCCCTCCTTTTTTTTTCTAAACGTTTTATGTCCTGGCTTTACTTCAACTTCGTACGTGCCCACTTGCAAATTCCCTTTGGCTATTGGTTCTGTGCTTGTGTGAGGAGACATTTCTACTTGACTGGGCCAATCAGAATTAAGTTATCCCGACAATGGATGTCGGTGATTGGCTGGCGGAAAACTAAGACACGTGAGCGTTGAAAATCATCCAACCATGGAATTGGTTCTGAACTAACGCGTTTTACAGTACAACTAGTTGTAGAATATTTTCGCAAAAAAAACAGGTGGCCCTAAGTATGTGTTAGTCTTACACGTGGTGGGAAGAATGAGGAGATGAACTCTGCTCATCTTAAACCTCTCCACCGCCATACAGACTGCTCTTAACTACGTCACCAAGGTCGTAGCCGCGTACCTACCAGCATTCCTTCTCACTGGGTAACCGACGCGCTCACAACAAATTGCCGATCTTTCAAGGTTTGTAGTGCTTAATGAAACTCGTCCATCATTTCCTAATCACTGTGATGAGTCAAGATAAGATTCTATATTCCCAGACACTCCTCGCTTACTTAAACTTACCAAAAATCACTTTCTAGATGAGGGTTTTGAATATACTAGCAGCGAAAATATACAGAAATCTTGCGTTCGATAACTTCTGGATATGTCTCTCCAAGACCTTAAGTATACATTCAAAATTTCCCAGCAGCGTTTAGACGTTTTAAGAACACAAAAACAGAAATCTGTCAAATAAAGCGTTAGAATTTCACGGTAGAAAGCAATTACTGAAAGAACCTTGAAAAGCTACAGCACATTTCCTCAAGCTATTTAACGACTGGTCCGATGTTCTGAAAAGCTTATACCTAGGGATAGGAAAATATCGCGAATTCATTTCGGGACAAGATAGACGTCAAACACCGTATACAGTGAAGTCATCTTTTCAATTGGATCACAGTTTATTAGACCCACCCGGATGCCTCTGAGCCAATAGCAGACGTGCAAGGAAAAACCTTGCGAATTCCGTAACTGCCAGGTGTGGGGCAGAGGACTGAGGAGTCTAGCCTACATGCCATTGAATTCGTGAAATTTTCCGATCCCTACTTATACCTTTTCAACACAGACAAAAGCAAGCTTGCGTGCGGATTATACAAACTGGAACAAGACAGAAATTTGCCATTAATGAACGAATGTGTATGCTTAGTACGAGTGATGGGCCACAGGAATGAAATGCTATTTCAGTTAGGAAATCGCGTCACAAACAATTCTTTAAAGAAATTTGTTTCATTATCTGAAGGGAAAATATGGAATTACTTTTTTTTTTGCCATCTGATAAATCAAACCAATACGTACTTGAAAATTTGCATGGAGCAGCGCCGGAATGAAAGGGCGCGGGAGATCCCCGAGAAAACCCGCCTACCAACGGCATCGTCCGGCACGATTCCCACATGCAAAAATCCGTCGTGACCCGGCCGGGGATGATAAATGTGGTCGTTGTAAAGAATGGGGATTATGTATTTCAGTAATTTTTGTATCCCGAACACAAGGTGATCACCGTGTTTGAATGGGTTGCCTGTTCGTGGCGAACAGACGGGCGACCAGACGACCGCTGTTCTGGTGTCAACTTGGAAACAGCTCAGAGCTGGATAGTTTGGGTCGTTGAACCCGTTACTCGGAAACTAATTTTCGATGACGTTGCCCACGCACGCAGATTATCGCGGTCCCGCACAATTCGAGCGCGAACGCAGTTGATTGGTCCGCGCTTCCCCGGAAATTTAGTTCGCCGTGTGTTATTTAAGGTTCACCTCTCTGTGTTTCCTGCTGATGTATCGTAGCCCTTAACGGCACGCATTCCCCCCCCCCCCCAGTTGCGTTATTCAGCACCCGGGTAATGGCTTTTATCAGCAACTTCGAGCCAGGCAATATCGCAGGCAATATCGCGTAATCTCTGATTCATAATACATCGCCATCCGCTCATACAGCCTTCTGTCATTAACACGGTCATCAAATAACGCGCTCTGCCTTACAGCTACCCTATCCGGGGGACACCATTCTCACATGCGCATAGTTAATTTTGAATATTATTTCACAGTAAATGTACCTACATATACTATGTCCGCATTCGAGCTGTTTTGGTAACATTTTACCGCGCTAATTTTTATCACTCAATGCAGTAATATTTTTCAAAACTGACAAGTTTGATCACTGGTTGTGACCTTTATCATCTTTGCAGGCTTCTAGGGATTGTTGCTTTTAAAAAAAGTGTTTCAGTTTCGTAATATCCAGAAGGTCGAGATTAATTGAAATGATTAATTTAACTAGCGAGTCATTGCTTCGTAACAGTTAAATTCATCATACATCTGCAGTAATCCCTGGTCAATGAGTAGGACGGAATCGCTGAAGTGAGCAGCGAGATTACAGTTATTGTAATGAAGTTGTTTTCACGGAAATTAGTCAACTTTCAGTGACTTGGGCAAGCTATTACCAATTCAGTTTTAGAATATGGGGTGGAGAGAGTAGATATATCTCGGCGGCTCTTAACATCGAGGTCTCAAGAGTATGGGAGGGTGAGGAGAGGTGATAATGGAGCGGCACCATAATGCAAGGGCGGGGAGAAGCAGGAGATCTCCGAGAAAACCCGCCGACCAGTGGCATCGTTCGGCACGATTTCCACGTGTGAAAAACCGGGAGCTACCCCTCCGGGAATCAAACCCGTTTCTCTTAGGTGAAGCACGAGCAGTATGACCACTAGCCGCAAGTTTTAGAATTGAATTTACATTGTGCTACCAGACTCCAAATGATATTATTGATATAACGAATTCGTGGAACAACTGGTTCCCTATTGATTTATAGTTCAAACTTTTAAAATGAAGGCTTTGCACTTAATTCTAGTCCATTTCAGAAGAAACATATAACGGTTATGTCCCGATAAAGTTGGCACAGAATTAAAAATAGTATTTATTTGAGTCAACGTGTTCATTAAAATTCGAATTTTCTAATGGGACACTATTAAAAATTACCGTAATTTAACATAATATTTTACGTAAATGTTCAATTATCGTATGGTAACAGTGTCCGTATTAGCCAAACACAACTAATTTACTTAAATAGAAAATAGGGGGATCTTCTTTATTGAATATAGACGTTGCCGAGGCAAAGGAAAGCATTCGTCTCTCCGCTAATGATGATTGCTACCACAATAAGGACATTAACACTTCAAATCTATGTATAAGACGAAAAACTGAAAATATTTTTCTCTGTCTGTACTTCTCAACTAAGATTTTCTCACGGCGTTTGGAAAACAAATTGTTTGCCTCTTAACTCATTTTGTTCACGTTCCAATCTCTTCCAATGGCAAAGATATATATTCCTACAGAATAATCCACCTTGTTTAAGTAGACATTGAGGGAATCTGCCATAAATATACACTTCCTCAAACAATCGAAATTTTCTTCAAGAGAAATGCGTTAACCACTTACGAGATGGAAGCTCTGCCCTTTGTAAGCAGCAATATTCTTTTGCAATCCTCTCTTTTACAGAAAATAATGTAGTTCCCAAAAGAAATTAGGCTGTTTTCGAATACAATGAATGCGTCCATTGTTCTCGCATTCCTGCATCCCTTCTTTCATGCAACCACTGTCTAAATGGCTGCACTGAAGGGATGAATGACATCAGAACCCCGCTACAGCTAGCGTTACCTAAGTAACACACTTTTTACTACTTCGAAGTTGTATCTTTATTTGTGTTATGTATGGGATCTCGGTGAAATTTCAACAATTTACAGCAGACGAAAATATTTTATGGTTGAGGTTTTATCATTTCTGCTTGGCAACGGCTGCAAATGAATAGAAATCGAGATTTGGTAATAGGACAGTTTCTGTTTGACGAACATATACAGATTGCAAATGCATTTCTTGAAATGATTAATGCGTATAATGAAGTTGCTCAAGTGATGTTAAAATAAAATGAAAAAAAAATGAAAAAGAAAAGCAAATCTTTGATCCATTTAAACCAACAACTTAAAAGCAAACACACAGCCGCACCACACGCACGAAACCAGTGAAAACAATAATATAAACAAATGACGAGCGACTTCCGTTGCTAAAGGACGTGTGGATGCGAGTGTCGTATCCCTTGCCAGTAGATGCGTGAAGAGATGCGTAGGCATCCCTAGTGAGAATTCGGAATCCAAGCCAATATGGCCATGTCCAGTAGAGTGCACTTTCTATGGATCCCTTACTCTAAGGGATCCATTAGGCCAGTATTTGGAAACAGCCAATATTTTCTGCAGTGCTACAAAAGTGACTCCTCTATATACAAGATTGCCACAGACATCAGGCATGTGAGACTGGAAAAAGGAGTGGTTACAAAGAGGATGCTGGAATCTCAAAATTTTTGGAGAGGGGTGTCACCATAATTTGCTATATTTCAATGGACACGACAAATGGTATTCCTACAAGAATTATGTGGCAATTTTCAACTCGTGTAACACTTTGCTGAACAGATAACTTTATCTGAAACTTTTAATATACTTACAGCGACATTTCCTGATGACATTGCATGTGCACATCTGGCAACTGCAGTGTTTCATTAATGGTATAAAATCTGAGTTTTCGTGCATTCACAAACTAAAAATTCACACAAAACTGAAACAGTACTTAAAAAATGTATCGATGCCATGTTAGAGGTTGCTTAATTAATGGTTTTGTATATTATGCAGTTAATTATTTTTTCCCGTGTAAACCCACAAGAAGTATTGTAAGACCAATTAAATAACTTGGAAAGACTCTAATTACAAACATTGCAATTTTTTTAACAGACTGTATTCTAACGACAAATATTGTAATTTTTAACACTTTCAGGCACTATTTAATTTATGGTTTCGGGTGTTGCAAACAAAAGAATTTATTATACGTGCTGTACTGAAGCCGGCGCAACACTTGTTTCTTTGCCACAGCCAATGAGCTGTAGGCTACATGCTCGGCTACAGTAATATGAACGAATTGTGACCTAGAACAGTATGACGGTTTGTGAATCAATTACCAACAGGTAAGATTGTTGGTCCTTTGATTTTCACAGTGTGCAGTTCAGATCAAAAATTACATACGCATACGTAATGTACACAATGTGTACATTGGGTCTGAATGGGTTAAACAGGAAGTATTTTACAACTGTAATTTATGAGCACTTTTGAAACCCTGCTAATGATCTACTACTATGCACGTTGTGTATTATTTCGATTTATGTAAAATTAACAGTGCCATGGGCCTCATCGCTTTATTCATGCGTCGGTCAAGTGAAACAGAGTTATTATTAGAAAAGTAAATGTTTTACAAATTTGATGATTTTTACACTTCGGTGAATTAAAAAATGAAACGGAAACTGGGAGAAATAATTTAAGTTAATACAAATGGTTACATAACACTTTTTAATCTACGTTAATATACGGAACTTTCCATCCTTCGCTACCAACTTTACTGGGCGAATGTCACTCAGTGCTCCCGTTTATATATATATATATATATATATATATATATATATATATATATATATATATATATATATATATATATATATATATATATACAGGCAGGAACAGTAACTTTTTCCTAACGATGATTTCAGAAGTGCTCACTTTATCGTGAACAACCTTTACTGAACTGGATGCGTGAGTACAACACATTCGGGATGAAGGCTATAAACAGATTAAAAATGTGTAAAAAAAAAAGTCACAGTTAAGTGACTGTAACCCAGATAAATACAGTGGTAAGTACTTTAATTAGTATTCAGAAAGATATTAAATATTGCACTCACTGAAAATACCAAGATTTAATTATTTAACTTTTATTCACACCTCCATCCCTCACGAACTCGGAGACGCCCCTGGCGTTTTGTAACAATATTCAACATGCATTAAAAATGTTTCAGAGGAAGTGTACAAAGATCTCATAGCACTTGCAAAGACAGTGTTCTACACTCTAAATTCGCATCAGTGGGAAACCACAGTTTTGCAGTGAAATTCAACTACTCGAATCAGTAAAAATGGCTTCATTTAGAATCAGTGAAAAACTGCTGTTTGTTTCAGTGAAAAATATTTCGCTGATTGAATTAGTGACGTGAAACAATTTCACTGATATAATTTTTATTGAATTTAACCGAATAATTGCGTGAAATAAACATATTTACGATAGTTTTCTGTTTATACTGCGCAATTTACCCTAATTTAAAAGAACTCACACACCTTTTAATCTTCGCTCATTTTTTTTTTTTTTTTTTTTTGTGTTGAAGTGACTTTGACGAGCTCAAGTTAGACCCGAGTTGTTAACGAATTTGCAATGCGACAAGCGAACTGAAAATCTGCAACGCAGGAGCCAGGGCTCGATCCCGCGACCCCATGACTACAACTCGGCCGCCCTAAACTGGAGCTAAGTGGGCAGGGTATCCATGTGCGCTACGAAGACTAGTTGAAAAAAAATGAGGCGTGACTGTGTTGGGGACACGGCCGTTTGTTTTGCGTGAATACGTCTACGTTGACGCGCTCGGGCGTCTTGATGTTCCTGGCACCGCTTCACTCGATCATATGGGGTTTTATAGGTATCGCTGGATTGCTTTCGAGATGTTCTTTCCAACCGTATACGATTTCTGTATTTCGACTTGGCTTTTTGACGAGTATAGGTCGGTCGACGTTGTGTTAGTTTTTCTTAATTTTTGACATTAAAATTATACAGTTTCACCATAACCACGCCACACAATTGTTTTTTATTGACGCAATCGATTGATCTTGACGAGAACTGTCGATTGAAACTTAAACGAGCGTCGTAGCTTATCCTAGTCGAAAGATATTATACGCGGAAGTTATCAGACGCGGCGAAACGAACTCAAAATTGCCACCAATCCCCTCCCCCCCACCCACAAACCACTAATTCCTTCTGCCTGCGATGCTTCGCAGTCCTCACTCAACTTAACATATTATTTTATCCTTTGGCAATCGAGTGGTGTAATTGAATCTTGAATGTGGACGATAAGATTCGGAGCTGCAATGCCAAACTGTTGTAGTAAAACTCGTCGTTTTTAATATATTTGCAGTCGCTGAACTCATATATTATATGCCCCACGAATGGCAGACCAATTCTGTACCAAACTCAAGTAGGAATTATTGGTACATGCTAATATCTTGCAATACTATCGCCACACATAATGACGTCAATTCTGTAGCGCAAAGTGGGCGCTACTTTTGTACCGAATATAAAAGTTCGAATGGTTGGTACGTACAAATAAGTAATAGTATTTAACACTTAATATATATGTATATACATATATTAGTAAGGAATAATTATTCACACTTTACTTGCCTCGGCTATGAGACTCTGTTAAGATGAAGAGCAAGAGTCAACATTATCTCAAATTATTAACTATAATTAAATTTTGATATTATTTAAAAAAATATTTTAAAAATACTAAAACAAATGTTAAGGCCAAACAACCCTTGCTATGGTTTATTATAGACAGTACGAAACAAAAGAAATTTGAATTAAGACAAAATGGATACTCGTTGGATTATTAGCATTCTATAAGTGTCAATATAAATTAAAATATGTATATCTATTCGGCACGAGAACTTAAAAGATAGTATCATTAAAAGAAAAAGACAAATGGGGTTATTATAAGGAAGTTAGTCAACCAAGTAAGCATTAGTAAGTAAGGTGGGATTCCAACTAAATGTATGAGTCACACTTGTTTAAAACACATTAATATTTAGCCTTTGAAAAAAATTAAGTTCGTATATAAAACAGTAGACGCTGGACTTAGCTGTTGCAGTGGAATCATGTAGTTCGCAAGTGAATCTGAAGCTTTCTCATAAGGGCCAAACCTAATGTCCCACGTCTCTCAGCGAACTTCAATCACATATCGGCAATAGGCACTCCACATCCTTCTGTCAGCCAGCCCTGTAGTTGACTCCTGAATTCAATCTCTGAAGCGACGTATGTATAACTGCGCTGACCAGGGCTCAGGAGTTGAAACTGCTCCTGCGACGAACCTCCCTCAGAATTAGACAAATGATGAACGTCTATAATTTCTTCGAAAATCCAATTATGAGGCCCTTGGTTCCTTTGGAATTCGTTGCTGACATCTCGGACTCCGAAGACTTACAAATACGCAATTAATTCTTGCTTTTTTTGCGTATTTCTGTCGTTTAATCCTGTCTATATAATAATTTCTTTCCGAACATTCCTAAAACGTTCCAAACATTATCAAAAAAAAAGTCTTTATCATTCAACACTATTTATGTTTTAAAAGAGAAAGCATTTAGTAAAACTAAATGTTTTCATAGATAAGTACCTGATAAAATATCACAAAGTTATAACTAAGGGATCTGTTTAACATTTATACACCTAATTTCTCTTTCTAACTACATCAAATTTTACATACATGTACAACTTATGACATTCAAACTACGTTGATATTATTCATCAAGTTAGGAAGAAAAACCAGGTGTTAGACTGTATCTCCAATTTGGTTATCATTGGATTTTCTGGATTGCCTCCCGCTATGGTTACAAATTTAAAGACTTATTCGCGTCAAAACAAGAGGAAAATATAAGATTATTAAATTAAAGCCAACCATAGTTTCAGTATGGTTTTATGATTAAAATACTTATATTTCTTCTTTCAGGTTTAATGGAGTTATTAAATTCACCCTGCCATCGCTTCACACATGTTTTACGTTAGCATGATATTTAGGACTTTGAATTGATCTAGCCATTTTTATTGGGTGCTCTAGCCACTGAGATACTGCGGCCCCACTATTGGGTGTTCTAGCCCCTGACCAGCTGCTGCCCCACTATTGGGTTCTCTAGCCACTGAGCTTCTGCGGCCCCACTTGATATATATCTAACCACTGGGTCATTGCGGCCCCACTTGGAATAACTCTAGCTACTGGGCCACTACGGCTTTTTGGAAGGAAAGGTTTACAGCCCGTAGACAAAAAGGTAAAGAAATGACGAAAATTTTTTTTAATAATGGTTATTTTTATGCAGTAATCCTAATAAAAGCTTAATCCAGTACCTATTTACATCCCTGGTCATTTTATTCGGAACCGTATGTGATATTTCGATGAAACAAAGACTAAGTTGGTCCTGGGGTTATTATCTATATACTGTGTAAATTTTATATCAATACGTTAAGTGGTTTATGAGTTAAATCCCTTCGGACAGACAGACACGAAAAAAATTTAACATTATACATGGCTTAGTTATCATTTATACTATATGAAAAATAATTAAAAGTGAAAAATTCTAAAATCACAGACAGACACACTTCTATTTTATTTAGCAATATAGATTCGTTGTTCTTTCAATTGATACACGTTGTTTAATGGCCAATTTCAAACGTTGTTAGACAGCCATTTATACATGTTTAACTCATTTATTAGTCAAAAATAAACCACTGAAAAACAGTGAAAATAATGTCTGATGAATCAGTGGAAAATGTCACTGAATCAATAAGTAAAGGAAATCTGGAATTTTTTCACTAATTCATCATACGAATTCACTGAAGTGACTGTTGAGTAAGTCAGGTACGGTTGA
This sequence comes from Dryococelus australis, assembly GCA_029891345.1. Lineage (NCBI taxonomy): Eukaryota > Metazoa > Arthropoda > Insecta > Phasmatodea > Phasmatidae > Dryococelus > Dryococelus australis. Next base: position 61,211,818 of record CM056995.1, read on the forward strand.
CTGATTGAAACAGTGTAATTCTCACTGATTCAGATTTAGAGTGTAGACTCAAATTTTACCCGCGTGGTTTTTGATAGTGCCGTTGGTAGCAAACACGGTGGGGGAGAGGGGATACTACGCGGCACGTATGCACAATCGACCCCTCTTTCTCTCTACGACTCTCGTTACTCTATGGTTTAGCCAGCACACAGGCGCGAATGGCTTCTTTCCCACGAGGGCAGGTCGCGTACACGTGCCTGACCTCCGCCCGCCCACAAACAGGAAGGGAGGCAAAGATAATAACAAAAAAAAAAAAAAAATGTATGTTTGCTGAGCGCCTTCTTCTTAATATTTTTTGTAACCCTCCCCCCGCCGAAACTTCTTATCAGACCACGAATCGAAAGAGAGCGCGCCGGTAACCAAACTCTTGTGTAAACAACAGCTTCCTGTTTGCGATCATTTCCGGTCTCTGTTTACTCGTACAAGAAAGGTTGTTTTTTTTTTTGTCCCCTCGCCCGAACTTTGATCACGTACTAGCTCCGGATTAATGGCACATGGTATCGCTGCGGTCTGGAAAAATGTGATTTCTGCGATAGGGAAAATCGCGCAGTACTTTTTTTTTTTTTTCCTTTAGTGGGAATAGAAACTGGAACTAAATATATATCGAAACATAGTTATGATATTAACACGTCGTAACACATCCAACAGATGGCACCTAAGTCATTCCGACTGGGGCAAAACATTACCCTAGTTAAGCCCGCAGCTCACAAAAAAAAGTGTAATTATTTCATTTCTGTACAAAACACAGTTCAGTTCGTGGACATTACTTATAAGCACTATTTTCTCGCATAAGAAATCGATCTTATATGTTTTCACATACCGTCCTGTGAAAATCACAATTTTAGTGTTTTTAGGACTTAGGAATGCCAAAAACCACATCACTTCTATACGTAGAATAAAACAAAGACCCCAGCCGCGTGTGCCTGTGTATTCGGCTAAGGCTTCTAAACTACTTGACGTATTGTGATGCAGTTTTCACAGTCATTTATATAATTTCTCGAGTAAGGTTTATGTATATAACACATTAATATTTAATTTAAGGATAGTAGAGAAATGTCGACGTTTTATAATCAAGTCGGAAAAAGTTGCTTTTCGGCTGCCTACATGGCTTATGCTGAATACACCATAAGAGATACGCCAAATTAATATACTACAGAATTATGTATCTCAAAAAGCTCTACAAAAAAGTCCGGGACAGCGTACGTATCTGTTAAGGATGACCCACAATAACCATTTTTGTGATTTTGAAAATAAGAGTTCACTTACTAAGACTTTTGAAACAACGCATTATTAATTCTATATTAGTTACCGTAAGCATTTAGTGTATATACTTGATGTAAACCTAAACAACTCCATGCTCGTAAATCGCACCCGAGCGAAACTGGGGCGGGTCGCTAGTATCGGAATATGATAATTCACACTGAAGTAATATACCACGCGTTACTTCAAGAAGATTTTAAAATCACGCAATGACATTTTTTCGCAATTTTTGAAAATTGCTTAAAATAAAGAAATTCTTGCATAATATTTGTTAGTAGGAGATTACGATATCCTGAAATAAAAATAATTAGTAAATTACTTAAAATGAATAATAATACGTTTTATTCGCCCTTGTTCGATTTTCAGTAATTGTTTTGGTTTTTACGTTCCAAAAAACACTAAAATTGTGAATCTTTTTTATGGGAGGAATGACTACCAGATAATGACTACAGATTGAACGGTAGTAATGTACAAATATAACCAAGCTTTCGGTGCCCAGCGCCCTTAAATTAATTATATAAATTAACACCCCATAGTCAAGTTTGACAGAATTCTTCATATCTGCTACAATGCTAATATGTAGTTTTGAATTTTAATTATTGTACAGGCATGTTCCTTCAATGGCATGTAGTTGGGGACAGATTCGCTATAGTACTATTGCTATAGGCTGTTCACGGTAAAGTGAGCACTTTTGAAAGCCCCGCTTAAGATCTACTTGAATACACGTTGTGTATTCCATCGCCTTATGCAAAATTAACATTAATGTGCGCCTCATCACTTTATTCATGCGTCGGTCAAATGAAACTGAAAAATTATTAAGAAATTTAATACTTTACAAATCTGCTCAGTTTTAAACTTACACGAATTAAAAAAAAAAAATGAAAGAATTTATTTTATGTTATTACAAATGGTTACCTAACACTTTTGATTCAACTATGGAACTACTTTCCATCCATCGTTACCAACTATACTGGGCGAATGTCCCTCAGTGCACCCATAAAAATATATGCATGCAGAGGCAGTGACATTTTCTAAGGTTAATTTCTAAAGTGCTCACTTTATTGTGAACAGCATTTAGTCTTTCTTGCCACACACTTTCGTAGACATCTCGCACTGAGAATAAGGTATTGTTGAATCAAAGAAAGTTTGTTTGGCCAACCAAACGAACTCTTAGTATAGGGGCAATAAAATATTTTGTTTCTTAAACCAAATTATTTAGTTGTTGTTACTTGGTTGTCCCAAACTAAGATTTGGTTGATGCAACTAAAGGCTTGTTTGGCTGTACGCAAATTAAACAGTTTCGGTTGACGTAAACAAAGTTGGAAGCGAGACCGAGATAGTACTTAGATAATCTGAGCCAGAGCTCAACGCCTTAGCTACCTCAGCTGAAGTGGCTACTGGTCAAGTTGTGGCGGCTATCCCTGCATTTCGAACGAAAACCAAACCGAAGGAATCATATGAAGTAGAGAAAATGTTGGCCGTTTGGGACGGCTTACCTTCGCTGCGCCGTGGGTGTGTTTGACGAGTTCCACGCCTCATGTCCACTGGGCGGGCCTGTTGATCTGCAAGTATGGGGGCCGCGGGGCTATTACAGTCCGCGAAAACTTAGACTGCCTTCACCCCCCTTTTTTTGTACTTCACCTTGATCACTTGACGCCAGCCAGCCAATCACATACCGCCAGAGTAACCTTCCAAGACTTCCGAATATCGACGGAGTGGAGATAACTTTGTAATGTTCTCGATGGTTTTGAATAAAATATAAATAGAGGTGTCGCGCCCAAGTTCGGGTAGACAGCACAGGGCATTCACTTAGGCAGGGACTGCATTTCCGTCAACATTTAAAAAAATAAGGGGCCTTGCTGCCATTTTAAGTTGAGTATTATGTAAAATAAAAATATCTAATGTAACCTTCATATAGCTGGGAAGAATTGTATCTTTGTAAAATATAATTCCGGGGAAAGTTTTTATACAGATTTATGTATTTTTTGATACCTATTTACTGTGATATTGGGGGGGGGGGAAGCATTGTAAATGATTCAATTGATAATATAAAAGCCAAGGCAACGAATAATTCTAACCTTTTCACTGGAACCAACCCAAATCCCTTTTTTGACACCGTTGGAGGGCTCTCAGCTGTTTTAAAACTTTAAACACCTACATTAAGGAAGCACTGAGACAAAGTCCTCGTCCTGTGTGTGTTAGCAAACACCGTCACACATGCGATAGAGAAAACTGTGCACTCTGCTACCGAATTATCAATCCCACTAATATGTTGCACATTGAATTTGAAATGGGCTAATCTTAACAACCAACTAGCCAACCTGCCTGCAGGCTTTTGAGATTTTAATAACCAGTTGAGCGCTTGGTTGTCCGTGTACAACGTGAACGGTGCGTGATACAAATAATCTGCGAACTTTTCCATAGCCTAAATACAACTTAAGCATTATTTTTCTTAATAGTAAATTTACGTTCTGCCTGAGCAAATAATTTACTGGCGTATGCTATCGGTACAAGATGAACATCTATCTTCTGATTTAAACACGCTCCTATTGCTACAGGACTGGTATCGCAGTGCAAAAAGAACTCTTCAGAAAAATTCTGTAAATCCAAAACGAGAGGATTTGCTAACATATCATTCAATTTTTTAAATACATTTTTCTGATCTTCGTTCCACTGAAACGGTGCGTTTTTTCTTTTCAATTTATTTAAAGGCTCTGCAAGATCAAATATATTCGGAGTAAACTTATTATAATTTTTTTTCTAATCTACCCTATTGCTAAGAATTAAATGTACGACCAAAGGTAGGGTCGGGTTCTAATTGCGTCTCAGCGCGAACCCCTTCACCTAAAGGAGAGGGAATTGCATGCTAAGGAGCCGGGCATCGTGGCAGTGAGGGACCATGACTACCTCCATAAGTGTACCTATAGCTGTACTATAGTTCAGAATGGGGAGGCTAAAACCCGCATAGACACTGTAAAACCCCTCCCGACAGGAAAGAGTTCAAAACTTGTGGAAGCATTAAGAAATGCTACAGGAGATAGCAGATATGGAATCCATGCTGGTTTAATAGGTGACGAAGTACTAGTAGAGAGGTGAAGGGGCTTGTGGGCCAGCATGTTAGAGGCACATGCGCCCTTGAGGTGGGACTGCCATCCATATTCCTGCGCAGGCCGCCTGACTGCCCGCAGAGTAATATCGACAGCAGTGACTTCAGGCAGGGTCCTTAAACTTCCAGCCGAGGGCGCAAGAAATCCGAGCAGCTCAGTCATGGCACCTACTCCATCTTCGCTCTTCTGCGCCGACATCAGGAACTCCACATCGCGGATGAAGGTGGGGAGTAACGGATCGAGTAGCCACCCCCTTCCCCACCCCAAAATCTCCCTCGGTCGTAGGTGAGCAGCGCTCGGCGGGACATCCAGGAGCTATCAGTTGTGAAGGCGAATCCGCTGGCCCACGAGTGAAGGCTGACGCCATTGCTTCCACGTTCCGATGCTGCTTCATTCCATTCCACACGCATCTACAGTCGACAGCATGCAGAATCCAGCAGTGAGGTGGTTCGCAAACGTCGCATGTTTCAGCACCTCTGGATTGCCCCCAGTCTCCCTGCCTTGATCGTTGGGCTGCCCCCAGCAGACGCGCGAAGCCATCTTCAACTGAGCCACCTAGGTTCCCGACGCCCACGACCGTCCGCCACGGGAGCTGGAGCCCGAGTTTACTATAAAATGCTACCATACCTAAAAATATTTTCACTCCTCGCACAGTTTTAGGGTGTAGGAAATTTACGACTGATTTGACCTTTTCCGGGTCTGTTTGCAAACTCCCCTCTGAAATTATAAATCCCAAATAACGCACGTGTTGTGCCCAACTTATCTCTTCCGGATTTACCTTCAGCCCGGCTTTACGCAACGCGTCTAATACTAGCCACAAGTGTTGAAGATGTTCCTCTAACGTATTACTGTATATGTACATGTCATCTATGTACGTGAATATAAACTCATATAGATATTTTCCTAATATGCGTGTTAACTCTCTAGACATACACTGGGGTCCGGAATTTACTCCCATCGGTAAACGATTCCACTGATATAAGCCCCACTGTGTACAAAACGCTAATGGTGACCTGCTATTGGGATGTAGCTCACACCGTAAGAATGCCGGATTTAAATCCAAAATAGTGAAATACTTTGCTTCTTGCAAATGTTGAAAAACCGTTTCCATGACGGGTGCCGGATAGGAATCCACACACAATTTCTTATTTATTTCCCTATAATCACAGATAACTTTAAACTGTCCAGGAGTTTTGTCTTGGAAGGGCACGCTAGTGGTACGTGACTGGCTGGCGTCACGTGGTCAAGGTGACGTACAAGGGAGGGGAAGGCAGTCCTAATTTTCGCGGGCTGCAGCAGCCCCGCGGCGCCCACACTTGCAGACCGGCAGGTCCGCCCAGTGGACGTGAGGCGAGGAGCTCGTCAAACGAACCCCCGTCTCAGCGAAGGTAAACCGTCTCAAACAGCCAACATTTTCTCAACCTCATATGATTCCGTCGGTTTAGCTAAAGCTCGGATATTTTATAAACACACTTATCAAATACTGACCAAGGTGTATCTATACATAGCATAAAACGTAGTTGCCTGACCGCGTGTATCTGTGTATTTAGCTAAGGCTTCTAAACTACTTGAAGGATTTTGATACGGTTTTCTCCACCACTTATAGAATTTCTTAAGGAAGGTTTTGTTTTATAATACATTAACATTTAATGTAAGGCTAGTAGAGAAATGTCCACGTATTCTAATCAAGTCGGAAAAAGCCGCCTTTCGGGCGCTTACATGGCTTACATGGACTAAACCATAAGAGATACACCAAACAAATGTACTGCAGAATAGATCTCAAAATGATCTACAAAAATGTCCCTCAGAGCATGTGTTTGTCTTTTAAGGACGACCAACAGTAACGTTTTTTTTTTCTTTTTAATATTTTATAAAAAATAGGGGTCCACTTACGAAGAGTTTGTAAACAACTTGTTATTAATCCTATGTTAGGCACCTTAACAATTTGGTATATATATTTTCTGTAAACCTAAATAACGCCATATTTGTAAATAGCACCAGAGATCGAGGTCGGGACGGGTAAATAGTAAATAGATATTTCGATTTTTTCAGCTTTACTTCTTAGTTTCCTGTTGGACTTGTTTTCTTAGGATGTCTATGCAATTATTAAACATCAATATATGCACTAACAAAACTGTTACTATCCTAATTGTCACGGAAAATTCAAACAAACTCTCGAGCTGTACTTTCGCTCGAAGGCAATCAGACAAAGGATCAAGTAAAAATATACACAGTTGATTCGACAAAATATTTTGTCGACGGCGTAATTTCTTTTGAGCCAACAGAGAAGTTTGGTTTATTCAAACTTGAATTTTTCTAGGTGAACAATATTAATTATATTTTTTTCGAAATTTTATCTACTCAGCAAATTTTTTTTTTTTTTTTGGGGCAACTAAATATAATTCTTGACCCTATACAAATATTTTGTTGGCTGTTCTCTTAGTGCGGTAGTTCAGAGTCTGCTCACCAGGGATGTTACTTGTTTTATTCCGGGAGAAACCAAAAAGTTCAACACAAATTTGGACATGTTTGCGTGAATTAATAGTGCAGCTGCGTTGCAGGTCCCGTGTTATGCTATAACCGGGCAGATTGGGAAAATGCTTATGTAGCCTTTTAGGAGGGGACGGGGCGCGTGGCATAAAGTGAAATGTTTTTTAAAAGTTATTGCCATACTTGAAATCTCAATAAAGTCTTTTAAAATTTTTTCGTTTACTCTATTTCGTTAATGTTGCTTTGATAACTGGAGTTCAATACCTGACTTGCAAATTGAATTGTTTTAAGAAATTAAGGGGCACGGAGTTCCGAAAGTGTGCTGCTAGGAAAGAGAATGACGAATTTTAAGAATTAAAAAAAAGTGCTGAACTTAAAGTTATGCTTGTCGAGGGTGCAACACGCCCTGAGCCTGTTGTGAAATCTATAGCACATGATTGTATTATTTATAACGCGTCAGGCTGATGATGGGGTTAGTCAAGTTCAAAAGTATCGAAAAAAAAAAAAAAAAAAAGTATGTACAATAAATTTGAGTATAATAATAAGACGCGTTTGCTTTATTTTCTTTCAATAATAACAACCTTCTAAACAAAGCAGGAAGTATCGCTGTTTACAAAAATAACATGATCATCACTGAAGGAATTTCATCGCCACATGCCTGTTGTGTCCAAGCATACGCACAAGTTACTAAGACACTCTTGTAGTACAGCACCCTTACCACGCTAAGTGGCATGTGTCTTGCTTTTCTGCAGCACTACCAGATTTTGAGAAATTAATTTCCTTTCAGGTTGCATGCAATTTTTGTATTTCTCGATCAATTTCCCTGCACGCGTAATAAAACACACTTTTATAGATCAACATATCTAAATGTTGATACTTATCACGCGTGTATAATATGTACCAACTTGTGTAGTTACATTATTACGGAAGAATAATTTTGTACAAACTGTAATCAAGTCATTCTAGTCTTTGAATCACCAGTAAAGGTGTTCATATTTTGCGATGTTCAAAATTTTCTGAATCTTACCATATAAAGCAAAGGGTGGATCATAAAATAGTCAGTACGTAATCGCTTTACCTGTATTTCACGTACGGTGAAATTATAAATCCCAAATAACGCACTTGTTGTTGTGAGTTAAACACAGCAATATTAGTACATGCTTTACAAAGGAAGACAATCCCGCGCAACCCACACTGTTTTACTCATCCTTGCGATTGTAATGTATTGCAAGTTTTTGCAACCGTTACGTTATAACAAAGGAACCAACATAACAGCTTTATTGACATGCAAAGAGAGTCCATGCGGCGAACTCTATTTTTCGTAAAGCCTAAATGAAAATGCATTAAATAAACAACTCTACGTTTGACGAAAAAAAAATGCGGAATTAAGTGTAATGGCACTGGTAAAATTACTTAGTTATATCCGTACGCCGTACAAAATCACGATTTTCCGTACGGAAACGGAAATTATCGTACACCTGGCAACACTGCTTCCCGGCCATGTGCTGCGGTGCTTTGTTTTTAAATCTATGGATCGATTAATGGAAAATGGCTCAATGTTACGGTAATTACATAGTGTAGCTTATTCCGTTAGTATTTACGTGGTTGTGAAGAATATCTCCTCTGACATAAAGCCAGGTAAAAAGGTAATGTGGAAAAAGTATTATCACTTTTATATAGGGGCTGGAAAGATTCGCCAATACCTATATTTCAGAACGAGCTATAATCCCAACGCGTGTGCATTTAAGTCACGTTTGTCATTGGAAGACAGTTTGTAAGACACGCCCTCGAGGAATTTTCAGTTGATAACATATTTTCAAAGAATAAAAAGGCACCGAATCCCATGTTACTTTTTCTGTGGTATAATTGGTTACTCACTGAGGTAGCAGCCAATGAACAATGAGCTTTACTATGCATATGATTGTTGTATGAAACATATTGGCCGTTGAATACGCGAAATTTCTCTGTTCCTATATGCCATTATCCATACAAGTGCTTCTCGCGTATTTAAACAAATATTACAAATGCGTCTTACAGATAGGTGTTGTGAGATATTTAAATCAGCCAAAATACTAAGAGGGCCATCCATTTATATACAAAACACTGCTATTTATATTTTTAATGAATTTAATTATTGTAGAAATACAACTGTTCATAATTACTATACACTTATAGATCAGAATTTTCATGTTAAACAAGCAAACAAGAGGCTAGCCATAAAATCGTTTTAAAAAGGCTGACTTTACTTGTTCTAAGAATTTACCTGAAAAATTAAGAACAATCAATAAATATAGTAGTTTTAAAAGTAATTATTTGGGTTTCTTTTATAATGTCTTCCTACGACATATATAATTTTCTAGCATAATTATTTTAAAATAAAATAATGTTTATGTATTTTAAACGTATGCTGAAAATATAAAACGGTAATTTTATGTAGCTACAATGTTATTATTTTAAGTAAGCCTATTGCGTAACTTAAAAGACAATGTATGTTTTAATTTTATTCCATTGCAACCTGAAAATCGTAATTGTAATCGGAATTGTATGTGCTTATAGAATTTTCATGTAAGCCTTTTATGTTATTTACTGTGCTTTGTTGTAATTTAATGTATTTGTTATACTATTATTTTATATATACATATCTATAACTACTATACATATCCACTGACGAGTCCTATACCATACATATGCGCCATGAACCATTAACAATTGAATGCAAAAATGAAATTACAGTAGCCCGAACAAGTGATATGTTTTACAGTGTGTAAATATTTTTATTTGTAGTATTACTAAACATATTCAATGAATAATTTGCAATTTTTGATTTACTGAAGTCCCAAAGATATTAGAAGATCAAATAAAAAAAAAAAGTGACATCAATGTGAAGCGAAGAATAAATAACAAATAACATATGGCGATAAATGTACTTCGGTTTGCCGAGAGCAGTCTCACGCAAGGGTAAACATTTAGCACTCGAGTGCGTGAGTTCCGCGTGGTTACGTCACGCAGGGAAATGGGTTTCGACCAAAAGGGACGCGCCATTTCAAATGGCCGTCGCGTCGCCCTCGTGTGTAAATAGCTGTAGAGCTGAGTGCGTGAACAAATAATGGCTCGAGAATGCGTGCGCGACTGCTGCCCATGCGTGGCGGAGTGGTTCGAGGCTGAACGTTTCAGCAAGCAGACCATTATTACCAACGCTATCTCGTCTTTCGGATAGGGCCCTACACGCATGCGTACGTACGCGCATTTGGCAGCACATAATGTAAATGTTGCCGTTTATTCAGTTTATAACACATTCTTGCGATATCGTTTGAACGAAGTAATGATAGAATACAGAACAAGTAACTTGTGAAATTATTTTGCAGTTAAGTACACGACATAAGCGAGACTGCAATCCAAACAACAAGATAGTTAAACTGAAAGCTATCAATAATTTGTGGGGTACTTACGTGAGGGATTATATTTCATAGCGTTGGTAGCCGAGCAGCCTACCATGTAGTATGCTAAGTGTAGTCGTAATGAATAATTTCTTACTTTATTGTACATTCGTGAATTAAAATTTATCAAGTATTCGAAATTAGTTAATCACCAAGATACAGTCAAAAAATAATTTATATTTTCATTACTAAACCCTTTTTAACTTAATTTGACAATTTACTAAAACTGATGCCAATACTGTATATTGGGCAACTTCTTGTATCAATATTCGGTAGTGTTCATTTTTAATGGTTTAATGATAAGTGCGTGTATCACAGTTTCATCGACGTCATTTTTTAAGCTCATCCCTAAAAATTCCTTACAATATCTGTTCAGTTTCCTGGGTCCTCTTGATCAAGGAATTTGAAGCCCTGAATCTAGGCCGTAGTCTCGTAAAGTAATGCTGACCACACATCGTAAAAAAAATTCTGGTAAACTTCCTAAACTGCAATGGAACAACAAACGGAAATATTACTACCTAACAGTCTGAAGATATGGGAATGTTTATCATCGCTGTAATACAAATTTGTGGACTTCCCTACGCATTTGATTCCTTCCTGAGCAACTGTAGGGACAGTTTACAAATAATTTCTTGGAGAGAGGCTTCTGTGTGTTAAGTTCGCATGCGACGTCGTTATATACCTACGAACACTGAATAAACGCGTATCGCCATTGGCTAGAGTTGCCAGCCAAAATAGTTTAATTATTCATCCATATCTCATTCATAATTAATGTTGCTATATCAGGGACACGATTAAGAGAAAAATCCTGAAAGAAGCCTCTAGAAGAATCTTTGCCCGAAACTGCATAAAACACTTATTCGCATATCCAATATGATACTGACAGCAAATTCTATCAAATATTTCTACTTCGTAATTACCTTTTTTCATATTTTGTTAACTTTTGTGTATAACTTGGCGGCCCTTGACATTTCTTCAGTTTTCATTTCTACGCTTCTGAGTGATAACTGGCGTAGTGTTAGCATATTTGTAATTCATACAACTTCTTAAAGGTACTTGAATGACGAGTAAATGACAGGCATTAGTTCTTAGAAACGAAGAGGAGCGTAAGGAATTTAGAAAGTGTTGGATTAACTCTTCAAGACTTGACTTAATTTATAGTTTCAGGTGCTTCAGATAAATTTCATCTTGCATTCTGTACATTAACACGATAAAGCATTTGTTACATTATCATAACCATAAGTTGTGGACTTCTGTTCGTCTAGAGAGACTAGAAACATTTAAGGTTTGGCATGACACCTGTTGCATAAATTCTTGGTTTCCATGTCATAATTTCAGTTCCAGAGGTATTGCTGGAAATGTTTCTTCATACACTCTAAATTCGAATCAGCGGGAAACTACTGATTCGCAGTGAAATTCAACTACTTGAATCAGAGAAAATTGCTCCACACGAAATGAAAGACGTAAAAACGGAATGAAAGGCTGAATGTTCATATTACCTCGTAAAATGGCGCTTTAAAAGACGAAACACATTTTAGAAAGTTTTTGTATTGGTTTTATTAGTTTATTCGTTGTTATTTCACTTCATGTACATTGTTTAGCGGCAATTTTTAAACGTTCTTTGACGGCCATTTTTACATGATGTTTAACTGATCCATCACTCAAAAAACTGAGTAACAACTGAGTAAACAGTGAGAAAATGATCCAGTGGGAGATGTCACTGAATCAACAAGTGCAGGAAATCTGGGATGTTTTTACTGATTCATCAGTTAAATTCACTGAAGTGACGTTGAGTCAGTCATATACATTTGACTGATTGAAACGGTGACGTTCTCACTGATTCAGATTTAGAGTGTAGAAAATCTTCAATTTACTAGTTGTTTAACACTTTTGTATCTGATTTGCACTGCGTGTTATTTCCTACTTGTAAAAATGCAAGAACTTTCTGCTAAAATATGAATAAGTTCTCGACATTTCACAACTAGCAGACAACGCGTAATTAAAAATACTAACCGAAATACCACGTGACTGGTAAAATCTAAATTTTCTATAACCGTACACTATCAGTAATGACTACGAATCCAAAAACATGACGCGAAAACGAATAATTTCTGCAGAAGAGTTGAAGGCGAGCCTTAACATCTTGGAACAGTAACAATTTTATGAATCAGTGATCCACAGATATATGCTATTCACGGTAAAGTGAGCACTTTTAAGCGCTCATTTGGAATAATAGCCAATGAATTTTATTTTATCCTTAGATCTTAACTTCCGAAGGTGGTGGAATATACACACCGAGTATATTACTTACACAACCATATTTATTTTAAAAAGATGGTTAAAGGAAACGAAATGGCTGAAAGGAAAAAGTAAGTAGGGATTCAAAAGTGCTCAGTTTACCGCGAACAGGCTATAAAATGAATGGACACTGGACCACGCAGCGTAGAGAATTTGCAAGCCAAAAATAACGTTCCTGATCGTTATGTAGGCCTACACGATTGTGTACAGTGGGTCTGAGTGGATTCACCTTGAATCAACTACATGTTCGCTTTCTTCAAATCCACTCTCTACTACTGTTTTACTTGCTGTACTTAGAGACGCGTGATTATCGCGGAACTAAACGCTAAAGCTAATCGAAACGGTTTGTACTAAACACGGTGCCATTATATCCCACGGGGAGTCATTTATTTATATTCCATCGCTTTTAAAATATAATACATTCATATAATAAATTGTATTCTGAATTATAATAAATCAGGAAAATAATATGAGAAATCTGTTCCTGAAAATAAAGTATCACACGACTTAAGTACACCTTGATTGAATTATAAAACACTCTTTAGTCTGTTCGTTGTTGTTATAGGTGGACCTAATTAGCCACTATGAAATTAGCTGGCTAATAACTACCATTCATCGTCATCACTATGATTCACCGTTGGACAAGCAGCCAATGGAATGTCGAGCTCTTCACAGATACATGATGATATTACGCATATAGCTTGCTGCAAGCGATTATTTCGTTACGGCATTCCGCCGAGTGTTAATAGTGTTTGGACTGTTGCAAATCAGCGAATTTGACGGCAGTATTGTTTAAACTGCCCCGCTTGAATCAGTAAGATTCTACTGGCCGTTTTATAGGAGCTGGTATTTACTCACCGATTAAACAGTGATTTCTAGTGATTCCAGGTGTATTGCACCGGCCTGGCAGTGAAACTTCAGTAGTGTTCACTGTTTCGCCAACAGATAACAGTTCCATAACTAGAGACACAATCTATTCATTCTATTAGTTGGAATCATCGATTCGTATTTACAGTGAGAGATCAATATCCTGTAGGTTTATTTTTTCATTAAATAATGTTTAAAAAGGTTTTAGTGTTTTTGGTGAACGCAAATAAAATATAAGTACAAAAAACTTTTCCAAAAATTCGACAAAGGTGACAGAAAGGCCATGTCTTAATTCATTTAAGGTATCCTCAGCAAAACTTATATAAACTACATACTAGTAATTTCGGGTGATGCATAACCCCTTGTTTTGTTACTTCGCGGTGTTTTTTTTTTCTAGTTTAAGAGACATAACCGGGAAAGTAAGTGACCTTTCTGTGTATGTAGTTACTGCTGGTTCGCAGTATCTTATATTTGTCCCCGTCAGATCTAACATTCCAAACACGTACCATTCCTCGTATAAATTCTGCGGTTTGAATGTTTCTCTGAAAGAATGACACGTATGGGACATTTGTTGACACCTTATTTGCGTGTTGATTTCTCAATTTAAAGTTTGACTGAGAGACTCTAAAAGCAACGCAGAGTTTAGCTGAACAAGGTCTACAAATTCATGCTGCTGCATGATCGGAAAAATGATTTAAAAAGGTCTATTTAATTTCTAATATAAAAGCGATACGTAAGGATGGAAAACCTTGAAGTTGGAGCTTAAATTCAAATATTGTAGAAAAAATTAATAGATTGCTACGAATAAAAAAAAAATATGCCAACATTTTTGCATACAAAGAAATTTAAAAAAATGTCGAAACGTCTCATTCCGGCGATTTAACATTATTTTTAAAACAATTTCGTGGTACCAATTTTCTATACGAATTATCTAATTTCGGTGAGTTGGTTTTTATTATTTGTACGTCCCAAAAACACTAAGATTTTAATTTTTACAGGACGTCACGCAAAAAAAATTGAAATTAAAAATATAATTATGTGGAAAATAGTCATTGCAAATTATGTTCACGATTTTAAACAGTGTTTAGTATGAATATAAAATAACCTATTATTATTATTATTTCCTATTATTCCCCTTTAGGAGAGCGTCTGAACTTGAGCCAATCACTTCTTCATTTCCCTTTTTCTCTTATCCTTTCTTCCCAAAACCTCTTCATTAATTCACTATGTTTTTTCCTTCCTTCCCTGTGTCCACCTTCTCTCTTCATTTCTTTTTTTCTTTTTTTTTTTTGGGTTCTTGTTCAATTTGTCTTGTTTCTAATCATGTTTCTGAATTTTTTCCTGTCCTTGATTTCTTCTTCTGAGATTTTCAGTCGTTCCAGGTCTTCTTGAGTTTCTTTCAGCCAATTTGTCTTCAATTTACTTGCATTAACGATATTGAAAATAACTATACATAACTATTATATATAAAAGATATTGAAAACAACTTATATATATATATAAGATATTGAAAATAAGTTTTATATAAGTTATTTTCAATATCGTTAATGCAAGTAAATTAAAGACATATTGGATTATATATATATATATATATATATATATATATATTAATATATATATATATATATATATATATATATGGTGAGCAGCACCCTTAGCACGGCCGGAATGTTGATGAATTGCGAATTGACAAATTGGTTTGTGCATGGGTTCCGTGGCCCGTATTATTCTATTGACGGACGACCCCCAAGCCACGTCGGGGAGACGAGCATGCGTCGAATTGAACTCCCCTTCAGTATATGCCAGACCACGCGTGTCAGTATGTCAGACGAGCTGTCAGCCCGGCTGACACAAGGGACATGCGCTATCTCACCGCCTCGCTTGTCAGAAACTGTAGGTGGTCGCTATCACGTTAACACACTAGCCTCCTCCCCCCCCCCCCCAGCCGACCTGTCTTGCCCTTACTCACTCTGGTAAACTACCCCAACTCTCCATCAAAACACCGTGCCACCCTCACCCTCCCCGCTCTTCCTCCGCAATTCGAGTGCGGCGCAGATTTGCTGACAAATAATATGAGTTAGGAACAAAAAGTCGGCACATATTCACGACTGAATGACCACCTCTTTGTTGTCTTGGTCTCTGATTTCCCATTTTCAATCCTCCTATTGATAAAGGCTGTTCATGATAAAGTGATCACTTTAGAAATGAACCTTGGAAGAAAAAAAAAGAGAAAAAAGTAGCTCCCTCTGCATGCATATATTTAAATGGGTGCACTTAGTGGCATTCGTCCAGTATAGTTGGTAGCGATGGATGGAAAGTAGTTCCAAATCTTAACGTCAAATAAAAAGTGTTAGATAACCATTTGTGATAATTTAAGATTATTTCATTCACCGTCTGTTTTTTTTAATGCATTGAAGTGTCAAAATTAGCAGATTTGTGAAGTGTTTACTTTCTTTATAATTTCACGATTTCATTTGACCAACGCATGAACAAAGCGATGAATCCCATAGCAATGTTAGTTTTTCACAAGACTGAGGTATACACAACGTTTATACAAGTAGATTGTGAGCAAGGCTTTCAAAAGTGCTCTTTTTTTTTACCGTGAATAACCTATACAAATAAATCCCGTCGCGCTTACTACACTTTACAACGTTCGTTACTGACCAGCATTCTGCCAATATAATGCCGAGTTTAAAGTTTCTCAGCCATGTTCTTCCCTACGAAGAATAATATACAATTGTAATTTATAGGGCCTTGGTCACAAATATTGTCGGAAATGTCGACCAAGATTACATATGCAAGACTGGCGTGTGTACACCTGCTACGGCGCTACTATATAAACATTTACTGGCACCATATTTTGCTCTAGGTTTCAGTGGATCTCTGCAGTTAGCAATGATTTGAATTATTCAAATGCTTCAAAAATATATCCGGATTCTAGGCTTTGAAAAAAAAAAAAACACATGTGTTCGAGTAGTCCAACATCTAACGCATACGCATCATACGCATAAACTTTAACCAGCGTGAGGATCTAATAATGTGTACGCAGTTGATGTAGTCGAGTCTGGAACTCTTGTGGACAGTGTTGCAAACTTCAGTCTGTTAGCGAGGCAATATCTGGTTATGGCCATGTTTGAGATTGCGACTATTCACAAACGAACCAGGTGGAAGTGAAGAGATTTGGGCGGCTCTTTACAGCGTGGCCTTGAGAGCCGATGAGGGTGAAGCGAGGTAGGTATGGAGTAGCACCAGGAATGCACAGGAGGGGGGAAAACGGGAGATCCGCGAGGAAAAAACCCGCCGACCGACCAGTGACATCGTACGACACGATTCGCACAAGCGAAAATCCGGAAGTAGCCCCGCCGGGAATCGAAAACGATTCGCTTACGTTAGAGGTGAGTAGTCGAACCAATACACTACCGTGGCCTCACAAATTGGTAGAAGAGTAAAGGCTGTTCACGATAAAGTGAGCACTTTTGAAATCAACCTTAGAAAAATGTCACTGCCCCTGCCTGCACATAATTTAACGGGTGTACTGAGTGACATTCGCCCGGTAAAGTTGGTAACGAAGGATGGAAAGTTGTTCCAAATATTAACTTCAAATAATAAGTGCTAGGGAAACATTTGTGATCATTTAAATTATTTCTTACACTTTATTATTTTTTGTGAACATTAGCAAATATGTAAAATATTTGCTTTTCTAATAATTTCACAGTTCCACTTGAACGACGCATTAATAAAGGGATGAGGCCCATGGCAATGTTAATTATACATAAGGTGAAAGAATAAACTATGTGCATACAAGTAGATCTTAAGCAGGGTTTTCAAAAGTGCTCATTTTATTGTGAACAGACTATAACTGCATTTATGATTTATACCCGACGTATACTATACCGCATAAGTACTTTATGCTCTCTGAAATTGTTTACGGCCAAAATATTGTGGTAAGTTCGTCTTCGTGCACTGATAGGCCAACAATGTCCCGCCATTTTCCTGGCGTGTGTGGCTGGAGATGGCGAGATGTCCCACCGTTTCGTTTCTGTATTCCTAAATATTCTGGGGGTCGCGGTGGTTTAGCGTTTAGACTACTCGCTTCTCATCTAGGGAACAGGGCTCGATTCCTAGTGGGGTCACCCCCAGGAATTTTTTGCATCTGGGAATCGTACCGTACTGGTCAGCGGGTATTTTTCTCGAGGATATCCCTTTTCATCCCTCTCCCTCATTCCAGTGTTGATCATACTCACCTCGCTTCACCCACGTCGGCTCTCAAGACTTCGATGTTAAGAGCTGCCCAAATCTCTTCACTTCACACGCGCTCTAAATATTCTGTGTCGGTGTTGCGGTGCCATCTCACATGCACACAGCAATCAGGCCAAAACGGGCGGCTAATTTTCCTGGAGAAGGGATTAAAAATTTCACTGGAAATCTTACCACCCCCCCCCCCCCCAACTTGCTACCCATGCAGCCAGCCTGAATCGTGCATGTAAGTTAACATGTGGAATAGTCGCCAAGAAATTTTTACGTGTTCATTCAGTTGTCTAGACTATGTCAAAGAACGGTTATAAAAAGTAAGTAAAATTTAACGCGTTTACAATTCCGTCTCAATATGTTGAAATGATTTTGGTCCAAAATGAATTTGTATCGTGTGTTCCCCTTGGCACCTGCTCCTTTACACAAGCAGTTTCCCACAGAGGCGATGCTCATATTTGTTCCCCGTGAGAAAATATAACAGACGACGCCGTAAAGAAAGTGTGGCAGCTGTAAAAGGTAATAATATCCGTCCCTTGAAGGTAAGTGTGCCGAAGAGAAGTGAGAGGAGTAAGTAGCCCGCGCTTTTATAGGAACACGTCTCAGTAAGTGCTTTTTTATGTCGTGGTAAAAATTGCATTTAGGCCTTTCCTTGTTCTTGGCTTGTGCAAAGATAGACACATGTACACCAGGCTTCATAAATCACTGCCAGTGCTGTCTCAGGTTCTGTGGTTGACGACATTACTTCGTTTCTTCATAAATATACATATTCAGGGTTTTGTTAATCAATTTGCTTGTCTTTAATTAAAAGTTAATACCTGAAAATATAAGAAAAAATCGAATTTTTCTACACTAAAGTTGTAAATAAAGATAATAGTTTGGACAATTCTACGTCATTTTTAAGTGATGGCTCTGAAATAAGTTTAGTTGCGACTATATATGATTTTATCAAGTCCCATAACAATTTAATAAGTTACTTACACATATATAACTATATCTAACCATCATGGCATGATTAAAAAAAATTATGGTGTACCTAATGACGTGCAATTAGATGCTATTGAAGCCATTGTTTTTATATTTTTAAAAATTGCAATGTCTTAAATTTAGTAAGTTTTTGACCGCAATTTAAATTACATTGAATATAAGTTTCGTTTGCTGTAGTAGTTATTGGTTTAACACCATAAGACTTTGGGCTGAAGTTAAGTGAAATTATGTCCGCCAACTGTACATTTTCCTTGCATTCAAATAACAAACAGTCACTTAAACCAATAGGATGTCCATAAAGTAAATTGACCATAGCAACAGAAATTGTTTTAATAATATATAAGTTCTGAACAATTTTCTAAAAAGTCAGTGGGCTGTACCAGGTTCGTTAAGGGATGGATGTCTTAATTAAATAAAAGAGTTGATTATAATTTCCATAATTTATTTACAATAACTACAAACAAAATTCTCTTGCTCAACATCTCACAATAAATTGATATCACTTGCTGTTTACAATCAATGAATTCATGAATGAAATTTACAATTACCTCAAAAAATTAGTTTAGTAAAATAATTAAAAATCAGTCCTAATAGACAGTGTATCAAAACCTAGTCAATTATTTGTTATAAATTATGTATCCATACTTAACAGTTCCAATAGTTACAATAGAATACGTGTTACATGTACATTCAGCCCCACCTCAGTTTAGTCCATGTCCCGCCAGTCCGCAATGTTCTAGAGTTCTCCGAGCGCCCTCACGCACAGTAGTCTTCATTCGCCGGATACCACGCCCTCTCATCCATTCATACCACAACCACCTTGCTCACCGTCGTCGTTTCGCAGTCTCCCGGCGTCCTCCGTCTCTCATCGCACCTAACTTCGCCATCGCACTCAGCGAGATGGCATCCACAAAAGACTGCCGACAGTCCAGCTGTGGCTTGTATTTATAGGGTCGTAGGTCATCGCACAGAAATTTCTTTAAATGCCGCGTTGCGCTAAAGGTAGGAATTCCACAAAATATTCTTGCTCATCCTATACATGTGTCGGCTTCTCCAGCAGAGGAACGGAGGAGGGGCTGTGGCGCCAGTTACGTTGCCGCTGTCAATCATCTCGTTATTTCCTCCCTGGACGAGCGACGGGGCAGCGAGTTGGTATACCTGAAGGGAGGGGTGGGTAGATGTGGGTCCCCCCCCCCCAGAGCTGGGTCCGTGGGTGAGTGACGGCAGCTCGTGGTAGGTGCGAGCTAGAGCTCGTAACAGTTTATTTGAAGGGTAACTATCGGGAGTATCGGTTACATCATTAGGCCTGCACATGGTGGCAATATTGGGTATTAGGTTCTCGTATGTGTGTGAAGTGATAAGAAAGTATTATGACGTTACAAGTACATTCTGAGTGGAAAAATAAGTATATGGCTTGTTGAAAAAAGCAAGGAAAGAAATAATCCTAAAATTTTATTAAGGTTTTGGCAGTACTCATATTGTTTGTGGCCGGGATTCTTGGTTGTTATCTAATAACAAAGGAAAGGGGCAATTCAAATGAGGATACAGGTGCAAACAGTAACCAAGAAATAATATATCAACCAAGTGCTATGGCAATATGAGAGCAGATCCAACAGTTCGGGTTGGGGAAAATGGCGTGGACATATTCTGCAAATGGAGGAGGATTGAAAACTTAGACAGTTGTTTCATTTCAGATCTCATATAAGATTGAATGCTGGGCGGCCCATAGAGAGAAGGAATCATTGCTTGTTGAATACCTGATTCCTGACATGGCAAAACTGGCTGAACTAAAATGTAGATGATGTTGACTTGTAATCCCGTGAGTTCCCTTCTTCTACGCTCTTTATTAAAGAGAAGGATTTTCGACTCCCCCTTAGAATCTGTAATTTTCACTATTCTGTGCGATACGTGCCACGAACCTCACTTGGTGTTGACTTCGTGTGCACGCGTGATTATGGGTGAGAGCGTTATGTTAAGAGTCTGTGGTAAACTGACTTTCTTTGGGGGGGAGGGGGACAATATGACCAACTACTGTAACTTGGTACTACATTTTGTAGATAATGTTGTTCCCACCTTCAGACACGTTTGACTTAGACGACAGTCGGCAGCCCGAAGAAAAGAAGACTACACGGATGAAATTAGGATGCAGCAGGTGTGTAATGAATAAGGGGGGTTAAACAGAATCACCCCGAAAAGACTCCCCACGTTTACGACAGTGTCAGCCATATTCCCCACGTGAGAATACCTTTCAAGTTGGAAATGCTTGTAGGCTTTACGACCATATTTGTTTTATGAGCATAAGTATGGGTAGTGAAATTTCGCGAAAATATTTCACTTTTACTAACAATTATTATTAAATGTAGTAAACCAATATACTTATTTTAAAAATTCACAATTTTTATTTAGTGAATGGTTTATGGGACAGTATTAAGAGGTTAGAGACAGATTTGAAGTCTACAGTCGAATACTGACTCAAGAATTGAAATATTTTTAGCAATATTTTAGGTTGTAAACTTTTGAGTTGAAGTACGTAGTGTTTTGCCCCCCCCCCCCCCCCTGTTTGAGCAGCCACTGTAAAACGTCTGGGAAGCCCCGAGATTGCTGGCGTCACTGTAGAACTGTTTGACATGTTTCTCTGCCAATTTCCCTGCCCCACGATTACGTTGCACTTCAACGTACGTGCTATGGCCGGGACTTAACAACACACTTGCATGTAAAAAAAAAAACACACTCTTAACAAGAAGACACTAAAAAAATACCTTTGTCCTGTGTTTCAAACTACAGCCAAAACTACCAAAAACAAATAACACTACACAGCTGATGGAACAAGATTTGCTGATGACCAAAATTACGTAGAGCATCTTTTTTTTATATTAAGATTAGAATTATGACAAAATATGCAGCTTTAAAATAAATTAACGATCTGAATTTAAATAAATTAAATTCAAAGAGTATAGCCGACTGGCACTGTAGTAATTAATTCTACGTTATGGTGCCTTCAAAAAAAGTTTTCTCTCAGGCCTGAATTGAAATGAAATGAAAAAAAAGAAAAAGAAAATTTTGTTACCTCAGTTTTTTTATCTGTAGAACCTTGACACTGAAGAATGTGTGAGCAAATGATGGAGAAAAGTTTTAATAGCTTGTTAGAGATCACCAGAGAATAATTATAAAATGTTTGACAGCTAACAAAATGAGGTGTAAACTCGCAGGACTTCTCTCTTGGCAACATAAAATAAACATTATACCTCTGTAGAAACGTCTGGTCTTTAGTCGGAACAATTTGAACCATCTCGGAGTCCTGGGTACCAAGTCTTCTGTAAGCCAAAATACATCATTTCAGTTTGCCGAGTTTTCATTAAATATCATCTGTGGCCCTCTTCCTTTGTTCCGCTAACACTGCTGATGTAATTAGAACCATTTTGGCATCCGAGTCATTTAAGAATAGTATTTTTCCAGCTACATGGTAAACATTCATTAAAACAATTGGAATTTAAATTATCCTTTCCAATATAGGGCTTAACTCGGAGCTGCGTTCACAAATGCATGATTAAAAAATTACCTGCGGTTAGTGCTGCCAATTTCTTAAAATGATAAATGTACATAAATTGAAATAAAAATACAACCACGACAACTGCACAAAATTACATTTCAAAATAAATAAAACCTTTTAACATATTTAAAACTTGAAACAACCGATTTTCATAAACTTATAAAATTAAAATTTAGCATAATACTGCATTTAATTAATACATAATACGTAACGTTGAAAATTAAAATACGTATGCCAAAAATAACGTGACATAAAGTAATAATACCTTCATACGAAAACTGTAGTAAAAAAAATATCTTGGATAAGCCATAATAGTGAATACCACCATGAAATATTATGCAATTAGAATTTGTGACTGTTTATTTTCACATACGTAGCTGTAATGAAGTTACAATAAATTTCTAACAGGGTAGCTTGGTGTAGAAATTTGTATTTGAAACTCAACATTATGTTTTTTTTATCCTTAGGCTTGTGCAAAATACCTAACAGATTCCGGAGTGGTGGGTGAATGTGCACAGATATTCCTAAGAGTAAACACATACGAATAAAACATTCCGAAAAAAGCGGCTTAGTTATTTAGCTGCCACAAAAGAAAACCATGGGAATAATCAAAATAAAGAAAACGAAAAAATAACGGAGTTCCAAACTCTGGAGTAGTGTAGGAAAGAGAAAATGTAATGATTTTAGAAGTGAATTTCACCTCGTATAATGGGCAAGAACTACACTCTAAATTCTAATCAGTGGAAAACCACTGATTCGCAGTGAAAATGGCTCCACTTAGAATCAGTGGGATTTTTCACATCACTAATTGAATTAGCGTAATTTTTCCACTGAAAGAATTAATGTATTTTTTTCACTGATTCTAAGTGGAGCAATTTTCACTGCGAATTAGTGGTTTTCCACTGATTCGAATTTAGAGTGTATAGCCAATATTGATCATTCTGATCGTAAATACGTTTGACCGAAATTTCGTTAAGACAATCAGTGGTGAAAACACATAAGCACCCTCCCCCGAAGTTATATAGCCAGCTATCTGCTGGAACGCCGAAAATTGCCGATAATTCTCGACTCGAACAGAAATGTATGACCACGGTTAAGGTTTACTCTCTTAAGGTTGGGGATCTCAGTGCTAATAGAATGGTAAATAAAAATCTTAGCCATCAGATAGACCTGGTGTTGCAGGAATACCGGATGTCTCCGTTTTTTAATGTAAACAAACGGAACAATGCGATTTTCGTGAAATAAATACAGTAATATATATGTAACCATTTCCGATTTGTACTGTGTTAGAACCTACTTAAAAATACTTCGTTCTTTGAACTACGAGTAGAAATTTTACTGAATATGGTCACATGTGGTTAAATATTCCCTCTTGAATCTGTATTTTGTAAAACATTGGTTTTACACAGATATATTATTTAATACAACAATACAATTTAAAAATTTCTTTCGATAATACCTATCTTCGCCCTTAATCTCGTACCATTTTTTTTAATTGCATAATAGTCTTAAAAAAAAAACAGTGAATTGTATTTTTAATGTTTACGATTGTAAACACCATCGGTGAGTAGATACGTATCAAAATTGAGGAGGTGGATTCCAAAAGTGCCTAGGTCAAAAAAGCTACTTTTTCAGGAAACGATTTTTTTAGCTTGTATGTTAAGTTTGATATAGCAGTATTAACATGTTTTCAGGAAGTTATTGTTATCTTACGGTCAATAGAATACTTTTAATTGTGGTATTAGAATTTAACTATCGTCCAAAAGAGCCTAAGTTACTGACTTAGTGCTTTTTGGAAAATAACACATGGAAGCGTATTAGGCCTTGCCTTTGTTTTTTTCTCGCACACTAATAATAAGGGCCGTATTAGGCAGACATATGGTTTATGTTTATGAACAAGTTTAATATTGGCTCTGTGTTAACGTGTATCAAAACCTACAATATTAATAGTACACACAAAGAAAAACGTACGAAACTAAATAACTTAGTGACAGCTTTGAAAGCCTATTAAGTCTTTTGAAATGGCAATGATACAAAGGTTAAACAGTTCAAACAAATGGCTCTTCTTCGTCATATACAACAATATTGTTGTCTTTATCTCCTTCTACGTTGTCTGACAGAGCGTTTAGGTAAAACAACACTCTTGCATGTTCACTGAGCGTAACGAACTACAGAAGTTTCTCCACATCTTGTCGTTTCTTTTGACTAAAATGGTTTTCTTCTGGCAAAACAGGAACGTTTTTGTACGCCTTCGTGCAATAATTCAGTTGACTTAGCCACCTTGACGGTTGTTGGCAGACCATTATATGTGTTTTTAATGCCAATATTAGTTTGATGATCTTTTGAATAGATGAGAACACGTTGCTCACGCATTTTAAAGGGATTTTTTTTACTAGGGCCTTCCCTGAGGCATCCATAAAGTTGGAAATCACCCAATCAGTGCCCAACACATTGACTGTAGCACCAGTCGCAAACACCTTGTGATACTCATTAGGCTCTATTATTGTATCCTTTTTTCGTAACTCCTGTTCAAATCGCCCAAATACTCTGTCAGGGGGCATATAGCTATGACCCCTGTTTGGAAAGTAATGTTTCACATGTCTAAAGGTTCTAGATTTGTGGATGTAGTTGAGTAAAAACATCATTTTTAATATCACATATTAACAGCATAATGCTTAAGTTCATTTACAATAACTGGATGCCTCCATCTAACTTCTGACACTAGTGTTATAAAACGTCAAGTGCGTATCAGAGTTCGTAAGGGATGGAGGTTCTTAATGAAAATAAATTATTGAATTTAAATTTTTGTTTAGTTCTTTATATTGCTATAAAACTACACACAGCTATTATTGACGAGATTAAACTTCCTACCGTATGTCTACTATTAACATTTATTATTCTCAGTGAACGCAATATTTAACGCTAACGTCAATTCTGTTTAAAGCCCTTACCACTGTTTTAATAACTTGCTACAGTTACTTAACCGAAACTTATTTATCCATATTTAATCAGAGTGTCTACTGGCATCATTCCTGTTATCACACATCCAGTCCCGCTGTTCCGCCCGCCATTATAAGTCTACTCCACTGTACAGACGCACGCAGTTCCGCTGTCTGGCTGGTCAGTGACGTCTACCGCGTGTCACATCACTGTCGCCTTGAAATGCTTTGCAGAGTGTTTGAAATACTCGTTTTACTACGAAACGTGCGTCCAATGTGTTGGTCTACGAGAGAAGAACACACACTTCGCACGAGCGATGTTAAGTACTTTCAAGACGTCACGGACTTCAATGACTAACAGCGGCTTTTCCAATGAGCTGTATCTCAAAACACACGCGTCATATGCACACAAAACTACGCAACGGCCCTACATTGAATATTCCTACAGACTTTCCACCAATAAAATAATACGGTCAACGCTTAAAGACACATAGTTACACACAGAGCCAGTCGAGAACCTTGCTCTTAGCGGCGATGATGCACTTGATGTGCATGACAGTGTCGCCCTTATTGCTCACACGCTTGTCGGGTTCAGACTCTGTACTCAGAAGCCCACTGCTGCTTATATAGACCAGCTGGCCCGGCCCAGGAGGTTCTCCGTGCCCCGAGTTGCGCTGAGGTAGGTGAGAGCGATGATCAGAACATTCTCGCAGCGGTAACCCCAGGCATTGAATCCCCTTCAGGAAGGAAGCGGCACGAGTACCAATAGCCTTATCAGGAAAGAGTCAATTATCAGCCGTGGTGCGTTTGTAATTCTGCCTTGCTGTTCTCCGGTTACCTGTGATATCAGCGCGCACCCGAGGAGAAAAGTTGAAGGCCACGAAGACAAAGGTGCGCTTGTAAATATATATTTAATATTATATACATATAATATTTAATATGTATTTACAAGCACGCCTTTGTCTTCGTGGCCGTCAACTTATATATATATATATATATTTATTTATTTATTTATTTATTTATTTATATTCACAATTTTTCGCTCCTTATCTTCGCCCACCAATTAAATCTACATACCTCAAAATAAGTTTGGCGCCACCTGTAATTTGTAGCACATGAAAGATTTTCGTTGGAATACTAGGTGCATTACCAAATGACATTGGTACAAGACTTTTTTTTTTTTTTTTTAAGTTTTAGAAATACGCGAGCAGTGTTCTGGGTTAAGTGGAATACCAGGCAGTCCCGTCTTTAATTCGCTACACGCCAAAACAAGTAGAAAATAATATTTCCTAACAATAACAGTAAAAACGTGGAACGCAGCTACGGTTTCCAGAGAAAGCACGTTGCAGTAATTATAATGGTTCACACTTTCCGCTGCTATACCTCGTTACAGACTCCCCAGTCGCTTTGAAGTGTGACCACGAAGGGGTAATAAAAGGCATGGATAACACAGCATTGCCCCTACGTTTGTGTACCTTCTCGCTCTCTCCTTCTCGCTGTATCTTCCTCTCTCTCTCTCTCTCTCTCTCTCTCTCTCTCTCTCTCTCTCTCTGCGTGTCTCCTGCGTGTAGAATCTTCACAAAGAGCGTCGCGGTCAGCTCCCATCAGTCGGCGTCGCTTCCTGTGTCGCAGGTTTAGGACTGTATGACGGCAGTAATTTGTGTTTCGGAGGTTGGCAGAGAAGAGGCGGGAAGCGCAGGGCCCTTAACACGCAGCTCGTTAGCCGGCAGGGACCACCCTGCTCTCCCTCAGGACAAATAGGATCGCGGGAAGGGAAGGGCTGTCGGTCCGCCTGGAGGCCCGGAAGTAGAGAGCGCAGGGTAATTCTGGCGCACCGTCAGTAGGGCGAGCAAGGAGGTATTGGTGCAGCAATAACGTTGCAGAGTACGCTTCCACAGAGAGGAGAACAAGCGGGCGTTAATACTGCTGCCGTGGCTGTCAACGAAGGTTACGTCGTCCGCAGAACGGTTACGGAGAGTACATTCAAAGCATCGTGCACCTGTGATTAATCTGTTTACGAGACTGGTTCGTCGTTGAGGTTATTTAGAACATCTCGTTGTATGTGCGTCGTAATTAAGGTTTGTTCTCTGTCGCAGCAACAACTGCATCTATTTCATTTACGATTCTTGTTCCAATCCGCACAAATTTTATGTGAGTCGGAAACCCACAAATATTTGCACAAAGTTTAAGTTATGAATTTTAGTTTCAGTATAAATTATATAAATTTTCAATGAATAAAGCGAAGTGCAATGGCTTCCAAGAGATACCTCCAGATAAGAATAAACCGATCCAATCATTCTTTTACTTAAAGTCATCTCTTCACTACATCTGCAGTATCGTATTGTTACAAGATGCCAGAGGGGCGTATCTGAGTTCGTGAGAGATGGAGGTCTTCATAAAAATAAAACAACAAAATAAGATTTTTAATTTATTCACACTGCTATTATTTACAACATTAATCTTTCTCCACTATTAATCTTTTTATTTCTCAGTGAGCGCCATATTTAACATCTATCTCAGCTGTAATTAATTTCCTTCTTAATGTCAATTAACGCATACTCATCATTAACACACATTCAATCTATATGTTGCCACCATTTGTAATGCCTTTCACTCATGCATCCTGTCCAGTAGTCCAGCCTGCCAGTCGTACTCTTCACTTCGTTGATGCTCTCAGTTGCAGATTTTCCTCCTGCTGGTCAGTTCTCTCGCCGCTCGTTTCGCTCGTCGTCTATCGCTGAAATTCCAGCCACTTATCTATTCAACAACTCATCAGCCCTAGGCCCGAAGGCTCGTCGCTGTATTCATAATCTGGTGGCCTTCACCTGGAAAGTTCGATGCACCCCGAGTCATTCTGACAGAAACTAGGGCAGTAAGCCACTAGAAAATTCTTCAAATAAACGCAGAAATTGAGTACAGCCAAGGTCAGCAACGTATGCCGCAAAAAGGATGATCGTGTCGGCTCACTTTTTTAACAGATACTCGGTTCTTGATTTATCGCTCGTCTGCCATTCAAAACATCCCTTGTGACTCGCCACCTCTATCATGTAACTGCTCTATCCTTTACTTCCACTTTCTCACGTGGGACAAAGCAACAAGTATGTATCAGTATATTACGTCTTACAGGTGAAGGTTGAAGAAGTCATATATTTCAGCATGGTTATTTGACATATGTCGTTCAAGACTGTTTGGAGAAGTTTATTTGCTCTATTGTACACAAAGCAAGACCTTTTGGTGCCGAAGATTTTTTTAAGGTTGTATAATGATTTTATAAATAATTGTTATGGATGTTGTTTGTGCTTTACTGACACAAAATTATGGGAGAGCATTTTGTGTTTTCGCATTAGAGTTTTTTTTTTTTTTTTTTCGGAATCAGTATATGTTTTGGAAGAATTAATTCAAAGAACGTATTTTATTTGAATAAAGAGATATACGTTTGTCACATCTGCATCGCAGGAATGCAAAGTGAAAATGTTTTACCACCCGTTGTCTCTACCATCAAAAGAAAATCCGAATACGACGAGTGTAAATATTAACTTGATGAGTGTTGAGATGTTTAGTTACTCCATTGGTCTTTTCGTAACCTTTGTCACCAACACTTGTACAAACATTAACTAGCGTCTACGGAGGTGGGAGCTATCAGACCTTGGTAAGGCAGCCAGTTTTTTTCACTTGATTCTAGCCTGCATCTCAGGGGGTTATTGTTCAGTTTTAGCAGGAAGTGGCGACACAGGCCCCTTTATGATGTCTTAGTAGCGTTATATTTAATATAATGTTAATGCAAGAAAACAATGCCATTATAATAAATTCCATTTTGGTTCATAAAGGGGGGGGGGGGGGTATTTTGACCAGCAGCTATATTTTTATCCTATAATGTACTAGACCTTTAATAGCCACATTGAATTAATTTAAAACTATTTTACAGTCCCTAAAAGGAAAATAATTCACACACACGCATGAACCATTGCCTGGATAACAACAGATGGCAGAACATTGTTTAATTCGATAGAGGTAGGAGTATCCCCACTGTTCAACGTGGTGTGTTATTATGAAACGAATAAGATTCACTGTCATTGCCCACACTTTTATAACGAGAAGCTATACGGGGTGTCAGACTAATCTGGCCTACTCTTACATTTACTGTGCAAAGGTATATTCCTTGTTGATCTGGCATTATAAATCAGAACTTGGCTGTCCGAAAACATTTATATATCTTTGGTCACGAGTGTTACATATACTTATAAATGCATACTTTAAACCACAACAAAATAAGTGTATAAATTGCATGTTTTATAAAAATGTGTAAGTACAATATTATCCTGACATTTTCATAAATAGCAATAATTTCTCACCTGCATTTACACAGATTTTTCTGAGTGTCTCAGGCAACACAGGAAGTTAATTACAGCAAGATTATGTTTAAAAGTTTTCAAAATGTCTAGCTTCTTAGCCATTCCTATAATTTTAATCCTAGACGCCACGTAAATATACATCAGTTGTTTAAATTACCAGATAATCTAGCATACTAATCTTTCATAAGTTTTTTATACTTCGGCAAAAATGTAATCGCATCTGACGGGGCCTACATTTATTAGCGAGCCACCCCCCCCCCCAATTCTACCGTTTCATCTTATTTAATTAATCAGCAAATAAAATTAATGATTCAGGTCGACAAATATTTTTTTTGTAACACACATTCTGAT
Source organism: Dryococelus australis (assembly GCA_029891345.1). Classification (NCBI taxonomy): domain Eukaryota; kingdom Metazoa; phylum Arthropoda; class Insecta; order Phasmatodea; family Phasmatidae; genus Dryococelus; species Dryococelus australis. The sequence continues at coordinate 61,241,743 of CM056995.1, forward strand.
TTCTGAATAGAACTGTTTGCTTTCGTGCTATTTGCTTTTGCATTAAATGTTTCAATTTATGTGAGAAGTAATTAAGGCGTGGATTAGTGATGGGCAAAATCGAGCGAGAACAACTCGAATATTCCATTGTTCCGGTACAGTCGAATGGTGGATTTTTTCTATGTACGCCTGTTTGCGTTAATATTACAGTTATGCGTTAACGTAGAGTTTACATTTATAGTGGCATTACATCGCTGACATCCAGCTCAATTTGCAATATCATGTACTGTTTATAATACTATTTAAAAACAATTCACATAGACTTATTCCAATCCCAAAACGGCACTCTTAATTTAGGGGTATTATGATTTCTTCCTTGTAGTTTGACGCATCGTTTGTTTGTGCACGAATATATATTGCATATTTCACGAACAAGAGTGCATCAAACACTGTTATTTAACGATATAAAAAGATCCTTGGAAGTCCTGTAACATAGGAACTATCCACCATGAGCGGACTTTCCATGCTGTTTAGGAGTCAACTGCTCACTTACCAGTTGTTGTCCTTATGAATAGAAATATAGAAACATTCTGCATAAAATAAAACTGCAGAACATTATTCATGCTACAATCTGTTTTCTGTGGAACAGAAAAAAATAATGAACCAAGTGATTTTGGCGGTACAGATCTCAGACAGAATTATTTTATGACTGCAAACATGACTTCTCATATTCACAAATCTAGATGTGATTTTAATTTTTTAATAAACACTGCTATATTTTAGCTAGTATGCTCGTGGCACCAGGTTTTGACATATTTTCCATTAGATATATTTTTTTAAGTGAGTGAGTGAAGAGATTTGGGTGGCTCTTAACATCGAGGTCTGGAGAGCCGATGAGGGCGAAGCTATATGAGCATGGAGCAGAGCAAATATAATATGGTGAGAGAAACGGAAGATCTTCGAGAAAACCCTCCGACCAGTGGCATCGTCCTGCTCGATTCCCACATGCAGAAATCCGAGCGTGATCCCGCCGGGAATCGAACATGGTTCGCTTAAGTGGGGGGGGGAGGGGATTAATATAACCACTACACCACCGTGGCCACGTATTTTTCGATGGTCCAGTGATTTGATCAAGGGACAACTATAAACTAAAAACTCAGCATTCTTCAGTCCTCTCGAAGTCAGGGGTTTGATTCCATTCTTTTTGCCGTTCTTAAAAGATAGCAGTCTGCAAAATTCCGACATAAATTGTTTGCTAGATTCTCTCTCTCCCCCTGTCTCACGCACACAAAAACACACACACACACACATGCTGTATCATCCGGACAGTTGGTGATCCGCGAATTTTTTTTGGTGGTTGGGAGAGACTAAAAATACAACAATTTTTTGTACTCAAATATTTCCCGTATTTTTCATTCCTACACACGTAAATATGAAAAAAAGGATTTTGCTTCAGGTGTCAGTGACTAATGACATTTGGCAGAAGTGTCGTATATGTATTTTATTGTATATGTAAATACATATCGAGTAAGATTAAATACAAAGCTATGCTGCACGTCCCTGTGGTACGATGAGTAGCCTGTACCGAGAATTACATACCTAAAAGTGATTTTGGAATTCCCTTGCGTTTACTCTAGGCCAATTTTCCACACTGGAGTTACGTGCGCCTTTTGTCCAGGTTCCCAAACAGTTCGCAGGGGTTCAATCGTGTAGTAGGTATTTAAAAATCAGTTTCATTATTTTCGAGCGATTTTTGCTTACGAATATCATTAAAGGGAATTTTCGTGAGAATTGTTTAAAATAGGCATTTCTCTATCACTTTTAGGTTTCTAAATTTCTTGTACAGGCCATTCATGGTTACTTCCAACATTTCTTGAAGTTGTGCTAAAGTTCTACTTTCACAATATCCCTCCACCTGATGCAAGCAAAGTTTAATCAAGTAAAAACAATTACACCAAAGGGACAACGCACCTTATTCGAGCGCTATAAGTTCAGATATATTTTACACGAGAACTACTTCTTACTAGACATTACAAACACATCTATTGTCTCCCCATTTTTATTCATATTAATTATAAATTAAATATGATAATCTACAGACAAAATATGGGTAATATTTAAATTCAACAAATAAAGTAAGATATGCCTATTTTAACAGAAATATAAAACGCTTGTGAAATATAAAGTGTTGCGGAAACAACCAAGCAAGTGATACCTGGCGTGATTTTTCAGAGGTTTGATTCAGAAAGTGGGAAGACACCTCGAATAGACTATACAGGATAATGAACATACCACATGGACAAGCAGCACAACTTAGTGTCCAATTTTGCACGACCGCATTAAGGCTGAATCTAGCTCACTCTACACAAGTCTCATCGCCTCTACTGGCAAGGCGTTCACCTGGCGTTCAGTCTGCCCTTTCAACGACTCGATTAAACGTGACTTGAAGCGGTAGCCCTATGTTCCTGTGGCACGAGTATAATACTTATCCGAAGACAACTGTTAGGTTTCTGTATAGAAATTGTATAGCTTTAAATTATTCTGAAAACGCTGGTTTTCAAATTTCCGTGCCAATATAAATAGTTATTGGAGCTGAAATGCGAATTTAAACATTGCCGTTGGGTACGAAACTTTTCGAATAATATTTTCATAATTAGACACTTATAAAAATTATAGAACTTTTTAGTCACGTTTTTTCTACCAAACCTCTGCAAATCAATTTCATGCGCTACGCTCAAAGATGTTCAACTTGTATAAACTGTCTGCAACTATATTTTCCTTAGATATAGGTTGTTCACGATAAACTGAGCAATTTTGACATCCTTTCTTAAGATCAACTTGCATGCACATAGTGTATTCTCCCACCTTATGTAAAATTAACATTGCCCAGTTCCTTATCACTTGATTCGTGTGTTGGTCGAGGGTAACTGTAAAATAATCCGAAAAGTAAATATTTTATAAATTACCTTATCATTACATTTTTAGGTATCAAAAACAGGAAACAAACGAATAAGTTTTAGTATTCCCAAATACTTGCATGAATTTTATAATTCAACGCCAAGATATGAAACTACTTTCCCTCCGCGAGTTAGCAACCTCACTAACCGCATCTCACGCAGTGTACCCGGTAAACTATATGCAGGTAGAGGTAGTGAAATTTTTCAGAATTTGATTTCAAAAGTGCTCACTTTATCGTGAAGACCTTTACAGATTTTTTTAGATAGCATGGTTTTTGCAAAATGAAATGTTAAACAGAAAATTCTACTCTTCCATTAATGTACGAATAAAATAAACCAAGCAATCTGCAGAAAATTTAAGAAAAGAAACTGAAAGGTCTTGTCTTAATTAATTTTGAGGCATGTTTAGGAATTTGTTTAAATTTATTAAAATTTATTAGTATGGGGTATTTCTTTATAGTCAGCAATTTTTTGAAACTGCGAGAAAGTTCCCTTGTTCAATTTTACGGACGTCTTGTAATAGCTTCTGCCATCTTAGTTCAGTGTGAATTGTCTCATTTATGTACCCAAGTTAGTTCTCGTTATTTGTACGTTTTAAAAACAGTAAAATTGTTCTCTCGACGTGTGTAATAATGCGAAAACTTTGTGGTCGAATTTTTTTTATTTAGTGAGGAAGGAGCAACTATGGACGACGTTCTATAGTTAAGCAATATGTGATACGAATATAAAATTACTATTATTTTCGTGGCTAACATTCTTGTGAACTTAATTGTTAATTGACGTGGAGTGAAGAGAATTGGATCTTCAGAGCTGATGATGGTGAAGTGAGGTGAGTATGGAGGAACACCGGAATGCAAGAGCGGGAGGAAACGGGAGATCCCCGAGAAAAAAACCCACGAACGGCGGAATCGTCCGGCACAATTCCCACGTGCGATAACCCGGAGCGACCCGCAGCCGGGAATCGAGCTCGGGGTCATCTCGGTGTGAGGCGGGTAGTCTGACTACCACGTCACCGCGGCCTCCTGTGAATCGGCATCTATGTACTTATACTGTAGAACATGTCCTCCAGAAGTGCTGACCTTTCCTCCTGGGTGATCGTTTAGCCAGGTCACTGCCCGGAGTGCAGCGCACCTGAGCTCCATAAATCTCGTCTGTGTACGTCGGCGAGTGGGATCGATCTGTGACCCGCTCAGCCAGTTCACGCTGTCACGACAGTGGGGCATCTCCGGGCCGATAAATCAGTTTTTTTCGCCCGCCCGTCAAGGGTCGCATTCGTGCTGCTCCGAACTGAGCCGCTACATGGCGCTTTCCATCCGTCAACACACGCGTCGAGGGGAATTTTCCAGCTCGCTGAATTCCTCCCGTAGAACCACACATCTAAAATTCCTAAAATTTATAGATGTTAAACTTTTTCTTCTAGTTTAGTTTAAGCAACATTACTAGAATCCAGTTAAGTTTTAGACAAATGTAAATATTTTAAATGCAGAAAACAGCTGTATAATAGTACGGTTATACCAAGTTAAAAAATATATTTTTAGTGGGAATATTTCCAATGTAATGCTGACAAAATGTACAGGCTGGTCCACCTAACGTGGACACCCCCAAAATTCTCGCTACGGTTGCAGATTAAGAATTTCTGTTTTCCATAATTGATAGTCCCTACGTATTGGGCAAGTAACTTGCTGTATCGTGGCTATTCGTAATACTCATACGTTTATTTGAATGATACCTAGAAGTAAGTGCAAAGAGTAATAGAGTGATATAGTATTTGCAATGGAAATTACAGCAGAAACACCAAGGTAAATTATTAAATGTATGACAAAGTTCAATGGTCACTCACCGACAAATGTACACTTCTCAGGTTAAACATATATATTGGTACAGAGGGTTAATACCAGGTAAACAAAAAATTTACAAGTACTCCTATGACATCAATTCACCTTTATCATTTACAGACGATTTCAAGCTTCTCGCGTTAAACACACTCAAACGGGCAGCCGTAATTCGTTATAACTCAAATACAGTATGTGTTGTATAACTGCATAGTCAAGATCTATCTCACGAGTCTAATATCTAGCTCGAAACTACGACTGTGATTTTTCTAATGGCGATTTTCGTGAGGTTGGTACATAGAACATTAGGCACATTGTCGGCAGTTTTCTCTTGCGTTCCTCGCTCCTCTGCAGTCTGTCGTTGTTCCATCTATAGGGGGTAGGATTGTGTGACTCCTGGGTGAGGCATTTTTCGGGATTTGATAGCTCTGGAGTGTAGTAGACAGGAGGAAGGTCCCGGGCATGATAGGTGGTGTGGCAGTACCATGCTATAGTACGCCGAGCTAGGTATGCACCGCACACAACCTGCACGGGGTGGATGAAGCGTCTCATATAGCCTCTCTCCACTCAATGCGACCCAAGGCTTCCTGGGCCATTCCTGTCAGTCGCTTAACAGATTGGGCAACGCCACCCGTTCCCTATGGGTTGCCAGAGTCCTCGTGGCTGGCGAGGTGTATCTGCCATTATGGTTGGACCGATAAATGGTACCTAGGCTCGGCCACTTGGCGGGGTGTTGGACCACTTAGCACTCAGGTCGTTGGGGTCCAAAGTCTGTACTTCGAAGAAGAAGTACAAAGGCATGAAATGGAGTGGGGCCGACGCACCCCCTCCCCCCCTTTTTCTGTACTGGGAATTGGTCACGTAACACCTCGGTGGTCGAGGGAGCAATGGCTTGGTTGCAGTGATGAATCTATGGAGAATATATGACTATATATGATGTAAACTCTCCAATTAGAGCCAGGGCTACTATACCCGGTGAGACGCGACACCGGGGAGGGGTCTAGACTGCTTCCTTGTGCCCGGCTGCCGGGGTAGTGGCCATTCTGGGTCAGAGTAATTCCCCGCCACTAAGGATGTGGCTCCCAGGGAGTGGAGTGTGACCGGCCCTCCATCGGGTGTAAGGCTATGCCCGGTGAGGTCTTCTCAACCACTTGTGGAAGATAATTCCTCTTGCCACTCCATTCGGGGGATAATGTCGGCCATGAATAACCCACAAGTGCCATGGAAATTAAGTGGTAGCACGGAACGATCGGTTGGCCTCACCATGAGGTTCTCTCTGGTGTCCGATCATAGGGTTGGACTCGTGCTTGTAGTGGTTAACTCCGTATGCTGGAGGAGATCTGGAGAGATTCCCACTCTCGATGAAAGACCGAGCGGTGAGCGGTAATCTGCTCCAGTTGTGCCCTGGAAAGGCACTAGGTGTATGGATAGAACCCCGGCCAGACCACACGCTTGGTGTCTGAGGACGGGGATCTCAGAACTTCTGTGATAGAGGGGGCGAGGATGTGCGGATGTGCCAGGTCTGGGCTTCGGGTCTGGCCACTGGTCGCATTAATCTTGGCCTTCTTGTGTTGACAGGACGTGATTTCTCTCCCCAGCCTATTGGGAGGCTGAAGTGCTGTAAGGCCGTAAGTCTAAGAGCGCTGCGTTAAAATTCAAAATACAAGAACTTCAGCATCTTCAGGAAATGTGTATTGTAAGAAAATCACTACTTAGTCCACTTTATTGTATTAGTAATGTTAATGCATTCAGTAATGTTAATGCATTTGAGTTCATTTATAACCCTGACTAACTGCGATATCTCCAATCTAACCATATCTAATCTAATATTATCTAATCTAACTTATTTCCTTAAATATTTCAGGTGATAGATTTATTTTCAATACGACAGGCAGAATTTGGTGGAGAAACGTAATGAATTTTATTGATGGGAAGAAGTGAATACCAACCAGCCAAAAGTTCCGTTCAATTGACTCGCAGATCACCCGGAAACTTATTGATTCTGTTTAAAAAGGTAAAGCTGCCCCCTACCTGACTTTTGGACTGCGTTGCAGCATGTTTGTGATACGGCTTTATTGAAGAAACTTCTGTATATTAAACGTGCTCTCAACACCTACGTAAAAATTACCATTCCCAAACGAGGACGGAATGATTCTTACAGGACATCACGCATACCATAATATTATTGTGGAGGCCCTACAACATCGTTAGAATATATTTTAAAAAGACTTTTTATCTTGAAACACAACACCCGGACATGAGCGAAGCTACAATAGGAGCCTATTGAACTTTGTATCAGGCGTAAGGGTCACCGCCTTGAGTCCCACCATAGGCAGAGCCCCAAATATATTGGCGGATTGAGTTGGCAGCAAGCTAGGCTGGACAGCACTATATACACTCTAGTCATTATCGTTTGCTTATTGGTAGGTGTGATTAAGTGAGGCCTCTGTACATGACTGTTAAACACTCACTCACACTACTGCTTATGACTGGCTTGCGGTTAAACGGGACGTGTCTAAAGAAGTGTCGTCCAATCCAGAACTAAAGAACCTAATTTTTGGTATGATTCTGATTACGAGTAACGATTGAATGTTGATAAGCATTTAATGAATACATAAATAATTTTACTAATTGCAACGTGTGTAGTTTTTTATCATATATATGGGGAAAAAGCACGAATGTCCTACTTACGTATAAGTTATCATTTGAGGCAGCCAGTTCCAAAACGTTTCTTGTCCATTTTTTTAAATGCATTTTTGGTCCATTGGATTCCTGACGTTCTTTTGTCTATAAATCTGCATCACTTCAATACCAAAACGTGGTTTATTCCTGTTATAATTATGAATGTCCGTTGCCTGCCGTTCCAAAGTGTCTCTTGTCCTGAAGCTTTATAAAAAAAAAGTGGTTGAAGAATTAATCCCTTAGTTCAGAAACAAAACTATCTCTTTGCTAATATGGCTTCTGTGTTTCTATAGCCCTGCCCTTTCATAATATCTCTTTGTCCAATGTTTACTATTCCAAACCGTCTCTTGTCCTAAACATACGTATCCAAAACGTATCTTCTCGTATGTACTGTTACAAATCGTCCCTTGTTTAATGTGTCTCTGCCTTTTAAGCAAGCTATTACGATCTAGATAGATAAACATCAGTAAATCTAAATTATCAAATAACTAATACTGATACGTGAAAAGATTTCAAAGACTTTAGCTTGTAAAATATTGCATCATGTTTTTTTTTTTTAGTATCCACAAGATGTAACAACGAAAATATATTCGTGTTGCTTCATAAATACTTTATGAGAAGCGAAAGTAAATGGGGACGAGGAAATTTTGGTGATTTACAACAGTGAAATAGAGTTGGTAAGTGAAGCATAGTCAATTATTAATTATTCAATATTGAATGTGTGACCTGCTTTTCAATTTCTGAAAATACACTTTTTCGAAATATATTAGTTTTTTTAAGTATAAAAAGAGGTATGGATTGTTAACTTAGCTACATGTGTAATTTATTTGGGATACATTTTAGGAAATCAATTATATTTGGTAACGTATTCCACGAACTTATTCATACTTGGTATTATTATAATGTTTACCAACTTGCTACGCATTCTGCGAGAAGGCTGGAAAGAATATTAAAAGTAATAAAAATTCTTCCTTTCCAAACCAACGCGTTCAAAATTCACACTCCGTCACTTGTCTTAATAAAGTAACTGCCGCTTCTGGAATTGCTTTCCCATGAATCACGAGACGCGAATCGCAGCTTCGCCACAAAAGCAGCCGTGCATAAATCTTCCGCCAGCATTTATCAACGTTTTCTCGGCCACGAATATGGTCGTCAATCAATGAAGAGGGGAGCGAAAGAAACGCGAGTGTCCATAAATCACCGTGCATTGCTCAGGGGACAGGCGAAAATGCGGTCGTATTAAAAAATATGTATATGCACGGAAGCGAGAAGTGACAAGATGCGGGAAGGTCCGGTGGCCATCACTGCATTTTTTTTTCAGCTCTTATTTATTTATCTTGTTTGCAGAAAATTTAGAAACTAAATTAAGTTTTTATGCATTAAATAAGTGTTTAATGTGTTAAAGAAAAGTTAGACCGATGTCGGTGTCTAATAATGGCTAACTTTATCAATAAGTTAAACTTAAAATAGGAAAACTTTCACCTGCTGGAGACACAAACATAACAAAAAGAAACGCTCTTTATCAATTCTAGAACTACCCAAAAAATTTTATACATATATACGCGTCGAAAATTTTAATGACTTTTTTGAAACCACTTCATCGATGAAAGTTGGCTATCGAACAATGAAGTACTACTAGAGAACAAGAACACTCGCAGTTCTAAAAATAATTGTTGTTAAAAACATAATAAAAAAAATTAGCACTCACAAAGACGTAGTGGGAACAATTGTTCGCGGTTTTTGAAAATCGTTCATATTTGTGTACATAAAGCTTCTTTTCAGAGACATATTCCGTCTTCATGTCCATCCCAATGTATACTGTGTATTTGAAAGGATTTGAGGTGTATCTTCTTGAATAACTTGTCCTTTGGTGGTAGTTGTGCAATGTTAATAACGTTAATTTTACAAAATGATTTTTTTATTTTAAAGGTACAAGTACCATGAAAATTTCTTCATTAGCTTCTTCGCGAAGCACCAATTTACAGTTATCTATCGCTTGTAATTTATTATCATAATTTTAATTATGCTTAGTTGTACTGAGAAAAAGGTTTTGTTGACTAAAACAAAGTTTATTTGACGACACCAAATTAACTTTTTGTATAGGGGCAATTCAATATTTTGTTGTTGAAACCAAATTATTTTGTCTTTATTGTTAGGTTTCCCCAAAAACAAACATTTGGTTGAAGCATCTAAGAATTTGTTTGGATCTATGTAAATGGGAAAGTTTCGGTTCGTTTCTCAGTGGCATGTGGTGAACTGTTGCAAGGTAAGCTGGTATTAACTCCGTGCTGTACACTGTGTCGCTTGCTAGTTTACACTTGCACCACTACAACGTAGCACGGTAGCTGGGACCCTTGCTGCTCGCTTGTGAGTGGTCGGGATGCACTCAGTTAGTCTCCCCAGGCTGCACGCAGGTGGTTACTGGCTCCTGCTGCGTGCACTGAGAATGTACAGCAGTGAGCAAGCACCAGCTTACCTCGCAACACTTCACCACACGCCACTGAAATGAACCGAAACTGTTTACAGCTTTACTTTTTAGTTTCGTGTTGAGCTTGTTTTATTAGGACGTCTGTACATTTATTAAGCATCAATATATGGACTAACAAACACTTACTATCATAATCGTCACAAAAAATTGCTAACAAACACTGGAACTGTATTTTCGGACGACGGCAATCAAACAAATGGCCAAACAAATTAATGCAGTTGTTTCAAAAAATAAATTTTGTTGACAGCCTAATTTCGTTTGTCCCAATACAAAAGTTTTGTTTATGGGAACGTGTATTTGGTCAGATGAAGAAAATAAATTTTGTAGTTTCGTCTATACAACAAAATATTTTGTTGGGGCAACTAAATATTTTTTGACCCTATACGAACGAATGTTTCATTGGCTGTCTAACTGTTAAGGATATTTAACAATATCCTTTAAGGGGACAATGTATCTGCGCGTCCAAGGTCAAGAAGCGAGGGAGCGATACGGGCGACACTAGCACGCAGGCCTAGTGCCTTATCGCTCCTACACGCAAGGCGTGCAGTGTTATCGTCGTAACGCTGCACTGTGCAAATTTGATCTGTAACAGAGGGGTTTTATTACACGCAATGAAAGACCACAGATTGAACTACACCCGTATCGTTGTATTTTTCTCGTGCCGCTTAAGGAAACGGCATAGGCAAGCTTTAAAAATGCTGTATTTGACCACTTTCACGATTTTTTCTCCATTAATACTGTTAATGTGACAAAAGTGAAACTCTAGGGACATAAACGATAGTTTTTTTAATCCCTCCTGACAAAAATTTGTATTTTCATAACTTTTATTTATCAAGATACGCGTTTACGCGCAAACAACGATTTCACAGAGAATTTTTCCGTACAGATTTCCAGTAATATAGATATTTGCATCGATGAAACTCCTTGTAGTAATTCAGTTCATTGTATTAGATATTGTGATAACTTGCTAAATCTCAGTGTGCAAGCCGTATCCCGAGTAGCCTCCTAGCATGTCGAAGAGAAGTATAAAAAAGCAGTAATTGTAAAGAGATATGTATACACCCACAAGTTGTTTCGATACTTTCGAGACCGAGTTAGCGCTGGACAGTACAGGACTCAGCGACTCGCTTAACTCGCAGTGACGTGTTGTTGAACTCGCTGAGTGGTGGAGGCGTCTGGCGCGTGTTTGTGTCGGGCAGTGATGTTGGCAGAGAGAAACCACGTGCAGCGTGACGGCAGGAGAAGGACAGCTGGTGAAAGAGGAACTGAAGAAGAGTGCGCAGAGCTCCACGACCAGGCCGTTTCACAGCATAGGATATTCACGGTAAAATGAGCACTTTTGAAAGCCCTGCTTAAGAACTACTTGTATGCACGTTGTGTGTTCTTCCGTCTTGTGTAAGATTAACATTTGTCAACGGCCGCATCACTTTATTCATACGTCGGTCAAACGAAATCATGAAATTATTAGAAAAGTAAATATCGTACAAATATTCTCAGTTTTACACTTCGATGCATAAAAAACAGAAAGCGAAATAAATAATTAAAATTATCAGAAATTGTTACCTTACACTTGTTATCCGACGTCAAGATTCGGAACTACTTCCAATCCATCGTGACCAACTTTACTGGGCGCATGTCACTCAAGGCGCCCGTTAAACTATATGCAAGTAGGGGCAGTGTCTTTTTTTGTGAGGTTGATTTCAAAAGTGCTCACTTTATCGTGAACAGCCTTTAGTGGCATGTGACTCGCACAAACTATAAAGCTCGAATTGGGGGCAATATACTATTATTGTCGTTACCACGAGAAAAACCAGATCTTCGCATAGCTTATCGAGCTTACCAGACGACATGCCAAATTATTGCGATGTTTACGACCCCGCGTCAGTTTCTCTGGTTAAGTAACGGAATACAACGCGAAAGTGTGCATGTTTAACCAATTCATACACTAAAGATGAGGTAGGCCGATCTCGCTGGTTGCGCACAAGCAATCTTCGGGTTCCAACATTGAACTGCTTTTCTGCCAACACGTCTTGCGGAAACGGTATGAAATTGGATTTTAGGTTAGAAAACTGATTTGTAAACAATTTATTTGATATGTGTGTATACTTCCCCCAACTAATCTGTAATTCAATTTGATTGATTTCAAATTGGTAAAAGTGTTTTATTCACTTAATAGTGTTTGTCATTTAAGAGTTAAAATAAAAAAAACACTTTCATCATTGTTGACATTGTAACTTTGACATTTGTGTTCTTTTGGGGTAGGACAGAGTAGGTACATGCGCAGAAGATGGATACCCAGTCAATATCATCATTAGGCAATGGTTCAATCACATCTTTAACCCATTTAGTCATCGTACCAATTACAGTAGACATGCTGCTAATGAATGATATTTATGACAGGTACTCTACACAGAGAGAAAAGCCAGCATAATAAGTAGAACCAACATGGGGTTTCTTGATGATTCTCGTCCTTATCGTCACCCACTCCCAGGTTGAATAAATGGACACCCATTGTCAATAAGGTCGACACAGCAAAATTTCCTATACTGGTCGAGACCTCTCCGCGTTAATCACTTATATCCGATGTCGATAAGGGCGAGAATGATCCAGAAACTCCACGTTGGTTCTACTATAATATTTTCTTTTTTTATAGGGTATGGCTGTCCAACTGACCACCTGTGAGCCTCATGCGGCCCGCAGGCAGTTTCGTACGGCCCGCGATGGCTTTACAAACTTAATAAACATATCAATTTTGCTTAATGTATTACCTATTTCATTTGGTACTTAAATATTTACCCACTTTGATTTATCAGTAATTAAACAACTAAACATTGTTTTTAATAATAATATTCAATAAAAATATGTTCTTGGGCCAAAACTATATTTAGTTGCCCCAACAAAATTTTTGTTCAGTAGACAAAACTTGAAAACAACAAATGAATGTGTTGTTCCTTTAACAAAATACGCGGTTGAATTAACAATGCCTCTGCGTTAGGCCGAAATAAATTGGACTACCAACAGTCTGTTTGGTTGACTAACCTGTATATATTTGTTTGATTAGTCATTTGATTGCCTTCATTCGAAAATATAGCTGGAGAGTTTGTTTGTATTTTTTGTGACAATTAGAACAGTACCAGTGTTGGTTAGCGCATTTATTGATGGTAAATATCGTTATAAATATCGTAATGAAACAATTTCAACGGGAACCTAAAAAGGAAATCTGTAAAACTTGACACATTTATTTGCGCTCGTTGTCCAGTACTTAAAATGTATGTATATAAAAACATCACAATTTCATCAGTCACTCTAGCCGTGATTGCAAGGACGTAACACTCTCTCGCAGTTGATGTAGCTTTGAATCCCGATCTCGCCCATTTTTTTTAATTATTAAACGGAAGTGTTTTATGTACGTAGAGCCAAACAAATCTTTAGTTGCACCAACCAAATATTTTATTGCTGCAAACAAATAAGAACAAAATAATTTGGTTTCGACAGCTAAATATTTAACTGCCCCCATACAAACAATGCATATGGTTTCACCAAACAAACTTTGTTTCATTCAGCAAAAACTTTTTTTTTTTTCATTGTACTCAGCTAGATTAGCGCCTGTTCTTCCTTATGGCTAATCTGATTTGGGGGAAATTTCTGCAGCTCTTCGACTGGAATGGTTAATGTCAATATCGTCGAGCACGCAGCGCATTGTTCCTGGTTGCAAGACAAGTGCTGTACAAAAGTACAGAGCTCACCAAAATATTACTTGATTGCAACACTTCAACTCAAAAATTAATGTGTGAAGGAACGGGTTAAGCATGGTGCGATATCATTCTCCATGAATCCAAAAAACAGTTTTACATTCTACGCTGAAAATAAAAACTCAGTACACAACAAGAGGACGAATGACTACCATACCAAGTAGCAGGTCTGGCTAGAAATCCAAGAAAATAATTTACGGCTTAGACACAATATGAGAAGGGGGAAATAAACCCAGTTTCGAAAGAAATAAAAGGGAAAAGATTAGGCGGCACAAAAATGCTGTCACTTACTCGCCAGCCATTCGCTTAGGCAATGAAGATTCTTTTGCAGCACGCAGTTATAGTCTACTCGCGGTTACTTCACAGTTGTCTGAAGCCCTGCTGAATTTCTACTTCAGGATATTCCTCCACCTCATGCAAACAAAGCTTATCTAGGTCTAGAAAATTACACCAAAGTGACAGCGCACCGCTCAGTTTAATACCATTTTGCATGAGAACTATTTATTACTAGGTATTACTAACACGCCTATTTTCTCCCTAGTTTATTCATACTAATTATAAATGTAATATATGTAATTTACTGATAAAACATAAGTATAGTGCGTTTCAGTTAACACAAGTTTCAAACGCTTATGTCGCACAACATATTGAGGAAACGACCAAACATGTCGTACATGGTGTTGTTTTTCAAAGGTTTGATTCAAAGATCGTGAAGAATCCGCGAATAGCACCAACTTCGTAGCGCGCCATCTGCCGTGTTAAATCATCCCACTCTTCCAGAAGTTCTCTTTACGAACACATTCAGCGCAAATCTTCCATACATCTTACCTGTTAGTCCCTAGGTCCTGCCAGCTTGTCAGGATCAAGGCGATACGTCAACGCCCTCTCCTACTGTACACAAACTTTCCGACTTCCTGTTTTCCACCCATCCTTCACTACCTCTCAATAAACTTCTGGCGCCACTACCGCCACAATTTCATAACATCTTTCCTCATAATCAATCTTCTGTACTCTTTGGATGACATCGTAGGTTTGTGAACACACTCTTCACTTGCTTCTGATAAGAATCTCAGATTACCCTTCACATTCCAGAGGAAGTCTCGCCAATATACTTTGCTTCTTTCGCTGTAGCTTTTAGTGTTATATCAAGCTACATCAATGTTGCTTGCTCCTCAAACTCAGTGGCTATTTCCGCCAGGGTTGTCCCGGAGAACCACGTAGGGTAAAACGAGGTGGATATGGAGCAGCACCGGAATCCAAAGGCGGGGAAAACGGGAGAGCTTCGAGAAAACCCGCCGACCAGCTGCATTGTCCGCAACGATTCCCACGTGCGATAATTAGAATCAAACCCGATTCGCCATGGTGCACTATAAGCTCGAATCAGTGAAATAACATTCACTGAAAGACAATTGATAAGTTACAGTCTACTGGCGAATCAAGGAAATTAACTGGGAACAAATAACTCATGGGAGTGGAATTCTGAAATTCAGTGGGATTTACAATTAATTCAGTAACATTCAGCCATAATTGTAATTAGTTGTCTGGCATGATTATCTGTTGCTCAATCTTCACAACTTTCACTGATTTGGCTCAATTCTCACTGTTTCGGATTTATAGAGTGGGAGGCGAGCGGACTAGCCACTACGACCCCTTTGTATAGAACGTGGTGGAAGTTGCAAATTGTCGCTGTTTTCTTCCCAAATACTCCCATTTCTTCCACCATGCCAGTCTATCGCCTATCCACCTTCACCTCACTTCAGCTCCATCGGAACCCAGCACTTACTCGCGATGAAACGACCTCTTTCATACAATCCTTCATCCAAGTCAACATATCCACTGCTTCTTCCTTCTTAGTCATCAGTGACTGTGACTGACTGGTAAGTCGTCAAACTATAGTGGCTAGGAGCAAAACCTCCCTGCATGACTTGAATATAAGTATTTCTGAGAACCGAGTGTGTGCCGTTCGGAACACACTGTAAACAGGATGTCTCGTCATTTCCAGCCTTTCTGTCAGAACCATCCGAAGTAAAACTTAAAAACCTTGTAATGATTTGATCTACTTCAATTTTCTTTAACCCATGCATTGGATTTGGTATCTTTTTTATTAATCACCCAGTAGCATCTCCCACGCAGTAGCTACAGTCATTAGTAGTGCTGATTTCTGATAGAAAATAGAAAATGCTGATTCAAACGCGTGTAAGAAAATGGAGTGGCATTTAGCTATTGTTTACTATCTGTGTTTGGAGCACAGGATCTCGGCCTGCTAATATGGGGGAATTCAACAGAGTTTAACTATTTGGTGTAGATGTTGTCACCCTTTTGTTTCGAACCACTTCCTAGTTCATTTCATGACACGGCCGGGTTTTATTACAGTATCCATGGCATTTTGTGTCAGCTCTCATTGAGTGTTTGTTTTATTTACACCTGTTTGTTACTTCACTGTAAGTGACGCTTCACAAGTGGGATAATTGAAAGCAAGGAAAAATCGTATACCGTAATTCTATTTCAGACACTTCAATCATGATTTAAAGACTTTATATTCAGGGTAACGTTATGGGGAGGTTAACCCATCGTGCACTTTATCGTCCTTTAGTTGCTAGTTAGCATTCTCCAGTAGAAGAAAGAGCCACATAATTGACGTGGTCTTCGTTAAGTCCACGGACTTGGGGCAAAGAAGTCGACCCGTTTTTGTATCTCGCCCTTATCTGCGGCACGGATCACATTATGAACACCAGGCCAGCAGCCACACTGTAAAAAATTTGTGTAATTTTACACGAATGTGCGTGGCAGCACAATCTCCACACATGTTCGTGTATTTTTACATGTACATGTGTACGTGTACTTTTACTGTGTGACCCATGTATATTTAGAAATACAATACCATAACAATTGTACTATACTTGTAATTATTTTCACTAAGCATTATGTTCAATCACAAGTACTACATATGAATGTGTAATTTTACTTTTTTTTTGTTACCAATATCACGCCACATAATTTAAATTTACACAAACTTTGTTAGTGTAATTTTATCATACCTGTTAGTTTCTTTTACTTATCATCACATTAAATAACATGTACTCTGTACATGATATTTTATTGTACTTCCTGCTATTTTATACCACACATTGTAAATTAACACAATCATTTTTATGGTAATTTTACTACATCAGTCTGTTACTATTTAATGTTCATCATGTTAGATAACATGCACTTCGCGCATGTAATTTGACTATGTAACATAGATTTCCTTCCACATACTGTAAATTTACACAAACATTGCAAATGTAATTTCACCACCGTGTATGTGTATTTTCTCACTAACAAAAACCTAAAATCGCAGATTCATTGTAATTGTAATTACAAAATATGTTTTCATTTTCACAGTTTTGCCGAGCAATTTTACCATCAGCATATGCGTCATGTGGAAAACGATTAACTTCGGATATGGAATAGCTAGTCATACACAAAGGCCAGCATATTCCATCAGTGGAAGTTAAGATATAATTTTGTACACACAAAAGGAGTTATAAGTAGTTCTACTCCCTTCAGCTAGATCGCATGTTTTAAGCAAATACTTGTAGTTACATTTAAATTCACAGGAACGTTAGTGTAAAATTACAAACGCTGTACTCGTTTTAGGAAATTACACATAAAATTGTAAAGTTACCGTAAATTTGTATCTGTATATGTATTGTAATTATATATAAATATATTAAATAAATTGTAATTTTACACCCTTGTTAATGTCAATACACAAGTACATTTGTTTGTTTTTTTTTTACAGTAAGACTGTACTACATTTTGAGTAAAATAGGAAAATGTGTATTTTTACACTGATATACGAGTTGATACAACATTGGCATTGTTGTAAAAACACACAGACTTTGTGTTTTTGTGCCATGAATTAGTGTACTTTTAAACATACTTTCGCATTTGTAATTTTAACCCCATTTTTAATGTCAATATACCAGGACATTTGTGTTTTTTACAGTAAAAATTGTACTACCTTTTGAATTAAATAGGACAATAAGTACTTTTTTTAAACAAATTACACACAGAGAATGTAAAATTATCAAGAGGTTGTACATGTATTTTTACACTTTTTTTTTTACAGTGCACTTGGTCTGGAGACCATTTTAGTGAGGAGGCTCCGTTAGTTTCCAGACATTCTGTTCTAAATCGCGATATGAAAATTCCAGGCATTCCCTGTGTTCTGTTTAAAATTTTACATTCCTGCTTGGTTAGAATTTATCCATAAGTTGGGGGTGGGGGGGGGGGGGGTTAACCGATGGCCCAAAGCATATCAATTCAATGATTAAAATAAGGGCAATATGATTTTTATCATTAAGTTATTATTCGACTACGCTCCTGGGTCTACACGCATTACAAGCGTCTTATAAGACACTTCGGAAGAGACCAGCGGATTTAAGATATGTAATAAAAGCCACGTATTATGGTTCATTTCTACACCCGTCTTTTCCCACCTTGCACGTTTCTGAAGGCTGACTATGTAGGCGGACATCGGCGGCCTGCACGTCGACGTCTGTGGACCCACATCTGGAACATCTTCAGTGATCGGCGTCGGGGCGAGGACAGATGTCCCTCGAGTTCTCACACTGGACTATATTTGGACCACTGTTCCCGCTTTCTTAGTCCGGAGAAGGGGATCTCTGTTGCGACCACTGACGTCGGGTTTGGGCAGTATAGCGTTCCCGAGTGCTGACACCCGCTACCTACTGGCCTGGTCAAACTTCTATGTGTGATGGCCTGCGTCAGACACGTTTTCTAACTAAGCTGTGCCAGTGCCATCACAACAGTTCGCATGCCATCGCGTATTAGTTACGTGTAAAAGGCCTTTTTTTTTTAAGCGTGTCCCTTCCTAGCATACTTACTATATCCCATTCACGGTAGCTTCACAGTTGTCTGAAGCCCTGCTAAAGTTCTACTTACAGGCTGTTCCTCCAACTCATGCAAACAAAACTTAATCCAGTGCACAAAATTACACCAGAGGGACAACGCGCCGCAGTCTTGTGCACTCAGTGCATTAATGTTTTGCATAAGGATTATTCTTACTAGTCATTACCAACATAACAATTTTCCCACTGTTTTTATTCTTATTAATTATAAATTAAATATTTCAATGTATGGATAAACTATTAATAAAATTTCAGTTTTACATAAATCAAGTTACTTTTACATTAACACAACTATAAAACAGCTATCATACATCGCATATTTGGGAAACACGCAAATACGTTATACACAGTGTGATTTTTCGAAGGTTTGGTTCACACAGTGTAAAGCAACCGCGAATAGACTATTCCATAAAACCGGAGGCACTTGCAAAGCAAATAAATTGAAAAGTCTTTCTCGCTAGTCGATTTAAGAACACCCTTCGACGTTGAGTAATCTCGTGGAATTCGCGTTTTGCTAACGCCTCGTGGTATTTGCTCGTCGTACCTGAATGCCCGGTCGTTCGCTGTCTTTCTCAATAGTTATCCGCAACTCTTCTTGGTCGCGCTGACTTCCATTCCTCAGGGATCGTGCAACTTGCAAATGTTATCTTCCAGTGCATTCCGAAGATTGTCAACCCTCTACCTTTCCCCGGATACTGTCCTTTTACCATCCTCATTCCTCCGAATTGCTTCTTCTTTCAAGAACCCTCTACTGCTGATGGTAAGAGCTGGGTCCTTTTCCTTATCGGCGGTAACCTTTCTTCCATTTCACCCGTTCACTCTGCTACATTGCATTCTTCCTTTTTGCACTTCTGTGATACTTAACAAATGTTCGATGATCATCGTTAACACGTATCTTTTTTATTATTAATTTTAAATATATCTTCCATTACCGACATCTTGATTTATTTTTTTTCCCTTTTGCGATAGCGTGCATAACTCTAAGATAATTTCCCCTCCTTTTTTTTTTCTTTTTCAATATCTGCCATTATATCTGCTCGTGTTGAAAATAATGAAATCTCGCTCGATTTATCTCCTCTTTCGATATTATATCAATCATTAACTAAGAGGAAACATTTTCAAAGCGAGTAGAAAACTTAATTTTTTGATCTATCCAAAGTCAGCATTTATTTTTATATAGTGATTCCAGCCATTAAACAGTCGTAGTCTGGGGCTACGTATGAATATAAATATTCCTTAAAAATTTGCTTTGTTTCTCTTGTAAAATTTTTATGGGATACTTGGAGATAAATAACATACAGTATATAGTTTTGTTTGATTTGTAATTCACGTTATTTAAACTTTATAAAGGAGGGTCAGTCCTTAAAACAAGTATAAATTAAAAATGTTTCTGATTAACACAGCCGGAAAAATACGAGAGATCTCAAGACCATTGGTGTTTCAACTATGCCAAAAATTGCCACTTCTTAGCTTGATAATGTAAATACGTTCCCAGTGCTTAGTTCCAAAGATAACTAAAATAAGTTGGAGACACTTACAAAAAATATCTGATGATAGTCCACATTTAAACACGACCGACACGACGTCAGAGCTCGACGGATTACCCCATTATATTTTATTCAGTGTTCACAATACCCCGACGGAATCTGCTCGACAAGTGTGTTAATTGGCTTTTGGAAAATCCTAAAATGGCAAGTTATCCTTACGATATCAATTATTTACTCTTTAAAACTGACAATAAAGCTAATGATTATTTTCCTTTTGACAATATTTGAATTGATACAAGAGAAATGAAGTATTTAAAAACAAACCTCATATTTATTTATTTATGCAGTAAGTTAGTTTATTATTTACTACAGTAGGGAAATACGCACGGAATGTTGTTTTATAACGCTGTATTTACATTTTTTTGTGCGCTTCGCCGAGCCCGACACGACGGAAAGTAGAAATAGAACCTTTTTCAGGCTGTCGGGGCTGCAGTTTTGTCGGGCTAACGTCACAGTGATCTTGCTTTTCATTGTCGGTACACAAATTTCGTCGTATCGTGGTTGTCGTGTCGGGTTCGTCGGGGTATTGTGACTCCAGCTTTAAACTGTCTTGAGGAAATCTTCTTGTATTAATGCACAGCAAATTAAAACATAACTCCGTATTTTTTATCAACAACTCCCAGTGTCTATGACAACGTGAATTAAGATACAGAGTATTTTTTTTTAATTTCAAATATTAAGTGATGAAATATAATATAAATTCCAACGAGGCTGTAGATAGACGATGCCTTCCCATCAGAGGTGGACTTTCCCTGCACAATTTTTGATAGGTATTGCAGTAAGACACACTAAATGTAAGCACAAAATTTGTATTATGTTTTTCAAGTACAACTTATTCAAGTTAAGATATTATTTTTGTGTACCAATAATGAATATATTCATTTTGATACATACCGTGGCCACAGACAAAGTTTACATAATATTAACGAAGTAAATATCTCCACTGAAAGAGACTAAAATAATATTATATATCGTGCCAGCTACACTGAGAGAAAATCGAACGAAATATTTTTGTATAGGGATATATATATATATATATATATATATATATATATATATATATATATATATATATATATATATATATATATATATATCCCTATGCTCCCCGTCTCTAGCACATTTCTTTTGTTTTAAAAGAAGAAGACAATATATTTCGCTAGTAGAGTTATGGGTAACGAAGTTATCAATCTGTTGAATGTTACTTTTCCGAAATTCTGTAGCACTTTTGTGAATATTACTGGGTGCAGAATTTGAGATACAGCCTATTAGAAGGAATTTTCGATAATGCTTGGGAGCGGCCATAAATTTTCTAAGCAACTTAACAGGTAACATATTGTTTCCGTTTTAGTTCATGAAACCTAAGACAGTACAAGTTAAGGTGCTTTGCTTTGAAGGGCTAGTCAGAAAGAGCAAAGGACTCACATTGCTGTGGTCTTACTATCACTTCAATTTACCATAAATGTCTCTACAATGATCTCGTAAAAGGCAATCCAAGTTCAGTACACAATTAACTTTTTCAGCTAATATTCTGCTTGACTGAAAAGCTGCAGAAGGGTTGCAACCAAGTTACTAATAAAACCACAACCCACACACTCGACGAACTCAGCACTTACCACTGTATTCCTTAAGTAGACTTGTAGACGGGTACTCGATCGAGGGCTCTCGCTAGGCGCTCGCTGGTGCAGACTGCCTCCCACGGCACGGAAATAGGCTAATGCCCGGTTGCACCATCGTGGTTCGAGACTGGATCCGAGATCGGATCCATGATCGACACAGAAAACTGTTGCACCAGTAGAGTTCAGAGCTGGACTGGAGATCGATATTAAGTTCATTTCGAACCGCCGAAATTGGCGGTTCGAAATGAACTTAATCCGAGATCAGCAACCATCGTTGACAAATGTTTGAAATTAAATAAGCTGTAATAGCGGGTTAACGGACGTGTAATGTGTACCGACTGCCATAAAGCCCCGCGTAAGGGCACAAATATGAAATATAACTTATGTTTAATATAAATATGTGATATAGTATATAGGGAGCTGTGAAGAATACACACAATGCCTCCTCGTTGCAATAGCCAATATGAGATATAGTCATATTATATTCAAATAGATATGTGCTGTGTATGGTGTAGAATTTGCATACTCAACAATTGGACAACATATTAACACTTGAGTGACCAGGCTGCACAGCTGACTTGCAGTAAGTCAGTGGGAAAGGATGTGATCTTACCTTGGCTGCCTCTGTATAATTGCCCGGTGCAGTCCTGGGTCGGTAGGGGAACAAGTTTATTACCATTAGCATCCTCTAGAAACTAGCATTTGGCACGTACACCATTTATGTACGTACGTCAAAATAAGGCAGACAATTGAAAACTCTAGTAAACACATATGTAAGACCCTGGATAAGAAATAGATTAACTTGACAATACAGTAGAGAAAACGACAAAACAGATACGCCGTTTGAATAAATTCCATTTATTTTACTTTTAATTTCCTTTTTGTATTGTAATTGTTTAAATAATAAATAATTTAAAACCCTGGTGGCAATATGAGAAAAACTATAAAGACAACACACCATCTTAACAACGCTAAAAGTGGTCATGCCTAGCCTACTTGAACCCATTTACGGTTACGTGACATAGCTTGCTAGAGTCTGAATACAGTGATTTCAAAATCTAATTAATTAATCTGTTCTCTGTAGTAAATATTACGTTCAAACAAATTGTGTTCTCACTAAACAGTCGAGCTCTCGTAGAAACTACTCTTATCACAGGTTTTGCAGTGGGCGTATTTATAAAATTTACGTATTTATAAAAGTCAGGATGGTGTCGCTTGTGTACTGATGCTAACGGATATCGAGCTGAATTAAACTGTAAATAAAATTAGGTCCAAATGAAAATGTTAGATCTCTTTGTAGGACTTAACTTTTAATCGCCAACCGGATTGAAGGTAGGATGCTCTTTCCGGATTTGGCGTAGCAGGAATAAGGTGGATATACGGGGAGCTCTGCTCTACACGTACGTAGACGGCGTGTTTAAACCATCTAGCTCCTGACCACTTAACCTCGCGAATGGGCGACCATTGACACAAGCTCCACTGCTGGTTACATGTTTACTTAAAAGTTGGTTCAGGGACACGCCTACACACCCTAAAATTAATTTAAAGTCCTACCTCTCCGTCCACTTCAGAAGGGATGTTCTGCCCTACGTCTGACGTCGTTGGAGGCTGCTAGGGAAGACAGCGTTAGTCTCTGCAGGCTGACGCTAGCTTAAGGAGGCCTATAGGGCCAGCCAATAAACAATCAGGATTTAAACCTGCGGGCCAATGGGGATCAAAACTATTCAAACCACCCACATGAACCATTTCTAACGACCTAAATGAAGAAAAGCCCAAGAATACGTGATCTCGGAACTGAGATATAATACAATAAAAAGTAGAAAGACTTACAAAATTGAGGTCACGCCAAAAATAAATATTAATTTTATAGAAATAAATACACAATGAAAAATGAACTAGCTAATCAAAATTACACATAATTATTATTGCCACCATACATCTAAGTTTTTAAAAATCTTATGTGTTAAGAAAAATAAAATGAATAAAAATAAACAGAATTTACAAAGGCAGTTGAAATCATATAAGTGACACGTGTGAAAAATATTGCATTAACTCTTGCATGACAATATGTGTAGCAATAAGAACAGGAAAAATAGTATAACTTAATTGTATGCACAAAAACCCTATTTTCATGTGTGTTACAGATGATACGCCAACAGATAGAACTACGTTCGATTGTTTTCTTGGGAAATTAAAACAATATTATACGCACTTAAATATTATTCAGTAAAATTCGTACAACAATAATTCACTTAAAACAGATAAAACATCGCATATATTACGAACCAATATCAAAATCTGTCTCATACTCAATCTCGATCCCTCACTTTGGAACCGAGATCGACGAATCGGAGATTCAGAATCATTAAATTTCGTAGTGCAACACGTTTACATTGGGAGCCAGATCGAATTGGATCCTGGTTCGGAACTAGAATCATTCGATCTTGTGTCGAGGAAGATGTTGTTGCAACCTGGCATAGGACCTCGGCCCAGTCTCATGCGTGGCTTATATATTAGGCGTCGTCCTCGTTTCTCGGTGTGGCATCTCTGTTTACCCGCGTCTTTCAAGACGACATGCCCTCACTTGAAAAGCGGGCTCTCCTCAGACTGCATAGATGAGGAAGGGAGGTAGGCTATGTATAGAGATCTGCAAAATTTGCGTTATTAGTTATTATGCGTTCGACCAACTTCAGCCATTGGTCAAAAATATGTCTGGCACGCCTCGGAGAGCTCTTGAGCCAATAATGTATGTTCAGCGGCGGAGTCGCCAATCTCTTATAAGGAGACCAAGCAGGTACGCGACGTTGATTACAGTGCAGCTGCCAATGAAACCACGAACTGTGGTCACTTGTTTATAAGGCAGTGGAGTCTACCCTGTCACAGAAAAAGAACGCGAATTTTGCAGGTCTCTAGCTATGTAGCGTGGGAAAGACACGGTGGTGATAAAAGCTGCTGGAAACTCCGGCGTAGCAATAGTCAACAGTGTGAGTGCTCTTCATTATACGCGGTCGCGGTTGTCACGGTATTAGGACGAGTACAGTAGAAAATGGATAAGTTTGTGACAAGGGGATGGGGGATAGGAGCTCGGATCACTTCTGCTCTGTCATTCTGGTCCTCCGGCAGACATTTTCCCCTCAAAATATTGCGATTTTTAATTAAAAATTACCCTTTTCCTCTCAAAATTACCCTGTTTTCTTTCAAAAATTTCCTTTTTTACCTCAAAAAGCACCGAACCCCCAGTTAGAAAAACGATCCCCCGAAAGGCAATTTTCGATCCATCGGACGGTTTTGGGGAGATAGTTTTCGAGGGCGAAGCAGTGGTGGCCATTTTGATTTTACAGTCATATGGTATGCCAAATCGATACAATGGGTCAAGAGTCCGTAGTCAGACCTAACCATCAACCATTTTGGTTCTGTCAGCCATCTTGTCCGCCATATTGGATCCAGGTCATATTGACCTTGACCTTGACCCAGTAGCCTTTGACCTAAAACCCAAAAATTCCCAAAAATATTCCGAAAATACCCAATTATTTATATAAAAAAGTTTTATTTTTCACTGTAAATGTTTTACACAAATATATATAAGATATACCTCCTATCGAATATGGCTTTGGGTATAACAGTTTTCATACCAATTTTCAGACGACAGCACCTGGCAAGTAATCTGTCATCGCTACGCAAATTTGTGGCGTGTTAAGAATTCTATCTTGTCTCAACTACAGCCCCTTTCTTGAAGGGTGCATATTTCATTCTTACAAACTCCCCCAACATCCCTACATGATATTAATTTCCGTTTTTTATTTCTCGCTATAAATTGTTATTGGTGCTCTATACGAGACTCATAATTAATACTATGCTGTATTTCCCACGAGAAATTAAAACTGTACATCTATTATATCGATCGGTTATATTCAGTTTTGATAGACCCATACATTGAGTAACTATCAACGTGAGAAAAATACAATCGCGAAAAGTATATATGTCGAAACAGTTCATTTGTTTAACTTTTTTTTTTTTTTTTTGGAATGCTTACCCAAGAAAATTTCGTGATCTCTGTTAGTGAATTTGCCAACTCCCGGCGGTAAGTTTTGTGCCTTTACCTCGTCTCCCGCGCATGCGTTGAATCATTCGAGCCATTTCCTGCGTTACCCACACATTCGGGGGTTCCATCGCAGACCAAGCTACTCTGGCACGATATATATATTGTTCTCCCTACCGCCTCGTTTCCGCTTGATTAACCGGCCGGAAACTGACGCCGGCGTCCTTTTATCGGATCAAACAAGCCCAACACGTGTGGTCTCTGTGATGGTCCAGTACCTGCGGTGTGGCATTTATCAGATCACAGGGTGCCCACACGACCAACTGCTATGAATTAGAGGTTTTGGATTGTAAACAATCATTTATTCTATTTTTTTTATTTCTTTCCTTTGCTTCAGTCATCACGCGTAACAATATTCCAAATATATTTAAAGCTTCTAGTATATAGTTTCTAAGTAGTCAGTTGCCAATATTTCATTTTCTTGTTTGTAGAATGCAAATGACAAAAATTAACTTACTTGCTATGCCATTTACATCGAAACAAAAATATGAAGGACTTAGGTGCGTACGTAATCATAACGATTTTTTTTTGTTTTGCTTTTTTATAAAGTTGTTAAATATTCTTTTAATTTAATATTTTTTTCTATTGGTATTATTGACTGTAGAGAAATAGAAAGCTGTGAACACATTCAAATAATTTAAATTCACAGATTTTGCTGTCCTTTTTTTCTGTAAATGGTATGGAGATATAAAAGAACTTTTAAAAACAGTTTGAAGACGATTTTGTCATGTGTTACACAGAAAATTCGTCATGTGTTAAGCAGAATATAGTGATTGTATTTTCCCTGCGAATTGTATTACAAGTGAAATTTACAAACTTATCAGTGTAAGGAATATAAGAATTATTAAATTATCGCTATCCTACGCTCTTAACGAAAAATTATAATATTTTTCCTAAAGCATGTAGTTGCTTAATGTAAATTACACATAAATTATTATTCTTATAAACTACTTGGTGCCTAAAATGTGAATTGTATTGCATAAACCACTAAATTATTTATCATATATTGGTCATAACAAATATCGATAAGGCGACACATTTTATCGAGATTGGCAAGGTATTTCAACACATGGGTTTCCGGTTTCGAATGACCTGTGCCTTTTTTTTTTTTTTTTTTTTAGATGTAACTTCAATTTAATTAAGTAAGTAAGTTACCCCATTATTAGTCTTACAGTTTTCTTCCGAATTCAACGTATCTATAATTTGAAGATTCTTATTTAAAAAAAAAAACGAATTTCTTCCTATAATTAAAGATGATATAACATTAGAAAAAAAAATTTCTGTATTTTAAAAAATCTGCAAAGAGTTCCTTTAGGTTTTAGTAACTTATTTTTTGTGGAAACGTAAAGCAAGAACAGTATAAAATTTGCCCTCTGAGGAAATCAGAATAATGCGTATTGCAGACTGCCTCTGAAACATGATTGTGGTATAATCTTTTGATTTTATTGCAAATTACCTGATTGTGGTATAATCTTTTGATTTATTGCAGATTGTCTGTGAAACATGCTTGGGGTATAATATTTTGATTTATTGCGGATTACCTGATTGTGGTATAATCTTTCGATTTATTGCAGATTGTCTGTGAAACATGCTTGGGGTATAATATTTTGATTTTAGTAATCAAGTCTGCATTCAGAAATTCCGAAAGTGCTTATTTGTTGTGGCCTTTGTTATCTATAACAGTATTTTTTCGACAGTTGAAATTACATGTAAAGTAAAATCATAGAAAGCGTAGTTCCATACCCATAAACGCTCCACTCGATATAGGTTTTGTGCAGAAATACTTTACTTCATACCTTTCCTTTTTACGATGCAAACGGTATTTCATAAGCGAAGGTAAACTGTAGAAAGGTAGTAATTAATTTAAATTTTCGTGAATGAAGGGAAAACAATTGCTACTTCCTCGCATAATCTTCGCTCATTTATCACAACGATAAGTTAAGACATTTTTCAAAGTTACTAGAAAAATTTAGTTTTGTAAAGTAAGATATTTTGGTGTCTCCTTTGGTGAAATTATAACCAAGCTCAAGCATATTACTTACGAGCAAATAACATACTGCAAGCAGGGCTATAATAAATTGACCTACATTGACGAAAAGGGACGGAGGACCGGAGCACGAAGCTGTTCATGCCCTGACATTCCGATCCCCTGGCAGCCATTTTCCCTTGAAATTTCCCTATTTCCTCACAATCGAACATTTTCCCTCAAAATTTCATTTTTTTTTAAATTAAACTGTCCCTTTTTTCCTTAAAATTTCCCGAATAGTGGCGGCCACATTGGTTTTATATACATAGGGTCCAGGGTCTAGAGTCAGACCTAACCATCAGCTATCTTGGTTCTGTCAGCCATCTTGTCCGCCATATAGAATGCCAGTGATCTTGACACCAGTGACCTTTGACCTTGAACACAAGAATTCTCTAAAAATTCCCAAAAAAAAAAAATTAGCAATCTCAAAAAATTCCAAAAAAATGATTACAAATTATAAAAAAATGTATTTTAAGAAATTCTAAAAATAAAATATTAAATGTTCGGTCTTAGAGGGGACGGTGGACTAGAACCGAACAGCCACCATGTTATGACATCACCCAATAGCCATGTTGGACCCAGGTAACCTTGACCGTAACCCATGACCTTGAGTCTATAACAGTGACCTTGGATGACCTTTATGATAATTAATTGAGAAAAAATTGTAAGAAATTAATAAATGCAATAAAGTCAACGAGCATATTGTATTACTGCTTACTACCACCATATTGGATCCAGGTGACCTTGACGTTGACCCCGGTGACCTGTGACCTTGAAGCAAAGAATTTGTTGAAACCCCCAAAAATTTTATAAGAATTTATAAAAAATTATGTAAAAGTTTTATTCTATTTTCAAAATTATTTTTATAACATTACATTTTCGGAGGCCTCCCACAGCACCACGTCCAGCTGACTACTGACCTCCCTCCAATCAATCACATTGTCTTAACATTACGCTTCCCCACCCACTCACTGTTGTTCATTTTGAAAAATGCACTGCGCCCTCCATATTGGTTTTTTCGTTTGTCATTTGTTTACGTTTTTTACATCTCAGTGGCACAGATGACTCCAACCAACATGTTAGATCTGGATGACCTTCACATTGACCTAAAATCTGTAACCTTGAACTCGTGCCCATGACCTTGGATAACCTTGCACACCAAAATAAATTATAAAAACTTTTATAAAATCTAAAAAATTCCAAATAATTAAAAAATAATAATAATGGAAGACTCATCGGCTGGAGCAATGAGCGGCATTGAAGAACTACCGTAGTACTTTATACGTCAGTGGTAAGTAGTAAATGTTTTATACTTTTCTCTTCCTGCTGTGAAAGCTTTGATTTACTCCTGTTTCTCTCCGCCTCTTTATACCGCCCCTCTGCGTGTTGGCCGTCCGCCCCTCCTTTAGTGTGACGTACCTCAAGCTCAGAGTTATTCTGCATCTAGTGTAATTATTGTTTATATCGGCTCGAACAAATTATGCTTTTCAGCCAGTGTGGCAGATATTTGGAATCATGGCAAAATCCAGTTTAATAGAATATGTGTAGATAATAAGTGCGCATTAAGTGACTGAGTTAATGTGTTAATTATGCTACAGTAATGTTGCACGTGTAATGTTGTACAGATTAGATAAGTAAAGGCAAAATGTCGTGGGGGTTCCTTTGATTCTCTGATTGGCTGCGTGAGTCTCTGGGCACGGCCCTTGAGTCTGATTGACTACTACGCACTGCTAACGATTCCCTATCAGCTGCACTCTAAATCTGAATCAGTGAGGATTTCACTGTTCAAATCAGTCAAGAGCGCCTGACTTATTCAACAGTCACTACAGTCAATTTAATTAGCGAATTTAAGAAAACGCCCCTGTTTCCTTCACTTATTGATACTGTGACTTTTTCACTGATTCAACCATTTCTTATGGTGATTTTTTCAGTGATTAGTTTTCTTAACTTAAGATCAGCTATACATTGTGTATAAAATGAAATGACGCTTAAAATAATATCCGTAAAATATACATTTTTTTTTTAATTTTAATCTCTTCTTTTATAATACTCTTGCGCGCCCGCCTCTTCGCCTACCTCGTGGGCGAGGAAGAGAAGTAAAGAGAGTTGTCATACGATAGCGATGGCGGAAGGCCACGCATGACAAGTTTCCAATTACAGACGCGCGCCGTGGACTATGGTCGTATTGTTTTCGGCCGATATCTGAATAATGCTCTGGATTACTGACCTCGATCTCTCAGCGCCTCTCGGGTTGCGTTGAATCTTCCAGATGTCACGGCGAGCTCTATAAATATCGCCACAGGCCTCCGGGCGGGTAGCTTGAGTTGGAGTTGATGAATGTATGAGTGGCTGAGTTCCGAGCGATAGAAGAACGAGCGGCGACAAGCTGGAAGGAAGGGAAGTTTGCGACTGCGAGTATCAAGCAGTTAAGTGTGCGGCTGGCAGGCTGGACTATTTTACTAGATGCGTGAGTGAAAGACATTGTAAATTATGGCAACAGATAGACTGAACACGTGCTAAAAATAAGTATGAGTTAATTGACTGTAACCAACATAGACAATTATGAAGGACGTTAATTAAAGTGCAAGTATACATTAGATGTTGCGCTCACTGTCAAATAAAAAGAGTGAAAGTGGAGATAGCTAATTATTAGAGTTGTAGGTTATAGCAGAGTGAATAAATTTGAAATGAAATCTTGTTTCTTTTATTTTTTTATTATTAAGACATCCATCTCTCACGAACTCAGATACGCCCATCAGGCATTATCACATATAACAATACCAATTTGACGAGGTAACATGAAGATTCAGTTTTTAATTAATTTTTAAGCCTTTCGATTCGTTTTCAAGCAATCCTCATGGAGCTCGGTTTGAAGGTGTTTAAAACAGGGTAAAATGAGTGCATTCATTCGTTCTATTTGTTTTAACAGTCCAAATATTACCAATTAAACTAGAAACGAAAATAAAGGACATACAATTTAAAAGACATATTTCCGATATTCAAATAGTATTAATATATTTTCCCCGTTGTGATTAACGTTGGCTTGGTAGCTCCATTGGTCATATTAACAGTCCTATAAGCGGGGTACTGTGGGTTTAAATCCTGGACAACGAAAGGAATTTTTTAATTACGTTAAATTGCACAATATGAAGAGTGGCTATCAGAAATGCGTTTATATCTGGTAAATATTTGGCTAAATTAAATTTAAAAAAAAATATTTAATACGCTGCACATAGTTGGCTGTCATTTATTCAGTCAGTGAAATTGTTTCACGTCAGCAACTAACGGTTTTTCTCTGATTTGAATTTAGCATGTGGGCGTGTGGTGTGTGTGTGTGGGTGTGTGAGGCTGGGCGTGTAAGTTACCAGGCGGTGATTACCGAACGGAATTCCTAAATGTTGCTATTCAGAGACGCCATTTTGGTGGCGTGTGCGACTTGAGTTCGCAAAATTAGCTGTTGTTTCACATCTGCGTTCTTCGATAGTCTGTGGTACCGAGATGTCGGTTCATAAACTGGCTTCTAAACAATCCCGTGAATAACACACACGGATTTACTTAAGTTCTAGAAATTGAAAAAGCCACCATTATAACAGAATGTTCTATTACCCTTTCCTACACAAGTGTCTTTAAGGTAATATACTATAGACGTAGCTATAATTTACTTATAAGTTCTTCTCAACTGGATTTATGGTCCTGAATCACAACATACAATAGGAATACTCTTTATATAATATATATACTCTCCGCTGATTATGTAAAATGATATTATATTTTGGGATTCTATTACAATAAATCGTTATCAACCCTCAATAGTAAATTCTTCTCAAATAAAGATGCTACAGAAGTACTCTAACAACCCCTTCGATATCCACAGCTATCCCAATCGGACTCGCCACTGGAATATTATATTATCGGGACGTTCAAGCCCGCACCGCATAGAGGGTCTCTCAGGATCTCCTCGTGTTGGATCTTCTCCTCTCGCGTTGTCGTCTCTCGCCACTGGAGCTCGAAGTCGGTCAGCGACGGCAGCACCCTGCGCCCTCAGTGACCCGGAGTGTGGTGAAGGATAAAGATGGCCGACACTCTGGCGACCTCGTTTATATAGTCTGGCCGCGCCCCCAGTTCCCCTCCTCTCGTCGGTGATTGAGTGGCACCCTGCCTGTCGCTCGTAACGAAGTTGACACCCAGCAACACCTCGTCTGCCATAACAAGAACCCACCCACCCGAAGTTCCTTCAAGTTTATTCCATGTTCCATATCAATAATGATTTGAATTTTAAGTAAAAACATTTTCCTCGCCTACATACAACGTGAAATGTAAAGACATTTCTGGAAGGAGAAACTATGTTGAAATACAGTAATAAACATAACAAACACTGTCACTCCACTAACTATATATATATATATATATATATATATATATATATATATATATATATATATATATATATATATATATATATAACTTAAGTGAATCCTTTGTTTCATCTATTGGTGCAATAGATAAAACAAAGAATAAGGTCAGTAGTGAAAATATGTTTTGTTGACACGACAACGCGGATAGCGTAAAGAATAAAAGTAACTGGTTTCTGAACGCAGTGTCAAACAAGTGATACTGTGAAATAGTTAGAAACATAAACGTGTAATTCACGCCAAGTTTTATTCATATTTGCGTCCGACAAAAATAAGCTAGCTTGCAGTTGACATAATTTTTAAAATTATGGCCGACACGGCGTTAAAACATGGAACTTTTTATTGTGATTCGCTACTGGCTTAGCTGCGAGTATTGAGGTCATTGCTTACTTTACAATACACACAGTTACGAGCTGTGATTTCTTTCAAAGGTTGGTTTCAAAAGTTCTCACATTACCATGAACATTTTATATACAAACATACTTTTACGAATTATCTTTTAAATCAATTCATACCGGAAAGGGGCTTTGGGCATAGCTAAATAATGAGTCGTGATTAGTTAGAGTACAACATTATAAGATGGGGTTTATTGAACATAAGGGTTATACAATAACTATTTACGCGACTATTGATCGCGGGAGCTTAAATGGAATACCAAGATGCTAATTAATTATAATAATTTTTATTACCGCTCTCCACTACCATTACAATCAAATTGGAAAGTCCCCACCATGTTCAAGTTGCCGGAGGCTGATTATAAGAGGCGGTTAACGACGACCGAACATACCCATCTCCATGTCTTCTTGGTCCGCTGCCCCGATGACAAAAGACGCCGCTCCCAGTGTTACGTTGGCCTATATTGGGCACGTTGTTTGATAGCTTATTCATTTTGGCCCCGTTTAATGGCCTGTGGAAGGGGTTTCTACAACTGTCTTTCGCAAGGTGTAATTGCAATCACGCTCGCGTCCTGGTTCAATGTTTGAAAGTGTGATCAGGCAGGCTATTGAGCTAAGGCCTAATCACTTCATAACAATGTCTATAGATACGTGTGTGGGAACGAAAAATCCATTTAAAGTGCATATTATTCATGGACGGAAAGAAATTCTCACACCGTGGTGAATCCACAAGTCGGATATTGATTTCTTCAGTGTAACACTTCGATGCATTGCAAACATATATCAGAGGAAAAAGCGGATATGTAGCTAAAATATTAAGCGCATTTTAATTTTTTGTATACATGCAGTTTAAAACATGCATGATATTACGACGAAATGCAATTACTAAAATTAACGCCGTTTTCTGTAAAGATGTATTCGTAAAATATATAACTTCGCCATGATTTCGGGTACCGAAAATGAAAATTGCTGAGGTAACATCAAACATCCTTCACGGACACAAAGCGGAAATGATCATGCGTACGCCATATCTATAACTCGGCATACTCGAAGTTTGTAAAAACCGCCTGAAACAGACAGCATTACATGACATTCATAAGAAAGCTTTGGAATATAAAATTTGGGCAGGTAGGCCATTTATGTAAGTGGCTACGTTGTTGGGATCCTTAACTTTTTGTTCGTTTTCCACTCCAGCTTCTTTCAAGCGGGTAGTTTGATTTGACTTGTTTACGCGCAATGTGGCAGTTAAATAAGGCAAGTAGAATTTTCTTTCCCCAATGTGCATTTTCAAGATCACAAACAAAATATAACTCTAAAATTTCGGAAACTTTTACTTGAATCTACATAAAAATCCGTGAAATGACAGCACTGCAAAGGAAAGATCCGTAACTGAAATAAAGTGTGTCTTTTTTCTTTGATTTATAATTAACTGTGCATATATTATTTTTTTAATGTACATATTATTTACTTACGCCATATTATCTGTGTGTATTTTAAGTTCATGAATCGAGAATTGCTGCAAATAATTTTGACATATTATGTATTTTTTGGTTGTGATAAATAAAATTATGAAAAAATTATGAGAAAAATTTATGACAATGGTGGAAAATAAATTTTAGAAGAAAATTAATAAAACATTTTGAAATTTAAATTTCATACATTTTCATGCAAATCTCGAAATGTAATTAAATCAGCATGTTGGCCTGCAGCTTGAAATAATTGCTCATGTTCCCAGAATGTCACAAAGTCCCTTTTTTTGGAAATGTGTTATGGTTGTCACTCGCATTTCTATTTAAGCCTTTTGAGAAAAAATTTTACGTTATACTATAAGCTATTACCAACGAGGTCTTCTCAGCCGATGAGGGTGAGACGAGGTGAGTATGGGGCAGCGCCGGAATGCATGGGCGGGGGAAGCATGATATCCCCGAGGAAAGCCTCCGACCGGCGGCATCGTCTGGCACGATTCCCACATGCGAGGGTCCGGGAGTGGCCTGCCGGGAATCGAGCCCGGTTCTCCTAGGTGGGAGACGGGTTGTCTGACCACTACACCACAGCGGCCCCCCGCGCAGATGAGATTAAGAGTTGTGGAACTATAAATATCCAAAGAGTAAAAGTAAAGTTATGAGCAAGAAATTTTGAACTCAATGAAGTCCTTGGAAAACTTAACAGAAACTATTAAGGTTTGAATTCGAAAATTTTTCAGTGGGTATTTTTTACGCCCTCAGACATCCTGGTAAAGGCTGTTCTCGAATAAGTGAGAACTTTTGAAATTAACCTTAGAATAAAGTAACTGGCCATGCCTACATATACTTCAACGGGTGCACTGAGTGAAATGCGCTCGGTAAAGTTGGTAAGGAAGGATGGAAAGTAGTTCCATATCTTAACATCGAATGAAAAGTGTTACGTAATCATTTGTGATAATATTAATTATTTATTTCGCTTTCTAATTTGTTAATGCATCAGTGTGTAAAAATTAGCAGCTATATAGAATTTTTACTTTCCTGCTAATTTCATGGTTTCACTTGACCGACGCATGAATAAAGTGATGAGGCCCACAGCATTGGATCAATATCACTAATCTCCTTTGGTGCAGGCTCCTTCTCGACATGAGACCTTCTGAAGAAACATACTTCCAACAAACCACTATCAGCTTTAACAGTTATTCCTTGACGACCAATAGAGTAAAAAAAAAATACAACAAAATATAACTCTCTTCTATGTCAAGGATCTTAACTGTCCAAGACCTATCATCTTTATTGACGTCCTTAGTAAAAGACACAATATTACGATAAAACATGCTCGAGTAATAACCAGAAGAACTAATGTGCCTCCGATACATGTCAGGACGAAATCTGCAAAAAGACAATCAATACTGTTAATAATCGTAAAAATTAATATAATATGCCAAAAGGAATTAAACTATTAATACAACACAAACACATACCTCAAAACGAGGCGAGAACACAAATACACCAAAAACAGAAAAGTCCAGGATCAGCCTACAACTACTGCTTCAACCTACTCGCTCGGTATTTAACATGCGAATGGAAACTCTGCGGCAGCGAACCATATCTCTAATTCTACCACTCTGTGCTGGGGCCCTATAACCGGATGTACTTCCGGGCCCCACCAAGCAGCCACTTCTAAGCGATAAACAACTTCCGGTTACAACCAAGCCCAATACACTATGGAAACTGATAACAACATCCTGTGACATGCAACATACACAAGTACATACATGTTGGCCAACATAAACTTGTGATCCACCAACTTAACAAACATAATTACTCCTTTCGGGCACGTTAAAGACCAACAGGGGAATGCAGCCAGGTACCAGCAGTGGTAGTACAGGACTCTTCTTACAGCAACTGAAATGTTGTCGTTAAGTGTAAGCATTCTCATCGTACCAATATTGGTGGATCACAAATTTATGTTGACCAACATGTATGCACTTGTGTGTGTTGCATTTAACATGATGTTGTTATCAGTTGCAATAGTGCATTGTGCTTGGTTGTAACCGGAAGTTGTTTATCGCCTGGAAATGGCAGCTTGGTGGGGCGCGGAAGTACATCCGGTGATAGCGACCCAATGCGCAGCGGCAATGTTAGAGATACGGGTCGTTGCCATGGAGTTTCCATTCGCTTGTTAAATGCCGAGCGAGTAGGTTGAAGTAGTAGTTGTAGGCTGATCCTGGACTTATCGGTTTTTGGATTTTTTTGTATTCTTACCTTGTTTTGAGGTATGTGTTTGTATTGTATTTATATTTTAATTCCTTGTCGCATATTATATTAAATTTTACGATGGTTAACAGTGTTGATTATGTCTTTTTGCAGATTTCATCGTGGCATGTATCGGAGGCACAGTCGTTCTTCTGGTTATAATATGTTTTTTTTGGAAATGTGTCTGTATTAACGTAAGAAGATGAAGATGGAACTAGGTGATCAGATTTGGTTGTATCGGAAATTAATTGGTTCTACTGGTGACATGCATATTCTTGGTCATGTGGAATTGTTTTACAATGCGTGATTATGTGTTAGTATGTTTTATTTTGTAAATAAATGTTTTGTAGGTACGAAATGTACTGCGGCGTTTATTTTATTTTATTTATTTTTTTCATTTTTCAATTTTTCCTGGTAATGTTGGTGCAGACAACAGTACATCAAAAAATTATGTTTCTGAAACATCTCTTTCATGTAATATTGATGCATATTTTGTATTTTCCTTGTGTAGCCCAAAGGGAGAATAAATGGCAGGTGTGAACTGAAATGCTTGGACTGGATTCATTGAAGTCATTGGCGGATATCGCTGTATCCCTTACTTTCTTCGAGAAATAATTTGGTGTTCTTACATGAGATATACTGACATACAACTAGATCTTAAGCAGGGCTTTCAAAAGTGCCCAGTTTACTATGAACAGCCTGTAGCTCTTCTGCACTTACATCATCCCACCACAGTAATACCACACTCAAGTCTGGATACACCAGTGTTTACAACTCGAGCACCTGTAAAACTGTCAAATTTCCGCCTTCAGCCATTTTTGACAGTAAAATTTGAAGACAAAATTCAGCCATTAAATTTTTACTTCCAACAAATTTTATAAAATAATCTGGAATATGTTTGAAAATGTGCCACACTGTAAAAATTTTTACTCAAAGAATATAATTTGAATTAAAATTTAAAAATTTTATTTAATATTTAGATATTGCTTATATTTTTCCATGCAGTCCATTACAGGAAGAAATACAAGGGATGTTGTAGTTTATTTTCGTTTCTTTACTAAAATCAAATTTTATTTATCAGAAATGTTTCCCGCACAGTGAAATGTAATGCCTCTGAGTTCGTAATATTATGTGCACTATTCACTTAAAATAGCATTAGTGCCCAGACAGCTTCTACATAAATTAATTATCTTCATAACATACTTCGTTTCCAGCAATTGTTCGTTTTTAAAAGTTTCTTGACATCAATTTTTGTCGCGCACGATTTTAATTTTAATTTTAGAGCCGGTCCAATCTTAAAATGTCTGACAGAAATTGAAGCCATCCAACTTTCTCAAGCAAATATGGCGGCGTTTATGACGTTTCGATGACGTCATAATTGTCCAACTATAGTTGACCAAACTTAGTTGAAACAGTTTGACGGGAAAATGTTTAACAGTGTGACAGGGGCTTTAGGCCACGCCCTCTCCAATAGGCCTATGAAAGGGACTCGAGCTAGGAGAGTTCGCAGCGAAATTGAGGCAGACGCTTCGTCCCACGGAGGTTGGTGAATGCCGATTTATTCGTATCGCTTCCGCCGCAGTAACTCAGTTCCGTCTCCAATGCGTGGACCCAGCTGTTCCGACAACGCTGCTGCCGCCGTTCATCTCTGTGAAGAGCCCCGTGTCCGACAAGAAACACACCGAGGCGGTAGAACAAAATGAAAGGTGCAATATCAGTACTATTGACTGTTCACGGTAAAATGAGCACTTCTGAAAGCCCTGCTTAAGATCTGCTTGTATACACGTTGTGTATACACGTTCCGTCTTATGTAAAATTAACATTTCTTGGGCCTCATCATTTTATTCATGCGTCGATCAAGTAAAACTGTGAAATTATTAGAAAAGTAAATATTTTATAATTATGTGTATTCATACACGTATTTGGATTCAAATACAAAAAGTAAAACAAATAATTCCGTATTCTGAAATGTTTTACTCTTAATACATTTAATTTAGCTTAAAGACATGGAACTATTTTCTCTACGTCATTACCAACTATAGAGAGCACATGACAGTCAGTGTGACTGTTAAAGTACACGCACTCAAGGTCAGTGACATTTTTCAAAGGTTGATTTCAAAAGCGCTCACTTTACCGTGAACAGCCTATATACAGGGTGATTCGCAATTAGACCGACAAATTTCTGGGGGTGATTGTTCACGGAAAATTAAAAGGAAAACTTATGCGACACTTTATACCTAAAACCGAATATTAAGGGAGGTATGGGCCCTTAAAGAACGAGGTTTTAAACCTTATTTGTGCAAAATATCGGAAACCAAGTAAAATACAATGACAACTCTCGGAACATTATTGTATGTTATCGAGGCCTTCGACGTAAGAGTCGGCTTAAGATTTCGATTTGTTAAAGACTCATACCTCTCTTAATATTCGGTTTAGATATAAAGTGTCACTATGTTTTCCTATTACTTTTTCATGAAGAATCACCTCCCGAAGTTTGTCGGTCTAATTGAGAATCACTCTGTATAGTCTATTCGCGATTTCTTCAAACTTTTTGAATCAGACATTCGAAATATCACCCCATATACGTGTTTATTTATTTAATAAATATGTCATGTATCACAGGCGTTCTTTTACATCTGTTAACATAAACACATCTTAGTTTTCGTTAAATTGAAGTTTTGCCTATGTTTTATTTATAAATCCTAATATTTAACTTATAATTAAAATTAATCAAAACAGAGAGAAATCACGTGTGTTTGTAATTCCCAGAAAAAAATAGTTCTTACGTAAATTATTATTACAACCGAGTGCGCACGAATTCGGTTTGTTGTCTTTTTGTGTAATTTTCTAGACTTAGTTAAGGTTAATTTTACTCATTTTACTCAGGTTAGTAAAAAAAACGAGTTCTCTTATATGAGAGTTTGGCATAGGCACCATTCCTGCCGCTAGGTGCGCAGTGTTCCGAAGAAGTCACTTTAGAACAAAAGATTTTTCTTGGTATCGAAGCTATTTTATATTTCGTTTATTTCTCATGCAATTATGGGTTTCTTTTATCGTATGAGATAAAGAAAAATCAGTTAAAGGCTGTTCACGATAAAGTGAGCACTTTTGAAATCAACCTAAGGAAAATAGTCACTGTTCCAACCTGCATATATTTTAACGGGGGCGGCCAATGACATACACACAGTAAGAGCATAGTAGTTCCATATCTTAGCGTCAAATAAAAAGTGTTAGGTAACTATTTGCGATTACTTAGATTATTTCTTTCGCTTTATGTTTTTTTATGCATCGAAGTGTGAAAATGAGCAGATTTGTAAAACATTTATTTTTTTTTTATAATTTCACAGTCGCACTTGACCGACGCATGAATAAAGTGATGACGCCCAAGTCGATGTTAATTTTACATAAGGGATAATAATACACAACGTGCATACAAGTATATCTTAAGCAGGGCTTTCAAAAGTGCTAATTTTATAAGGAATAGCCTATACACATGCGACACTAGCGTGTACCTAGCGGCAAAAATGTTTGGTTGCCGAACTCTTAACATTGATCTTCCCAACTTGAGTAGAAATAACCTTAACTTAGTTAAGCTTTGTTTACACGAGGCGGACGAATATTCTGGAAGTAGAACTTCAACAAGGCTCCAGAAAAATGTGAAGTAACTTCAAATGGTCTATAGCTGCCTGCGAGTCACATGCAACCCGCTGGACTCGTCAAAATATCCTGCAGACAAAATATTACATCATAATATTTTTAATACATACTTTTGCATACAGTTAACTAAAGGCTGTTCATGATAAAGTGAGCACTTTTGAAATCAACCTTAGAAATAAGTCACTGCCCCTACCTGCATATACAGAATATCCCAGCGTTCACCTACAATTGTGAAACACGTGCAGTATGTTCAAATAGAGACAATATTTATCGACGTTACAGAAAACCGAAAGGTGCATGTCCGGCATTTGTGACAACACAGCTGCCCTTACACGGCCCATGTTCTCCTATGTCCCCTAAGAATTCACATTGCCACCCGGTTTCTTGTCTGCGACAGACGCTGTAGCGCGAAACATACTCACCCAGGTCGTGATGGTGTGATGTTCGGGTACCTTCCCGTGTCTTCCAATATTGAAATGTTGCCTAAACAATTTCTGTATGATAACAACAGAATCGTTATGTTTGAGATACTCTTCCACTGCGAACGTGAGGTATGCAGGTGACGATCGACCAATGCTTACTGACAATGGCATCACTCGCCGGACAGGTCTGGCCGTATCACGCCATCCCCACCCTAGGGACACGCGAGTACTAGACGAGTCAAAATGGTAGGTGAACGCTGGGACATTGCGCAATGAGTGACATGTGTACAGTAAAGTTGGAAACGATAGAGAGGAAAGTAGTTCCATATATTAACTTAAATTATTTATTAGGTTTTCAGTATTTTTTTAATGCACCGAAGTGTAAATATGAGCAGATTTGTACAATATTTACTTTTCTAATAATTTCACAGTTTCACTTGACCGACGCGTGAATAAAGTTATGAGTCCCATGACAATGTTAATTTTACATAAGGCCGAAGAACACACAACACACACAACAAAGAACACACACAAGTAGATCTTAAGCAGGGCTTTCAATAGTGTTCATTTTACCGTGAACAGCATATATCAACTGTAAATGTCACTAGCACAACACTTGTAATAAAATTATAAATATTTTTTTCATTTATTACATCTTTACATAAATAAATAGAACGTGTAAAGCCGGAATCACATTGCTTTGCCCCATTCGCGGTCTCGTCCATATTTTCTGAAGCCCTGCTGGAGTTCTAATTCCAGGATATTCCTCCACCTCATGCAAACATAGTTTAGAAAATTGCACTAGACGGCCAACGCACCTCATTCGTGCACATTCAGTATAATAATATGTTATATAAGAACTATTTTTTACTAAGTAATGTCAACACACGTATTTTCTCTCTGTCTTTATTCATATTAGTTATAAATGAAATAATATAATTTATGGATGAAATATAACTGAAAGTTATATTCAACCAAAATGAAGGTACTTTAATAGTAATACAAGTATAAATGATTCTAATACATACGTGAAATATTTAGGAAACAACAAAACACGTCACACACTGAATTTTTTTCAAAGGTTTGTTTCAAAACGTGTGAAGAAACCGCGAATAGTCTATGCAAATACAATACAGCAAATTTTACTACAATTTCTGTGCATTTTAACAAGCATGTACTATACACTTCATGTTCATTAAATATTGCATGTCTCTTGTGTTGTAAACATAGAATATTTCGTTATCAGTGTTACAAAAAAATGGCCACTTGGTTTTCAAAAAATTACTTGTATAACGTACAATAAATATTTACTGTGTAAATTGCTTACTGCTTGTTGGCGGATTATTTGGCGCCATTTTTCAAGAGCGTGTGGCCAGTTTTTGGGGGTTTACGCCGTAGCTCGGAGCACGCACAGCAGTTCCGTTTCTGTGTAGGTATTTATTCTGTGCTTGCGAGCTGTAGATGGAACACGAAAGTATGGAGTTTTAGTTAGCAATGGCGGAGTTTCTAATTTATGAAATTGTTTGAAACTACAGGCGACGTCTGGGTGTTTGAAACTCGATGCTATTCATCGCCTTCCGCAGATTGCAGAGGTAGCAAAATCCATCAGGCACTTGAAGAATTCCGAGCACTGT
This sequence comes from Dryococelus australis, assembly GCA_029891345.1. Lineage (NCBI taxonomy): Eukaryota > Metazoa > Arthropoda > Insecta > Phasmatodea > Phasmatidae > Dryococelus > Dryococelus australis. The sequence goes on from CM056995.1 coordinate 61,283,882, forward strand.
CAGGCTGCTAATTACGGGAAAAATTCCAGCAAAATATATTACAAAATACTACCCACGTCTCTAATATAAATAGGCCAGTAAAAATTAGTGAACTTGTTGATACGATGATTCCTTCATTTCGTTGATATAACTACGTAACGCTTCCTGAATGCAAGGTTATCGTAACAATTTCATAGAGTTTTTGTAATATTTGTCCCAGAAGGCGTGAAATATGTATCAGTAGACAACTAAATACTGTGTCAACATTGTATTTATTGGACTTTGCACATATATGCATGTTGTACTTTGGAAAATAGATTTAATAATTAAACATAAACATTTCAGATTTAAACGTGCATGTGTATTGTAAATATCTAATGACGTACTGTTATGTGCATATTAAACACAATTGTAATAATCGTAGAACAGGCTCATAGTTTTTACTCTCATTTATTGCGTATGATACATTTTTAGATACTCATTCAAGCTGCACCTTCCCAAGTACCAAAATATTAAACTTTCCTTGGGAAGCTTAATCCCTTACTTGGATGAGAAGAGTTGCGTTACAACAAGAAAAAAATTGCTGCTATATCGATTGACGATATTTTCACTTTGGCCTGCTCTCGCCAGACATGCCCTCGATAGTTGTAACAAGGCCAGATGCACAGTCAATGTGCTGTAAAGAGCAACTGCTCGACCAGAAACAGATTACCATTGCTTAATGAGCTCTTATTTTATGTAGATGGTAGGGCCATTAGTTCCGGCGCTCAATTCCGATACAACCTTGTTTACCTACGCTTATTTTACCGCCGACTAGAATACCTGGCTCCACACCAGGTCGACTCGGATCATATATCCTATAAATGGAACCTATTTCGCGCGTAAAGATTTCAGGATAAGTTGTGTTACAAAGCACTTAAATTCAGAACCACTTTCGTGAGCGGATGATTTGAAACGGTTATGCGTCTTATCTGTCTGCCCGCGAATCACGGACTGTAATTATCGAATAAACCTATTTGTAATTGGCTCACTCATGTAACAGATTTGTCTTCTTTCAAAGAGAAGCGGCCAATAGTCAAATGAAGAATGCAGGTGAGCACATATGATATTGAAGTCTAGCCTCCGCTTAAATCTAACCGCTGAAAACATATCACTCTACTTATAAACCAACGTAGATTATACAGCCGTATTTTTAGTAAGGTAATTTAATAAAATAATTTTTTTTACAGTTCTTTTTTGTCAAAAGTAGGGAAACAGTTCCATCAATTGCGATTAAACTGAACTTATAAGCAAAAAATATGAAACCATTAAAAAAATATTTTACTGTAGTTAAACGTTTAACGAACAGTTTATTCATATGGATAATGTTCCACATAGCGTGAGGTTTCAAAAATTAAATTTTGCTTGGTGCCTCAATTTATTTTCCAAATAAAGCGTTCCCTTCTATGCAGTAATACAAAATAATTTATTTTCATTTGTTTTTAGCAGTGTATAACGTTATGAATTTGTTTCTGGACAGTAAACGTTCGTCAATTTATACTCATTGTTTACTATTACGGCAGCAGAACACTGATAAAAATTATTTCATGCTACTAGGGTAGATATTTTATTTTACGGATGAGGTATTAGTATGGTGCAAAAAGTCATAAGAAGATTTTAAAACTTGAATGTTGCCGGTGGTCTATTTATTGTTCATTTTCATGGCATCGTTCTTGAACTGTAAGTGGCGGATAAGGGGTATATTTATTGAACAAAATGAAAATGTCATAAACGAATACGAACGCCGAGAAGGAGGTTCGATATCATGACATAAGTAACGAGTTAAAACTTGCAGACATTGCTCTACGTTTAATTTCTCCTGATATCGATGCGCATTGACACACGTGCTGAACTCAGCGAAAACAGAACTGAACAAGCGGTTTCGCGTTTAATTGAGAGTGCATGAAAGCAAAATGCCGACACTTTCCCACAAATCCTCCTGAGCTTGTGACACGATATTTAAACAGTCCTGTTACTACTTTTTATAGTATAATTTCCTTGTTTCGAAATTAATGCCACAGTAGTTTTGCGTGTCTTTTTTATTCTTATCTTCGCTTGGTTTTGTCCGACTCAGCAACTTTCGTCCTGAGAGTGTGAGAAAATTTTCTGTCTACTTCTGGTTGGCCTGCTGAGATGTACTTCGTAAAGACCTACACTGCTGTCATTATATGGTGAAGGATTACGTGCACGAACTATTCCCGTTACACTGTCCTCTAAAACAGCAGACTATTTCCCCTTTCGGAAAATTATACCTACACACACGTAATTAATATACAGGTTGATTCGCAGCAACCCTATCACCCCTTTTTCTGGGATACAACACGACACCAGGGGTTTGTGCAAAAAAATAGTTTGATAACTATACCCTATATGAAGCATTGATTGGTAGTAATCTCATTCCCCCGAGCAAACAGGTGGTAGGGGTATGGGAGGTGAGCTTTGAAATTGCAAATGGGAGTGTGGGTCGTATTGGGTATCGTTGGATAGATCGTTTAAAAGTAATCTGCATTTACTAAGACACTTTTTTCTGAAGTTTATAGTTTAAGCACAAGAAATTAAATCATCTAAGAATATGGTTTGTGACATGTGTAGTTTACGCACAATGGAAATTAATCGCAAACGTTGTTTATTTATTGCAATCAAGAGGAAATCAACGAAATATGTTGTTTTTCTGGCTCGTAAACCAAGTGTACCTACAATCAAAAAGGACGTCTGGTGTACTGTAAATACCAGTATGGTGTGAGAGAACTACCGTGAACTTGGGAACACTCATTCGCACACAGCGCTCTTCATAAGTGTTCTAAATGTCGAAAATCCTGTATCAGACACGACTCATATCTCCGCCTTACATTCACGGATGCTCGGCGGGCCTCAGCACTGATGAGAGATCCACATGCTGTTCTAATTCTGTCATTCGCGCAATGTTAAACGAACGACTGTCTGAACGAACGAACGTTCGATTGCCAGTTAACGTGCGTGCAATACCTGCAGTTCCTCTAAGTCGTAGATGGCTTATCTGATTGCTGCTTAGTGCTGCATTATTCTCCGCGTTTGTTAGGAAACAGTCTAATAACAACAGTTATTAGTATCGAATTATCATTGGTTGTGCGTAAACTATGCACGTCAGGTACACAATGTGCGCCATTAAAATATTGCCGGTAGGATTGCGAGACTCGCTTTGATACTAGCAGTGACCTGTGCGTCTTACTGCATGGACTAGTGCAGTACGTATTAGACTGTTTCCGAGCAAAAGCGGGGAATAATACAGCACTACGCAGAAAGTAGATAGGCAATCTACCACTTGCTGTAGGCTTTGCATGCAAGTTGACTGACAATCGAAAGTTCGTTCATTCGCAGTCATTCGTTTTTCATTGTAACCATGTGTTGTTTGAGTGCCAGACGCTGTCTGTCTGTGTTGTTACTTTCTCGAGGGAATGCTGTTTACAAACAAAGAAGCATTTGACATACTGATGATACTAGGAGAATGTCGTCGGAGCTGCAGGGCTGCTGCACGTTTGCGCGTTGAGAGATACCCACAGCGTCCATAACTCGTACAATCTCTTCCAGCGTCTTACATGCCACGTGCGCACAACCGAGTTAGTGCAACCGACACACAACAAACGTCTTTGCATCAGACGACCTGTGCTGGCAAGGTAGTTAATGTACTTGCTGCCATAGTAGTTAATGTACTTGCTGCCATGGCAGTTAATGTACTTGCTGCCATGGTTGTTAATCCTTACGATTATACGCGGAGGATTGCCCGTGATTCAGGATTGTCTCAAAGTACAGTGTGAAGAATCCTCGCTGATAATCGTTTACATCTATACCATATACAGCTGCACCAAGAACTTGGGAATAAAGATATTCCTAAGCGCGTTGATTTCTGCAACTGGTACCTGAGCAAGGACCGAGCTTTCCATTGCAGCATTTTGTGGACTGATGAGGACACATTCAAAGGTAATGGTGCCGTTAACATACATAATGCCCCTTACTGGTCTGCAGTCAGCCCACATTGGCTCCGTCAGGTGGATAACCAGCATGTGTGGAGCCTTAATACTTGGTGTGGCCTTCTCGGACATCGTTGCATAGGACCATATTTTTTTTAAGGTCACTGGAATGGTGCAGTGTATGCGGACTTCCTAGAGAATATTTTGTATCAGCTGATCGAAGATGTCCCTCTCGCTCTGAGATCAACGCTGTGGCTTCAACAGGATGGCTGTCCTGCTCACTTTTAACGCAGAGCTCGGCTAGTTGCTGACATGTTATTGCCCAGACGGTGGATAGGACGAATGGGTCCTGTAGCTTGGCCACCACGTTCTCCGGATTTGTCCCCAGATTACTTCTTTTTGTGGAGGAGAGTTAAAGACATTGTCTACGGCGGGCATCCAACAACGAGAGAAGGCATGAAAGACAGAATCAGAGCAGCATGTGTATCTCTCAGCTGTGCTGAAGATGCGCCGAGCAACCGCGGATGTAAGAAGGCGAGCAGAGTTGTGTGTCTGATATAGAGTGGTCGACATGTCGAACACTTATGAAGAGTGATGTGTGCGAGTGAGTGTTCCCAGTTCCCATTTCACAGTAGTTCTCTAACACCATACCGGTATTTGCAGTACACCCGACGTCCTTTTTATTGTACGTAAACCAGGTATGCATTCCAGTAAGGATAAAAACAATTTCCTTGTGCGTAAACTACGCATGTACGCACATCACAGACCATATGCTTACGTGATTTATTTTATTGTGCGTGAACTATGCACATCAGAAAACAACTGTTTCAGTAATTTTATTTTCCGATGATCTAGGCAACAATACCATGTACGACCCCTGTTCCCATCTGCAATCACATAGCTAGGGACAACCGAATTTCGCGAAAAGATTTCACGACGTTTTGAAATTCACAACAGTGAAGCTCACATCCACTTTCTTGATTGGATGACGTAGGTGTTACGCGTCTTAGGTGTATGCCCGCGAATCACAGACAAACAGTATCGGAGTTGCCTCATTTTGATTGTCATTCAAGTAAGAAAATGACTTCTCACAAAGAAACTCCGGCAATAAGATAAAGAAACTGCTGATATGCCCGTAGTGTGTTGAAATCTAGTATATGTGTTTATCTTTCCGCGAAATTCGGATGCCCCTACTCATAGCTGACCCAACGGTATGTTCGTGGGAATGGAATTACTACCAATCGATGATTCATATAGGTAGAGCTAGTGACTTATCGCGAAAAAATATGAGCTACGGTGGACGTCAATACTATAAGCACCCAGCAGCAGTTTATCTATTGCCATTGGTTGCTGTCTGCGTAAGAATGTGTTTTCATATTTGACCGGACCACTCAGAATTTGGCAAAATCGGCACGGCTCATACGTGATTCGTGTCCATAACACGTGCCAAAAGTAATTCAGCCAATCAATATAGGTAAAACACCTTACTGTGTTTTGAAATACAAATTGTCTTAAATTATTTTCGTGAAATTTCACTACCGCTACATATAGGGTATAGTTCAAATTTTTTTCGCAAATCCCCCCCTCTCGAACCCCTTTTTTTCACCATCCGAGAAAAAGTGGTGATACGGGTGCTGTGAATCATCCTGTACATATACACATAGAGAGAGAGGGAAAGAAAGAGGGAGAAAGACAGAGACCGCTTGTAGTAAGAGGCGATTTATTTGTGCTGCACAAGTTATAATAGAAAACCTGCTTCACCTGTTAGTTACTTGCAGATAATTTTACATACCGTATATTAAGTTGGCGGTTCGAAGAAAAAATTCTGAAAATGTAAGTAATGAAAACTGATACAGCTTCGTGTGAAACCTAAAATAAGTACTTAAAACTGGTAGTATTTATTTATATAGCTTCGCACCTTTTTATTTATGTTATACGAAGAGAACAGCAATTCCTTATACATACATTCAATAGCAAAATTTAAGCAGCGCTAATATACTCGACTTCCTTCATTGCTCCGCGGGAAAAACCAAGAACGTTTAAAAACTAATGAATGCATTTCGCAAATTCTAGCGTGAGGGATGGAGACAACATAAGTCACTTACTGTGTTAAGCTTCGGGGTTAGATTGCAGGAGGAAGTGGGGTACAGATAATGGACTTCTTAGTTAGGTATGCTGGTTCTTTAAGTGAGTAGTGGCCCGGAACATGTACCAACTATGAAAGCTAGTAATGACGAACATTCCAATACGCCATGTAAAAATGTTAAACAATAACAATTCTACCAAAGACGATAATTATGAATCGTCTTTGCGTCTTTATTTTTATGGTTAGTATAAGTTACATTGCCTTCTCCTAAACTTATCAGTAATATTTCATACAGTAAATCAATTTGACATTAAATTTTATAACCTCGCATGAGAACTATACTGACATTATTTATAACCCACAGTGAAGCATTAAAACAGCCATACCTAATATAAGGGAATAACTGTAATATTATAATAATGTATTTTATCTACAGCATTTTAAAAATACAAAATAAGAAATACTAATGAAATTTTTTTTTTCTGAAGCTACTAAAACACTAATAAACGATAATTCACTTTCTTTAATGTACACAATCTACGAGACTATAATCTTGCAAGATTGCCAGCACAACTCACCAGATAGCATAAATATAAGTCTCGATCAATTTTTTACATGTGTGCATGGCATATTCCGTATAATATCAATTTTTCAAAATATCAATGCATGCAGTCCAGTCATGCGTATGTGATTATTCTTTATATTTCTATAAGGCTAAAGCGAAGTACATCGTTTTTTTTTTAATATGCAGCATTCATAAGTGAGTCGCCAAATTTGTAAAGGTTCTGTACAATTATTATCTTTAAATGTTATCTGCAGCGCTGTGTTTACACGTATATGGCACAGATGTGTATGGACTTATATATATATACACACATATATATAAAATTCATGGATTTAAATTTAATCGCAAGGGTCTTGAGATGAACATTTCTACAGTTCAGTGGCCATCGCAGTGGAAGCGGAAGTAAAGGTGTTCTATACGGGCACCAGCAGCTTGTCTTAATCAAACTAAGAAAACATAGTGAAGTAACCAAAAAGAACGAGATAAAAGGTAGTGAGGGTATCTTGCTAGAAACTGTTTCTTTACCAAGCAGACCTTGTGCTGTACACGTTGGTTTTTGATAACAAGGCAAATAGAGTCTGTATCCGTATTTCGGGATAGAGTTCTTTAAGCTTTATTTGCTGCAGAGAGATATATCTTCCCATCGAAATTACACCTTACAAGTGAACTTAAAATAAATCTTTCTACGAGAAAAGTTTGCCAGTTTTTTACGTGTAGAAAAGAAACACCAAATAACGCTTACAATAATTCATAGTAACCAATATACAGCACGTTAATCGGAAGATGCATGTGCAAAACTCGTGGAAACATTAAACAGAATAAAAAGGTATTACAAGGTATTTTTAGGCTTTACTGAAATACTTTATGCAAAAGTTTTTCTATGGTCCGAATAAAAATGCTAATATTAAAAAATATAGGTGTATTATTATCTTGTTCGTACGAATGCAATTTCGACATAACACTTGTTCCGTAGTCACAGCCTATGATATGTAGGCTATACATTCGGCTACAGTTATATGAACCAATTATGACTTAGGCCAGTAAGACAGTTTGCGAATAATTTACGAATAGGTTAGAACATTGATCATTCAACTTCGCAGTGTGCAGTACAGACCAAAAATTACATACGCGTGCGTAATATATACAGTTGTGTACACTGGGTCGTCTGAATGGGTTAAGGCCCTCCAACTATGCATCAACTACTTATAAATATATTTTATTGCAGCCTCAGTTGTTACATTTTTACATTGGTGATATGTATATACTGTGTTTAAAATTAACGTGACGATGTTTATAATAAAAAGTGACAGAAAGACAGAAATAGGCTAAAACGGAAAATCCAATGTTTTGAGCGTCTTCCTTAAGAGTAGATACATGCACAATTAGCGTTGTTATTCGGCAACAGGCTAAACTTCACAGTACTGTCTGTACTGGAGCCGGTGTCGTTTCACCATTGGCTGCTGCATAGATGTGAAGCCACGCCCTTTTGACTGACCTGCACGTGAGTGGGGCACACAGTTGTGAAGTGTTCATTCATTGGCACAGAGTTACCCAGGGCGTGTCAGATTAAGTATGATCCACTGACGAACGTATTGCAAAGGAACACGTGTTTAAAGTTTAACTTGTCCCAAAGTAATAACGCGAATTTTGCAGGTCTCTACTTATGAGAAGTCTGCTTCGTTGAAGTTTCTGCGCCTCTCGTTTGTGAATGGTTAATGCTGACATCCACAAACATGCAGCACATTTCTCACTGGCTGCTAGAAGCACGTTCGGCACAGATACAAAGCACGTCAAAGAATTAAACGATTTCAATGTTCGAGCTCGTAAATTAATTCGGGAGTGAAATGGGTTAAGTTTTATATATATATATATATATATGTTCTCAGTAGAGAGGCAGTTCGGCAAGAAATGAGCAAAAAGAAAAATCCAATGCCACAAAAAAGTCTAAGAAAATCTGACCTTGCTGTATCCTAAACCAAGGGCGTGGCAAGGCAGGCTTTGCATAAAGACCTAGCAAAACCGACAGAACACTAAAATGGCAAAGCCACGCATAAACCATTTTTTCTGTACAGTGTAACGGTAAGTTGATGGTGATAAACGATTTGTAACAGAAACAAGGAATTGCGGTAATTCTTTTATTTGGTTATGTTTCTTTCAACTCTTTTCATTTACCATTAATCTTACATGTGGACAAACTTTTATTGATATAACTTTTACATACATGTGAAAAAGCTAACGTTATCTCCTCTCCTTTCAGTAACAAATCCATTAAAACGGTTACATAATAATCCAGGTTGCCAAATATAGAGTAAAATGCAACCAGAAATTTTAGATACAATAAATCCGCCGTTATTCAACTGTTACTTGTAAAATTATACACAGATTATGTTTATGCCTCTAACTGGCCATATAGTCGGCCATCACAAAATATATTGGGAAAATTTCCCCAAATTACCATCATTTCAAAATGGCGGATTATGTCTGTCACACCGACATTCACTCCTGACATTACAGAATAACTTTTGTTCCTACACCAGTAAACCTAATTTGGTAACACCTTACTGGTCGGAAATCAATGAACCTTACAACTTAAATGTTTAATACCTAATATACTTGCGATCTCAAGTGGATGGCAGCAACTACTCAGCAGTGCCAGCCTTAACTCCCGCGAGTAAATATGATTTTGCAAAATGCGCTAAACTTTGTAAACTCGCATATAGCCTACCATTACCTAGCCTCGTTTTCAAAATGCTAAGACCATAATATTTGTTTTTGTTTACCAGTGGTTACAACCACCCACCGCCTGGTTAAGACTTGGTCACATACTTCCTTATGGGTTGTTTACAAAACTGGTTACAGAAGGTAACAGTATCAAAGTTCGGTTAAGAGGCGAACATTTCGCAAGTTTGAAAATATTTTAAAATTTCCGGCCATAATAGCCCTCGCCTAACGTCAGAATGACGTAAAGGACCTATTCGCTTGAGGAGCCTACATTTGTGTATCAAACAAGAATGCTACTTATCTGGTAGAAGCTTTCCCTCTCGAGGCCGCTGACTGACCCAGAAGGAAGCGTGAACAGGCATTAAATACACAAGTCCGCCACCTAGTGCTACCAATCAAATTAGAGATCCATTATTTTCCCTTCAAAAAACCGTAATTCCAAGAAATAGTTGGAGCTATCAATTGTCCCTGGGAGGGGTCGTGATATTCACGCCCAATGGCGTTTGATGTTACCTAACAAGGTGAACCGACGCAGCGGACACCTATTTCCCTTAGGGGGTTTTCATAATTGAAAAGTCAAACACCAATAATATTACAGTACGCCATCAAACTTCCGGCCTCTTGATCAAGTTGCCGGAAACTGCGCAACTAGACGTCACCGTATTGGGGTGCGCGCGTACCAAGGCAAGAAGTTCTCGCTCGCCGTCGAAGGTGCTGCGGTCAAGCGACGAACCGCTTAAACGTCAGTCCGTCACACAAATGTCTGCCAGAACTGATTGCTGCCGCGCGCGAAAATTCATACGTACAGTGCCACTTATTTTCCCGGCACCCCAGGTTTGTTCAAAGTATTTTTAAGGTAACGTAAACCTGGCGAGAACATTGCAGTTTAATTATGTATTACTTTTGTGTCATTTTGGAGGATTTCCACAGCAAAATCAACGTGATAAAGTGTTCGTGCGTGTTGGACAGTTCGCCGCTCAAACTATCAGGTAACCAAACACAGCAAGTATTCGATTGGGTGACTGGCGACGTGGTCCAGCCTGCTAATTACTTATTAGTTTTAAATTTCCTAGGGCGTGTGCGACGTGGTCCAGCCCATTCATTTAAAGAGTTTTTAGTTGTAATTATAATGAATATTCAAAGGCGAGCAGTGACGTGGTGCAGCCCGCCACAAAAATAAAAAATGAAGTAAAATACCAAACTTAGCGTGCCAGAGCCTTCAAATGTAAGCACGCTTCTTGTGAAACAAGATTTTCCTCCGCTCAGCAATCAGTCATCACATCTTCGCTCATCCCATCCTGATGAGTAAATGTCTATTTGTGATAAGAAACGTTTAGTGTTATATTATTTTATGTGCTATGAATATTTAAAGTTATGTTTATGTGTTTAGAGGAGGGAAGTTTTATGTTAACGAAACTAAAGTTATATATAAAGACTGAGACAGGGTTTTAAGTTGTATTATATATATATAAGTATAGCCACCTGTTTTTCGCGAAAAGTGAGTGGCGAGATTTGGACGGCTCTTAACATCTAGGTCTTGAGAGCCGATGAGGGAGATTGAGGTGTTTATGGTGCAGCGCCGGAATGAAGGGCGGCATCGTCCGGCACGATTCCCACATGTGAAAATCCTGAGTGACCCGGCCGGAGATTGAACTCGGATCGCCTTGCTGGGAGGCAAGCAGGCTAAATGCTCAGCCACCGTGGTCCCTTTGCGAAAAGATTTACACAAAGGCTAAACTTCAATATCCTATGGTTAGAGCCACTAGTAGTATTTCGCGGAATTGAGTCGGCAGCAAGCTAGGCTGAGCAGTCTCTATACATTTGAGACATTTTCGTTTGCTTATTGGTTGCTGTGATCAAGTGAGGCCTCTGCACAGCACTGTTAAACGCTCACTCACACTACTGCTTCCTGCTTATTATTGGCTCATGGTTAAATGGGTGAGTCTAAAGAACTGTTGTCGAATCACAACACTAGGAGAAAATAACAAGCGTTTGGAGTCTACCTCGCGACCGAATGAATTCGCGAAATACTCGGGTCTCTACCTATGGCGTGTGTGAAGTTTTCCTTTGGTTATTGGCCACGTGTATTGGTTGGGAGACATTTCTTTGCCTGGCTGTGCCAATTAGAATTACGTAACTCCGACACCTAAAACGCGGACAAATAAAATCATCCAATCACGAAAGTGGACATGAGCTCTATTGTTTTGGAATACAAGTAGTCCTGAAATATATTCGCGAAAAACAGGTGGCCCTAGGTATAAGCTATTGGTGAGAGAGTTCATACTCAATTACAATATATGACTAAACTGGATGGTATCCTTTATCGTAGGCTGAATGTTGTGTCGGTAAGCGACGAGCTGCACGCCAAGATGCATTTTGCGGGTACGATGGAACTGGCGCTGGCCTCTCCATCCTCCGCTCTAGGTGACCGATAACTATAAAAAGGCCATACCTAGAGCGTTACTTGTTAACCTTTACTTTAACGCCCGCAAAGCAAAAGCTAAATCGGCTCTTTGATCTTCAGGGTCCATCTGGAACTTTGCAATTTTGAAACCGTCATGCTGTCCGAAACATTAAAAGAAACACTCCACTAAACTACTCACTCACACAACTAACTACCGCGTCCACGCTAGCCCTTCTTTCGTGTTAAAATTAAGCATGATGGTACCCCTTTATCTGCTTTCGTGGCCCAGTGCTCTCGAATGTGTACGGCCTTAGTTTTTGGGAATGAATGGTGTAGGCTGTTCACTGTAAAGTGAGCACTTTTGAAAGCCCTGCTTAAGATCTACTTGTGTGCACGTCGTGAATTCTTCCGCCTTATGTAAAATTAACATTGCCATGGGTCTCTCCACTTTATTCGTGCGTCGGTCAAGTGAAATTGTGAAATTATTAAGAAATTAAATAGTTTTAAAATATGCTAATTTTTACGCTTCGATGGATTTAAAGAAAAACAGAAAACGAAATAAAAATTTAAGTTATCATAAAACGGTTAGCTAACATTTTTTATTCGACGTTAAGATATGGAACTACGTTCCCTTAACAGTTACCAACTTTACTGGACGCAAGTCACTCGGTGTGCCCGATCATATATATGCAGGTAGGAGCAGTGACATTTTTCTGTGGTTGATTTCAAAAGTGCTCACTTTATCGTGAACGGCCTTTAACCAGAGTCATTCCCCGTCATCTCGCCGCCGGGCGCAAAGCGCGTATTCAAACCACTCTGCTGTCAATCGTCACGGTTCGCATTTGCACGCACACCCATTCAACACATTCCGCTGGTGACCTCGTTGAGGTCCGGTCCTTCATTACTTGGGTTATCCTTCCGTTCTCACGTGCCGTAGCCATTTGCCTGGTCGTCAGCGGTTGTTCCCTGGACGAGACTTAATCCCATCCGGGGAGAGGGACATATCCGGGTATTGTCATGATCGGTGTTAGAGACTTACGCCTACTTCACTCTAAACAAGTTCAGCTATTGAATATGTTACATTACCTTCGAACGAGATCCGATCGCAGTTGTTTCTCGTTCAAAGTGAACAGTTTTCATAAGTCGTTTCGAACGACTTCTCTTCTCTGCTGCGCTCGCCACTTCGATGAAAACAAGCATTGTAATAAATATTGCTGAATTTAGCGGGAATTCCTGCACTTGTTGAAGTAACTTACGTTTAAGGTTGAAGGTACTAATACACACCCATTGTGCCATTATAGTAAAAGTGTAGGTTTGATAAGAATTGAAAAGGTCAGTAGTGATAAATGTTGGAGGCTATGATAATTAAATATCATACATTTTAAGTTAAGTGTTTGTTGAGGTTAGAATTTCCATTGATTTCGTTCTGCTTTAGGTGTGTAACCGCGAAAACACGTCCTGTTTTTAAACATGTTCCGACATGGCTACCGAAAGTATTTAGCTGAATGTGTTTAACAGCACTCGAGTAACCACGGCCACACAGACCCATTACAAAGTGTTGCCTAGTATTCTATAGTTTCTGTTGGCGTTATTGTCTCGAATACACCGTGCCGCCGGGAGGGGAGATCAGCCGCCCGTTCGCTGCTACGTTTTAATATCTATAACTAGGGGGCAACTGTTCTTCGCGAAAAGATCCTACGACCAGTTACACTCCGAAACTTCCTAGCTACGATCCGCTTTTGCGATTGGGTAACTTCGATCGCCACACGTCTTGCGTGTCCTCCCGCGAATCATGGATGGGTCAGGGTTGTAGCAACTCGATTCTGATTGGTCCGGGCCGGTATGGATCTGTTGTCTAACTAAAAAATACGCAGACTTTAAATATGCAATTGTGCACAAGGATATGGAAGTATAGCCTGCGTTTGAATCTTTTCGCGGAAAACAGGCACTCTTGACTGCAACGTGTTTTGGATTATTCGAGTCACTGCAGTTCGCTGGCTTTGCGCCGCCAGTGAAACACAACGGTACGCGTCAAAGTGAAAGATGGCATTTACGAATCGAGTCTTCCACATCGCGTACGTGTCGTGTATGAGCCTCCTTGACGTGTATAGATGTGTAGAAAATGATGATATTTTATTTCGTTTAATTTACGCAAGGGCTTCAGCCAACGGAATTGAAAGTAAAAAGAAAAATAACAAATTAAGTTATTGAATATAATATAATATTAAATTTAAAAAAAAAAATAACTTATTTACTTTCCTTTACTAGTTTAAAGAATACGTCTAAATTGTATAAAATAGTTATTTGTATTTTAATTTAATATTGCTTTTATCATGTTTTGGTTCATATTATTGCCAAATCCTCCGCAGTAGCTGCTGACATAATAATAATGCAAATTAAGTATTTTTTAACTAATAATCAAGTAATTCAGTAAAATCAAGTTAATTTATATTCGTGTGTGATTCGTTGAGCATAAGACGAATACATTCACTATGAAACACACATTTTTGTAAACGTTCTATGTATATGTCTCCTACGTACACGAAATTGGTCGTGAAACCGCCTTAAGCACTTAAGTACCCATCTGTAAGTCGGGAGGATTTTCCACATTTCCAAAAAAAAAGTTTATTATTAATAGAAGCCTTCAACTTAGTAGTTGTATACCTAAAAATACAAAAATTCACAAAGCAGGATACCGTACGTACAAAAATAGAAAATACATGTGAAAACGTAGCCTATTTGAGTCATCAACGGAGAGTGACGCAGAACACGGGCCTACGTCAGACGATGTGTCGGGCAACTGTGGTGAGAACGAGAGTGCAGAGTGTTGTGAGCACTTAGAGAGGTTTCCAGTTCAAGGTCGAGCTAGTTACAACGCTAAACATGCGCAAATATTTTCAATGAGAGTTTTACATAGCTCTTACATCCGTGTTCGCTTTGAGTGAAAAAAAAGGGGGGAGGGGGACTTCAAAATCGGAAAGAAGATTTCTATAAGAAAAATCTGTTATTTGTGTCCATTTCAAGGCAAATTGGTATTGCGCTTAATTTTTTTCTGACTGTAAGATATATTTGACTGTTGTAAAATAGAATAATTTGACGCTAATTTATTGTTGTATATTTCATATACATATTGTCCCCTAGTTGGTATTTTTCTTTAATACGTATATGGCTATTTAAATTAAATTACTCTGGAAATAAGTCATTTCTAGCGTTTTCGGGACACTGTAAAAGAACTGCACGTCTTCAAAACACATTATTTGTTGTCGTATTTCAATTTGTTTTTGTCCTTATTTGTTATCTTAATGGATATTGCATTTGAATTTATTTAGATGTATTATCCAAAAAGCATGCTTGAGTACCCACACAGTGTCATATTACAATTCAAATCAGGAAATTGTGGTAAATTAAGTGAACGACATGGTAAAGTAATTAAAAACTTTATGTGTCTCCCTATCCCCTGACTTAATTTCTAAATAAAAGGGATTATCTGTAGTGTAAGTAAATGTTGAATTTTATTACTGCTGCCTGACTGTCACTTTTGAACTAAGTGCCATTACTGCTTGGCTTAGGTTCAGTCTTCGTTGCCTTTGGGCGAAGAAAGCTATACGTCGCAGTGAGTCATGTGCAAAATGAGCATGTGCGTATCTAGAGTGATAATTTTTATTTTCCGTCAAGGTGGCTGAAAATAATTTTGACATTGAACATCGACTCTATTGGATTGGTAACATAGACACATTCATTTCCGTGTTTAATGCACGTCATTTTAATGATAGCGCGGAAGTAAACCATTAGCTAGTGTTGTTATTTGTTTCTGCCTCGCACCGCTTCCTTTGCGCCGCGGCGTCCCTCTCGGACATGCGGAAGAGTGTGTCAAGGGCGCTACTGGTCGTCCAAGGAAGGAGATTTACAAAGGCGTGCCGCCACCGCAAAAATTTAAACCTACTGGGACTCGTATGGGCTCCTGTCCTCGAGTGAATTGAATATCTGGAGTTATATTTGGAAGAATGTTCTGGTCATCGTCCTTGTTTCTCTCAGCGATACTTGAGGAGCAGGGAACCTTCTACATCGGGCTAGTAGGCTCATTTAATCCGCGACAGGCCTCCGAGCCGACAGTTTAAAGTTTGAAGGATTGTACTACCTTAAGCGCCGGGTGCGAAGACAATGAAGTGACGAACCATTGAACCATCCAGTGGCGACGACAGTAACCAGTGAGATTGAAGTCTGCGGACTGTGGTCTTTTGGACTTATGGCAATAGACGGACTGAATATGTGTAAATTAAGAGGGTGAATTAAATGACTGTAACTAATATAGAAACAGGGAAAAAGATTAAAATTGAGATAAATATGATACATTGCGCTCACTGAAAATAACAAGAGTTATAGTGGAGAAAGCTGTAAATGCTGTAAATACTGTTCAATGCTGTAAATATCAGCTGTGTGAAAATTTATAGCATTATAAATAAATAAAAAATAAAATAATTTATTTTATTTATTAAGACCTCCGTCCTTCGCGTACTCAGATACACCCTGTGGCATCTTGCAACATTATTATGACACTGTCACTGTTTAGGAGTGACAAGCTTAGTTCCCACCCTCAACTGCAGCATACTGTTATGATGGTGTGGGCGAGCCTTAGCTCGACGACCCGCCTGAACACGGCCTCGCGCCTTTAAACATTAAACCAGGACGATAAAGGAATTGCAACAACTTATTCTGAAAAAGCCAGCAGCATAATTTCCCTCCACCGGCCAGCAATCCGGAACAACTATACTCCGATATAGGCCAGCGTCACTCTGGGCGCGTCGTCTTTCCTCATCAGGCCAGTAACGAGAGAAGATCACGCAGATATGGGCGTGTCCAATCGTCGATAACCGCCTACCTGAAACAGCCTCCGGAACCATGGTGGAGACATTCCAGTTAGTTTGTCGTAGTAGTGGCTGTGGTGACTATTCCACAGTAGTGCTCTTCAGCTACACCCTAACCCTTTCCTGTATGAGTATGACTAGAAAATTATATTCATAAGAATACATAGTGAGACGAAATTTTGAACGAACACGAATGGTTATGAAGGCAGTAGGTACTTAATATCAATAATTTTTTTTGAGAAGTTGAGGCAGACCCCAGGCAGGAGTCCACTACAGGGATTATCGCGGTACTGCTCTTATCCCAGCGCAGTGTCGTGTCGACTATTTGTCTCGGCAAAATGCTGCTTGAGCGCAGCACTGCTCCTTCGACACCGGTCGTACATCACGGTGACAGATGGCGCCCTGTTCTCGGCGGAACTGCAGGATCTTTTTTTTTTTTTTTTTTTTTTTTTTTTTTTTGCTGTCGTTGCTGCTCTTCTGGCGCTCGTGTTTCCGATGTCAGAGACACACGGCCCCGCCATAATGGCTAATAAAGTTAACGACGCCGGAGAAATAATCGGAAATACAGCCGGCCAAAGTGGATTGGGGTCAGAGGTCGGCAGCGCCGTGGCGAGTCAACCAGAAAATCTTGGAGCAGTTTTTATTCCGTCAGCACTTACTGTGCAGGATTTGTCAGTAATATGTAACGAAACATTGCACTGCATAATCTACGAAATTATTCGCAATTATGCCAGAACAGTGGAAACGTATATAAGCTGTTCACGGTAAAATGAGCACTTTTGAAATCCCTGTTTAAGATCTACTTCTATGCACAAAGAATGTATTCTTTCGGCTTAATTAAGATTGCCGTGGGCCTCATCACTTTATGCATGCGTCGGACAGGTGAAACAGTGAAATTATTAGGAAAGGGTTCATTTTTATACTTCGATGCATTAAAAAGTTATAAAACGAAATAAATAACTTGAGTTATTACCAATCGTTACTTAACATTTTTTATTCGATGTAAATATATGGAACTACTTTCCCTTCATCGTTACCAACTTTACTGGGCGCATGCCACTCAATTCGCCTGTTAAAATATATGCCAGGCAGGAGCAGTGAAATTTTTCTAAGGTTGATTTCAAAAGTGCTCACTTTATCGTGAACAGTCTTTAGTGAGAAAGCACGAAAGACTGCGCTTTTTCCAAAAAAAAAAAAAAAAAAAAAAAAAATCCGCGGTAGAGCTCCTGCATTTGCTCAGAAAAAAAGTCGAATGCATAGAGATGTTCGCAACTTTACATAGTAGCAACGCTAAAAAAAAGTCGAATATTTGCAGCCTGAAATCCCGGATTTTCACGTGAGGGAATCGTGCATTACGATGCCGATGGTCGGCGGATTTTCTCGGGGTTCTAGCGCTTCTCCCCGCCCTTTCATTCCGGCGCTGCTCCATACCCACCTCACTGCACCCTCATCGGCTCTCGAGACCTCGATGTTAGGAGCCGCCCAAATCTCTCCACTAAAGCAGCAGACAAAGAGCTAGTGACATCGCGGAGGAGGTAAAGACAGCTGCGATGTCTAACTTAGTTACCAGCAAACACAAAGTTGTGTGACAGAAAAAGACAGAATGAAACATGTATTTCACTTGCCACCACTCAAGTATATCAATTCCTTTGTCCCTGGAAGCTACCAAAGAGACTGTTTGCGTATTGAAATATATTGGGTTTTTATTGAATTTTGGGCTTGTCTTTTTTTATATTGTAGAGCAGGTACCATGTTTCTTAATTTTAGCTAATAAATGTTAACAATTTCTTTTCTCGTGGCCGGGATTGAGCTAGCGCCGTCAAATTACTGAGTAGTTTAACACGTGCAATGCACTGTAATGTTTTTCTTTGTATTTTCGCAATCCTGTATTTTGAAACTATTTGCCAAAATTATTCTTGTAACACTACGAGTAAATTAGTAGAAATTTGATAACACGTAAATGTGGGATGTGTAAAATCAACGTTAACGTTTAATAAAGTCTTGAAACGTGTTATAAATATGGAAATAAGTAAACGATTCTTTATGTTTCATAAAGCAGTGTCTCGTTAAGAAGCAACATTCTAATTGTAGTGAGTTTATGATACGATCAAAATTCTGGCAAATTGTTCGCAACGGATTTCTTGTGAACGTACAAAAGATTGTTACTTTGTGGAGGAGATATTTTACAAGTGCTTAAAACCGAAAATATGAATTGTGCTTATTGTTTCGTTATAAGAACCTTGTTTTAGCCGAATGGTGAGGGAGGACTATAGTGACACAAACGTCAGACACTTCGATGACTCACCGGAATTCGATAAAAGAACTTAATGGTGTGATGACATCGTAATTCGCTGAGTAAAATACTGGGGGAAAAATATTTTTAATAACTCTCGATGTAATAAAAAAGCTCATTCCCGAGAAAAAAATGTCATTACATTAAATATAATTTTTTACAGCTCCGCCAAACAAAGGAATTTAATAAAGAGCGTAAAGAGTTGAACATCACAGGTCTTTTATACATTCACGTGGAAACAGGGTAGAATAATAAACCCTCTGGAAAGTCGCAAATAATGAGAAAAAACTACCGAATTAAACCCCGTGCTGGGCACGGAAGAGGGAGAGAAACGAATTAAATGAGGGGAGTTCTTTGAAAGGGCGCCGCGGATCACATTTCCAAAAGAGAACATTCAGGAATGGAAGAGAGGAAGGGAGGGAGGCGAATGTTGGCAGTATCGTCAGAAATACGACGATGTCAGAGAAGCAGTCTCGTTCGCAAGCTAGGATTTCTTCGGGCGCGGACGAATTTTCATAACGGTCCGGCCCCGGCGAGGACAAAAGTAAGAGAGTATTACGTGTAATGGCTCTGCGCGAGTCGACAGAAGCCATATTGTGACCCGCGGATGGCCCTTAGCTGACAACAGCAGCGCGTGAACGAAAATACAATATACGAAAGTGGCTCCACGCCCAGAGGCGTCGTCGCAAGCAATGTTGCCAACTTACACCGCCTTTTTTTTTGCAGGAATATTAAACTGCCCTGGAAATAATCTCCAGATGTAAAAAATATTAATAATATTACGTTTCTTTTAATAAATTATTCCAGTTCTAATTCACGAGTTAGAGGAAGATTCGTGTCTCAGGAAACGAGAAACAAACACATTCTTAAAATGAAACAATCGCTAAGTGCCAACACTCCGCGTTTTAGTAATAAATTTCCGAGGAAACAAGTCCTCGATTTTATTTACAAAACTCCTTTCGAAAGAAGCAAAATAAGAATGTGCAATCCTTTCTTGAGAACAATTTCCCCTCTGCTTTTTTCCACACAAGAAGCCAAACCGCGAGTCTTACAAAAGAAATCGTTTATTTGTAGCATATATTTCTCTCCTCGTTGAACAAAATAGGAGAACATTTTTTGATCATTGGTAGTAAAGAGAAATGTATGTTTCATTGGAGAGGTTACATTATTCTTCGATATTTGGATATATGTTATTGTTCTACAACTTTTCAAGGGGAAAATTACGACTAGTGTACATGAAACTCTTGGAAGTAAGGTATTGAAGTCAGATGTCGCAGGAAAATGTAATGTATTGAGGACGGGTAATGCATTTTAATGAAAATAAAGAAGTTGTTACACAAAATTTTTCATGCGGATGACATAATTCATTCCATATAGTCTACACTAACTTTGCTCAAAACCCTTCCTTAAAAACTCCGTGGTTAAACAATGTACTTGATAATTTTCTTTTCCTAATTGAATTTGTATATACAAAAATGTATTTCGGCTTTACATAAAACCATATTTTTATCTAACGACCATTGTAATTAACTTAAAAGCAAGGCACATATATGGACATATTGTAACGAAACATGGGTCAAACGAAAAATATTCATAGCGGCACTAAGTTGTACAGTCTGCTCGCGGCTAAAGGCGCACTTTTTAAAGCAATGTTTGAAATGTAACTGCCCATGCCTGCATATATTTTAAGGTGGCAGGCCACCTGAGTAGGCCGCGGAACGGTGTGCAGAGCTCCAGTAGAAAATGTTTTATTTAAGAGCCGCCCAACGTGTCTGAGTTAGGTATGCTTACGAATTGCATCTAAAAAATATTACGTGACTGTATACGTTTCTTAGTTCCTCCATTTCTCTCCAAAGTACATTTTTGTGACAGTGAAAATATCTCAAACAGGTGTTTCCACGGTTATTTTTAGGTATTAACATTCCTGTACAAAACATTAAAAAAATGAATAAGGACGTGCATCAGACATTTATTATTATTGTTAATACGTCATAAAATAATAGGGTCTCCGCTGAAAGTCTCACAGAGGCACGTTAACGACGGCAAGACGGCACGCCCCTAGGGCTTCCTCGCTTTTAGGACTCAGACGTGTAAATTTACTTCAACCAGGCGGACACCTTAACGGAGACGCTGAGTGGCATGAGCTCTATAAAGTTGGTAACGATGGAGGGAAATTAGTACCTTATCTTACCGTTGAATTTAAAATGCCAGGAAAATATTTGTGAATACTGGTATAATTTCTACTGTTTTCTGTTTTTTTTTTTTTTTTTTTTTTTTTTCAGTGGGTGTAAAAGATGCACAAAGTTTTAAAATATTAATTTTTATAATATTATCATAGTTTTGCATTTGAAGGATACACAAGACATGTACATAAAGGTTTGTTTGAACCAACAACATATTTGTTTGTAGTTGTATGGTCAAACAGATAAGTTGTTCATCTAACAAAATATTTTCCTGGCAAAAACAATATCTGAAATGCAACAAAACAGAATTGATTCACCTAACAAACTACTAACTTGAACTAACAAAACCTTTTAGTTGGACATAGGAAATCTGCCTGACAACCTAAATATTAGTTTGAACCAACTGCACGCAATGGTTTGGTGATATACAAACAAATGTATTGTTGGCTCAAACAAACGTTTTTCTCAGTGCGAAGTTTACCTTGAAGTCTGTAGCGGTTTTATTTGAAGAAAGCGGTTCTTTGGAGCAATAAAACATTCGCGAGGGCCAAGAGAGAGCGTTCTGCGAGTGCACTGGCTTTATCCCGCTAGGGAGGCCCGCGGGGTATATAACTCCAGAATTCTTCGCAGATCCGCAGTTCCCTCAAACAAGATTTCCCATTGTTCGAACTTTTCCCGCGGCACAAAAGACGCTGTGTTTTCCACTCTGATTCCTCAGGCACGCGTTTTCTTCAGTTTTCGCGGTCGCGGGTCTCAGTGGGCGGGAAAGAATTGTGTGGCAATTCCGAGCAGAACCCTGCTCCGAGAACAGACAACATGTGCTGCTGCTGCTGTAAAAATACTTTGCTGAGTGAAAGATTGCTTTGTTTTAAGATGCACGGTGTATCTCCTATTCAATCAGTTTTTTTTTTTTTTTTTTTTTTTTTTTTTTTTTTTTGCTTTTAGTTCTTTGGTACGTGGCGTCGTCAATCGCAGCGCTTTAAAAGTTTCCCAACATTCAAGTCTTTGCCAGGCAATCAGAATTTCAACACGCCACAGGAAAGTAAAAACAAACGGTACAGAAGTTTGGCAGTAAATGGCGTCACCATCGTCGTACATTTTTATTCTCTTAATGTGATACGAAATCAATAAACCAAAAACACAATTAAAAATTATTGAGCAAAGGGACTATGAAGTCAGCGGAATCCGTTTTTTTTACAGATAGTTTTTGTTTTAATTTACAAACACAACTTAAAATAGTCGTATATATACACATAGCTTCATTTTATTTTTATACCAGTTAACGCCAACTGTAGACATGGTAGCTTTCTTGTGGTGATGTTTAGCGTCTAACGTTTATTATGTTGGTTGTCGACGAGGCTTCTTTGATCATCAGTAGAGGTAGAGCCACGAGTATTTCGCGAATTAATTCGGATGCGAGATAGACTCCAAGCACTTGTTCTTTTCTTCTGTTGTTGTGATTGGACGACAGTTCTTTAGACACGCCCCATTTAATTGCGAGCCGCTAATGAGCAGGAAGCAGTATGAGTGAGTGTCTAATTGTCCTGTACTGAGGCTCACTTGATCACAGCAACCAATAAGCAAACTATATTGTCTCGAATGTATAGAGGGCGGCCTAGTTTAGCTTGCTGCCAACTCAATCCGCGAAATACTCGTGGCTCTAATAACCGATAAAGGCTGTTCACGATAAAGTGAACACTTTAGAAATGAACCTTAGAAAAAAAGTCACTGCCCCTGCATGCATATATTTTAACAGGTGCGCTGAGTGGCATTTTCCCAGTCAAGTTAGTAACAATGGATGGAAAGTATTCCCTATATTAACGTTGAATAAGTATTAGGTAATTATTTGTCTTAACTTAAAATTATTTCTTTCGCTTTCTGGTTTATTAATGCATCTAATTGTAAAAATGAGCAGATCTGTAAAATATTTACTTTCTTAATAATTTCACAGTTTCATTTGACCGACGGACGAATAAAGTGATGAGGCCCATAGCAATGTTAATTTCACATAAGGCGGATGAATACATAACGTGTATGCAAGTAGATTTTAAGTAGGGCTTCAAAAGTGCTCATTTTACCGTGAATAGCATATACTAAAGTTAAGTGTGTGTTACACTGGAGAGGTTACATTATTATTCGATGTTAGAGAATATCTTATTTTGTTACAACGTTTCAGGGAAAAACGTACTTTCTTTCCGCAGGTAAACCTCTTGGGGACATGTTTAAAAGATTCGTCAAAAACGCCAGGTAGGCTCGTTTGCACCGGCTTCAAGATACAAAACGATGCAAATGTATTCAAAGAGCTCATTATATTCTATTCGTGGTTTCTTCACACTTTTTGAATCAAACTTTGAAATATCACCCCATGAATGAAGTGTTTAGTTATTTCCTAAATATCCCATTTATCAGAAGCATTTTATACCTCTGTTGAAGCCAGGCTTCACCATGCATGGGCGTATACGGAATTAAATGCCAAATTCTGGCAAAGATTTCTCAGTCGTTTTTGTGGTAGTATTTTCAATTAAAGATGTTTTCTTAGAGATTGAACGCATATACATTTGTAAATCTTCCAAATTTTAATTTTAAATTAACTTTTTTATTATTTATAAAATTGTTGAAAAAAGTTTATTTAAAATATAAAAATTAAAATTTGGAAGGTATGAGAATCTGTATGTCTTCATTCTCTAACATAAAATCTTTAGTTTAAAATACTACCACAAAAAACGACTGAGAGAACCTTGTCCGAATTTAGCATTAAATTCCCTATACGTCGATGCATGGTGAAGCCTGGCCTTAAAATGAAATTATCTTACTTTTTGTTATATTTAAGTTATAAGTGTATTTTATTTAGAAATTATAATATTCCATTTATAATAAATATGAATAAAACAGTGGGAAAACCTGTGTGTTGGTAACGCTTCATAAGAAATAGTTATCATGCAAAACATCATTATAGGCTGTTCACGGTAAAGTGAGCACATTTGAGACACTAGTTACTTTTTTCTTTCAGCCATTTCTTGTCGTTTAACCAGCTTTTAAAATTAATATTGCCATATAAGCAATAAAAACAGTGTGTATATTCCACCGGACTATAAAGTTAACGTCTAAGGCTAAAATATAATATATTTTTCGATTGTTATTCCAAATGAGAGGGCTTTAAAAAATGCTCACTTTACCGTGAATAGCGTATATATGCTTTTCACGGTAAAATGAGCACTTTTGAAAGCCCTGCCTAAGATCTACTTGTACGCACGTTGTGTGTTCCTCCGCCTCATGTAAAAATAATAATGCCGTGGGCCTCATCACTTTATTCATGCGTCAGTCATATGAAACTGTGGAATTATTAGAAAAGTAAATATGATACAAATTTGCTACTAAGACGCATAAAAACAGAGAGAGAAAAGAAATAATTTCAGTTTGCACAAATGGTTATCTAACATTTATTTGGCGTTAAGATATGGAACTATTTCCCATACATCATTGCCAACTTTACTGGGCTCATGTCACTCAGTGCATCCGTTTACATATATGCAGGCAGGGGCAGTGATTTTTTTCCAAGGTTGATTTCAAAAGTGCTCACTTTATCATGAACAGCCTTTGCCACTGAGTACGCACATGAATTCGGTGCGTTGTCCTTTGGTGTAATTTTCTAGACGTAGTTAAGCTTAGTTTTGCACGAGGCGGAGGAATATACTGCAAGTATAACTTCAGCACGGCTTCAGAAAAGTGTGAAGTAACAGTGAATATATTACATCGTGGAACACGTGCTTGTCTAGTAGGGTGGGTTGCTCCATACCTGGGCGCCGCGCTATCGCGTGATGTGATATTGACGGCATTCCTGCGCCACGTCCGCTGGCTCGTTCGAACACACAGAAGCTATGAACATAAATATTGCTTAAGCCCCGCTTAAGATCGACTTGTATGCACGTTATGTATTCTTCCGCCTTATGTGAAATTAACATTGCCGTGGGCGTAATCACTTTATTCATGCATCGGTCAAGTAAACCTGTGATATTTTTAGGAAAGTAAATAGCATCCAAATTCGCTAATTTTCACACTTCGATGCATTAAAATAACAGAAAGCGAAAGAAATCATTTAAGTTATCACAACTGGTTACCTAACACTTTTTATTCGACGTTAAGAAATGGAACTATTTTCCATCCATCGTTACCAACTTTACTGGTGAAATGTCACTCAGTGCGCCCATTAAAATATGCGCGTTCAGGGGCAGTTACTTTTTTCTAAGGTTCATTTCAAAAGTGCTCACTTTATCATGAACAGCCTTTATCATCTTTCACACCCGCGAAACCACCCGTTATCGCACGAGTGAGATGCTCCATCACTTTCTCTTTCCGCCCAGGGGCCGCGGTTGAGCAGTGGCTAGAGCACTCGCCTCACACCAAGGCGTAAACGGATATATCCCCCCCTCCTCTTGATTTCCGTATGTAGGAATCGTGCCGGTCGCTAGCTCTTATCGGAGGGTTTTCTCGGGGATCTCCCGCTTCCCCCGCCCTTGCATTTTTGCGCTGCTATTCTCACATCTCATTACCCTCATCGGCTCTGGAGACCTTGATGTTAAGAGCCGCCCAAATATATGTTCACTCACTTCACTGCCATACACTCTCATTCTTTAATATGTAATACGATGGCAGGTTCCCAAAAATATTAATAACATTTCATGAAAATATAATAACAGCAATAGCTTATAAAGCAGCTTACCAGACTTTTCGAATGTACTAGCCTTCGGAAAAATATTTTATAAGTAATTCTTTAATATATATATATACACACACACACACACACTTTTTATTGCAATTACCTAACTTAACGTCATCTGCAACTATAATTGACGTAAAACTTAATTTATATTATTCCATGTATGATACCTTCACGTAAATATACAGACTTTGTATGTGTGAGACACAATGTGTACTGTAATTATTTGTTAGAGTGGAAAGGTTTGGCCAGATCCAAACAACGTGGTCTCGAGTGCCAACGAGGATGAAGCGAGGTGTATATGGAGCAGCGCCAGAATACAAACGCAGGGGAAACGGGATATCCCCGAGAAAACCTGCCGTCAAGAGGTAGCGTTCAGCACGATTCCCGCAAGCGCTAAATCTGGGAGTGACCCAGCTGGGAAGCGAACCCGGTTCGCCTATGAGGAAGGTGAGTAGTCTGATGAAACTAGCACACCGTGGCCCTGCCCTAGGGCCAAGAATGCCGCCAAACCGCTAATGTAACCTTACGTTAAGTTGCAGCAGTAAACGTAAGATTTTAAGTAAAGGCTGCTAACGATAAAGTGAACACTTTTGAAATGAACCTTATAAAAAGGTCACTGCCCTTGAACGCGCATATTTTAATGGGCGCACTGAGTGACATTCTCCCAGTAAAGTTGGTAACGATGGATGGAAAATAGTTCAATTTATTAACGTCGAATTAAAAGTTTTAGGTAACCATTTGTGATAACTTAAATTATTTCTTGAGCTTCCTGTTTTTTTTATGCATCGAAGTGTGAAAATTAGCCGATTTGTATAATATTTATTTTCCTGAAAATATCACCGTTTTACTTGACCGACGGATGAATAAAGTAATAATGCCCACGGCAATGTTAATTTTCCATAAGGCGGAAGAATACATAACGTGCATAATGTGCATAACTGTGCTCAGGCACAGTGTGGTTAGATGAAAGTCCTACGCGGACAACCTTCAGGTACCGCACACTAAACAAAGTCGATCTGCAGAAATTAATTTTTTGTTTTTTTCTGAATGCTGTTATATTAACTGTAGCTTTCTAGGTGCCGTGATGGTGCAGTGGCCAGACCAGACTACTCGCCTCACACCTAGGCGAACCAGGCTCGATTCCCGGCGGGATCAATCCCCGATTTTCGCATGTGGGAATCGTGCCGAACGATGCCTCTGGTCGGCGGGTTTTCTCGGCGCTGCTCCCTACTTCACTTGACCCTCATCGGCTCTCAAGACCTCGATGTCAAGATCCCCAAACATATCTTCAATCCACTGTCGCATTTTTTTTTTAATTATTTTTTTTTTTTTTATGAGTTCTGCTCTCTTCAAGGAATCTGCCAACTCACTTGCTTCATTTAACGTCTACGAATGTGAGATTATTGAACCTTATTTTCCTCAACTCCCCTTTGAGTTCGTAGTACGATACACTACTTTCCACGTACTTAATTATACGTTTCGAATAATTACTCTCGGCACACATACCGGACGCCACTTTTATTGATGGGTCAATTCCGGTGTCGGTTTGACATTGCATCTGATATTAATATTCGCTGGCAATAAAACCACGAAGACGTATCCATAAAATGAGTACTGTAATAGTACTAATGGACGAGGTGAATGAGACATAGGAAAAACCGTGATATTTTTAGGAAAATAAATATTATACAAATCGGCTAATTTTCACACTCCAATGCATAAGAACGTGTAATTAAATTCAAAGTAGGTATAAGCTATCTGTTTCTCCGCGAAGCTCATGGAAATGTTAACGCATGAAAACTAATTGTATTTTTGCACATTATTGATCAAATCATTTAGTTTCTCAGTGTCGCTGCTTAGGTATTGATTAAATTACTTTTGAACAAATTAAAGACGATTTTTGAACTGAATGCAGACAATGCGAAGAGTTTCGCAAAATTGATAGACGTATAAGTGTTTCAGGTTTCGAGTAGGGAAGCAGACGAAGCCATGTTCCCGTCATCATCGTCGCCACAAGTTTATGGCCGTACTTTTCTCAACTTCACAGATTACGGACGCGAAGTTGCCGTTGGCGCTAAGTAGTTATCGGGAATTTTCTCCGCCCCCCGGAGTCGTTATCATCCCAAACTGGGGTCGTTATCCAAACGTGTATTGAACTTCGTTAACGCCTCAGAGATAACATTTCACTAGCATCTCAGCACAATATTTCGGACAACAGAAATATTAAAGGAAAAAATCGGCCGCGTGGGTTTGACCCACCCAGTCCTTGTGTACACATTTGTGTACAGCACGCACGTGTAAGCAATTTTTCGGTTTGTACTGCACGCTGCGAAGCTCAATGACCAATTACTTTACCTGTGGGTTAATGTTTCGCAAACCATCTTACTGGTCTAGGAAACAAGTGGTTTAACCCTTTCAGAGCCACTTTAATTTACGGCTCCACATGTTGCAATCAAGAAAATTTTATGATGCGTACTGTACATACGTCGACACGCCACTTGTTTCGATGTCAGAGTCAATGAGCTCTAGGCTGTATGTTCGGCTACAGTAAATTTAACCAATTATGACCTACACCAGTAAGACAGTTTGCGAATCGTTTACTCATGGGCAAGATCATGGGTCATTGATCTTCGCAGTGTGCAGCGCACGCCAAAAATTACCTACACGTGCGTAATGTACACAGTTGTGTACACTGGGTCTGAATGTGTTATATAACTGTAATAGCCGAACATATAGCCTACAGCTCATTGGCTCTGACAAGGAAACACGTGTTGTGTTAACTTAAGTACGGCGCGTGTCCTTACATGTTTTGTTTGCGACACCTGAAACCGTAAATTAAAGTATGTTTGAAAAGGTTAACGCGAATATGTCGGTGTTAGTAAGTAGTGTTTACTTTGGGGTATGGGAATGAAATGAAAGTGTAGGTTGTTCACTGTAAAATGAACACTTTTGAAAGCCCTGCTTATTATCACTTGTATGGACCTTGCGTATTCATCCGCCTTATGTAAAATTAACATTGCGATGGGCCCCGTCACTTTATTCGTGCGTTGGTGAAATGAAACTTTGAAATTATTAGAAAAGTAAATATTTCACAAATCTACTTTCGATACATTAAGAAAACACAAAGCGAATAAAATTAATTACTTTATCACAAGTGGTTAACAAACATTTTTATTTCGACATTAAGATATGGAACTATTTTTTCTCCATCGTTACGTACTTTACTGGGCGCATGTCACTCAGTGTCCCCGTCATAATATAAGCAGGTAGGGGCAGTGATATTTTTCTATGGATAATTGGAAAAGTGGTCACTTTATCGTGAACAGCCTTTAACGATATGGATACTTGGCGTTATGAGCGAACCTTAGTGTAAAACCCCCGTGTGAACCCGGCCTCACACCTTCAGAGTAAACCAGAACGCCAGGGATTGCGTCAAAGCATTGCGACAAGGCCCAACAACTATGACTCCCTCCACCAACCAGGGAAAGAGGCCAGCTATGTCTAAACTCCAAACAACGCGCCAATATAGGCCGACACGAGGAGTGGCGCGTCATCTTTCCACCTCCGGCCAGTGTGCAGGGGAGATAACACCAGGGGTGTGCCCGACCGCCTTCAACCGATGAACTAGATACATCCTCCGGCATCAAGTTTAAGGTGGGGGCTGTCCAATATAGAATATACATAGAATGGCGTGAATTGACATAATAATGTAATAACAATTTTAAATGTCAGTTATAATAGTTCCCCCGATTATATAACATTTCAGTAACATGTCATTGCAAGTGCCTTGTTGATTTATATAACCATCCATCAAACTATCCATCCATCCAACTATCCATGCATCCATCCATCCATGAATGCATCCACCCATGCATACATACATTCATACATACATACATCCAAGCATGCATGCATCCATCCATGCATGCATCCATGCTTCCATCCATAATTCCATGCTTCCACCATTGGTTCCATCCATCCATTCATGCTTCCATCCAGCAATGCTTCCATCCATCCATACAAACATAAATATATAGATATCTTTACACATACATACATAGGCATACACACAAACATATATACATTAACATATACATATTCCCACATACATACCACACACATATACATACATACAGTTAGGTCTTATTAAAATGTATTTTAGACATTTATATAAAATAAACTCCCTCAGTAACAGTAGTAGCTCTACCATCATCTTGGAATTAAGTTTCCCCCTCCCCCCCCCCTCCTCAAACCAATCTTGTGTGAATATGACCATAAGTAGAGACCTGAAGAATTCGCGGATTCATTTTAGGGCAAGCTATAATTCAAAACACGTGTGTTTATATAACTTTATTCATTGGTTCACACGATGTTTGACACCTCCTGGAGAACGCTGGCCCAATCGTCGCCTTCCACTGTGACAGCAGACAACCAATGTGCAATTGATACCGGCATATTAGTACATAAGACAGCAGAGTCTAACCCGCAAGTCGTTGAACTCGCGAATTTTTCAGGTATCTAACCATAAGCCATTATTAGAGGCCGAGAAATTTCGCAAGTTCATTTTGAGGACAAGTTAAACTTTATCCACATGTACCGTGGAGTTTCAGTTCTATTGGGCCACAGTTTGTAAAACACGCCCCGGACGACTTTCAACCAAATAATGACCTGTAGGGAATACAATGACCGAACCCTGTGCTACTTGTTCAGTGGTTAAACTGGAGCAACAGCCAATTAATAACTAACTAAAGCTCAAATACATAAAGGATTGTGGAGCCTACCTTGCTGCAGAATGAACCCGCGAAATTTCCGGGTTTCTAGCCATTATTACAGCTAGTGAGTTTTCGCAGTTTGTCTCTTGCCATTCGTTGCCACCTGCCTGAGAAGGCGTTTTCATGTTTGACCGGCCCACTCAGAATTGGGCACCTTCAGCATGGCTCCTACGTGATTCGTGTGCAGACAGTTAACGCGTGTCAAAAAGTAATTCAGCCTATCAAGATTGCTAAACGACCCTACAGTGTTTCGAAATATAACTTTTCTTGTTAGATTTTCGCGAGATTTCGCTACCCCTAGTCATTATTCATAACACTGGGTTTCGTCTAGACGAGATATTCCATCTGGCTCACATTCGGCATCGCAAGATACACTGCCCCGGAAATATCCGGCCTTGCCCACAATTGCCCCTAGTCGCCGCGGGACCCCACCCGCGCCACGCACATGCGTGACGCCAGCTCGAGCTCATGCTTGCGTCGTCGTATATGCGATCGAGCGAGGTTCAGTTCTGTTGCCCCGCGCGTCAGGCTGATTTTGAAGACGTATTCACGTCAAACCAGCGCAGTATTTGAAGACCAGTAAAGGCTGTTCACGATAAAGTGAGCACTTTTGAAACCCCTGCTTAGGATCTACTTGTATACACGTTGCGTATTCCCCCGCCTTGTGTAAAATTAGCATTGCTAGGGGCTTCATCACTTTATTCATGCGTCGGTCAAATGGAACTGTAAAATTATAAAGAAACTAAATACTTCACAAATCTGCTCATTTTTGCACCCCGGTGTATTAAAAAAAAAAAAACAGAAACCGAAAGAATTAGTTTTAAGTTTTCACAAATGGTTACCGAACAATTTTTATTCGACGTTAGGATATGGAACTATTTTCCATCCATTGTGGCCAACATTACTGGGCGAATATCATGCAGTGCGCCCATTAAAATACATGCATGCAGTGGCAGTGACTTTTTCCTAAGATTCATTTCTAAAGTGCTCACTTTTTCGTGAAGAACCTTTAATGTTTAGTTTTTACAATATTATGTTTGGTTTTCAGCGAGGCTGGAAAAAAGATTGCAGGAAAAAGAGCTAAGTAATTCAAATGAATTATTTTGACACATATAGTTTACGATCTCGGCATTTCAAAGGTATTGCGAGTTGCGATCCCTCACTCGCGTTTTTCGCTCAACACTCTTTTTCGTATTTAGCGTGAATGGAGCGACTATTTCCTAATGATACAGCATTATACTTTTAAAGGCAAACTGTTATAAAATGAAGATATTATCATTTAAGAAGTCGCGGAGATATTTTTAAGGGGGAGGAATAGAAATCATTTCAGTCTGTTAGAAGTTTTTGACTTTAAAACGTATTCAGAAATAATTTCTTAAATGCCTTCTTTGACAAGACATGACTCAGATGATTGAATAACTATAATATCGGTGAGGTAGCTTTATTTGTTTATCGTGTGGAATAAATATAAAAATAATAATTGGTATTCTTCTGAGAATAGTAACAGCAATGGTAGTAGTACAAGTAATATATAAAATATAATTAAACAATAATCTTTCCGTAAGGAAGTCGCATTTTCAACAATTAATTTCAAACGTGAGTAATGGCGAATATATATAAATTCAAGATGGCATATACTTTTCGTTAACGCAGCTAGTTTAATATATTGTGAACTGTCACTGACGGAAAAAACTTTTAGATTATTTTACCAACAAGCAGTCTGGAGTTGTAAATACATCTTTCTGAACGGATCGTTGATTCCTACGCATTTATTTCGCATGAGTCGCGTCACATCTCAACGTAAATGCAATTCTTTGTCAAATTATTTTCTCAAAAGATGGAAAACCCCGTTATGACGGAGAGTCCGTGGTTTTTTTAATATTGGCTCGCCAAAACCTGTAGACTTCGATGAACCAGTTCTGCGTTAAGCTATGTTCTAAGCGTATTGAGTGTGTGGGTGAAGAGATTTGGGCTGTTCTTAACATCGAGGTCTTGAGAACCAATGAGGGGGAAGCGAGGTGAGTATGGAGCAGCGCTGGAACGAAGGGGCGAGATAAACGGGAGATCCCCGAGAAAACCCGCCGCGACCGGCGGCTAGTCCAGCACGATCCTCACATGTAAACATCCGGGGACTAAACCACCGGTAATGTAACCCAGTTAGCCTTGGTGGGAAGCGAGTAGTCTAACCACTATACCACCACGGCCCCTCCAAACGTGTTGAATGCATGGTTCGTAGGGACTCGCACAGAGACAGTATGGGAAAAATAAATATGAAAACAAGAAGGAGATTTCAGAATTACAGTAGTTATTTTTCTTGTAAGGTTGGAACAAGACAATCCAATTTAACCCTCCACTTTATACGAAAATTGAAATCATAACAAGCTAACTTATGGGATCGGTGGTTTTTACCTGCGGATAAAATTAATTTACTTACAAAAATAATATTTTGTTATTCTTAAAAAAAGCCCAAAAATAAAAAAATAAAGTGGTTGAATAGTGTTAATTCCACACCCCCCCCCCCCGGGCCATTAATTTGAAGTTGTAATATAATTACCTACTTAGTGGGAGAAGGCACAAGTTCTATTTAAACCAAAATACATTTTACCGCGCTGTTTTGATACAGCTTATGTAAATACCAAAATGTAATTAATCTGTATTTGTGTTGAAAATACTCACAGCAAAACACGCTAGCAAAGCAGATGGGATAATATTCAGCAAACATGTGGGTAATTTTCTAATCTTCACCGTCAGTACAGAATAAATATTCGTTTATGGATTTCTCATTAGTTTCATTGGCAAGGATTAAATTATTTTCAAACAAAGCTCTTAATAGTGGCACAGTTGTTAATGTGTAATCAATAAATACAAATATTTACAGATTTTGTGATTTAGATTTATTTAGTTGCCTTTGTTGTGCTGCCGTCCGCAACGCTAACTGTAGAAATTCAAAGCTAAAAAGAGTGTCAGCAAAAATTTACTAAAAAAGATATTGTAAAATTTGGTGTGATGAATGACGTTTTCAGTAATCAATGACCATGAGAATCCAATAGCTTTTTACTGTTTTTTTTTTTTTTCAATAAAATCCCGAAAGTCTGCTCAAGCACAAACTATATACGACGGGACTTCCATGCATCGCTATAAACGTAAAGCTAGATTGGAATTTTTTGACTCGCTACGCAAAGAAAATTACTCTCTTGATTATAAGTAGATACCCGAAAATTTCACGGATTTATTCGGCAGCAAGGTAGGCTCCACAATCATTTGTGTACTTCAGCCTCAGTTAGTTGTTCATTGACTGTTGCTCCAGTTTAACCACTGATCAAGTATCACGGGATTCGGTCATAGTATTCCCTACAGGCTCGTTATTGGTCGAAAGTCGTCTGGGACGTGTCTAACAAACTGTGCTCCAATACAACCGAAACTCCATGGTACATTCGGATAAAATTTATCATGTCCTCAAATGGACTCGAGGAATTCCCGGGTCTCTAATTTTAAGTCACGATGTGTGAGATACGAGCACGGGTCAGTAATCGAGAAGTTATGAGTCCACTGCATGCAGGTTGTCTCAGGTCTCCATATTTCCCCTCCGCAACCGTGAGCATTAATTGTTAGGCCTAGACTTTTATTTTAAACATTTATTCTTTTTTTTTTCTTTACTAGAAACACTAGAAATGACAATTCCACCCACGTTTAAGAAAAATTCGATGTGTTGTTTTAAATATACTGTTAGTTGTGAATAACGCCTACAAACCCCGGCAGGTTATTTTGACGAAAACATAAGAGGGAAATGTGCGTACCACTTTTCCTTAAAGTGGTTGTTTAGGAAGCTATCGAAATTTTAAATACTTTAAGCAGGAAATTTCAGAACACGCTTGTAATTAAGTAACAAATCAATTATCTTGCACCTGTAAAACACGGTAGATAACGTCATCCCTCTTCATTAGGTAAATTGTGGTCCCCCCCCGGCCATCTCCCATGTTTGCATGAAACTCTGTAACACCAATCTGTAAAATATGTGTTAAGACAAATAACGTCGTGTCGGAACCCTTCCAAGAAGGCCGTATTTGAGGACTCCACACGAAATACCAAAAACAGGCGGTGATAAGCCTGGCAGCTAGGCAACACGTAAGGCACTGGAAGGTGCTATAGTCGCCCCGGCTTCAGAACGGATTTGTCTCCGCCTACCCAAGTGAAAGAGAGAGGCAGAACGACTTACAAACCACCAACCACAGGTAGCTGGCTGGCGGACAGACGAATCTACAGGCACTCCCTCTCACCTGCCCTACCACACTCATACAATTGTTTCCTTCCCCGGGGAGAAGTGGCCTGACACTGCCAGAGATCCCAAGTCCCAAGTTACAGAGGCGCTACTTTAACACCACTTGATTGCATTTGACTGGACGATACGCCAGTGACGGCCTGATATGTATTCACAAGCAAAGTGTCGTGTGTGTTGCCTATCTATCAGACACACTCATCTCATGTCCTGAAATTTCTACATTGATTTCTCGACAACGGTTCACCTGAGAGTGCTCCGACAAGACTACGTTCACTGTTCACTGAGGCGTGCCGATTCATGATTTGTCTAAATAGTTTACATCTCGGTGTCACAAGTTTCATGCAAACGTAGCCGTGGCAACAGCAATTTACTTAATGGAGGAGGATGATATAGCCAACCCTGTTTTCAGAGATGTTAGATCTCCGTTATACAAATCATTACTCTCCTATTTGTTCTTAATCACAAGTACTTTGATATATTTAACTAAATGCATATCAAAACTCTGCTTTTGGGCGCGCAGACATTTTCGTCTTGTATTTTCGTAAGTAATAAACTGCCACAATTCTTGGCGTAGTTCAAAAATGTTCATATATAATTCATCAATTCATCATACATTGTATTAAGAACCTTCTTAGCGTATGTGCTTTTAAAGGTAGTAAAATAACTATCATTACTTCTACTAAAGGTCTACGTAGGACTTGAGACAAATTATGTGCAATGAGCGAAATGCCAACTATGACACTTTTACGACTCACCTAAATAAGGAAAGTTTCCAAATTGGGGTTGTTTTGCACTAAAAAGTATTGTACCGAAACGACGTCTGGATCTATTTTTTTTCTTCCCCATGCAAATCATACGGGTCGTATGCGATACGCAGTTGGCGTAACGCTTACCCAGTATATTTCAACCAGTGCTGCGATCTCAGAACTCACTGGAGCGGAAGTCCTTCCGTCTTGCCTCGACTACGAGTACCGGACGTTGAGAACTCGGGTTAGCACGCACACGACTGGATGTGCGAGTAAGGTCAAGACGTCGCTTCTGACTAACTAGCAAGTGCGTTCTCTTCGCCCCGTTGAACTTACTTGTTGTTCGCAAGAACGCGCTGCCTGCAGTAGATCAGACGCGGTTTGAGTGACGTCATGCGGAATACAGGAAGAGCGTAAATGTCTTAAGGTAGCCGGACGGATACACCTCACTTATCCCCACCGCGAATAGAAATCAAACCTTCATTTTGCAGTTATGTATTTCAATACAGGGTCTGTATTGACACCTAAACACCTCCCACCAAGGCGAACCGGGTTCAATCCCCGGCTGGGTCACCGGATTTTCGCATGTGGGAATCGTACCGGACGATGCCGTTGGTCGGTGAGTTTTCTCGGGGATCTCCCGTTTTCCCCGCCCTTTCATTCCGTTGCTGCTCCATACTCCCCTCAATCACCCTCATCCGCTCTCAAGACCTCGCTGTTAAAAGCCGCCCAAGTGTCTTCACTCACTCAACACCTAAACCAAATAAGAACGTGGTTAGGGCATCAATAGAAAGCACAACGGAAAGAAGAATAGGAGGGACATAAACATAATTAATAAATGTTTTTTTATTTTCTAATTAATGTGATACATAACAGTGCTTTATCATCTACTGAAATTTAAAGTTATTTCCAGTGTTGTCCAACGCTGCGCTATGCTTGTCCAGAGAACTTGAACGTTAATTTATCAACAGAGGTTAAGCAGTTCCCCTCATATGTGCATAACAACTTAAGTGAGAAAAGAAATGTAAAAAAAAAAAATGCACTTATTCTAAACTTTTTAAAATAATTGTAGAAGATGGTGTTACGCGTGCCTTTCTAAATATAGACATTTGATTTCGTATACCTTTAACATTGACTGTCACATATTAATCAGTTGAACGTTCATTTTCAAAATTGATATATAGGAAAAAATCCCTACAGAACAAACATGTAGCAAGACAGGTTGGAGCCCTTATTTTTATTACGCATAGAAACACACGTGTTATATAAGGTTAATTTTGAGGCTCTGATAAAAGACTATCTAATTATAAAATAAGCAGGAGAAAACTTTTCAAATATTAATTAAATAGAAGGATTCAAAAATATTCTCTTTTCTTTTTTACTTTTTTACTTTTTAGCGAATGTTTTGCTGCATTCCTTAAAATCCAAATTTCACTACATTTTATTGTATAAATTTTGAATTGTATATGAGAGGCCACCGAGATCTTGAGTGCATGGGGCCTCTAAAGGTGTTAAATGCATCTATTTCTCCTTGTTTTATTCATACTAATTATAAATGAAACATTATAATTCATAAATAAATATATGATCAAAAGTTTAAAGTAACGAAAAATACTTTATGGTAACAGAATTATAAAAGTCTGTGATACATGGCATATTTAGGAAAAAACCAAACACGTAATACATGGGGTGATTTTTCAAATGATTGATTGAAATAGTGTGACGAAAGCGCGAGTAGAAAATAGTTTTATGTACACAATATGTAAATACCTTGAGGAGAAGAAGACTTGTGTCGATATTGAGTTTTGGCGAAGACGCTCTGAGTCTACTAGGCACGGATGATTTATTGACACGTGCGCTATAAGTGGCAACCGGAGACGCACCGGCTTTTCACAAACGAAAGGTTACAAAACGTGCCTGTTATGCCTATCAGGTTATCAGGTGTCTTTGAGACATCTGAATAATGCTCTGGATTACTGACCTCGAGTCTCTCAGTTAGACTCGGGGCGCGGCGGACCTTCCAGGTCAAGGCCAGCAGAATATAAATAGTCCGATGGGCCTCCAAGCTGTCGTCGAACGGATGAGTTTCAGCGATAGACGACTAGCGAGAAGAGTAGCGCTCGGCGAGAGAAGTGACCAGCGGGAGGAAAATCTGTAACTGCGAACATCAGAGCAGTGAAGAGTCGGACTGCAGGTTGAACTATTGGACTAGATGCGTGAGTGAAAGACATTACAAATGATGGTAGCAGATAAACTATATGTGTGTTAATGATGAGTATGAGTTAATTTACAATAACCAAACAGAGACATAAAGAAGGACGTTAATTAGAGTTGAAATATGTATTAAATATTGTGGTCACTAAAAAATAAAAAGAGTAATAGTGGAGACAGATAATTTAATATTGAAAATAATGGACGTGTAAATAAATTTAAAAATTAAATTAAATGCTTTTTTTTTTATTAATCCCTCCATCCCTCACGAACTCAGACAAGCCGCCTTCGAGTGTGTGTGTATACATATAATATATATATGTAACATTTTTATTCTTTCTTTACTATCAAACTAATTGAGTACCTTTTACCAGTAGATATGCTGCGAATGCACAACTTACTGTACCATTTTTTTCCCCCAATAATATTATAAGCAATTGTCATTGAGGTACCGCCAAAATTTTATTTTATTTTAGTCTCCTGTGCCCAGTATTTGAAAATATATATAGCTATGCTTGTTGCAGAATGATAGTGGCAGTTTGCTTGGATTTTTCCCCATCGTGAAGAGTCAGCGAGATGATGGATATGATATGGCGCTACGTTTGGCGTTACGGAGGAAGCTAGAATTTCGCTTTCTTTCCTAAATTTCTCTTGCGCTGCAATAATATGTGCAGAACAGAAACGCCAGCTATTTGTAAAAGCAATATTTCATCTTTTTTTTTTTTTTTTTTCATTTATCTTACGGGCGTCTCCCCGAATACCAGCTTGCAGAACCAAAGTAACAGAACACTCGCAATAAATTTGCCAGCCGTCACAGATCACAGTGTATTAAATCAGTTTGATGTGTTACTGGGTAGATGCTTCACGTATGTACTGCGTGACATCATGCCATGAGAGAGAACAACGCAGCAACGAGAGAAGATATTTCACAGCATGACGATATGGAAATTTACTGTCCAAATTTATCTAAACGCACAAAGAAGTTTTTTTGAATGTAGAAAATGAATTTTTATCACTTGCCTATATATTCGTGTCGTTGTGTTATATATTGAAACAGAACAATTTTGAATAATCTATGGTACGCTCTACAGTGATTCTAAATTGGTTAACAAATAAGTCACATACAAACACAGTGGTCAAAAAGACTATAGTTTGATGATATGTTCAATAAAACCAGCAAAAATTTGGCCCACATTGGCAATTCCGCATGGATTACGCATTAGCATAATATGGCGGCACAATAAACGTTAGCGCCTATTTAGCCCATCTTTACTGAAGGCAAATAAAAACTGTGTTGCATTAACCTGTTTGATAAGTATGCACGTGTACACTCGGGGCTATGTCAATGTAGAAATTTATTTGCTCTTCAAGATAAATCTCACACTTTTATGGTTTTAATGTTTCGCTGTACGTTATAGAAATTTAAGTGCAATATTACAAATAGTCAAAACTTCAATCTGTAATAATACACTACCGTTTGAGAAAAAAGAAAACACCAAGAAGGATACATATGATTAAATGAACTTTATACCAGAGATTAGGTACATGACAATACACAACTGATTAGGATTACAGAACTGTACATGATCTCTGTCCTTGACAATTCAGTATGGTGTGAAGCCCCCAGGTGTTGCAACCAGAGCCCCTAAACGTTGTGGGATAGAACCAAAGAGGACCTGGATATGTCCCTGGGGAATCTCCTTCCACGCGGTTTGTATGTGTGTCCACAAAGCAATAACAGTGGTTACTGGAGGTCCATGATGAACAAGTCGCCGACCAACCAAATTTCAGACATGTTCCATGGGCGACGTGGCAGGCGAACGTGCAGGCCAGGAAAGCAGCGGTACCCGTCGTTCACTGAAGAAAACATGCACATTCCTCGACACATGTGACCAGGCATTGTCCTGCTGAAATATGGCACGTGGAGAGTAGCCTGAAGGAGGGGTAGTACTGTGGACTCTAGAACCTCCCTGATGTAGCGGTT
This sequence comes from Dryococelus australis, assembly GCA_029891345.1. Lineage (NCBI taxonomy): Eukaryota > Metazoa > Arthropoda > Insecta > Phasmatodea > Phasmatidae > Dryococelus > Dryococelus australis. The sequence continues at coordinate 61,323,676 of CM056995.1, forward strand.
GCTGTTCAGATTGCCCTCAGTATGTAGTAGTCAATATCGCATGTTGTACCCACTGGCGCCCTAAACCATCACACTTGGCTGATTGTCTGCTATGCCGCTCCACAATGCAGGCTGCCAGATTGCGGTCACCACGGTAGCGTCTAACACGTATGCGGCCATCACTGTAGGACAGGTTGAAGAGGGACTCGCCCGAAAACACTACGTCTTGCCACTCAGCAAGCCAGCGACGGCGTTCACCTACACATTGCAGTCTGAGGCGTTTGTGGTTTCTGGACAATGGAAGCCGACGCGATGACATGCGTGCCACCAGTCCAGCCCGCAGCAGACGGCGTCGAACCGTCGACGCAGAGAGGTCCACACCCGTTGCAGTGTTCCCGTGTCGAGCTAACATTATGGACGAGACTGTACGATTCACGATCTATAACGGCCATGTGGACAAGACAACGGTCATCTCGTGCTGCGGTCACATTGCGTGGTCCAGTACTCGCTCGTCGCTGCGTACGGTCCTCGTCTATCCACTGGTGCCACGCACGCATCACTGCAGTAGCAGAATGCCCTGTACGAGCCAAAATTTCACGGTATGAGAAATCCGTTTCCCGGAGACCGATCATTCTGCCCCGTTCGAACTCACTAACGAGCTGGTATGACGCCCTTTGACGTCGACGAGGCATAATGACACTTGCTATCTCTCTGCAATTGTAATGCGTTATTGCTAGTACACTGTTCTACACATCCTCCAAATTTGGATTCATTCAGGTCATTCTTTCTGAGTGATGCAATTTTGACAAACAACAGTGTAAAATTGTTCTTTTTAATAAGTTCTCAAATTAACACGGTAGATTCCAAAAAATACTGTTTATATATGTTACAATACATTAATTGGTACACAATCAACACGCGACTCGGTTCTCCTACGAACTGTCAATAATAAAAGTTACAGAGTGCAGTAAGCATCTGCCCTGTGTAGCCAGGACCAATAACTAGAAAGTAAGCGGAAATACAGAAACCAATACAACTGATATTGTTGTTTTCCGCCTCCCTGTCCCACAGACGTAATTACAGCTGCCATTCCTAACCTGAACGCATCGTCACAGAATAAAGCGCAGTTCTAGAGACGTTATAGCTAGTTTACAGCACGCATGCCACTTGATAGTTTATAATGGTGTCTTTTAACGAAGAGAATTTAAGAAACATTAGAAGTGTCATTGAAAGCATCGATTTTCGATTTTTTACTAAAGCGTATTTATCTGGAAATACAAAATTTTTGCAACGGCTGTTTTGTGCGTTCACCGCCGAAAGCTCACAGAAGTGAGTTTGATGGCGAAGTAGAGAGAATATGTTGAACGGGCCCTAAAAACGAGGTCTTTAGAGCCGATGAGGGTGAAGCGAGGTGAGTATGGAGCAGCGTCAGAATGCTAGGGTGGGGGAAACGGGAGATCTCCGAGAAAAGCCGCCGACCAGTAGCGTCATCCGGCACGATTCCCACATTGGAAACTTCCCCGTCGGGAATCGAAACCGGTTCGATTTTGTTAGGAATCAGCATCTGTATTGTATTATTATGGTTAATTATTAAATTCGTGTGGGGGTGGACCTATGGCGAGGGAACACCCTCCGTGCCCGTCACCCATTAACATGGCATGAAATGAGACCCTAGGATGGAGGAGCGCTGGAATGTAAGGGCGGGGGAAACGGGAGTTCCCCGAGAAAACCAAGCGGCATCGTCCAGCACGATTCCCACATGCGAAAGTCTGGGAGCGAACCCAACAGGGATTGAGCCCGGAACGTCTTAGTGGGAGGTGAGCGCTCTAGCCACTGCGCCACTGCTGCCCCTATTTTTCTGATGAAGCATAATGATATATCCAACCGCAATTTCGCAGGGGTAAGAGCTCCATTCTACAAAACCCTATTCACCGATTTGTTGCTTCATCGCAAGCAATTCCTGATATTTGTAACGAAAATAATATCTAAATACTATGTTTGGGGGCGCATAGTTCCCCTAATAATTATATTATGGGGACAATGATACATACATTATCTTTTTATATTTTAGGCAGGAATCACCTCTTGAGTATGTCGGTGAACTTTAGTTACACGTTGTATAAGACGTGGACACAGATAATTTCAGCCGGTTATTCCGCAAACTCCAATCATACACGCCAGAAAATTGACGTCACTGGCCAGTACCATGTTGGAATGCCGATCGCCAATTAGCGCCTAGTAACTTATTCGCCAGCCGGCAGCCCCAGCCAATAGGGAATCTTACCGCAGTAAGCAGTAATCGATCGGCAGTGCTACCTGTTTTTTTTTGGGAAAAGATTCCCCAACCAATTGTATTGGGAAACACGTTAGTTCAGAAACAATTTCGTTGTTGGATGAATTTGAGCTCTCACGCGTCTGAGGCGTCTGTCAGCCAATCACGGAAGTTCAGTGCCGGAGTAACATAATTCCGATAGGCCCAGCCATATGTAGAATGTGCCCTCACGCAGACACCCAGGCAATAGTCGAAGGATACCTGCTCCTTTGCACGTAGAATGTTGATATCTATCTTGCCCACTAAACCTTTCGCTAAAAACAGGTGGCCCTATCAATCGGACACAAAGGTCGCTCCCAGATACCCACGCAACCAATCAAATAATTGTTACGCTCGCGTCAAGGAACCGCCATGGCCGTTTCATCTCTGTTTACTTATATAGTCTTTGCTGTTTTGTAGATCGTCTCGTGACTGTCTTGTTATTTTCTTTTTGAACAGCGAGACTGTTTGTATGATTATAAAAGTTGTTATTCCGGAGTGATGCGTATTTCTTTATTTTGATTCTTGGGTAAAATTATTAACCCTTTCATTTCCAAATTGATTAACGTTTTCTGGTGTTGCAAATGAGAAATGTTTTGATGCGCGCTGTACTTAAGCTTACCAAGAGCTTCTTCAATGATCACAATCAATAAACTGTAGCCTTTGTGTTCAGTAACTAGTGATATGAAACAGCCGGAGCGTAGGGCAAGAGCACAGTTCACAAGGTAGTCACCCACAGGGAAGATCCATGGGCTCTGAGACTCACAGAGTACTGTACCGGTCAAATATAACATTCCTCTGCAACGTGTATACAGTTGGCCACAATAGACATGAAAATGGTAAATAATGTAACAATAAGCTACAAATTAATATTACTATTTTATTTATGTTTTCGCGTTGCACAAATAGAATACACATTTTCAATGAATATTTGTATGATTTAATGCAGTACGAATCTTGCACAGTATAAAAATAACGTATAGATTTGTATGGTAGGAAGAATGACTACAGTACTCCCATGCGTGAAATAAAAATCATACTTAACACTAATAACAAAATGTTCGAGTGTAACTCGGGCTACGTTGAAAAATAACTTTTGCCTACCACTGAAAACAAAATTCTCGTTTATGTAGTTTCATTTTTCTTTCTTGCTTGTCAGGATCTTAAAGGAACTTTACAATGCCTTCAACATAAACCATAGCTAGGGATACCCGAATTTCGCGGAAAGATTTCCGCACGTACTATATTTCAATACCCTACGGAATACCAGCTGTTTTCTTTTGCTTATTGTCGGCGTGTCTTTGTGGGATGATCTTGCCCTGCTTAAATGGTTAATTACAATCAGGCAACTTCAACACTGTACGTCTTTGATTCGCGTGCATGCACCTAAGACGCGTAACACGGGAACCATCCAACCACGAAAGTGGATCTGAGCTAAAGTGTTATGAATTACAACTAGTCGTGAAATCTTCTCACGAAATGCGGGTGTCCCTAACCATATCCAATAAAATAATAATATTTTTGTATCAACTGAGTTTAGCAATATAGAGTTGTTGCATATGAAAAGATATTCTATTGGGGGACAACCAACTCGCCACTCCATCGGCTGACAGCCAGCCAATAATAATATCATTTATTAATTGCTGTAAGCGTGTGAAATATGGTAATAACCAATAGGACAGTGGTAGGAGGGAATTCAGACACCAACAGAAACAGAATTCCTGATTTGGTGGACGTGTGTGTGTCACAATCCTAGCTTGTCTTATACGCCGGTAAATGTGTACATAGTGCAGAAAGTTATAGGCTATTCACGGTAAAGTGAGCACTTTTTAATACAATGGTATTTTTTTCTTTCATTCAATTTCTACCTTTTCACCAATTTTTAATAACATCATGGCCGTATGCTTAATAATAACACCGCATAGTTTCACCACTATCAAATATTACCATCTAAGGTTGCATCAAAACGTACTTATTTCTGGATTATGCCTAGGGACCTGCAAAATTCGCGTTATTTTTTGGCATCAAGCTGAAATTCACAGTATATTATATATAATATATATATATATATATATATATATATATATATATATATATATATATATTATACTACACACCACACACACACCCACACACACACACACACTCGAGCCGGCGTCGTTTCTCCACTGACTGCTGCCTAGATGTTAAGTCACTCTCTTAATAAGTGAACTACACGTGATTGGTGCACACGATTGTGAAGTGTTCATTTATTGGCGCAGAGTTGCCCGGGGCATGTTAAATAAAGAATGGTCCAATAGTAAACGTATTGCAAAGGAAAGGTGTTTTAAGTTTAACATATCCTCAAATAATAACGAGAAAATTGCAGGTCTCTAATAATGTCTAGGGACCTGCAAAATTAGCGTTATTATTTAAGGACAGGCTGGACTCCTAGTTACTATGCGTTTCACCAACTTCAGCCATTGGCTAAAAACATGTCTGGCACGCCTCGGAGAACTCTTGAGCCAATAATATATGTTCAGCGGTGGAGTTGCCAATCTCTTATAAGGAGACCAAGCAGGTACGTGACGTTGATTACAGTGCAGCGGCCAATGAAACCACGAACTGTGATCACTTGTTTATAAGGCAGTGGAGTCTACCCTGTCACCGAAAAATAACGCGAATTTTGCAGGTCTCTAATAATGTCTGTTGGGAGGCTCTTTAAAAGTGCTCACTTTACTGCGGATTGGTTATAACAGCGTGATGGCATCGTTTCCGTGGTCAAGAAAGGGAAATACTGGGACACTTCACTCCCCGCCAGACGAGGCACTGAAAGTGTCAGATCTGCTGTGACCCACGGGCAGATCGGGGCACCTGTTGCATAGGCATCCTCTCTGCCGACAGCCAGGTTCCTCACCTGGCCGTCCGTCACACCCGCTGCAACAAGTGGCGCTGACAACACGCCTCACTCGTGCCCCGTTGCACCGTTAACACTGTGGGACCAGCAGACGTTTGCAAGACAACCAAGACAAGGTAGAAGTGGGTGACTTATTTCCACCACTGCAGTAACACCGGTTATATTGGTCTCTGTATTCCCACTCACTACTGTTCTAGTGGCTAACATTACAATGGGCACGCTTAGTGTGCTCTACAACATTTATTATCGGCTGGTCATCAGTAGAGACCCCGAGAAATTCGCGAGTTCAATGACCTGTAGACTATACTTCGCAGTCTTATATACTCTCATACAGATATCTACTATTTATTAGTTGATTTTTGTGGTAGTAAAATTCGGTGGGTGGGCGCACAATTCATTGCATGTTTCTTATTGGCTCGTATATCTCCGGAGGTGTCAACCAATTACAAACGTAACATGAACGTACATATGTGTGAATTACAACTTGTCTAGAAATGAACCAGCGAAATTATCGGGTTTCTAGTCATCAATCACTAAGGCGCTAAATTGATTTTGTCCCAGTAAAATGTCTTTATTTGTGTAAGATGTTTTACAATCACGCTTGTCCTTCTGCGGAGGTGTAATAAAAATATTTTTGTAGTCAGGAAAGTTATTGTTACTGAGCTGTGGAGTTCTTGTAAGATCCTGTTCAACGCAAGTAGTACAACGACTGCATGAAAATGATAGTTTTCTTTTCAATGACAAAGAAATTTTCAGAATATATTTGCTCCACCTACATTCAGGAGTAGTCCTAAAGTGTTAACTGGCCTGAGCCGAGAATCTATGATCTTGGTTGATACATAATCTTCATTTGGATCCAAGTCGTAATGAACCAAGTTCCGGTCATAGATATTGTGATCTCGGTTTAAAACTAGGATTGGGTTTTAATAATGTTTACGATTGGCTGTCGTTTTGTGACGTCATGATGCAACGGTTTATTTTTAAACTAGGAAAAATTAATGAGTTTGTGTGGACATATCTCTTAAACCAAGATATTTTTACTATTCATGTCGATCTCCATTCCAGCTCTGAACTGGAATGGCGCGACAGTTTTCTGTGTCGATCTTAGCTTAAGTTTCGGATCGAGAGAGTAACTTCAATGGTGCAAACGGCCAGTGCCCGTTAAAATGTTAAGTCACCTGTACTGAAAGTTTCATGCTTGGAAGTGACTGAAAAACGTGTGTTAGCACTTTTCTTCACTTTAAAATAAGCACGCCAGAGACAAATAGATGATTAAAACTACCATTTCTGAGTGAAAATTTTCCGTCCGAAACGTAGAGCAGTATCCAAATGACAATAGTAAGAGTAAAGCTCTGCGCTATTTTTAGGGACGTTGGCAGACTCACCGCCCCTAAGAACAAAGAAGGGTTAACAATACGGTATAACTACAAATGGGAATATTTCGCGAGTTCATTTCAGGACAAGCTAGGCGTCAAATATGTGCACACTGGAGTTGACTTTGCAATTGTTTTGCAGTTTATTAGACACACCCTGGATGACTCTGGGCCAATAGCAGACTTGTAAGGAAACCAGTAGCGAATCCTTTACTGCCAGGTGCGGAGTAACACAGCCCACTCTCTGGGATAGCAACGAATGGACAAACAATTGAGCTTCGAGTGTACACAGCAATGCGGAGCCTAGCCTACAGGTCATAAATTCGCGAGATTTTCCTATCCCTAGTTATTGTATGCTTAAGAAGGCGTTTTTATGTTTAACCGGGCCACTTAGAATTCGGCAACACCTGCAAAGCTCCTACTTGATTCGTGTGCAGACAGTTAACACTTGTCACAGAAAGTAATCCAGCCAACCAAGAAAGTTAAACGACCCGACAGTGTTTTGAAATATAACGTTGTTTTGACATATTATCGCTAGAGTTCCGAGTATTTCGCTGATTGAGTTGACAGCAAGCTAGCCTAGACAGCCCTCTATACACTCCAGACAATGTCGTTTGCTTATTGGTTGCTGTGATCCAGTGAGGCCTCTGTACAGGACTGTTAAATACTCACTCACATTACTGCTTCCTGCTTATTACTGGCTCACAGTTAAACGGGGCGTGGCTAAGGAACTGTCGTCCAATCACAGCAGTAGGAGAAAAGAACAAATGTTTGGAGCCTACCTCGTCTCCTAACGAATTCGTGAAATACTCGTGGCTCTAATTATCGCGAATTCGTCACTACCCCTAGATATAACTAGATACCCGGAAATTTCGCGAATTCATTTGGGGACAAGTAAAATTTTATCCACATGGAGTTTCGGTTCTATTTGACCACAGTTTGTTAGACATGCCCCGGACGACTTTCGACTATTAACTAACCTGTAAGGAAAACAAGGGCCTAATCCCGTGTTACTTGGCCAGTGGTTAAACTGGAGCAACAGCCAATGAGCAACTAACTGAGGCTCAAGTACACAAAGGATTGTGGAGTCTAGCTTGCTGCCAAATGAATCCGTGAAATTTCCGAGTCTTTACTGATAACATTTAAGCATCATATTTTTTGGTTTAATTTGAACTTTTACTTATATATTATCTATAAATTACAACATTCCGTTTATAACTTGTATGAATAAAAACAGAGAGAATGTGGGTGTGTTGGTAATGCCTGGTAATAAATATTTCGCACCCAAAATATTATTAAAATTTGTGCTCAAAAATGTGGTGCCTCTCTTTGATGTTATATTTTTTACTTAAGGCCAGTGATTTTTCGCGAAAAGAACAAAGCCCACGCTAGACATCAATACTATACACACGCCCCAGCTGTTTTTCTACCTCTATTGGCTTCCGTCTGCATGAAAATCCGTTTCCTCATTTGAAGCAGTCACTCAGTATTTGGTAACTCCGGCACTGGGCCTTCGTGATTGGTGTGTTAGCAGTTAACACGGGCCAATACATGATTCAGCCAATAAAGAAAGTGAACGACCCTTTAGTGCTTTGAAGTTTATCTTGCCTCGATATATTTTCACGAAATATCACTGCCCCTATGTATAATTCGTTCAACTTAGTTTGTATGCGATGGAATAGTCCGGAAGTAGAAATTTACAAAGGCTTCAGAAAAGAAGGAAGTAACAGTGAATGGACTGTACCAACATATTATGTGCCTCCGTGTCGCGGGTTCAACTTACCTTCCAACCGTAGGTATTGGGTTCAAGTCCCATATGGGTAAGGAGCTGTAAAATTCGCGAGTTCAATGACCTGCACGCTAGACTCTACAGAGTTATGTACAAATATGCCGATGTCAACTGTTCATTGGTTGTCTTCGGTCACAGTGGAAGGGTATGATTGGGCCATCGTTCTCCAGGAGGTGTCAAACACCGTGTGAACCTATATCTAATGTTTATAAGCACACGTGTTTTGTATTTTAGCTTGTCCTAAAATGAATCCACGGATTCTTCAAGTCTCTTCATAAGTGACATGAAAATTTAAATTAAACAAGCATCCAAACAGTTATGATCTACTCTGATACCGCCTCAATAATTAGACGGATGACGGTGATAAGTAACAGTGAACAATCAGGTAAAGACTGTATTATTCAAGTCGGGTTTAACGATAAAGAAAATTCCTATTGGTCCGAATCGTTGCTATTCCAGTAAAAGTGTATTGTTGACACGTTTCAAGTCAGTGACATGTGAGCGACGACTAAATCACGCTCCCTCTCTTCTCTGCCAGTTTAGTGAGTCGAACAAAACTGTAGTACCATGATGCCTAAACTGAAGTGTATATTTAAAAGCCTTCGTGCCACAAATAAATTTGAATTCTAACCCAAGCAGTGTGCCTACGGAATGTTGGACGTTATATTTTATCACGTTTCAATTAATATTAATAATCGTTTTCCCCGCAAAATTTGAGTCCTAAAATTTGACCCTTGCATAATTCGCTACTCTGTCAGTAAATTTATTTATTAAGAACTCTACAGCCAGAATATTTATTAAAGCGAACTAGCTGCATTACATTACGTGAATAATCTACGAATAACTTATCAGCCAGTGCGCGAAATTGAAGTTATTATCTACCGTATGTACTAAACTGTAGTGCCCAGACAGTGATCTCAGGAAAGCAGTAACTATGACTTCCGATAAACTAGATTTTTTAACCACTTAAAATATTTTTTCTCTTGTGTTGCCGTTATAAACTTTCATTAAATTAGTTATTTTAAGTACTATCGAAGTTGATTAGCTGCTAGTTTTCTGCTTCCGAATATTTGCCTTTTCTTTCAAAGCGATAATCACGCCAACATTGAAAGACACATTCGTAATATAATATCGCAACATGTTACAGGTAAGATCCGATCACAGTGGCATTGGCTAACTTACCGTTTTCATTATTTCCGGTAGCAACTTCTGAATACTAGTACCGCAATAATTTACACGGTAAAATCCTCTGGAGAACAATTTAACCTTATACGCATTGAGGACCATTTTGGAAATCTACTCGTAAATTCTGCGAATCTAGGTATTATCCGTAACTAAGAATGTATAAAGAACATATTTTGACTTCGAATTGGATAACGTAAACATGATAAGAAATGGGAATATTTTATAAAGTCCAGCGAGAGAACAAAATAGATTTCCAAGCATAAAAAAAAACCTCCTAATACGACACACGCTATTTTACGGGCCTTTTATTTACACCGAGGACAGAAAATTAGAGTCCCAGTGGTCCCATAGGGCTCTAGCGATGGTAGACAGTTTACTGTAACTTCTGTTCGCCATGATTGTCATCGTTTATCATCCTGTAAAATATATAAACCATCCGCACCTAATACTCAACTTCGTTTTCTAATTACGTGCTCATTAATGGCCCTCTTCCTAGAGGTTCTAATAGGAAACCTTCAGTATCTGGCTCAGTTTTTTTAAAAAGCTCTTTTATAATTTGAGTCAAAATCCATCTGCAAATATAACGTTGCGTTGTAAGTTCACTATGACAGCACATTGTTCACAAGCAGTATACCATTCTCACAGTCATGTACCCATAAATAGTTGGGTAAAATCTGTGTGTGGATGATGATATTTCCTCCCGGAATTAGTACATTTATAAGGGCAGTAATAAAAAATGAAATTAATTAGAACAGAGTATTTCAAGTTCCTTTTAGATTGGCATCATTCACAGCCGTTCAACCAGCCTGACCTGGTAAAGTTGGGATTTGAACTTCAATCATGTTGGAAAGGAGAAGATTTAGATTTTTGACCAAACCACGCCAACGTTATTATAATGACATACACGAGTTTCTAATGTAATTATTAATATGATAATATGAATTAAATCATCGATCTAATACATCAGCTCTCAACATACATTTCGGTTCTCAATATGAGAACCTACCGAATACTAAGCAATCTAATAGATCTCCGACTGAAGTTAACCATCACCAGCAATAAACCATGGTGTTGCGGATACACAAAATCAGCAGTTCATTTTCATTAACATGAATGTAGTAACCCAGCTATATCACAATTAAATGTGTAAATAAAATGTCTTACATTGGGTTAGAGGTGAACCTCGTAGCAATCGAAACATAAAAACCGCAATGACGCTTGACTGACGTTTATCTTGGCAATAGAGATTCTGTGTGCTACAAGATAATAGTAGCCGATACTTTCAATAGTGATCACTAGAATGAAACGATTTGGGCAGCTCTTAACAGCGAGGTCTTGAGAGCCGATGAGGGTGAAGTGAGGTGATAATGGAACAAAGTCGGAATTTAAAGGCGGGGGAAACGGGGGATCTGCGAGAAAAAACCCGCCGACCAATGGCATCGTCCGGCACGATTCCCACTTGCCAAAATTCGGCGGCCCGGTTCGCCTTGGTGGGAGGCGAACGTGCTAACCGCTCAGCCACCGCGGCCCCAGTGATCGCTAGAGTTCAGCATATTATTGCCCAGAGACCCTTAGGTCTCAAATGAACGGAGAGTTTCACCATGGGAGATTTTACCTTAATTTTACAATTATAGGTAACATTCGGTTGATGTGTTCACAGAAGTTGTGTCGTAGTATTTGCCATGTGAATGGATCTGTTTTTTTATATACTAGATGTGTAATTGTTTCATCAGAATGGTAAAAGGTGATTATCATCTTAATATTGACTTTCACCGAATGGTTGAATGTCCCACAAAGATAACACCTGTACTTGGTATTATTGTTATTCACTAGTGTAATCTCATTTCTATATTAAAATGTAAGCAGATAGTTAATTAGCACTACAATTTGGGGTTGCACTTTAATCCTTTTTATGTTCTTATCACACGTGTGAACAGACTAAAGCAATTTCGTCTTTAATATCTCGAAGTTTATTTATTGCAGAAAATAGTTGTTACCTATTATTTGCCAAAAAAAACAATTTAAGATCACCGTTTATTTTTATATTTTAACCTAGAAATAGTTATTCGAGACTTAGATAGCCATCTTGTTGTATGAATGACAAATAGTGATCTATATCACCACTAGCCAGCATTGAGAAACTGGTTGAGTAATTATAAATTTCTCAGACCTTAAGTCTCGTAAGTAGTTCGAGCGGATAATGTTAAAAATTCCTCGCCGAACCCCGAAGCAAACAAAAATGAATTTCACAAATAATGAACTTGGCAACATGTTACTAAAGAAATAGTTGACCATGTCATTCAACTAAACTACTGCTATTTAACGTTTCAGATTCAATTTCAAAGTAAAATGGAATTCATTTCTCATGTTCACTGTGAAAGTTATACTGGGAAGGAAATCTCTCCATTCACCCGAAAAAGTAATGGCTCTCTCTTTTCCGATCCTATCTGGCAAACATCTGAAAACTTCAAGAGAACCGCGCCTCGATACACGGCATTAAATCTTATCGCGAAAGTTTACCAACTCTATAAGAGCTCGCTGAAATGAGTTTATTATAAGTTTCTTAAGACGACGCTGCTGTCTTGGTGCCCTAAGTGAATCGATGAAAACAGATTACAAAATTTTACGCTGACTGATTAAAAAAATGTATATCACTATTGTGACAAGTTTTGGCTATAAAACAACGTTCAAATGTCATATTAAATGTATTGAATATTTTTTGCTTTTAAATTTTTTTTATTTGAACCAGAAATAGTTGTAGTACATCATCGTACTTGCTTTGACGAATACTTCCGTAATAATCGGTACCGATTCTGATGAAATATCAAGTTTTAACATTCGTAACCTAATTCAGCCCTGAACTAGTGATTTGCGTTATTTCAGTCTGATTTGCTGGCTCTTAAAATAACTGTAGTTAGGTAGTTTGCAGTTGATTCAGTTCTTATGATAGTCCTCCTTGGAATTTTTACTTTCTGTCTCGTGTGTACTCATCTCCCAAGCGTGTGAATTGGACGTGAATTTAATAGTGCCTTTATCATAACGAAATATTACTGCAGAATTATTACAAACGTAACTCAAATACCGTCATAACGATACTTACTTTCAAGCGTATAATATATATATATATATATATATATATATATATATATATATATATATATATATATAGAACAAGTTTAACTGAGAGCAATTTAAAACTCCATTTTCAAATATGTTGTTAAGACGGGAAACTTTTTTTCCACGATTATCTTCTATCATTAGAGAAAGTGTTAGAAACATTTTCTACTTTAACATATACAACGTGTAAATAAATGGCGGATTGTGAAATTATTGTAACACTGGTGTTTCGTAGAGAAAAAATACTATCAATAAAATAGGCAGGATATTTTGTATTATGGCCAACCGTTTGGTCCGCAGCGGTCCCAAAAATCAAGAGAATGGTAGTTCCATACTATTGCAGATATGGTGGCATGAGTTCATGCCGCGATTTCTACAGTTGATGGGGATGTATTGAGTAATGTACAAAACAGTACTCTGCGGCGTGTATATGTTCTCTGTTTTCACTGCTCTACGGAACCCCGTTGTTGCAATCCGCCAGATGCGAGCGAATATTATTTTCCAAAGGTCGATTTGAAACACTCACTTAAGTACGAACAATCTATGCAAAAACTAACACGCCATTGTGATGCTGGCAAAGAAGCATGATTACAGTGCTGCTACAGAATTGCAACTACTGCTCTGTTAATTTATATATTTCTCCTATAAATTTTAATAATTAATTAATATTTGGAGTGTGTTGCAGTGCACTAGCTACAGTTACAAAAACCTCTGTGTAGAAAGCACATAATAGGAGTTTTCTACACTGAGAGAAAAGCCAAAAAAATTGTTGTTTGTATGGGGCCAAAAATATATTCACTTAACCCAACATAATGCACTACTACCAAAAAGTAATTGGCACCCGTCAAGATAGGTAATTCTGTACGTCAGTTGACTTGTGGTTCACGGCCTTCGATGTAGGACCGCTGGTGTTTGTCCGTGGTAGCATGAACACGGAGGCCTATTGTAACATTCTGGATAATGAAATGCTCCCAACATTGTGGCGGTTTTATGGAATGGTACCCATGTTACTTCCAGGATGACAGTGCCAAGTGCCATGTTTCAAGGGCTACTATGCAGTGAGTGGTACGCCGACAACAATGTTCGCCGATTGGACTGGCCCGCCCAGAGCCCCGACCTCAACCCTATAGAACATCTTTGGGACGAATTGGATCGCCGTGTGAGGGCTCGTCATGCGCGGCCAAAATCCATTGCTCAATTCATGGAATTGTTGCAAGAGTAATGGCGACTAATCCCCGTGGATGTCCTGCAAACACTCGTAGAGAGCATGCCAGACAGGGTGGCTGCTGTTATAGCCGCAAGAGGTGGAGCTACGAGATTCTAACAGGGTATACAAAACATTGTGGACAGGTGCCCAATTACTTTTTGGTCGATAGTGTATTTTGTTGAGCAACTAAATTAATTTTGTTCATCTAACAAAATACACGCCCGAATTAAAATTTCTTTGTTTCGGCAAATTAAACTTGACTCCCAACAAAATATTTAGTTATATCAACTGTATATATTTGTTTGGCCGATCATTTGATTTCCTGCGTTGTTGTATATACCTACAGCTCGAGAGTTTATTTGCATATTTTGTGACTGTTAGATTAGTTAAGAGTGTTTATTACTGCATTTATTGATGCTTAATAGTGATTAGAAACCCGAGAATTTCGCGGGTTTATTTCTAGACAAGTTGGAATTCACACACTTTTATGTTCATGTTGTAACGTCTGATTATTTAACACGTGCGATTTGCATTTCAACACATTTTAAATTAGCATGCAAATTTATAATACTAGTACATGCACGTTTATTTTGTAAAGAAATATTATGATTGTCATATGTTTCACATGTAATATTGTTATATCATAATTTTATTTGCTTAATTCTACGTAATATTAAAGCACCCTGGGTTAAACCCTGTGTACTCTGTATTAATTTGAATATTTAACCGCTGCCGATAATGGATGGTGACGGAATTTTCCATACTCCATCTTGAATTAAGTGGGTTACAACGGCAGCAGGCCAGTGAGGCTTTAATTCTACGTTAGAAGTATAAATTAAATGTTTTAAGATTAATTAGATCCAAATAAGTATATTACAGTTTGAGTGATAAGCCAACGATACACAGTACGACCGTCAGAAAGGGCTGCGTGTAAAATAAGTGTGAGAAAATGTACATTTATATAAAGTATGATCCCACCTTAATGTACAGTGACCGTTACACGTGCCTGAGTGTGTTTAATAAACTTTCAAAGTAAGCAGCATCATTTCCCTACTCTTTTCGGTGGTCACAAAGTGCCTGATATTTAAAGTATCTGATTGCTCTACCGGCATAAACTGTGCTAGTCAGGAGCATTTGAAATATGGAATTATAGAGGCAGGCAATTTATTGTAACGGCCAAATGTGAGAACATTAGTGACTTTTATTTTGAACTAAATTAAATCTACTCTGCAAAAATTTACGTGTGTGCAACATTCAAGATGTCCAGATATATTTGTTTTACTTCAAACACTCTATTCACTTAATTGGCATTCGTAGCAGGCATAATGAGAGATATCTTTATAGACCTAGTCCAGCTGCTGCGTCCATATCGTTTGCATTTTTGACCAAGGAATGGAACTTTTCAGGCAATATATTTCAATGATATTTTTCCACATTAATTTGTTGTTTGAAAATTGGAAGTCTTTCATTGCTTTAAATAAATACATAGTTGGATCCTATATATTCCCATGTGTTTTGCAGTGTTGTATAGCTATGCAGGAGGCTGCACAGAACCTGATTGTGAGCAGGGCTAACCAGGTAATTGAAATTCCGTTGGCGTGGAATTCCAGCAACATCGAAGATGGTTTGCGGTATTCAAATTAATTGCCAGTTGGCTAATGTTTGATGTTAATTTTATTGCTATGGATTTCTCCCAGGTTGTTGCACTTTAATTATGCAGTTCTGCCTGTATATATTACATTTGACTCCGTTTTCTTACAATGTGGTTTTGGATTTGGTCGACTTGTTGTTTGACCCCTCCTGGAGATAAATGTGCTAATAAAAAATATGCAATAAATTGTCCACCCAACCACTGCCTTTCACTACCACAACAGTCAACAAATAAACAGCTGATATCTATATGAGAGTACATAAGACTGTGAAGACCAGTCTACAGGTCATTGCACTCGCGAATTTCTAATAACACAAGTTCAACAAGTCACTAAAATAAAAAGTAGAGGTCGAAAACTTTAAATATTTATTTGCCCATGTTGACCAGCATTCTGATGTATAATTATTCCTAAAAACATTGCGAACAAATCAGTATAGGCTGTTCACGTTAAAATGAACACTTTTAAAAACCCTGCTTAAGATCTAATTGTATGCACATTGTGTATTCTCCAGCCTTATGTAAAATTAACATTGCCATGGACTTAGTCACTTTATTCATGCGTTGGTCACGTGAAACTGTGAAATTATTACAGAAGTAAATATTTTACAAATTTGCTCATTTTTACACTTTAGCGCATTACAAAAAAAAAAAAAAAAAAAAACGAAAGAAATAATATAAGTTATCACAAATGGTTACCTAACACTTTTTATTTGACGTTAAGATATGGAACTACTTTCCATCCATCGTTACCAACTTTACTGTGGGCGTATGTCACCCTGTGCGCCCGTTAAAATATATGCAGGCAGGGGCAATTACTTTTTTCTATGGTTGATTTAAAAAATGCTCACTTTATCTTGAACTGTCTTTAGTCACTTAAGCTGAGGTAGCCAGGACGCAGTGCTCGGGCGCAAGCGATGCGCGTTTGAATCTCTGTTTTGGATTTGAATTTTTTTTTTTTTTTTTTTTTTTTTCCCCACCGAAACTCTGTAATTTTCGTAGAAACAAAACAAATCTTTGCTTGGGTCAACCAGGTAAGAACGACAAAATAATTTGTTTTCGACAGCAAAATATTTCACTGCCACTATACAACAATTGATTTGGTTGCGCCAAACAAACTTTGTTTGATCCGACAAAACATTTGTCTCGTTGTATTGACATAATTCACAACTACCAAAGCGAAAATTCACTTCATAATTCTTTGCATCTAGTTTTAGGAGCTGGGAGGTTATTTCCGAACACTGGCTCTTTTAGTAAAGTTACTTTCTGTAATACGTCATATGAAACGAAACATACGAGAGGACGTGGAAGTTGTAAATATATTCCTGGAGTTTTGAAAGAAAAAAAAAAAAAAAAAAATTGTCTCACTCCCTTGAACGTAATTTAAAATCTCAATCATGTGTTGTGCTTTTTACGACCCTGAATGGGTTTTAGAAACCGGTTTTTTTTTTTTGTGTCGGAGTGTAAATTTTCTCTAATAAACTCCAGGACGCAAAAAAAAAGAATAAAAAAAAAAGAACTATTTTAATATCCATCCCCAGAAGAGATGTGCTATTACTATTGCACTCATATTTACCTCCGTGGTTTCTTTTTTCTCTCTTTCGCTACAAAATATAAAATAATTAAATTACCAAGAACGTATATTCTTTCATAATTTTCCATTCCGGATAGATACGTATTTACACGACATAAGTTTTAGTGAATGATTCTGTTGATTCTGTGCATTGCCTAGTTAATAGAATCTTGGTTTTACTGTGTCCACAATTCAGTACTTTGGCATCGCCACAGCTGCATGGAAAATAGTTTTAACTGCATTCGGAAAAATGTAGAAAAAAAAAAAAAAAAAAAAAAAAAAGTGAAATGCTTCTCCAGGGCGGTACGTGATAGACTATCTCGCACAATTAAACACTTAATTACATTTTTCTCATTATTCACACACCATTCTTTTCTCGGTACACAATTATGAGTGAATACACAAATTAAGCCTGTAACAAAAAGAAATTACACGTAAATTATTTTTAAATTGAGAAGTTCCTAGCGGTCTGTAGGTATTTAGTTTGATCCCGTTCTAAGCATGATTTTGGGATCAAGTTATACAGGATGGATAACAACTCTACAGGCAATCTTCAGCAAGTGATTCCTTATGAAAAGTAAGTTATATATATATATATATATATATATATATATATATATATATATATATATAAGTTTATTCCGGAAGGGTGTAACCATCCTTGAAAGTTTGGCTGAAGTTTTGCCAGTAACACATCCAGAATGAGAGATAAATCTATGAGTTTCTGGGTAGTGCATTATTGTACGACGACGTGCAAACCATAAAATATTGGTTGCGTATATTAACCCATTTCCTTAAAAATGGTCAGATGTTTATTTACAAATGTGAGTATGTTGCATTTCTGGGTAGTTCCCTGAGGATTAATACTAGACCATACATTTTATAAAAGTTCACTTTAAGTTTTAACCCTAAATGCCATCGTTTTCAAGAAATTAATGCTTGATTAACTGCTACATTAGCAGTGTTAGATCATAATGCTTTAATTTCTCGAAAACGGCGGCGTTTAGCGTACTCTGTAAAAAGGCTTTATTTGTTGCAACACATGATTTGTTGTGGCAAAAAAAATAATTTTAATATGAACCACCACAAAGCAAGTTTGCCACAAACATAATTTTCGTTTGATCTGTAGTATCGTATTTATCCAAATTAAAAACTTGAATTGCCATTAAAATAGTTCAAAAGACGTCTATGTAGTACTATCAGTTACACTGTTAACAACATTTGTGCTCTGGAAAAAAACATGATTAGTAAATAAGGAAGAAGCAATAAATCTCTTGAACTCATATTCATTAAAAAAAAATTGTAATTGGCTCCGGGACTCAAACTCCCCTCCACCTTCCTTCAAACCCCCGCCCCACGGTTCGTCCATTTCCACCGTGTTTTTAGTGTAACGCTCTTCACCAAACGACTGCTTTGGCATATAACGTTCCGATTCCTTTTGATAGGTACGTTCTATAAGGCAGTAGCATGGGTAATAATATAATGTCACCACTTGGAAAGAATTGAGGTTAGAGATTTGGAGAATAACTGCACTTTAGAACAATATTAAACGTCTGCAGGAGAACTGTACATTTTCTCAATTGCAGTTTTGTACCTGCAGAATATATTGATTAACGAATGTTTGCGTCAGGACAAAAATTAAGTACTGAAAACTGCAACGAACACCAGAAACATTTTAATATCGCTAGAACGTTACATTTAGTTGTAACACCCATAAAAAATATGGTTTCTACGACGTCAGAAGTAGGGCAGGACCTCCCGTCTGTAGTGGACAGAGAGGTAGGACTTTAAATTAGTTTTAGGATGTGTAGACGTGCCTCTGAATCAACTTTAAGTAAACTTGTAACCAGCAGTGGAGCTTGTGTCAATGGTCGCCCATTCGCGAGGTTAAGTGGTCAGGAGCTAGATAGTTCAAACACGCCGTCTACGTGCGTTTAGAGCAGAGCTCCCCGTATCTCAACCTTAATCCTGCTCCTCCAAATCCCACAAGAACATCGTACCTTCAATTCGCTTGGTGATTAAAAGATAAGTCCTACCAAAAGATCTAACATTTTAATTTGGACCTAATTTTATTTACAGTTTGATTCAGCTCGATATCCGTTAGCATCAGTACACAAGCGACAACATCCTGACTTTTATAAATACGTAAATTTCCAGCACACATACGCCCACTGCAAAACCTGTGATAAGAGTAGTTTCTACCAGAGCTCGACTGTTTAGTGAGTGCACTATTTTTTTAACGTATTATTTACTACAGAGAACAGTTTAATTAATTTGATTTTGAATCCAGTATATTCAGACTCTGGCAAGCTATGTCACGTAACCGTAAAAGGGTTCAAGTAGGCTAGGCATGACCACTTTTAGCGTTGTTGGGATAGTGTGTTGTCTTTATAGTTTTTCTCATATTGCCACCAGGGTTTTAAATTATTTTTGCTTCAAACATTTACAATACAAAAAAGGAAATGAAAAGTAAAATAAATGGAATTTATTCAAAGGGCGTATCTGTTTTGTAGTTTTCTCTACTGTAGTGTCAAGTTAACCTATTTCTTACCCAGGGTCTTACATATATGTTTACTAGAGTTTTCAATTGTCTGCCTTATTTTTACGTACGTACATAAATTATGTGCGTACCAAATGTTAGTTTCTATAGGGTGATAATGGTAATAAACTTGTTCCCCTACCGGTCCAGGACTGCACCGGGCAATTATAGAGAGGCAGCCTAGGTAAGATCATCTCTTTTCCCACTGATTTATTACAAATCAGCTGTGCAGCCTGGTCACTCAAGTGTTTATGTGTTGTCCCATTGTTGCGTATGCTAATTCTACACCATACACAGCACATATCTATTTGAATATAATATGATTATATCTCATATTGGCTATCGTAACAAGGAGGACTTGAGTGTTTCTTCACAGCTCCCTACGCACTATATTACATATTTAAATGAAATATAAGTAATATTTCATAGTACAAAGAAATATCTCTTTATTCTGCACAGAAGTAGTTCAAATAATTAATGTTTTATAGTTTGCATATTTTCGTCCAATCATCCGTTATCTAGAACCTAAGAAATTTGTCTCTCATTGTGGTTGTGCTGCTAGCAATAAACACCTGCTTCAGGTACACTCTTAGGTGTGCTTAAACTCTTCCGGAATAGACTTAGGCTACAGGTCGTTTATATATATATATATATAAACTATTTTTTGATGAATCACCTGGAAATTGTTTATCGGTAGAGTTATCCATTCTTTAATTATTGCGATATCATATGGTCACCATATACTCATCAAAATATTAAATTAAAATTAACTTAACTAATTGTAAATGACATAATTTCTCGTATTATGCCACGTGTTGTATAAATAATGTATTGGTTAAAACATTTATGCTCACTGATTGCATTGCTCCTTACGACGTACTTTAGTTTTTTTTTTTTTTTTTTTTTCTAGTGTTCTGTGATAAATCCCTTTTACTTCAACATTTTTATAACTAGTAGGTTATCCAAAACATTAGTTGCAGTACACTTCCGTTGTACATTTATTTAAATTGGCGAAGGGTAGCATTGTA
This sequence comes from Dryococelus australis, assembly GCA_029891345.1. Classification (NCBI taxonomy): domain Eukaryota; kingdom Metazoa; phylum Arthropoda; class Insecta; order Phasmatodea; family Phasmatidae; genus Dryococelus; species Dryococelus australis. The sequence continues at coordinate 61,344,321 of CM056995.1, forward strand.
CACAGTCTTATAATATCTGCCAGCCCACGTCTACAGTTTGGTGTGTTTCCCGTATTTCAATGACGAGTAAAGGTATTCCGAAAACTTTTTCTGTCTTTTGATTATTTCAGATCGCGCCAGGTACCAAGGAACAGTCAGGTTGGCGAACGTGACGGCTATCAGGGATATTTTGCGGCACATCACGCCTACCTTCCAGGCAACACTGGAGAAGCAGGTAAGACATTCTAAACTTTCTTTTAACTTTGGTGTTCTTCTATTCATATCCCAGTATCATATTCGCTTACTTTGTTTTTCCTTCTTCTTCCTTTACTTCTTCCCAGCATTATTTCAAAGTCATCAAGTAGAAGAAGTACTGATAAGAGAGCAGTAGATTAGGTTCCAGTGTTTCATGTGGGTTCTTGATCTGAATCACGCATAAGGTAAGAATGCTTCAAACTTAAGTTCAACATACCGATAACATTTAATTATTTAAAGAAGCAGAATACACTGAGAGAAATATTTGTTTCAACAAACAAAATAATTGCTTGTGTGGGGGTAATGAGATATTTTGTTGTTGAAACCAAATATTTGTTGTTCTTATTTGGTTGACCCAAACAATCCACAGCTTCAGTTAATATAAATAAAACTAGAAGCCCAGCCGAAATTCGGACATACATCCCTTGCGCCATGCCCCAGCGGCTGCAACAAATGTGACTACTCAGTACATAAGAAAAGTTTTAAGTATATGTACGTTTCAAATACGGGACAAATTGCGCAAATAAATAGTTCAAGTTTTACAGATTTACTACTTTTCAGTTTCCTGTTTAACTTGTTTTATTAAGATGTCTATGCCATTCTTAACCATCAATAAATGCACTAACAAACACCTGCTGTTACTAACCGAATTGTCACAAAAATACTAACCCTCAAGCTGTATTTACGAACGATGGCAATCAAATGAGTAGACAAACAAATAAATACAATTCATTCAACTAAATATTTTGTTGACAGCCTGATTTTATTTGGCCCAAAACAGAGATTTGATTTATTAAAACGAGTATTTTGTTAGATTAACTAAATTAATTTTGTTGCTTTTCAGGTTTTGTCTACTCAACAAAATATTTTGTTGGGGGCAACTAAAGATATTTTGTTATAATTAAACAAGCCCTTCTCTCGGTTTGTTTGTAGGTGAAAATACCGCACAGTGTAGAATGAATGCGGACGTTATTAAAAAAGATAATCGGTTTGTTAGACAAGTTAATCGGTGTAAGGAAGTAATTTGTTGCATTTTATTTGTCGATTTTGCTGTCAGTACGATACTTAAATACTGCTAGTGTATTTTGAGAGCATTAGCTCATACTTAATTCTTATATCTTTTCGTGCTGAAAATGTAATACATTTTATGCAGTTTTAGATTTTTCGGGGTACAGGAAGTCAAAACCAGAGTTTATTTATGTACTTTTTTCTGTATAATGTAAAAATATAGAGAAAGAACCTAATTAAACACATGAAACTATATTAGAATGTGAACTGCATTAAACAGTTTACATAACGCGTATAAATTGAGTTGTACCTGACAGTACAAAGATTGATTCGCATGTATTTTTATGTACTACACGAGATATTGAAAACTGTTTATCATTATGTATATTCTATTAAGTTAAAGGTTTTGCTTTTCTTCTAACAAACTGGAATGTTCTATTTTAGTATTTCTTAGAATTTCTAGAATTGCAGCAAATAGCCTATGGCGTTACTTTTAAATATTGTTATCTAATGTCTCCGTAAAGAATATAAGTTTTATTGAGGCCTACTAGTAAAGTAACTGGGGATATTATTTTGATCAGAAATAATATATATAGTATAAAATCCAAAATAAGAGCTTCTTTCTCCGTGTAAGTTGTTTCACTACACAAGTAACGAGTTTCTTCAAGTCTCAAATGTTTGAAAGTACAGGAATATAATATTGGGTTTTTTGGTTGGCTATTGAAGTGCTGGTAGGGGGCGGGGATAATTACTCTTAATTCTGATCTGTGAAAATTAAACCAAATATATTGGAATGAATTGTTTTTTAGACTGAAGCGCTACAGACGAGAAAAGCTTCCGGATTACGCCAGTGACAGTTTCTGAATTGAACTCGACTGTCACACAAAACTGGCTTTCACTGTATTACTCTAACTCGACAGCTAGGAGAAGGAAAATAGCTTTGTTTACAGTGGCTGTAATATCACTTCTTCATATTACCTATTATGGTTTTTTATAATCATGGATTCATAATATGGCACATTTTCGGATTTTTCATTGTGGTTGGTTATATTTATAATCACAAGAGAATAAAACAAAGCGGTCACATTTAAAGTTTTATTTACAATTTTGTTACATAATTACGTTTTATAACTCATGAAAAAGTTTACAAACCTGGAATGTGAATGGTTATCCTTATCTCTTTTTAGGGTAATGCAAGAATTATTTTTAATGTTTAGTTGCATATTTAGTTTGAGGTTAAGTACCAACCTTTGAAAAAAAGTCCCTAACAGTTTTTTCGTATAGTTCGATCTTAACATCAACATAATAATACTCTTATGTAGCAATGAATTCTAAAAATTGTCCTTGTGTTTTAATGTATTATTAAAAAACCAACATCTTGAAATGTGTGGTCTCTGCAGTAGGTTTCTTTCTGATGCGTAACTTTACAGGAAGCTCGTAAATAGGAAACGACAAGACCTGCCACGTTTACCACATGTTAAACTCCTGGCTACCCTGCCTGGAATAGTAACAGGTTCACCTAGGTGGGATAAGCGAGCGATTTGACTACTAAAAACAAAAGGCTGTTCACGGTAAACTGAGCACATTTAAAAGTCTTGTTCAAGATCTGCGTGTATGCCCATTGTGTATTCTGCCGCCGTATGTAAAATTAACATTGCCATGGGCCCCATCACTTTATTCATGCGTCGATTGTGAAAGTGCGGAAAAATTAGAAAGGTTAATATTTTACAGATTTGCTCATTTTTACATTTATATTCATAAAAAAAAAGAAATCAAGAAAAAATAGTTTCAGTATCCACAAACGTATGCCAAACATTTTAAATTCAATATTAAAGAAAATTGAACTACCTTATCGCCGTCATCGCCAACTTTACTGGACACACGACAGAAAGTGTTCCAGTTAAAATATATGCACGTAGAACAAATGCCATTTTATAGCACTTTTTGAATCAAACCTTTAAAAAAATCCCCCGATGTATGACGTGTTCGGTTCATTCCTATATATGCCATGTATCACAAGCGTTTTATACTTATGTTAACATAAAAGTACATTATTTTTATTTCAATTGTAGTTTTACTTATATTTATATACATTATAATATTTAATATGTAATCAATATTAATATATATATATTGAGAAAATTGTTGTGTTTGCAATGTCTAGTAATATCAGTTGCTATGCAGAATATTATTATAGGACATTTACGGTAAAGTGAGCACTTTTTAAGGCCCTCACAACAGAAATAACAGCAAATAAATTAATTCTACTGGAGCCTCAGATGTAAAATTTTGAAAGTGGTGAAATGTATACGCTGTATCGATTAGTTGCATGACAGTTTTTATACTAATAAGTGGAGGAAAGACAAAAATTCGCTGATAAGTAATATTCATAAGGGCCTTAAATAGTGCTCACTTTACAGTGGAAATCGTGCCGGACGATACTGTTGGTCGGCGGGCTGTCTCGGAGATCTCCCGTTTCCCCCGCCCCTTCATTCCGGCGCTACTCCATAATCACTTCAATCACCCTCATCGGCTCCCAAGAACTTGTTGTTAAGAGCCCTCCCAAATCTCTTCACTCACTTTACCGTGAACAGCCTATAGACTGAATGCTCACGAATTCTGTGCGTTGCTCCTTAGCACGGCCCTTCAGCAGGGCTTCAGGAAATTTGGAAGTAACCGTTAGTGGACTACAGTTGAGGATTTTTGAAATGAACATTTACAAAGTAATCCCTACACGTGATCTAATCGTGAATTAAAGACAACGTAGACGAATTTTCTCGCCCATAGCCAGAACAACGGTCGTAATAACGTGGCCAACATCGACAGGCGTGTTTGTTTATGATAAAGGTTTTCTAACAGACGCGCCCTTTTATATGAATGAAATAGTTTTACTTATAGCCTATTCATGGTTCATTGGGCACTTTCGATACCAACTTTGGGAAATGTTGGTGCCCCCATCTGCACGTATTTTAACGGCCACAATAATTGGCGTGCGCCCAGTGAAGTTTGTAACAACAGAATTAAAATAGTTCCATGTATTAACGGTGAATTAAAAGTGTTAGGTGTAACACTTGTACAATACTGCCACACTATTTTTTTAGGAGTTGGAATATGCAACGATATCCAAATATGCGTGTTATAGATAAATGTATTTTTTATGCCTCGGCTATGGGGAAATAGAATTTCTGTTGAAAATTTGTAAAAGAATCAATTAATCATTTGAAAATCTATTTAGAGAAACACCATAAAATCACACATGACAGGTTAAGTTAAGACAAATTAAAATAGTACCAATATTAGTTTAAGTTATATTAAGTGTATTCAACGAAATCTCGGGTATTTAGATAAAATGCCATTCAAAGTTGAGAAATAAATTACCAACTAACATACCACAAGGAAAGTAAACATATGAACACTAGAACTTAAAAAAAATATACTAACATTAATTATTAAAAATTCGAACACTAACTACCGATAATACATCAACGAGAAAACGACCGCTGTACATCTGCCAAGCTGCCAATATGATAAGTGCTTTTAAATAGACAAGCATAAGCACTCAGTAGCTGATTTTGTAGACGAGAACTTAGCTGTCGTAGAAAACTGTAGTGCAGCAGTACCTTTCCTCTGCATCTGGTCCAGCGGACGATCAATATCCTGACACCTGTCCGTGAAACCAGGAATCTCGGCGTCGAATCCAGCTCAGCGCGCAGCAGGCATCCCGATGTCGATCTGCCCAGCTGGACCCATGGCGTCGAACTCCAGGCTGGTCCTCCAGACGTCTGTGCTGCAGGCAGTCGATCCTCCAATCTCAGGAACGGTGTAGACCTTATTTGGCTGAAAACGCCCTCAGGTCCTTAATGTATTGTCTCTGGGATCTCTAGCTTATCTTCCGTTTTTCCTGTCGTCAAATTAGGTGGATTTTGTAGATAATATCATCCTCTTCGGGCTCATTAACTATCTTGAAAATATCATGTCTTCTTAGCTTTCATTCATTAAATATTATTGTTCTTGCAATCTTCTAGTATTTGGATGTATTAACTTTTTACCATACGACGAACTTGCAGACAGACTATACCATTAATCCAGGAGTCCTTCGTTTCCTTCATCCGTCCATCAAAACAGCTACATTTAGAATGTTTTAGGAATGTTCTATTTTACTGCAATCTTCCTAACAGAAACAAAAGGTTGTTGTTTCTGGCTGGTGTATCGTGATTAACAGAAAACATTATAATATACTATTTGCCTGACAAAACACTTTCAATTGCATAGACAAAGTTTACATTAGAGCTAGCAATTTCTCACTCTAAAGCAATATAAAGGTCAAAATAAAACATCTTACATACTAAATCTATGTAAAATAACCCACACAATTAGTACTAACGAAAAATACATAAAATTATGGTCATTCATATCATTATCATGACTTTAACAAAATTGAGGTGTTACAGAATTTAAACGTTAAATATTTTGTTATTTTGGTTATATTTAATGCATATTAGAGTACAAATAAGCAAATATGTGAAACATTGTTTTTTGAAATAACATCACAGTTTCGCTTGGCCGACGTACTAATAGAGTGATCAGATCTATGGCAATGTTAAGGCCGGTCTACAATATTACACTATCCCAACTTGTGTCGTAGGACAAGAATGCGCTGATTGGTGCAGGCGACTCTCAGACGTCATTGCACTGTCCCAAGTTAAAGCATTCAGAAAACTAAACTTTTTTTTATCCCAAGTTGTGTCGTAAGTTGACAGAACAAGAGAAAGACTCTCAATACTTTTCCACGCATCCTAGTAATGTTTAAGTTTTAAATGTAAACAATGGACGTGCAAGGCGGGCTTTCTCAAAACAAATGTGATTAAATGTAAAAAAAAATAATAATGTAAATCGTCATGTCTTCGTTCGTACTGGACTATTTAATATGGGAACTAAAACTATTCAAACCTAAGTTCAAAAAATAAATTTTGGATGTCTGTTGGCGGACTTATCTAAAATAAAACCGTTAAGACATATATTATGAATAAATATTCAAATCGCCCATTTCGTAAAAATTAAATGATCGATAATTCAGCGAATTTAAGCATCTCTACATAACAACAATTAATGTATCGAATTTACTGCGTTCTTATGTCAGATTCTGAGAGCTCACTTCGGACAACTCATTATACCACATTCGGACTGAGTCAATGTGACGTCACTTGACACCGAGTTTCGGACACGTTCACGTCCACAGGAACGGCCGATTGTAGACAGCCCTTTAGTTGTACGTATTGTACAATGCTGCAAGTACAAGTAGATCTCGAGCAGGGCTTTCGAAAGTGCTCACTATACCGTGAAAAGCTTTTACTTGTGTGTATTCTAGTCGCGTTGAAAACAGGCCAGAGGAAATACGCAAACATTTCAAAGCACTCACGTTCAGAAACAATTCCCAGCTTCAAATCCTATCTACGTGTATTTTGGAAGTGTTATTGGGGGGGGGGGGGGGTGGGAGGGGGAAGCAGTGAAGTATAGGAAATCTGAACGTGTAAACTGCGCAGCTGGCATGTACACTCCACCCAATATTACTTGTACAGGTCTAAGGCCTGGTTCACAAGTAGGTCAATCACGCCGAACAGACAGAGCGGAAAACTAGTACAGCTTATCAGAAGCCGTCCTCGGTTTCCGCGGGAGTCGCGCAGAAACCGAGGACGGCTTCTAATTGGCTGTTCTAGTTTTCCGGTTTTTCACTCTGTCCGTTCGGCGTGATCGGAGTGCATGTGAACCAGGCATGATACAGATTAAATTATGTATAAGCTATTCGCGGTAAAGTGAGGACTTTTGACAGCCTTCTCATTTGGAATAATAGTCAATAAATATGTTTTATTGTGGCCTTGGACGTTAACTTCCGGGTACGGTGGAACATACAAAGAGTGTTTATTACTTACATGGCAATATCTATTTTAAAAATGTGGTTAAATGCTAAACAATGGCTGAGGGGAAAAAATAACAAGGGCCTCAAAAGTGAACAGCCTATGCTAGCTCGCATAGTTCTCGTAAATTTGGAGGCGATATACGAAAGGTTATTTTTTTTCTAATCTACCCTATTGCTAAGTATTAAATGCACGACCGAATGTAGGGTCCGGTTCTAATTGTGTCTCAGGGCGAACCACTTACGCCTAAAGGAGAGGGAATTGCATGCTAAGGAGCCGGGCATCGTGGCAGTGAAGGACCATGACTACCTCCATAAGTGTACCTATAGCTGTACTATAGTTCAGAATGGGGAGGCTAAAACCCGCATAGACACGGTAAAAACCCCTCCCGACAGGAAAGAGTTCAAAACTTGTGGAAGAATTAAGAAATGCTACAGGAGATAGCAGATATGGAATCCATGCTGGTTTAATAGGTGACGAAGTACTAGTAGAGAGGTGAAGGGGCTTGTGGGCCAGCATGTTAGAGGCACATGCGCCCTTGAGGTGGGACTGCCATCCATATTCCTGCGCAGGCCGCCTGACTGCCCGCAGAGCAATATCGACAGCAGTGACTTCAGGCAGGGTCCTTAAGCTTCCAGCCGAGGGCGCAAGAAATCCGAGCAGCTCAGTCATGGCATCTACTCCATATTCGCTCTTCTGCGCCGACATAAGTATCACCACATCGCGGGTGAAGGTGGGGAGTAACGGATCGGGTAGCCACACCCTCCCCCTCCTCCAAAATCTCCCTCGGTCGTAGGTGAGAAGCGCTCGGCGGGACATCCAGGAGCCACCAGTTGTGGAGGCGAATCCGCTGGCCCACGAGTGAAGGCTGACGCCATTGCTTCCACGTTCCGATGCTGTTCCATTCCATTCCCCACGCATCTACAGTCGACAGCATACAGAATCCAGGAGTTAGGTGGTTCGCCAACTTCGCATGTTTCAGCACCTCTGGATTGCCCCCAGTCTCCCTGCCTTGATAGTTGTGCTGCCCCCAGCAGACGCGCGAAGCCATCTTCAACTGAGCCACCTAGGTTCCCGACGCACACGACCGTCCGCCACGGGAGCTGGAGCCCGAGTGATATACGAAAGGTAGTTCAGGGTCCAAACGTCTTACTAAAGAACAACTCCTACCCGGCCCTTAAGCTGTGTTTAAGTGTGTTCGAACTACTCGTTCTCCCACGAAATGATTGAACGCACGCCCACTGTACTGATCTACGAAAAGAACGCGATCTTCAGACGACGTCTGGTGAATGCTTCCAAGGCGTCACATATATTACAAACAGCGTTTTAGACCACTCCAGAATAGTCAAGACATATTTTTCAAAGCGCTGTACCTCAAAACATACGCCTCAGATAAATACAAAACTATTCAAAGGCCCTGCATGTAACCTTACTACAGACTTTGCACCAATAAGACGATAGGGCCGCCGATTCAAGTCCTATAGGTAGACATCGCACGAGAACACAGCACGCCAGTTCAGGGCCTTGCATGCCCGATTCCGTAAAAGTTTGTGCAAGGTCCGCAATAGCGACCTTTTTAACATCTAGCATGAGATCCCTCATGACATTTGCAGCTTTCTACGGACAAATTTCATAACAGATTTGATAATGCGACACGTCCCACTTTTCATTGCAGGTTCCATACCGGCTTTCGTACCTGGCCAATCACGTCGTCTTTGAAATATATTTAAAATTTGGCAAAGACGAATAATATTGGCGACAACTTCTAATTACTGTTTAAAACCGACCTTAATACTTAAAAACACTCACTACACTATGAAAACATTATTTTAAAAGGATACATATACAACCTACATTCAATGACAGTCAGCTATTGTAAGAATTTGTAGTACAGTGAGTTCGAAACTCCGACGATCATATTTTTTTTTTATAAAATAGACCATACGTATAATAATTTGGTGCGTAAAGAAAACACCTCATTTTGCAAATGGTTAATAATTTTCGTCACAATTAAAAATAACACTCGTACTCTCGTGACTTTACATCATTTTCAAAAAAATGAATGAATCTACATCAGAAAGCAATAATTAATTGCTGTAAGAGCGAACAGTAATACAGCAATATTAAGATGTGCTTGCTAGTTTTTTTTCATAGGCCTACACAAGTTACTAACTCGTAGCAGTTATACGAATGGGATTCATATTTACTAAAAACCACACACTGCTCACCCAGCGAGGATGCCAAATACTAGTACGCGAACTGCTGTCGTGTAAAATTGAATCTTCCATGGCGACTCATATACCAGCTGTTTTGCCGGCTCGTGTACAAGGCCTTGTACAAGCTTGTACAAGCACCAAGTTCGACTGCAGGTATCGTGTAATATCGGCTTTAGCGGCGATGGTGCATTTGATACGCGTGGCAATGTCGCCCTTATGGCTCCTACGTTTCTCCGCCTGAAACATGGAAAACATCTACATGTAGGTGGGATTCTTAATGGTTACACGTGACTATGGCCGTACACACACTATACGGAAAGAAGAGTTTTATCACAGCTTTTAAAAGTTTTCTATTATTGTAAATTCGATATAGAAAATTTTAAAGTGTCTTTCGAACTCATGAAACTTAACTATACTAGTAATGAGCCTTAGTTCATTAGTACGCATTATCCATGCTGACCACTCCCACTAAATTATATGTATTTCATATCTGCAATATGGATGCCACTTTTCTTACAGCACATTTTATTAATTTTTTAATTCTGAATATTTTGTGTTATAAATAACTTGACTACTACATAGATATATAATAAAAAATTATCTTCATATTTAAACTGTTCGTATAAATAGAGCAGGTTTATAAAGACTGAAATATTTTAGTTATTTTGTTTTAATTCGCCAAAAATTATAATTTATTTTTCTTTAATTTCTCCATTTCGTTAAAACTTTGGTTTTTTTTACTATATTTCTCTCTTACATACACAAAACACATTACTCGAACCAAATCGGTCTTTCCGTTAGCGTAATTACGAGTTTTCTTAATTAGGTAAATATGTATTTACATTGCAGTGCAATTTTCCGCTTTTTCGCATTTAGAAATTAGGTTTTCAATTAAGACTTAGTATGTCTTACTTCTCTACCAGAGGTGAAAGTAATTTTCACCTCGCACGCCTACAACCAGCGTTTTAAATACTGTCTGTGCACCAGATGGTCGGAATTAATTTCTGTTATAACAAAATTTATTAAATAAAATAAAAAAATAAAAAAACCTTTACATTTGGGTTAAAATCTAGCAATACGTCTCAAGAACTCTTAATTTTGTTTTATTGTGTAAAACGGAAGTTCTATGAATTTTTCCGGCGTAATACTTGGTTACGCATGTGCGAACAAAGACGTTAACAAAGCTATGTACGTCATTTATTTTCTCGCAACTCCATGCCTCAGTTGCCTGTTTCAGTATGATAAAAGAGAATTTCCAGTTAACGCGGGAGAAAATGCCCACGAGCGTAATTTCACGGTAGAAGGAACAACATTTAGCAGGGTAGAAGAAGACGTCTGCTGCGCTCCGCTTCACGGTTTGTGCCCAGCAACCCTTTAGCAGCTAGTGTGAGGGATTTTCACGTTACCAACCGTGTTTATACCTCTGCGAACACATTTCGTCATTTTAATATCGTTACGCCCGCAACGTAATGACGTGATTTGGTTTTCCAAACTTTCTGTTCAGCACGAAGCACAGCGGAGAATGCATCAAGCCTGATTTAATTTTCGCACTGCGGTTTTTTTTTTTTTTTTTGTTAACAGTAGGTGAAGGCATTTCCCACCACTTGTTAAAAGACCTGCTTTAGGATTTGCCAACTTAAAATTTAATTTTTTTGTTCTTTTTAAAAAAGAAAGCTGTTAAAATACCAAATTATTACCTTATGTGACTCGGTAGATCGTTTTTGTTAAGTACGGCTTTCTTTACATACGCGATGCCAAGCCAGATTTCTTTACTGCAGTTTGCAGAGGTGAAGTAATGACATAAACTTACATCAAGAATTAGGATTATTATTACTTCGTGGTAATTAGGTTCTTTCGGGATGTCTCCTTGGTTTCTACTTCCTTATTTTCTGTTTTATTTTTTTTCCGCTGAACGTAAACATTAATATTACAACGGACCTACCGACTGTAGCTAAATTTTTAAAACATTCTTTGGACACGTGTCCTTGCAAGTATTTGATTTATTTTCGCTGGAACCCCGGGACACGACACAAAAATTTCAGGCACCGAAAACATGTCAAGATTAGCCGTTCCCGCCATATGTGTATAGACAAGCAATCGGTTCTGAGTAAGGAGATAAATCAGTAATCGCACAGGGAAATGAGACGAAACCAACGAAATGAGCAATCAAACAGAAGAAGGTTCATTGTTATATATATACATATATATTATTAGCTGAATTATTTTCGGCGGAGTTATATACGTGCTGTTGTATACTTATGTACTGACGACAGCTGATGTTGCCTTGTTTCTCATGTCTGTGGCTCATTTTGTCATGACGTCATTTTCCTGCGGTGAACAAACAACAAAACCCTACAATAAATACCGTTAATACTTTATTTGTTCATTCCGTTACATACTTCTACTGCACGAATTATTCAAAAAAACAGACTGCTGCTATAGGCTGTTCACGGTAAAGTGATCACTTTCGAGGCCCTGGTTACTTTATCATTCCGACATTTCTTATTGTTTAGCCACATTTTAAATATAAATATTGCCATGTGAGCAATAAACACAGTGTGTGTATTTCACCGCACTTGGAAGTTAACACCTAGGATAAAATAAAATATATTTATTTATTATTATTCCATGTGAAAGGGATTTCAAAAGTGCTCACTTTACCGTGAATAGCATATAGTAGTCACCATGAGTCAATCAGGCGACTTAACTTAAGTTAGAAGTAGAGTGTCTTCCAATGTATCATTGCACCCGACTGTAGGGGCCTATAACACGCAGAGCTCATCAAAAACGTATGCACACATAACCAAGATTATCAGAAAAGTATCATTTATGTTGTAAATGGAAGACGAATACATATTTTTATAGGCTGTTTACGGTAAAATGAGCACTTTTGAAAGCCCTGTTTTAGATCTGCTTGTATGCACGTTGTGTATTCCTCCGAATTATGAAAATTTACATTACGACGGGCCTCATCACTTTATTCATGCGTCGGTCTAGTGAAATTGTAAAATTATTAGAAAAGGAAATACTTACCAAATCTGCTAATTTTTACACTTCTGTGCATTAAAAAAAAAAAAAAGAGAGAAAGTAATAATATAAGTTATCACAAATGGTTACTTAACACTTTTTATTCAACGTCAAGATATAGAACTACTTTCCATCCATCGTTACCAACTTTACTAGTCGAATGTCGTTCAGTGCACCCATCAAAATATATGCATGCAGAGGCAGTGATTTTTCTAAGGTTCGTTTCTAAAGTGCTCAGTTTGTCATGAACGGCCTTTATATGCTTCTTCTCTGCATCGCTTCTTTTCCCGCGTCCACTCGAGCAAGCGAAGGAGTATGCCAAGGCCAGACCAGCGATAATCTGAGAAGCGCGGGGAGATTTACAAAGGCGAGCTGCCGCGTGTGCGAGATAAGCCCATAGGGATTTGTGCGCTCCTGTCCTTCAGCTAGTTGAATTTCTGGAGTTATCTTTAAAAGAATGTTCTGGTCGTCGCCCTTTTCTCTCTCAATGGGACTCGTGGTACTGGGAATCTTCTATATCGGGCCAGTGAGACAACTTAAGAGGCGACGGGCCTTCGATCCTATAGTTTCAGAGTTCGGAGGAGTGTGTGACCTTAAGCGACAGAGGCGCGAAGATGGCGAAGCGTCAAGTGAGAGTCATCGAGTGAAGTCGAGCGCCGAGTGAAGCCTGTGGACTGCGAGCTTCGGTAGAGTGAAGAGTGAGACTGGCGGGCGGGAATATTGAACTGGATGCTAGAGTGATAGACATTTGGAAAGATGGCAATAGACAGTATAGATATGTGTAAATAATGAGCGTGAATTAAGTGAATGTAAACAATAAAGATACGTTGAATATAACTTTAATTAGAATTGAGATATACAGTAAATATAGCGCTATCTGATAATAACAACAGTAATAGTGGATGTAAATGCTTTAATAATGTAAATAACAGCTGTTTGAATAAATAAAACGAAAATATAGTTATTTTATATTTATTAAGAACTCCATCCCTCACGAATTTCGATAGGCCTATCTGACGTCTTGTAACAATATATTGTTTAACACTATAATATTTTACAAGAATTTACTAAATAAAATTTTTAATAATCAATTAATAAAGATTATATTTTACTTTCAATCATTTTTCAAGAAGGTCTTTGTTAAGTAGGGCATTTGTAATAATATTTGGTTGTATGGAAGAAAAATATTGATACTAATGATATAAATATATTTTTAATCTCTAATTTTACATTTATTAATTTTTTTTAAATGACAGCTCTCGTGGCTGAAATGGCTGTGCATGTATCAGTTACTATAAGCTGTTCACGGTAAAGTGAGCACTTTCGAGGCCCTAATTTTTTTTTTTTTCAGTCATATTTTAACTTTTAGCTGCTTTTAAAAATAATTTTGCAATGTAAGCAATAAACACATTATGTATATTGTCTAAAGATAAAACAAAATATACTTATTGACTGCTATTATTCTAAACTAGGGGCCCAGCGTCTGACCTTTTTTTTTTGTATTGTCAAGTGCCTACAACAGTTACGATGTTACAAATTTTTGTTCTCATACAAAGACTGAGAAAAAAAATGATGTGAAATTTACTCAACATTGGATATAGTCCTATCCACTACGCCACTGCGACCCCACTTAGAATCGCTCTATCCACTGAGCCACTAAGGCCCCACATGGAATCGCTCTAGCCTCTTGGCCACTGCAGCACCATTTGATATATATATATATATATATATATATATATATATATATATATATATATATATATATATATATATCCACTTGGCCACTGTGCACTGTGGCCCCACTTAACATAGTTCTATCCACTGAACCACTAAGGCCCCACTTGAAATCGCTCTATCCACTGAGCCACTGTGGCCCCCTTTGGAATATCTCTATCCACTGAGCCACTGCGGCTCCACTTGTAATCTCTCAATCCACTTAGCCACTGAGGCCTCACTTAATTAACTCACCATTGAAGCCAGAAATTTAAAGTAAACAAAAATTATATTCCATTAGCTTCATATCTCTATGCAATAATCTCTATACATTAACTCAAAACTTTCATATATTGGAAAAAAGTAATTTAAAAATGAGTTTTTAGGGTGAAAGGTGATGATTGCGTAATCTGATCTTGCTGAAATTCGAACTTGAACTGTATTTGACCCTGAGTATCGCTCTGCAAAATTTGAAGAACTCCTGTTATATAATAGGATGAGAGGGCTTTCAAAAGTGCTCACTTTATCGTGAATAGCCTATAAAAGATATATTTAAAGGAGTATAAGTTTATTTTTATTACTTACAACCAGGGTGATTATTATGATGGTCTTACTTGTAGAGAAGGGAGGGGCGTCGGTGTAGTGATTAAACTGCTCGCCTCCCACCAAGGCGAACCGCGCTCAATTCCCAGCATTTTCGCATTTGGGAATCGTGCCAGACGCTGCCGCTGGTCGGAGGGTTTTCTCAGGGACGCCCCATTTCTTCCCGCCCTTTCATTCCATTGCTGCTCCATACTCACCACGCTCCACCCACATCGGCTCTCAAGACCTCGACGTTAAGAGCCGCCCAAATCTCTTCACTGAATCACTCACTCGCTTGATGATTTATTGCTCCGTATGTCGGTATAAATGTTCTAACTTCTGTTGTCCTTGCAGTTACTCATTTTTTGTTCTAGCGTTTGTGATTATACATTTCCAGATAATATAATTTCCTTTTGATCCATTTCATGCCTCTGTCATTTTACATGTGCTATTTCCAAGCATTATCTTTGATGGGGAATTGGTAGTAATTTCAGACTATTTTTAATAACTTGGGAAATAAAAAAATCAGACTAATGTAATGAAAGTTGATGAAGATCTTTGGTTTCATTTTTTTTCTGGTTTAAACCAGTACTGCCATTCCCTTCAGAAACGCAACGGGGAAAATGGCGGAAAGTGTGAATGAGAGTTGCACAGTATCTTCTGCAATTTTCCGACAGAGGACTGGTTTCATGTCAATAGCGCTATCAAAATTTACGTGGTCAGGATTTGAGGATAGAAACCTTTTTATGTAAGGAAGGGTTCTGAGATGTGGGTACCTTTCCTCTAACCTAGTTTTACCGCAACTAGATTATTCAAGCAAATCAAACTATTTTGTTCATGTACACTGTAATTCAGAATCAGTGATAATTTCACTGTTTCAATCGGTCAGACGTATCTGATTCAACAGTCACTTCAGTGAATATAACTGATGAATCAGTGAAAAAAATGCCACATTTCATTCTCTTATTTATTCAGTGACATTTTCCACTGATTATTTTTTTTTTTTTTTTTTTACTCAGTGGTTTAATTTTGACTGGTGGATCAGTTAAACAGGGTGTAAAAAATTGCCGTCAAACAACGTTTAAAAATGGTTGCCAAACAACGCGTAGCAAGTGAAATTACAACTAATAAACTAATGAAAGCAATACAAAATACTTTATAAAATGTGTTTCGTCTTTCAAAACGCTATTTATTGAGGTAATATGAACACTCAGCAATTCATTCCGTTTTTACGTCTTTCATTTCGTTTTCATGTAATCGTCACAGCGCTCTGTTTGAAAGATTAAACTGCATATAATGCGATGAAGAGAGAGACCGAAAATGAAAAGGAAGAGCATACATTTTTAATCGTTACGATTTCGCAGCGCTGCTATAAGACGCATATATCTTCCTCACGCTACTTTAACTGGGCGTGGTAGCGCAGATGGCAAGGTGAACGCGAAAGTGAAAAGAGTGTGTGAGTTTGATCCCGGCCACCTGCATAATTTTTTACTTTTTTAAAACACGGGGAATTGCACAATATGAATAGTAAATTATAGAAATGTTTATTTCTCGTAGTTATTAGGCTAAACTCAATAAAAACAATATTTAATGGGCCACTGCAGTAGGCCGTCCTTTATTCAATCAGTGAAATTGTTTCACGTCACTAATTCAATGAGTGAAATTTTTTCACTGTAACAATCAGTGGTTTTCCTCTGATTCTAAGTGGAGCAATTTTCACTGATTCGAGCAGTTTAATTTCACTGCGAATCAGTATTTTCCCACTGATCCGAATTTAGAGCGTAAGAGGGCGCGTTTCTTGAGTCAAATGTAAAAAATCACATTCGTAACTGCTGACCACGTGACTCTGACAGTTATATTGGCGACAGGCAAATCTATTTTGGGGACGTGCGCAGAAGGCAGAAATCGCTCTGCAGTTCATTCGTGGTTACTTCCAACTTTTCTGAAGTTCTACTTACAGGATTTTCCTCCGCCTCATACAAACACAGCTTAACTAAGTCTAAGAGTATTGCACCAGAGGACAACGCACCGCATTAGTGCTCACTTAGTATAATAATATTTTGCATTAGAACTATTTCTAACTAGGTACCTATAACCAGCACAATTATTTTCTCACAGTTTCATTCGGATGTATATATTACAAATAAACCAGAAATTAAATTGTAAAAAAATTAGATACTTTTATGCTAATGTAAATATGGGTTGCTTGTGATACATTACATAAACAACCAAACACGTCATACATGTGGAGATTTTTCAAATGTTCTATTCAAAAAGTTTAAAGACACCGCGAATGAAGTTGTGGCCTTGTCTGCGGGTGTGCATGATAAAATGATTAAGTCTGTTCGCCACGTTGAGAAGCCCACAACATTGGAAACCTAATCTGGCACAATTAAACTTATAATATTGTATCAGAACATGTCGATATATTAAACCTAAAAGTTTAGCTTTATCAGTTATTACTTGTTTAAAAACTTCCACATGTTGCATGCATTAAACACACAAACCCTGCATCAACATTTTTAATGTTTCGGGTGACAGTATGGCGACGGATGAAAATGCAGCTTCGATGACCTCGTTGAATGCCATCTTCTGTTACTCCTACGTTCGTGCCGCGAATAGCCTATCCCTAGGGACAGGTGTATTTCGCGAAGATATTTATGGCCATGCTAGACTTAAATATCCTACGTCCACAACCACAACTTCCTTTGATTATTGTCCGCGTGTTTACGTGAGAATACATGTTCTTATCTGACTGAGCCAATCGTAATAAACAAGGATAGGAAAATTTCGCGAGTTCAATGACCTGTAGGCTGGGCTCCTCAGTTCTCCGCATACCGAAGCCTCACCTGTGTGTTCATTTGCTGTTGCTCCACACCTTGCAGTTTATGGGATTCGCAAGGTTATTCCTTGAAAGTCTGCAGTTGGCTCAGAGGCGTGCAGGGTGGGTCTAATAAACTGTGATCCAATTGCGAAGGTGACTTCACTATATATGTATTTGACGTCTATCTTGTCCCGAAATGAATGCGTGAAATTTTCCTATCCCTAGTAATAAAATACGCAGAAACTGACAGTCCATGATTCATGGACAGACATTTAAGGCACGAGCCATTTTAAATCATCCAACCACGAAAGTGAATATGAGCGAAAGTGTTTTAGAGTGCAACTGGTCTTGAAATCGTTTCGCGAAAAACACCTGTCCCTACCTATGCCTAGAGACCTGCAAAATTCGCGTTATTTTCGGTGATAGGGTAGACTCCACTGCCTTATAAACAAGTGACCACAGTTCGTGGTTTCATTGGCCGCTGCACTGTAATCAATGCCACGTACCTGCCTGATCTCCTTATACGAGATTGGTAGAAACCTGAAAAATTCGCGAGTTCAATGATATGCAGGCTAAATTCTACGGTACTATGTACAGATTTGTCGATGTCAACTGTACATTGGTTGCCTACTGTCACAGTGGAAGGCAACGATTAGGCCAGCGTTCTCCAGGAGGTGTCAAACACTGTGTGTACCAATGGCTAATGTTAAATAAACAAACGTGTTTTGAATTCTAACTTGTGCCAAAATGAATCCGCGAATTCTTCAGGTCTCTAGAGATTGGCAATTCCACCGCTGAACATATATTGGCCGGGGCGTGCCAGTCATATTTTTGGCCAATGGCTGAAGTCGGTCAAACGCACAATGACTTGGAGTTCAACCTCTCCTTAAATAATAACGCGAAATTTGCAGGTCTCTACCTATGCCTGATGTTTTGTCCATGTTCAGTACACGTTTCTACGGATCTTGCATCACGGGGCTGGGCGTCTTCCCTGAGCGATCGCGCAAAGTCGTGACTGAGTTTACACCGTTGCCTGTTTCTCAGTACATTTCCAAACTCCTCCTTCGCAGTTCGTTGTAACTCGATTCCGTCGATCGGTTTGAACCTCCCCTAACGTCACCCACCCCCTCCCCCCCCCCCCCGTCTCCCGGTATTTCCCTGCTCGCTCGCAGCCTCTCCCTATCGAGGTTTTTTTCTATTCCTGCAGTTTGAGAACTTACCCTGCGACCGTTTGCATTACGCGCAGACCCTTTTTTTTTTTTTTTTTTTATCTCTGCCCGGAGGGAGGATTTCCTCTTGGGTTGGAATTGATTCCGAGGGCAAGAAGACAGCGCGCACTCTCTCGTGATGACGTCTCAGCTGGTGTCTTCTCCAGTAAACCGCCCAAGACGAGCTGGATGATCAAGGGAAGGTAATTCCAGCGCACATAAAATCCTTCGTTTACTAAGCAGTCTGTTTTTTTTTTCTATTGCAGAACGCTAGCTACATAAGTCAATTTCAGGTCTTACGTAAAATCGGGGGAACATGGCGTTGCGGCAGCCTTAAGAGGGCCTTAACAAATTGTCCTTAGAATTCAAACAAATCCAGGACGCCTGGGATTGCGTTAAAAGACTGCAACACAACACCCCCACCACTGAAGCTGGAAGGAGGCCAGTTGGCTAGCTCAAAACAAGGGAATGATATAGGCCGGCGCGAAGCGAGGGTCGGGGGCCTTTCAACGACAGCGGCCAAAGACGTCGGAAGGAGCTTCCACGTCGGGACGTCGGGCAACGAGGAGCTCGCTGCTTTAGGTGTGTCGCGCGTCGTGATCCAAACGAGCCAGATGCAGCCTCCGGTCTCAAGGTCCAGGTGGGGACTGTCCTTATTAGCTTGAGTCAAGGAGGCGTAATTTCTAGCCTATTAAATATAAATATAATATCATTCAGTAGCGCCCCGCGGCAATTAAAGTCACGGAATTAATTGGAATATTGTGTGTAAGTTATTGTGTTACAAGATTGATTAATTGAGTGTCTTATACGACTTGCCTACCAGTTAATATTAGCGTAGTAGCTACACCGCTAAACTAAATGTATGGTTTATTATGGAGCACAATTCCAACCATAACAATGGGAAGAAATATCATCTGTCTTCTACTGAGATAGGCATTTACATGGCAACTAACCACGCGATGTTTCCCCACGAAAGCAGGATTGTGAAAAGGGTGCCAACTTTTTCAAATTAGTTTTTATGGGCATTTCCCGACAACTCCCCACACGACGCCTGGCACTGTAATTATCAAAGGAAATTACTATAAGAAATGTGCTTAGGTCAGTATTACATGTACCTCAGTCAACATCTTCTCTAGACATATTAAACCAAATCAAAGTCGCAACTATAGTCATAATTCAGTGGGATTTTAATTTCTGATTTAATCAGCTTTAAACAGACGACACCAGCCGTTTAGTGTTTTATATGTAAATTTTGATTATGTTGTTTAGCCACATTAATACCGTCTTTGTTTTTTTTTTTTTCGTTCATTGTTGGGATGCGTCATTATAATTTTTTGATCCTTTTATCCGTCTATTTATGTTGACTTCCTACAGTGTGTGTTTTTCACTTGTATCGCAGTTTTCATGTTGTCGTCGTGTGCGGTCCTCGTTTCTGTTTAGCTCGTTGTCTAACTGGATACATTTCTTTTGTTCCATATATGAGCTTATTTATACTATCACATTTTTATTGTATTAGTTTTTCTTGTCCATATATTTTGTTCTTCGGTTTTTGGTTACTTTTTACTTAGTTATAGCAAGCAATGGAGATCCATTCAAAGTTCGATTCCGTTTGACCACACCATTGCCATTTAACAACAGACGAGACAAATTTGTTACATTTATAAGATAACTGGCAAAGAAATAATTATAAAATATTTTCGGATACCAACAGAACTGCTCGTCTGTATACTCATTCAACTTATGAAATAAACGTTTAATCGGAATTAAATCCAATATTTTCGTATTCAGATCCCATCTGTTTTTTTTTTCCTCCTCAATAAAGTACTTCAGTTCATAAATATACTTATAAAGATGCTACAGCTTGTTCTTGGAAAATACGAAATAGAAATTTCCATAAAGAATTGTTTTTTCCTAATACGTATATTACCGTAAACACCTTACTGTGATGTTGGCAGTGAATTTATCGTAGTGCCATGTATTATGACATTACGTACTAAAAATGTAATGTTGTACCTGTTTAGTATTATATTTCTTTTGTTTTACAATCGTTATAAAAAGGAAGTAACGTGATTCTTACGTAATTTTGTTTTCAACAGTTTCGCAGTGATAGGTTACACTACTCATTAGGCGCATGGTGATATTCATTTCTTCAGATAGCGAAAAGTTACGTTTCTATGCGGGTAAAACCGGATAAAGTTTGTCGCATTCGTTATTTTTCACTTGCAGAGTGTTCGCTCAAAGAGCGGTACAGAAATCACGCTATCTCCTTAGAGCAATACATTGTTAAAAATGTTTGCAAGTTAGTGGACATTTGTACGGAGGTTTGCAGCTGATAATACTAAAGCGCTGCCTATAGCGAAGAAAACTATTTGCTTAACTACGTAGTTACATGAAACGGAATATCTTCGTGTTTTCTGTAACTTCCGGAAGGAGCATTGGTGGGGCCACACGAAGGATTCATCGCTGCTCTAATACGAAAATTATCGTTATTGCGGCAGTTGGAATATTCACGCCGTAAATTAGCACAAAAAACTAGCGAGAGGCGAAAATATCGACAGTATAAGGAACTGATATGTGTATATCACTTAAAAAAATAATAATATATTGTTACAGCCTACTATACATACGTGCACCTAATGGGTGAATGTATATGGCATTTACCTGCAATAATTTTTATGCGGTTTGAAATCCTGAGCCTAAAACCAAAGTTTTTTTTTTTTTTTTTTTTTAACTCGGTGCTACACCAACCATAACGCTCTTTTCGTAGTACCGATTAATAACAGAGAATATAATACAAAAAAAGTATTAGCTTATTTACAGACTGCTCCGTAAAAGTTATTTTCCCTAAACACGGTTGCTACATTTTTTTCATTTGAAAATTCTGTAACATTCCTCTGATTTTCAGACAAAATATATCTTTTCCCCTTGATAATTTGCTTGACATAATTTTCGTGTATGAATAAAAGCCTTTGCGTTACAGCACGTTTTTTTTCACCAATATACTTATCTCGTCATATACCTAATAATTACTCCCTGTAGTCGATATATTTCAAAGAGGAACACCTAAACTTTCGTTTCACTAAAACAATTTTATACAATTTTGGAAGTGGTGCACAACTGTTGGTAGAACTGCCAAATATAGCATGCATATCACAGATATCCCTGAAATTTAACTACTATATTCAAAATTCCCTGACATTTCCCTGACTTCCCTGACAGCTTTCAAATTCACCGACATTTCCATGTTTTTCAGGTTTCTCAGACAAGTGGTAACTATAGTAAATTCACAAAAAAAACTTAATGTAATTTGCAAGACTTTACTATCAAGAAAAATATATGAAATTTCTCGAACAGTGTAAGTATTTTTTTACCATACGGTTTTTTTCTTCCAGTTTTATGGGACATTTTTCTAACAGTGTATTTCAGCATTGGTGCGACTGATTCTCGCTATAAGGTAGGTGGGTGGTGGCGCATGAAGCTGTAGGAATTACTACCTATCGATCACTGGTCTTATCTCGGCTCATATACCAGAAGGTCTTTTCGTTTTCCCATTGGTCTTCGTGTTTCAGGTATCGAGGCGAATTCACCTGCCAGCTCAGAATTGCTTGCTGAGCACAGGCCTCCGGGCATGCGTGCACTGAATTTGTAGTATTCACTAGTACACACAACGAGAGAAAGATTTGTCCCACCCAAAAAAAAATATTTGTTTGTATTGGGACATATATATATATATATATGTATGTATATATATATATATATATATATAAGAAGAGAGAGAGAGAGAGAGAGAGAGAGAGAGAGAGAGAGAGAGAGAGAGAGGCACAACACATACATATAGTTGATTCAACTAAATATATTGTTGAGTCTAATTCTTTGGCCCCACACAGAGACTTTGCTTACTTAATTGTGTGTTTTTTTTTTTTTTAATGAACAGAATTAATTTTGTGACTTTTGAAGTTTTGTTTGCTCAACAAAATATTTTTTGGAGAAACTTAATTTTGTGACTTTTGAAGTTTTGTTTACTCAACATAATCTAACAAAATATACACTTAAAAAAGCAAAGCCTCTGTGTGGGGCCAAAAAGATTCGACTCGACAATATATTTAGTTGAATCAACTATATGTATGTGTTGTGCCACTCATTCTATTGCCTTCATTTTAAAATACAGCTCGAAAGTTTCTCTACATTCATAGTATAGGCTGTTCACGGTAAAATGAGCACTTTTGAAAGCCCTGTTTAGCTTGTGTTTTTATAAATAACAATTTCAAGACTGAAGGAACATAGTGAAAATGATACGCAAAAAAAATAGTATTTAAATTACATGTGATATGCACGTTGTGTAGTTTTCGCCTTATGTAAAATAACATTTACAGCGGCCTCATCACTTTATTCATGCATTGATAAAATGAGACTTTAAAATTATTTTAAAAGTAAATATTTTGCAATTCTGCTCATTTTTGTATTCCGGTGCATTAAAAATAAAGAAAGTGAAATAAATCATTTAGATCGTCACAAATGGTTACCTAACCCTTTTTATTCTACGTTAAGATATGGAACTATTTTCCCTCCATCGTTATCAACTTTACTGGGCGCATGTTACTCAGTGTGCCCGTTAGAATAAATGCAGGTAGGAGCAGTGACTTTTTTCGAAGGTTGATTTCAAAAGTGCTCACTTTATCGTGAACATTTAACAGTGTTCGTTGATGGATCTATTTATGCTTAATAATTGTTTAAACGTTTGAATAAAACAAATTCGACAGTAAACTGAAAAGTAAAACTGCAAAACTCGAAATATTTATTTGCGCTCGTTGTCCAGTATTCGAAATGTATTTGTTTAAAAACATTCAGATTGCGATAATAGTGACTGTAGTTGTTTTTCTATTTTTTTTACCATAACCGAAACATTTGTAGGTAAGTAGCGCCATACAAATCTTGAGTTGCGCCAACCAAATCTTTGTTTTGGGCAACTACGTAAGTATAACAAAATAATTTACAACAAAATCTTTAACTTTCCTTATACAAAAAATTAATTTGGTTGCGCCATACAAACTTTGTTTGACTCAACAAAACAGTTATCTCGGTGCAGTAAACATAAGATAAAAATAATTGATAGCCGCTATTAGTTTCGGAAGGATTTTTTAATTTCGTTTTCGGTAACATGTCAAATTCGAATTTATTAATATAGTGTTTTATATTAACTTATCCGTTCTACCTCTGTGTAACTATTTTATTAACAACGGCCCCCTACATAGTTCAAAAACTTTGGTTTAAAAAGTAATGTAACATTTTTATAGTCAGTAAGCATTCAGAAGCCCTCGAATAATGAATGCGTTTTATGATAACATCAGTTTTTTGTTAGCAAACCTTCGTAAGAACACAGACATTTTGTCGTTGTCCACACAAGTAGTATAATTGTAAAAGAAAAATTACAAATAGAGAATATTTTCAATCGAATATGAAATAAGTTTGCAGTCCTAAAAGAATATGTCAGTTTCAAGTGTGGAAATTTTTTCTTCTAAACGTCGAGGTTCTGTTTACCATAATATTCCTTCTTTAATTAGTATCGCTGGCTGGCGTTTGACTAAACGTACGTTCGAATACAAAATAAAAAAAAAAAGACATTCCTGTTTGTAACTGCAAATTATTTAACGT
The DNA here is from genome assembly GCA_029891345.1 of Dryococelus australis. NCBI lineage: Eukaryota > Metazoa > Arthropoda > Insecta > Phasmatodea > Phasmatidae > Dryococelus > Dryococelus australis. The sequence goes on from CM056995.1 coordinate 61,368,700, forward strand.
ATACGCTGAATAGAGTGTGATTAATCGTGTTGGCAACGCATTACAGAAAAAAATTTCCCTGTGTGCTCTCTTTGAAAGCGTGGCCGCAAATTAAAAAGGTTAAATTCTATTTAATTCAAACTGTAAAATTAATCCGCGCAAAAAATGATGATATTTGTTTTCAACAAACACTTAAAATTATCACTGCGTACATATTTAAACTGTGGAGGGAAAATAGGGGAGAGTGCTCACCCGAGCTGTACAGTACAATGAACGAAATATTTGGTTGCGGATACCAAATATATTTTCTTGAAACGTAGCCTACTTGTTTAGAATGAACAATATTTTGTTCACTCAGCTTATCTGATTTTGCTCCAAACATCTACTTTCGTTCGTTTTAACCGAATAAATTATTTTTAAATATTTTTTTCAGAAGAACGATTATCTAGTTGTTAAAAAAAATCTCTGCATATTAAGTAAACACCACTATTTTACAAGTAAAATCATACAATCGGTTTGGTTACCACGAACATTATAAATATCATAGTACAGTGAAATCCATATTTCGTTTCATGTGAATAAAGCATTTGGTCACCTGGAAGAACATGACGTCAATTATTATATAATTTGCTACGGCAACGAAGTCAGTCTGTTCCTGAAGTAGCTTTTATTTGGTTGGCTGTAGGGTAATCGGGGTTTTTGATTTCCTTCGTCCGAAAATACGTTTCGAGAGAATGTTTGTAATTTTCGTGATAATTAGATGTCTGTTGGTGCATTTATTGGTGCTTAGTAAGGTATAAACTATCTAGGTGAAAACGTGTTCAACAGGAAACTAAAAGTGAAGTATTCCCGTACATGTCCTCTATTAGAATTTTATTGTATAATAACATTTATAATGCATCAATAATAACGTTAGGTTATTTTGCTAGGGCGTTACAGTTGGGCGCAAAACTTTCTGGTTTCAAACACGGTCGTGCTCTTGCCTTTCTTAGGGTAATTGAAACTGTGTGATATACGTAGAGCCATACAAATCTTTAGTTGAGAAGAAAAAAAAAAAAAAAAAAAAAAAAGAAAGAAAAAAAACGATTTTTAACAAATTTCGCAAACAATTAGCACTATGGCAGGTTATGTAAACTAATTAATTTTGAGTGGTTCAGTAATACATATTTTTTAAATGGCGGCCATATAATCATTTTAGCTCAGAATGTTTTATCTTTGACTCTGCGAAACCAATTTCAACTTAATTTTGTATGCTGACAATATCAGTTGTAACCATCAAAATTGTCTATGCAAAGCCCAATTTCTCCGCTATTTTGTAAGATAGCCCCACATGAAATAATATAGCTTTTACGCCATACCTTAGTAAACAGTAAACCAGATTTATTTCAAATTTGTCGAAGAAGTTGTACTGTGGTAGGCTATATTAGTTTATATGTTTATAGTATGTAAGTCTCTTTTTTTTTGTGAATGGCGTGTAATCAAACATTTCAGCTTAGTGTGCTATATCTAAGAAACGATGTAACAGGTTTTAATTTAACTTTGTATGTTTTACCCATGACAATAATTGAATGCGCTAATAAATAAACTTTTTGACTTCCATTTATGAAGATCGTAACATGATGAATGGAGGTTTTATGCCATATCTTGAGAACCAATCAACGGATATCCATACGGAGTGTCTCTTTTGCCGGATTTTTTACAAAGTAGTGCAACGTTACTAAACTGAACATTTTGTTATATTTGTGGAGTAATTAGAGTAATTTCCACAGAACTTTGCACACCTACAGAAGGCCAAGTACAGTTATTTGATTTAAATGCTGCCAGGCAATGATTTTAAAAATTGCGGCCATATAAATATTTCCATATATTTGGAATATCTATTTAACAATCATCAAATTCAATCAAACTTTCTATGAGCGACATTATATATTACAAATATAGTGTACAGAGCCTCTTTTTAAGCAAATTTGTAAGATAGCCCCATTTAAGAAAATAACTTTTTTATGCCATATCTCGGGACCATCAAATTTTTCACACAAGTAGTGTAACAGTGTAACTGTAAGCCCATTTCAAGGCTTCTTGACTAACGATATAAAATGACTCATTCCAAATGGCCTAAATCCCTATTCCATAGAGTTACGGGTCTCGTAGAAGTTAAACAAAAAATATACAAAAAATTCCCTGAAACATTAACAATAAAGGTGAAACCAAAAATAATGTAAAATATTTAGTTATTAATTATACAAACAAAAGAAAATTTAGCTGTCTATTTCAATTAAACATTAATTATTGCCATTCGTACATCTAAGTTTAAATATTCTAATCATACGAAAAATGCAAAAATAAAAATAATAAATATTACGAAAAATCAAACATATGTGAAAAATAGGTAAAATTACAAGTATTGTGCATGACAGTGTCCAAAACGTGAAACAAACATTAATTATTACAAATAGGTGCAGATAATTAACAATGTAGTATTGCAGTAGCGTTATGATAGGCCATGTAAACTTATATGTTTTATTGGCTCATACCATGGAAGTAGTCTATGGAATGGAAGCCAAGACACGAAAGTGAAGCCGAAAATGAAAGACAAGGACAGGGCTTGTAGTGGCAAAAAGGTGCATGTTTTACATTGCTTACTATGTAACTTTTGCCACTTATAATATGGCGGCTGACGTAAAAAATCGGTCTGCTCATGCGCAGTTGAAAGAAGCAGACAAGGCAGCGACTTCACCTGGTAAACTTGGAGAAGATAGGCTGTTGTTACTCCATCATCTATTACCTCTATGGCTCAGACACGTGTTTTAAAAATTATGGCCGAGTAAATATTTAATTTTAGGGAACCCTATAATTTTAAACATTAGACCGATTACATCCGAAGTTGATGCTCCGAGTCCTACCTCCATGATGCATTTGATTGCAAGCTACCTTAATTTTACGAATTTTTCTGAATTCGAATCCCGGGTAAGACACTAGTGTATTTTAATTTGGCTTGGTACTGTTTCAAATCTTTCTGGTTTCATCTCTAATGATATTGCTGTCAATGAGACGTCAATGCCTACCCCCACCATCTAAGCTTTCAAGAACTTCACTTAGAATTTATTTGCACCCATGCAGAGGAAAGTAAGTTCATTATAGGCTGTTCACGTAAAAATGAGCACTTTTTAAAGCTCTGCTTAAGATCTACTTGTATGCACTAAGTGTATTCTTCCGCCTTATATAAAATTAACATTGCAATGGGCCTCATCACATTATTCACGCGTCGGTCAAGTGAAACTGCGAAATTATTAGGAAAGCAAACATTTAACAAATCTGCTAATTTTTACACACTGATGCATTAAAGAAATAGAGAGCGAAATATATTATTTTGATTGTCACAAATGGTTTCCTAATACTTTTTATTCGATGTTAAGGTATGAAACTATATTCCATTTATCGTTACCAACTTTACTGGGCGAATGTCACTCAGTGCGCCCGTTGAAGTATCTGCAGGCACGGACAGTGTTTTTTTTTTCCGAGGTTGATTTCAAAAGTGCTCACTTTATAGTGAACAGCCTTTAGTTATCAGTAAAGGCATGTTTATTATAGTACCTCGCGTTGAAATAAAATGTATGTACAAGTTTTCGCGTAAGAAATATCTCGACAGAAATGGAATATATTTGCTCACGAAATTGGCGTAGCCATGCTGGTCTGTAAAGACGCCGTGGACTTAAATCAACGCGAAGTGCAGATGCTTTCTTAGGTGCAGAGGTTCTTCTTGTTCCGTTCTTCCGCGGTAGAACAATAGAGACGGGAGAGAGATGGAGTGCAACTATTCGAGGGAGGAGAGTAGATGCTGTGAAGGGGTGCATACGGCAGTGTACGAGGTTTACACGAACCTGTCGTGCGGTCTCCCGCACGATTTTTTGGCGTGTTCCCTCGCACCTCGCTCGCTCCTCTGTTGGTGGGTAATTGACGTTTCAAGAGATATGACGATGTGACACACAGCGTTTCAACACTCGTTGTTCTCCGTCGCCCGCAGATACCTCTGCTGACCTACTTTTCCCGTCGGGCTTTTATATTATAGGCTGTTCACGGTAAAGTGAGCACTTTTGAAGACCCTTATAAATTTTTCCTTTCATCAAATTTCCATCTTCCTGCTGCTTTTTAATATAAACATTGCAACGCGACCAATAAACACAGTGTATAAATTTCACCACCACCAGAATTTAATGCCTTCGGCTGCAATAAGATATATTTACTAGCCGTTAATGACTGTTGGGAGGTCCTTAAAAAGTGGTCACTTTACTGTGAACAGGATATACTCGCTTCAGGTCTCGTTCTTCAGAACCTTATTGCTTCAGAGAAACTGTCTTTGATGTAAATTCCACACATGGTTTACGTTAAAAGTCATAATTAGGAAGTATGTTCATTAAGTCCGACCCCTCGTATGTTGTTCTTGAAAGCACTCATTCCCCCCTCTCCTCCTAGATGAATATTAATACAGTCTGTTAATGTTCTTGAAAAACTAGTTCATGCTAAGTAGAGTTCATACCTAGTGCATATTTGACCCATTTTACCCTACCGTGTCTTAAGATACAAGCATCGTGGGATGAATGTAGTCTACGGCTAGCGACACTGTAGAAACATAATTTATTGTATTTTAGATATGCATTTGTTAGTTTTATTTGCAGTTTCTCTCGTAATTTTTACCTGAAAGAAAAACATATATGAATTATTTAAAAATTGTGGAACTATTGCCATTATTTTCCATCATTCCTTTAGTTGTGAATAAATCACCTGCGTTCCTTTGTGTGTGGATAATCCCTGTCACATATTACCGTTGTTTCAAGTGCCATAACTATTCCCGCGAATTCCTTCTTGCAGAAAAATTTCTTCGTTTGTCTGTGACTGCGGATGTTAAAGTCCCAACTTCCCTTACAATAAGAAATTCTCCTAAATCATACAAACAGAATAGTTTTAAATTTGCTACCTATACTGAAATTACAGCATCTTTTGGCAGTAAACGTAAGCCTGTAGAAGTCAACTGGCTCTACTTCTTTGCAACTAATTCGAGAATCTCTTGTCGCCTTATCTCTGTAAAAAAAATAGTTGGCGGCCGCGCTACATAATCTTGCAATAATACTGGTTTCTTTTCTCTTACAATTTTGTCTCTAATATCGCAGATCTTCTTTTATTTCGTAGTACATTTTTCAGCAAACCAGGTAGCCAACATCACAAATAAATGTTCTCTTTCGCGAGTAAAAACTTATAATTAAGTAAGGACCGTATGTAAGCGTGATTGTGGGTTTTCAATACCGCTGCCATTAAAACTCCAATGAAGTTCACGGACATAATTACAAACAAAGATAATTTGAAAGATTTGAAAGTTACGTAAATTGTTTACCAGATTTTGAATGCAATATATGAGAACCGTACAAAATATACGATTGGGAAGAAATAATGTCAAGGCCACACAAAGCGTTCTGTCACAAATTTCCACCAATCAATTTCCACCAATCAGTTTCTGGGACGTATTATTACAGTGTTTTTTCCTATATAAATAAATAAATAAATAAATATATATATATGTTTAGCACATGAGTGAAATAAATTAATTTTATGTTAGTTCACAAATATGGTGATGAAACTACTAATATGTATATCCGAACAATATGTTAGTCAATGAACTAAGTCAAATCAGTTTTGTAGGACTGCTGTGCAGTTGATAGGAAAGTAAAATCGAATTAGGAAATAATTTTTTTCTATTATGTAAATCGTAAAATGTATGCTTCAGTGACTTAAGTTGTAGTTCGCAGTTTTGCTTAACTCTGGATGATCTATTACCACGCCTATATTCCGTTATGAGGGCGAAAATTCACCAATGACGCTTTGTGCAGGATACAATCGGCGCCGGACAGTAGGTTACAGCCAGCAGTTCTCGTCTTCTCCGTCCATCCTGTACGCAACTAGGCGAGGTGAGACAGAATCCAATCAATTTCCCCTTATCCACGAAATTAATTAAGGTCATCTCGAGGTAATAGAGGCGGAGAGTGAACAGGCGATTAGTAGGGAGCTGCATTGGGATTTTCCTGGTACGGGGATGGATAATCACCTTTCTCCGTCACCCTCTCCTCTCCGCCGGATCACCCCCCCCCCCCCCCCCCCCTCTCTGCCACGAGCGGTATACCGGCAGATAGAGACCCCCAGCTCCTCAATGAAGGTTGGCGGGACGTGATTGATTGGAAAAGCAAGAGGGAGAGTTAGGGATAAGTGACAGTTGTCTGCAGCAAGTGACGATTTAAAACAGTGTATCCCCTACCACGCAACCAAGTCAAAGAATGTTCACGATTAAGTAATCACTTTCGTGATAAATCCTTGGAAAAAAAAAATCACTGACCATGCTACAGTACACACTGGCACACACGCCCCCATTAAAGGGCTCCGCTTGACTGGCGTTTTAAATGCGTTGCTGAGTGTTTGAAATCCTGGTTTTCTGACGGAACTATTAAACGTACCACCAGTAGGTTACCTACGGAAAGACATCGTACCCCAGGCGAGGACGGAATGGTACTTTAAAGTTACCACGCATGCTGTAAACATTATTTTGGAGCCTCTTCTATATAGCTAAACACGGATTTTCCAGACTTCCGTATTGTAAAACATACTGATCGGACACGAACCAAACTACGGTAGGAACCTGTATCGAACTTTGCTACAGATTTTTCATCAGTTAAACGATAGGATCGCCACTGAAAGTCTCATAGTAACACGCAGCACTACGAGAACACTACACGCTAGCAGTACTCGTTTACTAGTGGTTGCCGGATCAACAGGTTTACACGACGTTTTTCGCGACGAAATTTGGTGAGGGGTGACTACGTTTCTGATTATGAACTTACGAATTAAACATTCTTATCTTCGTCCTACAGCACGCAACACCAATATAATCAATTCACGGTTGCTTCGTACTTTTCTGAATCCCAGGTAAAGTTCTACTTCCAGGATATTCCTCCGCCTCATGCCAGCTAAGCTTAACTAAGTCTGGGAAATTACAACAAAGGACAACGCACCGCATTCGTGCGCACTCAGTTGTAATATCATTTTGTATGAGAACTATTTCTTACTAGGCGCTACCAGCACTGATTTTTTCTCACTATTTTTATTCGTGTTTATTATAAATTAAGTATTATCGTGTATGAATAAAATTTAGGTTAAACTTAACGTAGGTATAAAACGCTTAATACATGTAATATTTAATAAATAACTAAACACGACATACATGGGGTAATTTTTCAAAGGTCTGATCGAAAAACTGTGAAGAAACTGAGAACATGCAATAGTAAACATGCAGTAATCTGGTGACGTCATTCCACGCGTCTGGGGTGCGAATCACTGAGTGGCTAAGTAAACACAGGGCCAATGTCGGGGAGGTTTTTTTCATGCGGGCGAAACCATTCCCTGCTTGGCTGCGCGAGATTCAAAGAACGGTCGGTCCTTGAGTCTGGTTGTATGCTGTGTGTCGCAACAAATGCCGTTGTAGCTGGGCTGCTAAAAGCCGGTTTCACCAGCGAGATAATAATCTCGATTATCAGTCTTTTATGTTTCACCACGCACCTTAACTCGATGTTGTTTGTGTATCGAGATAAAATATGTTAACCGCAGATTTTTGTGAATAAAATGACTTTATCGAGATAAAGTAGTAAAATATAACCAAATGCATACGACTATTTGCAAAGAAATTTGGAAGGTAATAGAGAATTATTATTTGTAGATTACTGACATAACATTAAACGAAAATAAATACAATATAATTTGGAAACGGTAGCAAAATCAACCCAAAAGTATTCAGGAAAATGTTGCTGTATGGAAACTATTTTTGGGAAACAGCAATTGCAGTGTTATCTGGTTTCTATATAAAGGACTTTTATTAAATGTTAATACATATTCAATATTGTCAGATACGTACAGTTTAAGTTTATTCGCTGCATATGATTCGATAAACAACAATGACCTTAATGTAAGTTCATGAATTCAGGCCTGGATGTAAAACAGGTAAACATTCGAAATTTCCAAAGATTATCAAAATTATGAGCTACGCAATAAAATATAACCCGGCCCCAAAAGTAACAGTAACTTATGAAACATATATTTAAGACTTTATTTTTTTAGGTTTAATTTTGGTGGTTTGGCTTTTATTCCAGCAAGTTTGCCTGAATATGTTTTTTTTTTTTTAATAAGTGCTAAGTTGTACTATTCGCCCTTTAGGAAAGTATGTTGTAAGTAAAATAACACTTAAACTATCGATAGTAAAAATATAACTCATATTAAACCAATACAACATTTCGGAAAATGTAATTTACCGCGTATTTTAGATTATGTTGATATAGGCTGTTCGCGGTAAAGTGAGCACTTTTGAGGCCCTAGTTACCTTTTCCTATCAGCCATTTTTTATTCTATAAACACATTTTAAAATAAATTTTACCATGTAAGTAATAAGCACAATGTGCACGTTCCACCGCACTGGGAAGTTAACGTCTAAGGGTAAAACAAAATATATTTATTGACTATTATTCCAAAATACAACGCTTTCAAAAGTGCTCACTTTACCGTGAATAGCCTACGTGCAGTTACTATCTCTGACAAACAGGTTTTCTTTGCAACATGTTTTATTTGTTGCTTTTTTTTCGTGAAAATACCATTTCTACTCACTTTAATAAACACAAAATACCAAATATGTTTTGTTGTGCATACAAATAGATCTCAAGTAAGACTGTCAGAAGAGCTCAGTTTACCGTGAAAACTGTGTAGGGACGGGATAATGTGTTCTGCCTGTGGCGGGAGCAGATGAACAAGTGACTTCTACTCATGTAAACAGTGAACAAAAAAAAAGTTTTGTTGAATTAAACAAAGTTTGATTGGCGCAATCAAATTATTCGTTTGTATAGGGGCAGTGAAATATTTCGTTCTAGGAACCAGTTCATTTTGATGTTCATATTTGGTTGCCCTAATCGAATATTTTGTTGGTGCAACTGAAGATGTGTTTGGCTCTTCGTACATTAAACAGTTTCAGTTAATGTAAAAAAAAAAAAAACCTTCAAGCCGTACAGAGATTCGAACTTACAGTACATCAACTGCTACTCCTTATCAACTTCAGCTGAAGTAACTACTGATAGATAGAGATATACAAAATTTGTGTTACTATTTAAGCACGTGTTAAACTTAAAACACTTTTACTTTCCAATACGTTTGTCACTTCGCCATTCTTTATTTTACACGCCCGGGGTAACTCTGCGCCAATAAATTAACACTCCACAATCGTGTGCCCCAATCACATGCAGTACACTTAGTAAGGGAGTGACTTAGCATCTAGGCAGAATTCAGTAGAGAAATGACGCCGGCTTGAGTATATATAGTACTGTGAATTTTAGATTGATGCCAAAAAAAAATAAACACGAACTTTGCAGTTCCCTACTGACAGACATGTGATGTTTTTAAATAAATATTTTTTTTATACTGAACAAAGTGCCCAAATCGGACTTTTTACTGTAGCTTCCTGTTGAGCCTTATTTATTATAATGTTTATACAATTTTAACCATTGATAAATACACTAACAGCCACTGTTACTATTATTACTGTCTCAATTCGCGTAGACTGTGCCAGACTAAAGAGTGGGTGAGGATATTTGGGTGGCTCTAAACAGCGAGGTTTTGAGAGCCGATGAGGGTGATAGGGGCGATAATAGAGCAGTGCCGTAGTTGCACGCCAGAACTGTATTTTAGAACGAGGGCAATCAAGTGAATGGCCCAACAAATTCTATTGACGCAGCACATAGGTTTCGTTAGTTCAAGTGTTTATTTTCAGAAGAACAAAATTTATTGCGTTGCTTTTCAAATTCTGTTCACTCGACAAAATATTTTGTTGCGTCAACTAAATGTATTTTTGGCCCTATAAAAGCAAGTATTTTGCTGGCTGTTCTCTCAGTATATGTAGGCGACTGCGGAGTCTAGCGGGTTGTAGCTGTCTTATAACGCGAAATGTTAGGGTATTTTAGCTATCCCGTATTGTGTTCTAGTTCCTACTGGTTCGACTGGAGCGCAGTAGGTTTATCTCTGGAAGCTGATTGGCTGGTGACTCCGCGTTACTTTGCCAGGCCGTGAGGACGTTTTGTCTTGGCGTCCGGATAGAGTTCGCGGATAAACCTTACCAGTTTTGTTTCTGTATAATTAGACATTCTAAGCACAGAAAAATGTCTAACGTTGTTGCATAAAAAATTACTATTGTGGCGTTTCTTTAAATGTTTATATTGTAGTAAAATTAATAATTCTGTGACTAAGTTAATAATGTTAAACATATACGAAGTCATATATTACTATAATGCAAATATACCTACTGTTGAAGTGTTACTGTTAATAAAGACTCCAAGTAATGTTGCTGCAACCAAATGTGTTATTACGCTAAACTATAACATGAAGAACAAAATATTCTATGTTACTGCGACATTAAAGTAATGTTCAACCAACACAATTTCACAATGACTTGAAGTTTTAAATTTCGGTTACTAGTGAACAGCTATAATCTCGTAAAATGAAACCACTGTATTTAAATTTTAAAGCATAGTATGAGAACAAAATTTAGCTTACACCAGATCTCAAGCCTAGAAAAGCCAGCTAACATGTGCCAAATATGCATACATGTCCAGAGGATTAAGTATTTCCACATAAGGAAAGAGAACTGCAGTTGGTGGATATATTGTGGTGAATACAAACTATATGAAACAGAGCTACAAATGTTAAAACATAATATAATTGGTAGGACGTTAGGTTTCGTAAAGTGGCGGGTTCAATTCCTCTCACGGTCGTAACTTTTTTCTTCGTTGGTAATATTTATTTTTGTGACAAAATAACTGTGCTTAAATTATTTTACGTTGGATTTTTTCAAACGAAGAAAATACAAGAAAAATTGGTTTTACTGCAACATTAAAAGCGCATTAATGTTGACAGTACAGTAAGGAGGTGACGTTCTTAGAAAAGTACTTAATTTTACATTAACATCAACAGCTTAACAGTATATTACATTAACAGCAATGTTAGTTACTGACGGTTCACAGATAACAAAAATTTACTGCAGCAGTAACATTAATACTGTTGGTACATTAGACATTTACCTGTGTGACATAGGGCTTCCTGCCATTTTCTTATTATACGGGTTAATTTAATTAGGAGGTGGGGGCGGGGAGTAGTATGAAATCTAATTTGATTATTTTAGTCCCCGCCAAAGTCGGGTATGTACTCTTCAAGCTTCGAAATTGGACCGTATATGTAGAAAGTCATCTTCAGTATGTGATGATAACGCTATTTCTCTGTACATTTACCCAGTTTACGGGCTTGTTGCTAGATCAGGTAATCCTTCAGTTAACTTTTCGCAGAAGCCATTACATATAGTCTTTATTGCCACTTCGTATATTCTGTAATGGTCGTTCAGTTTCAGTCTAGTATTTTGTTGTATGAACTCCAGTTATGCACTCAACAAAACTTCTGAGCTCAGCCATCAATAACGTCTCTTCACCTAAGAATTAATGTTTTAATATATGTAGTACACCGAACAAAAACCGATCCGTAAGGAAATGATTGGTTCTAAAATAATATGTTTGACAATAATGAACGATAAGTTGTTCAGTCTAATTACAACACTTATTAAAAAAAAATTATAGCTATTTGGCTTATCATGCAAGAGCTCTGAAATATTTGAAAATTTTAAATAATATCACGAAGTGGCATTTTTACGCCATAGGATTATAAATACAGCCATCTTTAAACTGGGGTGTTTAAAGCTGATCCTACGAAATAACACGCACACTCGTTACAAATATAAGTGTGTCTTTTCCTTTCGTAAACTCCTGCACAATTTTCATGTTACCATATGTCACATACAAATCTTCGTCGTCGTAAAAGTTTTCTCCATAGTTTACAGTTAGTTCTGCTCTTCGAATCTTGTCTTCGACTGGGTTATTTCAGTAGCTCCATTCGTAGATGGTCCAATGAACACTGTTGCGTTCAGTAAATAAACTACTATTGGTAAATATCTACCGTTGATGGTTTTATGCTTAACAATTTTAGTGGCAGTTTTATTGTGAATGACAGTATTCTTTTATCTCGATGGATATCGAGTTTTTACCATTTTTAATCTTTCCTTGCATTTCGTAACTCCTTTACTTCCCTCCCTGTCTCAGGCTTTCTGGGTTAGCTAGACGGAGTGCAACACATGCTTCACACATTAATTTTTAGGATATAAAGATGCCATTCTTGGTAGACACCATACCTTAAAAAATTTCCGTTTATGACAAGCTACTTGCTCGTTCATCTATTTTTGTTTGCCCTGCTAGCTAGTGAATCAGTCTTACTAGTACCAGAGACCGCGCGGTACTGTGCCTTCTCAATCAGTGTCTCCAGTTCAAAATAACTGACAAACGTAACCATGTCTTCATGGCCAGTGTAGTAACTAAAGACGGCATTTGGGTGCTCTCAATCATCTTTTTTTATCAATGTCTTCGTTTGAAGTAGTGACTTATGTTAGTGCACAGTATTCATTTGGTCGATACTTACTGGCTACTGGAATGACGATTTAATTTAAAAGCACAAGTAGCCTGTGAAGACTAGAACAGCTTAAGTGGTAAGGTCGTAATGTATAGAGTCTATCCTGACTTCATATTTAGATACATGCAGAATTCGCGTTATTATTCGGCACCAGGCTTAACATCACAGTACTGTCTGTACTGGAGCCGGCGTAGTCTCTCGATTGACTGCTGCATTGATGCGAAGCAACGCCCTTCTGACTGAACTGCACGTGATTGGGGCACACAGTTGTGAAGTGTTCGTTCATTGGCGCAGAATTACCCAGCGCGTGTGACATTAAGTATGATTCAATGACAACTGAATTTAATGTGCACGTGTTAAGGTTAACTTGTCCCCAAATAATAAAGTCACATATGTGTATTGTTTAAATTCCACAATCTAAAAATTGTAGCATTCTTTGCATGTGCCATTTAACAAAATGGTTTAACTCTACAAATAAAAAGCATAATTTAACAGTGAGTGTAAAAACACTACATGCTGCAAAACTATGTGTAATTTTATTTTAAATTCTTACATATCTCTTAACTCTGCAATGAGCCACTTAAACATTGCACAACACATGCACAAAATAAGCGAGCTCTGGGTACTGGCTGCTTGCTAGTCTAAAGGCTTGACCTTTTCAGACTCGCATTAATTGAGGGTTTCAGGTGTTGGATACGAAAAAATGTATGATGTGTGCTGTACTTAAGTCGAAACAGAATTGTTTCTTCGTTACAGCCAATAAGCTGTAGGCTGTATGATGTACTACAGTAATATGAACCGATTATGACCTAAGGCCAGTAAGTCGGTTTGCGAATCATTTACCCACAGGTAAACCCATTGGTCATTGCGCTTTGCAGGGTGCAGTGCAGACGAAAAGTTACTTACACGTGTGTAATGTAAACAATTGTGTACACTGTAAAGAAATTTTCTTTGTAATTTTACAAATGCCTGTAACAGTACAAAGATAACTGTTGTAAAACTACAAGGGTCGTGTTTGTAATAGACCTTAAGAAATGTTTGTAATATATTGACCTCTATCTACGAACTTCAGCAAAATGGTGGACACTCAACAACGTAAAACCGCATTGAGGTAAAAAGTAGTTGCATGCAAAAATTAATGTATTACAAAATTGAATACCGTAAAACACTTCAAACAATCACTCAAATAATCACATTAAAACAACAATTATAATAAAACGTGACCATATTACTCATTAACTGTTATTTTTTTCCTAGCTACGCAGAGGTCTTAAAACGAAATAAATGTATTCTTCTTAATCAAATAACTCCTTCAATATTTTGTAGGTATCACACTTATATTTACTAAGTGCTAAACTTGTGTAACTGAAAATGGTCTTGTGGTTAAGGTTGAGGACTAATAATATAAGAGATGTAGATTCTAGTCCCCCTACTGGCAAGGTGTAATTTTTACTTTCGGAAATGATTTTTTTTTTATTTAATCGCTCTTATTAATTCATCACATTTGTTATCTACAAGAGTGAAAGATCATTTTATGTACACTTCTCAATGATTTAAGATGTAATAGAAGGCTATCATTTGTAATATTACAATTACATGATTTGCTGATTTTACAAGAAAAATGTTTGTAGTTTTACAAAGGATTTTCTTGGCAACTGGGTTTTCAAGGGTTTTTCTTGTTAAAATACTAAAAAAATTTAAGAGTGTACACTGGGTCTGAATGGGTTGACGGAATTTTTATACGGAAAGGCACAATTCTTACGCGGAAACAAAATACGGAGCTGAGCTCTTTGCGAAATCTCCGTATTTTCTATATCTCCGGGTTTCGGGAACGACCACTGAAGAGTCTCCAAGAAGCTTTCCCACATTAACAAGAAATATTTTTTTCTTCTTTGTGGCAGTTATAATTTCCATGTCACTTGTGCCTTTTAATTTTAAACATAATACAGTAGCATCGGGCACCTGTAGTAAATAGCAATGCTTAAGACATTCAAAAATTTCCAGGAACTGAAAAATGTACGTATGTCACATTTGAATAAATAATACATTTTATATCCCGCACTGCCGCAAGAAAGTCATATGAAAATTGCGAGAGTCGTAGACCCCAGAAACATTATTCATTTTCAACTATCGTTCCAGAATAAAATATTTTAACATCTTAAATGATATTTTTATACACTGAAATAAAACACTTGAATAATAAAAATTGAAAGTTTCAATTAATTAACTCTTTTTTAAATAACCAATCAGAAAAAGTAAGACAAAGGGATAAACTTACGTTTAATGAAAAACACGAGTTTTGTGCCTTAAAGAACATATTAGTATATTTTCGGCTGGTTGAAGGATCGTGGCAGACAGGACGGAAAATTTAATGAGATCAATCAAGTCTTCTCACAAAAAAAAAAAAAAAAAAAAAAAAAACTAATGCATTTGATACCTTTCTTGAATAAAATATCAACAAAAGGAGTGAGCTAGTTGGGAATAAGGAAAATGAGTAAAATAATTCTGTGGATAAAACAAAAAGATGAATACTGCACAATACAGGCGGGATGGTAAGTAGTAGGGAATTGTTCCTTGAAGGCGAAGGGCGTCGGGCTTAGGAGCGCAGGAACCGGCCGGCCGTCATGTTGTTACGTCACCGTCCGCCATATTTTACCCATATGACCTTGACCCTTGACCTGGGCCCTGGCGACTTCTGACCCCAAAACCGAAAAAAATTTAAAAATTATAAAAATATTATTCTATATTAAATTACAGAATCGTTTAAAAATTATTAAAAACATATTTTTTTATTATTTTAAAATTATTTTAAAATTATTTAAAAATAGTTTACAAAATAATTTTAAAAATATTAAATATATCTAATCAATGAAAAATAATTTGTAAAATTCTAGTCACTGGTGGCCATTTTCCATAACAATTTCCTTTTTTCCTTTATAATGTCCGTTTTGTCCATTAAAAATTCTAAAAAGTCCCGAAAAATTTAAATTAAAATATGTAAAAATTTATATAAAACTTACAATTTCTATAACAGAAAAGTAAACAGGAGAAAAAATTAGGTAAACATAGGAGGGATATAGGAATATTATTAATAATATTAGAAACAATAAATGATTAGGTAATACACGACGAACGGGTATATCAACTTGATCTTATTTATTAGGGAATAAGTAATGTTAGCTTGTTTCACTACCCGTCGGAAATTACTTTATAAATGGGCAGTAGTTGCATTTTAACTACACTCGCTATTTTACAAAACCATTTACATTAAGACCATAAGTATGTATGATAATTTTCACCCATTAACTTTTCTGGAGAAAACAGAGAACTCTGTACGGGACAGCAAAACATTGTGCAGGTTTACGTCACCCGTAATATATTTTGCAGCGATTCTTTGCACTTCACAAATATTACCTTTGTTTGCATTTTACATTCACCTGACTTACAGTCCTCCATTACATCCCACGGCAGCAGCGAATTGTGCCGAGCGGAAATATTCTTTCCTGTATCGCTGCAGACCCGACAAGCCGGTAGGTTTTAAGGTTGCCCTCCAGTGTTTAAACAACGTATTCTCACGGGTGGAAAGATAAGTACTTATTTTGTTCATTCTATGTATCTACCTGGGTTTCACTTTAACGTTTTAGAGGTTGATGCTAGGTAGATAACGGTAGTAGAATTAAGGCATATTACGGACACACCATGAAAATTGCCATCGTTTGTGGAACACCGAGTAAAATGAGTTCTGTTTATGCTTTCTGTAATACCGTGGGTATCTTTTACTCAGAATAATAATTGACCTGTATGTTGCAAAAAACCTTTTATTATAATTTTTTGTCTTATTGCTAGAACTAGTTAATTTTTCTCAAAAAAAATGAGTACACGGTAGCTAGATATATTGATTTATTTTATTTTCTTTCTACTTTAATTATTGCTTTTATAAATGGAATGTATGAGTACAATTATTTCAGTGGTAGAGAAGGTAAATTATGCCTTATCTGAGCCCACAAAATAAAAACAAGGCGAAATAAATAAGTACTATAAGCACCCAACAGCAGTTTGTATATTACTATTGATTGCTGTCTCCTTGGGAAGGCATTTTCATATCAGAATTCGGCAAAGCTCCAACGTGTTTCGTGCACAGATAGTTAACACGTGTCAGAAAGTAATTCAGCCTATCAAGATAGGTGAACGACCCTACAGTATTTTCAAATATAACTTGTCTTGAAATCTTTACGCAAAATTTCGCTACCCTTACTTATTGCTCCTCCCCCTACAATTTTATGCCTAAAGTTTAATCGGAGGAAAGTTATCGCATCACACAAACTAAGTTACATCTAAAACTGGCCTACACATTCTAGTGTGCCCGCATTTAGACAAAATAACTTTGTGTTCTACGGCTACCTCTTCAGCTACCTCGGCTGTGGGTAAAGACCCTAAAAATCTATACCATTAAACGTGCAAATAGCATGTTTTTGTGATTTTTCAATGATTCTTACAGTGAGATTGAGTGATTAAGTGAACCATTAATTTCGACATACTGCTTGGAAACGCTTTATCGTAATTGGCAGAAAACGCCCAGAACATCATCAAAGAAAAAATAAAAAACGTGGCAGTGTAGGCTGTTGTCAACAAATATGTGAATAACATACAAATAATTGAGGAGAAGGAATCTAGTGTTATATCACACCATAAAAGACACAAAAACACTAGTATGAAGTACCCAAAAGTCACACAACCATGATGGTGTACACAGAAAATAGACACGGGGTAAAATCTCCAGGGTAACTCTTTCCCTCAGACTGTGTGTGTGTGTGTCTGTCTGTGTGTGTCTGTCTGTGTGTGTGTGTGTGTGTGTCTGGAAACGGGGGCAGTTTCCAGTACCGGAAACGTTGTACCTATAATCCTCAAAGGAACGTATTTTCCCTCCCCGAGATACGGCCAGTTACTGACTTCCATTTCAGGGATATTTACTTGTGATCAAGTACATTTGAAACCATGTTGTTTCACATCAATTATTTTATTAAGTAATAAATATTCCTTCTGTAAAGTCTAGTTTATTACGGATATCATTTGCTTACGTTAACGCTTTGAGTTGTATGCAAATTTAAATACACGCTTGTTTATGTTTTGACAAAATGCTAATGTTGTGGCGTGTTACACGTAGAGCCTCGAGTATTTCGCGGATTGAGTTCGCAGCAAGCTAGGCTGGACAGCCCTCTATACACTCCAGACAATATCGTTTGCTTATTGGTTGCTGTGATCCAGTGAGGCCTATGTACAGCACTGTTAAACACTCACTCACACTGCTGCTTCCTGCTTATTACTGGCTCACAGTTAAACGGGGCGTGGCTAAAGAACTGTCGTCCAATCACAGCAGTAGGAGGAAAGAACAAGTGTTTGGAGCCTACCTCGCCTCCGAATGAATTCGCGAAATACTCGTGGCTCTAGTTACACTAATAGGTTAATTATTCAGTTATTTTATTTTACTTTACATGTTTGTTATGGTACACCCAGCAGCTAAGTTTTTGTGATCCACATATTTTATTTTATTAATTTTATATTGTTTAGTTTTGAGCAATATGTTAATTTGCCTAGGTTGGCAACGTCTTGTGACGTCACTGTTATTAAAGTCATAAGGAATACACCTCACAGGTAAATCCTATACTGCACAGGTTAATTTGAATATTTTAACCGCCCGGATTATGGATGGCGATGGAATCAGGCTCTGCCGATAATCGGCGTAATGTAAGTATTAATTGTTCCATCGACCCTGAAAATCTTGCTCGGAACACGGGTAATATCAGACAGTATATGTGTAAGCCGCCTGAAGAGGGCTAATGAGCATGGTAACTGCAAAATCGTCGTATATGTGTAAGGTATTTCCACCGCCCTTCCTTAAGTGATCCTTGGTCCAGTGGTGAAGTGTTTTAAATACAAGGCAGCAGTTGCACTATTTACACATCATCTTCTAGATTGTCACGAGACGCCTGAGAACATTTAAATCTGCTCTGCCATATTTAATGTGTCGCAAGCAAGGAGTTTTACTAAGTGCAAGCTTACAAACTTATATTTTAATTTATTGCGTGTGAGATTATTTTTGGAACACTAGCTAAACTATTTATTTTACACCGCAGAACATTTATTTATTTTTTCGTTTAAATGCACAGTAAATACATTGCTTCGACTTACCTGAAATGTGATTCATAATTGTTATTTTCAACAGATATAAGGAGGTGAACACTTTTATTTCCAAGCTGCTGCGTGCTGGTTTTCTCGCATTTACATTCGGCTTATTAAGGTGAAAGTATAAATTTGAACCTGGTCCAATATTTTAAATATTAAATATTTCACTTCACCATTGGATGTTTTTCTTTTAATAAAGATGTACGTAGCTAGTTTTCTCCCATTCCCTGTTGTGTCTATGAGTAATATAAATTGCGTATCTGTGTTGGAGCTGGAGTAAAAAAAGGGAATGGTCTCCCTTGTGAATGAACCACTGCAATTCTGTCTTAATTTGCACATAAGGCCGGTAAGTGAATTAATGTCCAGTCTTCTAAATGTTATACCGTGTCCTGACGTTGAGTGTGTCTTTTTGCAGTGTTGGTTTTCTTATGAAAATCTGCCTAGCATATATATGGCACATTAACCTTCTGCATTCTAACGCGACATATTGTCCTGCAAATCTATTTTTCCTTTGTTACACCTCTAATCATATAATTTTTGCTTTAAAAAATAACTCTCTATCGTTTACATTAATGAAAAAAATAACCTTGAAAAGCAGTGCATTTTGATACATAATAAATATTTAAACAAAAAACAAAACACAATTTCTTCATACACCAACATTACTTGTCATAGGAATTATTGCCTAAAATATATTGTTGAAAACAAATTGGATCTGAATTGCTGCTTACAAATATTTCATCGCGTTATTTTTAATTATTTTATTGCTTTAAGTGACGTAAAAAGTTTATAAGAAACTTAACATGTTTACAAATTTCATACGAATTATTTTAGCTCTTAATGAAATGCTTCGTCAAAGAGTTTATACTAATACTCCAAAAGTCTGTAACACGTTGAGCTGTCTGGCCTCCTCAACAAAAAGTTTAATTTACGCCCTGGGCACTCGCTCCAGTTCAGATGGAATTCAAGTCAACGAAATGCTGAGGGAGAGGTTTATTACATCCAACAATAAACTGGTATGTGTACGGCCAGACAAATACGTAGAGTTTATTCGACCAAACATTTTGTTTTCGGCAGATTTTGCTGGAACAACAAAGGTGATTATTAAATCTTAAATTGACTCTAAACCGTAATCAGTAAAATAAATTTGTCCCATAGCAGTCACTGAGTACCAGTTAATCAGCCACCGTCGATAGCGAATCGTTTGAATGATTCGGGAACCAATGAATGTCCGTGGTGAGATTAAATACAATTCAACCGACCGAAATTCCGTCATAAATCAGCAGCATCGTGCCACTGATTTCCAGCCTATTATTTTAATATTATTTCAGCGAGGACCTATTCTGACTATTTCAGTTATTTGTGTTCGGTTAAAATTTCGTTTACAGAATAAAATATTTTCTAGGAACAACTACGTGTACTTTTTGGCCTAACAAAAAAAAAGTATAGCTTTTTCTCGAACAAGTATTTTTCTCTGAGAACTATCCGACGTAAAAAATACGCTAATATTCCGACTAGGGTGTTTTGCGAGTTAGTCAGATCACTATACGATTGCGCAAAAAGTCGTGTTATTATAGACAACAATAGTATTCGGGTGCACCACTGTCGTTTCTGAGAGAAAAAAGGTTACAAATGTTTCAGCAGTTTATAAGCACATTTATAAATGTTGTAAAAATAGTTTTCATATACAAGGTTGTGTGCTGACATCTAGCACAAATCTCAGGCCTACGTCATAGTGTATATATATATAAGAAACACACACACGTGGCCAGCCATAGGTTGAAATATGCATGTGTGACTTTCTACCGCTCCAACTGTACCCTTTCTGGGAAATGCCGGGGTATAAGTTATCCTTAGAGATAATAGTTTATTGCGGGAAAAGTTTACTGATTTCTAGGATTCAACGTACTATACACATGTTCGACAGTGTTCTTTCCTTACTGGCTGTCCTGCATGCATGAAGCTACTACCCCATTCCACTGGCCCAATGAGGATTCCGATACTATAAGATAGAACGTTCGTGATTTGTCGCCAGACAACGTAGCCGAGTGAAGAACTTGTTCATCCAATCATGAAAGAATAAATTAGTTAGAGTGTTATAAAAAATATGTTGGCTCAAAAATTTTCGCGATCTTCCATTATTTCTATATCCTTTACTTTTACTTATTTTCCTTATACTGTTATTTTCGCCTATGGCTACCTGTTACCGGACCACATTTTTCTTTTCTTTTTGTAATTTATTACTACAGACCCGAAAATTTCTCGGGTTCATTTCTAGACAAGTTGGAATTCACACACACGTATATTCATATTACTTTTGTAATTGGTCGACCTGTTGTTTCACACCTTCTGGAGATAAACGAGCCAATAAAAAGCATACAATGAATTGTGCGCCTAACCACCGCCTTTTACAACCACAACAATCGACCAATAAACAGTTGATATCTGTATGAAAGTGTACAAGACTGTGAAGTCTAGCCTACATGTCACTGAACTCGCGAATTTATCGGGTGTCTATTTATTATATGCGTTTCGCCACAAAGGTGGGTGTAATTTCTATATATTTTTACCCTTAAGTATTCGCGCTTGGTGCCCGGTGTATGGAAGTGGCGTGGTTGACCTGTCATTGACTAATGTTCCCTACACATCAAGGAGATTCTCATTCTATACACCATGCCTTCTATAGTGACACTGACTATTACAAGCTACTACTACTAATACGAGGGCTGATGCAGAAGTCATGGCAACTATTGTTTAACTTTCGAAAATGACCCAACACAGGAAATGTACTCTGTATAGTTGAAAGCGTACGACATATACGTTTTAAAGGTGTCACTACATGGCGTATGGATGCAGGAATGTCTGGCAAGGAGCAGAGAAAAACATGGTTTCTTTAAATCACAGTTTAATTGATATATTATCGTATACTCATGTGAACGGGTAGGTACATATCGTACGTGTACGAGCTTTTAACATCCTTCAAAGTAGTATCTGATGTTGTATGTACAGTACATGGTTCATAGCCAGTGATGAGGCAATCGGGAAATATCTTCGGCTGCATGGGATCCGTCAATGTGCGCCACCTCTCGTCGAAATGCTGTGACGATGTCTGCCTCATCACTGGCAATGAACCGTGGACAACATCGGAGACTACTTTAAAGGATGTTTAACAACTCGTACACGTACGATACGTGCCCTTTCACAAGAGTGTATACAGTTTGTACGAGCATATATGAATTAAACGGCGATTTCAAGCTGCCATTTTTGTCTTCGTTCCATGCCGGACACTCCAGCATCCATACCCCATGTGGTGACACACCTTTAAAACGTACATGTAGAACGCTTTAAACTGTACAGAAAATAATACATTTCCTATATTGGGCTATTTTTGGGAGATAAACAGTAGTTGCTATGACTTCTCAATCAGCACTCGTATATGTATGCACTACATTATAACTCCTATCATTAGGGCCAGAGATCTTTCGCGAATAAATCGTAGCACACGGTAGACTTCACTTCTATACACACACTTCGGCTGTTGTCATACCTTCATTGACTGCTGGTGTCGATCCTCATTTGACCGAGCCACTCAGGATTCCGTAACTCCGTCACTGAACCATCGTGATTAGTGTGTACGCAGAAAACACGGACCAGAATATGATTCAACCAATCTAAAAGCTAGACAATTCTACAGTGTTTTGAATTTTATCTTGCCTCGAAATCTTTTCGCGAAATATCACTGCCACTACCTATAACCAGTGTTGGCTAACTAAGCGAAGAAGGGATCCTGTACTGCCTTGCTCCATCCCTTCCCCCTAACCCATATCCGATCGGTCCGTTCAGAGTCCTGTCTAGAGCTAGTGACTTTTCGTGAAAAAATACTAGTACATGGTAGACTTTAACACTATAAGTACCCAACAGCAGTTTGTCTATTGCCATTGGTTGCTGTCTGCTTGAGAAGCAGTTCTCTACTGTGATCGGGCCACTCTGATTTCGTCAACTTCGGCACGGCTCCTATGTGATTCGTGTGTTGACATTTAACACGTGTCGAGAAGTAATTCAGCCAATCAAGTTAGGTAAGCGACCCTACAGTGTTTTGAAAAATAACTTGTCTTGAAATCTTTCCGCGAAGTTTCACTACCCCTAGTCATGTCATTTTATGTCTCAAGTACTGTTTTTGCACCGTCGTCTTTAAACAGGTTCGTTTCCCTTCTTCAATTGCTACTTCCGTATAAGTTGCAGTGCTTTTTCCCGTGTTTATTTTTCCAGTTTCGTTATTCATGATGTTTTCCGCGTAATAACTGTGTTTTTTTTTTTCAAACGGACGGGGGACCATCAGCCACCTCCATTTAACCGAGTATATACATAAGCACAGAGAGACTAAATAGCATGGCGGTTTCTTTGATGTAGGCGTACCCGTTTTCTGATTGGATGCACGAGGCTCTGGGAATGGGCTTCCTGTCTAGCAAGCAAGCTACTGGGAACTGTAATGTCGAACCTGCAAAATTCGCTTTATTTTTTGGTGACAGGGTGGACTCCACTGCCTTATAAACAAGTGACCACAGTTCGTAGTTTCATTGGCCGCTGCACTGTAATCAAGGTCACGCACCTGCTTGTTCTCCTTATAAGAGATTGGCAACCCCGCCTATGAACATATTGTTACGTGCTGCAGCTGGCGCCGACTCAGCTGCCCCGCGCCATAATCGGAAACCCATCTCGCCCTCCCCTCTTCCTGGAACGATGCCCCCCCCCCCCCTACTTATAATCCCGAGAATGTCGACAGCGGTGAGACTTGCTGTATTCTAGGTGGCGACCTAAGACACTATATATATATATACTGCCACAACCCAGCGGCTGGCAGTCTTTGATGGAGGCCATCTGGCCGAATGTGCGCGTGCGAAGTGAGGTGTGGACGACGACTGGAGATTGCGGGACTACGGCGAGTGAGGAATTCGTTGCTTGAATGGACGAGAGGGTGTGAAACCGACGAGTGAAGCCTACTGTGCGCGAGGGCGCTTGGAGGACTCTAGAACATTGCGACTGGCGGGACATTGACTGAACTGAGGTGGGACCGAATGGAAGTGTAATACTGATTTTATTGTAAATATGCGGACTTTCAAATATGGACGCATAAATTATAAAATAATTGAATAGGTTTATACACTGTCTATTGTGACTGGTCTTCAATAATTTAATTTCATTGATTTCTTTGTCGTAATTATAAATATTACTAATTGGTGTCAGTTGTGAACAGTAAGTGATTTCAATTTATTGTGAGAATTTGAGTGCAGAGAATTTTGCTGTAGTTATCGTAAATAAAATAAGGAAATTATAATTAATTATTTTATTTGATTAGGACCTCCACCCCTTACCGAACTTGGTATAGTCCACTTAATTCCTAGAGAGAGAAATTGTAAAAATATATTATTGGCTCAAGTGTTCTCCAAGGCGTGCCAGACATATTTTTGGCCAATTGCTGAAGTTGGTCAAACGCATAGTAACTTGGAGTTCAGCCTGTCCTTGGATAATAACACGAATTTTGCAGGTCTCTAGACATAGGCTATTCACGAAAAGGTAAGCGCTTTTTAAGGCCATGCCAATTTTTTTATTTTTAACCAGTTTATCTCTTTCCGCCAATTTTTAATATAAACATTGCCATGTAACTGATAAACACGTTGCATACTTTTTACCATATTAAAAATTAACGCGTAAGGCTGCAATAAAATACATTTATTGGTGGTTAATGCCTTTCGGAACGGCCTAAAAAAGTGCTCACTTTACCGTTAACAGACTATACTGTGACGCCGTTTTGCTGAGTTTGTAGTATAAGCGGCTCTTGCGCCTCTTTATACTCGAGTACTCTATCTCTACTAAATAATAACGTTCATTCTTTCGATTTGAATGTGTCCTTGTTTGCTAAGAATCGCAATCAATAGAAAACTAGAACGTCTTAATGAAGCCTTGCTACGTTCCTTTAGTGTTCACTGCTCTTTCGCTTCTAGGCAAAAAGTTCCCGTGATAAATCCGGACGTTTGAATAATCTACCCATTAACAAAAATTTTGTGCGCTTTGCAAATATTTATTTTGGAACTTGTTGCTAAAGATTTCGTTCCAACTGTACAGCTGAAATATTGTATGTGTACAACAAATCGTTTTTGAAAAAATGCAAAACTCATTATGTAACTTCATTTTTATAATAAACTTAAGCCACAGTTCATCATTTAAAATGCAACGTAAGGTTCACACATGCGACATTAACGTTTATAAAAATTTGCTCAAATTTACTTGGATTATTTCAAAAGCAATGTTTGCAACTCGTTTCCAAATAATTATTTTTTACTCTTAGGGATATTATTTTGCAGTGTATCATCAACTGGACTTACTTTGGGTACTTGGTGATAACTTAAAATAATTTACAGGAACTTTTCTTGCACGTGTGGCAACCCTGAAGCAGAATTATTCAGTTAATTAAAGTTGGTTACTAGAAATAATTTATCGTGCATGATGTTTTATTTTGCTCAGAGCTGTTTTATTTGCAAATAAAATTCCTTTTAAAGTGTTCCATCGAGTATGAGGCATGTCCCCTGGAAAATAAAGGTCTCAAACAATTTGCGCGGAAAGGTATAAAAAAATATAAAAATTTAATTTGGCAGAGGCAGCAGCCGGTTGAACAAATGACGCCGGCCCGATGACTGCGACGTCTATACTAGTGCGAAATGGACTCTCGAGTCCTCCCCTGCGAGATTATTCACTCAAGGATGAGTATTAGTCACTCTCTGGGAAGGATCCTCGTATGAGGAGGAGCGATGCGGAGCTTGGCTTCTGTGGGAAGTGATAAATCGGACCCGCCGTCCCCTGTTCGACGACGCGGTCGACCGGAACCGCGACGAGTGTACGTTGCACGCCAGATATCTGCGATCTTGATCACCGCCACGGGAAATAGCGACATCACTATAATGATTCCTGGAATCGATCATTCAGCGCGCGAAGGGCGGGGGTGTAACGGAGAAGGTCAGAGGATTACTGTATGTAAAAAACAGCAGAAAACGTCCGTGGTCACAACTTTTCACTTTTCACTCATATCCCTTCATTTTTGACGTGAATACGTCTTTAAATTTGCAACCATACTGGGAGGAAATCAAGAAAACCCGATGAGAACAAATTCGAGGGTTACAATGTGGCACTGCAGCTCCGAATCTATCATCTACGTAGAAAATTCATATACACCACTCGAATGCCAAAGGGTCAAAGAATATGTTACGTTGAGTGATGACTGCCCAGCATCGCACGAGGGGGAGGGGGGATGGGGGAAATTTTGAGTTCGTTTCGCCGCATCTCATAAATTTCGCGTAGTATAAACTTTTGACTAGGAGATGTTACGACGCTCGTTTAAGTTTCAATCGACAGCTCTCGTCAAGATCAATCGATTGCGTGTATAAAACATTTGTGTGGGGTGGTTATGGGGAAATTGTATGAGTTTAATGTAAAAAAATTAAGAAAACTTAACACAATGTCGGTCTATACTCGTCAAAAAGTTAAGTAGAAATACAGCAATTGTATACGGTTGGAAAGAGGATCTCAAAAGCAATCCAGTGATACCCATAAAACCCCATATGATCGAGTGAAGCGGTGCCGGGAACGTAAAATAAACATCAAGGCATCCGAGCATGTCAACGTAGACGTATTCACGCAAAACAAACGGCCGTGTCCCCAACGCAGCCATACCGCATTTTTTTCAAAGCCTTCAACTCTGTCCTCAAGAGTATATGCAAAGTTCATGTGAGAAAATAAGCTACGGGCAGTTTCGTGGGAAGGAACGTAGGGTAGGCAGTGTAGGAGAGGGCTCTCTTGAACGCTCGTCACTGGAGGGAGGGAAACAACGTGACACTATTGGCGCCATACACGCTGAACTGATAATATCGCTCCCTACTAGAGTGAAATCCATATGATGAAATAATGCACAGTATATGCTGTTCACGGTAAAGTGAGCACTTTGAAAGCCCTCTCATTTGGAATAATAGTCAATAAATATATTTTATTTTAGGCTTACACGTTAATTTCCGAGTGCTGTGGAATCTACACACTGTGTTTATTTTTTACGTGGCAATATCTATCTAAAAAATGTGTTTAAAGGATAAAAAATGGCGGAGGTAAAAAAGTAACTAGGGCCTCAAAAGTGCTCACTTTACCGTGAACAGCCTATAGTCCAAAACGCGTCGGGCAAGCCGGTAGAGTCCATTGCCGCTGCACGAAGGGGTGCGGTTGCTCACCTCGATAGTGACAGCGGCCAAGAGCGGTTGGGTGAGGGCTGTACGCGTGTGCTTATTACTTGTTGGAAAAACTGAAGGTCATATTTCTCATTTATTTTTATTTGGTTAACTAAAAGAGCTTCCGAAAAGTGTCCCCTATATGTAGTTATTAGTTGTCAAATCATAGTAGTTTTCAAAATATAACACGAAAAAGTGTTAATTTCCCGAATTCTGCAGCATACTAGGCTTTGTTGCTGGATTTGTTTCCCGATCAGATTGCTTTTAATGCAATCTATATGGTGTGCAGAACATACTGATTCAGTATGAGTGTGATTTATAAACAGGTGAGCAAGTATTGGCACTCTGAATTTTGTTGAAAATAAGGGTCAGGCTTGTTGTAAATATATTTATGTTCATTCAAGCGAAACTGTTAACATTAATTTAATAAATAGTTTCAACCACAAACTGTAGAGGAAAGGTTGTTTCTGTTCATTTCGTAGTTTGTAACACAAATGCAGTATGCCGCGCTTATACTCTAATTCAACACTTTGGACCTGCCTATAGCACTCTTATGTAGTGATTTGAGTGTTATATCGTGAAAACTATAATGATTTGACGGCTAACAACTGAATTAAGGGAGCACTTTTCGAAACCTCTCTCAGAAAACCTGATTTAAAAAAAAGGAAAATATGACCTTTAGCCGCGCAGCTCGCTATTTAACAGCGCGGCAGTAGAAAGCGATGTTATCTGTTTGGTATGTACAGTGGGAGCAGTGTCACCTGGTTTCCCTCCCTCCAGCGGCGAGCGCTCAGGAGAGTCCTCCCCTACGCTACCTCACCTACGTTCCCTCCCCCAAAGTTGCGCGAAGATTATTTCGTTTTTTTTTTTTTCGACACGTTTTTTTACACGCGCGGAGCAGCTTTCGCGCAACCGCACTCGGCCGCTGTCGCTATTGAACTGAACAACCACACCCCTTCGTGGAGAGGGCCATGGACTCTCCCGACTCGCCAGACGCGTGTTAGATTTCTGCGCATTATTTCCTCATTTGTATTTCACTATACTGCCCCATGAACTCAAATGAAGCTCCGGTAAATAATGTGAAACACGTGCCGTTTCGCTCTTTCTTACCGTTGCAGCAGCTTCAAGATCGTGCAGACAATTCCGACGAAACAATTGAAAGCGGGTTACGAGTATATTTAAAACTTTTTCTTACTGTAGTTGGTTCACAATAAAGTGAGCAGTTTTGTAATCGACCTATGAAAAAAAAATCCTGGCCGCTAACAGCATGTGCTTCAAAGGACACAGTGACTCTCATTATTCCCAGTTAAATTGGCAGAGAAATACGAAAAAATATTCCCATAACTCAACACTGTATTCAATGTTTAAAATTTAGGCTTCTCGCCACTGAATTTGTGTAAAACAAGTTCTGCTTGTTTTATGCACATTAGAGGAATATTCGACACTATTGTTAACATATTTACATTCTCAACAATTTTACTGATTTCATTGTTGCACTTGATTGAATAGCGCATGAATAATGCGAGAGGGTCAGTAGCAATGCTAATTTGATATATGGAGGGATACAAAGTTAACAGAGAAGTAGATCTTCGGCAGGGCTTTCAGGAAGTGTTCATTTCACCGTGAACAGTCTTTACCTGTTGTCAGTAATAAGTGTCAACGCGAAGAGCGAAACCACGCGTGATAATAGACAAACAAGCGGAATTGAAGCTAAGGCGAGAAGTAAGATAAAGTAGTTTACAATTCTTCTTGTTTTGTCAGCGGTAAGAAAACGTTATGTTGTGGAACTGATTATCTCGTTCAACTCTCTATATCTCCCAAATAGGCGTGCGCACAGGGTGAGCCAGCTGGGCACTGATCCCCTCCCTCTTGCAAGCATTCTACAGGGCATATATGAGCTCGTGAAGAATGGAGGTCTATAATGAAAATAAAAGATAAAAATATTATTTCTAATTTATTCGCACAGCTGTTATTACAGCAGTCGATTATCTATCTCCACACTAACTCTTTATATTCAACAGTGAGGGGAATATTTAATGTCTATTTCAACTCTGATTAACGTCCTTCTTAATTGTCTCTGTTTGGTTACAGTCAAGTAACTTATACCAATCATGACACCTGATCAGTCTATCTGTTACCACCATTTGTAATGTCTTTCACTCACGCATCTAGTCCGATAGTCTGGCCTGCCAGCCGCACTCTTCACTACTTGATACTCGCAGTCGCAGATTCCCCTTACGCTGGTCTCTTGCTGCTCGCATTATATCGCTCGGAACTCAACCACTCATTCACTTATCAACTACAACTCAACTCGCGGCCCGGAAGCCTGTTGCAATATTTATACCTCTCGCCCTGACCATCTGAAATGTTCAACGCACCCCGAAACGCAATGAGAGAACGAGGTCAGTAATTCAGAGCATTCTTCAGGCAATCGCAGAAATCAGTACAACAAGGTTGTATTTCTTAGTTTTGAGAATAGTTTGAGAAATTAATATTCTGTGTCATCCTTTTCGCACTACTCAGTCCGATGTCGTGGCCCACGAGTCATTGCGGCTGGTGTTAGAGGAATCGTATTTTAATATGTTTGCTTTAATTCAAGTCCGAGCTCTGGAAAGGCTTCCAGTCGCCTTAGATTTTGGAAATGTTTATTAATTTAATATTTTTAATCAACTTTTAACACGTGTTTGTCCCTTTTTTACGATATTCGGCCTTATTGGACACGCTCAGTGTGTTGTCCCCTTTTCTCATCGCATATTTTAATATTGGTAAAGTTTCTGGTCTTTTATGTAACTTGTCAGTATTTTATTTGGTGTGGCTCACATAAGAATAACCAAAGGACTTTTGTTGCTGGCCAAGAGAATTAAATCATTAAAAAATATACCTTTTATCTTATGTGGTTTTGGCATTATAACTAAATGAAACTGCACGCCGAAAAAGGGATTATCGAGTGGACTCGCTTTTTGTAACAGATACGCTGCGACCGGCCTAAAGCTCTCCTGTTAATTCAAAATAATCATTCAACTTACTGCCGCCGCTGTCGTATAACTGCTGTCGTTCACTTCCACTAGCTCGTGCAAGATGCGAAGCAGCGAGCGCGTAACAATATACTTGTCTGTGATACAAATCAGGAAATAATTTACAGTACAATAGTGTTGCAACACATGACGTAATCTATAAAAGTAATTCGCGTGTCATGATTTTCTTAATTTAGTCAAGCCGATGTTTGTTTTGTCGGATTTTAACCTCAATACATTTCTTCGCCATTTTGCTCAGTACAGAAAATATTTAAGTCATGTGAGTAAACAGCATTTGCATAACAGACAATTGTAAACGAGTCTTGTCTCCACATTATACCAAAATCATACTCTTCAAAAAATTGGTCAACAATTTCGTAAAAAAAGTATCGAATAAGCATGGGCAAGTAGTATTGGGAGCCATAGTGCGAACATGCAAACAAACTCAAGAACTATTATCGAGATGCATATAAATATTTCTATTTTAAGATAAACGAAGTAGAAGTACATTTGTCATGTACTGTACTGTACATAGGCCAGTATAGAAATCTGCAGCAGGCGTACATGCCCTGCACGCTGTATCGCAACGCGGGATGGAAGCCGCCGATGGACCAAAAAACATTGACTTAGAAAGTTCAGAGAGCTGTTTTCACCCGGCAATCATAAACAAGGTAACTGGGTGAGCCACGCGATAAATAAGCATTTTCGAGTGTGGTAGAGAGGAGATCTTTATCTGAGCTCCAGTACGATGATGGGCGGGATTATTCGCCTTGATCATATGGATGGAAGTAAATAATGTTTCCCACTAAACCATGGAGTGGTTGGTTCTTAGGTATCATTCCATAAAGATGTAAGGGGAGGTCTGATATCATGGTTGTTATCAATCCCACATTTTTTGGCAATTGCGTGTATCCTGTACCAGTAATGTTTTATGATGGAGGTCCGAGATAGGGATGGGAACTAGGTGCGTCTCCGAGCTGAGCCCCATACTCCTGCAAGGAAGGCAGATAAACGCAAGGAGGCATGCATTGTGGCAGAGAGGGATTGAGCAGCCATTGCCGAGATTTTGGCCATAAACACCATACACATAGCTAAGTCTATAACTAAGAAGGGAGAAATACAAACTAGCAGATGTAGAACTAAAAACTGTCTCGTCAGAAAAGGAAGTAAAAACTGTACAAGTAGTAGAATGTTACTTCAATCCCCCTTAATTTCAAACATAAAAACGAATAATTTGGGGTGGAAGTAGCACATACAGTAAATGGCCGGGAAATATATTAATTAGTTTTGAAGATTCTAGTAAATATGAGGGCTGGACATTTGTTTCCTTTTCTTAAAAAGCACAACTGCTTTATCCAGACTAATGAGGGACACAAATCTGATGAGGGGTGTAAGGCAACTGGGCCACTTCTCCCGAGCCTACAGTGGATTCGTGGAAAAACCGCTGCTGAACATTAAAGTTGTAAAACCAAGAAGGATGCGCCTGAAGAACCTAGCATTGGGGGAACGCACAGAGTAGGGTAAAACAATGACGTGATTAGTTGTTCAGCCGAGTGGAACAGCATGTGTGCCAAAGGCCGGTCTGAGAAACGGTATACAAGTGGTGGTCGGGGAGCCGCTGAAGGGTTGTTTTGCTCGCCGTTCGTGTCTACAGACAAAGTAACCATGCTGCGTTGAAGAACATGACTAACATACGGACAACTTTCCGCCTTTGATTGCGGGAGAAACGTGGCCTATGTGAATTGTAAGTTAACCTGTCGTGAAATTGGTTCTCGCATTGGAAGAAATGCAACCACAGTGAAGCGGATATGGAATCAGTGGGTCGAGGAGGGACTGGCTGGGCTGAGCGCTATACAGAAATCCAATGACGTCGTCGAACCAATGAGTGCGAGGAAAAACATCTCATGCACATAGAGTTTGATTATGGACTAAACAACGAAATTTGACATCCTCTCTCAGGGCTTGAGGCATGTAGTACATTAATATATGTCCACATGAATGGTGTGTCACCGTCTGCAGCATCAAGGCATCTTGTCCAGACGCGTATTGCTGAGGCTGCCACTGACTGCTCGGAACAGGTGATTGCGGCTGCAATTGTGCTTAGAACGTCGGGCCTGGAGTGACGAAAGGTATGCCATCGTCTTCTCCGACGAATACCTCTTCTTCTTGCAGCACAGCAGTGGTTGCATCCGTGTCTTGCGACACCATGGTGCACGCCTGGCCGAGTTATGGTATGGGCTGTAATCCTCTTCCAATTCCACTCGCGCCTGGTCTGCATCGCTGGTATGTTGACCAGTAACCGTTAAATAGCGAAGGTGTTGTGGCCTGTTGTTGTCACCTGTATTCAGCGCCAGCCTGGAGCCCTGTACCAACAGGAAAATGCGCGATTGCATGTCTCACACTTCATCTGGCGATCCCCAGATGACCACTATGTCATGTTACTTTTTTGGCCTGCGCGTTCACCGGATCTCTCGCCCATTGAAAATGTGTGGTCTATGGTCGGGTGACGACTGGCATGCCACAGGACAACCGCGACCACAATGAATGCACTTTGGGCACGCGTCATAGCAGCATGGGCGGAGACACCCCAGTCGGACATCCAAAGTCTCTTCCTCTCAGTGCCGCGTCGTGTAGCAGCGGTTATTGCAGCCCGTTGTAGAGCCAACAAGTACTGATTTCCCCATGTTCTGTACGTCATACCGAGCTGCAAGAGTAATAATGTCAACTGCATATGATGGGTATTATGTCCAATAATTCTGTTTGTCATAGCTCATGTTCTTCTTGGTGTCTCAATTTTAATGGCCAGCAGCATAGTTGTAAATAAATTAGCCTGGCAACCAGTATTGACTAGGGCCACAATTATGTGTGTTTTTAATGAAGTGTGAAATGCAATATGTCCCACAGCAACTGAAATTTGATAACCGCTGCAGTCCAACTAGCTTGTGAATGATTTTTTAAAAGTAGGCCTGTGAACTATTTTTATAAATTTTTCCAACGGAAGACAATATTTGTTAATAATATTTCATTTTCCAATTTAGTTTGTATTTTTCTTTCCAGATTTCTAAATATTTGAGGTCTGGCATTGCGAACATCACCGAGCTACGAGTTTTGAATATCAGGTGAGTAAACATAACTTACATTTTAATGTATTATAGAGTATTCACTTCATGTTATGTACTGTTATGAATTATAGTGATTTGTCATGAATAATCAGAAAATTACATTTGATGTAATATAGGAGTGTAGCAAAATTGAATGTCAATAATTCCGGTAAACATTCCTCACATCTGGAGGAGGAAAAAACCTTAATATATATATATATATATATATATATATATATATTATATATATATATATATATAGACACACACACTTAGGTACGCAAATACTTTGTTTCTTTACTACAGCCCGTAATACATAACGTACAGTGTATGGCCCGCGGGCTGGACCATGTTATTGTGGAATGCCATAGCAGCATTCGTTTGCAAGACACACGACATCTCACACTACGTCACTACACCTAGAACAGTAGGAACTGAACAGGAATTAGTTACATATGTGTGAAAGTTTATCGTCGGCACTAAAGGCAATGTTCAAAATATCCCCGTCAGCACCAATACTTGCATCAACCCGCCGTTGCATGGACGCTCGGATGCGTTGATGAATCCCTGACAAATTCCTGAATGTTTCGCAACCCGCCACAATACGGTTACGGAGGGAGCCCACATCGTCCACTGGGGTTGCATATACAAGTGTTTTTAAATGTTCTCACAAATGGAAGTCTAGTGGATTCGAATCAAGGCTCGTCGGAGGCTGGTATGGGGCTGCCAATTACAGCTGCGGTGGCATTCCACAGTAACATGATCCAGCCCGCGGCCCATACACTTTGCGTTATGTGTTACGGGTTGTAGTAAATAAACGAAGCGTTTGTAGAAATATGTTCATATAAGACTTTTTCGTCCTCCAGATGTGAGGAATATTTCTCCGAAGTAATGACATTGCAATTTTCATTATGGTTGTAAAAACCAGCGAATCAGTGGAAGACTATCTGTCAATTTTCCGTCTTCAAGGACAGGGGATTAGTGATACTGCATTATCGTAGATAAACTCGGGTACAGCGGTCAAAGTGCTAAATTATATGCCAATGGAAGCAAGGCCATTTATCATAGGTTTATTTTTAAAATCGCTTACTTAAAGGACCCGCTTACCTCTCGCTTGAACTACGTCGCAGAGTTTTGTAAATACGTTTTTCCGCAGATCTATTAGAGATACACCCATTGAACTGATCTACTAAAAGAATGCGCACTTGAGACGAGGCCCGTTAGCGTTTTCAAGACGTCAAACTAACTACAAAGTTTTTTTTTTTCAAATCACCGTATCTCAAAATACGGTATACAAGTCAAATCCATAAAAATGTGCATAAGGTCCCTGAACTGAACCGTACTACAGAATTTCCGCCAGTAAAATGTTAGGGTTCCCGCTTTAAGTCTCGTAGGCACACGCACGACAACACTGCACACCAGTTCAGAGCAGTGGCGTGTAGTGAAGCGTTGCGAGATAAGCTAGTGCTTGCTCACTGCTGTACATTCTCGGTGCACGCAGCAGGATCCAGTAACCACCGTGCAGTCTAGGGATACTGAATGTATCCCGACCAGTCACAAGCGAGCAGCAAGGGTCCCATTACACGCGTTCTATGGTGTCAGCTGCCTAGCTACGTTTTACTGGTGGAAGTGAGCTAGCAAGCAACAGGGTACAGCACTGAGCTAACACCGGCTCACCTTGCAACAGTTCATCACACGCCAATGGTCCAGAGCCTGGCACTTGTGCTCATGTGCCACGGCGGAAGATTCCTTGTGAGATTCTATCCAAGCCTGCATGGCCACTTATATGGATGGTTCTATGGATGATTCGACCATCTGCTGGTCATTTTCATGGAGGTCTTCGTAATTGGTCGGGGGAAATTTTTGTTGGAAGGTTTCCTACAACGCTGGAATTATAGCCTATCAGAAGGAGTATGGTGAAGTTAATGTATTGAAAATAGTTCTTATTGTACTTATTTTGCTTTGTGAAACAGCGATAAGGCCATGAACACGAATAAATGGCTAATAAGAATTCACAAAAATGTCCACTGGTTTTAAAACAGCAGTGTGTGAAAATCATGGTATATATTCGTGTTTATTTAACACAAAAATTAAACTTATCGCAACAAAAAGAATAGGCTATTTCCATAATCGGATAATACTGAAGTCGTGAGTGAAGACTATTCTTAAATTACAAAAGTAACATAATTTTTAAAGAATGCATTCGCCTTTACTTGAAGTGGGGGCCGCGGTGGCCGAGCGGTAAGCCCGCTCGCCTCTCACCAAGTCGAACCGGGTTCAATCCCCGGCCGGGTCACCGGACTTTCGCATATGGGAATCGTGCCGAATGATGCTGTTTGTCGGCGGGTTTTCTCGGGGATCTCACGTTTCCCCCGCCCTTTCATTCCGGCGCCGCTCCATACTTACTTTAGTCACCGTCATCGGCTCTCAATACCTCGCTGTTAAGAGCCGTCCAGATCTCTTCACTTTACTTGAAGTGGCAGTACGTGTTATTCCACAGAAACCTCCACATCTGCGTACTTGCAGGTTCGTCTCGCAGGTCCCGTGCTTGTACGGGAAAAGTTTTCGAGGCACAGTCTTAGTGGCGATGACGCGCTTGGCACTCGCAGTAATGTCGCCCTTATCGCTCACAGGCTTCTCAACCTCGAACGCGTGAATCAGCTAGAGGTAGGTGGGCCCATTAAGGCTGTTCAAATGCCCAAAATAACTTTCCTTATTTTCAGGGTATTTTATAAATTTGTTTCATTACATAGAATAGATTTGATATAAGTATAAAGAGTATGTTTTAGAATAACAATTTTAAAATGTTGCATAATTGACATATTTTACTACAGTGTAAAATAATTGCCGTTGTCGTAAGAATAAGATGAACAAATTCCATAGGAATTCTTCAATTGGTTTGACCGTAATTTTATTTTACGTTGCAATAAAATTTAAATTCAAAATAGCCAGAAAGTAATTCCTAATCGACGGCGAACAATATGCCAGACTTCAAAGACATCTCACTGTGGTATTTCTAAGACTTCAACACTTATGCTCAAATAAAAAATTGCGCTCGAATAACTTTTAAACATTTTTGACACAATATTTGAAGTTAAATTGCTAATAATTGTCCTTTAAAAATTTGCGAAAATTATTTTTAAACCTATTTGGCATTTTTATCGAAATTTTAAATGTATTGTGTCACAAAATAGTGAAATATCGAAAAAATACAGAAACAATTTTTTACCACTTGAACAGCATTAAGGCCTACAGGTTGGCAGCTGCGAAATTTAAATAGGAAATCACATGTTGAGGAAATTTCGCCTTAGTGCGTTAATTTTAAAGACATGCGTTTCAAACAAAATGCAATCTTCACGAATTTTTTTTGGACAATTTCCTTACAGCGGAGATGTTTCCATAACATGTATGATCTCTTTACAAGGGACATTTAAAATGTATTGTTATGCAAAAAAAATACATACTGCCAATCTATATTGAAAATATACGCTCGTAGGGACGTTCTCCTAAAAAAAATCGGGAAGAATACATTTCATTTGAAACGCCTATTTTTAAAATTAACGTACTGAGGCGAGATTTCCTTAACATTACTGAGGCGAGATTTCCTTAACATGGGATTTTTCCTTTTTAAAGTTTGCAGCTGCCAGCCGGTAGGCAGTCACCTTAATCGCGAACACACCGAGCGGGGTGGCGCAGTGATAACTCACTGGACTCGCATTCGGGAGGGCCCTGGTTCGATTCCCGGTCCGGCCATCCTGATTTCAGTTGTCCAAGGTTTTCCGAACTCACTCCAGGCGAATGCTGGGATGGGTCCCTAACAAAGGCCATGGCCGATTCCTTCCCAATCCTTCCCCAATCCCTCTTCCCTCTGCAACTTGCGCCGTCTCTAATAACCTCACTGTCGACGAGACGTTAAACCCACTTACATAAAGGCTGTTTACGATAAAGTGAGCACTTTTGAAATCAACCTTAGAAAAAAGTCACTGCTCCTATCTTCATATACTTTAACGGGCGCACTGAGAGACATGCGCCCAGTAAGGTTGGTAACGATGGATGGAAAGTACAGTAGTTCCATTTCTTAACGTCGAATATAAAGTGTTAGGTAACCATTTGCGATAACTTTAAACTATTCCTTTCGCTTTCTGCTTTTATGTTAATGAATCGAAGTATAAAAATGGCCAGATTTGTAAAATATTTTCTTTCCCAACGATTTTAGCTTCACATGACCGACGCATAAACACAGTGATGAGGCCCATGGCAATGTTAATTTTACATAAGGCGGAAAACTACACAACATGCATACAAGAATATCTTAAGCAGGGTTTTGAAAAGTGCTCATTTTTCCGTGAACAGCCTATCCCTACCTTAATCGCGAACATACTGACTGTATAAGTTCTCCGAATCAGAGTTGGCATGAGTTGTGAACTTGTGTTTCAGCTGGATGGGCGAGGTGACGTTTCACTTCTCAGCCGCCAGGAAGGAAGGTG
Organism: Dryococelus australis; assembly: GCA_029891345.1. Classification (NCBI taxonomy): domain Eukaryota; kingdom Metazoa; phylum Arthropoda; class Insecta; order Phasmatodea; family Phasmatidae; genus Dryococelus; species Dryococelus australis. Next base: position 61,406,310 of record CM056995.1, read on the forward strand.
GCAAGGTGCGCGAGCTGCTCAACAGGTTGGTGGAGCGAGGCAGGCTGGGCAACCTCACCCTCGTGTCCACGCACATTTCCCTCAAGCAGGAGCCAACATTGTCGCTGCAGGTTAGCTGGCACATACTTCGCTATACTCCTATCACCCCTCTTCCCTTCCTACCTAAGTCAATTCATACTTACTTCCAACTTTTCTGAAGCCCTGCTTAAGTTCTCCTTCCAGGATATTCTTCCTGCTCGTGCTAACAAAGCTTAACCTAGTCTAGAAAATTACACGCGTTCGTACGCACTCAGTGTAAAATTTTTTTGTATAAAAACTATTTATTTCTAAACACTACCAACAAACCTATTATCTTACTGTTTCAATTGATATTAATTATAAATGAAATACTGTAATTTATATATAAAGTTCAAATAAAATTTCCGCTAACCAAAAATAAGGTAACTTTAATGTTACCACAATTATAAAACATTTGTGATACATAACATAGTTAGGAAACAATCACACACGTTATACATGGTGTGATTTTTCACAGGTTTATTTCAAAAACTGTTGAGAAACCGCGAATATACTATATGTCCCTGGATTACAGCTTGAAAAAACTTCGTTATTGCACTCACGTACGTTCAGTTAGTAGTACGTGGACACAATATTTACAAACTATCGTTTTAATTTAATATAACGCAAAAACAATTATATTCCCGTCGCAAAAGTTATTATTGCTGATGTCATGCAATTTTGGCGTAAGGCTGGAATTAAAAACAAGGCATTACCGATATAGCTAACAAGCCTGCATTCTTCAACATGGATGCAGGTAATTTTGATGGCGCTCTTAGAAGCTTAGTTGGAAGGTAGACTTTGACGTCTCGTTGACAGCAATATCATTACTGATGGAACCAGAGACATATTCAATACTAGTGAGGCAATTACAATCTCACACGTGCTTCATCCGGGACTTGAACCAGGTACCCTTGTACCATATTCTAGTGTGCAACAGACTGCAGTAATGAGGTAGGATTTGGAGCTTCAGCTACATTTTAATCAGCCTAATGTTTTGGTGGATAAGGTTAACTGATCTGAAATGTTTAGAGAGCTGCCATTTTGAAAACAAGTATTAGAGTCACTTAAAAACCCGTAGGTTTACGTGGCCTATCGTAGCACTTCTTATGTGCATAATTTTACAGACATCGATTAATTGGTTATCCGGATATGGCATGAAAGTTTAATTTTCTCTTGTAGTGCTATGATACAAGAATTCCTTTATAAGAGCCCGTGTATAGCGTGTATGATGCTTCTGATAGTTACTGTGAGCACACAAAGTTTAATTTAATTCCCTTAAATTGTTTTAGATATGACAAAATTATCTAGATAATTTATGTATGCTATTTTGAAAATGTCTGGCCCTCTTGAAACATATGTATTCACATGGCCTGTCAAAGTAATCTTTGTTTGCCACACTTGGTAGAAATCAGCTGTTTCCCGAGGCATGGCATTTAGGGATATCGACCACGCGTTTATTAATAAGGTGTAAAATATCTCGGTAGAAAGTTTCCGATTAGCATTTTGTAAATATAACGTTGACGCGTTCAACACACATAGGCTACTGCAAAAATTAACTTTACAACTTATGTCCTTTACGCAAAACAAAATTTGTTAGAACCTTCAACTAGGATTTCGGATTTCTTGGTGAACTTATGTTGTTACTTCCGTTACCTCTTATAACGACTAGACTGAAACATGTTCACGGGTAACGTAAACAAGGCAAGAGTGAGCTGACATACAGTGACGTCACTGTGTGATTAGAGACAAACAGTGTGTTTTGACAGGCGTTCAAAATGGGGTATTTTCATTTGTTCATATGCTACTTTTTCAACAGTGCCAATTTGGAAGTGCTGTATTAGTATCTTTGTACCAAATTTCTAAGTATAATTATTGTTGTACTTTCTTGAATAACAGCGAAATGCAATTAATAATTTGCAAAAAATTTAATTACCACAAGTATACACAATTGCCGTTTTGTTTTATTGCTTGATTTCCACCCAATCACGTTTCCTAACAAACACCGCATGTAGTATTATGTCTTCAACACACGGTTATGACCGAGGACTGTTTTACACGTTGGCATTGCCAACCCAACATAGCTAAGTAGTTTAGGACAAGTTAAGACTTCAAACACGTGTACATTTCGGTTATGTTTGCAATTGGATCACAATTTTTGAGGCACGCCCAGGTAAACTCTGGGCCAGTAGCAGACCTGTAAGTAAACAATCTCCGAATCCAGTGCTACATGATCTAAGGTAAAACTGGTTTCATGGTTACTTCCAACTTTTCTGAAGACCTACTAAAGTCCTGTTTCCAGGATATTTTTCCGCTTCACGCAAACAAAGCTTAACAAAATCTATCAAATTAGACCAAAGGACAAAGCACCCTATTTTTGTACCCTCGGTTTAATAATAACTTGCATGAGAAATATTTCTTACTAAGCATTGCTAACACGCACATTTCCCTTAGCTTTATTCCAAACACTCCAAACACTTGACTTTTTATCCTACCGTTGTGATTTGACGACAGTTCTTTAGACACGCCCCACTTAACTGTGAGCCAGTAGTAAGCAGGAAGCAGTAGTGTGAGTGAGTGTTTAACAGTCCTGTACAGATGCCTCACTTGATCATAGCAGCCAATACGCAAACTATGTTGTCTCGAGTGTATAGAGGGCGGCTCAGCCTACACTGTAAAAAAATGTTAAGAAAAAATCACTTACATGTAAGGGAAGCTAATTACCTCTACATGTAAGATAAAATCACCCGTCAAATGTGGGGTAAATTTACGTAATACAAGTAAGGTACTATTCCCTAATCGTAAGGAAAAAGTACCTGACAAAAGTAGGGAAAAACCCATACAAGTAAGGTAATATTAACTATATTGTATATTTAAGTTGTATTCAAATACACACTGGGTATTAGTACTGTTAATTCTTTTTTTATTACCTACAGCCTCTGATGAATAGTAACCAAAACCTCAACTCTAAAATCCCCGACACTTGCTGGTAAGTGGGCGCGAGCCATGGGCCACTATCACAATAGGCCGACGCACAATCCATTACACCACGACGACAACATCACAGCAGAATCCAATATTATTGTGTTAGAGTATTGTTTCTTCCGCCCGTCCTGCAACTTAGTTGTTGGGACAATGCTGAAGATATACGCGCGTCGTATTGTAATTTTCTCTTCGATTTATGGGATTTTCCACCGCTATGCACGTGAATTTTACTCCAGAATGCGGTAATTATGCCTTACATATAAAGAGCCGTGTTGGACAGCTTGTATAGTTAGATAATTAAAATTAATTTAAAGGTAAATATATATTATATGATTATCAAATAGTTATAAATCGATTAGGAGAGCCACGCGTAGTAAGGTAATGTTCCCGTTCATGTATGGGATTTTTCACTTCCATATAGAGAATTTTACTCCAGAGTGCGTTAATTTTACCTTACACGTAAGGAAAACTATGTTTTCCATATAAGTTTGCGAATATTACCTTACACTTGTCAGGTCATTTTATCATTATTTTTTACAATGTAGCTTGCTGCCAACTCAATCGGCGATATACTCATGACTCAAATTATTAATGAAACAATATAAATGTATGAATATTTTATAAGTAAATGTTTAATTCAATTTGAAATAAGGTACTTTAATGTTAACACAGACACAAAACGTTTGTGATAAGTGACATATTTCGGAAACAACTAAACACGTCATATATGGAGGTAATTTTTATAAAGTTTTTTATTGAAGAAGTAAGAAAAAAACTGTGGATAGGCCGTACACACGTGGACAGCAGCTAATGAACAGGACGCTGAAGCTCGAAAATACACAAGACCGTGGAGTCTAGACTACAGCTCGTTTGAGACGCGAAATGCTTCTTCCCTTACTGTTAAGACATTGATAATTGTGTTCCAGAGCGTGAAGATCAACCAGGGTAAGCCGCTTGTGCGCGAAGGCGAGGAGTTCAACGTGACCTGCACCGCTCAGGGATCTGCCTTCATGACTTTCCGCTGGTTCAAGGACGGCGCCGTGGTCAACGTCAGGAAAGCACAGAGGTTGTAATTCCACAAGCCATCGGCAGAGACCTGCAAAATTCGCATTATTTTTCTGTGAAAGGGTAGACTTCACTGCCTTACAAAAAGCGACCACAGTTCGTGGTTTCATTGGCCGCTGCACTGTAATCAATGTCACGTACCTACTGCTTGGTCTCCTTATAAGAGATTGGCGACTCCGCCGCTGAACATACATTATTGGCTCAAGAGTTCTCCGAGGCGTGCCAGACATATTTTTGGCCGTTGGCTGAAGTTGGTCAAACGCATTGTAACTTGGAGTTGAGCCTGTCCTTAAATAATAATGCGAATTTTGCAGGTCTCTAGACATCGGTAGGGACACCCGAATGAAGCTCAGATCCAATTTCTTGATTGAATGATCTAGGTGTTGCACGTCTTATATGAATGCCCGGGAATCACAGATATGCAGTATCGGAGTTGCCTAATTTTGATTGGCCGGTCAATTAAGAAATGTTCTCTCGCAAAGGAACTCTGCCAATAATTAAAAAAAACTGCTGGTGTGCCCGTAGTGTATTCAAATCCCTGCATGTACATAAATCTTTGCGCGAAATTCGGGTGTCCATAGTCATTGTTAGATGTAGTGTTATTTTCGCGAAAAAAATATCAGTACGTGGTAGACTGCAATACTATGGGCACCGAACATCAGTTTTTTTATTGCCATTGGCTGCTGTCTGCTTGAGAAGACGTTTCAATTTTTGACAGGGCCACTTATGATTTGACAACTTCGGCTTGGCTCCTGCGTGATTCGCATGCAGACAGTTAACGCGTGTCAAAAAGTAATTCAACGCATCAATATAGGTAAACGGCCTTACATTGTTCTTAAATATAACTTGTTTTGAAATATTTTCGCGAAATTTCACTATCCCTTCTCATGGTAACTGATGTTCCTCTCGAAATTTTACCGGAACTTATTTATAGACCAGAAATATTCACAAAAATCTTTTGGTTTCATGCTAGATTTTTTTTAACACTTTGAGCGAGGCACATATTTGCAGACTTTCAAAACAAGTTAGTATGACTCTCTGATGTCCGCCACAACGCTGTAGGAACAGCAGTTTTGTTGGTCTCTTTATTCTCACTTAGCACCGTCCTTATTGGTCCACACCTTACCAGACACGTTTACTGCACTATATCAACGTTTGTTATTGGTAGGGAGAAGATTTTATGTTGTTATTTAAAGGCAAATTTTGTTATTTAAATTCCTGATTTCCGTGTTATCGGTTTTATTATGAAAGTCTTAGAAATTGAAACGTCATAACTAAAATTGTGCATTATTAGAGCCAACATTGTACTATGTTATTTTAATGCAAATTATATTACTAAAATTGTTTATAATTTATTCTTACATGTATATATCCATTAAAATTTTATATTGTTTATGCAATTGCTGAAACAAGAGAAAACAATTTGTTTGAACAAAGGTAACGCAGAGCATTGCTATAGGTAGAAAAAATCACTTTTTAAAGGTTTTGTTTCTTATACGCCTTTCACGGTAAAGTGAGCACTTTTGAAGCACTAGTTACTTTTTTCTTTCAACCAATTTATATCCTTCCACCACTTTTTAATGTAAACCCTGCCATGTGAGTAATGAACACAGTGTATACATTCACCATACCCGAAACCAAAAATCCGAATCCACAATGAAATGTATTTATTGGTTATTATGTCTGATGAAACAGTTTCAAAGAGTGCTCACTTTACCGTGAACGGCCTATATAAACTTGTATGTTGAGATTCGTAAACAGAGTGGTTTTTTACAGTCTTGCAAGAATGGCTTGGGTATTTTATAGAGAAAAAAAGCTCAATACTGGAAAATAGTTGTTTTTATATTTACTTTAAAAATTTTTCTATTCTCATTAAATGACCATTTCTCATCCACGTGGTATTCAACTGCTCTTATTCATTGAGCCTGAATGACAACAGCTTAAAGTTAATTGGTTTTCTTCCCATATTCTGAAAACTTAAATTATTATTCTTATCATCGTGCAGTTTAAACATTTTTGGATACGGATTATTGGTCATGGTTTCACAGATAAAAAATATATATTTGGGATAAATGTAATTTATTTTGTATTTTAACTGAAATTTCGGTGTTAGGAGGTGTATAACTTGCATGGCTGTATTTCGTGGTGTATTACCTTACATTTCAGGGTTATTTAGATTTTATCACTATTTACCGTATAATCATGACTCTAGTTATTGGTCAGCTGTGAAGCCAATATAATGCCGAGGAGACAGTGTCCCACTAGAACGTTCCTTGCTAAAGGCTGTTCACGATAAAGTGAGCACTTTTTGAAATCAACCATAGGAAAAGTCACTGACCGCACCTGCATATATTTTTAACAAGCGCACTAAATGACATACGCCCAGTGAAGTTGGTAATGTTGGAGGGAAATTAGTTCCATAACTTAACGTAGAATAAAAAGTATTAGGTACATATTTTTGATAACTTAAATGATTTCTTTAGGTCTCAGTGTTTTTAATGTATCAGGGTGTAAAAATGAGCATACTATTTATAAAATATTTACTTTTCTAATAACTTTATCGGTTTCACTTGACAGACGCATGGCCAAAGTGATGAGGCCCTTGGCAGTGTTAATTTTACATAAGACGAAAGAGTACGCACAACTTGCGTAAAAGTAGATACTAAGCAGGTCTTTCAAAAGTGCTCATTTTACCGTGAACAGCCTATATGTTATACATAACATTAAATTCATTCTGATTGTATTAGTAATTTCACACTTCGAGTGCTGTCGACGTAGAATCACGTTGCAGTGAACGTCGTGGAAACTGCGGCATGAAGTAACATCACAGCAAACTCCTTGAAACTCTGTTGTAATCGGGCGACGTCAAATGACTTCGACTGGGGCGGCGGTGGTGTGATGGTCAGACTACTCGTCTACCCCCTGGTACGATTCCCGTCCGGGAATTCGCACCTGGAAACCGTGTCGGGCAATTCCCTGGCCGGCGGATTTCCCCCGCTCTTGCATTCCGGCACTATTCCCTATTCGTCTCACTCCACCCTTATCGTCTCTCAAGACCAAATTTCTTCAATCCGCTCAACGAGTTAGATTGCTGTCCAAACTGTTATGGGCACAAGTGAGGGGAGAGCTGTCCACAAGGTTGGCGCCTGCCCGTGGTCGAGGGCGACGCCCCGTACCGTAAGAGAGAGAGAGAGAGAGAGAGAGAGAGAGAGAGAGAGAGAGTGTGTGTGTGTGTGTGTGTGTGTGTGTGTGTGTGTGCGACCAGAGGACAGCGGGGTAGGCGCTGACGATGAGCTGACCGGCAGGCCACGGACGTTAATACGGCCGACACCCCCCCCCCCCCCCCAACTCTCGAGAGATCGGTAACCCGGTGCGTGTCGGAGGTTGGTCGTTCAGCGAGGCTGGAGCGATCCCCGATCAGCGAGTCTGCCGATGCTGGAGCCGCGTCGAGCGGAGCCAGTCCAGGAGCTGGGTCGAGACCAGGCTTGGGCAAGCCGTCCTTCTTCGCCACATCTCCACTACACGAGCCGACGGAGGAGCTCCGGCGATTCGAGGCTGTCAGTGTTAGGTGATCTTGACTAGAGTGCAAGTGCAAGCAGGGTGCTATACGAGTCAGGTAGAGCGATTAATGTCATCTAAAGTAATTATCGAATCAGAGAAGAATTAGTTGTTATACACTAAGAGATAGGAATTTAACGTAATAACTAAAGTCATGAAAAGTAAGATAGTTGAGATCTGAATTATAACTAAAGTCATGAAAAGTAAGATAGTTGAGATCTGAATTATAACTAAAGTCATGAAAAGTAAGATAGTTGAGATCTGAATTATAACTAAAGTCATGAAAAGTAAGATAGTTGAGATCTGAATTATAACTAAAGGTAGAAGGAGTCAAGAAGTGTAGCGTTTATTGTATCTGTGTAATTTGTAATCGAGTTTAGTTTTTTTATGTAATAAAGTTTGATATTAATGAAGTAGCCGGTGGTAGTAATTAAGAAGAGTTAATATAGTCGACCCTGGTACTTTGTTGAGGGCCTTGAGCCAGTGTGGTTATTTAAGAATATAAATAGGTTGTACACTTGGCTAAGCACTACAAAAAAACGTTAAAACGTGCAGATTTGTGTAATTTTTGAGATTGTAACACATTTTGTTTGACACGCCCTGCAGCACTCTAGGCCAATAACAAGACTTCAACAAAATAATCTACTAATCAAGTGCAATTGCTAGTTCCAATTTAAACTGGCAACATTACAGTAGCTCACCGACAACCACTGTGGCTCTGCTAACTTATAAGAGTGGACAGCGAAATCTAAAAAACAGATGATTGAAATCGCAAGATTTTCAGTCCTCGCTCATCTACCTGCTGTGTTGATGAAGATAATTTTATTAATGAAGAAGGAAATTTGGCGCTACCCTCCGTGCTCGCTATTGGTCGAGCATAGGGAATATGAGTGGCGCAGTTCTTCGTCTAATCACTTTTATAAAGCTAGTTACTTTGGTACCGTGTAGGAAGGCGATATAGTAAACAGCATTTCTGTCTACAGTAGACTTGTAAAAGGAATGTAAAAAAAAAGTAATTAACACTTTAAGGACTACACTCGAGTGTAGCTCTGAAAATTTCTTTGTCATTGAAAAGAAAACTAGCATTTCAATGCAGTCGCCGTACTGCCTGTGTTTAACAGAATCTTACAAGAATTCTACAGCTCATTAACAATAACTTTACTGACTACAAAAATATTTTCGTTACATCTCCGCTAAAGGACAAGTGTGATTGTAAAACACCTTACACGAATAGAGACATTGGTTGGAACAAAATCAACTCAGCGCCTTAGTGACTGATGACCAGCCAGTAATGAACGTTGTAGAGCACAGTAAGCGTGTCCATTGTCATGTTGGCCGCTAGAACTGTAGTGAACAGAGGCCAATAGAACCGGTGTTCCTGCGGTGCTGGGATATAAATAACTCACTTCTAAGTTATCTTTGTTGTCGTGTAAATGTCTGCTGACCTCAAAGTGTTAATTACTGTATTTTGTTTAGTAGCGATTTTTATATATTTTTGTTATTAATTTATTATTTTTTACTCAGCCCATTCAGACAGAGTGTACATAATCAGGCCCGGTGTACGTATCGCAAATCAATGCGATTTTTGGCTGGTCCTCTACACTGCAATGTTCCTTGCCTAAAGTAATCTTCCTTGTGGGTGGTAACATATAAACCGTGCATTTGTTTTAGGTTTTCAAGGGTTCGTATTACCACAGCCGGAAAAAAATATTTATAGCTCGTTTGCTGTGGGGATCGAACAAAGGTTGTGTCCGCTTGAGTTCAGGACGCATCAGAAAGTTTCTTATTTGCAGCACATGGGTCTTGAAGGGTTAGTTATTTTGAGCACCTAAGGCTCCCACCTAGCTGTCGCTTGAACTACGGTTCACATGTACTCCGATCACGTCGAACAGACAGAGCGGAAAACTAGAACAGCCAATCAGATGCCGTCCTCGGTTTGCACGCGAGTCGCACACGAAAGTTGAGCTCACGCCTGTATTTTCTGCTCGCAGGAAGAGCAGACTTCGCCGATATTTGCCAGAAGTCCGCTGATTCTCATGTTTTATACTACTAATTACTTGGATAATAGACGTTTGTTGATGCAAATTCATAGAATAGTTCAGTGTACGTATTTATAATGAAATACGTGAATATAAACGTTACCTATATTAACATCGGTATTAAATGCAGTAACGATATCTTGAAGATAATTTATTAAATAAGTAGCACTATAATGGGATTAATAAACTAGAGTAGAAAAACGATAGCATCTAGTTTGTTATCTATAATTTGTTTTTTAGAATCTTCACGTTAAGAATTACGAATTCTACAGCAAAATGGCAACACAGAAATTCTGCTTATACGTTAACAACCATTGGTTCTGCCTGCTCTGACTGTTTACCATGATCGGCGTACATGTGAACAAGTTATTACAGCGATATAGTCAAGCTAGCCTAAGCTCCGCCTACCTAAGTGAAAGAGAGGGACAGAACGACTTACAAACCACCAACCACAGGTAGCTGGCAGGCAGACGAATCTGCAGGCACTGGCATACCACCGTCGTCCAATTGTTTCCTTCCCCGGGGAGAAGTGGCCTGACATTGGCAGAGCTGACAAGTCCAAAGTTACAGCGGCGCTACTATAGAGTAAATCAAGGTTTTTCCAAGACACTTCAGACGAGGGATATCGAGTACTTTCGAGACGTTACGCACTTTAGAAACACAATTTTTGAGTACTGCAAAATCGTTCAACATGTCCTTTTCAAAGTGACCGCGGTAGCTGAGCGGTTAGCCCGCTCGCCTTCCAACAAGGCGCACCGCGTTCAATCCCCGGCAGGTCCACTCCCGGATTTTCGCATACTGGAATCGTGCCAGACAATGTCGTTGGTCAGAGGGTTTTTCTCGGGGTCTCCCGTTTCTCCGCCATTTCATTCCGGCCTTGCTCTATATATCATTCGCCTTCATCGGTTCTGAAGACCTCGCTGTTAAGAGCCGCTCAAATCTCTTTATTCACGTCTTTTCCAAAACGTTGTATCTCACAATATACGCGCCAAATATATACAGAACTACTCAAGGACCCTGAATTTGTATATACCTTCCTACAGACTTACCAACAATAAAATGATACGGTTGCCGCTCAAAGCCCCATAAGTACATGCAGTGCGTCAAGAACACAGCACGTCAGTTTAGATCCGTGCGCTTAGTGGTGATGGCGTGCTTGATGCGCGAGGTAGTGTCGCCCTTATCTCTCCTGAGCCTCTCGGCCTCGGACGCGGAAAAAAGCTCGGGGTGGACGGGAGTCGTAAATGCCGAATTAGCCTTTCGGTAGTAAAATTCTCGATGTGGTGAAAGCGCACCAGCCCACGAGCGAGTGGCTGCATAGTTTGCGACGGGCGCTAACTTCCCGTAGACTTCACCTCGCGGCTGCTGCCATAATTCAGAGTTCAGGCCCTTCCACCGGGGCAAGCTCGGAGTAGAGCGGGCTCCCTACGGGATCCACAACAGCAGATTTATCCAGATCAGTAGGTGTTGGTGGCTATGCCGGAGTTCGCCGCGAACCCCTTCAATTTGTGCTCTCGGTTGAGGAGTCCGCCGCTCCCAACTTTGCTCTTCGCCCGCCACGGGGATTTCGTTCTCGCCTCCGCACACATTACGTCACTTTGCTGTACAAACAGCAACCTTCGTTTTGATGAACTGCCTCTCCCGCTCCTGCTACAGTGCTGCTTAACAAGTGTTAACAAATACTAACACACATAGCGTATGTAGTTCCAGTGTGCATGCATGAAGTTAACTTTTGAAGTTTAACACATACACAGTATTTTTTCTAGGTCAACACGTACGACGTGATTTTCGAGGTGAGTTTTTCCCACATATTGTGAAGTGCTGCCAAGAGCTGAAGAAAATTTTGGAATATTTCGAAACGATCGCGATTAATAACCGCCCCTTACTGAAACCTTTTAAAAGGAATTGTGCGCCTAGCATAGACAATTTTATTTTATTGTTTAATTAAAATCACTTCTAGTGTATTTACTAACATCTTTAGCGGGTCTCTATGGCCGTAGGTAGGCCTATGGTCAATGCATATATTTGTTCAAAATTTGTCCCAAGTTTGAGACTGTGTCTCGTGTACAGCGGAAAGTTACCAGCCACGGCTCCAACTTGGCTGCGAGCGGCGCTACAACCATCTCGCTTACCTTACCTACACCACACGACGCAATATCGAGTGAACATTATTTTTTCTAGAAATATAATTATGCGAAAAAGACCTCGTGTGCTACTGTGATACGTAAAATTAAAGGACTCTTACCTTGACCCGATCTGTGCTGTGCTATTGACGAACGACATACGTTACGTGTTGTTTGGCAGATCGGCTAGCAGTGAGTTGGCTGTCATTCTGAGCGGCCCGGCAGAATAGTTCATTGACCTGCCACCTTGGGCGCTGGCGTAGCGCAGGGGGCGTGTACAGCGCGGGATGCGCGTTATAGATGTGTGCAGTGCGGGATGCGCGTTATAGATGGCGCCATAAGGACTTAATTTCTTGGAAATTAAATTTTTCTGGAAGCTGCCACTGCTCCTCATTAGTATAGACCTGAAGGATTCGCGGGTATTTTTTGGGGCAAGTTAGAATTCAAAAGACATGTGTCCATATAACTTTAGCCATTGTTCCAGACGGTGTTTGACACCTCCTGGAGAACGCTGGCTCAATCGTTGCCTTCCACTGTGACAGCAGACAACCAATGCACAGTTGACATAGGCATATGTGTACATAGGACTGTAGAGTCTAGCGTGCAGGTCATCGAACTCGCGAATTTTTCAGGCCTCTGCCCATTGGTTGAATTTAAAATAAGACGTTTGTCCCTAAAGTAGAGGGGTGTTTTACCCAGCTCAAAATATATTGTAAATTAACCCCGCAGCCGACTGGTCTTCAGAGACTCGGCTGCTGAGATTCCTACACGGTAAAAGTTAAGTAAAACCTAACATGTATTGCAGGGCCCATAAGGCCGGGTAAATGTAGAAAATGGACTTTCTTGCTTGTCCATGTAGGCAGTAGAAATTTAATCTGGTAGTCCTCGACACATGGCTTGGGATCGCTATGAACTTTAAAAGTGTAGTGAGAAATGGCTGTTAGTTTGAAAATGTGCTTGTCTCAGGTTTGGCGTTAACCAGTAACCGATGCCACGTAGTTGCATTAAAAAAGGAAAATCTAACATTTCCTAGTTTTGTACCTGTTTTGGAAGAAAGTAATTTTGTCATGTAAGAGATTTTTTATTTTTTAAGTGTAGGGAATACTTACAAAGGTTACAATGAAAGGAGAAAATAAAGATAAATCTCACGAGTTTTTATATAGTACGTGTTGAGTCAAGTACAAATGCATTTAAATGAATGTCAAGTTAAATTTTCATGCCGTGCCATGACAGAATTTTAAAGGCTGTTTTTAATTTTCATATTTCTCATTTTCAACCATATGAGAATTATTAAAGTAGTTAAAACATTTTAAATGGTTACTTCTTGGATGAGTTTTGTAACGTATTTTGAAAATATGTATAGTTTTTCCCATACAGTGTATGTGTTTGTAATGTTAAAGATATGTTATGCGTTTAAACTTCACTTCCAAATTACTGTTGGTTTTGAACGACTTGAGCAGTGATGTTATGGTTATGTGGTGTCTCCCGTGTCTTCATGTTTTGCAGGAAGTAGCGAGCGCCTCAAGTTATGTTGTTTATCCTCATTGAAGAAATTATTATTAATTACATAGTTTAAATGGTTATTCAAAAATGTTACATTGTTTTATTGTTAAACTCCACCTTTCACCGTTTTCAGTAATTGAAACAATTGGTATAACAACTTTCCCTGTGGTTAATAAAATGTATTGTTCATCTTAGCGTTGTTGGAGCATTATTTTGGTCCAAATCTTTTAGGAAAGCAGATTTTTAAAATTATATTTGAAAAATAACTTTTGTTTCATCGTTAGTATTGATTATTTCACCTTATTTTACGATTCCTTCTTTTGAAAAACTGCCGAAATTGTAGTGTGCATTACTTGGTAATAATAAAATAAGTAAAAGAGCATTGTTATTTTAATATTAATAATTTGTTAATCGTAATAAAATAATACTTCAGTTTTTATAATTGTTCTGTAGGGTAAGCTAAAAAAATAACTAAAGCATCATAAACGCATTTCCGATATATTATAACCTAGACATTCTGAATAACGAATAAATAAAAAAAAGTCCTTTATTGTGGATAAAGAGCAAGCTTAAGATGTCCTTCGCCGACATGGATGTGTCCATTTGTCGGCGTAAGATCCATTGCAACAGTTTAAACAAAACGTTTTGTATGACAGACCATAAATAAGAGATCCGCGAACTTCAACATATTGTTACAGCTTCCCTGCTTTATTGATTTTTAACTGGTGACATCCGAGAAGAATTAAATAATTTTTTTTGCGGGCGATTATGTAAGTGATGCCAGCAACAGCTATCAAACAATAACTACTTCAACTCTTTCATTTCCACATTAATTTATAATTTAAAGTGTTGCAAATTAGGAATATTTTGATGCGTACTGTACTTAAGCTGGCAGGGAACTTTTTTAGCTATCACAACCAATAAGCTGTAGGTTTTGTGTTCGGCGACAGTGTTACTAACCAATCATAACAAGAGACAGGTGCATTTCACGAAAATATTTATGGTAATGCTAGACTTCAATATCCCATGTCTTTAACCATAACTTCCTTTGGTTATTCGCCGCATGACTACGTGAGAAGACATGTTCCAATTTGACAGGGTCAATCGTAATAAAGTACTCCGTTACCGAACTTCCATGATTCCCAGACAGACACTTGAGGCACGTAGCCTTAAAAATCATCCAACCACGAAAGTGCATTTGAACAAAAGTGCTTCGCAGTACAGCTGGTCTGAAAATATTTTCGCGAAAAACACCTGTTCGTAATCATAACGTAAAACAGTAGCAAGGTTTACGAATCAGTAGGGACCAGCGCGTTATTTTTCGGTGACAGGGTAGACTTCGCTGCCTTATAAACAAGTGACCACAGTTCGTGGTTTCACTGGCCACTGCACTGTAATCAGTGTCACGTACCTGCCTGGTGTCCTTACAGGAGATTGGTAGAGCCACGAGTATTTCGTGAATTCATTCGGAGGCGAGGAAGACTCCAAACACTTGTTCTGTTCTCATATTGCTGTGAATGGACGGCAGTTATTTAGACACGCCCCGTTTAACTGTGAGCCTGTAATAAGCACGAAGCAGTAGTGTGAGTGAGTATTTAACAATCCTGTACAGAGGTCTCGCTTGATCATAGCAACCAATAAGCAAACGATATTGTCTCGAGTTTATAGAGGGCTGTCTAACCTAGCTTGGTGCCAACTCAATCCTACTCGGGGCTCTAAAGATTGGCAACTCCTCCGCTGAGCATATATCATTGGCTTAAGAGCTCTCCGAGGCGTGCCAGATATGTTTTTGGCCAGTGGCTAATGTTGTTCAAACGCACAAATACTTGGAGTTCAGCCTGTCCTTATATAATACTCTCGATGACAGGCCGGGCGGTGAGCGGCAAACTGCTCCGGTTGTGCCCTGGAGAGGCACTAGTGGTATGGACAGAATCCCGGCCAGACCACACGCTTGGTTTCTGAGGGCGAGGATCTCAGAACCTCTCTGGTAGAGGGGGCGAAGGTGTGCGGAAGTGCCAGGTTTGGGCTTCGGGTCTGGCCACCGGTTGCATTGATCTTGGCCTTCTTCCGTTGAGAGGACGTGATTCCTCTCCCCCGCCTTTCGGGAGGCCGAAGCGCGGTAAGGCCGCAAGGCTAAGAGTGCTGCGTCAAAATACAAAATACATGACCGAGAGGTCCACTGTAGTTGTACGTAAATAATAACGCGAATTTTGCAGGTCTCTACGAATCAGATACCCACAGGGAAGATCGTTGTGTACTGAGCGTCGCAGAGTACAATACCAGGCAAATATAAGCTTCCTGTGCAACAAGTATAATATTGTCTACAGTGGACATGAAAGGGTTAGAAACTGTAAAAATCCAATATTTTTCGCTGTTGAGTCGTATAACATAAAAAACAAAATTCTAACTGCAGACTGTGACGATTGTTCCATAAATTCGACACTGCGTGAACTGATGCCCCTTGATTTATCAGTATAGTGTCAGCTTGACAGTTGTGAAGGCCAGCCTTGTAATGCATGCTGTATATGTGCAGGGAGATGTGGGAGGAGGTGGCGCAGGCCGACTCGCAGGACCAGTACGTGTGCGTACTGGGGGCGCGAGCAGCCAGCCGCCTGGACGAGGGTCGATACACGTGCCAGGTGGTGGAGTGGGGAGTGCAGCAGTGCCAATCTGTGACCTTGGATGTCGTCACAGCGCCGCAGTTGACCGTCGTGCCACGCAGTCTCGCCGTGCGCAAGGTAAGTCAGTCTGCCATGGAAATTCTAGCATGTAATGGGCCGCTTCGACGCAGCGGCTAGATTCCATTAGGGTGAACCGGGTTAGATTCCCGGTGGGGTCGCTCCTGGATTTTCGCACGTTGTAATCTTGCCGGACGATGCCGCTGGTCGTAGGATTTTCTCAGGAGTATCGCATTTACCGTGGTCATTGCATTCCGGCACTGCTACGTACTCACCACACTTCACCATTGTCAGCTCTCAAGTTCCCGATGTAAAGAGCCGCCCAAATCTCTCCACACCATAACACATAACTAGGTAAAGGCTGGTCACGATAAAATGAGCACTTTTGAATTCAACCCTAGAAAAAAAATCACTGCCCCTACTTGCATATATTTTAACGGGCGCCCTGAGTAACATGCGCCGAGTAAAGTTGGTAACGATTGATGTATTAACGTCGAACTAAAAGTTTTAGGTAACCATTTGTGATAGCTTAAATTATTTCTCTCGTTTTCTGTTTTTTTTTCAATGTATCGGAGTGTAAAATGGGCAGATTAGTACAATATTTACTCTTCTAATAATTTCACAGTTTCACTTGACCAACGAATGAATAAAGTGACGAGGACCATGGCAATGTTAATTTTACGTAAGGTGAAAACACACAATGTGTATACAAGTAGGTTTTAATCAGGGCTTTGAAAAGTGCTCATTTTACCGTGAATATACTATACATTGAACTACAAGATGTCATATACCCCTTCGACTGCTGCCATCGTCTAAGATGTGCGTGGTGCCTCCCAACGTACTCGAACCGATAATAATACGTAATTTTACAGCAGAGTGACCAACTATCTTTAATCCTTTCAGTCACAGTGTCCTCTGTCTGAAATGTTGAATATGAAGCGGCTTGAATGATTCGCACTGTACACAGCAGAACATACCGTCCAATGAGAAAGGTTCCCTACGTGTGGGAGACATCATTCGCTGCTGAGACTATAGTCCATTACCCATTGGAAGCAACTTTCTCGGGGCCCTACTAAATATCTACTTGCAGGCCCGTTTCGTATACTTCCGCCAAATGTAAACACACATTGCCATGAGACTGCCATATAGTATCTGTCAAAATCAATGTTTACATTCCATTGTGTGTGTACATATGTTCGCATACTTTCGCTACACCTAAAAATATGCATTGAAATGTGACTTCTACTCTTATACATGTCAAATGTGTTGTTTACTGTTTACAGCTTTTCGAAGAATTCTGTCATATTCCAAAAACCATTCCGTACGAATATTCACAGTTCAGGCCTCTGACAATATTTAGGTCAACCTTATGACGTTTTAAAATGCCTGAATTGACGACAGTTCATACGGTTATTTTACATTAACATATTTGTTTTCCACAACATAGCTCAATACATGTAATGCACGTTAGTATTTTGCCGCGACTGTGTTTAACACTGTTACAACTGCGAGGTAAAGGGCTGTACTAATTATCATTTTGTTATTGATACGTGTTGGGTCATTTCTTTAAAAGGACGGCCTCAGTTGGAATAAATATTAAAACGAAGGAACAACCAGTCTAACGAAAATGGCACATTAAATTCAAGCACGCAACTCGTGTTGCTCATTTTTGTCATACAAACTTCAAATATAGCGATGAACATGCACACAAATAAGCCTACGGTTACTTTTATTCCGCTCATATTTCTATGTATTGCTACTTGCTGTTTATTAGGTTTATTGAAATGTATCGGAGATTGTGGCAAATTACGTTACACCACTGTGTTTCAAACCCCTTAGGGCAAAGATACAACGTTGTGATAAATAAACAAACGTGGATGTAAATAATTAACTTCGTCATAAAAACAGTTCACAGTTAAAACATATAAATAGTGCTAATCAAATATTTCAAATCACGCACACACAGGGCCAGCGTATCGACCACGATGCACAAAGGCACGCCATTTCACAGACACAATGATTAACGAAACACACGTCACAATATATTTATTACTGCCGTGGAAACACAGATTTATCACAACATCGCAACTTGCCTCGGTAGGTTTAAAAAAGCACAACGTCTACAAACGTGATGTGGTAATTTGAAGTATTTTTCTGAGTAAGATTAATTTACGTTTCGTTTGGCAAAAAGCAACACGCAATGACATGGCTCGTCACGTCTGCCAACTTTACTTGGTAACTGCCCCGCCATCATATCGCAGTATATTAAATTAAGTTTTCAAACATTAAAATCTCTTTTCAGTTGTAAATTACAAATTCAAAAATCATTATTTTGCTGTAATAAGTATGAAATATGCTACAATTGAAAACATGTATAATTTCATTGATACTAGCGAAGTGAAATTTTCCAAGTTTGAAGGACGAAGCAAGAGAGAGAAAGCGACAAGCCTCGCCCAGCAGACAGTTTTTCATATGCTTTCTCGCTCGATAAAACAACACCATACCATTACCGCCTACTCACGATACTTTCCGCTGTTATTTCAAACTGTAAAAATGATATACGTTGCCATCGGTGCTACCTAAATATTTAAATATTCCAATAGGCACCGTTTACTTTACAAATAGTATTCTAAAAAACTAGATAAAAATGATATTTTTACTGTGAACTATTTCTCACCGATCGTTGCCAACACGTCTCTGCTCTCGCTGCAGTTAATTCATATTTAAAAAATAAATAAATATTACAACTTATAGAAGATATTAAGGTAAAGTTTCATTTATTCAATAGTGCAGTTCTCTAAAGTTAACCACAGTGTTATATATTTGTGGAATACAGGTTGTTGAAAAAACAAGTTGACATGTTATGCCTAGAGTGTTTTTTCAAAGGTTGATTTTCATAAGTCGCTTCCAATTGGGAATGGACTATATGTTTCGTAGACTTATGAACCACTGCTGCTATAGGCTGTTCACGCTAAAGCGAGCCCTTTTGAAAGCCCTCTCATTTGTAATAATGGTAAAAAAATGAATTTTATTTTAGCCTTGGACGTAAACTTCCGAGTGCAGTGGAATATACACACACTGTTTATTACTTACATAGCAATATTTATTTAGAAATGTTGTTAATGGATAAAATATGGCTAAAAGGATAAAGTAACTAGGGCCTCAAAAGTGCTCACTTTACAGTGAACAGCTTATAGTAACATGAAGTTCGGATGGCTTTCTATTGGTCTCGATGTAAGACAAAGCTTCGTTTGGATATCAGTACAGTTCCGAACAAAAGATTTGGTTTTTACAACGCCTAAAATTATATATGTATTTTTGACTGAAAGGGTTGACGAGGTCACTCGAAGAAAATTACTTCGTTCTACCAATTCTCACTTGTAAGCTGTCCACGGTAGACTTGTCACTTTTAAAACCTTATCGTATGTACTGAACTGATACTTATGCACCCAGTTAATCACTTCTTGTGATATTTAGTTTTATTTAGTGACTTTCGAATTTATTAGTTTTGTGTTGGCACCCCTGCGTACCAAGTAACATCTTGATTCTGTTTTTAACTCCAAGGCAGTGTGCTCGGGTCGCCATGATGGATATGTTTCGCCCGCGTTCGTGATAAGCTGTGTGGCACCAATTGAGTTGCTTATCCGACATTTTACAGTTCATTTTCGAGTCCCTTCGTTTCTCTATTGTGAATATTTCGAAGTTACACAACATTTCCTTAAGATATACTTATATGCACATTGTGTATTCTTCCAACTTATGCATAATTATCATGTCCATGGGCCTGATAACGTTATTCAAGCGTCGGTCAAGAAAAATTAAAAATTCTCACAAAAGTAAATATTTCGCATGTTTGCACATTCCTGCACTTATATCCATCAAGAAAAACACGCGAAGCAAAAATATAATTTCAGTGTTCACAGATATTTACCTAACACTATTAATTAAACGTTAAAGCATGGAACTACTTTCCCTCCATTGTTGCCAACTTTGCTGGGCGAACAGGCTATCGCAAGTACGTATAGAACATTGATGCATAATCTATCACCAAATTATAACGCTAATTTAACAGGTCCTTACACATAAGACGTGTAAAGGCTGTGCACGGTGAAATGAGCACTTTAGAAAGCCCTGGTTAAAATCTATTTGTATACATTTTGTGTATTCTCCCACCGCATGTAAAATGTCCCCAAGGCCTCTAAATGGATGACAGTCTTCTCTGTTTACCTCCATAAAGCACTGAAGGATCCTTAAGTGGTCTCCCAGAAGGGGGGTTACCAGTATTCTTGTAGCCTTCAAGTTTCGAACACATAATGCCTAAATTCTGCATGCCAGCCATACTGAAAGTCAAATAGCTTTCAAAAAGGTATCACTGAGAATAGTTTCTGATGTTCTACCGCATTAGCAACAGCCAATCATAATCCCCGAAGTATGCCATCAGCGGCCAATAGCATTTTCCACAAAATGTAAATTGACTACATCGGTTTTTTGATTAACGTTTACCACCAACAATATACATGTCTTAATGATCCTTACTTTCTCAGCATGTAAAGACATACATATATATATATATATAATCCAAGGAATTGTAGAACTTTAGACTTTAAACTGTTTCTTTCTATAGAGCGTCATACCACTACTAGATTGCATTGTACAGCGTATTAAGAAAATACTGTCTCTTTCCGATTTGCAATACGCAATTTTCACCATCAGTATTGCCCTTGTTTTGCGTGTGTAGTTGCCAAATATTTTTAAATTTTGAAATGAAAATTTTGGCGATATAAGATTTACTTGTAATACATAAAAAAAAAATACTGTGGGCAGTGTTACACGCTCGTTAACTTTTTGAAGGTATGAGATTATTTAAAAAATAAAACCTGGCACGTGGTATCTTTTAATCGAGGTTTGGTCACTGCATATTTATCTCATTCCTCCTTCTATACATTCTTTGGCGACAATGGCTTTGAGTATATCAGTGAGAGAAACAAAGCTGATATTTTGAAACGAGCCGACACAAGGTCGTGGCGTGGTCATTAGAAGGTTTTGGGAATTAGGAAATACAACTATCTACACGGGTGAGCAGTAGATAAAAGTGTGACTCAGTGTCGACAAGGGAAGACGCATGGATAATGTAATTGCGTGAATTTAATTAGTTTATAAAATATTCAAGTTTATGTGTGAATATTTACTAACTTTAACGTATAAATTCAAAGAAGCGTGACTCTTTAACGTCGCAGAGGGGCGGCAATATGGTGACAAATGATAAAGCTTGGCGTGTATTCTATACTGCAAGCTACGAGTTCACGCTGTACATCTCAAGGGGAGTCTTATAGGATGACGCAGATTATTTTACGACTTGCAACATCAATGTGAATGGTTTCCTAAGAACGAGTTGTATATCATATGTGAGATTTTTCTCCTGCATTCGTGTAAACCATAGTGTACCCAGTCGAATGTGAATCAAGGGTGTATTATGAGATTTGCCACATATAAGAATATAAAGTGCTATTCACATTGCTCTATCTAACTAATGGAGACTCCATTAACTAGTTTCGGACATTATGTATGAGTTCCCTTTTAACATGACATAATTTAATGTTAACATCAAGAGTTATTGTTCGTTAAGGTTGGAAAATCACGTGTGCTCCACGTCACCAAGTTTGACGACACAGGCTTGTCTTGTGTAGTTTTGTTGCAGTCGAAACCAGTTTCCGGTACATCTCAAACTATTACATATGAAGGCGAAAATTACATTCTGAAACCGAAACTCAAAAATTATGTATGCATAATTATCACGAGCGTTTCTAATACACCAATCACATCTCCTTAATATCCAGCGTCTATAAGACAACTTCCAGCCTATCTAAAGAATATTTAATCTAGTCTCCACAAGGTTCCCGGTAGACTGGAGATGACCCTTCTTATTTCACTTGGTCGTACTATTATTTGCAGCGTACGGCTTAAGGTCAATTCCTGTTCAGGTGCCACGCATACCAAGCCCATGTTTTATATCCTCCCAGTCTTACAGACTTGTGATTGAATGATTGTCTAAGTATTCTTTTCTGGGTTACCTTGCAAGTTTCCCCACGATACCAGTCTGTAGCCCTCCATTTATTGAACCGCTGATTTTACCACGTTATATATTTTGAAAAGTGATATCGTCCTTTCTGTACGTAAAGGGACGTTTTAGTTCATTTGAGAATCTCAGTGATCCTCGGGAGAACAAATTAATCTACACTATCGTATTTTCCCGTGCCATATAGCCGGCGAAAAATTCAAACGAACTTGAAATTAATTAATTAATTTACGTTAACCTTCCTGCCATGTATGCAATTTCAGATCCGATATTTATTTATAATTAAATTATATACTTCAGAGCCAGGAATATCGGGGCGGTTTCGCATTATACCTATTGAATTAATCAACAACAGTTCTTTGTAAACAAATAGAAAATTGAATAAATTAAAAATTAATTATTAATATTTTGTTCCTAGAAGTGCTTGTCATATTATGCGGTATTTCTGGTTTTTATGCAGAGCATTAACGGCTTTCGTGTACGTGCTTTGTTGGGAATTTCATCCAGATGAGTTCTTTAATCCCATGTGGCGTCGTTGATGTAAATATTGGGCGCCATGCCAGCACACCAGCTGTACCTGATCGATATCTGTTACACGTTACGGAAAACGGTGGCCCACGCTGCAGCGCGTATAATCAAGTGTATGTACGCACAATGCAGCCTGGTGAACACAATCAAACACGGCTCTTCGCTGGTAAAATTAACTAAATAACGATGATCGTACGTGCCTCTGCCATCATGATAAATGTCTAAAAAAAAAAAATTACGGAAGTCGTAACGATGATAACCGTGAGCACTAACGAGGGTATTTAACCCTTCATGAATTAATCAAGTGTTGACTTGGCTGGTAAACGATCAATTAAGCACTTCAAATAACAACCTCTGAAAACAATCCCGGCTCTTATAGGCCGTTCATGGTATAGTGAGCACTTTTGAAAGCTCTTTCATTTGGAATAACAGTCAATAAATATATTTTATTTTAGGGTAGAAGTTAACTTCCGAGTGCGGTGGCATATAGGTAAACGCTATTTTTAATACTTACATCGAAATATATATCTAAAAAAGCTAGTTAAAGGAAAAAAAATGGCTGAAAGGAAAAAGTTACTAGGGCTTCCAAAGTGCTCACTTTATAGTGAACAGCCCGTAGTTAGGTTTTGCAGCAAATCAATAAAAATAGTTCTTAACACACGACGGTTTGTTGCGAGTGCGAAGTTTAAATTTGTGGCTAGTGAAGTTCATGCTCCTTGTTTTAGACACATCATGAGTATTAATTCGCATAAAAGTTAAATATTTCAGTTCTAACACTTCCGCGGTTTTATTTGAGTTGCGCTTGAATTAAGCGCATGGAGACCCATGGAGAATGTTATTTTTACATACGGCAGAAATATTCAAAGTGAGAAGGGAAAGTAGAACCTCAGCGGACTTTCAAACTACATGTATTTTAATATAAACGCAAGCGGGGATAGTAACTGAAACGTTGGCAACATATCAAGATAAGTATCTCCGCGCAGTTACAGTTTATTGACGTAATGGTAAATATCATGGCTGCTGGAATTGTTTTTTTTTTACACATAAGTGTTATGAATACCATAATGTCCGTAATGTTACTATTGCATTTAAAATATTTAGGTAATTAAGTTTCCACAATGACGTCATCGACGCATGCTCACTAATCATTGGGTCGGTGTAAATATTACTTTTCATGTGTCGCAAGGATATGTGATAGATAAATGAATCAATGCGTACGTTAACACTGCTTTAAAAAGTTTGCAAAATAACTCGAAACCTTCTAAATATGAATTCATTAATCGTCCTTGCTCGCGTACAAAATCAATATTTTTTTTGTACTTAAATGTCAAAACGTGTACTCAGCAAGCAGAGTTGGTCAGTGCTTTTAGTAATCCTAAGGTTTTCTCAATGACTAGTTAGAGTTTCAATAACTGTGAAGCCAAAATACCACTTTCCCTGATGGAAGTAAATTGTAACACAACTCAGTAAAAGGGCCATTTGAGAATTACTCAATAATTACCTCGTGATGCTGTTGAAACGCTTTGCGCGAGAGATAAACAAAATTTATTATAACTAGGGGTGGTGAAATTTCGTGATAATATTTCAAGACAATATATATTTTAAAAAACTGTAGGGTTATTTACCTATCTTCATTGGCTGAATTACTTTTTTGACAATTGTTAAATGTCTGCACACAAATAACGTAGGAGCCGTGCCGATGTTGTCGAATTCTGAGTGACCCAGTCAAAAATGAAAATGACTTCCCGAGCAGACAGCAACCAATGGCAGCAGACAATTTGCTTTTGGGTGCTATTAGTATTGAAATCTACCGTGTACTCATTTTATCGCGAAAAATCACTACATCTACATATAAGAAAACCGCGAGTGTGTTCATTTAACCAATTATACTTTAACAAGCTGTTAAACGTAGCACACATGCGCACGCACACGCACACACACACACACACACACACACACACACACACACACACACACACACACACACACACACACACACACACACATATATATATATATATATATATATATATATATATATATATATATATATATATATATATATATATAAAATGCCTCTATTTATAAACCTAGGTCATTGAGCCAAATTTTTTTTTGTTGAAAAACAGTGTTGTCGGAAAAATAAATACTTCCTAATTGGATATCATCAACATAATGCCATCACTGATAGGTCTACACATGTTATAAAAATAATAACCAAAAACTACTATGAAGTCCTTCATCACTTTGCTGTTACACGCCACGTTACTGAAACTATCTCTTATTAAATTATACAACCGCAGGGAGCATTTACTTACTTATTTTTACCTTGCCCTTATTATTTTAGAATGCTTGCAATAATGTTTTGTTAGTTAAATAAGGTCTCAGCTACTGCAACTTGCCCCTTCTTATTCCATCCAAAACAGCTTGCAGTGCCTCTTTTGTACAATTAAAACCTACCTTGACGCTAAAAGATGAGACTCCAATGGACGGAAAACTGAAAATCGGGAAAATTGAAAATTTGTTTGAGCCTTTCTTGGAACAGCCTCTTAAATCTTTCAGCGAATTTTGTATTTTTTCGCAGACTTTAGGTTTGCAATCAAAACCTGTGATCAGGGCGGGCTCTGTTCAGATATTTTATTAACGTATGGCACAAGCATATCGTGATATCAGTACATTAGTTGATACATTATGACTGATGTTGGTCTCGGTTAAGTTATATACAGTGATAGTGCAAGAACCAGTTTGAGTTACTAGATCAAAATATTAATTTAGATAAACCACGGCATGTCGCAAAGACAGGGGACACTGCATTTCTATATTTAAGTTGTTTAAGTTATTAAAATATGCATAGGCTGTGTAGTGAAAAAGCTCGACTCCCTCAGTATACTGTGCTAATCATTACATAGATGATGCATAGGCTGTGTAGTGAAAAAGCTCGACTCCCTCAGTATACTGTGCTAATCATTACATAGATGATGCATAGGCTGTGTAGTGAAAAAGCTCGACTCCCTCAGTATACTGTGCTAATCATTACATAGATGCCTTATACTTGCTCTGAGTTATTCTCTAACACGCATTTGAATAATAGTTCAAGCTCTTGTACAGATTTCGATTGCTTTTTTTTTTCGGCGAATGTTTGGTAACTCTCATATACTCCAGCGAGATCCACAATAGTAGTAAACTGCTTTGGCATAAATACCTTTATATATATATATCTTTTACATGTCTATTAATTTTATTAGTTTGGCGGGCGTGTGTAAAAATAAACTCACAGTAAATGTGGTGATGCCTTTTCAAATGCACAGCAAAAAGTGTATTCTTCTCGAGCTTCTCAGTGAAGTACAAAAAGAATAAGCCCACAACATAAATATAGTAAAGGGCTATGTTAATAAATAAAAATTAATTCCGAAGAGTAAATATAAGTTAAAACTGCCAAAGTCAGGAGTAAAATTTTTGACCATAAAAATTAAAAAAAAAAAAAATGTTTTAAAATACTTTATATCTTAATTCCCTTGTTTGCCGGGCTTATTTTATTTTTTTTTATTTTATTTTTTTTACAACTGTTTTCCGATACCCGTATATCTTAAAATACGTTTAAAGAAACTCTTATTAACTGAAATCTCGCATGAAAAAAAAAGCTTCATTTCAAATATGCCATCAAGATAATCGGAAGAAAATTATACATTTGTCGCAATGCATTTACGCCATTAAAGAAGTTCGTTATTTAGCAATATTGTCGATGATTGACAGCACTCAAAATTTTCATCTACGGCGCTTCGTATATTTCGTTAATTACGAGCCTGACAGGCACGCTAGTTAATGAAAGCAATAGCGAATGTCACTGCAACTGGAATTTTTATTTCCTACTTCACTTTATTAGCTTAAATACAAACCTTTGTTTATGGTTACATAGAGTAATAGTAAGTGCTGTTATTGATTGACGCCTGCGAGGTTCCACTCAATTTAAAATTACGAGCGTTTAGAATACGTGTTTTATTTGTTAAATTTTTATTTTTCGCCCACACTAGAATTTACATTTCAAAAGCCCTGTCGCATATATTAGAATACGTTGTTAAATTAATGGATGTTATATATCATTCGTCGTTTAATAAATAAACATACATATAAAGATACATGTAGCAACTGCCAGCCAAATAGAGTTATGAAGTGGATTAAAATATGTTCGGAGCCTTTATATGTTTATTATTATTTTTTAAATTATAAATGCATGTTTTTCATTCTTAGTAGCTGCAGTACTAATTTTATTTAAACATTTGCGATAAAGTGCATAAAATATTTACTTTGGAGAGAAGGAAATTAAAAAAAAGAAATTAGTTATGAATCTGGAAATGTGTTTTGAATTTCGCTATTTGCTTCTTACAACAGTTTTTAGCACGCCTTGCAATCCGGTGCTGCTCCGTACTCACCTCGCTTCATCGTCATCATCACTCTCAAGACCTCTTTGCTCAGAGACGCCCAAATCTCTTCACTCATTCTTTGCTCAGAATTTTAAATTCAAGTATTATCAAGTGGTTTTGAGCCCACTGTAATGACAATATGTCCTCGTTCTGGTTTTCACAATGATCTTCGGTGTCAAGTACAATAAATAATATTAAACTAAAAAATAAAATTTTACTTTTATGGATGTATACCAATTGAAATAAACAGTTAGGATTATTTACCACACACCAACGCCATTGCACTCTAATTGGAAGGTCCCCACCTTATTCATGTGGCCAGAGACCGTTTCTGGGATGCGGTTAACGACGGCCGGACATGCCCATCTCCGCACCGTCTCGTTTGCGATGGCCCGATGACAAAAGACTCCGCACCCCGTGTTACGTTGGCCTATATTGGACGCGTTGTTTAAAATATTCGGTCCCGATCACTGGCCGGTGGAGGGGGTTCCTACAACTACCTCTCGCAAAGTGTTACTGCAATCACGCTCGTGCCTTTGTTCCGTGTTTGAATGCGTGATCAGGCAGGCCGTCCACCTAAGGCTTGGTCACCTCATAACAAGACGCATGGTTATAAATGTAAATACAGAGACCAACATAACGGATGGTGACGCAGACGTGAATGCAGGCTGCTCATTTCTAGATTGTCTTTATTTTCAGCAAATATGCACCGCACTCATGGTGTTAAAAAGCAAAAATTTTCTTGTCCCTGCGGATGGGTTGAAAGTGACATTCGATCACGCTTGATTCAATGTGAGAGACGATACCGAGTTCAAGTACACTGTCGGATCACTTCTGTAGGGATGTACTTTTGTGCTCAGAAAACACGTTTTATTTTTGCCGGCGGTTTTAACTGAATTAGTGTGTAGGTGAACAGGCTTTTGGTGGGAACTGCGTTTGGTAGATGCACTACTTAATAATTCCCACGAGGCTACTCCGCGTATAGGTTCGTGAAACAAAGTGATTGGGATGGAGCATTGGATGAAATGGGATATCACCGCGGTAACACATCGAACAGAGGCATGGAACGCCACATTTAGCGCATACCGAGTCTGGATCGACACGAGATTTAATCCGAGTTCCACAGTGAGAAGGCCAGTGCCTAGAAACAAACCTCTTCCTTCGCCATATCAAATTCTTCAAGTTTACCGCGCAACACAGAAAACATTTTCACTTAACTCCCTTGTGTAATTCAAACGTAGCCTACCATAGAGATAGCCTGCGACGTTAAAGCACTGCACTCTAAATTCGAATCAGTGGAAAATCACTGATTCGCTGTGAAATTTAACTACTCGAATCAGTAGAAATGGCTCCACTTCGAATCAGTGTAAAATCAGTGATTGTTTCAGTAAGAAAATTTCACTGATTGAATAAGTGACGGCCGACTATTATCTTTATTGAATAGTAACCACATAATCACGTGAAATAAACATATTTTTGATAGTTTACTATTTATATTCAGCAATTTACTGCAGTTTAAAAAAGTAAAACAATTTTTCCATGTGGCCCGGAAATGAACTCACACACGTTTCGACTCTAGGCCGCTACCTTGCCACTGCTTTACCACGCCAAATTGAAACCACGGGAGGAAAATATATGCCCTATAGTTTCACCGCTAAACCACGAAGAATTAAATTGCATGCTCTTACTTTTCGTGTTTGGTTTAATTGGTACCGTCAGGATTGTTAAAACGAATAGTATATATGAGTGCCCTCTCTTCATCACATTATATGCAGTTTAAACCTTCTAACAGAGGGCTGTGATGAATACATGAAAACGAACTGAAAGACGTTAAAACGGAACGAAAGACTGAATGCTCACATTACCTCGCAAAATGGCGTTTTGAAAGACCAAGAAATGCATTTTAGAAAGTATTTTGTATTGGTTTTATTAGTTTATTCGTTATTATTTCACTGGATACACTTTGTTTAGCGGCCATATCTAAACGTTGTTTGGAGGCCATTTTACACGCTGTTTAACTGATCCATCAGTCAAAAATAAACCACTGAGTAAACAGTGAAAAAAATTGACCTCGTGAATCAGTGAAAAATGTCACTGAATCGATAAGTGAAAAAAATCTGGCATTTTTTCACTGATACATCAGTTAAATTTGCTGAAGTTGCTGTTGAATCAGTAAGATACATTTGACTGATTGAAACAGTGAAGTTCTCACTGATTCAATTTTAGAGTGTGGATAGCAAAAGATATATAGTCGATTCATTGATATTTCAAAATTTTCTGAAGCAGTACTAAAGTTCTACTTTCAGGCTATTCTTTCACCTTATGCACACAAAGCTTAACTAGGGTTAAAAATTAGACCAAAGGGACAACGCGCCGTGTGAGAACTATTGTTACAAGGCATTACCAACACACATGTTTTATCTGCGTTTTTACTCACGTTAACTATGAGAGATGTATTCCAAATTATAGATAATATATATCTAGAAGTTCAATTTAACCAAAATTAAAAGACTGTTTTTGACATAAATATAAAACGCTCCTAATATACGAAATTATTTAGTAAACAATCTAGCACGTCATACATGGGGGTGGGGGTGGGGGTGGAACTTTCGAAAGATTTAATTTTAAAAGGGAAACAACTGGGGAAACTATATCGCACACTGTTCAGTTTGAGCTAATCTCAAGTTATATTTCAAGGAAATAAATTCATTCCGTCATAGTTTTCCTTGATCACATGTAAAAATGTTGTAGTAAACTCTAACTCAGTTGGAAAAACTAGAATGCATTAAACTACTAGTACATATCTAAATAGTAACATTATATTTATTCTTCTTTTTATGTAGCCTATAGAGTCTGTTAGCCTGTTTTGTAATTGTATGACACTAAAATAAATCTTACTAATCACATCATAACAATGTAAATTACCATGTTTCCTGTTTAATCATTTCGTTTATTTTATTTTAACTATTAAAATAGTTGTTTTACATGTACTATAAAACACCAACTGGCTGGGACTAAATTGTTAAGATTTGCTACAAATGAGATTACACGTTATATTAAAAATTCAACATTGTTTAACACAAATATAAAATAATGAAACTTTTTAGGTGCCCAAAAGGATGTTTTGTCTCATTTACAGTAAAAACAAATTACCGTCGAGTTTCTAACACGCTTCATAGGAGCAGTTACATTTTTTTTTCCTGACAAACATTCATTTGTGTGATTACCTTAGGTGTCTGCGCCAGCAATAGTTTTAAGTGTAAAAAATATAAATATATCGCCTGCGACAATCTGTGGGTTCCCGCCTATTTCTCGAGTGGAAAACATTATTTTCATGAAACCTAGCAAACAGTTGGTACACATTAAATTACGTGAACATTTTCTACCGTCACACTGTTTTGAAATAGGCGGCACCGTAAGTTTATGGAACCCATGGTAGCCCTAGTAGCTAAGGGTCACTCTCAATTGGAGAGTAAACGTACCCGATTGTTATTAGGAACCTACTTATAGTTTGATTCACAATTGGAAAGAGTATAGTTCTAGTGGTCATTTCTGTTGCCAACAAACAGAATAAAAATACCAGGTATCGTCAGAACTTACTGATAACTTGCTGGTGGTCGTAATACACAATCGCTGGCAACACACTACTGATAGTCTTGTCAGCTGACACTTATTCAGCACTTATATCATACGGTGATAATACAGGCCCTTAGTTAAGCTTAGTTTGCCTGAGGCGGAGGAATATTCTGGA
This sequence comes from Dryococelus australis, assembly GCA_029891345.1. Lineage (NCBI taxonomy): Eukaryota > Metazoa > Arthropoda > Insecta > Phasmatodea > Phasmatidae > Dryococelus > Dryococelus australis. Next base: position 61,437,094 of record CM056995.1, read on the forward strand.
AGTGTAACTTTAGCATGACTTCAGAAAAGTGCGAAGTAGCAATAAATGGTTTCTCATTAGCTACTGTGTGGTGTAAGAGATTCCCTGCTCGGAATGGCGACTGGTCAGTTACCAGGCGTTGATTGTCGAACAATGTTCCATCATGTTGTGACAAAGTGCCCTCGTCACGTTCTTTATTTAATCGAGCTTCGTGAGTTTTCACATGATGTTAACGTGTTCTTATTCCTGTCATCTGAAGTACTTTGTTAATCTCTCGAAGCAAGTTTGACTCGATACTGCGACAGGGAAACGAAAATCCTGCTACAGATAGCCGTTCTTTTAGAATAGTCACGAAATATGTAGTGCCAGGTTGTACCTACACATGTACAGCAGGACTGTTGTGCCGGTTGCGGCGCTCAAGATCTACAGGGGCTTGATACGTTGCTCCGTACGGAAGAACCCTCAACACTTTGAATGTGATGTATTGGAGTGAAGTGGAGTGATTCAGGCGGCTCTTAACAGCGAGGTCTTGAGAGCCGACGAGGGTGAAGCGATATGAGTATAGAGCACCGTCGGGGCAAGGGCTAGTGCGGGGGGAACGGGAGATCCCCAAGAAAATCCGCCGACCAGCGACATCGTCCGGCACACCTCCCACATGCGAAAATCCGGGAGCGACCCCGCCGGGAATCGAGCACGGTTCGCTTAGGTGGGAGGCGAGCTGTCTAAACACTACGTCACGCGGGGGAGGGGGGGTGTTTGCGTGATAAGCGGCTGTTCCACTTTTGTATTTTGCGAGTATTCTGCGGCGACGAGGAAACCGGGTGCGTAGAGCGAGTTCCACTCACTGCGCTGCGTAGCGGAAGGAAGGTGAACTGCCCCAGTGACGTCTCTCTCGCCGCCATTAACGATAAATAAGAGGGCGAACCCCGCGACCCCGCTGCGCACGCCAACTTCGCTCCAGCCTCCGTTATTATTTACGCTCGCAGCGGAGCTGGCGAATAGGAAGCCCCCCCCCACCCCCTTACTTTAGTTCGGCCGAGAATTCGGGTGCGCTTTTATTCTCCCAGGATTTTTGTCCTTTTATTTTCTCGCAACAAAGAGCTTCGTGCTGTACTTTTACAGTTTGTCCATCTACTATTTAGCCTACTTTCCTCGGGAAGGAAGTGTTATGAAGTTACTTTCCTCTGTGCACATGCGCTTTTCGTCTAACTTGTATGTCGCTGAAACGATTGTAAAGGCCGTTCACGGTGCAGCCAGCACCTTCGAAATCAACTTTAAAAAAACATTGCCCCTATCTATAACATGTGTGCTAAAACTTTAGACTTCACCATGCATGGGCGTATAGGGAATCAAAGGGTAAATTCGGACAAAGGTACGCCAGTCATATTTTTGTGATAGTATTTTCAACTAAGGTTATTTTGTTTACGATTTAACGCGTCTACATTTGTAAACCATTCAAATTTTAGTTTTTAAAATTCTAAATGTACTTTTTAATCATTTATAAAATGTCACAATTTTATAAATAATGAAAACGTACATTTTGAAATTGAAAAATTTAAATTTGTAAGGTTTACATATCTAGATGAGTTCAATCTCTAACGAAAAAATCTTTAGTTAAAAATGCTACCATGAAAAACGACTAAGAGATCTTTGTTTGAATTTATCCTTTCATTTCCTGTACACACATGCATGGTGAAGCCTGGCCTTTAAGTGAAGACTAGCATGCAGGATCACATTTATGTTGGCAGCGAATTTATAGAAATATTTTCAATACAAGATGTTTTATTAAGTCACGGGATATTAGAATGAATTTGCATATCATAAAAACTTTTAATTTCCTAAAATTTCACAACGTCGCCTGAATGACGGATTAATAAAGTGAGAAGGTCCATGACAATGTTAATATGAGGTATAGCGGAAAGATACAGTATGAGGAGTAAAGTAGATCCTAAGCAAGGCTTTCAGAAGTGCTCAATCTACAGTGGCAGCCTACAATGAAACGTACTTCCCACAAGAGTAACGAGATTCATAAAGCAATTCGAAATAGGGACGCGATTTAGTACGAAACAACAGTAAATATAAAATTGCGCATATCATAACAAAATTTAATTAACAGTATTAAAATCGTGGATGTATTATTCTCTCCGTAACATGGTTAGGAATAATTCTAGACAATGTGGACACCAGGACAAATTTTTTAATCAACACTGAACATTAAGATTTAATGTAGAATTTTTATTGAATTTAGTTTGGTTTAGAGCCGAAGTGTCATTATTTAGTAAAAATGTTCTGCATTGTTTACTTATCGGGATATTCAAGAAATGAAATTTTTATCACTACACAAGTACAACGATACTATGACTTTGATGATAGTTTGGTTATAACATAGTACGCTACTTGGACCTAGTGACATACGTTGTCTACTTTTCAGTAGTATAGAAGTTATGCTACTATTCATGCGCCGAACTTCCATATCGTAAAGGAGAGAAACGAGCCCTTGTGCGCAGTAACTGTTACAAACAGTTCTTTGTAAAACTGGAATCGTAGAGTATTTTCTTGTAACTTTACAGAGGAAAAATTGTATACTCATAGCACGTTATAACACACGAAATTACTGACGTAGCTCAATGTTTATAATAAACACGAAGTCTACAACTCTTGTTTGTTAACCCTTTCAGATCCGCTTTAATTTGCGGTTTCAGGCGTTGTAAACAAAACTACATATTTTATGACCTCGGCCATATGGACAATTTGTGAATAATTTACCCACGGATAAGATGATTGATTACTGAGCTTCGCAGTGTGTAGTACAGACCAAATATTCCGTACACGTGCTTAATGTACACGATTGAGTGCACTGGGTCTGAATGGGTTAGGTATTCTGCGGTGTAGAGTCTTCAACACTGTCGCCGTGATGTGACGCGAACACTGCGATGGGCTGTTTGTGCCCTGGTCCAACATTCTCCGGAGCATAATGCCTGGCATCCAGTTAATGCAAATCTCTCGTCCCACCCGCTGACCGCATTTCACTCGCCTACAGAATTTCTGCTTTCATTCCCTGCATTTCCCCGGGCGGTGCCTGCAGTCAGCCTCGCTTCCGACATGCCCTGGGTAACTCTGCGTGAATAAATGCTCATTTCAGAACTGTGTATGCCAGTCACGCGCAGTTCTGTCAGAAAGGGTGTGGCTTCGCATATCTCTAAAAACTACTTTTACCTCAGACCAGAAGGCAAGAGCACAGGTTGTGTATGCATGTAGGTGTGTGTATTTGTTTGTATGTGTGTTTACACACGCACAAATGTAACTAAGTCTAGGGAATTACACCAAACGGACAACGCCCCGCATTCGTGCGCTCTGAGTGTAATAATATTTTGCATAATAACTATTTATTACTAGGCATTACCAACACACCTATTTTCTCACTGTTTTTCATTCATATCCATATTAATCATCTAATGGATGGTATAATTTATAAATACAATTCAATTTAATTAAAAATAAGGCACTTTTATGTTAATAGAAGTATAACACGCTTGTGATAAATGACATATTTAGGATATAACGAAAAACGTCATGCATGGGGTGATTTGTCAAAGGTTTGATTAAAAAAGTGTGAAGACACCACGATTAAACTAGACTAATACTCGTACTAAATAGATGATTACTGCGAGTAATATCTAAGTGGAAATTCTCTTATTTAATGTGATTCACAGGACATGGCCTACCTTCGAACACAACTAAGGTAAAGTTGTCACCTATATGCGTAGACTGACTTCAAATGTGGTGGGTGGTGCAGCAAATATGGCGTGACAATTGTTATGTATAATCAGTTTTATTTGTACCGTGCCAGAGAGCTTTGATTACTTAGTTTGAAAGCGGGGTTTCATAAAGCAAATTAAACACGACATGGATTAATCAATTAAATTAAAATGAAAACGGAATCTCTTTTGTGTAATTTTGTTTTGTAAATGTTACAAGTTTTCCATGCCTTAGTTTGATTTTCTCTTAATTTGTTCTTCGTTTCAATTATATAACTGTCGCTTCACGTATTAACAAAACTTACTACCTTCCTTAAAAAATATAAGTACCAAATGTATTAAACGTAATTGTTGAAGACTAGAAAATTCATAGCAAATTTTTCAATTACTTATTTTATGGAGAGTACAACTGACATCTCTCTCACTTTCTCACGAAAGAGCGCAGCTTTTATACTAAAATAGGTTCATAGCTGTTTTTATTTCACCTGACCAGAATAGTGAAATAAGTTATATACCAAATAAACGTTTGCAAGGACATATTGACATGTTCGTCAACGATTCTGTAATATGATAAACAAAATATCATTTTTTTTTATTTACGTAGCTCAGAGTAAAGACGGTTCACTGTAAAGTGAGCACTTTTGAAAACCCATCTTAACAACTGCATGTATGCACATTGTGTATTCTTCCACACTGCCATAGACTTGATCGCATTATCCATGCGCGGGTCAAGTGAAACTCTTAAATCATTAATGAAGTAAATATTTTACAAATTTGCTTATTCTTACACTTACATTAATTAAAATAATATATAAATTAAATTATTTCAGTATTCACACTTTTATTTCAATATTAAGATATGGAACTACTTTCCCTCCAATATTGCCATCTTTATTGGGTGTATGGCAATCATTGTGCTCGTTAAAACATATGCAGGTATAAGCGTTACATTTTCCGAAGTTCCTAATTTTTAGCCCCTGGCCATATTACCCCGAGTCCTCTCGTTTACGTCTGGCATGTTGCAGAACAGGCGAAGCTATGGTCTGTGCTGTACAAGAACAGAAGTTAATAACAATACGGGAATTGTCTTTCCCTGAGCAATGCTATTGGCTTCTGCTGACTCATCAAATATTTCATGATCGGTTGCTCCTTGTTCTATGGATCTATTGAAACTCTTTATATAGGTTCGAAAGTGTCGGTAGTTGTAAAAAAATTCGTAAGTACTATTCACACCACAATTTTTTTCTTTTGCAATATCTGAAATCAAAGATTAATTTGTACGTCAAGGGGTTAAAGTGCTCTATTAATCGTGAATAGTCTAGGTCAACAAAATTATCTTATGATCTAATTTTTCATCGTACGCGTTATCTCTACGACTGTAAACAATACTGTATTCTATTCAAGTCTGTAATCTAAATCTCGCTTTACAGCCCTGCTACTTCTACAACAACAAATATACCTTCCATATCAGAACTTGCAGATACTAATGTCGCATTTTCTTGCCTGCAAAACAGTGCCATGTGTATGAATCGCACAATTTCTTGCATGGTAGCTATCTTGCGTATTAGTTCTCACATTATTGTTCATCTTCTATGTTCACTTTCTTGCGCAAGAAAGATGCCCGCGTGTACCGGTCTTTGGATTTTTCTCCAGCTTTGTTAGGGCCTTTATTACGACCACTAAATAAATGTGTGGAATAACTGTTCCATAGTTAAGCTGTCTGGTGAAATACTGTATTATTAAGAATCTCTTAGTTAAATTATCCTTTCAATAACCATTCAGTGTTTTTTCATAACTGTTTTTGTTGGCAATAGAATTTACTGTCTTGTGTACAGTGTATGTTTTTATTCATTACTGTGGCCAATTGGACTATGTTCATTATTTACTCTATATATAAAAGGTGAAAACAGGAGACAGATTCTCATATTAATCTTATAGAAATAATATTAGGTTGCTTAAATTGTAAACGATGAATTTATGACATTTCCTGGAAATAACTGGAGATGTTCTTGAATTTTCTTTTACCTGTAGTTTTTTATAGTTTTCACTCTTACAATGTCTTATATAAACACCATAAAACATTTTAATATGTATGTGGTTTTATGTGTGCATTCATGTTTTAAGTAATGAATAAAAACACTGCCACGTCCTTGTACCTGGCGTTTGAAATTTATTAATAATCTATAATACAACCGAACTACAAAGTCTGCAAGCATTTTAAACTGGCGAGAATTGAGGTATGAAAAATGTAAAACCATTTATTTGTGACTAAGTAGCTGAGGGCTGCATATGTAATGTTTAAACTTCGAATTAAAAATTTCAATAGGTACTATGAAATAACGGAAGCTGGAATAAAACGTCATGAAACTACGGCATATCGCTACCAGGACGATAATGTTTGCTTTAATAAAATTTAAAAAGAAATCTATTCAAGGGTTTAAAAACAAGTTCATGTACTGTCTTCGTTAATTGTGCACGTGTATTGGTTTGCAAAACGACGAGGTTACAGGTTTTTTCCTGCATAGTGTATCACTGTCAAAATCTACGTTGTCACCTTTGGTAACTTTCATATTTAATGTTAATCTGTTTTATTTACATGCACTGTATTATTATTTGTTTTAATGTAAACATACATTTTCTACACTCGTCACATGTGGTATTTTTCATATAATTGACATACGTAATTAATTGAATATTAATTTTTCTCCTGCTTTCTTTATCAGGATATTTTCTCTTAGATGTAACGTGACAATTCAACTATGTTTAGAGACTTAATTTTTATGTATTTCTTTTGCAAATAATTTCTATTTAATTTAATGGTCTCATGTTTTGTGAATATTTCTTGTTTGTTTATTTCGTATGCTTACGTACAAGGCCCAGTGTTCTATGTATTTTCTTGGCAGTTAGACCGTGGGAATTGACACGTAAGGGGGTGGGGGTGTAGGTATTTAGTATTCTCCTATTGGTCCCAGGTTCTAATCCTGGTCCCCTATTGGCTGGAACGTTATGTCCCTTTAAGCCGTGTCCAGCCAACAGAGCTCAATTCTCTCTTCAACGAACCTCAGCTTCCGTCAGATGTAAGAATAGGTCTCGCACTTGAACGTAGGTGATGGGTTATGTTTTAAGTTAGAATGTAGGGTGTTTTAACTTACTCCCATTTTATTATATATTTTAAGTGTTGTTCCAGCAAAGTGTGAGTGTAATTTAAGCCCCTTGCTAGGTTAATTTAGTAGTTTAGAAGCTCTGTGTAAGAGTGTACGTATTTCTCCACGACGTCGGGGCTCAGATAGATATATGAGTGTGTGTGTGTGTGTGGTGTGTGTGTAACCCTACATCTACCTGTCCTTACGACATAATTTATTTTGAGAGGTCGTTCTACTTCCCTACGGAACAGCGAGAGCACATATATTTCTGTAAGGCAAGTTTTCATTGCAACATATTTTACGTGTGGTACAGATCGTCAGCTTTAAATTGTTCTAGAAGCTTACTAATTTGCCAAGCGACACCACGTTGAATCTTAATGTGGTGTTCACTCGAGCTAGGCACACCAAATTTTAAGACAATGACTGTTTCTACGTATGTATGAAAGTGAGCCTACGTTACGTAACATAGGGACAACATGGGTACGGCCACTCCGACGTCTTCTAGTTTTGTGTCACCTTAGATATATGTTAATTGCCACGAGGGTTTTTCATTTTCTTAACAGTCCAGTCATTTCAAACAATTAAAATAAGTAGGTTGAAATATTTGATCAATAAATCTGGACGTGAAAATCATTTTACCCAGTGGTTGCCTACATCATTCACTACAGTTGTTCCTGTCTTCCTATGTTTTCAAAGTGTTCTCTTATTATTATTATTAGTTGCTTGTCATGTGTTTCCTGAAAGTGTTGGTAACAAATCATGTACGAAGCTGTCTTCCAGCTGGATGTATGGTGATTCACGCTAAGTTCTGTCTCTGTCAAACAGCTCACTGACCGGGCCTGTGAAACTCATGGACTGGTATTACACGCAAGTCTAAATATAAAATTACTTCATCTCGGTGTATTATTATTCAAGTCAGCTTAGTATATGTAGTTTAAAATTAACAGATTGGCTATCCCAACGTCGTGGGCCGAGTTTGGCATGTATATCCCTAGCTGTATTACACACTGTTTAACATGCTTGGTCGTAAACAGAATGACGTCCCAGCGCAAGGGCGGCGTCATGTAACAGATTGGCGCCAACAAAAGTGGTGGCTGAGCGGAAAACTGGAGGCAAGCGTGAATGTAAATGGCAGGAGGACAGGCCGAACTAGCAGGACACCGTACGGGTTGAGAAAACTGGCGTCAATTAACTACCGAACTCTTGAATACACGGTAGAAGTGGAAGAGACAGTAGAGATGACGACGGAAGTAAGAATGAGCGGTCAGATTACCAACCAGGAACCGGAAGTAGGGACAGGCGACGAAGCGACCCAGTTATGAAAAACGGGATGCACGCAGGCGTCACCTAACCTAGACACTGCACGTGTAGCCGCAGTACCGCCAGACGGCGTGCGACAGCTGATGGCTATGATACAGCGTATGGAAACAAACATGTGGCGCATGGAGGCTACTATGCAGGACAACAAAACAGAGTTCCATACAGCGTATGGAAACAAATATGCAGAGCATGGAGGCTAACATACAACGTATGGAAACAGACATGCAGAGCAACAAAACAGAGCTGCAGGCTAACTTGAAGACAGAGTTGCAGATAAACATGAGGAGCATGAAAACGGATTTGAGTACTACATACAAACGCAGTTAGAAGACCAGTCAGGCAGGCTGCAACAGCAAATGGCTGAGTTGCGTGAGGAGGTTAAAACTAACATACAGCGAGTAGCTGCAGGTGTAGCAACTGTACGGACTGAGGCGCGAGCGAAACGGGAACAGCTAGAGATAGTAAGAATAAATCTCGCCCGGCAAAACAACCAAGTGGAGGAGCGAATGAAGATGTTTGACCCACAGGCACGTGAGGCCGTAGTAAGCGACATTGTGGCCGAGAAATTTGACTCACACAGTAACCATGTGGAGAATAGATTTCTCCAGGTGGGATAGGCTTCAGAACAGAAACTAAACAGAGTCGCCGAGAATGTCAAAGCCAGGTTAACTCAGATAGAGAGTTCGTCTGGACAACAGCTGGCTACAGTCACTGAGAAACTGGACCAGCTGGCACTGGTAATAAGTGACGTGCAAAACCCAGGGTTTTCTCCGCAGTCGCCTACCCAGGAAACACCGCGAACAGACGACTGTACAGTACAGCCCGTAACCAACACTTCATTTCAAAACTGTTCTGTGCCAGTAAATGCAGCAAGTGTACCTACACCTAGCTCACACTTATCAACTTTATTGCACCACCCATCAAAAATATGGCCGGAACAAATTCCGAAATTTGGAGACCGTGTAAGCGAGAACCCCATAAACTTGTTAGTAAAGTTTGACGAATATTCGGCACTGTTTGTCCTGAGCGACAGTGAAAAGCTACGTTATTTGAGTATGGCACTTTCATCTACAGCTTACTACTGGTGGGAGGTTACCCGTAGAAGCGTAACTACTTTGTCCGAGTTTGAAACAAGGTTCGTAGAACAATTTTGGAACGCCAAGGTTCAGGGCAACCTTAGGGCGAGACTACAAGTTGAAAAGTTTTTCCCAGGCAAGGGTAGGTGCAATAATAATAATGACGTAAACATCCCTTCTTTTTTCCTCAAGTATAATAGAACAAATTATTTTTCAAACAGAATTATCAGCATTGGCGTATCTTTATCTCCACCACATTAGACAGCTGTAGGAGGTGGCCGATATTCTTTCAGAGCGTTTATGTTATATTTTCCCACTGTTTAACTCTTGTCCAACGAAGTTAGTTCGTAATAATTGGTATTTACAACCCTTACTATCCGAAATGAACCTTCAAAGAATGGTATAAGTTCCTTCTTAAAAAAAAAAAAAATCCCGAGATCTGCTTACGGGATGTACTCTTACTAAAACTAGTTCTCCAATGTCTGGACCTGTCTTTCTAGATTTCTGAGCATATTTACGGCGATGTTCTGCGGCAAAAATTAGCTTCATCCTGACAAAATCTGCTATTTCTTTCTTCCAATCTTCCAAGGTCTTCAATGGATCTTCTGTCGGTTTAGGTGGCACGGGTAATTCCTTTGGATCAAATATGTGGGATCGTTGGCCCGTCATCACTTCCAGAGTTCCATGGTTCAAGATCTTTGATATCTGGTCTGTTGGTGCCTCCAGGATCTCATGGTGTTTCGTTCTGATTCCATCTTTTAATTACTTTTTTTCGCATCTTTATCCTTTTCTTTTTCTCTTCTTTTTCCCTTTTTTTCTTATCTTCTCTCCTTTCCTCTTTCTTCTCTTCTTTCTCATTTTCCTTTTCTCTTTCTTCTTATCATCTTCATCTCCATCCACATTCTGCGAATGTCTGCGACAAGCAGTCGTGTGATGAAGTCTGCGACGTGCGAGAACAACTCGTCAGGTATCGAAGGATCGATCTTCAAAATACGCTTGGAGGTTTCCTGTCGCGTATTTCGCTCTTCCTCTACAGTGAATGGAATTGCTTCAGCGAGCTGCTCTTGCGTGAGAATGTTCACACCACACCAGTCCACACCACTGTCATGCATCGTGCTGCCTCCTAGCACAACTTCTGTAGTCATGTTTTCAATCATTCCACAAACTGTGTAAGCTCTTTGGTTCGTATCATCAAACACGCACTCATTACCTGTGTGTGTTTCGGTCTCATTACTTCTGCTGTTGATTTCAGGATTTTGCTCTAAATTTGCTAAACACTCCTCATTTCTTTTCATATTTTCCCTCGACTCGGATGCAGAACTGATTAAATTACATCTTACAGTTTCCACCTCAGTTCTAACCTGATTTAGTTCTCAGGTAATAGTTTGGTTTAACTGACGTGTATTGTAGACTGACGTATTCCTGCATTGCGTTCATCTGACCCTCGAATTTGGTCACTATGCGCTCAAATTGTTCCTTTTTTCCACGCACTATACGCTCCTCCATTCCATGCAATTTCTGTTCCGATTTGGTTTCCTGTTCCTCCTTAAATTTACTCAATTGCTGTGACATTATGTATTCTGTTCCACAGTGTTTTGATTCGTTGAGAAAGACTCCTGTGTGTTCGACGGTTCGGTGACTACAACTACGTTTGTGTTGTCAATTCAATTTCATTTACCGCCTCATTTGTACTATCCTTCGTCAACTCCGTGTTGGTATCCAGTGTGAACGATACCTTACATTCAAGTCGGCGATATCCTATGTCAGGAGTGTTACTTAAATTATACGGGATCCTATTTTCTCTAGGCATTGACTACTTCTTTCCACTGTGGCTTTCTGTACTCAATACTGAGGTTTTGTATTTCCTATAGACTAATATGTCTATGGACATGCCAAATAACCTAGACAAGAATAAGTTATTTATTTCTCGTTTTTAGTTCCCTTGTGTGGGTGTATCTACCTCGTGGCCCCACGTATTTGGCGACACTTTTTCTATAACGGAACTCGTTGATTAAATATATGTGCAGTCGCTGAGTTTCGTTATTATATGCCCCACGAATGAGCGCAACATTTTCTGTAACGTATAAGGTTTAAATTTTAACTCTCACTTCCCAAACGTCACAAATTTAATTTTACTACATAATTTTTGCCACGGCTAGCTTCGGAACATTTTAATAGTGATAAAATGAATTACTCATTCAAGTGTAGGTAACCTTACGCCATATAAACTAGACACAGATATAGTCAATAGGACAAAGAAATACCAATATACATGTAATATGCAAAAATAAAGACATAATTAATAACACTTCTTAAAATTGCCAACGACAAGGATTAGAGTGAAGTTAAATGGTTAGAAGAATTAATCATTATGTTCAAAAGAATTAATTATTATGTTCTCTTTCTCATATCTTCGTATGAATAAAGCGAAATATTTTCACAATCCGAGCCACATTCAAAAGCAACTTTTTTACAAAAAAAATTAATAAAAGAGACGACACGACTTTTTGAAGATTAGATTTAAATAATTAATTTACTTAAAATAGTGAGAGGAAAGAAAAGGTGTTCATTTTCAGAAAATTATAAAATTAACTTTCGATTGACATTTAATTAGATATACGGCCATATAGAACCTTGTATGGAATACCTCCTTCGGTGTACATTGATCACTCTAGCTCTCTGATCGAACACTGGTCCCTGGACTTCCGCAGTGGCTCGAAGTGTTGGTGGGCCGTTACATTCCAGATGCAGCGATGGATCCCTAGTAGTGGCATACGATTGTCCTTCCTCGGGTCATCATCAGTTCCTGGATTGAAGTTATTTCTTCACAGTCCTTCATTAAATCATACACTGTCCAGTTCTAATGTCGGCAAATGATATCTTAACTATCACTTCTATAAATCAGGGCTGGACAGTAGAACAAATAAATAATTTTTCAATATCAGTTTGGCCGACTTCTCAACAATCTTTTGCCATTCTGAAAACGAACAAAAATATTCCTAACAAGAAAACAAAACAAAAGCAGAACCAAAACAAATATTGTCATAAGAAGTGTCGCATCTTTACATTCGCAATGCATTACTCATTTCATAGAGATGAACGCAAACGTTCCTGCATCAATAACAGATAATATGGAAAAAACAATAGTTTCGCTAACATATAACCTCGCTATAGTAACTTTTCAAACATAAAGAAACTCAATAAATTAGTAGCTTATTCTATCTAAAATCAACAAAACAAGTACACAAAAATATTTACAAATTACCAGATGTTACAGTATGGGTAAACTCTGGTTAGTCCGTGATACTGGTAACTCCGTGATACTTTTTCGTTTGTTCCTAGCACGGACTACACAGAGCTGTTCGAGTTCAACTAAATCCTAGTAGATAGCACGGAAGTTCCAGTTTACGTAAGTACCGGAACCAGCCTTAAAGCTTTACTGTGACATGAAGAAACGGACATGAAAGTACTTCGTTACGATATATTGGTGTAATTTTGGCGCAGATTTGATCAGTTATATGTTAACGCGTGTAAATTGCTCCAGAATATACATATAAAGCTGAAAATACATGTAACCGATTGTGAAATCGTACTGTGACAATGCCTTATGGCAACTTTACGGCACACAAAGTTATGAGAACTCTGGATGCTTATAAAATGTAGCTTTTTTTTTTTTTGCATGATCTGCTTGAGCCCGCGTTTAAGTTAGTGTGTCTCTAAAAATAAAACTGAAACAAGTTTACACATTTAAATCGTATTTTATGCTGTTTTTTTTACTGAATAATGTTGTAAGCCTCTTAGGATAAGTAAGCACCAAATCAATGGTTTAAGGCCCTTATTAAGAAAATTAATAGGCCTAACTACACATTGTGAAATAAATTGTGCAATAATACTTAAAGGAAGAAACAGTGAACGCATTGGCCTTAGTACAGCAGAGGTTAGCGTTTCAACCTCTCAATTGAAGGGCCTGGGTTCAAATCCTCCCCAAATATCTGATTTTGGTTCACAACTAGATGTTTGAGATGCCCCTTCATTTCCAATGGTAGCCACTACGGAATCTTCCGACCTGTCTGGCTTGGCTGTGTCGCCGTTATATAGTGCATTCATAGTGGGCCTATCTATGTTACAGTTTTTAGGAAACATTTTCATACATGCCATCATTGTCTGGGGACGTGGGCGAACCTTTTCCCATAGGCCTATAACACATGGAAGTCATAGGCAATTTTTGTATGCGGCTGAAAATTGAGTAGTGAGTTGATCTGCTTGAAAAGTAATTTATTAAGGCTTCAGGAAACTATTGGGATAGGCCTGTTCACCTAACTATTCAAAAAAGGATAACATATAGCTTGTTAGATACTATTTAGGCATTTTTGTTGTTCTTAGTTTGTTTACAATGCCTGCATTAACTAACATTAATGAATATTATTTCAGAGATGCATTCAAAATAAACAAATCCACCTGGTGACAAAGAAAAGAAGTTTGGGCCAAAAGAGCGTGGCTATTCAATCTATCAGCATGCAGGTAGCGCTTCATAAAATTTAAGTTGAAAATTGGTATATTTACAAAGCAAGTAAACATTACTCTATCGCATGGTCGACGCTGAAGGATTATGTTTCAAAGTATTTGCCAACTGAAACAAACCAAACATCTGACAAATTTGAAACTTAGTAAAATTGGGAAACCGTTAGAAAAGAGAAGTGAACATGAGTCGGAGCTTGTAAGCTGCATTGTAAAAATGCAGGAGCTTGGTTTCGGCCTGACAGTAAACCAAATACTACACCTTGCCTACAAGTCAGCAGAACAGTCTGGATCTCAACATCATTTTAACAAGACCAAAGAAATGACAGGTTAGTTTTGGTGGGTGAATTTCAAAAGCCGTTATGGGCTTACACTTAAGCAACCCGAAAACCTTGCGCTGTACAAATCATCAAATGCAAACAGAGGGATTTTAAATTTCTTTTACACGAAGTTGGAAAATCTAGCCGAATTCTTGCAGGTGACACATTTGCCAGGTCGATTTTGGAATGTTGATGAGACGGGTCTCGCCTATGTTATGTAAGCAAAACAAAGTGGTAACTGTTGTAGGTAAAAAATATGTGTATAAACAGACCTATGCAGAAAGAGGTATCACAACAACTGTGCTGGGTTGTGTAAGCGCATCTGGACTGTCAGTTCCTCCACTCGTAATTTTTAAAGGTGACGGTTTCTTTGAAACTTGATTCCAGGTGGTTTTGTTCGCCTGTCGAAAAATGGCTGGATCAACATTGGCTCGTTCCTTGATGTTGGGCTGTAGAAACCCTTAAAGAGCAATTGGAAGAAGGAATTTTATGCATTCATGCATTTACATTCAGGTGAGAAACCAAGAATAGTTAATTTCAATAGCTTGCTTACTGCAGCCTGGCTGTCCACTTTCATACCACAGACCATAATTAACAGCTTTCGGAAGACGGGGATTTTTCCCATCGACAGATATGCCATCACAGATCAAGCTATAGCTCCTTCGTTGGTGACAGAGCGACCACAGGCACACCAGCAATCCAGTAATGATAGGAACACTACATAGAAGCCCATTTTTCAACTACCCCAGACTGAAGAACGAGTTACCCCAAAAAGAGATCCTAAGGCAAAGATGATCTCTCCAACTTCGCAAGCTGGGCCTTCATCAGCACCGGATTCTACAAGCTACAATCCAACTCCAGATGCCACAATTTCTCATCAAAAAGTTTTGCCTCTGAAGCAAACTCTTCCAAGCAAATGAAAGTAAATAAATATCAAGAAGGTAAAATACAAGGAAGACTGGTTTTGCCGATCTTGTGGAAGAAGCTACAATGAAGATGTAGTCGAAAAAAAATGGCGCTGAATATGTTCAGTGTAGTTTTTGTAGTGTTTGGTATCACTGTGCATGCCAAAATGTTACTAGTAACGTAGTATTTATGTGTGATGGATGTGCAAGTGATACTGACAGTGAGTGAAATCATTTAAAGCAAATACACTATGTCACAGACTAAAACTGACCTATCACGGACTTAACAGATTGGTATCACGGACTAAACAGAGCTATCACAGACTTACCAGTATGTTTCAAAATAAATATTTTTATTGTTTTTTTACTTTAAAGTATGTTAGAAAAATCTGATAGCCTAATAGTTGTTTCCATTAAAGTCGAACTTACCAAAACCGTCTCAACTAAAATTTTACATTGTTCAATCCTCATTTTTATATTAAGAATTCTAAAATTATCACAGACTAACCAGAGTTTACCAGGTGGAAGAATAAGATGTAATAGGAGAAGTATGTCCACAGCAGGGCTATCAAAAGCGCTCAGCTATACCGTAAACGGGTTGTAAAGGCCGTTCACGATAAAGTGAGCACTTTAGATATAAACCTTTGAAAAAAGTCACTGCCCCTGACTGCATATATTTTAATGGGCGCACTGAGTGATATGCCCCCAGTAAAGTTGGTAACGATGGATCGAAAGTAGTTCCATATCTTAACGTCAAATAAGAAGTGTCAGCTAACCATTTGTGATAACTTAAAATGATTTCTTTCACTTTCCGTTTTTAATGCATGTAAGTGTAAAAATGAGCAGATTCGTAAAGAACTTACTTCTTAATAATTTCAAAGTTTCATTTGAACGACGCATGAGTAAAGTGATGTGGCCCATAGCATTGTTGATTTTACATAAGGCGGAGGAATACACAACGTGTATACAAGTAGATCTTAAGCTGGGCTTTCAAAAGTGTTCGTTTTACCGTGAACAGCCTATACCTATGTAACTGGAGGTTTGGGCAAGAACTTGTTTGCCGTTTCATCCCTCGCGTGAAATCGCAAACCATGCCTCGTGTTTACCGGTTCCGCCGCGGTTAGGAGAGTTGGGGAACAGTTGTAACTTCCCCTTGTCCTGGCGAATCCCACCTGCACCCCGGGACCCTTCCCCACAGGAGGTGATGTTGACAGGGCCCCGCGCGCGCGACCCTCGAATTCCTAATTGGCTGAGTTTCAGAATTGGCCGGGCAACATTAGTGCGCGACCCCCGGCCCAGCTCTGCGGTAGGTATGTTCCAAAGAGGCGCGAGCTGAGGAAAAGGACACTGAATATTGGATTCCTGCAGGCGGATGTGAAAAAGGGGCGGGGGGGGGGGGTACACGTTTAATTCGGCATGTCAGGTGGAATACCACGCATCCTCCCACCAGGAGCAGGGGAGGTTGCGAGGACGATATCTGGCCGGCAGATAGCAGCAGCTACCCGCACCCCCCCCCCCCCCCCCTCCGCCATGAGGAGCGTGTATCTGAAACCACAGCGCGCTCTCCCCACACAGAGCTCGCAACTTCTCGCTTCTGAATTATTCAAATGAGTTTCTGGCACGTTTTCGTCTGCGACCAACAGGCCGTGTCTCAACTAGAGAGTGTGCTCAATCTCTCTCAGCACTCTCACTCTGGCATACTCTGGCTCACTCTTGTGCCCTCTGTAAGCCTTCGGAATTTTTTCTCTGACAGCGGAAAAGATAATAAATAGTGAAAAATTAAATATTGCTGGCCTTTCCTTTCTTCAAATAAATGTGCAGTGTTTTAAGGAATTGTAACTTTTTGTTATATTTTTGCATGATTAAAAACATAATTGTTATGTGCAAATCACAGTATTTAATCATATTCACAGAATTTACCTAGTTGAAACGTAAACATAATATCATAATTTGTTATGCTCCATATCAAACGGAATATTATTGTTATTACACATTTCACAAACGCAATGATTAGAAACAATATATATGAGTATGTATGTATGTATGTATGTATGTATGTATGTATGTATGTATGTATGTATGTATGTATGTGTGTGTATATTTGAGATTAGACTTGAAAACAACACGGCTGCCAGAGAGGGTGCGAGAGTGAGCACCAAGTGTACATAGTCGTTCACTCTCCTTCGCGCGCTCTCTCCTCCGAGTTGGATCACCAAAGAAGACTGTGACGTGAAGAGTGAGCGAGAGAATACTCTCTCGGCGAATTGGTACGCAGCCTGAGAGTCCAGTGGT
The DNA here is from genome assembly GCA_029891345.1 of Dryococelus australis. NCBI lineage: Eukaryota > Metazoa > Arthropoda > Insecta > Phasmatodea > Phasmatidae > Dryococelus > Dryococelus australis. The sequence goes on from CM056995.1 coordinate 61,454,405, forward strand.
GTAACAACTGGGAGGGAAGAGTATACACCATCACTCCCTACATTTACGTAAAGCGCACGGAGATGAGTTGATATATTGTTTATTCAATCTATAATGAATTGTTATAGTTTATTCGCGGTTTCTTCGCACTTTATTTATCACATCTTTGAAAAATCACCCCCTGTGTGATGGTATTTGGTTGCGTCGTAAATATGTCAAGTATCTCGTATAACATTAAATAAGTTTTATTTTTGGCTGTATTTGACTTTTACTTATATTTTATCTATAAATTATAATGTTTAATTTACAATCAATACGGAAAAAACAGTGAGAACATAGGTATGATGTTAATTCCTGGTAATAAATAGTGCAAATTAGCTTATTATTACACTGAATGCACAGGAATTTGGTGCATTGTTCCTTTGGTTTAATTTCGTAAACTCTGTTTGCATGATGCGCAGGAATATCCTGGAAGTAGTACTTAAGCAGGGCTACAGAAATATTGGAAGTAACGGTGAATGGACTATACAATAAATTTATGATATTCACTTACATACTCACTTATGAGTTCTAGAATTTTCTTTGCATTATAAGCAGCATGTAATTTTGGATTATTATTAGAGACTAGGAAATTTCGCGTGCTCATTCACCAAAATGCTAGACTACACAATTCTTTGTGTGGATTCGAACGCCAGTAAGTAGTTGATTGGCTGTTGCTCCAGTTTAATCCCAGAACAGGTAGCATGGGATTCTGTTCGTATTTTCCTTGGATGTGTGTGGGTTTTTTTTTTTTTTTTTTTTTTTTTTTTTTTTTTTTTTTTTTTTTTTTTTTTAAGTCGTGTCTAACATACTATGGGCCGATGGAATCACAAACACAGTATGTACGCGTGAGTGCAGTTTAACTTGTCCTCAGATAAATCCGCGAAATTTCCGGTTAGCTAGTTAGGATTGCACCAAAAAGAAATTTATAAGTAGGGACCTGCAAAATTCGCATTATTTTTTGGCAGCACGCTATAATTCATCGTTAAAGATTATGGTTTATTGCGGGAAAAGTTGACTGTTTGCTAGGATTCAACGTACTGTACACAGGTTCGACAGTTTTCTTTCCTAATTGGCTGACATGCATGTATGAAGCTACTTCCCCATTTCACTGCGCCAATGAGGATTCCGATACTACAAGGCAGAACGTTCGTGACTGGTCTGCAAACAACTTAGCCGAGTCAAAACCTTGTTCATCGAATCATGAAAGACTAAACTAGTTTGATTGTTATTGAATATATGTTGGCTAAAAAAATTCTCGCGATTTTCTATCACCTCTATCCATCGTCCTTAGAGACGTGAAAAATTCACGAGTTCAATGACCTGCAGGGTAGACTGTACAGTCTTATGTACAGTCTTATGCCGATATTAACTGCACATTGGTTGTCTGCTGTCTCTGTGGAAGGCGACGACTGGGCCACCGTTCTCCAGGAGGTGTCAAACACCGTGTGGACCAATGACTAAAGTTATATAAGCACACATGTTTTCAATTAGAGCGTGTCTGGATATGAATCCGCGAATTCTTCAGGTCTCTAATAGTCCTATAAGTACCCGGGCTGGTGCCATTTGTTTATTGGCTTCTGTTATCAGTCAATACACATTTCCCATTTTGTCTTAGATGGACGTGATTGGGCCAGCCTCTCGTTAGTGGTTTCCTATTCCTACTTGCCGAAAGCCGCCCAGGGCGTGCCCGAATAAACTGTAATCCAATGACAAAACGCAATACAAAACCACAAGTGTTTGAAGTCTAGTCTGTCCTGAAATAATAACACGAATTTTGTACGTCTCTATTTATGAGAGAAGCTACGTTTTTTGATGGGCGCTCTTAAAGGCGTGTCCCCTCCTAATTTGGAGATGTTGTTTTGTAACTGCATTAATGTAGAAGTAGGATGGCCTCAACGAAGCAAAGGGGCCGCAGTTGCTGAGCGGTTAGATTGCTCGCCTCCCATCAAGGCGAACTGGGTTCAATCTCCGGCCGGTTCACTTCGGATCTTCGCATGTGGGGATCGTGCCGGACGATGCCGCTGGTTGGTGGGTTTTCTCCGGCGCTTCTCCATTACTCACCATGCTTCATCCTCATCGGATCTCAAGACCTAGATGTTAAGAATCCACCAAATATCTTCACTCACTCATCCAACGGAGCAGTGAACCCGGCTGTTCAGCTTGCAAAGTCTCATTAAATAATAGTACGCACACAGCCAGAATTGTCACGAAAAAATAACATGAAAGACGAAGGCATATATTTTGTAACGTTATAAAATACTTTGTACAAATATTCTGTACTAAATGCTTAAAAAATAAATTACTGAGAATATTTTGTACTAGATTTTTAAGCAGGTTTCAATTCTGAATACTTCAAAAAGCACCTATTGTCAAGCAAGATTGTCATAATAATTAATTTGAGTGCGTGTGACAAAGTTAATTATGTTAGCAAATATGAAGTTCATTTCAGACATAAAATTTGGTATAATTATAACTGACGTTGTTGTATAAAAAAATCCATTTTAAAATTATTTGTAAACTGGTTTATTTCTAGTTGTTGGTTACATACAATAATTATTATTACCAGCTTATATGATTTATTATATATTTTTTTGCAATATGTGCTTTGCGAAGTATCCAAAATGCAAATATGCTTCATTTTTGATTAAAAATAGATTATTGTATTATATTTCTTAAAACATTTGATTAAATATCTCCACTCATTTTAAATCTTTAGTTTGGTAAGAAAAGAGCACAAGATGAAATATTTGGAGTTTAAGTTCTAGCATTCGGCCAAATATAATCACACAACTATACAAAAAAACGTTGCTGTATATACAGAACCTCCAGACACAAGTATGACTTGTGGTAGAGTTACACTTGAGGTCTGGTCATCCCCTCCAACACAACAGGCCTATAACAGGAATCCGTCAGCACAGCTGGTGACTTCTGAGTGGGAAAAACAGATGAAGACAGTGTGCGGTGTGCAACAGCCAATAGAAACGTTCTCCTCTTCAACAGGCACATACAGACGTTTTCCATCAAGCCCGCTGGAAGTCCTGAGAGCCGATGTGGGTGAAAGGAGGTGAGTATGGAGCAACGCCGGAACGCAAGGGCGGTGGTAAACGGGAGATTCTTGAGAAAACCCGCAGACCAGCTGCATCGTTCTGCACGATGCCCACGTGCGAAAATCCGGGGGCGACCCCGTCGGGAATCGAATCTGGTTCGCCTGTGTGAGAGACGAGTAGTCTAACTACTACACCACCGCGGGCCCCCGTTCGAAGTGATTATTCCAGTACATGATTTCGCTTATTGTCTAAAGAGTTAAAGCCACACTGCCATTAACCTAATAGAAATTGTAAGGAGTATGTGTAGGATACTGAGTGTCCTTGTCTATGATAATCCATTACGGAGACAGAAGCTACTGCAGCCCTGCTTTGTTGGGTGAGGAGCTGGACAGCTGAGGCTTGTAGCTGTGTGTCTATAGGGCGTATCGAACTGCAAGGCTGTCGCCGGGAAAGGCGATGCCCGGGGATCTCCAATACCGCTAGGGGGTGGAGATAATTAACATCGCGTTTCCAGTTCCCTCCCGGGCTGGGGCTGCTGGCGAGGACAATGGTGGAGAAGGATTTAAGGAGCAGGATAACAGGAGGACGAGGGTCCTCCTCCTCACTGAGTGCCAGAGTCCTCCGTACGAAAACAATTCCGTAGGCGTAGAAAAGCAGGAGCTCTAAATGGACGACACACGCTCGCGGGTTCCCGTACTTAGAGCTAGTGAGATCTCGCAAATGTAGGCTGTTCACGATAAAGTGAGCACTTTTGACGTCCTAGTTACATTTTCCTTTCAGTCATTTTATATCCTTTAGCCGTAGTTTTTAAATAAATATTGCCATGTAAGTAATAAACAAAGTGTGTATTTTCCACGGCATTCAAATTTTAACGTATTCGACTAATATAAAATATATTGATTGGCTATTATTCAGAATGGGAGGGCTTTCAAAAGCGCTCACTTTACAGTGAACTGCCTATAAATATGAGTACGCAATAGACTTCAGTACTATAACCACCAAACAGCAGTTTGTATCTTGATATCGGTTGGCGTCTGCTTGAGAAGGTGTTTTCATGTTTGACCGGGCCACTCAGAATTTGGCACCATCGGCACGGCTTCTGCGTGGTTCGTGTGCAGACAGTTTACACGTGTCAAAATAAAGAAAAGTAATTCAGCCAATCAAGGTATGCAAAGGACCCTACACTGTCTTGAAATAAACTTGTCTTGAAATCTTTTCACGGAATTTCACTACACCTGCCCGTACTTCGTCATAGCTAGGAACACCCCAATTCCGAGAGAATATTTCACGACCAGTTGTATTTCGCAACAGGGAAGCTCGCATCCACTTTCTTCTTTGGATTATCTAGGTGCTACGCGTCTTAGGTGTATGCCGGCAAATCGCAGACGTGCAGTATCGGAGTTGCCTAATTCTGGTTGTCCGGTGAAGTAATAAAATGCCTTCTCACAAAGAAACTCCGCCAATAACAAAAAGAAAACTGTTGTTATACCCATAGTGTCTTGAACTCTAGCATATGCATAAATTTTTTTCGCGAAATTCGGGTGCCCCTAGTCATAGCCTGCAGTTTGCCAACTGCACGGAAATTTCCGTACACCTACGGAAATTATGTAATTTAGTTGAGACGTACGTAAAATGTATGGCTGCGATGTCTGTGCACTAAAAGTACGGGAATTCTTAAGCGTTGATGACTTTGCTTGGGTGGTTCGTAACAAGGTTTCGTGTACTGGTAACAGATTATAAAAAAAAACTCAACTCAAGTTACGAAGTTGTATTGCGTGTGAACGGCGCATGAATTAAATAACGCGAATTTAATTGCCACAAGTATCACATATTTGCAGCTCATTTTTTTTTTTTTTTTTTTGTATTTTTTAAGAAGTTAAATTACATGCAAATGTATGTTACACCTAGAGACCTGGAAATTTAGCGGATTTATACGAGTACAAGTTAAACTGCATTCACATGAACATATGTATATGTGTTCCTATTGTACCGTAGCTTATTAGACACGCCTCGAAAGACTTTCAACCAATAAAGAACCTGCAAGGTAGTAGGAACCGAATCTCGTGCTACCTGGTCTGGGGTATAAATAGAGCAACATGCAATAAATACCAACTCCTGTTCGCATGGACAAATGATTGTGGAGTCTAGCTTGTTGTCGAATGAATACGCGAAATTTCCATCGCTCTAGTTATTCGGTATTACGTGTTTATTATCAGAAGAATTTTGTTGTTTGCTATGAAACTTGAGATGATTAGCCATATATGTATGTGAATTTATACATAACATGTTATGAATTCTATAGACTATCTATAGTTAATATAATCTACACTAATATAGTAAAGAGTTAAAGTCTGTGAGTTTGTTAGATGTAATCTCTGAAACTACTTGTCCGATTTTTTAATTCTTTCACTGGTAAGTAGCCTGGACCTTCTGGATGAACATAGGTTATAGGTATTAATCATAAGGTTCTGATACTAGGGTAAATTTTAAATTCAATCAATTTAAATAAACACAAAACCAATAAATATTTTTGTATTTTAATTCATACACGAAACTATAGATTTACGAAAGAAATGCTCAAATCAATACATTAGAAATAATGTTAAAATTAATTTTCTTACTTTAACTTACATTTCGGTGATGTAATTGTGCGTACGTAATTTGTTTTAGATAATTTAATTAGCTACTAAATTATATTTTGGCCATACCTGTATTAGTTTAGCAAGAGTACAAGGGAAAAGGGGTATGACGCGCAAGGGATTGGGGAGTAGGAGCGCAGGAGCCGCCCGTCCACGATGTTGTTAGGTCACGGTCCGCCATCCTTTTTCCCCAGAAAGCTCCCCCTTTTCCCTCAAAATTGACCAAAATACCTTAAAAATTTTCTTTTTTTCCTTAAAAATTTTCTTTTTTTTTTTCTTTTAAAAAATCCCTAAAAAAAATCCAATTTTGCGGAGCAGGTGAGGTGATCTCGTGACTCCGGCGAGGTGGATCAGTGACTCCGAGCCAGAAGACAATAACCTATGGCCTTTAACCTTATACCGTGAAAATCCGAAAAATCGAAAAAATTCAAAAAAATGATCCCAAAACATTTATTAAGAAAAATTAATTATTAAAATTATTGAAAAAATTATTAAAAACTTAAAAAAATTGTGAAAAACTTAAATTTTCGAAGGTCCCTCCTAGCACCACGCCCAGCAGACGACTGACTTCCTCACCCCCACTCCCCTCACCTATACTCATTCCGCCATCGTGATTTTTTCGTTCGACATTGGTTTATACATTACTGGAGGCCACCATCTTGGTAGGCGACCGCCATCTTGGTAGGTTACGACTAGCTTGTTAGGCGACCACCATCTTGGTAGGCGACTACCATCTTGGTAGACATCACCCATCCGCTATATTGGAAGACAATGGCGATGACCTTGACCCCATGACCTTGAAGGACCTTAAAAACTAAAACTAGAGAAAAATACATAAAAGTCAGCAGGCATAATATATAACAGACTACTACTGCCGTATTAGATGCACACTACCTCGACATTGATCCCGTGACCTTTGATGACTTTGAAAACAAAATACTCGATAAAAATACATAAAAGTCAGCGAGTATAATACATAACAGACTACTACCGCCATATTAGATGCAGACTACATCGACCTTTGCCCTATGATTTTGAAGGACGTTGAAACCCAAAGCACGAGAATAAATACATAAAAGTCAACAAACATATGCCAATACAGATTACTACCACCATATTAAATGCAGACTTACTCGACCTTGACCCCATGATCTTGAATGACCTTGATAATAAAAACACGAGAAACAAGCCATAAATGTCAACAAGCATGACATTACATACTACTACCACCGTATTGGACGCAGGTAACCTCGACTTGGCCCCATGACCTTGAATGACCTTGAAAAACTCTAGAAAAAATACGTAAAAGTCAACAAGCATATGTCATACAGACTACTACCACCATATTAGATGCACACTACCTTAACCTTGACCCCATGACCTTGAATGACCTTGAATAAAAAAAAACTCGAGAAGAATCTACGCGATGAGAATGAAGCTAGCCGATACAATCCACCTTTCACGCCAGCTGCTGTCAAACTAAACCTTTCAGCTTACCTCCCTACTGCTTATAACATACGAGTGTGCTTGCCCTATGACATCAAATTGACTTATAACCAATCGTATTGTACCATTAATACATTATGCAAACACCGACCAGCCAATCACGCGAGGTGGAGTAAATGTAGCAGGTGGAGCAGGTGGAGCAGTTGAAGATTGATGGAAAGATTGCTAAATGTTAATCGAAGGATTGGGATTGGGATTGGGATTGCGGTGCAGATTGCGTAGCGTGCAGAGCTAACTGTGGAGCGTGCAGAGCTAACTGTGGAGCGTGCAGAGCTAACTCTGGAGCGTGCTGAGCTAACTGTGGAGTGTGCCGAGCTAACTGCGGAGCATGTGGAGTTAACTGCGAAGCAAACTGCGGAGTGTGTGGACCTAACTGCTATCCTTAAAATAAACAACACTGAGGTGAAATTTTCCTAAGATAGGATTTTCTGTTTAAATTTTGCAGCTGCCAACTAGTAGGCAGTGCCCTTGACGTCGATGTCTTGAAACCAATGAGGGTGAAGCGAGGTGAGTATGGAGCAGCGCTGGAATGCAAGGTCGGGGGGAACCGGAGACATAGAAACATTTTTTGCTAAGCATAGCCGGCACACCTATTTTCTCCCTGTGTTTATTAAAATTAAATACAAAATAAATACTGCAAATTTTATATAATTATATTTATGATTTATAAAACAAAAGTAACAGTTAAATTTCAATTAAAAATTAGTTGTTTATATTTATGTTAACACAAGTTTAAAACGCTTGTGGTGCATGGCTAGAGACATGAAAAAAATCGCGTTAATATTCGGCACTGGGCTAAACCTCACAGTACTAGATGTACTGCAGCCGACATCGTTTCTCCATTGGCTGTTGCATAGATGTAAAGCCACGCCTTTCTATTTGAACTGCACGTCATTGGGGCGTACAGTTGTGAAGTGTTCAGTCATTGGCGCAAGAGTCACCCAGGGCGAGTCTGGTTATGATACAATGACAAGTGTATTGCAAAGGTACATGTGTTTAAAGTTTAACTTGTCCCCAAATAATAACGCGAAGTTTGCAGGTATGTATATATATATATATATATACACACACACACCTGCAAACTTATATATATATATATAACATACTTAAGAAACAACCAAGCAAGACAAATATAGGATGATTTGTCAACGGTTCGAATTTTAAAAATGCGAAGAAACCGCGAATAGACTATAACGGGGAGTACTCTTGACACGAGTACAGCGCTAATCATAATATCAAACTATTGCAACATTTCAGCTCGCGAATTAACCTGGGAGTGAACGGATTAAATTCCCGCTATCTTGTCTTCAAAACGGAGCAGTGGCGTGTGATGAACTGTTGCAAGGTAAACTGGCGTCAGTTCTGTGCTCTACCCTGCTGCTTGCTAGCTCACAATTCCACCAGTAAAACGTAGCTCGGCAGCTGACGCCACAGGACGCGAGCAATGGGTCCTTTGCTGCTCGCTTGTGAGTGGTCGGAATTCTGCACGGCGGTTACTGGCTCCTGATGCGTGCGCCGAGAATGTACAGTAGTGAGCAAGCGCCAGCTTACCGCGCAACACACGCAACTGCAACGACGTGCTGCGGAGTTGGAAATCCCAGCAGGGTGATGCGCGTGGTGACGTCAGATCGGCTGAAATCCTCGGGGTCGGCCGCAGTTTGCGACTCCCCCGGGTGTCCGAGCGAGCCGACAGCAGCCGGGGGTTAAAACACCCCACCCGGATCCCCGGCATTGTAGCGGGCCTCTTGTTGCTGCGTGTTGATTGCAAGATTACCCGCAGACCCTTAATGGCCGCGGACTCATTAAAGCCCTCACCTCGTCCTCCACTTAATATCCCGGCCCGGGAACCGCCTTTATTAAACACCCCTCCCCTGCTCCTTCCCCTCGAGTCACGTGCTCGCCCGCCCGACGGCTATACACCGTTCAACCAGGTGCTGCCGAGTCGTAGACACGTCGTCGCCCTGCAAGGTCGCCTGTCGACCGAACCTATAAGGAGAGATTACTATGTGTTATGAACTGAATCTCTGATTAATTCATACAGTCTACTTGCTGTAGCTTACAACTTTGTTTGACCCATTCAGACCCAGTGTACACATTTGGGTACATTACGGAAGTGTTTGTAATTTCTGGTCTGTACTACACACTGAGAAACTCAATGACCAATGATTAGGGACACCCGAATTTCGTGAAAATATTTTTGCACATGCTTGATTTCAATATCCTACCGGCATACCAGCAATTTTAATTTGCTTATTCGATACAAGTCTTTATGAGAAGACATTTTGTTACTTGACTGGCCAATCGGAATTACGTAATTCCGATCCTGTGCGTCTGTGATTTGTGAGCGCACACGTTAGACGCGTAACGCCCAGATCAGCCAATCAAGAAAGGTGATCCGAAACAAGTGTTGTGTCGGTTATGTACAGCTGACATCATAAAATTACTTGTTTGCAACACCTGAAACCGTAAATTAAAGTGGGCCTTAAATGGTTAAATCCAACGTTTGAAAAATCACCCCATATGTGATGTGTTTGATTGTTTCCTAAATATGTCATGTATCTCGCTCATTTTATTATTCCCTTACGGTAAAAGTATCTAATTTTTTGTTAAATTGGACTTATACTTGCATGCATTTTATCAATAAATTGTAACATTTAATTTTTAATTAATACGAATAAAAACCGAGAATTAACAGATGTGTTGGTAATACGTAGTAATAAATTGTTATTGTGCAAATTATTCTTAAACTGAGTGCCCACGGATGCGGTGCGTTATCCCTATGGATTTTATCATCTAGACTTGATTAATTTTTTTTGCATGAGGTGGAGGAATAGCTTAAAATTAAAAATTTTGTGGTGTTCAGACAAGTTTGGAAGAAACTGCGAATGGACTATACCTAAAAGGACTATAGGGTAATAGAAAAGTATAACTCAAGAGTTAGGTATAACACACCAGCATAAATTCCGGGCGTGATCAGTCAGGCCGTCCAGATAAGGCCTAACCACTATTCGGTAACTAGGGACCTGCAAATTCCGCGTTATTTGCTGGCAGCGCGCAATAATTCATCGTCCTATACGTACCCGGGTTGGTGTATTTGTTTATTGGCTTCTTTCTGCATCCGTGAGGACACATTTTTCGTTTTGACTTGGTTGGACGTGATTGGGCCAGTCTTTTGGCTAGTGGTTTCCTATTGGCTGAAAGCCACCCAGGGCGTGCCCGAACGAACTGTAATCCACAAACGCAATGCAAAAGCACAAGTGTTTGAAGTCTAGTCTGACCTGAAATAATAACACGAATTTTGCACTTCTCTATAAATAACAGATGACTAGAGACACCTGAATTTCGCGAAAAGATTTACGGATATGCTAGATTTCAATAAACTAGCGGGCATACCAGCAGATTAATTTTATTATTGGCGAAGTTCCTTTGTGAGAAGACTTTTTATTATTTGACTGACCAACCAGAATTAGCCAACTCCGATACTGTACGTCAGTGATTCACGGGCATACGCCTAAGACGCGTAGCACCTAGATCATCCAATCAAGAAAGTGGATCTGAGCTTCACTGTTATGAAATACAACTGGCCGTGAAATCTTTCCGCGAAATTCGGTTGTCCCTACAGGTGACTTCACGTTTCACGTAGCACGTTTCAAGTAACACGTACACGTAAGCTGGCTACTGTCGCGGGTGCGGGCAAGCTTGACTCTAGCGCTTGCCTAAACGCGCCAGCCCACGCAGAGAAGCCACACGCCGCAGTATTCAGGGCGAGGCCACAGCCAGCGAAACATTTTGGAAACACGGAGATGTTTGCAAATCCGCGGCGAGTATTTAGCGCCGGCGGAGGCCCGAAGCGCGGTCTTGCCGCAGCCAGAGGACGGATCCCCGAGATGGAGCGACGAAGGCTTGTGCCGAGATCCGCCGTAGCCGAGGTGACAAGACGAGCAGCCTTCGGCAATAATAAGGCGAAGACATTGTGGTGGTTCAAGTAGAATATACAGACTTTAGATAAATATAGCGTGGCATAGAGTAACAACATTAACTTGATGGTAAATACAATATCTAACTTCCCCCCCCCCCCTTTTCCCGTCATGTAACGTAACTTATTTTTCTGAGTTGTGTTTGATTTGATGCAAACGTCGTACTTTTAAAGCTCCTAAATATATATTGACGTAGTAGTAGAAAGAGTGTCTACCGTCTGTCTACGTTTCCCCGCTTGCATTATATGGCTCCCATACGGGACCATAGCACTACACCTTGACTGGTGTGTTTCAAAAGTAGAGAAGAAAAGAGGGTGGAATACGTGTCCGAGTTGCGCATTACCATCTCCGTGTCGCAATACTGGACTTTTTTTTTTTTTTTTTTTTTATACCAACACGACTATTATAAACGATGTGTATAAGACTTGAGAATATAACATTGTTTTATCAAATTGAGTGCTTCGATATGTTTGGACTCTTCCTCGGCTAAGTTTTACTACCTTTTATTCATTCGTTTAAAACTTCTTGTCTTTTGGAAACTATGATGCTAACAAACACGTTCATCACCAATGACGCTAACATATCATGTCTTCGCAGCTTGATACGTAGTTTTATTTCCACACAGTGTGTAGGTTAAAATTTTCCATTAGAGTTTAGGAAGTTCACGAGATTATTGTTTAACGGTGGGATCATTCCGCGAGCTTTCACATTTTACTGCGTTTGAAACTGTTACGTTACGTTTCTATAGGCTGTTCACGGTAAAATGAGCACTTTTGAAAGCCCTGCTTATTATCTACTTGTATGCACGTTTTGTATTCCTCCGCCTTATGTAAAATTAACATTGCCATGAGTCTCATCACTTTATTCATACAGAGATCAAGTGGAACTGTGAAATTATTAAGGCAGTAAATATTTTACAAATCAGCTTATTTTTATTCTTTGATGCATAGAAAAACAGAAAGCGAAAGAAATTATTTTAAGTTGTCATAAATTGTTACCTTGCACTTTTTATTAGACGTTAAAATATGGAACTACTTTCCAGCCATCGTTACCAACTTTACTGGGCGAATCTCACTCAGTCAGACCGTTAAAAAATATGCAGGCAGGGGGGGTGACTTTTTTTTTTTAGATTCATTTCTAAATGGCTCACTTTATCGTGAACAGCCTTGAGTTATTTGTCAACTTTGTTAACATACACGACCGCAATTCTCTCTCACGCGGCGTCGCTCTTCGTCTTGCAATGGTACCAATAGGAGTGTTGAGTACGAGCTAGTAGTCTACCAATCCACGCGAACTTTTCCTGTATCTATTTATCTGTGAAATAAAGATTTAATGAGCCCGCCTGCCTAGAGTTGTTTTCCGTGTTTGAGACCGACAAGCGTGGGGGCTATAAGGGCTACACTGCCACTCCCATCAAGTGCGCCATCGCCTCTAAGCGCAAGTCCCTGAACGGGCATGCAGTGTACCTATGGGTTTTTAAGCCGCGACCCTACCATTTTATTGCTGGAAAGTCCAAAGCAACGTTCATCGTAGGTTCTTATAATTGTTTCGCATATTCCCGACCAGTATATTATTAGATACAGTGACGTGAAAAAGAAGTTTTTAGCTGTTTTAAAGGACTCGGAAACAGTTTTTATAATATGCATGATTTATTGAGAGTAACATTCGTACTTCGTTTAAAATATGTTATTTTTTTTAACAATGAGAAAGGGTTTTCTTTTGAAGGAAACTATGTTTGTTTGGCGCAACCAAATTAATAGTTTATATAGAGACTATAAAATATTTTGCGAATGAAGAAAATCATTTTCTTGTCTTTATTTGTATGCCCCAAACAAATATTTGGGTTGATGCAACTAGAGACCTGTTTGGCTCTACGTACATTTAACAGTTTCGATTAATAAAAAAAAAAGGTTGGAACACCAACCGAGATTCGAACCCAGCTCCTTTGCGCCCGCACGCTGCGTCTAGCAACCTTCCATTACTGATGAAATGTAAATGTCTCTAATGTATTTGAAATACTTGACAACGCGTGCGCAAATTAATATTTCAAGTTTAAATCTGTACTTTTTAGTTTCCTGTTGAACTTGTTTTATTAGGATAATACTAGGATATAAGGATATTAAGCCATTATAAATGCATTTGCCAACACAGTTATTATACTGATTTCCACAAAAAAAGTGCAAACTAACTTCGAGCTGTATCTTAGAACGAAAGCAATCCAATAAGTGTCGATACAAATATATACAGTTGATTCAGAAAATTATATTGTCCACAGTTTAATTTATTTTTGTTTTGTTTAGTCGTGGGTGTATTTTGAAGGACGCACGATGTTAGTTTTGTTGGCTCTTCAGGTTTTATTTGAACAAAGATTTTACTGGGCGCAACTTTATATATTTTGGCACTATACAAACAACTATTTTGTTGACAGTAACAAACCTTTATCTCGGTGTCCATCGGTATAGTGGTAACATATTTAGGTTTCGTAAAAAAAAACGCGGATTTCTAACACTTGGGAATGCAATACAAGAGTAGGGCAGGCGGCGCGCTAAGTGTTCCGCCTGCCTCGCGCTTGAATTTTGATGCAGAGTGTTTGAAATCCTGGTTGCTTTGACGAAACTACTAAGCGTGCCCCTCGGTATGTTTACCTACAAAAAGACGTCACACATCAGACGAGTGAAGAATAGTACTTAACCCATTCATACCGTGTACACATTTGTGTACATTACGCACGCGTAGGTAATTTTTGGTCTGTACTGCACACTACGAAACTCCATAACCAATTACCTTACCTGAGTGTAAATGATCCGCAAACCGTTTTACTGGTCTAGGTCATAACTTATTCATATTGCTGTAGCCTAACATACAGCCTACAGCTCATTGGCCATGAGAACGAAAGAAGTGTTTTCTCGACCTAAATACAGCACGCATCAAAAATTTCTCGTTTGTAACAACCGAAACTGTAAATTAAAGTGGGTCTGAAAATCCTAAAGTAGCCACGCATGCTGTAAATATTATTTAGGAGCCCTCCAAAATAGTTCAGGCTGCCGTATCCTCAAACATACTAACCGGACACGGGTCAAACTGCGATAGGAGACTGTACTGAACTTTGATAGAGACTTCTCAACTACAAAATGAAAGTTCCATAGGTGCACGCAGCACCACGAGAACACTGCACGCCAGTTCCGGGCCTTCGTGCGTAGCGACGATGGCGCTCTTGTGGCACGTGTCAGCTTAGCCCTTATAGCTGCCCCTAGGGGTAGTGAAATTTAGCGAAAATATTTCAAGATAAGTTGTATTCCAAAACACTGTAGGGTCCTTTATCTTTCTTGAGTGGCTGAATTACTTTTTGGCACGTGTTAATTGCCTGCACACGAATCACGTAGGAGCCGTGCCGATAGTGCCAAATTCAGAGTGACCCGACCAAACATGAAAACGCCTTCTCAAGCAGACGACAACCAATAGCAAGAGACTAACTGCTGTCGGGTGGTTATAGTATTGAAGTCTATCATGTACTCGTATTTATAGGCTGTTCACGGTAAAATGAGCACTTTTGAAGGCCCTGCTTAAGATCTACTTGTATACATGTTGTGTGTTCTTTCTTCCCCCTTGTGTAAAATTAACATTTCCATTAGCCTCATCACTGCATTTATGCGTCGGCCAAGTGAAACTGTGAAAATATTAGAAAAGTAAATATTGAACAGATCTGCTCAGTTCTACCCTTCGATGCATTAAAAAATACAGAAAGCGAGATAAATAATTAAGTTTTTTACAAATGGTTACCTAACATTTATTTTTTTGACGTTAATATATGGAACTACTTTCCCCTCTGTCGTTGCCAACTTTACTGGAGGGCATGTGTCTCAGTGCGCTCGTTGAAAAATATGCATGCAGGGGCTTTGGGTTTTTTCTAAGGTTGATTTCAAAAGTGCTCACTTTATGGTGAACAGCCTTTATTCGCGTAAGCTCACTAGCCCTAGCCACCGCGCATCTGGCCCACGAAAGTAGAGAAACAACGTAGGCAGGCGGGGCCCTGAAGCAAGCCTCCCGCGGCAATAGCGCATCGGCACAAACGTTGCCGCGCGGCGCGTAGTGTATGGATTTATCGGGTTTCAGCCAAAAACCATTGGGAGATAGGGTGCGCCCCTTCTCTTGCCCGGGGGGGGGGGCGGGGAGGGGGGGGGGTTGGCATGTTCCGGACTGTTAAAGCTGCGGCGAGGAGATTCCCAGTCGATAAACCCTTCTGCGCAACTGCGTTCCTTCCATCTCCGTGAGCTCTGTGGGAGCTGAAAAGTCACGCAGCAGAACTCCGGCTTGCACGCTCGCGTGTCTCCTCCAGCACTTTCCTCCCGCGCATTCTTTGGCCGCGCGGAGAAAAAAAAACTGCCTTTACTGCGGACCTCATCTATAGATCTGGAATTTCACGGGAGCGCTTAACCGCATAGCCTGTGGATGGGCTGTTGACACCTTGCTACCGATTTATTCTAGATTGCCCAACTAGGATCCTGAAATTATACAAAACGTGGTATGATTATACAAAATAACGAAACAAACGGAATAGCGTAAGTAAAATATTATAAAGGCTGTTCACGATAAAGTGAGCACTTTGAAGGTCAACCTTGTAAAAAAGTCACTGCTCCTACCTGCGGAATGGCACGCGCCCAGTAAAGTTGGTAACGACAAAGGCGAAATAGTTCCATATTTCAACGTCGAATGAAATGTGTTAGGTAACAATTTGTAAAAACTTAAATTATTTCTTTTGCTTTATTATTTGTTTAATGAATCGAAACGCAAAAATTAGTAGGTATGTAAAATATTTACTTTTCGAAATATTTCACAGTTTCGCTTGATCGACGTGTGGATTAAGTGATGAGGCCCATGGCAATGATAATTTTACATAAGACGGAAGAATACACAACGTGCGTACAAACAGATCTTAAGCACGGCTTTCAAAAGTGCCCATTTTACCGTGAACAGCCTATATAGAATTTTCTTACAGCTTCGACGCTAACGGCTACCGTCTCAGTACAACCAACGTTTGCCAATAACTTTAAACTGATTAACAACCAAAAAATAGTTGCGCGACGCAGGTTACGGATCACAGAGAGAGTTGGCACTGATAGTGAGTGAAGAGATTTCTATGATTTTTAACATCGAGGTCTTGAGAGCCGATGAGGCTGATTGAGGTGAGTATGGAGCAGCGCCTGAATGAAGGGGCACGGAAACGGAAGATTCCCGAGAAAACCCACCGACCAGTGTCATCGTCCGGCACGATTCCCACATGCGAAAATCCGGTGTGACCCGGCGATTGAGCCCGGATCGCATTGGTGGGAGGCGAGTAGGCTAACCGCTCGGCCACCGTGGCCCCATTTGACACTAAGTATGCACATACACGTTTATACATTGTCACACTCGCCACTCCAAAACTCAGTACCAATAGAACTGTTTTTGTCTTATGTTCCGTATGCATATGTAAATTGATTAGAATTGATAGTTTGTATTACATTATACAGCGCTATGCACTAAACAAAGACGGTAAAAATGACAGTAAAATTATACCCGTATATATCGACTGGAATCCATGCATTAGGAATAGGACACTTGTGCTCTGAGGAATTGCGTTTCCGTGTCTTTGCCATCATTTAGAGTAGGGTTGCTATAGGCTGTTCACGGTAAAGTGAGCACTTTTTAAGGCCCTTCTAAATTTTTCCTTTCATCCTATTTCCATCTTCCTGCTGCTTTTAAATATAAACATAGCTTTGTGATGAATAAACACAGTGTATACATACCACCACCCTCAAAATTTAATGCCTGATGCTGCCATGAGATCTATGTATTAGTGGTCAAAGCCTGTTTGAAGGGCTTTAAAAAGTGTTCTTTTACCGTGAACAGACTATAATTTTCCTGTATTCGACACGGTTAACCGTATCCACGCGCTGAAATAACTATCGCGTATTGATGTAATACAGGACATCATATATCCCAGTATCTCAGACTCTTCTGAAATAATGTGAATATAAATAAACACATTGTCAGTAATTTATTGCTTCCGCGATTACAGGAAAGTTTATCCTGATGCTCTAACACACGGAGCGGGGCCGCGGTGGTGTAGTGGGTAGACTACACACGTCTCACCTTGGGCTAACCGGGTTCGATTCCCAGCGGGGCCGCTCCCGGAATTTCGCATGGTGGGAATCGTACCGCATTATGCTGCTGGTCCGCGGGTTTTCTCGGAGATCTCCCATTTCCCCCGCCCTTTCATTCCAGCTCTGCCCCATACTCACCACGCTTCAACCTCATCGACTCTCGAGGCCTCAATATAAACAGCCGTCTAAATCTCTTCCGTCGCTCTAACCCTTTGGTCACTTAGTTACAATTGATGCCGACAGTCGGGATTCAACATCAAGTGTGTCCGTGGGGATAACGCTCACTGATATGTGCTCATTTTTTCTTTCCGTGTTTGTTGGTGTAATCTGTTTTAAAGAAAATTAAATTAGGAATTCAAATGACACCGAATAACGATTATAGTTGCTGTATATATTCAGGGAAAATGTTGACTGATGTGTAGAGACCTGCAAAATTCGCGTTATTTTCGGTGATAGGGTAGACTCCACTGCCTTATAAACAAGTTACCACAGTTCGCGATTTCATTGGCCGCTGCACTGTAATCAACGTCACGTACCTGTCTGGTCTCCTTATACGAGATTGGCAAACGGCCCGCTGAACATATGTTATTGGCTCAAGAGTTCTCCAAGGCGTGTCAGATATATTTTTGTCCATTGGCTGAAGTTGGCGAAACGCATAGTAACTCGAATTTTGCAGGTCTCTACTGATGTGTAATACTGATTCAGAGTGATATGCCATTTTTATGAGAATCCAAATTACATCTGAGTGTGTTTATATTTGGCAGTGTTAACGTTTTACCTTAAATCTCTGTCGAAATTTTAAAATGATTTAGGACAATGTGTTCGAGGTAACGTGTAAAAATGAGTAGTATAAAAGTATTATTTTGTAATGAATAACATCACAACATTAAAGTAATTAAATACAGCGATGTAAGTAGTTTAGTACCTTTCTTTGTGCATAAAAAGACTAATTTTAGCAATCTATAATAGGCTGTTCAATGTAAAGTCAGCACTTTTGAACACCTGGTTAAGATATAATTATATGCACGTTATGTGTTCTTCTACCTTATATAAAATTAACTTTGCCATTAGCCTCGTCATTTTATTAATGTGTCGGTTAGGTGAGACTAGGGAATTGTTAGAAAAGTAAATATGTTAAAATCTGGCTATTTTTAAACTTCGGTGCATTAAAAAAAACCAGAACACGGAAGAAATAATTTAAGTTATGACAAATAGTTACCTAACACGTTCTATTCAGAGTTAAGATATGGAACTACTTCCCATCCATCATTACCAACTTTGTGAACATCCTTTAGTAAGATATTCTACACAGTTCAGGTGCAAGAATGAGAGGAATATTTTTTAATTTTGATGCATGTGGTTTATAAATAATGCCCTTTATCATAATTCGCAGTAGATTAAGACATATTCCCGTTTCTTACCAAATAAATGAGCGGGGGAAAAAAGCCTTGCTGAGATTTATGGCTGTAGGAGTGGCTGTATCAGGTCAAAGCTTTCCTTCTGCTCCCAGTTTCCTTTCATCCTTCCTCAGACCCTGATGCCGAAGGCCTGTACAGGGTCTCCTGAGAGCGCCCAGTGGTGGCACCAGAAACTCAGAAAGGAGAAGGTTAAAGGGTGAAGTTGGTCAGCCTGTATCCCTCCTCCTCAGTTCAGCCACTTCCTGTAGGACTTTGCTGGAAATGATAGATGTTTGCCGGCCGCTGGGGTGTATTGTCGCCAAAGAGCTTGAGATGGTTGCCGTAGATTTCCCTCGTGGGAGTCAACGCCACTTGCGATGACCCACAATAAACTCTCCCCGGAGATAAATAAGTAATTATCCGTAAATTAATAGTTTTATTTCTACTAAACCACTACAGATAAACAGGTTAACACACTCCAATATATTGGCCTAATAAGTTACGTTAATGAAATAAAATTTAAAAGCTGAAAAGATAAAAAACCGAACTAAAAATTCACACGTAGCCAATAAAATTAAAACTAATTGTAGTTAGAAAAAAATATACGTGTTATGGAGTCATATCATACTGCCCACATCAATTGTTCCCAATTAACATTTTTGGGAAAAAAACTTTTTTACTTATTCCGCGAAATATTATGGACAACGAAATATGGAATTTTATTTCCGTGTTCATGTCCAGTGCAGTCTGAAAAATATCTTTAATTTTTTAAAATCCCAAAATTAAAAAAATTCTAGGGCAGGGTTGACATGAATAAATGTGAAGGGATTGGCAGTGTTTGAAGCCAAACTGCCATATCCAAGGATCTCGTTTGCCCAACACGGTGAACTTGAAGAATGGGGGAAGTGTACGAAGGGTGAGAGGAAGTGACAGTGTAATGAAGAAAGGAAATAAAACGGGACCAACCCAAAAAACTCCGCCACAATATCTGGAAAAAATAAGTATGAATCACAGCTAGAAAATTTTACTTATCTCTGAAGGCTAGAACTGAATTGACTGCACCAGGAATGCCAGCTGTGAGACGCTAGTAACTAAAATGTCACATAAAATCTTTTTTTAATTCTTAGGCGCCGAAGCTCGGCTTGAGATTAATCTAACGCGCGAGGAATCAAGAATTCCCGTATTAACGTATACAATCCGGGCAAAGATTTATTAGGATCACCTGAGTTTTTAAATCTCATACGCTTACCAACTCAAGTTCATTCTTTACTTTGATAAGCAAGGAGCATAAAAAAAAGTGACTCAAAAAATTTTAATACGTAAAAAATAAAATATTGTATATAATAAATGGACGCAAATAAAAATCAACTGATGTCTAATATGATGACGACCATGGCAATACAAAAGGCTGACGCAACTGGTAATGTTTGGAAAGAATATAAATTTAAGAAAGCTGTTTTTGCGAAAAGAAAGGATAAGAAATCTCAAGAGAAGTATGCCAAGTGTGAAACTTGTAATCACTTTTACAAACCAACTCTCATAATAAGTAATCATAAAAGTAGATTGCAAAAAGGTCTTGCACCAATACATAATAAAGCACATGAACCAACAAATGCATGGGAAATTTTTAAAAGATCAAAACATTTAATATCAAAACATAAATTCCCACGAGAGAAACAAGTGAAATGTGAAACTTGTAATCACTATTACAAACCTTCTCTCATAAGAAGTCCCTTGAAAAGTAAAATTCATAAGTACACACTCAGATTCAGTGTAGACGAAATCGAAACAGCATTTCAAAGTAGGACCAAGACTTATGCTGTAAAGAATGCGAATGCATATAAAAACCCAAATCATTTCCTAAACAATGTAAAAGAAACTGTCACAGGACTAATTAATAAACATTTAAAATCACTCAAAGTTAACATGGAACTCTTCACTGAGCACAAAAGGGGAATTGGTGAGCATATTGAATATTTAGAAAGCTCCTTTAAAACTAAGAACAAAATTATACTGAAATCGTATAATTTAGAAGAATATTATGACAACAGCATATTGAAAATCATAGCTGAGATGAGGGCATTCGAAGCAAAGGGATCTCAGTGGGTACTCAACAGAATATTTAAACTAGAAGTGCGAGTAAATAAATATGTATCATTCAAGAGCAGTTCTTATGTTGATCTCCGAGAAAAATCATAGATAAGCAGGTGGTAATTAATGTTAAGAACAATGATCAAAAATGTTTTTTATGGTCTGTTCTATCTGCATTGCATCAAGTACAAAAAGATCCTCAAAAAGTGAATAAATACATAGCTTATGAACATGAGTTTGATGATGCACTTAAGGGTTTGGAACTTCCAATGAAATTGGAATGCATACCAACATTTGAGAAAAGAAGTGAAATTTCTATTAATGCATATGCATACAAAGAAAAGATGGTGGTTAGGAATATATAATCTACACATTAAACACTACAAAAAATAAGATGGATAAGCACATTAACCTACTCTACATCAAAGATGAAAAGAACGACCACTACTGCTGGATAAAAAAGACTTTCTAGACTTATCGCATCACAAGTATCAAATAATGGTCACAAAATATTTATATGCGATAGATGTTTGCAACGTTTCTACTCTGTAAGTAAGCTAAAAGATCACGAACAAGACTGCCGAGATCACAATGGTGTTAGAGTTGAACTACCATCTAAAGGAAAAAATGACATATTAAGATTTAAAAACAAAAATCATTCTGTGAGAGATCCATTTGTGATATATGCTGATTTTGAATGCTTGTTGACTAAAATTGAAACTCGCCAACCAAACCCCGACGAATCCTACACGAAATCATACCAAAAACACGAGCCTATTAGCTTCTGTTACTATGTAAAATACGAACATGGATACTATAAACCACCAGTAACTTATGAAGGATCTGATGCATCTACTGTATTCGTTAAAGTGCTAATGGAAGAAGCAAAGTATATTGGTGATATATAGACAAATTAAAAAAACAATGCTTTCACTAACTCAGAAAGAACAAATTGTTTATGATACAGCTACCCATTGTCATATATGTGAAAAGTCTGTGAATGGTGATTCTGTGACAGATCATGATCATCTTACAGGGAAATTATGGGGAGCTGCACACAGAGATTGTAACTTTTCGTATAGAAATCCATGTTTTGTCCCAGTGTTTATACAAAATCTATCTGGTTATGACACACATTTATTCATAAGAGATCTTGGCATCATTGAAAATAAAATTGATCTAATTCCCAACAGCAAAGGAAAATATATTTCTTTTACGAAACATGAATGTAAAAGTGTAAATCTTAGATTTACTGACTCATTTAAATTTATTGCTAGTAGTATGGATAAACTCTATAGCAACCTATCCAGAAGCCAATTCCGAGAAACGTGTAAACATTTTTCCATTGAACTTCTTGACTTTGTTACAAGAAAATGTGTTTATCCATATGACTGCATGGATAGTGCTGAAAATTTTTGTGAGACGTCACTTCCATCCAAAGATGCATTATACAACAAACTCAATAAATCTGACATTACAGACGAAGATTACGAATTTGCGAGAAAGGTGTGGGAATAATTCAACATAAAATCTCTAACAGAGTACACAGAACTCTATAACAAATCTGATGTATTGATATTGTCCAATATAATGGAAAATTTTAGGGATGTGTGTCTCAAAACATAAGCTAGATCCAGCATGGTATTACACAGCCACAGGGTTAGCATGGGATGCTATGCTCAAACATACTAAAATAGAACTAGAATTATTAACAGATGATGCCATGATTTTGATGATAGAAAAAGGTGTTCGTGGTGGAATTTCACAATGTTGTAAGCGATATGCTAAAGCAAATAATAAATATATAAATGCTTATGACAGTAGAAAGGAAATCTTTTATCTTACATATCTGGATGCCAATAACTTATATGGATGGGCTATGAGCCAGTATTTACCCTATGCTGGGTTTAAGTGGAGAAATACAAATATAGATGTAACAAAAATACAAGATGATTCTAGAAAAGGTTATATATTGGAAATTGATTTGGAAAACCCACATGAACAACACGATCTCCACAAAGATCTGCGATTGGCACCAAAGAATAAAATACCAGAAGGTGCAAAAAATCCCTAACTCTTAACTACTCTGGATGATAAAGAAAAATATGTATTACACTATGTAAATCTTAAGCAAAATATATCTCTCGAAATGAAGTTGTAAAAGATCCATTGAGTTCTGGAGTTTGATCAATCAGATTGGCTTAAGTCATATATTGATCTAAACACAAATATGCGAAAAAAGTCTACAAATGATATTGAAAAAAATTTCTCCAAATTAATGAACAATTCTGTTTCTGAAAAAACAATGGAAAATATTATAAAGAAAGTGGATATACTGTTGTGCACAAGTTCTAAGCAAATGGATAAACTAGTAGCTAAACCAAACTTTAAAGATAGAACTATATTTACTAACTCTTTGGTCGCAGTTCATATGATTAAAACAAAACTGTGCTTTAACAAACCCATGTATGTTGGAATGAGCACACTTGATCTATCGAAAGTCTTAATGTACGAGTTTCACTATAATATAATGAAATCAAAGTATTGAAAAATTTTGAACTGTGCTACCAAGATATTGATTCATACATCTATTATATAAAAACATCAGACTTCTACAATGACATGAAAGAAATGGTCGATCATTTTCTTACTTCTGACTATAAAAATGATAACCCATATGGTATACTGTGAATTAACAAAAAGATTATTGGCAGAATGAAAGATGAATGTAATGGAAAATAATGGAAGAATGTACTGGATTGAAATCTAAAATGTATGCAATAAATGTGGAAGGTGGTGTAAAGAAAAGAGCGAAGGGTGTGGAAAACACTATAGTCAGAAATTAGATTATTTTTGGTGACTACAAAAAGTGTTTGTTTGGTAAAAAAAAAAAAGTGTTGTACAAAAGTATGAATCTTATTAAAAGTAATAAACATGAACTCTATACGATTGAGATGAGAGAAAAAGTATTAAGTTTCGAAGATGATAAAAGATTTATTCTTAAAGATGGTATTAATACCCTACCATGGGGGCACTATGAAATTGAGAAAGAGTGAACTATGAAATATTATATCACAGTAAATGTTTTAATGCATAACAATCCATTAAAAACTACTAACCATACATGTCTGTGCACTATTGGACATTGGTGATTCTTTCACTTTTAACATCATAAATTAGGTTTCTTTGGCTTACTAGTACCACATTACAAATAGTTGTAGCTGATATTGGTTTATCAAAATCAACTGTAATTTTTAGATTAGTTCGATTTTTTACAATAGTGGTTTTTCTGTAAGAACAATCAATTATACAATAGTCTTCTTCCAATAAATGACCCAGAGTTGAAGTGCAGTTCATTATTACTATAAGAGGTATCTAGTTTAGTCTTTGATTTTCTAAAATCAGTGAAAGCAATATACATCTTATCGAAAATTTTATCATCAATGTCTAATTTTCATTTCTCTTTGGAAAACACTTCATTCCATCCATTCTTAATATAAATATTTTTAACAAAACAAGAGTCAAACATTGAACCATGTGTGAATTGTCCAGGATCTTCTTTTCTGTTTTGCTGAAAACCAACAATGACAAAGTCTGGAATATCGAATTGGATTGAATTTAACTGATCTTTTATATAAAACTGAAATGAGTTTGCATTAGTAGGTACTGGTTTTTCAAGACATTGATAATCAATAAAAACCAATTGGAATTTTGAGGTGTTTGTACAATTTTGCTTTAATTTCGTCTCCATAAATAGGATCGTATTCGACAATTGGCCACAGAATTTCCATTTTCTCAATAACAATTTTACCAGCATCTGGTATATTATCTTCATCATCAGATCCATCTGCTTTTTTGGGGGTCTTCTGTAAAAAGAAACATTTTCATTAGAATATCGAATGAATGTGATCTTGTACCCACCTTTCAGAATATTTCATTACAATCTCTCATAAACCCAAACCAATATATTAATGGATAGGTAACCTCGTTATGCTTATCTTTCCTAACATATTTACCTAGTTCTATCCCCGACATTTGGTAGTATGCTGATTCTGATTCCGAACCTAGCAATGTATGCATCATTGTTGAAGTGATGCCAGGGTTGTCAATACTTTCGATTATACAACCATGTATAAATATTTCTGTTCTTGAGAACTGGAATGGGAAGAAATTCTCACAAAGATCAACAGTTGAAGTTTTTTCATAATCTGTATTTGTATCTCTTTTAGTTAGCTTATACTGTTGGTATACATAAGCTTCATTCGGATATGATAATGCATCGCCAATAGGAATATCAAATTCAATATGCTTGTTGTATTCATTCAAGTTAATTTTTGTTTGTTCGTTTGGCAGAAAAGACTGATGCTCATAACTTTCAATTTTTTGTTGATACATTTATAGAAAAAAATTTCTTAAACAATTACACTTTTCTTATCAACCCAGGAATTATGACTACTATCAAAACCTAACCATTTAGTTAGCAGCTTATTTCTTTTTCTTTGCAAAACTTTTTCCAGTAAGTAGTCTTTATCATATTTGGCCTTAAGCAGCTCTGGCTCATAAAAAATACCTTTAATAAGTTCATTTTTTAAATCTTTTATTCTGTGTGTTGTGGGGTTTATGTGCAATACTTCACACACCTCAAATACATCAGTGGACCAATTGGATGTATATCCTTTTTCAAACATATTTTTACTTTTATTTGTAAGATCTTTATCTCCTATTGCAAACTTCCATTTAATCATTTTTCTTTCTCCTCCATACATGATGATTAGAATAGAACTTTCAATTCTTAGCACTTACATTGGTGGGTTTCATTCTGATTGTACTGTGAACTGTGTTATTGTATTCACTTATTAATTTAGGCAATATAGCCACCCATTTATAGTTTCCCTGCACAGCAAATATCGTCCACATTTTCTCCTTCAATGTTCTATTAAATCTTTTTTACAATGCTAACTTTCTTTTCACTGTATGTTGAATAGTGTGTTGTTGGCCATTAATGTCTTAAATGATTTATTGAAAATTTCTTTACCTTCATCTGTTTGTAAATGCATTCGTTTGCGATCATTCAAAATAGATTTAAAAGCTAACGTAACATTTTCACCAGTTTTATCTTTGATTGGTATTACCCATGCATATTTAGAAAAAAAACATATATCACAGTTAACATATATTTAAACACTTTGTTAATTCTATGTATACCTTTTAAAGATCCAGAATTCATTTCGACTAAATCAGCTTGCCAAAGATCATCGACACCAAAAGATAGAATAGTTTTTCTTGGGAAGTTTTTTTGCATTGGTTTATGAATTTCATTTACAATATCGTTTTTTTTATACTACCACCAGAGGATAGTGAGTTATTGGTAACACAACATCTACAAACACATTTAATTCTTAATTTGTTATTATTTGTAGGTTCATATGAGTTTAGTGTATTTTTTCATACATTTTAGACAGTATATATTTAAGTTATCATTGTTGATTTTATTTATTTATATAATAAATGGATCAACAAATATTGTAAACAATATAAAGAATAATATAGAGAGAAGAAGACAGCTAACTGAAAAGTTTAAAACTTCTAGAAAATTTCACCAAGATGAATATGATAAAAATAAAAAAACACGATCAACCATTGATAGATGCGATATAAGATTTGGGACAAAAATTTGGACATGTAACAAATGAGAATAAGAAATTAATAAAAGAACTTGTTCCATTTGCTATTAATAATTTAGACTACCCACAGACACCAACAGAAACATCTTTTCAATGAAAACTGGTAAAACAGGCACCGATGAATGCTATGATGATGGCATTAAATGAATTGGCGATGACGATGAATGCTATGACAATGGTGTTAAACCCATTGGCGAAGATGATGAACGCTATAACGACAGTGTTAAACGTATTGACACTGACGATGAATGCTATGACAAAGCGTTGGGACTTTTGGAAACTGGTATCTCACAGTTAACTAACTACAAAACAAAATTTATTGATAAAAAAGTGGCCGATTTCTTAATTGAATACAAAGACGATGTTTTTGGATTAAAGGCTGATAAAGATAGATTGCATGTTGGTGATAGTAAAGTAACATTCATCAATGACAAATTTACTGTAAAAGGCCAGACATACACTGGAAGTGATGGTTTGATGAAATTACTAACTAGTAAGAAAGTAACAGAAAGTGACTACACTGCAACCGACTATGAACAATATAGTCATATCCTAGCAGATACAAACACAGTTTTTCAAAACAATGATCCAAACTTGGGAATGCCAAAATCGAGTAAAGGGAATGAATGGAATATCATTGTTAAACCTATTTACGATTCGATTAAAAAGAAATGTCCCTCACCTAAAAAAGGGAAAGGTATAAAGAAATATACAGACTATCCCAAAGAATACATATGGATGGATGATGTTAGGATGCTTATTGATCGACTTCTCGCTATTTATGGCGTAGAGAATGCTGGAAATGATAACTATTACAATGAAAAAGGTGGAATAATGAACATGCTCAACAGGAAGTTTAGTGACTTTGTTGCAAATAATCCAAAAGGTATACCATATCTGATACGAATGTTAAACACAAAACCACATACTTTTTGGGAGTCGGAGCATGCTACCTTTTGAGTTGCATGCACACGGTTATCAGTACTTAGGTCCGGGTACCAGACTAAAAGATAGGGACTAAAATAGAGGATTGAGCGTGGTGATAAACCCATTAATCCACTAGATGCGGCTGCAATGCAACATGATATAGCTTATCATCATCAAAAAGATCTAGCTGAAAGACATGTAGCTGATAAAGAACTCGAAGAGAAAGTGTTCAAAAGATTGTTTAGTTCAGATGTTAATCTCAATGAGAGATTGTGGGCTGGTGTTACTTTATCTGTAATGCATATTAAACATAAGATTGGCTGGGGAATTAAAATGAAATGATAAATATTTGTTATAATAAATTAAAGTAAAAAACATTGTATTTCAAGTTCCTAATGAGGAGTTGAAGGGTTTGAATATTGATTCTTTCCTAACAAAAGACCAACTGGGACATAGAAAGAAGAAACTAATGGAGGACAAAGGGATGACTATCACAATTTCAGTTCCACAACTTAAGAAAATATCCAAAGAAATGAAAACTGGAAATGTTCTGACAGTTCACAAGGGTAGATATTTACGCATAATTTTCGCTGCATTAGGAGCTCTAGAAGCGTTAGCTGGTTGTGCATCATCTATCGCTACATCATTAATTAATGCTAAGAAGAAAAACCAAGAATTGGAAGAACAACACAGACATGATTTAGCTATGGAGGAATATGGCAAGGGATTGAGAAATGTTAAGTGGGGTAAGAATGTTAAAAAAAGTAACTCCACTCAACAACTTTGATATTGATAAAATGGTTAAAAAATTGAAAATAAAAAATTTTCCAGTTATATTTATGATCGATGAGCTACTTAACACCACTCGATGATTAATTTGCGATTGTTAATATAGAAGTTTCAACATACTCTGGTACACACTGGGTATGCTATTGGAAAAAAGCAAACAACAAATATTATTTCGATTCATTTGGCGGAAATCCACCCCGATAATTAATAGCATATCGCGGAAGAAATATTTTCTGTAATGATAATAGAATTCAAAATTTCAATCAAGTAACTTGTGGTCATTTGTGTGTAATTGTGCTAAATCACTTTTCACATAATTTTAAATTTTTAAAAATTATTTCACTATTAATAAATAATGGATATATATGGAAATGCGTTAATGAGCTCTTGGATTGAAGATCAAATTAAAGAATGCACGACCAATGATACAACTACTGAGAAGATCAATCCTAATGATTTTGTTTCCTACACACAGTTCAACGACTTTATAGCCACACTGATAAGAAATGAAAGATCACTGAATAAAGCCTATCCTACTTACTTGTTGGAAAATAAATATATAGATTTTGAACAAAAAAGACTAAGACATGTGGGAGATCGTAATGCACCGATGGATGCAATCAATTTAGAGTACTATCAGAAAAACGGAATTAACATTATTAGTTTAGTTGGAAAATACAGTTCAAAAGAAAAAGTATTTTACTTTGGTAATAGAGTAGAATATTTTTTTTTATGAGAGATGGAACATATAGTTCAAATAATAATAAAACCAGAAAAATATAAAAGTGTTATCAACTTATACCATGAACGGAAAATATTGACATGCAAAAAACTTTTGAAGTATACTCTGATGATATGATATATTTTAAAATACCAAAAGCCCGCAATGTACCTGAAGGTAAAATTGTGTTTATTGAAATAGTTATGGTATACCAATACATTTAAAAATATCAGATTATGTTGGTTTTTAATGGAAACACTTCCATTAAAAACAAAACTTACTTATAATCTAAGAATTTAAAAAGTCTTTAATTTTATTACGGTACTTACCATTATTTAACTTATGTGTCATATCTATTGTAACAAAACCATATTCATTATTCCAACATTTTGAACAAGTCTCCCTAAATTTCTCAAACGACATATCACTACCAACAAAATCACTATGAATATGTTTAAAATTTGTATCATCTTGTCTGAATATGCAAAGAAAATTGGTATTGTCTTTTATAAGCTGCTTAGGTACTTTTGAGTATGCCTGGGCTAAATAGAAACCATCAATATATTTGTGTCTACCGCGAGTAAAGTAATCCCTTGCCATATTTTGATTTTCAAGTATGATATCATCGAAAACAACTACAGACTCTTTATGACATTCATTTACATCAACCATTTCTTGATTTGATGGAAAGAAGTATGCTATCGGTTCATTAAATAATTTTTATGCTACATCTTGACATATTTTGGTTTATCCAGGCTTTTTGAACACACATAGAGAGTACCAAAGTCCAACCATCCCTGAGCATATATAAAATTATCTAGTTTTTCCACAGTTACTAGGACCCACTATCAATCATCTAATATTATTAGGTAATAATTCACCATGACGTTTTGTCGATTCAGTCTTGTCTGGTATTCTTATCTTAATATCCCAGTCTAGATGTTTCATGTTTTTCTTGTTCATTTATTAAAAGTTTTTTTTTAAATAATATAATAAATGAGTAAAGTATTCATACTAACAGATAACAAATCAGTGTTGAATGCATAACATTATCTCTGGGAGAAATAAGTTATATTGTGTGGATCAGAATGATATTGAATCAGCAATTGATATTCCAGTTGGTCAATATCGCTTAAAAGATCTTGGAAAAACTATAAAAGCAATTTTTTCATTTAGTGTAGATTCAATGGATGGGAAAGAAAATGATATATCTTTCAAGCTGGATAAAATAACAAACAGAGTTAAAGTAAAATGTATGCTTAAATTACAGTTTGGAAAACGGGATTCAATAGGAAAACTTTTGGGTTTCGTAGAAAATAAAACTCTGAAAGCAAATGTGGACCATTATAGCGATACAATTCCAAAATTTGCTCAATTTTAAACAATAAATATACACTGTAATATAGTAAATGGTGTTATATTAATACATAGTGAATATAATCGTAGAGAAACTAGCATAATTACCACTTTTAAACCAAGAACAACATTTGGATTTGGCGACACGATCTACACGAACTAGCTTATCCATTATTTTTTCCAGTGCAAACAAATCAAGTTAATGAAATAATAGTTGAAATTAAGGATGAAAAAGGTAAGTTAATTAACTTTAATTTGTCCGAAAGAACAGTGGTATTAGAGATGAGACCGTAGATATTTTTTGGTTTGGAAGTAGTCATATTCTATATTTAATAACTTTAATAATTTAAAAACTATTAAAGTTTCATATGATAAAGATGAATAATATTTCTATAGAAAGTGCAATGAAAGATTTAGAAAAAGAATTCAATGTTTCGGCTACTTTAATATGTCGAATTCGGAGGTGTGCACCTAAATTTTTAATTAGACTGTGTTGTAGCACATTGCCGAAGTCAGAGCGATAATTGTGTTTTAATGATTGGATAACCTTTAAAACTTTATAGAGATATGAGCACAAATAAAAATCAACTCATGTCTATTTATACGACGACGATCATTTACTCTTTTAAAAAACCGAAGAGAATGCATTTGTTTAGCACCACAAGCCACTATTCCAACATATGAAAAACTTATACCTCTATGATTAACATCATTTAAAACTTTTTCACTGAAAATATGAACATATCTATCTGATAAGGTTACTTTAAAATTTCCAGAAGTAATTACCTTTTTGTATCCATACCGTGCATCATTTATTTCAGCATGGTTTATGGGATAGGACTGTCCAATTGTAAGTTCGGAAAGTTTCTTAAATGCTTTTCTTCCGTATAATACATTTAGCAACTGATCCATCTTTATGATATACAATATATATATATATATATATATTTACATATTTAAATTTTTTGAGCCACTTTTTTTTTGCTACTGCGCCCAAACGTGACTTTTTATGTGTATTTTTGCAGATGCACTCAAGCACAAAGTTTAACGTAACTTTTTTTCCTAAAGACTACCATCAAACCAAAAGCAACTTTTTGAGTCAATTTTTTGCGGTTGTGCTCAATCGCAACTTTTTAATCCACTTTTTTTGCAACTGCTCCCAAACGCAACTTTTTACGCGTATTTTTGCAGATGCACCTAAACGCAACTTTTTGAGTCACTTTTTTGCAACTGCTCCCAAACGCAAATTTTTGAGCCAGTTTTTTGCGGTTGCGCTCAAATCGGCATTTCTATACTACTACTGTATTTTATTTGTTTGGCCACTCAATGTGATTGCCTTCATTTGAAAATACGGCTCGAGGGTTTGTTTGCAATTTTTGTGACAGATAGTAACAGTGTTTGTTAGTAAATTTCCTGGTCCTTAATATCGGTATGAACATCATAATAAAACAAGTTCAACTGGAAACATAAAAGTAAAACTGGAAAACGCGCACGCTGTCCAATATTTTAAATATATGTATTTAAAAACATCCCGTCTTCACCTGCAGTCACTTCGGCTAAGGTAGCTCAGGCGTAGATAATCTAAGTTCTTATCTCGTTCGGAAATCCAAATTCTTTATAGTAACCGAAAGTATTTAATGTGTATAGAGCAAAGCAAATCTTTATTTTCACAAAACAAATTTTTGTTTGTGGCAACGAAATAAGAACAACTAAATAATTTGGTTGCAACAACAAAATATTTCACTAATATTTCACTGTCCCATATACAGATAATACATTTCTTTGTGCCAAACAAACTTTGTTTGATTCAGCAAAACCTTCTTCCCAGTGATAAAACCAGTACATAGTTTCGCGTAGTGAACAAAGTGATAAAGTGATAACAATTTTACGAATTCGTTGTAGTACTAGCTAGGATTCAAACACACGTACATTTCAATTCCTTTTGGAATTTTCGATAGCGTCACGGTATATCAACACTTTCATTCGTAGTGTCCACTATCCAGGAAGTCTCACAGGAAGTGAGCGACATTGTATACAGTAGGAAACAGCGTTCATTAAGGCCCCCGCCTACCTAGAGGTTTCTTTCCGCGTTTGAGACCGAGAAGCGCGGGGACGATAAGGGCGACACCACCACGCGTATCAAGTGCCCCATCGCCGCTAAGCGCAAGGCTCTCAACTGGTGCACAGTTTACTATGCGTGCACCTATCGGAATTTAAGCGGTGACGCTATTCAATGCCGGTCCCTTGAGTACACTGTAAAAAAAAAAAAAAAGGTAAAATTCCCTTCCGTGTAAGGGAAGCTAATTACTTCTACATGTATGGTAAAATTACCTCTAAACTGTAGAGAAAATTTACATAACAAGTGAAGTACTGTTCGTAAGGAAAGAGTACCTGACAAAGTGGGAGAAAAAATCTCATAAAAGTAAAATTCTTTTTTAAAATATCCCCGAGTATTATTACTGTTGGTTTTTTAATAACTGTATACTCTGAAGAATAGTAACCGAAGCGTCATACTACCATATTCCATACTTGCTGGTGGGTGGGCACGAACCATGGTCATTTACCACAATAGGCCTATGCGCTATCCATTACACCACGACGTCAGCGGAACAGCGTGAGTGGATAGTAGGGTGTTAAATTATGGTTTCTTCCGCCCGTCCTCCCACTTAGCTGTTGGCACGATGCTGAAGAGATGCACGCGTCGTAAGGTAATTTTTCCACCCATGTATAGGACTTTCCACTGCCATGGGCGTTAATTTTACTCCAGAGTGCGGTAATTTGACCTTACCCGTAAGGAAAACTGTATTTCCCACACAAGTTTGCGAATATTACCTTACACTTGTCAGGTAACCCATGATTTTTTACAGTGTAGTTCTGCACGTATCTAGCGCGTATATTATACGATGCAGCGCTTTGAAAAGGCTGTTTTTAGACTTTTTGGTGTGTTATGAAAGGGTGTTTCTGATGAGCGTGATGTCCTGATCTCACTGAACAGCCCTCGTATTAAGTGTGTGTTATTTTCGTAGAGTAGCGCATCGGACGCACCTTTAATAGTCATACACTCTGCAGCACATTTCAAAGGTCCAGGTAGGCACGAGCCTTGAGAGAATTATCCCACGGGTAAGATACATTACTCGTTATTGAGACTATATACACCATAGACTCACAAACAGCTCCTATCAATAACGTCAAGCACACGTTTCTATGAGTCGCAATTTACAACAGTAGGTCGTGCTGTTTCGAACAATTAAATAGTATTAATGATTTTTTCTGTCATTCAAATTTTTAGTTTTAATTTCATGTCTATTAATATTTTGAAACGTATGAATCGCTTGCATGATTAACATAAATACTTTCTGGCAGGTACTAAGTACTACATCCAAGAACAACATTGTGGTAAAGGCTGTTCACGATAAAGTGAACACTTTTGAAACGTATGAATCGCTTGTATGATTATCATAAATACTTTCTGGCAGGTACTAAGTACTACATCCAAGAACAGCATTGTGGTAAAGGCTGTTCACGATAAAGTGAGCACTTTTGAAATCAACCTTGGAAAAAAAAAGTCACTGTCCCTACCTGCATATATTTTAACGGGTGCAATGAGTGACATGTGCGCAGTAAAGCTGGTAACGATGGAGGGGAAAGTAGTTCCACTATCTTTACGTCGAATAAAAAGTGTTAGGTAAACATTTGTGCTAACTTAAATTATATCTCTCGGGGTTTTTTTTTTTTTTTTAATTCATGGAAGTGTAAAAATGAGCAGAGTAGTACAATATTACCTTTTATAATAATTCCATAGTTTTACTTGATTGACACATGAATAAAGTGATGAGGCCCATGGCAATGTTAATTTTACATACGGCGAAAGAACACACAACGTGTATAAAAGTAGATCTTAAGCAGGGCTTTAATAAGTGATCAGTTTACCGTGAACAGCCTATGCAAATGCAGACATCATGCATTTTAATGAATGGAATATTTGATTTCCTAACAATATACAGCTACTTCATACACTGGCGTCATACACGTGTGTTCAACTTCAGGGGGGGAGGGGCAACGCTAGGTCATTGTAGGATATATGTAGGTATTAGTTTCTCGTCGACTGCAGTTAATTATATATAAGTATATTTATACATACACATATATATGTGTGTGACAAATGATTGATAAGAAATGCATACAAATTAATTTGAGTAATAATTTTAATTCTCAAATTTCCAATAATACAAGGTTTAAAATTTCTTAAAATGTTTCATTTAAACACATAGAATTTCAACCAAGCGATCTTCTAAACGTCGT
The DNA here is from genome assembly GCA_029891345.1 of Dryococelus australis. Lineage (NCBI taxonomy): Eukaryota > Metazoa > Arthropoda > Insecta > Phasmatodea > Phasmatidae > Dryococelus > Dryococelus australis. The sequence goes on from CM056995.1 coordinate 61,489,005, forward strand.
TATGGGGTAGAGAGTCTGGCAACAGCGCACTCTATCCGTACTGCTGTCTAAGTAGGCCTACCTACTGTTTTGCAATGCGCATTGAATTTAACGTCGTACTTTTATCACCAAAACCACTGTCTCATAGCTTAAAGCATTTCGCCTGTCTGGCTGTCTGTGGTATGAAAAACATTTTCTGTCCCTAATGGAAAGTAGTAGGTAATGGTGCTTTGTTTATGCATGGACATGGCATCCTTAAATTAATGCTTCATGGATTATGTTTCTCGACGTGTATACTGTACTTCAATTAAGGCGTATGCTTTATTTCGGCTTATAACTGCGTTAATGACAAAAAAAGGGCTACAACACATTTTAATACAAGCGGTGTTGTAAGTAAAAATATCTGCCTGGGTGCCAACATATGAATTTACAGTATTTTAAATTTAGTTTGTTAAACTAATGGTGCCAACATTAATAAGCAAGCTTGTTAACACGACAATACTACTGATAGGTAAGTTTAAAAATTGCACACATTTATGAAAGACGATGCAAATTGCAATGAACATCGCAGTGTTCAGCATTGAAAGTACTAGTTGACCCCACGTTTTAAGAGAAAATCTTAGCATAATACCGCACAGAAAACATAATCGAGTACTGTTTGTTTCACTCTTTTCACTGAATGTGAATTTTCATTAAGATACCCATAGTCAATATAAGCACATAAAACATAGTTACCATAATCTATTGCCATTTTATTAATTTAAATTATTTTTTCGTAATATTTAGAGCAAGCAACTAAAAATTTGTGTATTCATAATTCACCGGCACATTTGCATTTTCTAGTTATGTTAATAAACTATAATATATTAACATACTAGCTGTTATCCACAACTCCATCCACGTGAAAAATTCAAACCTTAATTATAATGAACAAGTGCTCTATCTTAATTGTTCTTCTTATTACTCTAATATTCTGGATTAGCACATAGGATACTTTCACCCCGGAATAAAAAACAGACCACCAACCAGCGCCTACTCAAATGGTTGGTGACATATTTTACGTATTCCCTAAGAAACTTTTCTTTTTTCCAGGATTAAAAGTACCCTATGTGCTAATACAGAATATAATGTACCTCTGTACCAAATTTCATCCGAATCCGTCGATCCGTTATGACGCGATTGAGTAGGCCTAACAAACAAACATACAGACAAACTTTCGCATGTATAATATTATTATTAAGATAATTGGCGTGCTTACTATTTATATCATCACATTCCCGAAAGAATGACGTAATATTCTGGCACCTTCTTGCTGCACTCTTTATGCCCCTTTGCGAGCCGTGTACTAAGACACACTATTCAATTCGTACGACACTCCATTACGGGTCCTGGAATACTAATTGAAAAGATTTATTACTGTCCGAGCAGGAAGCAAGCAAATTATTAAGATATTAAAGGCGTTCTTAGCCTGTGTAACCGGGGGGGGGGGGGGTTGCTAATAGATGGCCGCCGAGATACAAGAGATAATGCGACGGAGAGGAGCAGGGGACACAAGCAGGTATAAATACCATTGTACCTTTCAGGAATAAGGGTAGGTGAGATACTATTGCATTTGTTAATGTCACACACTTGAATGCTTGAAACATGATGTCAGTTGAATATTACCGCCTACTTGCAGGGCAATAGAATGTGAAGAAATGAGGGAAGAATCCTTACATATAAATGAAAAGTATTTGGTTAAACTGATCAAGATACAGCTATGAGTTTTTAAAACTTATCTTAATCAAGGGATGAGATTTACAGCCACTTGCTCCCTCCTCCCCTCCTTGCCGGACCCTTGGTGAGGGCAATGCCCCCCTCTGGTGTCGATGTCCATAAGTCTTCAACCCAAGCAATCAAGAAATCAGATTTAAGTACTACGTCAGTATAATAGCAAATGAAAACCTCGAAGACTTTAAGTTCCGTCAGAGAAAATGGTAATTCCAGAACATGACGAAATTTTAATATATTATCAGTATTCAATTTTAATGATTAACTTTGGGCAAATTCCTTGTCAAGGATCTCCGGCTCTTGCTATATTAAATATAATCTCAGGTGCCCCTCTAGGCAAACAAGAAGAATCAGTGCAGTTTACTTTACATATTCAATTACCATTCTTCTGAGGCCTGGTTCTCAACACACAAATGCAAAATTCAACCATACCATATATCCTCCACGTGAGAGATTTCTTGAGGTAATAGAAAAATTATACTATATCCTTATAGAACGTCAAAAATTATTCTTCAGTACACCATAATTCTTATTCCATGTTTTACATAATTAAATACTAATAACACTTCTTCAAAATTGGCATTAAAAATTCAAAATATTTAATCATAAAGTTCCAGTTCTTGCAACTAGTACTTTTTTTAAAAGCACACAATATACGTATTTATTTTCCTTGTAAAAAAATTCATACAGAACAAGCTATTACACCGAGCATTCCAAACATTAAAGAAACATAAAATATTTTACTGTTAACACAGGCATAGATTAAAGAAAATTAATTACTAACATGCATAAATTTAAAATATAGGCTTCCTTTTCACTCTGCATCGTTATGTAGAATAAAATAATATGTTGATACCTCTTTTTCTTTACATATCAATATAAACTAACTTAAATAGCAAATTTCTCTTTTTACTTTGCATACGTGAACGTATACAATTTTTAATATGGGTAGGGGTTTGTAATCTTACTTCAACAGAGCGAAATAATTATACTACGATTTTAAGTCAAAAAAAAGTTTCCCTATTTTTGTGGGTTAACGAGTAAATATAGGTCAAGATAAAAAAAAACTTTTATTTCGGCACCATTATTTTATTTTTCGACATAATCACCAAATTTATTTATGTATTTTATCCACGCGTAAATTGAGATTTTCTTTTCCCTGGCTGTAGGGAGACGCGTACTGTTCATTATAGGCCGTTCGCGGTAAAGTGAGCACTTTTTAAGGCCCTTCCAAATTTTTCTTTCAAGTCAGTTTTTATATTTAAGCCATTTTTTATACCAGCGGTGTCACGTAACTAGTAACTACGGTGTATACTTTCACCACTCTGATAAGTCAATATCTGAGGCTGCAATAAAACACTTTTATTATTGATTAACGCCTGTTAGGAGGGCCTTAAAAAGTGCTCACTTTATCTTGAACAGCCTATAAGCCATTTCACCACTTCACTGTCGCTGGAAGATCGTCTGCCCCGGAGATGTGGCCTTCTCGCACGACGGGTGGAGATATTGCAGGGCGATGCCATGCCTCGTGTGAGTGGCAGTGCGTCCCCAATCCACCTGGCTTGGCACTTTCGTACTTCCGTCTTTTGTTGAAATATTCATGAAGAGAGCGGCGTCTAACATCGAGGTCTCGAGAGCTGATAGGGTGAAGTTAGGTGAGAACGGAGGAGCGCCGTAATGAAATGGCGGGGGAAACGTGGGATCACCAAGCTGACCCGCCGACCAGCGGCATCGTCTGGCGCGATTCCCACTTGCGAAAATTCCGGGAGCCACCCCACCGGGAATCGAACCCGGTTCGCCTTGGTGGGAAGCGAGTAGTCTGATCACCGTATCACAGTTGCCCCGATAAGCATTTTGATTCGATAGACGGGACATACTAAGCATACATTTTTTGTAAGACCACCAATTTTTTCAAAAAACCTGCTGTTCAAATCAAGTAGTATAAATGTAGGAGGGTTGCGTAGCACTATTATTGTGAAAAACTTGGCGGGAATCGGTTGAGTTGGTCCCAAGATATGATATGAAAGCTTAACGTTCATCCAAAATGGCGGATCAGCGTGGATTAATTGGTTCAAGTCAGTTAAGTTATCCCTGAGATATGGCATAAAGCCAAAGAAAAAGTTTAATTGGTGCCATTTTAAAATATGTAACCGATATGGTTGATAACAATAAGACTCGGGTGTGCTTTCTAAGTTCTATAAGCTTATTGAATTAGTAGATATTCGGTAAGAGGTTTCGAATACTTTAAATGGAACGCACACCCTCATATACATCTAGACTCACAGACACAAGAAGGTGATGCTACAACCCTGTAGTTCCTCCGGGAAGCAGGCTAAAAAAAGATTCGCTTAAGTAGAGAAGTAAATTTATAAGTCATGGGATGTACTCTGGGAGATGCGACTTTACTGCGCCAACCAGCAACTTTACTGCTTTAACCCGGACTGGCGCGGGTCCTAGCAGTCCATTACTACCATACGTCCCCTCTACGACAGCGAGGCCTTTTAAGCACGCTCACTTCACTCACAGCTGCATTTCTAAGTACTTTAAAGTCTTGTGCGCAGCAGACGTAAAGGCTGTTCACGATAAAATGAGCACTTTTGAAATCAACCTTAGAAAAAAGTCACTGCCCCTACCTGCATATGTTTTAACGGGAGCACCGAGTCTCATGAGTCCAGTAAAGTTGTTTGCAATGTAGGGGAAAGTAGTTCCATATATTAACATCGAACAAAAAGTGTTAGGTGACCATTTGTGATAACTTAAATTATTTCTCTCACTTTCTGTATTTTGTAATGCATTGAGGTAAAAATGAGCGGATTGATAATATATTTACTTGTCTAATAATTGTACTGTTTCACTTGACCGACGCATGGATAAAGTGATGAGGTCCATGGCAATTTTAAATTTGCATAAGGCCCAAGAACACACATCTTGTATACAAGTAGATCTTAAGCAGGACTTTCAAAAGTGCTAATTTTACTGTGAACAGCTTATAGTTCTCTGCATAAGGTTGAAGTAAAGCAACTGCCTATGGATCACTGCACCCGACTATACAACGTGACGAACTCATAAAAACAAAGTAGTACAGACACTATGAAGTTTTACAGAAAAGTGCGATTTATGCTGTATATGAAAGAAGAAAGTGTATATTTTGCGACATTATAAAATATTGTACAGAAATATAATTTTTAAATGTAAAAAATAACCGAATAAAATAGTCTGTATTTTTAAAAAAATTAAAGCGCATTTCCATTCTGGATGCTTCGGAAAGCAGAATTTGTAAGAAAATCTTCTTCAAGAACGATTGTCATAACATTTACTCAGATTGTGTGTAATAAAATTATAGTAATAATGTATCATATCAATTATATAATTTACTTTATTTACGTCAGCTTCAGCCATAAATGTTTGTGACAAAAGGACGCACATGAAAATATTTATATCCTACTATTTTCTTACACACAGTCATAGTAAACAGTATGGCGATATTCCATGACGAAGATTTTCTTGCTTGAACTAGTTTGCAGAGTGCGTGTTTAATTTACTCGTGTTTCCACGAAACTATTAAACGTGCGTACAATGCAACACACACGCGCACACGCATGAAAGGAACACACACATCAGACGAAGGCGGTTCTGCTCTTTCAAAATGTCACGCACACGCACACTAGAAGCGCCATTTTTGAACACCCCAAAACTGCTAAAGCCGTGTCTCAACTCGAAAGTGTGCTTACTCTCACGCGCAGCTCTCACTCTGGCACACTGTGGCTCAATATAGCGAATTGAGACTTGTGCCCTCTGTAAGCCTTCGGTATTATTTCTCTGAAAGAAAAGGTAATAAATAGTGGAAAACAAAATATTGCTTGCCTTTCACTTTCCTAAAATAAATGTACAGTATTGTATCAAATAGTGACTTATTTTTTATTTTTTTCCTTTTTTGCATGATTAAATCCATAGTTGTTATGTGCAAATTACAGTATTTAATGATATCCACACAATTAACCTAAATGAAAAGTGAGCATATAACATAAAAATTGGTTATGTTCCATATCAAACGAAATATTATTATTACACCTTTCACAATCGCAATGGTTATGTTACGTTGTTAAGATAATTCTAACGCTGCTTTAGAAACAACAAAATATATGTCTGGATATTTGAGGATAGACTTGAAAACAACATGGCTACCAGAGAGGGTGCGAGAGGGAGCACCGAGTATACATCGTCGTTCACTCTTCCTCTCACGCTCTCGCCTCGGAGTTGGGACAGCAGAGAGAACTCTCTGTGACGTCATGAGTGACCGAGACAGTACTCCCTCGGCGAATTGGGACACAGCCAAAAAACGGCTTTTTCAAAGCGCTGTATCTCTAAATATACGCCTCAGATAAGCACAAAAATACTCAAGGTCCCTGCCCTGAACCTTCTTCAGACTTCCCACAAATAAAATTATATGGTCACCGCTCAAAGTCCCGTAGGTAGACGCAGAGCGACTAGAACACTGTGCGCCAGTTCAGAGCGTTGCTCTTAGCGGCGATGGCGCATTTGGTACGTGTGGCAGTGTCGCCCTTATCGCTCCCCCGGGCTTCTCGGCGGAAAAAATGTCCAGGTAGGCGGGACCCTTAAGGGGAGACGTTACCCGCCATATTGGATTTAAATATACACTGTGTTTCATAAAGAATGATCCAATTTCAAATAATTATATGGAATAATGAAAAAAAGCTAAAGTTGCATAAAAAAGTATAAACTTTCTAGTAAGTCATCAAGTATCACTCACCATATTATAGGTATGTTTACCCTTCGCCTACTGCACGGATAACATCAGGACGACTGCAAATTTCGTCTTAAACGCGTCTGAGATTCTTTTTTTACTTAATTTTCTACAGCGGGGGGTCTATTTGTGAGCTTATCCAAGTCAGTAAGAAAAGATCGAAAAAAACGCGTATCCCCATACAATAAAATGTCACAGTATGTCATGTATTGAGATCTTGGGGGCCAACAGTGCTGTATAACGACCCATATAACGTTGATGCAAGCTCTACAGACATTACGCCCAGTATCATACATTTTCTCGCGGGGATACGCTTAAGAATGTGTTTTTGTTCCACCATTAACCGCTGACTTGGATGAGCTTGAAAAAGAATCACGGCTGTAGTCAGTTCTGTGACAGAACACTCTCTCACACCTGGTTGAGATATACTCGGTTATCGTCTTGGTGTTATCTAAGTAGCAGATAGAACGCGTGTAGAACATATATAATAACAAGGGTGAAACTTAGACGTACGAAACCGCTTGTTATTTCTTGTCTAGCTGTAGCACATTTTTATCATTAAATATTATTGCTCGAAAGCAGGCCATTCTTTGTTAAACATACAGCATTTCCCAAAACATAATTTACAGAATCACTGTTTAAAAATCGCGCCTTATAATGAAATGAAGTTTGTTTGCGAAGAAATGTAAACAGATCGAAGATGGAGGGAACTTATCCAACTTAATTCAACAGACCTGCTGATTTTCACGTTTTTAGTATGAAATTTGATAAAACTTTTTAAGGGCTATTCACGGTAAACTGAGCACAATTTAAGGCCCTTCCAGTAGGCATAAATAGTCAAACAATTATATTTTATTGTGTCCTCAGACGTTAACTTTTGAGAGCTGTATACATTGCATTTATTAGTCACATATCAATGTTTATATTAACACTTGGCGAAGGTACACTAATAAGCTGAAAGGAACTTTTAAGCACGGCCTTAAAAAGTGCTCACTTTACCGTGAACAGCCTTACAAGAACGTTTTATTATTTACATCATATCAGCATTACTTCTGTAAGTTCAAGTACGGTATTAAGCAGGGATCATGTATACCTGGCATACTCATCATGAGTAACTAAATGGTGAATGGAAAAGTAGAAATCGGAATAAACCCTTTTAGACCACTATACTCCAAAGTTTCAGGTGTTGCAAAAATTAATTTTACTAATACTTTCTGTGCTTAAAATGGCAGGGTATTTGTTTCGTTGCCACAGAAAATAGACTAGTATTTGTGTTCGGCGATGGTGGTGTGAAGAAGTCATAACCAACAGCGGTAACAGGGTTTAGGAATCATTTACCCACGCAAATTATTACTGAATATTGTGCCTCGAGATGTACAGTGCCATCCTAATATGAAGTTCGTTTGCAATATTTGCATAATTATGTACATTAGGTATTAATTTGTTAAAGGCAATTTTTGCAATTTGTGTTTGAAGTATTAATTTACATATTCGACTTTCCAATAAACGTTCAAGAACGCCACTATTTTGTTATTGTAAAAATTGACTGCTTCATTTTCCAGTAGCTCTGTACAAATGTTCATTACGCTCCCAGAATTGCAGTACTTTCTGGTGACTGTGAGCTGGAAAATAATGGGCGTATTTGGCGCATGGTAAAATGGAAGCTTTTGAAAGCCCTCAGCTTTTGAATGACACAGTTTACCATGACATAAATGCTTTTCATGGTAAAGAGAACACAGCTGAAATCGACATTCGAAAAAAGATTGCGGTCCCTACAGTATACGCTGACATACTGAGTCCAGTTAAATTGGCAGTGAATATATAAAAATAGCCCTTAGAGTAGATTTTCTAATGTTATTTAAATGTTTAATTTTATGGTCACTGCAGTTAGTGTTTCTTGTTTTATACAAATCAGAGTACAAATTCTCATATTATTTGCACGTTTACATTCATCTCTGAATTTTAATGTCAATGGTGATTTCGTGTAATTATGTTGGTATTATTGGACTGTGCCCATTGCCAACCATAACAAGGAATTTTTTTTTCCTGACTTGTGTGGTGTTTTCGTTTTTGTCATCGTGTTGTTTTTTCTTTTGATTTGCATTTGTTGTCTGTACTGTTTTGTAATAACAAGTTGTTCTTCTGTCGTTTTGTAATTTTAATTATATATATATATATACACACACACACACACACACACACACACACACACACACACACACACACACACATATATATATATATATATATATATATATATATATATATATATATATATATATATATATATTTTTTTTTTTTTTTTTTTTTTTTTTTTTTGTGTGTGTGTGTGTGTGCCCACGCGCCCGCGCGTGTATGTGTGTTTTCTATTGACAAGGAAACAGCTTTTCAAAAATTATCTACCTGTGGTGTTGTAAAGATTTTCCGTTTTTGTCTTGCTGAGTTGAGTGTGTGTGCGATTTTCATTTATTCGCAATGGACACAGTCCAATCGTACCAACATAATAACGTTTATTTTCCCAAATAATCCACACTTTCACTCGACTAACACGCGAATAAAGCTAGACGACCCATTCAATGGCAAAGTCCATGTTACAAATGGCGGAAGTAAACAAAATCAGGAGAACTGTATATCCTAAGCAAAGATTTCAAAAGTTCTCGATTAACCGGGAACAAACCGTATAAAAGTATCGCCTTCCCTTTATTTCACATGGAGCTCGGAGAAACTAAGCTCTAAAAATTTACGATAAATCTTACAACTTCACAACCAAACCGCTGTGTAGTTCGTTAGTGAAAAGGGGAGTGTTGTTGCCCTGGGTCGATAGAGATGTCCTTTTATGCGGCCTGTGGCATTCATTCTACGAACTGCCAGTTTGTCACGTGCATTCGGTGCTGCGACGCCCTCAGGCATTCACCGATACAAAACAAGCGTAGACCCTGAGCCATTCGTAGTTGGGCGCGTGTTTGCCAATGAACTTTTTAATCTATAATGTCCTCTGCTATCCACTCATCCGTAATTGACTCATGGGCGCCGCAAGCATGAAATTTTTTTTTTGTGGAAGGGGGGGGGGGGGTGGACAAATATACCCGAAACCCTTTTCCACGGACAGCACAAAAAAAAAGTAACTGAAGGAAGATATTTAAAGCACGGTAGTATATAATTTTAATTAAATATTGGTAAAATAAATTGTACCAAATATTAGTTATATGATATTTATACACACAAAACCGGAACAAATAAATACCAACTAAATAAATGAGACTCAAGTGAGAAAACTTCCACATAATGCAAACACTACAAATTGCATAAACCCAAGCCAGATCGTATATATGTGTGTATATATATATATATATATATATTATATATATATATATATATATATATATATATATATATATATATATATATATATATAGTAACAGAAAGTATGGAATTTTAATGTATAAAAATTGTTTATCAAATTATAATAAACATATGATTTGAAGACTTATCTTTGCATTGTACATCTGTAACATGTGATATCACTAATGCCAGTATGTTAGAAAAATATATCAAAACATTTTATGTTACAGCAGACAAGAAATCTATAAACTAAAAAATGTTTGTATAAAATATAGCTAATGTAAATGAGTCCTCAACTAGGGCTTAATACAGAAAGTCAAAACTTCACAATCAAAGGTTACACATTTTTGTGGGATTGTGTGTGTGTGTGTGTGTGTGTGTGTGTGTGTATATATAACATTACATTAATGTAGTGCATGAAATAATTGAAATAGTTAATTTCAGATACTTTCAAACAATGACTTTCTGTACTCCTTTCTTGAAACAAAGAGATGTGCCACTTTCCTGAGGTCTACTTCATAACAGAGGGCTACATGATTTAACCTTGACTGTTTCATAGTACCTCTTAGATATACATTCAGGTGTCTGAGAGCACTAAGCTCCTCTCTGCTTCACAAGTAGAAGATGGGGACACAAGCAGCAGCTTCATAACATTTTCAACATATTTTAATAAGTGTCTGACTTCAGGTGTCATTTCTTTGAAAGCTGTTACAGCATCGCTAAGGCAAGAAATACTGTTGGTTTTTAGAAATAATTTGATTTCAACCTGTAATAACTCTGTGTCGACTTCGGGGTACAGGTCTAAGAGTTCTATATTTTCCCCAGCAATAAGAACTATTTCAATCATTGCAATTTTCTGCACACCATTTTGCTCAATAATATTTTCTTGCAGTCTCATAACTGCTGTCTCAATAACTTTATAATATTCTTGTCGGTAAAATTCCTCACAAGAATTTCACTCGTGCTGCTCTCCTGATCCACAAAACCTTTTAGGGTGTTTTACAATCCGTGGCAAGGCCAGAGGCTGCAAATTCATTTCGTCAATCTTTTCACAGCAAGAATTAAAAATAATTTTGAATTTATCTTCTCCTCGTAGATAACATAAACCAGCTAAAACAGTTTCAACACACTTGATCAGACCAGAGAGAGTCTTTCATCTTCCTTGGCATGACTTGTTCAATTTCTCAAGAAGATCGATTACATCCTTTGCTATAACAAATCCAAGATATGTCGATCCATTTGAGAAACAATGGAGGAGGTCACTAGCTCCACCATAGTTGTCCTCAAAAAGCGTATGAAGTGTCTTTAAAATTATGTCATATTTCTTCACGATTTCTTCTATCTGTAACTTCCTGTACAGCCATCTGGTTGGACAAAGTGATTTTATCTTTGAAATGTTTTTCACAGGAGCCCCTGCAGTCTCTTCGGAGATGTGTGTAAATATTTTCTTGACTTTTGTACGTTCAAAGATTATTCCAAGTTGGGTGGCTCAATCCATTGCGTTTTTCACTACTGAGAAACCATCGCAACACTTTTTCATAGCAAGGTTACAGCAGTGTGCCACACAATGCACATACTCTGCCAGAGGTTGGTTGTCAATAATTATAGTCTGCGCATCTTTATTACAGCCTTTCATGTTGCCTGCGCCATCATATGCTTGACCACCCAGGCAAGTTACAGATAGTCCAAGTCGTAGTAATGAATCATATATTATCTTTGATATGGCCTTGCCAGTGGTAGAGGAAGTTTTATAGAATCCTACAAAGCTTTCTGCAGGTTCCAAGCCATCACACCATCTAACACAAATGCTCTCTTGTATATCTCCTGTAATGTCTCGGGTGCCATCACATATAATTGTAAGTACCAAAGGATTTGATGACTTGATATTTTCTAGAACTGTGGTCAAAACTCCATGATCCATAATTTGAATGATCTCATTTTGGACATCTGAATGTTGTTCGTGTTTCAACCATGCTTTTAGTACCGGCTTGTCTTCACTCCTTTCCTTTAAAAGTTCCATGGAATTACCTTCATCTTGAGCAAGACCCCTGATAGCCAAACCCTGTCTGACTATATACTTTAAAGTACGAATGATTATCATTAAAAACCCACTAGTTGTTATTTGTTGCTGCATTTTGACATTTGAGAGCTGTCTTTCGATTGGATTATTTAATTCCGAATAGCTTAAAAGTGCTTGAGAATGAGCGTCACTTTTTTCGTGTTCTCTGAACTTCTCAAGAGCTGTTTTCCAGTTCTTAAACTCCTTTCCAATGAATGCTCTTTCCATTTTTGGAGTTAAAATTTTGTCGGGGCACACTTGTAAATACCGCGTACAATAATAGCAACTTACCCCATCGCAGTTTTCGGCCACATGCAACCATTTGAATTCTTTAAACCAGCTCTCTTGGAATGTTAGAGTTCTGGTTTTCATCCTTTGTTCCTTGGGAAAACTGCTCGGGAAATGTTTGGGTTGATATGGTTGGTCAGTTGCTCCTGCTACTTCCTCATCACTGATAGGCAGTTGTTTCAGTTGCTCTTTTGCAGAGGGCTGGAATCCATCTGCGTTTTATGCAACAATATTTACCATTACATTTAAAGAAATTGCACACAGATAATATAGATAAAACCTTGCACTAGACTTGTAGTAAGCTTATATACCAATATTGCATAATTTATAAACTATCCAGATAGCACTGAAAACGGCCATAATGGCAGGTCAGCACGGACAGAAGTAAGCAAAATGGTATAAAATAACCGTAACAAGATTATTTGAGCAAGTTTACACAATAAATGTCTCGGAGAGCTTAAGTGATACAAATAGCATTGACGTACATAACAACTACTGTAGGTTTTCAACAAACTAGACCAGAGGTCTCCAGAGTATTGCCCACAAGCCAGATACAACCAGCGGTAAAGTTTTATACAGCCCGCCACTTCATTCCAGTGAGGGAACCAATTATTATTTAGTTTTATCATGCAAATAATTATATGGCTGTTATCATACATTTCATTGAATAGAAATGCTGATTTTCCATTAATGCGTTTATCTTATCGGCGAGAGTTCAGATTTTTGTGAAATATTTTTTGCAAAAAAGTTTTTAAAAGAGCTCTATCCCGACCGCAATAAATGTTTGAAGATTTTTCTTTCTCGCCCCATGATCCGTAATAGACAAGATGACATGTCAGTTGATCCCATTTCAATAATACATTCTTTTCAATTTCCTCTCGACTGCATTTGTAATAGTTTAAATTTAGCTCTACAGATCTAGATGATCATACATCAGACATAAGGATCTTTGTTTACAAACCCCTTTGGTTGCAGCATTGAAAAATGTCCCACCTGAAATTCAACAGAAAGTAATTGACTTGCAGTCCGGGAATGTAATGGATAACAGATATAAATACCATAACTTAAAGACATTTTTACAAACTTATAAATGAAAAGGTGCTACCGATCAAAGTCGTCCAGTGAACATTTGCAGTCGATACTAATTACCGGAAACATAAACTTCGAGCCTCAAATATGAGCCATCGTGTTACAAAGGATACACTATCGTAAATCTCGCTAGTAACAAAATGTTTCTTAGTGTTTTACGTTTAGCATCGATTTAATATTTACATGAAAAATTGTGTATGTAATATTATAGAAAGACTTCCAGCTGTTTGCTGTCCTGTACTGCGGTTTTATCTGTCTGTAAACAAACTATAAATTTTAAACTTGTCGCAGAGCTGTGGTTAAGCATACATAAGTAACTAGGATTTACATTTACTTCTGTCTGTAAAAAAACTGATAAAATCATATAAAATGCAGACACGGGCATAGAATGCTGCGCAGTACCGTATTTAAACTTAAAAAATTTAAATAATATACTAGAAATATCCTAATACGAGGAAAAACGTATAAACATGCGACATTTAACGTAAAGGGCATTTAGCCTTTTTTTTTATGCCCGTGACACTTTCTTTATTTAAAGAGTTATTCGTCTCAAAATATTTAGAGACTCCTGGACTAGATCATTAAAATCTTTCAACATGTCTATATGGAATAGTATGTTCCAGGAAGAAAATATGATTACCTAAAGATTTAGATGAGGAAGCTGCTGCAAGATCACAACTAGTGCTTTCAGCTGTAGTATCTAAGCCTGATTTCTGATTTATGTTCACAGGCTGCTCACTGATAAACATCTTGGTTTCACTGCGTGATCCGTCAGAATCATCTATAGAAAAAAATTTCAATTAATAATAAAGTATGCGATCATGTAATTACAGCAAAGTTTAACAAATAAGGGCTCCCTTTTACTAATCTACCAATCTTCTGTGGGTAAAAGAAATTGACAATGATTCACATCTTATCTTAGTTATGTTACACAAAGAAAAATTACTTGATTAAGTTAATTTGTGTAATTTTTAAATGAAAATGCTGTATTTTATCGCATATAGGTCGCACATTTTATTTTAAAAAGTTTATTGAAAACTTGGAGTGCGACCTATAGGCTAAGTGAGAAATTGATTTTAAGGTGCTGGGAATAAATCATTAAGATCCCGATTAACAGTGTTAATCGATACCAAAGAAAACACGAATAAGTGTTGTATTAAAAAACGCGGTTAATCGAATTTACACATTTTTATTATTAATGGAACAGTGATATTCTCTCCGAAAATCGTGATAAAACAAAGAACCTACTATACATTTCAAATCAATCACAATTCACGCACTGTATGTGCAGGATTTAAAGTACACGATACTTTAACTGATATTTTTGTTGCACCGAGTGTAGTTAATTCACGGCGCATTAAGTATACACAGTGTTTCGCCGGCGACAGGCGAGCGCGTTGGGCGCCACTTTTTTTTACTAGCTATGCATGCAGCTAATGGCAAATATGTTTTTTTTTAAAGGTTGATTTTCATAAGTCTGTTCCAGTCGTGAACGGATTATAGTTGTGTGTGTGGGTCGCTTTCTCAACAGAACGCAGTGTATTAAAGACTAGACTATAACGGGACTTTAAATGAGGCAACCGGCATATAAACAATACAGTACAAACTCCATTTTAAAAAATAATTCTTGGAATACAATAGATTATTAAAATTTTACCGACTTACAAACGCACACAAAAGTTTTAAATTTCTGAAATGGATAGTTTTTTTGTAAATATTTTCACACTTGACATGAAAAAATGTAAGAAAAGTTGAACTATACCTTTTCATTTTCTCCGAATTCAAGGCCAGTGGCTCGATTTCCATTCTCTTCAGCGAACAAAATCACTTTCAATTTTAAACCTACGGTGTAGGTACTTCGCCTTTCCTTTGCATAAAAGTAAAAAAAAAAAAAAATGGAAGCCCACCGGTCGCGTGCATCTGCCATCCTTGACGTAGGCTGTGTTGTAAAGGGTGTACAACCACAAAAAATAGTGCGACCTATAACCAATAAATATAATTTTTTTAACACCCCTGGAAAATCAGGGTGCTACCTATATGCGATAAAATACGGTAAATATTTATAAGTAGCTAATAATATAGTTTAACTTACCCGTCATAGGTGTTCTTTCGTTTTCTTTTGCATGTTTCTTGTTAAAGAAAGCAGCTATCTTCCCTTGTGATGTTGTCCGCTTGCTCGCCCTTATTCCGTCATTAGTCACTGCCGTTCAGGCTTCTTCACCATGGCAACCTCCTCCCCTCTATTACGGACAGCATTCTTGACCTGCTGAAAGTCTAAGGAAGCGCAGTTAGCCATATCATTCGCTGTATAGCCAACAGTCACAAGTAGCCTTATGTATTAATTGGTTTCTTACATTGAGAAACTGGAAAATTTTCCTCAGCATATTTTATAACGAAATTAAATAAAGTAAGTTGGGTAAATTATTGAGGGGGGGGACGAAATAAAATTCCAAATTATTGGGGGGGGGGGTGCCCTTTGCGGCACCCATGATTGACTTTGCTTCCTAAAGCAGCTTTCTCTGTACTAGCTCTCTGAGCGAAACCAATGAACCACGATCGTATTATCCAAAGTTTATTGAGAACAACACTTACAAAGTACAATGCGATTTTTTCTACAAAATAAATGTTTTCTTTTTTTTGCGGGAAGGCATTTTTCGTCTTCTTTGTATGTGAGTGCGTTCATGGAATTAACATTTCGAGCAATTAAGGATGATGAAGAAGAAAATTGAAGCAGCAAACATCTATGCCGCAAAAATAAATATATATTGGAAATGTAATAAACAGATTTGTATATCTGTGTATTGGAGAGGGGAGCAGTTTCCTTACAACGGCAGTGCTGCAGTAATCATACCAATAAAGAATATAAGTTAATACATTTAGTTTATTAGTGCTTGTTGCAATCACACATAAAATATCCATAACAATTACCAACATAAAGTCGCATAGTTAGTTATTGAGCTTTTAACTCCTAGTGCGAGAACTTAGGTGTAGTTAATCACAATCCACTTCTGGTACTTCTAGCCAAATTCACTTTTTACTAACAAGACTATTTCTGTCTACCAAATTAAACCTCTTTCGACTCGTGCTCATATTTCCCTTGGCGCAATTAGTGTAAGTACAGGATTATTATAGCTTTAAAAAGTGGAGGAAAGGTATATATGTGACAAGTTAGCCAACTTAAAGGAAAAAAAATCTGTTTGTTGGCTTTCCTTATCAGTTTTGTTTGTAATTGTAAATCTAATGAGGTTCAGGTGTTTAAAAACTGAATCTTCATTCAGAATAGGGTATATTATAAGAGTTGATATCAATAATAATTAGGCGAAAATACAAAAATGAATAGAAACTTTTAATAATTTTAATTTTCTTTAGTGTAGTAAAGTGGATTCTTACTTTAGACAAGACCGTTTCAAACAAGATGATGCTGTAATAATTATAAAGCCTACTTTCCTCTACAGCATTTGTTTTTTTTTCCTATGTTCCAAGAACAAATTGTTCCTGTTTCCTTTAATTTCATTTATATATTTCCTACATGACACTGATCACTTATGTATGATCACCAGAACCTTGTCTGTATGGAGGCGTTTCCTAGCTGGAAGGTGGATATGGCATGGGATAGGAGAGACACCTTGCACCCCATAAGTTTTTATCTTAAATATTTTCTGTGTTATCTATTTAGTTTTTTGTATTTATGATCGGAGATATTTACTTCTAGGAAATAGCATGTGTCAACTCCCAGCTCCTGTGTGCTTATTGTAAATTGAATATTTAGTTTTTAAGGCTTTCTGCAGTATCGTTTTACTTCTGTTGGTTTTATGAACGTGCACTAGCACATGTCGCAGTTTGCCTGAAGATGTAACTGTACATAACGTCAGTATTCAGATATGCTTGTGATACCTAATCACTGATTCGTCGGGAAGAATTATTTTCAGCTTATAAAGAATGCTTTATCCACTTAAAACATATCAGTGTACAAACGCTATTAATTTGTTATCCAAATGTAATACCACTGCCTCTATTTTTGCACTTCCACGATAGTACATTTTGATATTGCTTCTCAAAAATATAACATATGCCAAAAATATTTATAAAATATATTTTCACATTTAAACAACCTTAATATTACAGTTAGCTGAAGAAATTGGTGTTTCCCAGGATTGTAAGTGTGGGAGTGCTTATGGCATTCTATCCTTGGTCTTTACAATCGTCATCATAGTCTTTTAGTACAAGACACTGAACCCAGCATGCAGTCTTCCCATCGGCAGCTACCTTCTATAAGACATTCAGTGGTGAACTTGTACTTAATTTTTCTGTTATAAAAATATAGCAAAATGTGTGCTGAGGGTTCCTGAATTAATTTAAACATTCTGTACTGAAGTTTTTATAACTAAATATGATATTGAAAATTTTATTTTTGGTTGTTCTTGCTTTTAAAAAAACAATTTTTATTTACGGAAATAGAAAAATAACACGTATTCAGACGTGAAAAGTTTATTAATTGATGTTCGTAAGCAGACATCACTAATAAATTTCAAGTTTTTAGATAATTAAATTGTAAAACGCCGGTTTTAACTCAGTGACAATGACGTTGACATTTTCGTGTGTTCGTGAACATAAAATGAACGCAACGTGAACATAACGTAAAAGTAGTGAAATGTCGATGCCACTGCGCCAGAACCGGCGTTTCCTATCTACTTGAATAAAACGCGTTTTACTGAGGCTCTACTCGCAGTTTAGAGGCGCAGGTAGACGGCAGGATGATAAACTCCCGCGAGGGAACAAAAGGAAAACATCAGGAGGAAATAAACCCCGTCGTCGGCCGCATCCTCTAAAACAAGCGCAGGTGCGGTGGAAGAAGAGCGAGTGCGCGGTCGAGTCCCGGGGCTGTAAAAAACTCGTCGCTGAGGAGACGACACTTAACGTCTGCGCGGGTCGCGGCCTTCACGCAACCCGGGCACTTCCGCAGAATCTCCGAAGGAAAGATCAAGGGAAGAGCAGTTTTCCCGCCACATCCCGTCGTGCCAACATTCATTCCGCCGCAGCTCCATAAAAGCCTACATAAACCCTTCGCTCCCCCCACCTCTCTTTATTGTGGGAGTGACGATCTTCCCCTTCCTCTTTGTTACTGGCATTAACTGGAGCGAGCGGGTTTGCAATAAACCAGTTCTTATCGGACCTAAGATTGTGACCCGCAAGACCACTTTTTTTTTTTACTCCACCTAATAGCACAGAGTTGTGGAAAAAGATTATATTTCTGACATTCATACTAGAATATATTAAAAAATTATTACAATTTAATTTTAAACTTCAGTGATGTGGGTATTCGTCTGTGTTTCAATCAAGTACCCAACATAATTTATCTGGTCATAGTCACGCAAAGTCATCCTGATTTATGTACTGTATTTAAGTTTACTAAATCTTGAGTAGTTGAATGCCTTTGTCGAGATACAGAATTTGCGGACAGTATTATGACGTCGTAGTGGTCACAATAACCAATATCGCCGAATCCCAACCTTGAACAGGGGTTTTGTCAATAAGCCTGTGAAATCAATGTGAATATAACTCTTAGTTAGCCCAGTAGTTTACATAAATACGTGTTCTACAAATTTCTCACACTTCCTTTGACGGTGTTTCAATCTGAAATAATGTGATTTCATGAAAGCACTTATGTGTTGGAAAACTAAACGTAAACAAACGCCACATTACGACAATTCGATCATATGATTCTGATATAACAGCTGGGGGGAATGAATTGAAGTGTGGGACGTGCGCAGAATACTAATACATAAAATTAATATTGTTATGGCTCTTTGATTATTCATAAGGCGATCGAGTGTAACTGTGGCATTTTCAGTGCAGTTGACCTGTTACTGAAATGCTAATTCTTATACGAATGCATATAAAACAAACAGCGAAAAGAATTAAGCATATTCAGTGTCCACAAATTTAAATATCACATCACATCTTCAATGCAAAGATAAGTGTGGACAGCACTTCTCAAAACAAAACAAAAGAAAATCAGTATGAACATACGCCTTAAGTTCAGTTAAAAGCCGTAGTTGATACACCCCTATTCATGTCTCTGCAGCCCTGTCTTTGTAAAGTCTGACACGATAAAGTGAGCACTTTTAGAAATGAACCTTAGAAAAAAGTCACTGCCCCCTGCATGCATATATTTTAACGGGCGCACTGAGTGACATTCGCCCAGTAAAGTTGGTGATGATGGATGGGAAGTAGTTCCATATTTTAAAGTCGAATAAAAAGTGTAAGGCAACCATTTGCGATAACTTAAAATTAATTTTTTCGCTTTCTGTCTTTTTTTTTTTTTTTTTTTTTTTGTAATGCACAGAAGTGTACAAATTAGCAGATTTATAAAGTATATCCTTTTATAATAGTTCTACAGTTTCATTCAGTCGACGTATGCATCAAGTGAAGAGGCCCTTGGCAATGTTAATTTTACATAAGGCGGAGGAATACACCACCTGCATGCAAGTAGATCTTAAGCTGGGCTTTCAAAAGTGCTCATATTACCGCGAACAGCCTTTACCTATTTTTTCTTTACTGTGTGGTACCAGCTGTGATTCGCTATTACAAGAGGTCCACGGAACCCCACCTTGCATCTGAAAACACGCCTCGTTGACTGGCTTAAACGTTCAAACACCCCAGTCGTGCCATGTATCTTCTAACAACTTTGTTCCACACACTCCCGAAGCATTGCAATTTTTTAAACAGGTTTTGCTAAACGATGGTTTTTAGTTGTCCCCACAGTTAATTATCGACTGGGTTCAGATCAGGGGAACGAGCAGGCCAGGCGATTAGTCCTACCTGACCCATCACCCTGTGAGTTCTCGCTGTCACCTAATTACACTCGATATGCATGTCCGCCATTTATGATTGGAATTAGCTTCCAGGATCAGAGTGCCTTGTGTAGAG
Organism: Dryococelus australis; assembly: GCA_029891345.1. Taxonomy (NCBI): domain Eukaryota; kingdom Metazoa; phylum Arthropoda; class Insecta; order Phasmatodea; family Phasmatidae; genus Dryococelus; species Dryococelus australis. The sequence goes on from CM056995.1 coordinate 61,509,227, forward strand.
ACACACTGGACTGGCTTAAGCTAGTAGTATCCATAGCGCTTGATGTCCGACTTGCAATGTAAGTTAACAGGAAAATAATCTTAGCAAGACGCACTCCACGTGTCTTTCACACTCTGTACACAAACATGGGTGTACCGACTGCCAACAGCGGACACAGTGGCATCGTCCTGTAGTTCAGGAACCACATAACCTATGGCATATGCTCATATGTACTTTTTGTTTTGTTATGAGATGTACTGTTCGCATCCCCGTTACTTACCTCATATAGCTCGACACATCCTGTATTTGCAGGCATATATGTTGAAGAATTCGCATACTATTTATTAGTCTAAAAACTTAATCTACAATTTAGGAAACATACTGAATTTTTGCAGTGTATGGTCCAGGTGTTATTAACGCTGTATGTGTGTGTAATTCCCACGGTAGGGCCAGAACGCGAGCATCGTGTGTGTGTCGCGGGAAGACGGTCGCCGGGAGAGGTTCGGCTACAACTGGACCAAGAACAAGCTGCTACTTCCCCTGTCCCCGGGCCAAGAAGTGTGGGAGGACCTGCAGCCCGCCGGCAGTATACTGCGGCTCTTCAACCTGCAGGTAGGCAACCCGCAATTTTACTGATCTAGTGTTAGTAGAGTGAACATGGCAGTTATGCACAACTCAGCTTTTCCTCCAGAAAATAACAAGTATACAATATCCAAAGAAAGTTACATTACAACAGATGCATTATACATAGATTTTTTTCTCAAAGTAAGTCTGGCTCAAATATATTTATTTCTATTCGGAACAATATTTTGCACATGCTTATGATTTAATTATTCTCTACGTTGTATTATTTAAGACCCTTTAAGGCGAATTAGAATAATTCATTTCAAAATCCTGTAATGCTTGTCACTAAATAGAGTGTAATAAAAATATCATCTCTATTCTGTGAAGAATTCAAAATGTATTTGAATAAAACATCCTTTAATGTTTAAAAATGAAACTGTGCATTTTATTTAAGTATTTATAAAGTAATGTGTTGTAAATATAAATAAAAAATTGAAGATTATTTGCATTCATTTGATACCGTTTGTACATTTTTTTCATGGAATGTAAAATAATTGGAATCTTCTTTTAAATAGCTTTGTGTTTGGTTTCTTTTAAGTTTTATTGTGAATTTTCAGCATACATTATTGTCTGTTGAGTCTCCTTATACACTATGATCTTAAGCTTATGAGTTCAGAACTAAAATGGCATGTATTGATATGATTGCGAAGGTAGTATACTTGTAACAAAAGAAAATGGAATTACTGAACATTCCAGATGTGTGCACTGCATTATTTAGAATTAAAAACCAAATAAACATAGACTAACTTGTCCATATGTTGAGCCAGGGGTTCATAATTTTAGAAATATCCAATGAACTTCAAAACATTCGTAAACTCGCAAAGCATTGTGTAAGCATTATGCAATGGAAGCAGGTACACATCAGGCCTAAAATAGGATATAAGTGTGGCCTGAGTATACATATTGCCAGGAAGTGAGTCTAATAATCACTTCATGCAAATTGTCTGAACACGGTAGCATCCTTTATTTTAATTTTGGCATATTTATTTTTCTTCCGAAAGGGCAATTAGGCACGAGAAAGTGATTCCAATATGATATCAGAGTTACATCCACCGTTTTTCGCACTTTACCTTCCATTGGTCAGGGCAGAGTTATTTCGCGAGTAATTTTGTAGCTAAGACATAAATTCTTATGGTTTTTACAGTTAAAGATGGAAAATACAATTCATTATTGCGACTCGAAAAAATTGTTCCGATGTAGTTGCTGTGAGCTCTACACACATGTACCTCTTACAGTAAGAGAACTCTTGAGAGCAGTGGCAAAACTGTTGAAGTGTTACAGAGATAGCAGGGCTTGGGTAAGACTGTACACATGTCTGAGCTGTCCACCAAACCAATGGACTGCTTGTGGAAGTGTACTATGCTGCACTCTCGTCCTTGAAATGTGCAAGAAATAAGGAAATAATGATCCAGTAACATGACACAACACATTTACTGGTTGTAACTGGCAGGCACAAAGAGGCAGAATTATGTATTCTGATCAATACATAAATAATGTATAGATAGCGTCTTTAGTTCCATTTATATTATAGAACGTGTAATCTCAGCTAGAGTTGTTTTACGTGCATACATTTGGCACAGAGAAAGTTAGTAGTATTATTTGGTGTTTGTTTTATATATATATATATATATATATATATATATATATATATATATATATATATATATATATATAATACAAATTGCTATGGCCTAGAGCTGTATTTTTAATATTGAAATTTCAGAATCTTCCCACAGTTTTTAAAGCAAATCTTTACCAGACATTGGTGACATGCACAAGAGGCAAATAACATGTTATATTATTTTTAGTCTATGTTACCAACAACTCATAACTATGCCTATATTAACACTTTCTGTCTCACTATTCAAAAATATGAACTTTATGTTGGAAATGTGCTAATGACATAAAATGCACCAATGAAATAGAGCAATCAACAAAATAAGCCCCTTACATGTGAAATATGCTATTCCTTTTGAGACAAAAGTTGCTGCCAGTAACATTAAATACAGAACATATAGGGCACAGGTCCCTGGGTGTAAAAGAGTGTTACTCACAGTCATGCCAAACGTTCAAAAAAATTCACTGAAGTGTTTAAACTGACATCTATATTTGTTGCTGAAAAGATCAACGATCTAAATTGTTTGTGGGTAGAGACTATCTTTTGCATTATAATGTAATACCAAGCTAGATGGCATACAATTATATGCAAGTTTCACATGTGTTGTTGGTATTCTGCTCACCCAACATGCCCTACAGGACTTAGCATGAACAGTAAACATCCAACACTGTGTTGGCTTCATTCCATATGGTCAGAAGATGAGTTCTAATAGTGAATACAGCTACTGCTGTAGTTTATAAAGGGTGGTGAATCCTAACTTGGTGCCATACTATAATGCTAAATGGTGGTGTTTGTGTACAAAACTGTGGTTGCTGCAGCCATGTTCTTTTTGCTCAGTGTAGCAGAGTGTGCAGAGTGGTTGTGTTGTGGGGGCAGAGAACAGCTCGGTACGAGTGCTTGGTGCATGGACAACAAGGAGTTAGCACGGCGGCCATACAGGTAGATGTGCTGGAGGATGGCGCTGTACCCACATGCAAGGAGGTCACCACCAACGGCATTCGCTGGCCCGAGATGTCGCCCCATGGTGTCGCACTGCTCGACTGTCCGCCACCACTTAGGGGAATAGCTGCACGATGCTGCTCGCTACACGATGGCGAGAGAGCGGTTTGGGAGCCACCGGACTTCTCCACATGCATCCACCCACACCTTGCTGCCATACTCGACCTGGTGTGTTCACACCCCACTTCATTATCCTTTTTTTGTGTTCCATCACATATACATTAAAACATGAAATATTTTCGCAATAACTAACAATGACAACAGATTCAAACAACAAATTAGTGGGGCATGGAAAAGCATAACTGAAAATATGATCATAGCAAAAAAAAAACACTACAACAGTCACACATACAAAACTTTAAACTTGGAAAACACAACAAAACTTAATAACAAGGACAAAATGCAAAAGCGATTACAACTCAAGGCTTCCAGATGTTTCGGGATCTGGAAATCGATCCTTTTCCCATGTGTGACACTGAATGAAACATGTCTTAACAGTAGACTTCAATAAGGAAGGAAAATGTAAGTGTATATGCAATTGTGGCACTTTTCCGAACATGCCAACAACAAATATGAAATGCATCATGTGAATGCCAGGAAGGGTGCCTACTGATGACTGGACAGCTTTGTTGAATTATGTTTGGCAAATGACATAATTCATTTAAATTACCCAGGGAGTCGCACTTTAAAACTGCATCAAACTTTAAAAAAACTCATGTTAAGTTTGGTCAGGACATCCAAGAGTAATATGAGCACAGTGCTAATATTAAGTAGTATTAAGGAGAGAAGTAAGTCAAAAAATTGTCCATCATAACGAATTTCCATTGATTATGTAGATAATAAATACATATTATATACATATATATACACACACACACTCCATTTGCTGCCGTTTGACTTCCATGCATTTCAATCATCTGGCAATTCAACATGAATTGCACACTTATATTGAATCAGTAATTTCGATAAATGGAATTTTACTTGTTAAAAAACCAGTCAAAATTTGTGTACAAATTTGATTCAGCACTTATGAAAACCCTGCTTAGTTTCCTCTTTCTGCCCATGGTGTATCATTCTAAGACTTGTGAAGTTTAACATTGTCATGTACAATAACTTTTTACTGCTATTCATGTTCCAAACAAGCCACACTAATACATGTTGTATCTTTAAATATGGTGCACTTAAAGACAATAAATAATTTAACAAATAAAATTAAAAAAAAGTAAATGTTAGAATTATTAGACCAACTCTTACTTTAACACCTAAAATCAGAACATCTATTTTAGATCCGAATTATTTAAGTATTACACTTTTAACAAGACCTTTAAAGGTTTAATCACTCTTCCTTAATCACTGCCACCACAACTAAACTATGCAGAGTAAGTATGTAATTAATAATCATTTTAAACATAAAATGGATGTCAAAAATGTTTCATTAACCGCAAACTAGCTAATATATCTTCATATTCACTGACAGTCTTTCTAATGCACTGGGAGTCAGTATAAATACCACTTTTAAATCATTGAATCTCTAATTATTAATAACTAGATGATCTGTGCGACTTTGTTCGCATGACATTTAGGACTGTGGCCCCACTATTGGGTTCTCTACCCACTGGGCTACTGCGGCCCCACTATTGGGTTCTCTACCCACTGATTTTCTGCAGCCCCATATTGGGTTCTCTACCCACTGAGTTTCTGTTGCCCCACTATTGGGTTCTCTAGCCATTGGGCTACTGTGGCCCCACTATTGGGTTCTCTACCAACTGAGCTACTGTGGCTCTTGGGAAGAATTAAAGACAGCCCCTAGACAAAAAAGAAAGCAAAAATGAAGGAACTTTTTATTTTAACAATTTTTATGCAGTAAAATTATAATAAGAATTTTCATGAAAGAATTATATAAAATTACAATAAAATTTTTTTTAAGGAAATGAGATATTTTTCCGGGATAAAACGTAACCTATGTCACTTTCCGACCCTCCAACTATATCTGTGCAAAAAATCACGTCGATCCGTTGTTCCGTTTTGACGTGAAAAAAGGACAAACAAACACACAAACACACTTTCCGATTTATATAGTAGTAAGGATTATGGATTGTCTATTATTAGGGTAAAGCATTTTCTAATAGTTGTTAGAAAAATTCTCTCATTTGGAAGAGTTTTTAGTCATTCTGCTTCTGAGTATATGTCAATACATTGAAAGAGTTGCAATAAGATTTTGATGTTAATATACTTTAATTGACCACTACACATACCAGATGTTTCAAAATTCTTGACTAACATTGTCGAAACATTTGTGTATGCTGTCTACACTTACCGTCCCAGCAGCTGCTAAATTAAAGATATTCTGTTTATGTATTGTTCCTTGAAAATATAGATAAAAGTAACAAGGAGATTTCTTAAACATAAAATCCCAAACTATCTTAATAAATTTTTCTGTCTGCATTGTACAAATTATATTCAATTATGTTCTTTTAAGTTTTCTCAGAGCCCTAGCAGTTTTGTAAAGCAATGTTACTTTAACTTCTTGCCCCACTTATCACATTTTATATTTTATATTTATATTTCCCAGGATACATTTGTTTCTCTTGAATCTTTTATAACATTTGAGAATGTATCCATACCTCAGTTAGAGATATGTGAGGTTCTTTATGTGGTAGAAACGACACAATACACACGTTTTGGTATAGTTTGAAAGCTTGACCTTGGGGTACGAAAACACCACCGTCTCGGAGAGCCTGTCCCAGTGCCTACAGTACGTCCAGGAGAAGTCTTCAGTTCCTGGGGAAGGCAAGGCAGTTGTCAAACTTCTGAATTCTGTGCGAGAGTTCTTGCACTTCGCCCAGGACAAGGAGGGCTTCTTCGCTTCCAAAAACACGTTTCTACATATAGTCAACATGCTGCTAGCGGCAAGGTGGTCGCTCACTGATGAGCAGGTAAGTGAGTGGTGTCAGTAATCCTCCTGAAAACTTTAACCCGTTCAGTCCCGAATTAATTTACAAGCTCAAGTATTGCGACCGTGAAATATTTCGGGGTTCCTTTTTCTTGTGTTGTGTGTGCTTCTTGCATCAAGTGAACAATGTGCTGTGTGTTCGGTGTTATCAAAATTAACCATACACAAAGGAGATGTGCAGTGACTTTGGCAAATCAGATTACCCGCAAGCAAAAAGGCCAAAACACCGAACACATTACCATCTGTGTATAGTTCTCATCATTAATAATCTTAATTTGCAACATGTCCACAGTCGGGGACGTTGTGACTCTGTTCGCCAAAAGTACTACCACCAATAAATTAATGGCAATGCTATGTAACTTCAACATTGGTGTGTAATGATTAAGGGCGATCGGATTAAGGCGATCGGTCCCTGCATTCTAGACTTTATGGAATTTTCACCACACCCTACATTATAGATTTTGTATTCCAGTTTACTGATCGACCTTGCACAGGCATTGCTTTGTAGAGATTCTGAAGTTGGTATTGTTTGACTACTGTTGTTAGTATTATTTCTGTAATCGTACCGGGCGATGCCGCTTGTCAGCGGGTTTTCTCGGGGACCTCCCCGTTTCCCCTGATCTTTCATTCCGGCACAGCTCCATACTCACCCTGCTTCACTCTCATCGGCTCACCCGAATCGAGCCGCCCAAATCTGTTCACTCACCTAACCACTCACTTACTCATTTCTGAAATCGGCTGCAGAAAATCATATTTATTTTCCTGCCAATTATTAATGAAAACTAATAAAGGCAGTGCAGCTGTAAGGATATCATAACATTTTTGGATATATCATTAATGCTGTCTCATGCGAAATTTATGGCAAGGAAATGGGTGAATTCTATGGGGAGAGTTCTGATACCTCTTAAAAGTGAATAATTAAACTAAAGTGATGAGTAATCACCTCAGATTTCTCTCACCTGTGCATAATAACTATTATTCACTTTCCTAGTTAAATGTGCTTTTTTTATGGTATTCTCCTTCATTTATTTCATGTAATTATTAGGTTACATATCTAAAATGTGATAAACATGATCACTTTCTAGGGCGCCAGAGCATAACAGAATCAGAATTCAGTAGCATAACAGAATGTTGCAGGCAAGTATTTTTTTATATGGGTACTTATATTTCCCCTACCATAGCATTGTTCCACTACTTAATCTTCACATCATTTCAATTCCATCAGAGCCTAAAACCTCAGCTTTCGAACACCTTCCAAATTTCCTCCCTCACTTCTCAGATACCTATGTATCAATCATGTATTTGGGGACACTATTTATTTACATTTTGGTCGAAGGTACTAAGATGCAGAGAAAAACATCTGTGGGTGGTGTCACAATCGCTCTCGAGATTGAAATGTTAAGGTCTGGAAGACCTAGAGCCAGTCATAAACTTGGAATAAAATGAGGCCAAATCATGGACAACTCAGTACAAAGTACTCTCATAGGCTGCCAACTGATACAGTAGCAATGAGTACATGTCAGCAACTTAAGATAAGTCTGCAAGGTATTGAACACATTCATTTCTCCCGGTGCCTTCTAAACTGTTGATTCTGCTCTTCGTCCCTAATTCAATGGCCTTCGCTAGTGTCATCTCTTGAGTGTTCCAAATGATTCGACGCCTTCAGATCAAAACATATTTATCACCATTCGCGACAACCTATATTTTAATGCAGAAACAATGGTTGTACGTTTTCTGTACTCCCACTTAAAACAAGTCAAAAGTTCCAAACTGCATTGGAGATGCCGTTCATAACCCTCTAGTTGGCAGACAATGGATTAACAAGTTTTTATCTCTCTATCATATCAGTGCATACACAATATGAATAACAATGCGTCATATTCATTTGATGAAGTAGGAAATATAAAACTTTTACACATTAATACATCTTTTAAATCAGAACGACACACCGTGTACCAGGATGGAAATGCCGATTTAACATTAGCAGGGTGATCAATTTCGACACTATGTCTTCGTAAGTGTCTAATAACACGATTGAAATTAATGTGGTCTCGTTTGATCGTGTATACAAATAAGATACGAGCATGACCTTGAGCTGGAACCGCATATACACAAGATGTTGGTGGGGTGCGCAGCAACTGACGGTAATTTCAGGCTTGGGCGAAAATTTCCCAGCAATATCACGTGACTCCGATGTACTGGCGTGCAGATTTTGATGCCAAATAAAATGTATCTTCTAGATCTGTCGATATAACCCATAAATGTCAAGTGTTCAATTTGTTGCTTTATTTCAATCCCACGTTCCATACTAATGCAAAAGTAATCACGTAAAACACATTATAGTTTCCCCGACACAACATCCCGATTTTTATTTACAAAATATATTGTCGAAGACATGAAGTTCTGATAAGTTAATTAAGCACAAGAAAAAATGTACGTATTTACATACTAGTTTTGTTCACCAGACTAAAGAAGTCTTCACAGAAGTGTTACCCGATCTATAACCTGACAGAGGTCTTGAATTGTGAAACATTTTTCTCGGAGAAAATTCTAGGTTATAGAGCTTGGATGATCAAAGAAGCCTTGCTATGTGCATTTCAAGTCTAATAATCCTTGTCTTTAAGAGCCACATGCGTTATTGGATTATAAATATGTTTGTTTCCTTCTGTTGTGGTGTCCAGAGTGTGCTGGAGCTGCAGAACATGCTGCTAGGAGCAGGCAGATTGTGGGGCTCTATGCTTCTAAATGCTGGTTTCGGCCACGCGAGTCTCAGCTGCGTGACCTTGGATGTTCTGGCTGTGAGTGCTGCAGAGGCGATCTTCCTGCACTTCCCTCTGCTCAATGTCAGGTCAGTTTCTTGTGGCCACGCACTTTCCTCTTCTTAAGGATAGGTCAGTTTCCTGTGTCCAAATACCTGGCCACATTATCGTTTTAAAGTTGGTCATGCATGCACCGAACCAAGAACGGCTGGAAAATACTGCTGGAATTATTGTGCAGCTAACCTAACAATATCCATCTTTTACACTGTAATAAATGACTCAAACAGTACAGTTATTGCATCGTGATGCATACGTGATATAACTAGAGTAAGGAAATAATATTAGCACTTAATTTAGAAAAGTACAGTAATTCATTAACATGCCATTGGAAGTGTAAGGTTTAATTTGCATAGAAATTTGTTTCCAGAAATTTCGATTGCAGGGCTTTAAAAATACTGTGATAGTAGTGAGTTAGCCAAAGCCATGCTGCACTTGTCTATGAAAAATGAACTGCACAGAATAATTACCTTTTTTTTTTGTGGTAACTGGACTCAATCGCTTTGTATTTACATGCAGATGTTGGATCAAATCTCCTAACTTGATATTAGCCAATACTTTTCATCGTGGTTAACAATTTTATTTAAAAATAGCATATGCTGTAAACACTGTAAAGTGGAGTGTTCATTTTTTTTTCCAATGTATATCTTAACTTCTTGTTGAGAGAGGGTTTATTAGAGACAGAGGAATAGCTTGAACTGTCAGGACTTTGGGGAGGGGGGAGGAAGTGGTTATGGCCTATAATAAGTAATCATTCTGGCATTAGCCTGGAGTGATTTCGGAACGCAGTGGAAAGCCGAATACAGCAAGTATGTTGCCACTTCGCCACCTCGCTCAGTACGCTCACGGCTGTTGTGAACCAGTAACTTCTCAGTTCTTGAGATGTGACTTTTTAAGTAACGTTCATTATCAAAAAGGGAACAGTTTCGCACAGTTGTGCCATCTAGTTGTGCAGCACTGACCTAGTAAATACTCTGCTTCCTAGCATCATCATTTCCATACTAATAATAATTAACGTTCATGTCATATGAACTTATACACAAATACAATGTAACTGTTAGGGGTAGTCTAATGCACTATTGTGAGATTGGAAGGTAATGTTTATAATGATAATGGTTGTGTGGGTGTTGTGAATTTGGATTAAGTTCGAAACTTGTGTAGCAGCGTGGTTCGTACTTTTGTCCGGAATATAATTGACATACAGCAAATCAAGTAGTCTACTTTTCTTCATAACATTACATTCCATTAAAATGTGGACTTTTAATACGATGAGGAATATATAATTTGAAACTCTTTAGGAAGACTAGCTTACACATGCCAAAGAGAAACACTTGGATTCCTTGTGGAATACCTAGGTTAGCATTCATTAATGATCAACTTGAAATATTTAAATTAAATGTTAAGACACGCATTAGTACATCAAGATAACTCGAAAAAAAACATGTTACAACTAGCATACACAGTGAAACGACAAAATAACCTTAAATATCATTTTGAATTAAAAGAACATATTAAGGTTTACTAACCCTTCAAGACAAATTAAATTCAAAGAAATAGAACAACACTCAAAATTCATGCCGTCAGATACCTATAAGGAATTTTGCCAAAGAAATTATATTGAGAATTACTACTTTGAAAATCTGAAAATTCAACATGGAGAGCGTAACTAAATGAAATCTGCTTTAATACTACTGCATACCATTTTGCATACAAAGTTCATATTGTCACTCTCTTTTCAGGTAATTTAAAATTACTGTACTCAGGGTAGAACATGAAAATGAACTGGCCACTGGGAATGTTCACCGAGGAAACTCCATTTAAACATTTATCACAAAAGCGATTTTCATACTGCAGCAACAAACTAAACTTAACTTCCTCATTAAAACAGTTCCTCCGACAAATCTGACAGTTAAGCAATATTATCAAAATACTTCACTAAGATTGCTAAGTTGCGACTATACTTTTGGCTCGTGCCATGGATAGGTCGGCATTTTCAAAGCCGAATACGACAGGCATGACTGAAGATTCCATTCGAACGGAACATCTCCGTCCTTCCTCCGCCTGGTTACACGACGCTGGCCATCCTCATCCCTCCGGAGTCGTCACGTACACTGTCATCAAGGCGCCGACGGGCGGGGCACTTAACTGAAACTTCTGGCCATGTTAGATGTCTAGCCCTAGAAGAAGGACTCCTCAAACCTTTACTTATTCGGGACATCACGATGCGACGTCATATCGTCCCACAATCTTACTGTAACAATCGCCTTAGCACATCATTCCTTGGTTACTTAAATATGTATTATTCCAGCTACGAGAAATAAACGAAAAAAAAAAATGGTTTTAGATGCATTCCTAGAATTTTTGTAGTAAACTTTAAAATCAGTCTAGTGGTCATTTTACATCTGATTAATTAAGAAATTTTAAAACAGAAGTTATGTATAAAATAAATGAGCTCTTTTTCTCCAATTAAATAACATTAAAATAATTATAATCGCTTATGTAAACACTGAAAGTACCCAATCTCGGGAAGTCGAATTTACTATGGTAAATATAAATATTATAATAATCATTTTGTAAATACAATATCAATTATGACTTTATGCTACAGTAGGTACTTCTTCTAACCCACCTAAGACTTTACACTGCAGCTATAATCGAATGGGTAAATAAAAGACAAATTTAAGCAAATTATGGGTGAAATGTAAGTGATGTTAAAATCGCGAAATGAAAATCCAGGCGCGAATATAAAAACAGTGTTTTCAATCTGTAAAGATAAAAAAATAAGTGCTATTGTTTTCGTTTACAGTTATCCTTCGTGGCTGCATGATCGTCTTGACCTCCACATAGAAGGGTATGCTGTGGAGCCCATGAAAAGTGTCATCGTCACAGTCATAGTGTACAAAAATTTGACCGAATTTCTGCGTCGGAGGGACGCTGTGAGACGGGCGTGAGTATGAGTGTCGGTCAACTGATAATTTGTATACTTAAGCTTAGAAAAATTTGTTCGTAAAAGCTGAAATGTGTATGTATGGTTCCAGTTGACGATTATTTTGGATACTTAACCCTTTAAAATTATCCCGATTATACTCGATCACGTCTGACATGTTGCAGAATAGTTATAATCATAGTCGGTGATGTGCAAGTCTAGAAGCTAGCACCAATATGGACATGCGCCTTTACCTGGCAGGCAATGCTGTCGGTTGCTGAGCATTCACAGGCCAACTATTTTACAACTGACTGCTTCTCGTGCAGCTGGTCTACTGACACTCTTTCCGTAGGTTGCAAATCGCCAGTTGTTATAAGAAATTCGTGAGTAATTTTCTCACCACAAATTTGCTCTTTTGCAACACCTGAAAGAGTTTTCCCTCGAACCAGAAAAAAAAACTGGGTTGTGGGTTTGAAGTCAAAAAGTATATTTTTCTTAGGAATGAAGCGTTTCTTAGTCTCTCTGGTATGAAGATTAACCCCTTGACGTACGCATTAGTTCTTAGTTTCAGATGTTACAAAAGAAGAAATGTATGTTGTGAATAGTACTTACGAATTTCTTACAAATACTGACACTTTCGAACCTATGTAAAGGATTGTAATAGACCCATAGAACAAGGAGCAACCAATTATAAAGTATTTGGTGAGTCAGCAGAAGCCAATAGTATTGCTCAGGGAAAGATAATTTCCGTATTGTTGCTAGCTTCTGTTATTGTACAGCACAGGCCATGACTTCGCCTATACTGCAACATGCCAGACGTAAACGCGTATACTAGGGATAATATGTTAAGGGGTTATAGAACCGGCATAACACAAACAGAGAAACATCATGGTGTGCAGGGTTCCTTTGATGTGGACTGATTGGTCCTGCGAGACTCTGGGAACGGTCCACATGTCTGATTGGCTACTGCCATCTGCAAAAGGTTCCCTATTGGCTGGGCTGCCGGTGTAACAGGCGAATTTTACCCAAGCTATTCTTGCCCCCTTAATGCCTGAGTGGTGTCACCTGTCAAAGCAGCTTGAAGGTCCGCTGACAACTGCAATAACAGTATAACACTGTTTACAACCCTCAGCTGACCACACTACACTAGGTTGACACTAATCCCCGAGAGCGTTACCCTCGTCACTTTCTCGCCAGAATATGTCCCTTGGTTGAATAACAATTTAAGGAACAAGTGTAGCCCCCTCGCAAATAAAATTACTGCTCAATCGTAGCCAAAAAAATACGCAGCCAGAGTCCTCAGCGCCAGAAGGTGAGATAATACCCAAAACAGTGATTCAAGGTGTGCCGGCTGTTTTTTGTAGGTGGTGACAGGAAGCGGTCAGGCATAAGCGAAGCTTGGAGTTTCCCCAGAAATTATTTTCAAGCGTAGTAAATTCGTGTTCTGTGTAATTAGTAGAGGGTAATTATACCACTTTAGCACTTTAGGGGAAAAATATATATTTTTCCGAAAAGCATATATTCTGAACATTTGCGCTTTTTTTTCCGTAAGGCACCCCACTGTGCCGACATCTCGCCAATGGTATAATGATGTACTGAGTACGTTCTTTTCCTGTCTCGATCGCCATGGTGTCCATCCTTTCCTACCTGGGAATAAAATTCACCTGGGGGTAAGACTCGCAGGTTACACTATGTAGAGATCTCTGCAGTACACACTATAATTGACGCGCATTATTCCGCAGTTCTTATAAGAGTGGTTATTTCGTGTGGTAGTATATTTATTTGGCACTTTGATAAACTTTCTTGTTTCTTAGATTTATTATATAAAATATTGGCGATTTTGTTCATGATTGTGTGTAATGAAAGGAACATGTAAATTTTCCCCTTACTTTATTTCATGTTGATCCATATACTTAGTGTCTAGTGGTGAAACATTCGTGTGTTTGGGGGACATGGTGCTGTACCAATCAGATTACTTTCCTCCCACCAATACGAATCTTGTTCGATTCCCTGGAGGGTTGCCTATTTTCGCCCGTGGGAAACGTGGCGTACGCTGGCATTGTCGGCGGGTTTTCTCGGAGTCCTCCTATTTCCCTCGTTCTTATATTCCGGCTCTGGTACATCTTCACCTCGTTTCACCCTAAACGGCGCTCATGTTAATCTCGGGCGAAAACCTCTCAACTCTCAACGTTCATATGATTGTATAGGAAGTTCACGATTAGCTGAGCACTTTGGAAAACAACCTCTGGAAAATGTCACTGTACCTACCTGCGTGTATTTTAATTGGCACACTTAATGGCTTACGCCCAGTAAAGTTGGGATCTACGGAAAAGAAGTAGTTCTAAATCTTAATGTTTTATTAAAATGTGTATGGTAACCATGTGTAAATTATGAAATTAAGATTTTTTTATTTCAGTTTTTAATGCATATAAGTGTAAGAATTACCAAATTTGTAATATATTTGTTTTTTTATAATAATTTCACAGTTTGACTTGACTTACGCATAAATAAAGTGATCAGCCGATGGCAATGTTATTATTTTACACATGGTGGAAGAATACACAATGTGCATACAAGTAGATCTTAAGCAGGGCTTTCAAAAGTTTTCAGTTTACCGTGAATAGTCTGTGACATGAAATGTAGATTTATGATGATTGCGATTGTTTGATTACTACTGAGTTCTTTAAAGTTTTTATTTAGTAACCTACAGTGAGATCACACTGCACTAACACTGTATGTTAACTAGATAAGATTAGAAGTTTCCAATTGCCTGCAGCTCTTTCGCGCGTTCGAAGTCGCGAAACACATGAGTTCTAAGGCCGAGTCTTCCATACTCGCCACTTGCCTCGTCGCCTCTACGCGCAAGGAGCTCAAGCAGTCTTCCAATCGGCGACTCGTCTGAACCTGGCTCTGAGACGGTTGCCCTACATTTTTACGGCAAGCTAATAAAAATAAAAGTACGAAGCGTGTCTAAGGAAAACTCTATAAAGTTCCTGCATGGGAAATTTAGCAATTAGAACTAGTTTTGAATACGCCCGTTTTAGCCATTTTTCACGCCCACAAAGATAATCCTTAGAGTTGAAATAAGAACTTGAAAGATTGTCTTTTGTGACTAAACGATTCTTAAAATGTTCGAGTTTAGACACCACTACAAAATATCCAAACTTCATTAATCTCGTGTTTGTTACAAAACCTCCCCAATACACTTCACCGCCATGCCAGGCGGAGCCCTAAAACTTAAAAAGGGTGTAGTACATTTTCGTGTGTGATACGTAGAGATACGTTAATTTCACTAATTCTCTTGGCTGCAGCCTAGACTCCTCTGTCCTTTAGATATTTGGGCGTCACTTATATATTCAATGTCTACTTGTGCTTGTTTTTTTTTTTTTTATATTCAACTTGGTTGCAAGTGCTTCTGTCACATTATTTCTACTGGATTGTTACTGTCTGAGGAGTTGAACAGGGCATATTCAGACCACTGTTGTCCAATCAATAAAACTATAGTATACGCGTTAGAGATGATGGAATTTTCTTTGACCAAACATATATATTATAACACTCTAGCTAGTTTATTCTTTTATGATTGGATGAACAAGATTTTGAATCGGCTAAGTTGTTTGCAGACCAATCACGAACGTTATGACTTATAGCATCACAATCCATACTGGTCCAGTGAAATGGGATAGTATCATCATACATGCATGACAGCCAATAAGGAAAGAAAATTGTCGAACATGTGTACAGCACGTTGAAACTTAGCATACAGTCAACATTCCCCGCGATAAACCATCATCTATAAATATACGATATTCACGTACAGTGCTGCGTCTTCGCTTTTTTTAACCAAACCTTTGGAACATCTCCCCATAAATAACGTGTCTGATTGTTTCCTAAATATGGCATGTACCATTAGCGATTTAGACCTACGGTAACATAAAAGTACCTGATTTTTGGTTAAATCGAACATTAATTTATATTTTAGCTATGAATTATAATATATAATTTATAATTACTGTGAATAATCGATGGACTCTCCTTTATATGCTATGCAAATTAGGGTTACTATAGCACCACGCAAGGGCGCCCCTGTGATATATCAGTGGACTTGGGGATGAATAATAATGTGGGAAAATGTGTGGAGATGATAATAATTTTTGCCAGGGTGTGTAGAAGAGAGATATGTGAGTCTAGGAGAATGTGTGTTTGCCCTTTATACCTTTAGGACTTACTCTCCAACGGCGTACTGGTCGTCTCAGGAACTCTGCAAGGGCATTTACATGCACTGACATTTACAATACATAAAACTTTCAAACTTATTAAGAAGTACTTCATTTATATTATTACCTCTGTAAAAGAAAATTTGGTTGGGGTGGTTCAGCATTACCAATAAAAGAAATCAAAATGTTATTAGTCATCTTTAATTCAAAGCAGAGAAATAGAAATTAAATCAGAATAAAACTGTATAAAACTATGAAAATCTAATCAATTAAGTAAAAATTTTGTTCTGCAATTAGTTTAAACTTATAAAAATATTACCACCATTCGAAAACAAGAATTATTTAAATTGGAAACAAAATAAAACTAAAAATCTTTAAGCTGCTTTCAAAATGATAAAATAAACTGTTGATTAATTAAACTGCTTTCACATTAAAAGTGTATGTAGTCTTAATGCATCTTAACCAAGTTTTACGTAGTGAGCTCCATTAATTCATAGCATTACACGTCCTTATCACTTTCCCGCATTTCTAATTTAAGTTTGTAATCTCTTCAAAAATTAGCAAAGTCTCAATGTTCTTCAACAAAGTTAAGTTAAAATCAAAAATAGAAAACTAGTTCTTCACTCCCAATTTAAAATGAAGTCACTGTAAAGTTCAAAAAGTTTTGCTCCGGTAACTAGCTCAAGTCGGATAGCGTATGACTACTGGGCTGAATTAATAAGTGACATCTGTACTGCAACTTAATACTCCAAAAATCATAATATTTGTCACCAACATTTCGGTAGCAATGATAAATTTGCAAAAGACGCTAACAAACAAAAGTCTACGTGTCCAAAAACTAGGTGGCATCACCTTAATCTGTAGTTAGGCTGACGTTACCAGCATGGCGTCGTGGCGTCGGTGTAGGCTCTCCTCGTCGCTCGCCGACAGCGTCCACTAATAAGATTCGACTAACTCATCTAGGCTTTGGCCTCTTCTTCACTTGCAAAGCTAGCCCTCAAATATAATAACTTCAGGGTACCAAAACACTGTCCTGGATTATGATGATGGCGGGGATTTCGCCCAATAAATCCCGGCTCTTAAAAACCGCGTCTTTGGATCTTCAGATCCGTACCCAGAAGCCCTTGACTTCCGGCAACCTCGTTATCAAGTCTTATCAATGGAGATCAACCACTTCCGGTTCATTAAGTCACAAAAATAGCTTAACAAAAAAGACAATTAAAACTGTAAATAAAAGAAAACAAACAGTGTTAAAAATATAAATAATAAATTCTGGGACTTGGAAAACATCAAAAAATCATTCAATCACATACTTAATTTAAGGAGCCAAAATGCTCAGAATAATGTTCTTGCTTACCATATAGTAACATAATTTAACATTTAAGGATTAAAGAGAATGGTGGATCCTGACTCATATTGTACATTTAAAAATCATAAAAATCAAATATGTAAAATTGCAGAAGTACCCCAATTAAAATAAGTACGTGCATAAACATAGGCAAAATATGTAGGAGTCATATGGCACAACATAATACACGTGTTAATCTGCATACTAGTTTAAGGACATGTAACTGAGAGTACATGGATCCGTTACATTACCATAAATAAAAACCTATATTAAATAGGTTAATTCGTAATGCTAAGTAAGTAATAGTTCTAATGCGAAATATTATTAAACTGAGTGTTCTCAAATGCGGTGCGTTGTCTCTTTGGTGTAATTTTTTAGACTTGGTTTACACTTTGAGATCTGAGAATAATTAGATACAGAAGTGAGCTGTCTGTATCACCTACTGCAAGACCACAAGTTCTGCTGGTCCCTATTTTTCCATTTAGCGCTATCATATTGGTCCAAACTACAATGTGTGGCCTTAACAGCGCTGAAAACATTTATTATTGGCTGGCTGGCTGCCAGAAGAAAGCCAAGTTCATAACCTCCCCCCCCCCCCCCCCAATTTTTTTCCGTGGCCACAGTGACTTTTATTACTCAGCATGATATTCAATCACGCTCGTTCATTTAAGTTATTATACAAAATTTCTAAACTCATAATATATATTTAGAGACCTCCAAGATTCGCCTTCTTATTATTTAAGGACAGGCTGAACTCCAAGTTACTATGCGTTTGACCAATTTCAGCCATTGGCAAAAAATATGTCTGGCACGCCTCGGAGAACTCTTGAGCCAATAATATATGTTCAGCAGAGGATTTGCCAATCTCTTATAAGGAGACCAAGCAGGTACGCGACATTGATTACAGTGCAGCTGCCAATGAAATCGCGAACTGTGGTCACTTGTTTATAAGGCAGTGAAGTCTACACTGTCACCGAAAAATATCGCGAATTTTGCAGGTCTCTATATACACTATCTACCAAAATGTAATTGGGCATCCGTGAAGATAGGTAATTCTGTACGTCAGTTGACTTGTGTTTCACGGCCTTCAGCGTAGGACCGCTGGTGTTTGTCCGTGGTAGCATGAACACGGAGGCCTATTGTAATGGATAATGAAATGCTCCCAACATTGTGGCGTTTTTACGTAATGGACCCGTGTTACTTCCAAGATGACAATGCCAGGTGCCATGTTTCAAGGGCTACTATGCAGTGGTACGCCCACAACAATGTTCGCCGATTGGGCTGGCCCACCTAGAGCCTCGACCTCAACCCTATAGAATTTCTTTGGGACGAATTGGATTGCCGGGTGAGGGCTCGTCAGGCGCGGCCAAAATCCATTGCTCAACTCATGGAATAGTTGCAAGAGTAATGGCGACGAATCCCCGTGGATGTCCTGCAAACATTCGTAGAGACCATGCCAGACAGGGTGACTGCTGTTATAGCCGCAAGAGGTGGCCCTACGAGATTCTAACGGGGTGACAACCACCGAGCAAACATTGCGGATAGGTGCCCAATTACTTTTGGTAGATAGTGTATATTGATAATCTGAAGTGGTATTGTACAGTCGTGGCAAGAACTAGCAAAACATTGAAATTATATATATACGATTTTGTCTCCACGGTCAGATATATTATAATTTTGCTTTGCCAAGGTTACATGTTAGCACAGTTCTCTAACTGTTAAGCTATTTTTTATGAAGCGGAGGGATAGCATGAAAATATAACTTTATCAGGGCTTCAGAAAGGCTGAAGTTAAGTTGAGAGGTCATGCAGCCGATGAGGGTGAAATGAGATGAGAATGGAAGAGCACCGGAATGAAAAGGCGGGGAAACATTCAGGAGATCCCCGAAATAACCCGCCGACCAACGACATTGTCCGGCAAGATTCCCACCTGCGAAAATCCGGGAGTGACCCGGCCGGGGATTAAACCCGGTTCGCGTTTGGTGGAAGGAGAGCAGCCGAACCGCTCAGCCACCGCGGCCCCTCAGAAGTGTTGGAAGTGATAATGAATGTATTATTTATGACGTTGAGGAGATCCCCGAGAAAACCACCGACCATTGGCATAGTCCAGCACGATTCTCACTCGCGGAAAACACGGGAGTGACCCGTCCGGGGATCGAACCCGGTTCGCCTTGGTGGCAGGTGAGCAGTGTAACCGCTCGGCCACCGCGGCCCCTCATAATTGTTTGGAAGTGAATCGTGTATGACGTGGAGGAGTGTGTCCATGGTGTCCAGGGACGGCGAGGAGTTCCAGTACGAGGTGGTGTCGCACGTGATGAGCGTGGCGCTGGAGGGCGGCGAGTGGCGCCCAACGCGGGGTGGCTTCTCGGCGTCGCTGGAGCTAGAGCTGGAGCTGGAGGGCCGCAACTGCAGCGACTGCGAGGTGAGGTGCGCCGTGGGCTCCGGACCACGGTCCTGGGACGTGGACGCCTGCCTCACCACGCTGCTGCCCGCCGAGGAGCGCACCTTGTGCCGCTGTCGGCGCCCCGGCTCCTACGCGCTGCTGCTCGCCTCCGCCGCACACAAGGTGACATCTCCACGCCCATTCAATCAGCGCCTTCCTTTTATTTATTCATTTTACAAATGTTATTGCCACCTATCGAATTCATTTATAAAGGCTGTACGTGATAAAGTGAGAACTTTTAAAATCAACCTTAGAAAATGTCACTACTACTGCCTGCATACATTTTAATGGGTGACTGAGTGGCATTCTCCCAGTAAAGTTGGCAACGGTGGATGGAAAGTTATTAAATATCTTAGCGTTGAATAAAAAGTGTTAGGTAACCATTTCTGATAACTTAAAATTAATTCTTTCACTTTCTGTTTTCTTAATGCATCGAAGTGTAAAAATGAGCAGTTTGTAAAGTATTTGCTTTCTTAATAATTTCACAATTGTATTTTACCGAAATGATGAGACCCATAGCAACGTTAAGTTTACATAAGATTGAGGAAATACACAACATGTATACAAACAGTTCTTAAGCAGCTTTCAAAAATGCTCATTCTACCGTGAACAGCCTATAGGATGAAAGTAATACTTAACAAGCTATTCAAAAACTAGGAAGTAACCGTGAATGGACGATAAATATATAACATTGCAGCTGGCAGAACAACTGCTCACTACCCAGTCATTCTCTACAGGCCAAGTCCTTGAGCATAATACATTTGGAGTTTTTTTCCGAGCAGTCGTCTTTTGCGCCCTAGTCTCATCGTAATATTTGAACTCGCCGTTTTTTTTTCGGAAGACATTGCAGTTTTATTCAGGGTTTAAACTGTTATCCCCTGAAGACGGTGACTGAAACATCTGTATAAATTTCGCTGAATTCTGAGGCTTTCGTGCAGTTGAAGACCAAGAGACAGGTGATGCCTTGTACAATTGTAGGGAAAACAGTGCATAAGCACAAGTATAGGCTCTTCACGTTAAAATGAGCACTTTAGAAATCTCTGCTTAGAGTAGTTAGAAATAGTATGTTCTGTGGAAACTGGCTGCTGGCTGGAGAACCGGGGAGTAATGGTGGACATATTGTATTTCCCTTTTTCCCCTCGGATTTTCACTTCTTTCCTTCAAAACCGTCCAAAATTCCCCGAATATCCTTCAAAACCAGAAAAATTTCCCTTTCCAAAAGGCTGACGAGTCACTCAGTCCGAAAATAGCAGGTATCCCCAATGTGGCTAAGTGACTCCTTTTTTGGAATGAGGGCTTGAGGGTTTCCTCAGTGTGTTCCCATTATTTTTATAAACAAAATATAGGTTTTAAGTTCAACATCACAGTTGCTTGCTATCATGGTTCCTGCTGTTGTGAGCGAGGAAAATGGATTTTCTCAGAGTGTTGCCATGATTGTTTTAGAATCAAATTTTAGGTTATTCCCTTCATCCCTAGCGTGGATGTCATCCGAAATAATGGCCAAAGGTGAAGGTCAAGGCAGCATGACATCTCGGTTCCTGCTATTGCGAGCAGGGAAAATGGGGTTTCCCATAGTGTTCACGTATTTTTTTCTTCATCCTTAAATAATTAAGTCCGTGTATATAGAGTTCAAAACGAAATGACGTTTTATCACGCCTTGTATAAATTAATTCCTCTCATAAAGGGAAGTGTACGTGTGAGTCAGCTTGGTCTGCCACCCTGGAGCTTGATGCGTCCTCTCTCTCTCTCTCTCTCTCTCTCTCTCTCTCTCTCTCTCTCGGATAGTGTTCTATGCCATCCCTTCGACTTGCCAAGACCTGCATGATGCCAGCACTGCCGACTAACCACCTGGACTACAGATTCTCACGATGTTAGTTAATCACACGATATCGACCGGGTCGGATGCATTCCGCCGCTAGTGTTGCGGGATGTGAGTGTTGGCCGCTATCTGAATGTGGTGGTTTCGTTTCAGTCGGCTCGTAAGGAAGTCGTTTGCTATCCTGTTGTACTAACCATGACGGCCTGGTCTTGTCTATCATCGTTTAACACAGCGTACAGCACCCGACGCTTGTGTAATAAGTTATTGCGCTAGTTGGTAAGTGCTTATAACTATTGTCCTCTACATGTTATTTGTTTGCATCAGTTTGTAGCAGTGTTGTCCTTATCGCACCTGTGATTCTCGACTGTGCTATAGTATTTTACTTTAGCCTAATGTGACGTAAATTGCTTGATGCTCGCGCATTATGCATTGGTTGGTAGTGGTATTCGTGTGCCTCTGTACTGTAGCACAGCTCAGTCGGAGGGTGTACATAGGGAATCTTTTGCTATTCTGCTGTACTAACCAAAACTACCATGTCAGTTTTCAATAGACATGAATCTCAGATCATAATTAAACGTGTAATATATATATTATATATAATATATATATATATATATATATATATATATATATATTATAT
This sequence comes from Dryococelus australis, assembly GCA_029891345.1. Classification (NCBI taxonomy): domain Eukaryota; kingdom Metazoa; phylum Arthropoda; class Insecta; order Phasmatodea; family Phasmatidae; genus Dryococelus; species Dryococelus australis. The sequence continues at coordinate 61,531,608 of CM056995.1, forward strand.
TATATATATATATATATATATATATATATATATATTCTGTGAGTGTGTATGTGTGTGTGTGATGGTGATTGTATTGGCTGGCCGAATCAGTTGCTATTTAGACTTCGAAGAGTGAACAGTGGCTATGGAGAACGCGCTCTTCTTCGCCGATGGGAAATATTCAGGAAAGTTATTTGTATCGCTAATGCAAGGAAATCTTTTCTAAATGCTGCAATGCTCATCTACACGAGACTGGTTGTTGGAAACAATGTTGCTATTGCGGTAAGATTTTCAGTAAAAGTAACAACATACGGAGGCATGAGAAATGTAAAACACTATGTGGTGGAGAGAGGTCAGGTTTATTGTTTAAGTGTTTGTTATGATTTGACGGTACAGTGAAAGCCCTATTATAAATTGTTCGAAGGACTGGGAAAAAATGTTGCAGAAATTGCAGGAAAGTGTAGAATCAAGGGGTGTAATAAAGTGGTTCTACTGTATGTGAATCTGTGTGAAATGAAAACTTGAAGCTGCATGGTGGTGTAGTAAATTATATACAATACCCAGCTGAATTTATGTTTACAGAATGTGTAAAAAAAATCTTAAATCCCGCTAACGAAATATGAAGATATATGCATATAAAAAGCATGTAAAATTGGTGGAATCGTCTTTGTTGTTATTCTAATTTCGAAGAGTGGACATTATCTGGAGCGAAGGTTGAAAATACTCCAGAAAGACATTTTTATTGTTTCTGCAAGAAGTCATTTTCTAAAACCTTCGATGCCCGTCAACATGGGACTGGTTGTCCTATAAACATGAATCGATCTACCTTAACATGTAAAAAGCGCAGGTCTCAATTTGGATGACGTGATTACTTAAAAAGACATTTTGCAGTGTGTGATGGACTCTCTCCCGTGTCAGCTAAGCAAAGTAGTGTATTGTCTGCATAAAAAACATGTGAAGGTCAGACTTGCTGTATTGGATACTGGTGCACTGTCACTATGGGCAACATCATACCTGGGCGTGAACAGTGCAGACCATTCTCCGCGGGTATCAAGATATGCATGTTGCTATTGTGGCAAGACCTTTAGTAAAAGTTGCAGTGTATGTCAACATGAGAAAACTGTACGATTTTGAAGAATAAGAGATGGGCTTACTTAACTCATAGCTGTTATAAGTGAGATCGTGAGTTTACGTGTTATGAAGTAACAAATGTTCCAGACAAAGTGCGATGCGAAATACATCTCCATCAGGCAAAAAATATGTAGTGATTCGCATGCCCACCATGTCATAATATGTACAATAAAGCTCTCACACCTGTATGTGATGCAAGCTTACCAAATGACAATGGATTCATACTGAAACAATCTGTTTTCCGTGGTCTAATGAAGACTTATGTTGCATTTAATTCGTCAGGCATAGGGTTAAGATATTTGTATATATATTAAACATACGCAGCAGAATGTTATAGGTCAGCTTACATGTGAGATGGAAAAAGAAGGTGCTGTAAAATATAATATATAGTTGGAATGTAAATATACCAAACCAGAACCATATGAAAACGAATATAGTAAGAGAGTTTTCAAGACCTCGAATGCGCCTCTGTATATCATGTACGAAATTGAAGACAGTGGTGATGCTAGTATACAGTAGATTTGCCAAAATGAAGAAAAATACATGGGAAAGGGTTTTTGCTGGACATTATATACGACAGATAAGCTACAGTTGAGAACAAAATCACTTAGGCCACTTAGCCAATAGCCAGATACTGATTCCCCTCTACCCCACTACAAAGAATTGCAACATAGCTTCGCCCTCGACTGGCTGTGGAATGGCAGTATAAATTACCGCAACAGCATAAAATCACTCAGTTGTTAAACTGACATGTGCAGTACTGGTACCGTCTGCAGGTAGCAGTGAGGAGACAGCAGTGAGGAGTCAGCAGTGAGGAGTCAGTGGGGAGGAGTCCATAATGAGGAGACAGCAGTGAGGAGTCAGCACTGCGTAGTAGTGAGTTTACACAAGCTTGAAGATGATGAAAACCACTGAGGATGTACAATCGAGTATTCCCTGTATGACTGCATGCAAACCTTCACCGAGTGTTCGACAATTACATGGAAAACAATGCAGTTACTGTGGCAAGACCTCCAGTAAAAGTTACACTGCACATCGTCATGAAAATATCGAATGTTCAAAAAAACCAACCTCCAGAATGCTAGCATGTGATATGTGTTGTGCAGCATTTTGTGGAAGACCATCTAAAGAGACACGACATACTGGTACATTTAGAGGTAATGCACCTTTGCTTGGCACGAGACGGCATGCATTGAACTTACTGTCGCAAGACGTGTCTATTGCTAGGCTTCCTGTCGATTAACAATGTAAACTAAAGACAATTCGAGCACCCATAACATTACCCGGGTCTGCATCGTGTTCCAAAACAGTGTGTGAAGATGGAAATAGAAGTGTTGCAGTCACGCATTATGGAAAGTGCGAGCCATACAGATCGTCAGAAGTTGTGAACAACAAACATGCATCGCTAACATGTAAAGTGAAAAACGAAGACGTTACAAATATTCATGGCGAAGAGGACGAAAATGTGCCAGACAAGACTGTGGGTGGTGATGTGAAATATGCATATTCTACTGATGATGAAGTACCGACATCTACAAAGAAAGAATGTAGGTGTGTACCAGAAGATAAGGACTACTTGAAGTTTGGGTAGAAGAAACATGGATTCGAAACTAGTACTCTCGCCCAGAGGTATCTCGCAACTTACTCATCGCAGAAGAACATATATGTGGACATGTATTTTGTATCATCTGCGAAGAGTGATGTGACGTCTAGTTTCTTATCTTCTGAAGACCCTAATGACCTGGTTGATAGACTGCATGTGTTGATTCCAATGCAAAGAAGTGGATATCTTTCTTTCAGTGAATAAATAAATTCTATCATTGATGAACTCAGAGCTAGAGGCTTTATTGAATGACATATTATGTTTGTGTGTGATTTGTTTAAGAATAGGAATAAATACAAATATTATTTTATTTTATTTTTTAAATTCCTATTATCTGAGAATAAATATCTGGTAGGCTGCAAGTATTCGAGATGAGCATACATTGAGTATGCGCATGTACCCTCATTAGCTCTCAACACTTCGATGTTAAGGGCCACCCAAACCTCTCCTTTACTCTCTCGATTTTTCCTGGACAAATACAGAAACGTTAATGTGGATGTATATAAAATAACTTACTGTTCGTGCTTTCTCAACTATCTGTAAACACTGGTGTGGCGATTTTGTAAACAATTCCTTATAGTGTTCTGTACGCTGTTTGTAGGTAAACAAATGAGTAATTACTATTTCGTATAATAATTATGACTGCTAAATTCTCTGATAAAATAAATATGATTCTGTGAAATATTTCATAAAATAAAAATGACTGTGTAAAATCTTTCTATCTGTATTGTGATAGAATAGAACCTCTGTAAAGAATACATTTAGTGATTCGCGCTAGAGTGGAAACTTAAAGGAATATAGCCAATTTTTGTTTAATTAACTTACATAAAACTGGATTCATGGAAAAGTTGAATTACACAATTACTTCGTTTAGACTTCACAACAGAATTGGAAAATTCCTTTTTTATGACAGTTATTTTTATTTTAACTCAAGTAGGCACGTTTACAAAAACCCAGAACCAAACACAGTTATATTTATATAATTAACGGTCATAAACACCACTGAAAGGAGTGTGCGATGGCTGTAAAATAAAGTATCTATTGATATTTTGGCAGCGGCAAGTATATGTCACGATTCCAACCAGGCACAAACTTATATGCGTGAATAAAGTGGAATTTTCTATTTACCGCCAGATTAAAAGCTGTTTCTTTAGAACAACAGCACACCCTGAGGCGTAAATTTACCCTATGTCACACCCTTCCATAAGGAATCTCTCTTTCTTACCATCCTAAGTAAACTAAACGTCAGTGTAACCCACTTCGAGGTACACATCTATGGCAAGGTTCTCACTTGTCACTGGTTGTATGTATGGTGTTCTGGGGTTGCAGGTGTCTGTATGGTGTTCTGGGGTTGCAGATGTCTATACGGTGTTCTGGGGTTGCATATGTCTGTATAGGGTTCTAGGGATGCACGTGTTTATATGGTGTTCAGGGGTTGCACGTATCTATATGGTGCTCTTAGATTACATGTGTATGTATGGTAGTACGGGGTTGCAGGTGTCTATATGGTGTTCTGGTGTTGCAGGTGTTAGTGTGGTGTTCTGGGGGCTGCAGGCATCTGCATAATGTTATGGGGTTTCAGGTATATGTGTGATGTTCTGGGGTTGCAGCTGTATGTATGCTGTTCTGGGGTTGCATGTGTCTATACTGTTCTGATGTTGCAGGTGTTTGTATGCTGTTCTGGTGTTGCAGTTGTCTGTATTGTGTTCTGGGGTAGCAGATGTTTATATATGGAGTTCTGGGGTTGCAGGTTTCTGTACGGTATTCTCGTGGTTGCATGTTGCAGGCGGCGGAATTACCGGCAGAGAATCAGCACCTGGTGGTGGTGCTAGGCTGCGTGCTGTGTCTTCTGCAGACACTCGTCACCTTGCTGCTGCTGCTGCCCTGCTGGTGGCGGCACCGCAACTGTCTGCTCTACCTCAAGCTGCAGTGCTGCACTGCCACCTCGGGCGCCATGGCCGTCTTCATCTACGCCGTCCGCGACTCCGTGCCCCAGGTATCGGCTCTTTGCAATCAACTGACCGATTTTGAAAGCATTGCTTAACATCTACTTGTATGAACATTGCCATAGGCCTGATCACTTTATTCACGTGCCCATCAAGTGAAAATACAAATTATTAGAAAAGTGAACAGTTTCTGTATTCGCTTAGTCCTAACCTTGTAGACATTAAAAACAGAAAGTAAAATAAATAATTTCATTATTGACGTATGATTGCCTAACATTATCAATTCAACATTAAGAAGTAAAACTATTTTCCCTCTGTCGTTACAAACTTAACTGGTGGCATGCCGGTCAGCATGCCTTTAAAATTCATGCAGGTGTGGGCAGTGACATTTTTGAAAGGTTGATTTCAAAAGTCTTCAATTAACCATGAACTTCATATAACAGCCATAGACTAAATATGAGGTAGGACGATTTTTAGTCTTCTGCGCATGTACCCAACCATGACCTACCCCACGCCAATACAACTGTCAAAGTCACACGTTCAACAGTGTTGGACGTTTTAGTTTATATCTGAATTTTTAAAAGACAGTTACTTCTTGGTGGACACAATTTTGTGGAAATGAGTGCATTTGATAAGAGAACCAGGTTCGATAATTACCTCTTTATCTTATGTACTTTTGTTGAACATGCAAACAATAATCATTGCATGATATTCAAAAGCGTAGAATAGGCAACCATAAATAGTAAAATTTTGGAGACTGTACTCACACCACTGCATACGAAGACGATTCGACTGTGTTAAGGTGTTAAAGGCATAACATGAAAATTTTGTCGGGATAGCAGATTTGCTTAGACACCATAAAATTATTCTGGTGGAGACATGGTGCTCTTGTGTAGCTGCCACATGTCGCTGGATGTTGGACAAGGAAGGTTTTGGATTTTTAATATTTATTTAACAATTAAACGGTTCTCACTCCTGGTGATCTATCAGGGTCATCCAGAATGAGTATGTCATGTACAAATAGATTTACTTGTCTATTACTCCCAACAAAATCTGACTGTGATTCCGAAATGTCTAAGTTCCAGGCAATTCGGCGCACCATCTACTCCTTCTCGTATGACCCTCTTATCTAGCATCTCTCAAAATCCATCGGTTTGTCATATAATTGCCTCGTACGTCTCCTCAAAATGTCTGTCACCCATTCATCACGCCTGGCAACTACTATGCATATCAATTCATATTCAGTGCTCTGAAAATCTGTTTATACAACCCATACAAAGCGCGATGACAGCTACTTTACACCGCGTATGTGCATGAGTCGTCTAATAAGTTTTACGGAGTGCGCGAATTTTTATGGCAGTGAGTGTAGTCCTGCACTTTCTAGCCTACCTAAAAAATGCGATTTGGGTGGTACTTAACAGCTGACGTCTTCGGCGCCAATGAGGGTGAAGTGAGGTGGAGACGGATAAATGACGCAATGCAATGGTAGGCGGGACGGGATTGCTACGAGAAAACTCATCTGCCAACTGCAATGTCCGCCACATTTCTTGCATGGAGAAATCCGAGTTTTCTCAACGCGAAAACGAAACTCTAATAATCATTATCTAGTATTTACTGAAAAAGCCCACCACATGTGAAGATTACGTTGCGACGCCCTTTCACACTAACTTTATACATAGGAAACAAACCCGTGTCAAATGTTCATTGTTAAATATTGAGGCACAACCCAGTGCTCACTTTGAATCCTGCAAAGAAAATAAAGCATGGTCAGCTTTTATTTCGAAGAAAATTTCTCGACATCCTTGAAAGCAGCGGTCTCTAATTAATTATCATTGTAATACAAAATTAGCATTTCTGTGGATCTAAGTTGAAACGCTGGTATGCTTGCTAAGGCGTCTCACGTGTGCCTAAAGGCAGGCTCGAGACGCATCCGCAACATGACACGGAGCTTGGGTACCAAGACAGTTTTGAAATTCGGAACCCACTAACACCGGGATGTCCTAGCAAGGTTAGGCTTAGTGTGCAACGTAAATCCTAACAAAATAAAACATAAAAGTTCAGTGAATATTTAGTTTCGTGTGCACACAAAATTCTCGTACCAGGTTGTTATCTGCGCGCATTTTGAATTGTTATGTACTTTCCTTTCAGAGCAGTTTCCCGTATGTCTTCACCAGCCTGGAAGCACTCCTGCTTATAGGAATATCTTCTCACCTCAGCAAAGTTCTTATAATTTACACCGAAGTGGTTCAACTACCAAAGGTGCGCTATTTGAAGAAAACAGTCATCAGCATTATCACAGGTAGGCGAAAATAAACATCCCAGTATTTTTTTTTCACCGGAAACTTTGTCTGTTTATAGTGTTGTTTTGATGTTTGAATTGTAATACAAGTGGTACATTGCAATTATTGTGATATAGCTAGGGTCAGAAAAAGTTCTCAGGTTTAGTGGCCTTCAGTAGACTTTAGTCAACAATCCTATCCATTCTGGAGCATCAACTCTTTGTTCATTGGCTGCTGTCCCAGTGAGTGGCCAATTATACCAAAGAACAAGCAGCATGGGTAACGGTGTTGTTTTATTTTCTTGAAAGTTTGTTGTTGACTCCTCGAGATCGTGTTTTATACCTACCAAACACGGCAAACAAGTAAAACTACGATATGCCATATAAATGTACGTGTTTTAAGTAAGAGAAAAAATATATTCAAAATGGCGGCCATACAGCCATTTTAGCTTACTGCGATATATCATCTAAGCCATATAATCGATTCTAACTTGCCTATGTATGCTGGCAGTATATATTATAAGTGCCAAGTGTGTCTTCATAAGGTATATTTTGCCCTCCATTTTGTAAGATAGCATCACATGAAATAAATTTATGTCATATCTTTTGGGAAACAAACAACAGATTTTTACCAAATTTGGCGAACAACTAGCACTAAGAATGGCCGTCTAGATTTATACTTTTTAAGTGGTTCAGGCATTACTTTCAAAATGGCAGCTACATATACCCACATTTTAGATCGGTATGCTAAATCTAAGAAACTACGAAACACAGTTATATTAAACTTTTTATGATAACAATAGCTGTTATAACCATCAAAGGCGTCCATACAAATCCTCATTTCTTTGCCATTTTGTAAAGTAATACCACATGAAAAAATAAACATTTTATGCCGTATCTCAGGAAACAATCAACCGATTTCTACCAGAAATTATTTTCAGAATGGCGGCTATATAAACGTTTGATATTAATATGCTATTTCTACGAAACCATGTAACGATTATAACTTAACTTTTCTGGCAGTATATGACAATCATCGAAAATGCTAATACATAACTTTTCGTTCTCTATTTGGGAAAATCGTCGCATGGAAAAATTAGGGTCTTTTGCCATATTCCAAGAACCAATCAACTGATTACCACAACATATTACTCGCGTGTAGTGCTACAATAAGGCATGTAAACTTATATGTTTTAAGTGTGGTAGGCCTTTTATTAATGCCATTAATAGAAATAACATAATTTAGTATGTTTATAAACCAAATTTTGCACGCTAAAAATATTCACCATAAGCATCATTTATGTGCACAGAGATCCTTTATGGCAGGCCTTTCCGAAAAATAGTGTCAGGCGAGAAAATGTAATGTTTTGCTATATTTACGGAACCATTAAACTTATTTCATACTAATTTCGCACATCAGTAGTACTATAGAAGACCATGTAAATATAAACTGGTTTAAATATGGTAAGGTACAGATTTTAAAAATTGAGGCTGTAGCACCAAATAAGAAAACTTTTTTTTTTTTTTTTTTTTTTTTCCGGAAGCAATAAACCTATTCCCACCTAAATTCTTCACACAAGTAGTGTGACACCATATCCGTCCGCATGACCATAACAAATATAATTATTTGTAAATATCTTAGTAAGTCCTTGGCACAAACACATCACAAAGACGGCCACCAAATAGCACAAATAAACCTGTGGCCTGAAACACCAAATGAATAGGAGCTGAAAGGTAATATCTAATATTTTACTTTATTTACTTTCTCTTTTTTTTTTTTGTGGAAAACATTTTCAATATTACAAAATATAATGGAACATTTCATTGCCCTTTAACGAAATTCTTGTGTGAAAAAAAAAAACCATCACTTGAATGTCCAAAAGAGAAATTCATTATTTTAATAGATTCATTACTTTTAATAATTAAATTAATGATTCCTAGTAATATCGGAGATGCATCTCTTACTCTTTTCGTAAGATTTACTTTACATGTCATCAATAAATCTACTAAATATAATTTACGTCATGAAGGTTTAACGTTATCCAAAGAGTTCCTTTGTTTCTTGTACTACTAAAATACATATAATATGTGGCTATGGCAGTGTTATCAAAAGGAGACAAATATTTGAGAAGATTTAGGTGTTCAGAAGTTCACTTGTAGACATCAAGCTGTATAAAAGGGTGAAAATTGCCAGTCATGCCAGGAATAGGAATTGATTAGTTTCCCAAACAGAAAAGTTCACATGGACGCTGTCATCTGAGACGAGGAGCGATAAAATTATGGAATTAATGCACTACCGGAATACCTGTGGGTATTATTATAACTAGGATCATAAGCTAATAGGATATAAAAGGATGGGATCTGGTAGTAGGTGAAGTGAGCCGAGAAGACTAATTATTTAACCGATGTTTAAGGTAGTTTTAATGGATCTTGAAGTCGACGCAAGTTACTGATACCACACTTAAAGACGGCCAAAGGGAGTAGAAGGGAATGTAAGGAAGTTCATATATTAGGAAGAGAATTCATGACTGAGAGGAGTCACCAGGTCTTGCACCCTGGACACTCTGCTCTGGCCGCTGCTACGGTGAACAGACTCTCCGCCGCTCGGTCCGATGACAAGTGTGGCCTCTGTGACCTCTCCAGTCCTCGTAGCCCAGTCCACACTTCTCGCCCCACAACGTGTGTGCTCTGACGTAATTTTATCTCATTGGCTCCCGTCGTGCACCGTAGGCGGAGTCTGTTACATGTGTTTTAATTACTGTAGAATTTCCTTAGGTTGGCCGGACCTACATTTTCCGTTGTTCTCGGCGCATTTCTTCGATAGTTCACGAATTCCGATTTGGCCCTATGTTTTGCTTTCACGTTTAGTAAACTCGCCTGTGGTCTCGTTCCCGGCTCGTTGTTTAGACAGGTGCACGGTGAAGCCTTTCGTATCATCTCCCCCAAAAGTGACGAAAAGAGATGTCCCCATCTCTGGAGGGATGCTGAAGAAAATAGAAAAGTGTAGAGAAATGTTGGAAGAAGTCTGGGGGAGAGTTAAAGCTGAATTTATGTGATGGGCATACTGAATCAATGTAGTAATATTGCAGTGGTGCTAGTGGGTCAACAATTTGAATGTGTTTGAGTGTAATAGGAAGATCAAGCCACAGTAGCGGCAAATGTGTGGTGGCTGATCTGCAGGCGTGCTGTGGGTCGATGAAATAACCACACGTTAAGGGCGGGGTTGGAGGGGTGGCTGTGGAATTTGCTGATCAACGATGACGGCTCACTTACTGGGTGGCGTCCGTGCGAGACGTCGATGAATTTGGGAGGGGTTTGGGGAGGGGTATTGGCCGCTATGACGGTTACGGTTATAGTACAATGATTAAATGTTCGACATATTGTCGGTAATTAAATAAATAAATTTACATACAAGATACCCTAGACTCATACGTCGCACTATGTTAACAATGCCAAATTTATCTATTGTGTCGATTACCATTTGTATACCTAAATATAACCATATATTCAAAAAGCTATATTTTACGCTAATACAATACCAGTGCGAAGAAATGTTTACAAATGGTAAGTTTCAGCAATTGTGAAAAGCTGCAAAAATAATTTGTAGTGAAGGCTAATAATTATGTGAGACTCAAATATTTATAAACAAAGTTTACAAAAACAAAATTAATTCAGTCTACAAATTCTAACACAAACAAATATCTGAAAATTATGATTGAAACTCTACACTAAGTAAAAACAATGTGATGCTTAAGTTATAATCCAAAAACTTTTGCATGTCCTTGTGATCAGGTTTGAATACCTTTCCACATAAGTGACATAAATAAATTTTTATTTATTGATTTGTTCATTCCCAATGCAGTATTGGAGCTAGTTAATATTTAACTACTTACGGATAGGTCAGGTATGTATTGTGATTATAATATATAGATCAGCAACAGCATTTTGCCTTATGCATGAAAGTGATCTGATTTGTTTGAACATAGTAATGTGATTTTTATTCAAACTTACAGCTCTCATGGGTTATGGAATTACAGATTTACAAGTTACTTATGACACGTACATAATTACGTACACTCCTGTTAATTAATGTATTTATAAAACACCTATATTTCATATTGCAAACAGATGTGTTCTTAAGGCCGCTGTCCAATAATAATAATGCCCTTGGACGATGCTATCCTGCATGTAATTGTGTGTCGACTATACTGAGTCCTTAAATATTTAGTATCACCTTGGTCGTTCACACACTGATAATATTTTATCATTGAGTCTCAGTGTCTGCACTGCGCTCACTTGGTCTTAACAATTAAATAATCAAATTCAATATTAAACTTGTATTATACTGCCTTAAAATTATTATTCGATTAATTAAATTAGATGCATTCACATTATCTTGAATATTTAAACTTATATAGTTAGTAACAAAACACATATTATTTATAATAACACCTAAGGGATAACAAAATACATTTCTGAACATAGTAATTTAGAACTTTATAATTTCATCCTAAAGTATACCAAACATGATGTAATTGTACATTTTGTGGACTGGTCCTCTTTTGTGCTGCAATTTGATTTTGAACTACATAAATATATAATGCATTGTTATCGCCATATGTATGAAAATTATTATAAATCTGGTGCTCCATATAGGGGATTACAAGGGACGTAAGTTAAAGGAGCATGTTATTTGAATTGTAATATGATTTAAATATCGTATTATTCTGTAAGTTTGCTAATTTGCTGGTGGCAGTGCCCTAGGCTCTTTTAACTGAAGGTAGTATGTGTGGATAGGTTATAGGGAGGCATGCACGTGTATGTGCAAGTGTAATTGTACGTTAGTAAATATCTCGAATGAGTGCTTGACGAAAACTTAGGAAGAAACTAACACTTATACTCGCCACGAGGGAAGAAGTGGGAAAAAATGAAATAACACTACATGTTGTTAAACCCACGCAGCAAAGCACATTATACTACACACTAAAAATAAATAAATAGATCTATTTCACTACATTGCCACTTCTGACATAACAAACTGAAAGGTCATTAAGAACTGCTAAGTTCCAAAGAACACAAACACGGGAGCGGGACGACTGCGTACCATCTTGCTCCCCTTGTGAAATAGAAATGCCATAAAATCACGCCGAGAAACGAGTAGTAACAGTAAACAAAAGAGCAACGAAAATATGAAAATGCAGACGAAGTAGGAAGCTGAAAACAAACGGATAGTTCAAGAGTCGCCGCTGGATCACGTGGGCTGTCCACACGAGGAGGAAAGTGCAGCATGGACGACAAATATCACGTGAATAATTACAATTTTTACGTGGGATCATGCGTCAAGCGGCATGGGTACACCAAGAAAATTGCCAGTATAGCAGCGGCAAGATAGAGAGCGAAAAGGAGGCAGCTATAGATGGCAACATAAAGAATTCGCGACACAGTATTGCGCATCCGGTTACACGAAAAAAAATCGCAAGAAACACGGGTCTGTAGGCTGATAACGAGAATAATGTAGCTTTAAAAGTAGAAATCCTAAACAGAATTGAAATCAAACTTACGAGAAAATATGGAAACAATAAAATAGTGACAAACACTGTTTAGATAGACTGTAATACTTAGATAACTTAATTTACTCAGAAGTATAAACCATATCCATATATATATATATATATTATATATATATATATATATATATATATATATATATATATATATATATATATATATATATATATATATATATATAACACATTACAAATTACAAGACCTGACATAAAACATATCAAACAAATAGAATTCAATAATTTATTAAATAACTCTTAGATATTTCAAAAAAGAAAATAAAGGTAATATTTACCACAATAATAAATATAGTAAAAGTAACGAGACATTAAATAATAACATCACTCACAAAAGTAACAAACGACTGAAATACAAAAGATCAAGTTTCTAAATTGTTTATAAATAGTTCTCCGGCAGTGACACAATAATAAAAATAGTTGTGATGTATTTTAGAAATGGCACAGTAGCGATAAGATAGGCCATGCAAACTTCCGTGTTTTAAGTGGCTCTGGCACTTATTTTTAAAATGATCGCCCTGCAAATATTTTATGATAGATAACCCTATCATTCGAAACATAAGAATGATTATAGGCTGTTCACGGTAAAATGGGCACTTTTGAAAGCCCTGCTTAAAATCTACTTGTATGTATGTTGTGTATTCTTCCGCCTTATGTAACATTGACGTTGCCGTGAGCCTCATTACTTTATTAATGTGTTGGTCAAGTGAAATTGCGAAATTATTACAAAAAGTAAATATTTTTCAAATCTGGCCACTTTTACACTTCGATGAATTAAAAAAAAAACTGAAATCGAAATAAATAATCTAAGTAGTTACAAATTGTTATGCAACACTTCTTATTCGACGTAAAGTTATGGAACTACATTCCCCCCATCGTTACCATCTTTACAGGTCGCATGCCACTCAGTGCGCCCGTTAAATACATATTCAGAGAGGAGCAGTGACTTTTTTCTAAGGTTGATTTCAAAAGTGCTCACTTTATCGTGAACAGCCTTTACATCCGAATTTGATGCTCCGAATCTTACCTCCACAATGCATTTGATTGCATGCTAGATTTTGGTACAAAGTTTTCTGGATAGGAGTTCCAAGTTATGAATATAATATTTTTTAGAGTTATACTCTTACATGAAAGGGTTAGAGGCGTAGATGAAGGATAAGAGATGATTTGGTATGTTACTACTGTGAATTATTCGATTTATTAGACACGATAAACACACGAAACATACTACGTTAGTATTGATTAATCGGGGAAGCTAATATCGAATTTGTTATACAATTAACCTGTTATGAAATAGGTACCACAGACACTAGTGTGTCGAACTAACTGGAATGTCCCCACTTGAATCATTGTTCCGGAGGCTGTTCTGGTAGGTGGTAATCGGCGATCGGACACACCCATTTCTGCTTGATTTGCTCTTGTTGCTGGCCTGATGAGAAAGACGACACGCCCGGCAGGATGCTGGCCTATATCGGCGCGTTGTTTGGCATAGTTGTCCTCGATTGTTGGTCAGTGGAGGGGATTTCTGCTGCTAGATTTTTCCCAATAACTTGTTGCAATTTCGTTCGCGTCCTGGTTTAACGTTTAAAGGCATGATCAGACAGGTTGCCTGCTTAAGGCTTGGTCACATCTTAACACCGGGCAGGGCAATTGTGTATTTGTAATTGTCATCACAACTGTTGCATATTTTTTCTGGTTACATCACTAAAGATACTGCAACCAACGAGACATCTTAACTTTCAAGAATAGCCTTACAAAATGATTTGTGCCCATGCAAAGGATAGTAAACTCATTATTTATATTAATAATTTCGTGTTAATTTTAAAGGCATCTTCCGTCGTTCCGGTGCGTGTGCTGATTTAATTTCAGCTTTTAGGTTGGTACTGTGCGTGCGTTGATTTCTGTGATGAACCAATTGTAACACGGCCTTTAAAATGTGGCGGGCCGATCTTCTTCTTCTGCGTATGTCATCCCCGCCCATCGCGAGTACGACAACCAAAGTCACATTGTGGGCAGTGGCGAACGTGTTCGTTTACATCTGCATTTTTAACCTAACCACTCTTTTATACTTACCTCTAGATGAAATACTTTGAATAACTTGAATGTATTCTAGTTTCCCTGACACTAGGTTAGAGGAAGTATACAAAAATGTTAAAACACCTACATATATAAAAAGTGTTCTGACCTCAAGCCATCCTACCAACACTGATTCTTGATCGTTATATTGGCAGAAAAAAAACATACTCGAATGATGGAACATGATGACATGATGAGTGACTACTGCATAGATTACACGAGCGCTACCTCATTTTCTCTCTAGGAATTTTGTACGTGGCGGAAGGATATAGAATGATAAAGGAAAAGTAGATCCCAAGCCTGACTCTCAATAGAAGGGGAGTACGCTATGGTTACAAGCAGGTATAGGCTATTCAGTGTAAAATGAGCACTTTTGAAAACCCTTCTTGTGATCTACTTTGAATGCACATTGTGTATTCATCCGCCTTATGTAAACATAACATAGCCATGGATCTCATCGCTTTATTAATGCGTCGGTGAAATTATTAGAAAAGTAAATATTCTACAAATTTGCTCATTTCTACTCGTCATTGCATAAAAATAACAACAGAAGCGGAAATAATAATTTTAGTTATCACAAATAGTTACCTAACACTTTTTATTCGACGCTAAGAATTGGAACTACTTTCCATCGCGTGTTACCAACTTTACTGGACATATGTCACTCAGTACGCCCGTTAAAATATATGCAGACAGGGAGAGTGGGGTTTTTCCAAGGTTAATTTCAAAAGTGCTCACTTGATCGTGAATTGGCAGGTAGGTGGGTGTGGTTGCAGGACTGCCGGTGCTGGCAGCGCTGTGCAGCCGGCTGGCGCACGACTCTCTGGGTCTGCAACTGAGGTCCTGGTGGCTGCTCTATGGCTCGGCGCTCTTCAACGTCTTCGCCACCGCGCTGGCCGCCATCCTCGTGCTCTTCCTTCTCCTCTACTGCAGCCTCATGCGCCGACTGCACGTCGTCTGCCACAGCAAGCACCTCGACGTCGCAGCACTCACCGCAAGGTATACCTCTCTCCCCCTTTCTCTTTTTCCCTCGCTTCATCTTTATCGCTGAATACTTCCTGTTGAAGGAATAACCTGTTCTGCAATAGTCAAGAGAGGCTTCCAGATCAAATAAAAAATATGATGAACTCTTACAACATCAAAATGAAAAAAAAAAAATGCAGCATGACAAATTTCTACTTCTACATCGCGTAAATATATAACAAATTATGCTGCAGTTTTCCTCGTATTGGTTTACACATTTTAATTCTGATGGTATTCGCACAGCCCTTCCATTTGGCTCTTAAATCTGTTAGTTTGTGTCGTGTGTATTTTAATAAATATTTGCAAGTAATTGTTTGTATTGCTTTCCCTGCATGAGTGTTAGTTGCATTGTATCGAATACACTTTCCCCACAAAATATCTCCACATCAACGATGTAGTAGGTAATATTTCCCATGAAACGTAGGCTAATCCTAAACTCAACATAAAATACAGACTGAGGCATTGTAAACATAATAACGTAAAAATTCGTTGTTTACTTTATGTTCTAACATTAGCAGTTATGTAGAACCTGTTTTGGTTAAGCATAGAATTGGTTCTCGTGCAACTGGCTGCTGGCTGTGGACCCTGCGGACCCCGGCCGCCATCTTGAATGTCGTCACAGGGGGAAAAAATCGCAAATTTAGAGAGAGTTGGCTGTATGAATTTATGAAAACTCAAGAACGTGCATTGTTTTGCAATTCCACATCGGCTTAAGCCCAGTGTATGCTATATGACTGTAGCTCCATTCGTTACTAACATATCATTGTCCGATATTAGCTGAACTTACCAACTTGGTAGCCGCACCCGGAACGAATTGTCCAGTAGACACGTGACACATTTGCCATAAGTTGTCTCGGCCCGCTGGAAGTCCTCTGCTACATAACACTTACCGATAGTGAGGTCCAACTTCGCCTTATATTGGGCCCTTCCATTCAGTATTGCGAATAGACCTTCCATTCTGATAGCGTGCGGTACAATGGTCGGTCCTAACCACCTGCCATACATTTATACATTCTCGTGACTGTAATTGCAGACAGTACGAGCAATTTATTACGCAGAGACTGTCTCTGCGCGCTCGTGTACCGAGTCTTCGTAATTACCTTTAATGTGTATACTTAGAGGTGGTGATACACCATGAACATCATGGTAGTGTGAGTACAGGCAATCCGAACATTTTATTAAGTGGTCTATGGGCATTCGTGTACCAATCCTTCGTAATTACCTTCAATGTGTGTACTTAGAGGTGGTCATATGCTATGAACAACATGGTAGTGTGATTACAGGTGGTCGTTCACTGAACAAGCAGTGTACCCTCTAAGATAGTAGGGCCTGTTTTGTTTCAAAGAGGGGCAGTGTCTGGACACACATTGGTTTTATATCTTCTTTTCTCTTTGATAAGGGGGAGGGGGCAGAATACCTGACTGTGGTAAGCGGGCTCCCTCCCCTTGTGTCTGGAGAGAGGCTAGGAGGCTGTTTGGAGAGGCTGGGACCTAGTGGTCGAGAGGCATCGACCAGAGATTTTTGCTCTCCAGCAAGCCAACCAGACCCTGGGATCACATTCCAGACAGTCTAGGAACCCAGAGTGGCCGGCACGGAAAATGAAGTTTTATTGTGTTCTCTAGCGACCTTCATGATGGAGGGAGAGGGAGGAGAGCTCCAACAGCCAGACCCTGGGGTGATCACCGTACCTGTATGCTCAGTGCAAGTCTAATTTGACTCCCACTCCGTCGTATGGACTCAGTCGAGACACATGGTGGCTTCGGTGTGAGGAGTCGGATGCTATTTTGGTGGTCAGTGGGGTGGTGGTGGGAGCGTTCGGCAAGATGGTGGCTGTCAGAGAGAGCACGATGCTCGCCTAGGGCAAAGATCACTTGATTTATCACAGGGAGGGAACCCCTTGCTCTGGAATGACAGAGAAGGAGGTCCAATATGGATGCTGGGCAGGGGTGACCCCACACCCATGACCCCACACAGAAGGAGTCAGCGCCACATTGTCGGTTCATCCTCACCAGATTGTGCAATGGCCACCATCTTGCTGGTCAGTGAGGTGCTCCACACATAACTGTGGTTGGTTGGAATGCGAGATCACGAAACTTGCACTTGCGATAGTAAAGAAATAGTGCATGGAAGCACACTGAGGGCATCCCTGTTCTGGAATGACAGAGCAGGAGGTTCACTTCCAAGATGGCTGACACACACGAGGGAAAACGTGATGATTTTGCGGGAAAATTGCGCAAATGCGAATTTTTTCCCTCGTGACGTCACTCAAGATGGCGGCCGGGGTCCGCAGGGTCCACAGCCAGGAAACACTTTCACGAGAACCAATTATTTTATACTACTAGAAAAGTTTCTCTCTTTTAAGTTTTCCTTTTAAGCTCCTTGGTAGGAACAGAGTGCTCTGTTGTAGAAGTTGTATGTTCATAGGCAAAGTTGTATGAACTCCAGTCACAATATCACAATTTCGTATGGAAAACAAGTGCTTAGATTTAAGCTGTCTAAAAATATTGTCGAAAGTGTATTTTTTTAAGTGCAAAGTATGCGTCTATTATTACACTATCGACCAAAAAGTAATTGGCCACCTGTCCACAATGTTTGCTCGGTGGTTGTCACCCCGTTAGAATCTCATAGGGCCACTTCTTGCAGCTATAACAGCAGCCACCCTGTCTGGCTTACTCTCTACGAATGTTTGCAGGACATCCACGGGGATTCGTCGCCATCCCTCTTGCAACCATTCCATGAGTTGAACAATGAATTTTAGCCGCGCCTGATGAGCCCTCACCCGGCGATCCAGTTCGTCCCTACGATGTTCTATAGGGTTGAGGTCGGGGCTCTGGGCGGGCCAATCCAATCGGCGAACATTGTTGTGGGCGTACCACTCACTGCATAGTAGCCCTTGAAACATGGCACTTGGCACTGTCATCCTGGAAGTAACATGGGTACCATTCCATAAAACCGCCACAATGTTGGGAGCATTTCATTATCCATAATGTAACAATATGCCTCTTTTATCATGCTACCACGGACAATCAACACCAGTCCTACGCCGAAGGCCGTGAAACAGCCTCATAGCATCACTCCACCACCACCGAATTTCGTATTTGGCACGATACACTCCGGCAGAAGCCGTTCGCCGGGTAGACGCCACACCCATACACGTCCATCGGACCGGAATAATGTAAACCTCGATTCATCACTCCACAGAACCGATTTACACTGCTCCAGTGTCCAGTTGCGACGGTCCAAACACCACCTGAGTCGTCGAGCTTTATTGCTTGTCGTAATATGGGGCTTATGTGCAGCTGCTCTTCCGAAATATCCAAGTCGGTGAGCCTCTGTACGCAATATTCCAATGGAAACCGATACTCCTGTTGCTGCATGAAACTCCTGTCGGATGGTAGCCATGGGTTGTGCCCTATTTTTGACAATTTTACTTTTCAGGGTTCTGCGATTTCTGTCGGTCAAGATTGGAGGTCGTCCAGAATGTGCAGCATTGGCACAATTCCCATCGACCTTCAACTTACGCAGGACGAATACGACCTTTGATTTGTGCCTGTTTACCTTCCGTGCAATCGTACGGCTAGACAGCTCACTGAGATGGCAGCCTACAATCATGCCCTTATCGAAGTCCGATAGCTCTGTACCTCGTACCATCTCCTTGTCAACTGGTTTTACACCGGTCTGCAGCGTATGGCAGCCATACAAGTCAACTGAGGTACTGAATTACCTTTCTTCACGGGTGCCCAATTACTTTTTGGTCGATAGTGTATATTATTGTCCGCGTTTACCATATTTAAAATCCGTATGTTTGCCGTCCATGAATTAACAGTAATAGTGTTATGGGACAGACTTTTGCTTTCGCAACTGACCTGAAAATTTTTAGGAGTTGATTCACAGTAAACTGAGAATCTCTGCTCGCATCTATGTGCATTTTAACGCACGTGCTGATTATCATATTCGGCGGCGAACAGTGTGAAAAATTGTTATGTGTCTTAAAATCCTTTTAAAAACGCCAGTTGCAGTTGGTTTATTGGTACTCTTCGCGTGTGAGAATAAGTACTGGTGTAATTAAAGATTTACATAGCTAAAGTTTCCACTACTTCGACGCTTGGATACCAGTCTGTTAAGAGTGAAGCGAGCAGTTTTGAAATCGACCTTTGAAAAATAAAATCACTACTGTGTGACTACATATATGGTACAGTGCATGCTGACATGCAAACTTTCAGTTAAGTTGGCAGCAAGTTAATAAAAATAGTCCCAACACTCGGTGTTGTATTGCGATTGCATTATTCAAATGTACAGTCTCTGAAGACAATGTTATTTTTCTAACAATTCCACGATAACACTTGTATTACGGAATTAATATATTGACCAGGCCCATTGTACCGTTTATTTTAAACATGTAAGAATTATGCAACAGTAGAAGAGAAGCAGATCCTGGGCGGGGCTTCCAAAGTTTCTCATAATTAGCGGAAGGGTACGTGTTCATTGAAGAATACAATTGCCAGGGCTTCCAAAAGAGTTCGTTCACCAGTGAACCAACTGTACTTTCCAAGAATGCAGGCTCGGTTTAAACTTAATTTCCTGTTGTCCCCAGGGTCGGTTTCCTGCGGCGGGGAGCCACGATATTTTCCTTCATGCTGGTCGTCGACGTTTCCAGCGTGTGCTACGTCAACCTACACTCCAGGAGCTACCACTACATATTCAGTTTATCAAGTGCCTTGCTGGTAAGCATCGTCAGTTTGTAAGCTGGAACGTTTTCTTTTCACCAGTTAGGCAAGATTTGCAACCATTGACTAAAGATGAGGTAGACAGTTTATTCGTCTTCTGCGCATGTACCTAACAATGACCTACCCCGAGAATACACATCTGTCAAAGTCACATGGTCAACAGTGATGAATGTGTTTGTTTGAATCTTAATTTTTAAAATACAGCCGCTTTTATATGAATAATATACATTCACCAGTTTGAGTACAATCCAACTGCATTACAATTTGATTAGAGAAATTATATACACGTTTCAAAGCACTTGTTTACTAAACAGCATTCTAGCCTCAAATCCAATTCCCACCGTTTTTGCTAGTCGTATTGGCAGAAATGCAGTTCAATGTTGGGACACGAATATTGGTTCAGTGCAGCCAGCGAAATTGGTCTGCCTCATCTATAGTCTATGTTTACAACCCGTCGCGTCCGTCCGTCATCCGTCATCAATCACGTAACCAACAGCCAATCAGAGGTGTCCATTATTTCTCTCTATCCGTCCGTCAAAACCTTGGCAAGCTTTAACTTTTGGTGGACAGACAAATAGACATCTAAAGTTTTCCTTTTTGCTACCCGTTCATTTCTAGTTCATTAGAAGACTGTGTAGTGTGCGCGGTGTTTTGTTTTGCTCATTTTTTTTTTGTTTTATATGTTTATTTATGTAGCTGCAAAAGGTTAAATTTTTCCTGAGGAGATATTAATAATCACGCCTGGAACTAGAGTTCCTTGTGTGCAATAGAAATGCAATTAAATTATTTTTATGTTATCAGAAAACCATTAAGTCCCACTAGTATCCCTTATTTACGTGTACTGACGTTTTGTGTATGTATTCCACACAACAACGCAGCTAATTTTCACTTTTGATGGAGAATCATTTCCTATTTCTAAACAGGATTGCCTGTATAAATTTGAAGCAAAGAACTTACGACGGAATTACGAAGTCTGGTTGTAAATAGCTCAGTTGGGAGACTGACGGGCGTATGACGGATGAACAGTTGACAGATGGACGCAGCGGGCTATTGTAAGAGCTCCGAGTATTTCGTCGCGGATTGAGTTGGCAGCAGGGTAGGCTGGATAGTCCTCTATGCACTCGAGACACTATCGTTTGCTTACTGGTTGCTGTGATCAAGTGAGGCATCTGTACAGGACTTTTAAACACTTACACACTACTGCTTTCTGCTTATAACTGGCTCACAGGTAAACGGGACGTGTCTTAACAACTGTCGTCGAATCAACACGGTAGGAAAAATAACAAGTGTTTGGACTCTACCTCGCCTTTGAATGAGTTCGCGAAATACTCGTGGCTCTAGCTATTGTAAATCCTGCCTTACTATGATACTCAAAGGTAGGCAACACGTTATGACTCAAGCCACTCGGTTTGCCTCTCTCCAAGGCATTAGAAAGCCGCCGCTTTCAAAACAAACATTCTTGTGTAACATAAGTTATTATGAGGTGAAGCGAAGTGAAGAGATTTGGGCGGCTCTTAACATCGAGGTCTTCAGAGCCGAAGAGGGTGAATTAAGTGAATTTGCGCGGCGCCGGAATGACGGGGCGGGGGAAACGGGAGATCCCCGAGAAAACCCGGTGAACAACGGCATCATCCGGCACAATTCCCACTTGCGAAAATCCGGTGATCCGGTCGAGGATTGAACACGGCTCGCCTTGGTGGGAGGCGAGCGTACTAATCGCTCAGCCACCGTGTTATGAGATTTTCCATTGTGTGAAAGGGGAAAATAACATATTTACTTCGAAATTAATTAAGCATGCCCAATTTATTTCCCTCTCAATTCTTCGAAAACTCTTCCTATAAATTCCAAACCGTGATAGAAAGACTATATTTTAATGTTCTTGAGTAAGAACTCTTTTTAGAAGTTTCAGAATGGTGGCTTTTAAAATTTAAAAGAAAAATATTTTACTTCTAATTGTACTATTTTCGAAATTAAATGCACTTCAGTCAGTCTATTTGAGTCCCATATCTTATTATTCTTGCAAGCCCTTAATTTCGTGGATATTTTTTTTTAACAAAGAAGGCAAAGGAGTTTTGCTAATTCTTGGCACAGCATGGAGTAAATTCGCTACACTCACCAATTATTTTTTGTTGGCTGCTGTCCTGATGAAGGTTTATTATCTGCTCGTCAGTTGCCATTACCTTTCAATTACTAATTTCTGTTCATTTTTCCTTTGGACTTGTAAATGGTACAAACCGCGTACAGAAAATTATCCAAGTCATTTACTAATGTATAGTGCAGTAAACGCGGGAACAGTTTGGCTTCAAGCTATGTAACGGACTTCCTTCTTGTATTATGTCGAAAGGCAAATACAGATCGTTTGCTGATACGTTTCACACCTTATGAAACTAAATAATAACTACTAAAAATAAATGGACATTTTTAATTTATAAAATCTTCATTTTTCTCAGGGTTCCATCATATTTGTGTGCTACATCTGGAAGAGCGAAACACCACTCTGTTTCTGGATGCTGTTCAAGTTGAAAGTCGGCGAGTCCATGAAGGATGCGAAACCCAACTCTAGCCCGCTAAAGGGTGAGTGTAGTAACATAACAACTAAATTATTTAAAAAATTATTTCTAAATAAATTATTTTCACTGGTTCAAACAAACACTTGTGTTTGTAAGAATAATATATACTCATGTCATGAAAATATTTTATCACCAACAGATCCTCTCAATTAGTTGACAACAGCATAGCATTAAATTTGTTCCAAAACAAAATAAGTAATTACTACAGATTTTGATTTCTAAGATAAACCAGTAAATATGACACTGCAGCACTAAGTGCCAAAGTACCAGTGCAACTTCATTACGAATTGCCCGTTTATACATAATAATATCACTACTGGATTAATTTTTTTTTTTTTTGTTATTTGGTACGTGCTCATGAAATAACACTGTTGCATACACATACGCGTAACTTCGTTGCGTTTTATTATTGTGACAGTCACGATGACGTGATCGGTGTACCTTTCAGCCTGTGCCTGAAACCGCATTGTTCTATATAGGCTATTCACGGTAAAATGAGCATTTTTTTAAGTCCTGCTTAAGATCTACTTGCATACACGTTGTGTGTTATTCCGCCTTATGTAAAATGAACATTGCCACGGGCCTCATCACTTTATTAATGCGTCGGTCAAATGAAACTGTTAAATTATAAAGAAAGTAAATACTTTGCAAATCTACTCATTTTTACTCTTCGCTGCATTAAAAAACAGAAAACGAAAGAAATGATTTTAAGTTATCAAAAATTGTACCTGACACTTTTTATTCGACGCTAAGATATGGAACTACTTTCCATCCATCGTTACCAAATTTACTGGACTGGGCGAATTTCACTCAGTGTGCTCATTAAAATATATGCATGCAGGGGCAGGGACTTTTTTCCCATGGTTTATTTCTAAAGTGCTCATTTTATCGTGAACAGCCTTTAATCACAATTGCACTCACCACTCGGCAATTTCAAGTGTATTTAGCTTCACATACAAGTTGTTTCGCGCCTTGCAAAGTTGCCAGGCAACTCTTGTAGCCAGCAAAATTAAAACTGTGTTGTTTGGTATTTTTATACTTTACGTAATCGATACGACAGCCAGATTAAATAAGTGGGTACTATCGGGGTGCTCCCATTTTCACCACAGATCATCAGTAATAGGGATATTAGATTTTAGGGTTGTATTTGAAAACACTATAGTTTAAACAATTTCTGCAATTGGATGGCTCTAACTGTTAAGCGTCTCAGATGCCTGCATTCGAATTACAGACGTCCAGAACCGGAGTAACCTAATTATAATTGACCCAGACGAATACCACGATGTCCTTTCACAAAAAACATGTAGCCAATCTCCACAAAGTAGGTAGAGCATAACGTCTCGTCGACAGCGAGGTCAAAAGAGTCGGAGCTAGCTGCTCAGATAAGCAGGTCCGAGGAAGGAGTTGGCCATGGCTTGTTGTGAGGAACCGTCACAATATTCAGCTAAAGTGGTGTAGGGAAACCGTGGATGACCGAGATCAGGATGGCTGGATCGGGAAACGAACACGGGGCCTCCCGAATATAATCCATTCGCGGTTAATTCAGCCTTTTATGAAGCCCTGCTAATGTTCTGCTTGCAGGATATTCCTCCGCCTCGTGCAAACTAAACTTAACAAGTCTGGAGAATTACACCAGAGGACAACGCACCACATTTCGTGCGCCCTCAGTTGTAATGATTTTTGTATAAGAACTGTTTCTCACTAGACGTTACCAATATTACTATTTTCTCCCTGTTTTTTTTATTCAAATTATTTGTCAATGGAGCATTATAACTTATAGATAAGATATTAATAACATTTCAATTTAACAGGAAAATAAATAACTTTTATGAACACAAGTATAAAACGCTTGTGATGCAGAGCGTATTTAGGACATAACTAAAAGTCATACATGGGGAGATTTTTCAAAGGTTTGATTCAAAAAGGGCCGAAGAAACCGTGAATGGACTATACAAGTCCAGTGTGTTAGCACCGCGTCACCTCGCTCGGTAATAACCAAAGGAAAAACTACATTGTGTGTACGCACGATATTGAAATCTAGATTGTTGTGGAACCCTTTTCGTGAAAATCGCCAGTTCCTAACCAACACACTCGTTCCCCCGGTTGGTTACAGCATAAGGTGCATCCTAACATCTGACTGCCTTGCGCGACACCAACATCTAGGCCACAGTGGTACGCAACCTTTAATATTAAAAGGGCCGCAGCCTTTACTGTGGACTTGTCTGCGGGCCGCAAGCCCTAAAAATCACAATTACCTAGGTTACGCAGATAAAAAATTGGGCTTGGCTGTGTTGGGGACACAGCCGTTTGTTTTGCGTGAATACGTCTACGTTGACGCGCTCGGACGCATTGATTTTTATTTTACGTTCCCGGCACCGCTTCACTCGATCATATGGGGTTTTATGGGTATCGCTGGATTGCTTTTGAGATGCTCTTTCCAACCGTATACGATATCTGTAATTCGACTTGGCTTTTGACGAGTGTAAGCCGAAATTGTATTAAGTTTTCTTAATTTTTTTACATTAAAAGGATACAATTTCACTATAACCACCCCTCACAAATATTTATTGTACTTTAAATCGATTTATCTTGACGAGAGCTGTCGATTGAGACTCAAACGAGTGTCGTAGCTTCTCCTAGTCAAAAGTTATACGACGCCGAAGTTATGAGACGCGGCGAAACGAGCTCAAAATTTCTCCCCCCCCCCCTTTTTTTTTTCTCGGCACGCACGATGCTTCGCTGTCCTCACTCAAAGTATAATATTCTTTGTTCATTTGGCAATCGAGCGATGTAATTGGATTTTTAATATAGGCTATAGATTCGAAGCTGCGATGCCAAACTGTATCCCCCGATTGCCTCCCACTATGGTTGCAAATTTAAAGACCTATTTACGTCAAAAAAAATTCATACTTTTGATCCAGTTGTTTACTAACACAATTCAATATTTCATTATATTTAAAAAAAATAATTATATATAATTGCCTACATATCGCAGGCCACGTATTAGATACCGCTACTTCAGGATATCATTAGTGACTACCTGTAATAGGTAGGCATGTTAGTAGCAAGTTTGTTTTCCTTAGCATCGTTACGTAATAACCAAATGTTAGAGTTCTACCTAAAGGTGGCTATAAGCATAAGAATATAATATTTTCGTGAAATAATTCGCCACAAGCACACGCGTCAGAGGAGAGACGCAAATCCATTCTCTTATTTGGAAAGTAAGTTCTCTGACTCCTTCGACATTGGAAGCGGGCGACATCATTTATACGTATTTCTGCTTAACATTCAGGCTTACGCCCTACAATCTTAGACGGTGAAAATTGCTCCACCTAATTCGAAATTTGATAAACAATTTATCTTAAATCATATTTGGTCAATATTTACGAGAACCAGCACACACTTATGAAGTGTACATGATTAAAATGTTTAAGTTTTCCCTTCGAATTGAATGTTTTTAATATATCCATTAAAACATGTAAATTTGATTCAACAAAATGTTTATATATATTTTGTAGGCCCAGCACATTGGGGTGAGGAATCACTCAAAATCTGTCTCTTTGTTATTGAAATTTTTTTAGTCAATAAAATGGTTAGTAACAACCATAGTATAGACTATTTGTCTAGTTATCTAATAGTATTATCTTGGCTCCAAATATAATTTTTTGTAGGTAGTTTTAAGGAAGTACTATTACGACTGCGATCGAATTTCACTTGTTTAACAGTGGTTTGTTGCTGACATACGCATAATTTCCCGAGATCAAGGTACTGGTGTTCTTGACGCACTGTAAAAAACACATGTGAAAAGAAATTTCTTATGCTGTTTTATTTAAAGTAACAAGATATTGCTTCAATTCAAGTGGAGGGTTAAATAGACCAAGGTTTTTATTTATTCGATTTCGTATAGGCCTACATTCTCGCTTTAGGGCAATATTACCTTACTTTATAGGAATTAAAATATTCTTTACGTTGGTTTTTCTTACAGTAAATAAATATTTCTATATCTTGAAGTAAAGTGATGTTAAAGTATATATTTTGTATATTTTATTTACTAGAACGCAACGAAAATTACTAGATGTTATGTTACTACGTAACGAATTTCTTAGATAATCGTCATAATGGTTCGACTTTCAGATTACAGTAATTGACTTTACCACAAAGAATACGTAAAGCGATTGTATCGATAATGCATAGTTACAATTGTAATTAATACATAGATTAAACCAAAATTTTTTCTACAGCAAACCTAATTTTTTTTTTCACCATGAAATCAGGGGTTGCTATGAAAAAGAAATGTTTTTCGAGTGTGAAGATGAGACTGTATGAAACCTGATTTAACTGTTAATGAATGCCGCTGGTGTTGATCTCGTGTATATGTTTCTGTTGAAGCTACCATCTCGAAGCAAGCGGGAGATGTCAGACAACAGAAGGGACCCCTGTGGATACAGAGTGATGACACAACCACCAGCGACACGACGTCTGCAGACTTCGAAATGGAAACCAGAAGGAAAGTGTAAGCGAAGTTTCTTCACGCAGTGCCTGTGTAACGTTTTTGCCTTCTTCGCTTCGGCAAGTTGGGAAAACAACACAGTTCTTAAAAAAAAAAAAAAATTCTTCCCTTACCTCAATGTACCTGAAACAAGTTCCTATATGCTTGTGCATAAGAATTAGTATTAATTGTGAATTTACTCTATTACAGTTATTTTTGGATCAAGAGTAGTTGTCAGTGTTTTGAACACGAAATATTTGCGTACGTTTGTTATGTTCAGTCAACGATACAGTTCTTCTTTGTGAGTTTTAACCTCCTCTCATTGTAGGTAAGGTCAGGAAAACCTATATTATTATGATTATTTGGTTAATATTCGTTGCTGTTAATGATGGTACGTTACGAATGACGTTCTATATGTATACTAACTGAAGTGAGTAAGCTTATCTGTAAGGTAGAATATTTGTAATTGCTTAGCAGTATTTTGGTCGTCCAAACTTGTTGAAATCTCTCATATATTCTGTCGCAATTGATCTGAATTTCTATCATTTCATATCAGGCGGAAGTTTTCTGTAGTATCTCTAATGGCATTTGAAAGTAATTTTTTTTTCTCGTGTTGTTGATTTATGTCCCGATGTACGCTTCGCAAAGCATGTCTCTTCAGGAATCCCTTCGTATTTTAATAAAACTTGTTTCGTTTGCACACAATCCTTTGTGCATGAATGTGGGGGTTTTTTTTTTTTTTTTACATTTATATTTTCTTCAGCTATAAGACTTCCAGTAGGATAGTATCTTCGTCTTATGAATTTACCAGTAGTTCAGAGAGAAGGGAATTTTCCCTGTTGAAACCCCTTCTTAATTCCAAAGAAACTTTCAAAATTATTAACGAAATCTGCGCTACATTTTAAAAAGCTGCACTATATCGAAGTAACTGAAAGGTAAACATAGCTTTGATATACTTCCCTCAATCTTTGAAAGGTTACCCTGATGTTGCAAGGCACTTTTCCACGCGTAATTTACACTTATAACTCCGTAGTTTTCAATACAATATAGACATACCAACATCAAGAAATCTAGGTAGATAGGGAGAGCAAGAATAAAATATATTTATAAGAACTGTTCAAGTTGTCTGATTTGAACCAGATATTTTATACTCGGACATTCCATTTTGATGTGTGTGTGTGTGTCTATATATATATATATAATTGGACATGGCAGAATTATAATGGGCAGAAAAAGGAATTATAATCAATGACAGAAGATTTAATAACTTGAGATTCGCAGGTGACATTGAACTCTTGGCCAACAACATTGAGGAACCCCAAACCTTGGTTTCTGAGTGTAAGGCAGTTGGCCTGAGCATAAATCTTTCAAAAACAAAAGTTATGTCCAATAAATGGGCCACAGCGGGGAATATAAAAATAAATAATATACCTTTAGAAAAGTCATTGAGTACGTTTATCTTTTAAATATGGAAGGAGATGTAAGACCAACAATTTTCCGTCGCATCAAGCTGGGATGGCAAGCATTTGGAAAACATTATATTGTTCTCAAATCAAATATCTCCATAAGTAGTTCCTCCGGGCACACACGGGATCGGGTTGAGGTGCGAGGTTCCGGAAGCCATGTTGAATTTCGGACTTCCAGCTGTCTTCCGCCATCTTGTATCCCACCATGTTGCAAGTCAGTACGCCGCCATAGTGGTAACCAGTGAGTCATTTCTCATGCTCTGCATTCCGAGGGTTTTCTCCAACTACTCTCACTTTTTCTTCCTATTACTTCCTTTTCTTCTCCCTTAATATTTCCTTCTCTCTCATTCTCTTCTTTGTTTACATCGGCTGTTACTGGATGCTGCCATCTTAGTTTTCGTTCGTCATTTGTTTTACCCCATTAGTTCTGACTTTGGCCACTAGGGGTGCCGCCATATTGGTTCTAGTATTGATTACTAGGAGCGCTGGTGTCGCTCTCGTTCGACAAGTCGTTCTCGCATCTGTCGCATGCACTCCACTGCCATATTGGTTCTCAAAATACCATCTGAAATCGTGCGGGATCGAACTGCCGAACCTGGGGCCTTAAGACTTCCGACTTAGAACACTCGGCTATCGCGACATGCACTGCGACAAGAGTTTATAAGTAGTATATAGCTTGGAGCCGAATAAATATCTTGCCTCTGATTAAAGAAATTACATTTTTATTTTTTATCATATAATTTTTAATGTATTTCATTTACTTATGAATCATTTTTTAACATTATATACAAATCAATAATTTTTAAGTATATATTTTTATTATATAATTTTTATTTATTATGTGATATTTTTAAGTGACTTAAATTTATTTTAAGTATTTTTAAGTATTTATTTTTTATTATATTATTTTTAATTATTATTTTTTTATTATTTCGGTTTAACTTACATATATGATCTAGATTTAACTTATATACTTTTTAAGTATCTTAATTTTATTTTAGGTATTTTAATTAATAATTTATTATTATATTATTATTTACTATTTTGGTTTAACTTAACAGCCATATCGAGTTGTACTGAATACCAAAACAGTTATATATATATATATATCACATTTCACTATGCCATTAGCTTGCCTCATTCATGCTATTAACAATACAGTCCATATCCACAAACATACCTCAGACTTACTGATTAATAATACAAGTCAACTATATTGACTACCATTTCAGGCCCATCTAACTTTGCCAGTTACACATTTAAACAAACCATACCAGCTGCCGAACCAATCAGATATTCCTTCTATGCTATCAGAATATCAATAATAATAATTTAACCATCTACGACACCCATACCGTCTTCATTCCCATCAAACCATGCCACTCATACTAACTGACCATACCAGTTAAGCATTCTGCTCCTCCCATTTAAATAGCTAAACAAAAAACGAATATTACAATTAAAACATTCTCCTCACACCTTCTAAGCTATACTTTTTTTCATACCGCCAAAATACCCGAACATGAGATCAGGTCATGCCAATCAGCCATACAAGCTAACTAACTGTACAACCAAGTCATACTTCTGTGTGTTCCACACCATGTCATGGCAGGACTTTGAATATATTTTATTTCTCTCGCCATCCACTTAACCTAACCACCATCCCATTTAGTCATGTACGTAAGAACTT
The DNA here is from genome assembly GCA_029891345.1 of Dryococelus australis. Lineage (NCBI taxonomy): Eukaryota > Metazoa > Arthropoda > Insecta > Phasmatodea > Phasmatidae > Dryococelus > Dryococelus australis. Next base: position 61,562,168 of record CM056995.1, read on the forward strand.
AGGGAGTCTTTTCATATTGTGTAGAACACCCCATATCAGGACTTTTTGAAAGACATGTTTACCTAACCTAGCATATTCAAGGCACCGCACTTAGCACTGCAGGCACCGTACTGAACACCACATACACTATGTGCTCCGCACTTAGTACCACACTTAGCACTGGAGGCACCACACTTAGCACTGCATACACTACGTGATCCGTACTTAGCACCGCATACACCACGTGCTCCGCACTTAGCATTGCAGGCACTGCATTTAGAGCCATTTAGAGTCAAAGAGTCAAGAGTCAAGGGTCAGACAATCAGTCTTGTGAGGGGCCGGTCTGACAGTTGTCTGCTTTATGAGCTCAATCTGAGCGAAGATAACACTAGGACGAAATATATTTTCACAATAATAAGAACGTATTCACCGGCAACTATGATTAGTTTGCAGCTATCGTTGGACATTTTAGAACGAATACTATAGCCCTCCTACGACATGCACAGCCATAAAATTTGATTTAAACTTAATTAATAATTGTTTCAGAGAAGCAGATACAAATATTATTATGAATTTATATAAAAATTTTTATTCGCATACATATTGTGCTATTTGATGGATAGATCGCCGCATTCTTTTGCAGAATATCTGCTCTACTAACCAACACCAGACTAAGTTTACTCTTACCTCAAACTAGTAGACCTCAGCCCACAGTTCAGACATCTTGAACAAACCATTGCTAGATTTAAACTCACAACACCCCTTCATTTTTAACTGAGGACCAGCTGACCTTGTAAATGTCAAGAGCAAGTCTGTACCTGCACAATAACGTTTTCCTGTCTAATAAACTACCTTAACTGAGTTTGGACCCTTCAAAGGCCCTCCCCAGAAGCGCGACTTCCGGCAACTTTCTAAAAACCTGATCTTATTGGAAAGGAACTACTTCTGGTAAAACGAAACGGGAATAAAATTAAAACATGAAGTCTCTCTCAAAATAACAAATAAAAGAAATAATTATGTTTTAAAGTAAAAGAAAATAATTATTTATTCGTGTAAATAAACAAATAAGTTGAAATTAACATATTTAAATCATAGCCTCTTATCTCAGAATTAATATCAGTATGCCATAGAATAACAAAAATAAAAATAAAATTTTGTTTGCTGGTTTACAAAATAAAAATCTTACATGGTTTTAATAAAAGGACTCTGCGTACAGGGCGTTCTCTCAAGCTGACAGGCATTTTGAACATAGGCGATAACCCGATCGCATAATCAACACCGGAGACAACCAATTAGCGATAATGCAGGTTGTTGCTCCGTGGTCGTTGAGGTCAAAGGCAACCCTTCGTATTCGCAATTCAACTTGATTGTATAGCGAGAGATAATGTATCCAAATTGATCTTAGCTTCCTCTGATACTATGGTATCAGCATGCTCTATATGTAAATTCTCCCATCGCTCGGAAAAACGCCGTCCGATATTTTCTAAGTCCGAGAGTGAATTAATAATTTTTTTTTATATTTTCGGGCTTCGAACTCAGATCCCTCCGACATGTATCACCTCTGTAAATTGCTTCAATTTTTTTTTATTTACAAATACACTTCTAGTGTACTACACTTCTGATACGGAGGTTCCATTTCCGCTATGCGGTTCGAGTCCTAGAGAATGCAAATCTTGAAATGTTCTATTTTGTTTTAACACATACACTTCAATGATGCAATACACTTACGAGAGCTGTTCTATAGATGTGACTTCGCCAACGTCCCTCGCCCAGCTAACGTGATACACTAGCTGCAGCTCGACTGATGACGAGTAAGAGCTGTTCACGATAAATTGAGCACTTCAGAAATGAACCCTAAAAAAAAAATTAACTGCCCCTAAATGCATATATTATAATGGGTGCACTGGGTGACATTCGCCCAGTAGAGTTAGAAACATTGTGGATGGAAAGTAGTTCCACAAATTAACGTCGAATAAAAAGTGTTAGGTAACTGTTTGTGATAACTTTAAATTATTTGTTTTGCTTTCTGTTTTTTTAATGCATCGAAATGTAGAAATGAGCAGATTTGTAAAGTTTTTACTTTCTTAATAATTTTACAGTTTCATTTGACCGGCGCATTAATAAAGTGATGAGGCCCATGTCAATGTTAATTTTACATAAGGCGGAAAAATAAACGACGTCTCTAGAAGTATATCTTAAGCAGGGCATTCAAAAGTGCTCATTTTATCGTGAACAGCCTATAATGACGTAATCGTGTAATTATTTATTTATTTATATAAGAAATCTAAGAATATATTACATTAACCTCACACTCATCCTAGCAGCCTAAACATCAACCCCTACCCTTACCTACCCACCTTCCAATACTACACAACAAAGAAAAATCACAAAAATATTTAGAAAAATATACCAAAAATCTTAACTCCACCATGTCTGTCTACCATCAGACACCAGCCAAAAATCATACAATCCATCAAACAAACCACCGGATTATACCAATTATACATACCAATATAAATGCTGACCACCACACCTCATACGTACCAAACTATGAATATTAAAATTTGAAAAAAAATTAATGTATGAACATTACTAAAAACGTTTTCAAAACTAAGGTCGCTAGTCGAATTGTGAACCTCTTATCTTACCATTATTCCTATATCCGGTGCCTGAAACTTATATTTTCTGTTTATTATATATTCCTAAAGCGGTCTCCGAAACACTGAGCAAAAATTGCGAAATTTTAAGTCCAACAGAGAAAAATTATTTTTTTAATAGTTTCAGGGTCTCAAACACAGATCCCTATGCCATGCCTATCCGGTAGATATTTCTTAGGCATTTATAACGAGTGTATGCAATCAAACAGAAGTTCGCACACGAACCTCGCTGATAAGCTTCGAAAACTCACGTCATTAATCGAATAGCGAACCACTTATATTACCATGATTCCTATATCCAATGCCTAAAACTTCCGTTTAGCTTTTAATATAAATTCCTATAGTATTCACCGAACAATGGGAAATATTGCCGTATTTTTTTCTAAGTCCGATAGAAAGTTAACATATTTTATTATTTCAGTACTCGCGAATGTTTACCTAATGTTTTTAATTCTACTTTAATTTAAGGAACTGATTTCGCTGTGCCATTGCCAGTTTTACTGGGCACTGGCCAGGCATAACACCCTTTAAATTGCATGCAGCTAGGAGCAGTGATATTTTTCAAGTGTTGAGTTCAAAAGTTCTCAATTAACTCTGAACAGATTATATTAAATATTGCTTAGATAGGTGCCTATATGGGTTGGTTGATGGGTAGGTCTCCTCGTCACAGAGGCCATTAGAGGCGGTGCAAGTTGTTCAGAGGAGCAGGAACTTCGAAGGAATCGGCCCATTGTCTGTAGTAACGATGCATCCCAGCATTTGTCTGGTGTGATTTCGGGAAACCATGGAAAACCGAAATCAGGATGGCCGAACCGGGAATCGAACCCCGGGTCCTCCCGAATGCGAGACCAGTGAGTTACCACTGCGCCACCTCGCTCGGTTAGAAGCCGCGTCGTGGCATTAAGAATTGTTTGACGCCGTGGCGTGCTTCAGCAGTGATGTCACTGCCAGCCCGCGCGGAAAGGCGACGGCTGGCATACTATTGTGCTGCGTGGGAGCCAGGCGTGAAGGCGTACGTGCTCAGATAACGCTGACCTCGGCTGGTGTCTATTGCACTATCAGTGCGTGGGAGAGGCGTAGTATACGTGACAGCATCAGGTGAGATCATTGCTTTATCCAGCAATTATTTCATGACAGCTCCAGATGCTGCTCTGAGCAGGGTAAAATTCCATGTAATATCCTAAGCTTTGTTTGCACTAGGCAGAGGAATATCCTGGAAGTAACTGCGAATGCACATGTAATATTCGCGGACGAGTAAGATCTTATGCGATAAATAATATAAAAAATAAGTGTGCAATACTATACCTCCGAAACTTCCCTGCATAATAAAAAATGAAATGTATTTTTAAGCTTACACAATGTATTTTCAAAAAAATTACAGGAGCCTCCAGAATCTATTCAGACTCACTCTGTGATGATTTGTATAAAAGAAAAACCATTAATAATTATAATAATTATATGAAGAGGTTCGACGTCTCTTAACAAGTTCTTGAGAGCCGATGAGGGTGAAGTGAGGTGAGAATAGAGCAGCGCCGGAATGAAAGAGAGGGGGAAACGAGAAAACCCGCCAACCAGTGACATCGTCAGGCCCGATTCCCATACGAGAAAATCCGACGAGCGACTGCGTCGGGAATCGAACCTGGTTCCCAAAGATGGAAGGCGAGTAGTCTAACCACTTGACCACCGCGGCCCCATTTTACGCACTGAGGCTGATCGGGGATACCATTAAGGCAGCACGTATCGGTACGTTGATATCTGTATATTTACAAACATTTACTACAGTACCGCCAGTGCTGTTGGTCCACACCAAACATTACACAAACTGTTTTATGTGACGTTCCTTATAAGTTGGGTGTTAGTTAACGGAATAACGAATAAAATATAAGTATCCTTTCATGCGAAACGTGATATACAGTATGATGTGGTGTTCGATTAATTAATTTTAAAATGGTATTTGTATTGATGGAAATCAGTGTTGTTATAAGTATCCTAGTAATATCGGAATAAGACTAGCAAAATTGGTTTTATCTTTTTTTTTTTTTTCCAAGAAAAATAATTGTTCATGTTAGCCCGGTTCGAGCACAGAACTGCTGAGCATGCAGAAATGGAATTACGTGGTGTGAATTGGCATCGACAGGACGGAAACCCAGCTTATTTTCTGCACAAGATACAAAGAATAACTAACGCCTTCTTGTATTGTTAGATATTCGCTGATTTTATTATTCTCGGGATAGTAATGGAAGATAACTGGAAGTGTAAGAATGCCAGAAAAATATTGGTTCGTAGTGGTCATATTATCTTGTGTAAGAAAGTCATCACAACAATATGAAGCTAGGCCCTCGGACAACGTGCTTAACTTTTAAGTTAGTATTTCGACATAAATATGCGGGACACCTGGTCGTCACGCGTCCACATCCACGGACTGGCAGATGCAAGCCTGTTCCGTGGCTGCCACCCTCACCAGATCTTATGCTCTTGGACTATTTTGTTTGTGGCGCTAGAAGAAAATATGGTGTGCGGGATTCCAGTAATACCTGAGGAGGATCTTACCGTACGAGTAAATGTCACGGCTGAAATATACAGCCGTACAGAGCACACAACTCTAGCCTATTCATGGTAAAGTGAGCACTTTATAAATCCGTTTCATTTCGAATAATACACTGTCAAAAATAATCGGAAAAACTGGACAAGTGTAAGGTAAAATTCGCAAACTTGTGGGGGGGGGGCCATAGTTTTCCTTACAGATAAGGTAAAATTACCACACTCTGGAATAAAATTCATGTACATGGTAGTGGGAAATCCCAAATATGGATGGGGAAATTACCTTACGATGTGTGCATCTCTTCAGCGTTCTCAACAACTAAGTGGGGGGTGCCCTTCGTATAATTAGTATGTACTCTACCACCGTGTTGTTCTCTCGGGATAATATTAAGTTTGAGATTCGGGGATAAAATACGGATATATATATATATGAAGTTGGTCGGTACTACTGGAAATATGCATGTATTTAACCATGCCGAAATTGTGTTTTAATTCATAAGTAATAAATCTATATTGGTTGTAATATTTAAAATATTTATATTTTAAAATAATTTTATTTTAAAATATTTATGATTATTAAAATATATTTTTTAGCATAGGTATTTCCACAAACATATATACACCCCGCTGATTAACCCACACCCCTGTGACAATCGAGAGTGGCACAAGTTCCCGCAGGGAACTCACTAGGGGCATATCATCCTTGCGGTGATATGCTGGGTGTAATTGAGCAGTTAATTTAAGATCCATAATGCAGGCAAAAAGCCTGTATTTTGGCCATAAATGCTTAAACAAGACAGATGTAACTATACGAAAATTAGTACTATTTTTTCTTCTACGCCAGCAACCACTCGCCTCGACACAGTATTTTGTAAATGGCGGTGGATGTGTTACTTTACCTTTAAGCCATTGAGTAACAAACACCTCTTCGCTTTTCCTTTTTTTATGAAAACAAATAATTAAATTAAAATGGCAACACACCACAAGGGTGTATTGTCCCTACGATTCACCTTATGGGTGAATAAATTTTCCTGTCAGTGGTCAGTATTTTTACGTGTGTGTGAGAGAGAGAGAGACTATACCTTGATAGCGTAATGCGTCTATAGTAGTAATTCTCAGAACATATTAATTAATTGCAGAATACATTTTAAAAGCTATGACATCACCAAGAAAACCTGCTACTTCGCCCTGCTCGGAAATCCAGGGGAGCGACCCCAGAACATAGATTGTTTATTCACTTATATAAAAAATTAGTAATTGAAAAAAATAATAGAAATTAATTATTTTTGCCATAAAGAAATCATTTAAGAGAAAATAAAATTAATTATATTGTAAATAAATGATACAAGGAAGGAATAAATAAAACACTCAAATCGATTTTCATACACTATTTATTTACTATACTGTCAATAAAAAACACACTTGTAGTTGGAAAAAATGAGCTCTTACAGTTCCCTACTTTAGAAGACTGTCACATACAAGGCTAAGCAGTTCTCGTATGATTGTAAGCATTAGCTTCTTGCGAAAGGCATCGCCAGTCTCTGGATCACGAAGATGTCCATCGGTTGCCAGTTGACCATCCATCTCATCATAGCACAACAGTAGATTTTGCTCCTCCGTAACAGTTGGTTCCGCGACATTTGCCTCGGCAATGGTGGGACCACCGCCGACAGCAGGTCCGACATCCACATCTCTAAGAATATGCACGGCTGGGCGGCACAGACGGGTAGGTGCAGGTTCGTTTCCCGAGATGGAGGCAGAGACATTCGTGGTGGGTACCGTCACTAGTGGCTGGCGTCGACGTTGTACTCGGCGACGTGTGGTCTTCTGACTGACAGCATTATTCCTCTTAGGTCCAGGATACTGTGAAGGTTCGTGCCCCGCCTGGGACAGTTCCACTGCACAATCTGGTACGTGGATGGTAGCAGGCAGCTGGGCCGAGGCGATGATTTGCTCGTTGGTGCAGGGCAGCTGCGTCTGTGGCGTCATGTGGAACACAACGCAGGCCGATCGTCCTGAAAAATCCAATTTAAACTGTGTTGGTTCGTAGAAAACTGCATAACGCGCGAAACGCCAATGCTACATGCCGCTACCATCGCAGGTCTCGGAGTAGGTGTGCAGATATCCATCTTCTGCGATGAAACTGTATTCTATGCTGCTATAGTCAGGCTTGGCATTTGTATAACTGTTCGTAGGACAGAATGGAGTCATGGTGAAATCAGACCTCTAAGTGACGACTAAATGAGCGCACCGATTGTTCCCACTATATATATATATAATACAGACGATGACCAGGTGTGCCACCATGCGAAAACTAAAATTCTCGTACATTTCGGGTGACTTCGTGTCTAATCGTAACTAGCCGATTCATGGTCCAAGGACTAAGAACACCATGTGTGCAGCAGCTGTGCATTTCTCCACGCGCGTGTCCAGGCAGGTTCTAATCTGTCGCAGACATGTCGGTGCTGGTCGTCGTAAAGTTTTGCCCGTTTGCACAGGGAAGGACAGCCATACTCGCACTGCACATCGATGATTCCAACTTATTTTTTGCACAAGTCGCTCAGTCATTTCTTCTGCTTGGGCCCTGCCACGTAAACCAGTCCTTGCAAATACTGCATCAGCAAGTCGTTTGTCTTCTTGCTTTGCTCGTACAAGAGTTTCCACGAATAAGGGAGCCGGAAGTAACACGTGCGCGTTTTGCAATCGTCGTCATAGGTCACTGCGATCTCCTTGACCACGTAGCTACACTTGAAAGTATGGTTGCTTGGGAAAGCAGTGATGGTGTCTGACTTTCTACTTGGCTATATGGGATTTTAAATATAATTCTGCTTTATCCGACTGTTCATATGTAGGTGTAAGGGGAATGATATTCGAAGTGCTTATTGGTTTCAGTCAGTTGCAGTGCATTTCTGATGTTTGTACATGTTCTTAGTAGCTGAAATAATGCTAGACATGTAGGGCATATGTGCGCTTAGAATACGTATTTTTTTTTATCTGGACTATGTAGGTTATTTCTGAATTTTTCCTGATCTTTGGTAGGTTAATGTAGGTTTGGATTTTTAGTAGATTAATTTATGTAAGTTTGACATATGGTAAGAATGTTTGTGGTGCAAGGTTTGTCTTGAGTATAAAAATTTTGCTTGGTACACTTGGATTAAAATGGATGGCATTGTACCTGCGTGCGGGTATAGTAGTAGCCAGGTTTCAGTAAGTAAGCTTAGTTTGATAGTGGCAGGCATGAAAGACACTTCGTCTCAGCTCCCACTGGAATATAGTGTGGAGTCAAAGGTTTGCTGGTTCATCAACGCCTGAGGTTAACTCAGTGCTATCAGCTTCTTCGGATGGGGCACCATAGGCGACTGCTATGGGCATGGTTCCAGCATCGCCATCAACTTCTCCAGATTGGGCACCTGCAGCAGCAGCATCGATTTCTTAGGATGGATCACCTACAGCAGTGCTGCCATCGAAGACTTCGCCAAGGCTTCGTTGTTGTTTCTGTGACAGGCTCTTCAGTAAAAGCTGCCATGCTCGACGGCATGAGAGGACAGCATGTACAAAGAGACCTTTTCGCACGATGAAGCATTATGACACTGATACCATGCAGTTTATGCAAGGTGATACAATGAAGGAAAATAGTCAGATCTGCAAGGGTTCGTCTACTGGGAGCCAGCAAGTGTTGTCGGCAATACCTCTTGCTGCATCAATGGATACTATTTCCGCAGAATGTACACTCGCAAGACTTTCGCGTGAAGTGAGCGAACTTTAAAATAAACGGACGTTGGCTATAACTACTGATGAGCATACAACTCCTGCTACAAAGAAAAGTAAACTTGTTATTGCGGGTGAAGAAAGAAGTGAAGACGATCATGGCGACAGTGATAGTGTTGATGATTCTCTCAGCGTTCCCAATAAGTTGCCTTCGACAAGTGTTGTGATGAAGGCAGAAGACGCTGTGAATACTGGTTACATGTACATTGAAGACCCGAATGAACTTGTAGATAGAGTTATGTATTTGCTTGACTTTCTTAAACGCGGGGATTTATCGAATATGAAATAGGTGGTTTCGATCATAGAAGATCTTAAGGATCGGGGTTATATCAGCTGATGTGATGAACTGCTTTCTTCTGAAAATGTAAATACAAATTTATAAGAAATTATTATTAAAAAATAACTGTTTTTTTATGTTACGTATCCTTTTATCCCTCACTACTTTACAAGTTGTTCTGCATTGTTCAGTACTAAGTCCAAATCCTGCGCCGACCAATAGCGAAGCATGATGGGAACCTGTTGTAGTTCTAGGTACCTTTATTGCAAAGTGTAAAATACAGTTTGCCCAGGAAGCAATTAAAATATGCCGAGGAACCTGGATAGATACTTTTAAATAAATTCGCTCATTTTATACATCTTTTGTTTCAGTATCATTCTAGACGTGGAATAGTACGGAAGTAAAGTGCCAAAGATGCATCTGCTGTGCCGCTTCTTTGGTAAAGCATTCGCATATTCGTAGAATTTTCAAGGAAATGAAATAACGACCTTTGGATTGAAAAGTTCGAATGGGACTTTTTAATGCCAATTCTGCCAGAAGCAGTTTTCCCGGAGTGACATGCTAAAACTTGTAACACTGGCTCTCCACCTCCACCTGCTCCAATGAATGATATAAACCGAGCAGAAGATTGTAGAGGTAACAAACATATCATCAAGCAAGGTGTTACTTGAGTAAATGTGTGTATATATGTACGTATGTATGTATGTACATACACCTGTGTAGTTGTGTGTTTACTCCATTCTATAAATGATGGACCGAACCGAACTGATAACTGAGCTGCAGCAAGCCATCGAAGATGTTCGCCCAAAATATCTACTCGCGAAAAGTTACAAACTGGCTCTCGAGAATCGAAGGGAAGAAACTTACAAGCCGATAACCAGCCGTCTCGACGAACTTGGTCGACAACACCAGGAGGAAGCTTTGCCTCGGCCTGATATCAAACATGAAATCAAGGTGGAAGAATCGACTACGACGCGTAAATGGAAAAGAAACCTGGACTTGCTCGAATCGGAAGGTGGCATCACAAGTGATGAAGATGATTTGCCCCTGATCGATTTGCTCTGTGCACGGGAACGGAAACGAGCACGAGAGCGCGGGCCCGAGGTGGACACACTGGTTGGACACTACATCGCTTCCTACTCCGATCGGAATAGCGACAGGGCGTATGGCCTGCGACACCGTGAAGAAAAATGGTTTCTCGGAAACAAGAAGTGTTGTTTTCTCTAGGAGATGGGCTGCAGATCGGCAAGCGCAAGGTGAAAATGGCACATGGTCTGTGCGAAATTTTGTTTCGTAGGCATCCCGGACACTACACCGAATCAGATTTGTTGAAGTACCGTCACCTGCTACAGCCCAGTCGTGCTCATTACGCGAACGATGACCCCTCAACGCGAAGATTTAGGGACACGACCCATACAACATTTGGCATTATCGCTGGACTGTTTCCACGATTGGCCGAAGCTATTGGATCGGGTCTGATGCTGCAGAATATTTTCGCCAAATGCAAGATAGACTATGTGTATTGGGACGATCCGAACGATCTTGTCGATAGACTACGACTGCTGGTCGCTTCACAGTCTGCTGGTAATTGATCGCACACCAACGATTTGATATCCATCATCGAAGAACTCGTCGAAGCTGGCTACATCGTGCGATGACGAAAAGTTACGGTATAAATCACAACTCCACACACTCTGTACTCGAGGCTATCGTTTTTACCAGACTCTAAAAATCAAATTGTGGAGACATTTCACGGCGAACGGAAACTACAAGTGACGAGCATCTCCAAACAGCATGGCATTTTCCACAAAGGCTTCCGTCACAACTGGTCGGCAGGATTGTACAAGGTTATTCGCATACGACATTGATATCCGCGCGTGTATTACCTGGAGGACCTACGAGAAGAACCCATCGTCGGAGGCTTCTACAAAGAGGATATCCAGCCTACGAAGTTTCCAGACGTGTATTTGGTGGGAAAGGTGCTGAAACGACGTAAGGTGGCTCAGACACTTGAAGCGTGACGACTCCTGGGTCGACGAGAAAGACATTCTGAAGTAGGACTTCGCAATGTTTTTTTTATAAGTGGTGATATGTACATGACATTTTTTTTAATAAAAGAAGTTTTTTACTTTACTTTGCGTTCATTTTTATTCTTGATTGTCCTTATACATAAATTGGTAGCTCTAAAAGACTGATTAATTGGTGGTGTTGTGAGCGTCTGTTTTAATTTATCGTGAGAAGTGTTTATCAGCCCCTAAACATTTTTATATTTGTATGAAAACTTTCAATATTCCTCGCTAGTTAAACTTTTATACGTTAGAGTATACCAGTTTTGAATATACTTATGGGTTATTTAAAAAAAAGTCACCAGCAGCATTTACTACCACCAGTGCAGTACCATCGTTTCAGGTTTGTATGGTGCATATAGTCTCCCAAGTTGTTCTACCATTGTTCAAAATGGTAGTGTGACATTCTCCATTGCATTGCTCTTCCCATGCAAACATAGATATTTTTTACTTTGACAAGGTCAGCTGGTCTGACTGTCCATACATGCTCGCAAACTCAACTCCAGTAACCTACATGGTATATATTTTTTTTTATCCAGAAAGTATTTTTTTCCCCCATAATTTGTCACCTATTTGTATTAATTTCTTTTCTCTGTTTTGAAAAAAAAATTTAATGTTTACCAAGTTTTTTTCACCCATTAACTTTACACGGCCTTTTCTCTGAATTGATGGCACTACATGACAAACAATAAAATAACAGGTAATTTTTTTGATAAACACATATTTTAACCTTTAAACTCTTTTATTATATATTCACATACATGTTAAGCAATATTAGTTTTCATTGACATCCAAAAAGTTTTTTAATGTAATTTTTTTTTTTGCCTTTATGTTGTGACATATTTTTTGCATTTATCTTACATAGATAAATTTACAGACACAATGATAAATTCCCAGCTGTTTTTATGTTTTACACACCTCGGCATGCACAATGTGCTTAAGACAACTATAAGTTTATTCTAATTGTGTTCTGTCGAAACACTGTTTCTTTATAACTTTATTATTTACCACTGCCCATCCCCGTCCTCATCCGGTGAGCTTGTCTTTACCTCGCATTTCAGGCTGCGACAATCCGTGGTCCGCTCGACGAACGGAATCGTGTCAGCTTCTTCGTCCGGTAGGAGTCTATGCGTCTTACCATCGCGTTCTTCACTGAAGTGAAGCATGGTTTCCTGCCCCCCCCCCCCCCTCGCTGTATTTCATAGTCCCTGCGCTGGATACCTTCTTTAATGATGATAGTTTCATCATTGTTCAGCTCTAACAGTTCGTCGGTACTGCATGGTAGGGAGACGTCCGGCCTCATGTTGTTTACTGCACAGGTTTCACCAACGCATTGGATTCTGTCCATAAAATACACTCTTGACTGGCCTTCAGCGTTCATTATTCTTGGGTTGTATGCAGGCACCAGGGCTTAGTAGAGGCGGGAATAATTCACACCATCACATTCTTCTGTTTTGTGCAGCATCCTCATGCCTAGCGTGGCATAGCCAGTATTCCACTAGTCGGAACCAGGAGATGGAGTTAGGATAACACTTCACCATGACTGACTCGAAGGAACTGGTGTACATCACCATCGAAGATCATGGTGGTGGTGTGATGGGGGTAGCTTTGACAGGCGACAACCAACTGCTGCCGGTGGCAATAACAGCCTGTGTGGACCCTTCATGTGCTGGAAACCATTCGTCGCATGTAATTGAGGTGGAGGAGGTACTGCGCCGGAGACCTGATGTGATCAGTCGCATCAAGTCGGCGGTCGCTTGGTCTGCAGAGCCGTTCATGTTGTTCACTGTGCAGGCCCTTCGTCGATGGAAGTGGACTCGGTGGTGGCTGCTGCTGCACGACGTCGCGACTTGCACCAACTCCGGGAATGAGGAGTGTCCGGAATGGACGTGGTGCTGCCTTTGAAGCACTCCTTCCAGGGCAGGCAGTCTCGTATGCCTTCGTCCAGCTGTAGGTAGGTCGGTAAATACTTGAATACGGCTGAAATTTCGTACGGTGCATACGTCGACAGGAACGCTTTCGGCAGATACGGCAACTCGTCCCGTTTGTCCAAGGCACTAAGTGAACGCACCTTTCAAAATTCTAAAATGGTCAAAAGGATTTTATGTCCGCTCGGACACAAGCATGCATCTTCTAAAACTCCAGGCAAGAAATAAACTGCATGCTCTACGTTAAGCAGGTAAGAACGCTGACGGCAGCAACAGGTGTAAGACTGGGTCATGAGGTATTTTATATGCCACTATATGAATGCAATGGAGGTGGGAGGGGAAGGTGCGTGATTGGCTCTGACAAACTAACCAATGGGAAAATAAGTATGACCGGAAGGAGGTGTAGGTAAGCCTGCTGACTCATTATCTTTATTTACCAGACGTCGTGTAGGGACAGACCTGCTAACATAGCTATTCCCACGCACATGTTCATCCGACACCATCCAGGTGTGAAAAAGGGCCAGGAAGCACGTAGACTCCAGTTACCGTGCAGGTACAGACTTGTTCTTGACATTTACAATGTCAGCTGGTCCTCGGATAAAATGAAGGGGGCGTTGTGAGTTTAAATCTGGCAATGGTTCGTTAAATATGTCTGAACTGAGGGCTGTAACCTACATGTCTTCTAGTTTGAGGCATTTGTATATTTAGTCTGGTGTTGGTTAGTAGAGCAGATATTCTGCAAAAGAATGCTGTGATATATCTATCGAATAGCACAGTACGTATGTGAATTAAAATTTTATATAAATTCATAATAACATGTGTATCTGCTTCTCTGAAACACTTATTAATCAAGTTTAAATCAAATTTTATGCGCGCGCATGTCATAGGACGGCTATATCACAAGTTCTAAAATGCCACTAACTAATCATCATTGCTCTGCCAGTGAATAAGTTCTTCTTAATGTGCAAATATATTTCGTCCTAGTGTTATCTTCGATCAGCTTGAACTCATAAAGCTGACTGCTGTCATACCTGCCACTCATAACACTGATTATTTGACACCTTCACCTTTGACTCTTTGACTCCAAATTATCCCAAAATGACCCTAATGACCCCTAAATGACCCCTAATGACCATTAAATGACCCCTAATGACGAATTGCAGTGCATACAATGCTAGTTCTGATGCCTCCAATGCTGAGTGTGGTGCCTCCAGTACTAAGTGCGATGCACATTGTGTATGCGGTGCTAAGTGCGGAGCACGTAGAATATGTGGTGCTAAGTGCAGTGTGCAGTACCTACAGTGCTAAGTGCGGTGCCTTGTATATGTTAGGTTAGGTTAATATGTATTTCAAAAAGTCCTGACATTGAGTGAAATGGGCATGACTAAGTTAAAAATATGCCGTGTCCTACACAATATGAAAATACTTTCTAAGTTCTTACGTACATGACTAAGTGTACTGGTGGTTAGATTAAGTGGATGGCGAAATAAATCAAATATATTCAGAGTCCTGACGTAGTGTGGAACACACAGAAGTATGACTTGGTTGTACAGTAAGTTTGCTTGTATGGTTGATTGGTATGACATGATCTCATGTTCGGTTATTTTGGCAGTATGAAAAAAAAAGTATAGTTCAGATGGTGTGAGGAGAATGGTTTAATTGTATTATTCGTTTTTTGAGTAGTTAGTATGAGAGGGGCAGTATACTTAGCTGGTATGGTCGGTTAGTAAGAGCGGAATGGTGGAAACTAAGACGACATGGATGTCGAAGATGGTTAAATTAATAGTATTGATCTTATGATAGCACGGTTGGAATATTTAATTGGTTCGGCAGCTGGTATGACTTGTTTATATGTCTAACTGGCAAAATTAGAGGGGGCTGAAATGGTAGTCAATATAGTTGACTGTTATTATGGATCAGTAAGTCTGAAGTATGATGGTGAACATGGCCTGTATTACTAATAGCGTGAATGAGGCAAGCTAATGGCATGGTGAAAGGTACTATATCTGTTTTGGTACTCAGTACAGTTATATATGGCTGTTAAGTAAGGCTGGAAGGAGGGGAGGTGAAGAGGGGTCTGGGATGGCTAGAGTATGATAGTCGAATGTCGAGAGAAATAAAAAAATTATATTCAGATTCCTTACAAGATGATTGAGTTAGGTTATGTGAAGTAAGGTAAGGTTATCTTAGGTTAGGTTGAGTAGTTACTGAACAGTTTGATTAAGGGATGGTGTAAAATTTATAAGCAGTAAATTACATAGGAGTAGGAAATATTTTTCTAAGTTCAACATAAATGTCCCTACATACTTAAGTCTGGAATATTTTTAAAAAAAATATTATATGTAAATCAAAATTTAAAAAGTGTGGATAATCAATGTTCATGATATAAAACACTTGGCTTATATTTTACTAAAACAGTTTTTATATATGTTTATAAAAATTCAATATGGCGCTTGTCACAGTCACATAATCATATATTCTGATGGCATATTCTTATCTGCCTGAAAAATACGAATCCGTAGACTCCTCGCTCGATATGCTTTCAAGTTTAATAAAAAATATTATATAGAAAATAAAATACTTAAAAATAAAAGTATATAAGTTAAATCTTAAATAATATATATGTAATTTAAATCAAAATTTAAAAAATAATATAAGAAATTATATAGTAAAAGATTAATACTTAAAAAATGATATGATATAAATCTAAATAATATATATGTGAGTTAAACCAAAATAATAAAGAAATTAAATAATAAATAATGTAATAAAAATTATTGATTAAAAATGCTTAAAATAAATTTAAGATACTTAAAAAAATTATATAAGAAATAAAAATTATATAATAAAAAAGATATACGTAAAAAATTATTGATTTGTATATAAACTTAAAAAATCATTGATATGTAAATGAAATACATTCAAAATTATATAATACAAAATAAAAATGTGACGTATTAAATGAGAGGCAAGATATCCTTTATTCATCTACAAGCCATATACTACTTATAAACTCTTGTGCATGCCTCGATAGCCGAGTGGTCTAAGGCGTAAGTCTGGCGACCCAAGGTCCGGCAGTTCGATCCCGCACTATACCAGAGTTGAAATAAACAGCGCCTCTAGCGGTCAATCACAGAACCAGTATGGCAGTGGAGCACATGCGACAGATGCTAGATCGTCTAATCAAACGAGTCAATGCTAGAACCAATATCCAGTAACAGCCTAATGTTGTACTGAATAACAACATGACGGAAGATAATCCAAGATGGCGGACGGCGTGTCCGGAAGGACAGAGCATGAAGTCCGGAATTTAACATGGTTCCCGCAACCGCATCTCATCCCGATCCCAGTGCATGACTTACGGCTGTGATACTTGGACACTCAAGGACATCTTAGAACAGCCCAAAGAGCTGAAGACAAGACATCGGTTACTAAAGTCAAAGACATTTTGGAGAAGACAGCCATCTTGCTCTGAAGATGGACAGAAACGGTGCTGGAATGGAGTCCAAGAAATCATAGGAGACCATTGGGACAACTCAGTTAACTGGCAGAGAATACATCATTTCATGATTGAACAGGCTGGTGATATATAATTAAATCAAGTCTTAATCTACTGATCCTACCAATAAAAAAAACAGATTCGTTATATACTTTTCTTTTACATAAAAATCGGTTTTACTAAATAGAGATAAGTCAACATATTACAAATCAAATATTTAAAAAATATAACGAACTATAAATAGAAACCTTTGTTTACATACCCTACTGATCACCCACGCTCCAACTCACCACGAATGTATGGTCTTTGGTTCGAGTTCCGGGGAGTACCAATATTCACCTTACTGGCAGACTTAAAGTCAGAGCTGCGCAAAATTACTAGGATTTAAATCTAATGGAATGTTCCGCAATGCGTAAAGCCAATGCCTCGATTTTTTCGGAGTTCCACCAAAATTGATATTGCAAAATACAGCCGGAACCTATTAAATGCATAAAACAAACGAAACAAGATGGTTAAAATGTGTTTCAGAAACTAATGACTAGACATTCAAGAAAGTTCACTACCGTATTGAGTACCACTAGCATCTTACATCATGCATTAAAGTCTAGTAGGCTCCAAATTTTTTATCGCAAAATAGAAGCGCTTTAAAGATAACTGACAAATGAGTAAAATTTTAAGCTGATTTCCAGTCGACGAATTCAGAATTTATTGAACACCTGGTAGCTGTAAACACTGAAGTCGATGACGAAACTACAAAGAAGAGGAAATATAGACGCCTATTTTTTGACCAGGATGATATAATAATTACAGATCTGGTGCACAAGAATAAGTATAGAAGAGAATACTCGAACCCAGTGCTCAAGTTTACTGGCACCTGAGATCTCGTACATCGTGCAATAATAAAACAACACACGCAGTGTACAGTTACTATTATAAAATGCTTCCTCAACTCCAAGGACATACGTTCCTATCTGATGAAGTTATCAAAGTCGGTAACTATACAATGCAATTGGCACCCTCTGGTCTATGCAAACTTCTATTTCAAAGGAACCCGCAATAGTATTTTGAAACCAAATCTGCTGTGGGGGGGGGGGTGGGGAGAGAAAATCCTCGAGCTTATTCGTGTACACAAAAAGGAAGTAATGAGTATGAGAGTAGCATTTTTGACGATGGAAATAATAAAAATCCACATTCCTACAGAAGATTTTAGAAAAACTGCGAAGTTCTGAAGAATATAAGATATGACAAGAATTTCGACTACGTAATGTGGGGCGACCTGAACAAACTGGCTGAAGGAGATGGCGCCACACTGTACCTGCACTCGGGAGAATACGGGTTCGATTCCTGTTGCGGCTGTCCTGATTTAAGTTTTCCTAAAACATTCCGGACGAATGCCGGGATAGTTCCTTTATACAGACCATGGCTTGGGTTGACCTCACTGTTGAGAGGTTCGTGCCCTTCCTGTATCCTACCGAGCGAAATGGCTGATGGTCTACATACGATATTTGGTTGGTTTGCAAAAGGTAGAACGAAAGTTTTCCTCGTCATACGCTTTACGCCCAAACAGGGAGGAGGGATGCAACTGGACCAGAGGGGATCGATAGCGCCCACGGGGAAAGGAATCAGTTATGGTTGTCTTCCTTCCCCCTGCCCTAACTTCCGGGAGGGAGGGATATTGCGCCCTACAATTAAGACGAACGAAAGTTTGCCCCTTCATATGCTTTACGCCCAAACGTGGTTGGAGGGGGGGATGGGCCTAGGGGGGATTGAAAGTGCCCCCTGGGGAAAGGGGTCAGCATTGTTTGCCGTCCCCCTCACCACTTCTGAGGGGGAGGGCTTTTTGTCCCCTACAATTAAGAATGAAAGTTTGCCCCATCCCACGATCTACACCCAAACATTAAGGGGGATGGGGAAACGGGCATAGGGGGGATCGATAGAAAGGGGTCAGTTATGGTTGCCATCACCCCCTCCACCCCACTTCCAGTAAGGAGGGGTTCTTGTGCCACACGGTTAAGAAGAACGAAAATTTTTCCCGTCATACGCTTAACGCCCAAATTTGGGAAGGTGGATAGGGGGATCGGTAGTGCCCCATGGTGAATGCAGTCAGTTATTGTTGCCGTCCGCCCTTCCCCCGCAACTTCCGGGGGAGCTGTTTTTGTTTCCCACAATCAAGAAGAATGAAAGTTTGCCCCATTAAAAGCTTTGCACCCAAACGGGAAGGGGGATCGATAGTGCCCCATTGGGAAAGGGGTCAGTTATGATCACCACCCCCCTCCTTCCACCCTACTTCCGGGAGGGAGGGTTTTTTGTGCTCCACAAATCAAGAATAACAGAAGTTTACCCCATTAAACTCTTTATGCCCAATGGTGAGGGGGTGGCGGAACGGGCCTGGGGGGTATCGATAGTGCTCCATAAGGCAGAGGGATTTTTGTGCTCCACAATCAAGGTCCTCTTTGAAACCCCCCACAAAAATGTCCCACCCTTTCCCTTTGGGAAGAAATAGTCGGACAATGGGGGTACGTTTTACATTTTCCCAATTTTCTGCATGACTCCACTTTCATATATTTTACTCGTAGTTTCACGGGATGCTGTTTTTTTACTCTACCCTCACACCATAGCAGATTATGCCCTTAGAACCTACCACTCTTCTCAAATATTTCTCCCCTCCTACCCCTTTTCGCTTTAGCAAAGTGATATATGGCTCATTTTATATCGTATTTTGTGGGAATGTGTTATTTCCCTTCCTTTTTAAGCCCTCTTTCCCCTCTAAAACAGGTTAGGCCCTTCACGGAATGTTAGGTGCTTCGAACCCCCATCAAAATTACCCTCTTCCACGTTCCTTCCCCTTTTTGGCCTTCGGAAAGTGCTATATGGCTCATTTTCTATGATACTTTGATGTAATTTGGTATTTTACTTTCTTTTTAAGCCCTCCCCCCCCCCCTAAAACAGGTTAGGCTTCTTGGGTAACATCCCATACCATAAGTTCATACCATAATTTGTACCATATTTATGGTACAAAGTCATCTTGACCAATTTTTTCGTGTACCATAACCATAATGGTGGTACGCTGTACACTAATTTCTGTATGTTGTACGATAATGTCGAAATTCATACCATTATTGGATCTGCTCTTTTCCAGCTTTCCAATAAGCTATCGTACGTTCATGCTGGACCAATAGATTGCCCGCAATGATTAAATATACCATAATTATACCATAATTTTTACCATTTTTGCCCATTTGAACTGCAGAACGGGATGTGCGAGCGAGCACATGCTGTACCATAAATGCAATTTCGTACGATTACCTGCTTCACAGACTGTAGCTTAGTCTGCGTATTCCGCGGGCCTGTCCCCTGGTGAAAAGAGACAATTTCCGTCATAGAAGAACTAGCAAGAAGGGCTACTATGTACAGTTACCATGATTCGCTGTTTCTTCGCACTTTTTGAATTAAACCTTTGAAAAATCGGCCAATTTTTGGCATGTTGTTTATTTCCCAAAAATTGTCGTGTATCACAAATGTTTTATATTTGTGTTAACAAAAACATTTTATTTATGGTTTAATTGAACTTTAGCTTATATTTTATTTATAAATTATAATATTTAATGTATAATTTGTATAAACAAAACCAGGGAGAAATTATGTGTGTTGGTAATGTCTATTAATAAATAGTTCTTATGTAAAATATTATTACACTGAGTGTGCACGAATGCGGTGCGTTGTAACTTTGGGGTAGTTTTCTAAGACTTAGTTAAGCTTTGTTTGCACCAGGCGGAGGATTATCCAGAAAGTATATCTTAATCAGGATTTTACAAAAGTGTGAATTAATCATGAATATACTATATAGGCTTTTCACGGTAACGTGAGCACGTTTTGAAGCAGTCTCAAAATTTAATTGTGGATTCTGACTTTTGATTTTGATTATGATGAAATGTGTATACGGTGTTTATTAACTCACGTGGCAGTGTTTACGTTGACTAGTGGCGAAAATACAGGGTTAGTCCTTTAAAAGAGGCCCCGAGGGACCTGTGTGTAACGGAGCGAGGGAATGAGGAACTACAGACCAGTGTGACAACTTTTGGTGTTGTCTGCACACCTGCCTCGAGGTCAATGGTGGCCACTTCCAGCACCTGCTCTAGGTATTTTGTTTTCACACTGGACTGTATATGCTCATTACCTCGCTCCGTTACACGCGTGTTTCACGGGGCCTCTAAAGGACTCATGCTGTATATAAATTGGCTGAAATAAAAAGTGACCAGACTTTCAGAAGTGCTCACTTTACCGTGAACAGCGTATAACTAGCATATGTGATGTTTGTGGGTAGTGAGAGGGAGCAAGGTGTTGTTCCAGCAGGGTTGCACGGGCGCCGCTGCCCGACGTGGCTCCCTGTACGGAGGAGCCGACGGCGGGGAATTCATCGAGCCACGAGGCGCTGCCCACCATCCCCGAGGTGAGCATCCAGCCGTACCCGGCCAGCCCCAGGAAGTACGACCAGCAGGCCTTCAGCGACTACGTGCGGCAGGAGGCGGACCTGCCCGTGCTGAGCCAGCCTCCCCGCGTCCACGAGATCGTCATGGCCAAGGTGTGCGTCGAGCTGGGGCTCGTCTCCTCCGGACACCGGGCCGCCGAGGACTCCACCGCCGTGCCGGCCATCGTGCTGTGCAGCGTCGACGTCGACCCCAAGCCGCTGAGGGAGGGCGGACTTCCCTCCAGCGTGCTCAAGGCTCTCCTCCAGGAGGACACTCCTGACGACATCAAACTCCCCGATGATCCCGCCGGGAGCAGCCAGGCCGAGGAATCTCCGAAGTCTCCAGACCCAGCGGAAGACGAGGGGCATCCCGAGGTGAAGGAAGAAGGTCCCAAGCCGGACACCGACCAGAACACCGATGACAGCATCGACTGCATGATGGACAGGATATCCCATGATCTCGACTACCTTCTGGAGAGGAAAATCCAGAAGGACAACGAGAAAAGTGTATGCCTTTCTATATTTGATTGAGAGGGGCCGCCGTGAATAACTGTTTATGGGGGATAAAAGACGATCTTTCAACAACATCCAGGACATCCCATGATCTCATCTACCTTCCGGAGAGAAACGTCCAGAAAGATAACGACAAAAATTTATGCCTTTACATATTTAATTAAGAAAGGCCCCTCTCTTAAACTATTTAAGGATGTGTGGTACATAAATTAACGCTGACCTCCTTAACTGAATTCTACGGGTTTCTGTAATACAACATATGCTCCTCAAAATAAACTATTGCGCCACTTGTAATTCGTTGCACATGAATAATGATCGTTGGGACAGACACGCGTCATGGCTGGCGTAGTATTCTCTACAGAGAGTGTCGTTTTTAATCCCATAATTTCGACTTGTCAATGAGCAACCTAAAAACGTAGAACTCCGGGTGGTGCAAAACGTTTTTGAGACGTGTAGAAAAATTTAAGGAAAAGCAATCCTAAATAACACTTTCTGCTTAATTTTTTTGCAATATTTCGACGGAATAACACGTTCTCTTTTGCGCGATTTCTTAGGCCACACTAAATCGTACATAATTTACGGAGTAAGATAGCTCGAACATATAATACATCACTATTAGAAAATATTTGCTGTGTTTGCTTCCAAAATCCTGTAGATTTTTATCAATGTGTTTGGTGTCTTTTTCATGTACCACACTCTGTCTCTTTTTCTCATAATGGGAGAACAAAGGCTATCTTCTGCGGAAAACCAACCAGAAATCTAAAGACAGCATCGACTGCATGTTGGACAGAATACCCCACGATCTCGTCTACCTTCTGAGAAGCAATGTCCAGAAGGATAATGACAAAAGTGTATGCCTTTCCATGTTTTATTAATAGAAACCAATCTGTCGAACTCTTAATGGTGTTCTACTTGTGATTTTTAAACAAAAAAAATTACTGCACGTGTGCTTAGTATCGCACTGTTTTGGATCGCTTCAACCTTACGTGTTTCTAAAACAATTTATGACTATGCAAACAAATTATTATATTTTTGTACTCAAGGTAACGACGTATGTTAATGTAAAATAATGCAATTGTTGCTGTAACTGGAAATATATTTTTCTTTGACTTAATCTTACATGCGGTTAGTTATGTTTAACAAAAAACCAGTGTCTTCAGAAACTATTTATTTTAGATCACCTCAATTTACTTAAAATGAATCTACTATAAAATTACAAACGTGATAAAATAATTATTATACCTTATTTCAAAAGAGTTTCCAATTCTCTATCGTGGTATCTGTTGGAAGAGCTAACATTATACAACTATAATCTATTTACATTTTATAACCTACAATTTTGCATTCTCGTTTAAAATATTTAAATCAAATAAATGGGCACCAAAACTTAATTATTATTTTAGTACATTGTAGTACGATTAAATTAAGGGCATCAAAATTGATGTGCATATATACAGGCAGGAATACTCCTAAATTACCTTCAATGCATATGTTTTTTGTTTAATCCATTCAGAGTAAGGACTTAAGAGATTGTATCTTGTGATTAATCCAGAAAGGTAAATCTCAGTGTCTTAACTGCTTTCAGATGATAGGGAGAATCATCTTTAACTTGACATGCCTTTTATTGTCAGTCCTTCTGGTAATGTTTCATCACACAAAAGGAATAACTTTTTATTCAATAAAATTGGTATTTTTTTGTCTAATATCATTTTACAATGGTAAGTTTTGGTATTTGGCTCTTTTATAAGTAAGATGAGAACTAGAGTCCTGGTTGATTAACTACGATTTTCTTTTGCAGGAGTGATAACTATGACGCAACGTTCATAAGCCAAAGAGGCCAAATCCAAGCCCTGGCGTGACTCATTTGAGCACAGAGTTGGTAACCAAGTGTAAAATTTGGCTTAACGTTGTATTATTATAAATAAAATGCTCCACTGTAAAATATTTGTCGGTTAACTGTGCAATAAGTAACGTAAGTTATTACTGAAAATTTACCAAATATGATAATACACATCGCTGATAACAGAAGACTTTATATATTATATATATATATATATATATTCCTCGCCAAGTGTAGGAATGATATCATAGGTGCATGAGATACAGTTTAATTATTCCTATACGCTGATGAGATAAATTTACGATCAGTTTCTAACAATTTAGGGACAATTCGACTTTACCATTATGGAGACGTCGGAGAAACATGAGTACATGCTCGGTAATAAAATTTACAAATTATTCCGAGCGTTAGGTTCGAGACACAACGGATGCTGTCTTCTCGCCACAGGTGTATGACAATTAACCTAGAACTTGCACCGCCATCGCCATTGGGAAAACTGACTCTCATTGGATAACCCCGAGGAAACCGACATGTCGGCCACAATTGAGTGCAGCGTCAGAATGCAGTGGACTAGCACACAACATGCAAAAGTGATAGCCTGGCCACCAAAAGTCCATTCGATTTGCAATACGAAAACACCTATAATCACAATTCCAAAAGTGAATAAATGAAATTAAATACGTAAACAGAACATGTGTTTTTTATTGCCACTCATTTTAATACTTTAAATGTCTTTTTTTTTTAATATTGTCACAAAAGAATTGTTTATTTTATATCCGGCTCGGGGTATATTTAAATATAATACCACTAGTGTGCACACTTCATATAAATGGCCGTTAAAAGTAATGTTTGTTTTGTGTACAACTTGATACAATATTGTTACAACAGTGGCGACAAAATTTGAAATTCAAGGTTAGTGCCAGGAGTAAAACTCATTTTATTCGGCCGGTCACTCAGCTTTCCTGTAGCCATCACCAATGCCTAGTTGCAGGACTTAATTAGAGATTATTTTCTGCAAGACACAGCATCAACGGCCAGAGACATTGCACCAACAGCGGTCAAGATATGGTCGGAGACCACTTTGAATATAATACTGCTACCCTCATCACTTATGCTGCTATGAGATGTTAACTGTCTTATATAAGCTGGAGGGGGGGCACATGAGCTAGAGTAGTGGCCGATTCTATCCTTCTACTTACCGAGCGACGTGGCGCAGTGGTAATTCACTGGACTCGCATTCGGGAGGACCCGAGTTCGAGTCAGAGTCCGGCCATCGTGATTTCGGTTTTCCACGGTTTTCCGAAATCACCCCAATCCCTCTTCCCTGTGCATCTTGCTCCGTCTCTAGTGATGTCGATGAGACGTTCAGTCCAACTACCTATAGGCTATTCATGGTAAAATGAGCACTTTTGAAGGACCTGCTAAATTTTTCCTTTCAATTAATTTCTTCCTTTCCGCCACTTTTTAATATAAGCATTGCAATATGACTAATAAAAACAGTGTGTGCATTTCATCACTCTTGAAAGGTAACATCTAAGACTGTAATAAAATATATTTATTAGGTGTTAATGCATTCTGGGAGGGCCTTAAAAAGTGCTCACTTTACCGAGAACAGCCTATACCTTCCTACCTATCCTTCCAGTTTGCATATGTTATTCATACATGTTTTATGGTATAAATTATGCTATAAAATATAAAGTACACTGGTTTTTAAGTCTTAATGGGGCCGCAGTGGCTGAGCGGTTAGACTACTCGCCTCCCACTAAGGCGAACCGGGTTCGATTCCCGACCGGGCCTCTCCCGGATTTTCGCATGTAGGAATCGTACCGGACGATGCCGCTGGTCAGCAGGTCTCCTCGGGGGTCTCCCGCTTCCCCCCGCCCATGCAATCCGGCGTTGCTCCATACTCGTCTCACTTCATCCTTATCGGCTTGCGAGACCTCGAAGTTGAGAACCACCCAAATCCTTACACTCCACTCCACAACTACTTCGCAGACAGCAAAAAATTTGTGAATATAATTTTCCACTTTGCGTTTATCATTATTGTTCTGAAGTACACTGACTCAACGTGGGGCTTAACGTAAATAAAGAGAAACGTATAATGATTCAAAATTTTCATTACATGTGAATAGTAAATAGATACATACTTAACTGCTTGGCAGTATAAGCCAGAGTCATATACGCTGTTCACTGTAAACTGAGCACTTTTGAAAGCCCTCTGAAGCTCTAATTGTGAACACATCTTGAATCCTTCCGCCATATGAAAAATTAACGTTGCTATGAGACTGATCACTTTATTAATACGCCGGTCCAGTAATACTGTGAAAATATTATACAGAAGTAAATATTTACTAAATGTGCTCATTCGTACACTTATGTATAAAAGAACAGAAAGCAGAAAAAGTTATTATGAGCGTTCACAAATGTTTACTTAACAATTCTAGTTCAACTTTAAAACAAGGAACTAATTTCCCTTCGTCGTTACCTACGTTAGTGGGTGCATGCTAGTCAAGTGTTAGGAAGGTAGGGTCAATGACATTTTTCAAAGGTTAATCTCAATAGTGCTCACTTTACCGTGAACAGCCTGTAGAACATATTGTGTTATGTTATTGAACCTCACTTGCGGGCTCTACTACCTACATAACCTGTGAATAACGAGGCGGTGTATTTTTTCACACTTCCTTTATACATGTAATCACACACATAAACGTATACGTAAACACAGATCAATTACAAATGCTAAGAAGAGAATATATTTATAATGTGAAATTTCTGCTAATATCTGGTTGGCACTTCTCAGATCTGCTTCTTTTCTAAATCTACAAGAAGTAAAATGTCAACACATGATATAATAATAATTTTAGTATCGCTAGAGCACACAACTAGGATGTGAAGTTTGTTTATGCCAACAAAGTATCTGTTTGTAGGTGACGTTGCCCTTTCAAATAATTTGTTGGCTAAACGAAAATTTTTTATCTAGCAAAACTGATTTTATTCAGCTAACAAAATGAGTTGGTTCAACAAAATTAGCCCGAAAAATACTTGATTGTGTCTATTCTACGTAGATATTTTTTGGTATATAAAAATCATTATATTGGATGAAACCAATATTCCATCGCATCAGGTAACAGTTAAACACACACATAGTAAACAAGAACACTTACGCGACTTCACTCTGTTCAAGGTGATAAACGTGTGCATGACTATGGTGTGCATATCTATCTTAATGGCATGGTTTACTGCCAATGTGTACGTAGACAGCCCTGAAGTGCACACGAACCGCGCCATAAAGCACAAGTGCTTTCGCTTTGATGCGCACACGTTCGTCACGCACACGTTTACCACCGAGAACCCAGCTTCATTCGCCCCGATGAAAATGTGCTCTGTAAACCTTTTTGTGGTTTGCACAGTTCACGGGACAATTAGTAAACGTAGTTGGTGTAGGTTGAGAACGATCAAAACTCGAAGACACGTTATATTCAAAAGAGACGTAATCAGTTAAGTGTACAAATGGCTCTTAGAGCAGAATTTCAACTTCAGTGGTAAGGTTCGCTAGATTAAAATATATAGGATTTAGTTTTAAGACTTATTTTTAAAAGATATTTAAAATGAAAGCTTAAAGACATTTTGCAACCTGAAACCATGGAGAATGCATTCTGTGGTCCTGACATTTTATCATTATTGACAAGTTCATTAAGAAACCGGGCTTAAAAATCCATAACTGATTCTGATAAAACATTTCTTGCTGCAGGATTTGTGAAGACCATACATTTAAGTATCCATGTGATTAGTACCGCCTGGTCAGTACCAAAACGTTTACAGTCCACTGCTTGGTGATTGATCTGCGTTGCAGCGGGTTTGAAAACACTTTTCGAAAGTAAATACCTAACAATATGGTAGTGTATTTTACTGTGAAGGGAATTAACGCAACATGGCCGAAGTAGGCTTACAAATTGCCCATAAGTTTTGAAAACATGCTTAAACATAATTCTGAAACATATAAACACACTAGAAATACTGATTTTAAGATAATAACTATAACATGGCAAAATCATATAATGAATTCTCCGTGGTTTCATGTTGCACAATTGCGTGACCCAATGTCCTCTGTATTTCATTTGGGCATCTGCAAAAATTAAGTCATATCTATTAAAGGTTACTATCTAATGAACCTAGCCCGGAAAGTAGAATCTCTGCTCCAGCAAGGAATCCATTCCGACGCATTTCATGTTGTAGAGCACTGAAACAAGCAGATGAATGGGCGTGCAAGCACTTACAGCAACTGATAAGCCCCATATATCAGAATCTTAGTTTCTCTGTCCTTTGGTGGTCTACACCATAGACCAACGATGAGATATACCGATATCGCTGGCTACTCACAACCACTCTCTGTGTCCATATATTGAACGGCTTTTCTGCCAATAAAACTTGCAATACTGTTTGGTAAACAAGTGCTTTGAGATATGTTATACATCCTCTAACCAATTTGTAATGCAGTTTGATTAAATTCGAATTGATAAAAGTATTTTATTAATATAAACGTGCTTGTCGTTTAAAAATTAAGATATAAACAAACACTATCATCACTGTTGACCATGCGAGTTTGGGGGCCGCGGATGCTGAGCGGTTAGCCTGCTCGCCTCCCACCATTGCGATCCGGGTTCAATCCCCGGCCGGGTCACCGGATTTTTGCATGTGGGAATCGTGCCGGACAATGCCGTTGGTCGGTGGGTTTTCCCGGGAATCTCCAGTTTCCCCGACCCTTCATTCTACCGCCGCTCCATTCTCACCTAAATCACCAACATCGGCTCTCAAGACCGCGCTGTTAGGAGCCGCCCAAATATCTTCGCTTCACTTCACTTCACCATGCGACTTTAGAAGTTGTGTTCCTTTTGGGGTAGGTCAATGTTGGGTACATACGCAGAAGAGGATGACCATGGTTACTCGAGTGCTGTTAAACACATTTCAGCTAAATACATTCGGTAGCCATGTCGGAACATGTTTAGGACGTGTTTTCGCGGTTACACACTCAAAGCAGAATTAAATCTATGGAAAGTCTAATCTCAACAAACATGGAACTTAAAATGTATGATATTTAATTATGATAGCCTTCAACATTTATCACTATTGGTCTTATTAATTATTATGAAATCTATACTTTTCCTGTAATGGCATAATGGGTGGGTATTAGTACATTAAACCTTAAACTTAAGTTGATTCAACAAGTGTTGGAATTCCTGCCAAATGCAGCAATATTTTTTTTACATTGATTGATTACTTCGAAGCAGCCAATAGGAACGCAGCATAGAAGAGAAGTCGTTCGAAACTACCTATGAAAACTGTTAACTTTGAATGAGAAACAACTGCGATCGGAACTCGTTCGAAGGTAATGTAACCTCTTCAATAGCTGAACTTGTTTCATTGAAGTAGTTCTGCTCCCTGTGTAACCGCGGCCTAATAATCGGCCCACCTCATCATTATTCTACGGTCTACACGAGCTGTTTCACACTTTGTCGGTGTATAACTGGAGGAGCACCAGCACGTAGGAGGTCGCAGACACGCACATGGAGGCGAGGAGCGGCAGGTCCAGCACGATAAACCCGCCTCCGCTGAAGTGCGTCTTCCTCCTGGAGGCCTGCAGGAAGAACTCCTTCAACTGGTCGGACGCGTCCTCGTCCACGCCTGGCAGCGCGAGGATGTCGCCGATGGCGTGCATCGTCTCTCGTGCTTCTCTGGCGGTGGAACTGCACACCCACGACACCGCCGCGGCCTCGGCGGAGTACAACGCCCACCAGCCGAACATGTTGACCATCTCGGCTACCCCGACGCCAGGGTCGGCGAGCAAGAACGACTTGCTGGCGAACAGCAGCGTCCGATGGCTGGTGCTTATGAAGCACAAGAAACATGTGAGCACGCCGAGCATCATCGACACGCCGTGCGCAGAGTTTATCAGCGCTGATATTTTGTACAGCTTGTTGTGGACAATTCTAAACGAAGTGATCATCTTTGCTTCGCTGTAGCGGTTCCCGCGGGATGAACCGGCTTCTACAAACGCGATCCGGGTGTTTCTTGCAAACTCAGGTGACCTTACTTGCTGTGGCAGTTCTTCGATAAACAACGGTATTCCGTACCGTGCGGCGGATTCCCTGCGAATTTTTGTTGTGGACATAACCTCACACTCCGATCTCAACTTCTGGTTCAAAATGTTATATCTTTGCCGTGCAAGTAAAAGTGTATTCGTGTAGTTCGATATCATGACTAAGTTTAGAAAGTCTATGATGTTGAAACATATTTCGCTGAACGTTCTCGCGTTTTGTTGGTGAACAAATTTAAACAGGTTGATACCGGAAGTAAGGCTCATTGTTACAAACATGAGAAATATGCCGATTATGGTTCGTTTTTGCCATTTCTTGTAGCAGTTTCCCGCATCATCAATCAGTACAGCATCTATTTCTTCGTATAACTGGAGCATTTCCTGCCTGGGGGTCTTGTATAGCCACATTGATACTGTTCCCGCCAAAGACGTTATGAATAAACAACTAGTGGAAATGATGAATGTAATGTATACTGCGGGTATCATAGCTAAGTAATTTGCGTGATGAATCAGAACAAAGACAAAGTAAACGTAAATAACAATTCTTGTTAAAATCCCTGAAGTTACATATACGAGTGCCCTTTTAGACAGCATGAGCTCCAGTTTTACCCTTCCATTTCCTAAGGCTCTCACACTTATTTCATATGGATCCATGCCGAGAATCTTCGAAACCATCCACAGTGGCTTGAAACAGTCGCTGATATTGGGCTGTGGGACTGCTGACATTTTACCTGCAACAGCAAAATAAGATTATATCTGTGTTATTTGAATTATTTATTTTTACAATTGTCGTACGTAATAATTAAATGAGGAATTATTGCTAGCATACGCCATTGAGGACCTTCGCCGTAGAAAACACAGAGGGTGACACAAAAGCATGCATTGTAAACAAACCAAGCTCGGTGTTGTCTAAAAATATTCGAAACGAAGAAATAATCCCACGAGGAACTAAGACATATTTTTTACAAATAAATTAGGCAAAAACAAACGATTAACCAAGCAAATAAACAAAGAATACAATACGTAATACAAACACACAAAAAATGTCCTGACCAACACAACGAAGATAAGACAGACTATCATTGAGACGAACACGTACACACACACACACACACACACACACACAAACATATATATGTGTGTGTGTGAATGTGTGTGCGTGCACGTGTGAACAAAACTGGACGAAACAATGAAGACAACAGAAAAACACAGAAAGATTTCTTAGCGAAATAATAGCGACATTTCGGGAACAAACATATGTTCCCATTATCAGCTAATTATTCTCTTGTCTCATTTTCACGTTTCGTTTTATGAAGGTAAACAAACTAAATGTTATAATAGCAGCTATGTGTTAAATCGACAAAGAAAAGTTTTAGAAGGCATCTTAAATTGCATTGCAATTTTTCTCACGTTGAAACAGTGAGAATACGAGAATGGAGTGAAATATTTGGATGGTTCTTAACGTGGTTTTGAGAGCATACGAGGTGAGTATGGGGCAGTGCCGGAAAGCGGGAGAGGGGGGGAGGAGAGAGATTTCCGAGGAAACCCGCCGTCCAATGGCGAAAATTAAAGAGCGACCCTGCCGGGAATCGAACCCGGTTTGCCTTGGTGGAAGGCGAACGCTCTAGACGCTGCGCCACCGCGGCCCCAGTTGCTTACCGCCACGGCGAACCGGGTTCGATTCCCGGCAGGGTCGGGGTTGGGGGTCGCACCAGGATTTTCACATGTCGTTAACACAGAGAACGTTCCCGTTATGTTTTCTCAGAGTACTCCCGTTCCCCCCGTCCTTGCAGTTCATCATGATCAACATTTTTAACGTCTGATTCTATAATACACTTTAAAGAAGGCGCTTGGAAGAATCCTACGCGCATTCCGTAATCATGTTATAAGATGTTGTCACTTTGGAAATCAACATTTGAAACATATCAGGGGCACACGAACAGACTTGCGCCCATGCAAGTTGGTAACGACGGGCAGAAAGTAGTTCCACGTCATAACATTAAAATAAAAGTTAGGAATACATTTGCGAATACTAAAATAATTTTTCCTTTGTGTTTTATTACAGATATTTTTGTAAGAATTTGCAATTATCTAAAGTCCTTACGTTTATAACAATTCCACACTTTCACTTGATAAACGTATGACTAAAGTGACCAAGTCCAAAGGAATGTTAATTTTGCATATGGTCAAAGAATACACAAAGTACATAAAATCCTATAATGTTATCAACACTGCCCTCGTGGTTCATCCTTGCATTGTATTAACAGCTTTTTAATACTATTTTTCCATTGGGAAAATATTTAACCGTTTTTAATATCAGTTAGCGTAGCCTGAATGTACACCTTTTCAAGTCTTAATGTTTCGTGTCGGGTTTAACGTGTATAGCGACGTAGGGAGGGGGATTTGTTCGTGTTACTCATGACATATCTGCTCCCCTTCTCATGTCGTGATGTTCGTCTAATATTTTTTTTATTATTATTATAATTATTACGTATGTCTATGTCAATATTTTACTATAATCTTTTAGCGACCTATGTGAGGAGCTTTGAGTGGGCTGCCTTCTACACGACTGCTTCCGTAAACAGACTCGAACTTGCCAGAGTTTTGTGGGGTATCCCGGAGTTTACAGTGTTGAGGTGTATTTATTGCGTGTTTCTTTGAACGTAAGAATTTTTTACTAAGGTTTCCACTCATAATTACGAAGAAGAAATAAAAATTATAACTGTGTATATGCTTCGTGCGGTATATTATATTAAAAGCACTATTTAACGAAATTATTTTTTTTATGTAATCGCAGCCAGGCAGAGATATATAGTTATAAACACTCTGTCATTTCATTTTTCATTTTATGTGCCATACGGCTCAAGTTAAACAAACCCTAAACTTAAATTTGGAAAACATCCTACACTCATCGCTTCTACTCGACTCAAGCATGATATCTGACGGTTTTAACAGCCTTGGCTAAGTAGGTAGGTAGCCCCAAGCATGGTTGGTCATGTGTCATAACATTCAAGAATGTTATACCGAACTCAGACGTGCAACCTCAAAATTTAATATGGTAACAGATTATATCACATTAGCTCGCTCGGATATGCCTAACGGAACACCATGTGTAAATTATTGAAACAGATTTTAAAACTAATAGTAGTGTTTGTCTTGATATTTGTAGTCTTAAAGCAAACCCAAAAAATATATATTTCATTTTGTAAAAATATAATTATTTTATCATCAAATAATATGAAATTGGAATATTTATTTCGTCACTGTGGGCCCGCATGTCAAATGGACTTTATGCGATTAAGAAAGAACAAATAATTGCACTGGCTACTTTTAACATTTTATCAGTTCAAGTGTGTTATGAAATTTGGAGTATTAATCATTTTCTCTTCTGCATTTAGACCATTTTCTACAATTGGTATTCGATATTAAGATTTTTTTAAATACGAATTTTAGATGAGCGAGAGGTTTTAGCTCAGCTTGATAGCCGAGTTGTTTAGCGACCATGGGCGTGAAGTAAAGTGAATACCGTAGAGTGACTCAGTATCATGAGACTTAGGTATCGCTGAGAGGTGATATGACATCACCAAGGAAGATCCTGACGATCTCTGTGACATGTTTCAGACTTGCATATTAATTTTCGCCTTTTATTATTACATTCTTCACTGGGCATTTCAGTCTTCTGGATCATTTTGTAGTTAAAAATAAGCGATACCGAAACTGCATACGTGACATTTTCTATAAATATCAGAGATAATCTAATTCCAGTATCTCCTGTTATCTAAGGTCTACTACGACGATCCATTCAGTCGAGTAATTGAGTGAAGTGGAAAGATTCGAGCGGCTCTTAACAACGAGGTCTTGAGAGCCGATGAGGGTGAAGCGAGGTGTAAATGGAGCAACGCAGGAATGCAGGGACGAGAGAAACGGGATATCTCTGAGAAAAACAGTACGGCCCCGCCGGGAATCTAACCTTGTTCGCCTTCGTGGGAGGCGAGACTCTGGCCGCTACACCACCGCGGCCCAAGTAGTAGAGTGGTATAAAGATCGTATGTCTAATGGTAACGGAGGGGGGGAAACGAACGGGACAGTCCAGAGAAAGCCAGTCTATGTCCGCCAAGTTTTCCACAGGAGAAAATCTGATTTAGACACCGCCTGGAATCGAACCCGAGTCGTCGTGGTGATAATGTGGTTTGACCCCTACACCGTTGCAGCCCCGGACTGTGTTAGATCTCTAGGACGAGCCGTGACAGCTAGCTGCAACGAGAGGCGAGCGACGTGTCCAGCATTGAAGAAATTACACGAAGGAAGAGTTTGAAAGTGTTAACGGCCTGTATTATGACCTCTAGATCAATAGATAAGCTATTTGATGGTAACCTGTATTATGAACTATACATTAGTTAAGTTATCCTTTAGATAAGTATTCCAAGGTTTTGGTTCGTTACTGTGTATGTTAGCAATAAAAGTCACTATATCTTTGGTGTTATGGCTTATGTTAAGTTGTCAGTAATGAGAGAGAGAGAGGTGTGTTTCGAATTATATATATATATATATAAAGTGAATTAAATAAAAACTATGAACCACATTCCCAACTATGAAACAATGGGCTTTATAAGCCCAGGCAAACAACATATTTGTTCGTAATTATTACTGTCAACTCTCGCACAGCTTACTTAACTTCGTGACAGGTTATCACAATGCGTGTGGCTCGTTTCTTACCATTCAAGATTGAGGTTAGTGCCTGTGTTTTTTAAATTATATTTTTTAATATTTCGAGAATGGAAGGGGAAAATATTTTATTTCACAAATGTCCAGGCATCCGATTCCTCAAAATGACATAAATCCTAGTGCTAATATTTTTTTCCATTTTATTTCATTAAAAAATACAATTTCCAAAACTAATATTCCATGTCGTTATCGACATTCGCCGGGTTTACTTGAATTTTGTAGAAATATTATACATAACACTCAAAATAGCAAAAAACTTAAATTCTTATTTACATATAACCTCCAAAACCGACATGCATATAAGCAAAACACCGCCACCTGATGTTTGATACACCATTTTGAAGCTTATCTAAATGTATACATGCTCGTCTACCACTTGAAGTGACAGATAGTTTAACCCCTTAATAACAGTTCTAGTTAGCAATAACTAGAGATTGCAATAGACTATTTTGCACCAGCTGGTAGTTACCTTTTGACCTGATGTGTAACTAGAGGTCGTAATATTGGCTCTCAGTCTTTCAATTATAAGTCGCTAAGAATGGCAGTGCCATCAATCAAGTTTCGCCCCGCTAACCTTTTCTATAATTTAAGAACTATGACCGTCGCCTTGCTTTTACCAATCAAATCGAATATGCCTACTGATAAGATTATTCTCGTTAATTTTTGTCGTGCATGCGCTATAGTGAATCAACAATGTTTAATGCTGAAAGAACAACCTAAATAAATATGTTAAAATATTTAAATTATATTTTACAACACCGCAATACTATGATACAAATTTAAGTAATTGCAAAACTGGAGTTACAAAATTAGAATTGCAAAACTGTGTTTTTCTTGGTTTGTAGTCCTCCTCGAATTTTTCTCCGAGCGTGTCAACGACTTGTTAATGAGAGTTGTGATTTTGGGCTGTGGTTTGTGCGCATAATTAAATCTGTGTATTTATTGCGTTATATATACAACGTGTCCCTAAATGCACGGTAAAAGTAGCGTGAAGTGAATCCAAGCGCCAAATGAAACAGAAAATATAATACAAGTCATAGCCCAAAGTTATTACTGACTGAAGTATGCGCCCCTGAAGCAGCAGATTTTTTTAATAAATTTATTTAAATGTATCAAAAGCTGCGCGAGATTAAACAGCGAATTAGTCGATGAGGTTTGATTGTAAAAAGATCTTAAAACGGAGGGGGGGGGGGGGGGGGGGGGGGGGGGGGTAGGCAGATTATGTTCGCGAAATGGAAATTCTAACCCCTACCTTTTCTACGGTTTTGATGCTTGAAGTCAACATGTACACATTTATAAAACATTTATAAATAGGGTCTCCTTAGTGAAATAAACTGAGCTCAGCCGTACTCGGGAAATGAAAAAATACCTTTAGTGTTATTATTTGCAACGATTTAACTGCGATAGTCTACAGTGGTGCAATCACTTTATTACCAAGTGTATTTTATATAAACTTTGTTCATGCCAATAAGAATATATCTTACCGATAAAAATGTGTAATACGTGCAAGGCGTAAAGTTACTTGTATTAATATTTCGATTTGTAACTAACCCTCTGATTTGTATACTTACATTAATGTCCTCGAAAACTGCAACACGCACCTTGTGCTATGAATCTTAAGTCCAACCTCTCCCAGGAATTTGTGGGAAAAAATACAAACCTGGTAAGTAGACAACACTCGTGCCGATCGATCGATCGATCGATACGTGTGTCGCGCTGTGGGCGGTTCGTCCTGACAGCAAGACACTTTGCATGTGGAATGCGAAATGAATTACACATAAACGCTAATGCGCGTTTCATCGACCGACTCACACGTTAATGCACGCTATACGTACGGTAATGGACTACCTGCATTAAGAATCGACCATTGACATAGGCGTGCAAAATTCACGTTGTCATCTGGGCATACAAGATAGGTACCTCCGACCAGAAGGCGTACTCAAATACGACGTGCTTCCTGCGTTCAAATACATCTCAAGATATCCTAATGCAATGGGCGAGGGATTAGGATAGTTCGTATCACGGAAGTAGGGTACATCTACTGCGTTTGAGGCCGAGTAGCACGGGAGCGATAAGGGCGACATTACCTTTCACATCAAGTACGCTATCGCCACTAAGTGCAAGGCTCTTAAGTGTCCTATGTGCTAAAACGTTTTCTGTGAAATCGGAGTTTGCGCGTAAACGGTAAATAAAAGTTCTGGAAATACGAAGCTGTGCCAGAAAGGATAAAGAAAACTATTGTCTATCTCCCTATATTTTTACTTTTATCATATTAAGTGTATTAATGGAGAGAAAAAATCGTGAAAGTGGTCAAATATAGAATTTTTAAAGCTTGCCTATGAAGTTTCTTTAAGCAGTAAGAGAAAAATACGATTATACGCAGGTAGTTTGATCTGTGAACTTTCATCGCGTGTAATAAAACCCCTGTGTTACAGTTCTAATTTTCACAGTAAAGTTTTACGATGGAAACACTTCACGACATACACGTAGGAGCGATGAGGCGCTAGGCGTGCGTGTTAATGTCGCCCGTATCGCTCCCTCGCTTCTTGACCGTGGACGCGCAGCTACGTAGTCCCCTTAACTGACGTACAGTGTTCTCGTTGCCCTGCGTATAATTATGGGACTTTCAGAGGTGACCCTATTATTTTATTGGTGGGAAGTATGTACGAAGGTTCAATGCAAGGCCTTTGAGTAGTTTTTCATATATTTTAAAGCTGTCTTTAGTTTTTTTCGAGTGCTCTGATATGGTGTTTCTAATCACTCAACAGCTCTCGTCTGATATGTGTGTTCTTTTCGAATATCAGCTCACTGGACGCAAGTGTAATGATTTGAGACACTGCAACGCATTTAATGCGCCAGGTATAGGCGTGAGCCTTACACTCAAAGAAGCTAAAGGCTGTTTACGATAAAGTGAGCACTTTTGAAATCAACCTTAGAAAAATGTGAATACCACCATAGCATTCTTAATATTGTACAGTCATACCAGTTAATTACATGGAATTGTTGGGATATGTATAGTTAGATTAGTATTATAGATTGTTATATTAGTGTAGTGTCATAACAGCTAGATGTATTGATTTATTTAATTTTCTTTCTACTTTAATTATTGCTTTTATATATGGAATGTATGTATGAGTAGAATCGGTTCAGTGGTAGAGAAGGCAAATTATGTCTTAACTGCGCCCACAAAAAAAAGGCGAAATAAATAAACCCGGTAAAGTTGGTAACGGTGGATGGAAAGTAGTTCAATATGTTAAAGTCAAATAAAAAGGGTTAAGTGATCATTTGTGATAGTTTAATTTATTTCTTAAACTTTCTGTTGTATATTTTAACACCTCAGTGTGTAAAAATTAGCAGGTTTATAAAATGTTTACTTGTCAAATAATTTCACATTTTCACTTGTCCTGCGATTGAATAGAGTGATGAGGCCCATAGCAATGTTAATTTTACATAAGGTTTAAGAATACACAACGTGCATACAAGTAGATCTTAAGCAGGGCTTTTAAAAGTGCTCATTTTACCGTGAACAGTCTATAGTTACATAGACTTGATGAATGGCTGAGGAAATAAAAAAAGTTTTAAGTGCAAGTTACCCCGTAACAGATAACTCGACTAAAATGCATCACTCTTGCAAAATATGTGCTCAAAACTTGACAGAATAAGTTATCCAGCATTTAGGTTCCTCGAATTTCCATGTTGGCTTCAATAAAAATGTAAAATGTGATTATCATTTACCACAGGTAATAAAATCCCACACTCTCTTAAGATATTCATTACCTTCGGTGTACGAATGAAAGTGAAGACTGACGGCAATGATCTTGTATTGTTGTGGACTGAGATTAGTGTACCTGGACACAGGCATTTATCTGAAAACTTTCCAACGTGAATACGTGTTCTAAAAATCGGGACGACATATGGAGCAGCAGTGCGGCAACTGCGATGTCTTGTTTGCAGGGTAATACATACAGGCACTATAACTTCGTGAATATAAACACGATTGAAATAAATATGGTATAGGCTGTTCACGGAAAGCGAGTATTTTGAGGCCGAAGTTACTTTTTTCTTTCAACCACATTTAACCCTTTTACCGCCTTTGAAAATAAGTATTGTCAATTAGGTAATAAACACCAGCGTGTATAATCCACCATACTCGAAAGTTAACGTCTAAAGCTAAAACAAAATATATGTAGTAGAATGGAAAGGGGCAAGCTGGCGCAAGTGGCGTCTGCCACCGGACGGCCGGATTGGCAGCGGCCATCTTGGATGACATCATGTGGAACTTCCTGCTCTATCATTTATATTGGATGGCGGCCTTCTTGTCAGCCAGTATGACCTTGACCTTTGGCTTTCGAGTTCAGATTTGTATTTTAAATCCCAAATTTGGATTTTCGATCCCAAATTTGGTTTTCGTCCTAATCGGTCAATCTTTTCCGATGGTGTCCATATTGGATTTCACTTCCGAGGGTTTCCTCGGGCTCCTCCCAAGTTTTCTTTCTTTCGCATTCCATATTTTTCCCCTCGCTCTTCCTTCGTTCACTCTTCCTCTCTTCCTTCGTTCTCTCTCTCTCTCACTCCCGGAGGGGTTTTCTCACATTACTTCCATGACTATTATTTCAAATGCGAGGGCTTTCATAAGTGCTCGCTTTAGCGTGAACAGCCTATATCGCTCGACCAGGTGTAAGGAACACCTAGACATGAACATGCACTTGAGTTGGCGCCGTGCATGCGCAGGTGGGGACCCGCGGCGACAGCGGCAATTTCGGACGTCGGCGAAAATTACCGGGCAGAAAATTCTACGACTGCGGTGTGCCAGTACGAAAAGATCCCACGTAGATTTTTTCTCTATTTGAGCCATAAAAGGCAAGTGTCCATCTCGTTACTTCCTATTCATTCCCATACATACGGCGAAGGAAATATTACCCACTATTCTCACGCGAATATCGTGCCGGTGCTGGACGATGCCACTGGTCGGCGGGGATTCTCGGGGATCTCCAGTTTCCCCCGCCCTTCCATTCCGGCGCTCCAATCACCCTCATCGGCTCTCAAGACCTCGCTTCTAAGATCCACCCAGATCTCTTCACTCACTCACTATAGTCTATTCGCCGTTTCTTCACACTTTTTGAAACAAACCTTTACAAAATCTCACCATAAATGACGTGTAATGTTATTTCCTAAACATGCCACGTATAAACAAGCGTTTTATACTTCTGTTAATATAAAATCACCTTATTTTCGGTTCAATTTAACTCTCAGTTATATTCTCCATATATAGTATACTATATTATTTATAACTAACGTGAATTAAACTGAGATAAACTAGTATTGTTGGTAGTGCCTAGTAATAAATAGTTATTATGCAAAATATTATTACACTCAGTGTGCGCGAATGTGGTGAGTTGTGCCTTTGGTGTAATTTTTCTAAACGCAGTTAATCTTTGTATGCACGAGGCGGATGAATGTCCTAGAAGTAGAACTTAAGCAAGGCTTCAAAAAAGTTGGAAGTAACCGTGAATGGGATATACCCAATAATTAAGACGGTATTCACGTAAAGCCCATGTGGTGGCCGTATATTCACACAGCCACACCATGTTTTTTTTTTTATTTCGTTATCACTCTAAATTCGAATCGGTGGGAAACCACTGATTCTCAGTGAAATTCAACAAATCTAATCAGTGAAAATGGCTCCACTTAGAATCAGTGGAAAACCACTGATTCTTTCAGTGAAATAAAGTCACTTGATCGAATTAGTGACATGGAAAAATTCCACTGATTTAATAAGTGACGACTGACTGCAGTGGAGAATTAAATATTACTTTTACTGAATGTAGCCAAATAATTACGTGGAATAACCATATGTACGATAGTTTACTATTTATATTGTGCAATTTACGTAATTTGAAAAAAAAAAATTAAAAAAAGCTCCGCAGGTGACCGAGGTTCAACTCGCGCACCTCTCGACCCTAGGTCGTCGCCTTGCCACCTGAGCAACCATGATAAGTTGGAATTTCAGAAGGAACATATATGTGTTATAGTTCCGCTGCGAAATTGTGTAGTTCGAAGATGTATGCTCATACTTTTCGTGTTTGATTTAATTGGTACCGTCGAAATTGTTAAAACGAATAGTTTATATGAGTGCACTTTTTTCATCACATTAATTGTAGTTTAAACCTTCAAACAGAGCGCTGTGATGATTATATGGAATCGAAATGAAAGACGTAAAAACGGAATGAAAGGCTCGTGAAATGGCATTTTGAAAAACGAAACCTATTTTAGAAAGTATTTTGTATTAATTTTATTCGTTTATTCGTTGTTACTGCACATTATTTGACGGCCATTTTTAAACGATGTTCGACGGCAATTTTTACACGCTATTTCACTGATAGATCAATTAAAAATTAATTAGAGACGGAGAGGAAGTATCTGAGATGTATAACTGATCCAACAGTCAAAAATAAACCACTGAGTAAACAGTGAAAAAAAAAAAAACTGACAAATCAGTGGGAAAATTCACTGAATCAATCAGTGAAGAGAATACGGCATATTTTCACTGATTCATCAGTTAAATTCGCTGAAGTGACTGATGTATTAGTCAGATACGTTTGACTGATTGAAATAGTAAAATTCTCACTGATTTGTGCTTACTTTACGTAATAATGTACAGTCTCCTACTGCGGCGTCTTTCCTCGGCGCCAACGGCGCTACAAATGTGGTTGGAGACTTCAGTTGAGCAATGTCGCGACTGCGCGTCAAGTCTGACGGCGAGATTGATCTGCGAAAAGCACGAGTTACAGAACTCTGCCCACTTGCGTCTGTAATTTTCGCGTCACCACAACCGTACAAGCACTCCACCTCGACCACTCTCGTAGAAATTGCTTCGTCCGAACACAAGACCACGGCCACTACCCACGCCCCTCCAACCCTCCCACTATTTTATTCCCCTTCACGCTATGTTTCAAAGTTACCCACCTGAGATGTGTTTAGGAGAGTATCGCATCGACCACTTTCCAGTTGCCACATAAGAATTGTCGTGTTTTCGTGAATACTCTAATTGGATTTGCCTTGCTGCATGCCAGTACATGTACGTTCTGTAACAATTACTTTGTGTAAGTAACGCACATTGTGATTTAAATAAGTACCTCTCTATCACTATTATAATTCATTTGTAAATATATCATGCGTGTATGGATTGTTAATAAATGTATGCATTATTCATGTATTTATCTATAAATATACGCATGTGTCCATGTAACGTTTATTTATGTACCTACTTTCGTACTAGCATAAGCGAAAGCCTGTATAAGTAATTAATTTTATTTCCTTGTGCTTAAAATGTACGATATACGACCAGGGTGCAGAAATTCGCTCTGAATTTTTTGAAAAACCAGTCCATAAATTTAGGACTCAGCAAGGATTCCGCCGACATAAAGTATAACAATAATCAGGTTCCTATTTGGTATTTATTATGGTATTACTTTTTCAAAACACGTAAATTGTAGAAAAGTTAAA
This sequence comes from Dryococelus australis, assembly GCA_029891345.1. Taxonomy (NCBI): domain Eukaryota; kingdom Metazoa; phylum Arthropoda; class Insecta; order Phasmatodea; family Phasmatidae; genus Dryococelus; species Dryococelus australis. The sequence continues at coordinate 61,604,029 of CM056995.1, forward strand.
TGTATTTTAGGTAAGCTAGAATTATATATTTATACAATGATTTTATATAAAAACACGAACTCGAAATCTGATGACGATGACTTACAATATTTGTATTGCGTCTTTGATCATGGATCCGCTATGAGGTCTTGTTAATAAAACAACTATTGTAGGGTCCAATTCCTTAACTAAAGGTCCATTTTTGTTACTCGCCATCACATCTCACAAGATAATTTTCTTTCTGATTTAATCTGATAAATACTCGCTTACACGAGGGTGTAAAGCGGCAATTCCCGAATTGTGTTCCACGGAACTTTGACGTTCCATCTGGACCTCATAAAGGCTCCACGAAATTGGTTAACAATGAAATATTAGAACTATAAATAATTAATGAATAAGTATTTATAACCATTGATATTGAGAGCAACTTTCTAAATGTATAAATATTACACTCAAAATATGTTAGTATGAGCGCTTAAAGATGTCTTTTTGCCCCTCGCTCAAAGAGCTTTCGCAAGATTAGGGTCCCAAAAATATCAAAATATAAATAAAAATCAACAAATTTTGAAAAAACAATTATTGAAAATTATGTGCTGTAAATTGACATAAGCAATTGCAAAAAGTTTCCCTTGAGTGCGCACTTGCAATTAAAATATTTTTTACATTATGATAGGGCGTATTTCTTATTGCACAAAGTGCTCACATCACAAATCGAGGCTCAGACATTTGCGAAATATAATCATGCGAAAGCAACTGCCTCACTACAAAAATGGCGCTAGCTTTACCCAAATAAAAGTTTCTGGTAGTGTTAAATTTTTTAGTTAATTAAAAGCGTATTATTTGTTTTACTGAAATAGAATGATTGGTTACGTTAAATTACTGATTTCAAGCCTTCTTTATCATGTAAAGCAACCACTCAGGAATTCTGGAAAGGCGCAAGAATAAAAAACTGTGTGGGTTCAAAACTCTTGGTAAAAAATAAAAAATTGGGTTATTCTTATTTTTTGAGGGCTGCGGCTGCTGAGCGGTTAGACTGCTCGCCTCCTACCACGGCGAACTGGGTTCAATCCCTGGCCGAGTCACTTCGGATTTTTGCGCAGGTGGGAATTGTGCCGGAGGATGCCGTTGGTCGTCGGGTTTTCTCGTTTTCTCAGGGATCTCCTTTTTCCTCGGCCCTTGCATTCCGGCACTGCTCCATTCTCACCTCATTTCGCCCTTATCGACTCTCAAGACCTCGTTGTTAAGGTGGAACGCTCGTTAGGAGCCGGAAGAGATACACCGATGTCCGGATATAGCTACAAATAGTTCAGCTATCTGCCGCTAGGTAGCACCAGCATTGAAGCAGCTATGGCGCCAGTTTGTCTGCTGGTGTCGTAAACTTTGAGCGGAGAAGGGTGGAGAACTTTACCTGCTGTCCGTTAACCCCTAAACCTGAAAGTGGCCATTAGCGAGTGTGGTCAGATGACATAAAAGACCAGCACAGCAAGACTCCCAGAGATACGGAATCTTCCTCAGTGGTTGTTGCCAATTCTAAAAGACAACAAACACTTTTTTTCCAATATTCCAAATTTATTACAATTTCAAATGAGTTGGGTGGATGGGGCAAGGCGCACGGATAAGGCATGTATTCCCAGCGCCTATTTAACGTCTTAAAAAAATGTTTAGTTTTAAACGAGAAAATAGGCAGTCTAATCTTCTGTGACAAACTGAAAATGTCATTCCGTTTGTTAATAAAGAAAATTGGATTAAGGATTACTGTCATATTGATTTAATTGAACTTTTCAACTACATACTGAAAATGTAGTTGGATATTTAGCATGTAATGGCTGACAAATGAGGTCATTCCTGGTATTTTTTTCCGGTTCTAAATCATACAGTTACGAACAGGACTGTGAAATAAGTTATAATTTGGTGGGTTACGATACACTAGCACAAATACTCGATGCTCCAGAATATTACTTAATCGTGAAGGCAGCATATAAAAAAAAAAATTTAATATTCAATTTAATTATTTACTCACACACTATTGTATTCCGAATTAATATTCGTTCATAATTTAAGATACTTTCTAACCGCTGTTATAAAAGTAATTAAGTATAGGTATGCATGGGCAAATTTGACTTGGTGGCATTTGAACACTACAGTAATTACTTTAAAGCAGAGTGTCTAAATTCCCGGGGGCCACGGTGGCTCAGCGATTAGCACGCTCGCCTCTCACCACGGCGAACCGAGCTCTATCCCCGGCCGGGTCGCCAGATTTTCGCAAGTGGGAGTCGTGCCGGACGATGCCGTTGGTCGGCGGGCCTTCTCGGGGATCTCCCGTTTCCTCCGCCCCGCCATTCCGGCGCTGCTCCATATCCACTTCAATCACCCTCATCGGCTCTCAAGCGCTCGCTTTTAAAAGCCGCCCAAATCTCTTCACTCACTCTAAATTCCCATTAATTATAAATGAATTGTAATTAACAGTGAATATATATATATATATATATATATATATATATATATATATATTACACTTGCCACATGTATAACACTATATGATTTCTTACCATTTGACGGTGTGGAATGGCCTTCTAAAGGGTTGGATAGGTTTTTGGGGCGGTGAAGATGAGGTCTAGGATGTGGTTTACCCGACTAGGCGCCAGGCATCGTCAAGGCGGCGCCGAGATTATTGTTGACACGTCGACTCTTGCTGATCCCAGGGTTGTGGGCCGTACGCCCGGACTAAATTTCCCTGCCGATGATGCCTCTGCCCCCGTTGATTATTACTCCAGATTAGATTGCATTGCAGCTGTTTGCTAAACGGTAGCCGGTGGATCGACTACGCACCATGCTGGCCCGTCTTGGCGGGAAACATACAAAACTTACGATGTTGTTGAGTGTCGTACGGCAGACGGCCTGCGGCGATCTCTGGATCCGCGGTCTAATGGAGGAGAGCTTAGTCTGTTTATTAATGTATTACGTACTAACGCTGAAGCTGCTCTGCTTGTGGGAGGCAGGCCCCGTAAAAGAAATACTTTGAAAAGTACACTGGTAGAAATATCTTCGTTGGGGCACAGTGCCCGATGATACTCAGGAGAAAATAAAGTCAGTAAAAGTCGCTTAGTCAATGTGTGACAGTTTTATTGACGAAAGGGTACAACCAATATCACTGCAAAATAATGCATACCCTTCTATGGTGCGGACCCAGCACTACTGACCTGCCGGTGGTCGCAGCTGTAAAATAAGGCGAGGGCATTGTGGCAAGCCACGAGTGAATTTAAGTAATATATCAAAATATTAAACTGCATATGAGTAAAAGTAAAATGAGCCATCCACAAAAATATCAAATTGAAAGATATTTATTAAAATAAATGCACAATGAGCTGGTTCCATTGCAGATCATTAACATTGAAATATAACAGCATTATCCTAAAATGCCGTTACCAATTTATATGATGCAAGGTGCCTCGCTAACCAATAGCACACAAATATAAATGTTTGAAACATTAAATATACACATGAATATGAAGATAAATATCCAAGCTGAAGATAAAATACTACAATTCGCACTCCTTCAAACAAATACCCTAATAATACTGTGTACAAAATATTAGAAAACTCACAGCCTTATCCCGTTACGTCCTGGTGACAATTCATTAACAACAACATACAATTACCTTCTAAATGTTAGCACAATCCATCTGAAAACCACAAAAAAAAACCGCCGCAGCGTGATTAAATATTGCGTCTTCTAGAGTGCACATTAGCCTTAATATCGACTGCACAATAAAATGCCAACCGCGGAATGTCAGTAAACACAGCCTTTGGTTAACGTAGGTCAGTTTATTTCTCAGAACCAGAGGCACCTTGCCAAAACAAACCTCAGCATTGCTTATTTCACAGCAGTAGTTAAAGATTTTCAGCGTCTACAATTACGCTCTTTAGATACAACTTTAATACAAACGAGCTTACTTAACATTCCTTACAGACCAATAAACTCGTTTGATATTCATTAATTCCAATACTGATTTAACGTTTGAAATGAGCCAGTCCACGTACCAAATGCTTTTCTCGTGTTTCCCATGAAATCTCTTTATTTTGAATATCTATATCCTTTAACCTGGTATATTTCACATTACCAACTGACTATATACAGTACACAGCGGGGCAGCATACAAGCCCGCCATATGCCGCTGAGATTAAGACACGTATTAAAAACTACTAAAAAGAGTATTAAAATCTTTAAATTGGCTGGTTAGTGGCAAAACGCCCGAACGAGCCGACCAGTCATAAATTGTTACAAACGCACACAGTCTAAAGGAATGACCAGCGTTGTGGATAGCGAGCATAACCAACATTAAAGCGGGCAGATAATGGGGTGCCATTGAAACTACAAATCACCAGGAAAAAACTACAGTTCTCAAAAAATAACAACTGCTACCAATTTAATTCCAAACCAAATTTAGATCGTGCGTGCCTAATATGGATTTTACAAACGAAACCGCACCCCAAAAATTACTCTAGCACTCCCACTACAACACCGACAAACTACATGCCCAATCAAATAAAGGCTCTTCGCCACAACTCACCAGTTTTCTAATTATAGGCTGAACCTTCTTAATCAAATTTTAAAAATCCACTACTCACAAGGCCGTAGCCCTTACGCACTACTACAATACGAAGGTGAAATAATTACACCTTGCACATTTTGTAGCTGGAAGATCCTCGTAGAAGGCGAATTCAGGTGTCGATCGGTGAGCCAGCTGACGAGCAGTAGGAAGGCAGGTAAAATTGTAGAGAAATCATTCTGAGGTCCGAAACCTTGAAGGGCCAGTATTTAATTAAAATGGCAGCGCTCAAGGGGGAAGGAAGTAAACGGTGAGAGGGGTAGGAGAAAGGAGAGGGGAAACCGAGCGACACCGAGATCGCAAGGAGCGCGACGCACCTGACGGCGGCAAACAGTACTATCGGCGGCGGGCAATTCAAAGGCCGACGCACCATGGTTGGCCGGACAGCTGACAGAGCGCCGGCGCTGTGGTGTCCAGAATGTTTGCGCCCCATGTTACAGGACTTCAGAGCAGAACCTGAAGTCGACAATAAAATCTGCCAGTGCCGTCGTAAGTCCAGCTTTGTTGACATCCGCGTCGGTGACAACCACGTAGCAGTGAAAGACATTGATAGTTCAATAAAGTAAAATAGTGTGTGCGCACCAGTGCAGTTCCAAATTAAAACAAACCATTTCCCAAATTATAACCTGCCTAAATACTGTGTAAACCGCTTGTGTAATGGCCAATGTATCATTGTGCTAAAATGCACTAAGTTCAGTATCAGTTATCACCGTGAGCGCCTTAATGACAGGGGACTTGATACGGCCTTGGGACTTACATTCATTTGTTTGGCATGTAGTACAACAGACAAACCAAAGGCAGTGCAGGGCGTAAAGCAAACTCAATCCTCATCCGGGGAAACACCGCGAAAAAGATTTTTTGATTTGCTGTAACAATGAGATAATAATGTGGCGGTGAATGTCAATACCAATCATTCGCAGGTGATAGTGGCGCGGGATGGCAATGATGTGTCGAGCGCAGTGATGTCGAGTAGGGTAGTGGAGTGGCAGCAGAGTAAGGGAGGAGTGCAGCAAGGGGCGTAGACGTCACGTGCTTACGCTACGCACGTTGCGAATGTAAACAAACACTCGCCACCCGAACCTACGTCAACTCACGCACGGTATCCATTCCAGCCGCTCACACCGTTCTACCCGCCACTACCCCACATGTTTTCTAAGCCAATTTATCCTACAGTAATAGCAACCATGACACCAACTTTCCCAAATTTCTCGCTTATCACTCCATACACATCTAATTGCATGGGAGCAAAGACGCCGCAGCCTACAGTGACAGAAAATGCAGCACGGAGCAGAACTGCGGAGTTCAACCAAACACAACCTCCGCCAGGACCGAACACGGCTAAGACACCGTCCAAGTTCCAGACACTACCAACTTTTACCGGCACTCCAACGGAGGATCCAACAGCATTCTTGGAGGACTGCATATCCCGCCTTACCAAGTATGGTGTCAGCAGAGAGTAATGGGCCAGCTGTGTCGGAGCGCAGCTCCATGGAGACGCGCGCTCTTGGTGGACCTCCTTAAACCACTACGGACTTCAGGAGGAGACGTTCCGTAGCTCTTTTTAATGTCGTTTCAGTGGGGCCTTTTAGGTCCTTGCAAGCTCAGAGCAGGCTGGCGTTAGAGGGTCACCAATTGGGTGAGTCACATACACCATTCATTACACGCAAAAGCCATCTCATCAAACATTTTTGCCCATGTGAGCCTGAACGGGAAGTATTAGAGGTCATAGCTTAAACAGCCAGACCAGAGTTCAGGGCAGCTCTCATAACTCTGCTCAATGGTACTCTAGAAGATCTCATGCATGCAGCTATTATTCTGGAGAGTACGCACGAGCAACCATGCCATAACACTAACTCTGTAAAATGGCAGCACCAGCAGCGAGAGGAAACAGTGGGCAAAACCCATCATCCCACCAAACCACAATCACTTTCACAACCATCACGATAATTTAATGTACATCAGCATGAGAAAGTGTACAGGCATGATCAAAAAACCAGAGTGGAGCAACGGGACCGAGTGGTCAGAAACCACCGGGCAGGAACAATGCAGGTAATGTAGAAGCCCTGCTTCAAGTCTGACATGCGTGTCAATTAGCAAACTCAAGCAATTTTATGTGAGTACTCCTGTCCTGCCAAAGACTGTCCTGAGCTGCTATTACGGGTTTGGTGTGTTTACAGAACTGCATGACGTTAATGAACCTGGTTAGCAAGTCTGCTTGGTTATTCTCCATGTCTGTATTTCGTAGCCCAGATTAATAAACTGATATTTTGTTTGAAGAGGGGTTACTATTTGAAGAGGCAATATTTTTGCTTCAGATTAAGGTACCTTTTTTTTCGCCTCCCCCCCCCCCCCCTTTTCACACTGGGGGTAGCGCACGTCTGAATGCTTCCAAGCGCTTAACTATACTAAAGAGAGACGCGCGGCGCTCCTGGCGCAGCCGACTGTCTGGTGGCTACTACTGGCAACGAGTTCAGCCTCGCACACTCTGGCGCCTTCCATACGTCTCTCCGCTATTCCCGCCGCTTAACCTTCTCAAGCCGCATTATCGCGTATAAATGTTCGTCTCCAGCCCGAGCAAGTGTGCAGTGTTCCTCTTCGAGTTGCGCGGGCTGGCTGACGATAGATCATATCCACACCACTTCGTACTTCGGAGCTTCACCATGCTAGACGCTTTTTCGCGTAATATGAGTACTACTCAAGTTACGTATTGCAATGAACGTAGTGGTTGCTCTATGCCGGGGTTAGAGATTCCTTTTTAGTTTTTTTTTTATAGCACTTTTTGTGTATATAGCTTTTTTGTAGGTAAGTGTTTCTTCACTGTTTTGCTTGTGTGAATTTTCCAATATGTTATTTTTATGGGAATATTTGTAAGAGGTGGATACTTCCTTTTCTTAGCGTGCTGTAGTAATGGTCTCCTGGACTACGATTTGCCAAAAGAATTTTAATGCCAAGGAGTTTAGTGGATATTTTATGGCGTGCCTTTATGCTCATGGTTAAGTGTAATGAGGGTTTTTGCTCCTTCCCAATGGTATTCTAGAAATTAGTATTCCATGTTGTACTTTTTAATGAATCATCAGGTGTACTTTACTTTTAAAGTTGTAATGGTGCTTGCTTTACTCAGGGAGTCATTTTAACCGTTTTTAATCGGATTTCACGAGTGTTTATTCAGGTTGGGTGATTTCTCAGGAGATTTTAAAAAAAAATTTTTTGTTTGTTCCAGTACGCGTGTTCCAGTCCTTCCCATAGTTCACCGATTGGTAGCAAGCAACAGAAATTTACAGATGCAATTTATATTTTTCAAATCAAGTTGCAAAGTTGTTGTTCTTGGTGCTAATGTATACATGGACTTCAATATATTTGTATTGATTTTGGAATGTTTGTGTCCATGCTTTCTTGAATTTTTTATTGGGGTGCGTCCTTCTCCTTGCCTTCCTTTAGCCCTGCTATGCCCTGAAGGGGCGTAACAATGTCAACAATGCTCCGAGAGGATGGAATCCGGACCATCCACCACAATATCGTTGCAGGTGTTGTCCAAATAGACAATACCACTGACACAACCAGTGTCCCAACAATCCGCACGTGGAGCGCATTAAGGAGGCTGCAGAACGTAGAAAGCAGGGAAACAGGTTGCAGGGGCGAAGGGGCCGGACGCTTCCGCCACCCTGCCCGCTAAAATTCAGTTTCACAAATCAAAATTGACACCACAACAAGCGTTAGTTCAGCAAGTTAACAGCAATTACGCACCGTTCATAAGTATTGTGGTTGCTATTAATGGTCAGCTATGCCAGGCCTTTCTAGCGGGCTTCAGGGCCCGAACACCAGAACTTAGAAGTTAACCTTGCATGTACTATGGATTTCAACAGCGGCCTCCTGTTTTAATAACACCTCTGAGCGACCTAGTGATGAGAGAGAATAAAATCTAAAGCCATGCTACCCCCTCCCCCCCCCCCAACAGGCAGACGACGACGTTTGAGGTGACAATGTTAGTGGCAGTGAGACACATAAGAACGGTGAGGTCTGGGAGCATAAGGCACAAATAACTGCTTTTTAAATTGCATGTAGGAACATCTGTTCCTTTGTACCAACTAACGTCACTTCGCTTATTTTGGTTGGTTTTAGAAGTGTTTCTCTACATTCCTTCTCTTTGTAGTTTGTTATAGTTAAAAGTTTACACCAGTGCACGGCACCAGTATACACACACTACAATCTCAATACACCACAGCTTCACATTACATGGAAACACCTACATGCAAATCTCTAAAATCTATTGCCAACCTTTAAAAAATCGTTTCACTTGATACCACCGCCATTGAAAATGGCTTAGATATGCGTGATCTGAACAACACACAGCATCAGCACGTCCACTGTAACAAACACACCCCCACCAACACCAGACACTGAACACTATCACTCACCCTCTAATTCAATTTCACCGAAATTTTTAGACTTCTCCGACTATGAGTAAATTTCCACAACTACCTATCTCCACCCCCGTAAACCCCCTCCCACCGCCACCACCAACCACAACACCCACTCAGAAACACCCCTCCGCATTATCCCCGTCATGGGCGACCCATTACCAGTGTAACTAATTACTTCCCACCCTCGACAACCTCCCACCTTCTCCCGAGCATGGCAAGTGGACATCGCAGACTTTTTAGAGGATTTCGAATCCGTAACAGAAACGAACCAGTTGAACACGCCAAAAAAAATGCCGCAGGCTCAAATATTGTCTATCGGGCCCAGCGAAACAAACATTAGTTAACCTCAACCATAATCAACAATAGCCTATTACGTGGGACGAACTTAAGTGTACGCTCACGTACACTTTCACGTCCCCGGCAGACAAAGAGCACATCAAACACCTCCTTTACAAAAAGAAACAAGCGTCCGATAAAGATACTTCTACCCACACTCAAACCATGCAGTTCTAATGTGTCAAAATATCACCCTCACATGACAGATCACGAATTCCTCAGTATCCTTTGGCATTCCCTCCTCCCAGCTACCGCCGACAAACTTATCGGCCACCCAACAGACACACTTCAGGTCATGATCGCAACCCTCTGCCGTATTGATGTCGCATATACAAATATTCAGAGACCTTCATACAGGTACACACACCCCAAAAACAGCAAACGCCTCTTACACACCTCCCACAACCCTTCCACCAAACTTATTTAAATCCCACCCTCCACCAACCACAACACAAGTTTCCACCACACCCAAGGGCTTATGTCCCAACCTACAACCCCCGCCAGTAATATCCCCAAACCAACTCCTTCCAACCGTGGCTGCATTACACGGCACCCCGCCATTCTTCACCCCAAAAGCCCACTTTCAAACCACTGGAACGCCGAATTTCAGAGGTACATTCAACACCATTCCCCCATTTTCCCCACACCAGATATTCAATACACCAATCTCTCATTTCCACGCCTCAGGGGCAGAAATTCTATTCATCAAAAAACTTCTAAACAAGGGGGCGCACCACACCGCCCCTGGTGCTGTCAAAACAAAAAATCTGTGGCGCTTGTAACACAATTTTTAATCAAGTTACACCCAACAGGATGTGTGCAGATATTTGCAAAGTTCAATTACTTCAATAACATTCCGCCCCAAAAGCCACCACCACCAGAAACTGCAATCAAATTACAACACCCACACATGTCATTTCGCAATAATACGAAATGACTGACAGGCGTAAGTAACCCATATGAACACTGCACTACACAAACAATCGCCACCACGCCAAACCCAAAAACAATTCTGCATTGTTTGTGCAATCGCGACCAGAAAATAGGCCACACGAGTGGATACCGAAACACAAAGCATGAAAACTAATGCAGTTTGTAACAAAACATAACATTCCACATCCTCAGGCCATATACACGCCACCGGCACGGCCACTCTGTCACCCCAATACGACGAATGTTTATAAACATCATACTGCGCGAGAGCAGTCAGCACCACGTGACAATTGCCGATGCAACAACCCCCCCCCCCCTTTCTTCTCCACAAACTACCGAAGTCGCCAAACTGCAGCACCAGTGCGACCTTCACGACACTGTTGCCACACCTGCACCGCCACACACACACACACACACACACAGTTGTCGGGCACACGGCCTTTAGCAAGCTACATGTGCCCTCTGTTTCTACATCGGGCACAAAGCCAATTACTGTCCCCTCTTCCCTCATCAAGAGTTACAGTTTCATATCAATATTGGTGAGTGTTTCAACAAATTTAGGCATAAATTTGGCCTTATACCTCGGATTGTGAAATTGCCCTACCAAAACCAGCACTATACCACCCCATAAATCACTCACTTCATGACACAAAGCGTTCAGTTTCCAATGATGATAATGTGTTACACCATTCGCGGAAGCGTAACATGCTGAGAAAACTGTCACAGTAAGTCTCACATACACCTCATCTCAACCCACACCAACAAGCTGGTAATTCCCAACAATGCTCCAAGTCTTGGTCAATGTAGATGTTATAGATTACTACGCTCTCATTGATACAGCGTGCTCACGTAGTAGCATTGCGAGCACTCTAGTGCCAGACTGAAACCTTTCCCCCTTAGAGAACAAATTACTTTAGTCGGGGCGACCAGCGTACTTGCAGCCCCTAGATTTGAAACCCATATGCGTTGAAATATTTCAGGGCATACCTACACTCGATCCTTTTTGGTAGTAGATAATCTACAACAAGACATTATCTTAGGGGTGGATTTTATTAAACTTTGTGATGTCATCCCCATTCTGAAATATGACATCATGCTCATACACAGTCACAGCCCTCTTAAAACTATGCAAGTCCCACTACACCTCCACTTGCTCAACACTGAATTAATCACACCCCTTGAACATCGCATCAGCACATTGGAATCCCTTGATAATGGTGATACAACATCTCCCCACATCAATACTAATCTTACACATGAACAAACATAAGCAATTCTGAGTATAATACACCAAGTACCAAGATAAGTACTAAGATAGATTTGCCAATTCAATTTTGGAGCTCACGGAAGCCAACAATTTCGAAGTAAAACTGGACTTTACTACAGATAAACCTGTCACAACATGCCCATACAGAATCAGTCCCAAGGTAAGAACTACATCCTAAAACAAGTTATGGTCGTGGTAGATGTGGGCATTATAGAGGATGCAGATTTGTCTTATTCTGCACCCTCTCTTGTTATTGCTAAAAAGTCCGATGGATGGTTTTTAATGGACTTTAGGAAGCTCAACCAATACCTGACCAGAGTACATTACCTGCTGCCATGTACAGAAGATATTTTGAATGCTCTCCTAAATTCAGTTTTCATAACTAGCCTAGATATATTTTCGGGATTTTATAGTATCCCTGTTAGACATGAGGATAGGCACAAATTAGCTTTTATGATCGATGGTGTGGGACTTTTCCAGTATAAAAGAATTCCAATGGGGTTAAGCACAAGTTCACAATATTTTCAAATTGTTATCAACAAACTCCTAGACCCCTACAATGGACCGCAGAAATCACATACATTGACGACATTTTCATTCTTGGCAATACCTTCGAAGAGCATGTTGAAAACATTGCTAAAGTTTTTGAGAGACTCTGCTTATTTAATGTGAAAGTGAACACCAAGAAGTGTACATTTGCGGAACAGACAGTTAAGGTCCTCGGACATATTATCATGCCTGAAGGCATAACTACCAACCCCAAGAAGGTTGAAGCTATTGTCGAAATTTCACCCCCCCCCCCCCCCCCGCCCCTCTACGTCAAACAATTACAAATATTCCTAGGCATGACGTCCTGTTTACGTCGATGCATTCGCAATTACGCCACCATAGCACAACCCCTCATAGAACCTACAAAACACAACACCCCATTCAAATGGACAAATAACCATGACATCACATTCACTCACTTCAAAACAGCAATATTCCAAGCCCCTATTCTCCATAAATTCCATGTGGACCGTGAAATTAAAGTAGCATGCGATGCTAGTAATGAGGCGGCAGGTGGAACCCTCCTACAAATAGATCCCCAAACTAAGAAGCGACACATTGTTGCATTCGCTATCAAGAAATTTTCCCCTCAGGAAGGAAATTGTAGTACCACAGTACGAGAACTTGGGGCAATCTTTTATTTATGTACCCACTTCCGACAATATTTATACGGGTGCCATTTCACTATAGAGACTGACCACGCTAGTTTACAGTACCTCCGATCCATGACCGAGCATAACATGCATATGCAAAAGATAGCCATTGCTCTCAGTGCGACTTTGAGGCTAAGATTATAAAAGGTAAATTAAACACCCATCCAGATGCCTTCAGTCGAATGCCCATGGCACCCGTCCCCCCAACACTATCCTCCATATTGTTCATAACAACGAGGTATACCATATTAAATAAACAATGCTCACCTGCAATTCATTATTTAAAGCATTTGCTAAAGCCATGTTGCAAGATCCCGACAAAACACAAGAAACACAAACTGCAGTAGTGAAGTATGTAAAAACCCATTGTGACGAAATCAAGGCTAATTTTATTCAACAAGACACAAAATAAAGGGATAGAATCGCCCCTGATATAATTCACGAACACATTTTTGTATGGCCGTCATTTCCTAAATTATTACCTTCCTATATAAAGTTAATGTTCAAACTGTTAAACAACATTGCGACACCTCCTTAGAAAGTAATTGTATTGATCCCATCGTTAAATGTACCATTCTTATTTTTTTACATTCTGACACATTACATTACCTCCCAGTTTACACCCACCCCAAGAGTGCATAAAAATAGACCATGATACCATATTTTTGTTATGCCCCATTACTGTCAATACCTCCCCATTCACCGGCGAGTACGATCGTGACCCCCATATTGCTAAACGCAAATACGCCCTACAAAACCCCACCCAAGGAGACACCAATTACCGCCGCCTCAGTCACAGTTATAAGCTCACAGCCAACGGCGAAATACTTTCTAAAATTAACACACCCTAAGGTCCATCCAAATTAACTCTTATCCCACAGAATTATGTTAACGAAATTATCCAAGCCCACCACGACGCCATTTTCGGAGGAAGTCATTTCGGCATACTCAGAACACTTGCCAAAATTAAACAGTTATTACTGGGATAATATGACCAACAGCGTCAAAAATTATGTCAAATCTTGTTCCACGTGTCAGAAAACTAAGGCCAGTAATTTACCAACCACTTGGGCTTTTGACTTCGATCCCCCCCCCCCCCTGTTCCCAACCGATTCATCCGACTTGGGCTCTTGATACGAAAGGTCCCATCCCCTCCACCCCCATAAGAACAAATACATTCTTGTCATGACAGAGTACACAACTCGTTACGTTGTCACGAAAACTGTACAATCCATGAGCCGATTTTATCAAAGAAGTGATTTTGCAATTTGGTTGTTCACAGCAGTAAATACTTACAGATAGGAGAACGAGCTACCAAAATGAATTGGTCAATCACTTATTACAATCCCTTAACAAAAAAAAAACTCACCACTACACCATACAATCCACGATGCAATGGCCTTGAGGAAGCCTCAAATACAATTCTTGGTGACCAGCTGACAGTCTGTGCCAATGCTGATCAGATAAACTGGGACCTCTACGTCCAATTCATTTGTTTCAATTTTAATACCAGTATAAACACTACCACAAAATTCACCCATTTTTATTTTATGCACAGTTAAAAGGCTACCCTTCCGGCTCAGGTGGTTAGCAAACAACATTCCCCAGAGCACACAATTGGTGTGAAACTCTTCAACATAATCAGTAAACTGCACGTTTAAATTTAATACATGCACAAACCAAGTTGTTTAATAAAACCCATAATAAGAGCACCATAAAAATCATTGAACTTGACTGGGCAAGAAACACGGGACGTCAAAAGGCATTGACACATCGGTACCATGGCCCCGACCGAGTGGTCAAGACCTTTGAGAATCCATTATAAGAAAACAAAACAATAAAACGAGCCTGCTCAAGACCGATGTTATTTGTACACCCCATACAAAGCCGGCGTACATTCGCTCAAATTGCTAAGTGTTACATGTGTTAGTTGTAAGATTTTATTTCTGTCAATTAATGTTCATTGTAAGTGTGTTCCAGGAACCCTGCATTACTGAGTGGACTTGTAAACGACATACGGCCTCTGATTGGAATTTGCTGAGCTCCACTGTGCCCAGCAACAAATGGGTCAGCAATCGATGCTAGTCGTAGCCAGCCTTCACGTCACTGAACGTTACTTCACTCAGGCAGCAGGGAAATTGACCCGAGTGCAACAGCACTGCTGCCAACCCCACAACATGTCCGCACTGCCGCTTAATGCGACGTGCACCTGCTGGAGCAAACCCACTACAGTTGGCAGGATGCCAAGTTCTTCGCGTACTGCCTTGCGCACGAGCATGCTGGTCGTTATGGCAATGGCAGGGAGAGCCTGCCCATGCAGAATGGAGAGAGGGAGACTCTCCAATTCCCTGGTGGTCACGGCTGTAGCGGCCATGTGAGTGATCTTCGCGCCAGTTTTGTTCGCACAGCCGGCTACATACAGAGTCCATGCTGGTGTTAACTGGCGACTCACGCAGGTTTACTTCTATTATGAAGACAGTTTACCCATAATTTGCACGATACCACTCACGATGCCTCAACCACCTGACACTGCAGCACAATACCTACACACGGCATGTTCTAACAGGACGTCCACATCCTGTGAAAATGCAAAGTTGTTGTCTGATTACTTGCAGGAGATCGAGAACGTCATATTACAGGAGTTCCTGGACGAAGTTTATACCCACACCGCAGAACATACAGCTGCTTGGTGATGGAGCGAATTGGTGTTAGGAGAATTCGACAATCAAGTTCTGCCAGAATATCAGGCTGCATTTCAGTGCGTCCTTGACGAACGCCATGAGGTGTTTGGTAAACACGATGTGTTAAAGAGAACTACCGTTGCTGAGCACGTAATCCCGCTTATGGAAGATAAGCCATTATGCACCAATCTGCATGAATATTTACCCCATCAGGCCCAGATAATTAAAGAGCAAATTCAGGAAATTCTTAAAGACAGAGTAATAGAGCCAACAGACAGTCAGTTCAATTCGGTCATTACTTTGGCGCCAAAGAAAGATGGAAATTGGCGATTCTGAGTCGACTTTCGCCCATTGAATCAGGTTACGTACAGTACACTACCGCCTCATAATAGCGTGAAAGAGGCTTTGAGCACACTAGTATAAGCAAGAGTTTGTACATGTCTGGACCTTACAAGTGGTCATTGGCAAGTACCTGTGAAGTTAGAGGATAGGCCGAAAACAGCATGCACGGTCCCAAACGACCAGCGATTTCAGTTCTGCGCAATACTGTTTGGACTGAAATGTGCCCCTGCTACTTTTTATGTGATGATGATATGTGTGCTCGATGGTATTATTGGAGAGTATACACCTGTGTATCTCGATGACATTATTATTTGGTCAGACAGTTTGGAGGAGCACATACATCATCCGGCAGTTGCCCTGGAAAGGCTAGCGATTAACGGCTTAACATGTTCAGTGGAGAAAAGTCATGTGGGAAAAACAAATTTTAATTTGATCGACCAGGAGGGGATCAGGCCGAACCTAGAACAATTGAAACTCATTGACAGCTACCCACAGCCACGTACATGTTAATTATTAGGTACATTTTTCAGACTCATTAATAGGCTGCTGGAATATATTCCAAATTTTTTAGTAAACACTGCTCCATTGAAGGACTTATACTCGCAGCAAAACACGATTCCAATGGATAGATGCAGCAGAGAAGGCCTTCGTGGACATTGTGGGTGGTACATCGGACACCAGGGGGGATTTAAAGGATACAATGATTTCATCAGAAAATCCAGGAATGGTTGCCAGTGCTAGCATGCACGAGAATTAGTTGGGGTCATGTGGTTGTCAGCTATGTTGCTGTCCTTGGTAGTCACGCCGCCTGAAGCAAACATGGTGGTGAGGCAAGCAGTTACCATACTTGCACTTGCACACTGTGATTGACCACGTTGTGCTATAATCCAGTTGTACCTCGTCTAGTGGGGGCTGTTGGCCTCCCCCAAATTCCAATAACAACTTCCAGTGGGCGATTCTAGCCTCCCAATGGCATCATTTACTTATGTAGTTTCTTAAATGAAAAATGATGCATTTCTGTAAATAGGCGATACACAGCATGAATAAATAAATACTCCATGTTTTCCGTCATGTAGATTTATTTAAATACTTACCTCTATAGAACACTTACATTGAAATACTGCAGTTAAAGCGAGGTGGGCTCTAGTGCTGCAAAAATGGTTGTAGGCCCACATGATGTTAAGTCCCAGCAGTGTAAAATACGGACTGTATTGTGAAGTGGCACTGACTCTGGAATACCAAAGAATAAAACGGTTCCAGAAATATTATTTTTCATTGCAGAAATTAATTATGATCAGTATAAAAAGATTAATTGTCCGGAGCCCCACGGCACAGCGGCCATGCGACGAGAAGACAAGTACAGAACTAAAGTGCTTTGGGTTTAAGCCCCTATGGTTTGCAGTCACTGCCACCAACCTATCACATGATGTGATTTAGTAATTGCCTAAAAATGAAAAATGAATTTTTATGTCTAGCCATAAGGCTGATGAGATCACTAATTGCTGTGGCAATCTAACCTCACATTTTATAAGTTTTCATAAACGATTTACATTTAACGGGGCTCCTCCCATTCTCAACTGAATATTCTAGTATGCATTAAATTGATGGCAAAACATTCTAGAACTAATTAAAACCCTGAAAAACACACATATCAAAACTTATATTTTCTAGTTTTCTGGCCACGTGGTGAAGTGCACAACGTGCACCGGTCCGTTCGAAAGCTGAACATCCAGTAGTACTGGCACTAGCCAGTATTGCAGTACTATCCTTTTTATGTTAGGGTTGACAGCTTAATGCTCTGGCATGTTTGCCTACCAATTTATAGGTTAATAATTTCCAATTAATATCCTCACTCTAATAGCACACACTGTTTACATATTTATTCATGTCCATATATAAGTGTCCGAGACAATGCATGAAGCACATTGGCTTTTCGGAATATGTGACATATAATAACACTTTATTTAATTAATTACATAAAAAAATACACATAGCCCTTTAAATGTGAGACTGTTTGCTTCTGTACTTACGTGTAAACAAGAAAAGGGAAAATAACAACTCACACAAAATACATAACACATACGCTGGCATACAACACAACCCTGAATAAGTGTAGCAGACACTTTAGAATCAAAACAAATACCTCACGTTAACACAGTGTCAAATGGGCGATAAATTAAAATGATGCATTCACCGATACTAACAAACATTACCCTCAAAAATAAAATATAACAACAAATATTGCCCTTGGCTTCACTGCACTTTGCACACTCGTGCACGCACATGGGACTGTAGCTTCATCGACAAACGCCCACACGCTGTGCAGAGGTGACTGCTGCGGATGTAAGATGACAGTGTGGTGAACGGCCTTAGGGCCAGGGGAGATGGTCCACATCAACATTAACATCGAATTTCGAGCATGCCCAACACTCATGTGCTATAATGATCTCAAGCATTTGTACTTTCAAACTGACGCAAGCCAAGAAGGGATCGGTGCAGTATTATACCAGATCGACGATAGCAGGGCGAAACATGTAATTGATTTTGCAAGTGCCAAGCTAGGGCAAACAGAAAGATGATACGACGTGATCGAGAGGGAACGTTCAGTGGTGATATGGGCAGTCAAAAAGCACCGTGCTTATCTCAATTACCGAAAGTTCATGTTACAGACCGACAATCGGTGCTTGGTTTGGTTGCATAGCATGAAGGAGGCGGGAATCAAGCTAACAAAATGGGCATTACACTTTCAGGCCTACAATTTCGTAGTGGCACATGTGCCCGGTAGGGAAAATGAACTGGTGGATGCATTATCACTCAACCACAACAGTGAGGTATTTGTTAAAGACGAGGCAGAGTGGGAGGAGATTTTGCAGCAAAAGTCGTGTGATTCCGTATCCCAGGTTTGCGTACAACAAATGGATGTCACCAACAATGAAGGGCTCATTAGCAATTTGTACCAAGAGATCACAAGAGCGCAATAAAATTGTACAGTCATGCAAGGGAAGATTAGGCAATGTGCCCAGCAAGGAGTGGAAGGATGGCGCGTCATATATGGCAGACTTGAGAACTGTTTTGCTCAACAGCTCGGGAAATTGAGGATGTATGTCCCCATATGTGCAAGGGATCAGGTGCTCGCCTATTCGCACAGTGGCAGCGTGGCTGGGTACCCAGGTGTTGAACAGACAATTCGCAATGTATGCGACCATTTTTTCTGGCCAGGCTTTGATCGGTATGCAAGACAGTTTGTGCAAATGTGCCACAAGAGCAACTTCTTCAAAACAAGTCGATCGGATGGGAAACAACAGCAGAGATCACATGTGCCGAGGAAGCCATTCAAGATGGTTTGCTTCGATTTGATGAGTTCTTAACGGAGGACAAATGAAGGAAAATGTTTCCTCGTTGTTGTGACTAACAACTTTTCAAGATGGGTGGAAGCTTATCCCACGAGTGGAGTATGAGCAGGTAATGTGGCAAAGGTGCTAGAGGATCAATTTTTCCCGCATTGTGGACTCCCAAGAAATTTATTGACAAACAATGGCATGCAGTTCACCGGCCGGAAGTGTAGGGAACAGTGTACGCAGTGGGATGTCAACCACACCAGAACCCCCATTTACCACCCGAGGGCGGACCTCGTGGAATGCCACAATTAGGAGATAAAGGCGCAGTTATGACTCTGTTTGGGGGGAACAGCATGCAACATGGGCGAACACTTACCCACCATTTTGTATAGACTTTGTAAGAGGGTGAATGCGGCAATGTGAAAATCTTCCATGGAATTATTGTGCCATCGACGATGGGGTCGGTGCCGATGTACTTCGCCCCAAGATGGCGAAGGCCATGACGAGTAGATGCAGGAGTCGGGAGAGATGCAAGATGTTGTAGCACTTCAGGTGGGTGGAGATCGCAGAGGACCTTCCCATGCTCGCCGACACAAGCAGTTCACCAGAGATGGTGCATAATGGGAATGCTGTCGACGATATCCAGGAGCAAGGGAGTGAGCAGGGAGGTGCATCGGCGCCTCTAGCGAGTGGCTATGCTGGAGAGGAGAGCTTGCAGGAGTCACCCAGCATTGTTATGCCCCACAGGAAACCAGCAGCATCACAGGAAGGAAGCAGGGAGGGTGAGACAGCCGCTAGCACACCAGCATTGGTGCGCTCACCGACACGAAGGAAAAAAGGCAGGAGACAGTGCATGAAGACCATGCAGGAGTATTCACAGAGGCAGTTCAGCTTTGTCGCGCCCAGAGACAGCAAAGGCGAGTGGACAGAACGAGTGAGGAGGGAGTTAGTGAGGGTAGTGGGTCAGAGTGCTCTTTCCGCCTCCGATGCTCACATCGGCGGGTACACCTGCCAAACTAATGTACCTTTACAGGGAGCTGGAGTTGCCTAACAAGAAGGGGCAACTGCGGCGATAGAAAGAGCAGCAGGGCCTGTACCACCTGCAGTCACGCAGGTGGCCTGCACACATGAAGCTGCTGCCAGTAACATCTGTCAGCCTACATTTGGTCTCATAAAAGGGGGGGGTCGTTTGACGTTTGCCACGTTCCCCTTACCACATATGACTGTTTGTCCAGCCGAAACCTGCAACACCACCACAGTTGGGATGCGTGTTCTACGGACACGTGGAATATGCACCAGGTCGCAGGTGCGCGACCAGATCATCAGTGATGTGTAGTTTAACATTAGTGGCACGTCGGTGCAGTTCAGCCAGTGGTTGCCGAGAGCAACTACAGCAGGGACTCTGCGAGGCGGAGGTACATGGAAGTAGATCCTCACAATAACTGGACCTAAAGGTTCAGGGCTCACGCTGTTAATTATTTTTTAGATATTTATTATTAAAGGCTTTATTGAGTGTTTACCCTTTTTGTTCCCAGTGCACCGTTCAGTCTATTTGTCATGTGTTTTTTTCATCACTCGTCTAGCGCTATTCCCATAATCTGCTATTAGTGTTTTGTGTTTCAAAGATCTGTTAGTAATTTTTAATGTAAGTTTTTCTAGTTACGTGATGTTAAGAAGGAGTTGTATTTTTGCATGCACGTCAGGATGGAAAGACAGTAAGCAAGTAGCATCAGATGGGGTGGTGCATGTGTCGCGAGCTCCCACGTTTCCCATGCACCAGGTGGCCTTCATCATTTTGGGCATGGGCATTTAACTTCAATAGACTTGTTAAGATCTGGAACCTCTTTCTCTCATTAGCTGCCCGGTACACCACCCTCCTTCCCGTGGGTTAGCATTGCCCAGGGAAGCTTAAGTTCACCTTAAATACATTTGTGTCTTAGGACGTTTGTGCAGTGTAACTGTAGTGAACGATATAGCCACACATTGTCAGTGTCAAGTCTTCTCCTGAGTAGGATGGTAAGTCAAGTAGAATAAATACCACAGAGAATTGATCTCTGCGTAAGTTATTCTAACTGCCATTGTGTCTAGGGGAGGCCTGACTTGAGTCCTGAGGTAGTATTCCAGGACTTCATGCACACAGTGATGCTTTTCGCACGTAACTCTTAAGATCCTCGCCTTACTTTTTGCAGCAACAACCACCGGCAGGTCTCGAATGCCGGGTCCGCATTATCAATGATATGCATTATTTTGCAGTCACATTGGTTGTTCTCTTATGTCAATGAAACTCACATATTAAATAGGCGACTTTTATTTACTTTACTCACCTGAGTATCATCGGGCACTGCGCCCTAACACAGACTCATTTATCAGTGTATTGTGCAGTGCCGACAACTTTTTCCCTTAGAAAAGGGTTTGATATAAAATTATATGTAATTTAATTGGTCATCAAATGAATCTCTCCTTCAAATCGTTGTAGGCCGTCGTCCATACGACCCTCATCATCATCATCATCGATTGCTCTACCGAACATGGTGCCAGGCAACACCACCAGTTCCTGACCTACACCTACTACCAGGCTGGGCATGAAAACAGCTCATTATCTCTTGGGATGCAGCATGCCAAGTGGTTTTCCCAACTATTGGCGTAAGCCTTGCAGTGGGCCATTTTCCTACACGTCAGGTGGCCTGCCCAACTAGGGCTAATCAAACATCAGGTTGAAGGAGCAAGCCATTTTCCAGGACATCAAGTAGGGCGAAAAGAACATCCAGGTGAGCAGGTGAGCATCTACAATGCATCAGTAGCCTGCTCAACACACCAAGTGGTCAACAGACTACACAACAAACTACAACACATGGGTAATAGTACGACAAAATAAATGCACTGCACCAATCAGCATTCAGATACGTCAATTGCTGAGTAATCGGAGATCAACAGACACTTATTCCACAGCGAAGTCACATCAGGGATGATTTCGGCAAAAATACATTTTAATCACGTCACAAGTTGCTCACAGCACTGTTGCAACATTTCCATACATTTCAGCCGTAAAATTACAGTGAATTTTTTGTATTTTTATTTAAAAGACAAAGGTATTCATTGCAAAATTACTCAATATAGCAGGCAGAACAACAGTCGCCACCGGGCGAAGCGATCAATATCCCCCTCCCCTTAGACATATCGTACTGAGGGCCGGCCGCGTATCACGAGAGTCAGCCACCGTGTCATCAACATGTTTGACACTGAACCGCACATGTGTTCCAGCGAACAAGACAGCTGAGTGTCCAGCGCTAACCGTTCAAGTTACATCATCTGCACTAAGCATGCACAGCATGGGTTTTCAATTTGACATACTGAAGTTAATATATAAACAGTGGAATAAATTCCCATCAGTTGGCAACCTAACTAGCAACTTTTCAATATGCCACTGTATAACAGAAACCCCAACATTCACAGCCAGTTCACCCCCAGCAGTAAAATTGTGTGCTGCCTTTGGAACCAAAGAATGGCGTGCGATTGTTGTAGTCTACTGTACCAATTGTGGAAAATCATGTCCGCACGATAAAGCGATTACCTCCCAGCATCATGGTGCAGCAGCATGGCATTGTGGTACACAGTCAGTCACATCCGCAACATCACGTTTTTTCTGCCCACCGCGCAAAATACAGAGAGGAAGAAGGTAGCTGCCCACTGTCCAACAAGGAGGCCGCATGGCATCGTTCAATGCCACTGGCCAGAAGAGTATGCATCTGTGTAGCCAACCAAATCAAGCGAAAAACCTGCACACCCTTATGTCATAGGTATCAGGGGAAACAATGTAAACAGAAGCAGTCTGCGCAACCCAGGTGTCAAACTGACAGTGACACATTAAGCATAAGAGGGTTACTGTCCGAGCCAATTCCTAGGGTGAAAATGCGCGCATTGAAGCAGGGTGGTGCAAATGAGCAGCAAAGCAACAGCCACAAAGAAGCAAGTTACAGCTGACGAGGAAGTGGGCCATATCCGCCCAGAGAACCATTGAATAACCTCATACTACTCGTTCGAAAGAGTAGTAGGAACAGGATCATTCTGAACAGCGACAACTCTCGGCCAAGATGGAAGGCGCCCAGGACCGCAGCAGCTAACATGGGCATAACCCACAGGAAAGCCTTCGACTGGACTTTGCCGAGATGTCTAAGAAGACACCAACCCCAGCTGACCTCGCATCGGAGAACCTCGTTTTAGGTGATGGGGAATAGGCATCAGGATCAATGCATCCACACATTGGGCTACATAGTTTCCCCCTCGACAGCTCAACACAGAGGTCCAAGCGGCAGTGGCAGCATCAGCAGCCTCATCAGCATCATCAGCATCGACCACCATGCACTACTTGCGATGGGGCCAATCCCCTCTGCCAAGCATGTGCCACGGCACATAATCAAAATCAGCAGGGCCATAGCCCTGGAGCATCAATAGCAGGCCCAGCACAGCATCATCGCATGACTTCCAACATAAGGTCCTGCAACCAGCTGCGACCATCTGCATCCTGTAGCACCTAGCAGTGTGATAGGTCCTTCGGGGTCTGCGGGGACCAACAATCACCAGAGAGGGGGGCGTGTGGTGTGTTCCGGACATCCTCGTATCTTCCGTGCCTGTTTGTACCATCACAGATGCATCAACCACAACAGCAGCACCCGACCTTTAGATATTAGGTTCCAGTCCCGATCAGTGCAGGTCGACAAGAACAGCGTGTCTACACATTTCTTACTGCTTGGCAACCCATGGGATGCGGGCCACCATATTTCTAATTTATCGCGAGAAAGAGATAACTCTCGTTAAAATTGATATGTGGCCAAGAAGGGTGTTCCTAGTGACGTCACAACTGTTAGATGCAACAGCCATTGGAGGGAACACAGGGGTAAGCTGTGCCACTTTATACTATGCATTCCCGATGTGCGTGGTGTCAGTGGGTCTTGTTGCCTAACCTGGTGTGCTGTGTGGCCCCAAGAGGGTTCATACGGTGGGGAAGAATATTCCCAGTGTAAGAGTAAAGTAATGAGCGGCTCCCTAGCAGCATTAAATAATTAGAGTTAATACAATTAGTTTTACTAGGTATTGCACCATATGTTACTAAGGAAGCCACCCGTTTTTCCATAGAGGGTTACCAAAATCCCACAGAAGACAGGGCATTGCTCCGCCCACTTTAGTGAAATGTGTATGACATCACGGGAATTGAAATGCAAACACCAAATCCCGTTTTTCACCATAATGCATTAATACAGCATACATGTTAGTTTTAAGAGTGCGCATTTCTTCATTCTTCGAGAATCAGCCACATAAGGCATCGTTTAATTCAATATCACCCTTTAAGTGTGGTGACTTACTCGTGATGTCACAGTCTTAGCCATACCTAGAGCTTCGACGTTTATGGGTATGTCGCCAACACGTTTATAGTGAGTAACAATAATTATGTAAAGTGTTCATTCTTGTAATAATGGAAGATATGCAGTTATGTTTTTTCACGACTTGTATTTGGTGCTAGGCTTGCCGAGCTTCGGCGAGGCTGTGGCCACGTTCTTTAGTCCGACATCAGCACTCGACTGACCCAGCAGGACAGGCATTAACCACCTTGGCATTTCAATTTATGCTGTACATTTCAATTCAAAAGTATAAAGTAAATCAGGAACCTCTTTCATTCTCCTTTAGCCGAGGGGGGCCTGACTTGCATCCTGAGGTAATATTCCAGTACTTCACGCGATGGTGATGTGTTTCGCACATAATTCTTCTTAATTAAGGACCTCGCCTTACTATTCGCAGCAACTACCACTGGCAGGTCTCGAGTACCAGGTCTACATTAACAAGGGTATGCATTATTTTACAATGACATTGGTTGTACCCTTGTGTCAATAAAACTGTCACACATTGAATAGGCGACTTTTAATGACATTACTCACCTGATTGTTCAGTGTTAAAAGTATTTATTAAAGTTTGCATGCCTCCCACAAGCAGGGTAAAATCAGTGTTAGCATCGGCATGCGAAGTGGCAGACAACTTCGTCCCTTAGATAAGCGTTCGGTTAAAAATAGATGTAATTTAAATGGTCATCAAATTAAACTCTCCTTCAAATATACCACCACAGATCCAGAGATCGCTGTAAGCCGTCGGCCATACGATCCTCATCGTCATCGTTCGCTCTACTGAATGTTTTGCCGGTCAACACACCAGTTCTTGGCCAACACCTGCTACTAGGTGGAGCATGGACACAGGTCATCATCCCTGTGGATGCAGTGCGTCACACATGTTGATGACATACCTGTGTGTATCAGAGCCTCTGATGTGGCTGATAATGTGCATGACGTGCATGTCATCGCACTTCAAGGATGAAATTTGATGAAATGAGGCCTCATATGGCTGATTGTCGATAGGAGAATACATTTGCCCTTTTATAACTAACATATTGGCAAAATACTGTGAAAAAAGGGACTGTTTCCCTGCATTTCAGTCTGTGTGATATCACACGTATTTCGCTTTGGCGAGCGTGCTTTTGCTCTACTATCCATGGGTTTCGCGCCCCACCGCCCCCCCCCCCCTATGGAAAAACAGACGCCTTCCCTGGCAAGCTTTGAAATCACACAATGCGAAATCCTCTGTTTTGCTTCTCAATGCTCACTGGTACTAGGGAGCCACTCATAACATTTCAATTGCTTCGGGAATATTATTCCCCGCCTTTTAAACCCTCTTGGAGCCACGTAGCACTCCTGGCCCAGCCACAAGGCCCACCGACATCGCACACATTAGAAAGATGTAGGGTATCGCGGCGCCGCTTACCCCTGTGTTCCCTCCAATAGCTGTTGCACCCAACAGTCGTGACTTCATCGCAAACACCCTTTGACACAACAAACCAATTTATCACAAGATTTACCTCTTGTAATAAACTTAAAAAAAGATGTTGACTCTCGGAGCATGCATTGCAAGTCGGCAAGAGAAGTGTAAACATGCCGTTCTTGGTGACCTACATTGATTGTGATCGAGACCTATTGTCGATCGGTCTGGTGTTGCTGTTGTGGTTGATGCATCTGTGGTGGTACAAACAGGCACAAGGGATACATGGATGTCTGGAACACGTGAAACGCCCCCTTCTCACGTGAGCATTTGGTCCCTGCAGCCCCCCAAGGAACCTGTCATGTCGCTAGGCACAACATGATGCTGAGATGGTTGCAGGGCCTCAAATAATAAGGCCCGTGATGATGCGGTTCTGTGGCTGACTGCTGATGCTCCAGGGTTGTGGCCCTACAGTTGTTGATGTAGCATCGCAGCATGTGCTCGGCGAAGGGGATGGGCATGCCGGGCGATGCAGGTGATGCTACTGATTGGTGCGGGGAGGGGGTGTTGTGACCCGATCCTTGCCGATTCATCTCCGATGCTGATGCTGCTGCATGGGCCTCTTGTTGATCACTGAGCTGAAGAGGGGAAAGGTAGATGGCCCATGTGTGGACTCGTTGATCCTGATGCCCTTTCTCATCGCATAAGAGGTCCTCCAATGTGAGGTTAGCCGGGATGGGTTTCTTCTTAGGCACCGCGGTATAGTCCGATGGAAAGCTTCCCTGCAGGATGATCGAGGCCACAGTTGCCCCGCTAACTTGCTTTGGTTGATATCTTGAGAAGTCAGCGCCTCGAAACTTGGCGTCGGGATGCTCCGAACTGTCTCAATCGGTACCACAGTTCCTGCTATGATGATGCTTTCTGCTGTTACAATGTTTGTTGTCCCGGTCTTCCTTGTCTCTTTCTGGGTTGTCGTGTCAATGCTAACTGCTGTGGTTTTCGGCGCTTTCCAAATCGGCCAAGAGTTATCGCTATTCAGAATGATCCTGCTCCAACTACTCGTTCGAACGAGGACGATAAAGCCACTGGCCCTCCTGACCAGTGGCATAGAGCGATGCCATGCGGCCTGTTTATCGCGCTGTCGGCAGCTGCGTTTTCCCCCTCTTCGTATTCTTCGAGGTGGACGGCAAAAACGTGCTGTGGTGGCTATGACTGTGTATGTGTAACTTTGTACCGCAGTGTCATGTTGCTGCATCATGGTGCTGGGAGGTTATAGCCATTCGTGTTGACCTGCCATTCCTGTGCTCCCTTCTGTGGTCGGAAAGGCTATCGAGTTTTCGAATTTCGAAATTGTGTCCTTTTCCTCCCGCGCTGCTAATACTTTGCTTTTTGAAGCTTGCGCGAAAGGGTTTGTTTGTGCTTCTGCTGACTCGCAGATGCTCGCATGTGATTGCAGCATTAGAAATTGTGGTTCGGTTGAGCATTGTGTACACCCAGAATGATGCGTAATGTTACTTTCAACTCTCAACTGACAAATGCACTGCTTATGCATCAACTTGTCAGATGTGCATGTAAATGTTCTGTCTTGATCTTCTGTGCAGGCATTTCGATGACTTCGCTGCTTTTGTTCTCACATCTTGTTACTATATACCTGCGTTTGTGTGCTGCGGATTTTTTTGGAACTGTTTTGTGTCGGCTGCTGCTCCTTTTCAGTTGCATGCTTGCATTCTCTATTGTCCCTGATTCTGACATTACACTGGCTTGGCAGTGTGAGGTCTGCGGACGCGAACACATGCGCTTATGAAATGGGAGCTGGTGGTGTGGATTCTACACTGTTTTTTTTGGTTAAGACTTTCTCACACGTTATAACTTGAATGACACACATCACACCCGTACATCTCGCGCTCCCTTACTGACAGTTTTTCGCATGGACTTGTGATTGGGCAGCGGGTACAGTAAGATGTATCAGTCGCACAGCTTTCTTTAATCCCAAATGCAGCAGATGATTTCACTGCTACGGGTGAACTGTCTGTGAATGGAGCAGTTTGTTGCCATTTTTGTCCACGCTGATGGCACTGAATGATCTTCTTGTAGTAATTGGTTACCGTCCTATTATCTGTATTTACACACTCTCTTTGTGCACGATTTGCATGTAATAATGCCTGTTCCGGCCCCTTTACAAGTGTCCGATGGGCACTGGTTGTACACTGCTAACTGTACTCGTGATGTTGTGAATGTTGTGGTTTCTGGTATACAGTGGCATATTGAAAAGTTGGTAGTTAGACTTCCCACTGGTGTTAATTTCTTATACTGTTTACATATTAATTGTTGTATGTAGAATTGGAAACCCATGCTGTTGGTGCTTAGTGCAGATGATGTAACTTTCGCAGGTGCACATCGTGGCAATCAGTTGTTATGTTTGCCAGAACAACGGGTCCGTTGCTGATCCTCAGCACGGCGCGATGTGGAGGAAGGGAAATATTTACCATTCTGCCCAGCCCCTGGCTGTCTGTCCGTTATCACACTACAAAAGCTGTTCGTGTGGTGCTTGCGTCTCCTGCACAATGACAGAAAGTTTCGAAGAAAATGTTTTTGAAAAACCTTCGAAAGTTTGTGCTTACTTTTGTAAAAGTTTGGTAAAACAAAGTTAAATTTTCACTGGAAAATAAATGAAACTGACTTTTATTGCTTTAAAACATCCCATGTATTTTGTTTATTGTGCCGGAGGGGCAATTACTGGCATGCGCCATTATTCTTGGTTGTCTTATTCTTGCTAATAACATGTGCTCGTATTTACTATTTAACATTTCAGTTATGTTGGCACATCTAGTTTATTTACTGACTGGTGATGTGCCATGTTGAACACATGTACACTCAATACACATATATTGCCCTTGATAACACTATCATTGCTGAGTGGTACAAATGTGGTCATTGTTGCGATGGTACAAATCGGCACAAGGGATACATGGGCATCTGGAGCACGTCAACTATGACATGCTATTGCTTGCAAAAAGAAGTTATGTGCGACTTCATTTCGCACACCTACAAAGGGATCTATATCAATCTCACCTCCATGCAGATGGAAACTAGATTATTTGCAATGTTATTCTAAGCCCTAAACCTGTATTACGACACTCAATGCAAACAATCTGTAATTCGGTCATGAAGCTCGTTGAGGTGTTGCACATTGCAGGTTGGAATTGCACTGCTGCGCTGGTAGCTCACTCATTCCCTCCATTTGTTGCTATTCCCAACAGCCTTGGCTTCCTTGGGACACATCGTCAATCCGATTGGCCATTTCCCCCAAGAGTTACCTTTTGATGGATATCAATGAAACAGTTATTGCGAGATACACAATTTGGGTCACCGAGGAAAACATAGATGTCATCTTCGGCGCAACATACTGTCATACTCCAGGGCTGCTCGATTCACACCCGATATGCACTAATGCGACAGATTGGCCATGTAGTTCAAACGTACAGAGAAGTGCTATTTAACGATGTGTTCAGGCCACACTAATGCATGACATTGCTGACCATTCACTGTTACAAGAATTCGGATGAACTGCATTTCACTGCTACTAACCTGCTGAACCAGTGCTTGCTGCAGTGTCCTGTCTGGTGCATTGTGTAGTAGGAGAAGTGTCCAGCCCCTTCACCCCTGTGTCCCGTTTCCCTGCTTCTTTGCAGATAACTCCTTTATGCAGTCAAGGTGAGGGTTGTTCGATCACCTTCTGTGCAAGTGATATACTTCCGTGGGACAATAATGGCTCAGATAATGTGGCGGCAGATTGGGGTTTTACCCGTGCACTTGACCTCCTGCACTGTTGGGTTCCACCTTGCGCTTCCTGCCTTCTGTCACCCGAAATTTTTGATTTATTTGGCTGTTGAAAATTGTGAAAATATTGTTGAGTTTGGGCGAAATGTATTTTGGCGGTGAATTCTGTCCTGTGGGGCCCTCCGTATCTCGCTGCTCGTGGCGCCATAACAATGCACCTGAGTCGCGATGTGGTTGACTGTAGTTGTATGCCAGTAGGATGGCGGCATGCATTTCTTCTTCCACTGTTCCATTCAGTAGCGGTATTAAGGCTGTGTGAAACTCTTGCCTCGCAGTATCTGCAATGATTTCTAGTACTTCCTTTTCCGGCAGATGTGAGTGTAACCTGCGGACTAGGTGTGTTGTTCTTGTTATGAATGCTGTCAACAGTTCGTTGGGCTGTTTCTCATCTAGTGTGAGTAGGCTCTGCACTCTGAAATGCTCAGCGGAACTCTTCCCACTCTAGCCCATAGAGGTTCAACCAGTGCCACCAGGAATGTGCATCTCCGTGGAGCTGTGCCCTGGTGCATCTAGTGCATTCCCCCTTACTCACACCATATCTGGTGAGTCTGGCTGTGCAGTCCTCCAGAAAAGTGGTGGGGTCTTCTGACGATGTTCCCACAAAAGTGGGCAAAATCTGACATTTTGTTGGCGTCCTCGTATGCGTCTCTCCTGGTAGTGTTGTATTGTTGGGGTGGGCTTGATGGTTTCATTCCTCATTGCCATCTCTGTAATTGCTGTGGTCTTTGTGTCATCTGCTTGGTTCCCAGTATATGATGTTACTGACTATAATATTGAGGATTGTGTGGTTAGCGGTCTCATTATGGATGGAAGCATTGGCATAGGATACAATATTGGTTATGGGGGAAAGTACATGTTGACAGGTAGAAAAGGTAAAGGTGTTGTGTTCTGGTTAGGTTGCAGTAATGTTGCCGACACTAGTGGTTGCTGTACTAACCCACTCACAACATGCGTGCCGCTGCTGTGTGGATGTTGCGCCCTCGCCTGCATTGCCACTGTGTATGCGTGACACTCCTCCCCTACATCCTGAACAGCTGCCCCTTGTTTTGCCTCCTGCTTGCTTGCTGTATTGTACTCTGCTTCGTAGTTGTAGCACTGCACGATTCTCTTGCTCACTTCTGGTTGTATCTGCTTGCTGCCGGTAAATCCTGTATGCCTTGCAGCTTTGTTTTGTTGTTATCGTTGGTGTGACACACAAGACACATGAACATCAATACGGCCTCTGTTTCCACTTAATATTCATTAAGACACTTCTTATGGTAGCTTGCATGACAGTTGTGACAGCAGAGCATGATTGCCCCTTGCCCATCACATATTAAGTTGTCACAATAGTGTGGTAAATTGTAATTTGGAATTGTTGACAGTTCTGATCTTATTGTTTGTTGCACTGTTACTGATGGTTGGTTTATGTGTGGTACCCCTGTAGTCAATGCTTACGTGGTGTCGTGGTTGTTGTGGTCTGCTTTCAAGCGGCAGCTGCAAAGGCAGCATTGCATACCACACACAAATCTTGAGACAAGTTCCTGTGGAAATTGTTTTAGGCATTGAAGGCATAGTGGTGCCAGCATTCCAGTGCACATGTAGCTCGCCATTGTTAGTAAAGAAGGGAGCACGTGGTCGCGATGTAGCTGCACGGTCCTACATGGAAGCACAGTAATGGAGGGGAGGAAGCACCTTCCCCTGTCGCAGCACAGCAGTCCCTGCTCAGTGCTTCGTGGTGCAGGGGTCAATGAACCAGCTCTCAGCTGATGCACAGTGCAGTGATTGATACCAGCCGGCCGCCGATGTGCAGAGAGTGTCGAAGAGGAGGGAGAAACTTCCTGCATTTTGTTTCTCCTCCTCATAGTTTCTCCTGGTTCCTCCTTTGTGTGGCGTGGCATGGCGCAGGTGGAGGGGGTAGCACTGCTGCTGCATGGTGTCAGGTGGAATGAGCTGTGGTGTTACACGCAGCTCCAAAATAGCTGCTTTCCTTCCCTTCTTCTCTGCTTCCATCACAATGGTGGTGAGTCTCCTTCCTTTGTGCGCTTTCTTGCTGGTCCTCATAGTCGGCTAACCCGGCATCCTTTGGGCATCAAGAAAGCAGCTCGACTCTTTTGTTGTCCTCCTCTGACTCATCTCGTTGCGGGTATACGAAAAAATCTGATCAAGATAAGTTGGAATATGTAAATTTTGCTTGAAAAAATTTTGAAGTTAGGTGAAATTTTGCAGATCTTGGGTTTCGGCAGGAATATTGGTCACATGGAGGGGCGATATATAATGGTGGTCAACATGTCAGAAAGGCGGTTGGAGTCTGCCACACATTCGGGCAGCCATTTGACGATGTGCGGCGAGGTGAACTGGGGTTAATCTGTTGAAATATGGGCAGTGAGGTGTAGGATTAAGAAATATGTTGTGGAAATATACCCGGTAGGCACTAGACGTCGCCTGAAGTGGCATCAAAGTGGAAGTTGTGGTAGAGCTTGAAGATACTTGGTGCTCTCTGGGTGTTGTGGACTGATCACCCAGGCACAACACTACCGCCATACTGTTAAAGTTCACCTGGATGTTGCCAGCCTCGTTAAGAAAAGTGTTTGTTGGCAATGGACTCTTTTGGAGGTCCACGCACCTTATGAAATATTGCAGATTATTTTTGAAAGAACTCCGTACGACATAAATTGTTCGAGCCAACCACATGCTGGCGTGATCACAAGCACCTGGGGCTGGCAAATGACATGCTAGCATGCATGGCGGTTACACTTCAACAAGCCAGTTCAGCTGTTATGGAAACATGCTCCCAAGGGAAGGGTAATGAGGCCAGGATCACCACTATATGACTGGGACAATAGTAGCTCGTGGCCATCTTTGATCTAGCCTCCCGAGCGATACCATTGAAGGAGGACCACCAGGCCAGTGGTCCTGGATCGACGTCCAACTGCAGCTGCCATCGAGGGGGTCTTCCCATTGTCGATGATGTGACAGTCCAAGGTAAATGTAACTCCCATTAGAGCGCAATAGGTCATGGTGACACAGGGTTATACGCTGGCTAATTTGGACTCTTTAAGAGTCAGAGCACATTACTGATACTTTCTGCTAGCTTCCCTAGCACTTGCTGCACAAAGTATTGCTGTACTGGATTTGAGACTATTGAGTAACGCCTTTAAGTGAGATTCTGTAACATAGTGTGACTTGAATAAAAGTAGTGTTTTGTATAACAGAGTTTTCTTTCCTTTAGCTACTACCATCCCCCTTATAAGTGCGTGACTCGATCCTCTCAGGACAGGCCACAACAACACCCATACACATAAACACTTTAAATGTTGCAACACGCCTGAATTATACGATTACCCTGACAATTACATACATGAACACTTGCGGGAAATTGGCGAGATTACGAGGGCCCGAACCCTAAAATGCCTCTCGGTTACCGAATAAAAAACGTACACATCAGTTCCATATCACACTTGTAAAAGGCCTTGCACAATGCATGTCCCTCCAGGAGACAACTTGATGTATGCTGCACGCTTTCAAACTGTGGCGAAGGTAACACTGACAAAATGGTGTTAAGCTTACGTGACTCTAAGTGTGCTGATTTAATTAAATACTCCCCAGACAATGTTATTTCATGGGGAGCCGTGGTTGTCCCATGCGGCTAAAATGAAAATGGTTCCTTGAAATTAAAGTATATTGTTTTAAATGATCGATACACACATAGCTGGCCACCCGGGTGTGGGAAAACATGGGACATTATTACACGCAAACCAATTCCTCTGGATGCTACTTGCTGACTGACTTACTGCCCCAGCACGAGAGCAGGCGAGAGTGTGCCCACGCACCAATAGGGAGCTATTTGTACACTTGCTACAATGTAGCTCTCCTTAAACCTATGTGTATGAACAGAAACACTAAATAAAAATATAAAACAATAACAAGTATCACCCACCTACCTTGCAAACATGGCATGAAATGGTGTGGACCTAAATTGATGGAGATGATACAAACATACACATCAACAAAACACTGCAGAAACGATATTATTGTGAGAACTAATGGCTGCATATGCTGCTTTTATTTACCATGTGAATACATGTCCCTTTACGTGTCCAGATTCCATTGCAATAACTTACTATCAAAAAAGAACTTTGGAACTTTTTATGTATTACTCCGCTGTGGAGTGTGTTGCAGCTCGGCCGGGCAGAGGCGTACGAGACACTCGCTGGCTGTCCCAGCTTGCCTTTGCCATACGTACACCCTGTGCCATACTTGCACTACTTGCATTGCACTGGTACTCCACTACACTAATGCGATCGCTCGTAGTGTGCGGATGCGTGCTGTGCTGTATAATAGCAGTCGGCCTGACAAACGGGCTAGGATGTGGGACAAGCACATGTTAGAATCTATAGCTAAGTGCATTAGTGCAAGTTTCAATCTTGTCCACTTCCCTTCTCCATGGAAATGTGCCACAGTATTTCTATTTTCCAAACTGGGCAAAGACCCAAGTCAATTACAGAAGTATCGCCCCATCAGTCTGCTCAGCTCGCTCTCTAAGATTCACGAACGAGTCTCATTGCGCCGCCTAAATAATCATATTCGTGAAACAAATTTATTTTCTAATGAGCAATTTGGCTTCAGGAAGAGTCATTCAACAGTCCATCAATTAGTTAGATTGTCTGAGAATATTACCACTACATTTAACTGGCACCACTATACAGTTGCGGTATTTTTAGAAGTGCAAAGGCATTTGACAGGGTCATCCACAAATGGATACTTTATAAATTATATTAAACCAACTATGCTGACTGGTATATTAAGCTTTTAGCTTCTTATTTCGATGAAAAGCTCTGTCTCTGTCTCTCTATAAGGAGTAAAATCAGAAAAGAAAAGTATTATGGCCGGAGTCCCCAAGGGCAGCATCCTAGGACCAATCCTCTATAATATCTATACCCACGTTATTCTGCGCCCCTCTACTTGCCATATTAATCTGGGTATTTATGCAGATGACACGGTCATCTATACCCGATCCCGTAGAGCTGAACTTGCCATTCAGCAAACCCAGGCATAGCATACTGAGCTTGAAAATTACTTTTGCCTGTGGCGAATAAAATTAAATGTGGGTAAATGCGTGGCGTTGGTCTTCACACACCATCATCCCCCTCCACCCCCCTCCCCCTCACAACAAAGCAGTAATCATCCAAAGCTCTCTTTCTTCTCTCTCTCTCTCTCTCTTTGGAGAGAATATTACTTTTAAAGATGAGGTTAAATACCTGGTCCTCATTGTGGATAAAAAGTTGACATGGCAAAGACATGTGGAGGTCAAGCAAAAACTCTCATATGGCCGCATGTCAGCTTCACGTTCGTTACTAAATCGCGATTCAAGATTGTCACAGAAAAAATAGGTTTTATTTATAACAAACTATGATCCGACCAATTATTACTTATGCAGCCCCAGTGTGGGTTTACTGCGCTAAAACTCACTTAAAGTCGTTAGAAGTGGTGCAAAATAAATACCTTAGGATTGCAGCAAATACATCACGATATGTTCGTATTAGATACTTGCACACAGAACTAAAACAAGAAACACCACAGGAAGTCATTCGTAAACAGGCCCAACACTTCTATGATTCTAATGTGGGGCACACCAAGCCACTTATAAGTGTCCTTGGGGACTATGATATCGAGGAAACCCAATTCTATAAGCAACCCAAATCGCTTCTAGCACACAGGGCCCTTTAGCCCTGTGTGTAACACACTGCCATGCCAAGCCTAGAATAACTATTAAGTTATTTACTATTATATCTAAGTTGAGTTAGGTGTAATAGGCCAGCTCGTTCTGTCCCCGCTAAACACGCCAGCGAAGACAGCCACTGCTAGCATGCAGCATGTGCGGGAGCGTACTAGCACCCTGCACAACAGTGAGTCGTCAACAACAATGACAGCACAGCTGTGTGTGGCTCTGAGAGAGTGACCGTATGTGCTGCGACCAAGGAAGCAAGCAAGAAGCACACCTGTTGAAAGAATAAATACTTAACCAGCAAATGGCCTTCAGAGGGGGGAGGGGCATTTTACATGTCCCCGCATCCCTCACCTCCTAAGACTATTTGTCCGACCAAGCACCGAGTCCAGCACAGCTAGCAAGTTACTCTACATGTTTGTGGATGCATCTGCTATGTATGCGCCCATGCATTTAATGCAATGTGTGCACCAAGTGCAATGAGTAAGAGCAGAGAACACTTGTGCACCCCAGTGTAGGGTGGTGCACATCAATGTCACCAGGGGTATGAAAATAGTCCTACCAGGCCAAAGGCCGTAATGGCAGACACTAGAGATACACTTAATAATGAAGTGGCATAACAGAACACCCTGATATAAAGCATGGTATTACAGAGTTTTGTTTAAGGGTCGTAATTACAATGTATTGTTTCACCTCACATGTGTTCATCCACATTTCGTTCCATTGCAGTGTTTAGTGTTTTATTATTTCATATTTAATGCAATGGTAATTTTTTGTATTCAGCATTTAGCAGCTAAGGAAGACTTTCTGTTAAATAAATGTTGTTTGCAAGGTTCCCAGTAAGTAGTGACTGCTTGGCGCACTCACCTGCACCAGGCTGGTTAGGCGCCAAGCCAGGAACATTAGTAACATCAGATAACTCGCGGGGACGAAGCTGCATTCGTGTGCTCTCCAGCAGCCAACATCATTGTATCAATCATTTCATTGCAATAGTCAGTAATTTAATCGGAGCCACATTATAACTGCCACTGAAGTGGCCTTCCCCTCTCTACAGTGGTTTGCATTACCCTAGGGAGCTTAATTCGTAAGTAAGCATTGTCTAACCCTTGGTCATTTTTGCAGAATACCCTTACCCCCTATGGTAACAAATGACTGTTGTTTCGAATCTGGAATATTAATAAAGTCATGGAATACACATGTGAACAGTGATTCTGCGTATGCTTTATGTGTTTAACGGCAAGGTTTGTCAGGGCACGGCACCTTAAAATACCCATTATAGTATAATGATCAACTGACTGCTATCGATACGTCGGAAAGGCAGTAGAAAGGGTTTTGGGGGCGGTGAAGGTGAGGTCTAGGATGTGGTTTACCGAGTAGGAACCAGGCATTGTCAAGACATCGCCGAGATGGTAGATGATTGTTGTAGCACAATGACTCTCGATGATCTTAGGGTTGCTTGCCATACGCTCTGACCGAATCTCCTCGCCGATGATACTGTTGACCTCTGCCCCGATGATGATATTTCCAATTAAGCTGCATTGTTGTTGTTTGCTAAGCAGTAGCTTGTTGGTCTATTACGTACAATGCTAACCAGTTTTGGCGAGAAACTTACATAACACTCGCATACGTGGATTGTTAGGGCCAACCACACGCCCATAAAATACAGAACTACTTGCTTATGCATATACACTCGTGAACTAGATAGGATGAAAAACACTGACATAAAGATATGAGCAGGTATTGTTAGTGCCAGTCCACTTAAACACACAAGGTGTGTAAGTATGTAAGTTATTTCGACAATAACTTACATACTGTTCAGTTCAGCAGCAATTATTCGATGTTACTACACATCTCTCTCTCTCGGGGGAACACTTTACATGCGAAAAAGTATGACTGCATGATACCAGCCATTGCAGTTAAGCTGAAAACCCATCTTGTGACTATAACGGACTTATGGTATTAAACACTTCCCAGGGCGATGCTATTCCCATGGGAAGTGATGGTGGTGTACCGTGCGACTAAACCAAGAAGATTCCAAAAGATAAAGTCTTTGCAGTTAAATGTCCATATCAAAAATTATTAAGGCCACGCAGCGCCTGGGAAAAGCCAGAGTTCGCGACACACGCACCACACTCGTACAATGCTATTTGCACAATAATTCTCCCTCCTGATGCACAGGCGGGCCTCTTCTGACCCATGCACCATAATGGAAGTACTTCCTGCGACAAACTTGTATCTCCTGCTTTACGTGATGGTACCTGCCAAAATTTACGTAGAAAAATACATATAAGACTCTGCAATACAAAACACTGATGAATGATAATGGACATGGCACTAGATGAATGGTAAAAGAGATAAATGTGAAAACAAGCTCGACTATACACTGGGAGAACAAAGAAAGACAACAAACAATAAATCATTTAATAACATTTAACAATAATAAATGGTATAGGCCTGGGCTCTCAGGTGCATTTATTATTAGGGTATACTTGCATACGACGCCACCTCGCAGAATCTGTACTGTAGGCATCCTTGGAAACCACCATCAGCGTTGCACCGGAAAGCCCTCATGCTGCGCTATGCTGCACTGGACTGCCTTGCTCCTGGTTACACTCCCACGAACTAGTGCAAGCTCGATGCGTCCGTAAAGCACACATCCCTGCTGCGGTGAAATGCAAATCATGGCCGGACAAATGTTCTTAGGGGTGAAGGAACATGGGACACATCACAACCAAGCGTGTATTAATCATATCAAGTGTCTACATGTATTTGTATCATAACTATGATATCTAAGGCGTGTGGATCAGCATATAGGGCACCAGATAGTAAACATTAAATATTACATTACTACTGTTATGGCGTTGTGTAACCCGCCTTAAGAGTTTATGCAGCATAATCCATATAAAATAATTTGCAACATTATTAATAAGGGTGGATTACTTCAAACTGGAAGATGGTGTCCTGGGTAGTGATGTTGCGATACAACTGATATAATATTGATATCAATCCTGTACTTTCGATACTGGGTCATTTGGTATCGATACTTTTAATTCTATATTTTGACAGTATCATATCACTACATGATTTGATATCTGTAACGCTCATAAATGCTGCACCAGTAATTTTTTAAAGCAAAAATCAGATATGAAAAAAAAAAAAAAAAAAAAAAAAAAAGGAAGGGTTGGGCTGTGTAGTTCACACCGACATAAGTATTTTTACATAACAACGTCTATGGGTGGCGACAGGAAAACAAGTGATGATGATGCAATCGCCATGTCTGCATTTCTCTGCTGCATAGTATGTTTAATTTCTTCTTCATATTACTTCGAAATGGATTTATGAAACTGTTATACTTTCAGTGTTTGATTTGTCTTGTTGAGCACTATTTGTGTTGTTAATATCTGATGTACCCCGCGTCTCCCGGCCTTTCACCGAAGCCCATACTGAGAGCAACACATACATTGTAAACTTCGTGTGAGTGATGCGCTCATGCACATAGTGCAATGTGAAGGTAAAGTGCAACTCAGAGCAAGTTAGTGCACAGAGTGTAAGGTGCATAGAGATGCAGCAACAGGCACATGAGTGCAAACAAAAGTAGGGCCAAGTTTAAAAAGGTCTTAAAACAAGTACTGTGGGATATTTCTGAAGGAATGCCTAATAACTTACGCCCTAGTATCAACCCTATTTAAATTAAAGTAATAAAAGCAAGAGTTGTAGTGTTTCATTAATTGCAAGTGTGTTGTGTTTTGTTTCTTAGTTTTAAATGTCTTTTTTAATTGTTATGTTTCATTTTGAGCAGGTAATCTTTTATTCATACAAGTCAGAGAGTTGTTTTGTATACTGCAGGAAATAGTTCCTGCTTGGCGGGCTCTCTCCCCCACCGGGCGGTAAAGGTGCCAAGTCGGCCATGTTAGTAGCGTTTGAGACTCGCATGGGCAAGGCAGCGTAGTGCGCACCCAGCGGCTTTCGCGTTTGCAACTAATCATCTTAACTACGATAGATTTTAATTTACTTGGAAACTGTTTGATTTAGCCACGGGAACGCCTGACCTCTGCCCCTGTAGTTTGCAGTGTTGTGCTGTGAATTTTAAAATAATGAGTTCGTACAAACTTGTTCACATTTCATGAACTTTTAAAGAAACTTTCTCATTTTATATGCTATGAACTTGAACTTTAATTAGTTAATTTATTTCACTAACTTTATTAATTTTATAACACCTTTTATTTTTAATGGTCACGTATGCTTTGTCGACCCAAAAGCGATCTCTTTCTACCTCTTGAAAACATGAAAACTGTAGTTATTCTTTCAGTCGCTAGTCAGCCAACAGGCATCCTCGTGTAATAATCGATTGTTTTCGAGTGTAGTTCCATTCATATAGCACAGATGCTGTGTTTGTCCATGCTGCATCTCCGCGTGTATGGAAAAAGTGTGTGGTGTAGTAAATTAAACGTGTGCTTAAGCTTTGTAGAGAAATCAACCTGGTTGGTATGGAAAATAATTGAAAATAATGCTGTTAATGATGGATCTTCGTTTAAGACATAAAATTTAATGCATTGGGACAACTTGAAGAGGCAAAAGTATGGATATAAGAAATTGTGACAACTTCACATAGAAAGAGCTTGCCAGTACCTCTTGTTAAAGAAGTGGAAAAAGACAACGACGATGACCTAACTGATTTCATATCTCCAAAATTGTCTGGTTCAGAAACTGGGGCACGATAACTTGATAAATAAATATAGTTTCCATCGGAGGACATAAAGTGTTTGCACACTTTTCCAATTCCAAAAGTCTTCTTAAAATTTAATACTGGCATATCATCCAATGCTGCTGTGGAAAGTGTTTTCAGTATAGGTAGTGAAATTTTCACTTGTAAGAGAGGTCGGTTATCAGACGACCATTTCGAAGATGATGTACACCTTAAAGTGGGACTCAGATGATAATTAATTTCGTTCATTCATTTTGTTCAATTTTTCTCCCTGTGGCCATATTCGACTAATTATTGTTTGCATATAAATCCAAATAATTATTTGTATTATTTTTACGTTTAAAACAAGTATGGTGTTCTTCTTTTGCACTTCAGCCATATAAACTGATGACCGTAATTTTTGCCAAAGAACTTTTGATGAACATAGTAAGTTTTTAAAGAGAACTTTAAATTTTACCTGAAACCTTAAAAATAACTTTACATGAACTTTCATAGGTTCATTTTGCACCTAATGAACTGAATTTTCTATAAGTTCATATAAATTGTGAACTTGCACAACACTGGCGGTTTACATTGCCCAGGGGGACTTAAAACCGCCATAAGAACTTGATGACTGTATGTCGTTTTATCTGTGTAGCCCTACTGGCGGGCAGAGTCCAACATAAGTGTAGGTTTTCTCAAATGAGAAGTTAATAAACGGCACTGAGATATGTGTGGTACAGTCGAACTGCTTATTCTTATTTTTCTAACCATAAGGTTCTTCTGGGAACGGGCCCTTGGAATACTCGCCATTTTCATGCAAGTGTTCAGTGTTTAAATATATTTTATTACTATTGTAAGTTTATCGTATTTTTGGACATGTGTCAGCCGATAGTCCACCCGGCAGTGCCGGTAAATATCATGTAATCTAGGGTGGAACCCGCTAAGATGTTGCTGAAGGGAAATTCAGTAACTTGTCTTATGCATGGGACAGTGTCTGGCACCCAGGGTAACAACGTACATATTCTAACCTCAACCTTGCTGCCAGCCAAGTTTCCCTTCACCCGTCCATGGTCCAGCCACACTGTGTCTAATTGTCGCCCTTCTGTGGGGCGCAAAATTACATTATGATGATTGCAGAAAATTTATCCTGCCAAAATGTGTTCATTTTCCTAAGTTCATCATTGTATATCCTCGTTCTAACCCTTGGATACCCGCAATGGGAGAAACAGTGAAGGAAGCAACCAACAGCAGTGTCGTTATGCATTCCAGACGCCTAGGAGATGCCGGGAAGCAGGCCACATGGGTTAAAAGGAAAAGCATGGGAAGCACAGAAGACAGCCGCTATTGATGCGGAATCGGTGAGCATGTGCTGAAGAGGGACAAAGGAGAGCACGTGATGTCACCCCATCCACCATCCACTCCGTGCAGGACAGTTGCATTATCGATCGGGCTGACTCACTCCACCCCTCAGCATACGTGAGAGGGACAGCCATGGGAGGGGTAGTTCCTTCCCCTCATCTGCCTCATCGTGCTCTGGTACCGCGCATCTGTGCCATTCATCACCTATACTTGTGTTTACCAACATGTGGGACCAGACTCAGCGTAGTGTCCCGGCACCGCTCTGTCTGCAGTGCTTGTGTCTGCTACCGCAAGATGCAATGGCGAAATATGAACCTGGCACAACACACTGCCAGTGCAGCTGTAAGACCCGACCAACGAGCCACACCACAAACGACCATGGAACCAATTAGGAAAACTTAACGAAGCAACCACCACAATGGTTAGACACAATGGTGGAAATGTAGGACACCTTGGGGCTCAAAATTTAACAGCACAAAGATTATTTGATTATCGCACACCGAATTGCTGCCACAGTCTACTGTGCGCCAGTTTAGATGCGACCATGCTTAAATGTCAACAGTGTCAAGAGAAATATCACTGGGAATGCATGAGCGAAGAAGAGAGAAGAACAGTGTTCGGATTCGTATTTTCATGTCTCCAGTGCCATAAGTATAGCAGTGTGCCAAACCAAAGCAGAACAGTCAAGGATTATTTAACAGGGGAATTGACAGTGTGCAAGGAGGAAAGTTGCAGAGTCGAGGAGCCTGTTAAGTAAGAGGGAGAAGGAGAGTGGAATAGGATTATGGGCCAGGACACAACAGGTGTGTTCAACAATGCCCAGCTGTCACACGTCGCTAGTGAGCACGTGGCCAGCGCTCCACAAGCACCACTCAGATTGTCTGTGCATCCACCCAGTATGACCACTCCTGTCACATTCACGCCTCCAGCACCCTATTATCCGCAATTTACATTCTTTCAGACATCTGTATTCCCACCTATGTTACAATTAATATCTATGCCGTATCCATATGTACAGTTTGCGCCCATGTATACGCCGAGTGGTGCGGAAACAAGTCTTAGTAGCGAGCTGCAACAAGAGAGCAGAAGACAACTAAAAACCATCACACTCCCAATTCCACAAAAACCGCTATAATCGGCTGCAACTAAAACCTTCACCAGGTTCCAAACACTGCCCACATTTATGGGCGTACCAACAGAAGACCAAATCGCCTTCGTCGAAGGATGCACAGAAAGGTAACCCGCTACAGTGTTTGGGGAGAAATCGGCGGATTGCGTCGGAGAGCAACTCTACGGATACACTCGCACTTGGTGGTGAACATTTAAACACTACGGAGTGAAATGGCAGGAATTCCAACAAGCCTTTCAAAACAGATTTGGTGGTGTGGTGACAACACTGCGAACCAAAATGTATCTTACAATGGAAGAACAAAGAGAGCATGAATCACTGACTGCCTTCATCACCCGGAAAGTGCAAGTGGTACGCCGGATTTACCCCGAACTGCCTGAATGGGAAACACTGGAGATTGTGGCCGAGACTGCCTGGCCATAATACTGTGCCGTATTGATTCCCCTGTTGCATGGTGCTGCACGATGGCGAGACGAGCAACTGCGAAACTGCGAAAAAGCTGTAAGTGGCGATGTGCGGCAGGGCAATGAAAATCCATTCGGACAGTACCAGACAAAATTTCAAAACACACCACAACAGAGCAAAGAGCAGGTTAAGAGTGACCGGTTCCAGCCGCAGGAACGGAACTCCGGGAAAAGTGTGGGAACCATGAGTTCAAATGTAAAGTGGAATAAGAGCCAACCTTCACCATGGCCATGCCGGTATTGCCCAGGGAGGCAATTCCACTGGCTTACACAGTGCTCCGATAATCCCCACTTGAAACGGGAAGAGCAAGAACGCAGCCAGCAGCAGGGAAATGATAACCGGCGTTGAGGAGGGTAGCATCCTAGCAGTAAAGCAGTAGGAGAAGCGGTAGTGACTGTACATGTGAGGGATAGCGAGACAACAACAGCTGTCATTACCCCCGATATCCGTGAGGACACAATATTGGCTATTCACTGGTTAACTGAACAGAAAGATATTGTTGAGCCTGCCCCTAGACGCATATATTTCGGGTGAGAAGGAGCATCGTACAGTTTACAACTTATACCGTCGCCCTTCGCACACCCACCATTGATCTCAGTGAAATTGAAAGTGATATTACGCCAGCAAATCAGGTAGCTTTTGCTAAACAAGCGTATGAGTAGATGTATAATGCAGGTTCTAGCGCAGCGCACTTTTTCCGGCAATTTCCACCAAAAGTACAATAAAAAAGAAACATTGACTATTTCTGTTATTTTTAAGGAAAGAAGAAGAAGAAATTAAAAACTCAAAATCTGAAATTTGATGAATAACCTATCAAAATCAAGCTAATTTAAGCTAAACATAAGTAATTTTTTCATTCTCAAGCTGCAGTTTTCAATTTAAAAAAACAAGCAATATTAATCGAAAATCAAGCAATTTAAGCCCAAAATCAAGCAAATATGCCTTTTTTTTTTTTCGAAAATATGCACTCTGATTTTTCAATCTCAAAAACAACCATATTTAAGCTAAAAACGAGATGAAATATTTAAAATATTCAAATTAACACCATTTATATATTTTATTCAACAAAAGTAAAACACCAATAAAACTTTTTAAAGTCAAAAAATAAAGAACCATCACCATTGCTGATTACATAATCCCACCCATCACAACAATCTAATTGATAAACATCTTTAAAATTAGAAAATTTATCTGATCTTAAGTCATTTTAATTGATTTTTAAAACAATTAAAAAAATGTCAAAGTCCAATTCTTTATCAATGGTAGTTGCATTTTTATAATTTCATATCCAATAGCCCGATCTTCTAAACATTATATTATTTGATTCATCTATAATATTTTTAATTTATATATGTTTTGTAAAAAGTGGTATTTTGAGAAAAATTTAATTAAAATTATGAAAACTATTTTTTATTTGATCAAATGATAAATCTCTTTTCCTAAGAATTCATAAAACTTAAATGTAACCATTCAACTATAA
Source organism: Dryococelus australis (assembly GCA_029891345.1). Classification (NCBI taxonomy): domain Eukaryota; kingdom Metazoa; phylum Arthropoda; class Insecta; order Phasmatodea; family Phasmatidae; genus Dryococelus; species Dryococelus australis. The sequence continues at coordinate 61,648,603 of CM056995.1, forward strand.
GTCTAAAATATTATATTAAAATATCTCAGTTTACAGTTGGTTTACAATAAAGTTCCTTATTTCTATAGCCTGTATCTAGTTTAGTTTTTGAATTTCTAAAATCATTATAGGCAAGAATTGGTTTGAGACAAACACAGTTTGCAATGTCTAGTTTCCTTTAGGAAAATTTTCATTTCTACTATTTTTAACATAAATATCTCTCAAATTACAATGATAAGACATAGTAGCATGCTTATTCTGTTCAGCACAATTTTTTCTAAGTTAAAAAAAACCTCCAATTACAAAATCAGGCATATCAAATTTTAAATTATTAAACTGATCTTTTATATCAAATTTAAAAACAGTTATTCTAGCAGGGACATTTTTTTCTAAAAATTGCTAATAATCAAAATTAATAGGTATTTTTTAATCTTTGTTTATTTTTTCTTAAATTGCAATGGTGGTGTCATATTCATTTTATACAATATGCTACATAATTTATAATATTTAAATAAAAAAGTTACCAGGATCAGGACGATGTATTGTAACTTAATTATCTTTATCTAAATTTTCATAAAGAAATAAACAGTTGTTATCAGATTAGTTATCAAAAGAGTAATTTTATAACCACCATTCCAATAAAACTCATTGTTATCACGAATAAAACCAAACAAATATCTCAGCAGATACACTATTTTATTTGTTATATAAATAGAAACAATTTTAACCTATTTTGTTATATTTCTATAAAGAAATTTATCTCGATACAGATTATCAACACCAGTAACTTCGAAATAATTTTGTTCACTTGGTGATCTTAATAAAGCATTCATCATTGTTGATGTTATACCTGGATTATCAACAGCTTCAATAATATTTCCATGATTTGTAATTTCTACTCTATAAAACTGAAAAGGAAAAAAAATTAGAACATCAATATTATCTCATTCACCATATTTTGCCTTATCTCCGATCTTATCTCTCTGTTGTAGACTAAATTGGTCATAAACATAAGTGTCATTTGGAAAAGGAAAGCCATCTCCAATAGGAATATCAAATTATTTTATATTATTGTAAACATTTAAATCCCCCTGGTTTGATAAGTTGGGGGAAAAGTTTGTCTCTCGAAACTCTCAATACTTTATAACTCATTTATAAGAAAAAATTTCTATATATAAATGATGGAATCGAAGGGAGTTTCTCGGGTTAAATTACTCTTCAATAGATATAAGAAGTATCATGAAAAAGAATATGAAAAAATAAGAAGAAAGAACAACCATTAATTGACGAATTATGAAATATCGGTAAAAAAGTAGAAAAAGTAAGAGAAAAAAATTAAAATTTAATAACAACACTAGTTCCTATTGCAGAGAAAATTTTGATTATCCACCTACTCCTGAAGAGACATTATTCGATAGAGAATTATTCTCAGAACAAAAATATCTTAATTTGGAAGAGCAAATGGGAACCGTACCACTGAGAAATTTACCACATGCAGCATCTATTATAAATTTAGGATGAGAAATTTCTAAAAGAATTAATCTTATTGATGAAACATTTGGTTTACGTGGAGTTGGGCAAGATTTTTACATTGGTAATACAAAAGTATCGATAAATAATTATACACTATTTGTCAAAGATAAAGAATAAGAATTAACAGAAGGACTTTCTAAATTGTTAACCAAAAGTAGCTAGGAAGAACTTGCAGGTGCTTACAATGATAATGACCTTAAAAATTACACAGAAATTGTTTTAGTAACCAATGCTGCATTCAAACAATATAATCCTAACAAAAATGTAGCTTCGAGTGGAGGATGGCAGTATATTAGTAAAATAAGACCGATTTATGAAGCGTGTATAAAACAGCGAAACAAAATGAACACCAAACACAGAAGAAAGAAAGATTTCTCTAGGAACTCCTAGATCTGGAGAAGGTATAAAAAACACAATAGTTTACCAAAAGAATATCTCTGGATGGATGATGTCAGAAAATTGGTTGATAGATTATTAGTTGTTCATGGTGAAGAAAATGTTGGTAATAAAAATTATTACAATGAAAAAGAAAACATAATGAATATGCTAAACAATAAATTTTCTGATTTTGTTATTAATAATCTGAAAGGAATTCCGTATCTAATAAGAGCTTTAAATGTAATTCAACGATAATTTTGGAATTCTGAACATCATGGCAAATTTATTATAAATTGGGCATTATACAATTTAATTTTCCCCAAAATGCATTTGCCATATTATAATTATAGTGGTCCATTTTCAAAATTAAATGAAAGGTTGGAAAGAGGTGACACAGGAATAAATAAATTAAATGAAGCATTGAAATATCACAATATTGCTAATAGAGACCATGAAGATTTAGAATCTAGACACAATGCTAATAAAACTTTACAAAAAGAAGCAAAAGAAATTATGTTAAATAAAATACTTCAATTGGAGAAAAAACCGCATCTGCTGCTGTTGCCTTAACTATGTTTACAAAAAGAAAATTAGGATGGGGGATTAAAATGTTTTATTAATTATATATATATATTTACTTAGAAATGAATATAAAAAGCTTAAATTTCGATATAACCATTGATCAATTGAGATTTGGGTATAGATAATTTTTAACATAAGAACAGCTTGAGAAAAAATAAAAAATTAAAATAAGGTATAGGTTTCTTGTTAACTTTGATATTTCCAATACTCAAAAAAACATTAAAAGAAAAACAGGTAATGTATTTCATCATGGAGGAATTATGCAACTTAAGTTTCCAATTTTAGGTGCAGGTGATGCTTCAGATCGAGGAGCTACTGCAATTTATAATTCTGTTGAACAAACTAGAAAAAATAGAAAAGAATTAGAAGAACAAGAGAGACACAATTTGGCAATGGAAAATTAAGCAGGAAGGGGATTAGTTGCAAAAAGAGGGGAAGACCAAAATTTTTTTAAATATATATATATATATATATATATATATATATATATATATATATATATATATATACACACTATCTAATATCGATATTGAAAAATATGTAAAAATACTAAACATAAAAAAATTCATATATGTTTATATGATTGATGAATTACCAAAAATGATGCACAAAAATGAATGTGCTGTGGTTAATTTTGACATTTCAACAAATCCTGGTTCCCATTGGGTTTATTTTAGAGAAAATAATGATTTTTAGTATTTTGATTCATTTGGAGGCAATATTCCTACTAATTTAACTATTTCAAAAACATAAATGTTAATTACAATGATGATAGAATTCAGAATTGTGATTCAGTTATATGTGGACATCTATGTTTAATTGTATTACATCTTGTTTCGAAAGATTTTAAGTTTAAGTTCATAGTTTCTTTGTTATTAAATGACATATATTTGGAAAGCCATTAATCAAATCTTTAAATAAAATTTTTTACTCTAGTGCTTATACTTAAAAAAAAGGATGTTGATTTAAAATATATAACTATTGCTTCTGTTTGTGCTTTAAAATCATATGTTGATTCACAATGTAATTCGGGTATTTCTGATTTACAGAGTAAACTAAGCACTTGCTTTAATTATACAAAATCTAACATTTCTTTTATAGGGCATTGAATTGTTAATATAGATGATCCTAGAGATTATAAAGATGCAGTCAATAAAAGATTTTTTACTGCCAATAAAGGATATTTCGATTTTAAAAAAAGGCAGATAAATTGCAAAATTTAAAAAAAATCAGTTTTTGATTATTGTGATACACACGTTAACTCGAAAATTGAATAACATAATGAAGAAAAATCGCATATATTTTATATACCTGCAAAGTGGAATAAAAGTAATAATAATTTTCACTTAGATAATAATAAAACAATTTTTTTCTTTTTAGATGGATTGTAATGTTTATAAAATAATTACTGTTAATCCCAATCTACCTGACAATACTGCGACTTTTACTAAGGGATCTCAAAAAAATAGATCACAATAAGCCTTTTGATGTTAACAGAGGTGATATTTTAACTTTTCAAATAAAAATATTACAAAATATCTGAATATGATGATGCTTTGATGACTGCAATAAAAATATTCGTAAAATATTAATATTAATTTTTTATTCTTATTTTATGGAGAATACTTGATGCTTGAAGTGTTAAAAAGTCACTAAAAATTATAATATAAAAATTTAAAATAATAAAATTGGATGATTAGTTCAGAAAACTAAATGTTCTATATGTAATTAAAATTAATCGACATTTCTAAAGAAAAAAATTGCTCAATGTAAGGGAAGGAATAATCAATGAGTTATATAAACCCGCACTAAAAATTGTTCGAAAAATAAAAGTAATTTCATATAGTATTGATGATTTATGGCGAATCGATTTTGTTGAGATGGATACTGGAAATGAAAAAGGTATATATAAAATATAAGCAATGGATCCAGGCATATTATGACAATTATTGATGTTTTCTCAAAATATGCATTTGCCATTCCAATTAAAGATGAAACAGCCAAAAATGAAGCAATTGCTTTAGAATCTATATTAGTTAAAAGAAAACTGTGTAATATTCAAAGCGACAATGGGTCCGAATTTTATAATAAAATATTTAAGGACTTATGCAAAAATATAACATCAATCACTGTTCTACATTCAGTGAACTTAAAGCCAGTGTTGTAGAAAGATATAATCGTACACTGAAGAACAAAAGGTGGAAGAAATTTGCTTATATAGCAATTACATGGGTAAATATATGAGATTATTTAGTTAAAGAATACAACAATACCAATGAAAAAATTTAATGCAAACAAATATTTTAGATGTGATTACTAAACCAAAATACAAAGTTGGCGATATTGTCTGCATAAGAAATAGTAAATGAATCTGTGAAAAGGTTTATACAGCTAATTGGACAACAGGATTATTTACCATTTTTGAGGTTTTAAATAATGATGTGCCAACTTAAAAACTTAAAGATGACAAAGGAGAAGAAATAAAGGGTAATTTTTATTAATACAAAATTATGAAAACCGACTATCCAAATGAGTATTTGCTTGAAAAATTCTTAAAAACTAAAGATGATAAAATTTAAATAAAATGGTTAGGTTTTGATAACTCGCATAACTCTTGGATTAATAAAATAGATGTTTTGTGAATTTAAATATTTTGTGAAATAAAATATTTTCATGTAATTAATTATTTCAAATGCAACATAAAGATGTGTTTTAATGTTAATTTAATGTTTATAACATGTGTTCAAACATTCGTTCATTGTTCATTCATCGTTTTTTCACCGTTCATTCATCATTAATTCAATATTTGTCCAATGTGTATTTCACCTATGGGTGAGCTTTTTATTTTAAATAATTTCAAAAACTTTATGAGCAACTTAATACAGTTCCAGGGCCCTTATGTTTTAGGTTTATGGGTAAGTTAATGCCTCGCCAGTGACCTAATTTTTCCGGCCTTCATTAACACCACCAAAACTCCATTTTGGAGAAATCCCCCACTTCACCACTGACCAGCCATTTTTTTATTGGAGAAGTGAGGGGTTTTTTATTATTTATTTTTTTATTTCTTACTGTACCCCTTCTCATATAGTGAGGCGCCATTCACTATATGAGAACACTCCAGCTTATACATCTGTTATACAACAAGATTCTCGTGTACAAGAGAACCTAGACAGAGTTGCAATATAAAATGTTGGCTTTGATCTCTATACTTACAACTGTTCATTTTTCTGCTCAAATATATTGTGATAAAACCATAGTCTTTATTCTAAATGTTTGTACAGATATCATTAAATTTCTCATAAGACATATCACCGCCAACAAAATCTCTACATATATGTTTTAAATTTGTGTCATCTTGTCTAGATATACATAGAAAGTTCGTATTGTCTCTCACCAGTAGCTTTGGCACCCTCGAATATGTTTGTGCTAAATTAATTTCATCAGAATTTTTATCTTCCCGTGATAAAACATTCGCGGATAACATCCTGGTTTTCTAAAATAACATCGTCAAATATAACTAGAGACTCGTTTTCACACTGATCTAGTGGAATCATTTCATCATTGTTATTTAAGAAATAAGCCATATTTTCATTAAACTCTTTGGATATTGCTTCGAAGTCTTTTTGTAACTAAATATAATTTTGTTAGTTTAAACTTTTTTAAAAAATATACACTTTATTAAAATTTAGCCATGCTGGCTTATATATAAAATTAATAATCAAATTAGTTTTTCCACTTTCACTGGGCTTAACAATTAAGCCACCTATGTTATCAGGCAATAATTCACCATCCTTTAAATTTTTAAAATTTTCTTCAGAAATTAAAACACCAACACCCCAATTAACTTTTTACTTTTAATATGATAACATTTCTAATAAATGGATAATAAAGTGTTTAAGTTAACAAGTAATAGTACCATTCTATGGAAAAACTTCAGTATGGTATAATTCATTAAGACAAATCTATTGCTTTGATTAGTTTTCATGCAAAATTTTTAACTCCTAATATAGACAACAATAACTTTACAGCCTGTACCACTCGTGCCTCCTTTAGCTGTAATGGAGGTTTAGGTGTTGTCAGGAAAAATGGATTAGTTGCTGCTTTCGTGTCTTAGAAGTCACCATATATCTTTATACGGAGAGAGAATGCAGTTAGATATTTCCTCGCATTACAAATGACACTATCCCATTCCACTGGCAATTCTACAGAAGTCGTGATTTGTTCTTGTGTCCAATTAAAGTTACCTTGTCATACAGTTTCAATACATGGACTAGGCAGTATATAAAGAGCATCATTGCCCTATTCTTGTTGTGACTGGGGCACCCATCACTCATTAACACTAGTTCCTTTATTGCATTGTCTCTGTCATGGTTTATGTAATCCAGAAGCATAGATGTTACTTTGTTTGGTCCCTTCTTACCCTCATGTTACAGTAACCGTACATCGTGGCCGAATCATCACCAAGGTTGTGTACTCCAAAGATGTTGTACTATGGTTGCCGACTATAAAATATAACATTACTTGTTATGTGAAGAAGGGGTAAGTTCTGCATGTAATCGAATGATAAGAAATGTATGCTTCCTTGTTTTGCTCTTAACATGCATTTCTTATTTGCAGCACAGTAGGCATCTGTTTTCTCTATTTCTAGTATACGACTTTCTTCCTGTTTGTCAGCTACTTTCATTTTTTGTCCCATGGAATCACAAAGATTACATGTATCAGACCTAGGGAAACCAAAATGGATACTAAAAGTCTTAAAAACCAACCAATAGGCTTTATAAGTAACATTGATGTGATATTCTTAAACAAACAGTGAAACATTCAGGAAGATATCTCCTATGTGGGTTATTGCATAATGAATAATGTGATTTCTTAGCCTGAAATGAATTTATATGATGTTCAATTATGTGTATCACAGTATTTGGTATTTTGGTTGGCCTGCTTCCGTTTCTTCCACATTGGTCTTTTGGAGATTGGCCAGTAATGATAAGGCTCTGCTGCAGTCTATTGACTCTATGTTTGCTAATGCCATGGATACTTATGAAAGCCTTGTGGCAAACAGGAACATCCTTAACTGCAAGACGAAATTTGTATGTATAAGACGTTGCATGATCTTTACTGTTTTCATAATGTGAAACGAGTGGATGCCTCCGAGCAATCATGTGGAGAGCAATCAAACCACTGAGATGTGAATCTTGTTCGTTCTTACTTGCCATATCATTGAAGTTCTCCATTATTTGTCTCCTCTCAGCCTCAGGTATTTTCTCGAAGCAATTATATATATTTAACACCTGTAACATTAACATGGAAATGGGACTATTATATTATGTAATGGCATGCTTACATTAAAACATCTTCCCTTAGATTATGCCAATATCAATTTTCTAAATCTCTACCTATAATTCTTAATTCCCTAACTGTCTTCTCGCCCAACTCAACTGCAAGATTATTAGTTGACATTGTTTATTATTTATTTATAAAGAAAAGAATTTATAAAGCTTTGAAATGTTATATAGGCAATGAAGAGCTATAAAATAGTAAATTTAATGGAAAATTGAATCCATAAAATGTTCAAATTATTGGTAATAAGTGACATTGTTTCAACTGTGTAACTTATGTTGTGTGTTTAAAGGTGTTCCTTCTCTTTAAGTTCAGCAATTTTCTTGTTAAGACAATAATTCTTATTATATTCACTAATAAAATTGTTACATATTGTTCTAAGTTTTCGATATTTCTTGTATAAACTGAAAATAATTTTATATATTTAGTCTCATTACATCCTCTACATGTTTTTGTTGGGTAATTGTCATGTTGAATTTCATTTAGAATATAAACTAACACATTGTGTGATTTAGTATTTTTATACTCTTTGAGAGACGCAACAGAAACATATTTTACACATTCACACAATACATTATCCCCTTTTAACATCAAATTTATTTTGGTGTATTCAATGACACATTTTTACAGGTGTTATAAAGTTGTATCCTTAATTGTTTTATGGTAGTAGAAATTTTCTAGGGTTAATACTTTGCCACACTTTTAACTTAGCTTATATATGGTATTATTTTCTGTTTTAGTGTTGAGCAGTGATTCAATTTTTCTTGTTTTTATAAGAGAGAAAATTTAATATTAATAAATGTATTTTAATTTATATAAAAATAAAAATAATAATTAAATTATATAATTAAATTAAAATTAAACTAAAAATAATAAAATAATAATTAAATTATAAAATTAAATTAAAATTAAACTAAAAATAATAAAATAATATTAATAAAAATAAAATTGAAAGTAGAAGTAAAAGTAAAATTTAAAGTAAAGATTTAGATTTAAACTACAAATAATAAAATTAAACAAATAAAATTACAATTACAATTTTTTTTTCTTTTAAAGAAACATAGAAATGCAATCGCTGCTCAACAAATTGAACTATTAATTTGAACTGACTAAACAACATGACCTAGAATTAAAAGGAAAGTATGCTGCTAGCCTGTTTCAATTATATGAATCTAAATTAGGGAAAAAATTAATCTTATTCTAGGTGGTAAATATAGAATTACTTTTCTAGATCGTTATGTAAATATACTTGATAAAAATGCTTTAAAATTAAAAAAATTAGAAACAATTCTTATAATGTATAAAGGTTTACAAGAAATGAAAGATGGAAAAACTATGCATGATTTAGAATTCTCTTAAATATGTAAATATTCTATTATTTTTAATCTATCAATTATCTTTTATATATTTAATCAAATTTTTAGCTTTTTTTACTTGATTTTATCGTAAATTCGTTTGTATTTTAAAATGAAGAATCTGAACGCCTATTTTGGAAAAATGGTAAATTTCCTTGATTTGGGGTAAAATTGCTTGATTTTCGATGAAAATTGATTGTTTTTTATAGTACGAAAAGTTCTGTATTGCAATTTTGTGATATATTGAAAAATTTACTTGATTTCGTGCTTAAATTGCATAAATTTCGATGAAAATTGCTTGTTTTTTAAATTTAAAATGGTTGTTACTATAAACATGAAAGAGTAACTTAAAAATGAGAAATTTAATTGATTTAAGCTTATATTTGGTTGATTTTGATAGTATTTTTGTCGAATTTCAGATTTTGAGTTTAATATTTTTTTTTTTTGTCTTTCGTTAAAAGTAACGAGAAATAGTAAATGTTACTTTTTTTGTGTACTTTTGGTGGAAATTGTCAGAAAAGTGCGCTGGGCTAGAACCTGCATTATACATCTAATTGTAGGGAAGTTTTCGCTCATTATGACACCCTGCATTGCAAAACAGTTGCAGAGCATGAAATACCATTAGATAGAGAGGGACCTATCCGAACTCCGCCTCGGAGCTATTACCCGTACCAGGCGAAAATAATTAGACAATAAGTGCAGGAAATGCTTAATGATGGTGTGATTGAATCCACGAATAGCGCCTACAACACTGCTATTACATTGGCACCAAAAAAATACGGTTCATGGAGATTCTTCGTATACTTCCGACCGCTCAATAAGGTTACACGCAGCTCGTTAACCCCGTACATTAATGTAAGAGATGCAATAAGCTCACCCATGAAAGCCAAAGTGTTCACACCGCTAGATCTGAAAAGCGGTTACTGGCAGGTAACCATCAAAGTTGCAGACCGTGAGAAAATAGCTTTCACTACGCCGGATGGAAATAGATACAAATTCTGTGTGATGCCCTTCAGGCTAAAGTGGAAGCCCGCTAACTTTTAGGCCTTGATGGTCTGTGTACTAGATGGACTCATTGGAAAATTTACATTAGCATATTTGGATGACATTATTGTTTGGTCTGATAGCTGGGAGGATCACGTAAAGTACTTGTCAATTGTTTTGGAGTGCCTAGAATTGAAAGGACTTACCTGTGCGCTAGAGAAATGTCACGTGGGAAAAGTTACATTCGACTTCCTAGGGCATATTGTGAGCGAAGAACGGAACAAACCGAACCTGGAATAAATCAAGATAATAATGGACTATCCGCCCCCACACACTTAGAAACAATTAAGGTAGTTTTTCGGACTAGCAAACTGGTTGCGAGAACATGTGGAGGGATTTGCAATAATAACAGCAGTGCTGACCGTCCTTCTGTCACCGTAGAACCAGTTTCAATGAACAGAGGCCACCGAACTAGCGTTCTGAGAAATTAAAGAAAAGTTCCAGACTTGCTCGACACTCGCCAGGTATGATGCTGGTAAACATTTGTATTTCCAGACCGTGGCTAGTCATGAGGGAATGGGAGTGGTGTGGTACCAATATGATGATAAGGGAAATAGATAGATAATCGATTTCGCTAGTGCTAAGCTCGGCGTGACAGAATGCCATTACGATGTGAATGAGCATGAATGCCTAATGGTTGTGTGGGATGTGAAGAAGTATCGTGGATATTTAGAATATCAGAGATTCACACTTCGTACAGACAGCAGGTGTCTGGTATGGTTCCATTTTGCATGCGAGGTGCACAGTAAACTAGCACGGTGGGCTTTGATTATGTAGGTATACGACTTTGTTGTATAACACGTACCGGGAAATTATATTCATCAGTTCGATGCGCTTTCCCGAGCGCCCAGCGAAAGTGTTGTTGTAAGGGACGAAACGGAATGGTATTACCTCCATCCCCCGGTCACACAAGAGGAACAGTACAAGAAATCTGTGTGCAACAAATGAATGTGGAAAATATAAATTTTTTGATTAGTGAACTTTGCAGTGTCATAGTACAGGTACAGCAAGAATGTCAGTTTTGTCAGCAGAGAAAAGAAATGTGCACGTAACAAATTGTAAACAACTGGAACAACTGGTGTGTTATGGACGGCAACATTGAAACGTTTTCGCCAACTGACAGTTCAAAATGGAGGTTGGATGTCCCCAAGGGTACGAGGGAGCAAGTGTTAGCCTATACACATAGTGGCAATATGGCGGGACATCCCAGGTGTGTACAGACAGTAATCAATTTGCGTTAGTGTTTTTTTTTCAGAACTGTCACATGACACGTGCCAATTCATTAAGTGCTGCATTCCATGCAATATTTTAAAGGCAAGTTGGTCAGATGGGAGGCAACAACGACAGCCCAGGATCCCCCAGCAACCATTTGAAACCGTTTGCTAAGATCTCCTAGGACAGTGAAAGGAAAGAGCATTATAGTGGGGGTAACTGACAGTTTCCCCCGGTGGATGGAGGCCTGCCCTGTCAGCTGGGCAAGAACGGTAAATATCGTGCAAGTACTAGGTGATGACTTTTTCCCCAGGTGCGGGTACTCGAAAAACTTATTGACCGACAATAGGTCACAGTTCATGGGATGTAAATGGGCAGATTTGTGTTCAAAGAGGAGAGTGAGGCATTTAAAGATGGCAAATTACCACCTGAGGGCTGACCGAACAGAGAGGCATTATCAAGATTTAAAAGTGCAACTCCACCTACGAGTACGTGAACAACACACCATGTGGGCAGACCACTTACCCGCCGACCTGTACACAATATACCTTCGAGTGAATGCTGCTACAGGAAAAACGCCAGCAGATCTCCTTCTGGGACATAACCTACAACTACCAGGTGAGGCGCAGTGCCCACAAGTCAGGCGAAGCAGCAAGACCACTGACAGTGATATGCCGCAAGGAAGACGGCAACGACGAGCAACAGTACACGGCAAAATGGCTGTCAACCACCACACAGCCGTCATCGCCTGCCAATACAGTACAGCAAGTCTACATGTGGGCCCATCCGCAATCCACCACCAGCAAGGACTTTTGCGCAGGATTTGCGGCTAAGTGGAGTGAGCTGCACCAGGTCCTAGGAAGCCATGGACCAACAACCTACACAGTTCGGATGTAGAAAAGAAGAGTGCGGGTACATTTGGACGACCTACCGCTAGCAGGAGAAGAGTTCACCAAGGAGTTCATGCCCGATGTCCCGACGACCCATGATGGAAACGCTACTGTCGAGCTCCCCGACGTTGGCAGCGAGAAACCAAGTGGTGAGGCACCTGTCCCGATAGAGCCTCTAGAGGATCCGCCAGGTATAGAAGAAATCGGTGACCCACCCCTGGCAAGCCTGGGTGGCATCGTCGGCGATGAGCAGCCCAAGGGGGTGGGGGGAGGGTAGTGAAGTGTAAGTTGCGACAACACCTTCAGCAAGTGACCCATCAGCTGTGGCAGAAATCCCGGAGTCGCCTGGCGTAATCGCACCTTGCAGGGAGTTTCCAACAGCAGACCAGGATGTGATTGACGGCGCAGCAGCAGTGATCACTCCCGGCACCCCATCAGTGCAACCAAAAGTGCAGTTACTTCAAGTGGAGCAACAGCAAAGGGACACCACTATGTGCGGCGTTGTGACATCCAGCATCGAGGAGATAAGAGCCATTTTAAGGACACCTGCACCTGCCATGACATTAACAGTGTCAGTGTGGCCTGTGGGTACGATCACTGTAGGAGAAGAGATAAGCACCTCTGGCAAGCAGCAAGGAAGAGAGGAGTCGGCTAAGGGGTCACGTGCATCTGATCATCGGACCCTAGCGGCTGTCTGTCCGGGTTGCTCCCGGCGACTGCGACATGCAAGCGACAGTGACAGTGGAGAAGAAGGAAGTGTAAGCGATGGAGACAGCAGCATCGAGTCGGCCGGCTCGTTCTGCCCCCGCCGAACACGTCGGAGGGTACAACCTACACCGTCGTGCAGCATGTGCAGGAGCGTCACGACGTCCTGCTCTATGAGATGGCAGCAACAGTATCAACATCGGTCACCACAGCCATGTGCGGTTCTACAGGAGCATTCGTACATGTGGCGACCAAGGACACAAGCAAGAAGACAATTGTGCTGGCAGTAGTGGCACCAGGCCTACGAACTGTCTCTGGAGGAGGGGGGCGTTTGACATGTGTCGCATCTCCTGCCTCATAGACCGTTCGCCGAGCCTTGCACCGAAGTCCATACTATGAGCAACGCACACAGTGTAAACTTCATGTTAGTGATGCGCCCGTGTGCATAGTGCAACCTGAGGGAGAAATGCAAGTCAGTGCAAGTTAGTGCATAGAGTGTAAGGTGCAGAGACTTGCAGCACCAGGTACATGAGTGCAAACAAAAGTAGGGCCAAGTTGAAAAGGGCTTAAGGCAGGAAATGTGGAAGTGTCCTTAAGGAATACCTAATAACTTACACCCTAGGATCAACCCTATTTAAATTAAAATAATAAAAGCAAAAGTTCTAGTGGTTAGTATTTTCATCTAATTTGTTTTCACAGTTCATGTCATTCATTGCGAGTGTGTTGTGTTTTGTTTCTTAGATTAAAATGTCTTTTTTAATTGTTATGTTTCATTTTGAGCAGGTAAGCTTTTATTATGGCAAGTGAGAGTGGTTTTGTATACTGCAGGAAATAGTTCCCGCTTGGCGCGCTCTCTCCCCTATCGGGCAGTGAAGGTGCCAAGCCGGCCATGTTAGTAGTGTCTGAGACTCGCGAGGACAAGGCTGCATCATGCACGTCCAGCAGCATTCACGTTTGCAACTAATCATTTTATCTACAATAGACTTTAATTTACTTCGGAACCGTTTGTTTTAGCCGTCGGAACACCTGCCCTCTCCCCCTGTGGTTTACATTGCCCAGGGGGATTTGAAACCACCGTAAGAACTTGTTAACTGTATGTCGTTTTATCTGTGTAGCCCTGCTGGCGGGCAGAGTCCAGCACAAGTTTAAGATTTCTCAGACGATGCATGCCCAAGGAGGACGAGAAGGAACAGAAGGACTGTGGGGAAGGAGAAACGAAAATCACCTATAACCCTTGCTGCCAGCTGTGCCGGCGATTAGTTGTGAGCCACATCGACCATTGACCCCTGCCTCGTGCCGCGCTCGAGCAGGTGTGCAGCGGCATGACATCACATGTTCCACGCCGCATTCCCGCTTCATGCCTCCGTGTATGTGCATCCGCGTCGACTCTTCCGCTACATGTGGATTTGTTGTCAAGCATCAAAAATTACAACTCACCACCAATTAAGAAGGAGCATGTAACATATAATTGGGATAATTTCTTTGTAGAACTGCAGCAAATCAACTCATATGAGGGAACAGATTGCAAGGGATTGATGAACTGTGAAATACAGTACTGCAAAACATGCAACATCAGGGTACATCACAAGTGCCAAACCGAGGAAGAACAAGCAACGGCATATGGAGAGTATTTTAAGTGTCGGGATTGCACGGCCATCAGAGAGGCAACGTCCGCAGTGTCACCAATTCGCAATACGAATGTGGTATCCGCATGAGCTCCAGTGCCAGCAGTGCAACACACACCGACTACAACAGTTCTATTCATGCCTCGACTACAATTGGCTGATACGCCCTATGTGCTGCACATACAAGCAGTTTACTCCACGCCGAACTACACAAATTTTCCGATGGTTTTACCCAACATAACTCAATTTATGCCAGCTTCAACAAATGTAAACACAGCAACGGAAAATGTAAACAAAGCCGCATAGATGATAACCAGTAAATTCAGCGTACCAGATATGCATTTCAGACCTGCACCTACTCACTTCCAGACTTTACCAACTTTTTCTGGCCAACTGATGGAAGATCCTTCAACTTTTGTGAGCTACTGTACTACACACCTGCAGCGCTATGGTGTTTTTCAGGATGAATGGCTAAGCTGCGTAGGCAAACAGCTGGAAAGGGAAGCGAAGCAGTGGTGGAAATCGATAAACCACTACAGCCTCACCTGTGTGGAGTTTCTCCACTCATTCCACTGCATGTTTGGAGGCACGTTGACATCCATACAGCCCCAGAGAAACTTGACTTTACAGCAACAGCAGGAAGGGGAAACTTTAACTGCATTCATAAATCGCAAGATACATCTGGTAAAGAAATTTCGACCGGAACTAGTGGAGAGAGAAGTCCTGGAAGTTATCGCAGAGACAGCCCTGCCCGAGTACAGGACGGCCCTAGTCCGCTGCTCAATAGCGAACTAGAGGAGGTAATGAGAGCTGCCATTATCCTTGAACAGAGCACGTGTACGCTGCAATGTGACAGCAGCGTACGAGAGCACAGCGGTCCGCCCAACTATGGGAACTTCCGCGGAGGACAGTACTGGGGAAATCGACCAGATTTTCAAGTCCGAAGAAGCGAACAACCGCGAGTGTGTAACTTGAAGAGTTACCATAACCGTGCACAGGGTGGTAACCGTGCGCATAACACAAGTGTCTCCTGGGGCACAAACAGGTCCGTCCGGTGGGATCTGTCCCAGCCACCCCCATGGCAGTGTCGATATTGCCTGGGGCGGCTATAACATTAGCATGTCGACTGCCCAAGAAATCCCCACCTGGACAACCGGAATAGCGGAGCAACCAACAATGCAGAACAGCAGGGAAACAGAATGCAGGGGTACGGCCGACTGCCATGAGCTTTACCCCTCGCCAGGAGGACAACACGACAATAACACCTCAGACAGTGCTCATCAACAAGGTCAGTAGCAAAAGGGAAAAATTTATCAGCGTACTTGTTCGTGTAAATAGTTTGTTGTGTCATGCACTTGTGGATACCGCTGCGTCCCATAATGTGTGTTAAAGCAAGCTTGTAAACACACGAGACATTACCTCAACAGAACAGTATATTCAGTGGTGATTGTTCCGCATTGCGTATCTAAAACGATCAAAAATCACTGCATTACGTATCCAATGATACAAAAAGTCGAGACAAAAAAGTGCTAATTACGTATCCAACCATAACCGGGGAAAAGCCCAAATAAAATACAAAGTTTCCCCCTGCCTATCCAGCGCACCTTGAAAAGGCTGGTTTTTACCAAAAGTTTCCCTTTGCGTATCCGGATGACAAAACGTGCAGGACCGAAAAGGATGACATTGCGTATCCAAGCAGGAAGGGGGGAAATTGGTGCCACACCCCACTTGTTTCGAATTGTGTATCCAGTCAGGTCGGGGGAGAAACTTCGACCTACAGCCAATTATTTCCTGTAGTGTATCCAAACCGAAAACGGAATATAGAGTAAAAGACCTCCTTTGTTTCCCGTGGTGTATCCAGGTGCCAAAAGTAACTATTGCTAAAAGTTTCCTATCGCGTATCCAAAAAAAAATGCATAATTTTTTTATTTACTTTAAAGAGAATATTTATTACTTATTAACTTTTTTTATAATTTTGACCATTTATAGCATAAAGATGCACATGTAAGCAATCACTAAAGGATATGGTAAGACAATGTACAGTTAGAAATTCAACTTTTTTATAAATTTAACAATTTATTATACTACATTTCATTTACATGTCATCACTAAAGAGTGTACCCAAGAAGAACAACTTTTATAAATTCAATTTTTTTAAATCTATTTAACCATATATATATATATATATATATATGTATATATATATATGTGTGTGTGTGTGTGTGTGTGTGCAACCACTAAAAGGGTGCGGTTAAACATTGTACAGTTAAAATTCAGAATTTTATAAATTTATCCATATAGATTTTTAAGTTTTATATATACGTCATCATTTCTTTTATAAATTACCTCAACACTCGAAACTGGCAGGTCCAAAGTCCGCGAAAGCAACAGCGTATACAATTGCGTCCGCCGCCAGCCGTCTGAAATTATCGTTGTGCCCGGAGCGGTCCACTCGCGAATGATTTTGGCCAGGGTCGTCGCGATCCTCTTTTCCACCAGCACCAGGAAGAATTTCGTCGGATCGTCCCGCTGCACTCCTCCGAAAACCCACTGGCCGTGAACTTTGTGTCCTTTGCGGTTCTTGTGTTTGCCCAGCTTCGACTCGTCGATCTCGACCACTTTGCCTGGCCTGTTGATGCGTTTCCTGTCCATCAACACCCAGTCTATGCACACTTGGCGGCAGAAACTCGACCAGGCAACGACCGTCTTTACCGAGCACAAAAGTTCGTTCACTATAGCATGCTGTTGAGGGTATTTGATCAGGCACCAGAGTAAACACAACTCGACTGTCTTGCCCGGAGACAAGTTTGAATCTCCCACGAAACTGCACTGTCTCGCCGACACTTTAAACTTGCATTTGGTACCGTCCTCCAATCGCCGTCGGCACAAGTAAAACAAGCCCCTGTTTTTCCACCAATTTCGCTTCGCCTTCCCCACATTTTTCGTACCACATCGTCGATTTGAGAATGTCGTGCTCGATGAGAAACGTGTTTTTGTCCAGCCAGGAATGAATAACTTGCCTGGCGTTCAACATTGTGATTTTACATTCCGCGCACACCATCTTGCAATTCGCGAGAGAAAATATGCGGAAAAAATTGCTTGGATACACTATACAGAACAATCATTGCCGAATTTGGATACGCTAAACGGAACTTGGCCGGATACGCGAAACGGCACTACACTGCAAAGTAAACAACTGGGATGAAACAACACACCGTTCTCGTCGACGGAGTCTTTAAAGTGGCCGAAAGTCGAGTGTAGGCACGCCAAGCTATCGTATTTCTTATAGTCGAAATGTGTAAACACATTATTCCTTCGTAAAATTCCCATCAAAGGATCCATATTGTTTCATTTTTCCATTGCGAAAAACACGGCGCTCTTGAAGAGAGGAATCGCAGTGTCTCGAGCCACATCCATCGCGAGTTGTTTGGCAATATTTTGAACTATCATAAAGAGAGAATTCAAAGACCATTTCAACTCGTCTACGATGTTTATTAGGGAAAAATATATAACGTATTCATTTTTATATACAGTGAATAGCTTTACCGAAATATCATCAAATGCAAAAGACAGCATGCCGTGTTTCGTACTGGTAAAATTAAAATGTACGTACAAGTTTCGCGAAAGCTCTTTCCATTTAAATTTGTCAACAGACTTTGCATTACAATCGAAACAAAAATTGAGAGTGATTGGTTACAAAGTTATTTCTGAAACCAAAATAAATATATATTTTATGGCTGTAATTATATTCGGTTGTCGGCGGCGACTGAAGTGATGGAGGTAGCGATGGTGGTGGAGACAGTTTAGATATCTCTAGAGGTTTTACATAATGTTCATGTTTGGGTGCATTTAAAAACTTTTCAGTTATTAAAACCAACAACACGACTATAATAATCAATAATATTAGCTGTAAAAGAAATAAATACATCTTATTATGGAATGTTGAAATGAAACACTGTTGAAAAAAATTTTATTTGTTTTTATTTTTATTGGTTATTACTGTATTAACGGTCCTATTATTAAACTAAACAATCTTAAAACAGAATGAAATGCATAGAGGGGGTAAAGGTATCTGTAATGGTATCTGCATAAACCCTCCAGGCAGCATCATAGTTGGTGCCAAAGGTGCCATAGGTGCAACGGTTCCGAATGTGGATTCCTTCTTTTAATAGACATCATCCTCCTCCTCTGAGAAGTAGATGATATCCTTGATGTTAAAGGAGATTACATCCTTAGCACCGAATGAGACGGCCCCCTTGACGTTGAAGGTGATGACGTCATCGGCGTTGAAGGGGATCTCCTCTTCAGCGTCAAGGGGTATGACCTCTTCCGCGTCGAAGGGGATAACCTCTTCGGCTTCGAAGGGGATGGCTTCTTCGGCGTCGAAGAGCATGACAACCTCGACATTGACGAAGTTGGCGTCTTCGGCATCAAGGGCGATGAGGTCTTCGAAGTTGAAGATGCCAAATTCTTCAAAGTTGAAGGCATTTGCCTCTTCAACATCTAAGGTGTTCGCCCCCTCGATGCCCTCTTCGTCACCGATGTTGATGGCCTCTTCGGCCTAGACGGCGGCATCATTGGCTTCGAAGATTGGCATTTCGGCCACTGGCAACCACTACATACAATGCACGGCTGGTCGGCCATTGGCTGATGGTTGATGTTTGTCGCAAAGTTCACCGCTTATATACTCTGGCTTCGATTGGAACACCTGGAGAAAAAAAAATATTCTGGCTCTTACCAGGACACTAGGAGAAAAAAATACTCTGGCTCCTACCCAGGACAACAGGAGAAAAAAATATTCTGGCTCTTACCAGGACACTAGGAGAAAAAATACTCTGGCACCTACCCAGAAAACTAGGAGAAAAAATAAAAGTTAGACGGTAGAGGGGTGGGGAAAATGTGAGGGAACCTCCTTTTTGCATCGTAAAAAAAATATTTCTGCCCCGAGATAATTCTCGCATAGTAATGAGGCTAATTTGAGTAATGTATGCCAGTCGCCTCACTGGCCCATGTACGAACACTAGTCATGACTTTGAGCGAGCGAGTGCATATCAGATACACCGATGAGAAAAAAATAAACATGAATATACGAGTGCGTGAAGTAAAAAAGAAAAAAACTCACTTATAGAGTATCCCTCCCCACTACCCTGAAATACGAAATAAAAAATGTACTCGGTGTATATATAAACACCACGCACTTTAGTCTAAAGTCAGTGTGCTAGGGATAGCAAGTATAGGACTGTAAAGATAGCTGTTGCTAATTTTTTATATTTGCAAGAATGGATAAGTTGTAGTTGAATTCTAACTAGTTTACCATTACCATGATACGACAATTATGCCATAAAGGGATAAGAGAATGCAAACAAAAAAAAGCTTATTTGATAGGCCTAAGTGTTATTTTCACAGTTTTGGGATTAATGTTGGCCTGCTCTAATAATTTGACAAACATAAGAGTAATATGTGGTTTTGTTTTGATAGGCGTGGGAAATTTATGTAACCAATGTATTAATGTATCAATGAAAAAAAATATTTGCAAACAAAATATAAAGATTTTTATTTACAAAAAAAAAATACATTTGTGAAATAAACAATATAGTTATAGACAATGTGATTTTTTTCGTCAGTCATCTTCGATTGTATTGAAGGGAATTTCTCCATCTTGCCACTCCAATCCACTGAAACTTTTCTTCGTTGGCCCACGGATGTGGAGATTTGACCTGCAGCAATCCAGTCGAACTACCTCTTCTGTTGTGAACCTGCACTAAAAACTTTAAATGTAAAGTATTTGATACATTTTATTTCAATTTCGTTGTTGTTTATGGAAATCTTCCCATTTTGCCACTACATTATCGCGGAACAGATATTATATATTTGTTGTAATGGCTTCTTATCAATTGAAATACTTCTCTTTCAATTTCGTCATAGGGAATTTCGCCATCTTGCCATGCCAATTGGGAAATATTTTCCTTCAGCCAATAGTTTGTCTTTTTACTTACATCATCCAATGCTTTCCACAGATACGGAGATTTGTAGAGCCGCCTTTCGGTGAAACCATCAATGTTGGTGACTGCCAGTTCCTTCAGCACATATTCGCCGTTGTTATCACGGAAGCCTTGCAGATTACAAAACATATTGTATGTTGATACTTGCGAGTGTATCAAGTGCTGGCTCGAAAGTGCGTGATTTGTCTTGGCCGATGCCATCGTATGCATACCCACCGTGGTCGTGATTTGTTTTTTTTTTTTTTTTTTTTTTTTTGCCTCAGTGGATGTCTTGCATAACTAACTGAAAAAATGAGTTTCATTGAAAAAAAAACAAAGACATATAACCATTCATCATTATTTTTTTCCGACATGGAAGATAAAAAATGAAAAATATTCCGATGTTGCTGTTAGTAATGCTCTGGACGATTGGGAATCATTTCGCAAGACCGAGCCAAAAGTTAACTCCATCGAATCTAGATTTTACGATAGCGACCAACAGAATACCGAATTTCTGTTGGTAAAACATTACCCGGTAAATTTTCTAAACATGAACATTCTAAGACATTGGTTCATCAGCGTTAATAACCGCGAATGGCATACCGGTACTCACAAAGTTGCCCAAATATTTGTCGATTCATCCGACACGTATTGTGTTGTAGTGGAAATTAAGGAATTTTGCAAGTTTTGCACATAAAATTACTTTAAAGTTTTGTTTGAACAAGATAAAATTTTAATATTTTTACCAGCAACTGCGAATTAATAGTCGGTTATTATTGGGAAACTACGTCGTTATTTTGGCCACATGTTGTCTCTTTTTATTTATTACACATTTGTTTTTATTTGCCATCGTTTTTGTAGTCTGTTATTTTCATTGATGTTTCTCTTGATAAGAAAAAAAATGTTACAATTACCGAATGCAAACACATAAAATAAAATAAAATATTGGGTGTGAAATCATGTATATATAAGGTCTATTACCTCCCAGGGAGCATAACAGAATGGACACTCTCGAGTTCAAAAAATTTGTTTATTCTCATTACAAGAAGAACTGGATGTGTAGAAGAAAGTCGAATAGAAACATTGACGAATACATGGAGTTGATTCCAAAGTTATTGCATACTTGGACACTGCCATTACATCTGACGGCTCTTCAAGAAGCATTTTCAATTAATCTGTTGCGCGATTATGAAAAAAAAAGCGACATTAATAGTCGAGTGAGTTAACTGATAGATTCGTGCCAAGCATCTACGAGATCGTATAAATCATTCAGTAATGAGTTGTAATCGAATTTTTTTTTTTTTTTTCATAATAGTATTTTTTAACGTTCGCCGGTATTTCGTAACCACCCGTATTCGAATTACGTATCGAATAGTCTATTAAAATGTACGAACCCGTCGTTATCAGAAGTTGATGGAGAACGATAGATACCGATTTAGTATTTCTGTGCAACCCGTACAAAACTTTTGCGAATTTATTGGCTTGCAGAAACTGTTCGAGAAACATTTTCGCGTACACCTTGTTGCCTGCCGTCCACAGCACCACATTAAAGTATTTTGCCAAGGTCGCTATGAAATGATTGGCTCCGTGAAATTCGTTTTTACGTTCGTCTATTAAAGTGCCGTCTAAATCGATGACTGCGATGCCTTGCGCTCGCCTTTTCTTTGTAAATTTTCTTATTTTTTTTTTACTCTTTTATCGGCCAGTTCGCGATCGTCTTCGTCTCCACTGGCGATTCTCTGATTGCGAAATCCTTTTCTCATACCGCCGTATCTGGAATCGCCAACCACATCGGAATCTTCACCATCGCTTCTGATTTGTAAAGCAGAGTTAAACATGTCTCTTACATTTAACAGGAAAAAACAAATAAGGAAATACGAGGGTTATTCGCACAAAAAATAATGTCCAAAGTATTATCGATTAATTGGCAATTATGAAAATGATTGTCATTGGATAATACCTTTAAAAAATTTTGCGCACATTTTGCTCGGATTGTTGAACAATGTCAAAACCTTGAGAAATGATCATCCGTGCGTATCGGGACCCTTGTGTTACCTGATGTTTGCCAAGGCGGTAGTGAATTTCAGCCAAACGAGCATGTTTATCAACGACGATCGGGTTATTTCCCTCCATTTCATGAAATGAATTTCATGCGCGTGGAAATTGTTCGGTTGTTCGAATGTAGGTACAAGCAGTTGGAATTTAACCGGCGCGCCCGACACTTGCCTTCGATCAACTTCAACATATCGCTAAATATATTTTTGGCAGCAGCATACCAAACCTCGAATGTAATTTCCACATCCTCCACGTCGAACGTTTCGCAGAACTCATGGTGCAAGCGGCGCTTGGTTTACGTGAAAACGTCTGGTTTTACAGAGATTATGCACCTTCTTCTAGAGTGGATGTGGTTCGATTCTTTGATGATTTTGACCGATAATTATAAAAAATATTAATAAGATGCTTGGTAAAAAAAAAATATTTGCTCAACATCGAACATTGGAATTATGTGTTAAATGGTACAATGCCTTTGATTCAAACCGAGTTTTATACACGCTGGATAAAAGCATCAATGAAATCGTATGGAAATTGATTATTTTTGAAAGGTTTGATACATATCTCAACTATAAATTTAATTTATCTAGACTAATCGATCTGCTCCTTTCCATCGATTCGTCGTGGTTCATTTACGTGGATGAATTTGACAAAATGGTCCAACTACCATCGGAACTGGAAGCCATTGAGTCTGAACTACAGAATCGAATTGTGGTAAATACTTTTAAAAATACCTTTGGTTATTTCGACCTTATTGCATGGGTGGTTATTTTGACGATTTTATTTGTGTTGAAGCAGCCAATATTGGCTGATATATTTCAAATACACTGGCTTTGAAAGTAATCTGTAGTGCCACGGGCACTCCACAAGCATTCCAGTTCAGAGAGAGAACATTTTAGTGAAGTATTTTCGCAACTTATCAAGTTCTGCGGTGCCTGCGACAGGAAGCTGTATCCGCTCTAGTACTGCCTGAGGTGATTTCAGCACCGCTTGACTATGGTAGCTAACCACGTTTGACAGGAAATACATCCTGTTTTTCACGATATTTTCGTCCCATGACTCCTGGAATCACATGCTGTATCACGCGCTATTTTCCCGTCACATGATTTCAATACCACACTTTGGGGCCGTGTGCAAAGTTCCAGTTCATTGGTTGACACCCTAACCTTGCTCTCTCATCGGTTGGCGACTCCTCTCGCCATATCTTCTTATTGGTGAGAGACTGCTCATGCGCGACTTCTTGGTGGAGAGAGACTTCTCCCCACAACACTCATGTTGCTTTATTATGCCATGCACGGCCTGAGGAAGAGAAACTTCAGCAGAGGACACTAGAGACTGCACATCACCGCCTGGGACGGCTCGCCTGAGCTGCGCTGAGACTCCACTCTCCTTCACCACCGCAATCGCATCATGTTATTGCATCCATTGCCGTTATTAGTTTGTTTTATATTAACAATTCCCATGTCGTCTTCCACCACATCGCCAAGTAAGTAAATGTATAATTAAAAATGTAACAGTTTCAGTGTTTGATTTAATTAAAAGTGTTAAATTGACTTATGTTAATTCTTATTGAGTGTTTGTGCTCAGCCCTAGACTGCTCAGGCACCACAAATTCTTTGATTATAATTTTTTGTTCCCTAAGAGAGAGTGTGTGTGAGAGAGAAAGAAATGCATTGATGGGATCCTACTCGATTAGCATCATTGTTCAAGCTGTATTATCGTTTGTAATATTGTTAGTGTATTTGTTTTTACTACATGGCAAAAACTCCAAAATACGATCCCATGAAATCGGGTAAAGATTTGTTTAGGTTGAACCCAGTCAAAAATGAAAAACTTACATTTGTCACTTTGCACAAAACGAATACGTATTGCGAGTACGAAGTTTTTTCGACGGGCTCAGAGAATGCAGAAAGCTCGAAAATAGAGGTGAATTTTATCGGTGAATCGGACAAAACACCTCACGAAGAGGGATGGAATTTCGAGAAACAAAAATGGTCCATATGTAGTCACACGCAAACATTTCCACTGAAACTCATCAAAGTCGGGACGGATTATAAAATCCTGCTATGCAGTGATTAAAATCACTTAAACTTTGCGTCGATCTCCCCAAAACTGAGTATTTCCGAAGGCCTGCAGTTGATGTACAGTGAGTGTAGTAATACGAACCAAGTCGATTACATAACGTACGAACAGTTTTGCAACTTGATGAACATCACTGGTTCCGAATCCGCAAGCAAAAACAAGAAACTCGAGAATATGTATATGAGATGCGGGAATGATCGTAAATGGATTTTGGAAGTATGCCCAAAGAATATGATTTTTGATTGCACCGCAAGCCGTGCGAAAAATGATTCAATTAAGATGGAATGGGATATTGGCAACGTTTGTGTCGACAAACTGAACAAAATCTGATTGCCTTACGCGGACGGTGCCTACATCTTTTGTAATTACATATTACGAGAAATCGTCAAGTGTGAGCATGGACTTTCTAAAGGCCGAATAAACTGTCTACAACCCTAATGTTTGCAAAACAAAAATGGTTATATTGTGCATCCGTATAAGATCAATGCCTATTTTTGCCGAAATGTTTTGAATCGAAAATGGCAGAGTTGGGAATGTAGTTAATTCTTGTTGTTGTTGTTGTTGTTATTGTTGTTGTGATTGGGGATTATCTGTCACCACTCTTGTTAAAGTCGATTGAATTATTTGAGGTTTTACCTGCATTGTGTCTAGATCGATCGAGGAGACATCTTGTAAATGCGGAATATGCGTCGAATTGAAATTGGACTGTTCTACCGGCTGCGATTTAAATTGTTGTGGTGTATTCGCACCGATCGAATCCGCGACTTTTGTTCGTTTGGTTGGCTAGTGTACTTTTCCATTTGGAAAATCAGACGTGAAATTTTCATAGCCCGTTGATAAAAGAGGATTTGTGGTGTCAAAGCTACTCGATACGTTATTGTGCCCTTGGGATCGTTTGTGCATGAATTTGCGACTGATGCTCGCTTCTTGCACGTGCCCTTAATTTTCAAAATGGTAATTGTCAATCAGAAGAACTTTCGCTTTGAATAAATCTTGAACCTCGTGGCTATCGGCTAGGTAAAACTTAAACACCAAAACATTTTGCAACACCGTCAAACCCATATCGAATGATTTAATGACATTTCGAATTGCTACCTGGGGATTGAAACTGAAAACTTGGATTAGTTTTTTGTAAAGTAAAACATTTTCCCCGACGATTTCATCTGTCATTTTATCAAATAATCTCAATATATAGGCATTAGTAACTTATGTTGTATTTATGTTTAATCTTGTCAAGTTTAAAATCCAATGTTGGAAGTTGTTCTTTTAGAACTATGTATTCAGCACCGCCACTACTTTTGAAAGTTTCCGAATTTAGTGCCTTTTCGATGAAAGCTCGTAGTTCACAACCACCATTATACAATCCAATCATTACTTGTTTGGAAATATTTGGTGCTTCAACCAAAAGCATCCGCTCATCGACTCTTGTCGAAGTTTTGTCGTGTGGGCGGCCTGGTTTTCTAGTGTACCACTCTTGTACTTTCATAAAAAATATTTTGTTCGTTGGGTATATAATTTGGGCTAAGTTGGTTGTGTTCTAGTAATTGTTGTTGTTGCTCGTCGAGTATGTAATTAATAGTTTGTTGTTCTTGCTTTGGTAATTCTTGTTGTTTATTGGGTATGTAATTATTGTACGAACTTTGATGTGTATTGGTTTTGCTCTGGTAATTTCTGTTGTTCTTGTACGAGATTCTCGAATGAATAGTTGTTTGAAACATCTGATTGAAACACCATGTCCATGTCAAAAACGTGAGGTGTGTAGATTGCCAATAGTTCATTCAAATACATGGGTGATGTCTGAACCTGGTTCATTATCGGGGTTCTTTTATTTTGCAGTGGAGTCTTTTGACGTTTTAATTCACGCACATTGTTGGCGTTGTTGTGAAAGTCGAATGCGAAATTATAATTGCCCGTGAATTGAATATGCTGTTCGTATTGGTCGATATCGTGCGTTCGATTCACCAATTTTGTTCAACGAGCACCAGCCAATGTGTAGTTGCAATAGTTGACTGATTTATCCAACACTGGTGAAATATTCTTAAACAAATATCGCACATTATTAATATCGACTTTGTTTTAATTTATGAGGAAATTATTCTTTATAACCGTTAGGCCTAAATCGAAAGTTTTAAGGATGTTGTGAAACACTAAATCAACATCAAAGGTATGAATACGGATCGGGTCGTTATAAATAAGAACACTTTCACCGACGATTTCGCCAGACATAATTTTCGCTCTTATATTAGGTATTATGGTAGTTTATAATTTTGAACATTTGTTTTTCCAACAGGAAGTATTTGAACTTGTCGAGTGTAATGAATATGACGAGGAAAATATATCTGATGACAAGAGCACAGAACTCAAACTCATGGGTTAGATACATATACAAAATATATAAATAAAAAAACTTGTAAAATAAATTTTTTTATTAATATTTTTTTAAAAAATTGAATGTTTGCATATACATTAGATACATTGCAAGTTTTTTTATTAACCAGTTCAAGGAAAAACAAAGACGTTTTATAAAATCCGTCGAACTGTTCCTTGAAGGTGTTGAAAGATGCATTCTTGAAGGTTGAGTCACTCAGTGGTAGAAATTTGTGTCAGTTCGCTGGCAACATACGTTTTGTTCTTTTCCAAACTGTCCGATATTATAAGACAAAGTTTGTAGTCGATTTTTTTTTTTTTTTGTTGTTGCATTTTTCCAAAGCTGCTTTCATAAATGCATCGAATGGAGATTGCAAAAGTGGAACTAATTTAAAGTGTTTAATGAACGAGTGGGTGTTGAGTACAGGCTGTGCTTAGATGGATCCGTTCAGCCACATTTGAACAAGAATATATGCGGGTAGGAGATTGTGTTGTTCGAGGATTCGACCGAACCGCATTATATTTTCCGGCACGTCTTCATATTTCGAATTGAGGATGGATTTTATAATTACCACGTACTGATGACTGACCGCTCCATCATTCACCATTTCCGATTCTAGTCGGCCGAGCTCGGTGAAATGTATAGCCACTCGTTTCATAGCCACCGAGGTATTTAACACACAAGAAGAATCACCGACCGCGTTTTTGTATGCGTGATGGCCGTGTGGATTCCTGTCATAATTTCCACGAATCGAGCTATTAATTTTTGTTTTTTTTTCACCAATTCTTCGTGACAATCATCTGGCTCTATTCGCATGCCGATGCGAGGAATGGGCATTTCAGTCATAGATGTATGTTGTTGTGGGGGGGGAGGAAAAGAGTTTAGCAGCTGAGAAGAAGATTGCTGGTTCGTTACGAGAATGTCATAGTCGGTGCACTGTGGTCTGAGTGGTTGAAGTTGCAACGATGGAAACAAGGTTCTTTGCTGTTGCGTTGTTGGTGTTGCATGACGATAAAAAAGAATCTTTTAAGTACTGCGGAAAATCCAGATAAAAAAAAAAAAACAATGAATGAAAATGTTCGCGCCATCGTAGAAGCCGGTCTGATTAAGTTTACATGTGCCCCGAAAATCGCCTTTCGCGAACACACAAACATGGAGAAATTATCTCAAATGTTGAACCGTGCGGAATTGTTGTCATCTTCGCTAGAAAAAAACACAAATCACTTCGCAGAAAGGTAACAAACTTTTTATTGATTTAGAGACTACGCTCTTTGGTTTAGGTGAAGAATTTTCAACAATTTTAACGGAGTGGGAATCTACACTGGCTGAAAACCAATACACTATTTATAAATCGTGGGTGTACTTGGTACAAAAATTGGCAATTATCATACCACTTGAAAGCAGAACTCAAAATTTTAATTTATACGCAGGTGTTAAACCCACGATTCAAATTTATAATGTTTTTCGGTAATCTGGGTACGGATAAGAGTACACTGGCCCACGCAATCGCGTGCGAATGGAAAGCCAAACTATACCAACTTAACATTGGGCAGTTATCCTCGCCCACCATCGGTGATACCGAACGCAAATTAGCCAATTCGTTCAAGATGACCATCGAGAACCAGAACAACTGATTCGTGATCTTTCTGGACGAAATCGACGAGATAGTTTCGCAAAACTTGGCAATTCCACCCTATTTACGAAGTGCGGCAATTACCCTACAAACCGGTCTCGAACGAGGTGTTCAAATGAAAAATAACGTTTTAATTGTAGCTGCAACCAATTACAAAAAAATCAATAAGACCTACAATCCTCGACTGAACCCATGCCTTTTACTTTATCAACTTCCCCTCGGAGGAAGAATGTCGCGGCGCATTAATTGGTATCTTGCAGTTGTTTAAGAATCGCCATCTTAAGAACTGGGATGAAGAATACCAATGTTGGGTGATTGATAATATTTCTCTACCACAGTACCTCACTTTTCGAAACGTCACGGCCATACATGATATGGCGAGATTGGAAAACTTTAAAGACGAGCCATTCTCGTTCGCGATCGTCAATCAATCTTTACTCGTACAGATACCAAAGGAAAATTACACGAGTCAACGCATATCGTATGAAGCGGCGCTAAAAGTACTCGAAAATGCAAATTAATCGATGATGCTGACTTTGCGTCTCGAAACCATCTATGAACTGTGCCGGAACAGCATCCTGACAAACGATCGAATTTTCTTCAGGCCAAACTTGGATAATTTCAACAAATCAATTGCTAATACAAGAACAGTGAATTAAAAAGAATATAACAAATTTCAAGATGACAAAAAGTAAAAACAATACAATTTTTATTGCTTATCGATTGTGTAAATTAAACGTTTCTCAATCACATTTTCGTTAAAATCAACTACTGACAGTAACTTGTAATTCGATAGGTTTGCGTGCATTTGCAGTATATACATTTTGGTGATTTTCCGTCGGCACGTGGTCGAATATATATTTTTTTTTCCTTGTTGAATATATGACGATAAATGTTTTGCTGCAACGAGTACTTGTTTACTTGTGATACTAATACATTACATAGAGGTCCCAGTCCATAATCGCCGCGAGATTCTTCGGAATTCTTTGGCGAACGTTTCCAATCGACCATCACCAAATCACCCTGCTTAGACTTGAAAAGCTTGTCGATGGTTCCACAAAGAGCGAAATCAACATCTCGTACTCTGAGCTCCGACGCATAAGGTGTCCAGCCAATGGCTTGTCTAACATCACGGTCTAAATCTAAAAATTATGTAAATGTATCGTCTATCGCATCGGGTAGTTTTTGATCGTTCGATTTGTAGCAATTTTCTATATTTCTATGTTGTTGAACTCCCAAATCAGTGGCTTCTAGACTGATTTTTTTTTTGCATTTTTTCTCGATTGCAGCTACCGGCTCGTCATAGGTTCGGAAATCTGCGTATGGCCCGATGAAAAACTTGGCGCATTCACGATGTAAGAGGCCATTTTCTTTGACTGAAATTTTGGAAAGGTGTTTGAAACACATGTCGAAGCAGCGATAGAAGTTTTGCGTGGATCATTGCGCACCAAATACTCATGAGTCTTTCCCTCTAGAGATACCTAATAGTACAAATCTCCCAGTTCTATATGCCCCAACATTGTTATTCTCTTACGAAAGGAAAACAATTAATGCGAATCAAATAGGCGCTCTCGTCTCTTTATATACCCGTTTGCTTTTTCTGTATTTAAAAAAAAAATATTTTTTTAATTTTTTTTTTCAGTGCAACAAAGTGTAAAGAATATCCTTTTCATCGTTTACAAAATAATGTGGAAAAATATTAAAATGTTTAAAAGTTTTCACAATCTCCATTCGCAACGAACACCAAACATCGTTCAATCGTAGCGCCAAAGAAATTGGTCTTTGAACACTTTCGTAAATTTCGAGCTGTTTGTAAAACGAGAGAAACTTTGATTTTAAATTAAAAGTGTACAACTTGTTGACTTTTTTCAAGACTGTATTGTATCTATCAGACGTCTGGTCGACATTTTTCAAATAGAGTAACAATTCCCTCTTGTCATTGTCGAGGAATTGGTCCAATCGGGTCTCATCGTAACTTTGCTTCTTTCGAATAAAATAGTCTAGGGTTTTTCTACGTGCAACATCTTTATACTCTAAATAAATGCTGTCTATAGAATACGGATTATGATTGCTAAACTTGAGTAGTTCAAACATACTCCTTATTAATAAGAACTAATTTTTAAGAATGGGCCAAATCTTTTCGATAAATTTTGAAGAAGAGTACTTGAATAGCATAAAATTGAAATGCGCTGAACTTCTGAAAACTTGCGTGGATGACAAATGACGACTTGATGAGTCGTGCATTGCGACAGACAACTTTTATTCGAAGCAAGCAAATATTCGACACATCTCATACATACGTCAATTATGCCAACATTGTGGATGAGTGTTTACCATCAGAGGTTCGACGAGATTAGTGACGATTACTTTGGCGTTAAACTGCACGAGTTTTTTTAATTCGAGGAAACGTTGATGAAACAACTTAGGGACGAAGTCACTAACAAAAACACGAAAATATGCAAACTAGTCAACAAGAATTGAGTGTGAGATATCAACAATGTGTTGTAAGTCTGGCGTTTTCAATTCGAGATCGGTCAATAAATTTACTTGCTGAAGAGCGAAAGTATCGGTTTGCCATTTGGCATTATGCGTACAAACCACTCGTTGAAATCATCGATTCCTCCGAGCAGAGAATCCAACTCAGAGTTCAATTCGAAAGCACAAAATTTAGCGGAAAATTACGGTACCAGCGATATGCTTGTGAGATACGATCCAACTGTTTTTTTTTATGTGGAATTATTATTTTTTTGTCCACAGCAACCACAACCGCTCGAGATAAATAATTTTTGGTTTTTCAAGTCGCATGGAAAGTGATTTGCGAAATAAACGGTTAAATAGTCGGTTAATGAAAGGTCGGTAAGGGAATTTAGTGGGCGATCAATTATACGATAAGAGGCCAGAATATTTGTGAGTAATTTCAAATGCCGATCGGTTAATTTGGGTATCTACGACAAGATTTCGTACACCTCAATCAGCTTGAGTATGGGCTTCCCATTGTCCATTAACCACAACCGAAAAAAAATTTATTTGGTAGGTGGCAAAACTCAATATAATGACCCCACTGATAAAAATTATTCTGTAACACAAATACCGAAATATATTTTTTCGTATAGTCGAATACATCACTACCAAAAGCCACAACATTCTCCACCTCTTTGCCCAATATATCGGCGATCGCATCCGTCCACGAGGCATCGACGCAACGATTTCCACGTTGATTTCGCGGTCACTGGAGGATCGTTTCGAACACTGTCGCAATGAAAACACGCAACGTCACCATCCGCCCCCAAACACCGGGTATTTTTTACCTCGTCACATAAAACTTTATCGTCGCATAAATCCAAGTAACTATGGTTGGAAAACGTCCGACAACTGAGATGACTGACTTTACTCACTCTGAGTTTTCCATTGTCATTTTCGTAGCGAATGCATCCGCCAATCGCCTTCCTGTACCTATCGATGTAGGCCGCCAGACCCGAAACACCGACGGTAGAAAGAATAGTGTAACCGACAAGTTTTGTTCTTTGAGAGAAAAAAAAAAAAAGTTTTTTTGCTGAATTTTTATGTAGCACATAACCCGGTGATATTTTTATTTCGTACAATAAAACTTTACGCACTTTGTCGTTGAGACGGATGCTCGAATCGATTTGACCGAAAGCGATGTCAAACTGGCCTTTTTTGATCTTGCTCATAAATTCGCCAATCGTGGTGTTGCCAATTCGTGAAGGTTTTTTTTTTTTTTTTTTTTTTTTTTTTTTTTTTTTTTTTTTTTTTTTTTTTTTTTTTTTTAGAAAATTGAATCTTTTGGTATATTTGTCGAATCATTGCACGTTCACCCGCCTTGTCGACATTACCGGCAAATTTGACGAGGGCCTTCAACATTGTTATGTGGTTATACTTATTTTTGTTATAACTCGCAAGTTAGAGGTTTGGGAAGTTTTACGGCGACGACAGTAAGATAGACTGCCAAGATACAATTAGAAATAATCAACAACCCGGTGTTTCGTTCCACACAAGTTTTAATACTTGCTATAGACAAGAGCATGTTATTGACTAGTATTACTACCGATTTACATATTATTAGCTGTTTACTATTACTACATTTCGGGTTTAACAAATAATTTGTGGAAAACATTATTGATTATTTACCAAAATAATATTCTTATATAACTACTTTTTTTTTAATTAATATATGCACATATCTAATAGTTATCGTTTTATAGCGTAAATTTCGATTTGGTGAAAGGAAACGCTAGTAAATTTATTCTAGTTTGGTTGTTTTTCCAGTATCTGTATTTCCACGTTATCAATCAACACACCGTTCTTGTAAAAATCTAAATTACACATATATTCGTCTGTTTTGAGCGTGGTTTCGCGTGGTAGAGATGTTGGTAAAGGTTTTAGCGAAGGTGATTTTGGTCGAGGTAAAAAGGTATGCATGTTGTTTATTGCTATCCTAAGGTGGTCCACATCTTCGTGTATCGTATGCAAGTGGTTTACAAATAATATGTACGAGAATATCGTCACAGCTAACAATACACCAGATAGATGATTACACTTTTTTTTCTATTTCCTTAGTTTTTTTTTTTTCACATATAGTCGACAATATACACATCATATACAATATTTTGATTAAATATTCGAATACAAATATCGAAGTAAAAAACCATAGTATATGTTTATTGTAGTCAGTATCACCCCAAAACGACAAGAGCCCCATACTGATTTCACATTGTACATTTTGTTTTCGCCGATTTAACTCTGTGTTGTCTTAGCGGTTCCCACAGGGGTAGTTATTTTTAAAGATGCACCGCTAGTACCAAAATGCATAGTCATAGAGGTTTTGAGTTTATCTTTAAATTTCCAAATCACAAAGGCCAGAACCTCTAATATTAAAATGGTGCCAATGCCCATCCACAGATATATTTGGTTTTTATTATTCATCTTCTTATATATCATTATGTGCGGGACTATTATAGTAAATCACACGTTGCCGTCGTCACCTTCGTAATCTATCATTAATTGATTATCATTACTGTTCAACTGGTGCATCGTAGAAGTGACGGAAAGGGAAATATATCAACTTTACACAAATTCAAGTATTGAAAATTACTAGCGACTGGTAAGTGAAGCGTGTTTGAAATTATATATTTTTTATTTGTTCGGGTGAAAAAAGAAAACTTTCATTCAAATAACCGACGTAACAGGGTTTTTCTTTGTTCTTGAAATCGTAACCAAACGATTTGATTAAGAATGTACTCATACCGGTCAATAAAGTAGATGCTTTAATGGTTTTTCAGTGAAATTTCAGCCACTTTATTGTCATAGTATCAGTACATGAACGTATTCATTGTCTATTTCGTTGGCTAGGTAAAGGTTCTTTGCGGTAACGGCCTATTTACGTATCGAGTAGGAATTCTGAAGGTGGTTCGCACTGAGTACAACTCGTTGAAGTTGTCTAGGTAAACAAGTAATTTCGTACTCAAGCATCGTTCCATCCATCGTCTTATTTTTTTCCGTGGGTGAATCTTGACATTTACAAATTTCGCATTTAGCATCATGTACGAAGCGGAAGTAAAGTGTTTTCCTTCGGAATAAATTCCATTTACAATTTTCGCACCAACGCCATGTTTTCGCCAAATCATCGCGCCATCAAATTCCAAAATGGATAGAGGAGTGTCGGATTTCACGCAGATCAACACTTCGTTTCTATGCACATCCTCGAGAAATAATTTATCGTTTTTGAAATACAGAGTGTAATAATGAGTTTCGATTAAATTCTCCGAGATGTTTTGTACGTTGTCGGAATTATTGTGAACCGTGCTGAAGGCAATCACGCCGGTAACACTTGGTGTCTACTGCAACGAATTGAAACTTACGTTATCTTCCGTTCGAACCACTTTGGTCAATTCCGGAGTACCCACATGCACAAACGAATAGTTTTGATCAAATTGGTACTTTGGCATCGCATTGAAAGGACGAGTGGATGATGTGATGCATTTACTGAAACTTTTATGGGATCGCGATTAGTCCGCCAAGTAGACTGAACTTTATAGGCGACGGTGTAGCCTGTTTCGTTCACTAAAATTAATTCAGTTACTTTTAGTTGGAAATTTTTTATCGTCCAAGCATTATACATACCGATGACGAAATCCAAATGGGCAATGCACGAAAAGGTACTTTGCGGCATGAACGTTGTCGTGGTTTCTGTCGTGGCCGGCATCGACACCAATTTATTGTTTATGCTAATGACTCCAAGATAATGTTCAAAACTCTTGGCGAATTTTCGTATCGGAATTCGCATACATAAACATTCGAGCCATGGCCCAAAATTGACCCCATTTATTATAGGTTTGGTCGGATTCGTAAAAACAGAGTTTGGAGCATTGGCCGTTGAATTGCAACATACATTATTCCGTCTTGGCCGTCACTGCTTTTATGAAATCAATCACAAAGAAACCATAATAACCTCTATATCGAGATACCAAACGCGGCGTCCTCGTAAACATGGGACCGAAATGTAATGGGTTTGCCGGATGCTCCAACATCCGCTTCACTTTATCAATCACCGCCTTTGAATCTATATTGAAAAATTCTTGCAGGGCAACAAAATCCCGAGCCGAAGAATATGTATAACCGTGGGCTCGGATAGTTTCGTGAAACATGTACCCTCAATCGGGATACAAACCTTTGTTCGAAGTAACCACATGGAATTTCAATTGCGATAATACATGTTGCATCGCTTCGATGTCGATTTCATTTTTTAAATCTCCCATCAAAACATGGGCGCCAACGAATGGCACCGCCATCGTAACTGTGTTTGGTCCCGATCTAGGCCAACCTATACCTGTTGTAGGTGTGGGAAAATAATTTTTAATAGTGCTAACCAGTTGATTTCGTAAAGTTTCGTCAATTTCGTCAAATAAATATGCGTAAAAAAACTTGAAAAGACGAGAAACCGCGGAAAGGAAATTTAAAATTGATGCCAGTTTGTAACTTGCTGTGAATGGTTTATATGACAAATTTCACGCAATTCCAGACATCTGTTGATCTATAGTACTTTGAATGTTCGTTCATTGTACTAATCACCAGTTTCTCCAAAACTTCAATAATTTTACCTAACTGCTCGGTATCTTGTAGCCAGTCATATTGAGGTAAAAACGTATCGTTAGTTTCAAATGTTTTCATTACGAGATCGTTGCTATCACCAACATTTATCGACAAATATTGTTTGTGATAACGTTGCATTATCTCTACAAAACGAACACCATCTGTTTCTAGTTTATTCATTTGGACAATCAATTTTATGGCATATTTTAAGAGTAAAATAATGAAAACCACTAAAATAATTCCCAGACTTATAAATATAGGGGTACTGAATTTTTTGTGAAATTTTAAAAATAACGTACAGTTATGATATGGGCTGTTCACGGTAAAGTGAGCACTTTTGAGGCCCTAGTTACTTTTTCCTTTCAGCTATTTTTTATCCTTTTAACCACATTTTAAAATAAATATTGCCATGTAAGTAATAAACACAGTGTGGATATTGCACCGGACTCAAAAGTTAACGTCTAGGGCAACAATTAAATATATTTTTTGATTATTATTCCAAATGATAGGACGTCAAAAAGTTGTCACTGCACCGTGAACAGCCTATACATGTCTTATTTATTCAATATAATCTTTTCAATTGCACTCGCTGGATTGGCACTTGTTTTTTCGCGAAATTTACAAAATACAATTTCGCCACTATCATAACATACCTTGAATTCCAAAATGAAAAACGAATCAACCGCAATGTCTTCACATGGCTCAAGTTTGCTCATCTTGGGAAGAACTTTGTTTAATTTACTCTCGTCAATTACGATGGAATAATCGGGAAACATATCTTCAACGATATGTCCATCTTCAGTTTCCAAGACCTTTGGCACGAGGTGTTTATACGCTGCATATCGACCGAGATATTTCACAGTTATGTCGGCCAACGACACTCCTTGTTTCAGCTTTAGTTTAGGGGTGTTTTTACTCTTTAAATACTTTTAAAAAGTTTGCCAATAAAACTTCAAATCGATTGTTTTTTCACTCTTTACTTTGACGATCTTGTCATTGTGGAAATACAACAGGCCATCGGTGGGAAGCGAAATTGGCACGAGAGAGCATTCCGATCAATGGAACGTGTTTGTGTATAATTTGTCCTCGTTCAAGCGGTACAAACCAGTCGATTGATCAAAACGGCAGTGTTTTTCCGAGAGGAATGCTATAAATTGAATTGATTCCAGAATATCAATTTCATAGATGGCGGGAATATGGTTTTGATCATTTTGTAATGCCCGTTTCATATCTACCCTCGAAACGTTCATTTTACCCAACACGTCGATGAGGACAGAAACTTTGTTGTTTTCCAATTCCTCGACGAATGCGGCGTAATAACCACTCAATTTGAAATTATGCACCTGAACGGCGGGTGAAAAGGGGACGAAAAGCAAATCGGGTGTGAGAGAAGCGAGTCTACGCTCTCCGTCTCATTTATTGGCATAATATTCCGGTCGTTCACTTACGGCGACACCTTCGATAAAGGGCCGTTTCTCCACGTGATCGGGCCGGATTCCATTGAAAATCGGTTACTCTCTTGAATTCACCACAGTAGTCATAAATCAATTCGTCGAATAACATTTCGGGAAGATGGTGTATGAATGTTTCGATCGAATCACACATTTCGTTTTCGACAGTGATTCGATATGTGTTGAGTAGAGATGTTTCGTCAAATACACTATCAAAAGTAATTCGGATCCCTGTCTCGCTATTAGAATATACATAACGAACGATTCGCAATGTTTCTTCCAAAGTGACAAGCTTCAGATCACAAACATCGAGATCAATTTCCACTGCTTCGCTCCAACCTACAGGCCCGATCTCGCCCCGATAAAACTTTAATTCGACCCGCAGAACAAAGTAAACTTTGAGTTGATAGGTAATGATACCAGACTCATTTAAACTTCGGATTTGGATTTTCGCCAATTGGGGGATTTTAAAATGATTTCGCAGGCAAGTTTCTTCATCGTGGCTTGGTGACGATGATGACAATTTGTACAAAGTTTTAATCAGTGTAGGTTTGGTATTTTCCACAAACTGATTAAATTTTGGGAGGGTGATGGACTGTTTTATTGAAAACTCAGTTTTGTGATTAACCTTTCGAGGGGGATGTGGAAATCCATTCGAGAATATTTCCCGATTGTCGTTGTTGCCACTCTCGCATTTCGTGCCTAACACCGCAAATCTTATGACTCGAATAAAGGAAATGTCCCTCTTTATATATATAAGAATAAGATAAAACTACAGCGAATATACCAGCAATGGGAATCAAGTTGCCAGATCTGGCGATAGCAAAAAATATTTCATGACTAATGGGTATTGCTATCAAACCAGTTAACAACCAACAGCCAAAATATAATATTATCGGAAAACAAATAGTATTCCGTTCACAATCTAACGATGAAGTATTATTGTTTATTTAAATAAATTAAATTGTTCAATAACGAAACACTAATGAATTTGTCGATTGTGCACACTATTTCTTTTTCATTGTTGCTCAATCCGGTCGGAGAATGTTATCAGATTGTTGTTGAACCAAACGTCACAAAGCTTACGACTCGAATAAAGGAAATAACCCATGTTTATATATAAGAATTTTAAAAAAATACAAAAATAGTAATGAAAAAACTAAAAAATTATTTACAAAAAAAAACAACCAAACGTTCAGATGAGTAAGATAGGCATGACATAATGCAGTATTGGGTCCAAGTCTATTTAAATTTTATGATATTACGTCATCATAAATTACATTATTATTCAATTTACAGTTACAAAACAAACTTTGGATATTAATTAGTTTTATAGAAACTAATGAATAAGTTTGTTTAGTTTCGTGTGATTTTTTGAGAGCGCTCCATGATTGGCAATTACCCCCTCTCCCCCCGGGCCAGTCCTAATTCCAACAACCAATCACATTGCAGCATTTAATTTCCCCTCCCTTCCCTTCATTTCAGTTTGCCTATATGGCAGAGAGATCTGGAAAAAAGACTTCAGTCGACGGCAAGAGCTGGACAAAGCAACATCAACCTTCCTTCTCTCCAGAATAGAAGAGAATTAAAGTAAGAACAAAAGGGTACATGTATATTAATTAACTTACCTTTTTGTTCCTACCTTATTTCTCTTCCATTCTGGAGAGAAGGAAGGTCTATGTTGCTCTGTCCGTCGACTGAAGTCTTTTTTCCAGATCTCTCCACCATATGGGCAAACTGGAATGAGGGGGAGGGAGGGGGAAATTAAATGTTTAAATTAGGAGTGAGGGAAATCAACAACCAATTAGAGTAGACCACGATTTTTTTTTAAGGGGGGTAGTTTGGTATGTTTGGTGGGGTGGGGGGGGGGTGATTGCAAGTTTACATGCAATGAATAAGATGTATTTTTTCAGTGATTTTTTTTCAATCAACCGCTTTAATTTATTTTAAGTAAAAAATTACACTTTTTGATAATTGTAGGTTTTTATTTTAGTAATAATTTGTTTGTACTTGCAACTCGAAAGTGCTTCACCTTCAGTCTCGGCAAAGTTCAAACGACATCGTACAAATTTCAGATGACCGGTTTTCGATACACTGCAATTCGAAAATAAAAATGACGAATGTGCAAGTGATAATTTGATCGAATGCGATTCTAAATCACTCACCGCTTGCTTAAACTGTAAAGATGGCAGATCCATGTGCCATCATTTAGATACCGACGTCACTTTCATAGATCCCAAAACCAGTCTTATTAAAATAATCCCCGCAACAAAGAGCCGGGTAAGGGGTATTGCATGTATTTGGGAAGATAGAGGCCGACGAACTTGCACGGCCAAGAACGGCGGACAACGGATGCTTACCTCGGATGGTAACGATAGGTACTTGTGGATTTGCGGTTGTCAATATCCGAAAATTTTCATTTCTGCAAATTTGTACATCGATTGCACAATATTTTCCGGTTGACCTTTCAATTCAAAGGCTACAAACTCCAACGATCCGGCACAATGGAACTAGTTTGAGTAAATTACCTGTGAATGTGATCCCTCGCACCAGTTTAAATCCTTTGCTAATTACGGACCTTTATGCACAATACCAACGTATTTCGAGGCTACACATGATGATTTCATCGATTTTGTATCATTCAGACTTGATTATGTACACGCAAAATTCAAATCCTTATTCATAGATATTCTACAAAAAAGAATACCAGATCCTTGCAAAATTGATGCCTTGTCTGGCGAACAGATTCTCAGCGATAAGGTCGTATCGCTAAACAGGAAAGGCACAGTTGAATGTTACTTGTACGATTCACATTACATCCCCGTCATTTTTTAGCATTATTGCCTGCTCAACAATAACGGTCGACTGCCGAATGGAATCGTTAAAGTTTCAGATTCACAATATTCTTTATTGGTTATCGAAACACATACCATCCAAAAAAATTGATCGTACAAACCTTTAATTGGTTATGCTTTCAAAGTTGAAGAGATAAACACATTGATTGATTTAGATTTTTTAAGAATTCTGAGTTATCCTTTTGTCATTACAACAAGATTCTTATTGTCCTTGGTATTTTTCTACCATGCTCATACAGAAGACACAAATTATCCACCCATCGATGAATCACCTGAAATCATGGATGTAAGACCTATATTCATGCGCTACGAATTCGATAATTTAGTCAATACCATTGTACCCAATATTAAGAGATCCCGTTTTGCATTTTGTGGCATACGGCCATTTAGAACCAAAAAAAAAATGCCTACATGGGGTGAAATTATTTACACGTTAAATTCTCAAGATCTCGATTACCTATATACGGAAAATTTATCTCAATATTACCACAAAAATCGCATTGAACAAGTTGACGAAGAACATCTCAACAAATGTGATTTCAAAACATATTTCATACCCCCGATGTTGACATGTCTCGATGGAAACAATCATCTAACGTCACAAATGCTCAATCCAAAAAATGCAGGTGTATTTATCCACGACCTGGCCAAAAATATCTCCTACCCGATATCTTTGAATGAGAATCTCGTTAACAAGTATTGTGCATTAGTTCATCAATACTCTCTCGAAACATTTCAGTTCCGATACACACCCGACGTATATCTGAATTGCGACGTTGTCTGTGATAATATAGTAGAGCTCGATGAAGGATTTTTCCAGGATATCAATGGACGATGTGATTTATCGGCTTTGACTGAAAAATCTCAATTCAATCCTTATGAAATCGTATCCCACAACAAAGTCAAGTACCACACGGATTTTCGTTTTTCATAAGCCAGCCATTCTAGTTATGAACATTGAAAATTCGCTCCTGTGTGTATTTTTCAACTTGCAAAGAAAATACACCATCGATATCTTTGGTTACTTTAAAAAACGATAACTGGGACTGTTTTACCGAATCATTCTCTAAAGTTCCACCAACTCATGAGAGAACAGCAAATTTTACAGAATCACATTGTATTTAAAAATTGGAAAAAACAAAAACCACTCGCATCAATTTCCGCACAAATCATGACTGCGTATTCAAAAAACTAAATCAATAAAACAATCATGTTGTCAGCATCTCAAGACTACCTTTACGTAAACCAAGTATACACCTCGAATCCCTTGATTATTTCGTTGAGACATATCCGTAGGAAACATAAATTAGAAGACAATTACAACTATAGACTATTTGCAACAAATATGTATTCTCGAAGTGGTTTGGATTTTCTAATGCCTTGCGTTCGAGAACTCGATGCAGAAACAAACTGGAGGTTGAAGCGAAAATTTTAATTTAATCAGTTTACATATGTGGTAAATGATTGCTTTTTAATTTTTTTTAAGATATTTATTTTTGTCCGTTTGTAGAGAAAAGGAATCCTACCAAAGTAGAGTCTGATTTACAAAGATTGTTTCTGGTCGAAACTGAAAGCAACGAAGATTACGATCGCAAACTATCATCCACCGCCAAATAGTTTATATCCGATTTGATCAGATACGAATCGTTTTGGCAGTATTTTGCATAGCCAAGACGTTAATGGCATTGCTTAGAGCGATCGATACCCGAAGTTGGTTTGCGACTTATAGATCGAATATCGCACAGATTGAAAATTTTATTCGCAAAAAATGAAAAAAAATCGAAAACTTGGTTTATCATATGTTTTTCTTGCTATCGTGTTACTTGAGTAAATGCCATCCTTATTTTCTAATCATTAAATAGCCTTTTACCGACAATCACTTGTCGGAAGTCGAACAATCGGTGATGGCAAAGGGATATATTCCCGATATATTTCCTTTACGAAGAAAATGGAACTTTGTAAATGTTTTTAACACCGACGCATATATCGTTGTGTTTCGGGCAGAACCCTTCAAAGCCCAATTTAGAAAATTCGTTTACTCCACCGTTTTTAATTCGAGCCAAAATGCCAAAGAAAAAAACAACGATAGTGAAGGTGGGGGTGGTTATGGTGACAAAAGATTATAACATGTTAATAAAAGAACTTTATTGGATCCAAGAGTGGGTTTCGTGTTTGCAAATGTGTATTTATGGTTTTACCCTCACGATTATATAGAAAATGATGTGGAAAATGCTCTCGAACATACCATTAGCTCACCCATAAAGTTGTTGAAAAATCATTGCGATGTGAAACAATATTTGAATTAAATATTAAATATCAAAGTAGTAAAAATACAAGTTTTATTCCGCACGAAACTACACAATCTGATAGTCGTATCAACATTGTGTTATTTCCCTATTAAAATAGGTATGCTGATTGGCCAAGACTTAAAATCGGAAGACAAACACGAATTGTTGGTTTTGTACGATAATTACCAATCCTGGTTGAATCCTCTAATTTCAGCACTAGTTCATTTGTGAATATAGTAGGTAAAAAAATACAAACTTTATAATTATTTTTATTATGATAGTATTTTTTTACATAAGATCCACAAGGGAATTCCAAAAATCTGAGAGCAAGAACACATCATGACGGGATGAATGTTATAATCTTCAATACATGTGGGGTTTTTATATATATATATATATATGTATTGTCCCGATAATAGTTCCTGGACTGAATCATAACGAACTTTGAATATATATATATATATATATATAATATATATATATATATATATATATTATATATATATATATATAAGAGTGTTCAATTTCTTCCTTTTCTTCTTCTGGTGTGAAATGAACATCCTTTTTCGAAATGGGATAACACAAATTTATGTTGCGAATGAAAACAAGGAGTTTGATTGTGTTGCAATTTTTCTGCACAATAGATTCGACATCCAAGGTGCAATTTCCACGCAGTTCTTCCATCTCATTTCCACTACCATTATCGAAGGCGTATAACCGACGCACGTTAACATCTTCATCCACATGTACCTCTACTTTGTCGTAAACACAGTTATTTCTCGGTATACCCTTCATCAGAACATAAATCATCAAGTGAGCATCGCCATAACCTTCATCGGCCGTAAATTCAAAAGTAAGTTTGGAAAACTTGCTCTGGTTCCTGTGGTTAGTTTGAATGTATGCAGACTGGGATTTGTAGACGTCCATTGCCTCAGAACCAAGTAAGGAAGCGCTGTTGAAACCCATCGTTGTTGGCACTGAATGATACACCAAACAACAGTCGGTATACATACAGTAAAAGTTTGTTTATTTTACTCTTGAAATAAAAACTAAATAATTATTAGATAAAAGATTTGTTTTATTTTCCTCTTGAAAAAAAACGAAAAAATTACTAAATGAAAGATTTCTTTTATTTTACTCTTGAAAAGAATTCATTAAATAAAAAATCTCTCTCTCTCTCTCTCTCTCTCTCTCTCTCTCTCTCTCTCTCTCTCTCTCTCTCTCTCTCTCAATACAACACCTCCCTTTTAAAATATTTCAGTTCTTCTACGACCATGCATTATTATTTTGCCGTTACTTGAATCAGTTCAACGACTGTGTACAATACTTGGCTCGTAAACATAATGTGACTTTTCAGCCTTGTCTCAAACTACAATTCTCAAATGCAAACTGACTGATTGGCATATGTGGTATTCCATCGTGTTCTCTTTTCAATCATGTTTATTTGGACTTGTGCCATTATCACAACTTTAACTATACGACTTGTATAATCATGGAGGATCGTCATATCTGCAATAAATCCCCTGTGATACTGGGATCTGATTTGGATTTGAGATTACTCCATCATTATCGCGGTTATTGCGATGGCATCGAAATGACATCATCACCCTCGTCATCGTCTTCGTCACCACCATTGTTATGCGACTGTGTGATGGAATACTGTCTGGTGAAAGATTCTAAAAAGAGGAGATTAAACGTGGAAGATTATTCGACGATAAATTCCCAAATTCACGGTTATTTCGTCGAAAACGGTCGTTTGTGTCGGGTTCCCTATATATTGACGAATAATCGCGAATTACCACACATTCGAGTGAGTAGAACACGCAGTCATCGCTTTTGCATCAACAAATACAGTTACACCCAAAAAAATAAAGGACATTGTTTCGAACTGATTTTGC
This sequence comes from Dryococelus australis, assembly GCA_029891345.1. Lineage (NCBI taxonomy): Eukaryota > Metazoa > Arthropoda > Insecta > Phasmatodea > Phasmatidae > Dryococelus > Dryococelus australis. The sequence continues at coordinate 61,692,964 of CM056995.1, forward strand.
CTGTGGATAAAGAACCATATGAGTTTGTTCACCGTAATCCTGAAGGCGAAAACTTTTAAAACGATCTTGATTTGTGTACTTTACAATCTTTTGAAGTGGATGATAAATACATTGTCTACGATCATTAACTTTTCGTGTACGTATTAAAACGTTTGGTCGGCCATATCCGGCCCATTGATAGTTTCTCCAATAAACTAATTTTCTCCCCATCGATGTTGTTGATTCGGCTGGTCTTGTATGCATTCGACAATAATGTAGAACAGGCAAAAAAAGATTGTTGCGACTGGCAATTGGTGCAAGCTCGTTTCCATGACGAATATGTACAAAACGAAAAAAAAAAAAAAAAAAAAAATTCAAACTTGAACCGTAAACCATTGACTCCTCAGATCGGCGATCGAGATTTCTTTAGGCTCGTTGTCAGACCTGTACCGAAGAACATTGACACATCCACGATACCCAAAGATTATTTGGGATTTTTGTCTCTTTTCGAGAAAAAAACTGTCACCATCGATTCATTCACTCGTGTTTACACCCTAGTCTCGGACGTGACCCTGGCTATGAGCACCGATTCGTGTAGGACCGACAAACTAATTTCCAAACTGATTGCTAAAGGGTACTGGTTGCCCCTGGACGAACACGATATCGCGGATATTAAAAACAGTACTTTTACCGGTCACTTGTGCACATTCAACTCGATATTTCCCTTGAATACTAGTTGAATCCTGAAGTGAAAGTGAATAAACTACGCTCAGAGATTCCATGCTGGTTTGGTTTCATCGAGGTGCTTGTATTTGAAGGTATATTCAACTTGAATAATTTCCAAGGTATGCTGTTCAAGACATTTGTGGACGAGGTGGCGGGAAGAATATGCACCAAATCCGCGTTCGAATTGACCATTGATAGCGATTCGGAGTGTGTTTTGACTCTGGATAATTGTTTCGAACCGCACATCACAGAGCAAATACGAGCCACATTCCAATATGGGAAAATTGCCACGCTGTTCACCGCGATAAACTACTTGAATACAAAACTAAACACAAAACCTCTTGTTCGTTTTCTCGAGCTCAGTATAGAAAACGTGGGTGTTTACCTGGACATTGCGGACCGGAAATCACGGGACTGCGAAGGCGAACATTTAGAGGCGGAGGGTCACAATGCGAGGCTCCTGAAATTAAAAACGGTCTTTACCAGTCATCCGCAACTCACCAAAGACTGGTATGCGATCAACGCCAATAAAGACACCTGTCGTCATTTCCGGATGATTTCCAACCATGATTCCAAAATCTGATTTCGCATTCGCTTGAGTAAGGACTCTGTGCCCGTATTTATACCATTTAATAAATCCGAGACAGTCTTTGTCCAACTGCATGTGTATTGTGGCGAGGTTCATTCGATCGAGCCACTGGAATATTTCAATAACCCACACTTTAACGTAAGTGTGTCGACAAACATGTACATAATATCGTTGGTGGTTGACGACAATGACATTCTATCTCTGTGTACGAAAATCGAACAAGTAAAGACGAACGTGTATTTCGTGCATAATAATCGTCTCATTTTCAAAGTTGTTGTAGAGTCCTGGCACCGATTCTACGATGGTTTAAAATTGAGCAATACATCATCGCAAAAGGAAATAGCCGTGCCTATGCCCATGAAAGATGATTATATCTATTGCATGGCTTCGATCTACTCGGTTATCGGTCGATCGCCGCTGATGCAGTTGAAAGAAATGAGTATTATCGAAAAAAAAAATTCCCAACAAATATGTTTTGCGGCAAATCGTCGATGGCGGTGTTGAAAAACATTGCATCTGATTTAATTAGAGCATCGGTTTTATGAAATTTGACAAAATTGTCGATAAACAACTTGCAGATGAATGGGTGTAATGCTGCCATTTACACTATTCTCCAGCGAGCCTATTCGTCAACAGAACGGTACAAGTGTTTGCCGACAGCAAACAAACAACTGCTTCAACTGTTTCTAATGTTGTAAAAGAACGTGGAATTTAGCACTACAAAAGATGTTTCTGGTAATGTCAAGTTTGATTATACAAAAAATATTTGGCTTGTGCCAACATGAAAAAATTGGATGAGTTCATTTCAATTTCAAAATTGAATTTAAAAAAAAAAATTATATAATGTTTTTTTCTTTCTTTTTCTAACGAAATTATGAAAGTGTTGGGATGTATTCGGAACATTGGTTTATTTTTCTTTTGACGATTGGTATTTTTAGCCCTCCACCCCTACGTAGTTCAAATGCAATACATCAATGTTTTGATGAAGTGGTTTGGAATTGATGATGGCCTGGACGTCTTTTGGATACAGATTGTCCAACTCGTCATTTTCCATGTTGCCCAAATTGTGCCCGAGTCCAAATCCCGTACCGTAAACCAAGTTTGAGTTGAAAATTTTTATGTTTGCCACGTATCCGAGCGCACTGATGTTGATATCGCATGAGGGTAGATAGCTTAGGATTGTTAAAATGTCAAATATGAGAAACTGTGCCAAAGGAACCACATATTGTATCATTTTTTTGCCGTCCTCCATAGCGATTTCTGTGTTTGGCAAAGAGGTCGCTGTGTCATGGATCCATAAATTTTTTTGACCATGTCCATATCTAGATATTCATGGTCGAAAAACATATTCACTTTAACATTCTCCTACACGCTAGATCCAAAACAGAAGCCCACGTTAATCCGTGATCGACCACATGTTTGGTAAAAAGTTTGAGTTTATCGGTACTAGCGATGTTTTCGGGATATGTAGAATAATCGAATATAGTGGCTAATTTCGACGAATCGATAAATTTACGGTTTTTGTTGGAGAATAGATTCATGAACGTTTTAGCCTAGGTTTTCAATGGTTGTCCTACAAGGATGGGATACAAGGAATATTGGCCGACCGAAATGCTCGTCTTTGAGATGGGGTTAAATATCGCTTTGTTGTATTTTCGAAATACATTATAATCGATGTTGCAGGTATCTGACTTGTGAGTCTCGCACAATCCACCAATCAACAACTGTTCACTAGCTGGTGTGTTTGCACCGCATTGTTCGTCATTCAAGAAACAAATAGACGTCAATTCCATATCGATGGAACTGTTACAACCGTTACTCAGGTTAAGTTTTTGATGAACGTAAATAAGTGGATAATATCGATTTATTTCATTTGATTGATTGAGATTAATGGTATGATTTGATGAATGCGTACTGAGATTTGATGATATATTTGAACTACCCTGAGCTTGAAGTTGACTCTGTGATTGCATTTTTATTTACTTATATATATATATATATATATATATATATATATATATATATATATATATATATATATATATATCCATATTCACCGGACCAACAAACTTGGATTATTCAACTGCTTTGAGAAATGTTTTTGAAAGACAAAAAATATTAACTTATAACGAATACTTGCTGCGAGTACCGCAAATAGTTTCTCATGTATGCGTAGAAATTCGGCAAGCTGTAGAGTTACAAAAGGCAAACTTGGATTTTTTTTATTATTGCTATCAGGTTCGTCTTAAAGGTGGAAAACGATTCTGCGATGCATCTCGATGTAATCTGCATTATCCACGGGGAAAAACATGCACGCCTCGAGATGTCCCTAAAATATTCAAGAGTAGTAATTCAGATTTGATTGCGTGCCAAGGAGCATGTTTTCCAACCAAATATTCCGAATCGAAATATGACGGATCAAATAACTATTGGAGCGACCGCTGCGATGCATGTATGTTGGTTCATCAAGAAGCCTACCTGTTCGGAATAGATGATTACTGTCACGTAAAAGAAGGCACGATTATTCCGCACGTAAACACGATAGGAACTGGTTTCGATGTCGACTCTTCGCCTTATATGACAGAGATGGGTGATGAAACAATATACTTTCGTCAGAACTCGTATTATTGCGATAATTTTATCATGTCTCTGGCGGGTGACGAATGCACAGGCCATTTAGATAGTTAAATTATAGGCTTTTTCATCGGAAATTACTTATACAAGATTATCGAATATAGTTTCGTGGAATTGGCTCATGGAATCGATCAGTACTATGTAAAGAGCCTGCAAGTACCACCAACGGCACAAATGCCCGATTACGTCGCGGAATGGAATAACCGTCAATCACGAGGCGTTCTGCACAAATCCAGACAGTAAACTCTGCGACCTGGGCATCGCAGAAAAAACACCGAGACATTTATTTTGGACCACAGAATATGGGGGAGGGGGTAGGCGTGTGAAACCTTTGATACTGATCCGCGATGTCGAGTCCATAGTTTCCGATAAAGATACTCGGGTTCGAATCGGATCGCAAGCCGATTCGGTGCCATGCCACTTTAAATATATAGATAACGGTAAAAGTAAAATCGACGAATATCAAATGCTCTGTTTAATAGGTGGTTTTCTGACCAAATATCCTGATGATTTATCCAATACAGAAGAAATTTCCCACATAATAGCCTATATTATAACCTCTTGCATCCGAGGATTGGGTAGTAACGAGTTCCCGCTACAATTATTCGGTGAGGTCTGTCTGAATATGGTTCTCAAGACCCTAGTCAAACACATCGGACCCACAATGATCTAAACGGGTTCAAATATCTTCAATCGTCAGTTGGGAATTTATTTATTCAGAGCTTTGACGATAGAATTTGTTACGAGAGTTGTAATATCGACTGCTTTGAAAATGGCGGGATTCACCGTTAGAGCATTTGCTGCAGTTTCTCTTTCTTGGGTGCCCATACTCGATGTATTGATTAAGACTGCAGTCGCTGATGTGTTTCTGACCATATTCGATCCATTCAACTTGCAAAACCTACAAGGTCAAGATTACATAGATGATATATCAAAGCTGTAATTGGAATTAAAACAAGAAATTTGGAGTTTTCGAACAATGGAATATACACCGATGATGTTCGTGATGATGTGGAAGAACGCGCACGAAGGAGTTGTCGATTTAGCGAATCATGTTTCCATCCAACCATCCGCTAACGATAATGATGCCGACACCGGTAATTTAGCGGCCTTTTCAAAAAAAGATGTCATATTTAACCCACCTATTATGGGTATTCATCCTACTAAAGTGGTAAAAGATGACGATTTTGAAACATTATTGCAATTTCGTTTATAATACCTACTAGCCATCAAAGTCAACTCGAATGGATCTCGTATCGATTGGAACAATATGGGCGGCAATGATGATGATACAATGTTGTCAAATCAATTGAAAACTTTTAATGCACAAAATCCAGATCAAGTTTTGGACTTTACACACTACACATATAAAATGAACTCTCGAATAAACATGATCGATAGAGGAATGTATTTGCTGGGTGTTTCGATACTAATCTCGGGAATAACTACATTTTTCACCAATAAAACCATACATTTATTCATTGTATCAGTTATTTTATTAGTAGTGGCAACTTTTATAGAAATGTCTACCTTTTATTAAAATTTATAATAGCTAAATTGAGAGACTTTCTTAATTGGAAGTTGTTCTTCGTCACGCGTGGGTAGAAGTAACAAGTCATGGAGTTCATCAGGTGAGTACTTTGTGTGATGTAATTGTCGATCCTTGGTTAATTTGAAAATCTCGCAAACTGTGTTTACATGTACCTTTTTGGTTTTTTTTCCATACCTTTCTTGATGAAGGTAAAGAAATATCCATCTTCTTTGCATAATAAAACATTTTTCGTCAGCCTATCGATGAAAAGGGCAAGTGATTCATCGTTATCCTTATTTCCTACTTTGTTATAAGTCATTTCGGTCGACTCTACGATAATGTTGACGTTTATTTTCGTAGCCATCTGGAGCGCTTTGATGTGTTTCTTTACTTACACCAACTACAAATTTTCTACAACATTCTGAATACCACACTATATATACCAAGAGAGAGAGAATAAAAATGTAGAAAAATAATTTAAAAGATTCTTTTTTTTATTTTTTATTATTTTCCAATTATATTCCAATTATAACCGTCGTTATCTGCATTATTTGCATAAATACACTAGTCATGGAGGTCGGCGTAATCATATATTTTAAAAAATTTTGCCAATGGAAGGTGTTGTTTTGTAAATTTTCGTTTCCCAATTGCAGCTTCTCTTTATGTTCATCTCTAGTGTTTAAAGTAGCAGTTGTAGTTTTAGCTTTCGAAACATTTGCATTTTCAAGCAATATCTCGGCAGCCATGTCTTATTGTTATTGAGTGCCTTCGAGCACAACACAACTTACCACCTCATCAAAAAGTTCGAGATTACGGTTTTCTTTCACCCGAAAATTGTTTTTAAATTGAAAGGTGTTATTTGTAATATGTAAAATATCTTTTTAATGTTTGTCGTTTTCATACACGTATAATTTTTATGTGTATCGGGTGGTTGTAGAGATTTTTTTCCAGGTTGATAGATAAAAATTTTGTTTTAAAATTTATTTTCATTATCCACGTACTCTATACGGGATGCTAAAATACCTTTTTTATCCGAATGTACCAAATAGACAAAAGAGTATGTTTTTTTTTTTTTAAGTTTTTCTATTTGAGTTTCCTCTTCTATTATTCGTATTGAATTTGTTTCTTTCAAATTAAAATTCACTTTCGGGCGAATATTTTTATTGTTGTATTTCGATTTATAAAACACACACACTGTAGCATTGTTATATTTTGCAGATATATTTGCCCAAATAATTCCTAAGGGTTGTTCATATTCCTCAGACTCCCAACGTATAACCACAATGGATGGTCTATCATCTACGATATTAAAATTGGGAAAGGTATTGTAACAAACACACATCTGACTTGTTTTCGCCGCAATGTATCGAGATTACTAGTTGCGTATAAATTCGAAGGATATTTGATCGTATATTGCGTGGTTAAAATAGTATATCCTTTTTAACATGCGAGCCTATCTGTACCGAAAAATTTTTTATACGAAATAGAAATAACATTTTTACCAGTAGGTAGTATGGAGTTCCTTGTCGAATCCACATATACCACAATTTTATCATTTATACCATTAAAACCGTTTGTGTAAATGCTATCTGAACTATGTCCTCTCTCAATATCTTTAATTATTTTACTCGAACTAGATACGCATAAATAATTCAACATTTTATCATAATGATGGATTTCATCGTAATATACGTTTAATTTATATTTCTTTAGATCGGTATGCTGGCGATTACAACCTTGTTATAGAAAGTAGTAGGATAACTTTTCATAAATCGCAATATGGTAGTGAAAGAAGCTATCGAAATATCATGTATAAAGTAAATCATAATCGTTAGTAACTCATTGTCCAAATCTGTATTCAGCTGTAAACTAAACTGGCTCAAACTTTGCTGATCACCACAATATACGTATACCACATCTCCCCAGTTTTTTGTTATGAGTATTTGAGGTATTAAACTTAAACAATTCGCAATTCTCTTCGTTAAATTGTAAATTATCTACGTACGATTCAGCAGTAAATTTCAAGTTTTTGGTATGTAAAACCTATTTGCCTTCTTCGGACGAGCTAGATTTTTTGTGGAATAATTTTTTTGTGTTTGCACCATTCTCGAATTGCAAACAATCGTTTGGAACTTCGGGGGAAACATTTGAAATGATGACGAGGTTCCTTTGAATATTTTCAACGACTTGGAAACCATTACTTTCGTTAAATAAATTGGCTAGATCTTTTTTTGAAAACTTTACCACTATATCCTGTGAATGAATCGATAATCTTCACCACTAGAGTGTATTTTCCATCATGTACGGCTTCCAAGTACTTGCTCAAATAATACAAATCAGATCAAATTGCTTTGAATAGTATTGTTCGATTAAAATAGTGTTCATGATTGTCATTCATGTTGTCAATGGTTATTTCTCCCGGATCTTTATTCTCGTAAATGGCAGAAATCCTTGGAATACCAACAAAGGCGGAGAGGTTTACGACATAATGTCGAGCATCAATCGCCCAATACATATATTCAGCATTTGATGGAAATTGTTCGTTCACCGAAGGTTTATATAAAGATGCCGTGACCATAAAATCATCATTGTTGTTGGCATTCTCATATTTTTCAGGGTTTCTACTAATGACAAATCGTCGTGTTTTATTCGACCCGGTCGTTCGGACAATCACTTCGTTTTTGTTTCTGTTGTAGAGCAGGGATGTGTTTAGATCTCCTATACAAATGTATTGATACATGGAACTATTGGATGTGGTGAGCATTTTATACGAAACACCGGTAAGTTGGTGTTCCTGAAAATTATCGTTTAGCCGAGCTGTCATAACAAAAAATGGGCCTGTATTTGGTCCATTGGATTTTAAATGTGACCAAATTCGTCACCAAAACACGGACAAATTGTTCGGAAACGTTACGAAAAAAAGATGAAAATTAGAGAACGCGTAAGGGTCGGAAAGTAATTGATTAACGCATCATTCAAGTTTAACGAATTTCGCATTTTATTGATAGCTATTACATGAACTTTACTATGATCCACCAACTTTAATACGTGGTTGTTTACTATGTGCCAACTCAAATCTACTGGTGAATAAACAGCTTCTCCCGAGGATTCAAACACCCCCTCTTGACTATTTTGCTCGTAGTTATTTGGTTCGAACGAAAATATAGCATTAACCGTACTCACACCCAAATCCCAAATTTTTGCCTTGTTGAAAATTGATTAGGAAAACCCAATTACTAATGTATTAGTAGAAGAAGTGGAGGAAGAAGAGGAGGACGAGGAGGACGGGTGGGAAAACTGGAAACTTTGATCGTCCTTTAGTCGCTTAGTAACAGACATGTTTTTTGGATGGGCATATCATAAAATAATGTGTGTTTGAAAGAACAAACATTTCGTGCTGATATTGCGTATTTTAAATGTACTTTTTGATCCTGGGATTGTCCGTCAGATATACTGAATTGTTTTCGACTTGACACAAAAAGGTAATGTTGTACTTGTTGATAAATTCCATCGCCTCTCCTATTAAAAAACTCTGAAGCGGATCGAATGAGTGCAATATACTGGTATTTATTAGTATTCAAATCAGTATATTCAATTTCGTCGTTCACCATGATAGTTTTTGTATTTGATATTCGATTGTAATTTTGTAATTTCAAAGAAGAATCTATAGTATAACTACGAGACGGATAAATGTACGAATTGTCATCAGATGGAGCATAAACAATGACGTGTTCTTCTTTTAGCTTATCGAGAACGGGAATCTGAGCCGCGCTGAGTGCTAGTGAAGTAGAACTATCGATCACTACTTTGACCAAATCGTTATTGGGTGTCACCGCTACACTATTCTTTTAAGTTATTTGGCACGACGAAAACGAAATTATTTTGTAGCCTGAAACACTCGACGGGAAGGTTTATCAAATTAGTATCGGAATTATAAAACTGAGATGTGCACTTGAAAAATAACAAGTGCTTGTTTGATAGGTGTTGTAAATTATTAATAATTTGTGTCACCAACCAGTTATTGTCTTTATCGATAACGGAAATTGACAATTTTCCCAATTCAGTGTTGGGTTGTAAGTGAATCTCTTTATCCGTGTATTCAAACGTTCTCACCACAATCGCTTTGCTAGTCAATTTTATGATATTTGGTGTTTGAATTTTATCCTTGATATACGACTTGACCGCCGTCGTAGTTTGAGCATCCAACACGTAGGTAAAAGCACTATCGATTTGGCTGATGGTGGTGGACATCAATAATTGTCAAGTGACCGCGTTTTTATATTTAATAATCGAATTATTTATGTTCGTGTAGTTCATCCCGAAAACTATATATCCTTCAAAATCGTGTTTTACACATTTACCCGATTTAGAGCCAACATCCTGCATCAACCTGGTTAAATGTACAGTCTCACGAGGTTGTAAGTTTTTCGCAAGTATCATGAATCCAGTTTTACTAGTATCGAGTACTTTGTCGAAACTATTAATTATTTGGCAAAGTCTTTAAACGAATTCGATTCGGCAACCATTATGTAATTATTGTATCTATCCAATAAATCGGAATTATTAAATCTCAAACGATGTTGAGAAACTTTAAGTGATTTGAATTCGGGTAGTTTTAGAAATATTTGTCTATTTTCTGATTCGATTTCCCCCAAGTCGATAATATTCTCGAAAGAAACGGTATCTGCATTATATATCAAATCAAATGGTTCACCGCAATTTTTGTTTAATGCACAAATAATGTGGTGTGGGTCATTTGCCAATAGGCCAACGTTCGAACGTTTAAAAGTCGCATAATTTGTTTCCAAATTACGTAAAAATTTTGATATAATTAAACATTTTGTTTAATACATTTAATCCCATATCCCATTTTTCCCGCCTCGTCTTGATATAAATTATCCGGATGTTTTGCCTTAAAGTTTAGAAAAAAGTATAGTATGATGGTAAATTTTGTAAACTGTAAATAAAGTTTTTATTATTGGTTAATTTTATCGTGTTAATAAGAAAAAAGTTTCGAATATTCATTTGTTAGACTTTCTGAAATTTTAAAAGGCCCTTTTTTTTAATTGGCGCCACCTAAATTGTTATTGTTTTGAAAACTATGAGAACTTCCCATATTTTAATTAAGAGACATGTGCCAAAAAAAATATTACCTTTATTTTACAACACATAACCTTTATATTTACACTATATCAAACAAAAAATAATAGGTTTGTATTGTTATGGATAAAAAATATATACTATACAAGGTTCAGTTTGTAAGTAACTGTGTTTATTATACCGGCAACATCCATGGTGAAAGGTTTAAAATATCATAATGGTTCCTTTATTTTTTTGGCTGTTCCTCGAAATCTCCTCAGCAAACATTTAAAAAAAAACTATTTCACCGATCAATACCTTTGGAAAAATCGTCAAGTATAAGTTACGAGTGAAGTATGGCCTTCCAGCTAAACGAGACTGGAGTTTATGTTTAAGATATGTGTTGAGTAGTAAGGAAATGTGTTTATGGGAGCAACAAATTCCACGTGAAAATCCCGAGGACAAGTTAATTACTCTTCTATATTCATGGAATTCCGAACCGAAAGCTGTGGAAACAACGACAAATTTTACGTCGGCAAAGTTAACTCTTTCAATGGAACAAGAACTTGTTAAAGCGACTTTATTTACATGTCTCGATGAGAATGATGATGAGTTGGCTACACTTAAATACATTACGTTAAATGGTCCTGCCGGCAGTGGGAAATCTACATTATTGCATATTTTTCTCGAAGAAAAAAAAATACATAGTTTTTCACACGACCCCGCAACACATTCTATTGCGAAATATTTGTCAACAGATGAAACTAGCAAATGGTTTGACGTTATCAAGTCTCCTAATTCGGTTAACTTAATTTAATTACTACGAATATTTTAAATTCATGCAGTTCTTGCCACTGATTGATCTTGACAAAATATCTACAGTCGTACAGGAATTAAGCAAGTTTTGCGATATCAGATACAACACGGCTTCGTGTTTTGTGGAATGCAACAACGACTATTCAATTTCCTTCGACGCACCCATTGTTTTATTTGTTGACGAATACAGTATGATCAGCGCATGTCTAGCAAAATTTATAGTTGAATTTTTCCAAATGGTGAAGCACACTTTTAGCAAACTATTGATTGTATTTTGTGGCGATCAGTATCAGCTAAAGCCGTTTGTGACAAACAACCCCAATGACATATCGCTTATTCGCGAACTATGCGGTGATATTTTTTTCCTTGCCACACAGTTTAGGAACATGAATTCGACACACCAGGAATTTCTGACAACTTTAAATAGCGCTCCGAATTGGAAGAAACTACTTACACGTCATTTCGGCGTACACAATCGTAACATGAGTTGTTTCACTCTGGATTTTGAGTATCCGGTAGAGTTGTTGGCAACTGTGATTGAGCCGAAAACCAAAATGGCTCCACGTTTGGTACTCAACGCAAAAGAGATTATGAACTGGGCGTAGAAAAACTTGGTTAAGTTTCCCGGATTCCTTTTCTTTGCCTTTAAAAATATCGAATCACACTATTTCAATTTAAGTGTGTTGATTGCTGTTCTCGCTCAAATAAAAAAAAAATCTAAAGAAAGGTAACTGCCGGCTTGACGTGACTGAGATGGACAAACAGAGTATTTTCAAAAATCGTCCCCGGTTCGCTCCGATTTTCTTTTCAAACGATAAAACAAAACATTGATAACAGAGAAGAATGAAAACCTTAAACCCATGTACTTGCCGCTAATCGTTGGTGTTCCCTACCGCAGTTTAATTCATGGTCATGGAGTATGCATCGGTGAAGTTTTATATTATTTGGGACATGATGGAGACGAAATACTCATGTGTGACGAGGAAAAAACCAACCTCTTTCTGATACCAAAATGTTTTTTCAAGATGAATCTCTATATGATAGATAAATTTGCCTTTCAACACGCATGTGAAGCTACTAAAAACAGTAAACTCTTGTTGTATGGTTTCCCGCTTCAAACGACGTATGGAAATACAGTTCAGAGCAGTATAGGATTAACAATTGATAATGATATTTATGCAAATTTGACGCGAAGTACGCTAGAAGAAATTTATGTAGTCTTATCCAGAACAACAAACAAGAATAAATTGAAATTTATTCAAGTGTAAATACTTTTTTGTTACTAATGTAAATACATCAATGAATAAAAAAAAATATTTTTTCCTAACGTGTTCTGATTTTCTGTCTTTATCCTCTTTTTTATTCTACTTTTCCCAGCCCTATGCGAAACTTTTTTTACATGTTGTGTTTGTGTATAAGACAATGAATAAAAAACAGCAACAATACGCATTTGCCATTATAGAATCTATTTTATTAATTGGAATTTTAGGGTTTGTTTTATGGAAATTTAAAAGTAAGATCAAAGGCTCGGTGAATACACAATTTGGTGCGAGTACATCTTTTGGAGGTGCTGCTAATTCAGGAGCTGCAGCTGCCGGTAATTAAGTAAATTAATATTACACTATGAAAAAAAATAATACATTTTTTATTTTATCTTTGCGATTAGAGAGTTGCTAAAGATAAAAGCGTGGAGAAAATTAAATAAAAACGTGATGCATTCTGAATTTATGGAATCGGTTGAATTTATAAAACTAAATCTGCCGCTGTACTTGGATTTTTTACATCTGACAGTCATAAATAACAAATATTTTTACGATTCCGTATTGAGGTTAAAAGGCATATATATATAGTTATTTATTTATTTATTTCAGAAGCTATATATATGGCTTCTGATATATATATATATATATATATATATATATATATATATATATATATATATATATATATCGCTTCTGAAATAAAATTTAAAATTTCGCAATTAACCCATCGTTTAAATTTTCTGTATCGTAAGCAGTATACTATCCAACAAAATTGTTTGGGCCCGCACGTCACTCGCGAAAATTATAAAATGTTTTTGAGAGATGAACAACAGGCAGAAAATGGAAATATTGAACAGTTGACAAAATTACTATAAAAAGATAATTCCTTATCATTTCAAATTGAGTTTAGGAATAAAGTTGGTTCTGTACGACACAAGTACGAAAAAATATTCAATCACGTGAAAAAAATTACTTTCTTTTCAAATTAGCACGAAGATGTATTGGCTGATGTAGAGGCATTATGGGAGAGCGTTCCAAAGACAAACGATCCCCAAAAAATACGTAAATCTATGGCACCTCTTATCGATACCTTGAGTTATTCACAAATTTTAGAAATAATGTCTGTATTTCTCACTTATCTGTCGGTAAAGTACGATGAAAATGCTATTCAAACATCGGTGCGGCAAGTATTTTATGGTTTGCCCACAATCATTTGCGATCCGAGCTCGGTCGTCATGGCACCCGATGGACAGCTATACAACCGACAATCGCTCCATGTAATTTCGAGTTGTATACTATCGTTTGCCAATATATAGATAATAACTATGAATAAAGGAAATAAACAACTCTACGTGGGGTTGGGTCTACTTATAGTTGGTTTAATTATTGTAATTCCGCTCGGTATATACATTTGGAAAAAAAATCACAATTTTGACACCTCTAAAATAGAATTGGACGAGGAGGGTGGCGGGGTGGAAATAAAAAACTACATCTCCACCACGACCGCATCTCTGGAAAATGAATTTACTACCGAAACCGATGATTTTACAAATACCAACGAATATAGTTTAACCGACTCAAAAATAGCATCTATACAGTTATCAATCATCAATCCGGGAGAGGCGAGTATGATTCGTTTTAAAATGGCAGATAGATACACTATGAATATTCCCAGAGGTGTATTTACGCGGTTAATATTTAAGAATTTAAAACGGTTAAATTTCGGAACATTTGATAGAATTTCCGACCTTTTGGACAAACATTTGCAAATTATTTTCACGGTTTGTCTAAACGGTAATGAGACGGCCAAGTCAAGGGTTCGTTGGATGTCAATGAAATAAGTTACAAAACTTTACTCGACCAACCGCTAAGTTACAAACAATTTTACATTGAATGGACTTTTGAAAATGGAATCGTATTAGTTTACGGGTCCGATAACAAATGAATCGTAATTGTATTTCCCAAGGCATCCAGAAACCTCAGAGTGTTTTCAATCAGTTTCGTTACTAATGCCAAAACTATTCTGAAATTTGAAAAGTAATAAGCGAATGTTAAAATGAAATGTGTTTAAGTAGTGGTCGCTGCGCTATTTGGTAACGTTGATAAACAAAGCTCACTCCGATTACCCGACAGTCTAGGTCGAGAGTGCGAGTCAAATTGCTCTCTCATGAGTCCATCTGTCGTTTACAGGAAAATGTTTTGAAAGTTAGAAAGTATAAAAAAAGTTTGCAATGAAACTTGCTTAATGATTGCAGGAACAAAACAAGCGGCGTTGCATTTTAATATTTCGCATAAATCTGAGCTTAATTTGTTTTACACTTTGCTCATTTAATTGACAAGATCGTGCTAATATATCCTAGTCATTTTTTTACATCTGAAATTAATCGTGTATGGGTAAGTCAAATAAAAATAAAATATTTTTATTCGAGTTATCCAGGTCAGTAAAACTCACGATACCATATATAGAAACTTACATTCCTTCTCGGCCAGTAAAAAAAAAAATTAAAATAAATTACGTTTCTTCTCAGCCAATAAATAAAAAACAAATCTCGCACAGTGCGTGTATAAAAACGAGACGATTTAACCAAGGGATCACGCTCGCTCTTTGCAAACTACAGAGCGAAGACACCATGAAAGCCAGCAGAGACACCAGGAGAGCTAGTGAAGATACCATCAAACCAATGAAGACACCATCAGAGCAAGTGAAGACACCATGAAAGCCAATGAAGACACTATGAAAGCCAATGAGACAGAAAACCTCCAATCCTTGAAAAGGCTGGTTTTTTTACCAAAAGTTTCCCTTTGCGTATCCAGGTGACAAAACGTGCAGGACCGAAAAGGATAACATTGCGTATACAAGTGGGAAGGGAGGAAATTGGTGCCACACCCTACTTGTTTCGAATCGCGTATCCAGCCGAGTCGGGGAAGAAATTTCGACCTACACCCAATGATTTCCTATAGCGTATCCAAACCGAGAACGGAATATAGGGTAAAAGACCCCATTTGTTTACCGTGAAGTATCCAGGTGCCAAAAGAAACTATTGCTAAAAATTTCCTATCGCGTATCCAAAAAGAAGAATTTTTTTTTGCCCTTTTCTCGTCCCTGTTTAAATACACACAATTCGCGATGCATATTTTTTTAAATTTACTTTAAAAAGAATATTTATTTATTATTAACATTTTTTTTATAATTTCGACCATTTATTACATAAAGATTCAAATGTAAGCAATCACTAAAGGATATGGTGAGACAATATATAGCTAAAAATTCAACTTTTTAAAATAAATTTAACAATTTATCATACAACGTTTCAAATATATGTCAGCACTAAAGGATGTACCCAAAAAGGATAACCTTTAAAAATTCAATTTTTTAATAAATTTAACCATATCGATTTTAATGTTTTATATATATGCAATCACTAAAAGGGTACGGTATAACATTGTAAAGTTAAAATTCAACTTTTTATAAATTTAACCATATAGATTTTTAAGTTTTATATATACGTCATCACTTTTTTTCATAAATTACCTCAACATCCGAAACTAGCAGGTCCAAAATCCGCAAAAGCAACAGCGTATGCAATTGCATCCGCCACCGGCTGAACCTGTCATGATAGACACGACCGCGCTATGCCTTTTCGGGATCGCGAATGAATGTATTTTTCTTTTTTTTTTTATCAATTTACCTCAATAATTGAAACTGGCAGATCCAAGTTTTGTGGATGCAACAGATGCGAGTACGCCCGTCGTCGCCGGGCGGACACATCAACTGACCCACTGGATAATTTTAGGTTTTTTACCAGATTGCGAATGAATGTTTACACAACCAGCAACTCAATAAAACTTTTTTTAACCAAAACAAACAGAATGTCAATCAAATTTTTTTCACTGAAACAAACAGCTACACTGTCTCACTCGCACCTGCAAATTAAATCAAACAGCAACTAAATTAAACATTAATTTTAATTTGAATCAAACAGCAACTCAATAAAACATTAATTTAAACTTGAATCAAACAGCAACTCAATCACACTTTAATTTTATACTGCAATGGCAACAGCAACTCAATCGACTATTTTAAAACTGCAACAGCATCTCAATCTCGCACGTTCCTGCAAATTAAAAAGCAACCGTAACAAACAGATACCTGTCGAAATTGGGATGGCCTTCGACACCATCTCCGCTGCGCCGATTACGATGGTGCATGTCGGCGGCGTGAATCAGCAAAGCGTGCAGTCGTTCTCTATACCGATGATTCTTTTCAAGACGTACTCGGCCAGATAGCCGACCCAAGATTTTTTTCTGTCTGCCAAAGCAGGGAATGATGTATCGAACAGAACACCAACTTCGCTCGATGTTTTGAGTGTGCAACCTCAACGTCCAAGTTGCTGTAACCGCACCAGCAGTCCGAAATTATCGTTGTGCCCGGAGCGATCCACTCGCGAATGATTTTGGTCAGGATCGTCGCGTTCCTCTTTTCCACCGGCACCAGGAAGAATTTCGTCGGATCGTCCCGCTGCACTCCTCCGAAAACCCACTGGCCGTGAACTTTGTGTCCTTTGCGGTTCTTGCGTTTGCCCAGTTTCGACTCGTCGATCTCGACCATTTTGCCCGGCCCGCCGATGTGTTTCCTGTACACCAACATCCAGTCTATGCTCACTTGTAGGTAGAAACTCGACGAGGCAACGACCGTTTTCCCGAGCACAAAAGTTCGTTCACTATAGCCTGCTGTCGAGGGTATTTGATCAGGCACCAGAGTAAACACAACTCGACTATCGTGCCCGGAGACAAGTTTGAATCGCCCACGAAACTGCACTGTCTCGCCGACACTTTAAAGTTCCATTTGGTACCATCCTCCAGTCGCTGTCGGCACTATTAAAAGAAGGCCCTGTTTTCCACCAATTTCGCTTCGCCTTCCCCGCATTTTTCGCACCGCATCGTCGATTTGAGAATGTTGTGCTCAATGAGAAACGTGTTTTTGTCCAGGAAGAAATTAATAACTTGCCTGGCATTCAACATTGTGATTTTACATCCCGCGCACACCATCTTGCAATTCTCGAGAGAGAATTTGCGGAAAAAATTGCTTGGGTACACTATACGGAACAATCGTTGCCGCATTTGGATATGCTAATCGGAACTTGGCCGGATACACGAAACGGCACTACACTGCAAAGTAAACAATTGGGATGAATACTTTATTGTACACACTAAATGTTTGTATGGTTTTCCCATTACGGTATTCAATATGGAACAATTACCTATTCAGTTACCTAATGATCAGAATACAAAGTAAGACAATTAACAGTCACAATTAAGTTTAGGGACCTAGAAACCATTACTACAGCAATAGTCACGGACGAGATCACAGAAGACGCCATTTTGGGAGTGCATTGGTTAGCCGAATGAAACAATAGTAGAGTCCACAGAAAGACGGATCCACTTTGGGGATGAAGAAAGACGGACCGTTAACAATGTTGATAGTCATAAAATAGAGGGTGTACCAGAGGTGAAACTGACCGAGTTCGAGCATAACATACCTGTAGAACATCAAGCCATTTTTCAGCGCTTATTAAGAGAGAGGAAAAGTGTATTTTGAAATCATGGCACGTTAGGAAGAACCACTATAGCGGAGCATGCAATATGCTTAACAGAGGATGAACCAATTTTTAGCAGCCCACGTAGTTATCTTCCTCACCAGGCACGAATAATTAAACAGCATAATTCCGAAATGTTCGCAGACGGAGTGATAGAGCCAACTAAGAGCCGGTATAATTCCGCAATAACGCTATCACCGAAAAAGGATGGGACCTGGACGTTTTGTTTTGACTTCAGGCCCATCAACCAGGTCTTGTGCAGCGCGATACCGCTTATATCAGTGTCAAGGATGTTTTGAGTTTATTGGGGAAGGCTAAAATCATGTAATGACTGGACCTACGTTGTGGCTACTGGCAGATTCCGGTATGCCAGGAAGACCAGGAGAAAACAGCTTTCACCACTCCCAATGGTAGGAGGTACCAGTTTTGTGACATGCCTTTTGGGCTCAAATGCGCTCCAGCGACTTTCCAGAGCATGATGATTCATGTATTATACAGCCTACTCGGTGAATTTACATTCGCCTATCTAGACGATGTAGTTATTTGGTCCTAACATGGGAGGAACACCTGCACCAGCTCTCACTCGTTCCAGAGAGGTTAGAAATGAAAGGCTTAACATGTGCAGTAAAGAAGTGTCACTTAGGGAAAACGGACTTGGAGT
Organism: Dryococelus australis; assembly: GCA_029891345.1. Lineage (NCBI taxonomy): Eukaryota > Metazoa > Arthropoda > Insecta > Phasmatodea > Phasmatidae > Dryococelus > Dryococelus australis. The sequence goes on from CM056995.1 coordinate 61,711,838, forward strand.
TTTTAGGCCACATTGTGAACGATTCTATAAATAGGCCTAACCCTGAACAACTAGTGCTAATTGACAGTCAACAAGCACCGCACACCCGCGAGTAGCTTAGGAAGTTCTTTAGTCTAATCAATTGGCTACGGGAGCACATCGAGAACTTCGCCATCATCACAGCGCCCCTCATGGACCTGCTGTCACGACAAAAGGAGTAAGTGTGGGGTAGCGAGAAGGAAGCGGCTTTCCACACCATCAAGGAGAAGTTCCAATCGTGCCCCGCATTGGCAAGGTACGACCCAGCATGCCACTTATTTCAGCAAACAGATGCCAGCTAGGAGGTGCTTGCCGCCATGTTATACCAGTATAATGACGAAGGGGAGAAGTGTGTAATCGATTTTGCAAGTGCGAAACTTAGTAGTACAGAAAGGCATTACGGCATGAACGAATGGGAATGCCTCGCCATCATCTGGGCAGTGTGCAAGTACCGGCCATACTTCGAGTACAGATTTACATTACAAACAGACAATCGCTGCCTGGTATGGCTAAGTAGCATGAGGGAAGTAAGGAGCAAGCTAACATTATGGGCCTTATAACTGCAGGCGTACGATTTCAGTATTGAGCAGGTACCAGGTAAAAGCAACGAACTCGCAGACACTTTGTCTCGCGCACCGAGCGCCGCAGTAATGGTAACGGACGAGGTAGAATTGGGAAAAAGTCCTGCTGTCGGTTAGGCAAGAACCGCTCATCGAGACCCAAATCAACCGGATAGACGTAGTAGAAGAGGACACGCTAGTAGTGAATTTATATCACGAGATTGTAGCCGCTCAGAAAAACTGCAAATTCACCCGTGAAATAATACAGAAGTGTGAACACAGCACGTGGAAGGATGGTACATGATGGAGGGATGCGTGGAGACGTGCTCCCCATGAGATAAACAAACATGGAGGTTTTCATACCCGCAGAATGTAGAGCAAAAGTCTTCGAGCACGCTCATTCCAGTAAAACTCCAGGACACTCAGAGGCGGAAAAACAATCAAAAACCTGTTAGAACATTTTTTCTGGCCCAGCCTAAATCACTGTGTACGAAATTACGCAAGACACCGGCTGAAATGCAACTTGTTTAAGATCCGCCGGACTGATGGCTACCAGCAACAACAACCAAGGCAACCACAAAAGCCCTACGATACTGTTTGTTTAGATTTAATGGTACCCTACCCCGAATTCGTCGGGGAAAAATGTTTATTTTGGTCGTGACGGAGAGCTTCTCACACTGGATCGAAGTGTATGTGATAAACACAGCATGAACGAGACAGATTGCGAAGAGTAATGCAGGATGAGCTATTTACACGATGGAGTTACCCCCAGGAAATTTGAATGGATAACGGGGCCCAATTTACTGTTAAGAGATGGCGATACTTGTACATGGTCTAGGGAGTGCGGCACATGAAAACTGTGATTTATCACCCCCTCGCAAACCCGACGGGGAGGTGCAACCAGGAGTTGAGGGTGCAACTCTGGCTCCGTGTGCGTGAGCAACATACATGCTGGGCTGAACACCTGCTCGTCACACTCTTCACGCTCCATCACAGGGTGAATGCTTCCACTGGAAAATACCCTGCCCAGTCCTACTAGATAAAAATATCATGCTTCCCTGTGAAAGAAATTGTCCACGTGTAATGGAAAGTAGCACTACCAAAACCAGTGGTGCAAGAGAGGAGAGGCGCTGCTGCAGATACGAAGAACAATGGGAACAACAGATGCGGTATGCAGCCAGGTGGCTACCACAGAGTAAGAGACCACCAGCTGCATTAAGACCAGGACAAATCTTGAATGTTAAGGCACATCCACAGTCGGGATTCGTGCTAAGATGGACAGGGCCACACCATGTCATACAATCGTTTGGACCGACAACCTACCTGATTATGATAGGGAGGAAATCGATTAGGATACACCGGAACGACATTCTGGCAGTCGTCGAAGACGTACCTGGACAGCATGAGCAGGAGACAGAAAATGGCCAGGACGGCCAAGCTCGCGACGAGCAGACGCAGGAAGACAGAGAAGGGAAAAGTGGTTCCGGACCTCCCGAGGAGGCAAGACCACAAGATGCCAACGAGATTGTGATGCTGAACACTTCATAGCTCACCAGGGGTCTCTGTCATGCCAATGGCGCACATTACGAGGTCACAACGTCCGCCATGGACAGCGACACAGCTAGTGGAGAGGGAGAAGGTACTCCCAATGTAAATATAGAGCAAGCAGAGGTGGAACAGCACGCAGAGGAGTAGGACGACCAGGAGCCTTATGACGGCTTAGGCGCTGATGAGCCCCCTGGTGAGGTCACAGCAGGAAAAGGGCTGCGGAACTTCAGGCAAGTATGTCAAGAAAGGACACACGGGGTCCAGTGACACCCGACATGCAGATGTGGACAGGGGTGAGCCCGGTAACCCACGACCGAGCTTCCGATGGAACAGAGTCGTCAAGTGCAGCCGTATGAGCGAGAGAGCTGGGAACAGCACTGAGACCATTGCACGGAGGCACAGAAATGTACGAGCTGTCCCTTCTTGTGGAAAAGGCCACTATAAGCATGGTACGAGAGGAAGACCTGGAGGTATGGAAACCGGACCGGCCTGCCGGAGTAATGCTACCAGGTCGCAACCGGTTTCAGCAACAGCAGGATGAAGAAGCAAGAGATGAGGTAAGCAGCGAGGAAGAGACAGTAAGAGTAGCGGGTTGGCCAGCTCGCAACTGCTCCGACGATCGAAGAGGCGAAGACAACCATCGAGAGACTGCACCACGTGCTGTATTACCACAGCGAACCACAGGGTGCAGACCCAGCAGCAGCAGAATACCAGCAGACTGCCGGCACATAGGGATGCCTACATGCTGCATCCTCGCCACAGGGAGCAAAGGAGGAGCTCCAGCTTTGAGTGAGTCGATGGCTGCAAATGATCTCGATGGAGGGGGGAGCCTTTGACATCAGTTGCTTCCTCCAAGCCCATTTGCCCGCCACCGCCAGCGGCCACTGGTGCACACCGGTTAGGAACTGTCCTGCATCGGTTGCATGGATATTGATATTCCACGAGTGTGATGAACAGTGGTTACCGAAGCCCTCGTACAGATAGTGCAAGGTACAGAGCAGTGTAGTGCAAGTGCAGTGCAGACACATTGCACCCGTGAGCACGTGTTCTGAAAGTAGAACCTGTGAAATCAGGTATGTGTTATTTATAAAGTAATTACAAGATCCTCAAGGACGGACGTCCACACAATGAGACTGCAGGAATGCCCAACATAATTTAAGTGCCCTGCGGACCTTAGTGTATGTATTTTCATTTTTTTATTTCCCTTTTTCAAATTTTTCACTCCCATTTCATTTCACACAGTGTCTTACTCTTAGTAAAGGGTTTCTGTAGTTTTTGTAATTAATTATACAAGAGTTGTTTATTTTAACAACCGTGTGTATGTTTCTGCAGAATTTGTGTGTGTATAAAAGTAGTTCGCATGGCCCGCTGACCCACCCAAACTAACCAGCACTCCGCAGCGAGGGAGTTAGTAATACTACAGTGTCTCGAGGAGTCAGACGTGCGGACCGACGGGGTCGCATTTCGCACGCTTGGGCAGCACATCAAAAATTTTAACTAACCTCTTTCACTGCAATAGACTTTAGATTACCGGAACCTCGTGTGTTTTGCTGCCAAGACCTCTCTGCTCCTCCCTTCTTACGGAATAACATTGTCTGGAAGGCTTAATTTTGCATATTAATTCCTAATGCCAACATCCCCCACTATACGAGGCACTACTGGATTATAGCTCAACGGAGACTATTGCAATTTAAGGAGGCAAGCATGGTAACCACTTGGTAGGCCCCCTCTTTTCTTCAAGTGGTGTGACTACCAGGGGGGCCACATAGCCATCGCCCACACGACCCCACCTTATCTAATGCTCGCCATCACAGGCTCCTATTCCTTATTCTTTCATGAAAACCTTGTTTCCTTTCATTTTCCCTGGTGATCAACATCTCCGTCCACAAATGGCTTGCCCTGCCGTGTGGCTTTTTCGTCCCACCAAGTGCATCGTGATTTCATCGAACATCTGAATACCTAGATTTGTGACTGTTTCTGTCTATTCATTGCTAACCTGTGCCATTTCAGTGTATTTACATATATATCAATGCTATTCCTTGTCTCCTGTTTCATTGTTTATGTCTTGTACACCAAATGAAACCACGTGTGCCCTCATATTTCCCTTTCCTCTGAGCCTTGGCACACTATTTTTCGTGCTTGTGGTGCTACGTAATGTGCTCTTTTCAAGTAGGTTCGTCTCGTCAAGAATTAACGATGGGTAAACCACAAGAAAAACCACCACGTACTATTTCGCGCAAAAAATTGCAGTTTTCCCATGGGACAACACAAGTCGCCTATCTTGGTACAGAACTTCACCATTGGCATCAGCTGACCACCGCCATATTGGCACCGGCTGAGGGGAAGCATGTCACCTACCGCCCCCTTGTTCCATGCCACGTCGAGCCAGCAGGGACCACCCTTCCTGTGCCATGCCACATTACCATATGGTGCGAATTATAGTGCAAATGCATGGACTGACAAACATCTAATAGCAAATCAACAAAGTTGTACCATCAGTGTTCGAAGCCTGTGCCAAAACAAGACCCATTTTTGCTTACTGACCTCCAGGTAAGGACTCGTGAGTGTAGTGATGTGACTACACGTAGTCGGCTGAGGGAGCAGTTCGATCTACTCAACGTGGAACTGTGCGAGGGAGCTTCGTCGCAGACCACTTCGGGACAGCCTGGGGATGTATGTGCACAGTGCCTAAAACCCAAGCAAGCCAACAGATTCATGAGCCCAGCATGACCACCAAGTTTGTGCGCATACAGGTGCCCATCAAATTTGTTGTCACTGCCTTCCAGTTTTCGCTCAAATTTGGGGAAGTGCGCAAAAATAGAAATTTGTGATGGGCTTGGAACTGCGACTCTCGCATGTTACAGGTGTTGGAGGCTGTACCAAGAGAAATGCATACAACCGTGGGAACGTGGCACACTTCATAATGAATGGTGCATTTTTTGTTTACATTGCCAACCGGCCAAGTCACTCATGGACCATCGTGTACAGTCGATGCCAAAACTGGCCGCGAAACAGAAGCTGCAGATGTCAACAACTAACTCTGTTAATGCTGATTTATACAGTATAATTTATCAGATGCTACAATCACCTGTCCTGGAGTTGACATGCCCAGCTGCATACTCAATCGTGCTTTTACAAACTGCAGCCTTTTCCGAAGGCAGATGACACCCAAGTGCCAACATCAAAAACAACAAGCTTCTGGCAGATGGCTGCTCCTGTCGCTTTCGCTACACCAGCTCGTATCCAGCAATTGCTTCACTATGGCGGCGCAGCCAGTGAGAATACAGTGGCCTTTCTGAAAGACTGTGAAAGCAGCTTAAGTCATAACAGTGTCGACCCGGATGACTGGCTGTCCAGCATAGGCAAACGCCTGGGCACTAATGCGAAAACTTGGTGGCATGGATTCAAACATTATGGAATGACGTGGAAGGAGTTCAGCCGGATGTTCATGTGCCGTTTCGCTAAAACATTTACTTATCTTCGTGCCAGGAGCCAAATTATTCTGAAAGAGCAGGGCAAAGAATCTTTGAATAATTTTGCCCCAAAGAGAAACATTTTGTTGCGAATGTACAACCCTGAACTGGAGCTGAAATGCATTCTGGAAGTGGTCGCGAGTACCGCACAATCGGAATACCGGGCTACTCTTGCCACGGTAATCCACTCGTCGGAATTGGGCTTCATTCAAACTGTCATGTTGCTGGACGAAAGCATTCCAGCCCAACCGTGCCGCAAACAACCGTGTTGCGAAAGTGCACCAATCGAAACCCAGGGACATACAAGTGATGAAACTGTGCCTAAAGCAAGTACCAAAAGAACAACAACCCGCTTCCCTACGGAACCGGCATTGACTGCAACCCACTTCACTTTCAATAATACCATTGCCCCTTACTTGGTATCGACAGGCTGCACATCCTTGCCGGTGGTGTGCAGGAGAACATTGGGACAATGACTGTCTGGAACGGACTGACCCAAAGAATAGTGCCCTGCGGAATTATATGCATCAAGGAAATTTTCCAAACCGGTAAAGCTGCTGGATGCCGCTTGCCCCTGTAAAATAGATAACACCACGGACCCGACTCCGCTACCGGAACCCATCAGTTAACTTAGCGATGCACCACTAGTTTTATTCGGATTGGTGTAGAAATCAATGGATAGTGGTGGCGTGACTAAGTTGAAACTGCCGCGTACCACAATTCCAAAAAAATATAAATTTGTTCAAAATAGTGAATCTAGGAGTGTTCAGCATGTTATTCATATGGAAACATTGCAACATACTGGTCAAATTGAAGGTGAACTTAATATTGCCATCCGAATAAAGGACATTGAGATAGCAACGACAGCACTGGTGACTTATGGCATCTACGAATATGCCCTTCTGGGATCGCCGTGGTTTACAGAACACAACGCCACAGTCGAGAATCAATTAGCTGAATTCCTGTCTCGCTCGCCAGGTGAAGAAACTACTCACACGACGAGGACAAGAGGGATGGAATCATCCCCCCCCCAACCCTTGGCATACCAATGTACGCAATGTGTCACATAAAGCCTTCCAGCTGTGCAGTGTGTCGGCATTACGGTGCTGCCAACTGCCTTGGCCTTGACCGCCCTGCACGATATGATACAGGGAGGGAAACAAGGATGCCCAATATCAAGTAAGTGGAAAGATGAGTGCGTCCAACAAGCAGTCGAAAATTGGCGAGTTGTCGATGGTTGTGGCATGTGGTGAGTGTTTGCGCCGGCCGCAGCATGCGATGCGATACTGCATCATGCCCATGCCAGTCATTTGTCTGGGCACCCAGGGCCGCACAGACCAAGCGCAATGTATGCAAATATTTCTACTGGCCTGGTGTTGTATTACACGTGAGAGCATTCGTACTGCAATGTGTCCAATGTAATTATTTCAAGAGCTGGCGCAGCGAAGGGCTACAGCAGCAACAGCCACGGGAGCCAATCAATCCATTCGAGACAGTAGCGGTCGACTTTGTGGGACCTTACCCCGATCACCGAACGGAAAAATGTTTATTTTGATTGTTACAGTCCTGTTCTCCCAGTGGGTAGAGACATACCCTATTTCCAGTGCATGTTTACAAAGGATTGGCAAAATTTTTGAAAATGAATTTACCACCGCACAGTGTTGAGCGATAATGGAACACAATTTACTGGGCATGTTTCGAGGAAGTTTTGAAAGCACTGGGACGTACAGCACCATATGACTGCTATTTACCATCCGCTGGCCGATCCCATGGAGCATTGCAATCAGGGTGTGAAAAAACATTTGCGCCTTCATGTTTGAGACAAACATGCGTCGTGGGCAGAAAATCTCCCTGCAGGTCTGTTTACTTTGCGGACACGTGTCAACAAGGCGATGTCATCAAGGCCATGTTCTACTCCTCCCCAGAGTGTTCTCCAGCAGCCTGAGGGGAAATACTATGCGTCGAGAACAGGAGACAGAATTGAAGGCAAGGGAGAGGGAGATACGGGAGGCGAGGGAGAAACAACATCTTAACACCGCTCAGCAGACTCCAGATACCCCCTCCCTCCTTCACCCATCTACTTCCAGGGCAGCTTGTTTACGTGCGGACCCACCCCCAGTCAGCTGGACAGTGAGGATTCTGTGCGGGATTTGCCACCAAATAGAACTGCCCTCATCAAGTGATATCTGCACAAATTAACACCCACTACAAGATCAGGTTAAGTCACCGCCGTCATATTGTTTTTCACTGTGAAGCATTATGGCTTGCAAACACCCACATTTTTCCCCGTGATGGCACTGTAGACAAATCGCCTCTTGACCCTATATATTTTTTGGAGCGCTAATAATGATTAAAGTGAGATGCGCGTCTAGAGATAACTGTAATTCCGGTGTAAACCATTTTCACCTCCAAAAATAAATCAATCCTTGGAGTTTAAATGAGTACCTGAAACTAGTATTTGGGCACGAAATGTTTCATAAGGGAGATCAAACCCCGTTATATTGGATTTATCCATTTCTTGCCGTAAGTTCCATTTGATTATGTCTAACGAAATTTTTCTTGCGACAGAGCATGAATAATAATGTCTCAAGCTTTATCAAATTAGTGCATCTTCACCACCTCAATTATTTTTTTATAGTGACTACTAGGAAGGGATGAGTAATCTTTACCAGCTGGTGATTACAGACTTGAAACTAGCAGTAATACAACTAAGAGAACATATGGAAAGCATTGCCAATATGCCATATCGATGCCTAAAAAAAATACAAAATTTGAATGCAAGTGGGGCTTCAGTGGCCGAGTGGTTAGCCTGCTCGATTGCTGACTTACCCGAAGTCGAGGCGTCTACATAGGACCCAGCACTGCATGCCATGGAGAAAACACCCCGCATTGCAGACATCTTGCAGCTGACTGCAGCAGCTATTGACGACATCATCGAGGACGAACCGTGTGGGCCACCCAAGGATGGCCAGGATCGCCAGGTCAAGGACCCACTCAAGGGCGTCGTGATGCCATGAAGATGCCGTCCGAACCCGGGCACAGTTGCAGCAGTGTTAGTCCATTTGCCAAGGATTGGGTATTCCCATTCGCCTAGGCTGCACCGGCCGCATTATAGCAGCAAAGGCAGCAGTGACAGTCCAGTGAAGGAAAAATGTATTCCCCTCCCTGCTGCTCAAAACACGCACGTGTTATCTGGCATGTCACGCTTACAGCCTGCTTGTGTGAAGGAAGGGCCAATTCAACTATCACAATACAGCCAGCCACGTGGGAGCAACAGCAGCAGCCCCCACAACTTTGCCTAATCGCGCCTACAATCAGCGTCCGCAGGACCAGGAACGCCCGCCACTCAGATGTTGCAGCAAGAATGCCATCCCCGGATACGGGGTCATAATCAGATGACCAACAACCCCTGGTTGTTGCCTGCCTGGGTCGCTCCCAGCGACAGCATATGTGACACACATCAGTCAGCGAGGAAGAAGCAAGTTCTGATGTTAGGGCAAGCAGCAGCAAGTCGGCCGACTTATTCTGCTTCCACCGAACACGCCGGCGGAGACAGTCACTGCCAGCACGCGCCATGTGCGAAGCGCACTAGTGGCCTGCACAACGAGTCATCAGTAATAGTGACAGCAAAGGACACCACAGCCATGTGTGATTCTGAGAAAGTGCCAGTATGCGTTGCGACCAAGGAAGCAGGCAAGAAATCACACCTGTTCAAGGAAGCAGCACTCAGCATGCAAACGGCCTCCAGAAGGGGGTGGGGGTATTTGACGTGTGCCCGCGTACCTCATATCCAACGACAATTTGCCCGGCCAAGTACCGAGTCCAGCACAACTAGCAATTCACTCTACATGTTTGTGAATGTGTATGCTACATGATGCGCCCGTGTTCTTGATGTAATGAGTACTGCAAGTGCAACAAATAAAGGTAGAGAACACTTGTGCACCCTAGTGTAGGGTGGTTAATATCAGTATCAGCAAAGGTATGAAATTATTCTTACCAGGCAAAAGGGCGTAATGACAAACAATGTGGAAACCCTTAATAATAAAATGGTATAATAGGATGCCCTGAAATAAAGCCTGTCTTACAGAGTTATGTTTAAGGGCCATAATTGCAATGTTTTGTTTCACGTCACGTGTGTTCATCCACATGTCATTCCATTGCAGTGTTTAGTGTTTTTATTATGTCATATTTAATGCAAGAGTAATTTTGTATATACAGCATTTAACGGTTAAGCAATAGTTTCTGTTAAATAAAGGTTGTTTACAAGGATTTAAGAAAGTAGTGGCCGATTGGCGTGCTCACGCCCACCATGCCGGTTAGGTTCCAAGCTGGGCACAGTAGTAAAGTCTGAGAAATTGCGAGGGCAAGGCTGTGTTCGTACGCAGTTCGAAGGCCAAATTCTTTGTATCAATCATTTCATTGCAATAGCCAGTATTTTTATCAGAGCCGCTTTGTAACTGCCTCCTGAGACACCTTCCCCTCTCTCCAATGGTTGTCATTCCCTCGCGAAGCTGAAGTCGCAAGTATCCAGTGTCTGGACCTTGGCCATTTTTGTAGTATAGCCTTACCAGTGGACCATGCCCGGTATCAAATGTCTGTTGTTCCAAACCTGGTTTGTTAATAAAGCAATGTAATATATGTGTGAACAGTGACTCTGTGTATTCTTAACATGTTTAACCACTAAGTTTGTCAAAGCATGGCTCACTAAAATACCCATTATAGTGCTATGTTTCACTGATGGCTGTCGATGTATCGGAAAGGCGGTAGAAAGGGTTTTGGGGGCAGTGAAGGTGAGGTCTAGGAGTGTAGATGATTGTTGTAACACAATGACTCAAGATGATCCAAACGTTTGTGGACCGTATGTCCGGAGCGAATATTATCGCCGATGATACTGTTGACCTCTGCCTCGATGATGCTATTTTCAATTAAGCTGCATTCTATGGCATGTTCACCTCTCTAATATTTCCTTTATCCCCTTGAATTGCTTTTCTAGCGATTTATTTTTGTTTGCAAAGCTCGTTTTTATTTCGTTTCTTTGTTTCTTTTCGGGGAACTACTTTTGTTTGAAGGTAGTCTTTAAATTTGTGTTTAAGTGAGTTTTGATTCTTAATTGAGTTAAAACGTTTTTAAACCAATTAAATCTAGTTTACCTTGTATTTATTTGTAAATACTGTAAACGGTGATGAATAAATATATAAAAAATATCCTTTGTTAAATAATTGTATCATTATTTAAAGTGTCAACAATATTTTGGAGTTTGTTTGCCGCAACGATAGAAAGCAGGACAAGTACTGTAATAGGCGAAGTAACTAACGAGAAACTTTTGTTATATTGTAATTTTGTAAAACAAATCTTCGCTGTATTTCTGTAATCCTTTTTATTAATTAACTTCCGGTGAAAACGTTTTCTTAATTGCGTTCATAATGTTATAAAGATAAATTATGGTCATGGATTTCCAAAATCCATTTTTTTCTGATTATATAGTGTTTCGAAATCTATCGATTAGTAAGGGCACGACTTTTGGAACAAAACACAAAACATTCCTAGAACAAAGGTAAATAGGTCCTTTATTTATTGTCACGTTTCAAACATGTTGTGAGTGCTGAAATTTAACCGCTAAAAGTGGGATTACAGTTAAATACTGAAGGATTAAAGATTATACTTAATGACTCGAAAAGCACACGGGAATTTAGAGTTTATGATTGAATAAGCAACTGTTAAGTCTAGCCAATCGAAATCGTAGGAGATGTAAGCACCCAGAATAGCATGGAAAAATTAACAATTTACATATATTTAATTATCTGTGGTTACTGTCTGTGTAATGGTTTCAAATACTCGTGAAATCTTGTAGAAGGGGAAGTCAAAGCCAAAATTACACATTTACATCAACATATCTGAAAAGGATGACTTAAGCAAATTCAATAACTTCTTCCCCGAAAGAATACATGACCATGGACTATCATTTAAATTAAGAGGAAACTGGCTCTCCAGTAAAATAATTACTCTCATACGATTTCACAATATGATATAACCTAAATACAAATTGTAAAAACAGTTTCCCTCTGACAACTGTCGCTGTGCTCTCATTGGCTACTTCGGCTTAACTTTTACTTAAAATATTCTGACACATAACCCTTAACAATTCATGGAAAATGTGGAGGCCCCCGCCCCTATGGCCCATAGGCAATGCGAATGAGAACGCACACCACTTTACATTGAATCAGTGGGTTTTATTAATAGCTCCACCAGGAAGCAAACTTATACATGGTGCCGGGTTTAACCCGCCGGCAAGGTGACACTTTAGAAATGGTCCGAAGGCGACAAAGAACTTACGTGAAAACTTAAGCATTCCTGGGCGATGCTATTCCATGGAAGGAGAGTATTGAAAAATCTTGGGCAGCTGCGAAGTACACAAATGTCCCAGTAGATTTATGTATATTTCTGTGAAGTGATTAGTGAACAAAGATGAATCGCCGCCCAAGCGCAAAACGCGACCCCGTCGGTCAGTACGTCCAACTCCGCGAGACACCATGGTGTGTCTTAACTGTCCCAAAAAGTGTGCTGGCCGAGGTTTGATGGGCAGGCCAGCCACACTGACACTCTCAAACTCCAGAAATCATACCCATATTACTTTAAATGCCACAAAACTTACAAAGACAATAAAACAATTGCCCTTGGCACAGGAACCCTTTAATTGACATATTACACTGCATGAAACGAAATATGGATGAAACAAATTAAAATGATAATTAATTAAAAATACAAAACACTGTAGCAAGGCCCACAGGGGCATTAAATATTTTAGGGCTCCTTGATTCGGGATTTTGTGAACAGGCGTCCTTGAGCATTTCTTAATTAAGCTTGATTCCACTAAGGCACAAATTTATAGGTTCACCATGTAAGACACGTGTGCACAGGCACATGTGATTGCTCAACATTTACACTTTCCTGCTCACGTCACAAGTGCTCTCTTCGGCCCCTGCGGCCGCACTTGTAACTGAGGTCTTCGTGGTTCGACTGCTACAGTGCACTCTCCAACCGGTGCGCACGAGCGCCCGATAGGGGGCTGGTAGCTGCAGCGGCTGCCAATGATGGTGGTCAAAATGGGCTAGGGGTAAGCAGATGGCGTCAAGTTATAGTGTTTTTACATTAATTTTTGGCTTTGCGGTTCAAGTGTACCCCAAAGAAATGTAAACAAGTTACTGTGTGCAGTAGAACCTTACCTGCCTGCCCCTTGAGACAATATTCTGGACTACATGGACTAAATTTGCTGATCTGTGTCAGTTCGTTCTAATCTTTGCATGCTCTTTGTGCATGATGTTACAAAAAAAATCGCAACACTGACTAAATTTCTTTTTCGTGGTGCGCAGTTGCATCCTCGTAGTTTGAAACTCGATCCTAGATAGGATGTAAGATCTTCACAGATAACTGTTGCACCCTCTTCTAACATCTTCGATTACACCATTCGAGTTCAAGGCTTTTACACAATTGAAAACTTTAACATTTGACTTTATATTTTGCTTTCCGACATGTTATTTCTTATGGAGCTTGACACAGTGAGATTGTCTTCACAGTAATCCAAAACATTGTGTTTGCATTAGTATGATATTGATAGAAAGGTTACATTTGAAGCATTTTGTGTTGAACAAACAAGATAATGAATAAATTACCATTTATGTCTGAAACTTACTAGTTTATTATTGATTTGTGTTAGTTATGCAATCAAATAATATCCTCATAAAACTACAGATCTTGAGAGTGTGTACCACAGATCAGTATTGGGTTATGTGCGATAATAAGCACGTGTCTTAGATATAGTGCTCATAAATCAGGATTTGTGGAAAACTATTTTTTGAATAAATTATTAAATAAAGTATAACAACGGTGCTACCTAGAGGAAAGTGTAACTTGTATCGTAATAAAAGTGTTAATGGAACTGACATAAACCTTTAATTCGACTGCCGCAAGGCACTTAAGGGAACGGGCCCTTAAAATCCCATCAATTCTACCTTCACTATTTTGAGTTGTTATTAAGTGTAATTTTTGTGTGCATCGTGTGAAGTATAGCTTTTATGAGAGCGTGGTTGGCCCTAACATTCCACAGCATAGGGAGTTTCTTAAATGCAATGACTTCACAGGTAGTATTGGCACTAAAGTACTCTACAGCAAGCAGATTTGTCATGGCGGGAATGGTCTGCCTGGGTGATCGGCCCATTGCACCCTGAGAGGACTTCTCTACCAGAACTTAATTTGATGCAACTGCAGCGACATCCGGTGCCCTGAGTATTTTCACTCCGAAATTTTCACATTACCACTTTTCCCAACCACATTACCACCTTTCTGACAACCAAACCACCATCAAAATGGCGCCCTCCAGTCTGGCCATCATTGCCACCTAAAACGCAAACTTGCCAAAAATTTCCAAAAATTTTCCAAATTTATTAACAACAAAATCCGACCATTTAAGTATTCCTGTCTATCATTCCCTGTATACCCGCAATGAGGCAACAGATTAGGGATCAGCTACAGCATCGGAAAGCCTCTTATATGCCTTTGGACACCGGGAATAATTGGCACATGGTATGGTAGAGAAAACACGGGAAGTGCAAGGGCAGCCGTCATTGTACAATGCAAGGGAGAAGGGCGAGAAGAAGGCAGCCATATTTTGGCAGGTGTGACATCAGCCGCATCATCCTGGCGCACCCGCAGGACAAAGGAGCTGCACACGCACCATCTACCACCCCTCCACCAGCGACATGCCATGCCACTGGAGGAGAAGAAGGATGAAAGGAATGGTGCGAAAGAAAACGAAAGACTCTCCTCCCTCCTACGCCATCCACTCGCCACAGCTGAGTGCCCATCATTCAATGACCACTCTTCATGCAGTGCAGGACAGCCGCGATCTCCCATGCCAAAACTTCTGTGCTGCACTTACGCGTCTGCACAATACAGAACTTCCATGCTCTTGCTTCCGTGCTGCATTTCAATGTCCGTGTTTCGGTGCTTGTGTGATGCGTGTAAACAAAACCAGTCATGGCTGACCGGATGGATGACAGCGTGCCAGCACTCATCTGTGCGCACTGTCTGAGAGTGCTTCCACAAGCCTCATAGCAAAATATGAATATGGTACAGACTACTGCCACTGTAACTGCTCATCCAGCCAAACACCCAACCACACCATGACCAACCGCACTGCTATCAACCAAGACCATGTGCAAGAACTGTTGATGATGGACTCGTCAACCACAACACTTTCAACCACAACCACAGTCAAACCAGAAACTTCAACCGCACCGAACACAACTTTCCACATTATAGTGACACAATTTGTTGTGCAATGGACAGGGAGTAATCGTACTCCGTTGCAAAGATTATCAAGCAAGCTATCACAGGGAATGCATGAACGACAGGGCGATAACAAGCATTAGTGGACTGGCTTTCGAGTGTCTCGCATAGCACACCCGCGATCACAACAAAGCAACAACAGTGCAGGGCTTGGATAATATGTTGACCACGTGTTTAACACTACAGGAAGATAGAGAAAACAGGCCAACTGTAGTGCAATGTTATAACTTTCAAGCAGATTATTCAACCACGATCAAGCAAGGGGAAGCTGTCAGAAATGGAGGAGAGGAAAGCACTGCGTACCAAGCAACACAGCAAGGGGAGGAGAAGCAACAACCACACATCAGCCGGACACACGTGGTAAGCGAGCAGGCACGGAAACCGCTAGGTATGACAACCCTTCCACAACCTGCCTTAAATGCCACACCTATGCATTCTTACCCGTCAACCAGTATTTTACGCTACTTACCACATTGTACCAGACACCAATGTATCCATCAGTCTTACCACCACTGCAAACACCCTATCCTACATTACCGTCAATCAGACCATACCCGACCAGTCAGAGTGAAGTTGACAGCAAATGCAACCAGCGGTCATGGAAACAACATTCCGGAACGAACCCTCAGGGTTCAACAACAATAACAACAACCCACCAGAACACATGCAAGTGAATACACAAATCAAATTTCAGAGGTTGCCTACCTTCTCAGGAACATCGTCAGGAGACCCAGCCGCCTTCCTGGAAGACCTAGCAGATATGGGGCGAGCCATGCGGAATGGGCTAACTGCATGGGTGTGCAGCTCCACGGAGACGCACAGTCCTGGTGGAGATCACTTAACCACTATGGGCTCCAGTGGGAGGAATTCCGCAGGGTTTTCTACAGCCGATTCAGGAGAGTTTTGTATTACTGCAGGCACAGAGCAGGCTTATGTTAGAGGAGCAACAGCCAAATGAACTGCTGTCTGCTTTTGTCACACAGAAAACAGACCTCATCCGACGACTGCATGCAAATTTACCGGAAAAGGAAGTATTGGAGGTAGTTGCAGAGACAGCAAGTCCAGAGTATAGAGCAGCATTTATACCATTGCTAAATGGCACAATTTAATATATGATGCATGCCGCAATTCTGCTGGAGAGGAACCGCGAACAACTGTGTCGGGATGCCGGTGTCTTTTAATGGTGCCACGAGCAACGGGAACCACCAAAACAAGCACCAGTGCAAAACAACATGCAACCGAAACGTTTTGACCAACCTAAACAAAACATGCACAACTTTCAGCCGCATAATACGGTTAGATTTCAAAACATGCAACGACGAGAAGTGGAAGGTGCAACTAGTGGCACCAGAGGTCAAGAGCTTGTGTGGGACCCGTCACAACTACCACGGTCACCATGTCGTTACTGTCCGAGAGAGCAATATCATTAGCACAGTAGGTCCCCAAATAATCTGCAACTTAACAGCATCCCAGGGGCAGCCAACAAGAAGCAGGGAAACAGGGTGTAGCGGTGAAGGTGCCAGACGTTTCTTCCACCTCAGTCCCGCAACAATAAACATCATATCCGACACCACAACAAGTCTACATTCAGCAGGATAGTAACAGTGTCCAACAATTCATCAGGATACTTGTCAATGTCAACGATCATCGATGTCATGCTCTAGTAGATACCGGTGCCTCACAGTATATATTGTAAAACTAAATTTTTATATTCATGGGAAGTCACACCAGATAATTACGTAATTATGTTGGCAATACAGGATCAAAGTAGTAGCACTTTGGGATAAGCAAAAATCACTGTTAACGTAATAGATATCAAAACCATCAGTACCGCTGATGTGTGTTGTCCTCACCCCTAGGCCGTTTGTTGTGCCGGCCGTTCCCAAGTGCAGCACACACACGCTCTCGACAACTGATCACCGACGAGCTGTGTAGTGTAGTGTGGATGCAGGAATGGGCAACTGCAGTGTAGGGCAGGGAGTGTAGCGACACGTGTACCCACCAGCCCTGCAGAGCGGGCAGAAAAATATACAGCCACGTGTGTTACGTAAAAAAGGGCCATAGCATTTCCACAAATACATATCTGGTCACATAATAGACACATAACATGCAATTGAGTGAAATTTGTTTACACGCCCTTTAAGCCCAATGTTATTGATTTTATAAAGTGTTATTGTTTTAAGTTATATATGTTTATATTTATCACCACCGATGTTACGTTCACCCCATGTGATTTCAACGACAAAGTAAGCTGTAGAATATTTATTGATTTCCATTTTGTTCAATATTGCACATGCAGATACACAAATATACAGTTAATTGTTATCATATGTGGATATGATAACAATTAACTGTATATTTGTGTATCTGCATGTGCAAGTAGTCCCCTCCGTGGTGCGTGGGCCTGCCACCACCAGCCCTCACACTATAGCAGGAAGCCAGTCAGCAAGTCGCAACCATAGGGGGAGGCACGTTTGAAACTGCTTTTGCGCTTTTCCTGCCCGGCCGGCATCAACTTTCATCACCGATCATCTTTGTAAGCAATAGTTAATTCTCAAGAACCTTTTTCGTTTTATCCATCCGGGACACTCCCCCTTGCCTTCCCAGGAATTGCATCGCCTGGGGAGTTTTTAAAATAATCAACACACATAACCTTTGTGTAAGCCTAGGGCTTCTTTTTGTACTGTATAGCCTTCGCCCCAGGTTCAAAGCGAGCAAGTATACCATCTATTTTCCTGGAGGAAATGTTCAAGTTCATAATAAACCGCATAAACTGATGACTGCATTTATTCGATTGTCGCAAGGCATTTCAGGGCACGGGCCCCTAAAAACCTTCCATTTCTTGAAGCAAGTGCCAGTGAATTTTTTATGGTAAATATTGATTTGTATTAGTGCTGCAACCTAGCCAAAGTACCACGAGTAGCATTTACGGGCGTGTGGTTTGACCCTGACAATCCATGTGTAGGGAGTTCTGTTTTGATTATGTCAATGTCATACTAATTTGCAATACCAAGCGGTGATTGGGCCGCCCGAAGAGCCCCCTGTTTAGGAAACACGAGGCCTCCACAGCAGGTGAACTACTACAAGATCTACGCAGGAATGTGGTCCGGGTGATCGGCATGCAGCACATCGAGATTACGAGTACTCATCTCCACAGCAACATCATCAGTGATGCCACCACAGCGACATCTGGTGCCTACCAGGTATACAATTCCTAACACCTTTTCCAAATTATGTTCACCACCTTTGTAAATCCAAATCAACCCCATATCGTCCAGTCAAGCCACGTCACTGCAATTGTCACACCTGAAATACAGGAAGATGCAATTTTTGGAGTCCCATGGTTAGCAGAACAAAACACTATCGTTGAACCTGCAGCATGCAGGATACATTTTGGTTCGAAGGAGTGGGAAAACAATGTAAAATTTAGATAAACAACCAACAGAAAATTTATCAACACTAACACTTAGCAGTATAGATGATAATGTTCCCACAGAATATCAAGCAGCCTTTCAAAATTTATTAAATGAACCCAGGGAAGTATTTGTCACACATAATGCACTCAGACATACAACAGTAGGGGAGCATGAAATAATGTTAACGGAAGAACCTGTGTGTACAAGCTCTCGCAGTTATTTGCCACATCAAACTAAAATAATGAAAGCGCAGATACAGGAAATCTTTAACGACGGTATTATTGAACCTACTAACATCCAGTACAACTCAGCAATTACATTCGTACCAAAAAAAAAAAGATGGCACGTGGCATTTTAGAGTAGATTTCAGGCCGCTCAACCAAGTAACATACACTTCGCTAGCACTGTTCATTAGTGTTAATGATGGATTCAGTTCAATCGGCCAAGCCAATGTCATATCATTACTCGATCTTAAGAGCGGATACCGGCAAATTCCCATAAAGCTGGAATACCAGAAGAAAACTGTATGGAAGCGACGCCAGATGGGCGTCGCTTCCAATTTTGCGCCTTGCCTTTTGAGCTTAAGTGTGCGCTGGCCACTTTCCAATCGATGATTATCCGAGTATTGGACGGGTTAATCGGCGAGTATGCCATGGTGTACCTCGATGATGTCATCTTTTGGTTGGACACATGGGATGAGCATATACACCACTTTTTAATAGTATTAGAACGACTTGCAATCAACGGTCTCACCTGCGCAATGGCAAAATTTCATATTGGCATAACGAGTATTGATTTTCTGGGACACATCAATAACGCCGAGGGAAATAGGACGAATGCAGAACAACTTAAAGTAATTGATGATTCAGCCCACAGCAAAAACCAACAAGCAGCTCAGGAAAATTTTTGTACTAATTAATTGGCTCGGGGAGCACATGCAGAACTTTGCAATAATTACTGCACCTTTTAACGACCGACTTTCACCGAAACACCGCTTTCACTGGACACCTGAAGCTGAAAATTCATTTTGTGAAATCAAGCAAAAATTCCGCGCATTTAGAACACTGGCCAGGTACGATGCAAGCTGACATTTTTATCTGCATTCCGATACAAGCCAAGAGGGTGTAAGTGCAGTGCTGTATCAGATGGACGAACATGGTAATATACTAGTCATTGATTTCGCGAGCTCCAAGTAAGGCCAAACAGAATGCCGTTATGGCGTTAAAGAGTGGGAGTGTCTCGCCACCATATGGGCAATTAAAAAGTACCGCTCGTATCTAGAATTTCAAAAATTCACACACCGTACAGACACCAGATGTTTATTCTGGCTACACAGCATGCACGAGGTGCATAGTAAACACACACAGTGGGTGTTAATGTTACAAGCTTATGATATTAGTGTCGAGCACGTGTTAGGGAAAGAGAATGAGTTGGCGGATATGTAGTCACGTGCTCCAAATGAGAAAGTAGTACTGTAGAATGATGCAGAAGGGACTACATCCTTATGCCAAATGCACGAGAGCCCATCACGGAGGTATATTAACAGCAGGTCAGCTTGGAAGAGGGAGCTATCTTTATTTACAAACTTTGTGAGTGTGTCACGAACGAACAGCAGGGCTGCCTATTTTCATAATCAAAAATCCAACAGTGAATAGAGAAAGCAGTGGAGGGCTGACATGTAGTGAACGAAAGATTAGAAAAGTGCTCGGTTCATCACCTGGGGAAAAGGAGGGTGTTTGTCCCCACATGTGCGCGGATTCAGGTATTCGGCCAGACACACAGTGGCTGCATTGCACAAAACCCCGGAATTGACCAACCACTACGTATTGTATGGAAGAATTTCTTTTGGCCCAGTCCCGTGCAGCACGCCCGGTGCTTCATATCGAAATGCTGGCAATTCAACCTGTTTAAAGTTCGTTGAGCTGACGGACGGCAACAACAACAGCCACGCTCACTGCAGAAACCGTTCGAGACAGTGTGTCTCGATCTCATGGGGCCATACCCCTGGACAACAGCTGGCAAGAGGTTCACCGTCGTCATGACCAACAATTCCTCTTAATTGGTGGAAACATACCCTGTCAGCTGCACACACAACTAGCATTGCAAAAGTTTTGAGTGAGGACTTCTTTCCACAATGAATTTTTTCCAAAAACCTGCTAACGGATAATGGGAACCAGTTTACAGGGAATAAATGACGTGAGTTATGTACTCAGTGGGGAGTATGGTATCTTACAACGGATGTGTACCAACCCAGGGCCAACGCCATGGAGCTGCGCAATCAGGAACTGAAAATGCAACTGTGTCTCTGTGTGAGTGACCAGCACACAACATGGGCACAACTCCTGCCAGCTGCATTGTACACTCTCCGCCGACATGTAAATACCACCACCGGCAATACACCTGCCGAAGTACTAACAGGAAGAAACTTGCGATATCCAGGCGAACGAAACTGCCCACGTGCAGTTTGCAGCAACGAGGCAGCGAGCGGTGCTGCCAATTACCACGCACGACGAAATGTGAACAGCAACTGAGAGAACAACATGGATGGTAAGCATGACAGTGGTTTCCAACGACCACGCGCCCACCACCGGTGCTGAGAATCGGCCAAGCAATTTACGTATGCACACACCCACAGTCTGCAGCCAGGGAAAGACTTCTGTGCGGGCCTTACGGCGAATTGGAGAGGGCCGCAGCGGATTATTGCACAGGAGGGACCCACCACCTATACGGTCCATATCGACAGAAGGAAGGTGAGTGTGCACGGGGACGACATCCGGCACCAGCCAGGTGACATCAACACCGAAGTTGATACCGGTGCCTCTCAGCCCCATGACGGTGTCGACGATGCTAAGAAGGAGAAAGCAGGAGGAGAGGGGAGAGGTAAATAAACACCTCTAGGCGATGTAGGGGAAGGAGTTGCGGAGGAAGAGGATGACATGGGAGTGTCACACAATGTGACCTTTTACGGACTCGTCGGAGACGAGCTCCTAGGGGGAAGGAATGATATGGCAAGTGTCACTTGACCTCCAGAGAAGGGGAAGGACGCAGGTACTGAAGACCCGTCGTGGCCCAGCATTGCCATGCCTGACAGGGAGCGGCAGAGTGCTTCACCAGGTGTGCCCGAAGTGTGGAGCCTACAAGCGTCCCCGCCGGCCCGATGGAACCCATTGTTGACACAATACCTCAAACTGGACCATCTCTGCAAGATGTGCAAGAAATGGAGGAGATAGCAAGATGCAGGGAGGAAGTAGAAAGCAATGAAGAGGAGGAGAACATATGTGAACAAAAGGAGTCAGTTCACCTGAGTCGCTTCCGGAAACTGAAAACATGTAAGAGCAAGAGGAGCAGTGAGGATAGCACGAGTGCAAGAAGCCACAGTGGGAGTGAGGGTAGTAGGTCTGTTACCTCACTCCATCTGCGGCGAACATTGCGGCGGATTCGACCGCCATAGCAGTGTCGTCAGTGTGGGTGTGCTTCAACCACACGCGGTACTGACAACCGCAACTCCCACCAGCAAAACTTTGTGCCGATGAAAAGTGTGGCTCAGCAGACATGGGCCAGCTTTTTGCTCCCTTGGAGGAACCCAAGTACAACCCAATGCTGTAGATTACGGCGTCAGCATACAAACGGTACCCGGGGGGGGGGGTGTTTGACGTCCAATTGTTCCCCTACCCTTAAATCCGTTTGTCCAGCCTAACACACCTCGACAGTGCCACATGTGCAGGTGCACTCTGCGATAGATCACCGTGTAGTGCAAGTGAAGCGCGACACAATGGGGATGCGCACATGCAGAGCGAGTGCAAGAGAGCACGCAGTGCAGCGACAAGTATTCAGGAAAGGCCCGAGTGTAAACAAACACTCCAGGCAGGGTGGTACTGTAACCAAAATGCTTCAAAGTCGCTTTTGAAAGTAAATACGAACACGTAAGTTCAAACACTGTTACGTGTTTCTATTTAAAGGTCAATGCTACCTTTTCCTACCAGATTTTGTAGTTATTAAAGAGTTTTTGTTATGTTATGTTATGTTCACCCCCATCAATGCTATGTACATCACATTTCACGTAAATTTTTGATCACTCAGGGTATATGTTTTTGAGAGAATATATTTATATGTAAGTGATATGTTTGTATGCCTAGTTTTAAGCAGAGTTGGTTTTCAGGTGCATGTGCAAGTACACCCTCCACGGCATGTGGTCCCGCTATCGCCTGCCCTCATGCCATGTTGAAAGTTGGTCGGCAAGGAGTAACAAGAGGGGCAGGTCGCGTGTGTATGCATTTTCCCCCTACTCGGGCAGTCTTCATCTCTTTTGCACCAACCATGTAACGTCAATAGTAAGTTTAATTTTTCCGGAACCATTTTGTTTGAGCCTCCCGAGTTACTGCTCCTCGCCTCCCCGAAGTTTGCATTGTCCGGGGAGTATTTTCAATTATCTGCACACTAAATTCACTCTTAGCCCCGTGCTATTTTTCACAGCTTAAATTCAGCCCGAAAGTGAAACGGGGTACACATGTAAACTGTTTCCTGGAGGAACGTGTAACTTGTGTTGTATTAAAAGTGTTTATGGAACTGAAGTAACCTTTAATTCGACTGCCGCAAGGCACTTAAGGACACAGGCCCTTAAAATCACACCAATTCTACCTTCACTATTTTGAGCTGTTTTTAAGTGTAATTTTCGAGTGCATCGTGTGAAGTACAGGTTTTATGAGAATATGGTTGGACCTAACATTCCACAGCGTAGGAAGTTTCTTTAATACAACGACTTTACAGATCATCTTGGCACTAACATACCTTACAACTGGCAGATTCAGCACAGCGGGAATGGTGTGCCCAGGTTATCGGTCCATCGCACCCTAAGAGGACTTCACTTCGTGCTCTACCAGAAATTCATTTGATGCCATCACAGCGACGTCTGGTGCCCCGGGTATTTTCAGTCCAGAATTTGCACAATACTGCTTTTTCCAAACACATTACCACCTTTCTGGCCACCAAAACGCCATCAAATTATTTACATCTAAGTGTCAAATGCTTCGTACACCTAACCTGTGTATTAAGATTATGAATATGTGTTGACACACCAGTGTGCACTGTCCTACACACCGTCATATATTTTTCAAAGGTTATTGTTATATTTTCAAGAGATATGGTTATTTTTTAATTATATATTACATTCTTGCATAATCTGTTCCCAAACACTATTCCCAATGCACTACAATGCACGAGATGTTACTTGACATGCACATGATGGTGTATGTAAATACCACCGCCATATAATATTGAGTGTCCAGTGTACTTTTATTAATTTTAAGACGGTTTTTGCTATTACTGAAGTGGTATATAAGCTTGTGTTGTAGGTAAAAGACGTCCCACATCTTTATTGAATCCCATGTTTCACTGAGCTACAATGCACATCTTATTTTAGTTTCAAGTAATTTTATTTATCATGTAATTCGAACACAACCCTCTAAATACCAAGTTGTGATATGAAATAATATTAATCCAGCAGTAACCAGTCATTAGACAGCTTAGAGCATTACAAAGACCACACCAGGAGTGTAGGATGGTTTATACGTAAGGGTGTAAACTTAAGACTTGAGCATGTGACAAAGTTCATTTTACTTTTTTCATTTTTTATTTACAAATTGTTTAACAGGTTTTCAGTGTTAAAAACATAATCTACGGTATCAAATTAGAGACCTGAGATATCAGGTTTTAAAAGGGACACGAAGACACCCAGCGCGTGCCAAGTTAGAGAATTTGAACATTATCTAGGTTAAGTACACGACCAGTGTGATGTCACACGTCACACGTGTTTTATATTTTTATTATGCCTTTAGTAATTTCATGAGTGTTATGTAAGAGCTTGTCCAGTGTTTCACTTCATTACGAATATTATGCCATCAGTTATTTTATTTGCGTACAGCAAAAGATTGTGAGTAATGGGATTATATCCATGGGCATGAAAGGTTAGACAATGAGAGGGCTGCACGCCATTGCCCAGTCAATAGCGTCATTGCCTCACCGTCGAGTGGACACACGGTTCGCGTCCTCCCCGGAACTTCACGTTTAGCCCAGCCATGTGGTGTATCAAGAGTCGATTCATATTTTTCAGGAACATTCAAGTTATTTATGCATCCAGGGAGAGGGCTGCTCGGCAACCCAGTCCGTTTTTATTCGGCTGGTCATAATGTTCACATAAATCATTGCATGGCGTTCGCTCCATTTTGTCTGCATTAGAGCACTCCATGCTAAAGTAGAGTTTGTAAATGTAAGTGCCTCATACGAGGGATCAAAATGAATAAATTTGATTGTTGAAGAATCACGTCAACTTTATTTGTTTTGGCCACCTTTCGGTCACATAACCGAATTATCATAACGTAGTAAAGTCTTGGCATCGGAATGGCCTCAACAGTTCACGAAGAATTTTTGGATGACCATATCGAGGGAGCTCAGATAACCTCGACTAAACCAGGCATTTGATTATAGTACACAGGACGACTGCAGAAGTGATGTTGGAGCATCAGTGGGCCACATTTAGGGTGACCGGCCCACAGCCCCAACTTCATCATCGTGTTCTCGACTGAGCGAGGACTGGTGGCCCCCTGGCAATATGAAACTACAGCATCGAACATCATAATGTATAATCGTTCCCTAATGCACAGATTAAGAACACGTCTCTATGGAATTTTCAAGTAACCAAAAAAGGAACAAAATGACTTAAAACAAAAATTAAAAGTTAAAACAAGATTAATTGGTTTACAAACTTGTGGTCTACTTCTCAGTTTTAGGTCAATTAAAAATAAACAATCAGTTTAACACAAATTTAAATATTGCCATTAAACTAAAGCAGTGTCTCGAAGAGAAACAAAAAAGCAAAATAAAAATGGGCTTTGCAAAAAAAATTAAAAATGCTAGTAAAGCAATTTAAGAGGAAAAGAAGATGGTAGAGAGAGTTAACATGCTGTAGCATGGCAGAAATTATTGTTGCTTGCTAAACAGTAGCTGGTTGTTCGACAATGTACCATGCTGACCAGACTTTGGGGGAAAACTTACAAAACGTTAACACTCGCATATGCGAATTGTTAGGGCCAACTGCACGCCCATAAAATACGGAACAATTTGCAAATAAATATTCACTTGCGAACTAGACAGGATGAAAAACACTGACATAATGAGATGAGCAGGTATTGTTAGGGCCCGTCCCTTAAATGCATAAGGTGGCTGAAATAACTTACATATGTTCAGTTCAGCAGCATTTATTCGACGTCACTACACACTCAGGCTCCAGCTACCGTGGCGATGGTCGTGTTCGTTGGGAACCTAGGTGGCTCAGTTGATGGCTTCGCGCATCTGATGGGGGCAGCCCAGCAATCAAGGCAGGGAGACTGGGGGCAATACAGAGGTGCTGAGACATGCGAAGTTGGCGAACCCCCTCACTGCTGGATACTTCGGGCTGTCGGCTGTGGATGCATGTGGAATGGAATGGAACAGCATCGGAACTTGGAAGCAATGGCGCCAACTTTTACTCGTGGGCCAGCTGAATCACCTTCACAACTGGTAGCTCCTGGATGTCCTGCTGAGCGGTGCTCACCTATAACTGAGGGGAATTTTGAAGGAGGGGAACGGGCAGGCTACCCGATCTGTTACTCCCCACCTTCACCTGCGATGTGGAGAACCTGATGTCGGTGTGAAAGAAAGAAGATGGAGTAGGTGTCACGACTGAGCTGCCTGGATTTCTTGCACCGTCAGTTGGAAGCTTCGTGACCCTACCTGAAGTCACTGCTGTCGATATTGCTGTGCTGTCCTTTAATAACAAGTAACAATAATAAATGGTGTAGACCCTAGGCTCTCAGGTTCAGTTCTTATTAGAGTATACTTTCATACCACCCGCCTCGCTGAGTCTCTATTGTAGGCGTCCTTGGCAACCACTGGTTGTGCTGCACCGGCATGTCCTCATGTTGCACTACACTGGACTGCACTGCTCCTGGTCGCTCACCCACACCTGGTGCACACTCCAAGCGTCCATAAAGTGCACATCACTGCTGCGGTGGCTTTGCAGAATTCTGCCTGTCAAGCTGTCTTAGGGGTGGGGGAATGTGGCACATGTCACACTTCCTCCCTCCCACTTTTGAGACAGTTGTAGACCGGCAGATGTTAGTGGCAGCAGCTGAAAGTGTGTGCCGGTCTGCATGACCATAGATGGTACCGCCGCTTCTGTGGTCTTGCCGCACTATGTGTTGCTGGTGGTTGCCCCTTCCTGGTAGGCAGTTCCGACTGCCTGCACAGATAATACATTTGATGTGCTGGCAAGGGCATTATTTGGGATGTCACACTTGGGCAAGCCACTTGATGTCTCTTGATATTTAGGATGGGCCATCAAGGAGGAAAAATGGTTACGTGGAAAGGATTCAAAAGATACTACAATGATGTCTGGGGGGCGCCAGCATCACAGCAGAGAGCACAAGTTCAATTCAAGTGTGTGGTCGATGGCCTGAATGGGGTTTCCCTTGATGTCCGACATCTCAATCTTGTAGTTGCAGAAGTTATCCCAGTATCCATCGTTTAGTGGGAATTATCAGGGCTATTCACATACGTCCATGATCACTCCTGGGCTGTTATAGGATCCCTAACACCTTGTAAAAATATTATGCACGAGTTACACAGTCAATAATTGACCAAAGAAATAAATGCAGTCCGGAACTTAACGTGACATGAACATTTATTCTTTAAAACTTCAAACAGAAGCACTTACACTATTACCCCGCTAAAGTTGGGTACACACCGATACTGAAAAAGGGCTACAAAATGCCTATATTAAATTGACGGTAATCATAGCTTAGCCATGTACAAATGGACCGGACTGTGGAACGGTGTAATCCTGAGGCTAAGCAAAACAAAGGTTCCAGTTACTTATATGAAAACTATTGAAATATACATGATTGGTATCAGAGTGGTGAAGTGTCCGGGAAGGGCACACGGTACGACCATCCCATGCGGTAACCAAGAGGCGAACATGGCGATGGGCTGCGGCCTTCATGTCACAAACCCCTGCCACCATGACACATGATCATAATTATATGAAAACATAAACAAGTGAGATGGAGTTAATATGAAGCAATTAAAACATTACATGATAAGTCACACTTAAATAATAAAAGGAAACAAAAATTTATGTAAATATAAACTTAACAGTACTGCATAAGGCACCCTAACCTCAACTCAGAACCTTATGTTTTCCCCATGCACAGACCTGGACGTTCCGGGATTCCTCTAAAATTAATTTGTGCCTTTGATATTTTAATACACAAAAAATATTAATACAGCACTATAAAGGAAATTTAAATTTAAAAGGAGACTTATATTTATTTGACTGCATTTTGACACGTGGGTTTTACATTACATTACAGTGTTCGTGGGTTGCAGCTGACCAAACACAAAACACTGACTATGTCCAGTATTGGTATTGGTTAGTACTGTTCCATTTTAGAAATATATTTTTAAACAAAAAAATAACACATGTGCTAGCAATAAAAGATACTGAAAAATGCATACAAAATATTCCATGTGCATAGAGTCTTACCATGTGGTTGCGTAGCTTGTTTACATTTTGGCACGTTGTGCTCGTCAATATGTTTCACTGAAATAAAACACAAAATACCATAAAAACAGTACAAAAACCCATTAAAATAAGGACTAGCACACAAGCACTGTATCGCATGGGCGATTTACACAATATGAAAATGCAACATGTGGTCACACTGACGTCGCACTTGTGCACACAATGCGGTGTGTTTCGGACCATGTGGTTACATGATGGCAAATAATATTTAATATGAAAATGGCCTGGAAAATTACGTTAACATATTTAGAACACTTATCATCGCTGAAAAGAACAAGACAATTAGAAGCAAACACTATAGGGCCATGGAAATATGTGTAAACAAAACATAAATATACATTTATACAGTACGCCTATTCGAATCAGACTGAGCAGTGCACACCTCCCACTGGTTGTACACAGTGTGGACGATGACGGTCATCTGGCTGGGTGGGTTTCTCCTCCAGATGTGGTGAACAGTCTAAGGGTTAGAATGTGGCATGCGTCACCCCTCACCCCCCAAAATAAAGTCTCTCAGGACACCGTTCACTCGTCGCTTGCAGACTCAGCTCATGTGCAACTTCTGCGCAGAGGGTGTAGTCCTCGTCTCGGCTGCTGGTTGTAGTGACTGCCCTGTTATTTACCTCTTCTTAGCATGTGGTGCTGATGCTCCCACATTGATGGCCGTGTTGTGACAGCTGTGGTAGGTGTGTCCTGACACCCACAGGTTGTGCAATTGACATTCCAGGATAAATGGGCTCGATTCGATCGGCGGGGAGGGGAAGATATCGCCTCACCCTCTGACTCATTGCTGCCGCTCTCGTTGTCCTCGCTGTCACTGCTGACACTTTCCCATGACCAAAGCAGATTGTTGTTCTGGGTGTCACCAAACACAAACAAACCGGCCTAGGTGTAGCCAATGTCTGTTTTCTTGTCGGCATCGCGACACCACAGTTCCACTCCCATCCCTTCCGAAGAACATCTGACACAGGCGGCTGTTGTGGTGTGTCTCACAGGATGGGAGAGGAAACAGCTGCAAACAGGTTTCCTTCACTTCCCACGGGGTTTCCATTTTCTGCCTCCGCTGGATCCTGTATAGGCATCTCGGCGCCGGGCATCGCGGCTGCAAGTATAGGACTTTCCCCACGAGCTCCCTATTCTCTCTCAGATGTGGGTGTGACATCCCAGGGTATTTCTAACTCACCCGTATCCGCTCCTGCATCAGATGTTGGCGTCTCGGCGCCGGGTGTCGGTAAGCCTGAGTGTGTGTCTATGAAAAAGCGCTGAACGGCATTTGTAGCAGATTTCTCCTATGCTCTCCATGACTTCGTGTGGGCCACTCAATTTTTCTGTGAAACCTGTGTGGAATCTCCGCTGTCCAGCTGATTGCGGAAGCATTCTCGTGTACATGAGCTGGCCAGGTAGTAAGCAGGGGAGTGGGTGGATGGTATCCGGCGACCACTGCGAGACATAATGGTGCTGGTTTGCGCGTGCTTCTCATAACCCTCTCTCTCTCTCTCTCTCTCTCTCTCTCTCTCTCTCTCTCTCTCTCTCTCTCTCTCTCTATCTATCTATCTATCTCTGCTCTTCCCTTCTTTTCTCTTCCTCTCCTGCGTCAATGGGAGGCGAGAGGGAAACGAGTGATTATGACATAATCGCCACGTCTGCATTTCGCTGCTGCATAGTATTGTCAACTTCTTCTTCATATAACTCTGGAATGGTTTGATGAAGCTGTCATCCTTTCAGTATTAGATTTGTCTTGTCGAGCACTATTCGTGTTAATAATATCATTAGGGTCCTTTTCTCCTAACTCGTAATTTGTAGAGGCAGCGGGGGCTGAGCGTTAGCCCATCTCCCACCAAGGCGAATCGGCAGTGTCACCGGATTTTAGCATGTGGGAATCGTGCCAGACGACGCCATTGGTATGCATGTTTTCTTAGGGATCTCCCGTTTCCCCTGTCCTTTCATTCCCGCGCTGCTCCATACTCACCTCAACGACCATCATCGGCTCTCAATATCTCTCTGTTCAGAGCCACCCAAATCTCTTCACTCATTCGTAATTTGTAATTATTTTCATTTGTAATTTGCAAAGAATATTATTATTGTTAGAAAGTGACTATGTGTGTTATTTATTTATAACTCTTGATTATGTTTTGTTATCTTTTTTTTTATGCACACACACCAGAATTTCTCCGTTCGGTTACTACAGCGGTCTTAAGCCCCTGTCACACTGACGAAGTTTTCTGTAAAATTGCTTTCAGTAAATTTTGGTCAAATAAAGTTGGACAGTTATGACATTATCGAAACGATCATAAACTCCGCCATATTTGACTGAGAAATGGCTTCAGCTTCCATTACACATTTAAAGATTGGACGGGTTCTAAAATTGCTTTGATGTTTGACGGTTTCAGCGATTCACAATCGTACACGACAAAAATGGCCATAAAAAAACTTTAAAACAATGAACATAGCCAAATATAATTGAAGGCGAAAATTTGACTGTGTGACTGGGGTTTAAAGCATTCTAAACCCCGCGAAATCAAAGGTTCGCAGCCTGATGACGTCAAAACGATAAGTTTGTATCCGATGCAGGAAGGCAAAGGACCGACCTACATTATCGCACATTTACATTTAATGTACTGCTCATTCTCAACGAGTAACTGCCACTGACCCGAGAGCAACATTTCGTGATGCTCACTTGCTGAACATAAGTGGCTGAGTTGTATAACGTTGTCACATCAAAAAATATATATTCTAAAGAGACTTCGAAATGAGAGAACGGCCTAGGTATTGGATCATTAAAAATATAAATAAGTATGTATAAATATAATAATATTTTATGAAAAATAGAAGACTGACTAAATAAATAAAAAAAAGTTTACAGGTTCTGATATGATACCAGTATCGATACTTTTCATGTAATACTGGTATCGAAATGAGAATCGATACCATTTTTTTCGTTACCAACATCCCTGGTCCAGGGTGAACGCCCCGCGATCTGGAGAACGACAGAGTCTGCTTTACCAGAAATCAAGGCATCACCAGCACCCAGCACCTGGACGATGCCTGGAGCCTATGGTGTATATAATAATACCCTCCAATGTAGGTCACAATAAGCCACACGAACACAAGTTTTCAAGCTCGCACCTTGGTACACAGGATCTCCACCCAGAAAAAATAAATAGTGCTATAATTATTTCAAAAAGGAACTATTTTTTAGGAAAATAGTACTAGGTCTTTTTAAGACACTTATTTTAATAAAATTATAACAAACTAATGAAAGACAGAACCTTTGATGATATCATTTGAAATACTTTGCGTAATTTTTGCACAGTTTAAAATTTTCACTATAAAGTTATTTCCAAGTGCCCTATTAATGGAAATAATTATTTGCTGAAAACATTTGGCAGCCATTTCATTTTCCTCAACGCGTAACAACAATGTTTACACTTTGTAAAATATTTTGGTAAATATTTACGTATTGAGTCCCCTAATAATTTCAGGTTTTAGAGCTACTTACTTGGTTTAGATTTTCCCTTTTGCTGCCTTCGCTAAAGCAAGAATATCTTTTGACACAGGTAAATCGATAGCACTGGACTGCTTCAATTTTTCTTTTGTTATAAGAAATCCATTCATAATTGGTGTCAGAATCTTGTTCCTCAATTTATTCTTATTTACATTTACAGCAGAAAAAACTCTTTCTGTAGCAGCTGAAGAGCGAGGAAGGCATAACATGGCCTTCACGAACTTCTTTAGACATGGAAACATTTCTGCACCAACAGTATTTATAATTTTAAAAACAGCATTCCAAAAGTCTAGGAAATCTTGATGTCCTTTAAGCGAGTTTACAGACTGAACTTATCTCCATTCACTATCTATTTCTTCAAATAGGTTTTCTGGAATGATATTTGGAGAATACATAACCAAATGAATAATACTTGGAAATTTTCAGATTTGCAGTTTTCAGGATCAAGGTAAATTATTCAAAACGGGTTCTTTAAAATAATTTTTTTTTTTTTTTAGAACTTGCTGACAAAATTCTATGTAAAAAGATAAGCACTTGAGCTTAAATTGTTTAATTACTTTTTCTCCCACGCCACAGTTTTATCTAGACTAATTATCAAAGCCTGAACTCTTGCTCCAAAATACAGCTTATTATCTAAATCCAAAAACTGATGATTATCACTAGGGTTGATATCTTTGATGGGTGTGTTGTTGAAATAAGTTAAATTCATATAGTATATTAGTATCATTTTCATTTTATCCCCTATGGAAGCAAGCAAGGTATGAAGCCTGTAAGTTTGGCTATTATTGGAAAAATAAAGGCTAAAAATAAAAAATATGCCTTAATTAGAGGATTTTGAAGGGCCTTCGAAATTGAATCTGCCTGAATTATTTTGTCTTCAAATGCAGTCAAAATGAAATATGACACTAATGCAGTCCACTATTCAACTAATATTTGAACTAAGTCGTTCATCGACAACTGTGATGTAGGGAAAAATGTAGGTGCGGAGGTTTTGTTACCGGGAGTCTAGGAATATGGCGGCCGATTAAACATAACAGTGGCGATGAGGCGGATATAAATGGGGGAATAATTAAAGTATATAGTTCGGGGTGTCGATGTTTGGGGCCATTGCGGAATTCGACGAAAATTCCGATGATGTAGTATCATATTTAATGTGGTTGCGGCAATACCTGGATGCAAATTTAGTGCCTGAGGGCAACCACGTGGCGGTGCTTTTATCGGTGATAGGGAAGGATGCATTCCGTGTTTTTAGAGATTTGGTGACACCAGAAGAACCAGGCACGAAATCATTCGCCGAACTGGAAGTAGTTTTACGACACAATTATGTTCCCAAATCTTTAATTGAGGCAGAGCATTTTAAGTTATACAGCAGAAGGCAGAAGTAAGACAAGACAGTAGAGAAATATTAATTCACGATTAAGAGGTTATCATCAACATGCAGATTTTTAAGTGGCATCGTGAGTCAGCACATTCAACAGCAACGGATAGAAGAAGAATGCACTTTTGAGAAGGTGTACGAGAAGGCCACTACAATGGAGCAGGTGGAGATACAAACACAACTGTTTAACACATCCCAGACAGCAGTGTTTCTGGAGGAAGGGGCAGTTTGTAAGGTTATGAACAAATCATTCGACAGTGGGTGAAAGAGAAAGCGAGGACGATGTAAAGAGGAGACTAGAGAGTATTTTCGATGTGGCATTGTGGGGTGTGGGGCAAATACATGTCGGTATGCAAAATTTAAGTGCAATAACTGTAGTAAAGTAGGGCATCTGGCCCACAAATGTCGGAGTGCAAAACAGGGTGTGATACAAACAATGCACACAGAAAGGCAAGAAGCAGAACACCAAACAATGGACTTGTGGTATGTAGGTCGGGCGGAAAAAATAAAAAGGGCCTACAAAGTCACTGTAGAAGTATCCGGAAAACCGTTGACAATGGAAGTAGACACACAGGCAGCGGTCTCCCTGATACCATACAATGTGTATTATGCCTAGTGGTCGGATATTCCCTTGCAACAGGTGGACATCCAGTTGAGGACATATTTTGGGGAGCAATTACCTCTAAAAGGGAGGATGAAGGTGTGGGTAAAAGTGGACACCTAGTCTCGGGAGCTGGCACTGTTAGTGGTGGAGTCAGGGGACCGGCAATTACCATCTCTTATGGGGCAGGACTGGCTTATGGCACTGCAGCTGGATTGGAACCCAGTGTATGCAGTAATGGGGGCACCCGGCATGAGGAGGTAAGGCAAACACACCTAGCCACTAACGGATTAAGCTCAGGCCAGTTGGGGAAGAACAGGCCAGGGAGGTAGTACAGAAATGGGACATAATGATACAACAATTTCAATATAAATATGCCAAGGTGTTCAGGGAGGATTTTGGGGAGAGAAGGTAGGGGAGGAGTTGGATAAATTGGAAACCGTAGAGGTGTTAGAAAAGGTAACACACAGTATTTGGGCCAGTCCGTTAGTAATAGTGCCAAAAGCAGATGGGACCCTTAGATTTCAAGAAAACGGTGAATCCAAATGTCGAACCTGAACATCATCTGTTGCCATGCACAGAAGACATATTGGCTTCCTTGAGGCAGGGACGGGTGTTCTGTGTGCTGGACTTGACACTTGCATATCAGCAGCTAGTGGTGGGCGAAGACATATGGGAGATGCTTACGGTTAATACACACAAAGGACTGTATCGCTATAGATGGATGCCATATGACCTGTGTTGTGTTCCCAGCACGTTTCAGGCAGTGATCAAGCAAATTTTGCAAGGAATTCCCCACGTAGTAGCCTATTTAGATAACATATTGGTGACAAGTTCCTCTCTGCAGGAGTGCATCCGGATGTTAGAGGCAGTACTGCAGAGACTGCAAAGCCATGGAGTAAGGGTCAACAAGCACAAATGCCAATTTCTCGAGTCAGAGTTAGTGGAGGGAATTCCTGGGGCGCCGAGCCCTACAGATGTCACCAAGTTGAGAGCTTATGTAGGCCTGCTCAACTTATATTCAAAGTTTATACCTTACATGTCAAGGAGATTGCATCCATTTTACGATCTGTTGGGGAAGGACATGAAATGGAATTGGACGGATCAATGCCAGCAAGTTCTTGAAGCAAATAAGAGATGGATCATAAAGGCTCACGTGTTAACACAGTATGATCCCAAGATTCCACTAAAAGTTGCAAGTGATGCATCCCAGTATGTAGTGGGAACCATATTGGCTTATAAGGTGAAGGATGGTTCGGAATGCCCCATTTGTTTCGTATCAAAAACATTGTCAGGGGCAGAGAAGAACTACTGTCAGCTGCAGAAAGAGGCCTCGAGCATTATATTTCCAGTGAAGAAATTCCATAAATACTTGTATGGATGTAAGTTTGTGTTCTACACAGATCACTGGTCACTAGTTGCAATCCTGGGGCCAACTAATGATGTATCCTGTTTAGTAGCAGCACAGCTGCCAAGATGGCCACTCTTACTGGCCGGCTACAGCTATGATGTACCGTATCGGAAGGGACAGGAAATAGGGAATTCGGATGCTCTGTCGAGGCTGCCGCTTCCGAAGTCAGAACCTATGGAGCATCCCATATTCTGTGAGTACTATGCCTAATGTCCCTATACAACCAGCAAAGATTGCCCTGGCTACTGAGGAAGACAACATCTTGAGATACCTGAAGGAGTATAGCTTGCATGGGTGGCCAGCAGAGATTGAGGAGAAACTGAAACCATGCCTCAACAAGCAAGATGAACTAGCGGTAGATCGAGGTTGCCTGATGTGGGGGATCTGAATAGTTATTCCCACGCAACTGACCAAGGAAGTTCTACAGAATTTGCATGAGGGACATCCTGGAGTAGTGTGGGGGAAAATGTTGGCAAGAAGCTAAGTGTGACAGCCAAAAATGGATTTGGAAATTGAAACTGTGGTGAAGAAATGTGCACCATGTCAATTGTCTCGTCCAAAGAAACCAGAAGAACCGGGGGGTGGCATGGCCAAATACTAGCCATGTCTGGGAACACATGCACGTTGATTTTGCAGAGAAGAACCAACAATATATGCTCATCTTGGTGGATGCCTATTCCAAGAGGGTGGAAGTGGAAGTGATGGGTTCAACAACAGCAGCAAGAACGATAGAGTGTCTATGATCCAAATTTGCAGCATACGGGTTACCAGAGACAATGGTGGCAGATAATGGCCCCCAATTCCAGTCAGAGGAATTCAAAACATACTGTAAGAATATGACGATAGATTTGCAACTGATCCCACCGTTCCACCCACAGTCAAATGGGGTGGCGGAACGAACAGTTTAGTGGGTAAAAGGGGTACTATTGAAACAAACAATTGATAACTCGTTGGGAGGTAGATTACATTCCTTACAAGGTATCACTGACAAATAGTTATTCTGGTACCGAAATACACCCCACACAAGTACATGCAGGTCTCCGACAGAATTGTTTTTAAATCGGAAGCCTCGAACTAAACTCCAGCTCCTAAAACTGATGTTACCAGAATATGCCAAGAATAGAGTCCTTCGGGTGACATGAGGAAGATGGGTTTTACTGTTGGGGAGCAGGTGCTGGTGCAATGTGTTAGGGGAGAGAAGACCCGTTGGGTGCCAGTAGAGATGATGGAGGTAATGGGTCAGAACACATATAGGGTAAAAGTGGGACCACATGTGCGGTTCTGCCACAGACCATCTACACAGAAGGCAGTTGGGAAGGCCGGAAACAAGCAGTAGAGAAGTTGGTCAAGCAGACAGTAGAGAAGCAGGAATGCCAATCAAAAGGGCCAGACAACAGAAGGGCGGGCAAAGAAGGGAGCCACAGGCGCCGACAACAACGAGTCAAGAGGCAGCGACCAAAGGGAGTGGAAGGAAGACATCTACAGACCAATCACACGCGGACAAGTCATGGACAGGGAGTACAGACAGGATGGAAAGAGAAGAATTGGAGAATGAAAGGAGCTTTAGAGGGTTCATAAGGCATTCAAGAACAGATGGGAGAGGATTTAGAGGGTTGTCAGAACCTGAGGATGGACAGGGATCAAGAAGTGTAGCAGATTTGGAATGGAAAAGCATCAGGCGAAGTGGAAGACACAGACAACCTCCCAGGCGATTGGATCTGTAGGAACAGAGTTTTTGGATAAGCAGGAAAATTTATTTTATTTAGTGGATAATATCGCTGACACTTATAGTTGTTATTTTGTTCCTTTACAAGTCATGGTTTTGAGTGTGATAGTTACAGTTTTTTTTAGGGGTGACGAGTGTGGTGTAGGGACATGTATAGGTGCGGAGGTTGGTAATGGGTGGCTAGGAAGATGGCGACCGAGTAAACATAAAACAACAAACGTGTTTTGCTCAACTTGAGTAAATTATGAGGCTTTAAATTCAAAAGTTTTTGAATTTGACCAATTATGCTAGCCACTTTGTTTTATTTAATGGAATTGTATATATCAGAGCACAATTCTTCGATGCTATACGGAAGCTTTTTACAAGCTTTAGATGCACACAAGTTGGAGCTGTGGCATATGCATCTAACAACATACAAATGCTTGTTCATCTCTTTAAGACGAGCTTGAATTTCCCTGTGCTCTCCCATCGTGACACTGGCATTGTCAGCAGCAAACCCCAAGAAATTTGTTAGGGGTACTTTCACACTTTCAAGCAAGTGTATCATACCCTGAAACAAGACTAAGCGAGTTGCAACTGAGACATATATTATGTTTAAAAAAGAATCTTCAATCATTTTAGTGGTTTCATCACAATGCCGAACTACAACAGCTAATGATTTAGTTGAGGATATGTAAGTAGACTCGCCAACAATTAAATAAAAATAACTTTTCTTGAAATTTTCTGATATATCATTAAGAGAATCAACAGTTAGAGCATTCTTGATAAAATTTTCAGTTTTTGTATGACCACATTTAATATTTTCAACTACTTCACTGTCAGAAAGCAACCTTCTTCGTCAAGTCCGGAAGGGAGTCCATTATGCTCATGGGCAAATTGTGCTTAAACTATGTAAGCACACAATCGTAATTCGGCTTCAGTTACTTTAGTATCTACAGACACCTTAGATTCAGTCTTCAGCATAAGACCAATGTCCGAAGATTTTTCCTACTTTTTACACTTTCAATGTGATTGGATTTATTTGCATGCCTAAGCATAAGGTTTTGCTGCCATTAAGATCAATTTCGCAGAAACGACAATGTGTTGTGTAACCTTGAATTTTACTTGGGAGAATCCACGACATAAGCATTGGGTGCTCACACCATTCCCATTCGAACTTTTGTTTATAACATTTAGTACTAGTTCTTAGCTTTTTAGATGTACTGGCATTAAATCTTCCTGGTTTGGAGTAGTAGGGTGTTCTGGTTGAGATAATGTAATGTGTTCACTCTTGTCTTGAGACTTATCACCACTGAACCGAAACTGAAATAGTTCTTGTTTGCACTTTTCCATGTTGAAAAAAAAAATCACACTGCAGTAAGCCATGGACTATTTGCAAGTTGCACAAGGAGAATCAAAGCAGAGTAAGTTGTCTAAGATAACCGCTAGACACTCCAAATGTTGTTAACCACACTAACTTAATGAACATGTGAACACACAGTCTCCAGCCGTGAAGCGATACACACACCGCACTCACGAACAGTGAAGTGAAAAGGAACTAGAGCAGAGTCCTGCTCACAACCACTAGCACTCCGCTATGTGCAGTACAGATAAACTGGGAACTCCCCTATAAGTATGGCCAACTATAACATCAAAGAGACTTGGGGACTACTCTACCAATATTAACAAC
This sequence comes from Dryococelus australis, assembly GCA_029891345.1. Classification (NCBI taxonomy): domain Eukaryota; kingdom Metazoa; phylum Arthropoda; class Insecta; order Phasmatodea; family Phasmatidae; genus Dryococelus; species Dryococelus australis. Next base: position 61,750,104 of record CM056995.1, read on the forward strand.
TTCAACAACACAAAAGCTTACCAACCTTACAGACTGATCTACCAAAGCAATTTCATTCTATTCAGTGTGCCATTGGAATTCGATTGCAGTGTGTTAAGTAATTAAAATTTCAAATTATAGTGCTAAACTATTTAATGTAGTAAAGGTACTATGATATTTTTAAAAGCACTAGATCTAGTGCAAAAATACTAGGAGTGGAGACCCTGTTGGTGCACTGTAAAACTTAAGAGACTTTGCTTCATTTATAGTATTTAGATTTTCGTTTCCCTTAACAAGCCTTGTTTTAATTTCATGCATACTTAAAAGTCTTGATTTATATAGTATTTATGAAACGTAATACAATTAATGGTGCTACACATAAATATATGATATTAAAATTTAGTTTATCGAATAATAAATTGGTTAATTATTTTATTAAATATATTATATTATTTTATCACCACTTAATGAGGAAGTTTAAATGAAAAGTTGTGTATATATCCGAGCAAAATAACTACCATCTGACATTTTAAAATGTGTTTTCCCATCAATTAGGTAACTTTTTCTAAAATATATAATTCAGTTTGACACACTGTGTCCCGAGAGATGATGAGCTGTGTTTGTGTCCCGCCTGGCAGCAGGTGTAGGGCAGGAACTGGTGATGTTGCCCGGCGCCACGTTCGGTAGAGCGAACGATGATGATGAGGGTCATATGACTGGCGGCCTAAAGCGATCTCTGGATCAGCTGTCTACTTGAAGACGAGTTTAGTTTGATGACAAATAAAATTATGTCTATTTTTATATCAAACCCTTTTCTAAGGGACGAATTTGTTGACCACATCGCACGTCGATACCAATACAGTTTTTACCATGGTTGTGGGAGGTAGGCCCCATTAATAAATATGCTTAACACTGAAAAGTACACTGATAAATTAATCTACATCAGGGCTCAGTGCCCGACGATTCTCAGGAGAGTAAAGTCAATAAAAGTCGCCTATTCAATGTGTGACAGTTTTGTTAACATAAGGGTACAACCAATGTCACTGCAAAATAATGCATACCCTTGTTAATGCGGACCCGGCACTTGAGACCTGCCGTTGATGGTTGCTGCGAAAAGTAAGGCGAGGGCCTTAAGAAGTATTACGTGCGAAACTAGTTACAGTACGCGTTAAATCCTGGAATATTACCTCAGGATGCAAGTCAGGCATCCCCTCGGCTAAAGATGAATGATAAAGGTTCATGTGTTACTTTAAACTATTGAATTGAAATATACTGCCTAAATTGAAGTGCCGAGGGGGGTAATGCGGGAGCTTGCCACCTGTCCTGCTGGGTCAGTCGAGTGCTGATGTCAGACTAAAGAACATGGCCATAGCCTCGCCGAAGCTCGGCGAGCCTGGCGCCAAATGCAAAACATGAAAAACATAACTGCACAACCTACATGATTAAAAGAACGAACACTTGACATAATTATTGCTACTCGCTAAAAACACGTTGGTGACATACCCATGGACGTTGGAGCCCCAGGTATGGCTAAGAATATGACGTCACGAGTATGTCACCAGACTTAAAGGATGATATTAAAGAAATTATGCCTTACGCGGCCGACTCTCGATGAATGAAGACAAGTGTGCTCTTAAAACTAACATATGTATGCTGTATTAATGCATTATGGCAAAAAATGGTATTTAGTGTGTGCATTTCACTTCCTGTGACGTCATACGCATTTAACTAAAGTGGGTGGATCTGTGCCTGGTCTTCTTTGGAGTTTCGGTAATTCTCTATGGTAAAATGGGCGGCTTCCCTAGTAAGAAATGGTGCAATACCTGGTAAAACTCACTGTATTAACTCTAATTAATTAACGCTGCTAGGAAGCCGCTCGCCACTTTACACTTGCACTGGGAATGTTCTTCCCCGCCTTCTGAACCCTCTTGGGGTCCAAATAGAACACCGGGTTTGGCCACAAGGTCTGCTGACATCGCGCACGTCGAAAACGTGTAGGATAAAGCGCGCCGCTTACCCCCGTGATCCTTCCAGTGGTTGTTGCATCTAACGGTCGTGACTTCACAGGAAACACCATCTTAGACCACATATCAATTTATTACGATAGCTTCCTCTTTCTCGTAATAAATTTAAAATATGGTGGCCCACGGCCATGGGTTGCAGAGCGGCTAGGAAAGTGTAGTCAACATTCTTGTCGACCTGCACCTATCGAGACCGCGATCTAATGTCGATCGGTCGGGTGCTGCTGTGTGGTTGATGCATCTGCGGTGGTACAAACGGGCATAAGGGAGACCTGCATATCTGGAACATGTCAAATGTGCTCCTCTCTGGTGACTGGTCCCTGCAGGCCCCCAAGGACCTGCCATGCTTCTAGGTGCAACAGGATACCAGTGGTGCTCGACGAAGGGGATAGGCCCCAACGTAAGTAGTGCATGCCAACTGATGCAGATGATGGTGATGCTTGGAGCAGCGGGGAGGTGTCAAAACCCGCTCTTCCATTTACTATTCGCTGCTGCTGCTGATGCTGCCTCTGCTGCCTGGAACTCTTTATGAATGCTGTTCTGGCGAGGGTATAGGTAGGTGACCCAGGCGTGGACTCGATCCTGATGCCCTTTCCCCTGTGCCTGTGATGAGGTCCTCCAATGTGAGGTCAACTGGTACAATTGCCTTCTTAGGCATAGTCTTGTGGGTGACTTCCCTGTAGGCTGATCGGGCTCACAGTTGCCCCCATTGACTCGCTTTGTACGACATCTACAGAAGTCAGTGTCTCTACACTGGGTGTCGTGACACTCCGGACCGGCTCACTCCATGTTGCAGTGCCTGCTATGTTGTTGTTCTGTTCGAACTGGGACAGTGTGACCTCTTCCTCTTGCTCATCTTATTCCCTTGCTACCCTGATGGGTGTATTGATACCGGGTGTGGCAATGGGAAAAGGCGCCGAAGAGCACTCCAGTCTGTGTTGGAGCTTGTTTCCGGGTCGCTATTGGGCATTCTTGCTGCTTACTCCAGGCTATTGGACCCATCTTCCAGCTCAGGGGTTTCGGCGCTGGGTCCTTTCACGGCCAGGCGAAGGTCGTCGCAGTTTACAACCACCTTTCGTCTGCTGCTGAACTTAATGAGGTATGTAGTGAACCCCAGCGCCTTAGCAACATTGTGTGGCCTGCTCCCCTTAGGAGCAAACCCTGCACAAGAGTTTTGTTTTGTGCTACTCATGCGATGCTCGCGAATGTAGACAAGTTGTCCGGGTCCTGAGTCTTTTTGGTATGCAGGTTGTTGCTGGTAACCAATGTGCGATGTACCACTCCTGCTGTCTACATGCATTCTACAGATCACCTTCTCGGTGCTGTCGCCTTCCTGATGCACTTTCTGTTGCCTCACTGTTTGTTTGCCTGATTCTAAATTCTCTGGGGATGGGCAGCTCCCTTCCCTGGAGTATGGTGGCTGGTGACTGACCAATTGCTAGGCTCACCCCTCGTCTGATGGGGAACAAGGCCGTGGGCAGATGTTCAGCACAACTTGTATGGTTTTTGCCTACCCACAGGTGCAACTGAGTCTTGAGATCTTGGTTTCGTCTCTCAGTTGGATTGGCCCGCATGTGGTACACTGTCATTGTATGATGCTGTACTACTCACTTGGTACACAGTTTCCTCCAATACTTTTCTTGTGAATTGTGTATCATTGTCCGTTTAAGAGTGTGCATGGGTATCCCCATCGGGGGTAGAATTTGGTCTCCAGTACATGGGCTATGTTGGGTGCCCATGCACTGGAAACTGGGTACACCTCCATCGATGGTGAAAACGAATCACTGACCACTAAGGTGAACCTTTTGCTGTTAGGGGTGCGTGGATATGGCCCCATCAGGTCCAGTGAGATGGACTCGAATGGCTCCAGTGCTTCCGTGCCTGTTGTTGAGTAACTCCATCTGCTCGTCGACTCTTGAAAAAGTTACACTTAATGCACCCTCTCACATATTGCTAGACACCTCTGGTGACGCCTGGAGAGTGGGAATGGTTCTGCACATTTCTTGTGGTCTGTGATACTCCAGGGTGGCCTGCAAACTGCGTATTGTGCGCATACCATAGCACCTGATCTCATGCACTCTTGGGTACGTAAAGCTACCAGGTTGCTTCAGGACGACATGGTCGTGTCTTGACACACGTGCCATTAATGGGCCACCACCCCTGGTCACTTTGAATGATGGAGGTGACACGACGTTGTGTTTCCGTACACTGCAGTTTTGGAGTGAGAATGCCTTCCTGCAAGTCGTCGATCTTGAGTTCTGGTTCCTGAGGAACCTCTATGGCAGTGCAGCTCCTGTGGCCCATGCCAGATGTTGGGCAGTTGGCTGTGGTAGGGGGAAGTAGGTCATCCCACTCTTCCTGGCCACCATTACCATTTCACCCAGTGCGAGTGAGAGTTCATCTGCTAGCTGATTCTCAGCTCCTGGAACGTGTTCTACCTGGAAATTGTACGCTTGGAAGAGGAGTTTCCAGAGTGCTAATTTACGCCTGGCTCCTTTCATTGTATGAAGCCAGATTAAGCACCAGTTGTCAGTTCATAGTGTGAACCGCTGGTACTCCAGGTAGACCCGGTACCATTTCATGGCCCACACTACAGCCAGACACTCCCATTCATTCACTCTGTATCTGCCCTCTGTTGCCCCGAATTTTGTACTGCTGTACTCGATTATGCATCTTTCCTGATTGTCTCCTATTCGATAAATATCTGCCCCCGAGGATTTCTCATCTGCATCTGTTTGGAGATATAAGGGACGACTCGGGTCGTGACGAGCTAATATCTTGTACTGCATGAACTTGTTCTTTATTTCCTGGTAACATGCTTAATGTTCTGCTGTCCACTGAAATGTTCTGTTGGGGGACAACATATCAGTTAATGATGAGGTGATGGTTACAAGATCCTGAATGTTTTCCCGCAGCCACTTCACCAGCCCAAAGAATTTCCTTAGCTGTTCACTTGTGCATGGCACCTCGTAGCCGTTAATGAGGGCTAAATGCTCTTGTGTCAGTCGGCTTCCATGCTCATCGACTATGTGCCTAATAAATGGTATGCATTGGTAGCCAATGTGAATTTTGCGGTTCGCACATTACAACTTTTTGATGGCTAGTCTCTCTAAGACTAGTGACAGGTGTTGGATGTGGTCATCCCAGGTCTCGGACCAGATGATCACATCATCTAGGTACATGAAGGCGAAGACTCCTATGGTACATGGGCACTTTATGCTGAAGGTCATTGTGCAGAAATGGAACCATCTTCCATATGGGGCAGTGATCGCCATCTTGTGGCAGTCTGCGGGTTTTATTGGTACCTGGAACCCGCTGCGCAGGTCCAATGACACCATGACTTTGGCCTTTCCCAAGGTATGCAGTGCATCATTGACACTTATGTAGGGAGGTAGGACACTCAGTGTGATTTGGTTGATTACTCGAAAATCTAAACAAAAGTGCTACGTCCCATCTTTCTTGGGTGCCAAGGTGATTGCGCTGTTGTGGCTGCGAGTGGGTTGTATCACACCCATTGTCAACATTTCTTCAATTTGCTCTTTGGTGATGGTGCATTGTGTGGCTGGTAACTTCTGGGTCCAGAGTAGATCGGCCGGCCGTGTTCCAGCAGAATACTATGTTCAGCTACTGTCGTTCGCTGGATTGGATCTCCTGCCACTAATACTTCTCATTGTTCGTCCAGTATGCTTTGCACCATATCCCGGTATTCTGGTGGAACCGCATGATCGAGTTCATCTAATTGTACTCTGGGCATGTTACCAGTGGGGCAGGATTCTTTATTGTACACCGTTCGCCTTTCTTTCAGGCCGAAATGGATCCTATGGGCAGCTGGCTGGGCAATGGATTTTTGTTCGGTGAGCCAGGGGATACCCAAGATGATATCCTGCTCTAGGTCCGCAGACACGAGGGCTATGGGTATGGTGTCCACATCTCGAATTCTGGCAGTTATCAGTATCTCTCCCATTGAGTCTCCCATTTTCTGCTTCATTGCGAGGTGTAGTACCTGGGTATTGGTGTGATCTCACATGTGTCCACGAATCCGACGCGCACAAAGTTGTGGCTAGCATCTGTGTCATTAATGCGTAGAATGGTTGGTGATTAATATAGATTGCTATTTGTATCATCCTGTTCTGTTGTCTATTAATTTGCTGTATGATGGGTTGCTGATGTTTACTTTCTGTCTGCCCGACTTGTTGAGGAGGCAGTGTTACATTGGGGCCTCTTGCCCTGGGATAGTGAGCGTCCGGCTCGCCTACCCTGACAGTTCATTTCCTGTTGGTGGATTGTTGTTGTTCAGTAATACAATGCGTTTTGGGCATTGGTTATGCCAATGCATCTTGCCCTCCCCTTTGTAGTGCCTGCATGCAAAAGTTGGTTCTGGTTGGCATTGTGTGGCCTAAAGAACCCATCGGGATTGAGCTGGCATTTGAGGGAGGCCTACAGCCCTCACTACCGTAGGCATTCTGGATTTATTACCATTCTGGTGGAAACTTCATCAACACTCTCGATACTGTCAGAGATAGCAGACTAGAGCAACAGCCATGTGGCCATCGGTGTTACGACCCTGAGATCAGCAGTAGCATCATCATTCTCATTCGTGCACCACGAGCAGGCGCTCTACCCTGGTAAAAAAATCGAACCACAATTTCCTATCCATATAACCCAGTTCCTCCAAGGTCCAGAAGTTGTGCCGTCACTGTCTGCACTCGAACTTTCAATGTAGGTACTTACACATAGTTTCCATCCAGTAACCATGCATCACGCAGCCAGCAGTCCATGTTCACCCCAGCAGTTCTACTGTAATAATTGTGATGTTATGTTTACTTGTATTTATAACCTGTATAGTGAGGATAGTCTCGAAATCAGGTCCCTACCAACAGCTGCTTGCACTCCCCATCTGAGTTTCTTCAGTCGCTCACTAGAGAGAATGAAAGGAAAAATAATATGCACAATACAACTGTATGTTTTGTACATATTTAAGTATCGAGCACATTATGCAATGAACAAATGAAAAGTGTTTTCGTACATGACCATACTCAATGTACGTCCATCACAAACACCTGCAGCCTACCAGTCATAGGTAACAAGCAGGTCAAACTGTAACAACCCGAGACAAGCCAACGTAATCATCATGTAGTGATAATAGCACATCGTCGGCGAGCATGGCGTCAAGCAGATCGTTACATTTGAATACAATATGAAGACTTACCAACTGTAAACATCGTCGGTATCATCAACATCAAGGAGCCCTGACAAGCATTGCGGTATCGACATTATAGGCTGTTCACTGAAATGTGATCACTTTTGAAAGTGTTTGATTTAGAATAATAGTCAATAAATAAATTTTATATTAGCAGTAGACGTTAACATTTGAGTGTGATGGAAAATACACACTTTACTTATTACTTACATGGCAATATTTACTTAAAAACGATTGTTAAGGGATACAAAATGACTGAAAGGAAAATGGTACTAGGATGTCAAAAGTGCTCACTTTACCGTGAACAGCCCGTACTAGTGTGAAAATACCTTTAGTAAATGCTGTAATGCATGACGTTACTGCAGTAATAGCCTGCCTGAATAATACCTTCTTGCACGACACCAAATCCATCTACAAACACCTACATGCAACAGGACTAAGAGATTCTTGACTGCCTATAATGTTGTCAGCAAGGTAGTGCTACAGTTACAGGCACACCAAGAGCTGGTGTAAGACACAACGAGAGCGAGCGGCAAACCAAGACACCTCCATTATGGAAAGATAAATGAGTGTAAAGAGGCTAACTTCAGACATTGATCGACCGGATAAGGTAACCAATCAGGCTGACGCTTGTACCACACACAGTCATCTACTGAGGCATCACAAACTAGCATGTAGAGTGTGAAAAGTATTTAAGCCAACATCATGTAAAACATGGATGTAATTTCGTCGGTGAGTGGACAGCCCATCGTTACGACTACCACGATCGTGTACTCTGCTACAATGGTTGAAGGCTTACCAGCTGTATCACTGCCACCATCAGCATTAAGGCATCACTGCTGCTATTGTGGAAATAATTTTTATTAACAGAGGTAATACACGCCTACATGCAAGTTGCCATTGCATATTCAGCCCAGCGAAGACGTTCCATCTGTAACACCAGCAACAACAAGGCCCTCCGAAGAGTCGCTACAGTGTCAGGGGGTCTCTCTAGCCTGCATGTACTTAAAGGGCAGTCATATTCTGTCATCATGACCTAACCGCAATTGTATACCAACCCTGTAGGTGGTCGGCCTGCGCACCGAACCATCATTACATGTACTTAGAAGTGGTCTATGTGCACTCGTGCACCGAGCCTTCAGCCATCCATGTTCGTAATTATGCATATAGTCATACTCTACATGAGTACTGAGCTTTCGTAGACAAACTCTGTCTTACCTTCATTGCTCATACTTTGCCCCTCTCCACCACCCCTGGTGGTCCAAGGCCCAAGGCCGCAGTAGTATTGCGTTCGGGCATGACCTACCTCGCCTACATTTGTCACACTCATGGTTCATCATGTACCAAGACTTTAATGTGCATAATGAAGGGCAGTCTTACACTCTCTATACATCGTGTATATCTGTGCTGCAATGAATATTTAGCCATCGCTTCTGTTCCGGTCCGGCGACGAAGACGATGCCAGCCTCCTCCAACGTAAAGGTGAGTACATCATGTATTGTATCATATTCAACATTGCCATAACTCAAATTCTGAAGTTAAAATAAACATATTTCGTAACCACATCACACACATATAATATGGTATTCAATAAAGCCATGTCATTTCCTTACTAATACAGATTGTCAGGTTGGCCGAGCAGTCTAAGGCGCTGGATTTAAGCTATTGTTCTCTGTGTAAGGAGCCTAGATTCGAATCCTACACATGACAAATATTTTTCTAATAAGACAATATCTATGTATTTTCCTCTTCCTTGCTTGTGTATATAGAGTGTTTCTCATGTTAGATAAGGAATTCGTGTGTGCGTAAAACGAGAGTGTATATGCAGACACACGCGATCTCTGGCCCATTCGCAGTTCGTCTGTCGTTCGCGAGCTCTGACTGACTAGAAAGTGCATCATTTTATGTCAGCAGCTACGCATCAGCCAAAACGTCATCGTGGAACACAGTCAAAATGATAGCATGCTGTTCTAGCGGCCAGAAGACGGTATCACTTATTGTGGCATATTGAAAATTTAAACCACTTGCAGCATTCGACAAAGAATCTGAGCTGGCATACCTGCTTAAAGAATTTCTTCTGGTGTATGTGCGACATGAAATACGAAATGTCTACAAACATCTACCTGCATATCTACAAACGAACGAAGAGATACGTGACTGTCTCCCGTGTATAGAGTGTTTGCAAGGATGTATTACCGTTATGGACACACCACATTCAAAGGGCTGGTGTAATGCACGTCACAAGAGTGCTGAAGGAGCATCCAACACTGATTCACTCCCTTAGGAACTCACGAAGGACAGAGAGCAGCTGAAGAGATCATTCTGACACAAAGTTGGCTAACAGTCATTGACGCATTGTGACGGGATGTCCGTCACAAATCTTTTAAGTGTGGAAAAAGTGCTTAGAAATGTCTGTTTTTAGATAAGAGTGGACGCCTTCGGAGGAGTGAGCGACGATCTACGTGACTGTCATGTGTAATGGGTTGCCAGCATACAGGTGCTGCTTGTGAAAACACGCCCTGAGAAATCATTGGCTGTCCGAATTTCGCGCCACTCAGAATATATTGGCAATAAAGAGGGTGTTGTTATGAAAAGAGGTGCGCTGCCTATATAGGATGTGCTGAGGTACGAGTCTCTGGGGAGGGGGAGTGCGAGAGTGGGGGTTCGTTCAGGTGAATATATTAGGGTGTGTGAGCTGCCTCTAGTAGAATTCCCCAGCCTATGGGCTGGTGCTCTTGGGTGAGTGGTGTCCGCCCAGAGTATCTACGAGTTGAGGAGCCTGCGAACGACGAGCTAACTACTAATGGAATCTTCGGACTTAGAAGAAAATATTCACGATGTGGGGCCTTAGAATATTTCTGCGGGGAGACTACGAAGGGTGATAGTTTTCGGCCAGCTGAGATCGGGACTTTTCTTGAAGATACATGGTTCGGACTTAGTGTTTTTTTTCTCGTCATTAGGAGTTGGTGATAGAATTGTTCTGGAAGGCGTGCTTAATGACTTTGACCGTGGAGGAAGGCGCCCCTGTACTTAGTGTTTTTCCCGTGTGCTTGCGAGATTAAGACTTTGTTTTTGGCTATGTCCTGTGTGGGATTTTGTTGGTTTTGTACGACGAGAATGAGTAAAAACTTGTATATTTTGAGCTCGCATATGAACTTAGTTTATTTTGTGGATTCCCTGCATCGGACGTATGAGGAGTGGCCATGTTGGAGTTTAGCCCTAGCAAAAGGTTATTAAATTGAGTAAACATTGTTGTGAAGAGCCTAATATATGTGTATCCCCGTGTGCTTCCCGAAGTTATGCATCTGCTGAAGCTTTGCTGCATGACCAGCATTGCACGTTGTGATAGTTTCTCGTCGAGGCTTTTAAGAAGGAACTCGGGCAGTATAATTGGAAAGGTCGGAAGTATTATTCTTTGTGCTGAGACATTGTAAATGAATGAACTGGAACTTTGGGGAGGGTGAGTGAATGGCTGATTGATGGTGTGTGTGGATAGTAGTTACTGCTGAAGTGAGCAGCTTTCACGAAAGTGTCGGTGGAGACACTATCCTCGGCCTGCTTTGGTTGTATGGTGAGTGAGTTGGTGTGGGTTCACGGGCAAGCTGCCACACAAATGCATGGTGGGGAAAGTATCCCCAGCCTGATGAATCGTGTGGAGGTATTTGTGGAATGTGTTGTGGAGTATTTGGTGGGAAATTTCATGGGTTTGGTCCTAAGTATGTTGAAGGGTGAAACAATTGTAAAAGAATATGGGACCAGTACCGCAGCACGGCCTTTTCCTGTTCTATTTTAAAGTAGTGGTATTTTATTTGAAATTTTTTGTGTGATCATCCTGTGTGGTGAAGTATGCGAGTGTAATAGTGAATTGTTTTAAACGCTAGTATTTTTAATGTGTTCCTCGGAGTAGCAGTCAGGTATACTTGTAGGAGTACCCGAGAGTAAAGGTTTTAAAGAGTTGATTTTAAAAATAGTAAATGTAGAGAGAGATATATATGTAAAGAAGTCATTAAATGGTGCTTGTGGTTACCATTAAATAAGTTGTACTGGGAAAACTCCTGACAGAGAGAGTTTATTGTAAAATTAAATGATTTTGGAGTATTTACAAGTGTGTCGGCATGGTAAAATATATTTTGGTGTCGGCACACTTATGGTGCTTATGTTTTTAGATATTTGTGTAATGTTGGGTGTTTTGAATAGTTTTACGCTGTATTCAAGAGGGTTTAAAAATCATGGTTTTGAAACCTGCAGTTGTAAGGCAGGTCGATAGTATTTTAAGTTGTGGTTTGGTGTTTTAATGTGTTTGTAGAATTTTTAAAAGCTTTTGTAAAAAGCACGGCCCAAGGTATGGAAAGGGCAATTTTAAGGAGTTTTTAAAGGTGTTTATAACTGGAAAGTATGTTATTGTTAAATACATGTGGAGAATAACATTGTACCATATTTGGAGTTCGAATAAATGGTATTTAACAGGAATTTTAAGGTTTTTTTATGGTAGCAGTAGATTCCTCCTCTCCAGAAAAAAGATTGTGTGAACAAGGTCAACGGCGATATTGTCAACAAATACATCATATTTTGCTGACACGTTCAGTTAACCCTTTCTGTCTTGATTCCTTTGACTTTAGGTAGATAGGCAGGTTGGGTAGTTCGAATTGTGACCCAGGAACTTCGACGACTGGGCCACTATGTGCCACGTACCCCCCTCCCATAGTCTGTTGGCCCACCGCTTCGATTTTTCCGCAATGCAGTGCGAATGAACACTCTGCGCCGCTGGTGGCACAGGTGCACTACACCGCAAGGTGCAGCATAAGGTGCAGCGCAAGGTGCACTGCAATGAGACGCAAATCCCAGAGATACGGGATACCGGCCACAGACACCGCTGGCACAGTGATTTGCAAAGACAACCCACGTCAATTAAAAATGATATCAAAGGGCTTAAAGTCAAGGTAATGCCACATTAGGACATGTGCGTCCACGAGAGACCTAAGTAAAAGCCTTAATGCCCTAATATTAATACTGCAATGTTTACTGTTGTTTTATGTAATTTTCATTCTCATTTGTTACCATCCTCATCTCAGCTAATATTTTTAGTGAATATGTGTTCTGCTCAATAGCAAGGGTTCTTTTTGTAGGCGTTCAAGGGGTCAGCCCAGTAAGTTTAAAGGTTTGTATGCAAAGTGACATGTGTAGCAAAGTAGTTCCACGCGGTTTGTCAGCCCGCCCAGCCGGCCGACGCGCCACACCTGACAAGTTAGTCATAGTCCGTTTTGCAAGTGGTGCAGTGTGTTACGCCGTGGCTCGCATTTTCACGCTCTCAGGTGGCGCTCAACGTTTGTTTCAATCATTCTTCAGCAATGGACTTTAATTAATCCGGAACTGCTTTCGTATCAACCACCAGAGACTCCACCCCTCGCATTACCCAGTGTTTGCATCGCCTGGGTAGGTTTTTCTTATTTTCAACTAATTCATTGTGACCCAGAGTCTGTGTTTTTCTGTTTCGTCCATGCTGATGGGCTAAGCTTAGCTGCAATGTAAGTTGTCTCTAACTGAGATGTGTAAAGAGAATGCAAAATAAATACGTAGTGACATCAGAATACCACTTCTCTTTAATTTCTGTAGCCGAGGCATATCAGGCATGGGCTTCTCCCGCCAATTGTACCTCAAACATGAAAGTGTGTAATACAGTGTTTTAAAATGGTCAAATGTGTTTACAATGCAAGTAAATGTCGTACAGGCGTGTGGGGAGGCCAAATATCCCACTGTGCAGTCAGCAAGTAAACATACATTTCAGAGGTGTACTACAATCCCTGGAGTGATTACGCCGTGGTTGTCGGCCGAACAACACTGAGGATAATGAGTCAGCTCTACCGACATCACAACACTATTTAGTAAATCATATCTGACACCCCGGCTAAAAAATTCCAAAACCTGAACTTTCCAAAATTAATATTCACCACTCCTCAAACCTAACATCAACCCTTATCTGATCACCTGACAAAATATCATCATCAAGTTCACAGTTCTGTATCTGGGAACCCTTGGTGCAGTGGCCTCATTCTGGCAGGGTGAGCTTTCGCACTCCTCCTGGTGGTAGGAGCTTTCCTGGCAGCAGTGGCCGATGTCCTGTTGACTCAGTTGCCTTGCAGACTTCGAAGAGCGAACAGTGGCCTTGTGCTCTTCTTCGACAATGGGGGACATTTGTTTGTGTCACTACTGCAAGAAGAACTTTTCTAAAAGCTGCCATGCCCATCGACATGAGACTGGTTGTCCACACACTATGTAGTACGGTATGGTATATCGTAAAATTGTCACGTTTTCGACGGCATGATAACTTCAAAAGTCATATTGCAACAAGCAAAGAACTCCTTCCTGCACATGTCAATGGCTATTTCCTTAAATTTAAGGAAGGGAACACACCTGCAAAAAAACCAACACCATTAGTAAAGGTATCACACCCAACAGTGACAAGAATGGCTGAATCAGCTCCTAGACATCCATGCAACTACTGTAATAGGACATTTGCACATACCTACACTGCGAAGAAACATATGAAGCATAAACATAAGTTGAATCCATATCGCACAAGATATCAATGTGATAAGTGTCAAGGTTTCTTCACTCGTACAGATAGTTTAAACATACATATGAAAAAAGTGCAAAGACTTTGTACCTGCTAAGCAACAAACCTGTGACGATCAGGTGCCTGCCATATCGAGTAGTGGTACACCAACTTCCGACCTGATCAATCCTTCGGGGAGGAAACAATGTCGTTATTGTAATAAGATATTTTATAGGAATAGTAATGCACAGCGACATGAGATCTGGCACCTGTGTGTTGGAGAGAGGTCAGTGTTAAGGTGTTCGTCATGATGTAAAAGTCCTATTATGTCTACATGCCATATACAATAAAGCTTACATCCCACTGATAGAATATGAGAATATATATATATATATATATATATATATATATATATTATATATACAACAGTTTAAAATGGCGGAATTCACTTTGTTGTTATTCGAAGAGTGAACATCGTGCGAATATGTAAAATACTTCAGAAAACCACTTATGTCGGTTATGCAAGAAGTCATTTTCCAACATCTACAATGCTCGACATGAGCCTGATTGTTCTATGAACACGACACAATCTGTCTTAACATGTGAACAGAGTAAGTCTCAATTTGGATGACGCGATAACTTAAAAAGCCATTTCACATCATGTGATGGTCTCTCTCTCCCATACCAGCTAAGCAATGTAGGTCTACATCGAATACCGGTGCACTCTCAGAACTGAACGTTCCAGGCACTTATCCACAGGCATCAAAAGTATGGATTGCACCTGCTTTATTGGATACTAGCGCACTGTCGCCATGGGTAACACCGACCTGGACATGTACAATTCTCCGAAGACATCAAGATATTTGTGTTGCTACTGCGGCAAGACCTTTAGTAACAGTTGTAGGGCTCATCAACATGAGAAACCTGGAAAATGTTCGACTAAGTCGAGCTGGCGACTTAGAGGTTACAAATGTTATAAGTGTGATCGCTTGTTCGAATGTTATGCGGCGACAGGAAACGATCCAGCATAAAGGCAGCACAGAATACATAACTACCAGGAAAAACTATACAGTGAGGGGAGTAATAACCATATGAAAAATCGTACATATAAAAAGCCTCCTACCCCCATATGTGCTGCAAGCATACCAAATTAGAATGGATTCATACTGAAAGAATCTGCTTTCTGCGATCTTACGAAGACATATGTTGCATCAGGTATGACGAAAGACATTTCTACATATCTTAAGGAAATAAAGCAGAATATTATAGATCATTTTACAGATGAGATGGAAAAAGAAGGTGCATTAAATTGTAATATATGGTTGGAATGTCAATATATCAAACCTGAACCACAAGACCATGAATTTATTCAGAGAGCATTTGAGACTTCGAATGTGCCTCTGTATAACACAAACGACATCGAAATCAGTGTTGAAGCTAGTAAAGAGAAAATTTGCCAAGAGGAAGAAGAGTACATGGGAAATGGTTATGGTTGGACATCACAAAGGATAGATCATTTACAGTTGAGAACGAATTCATTAAGGCCACTTCACAATTAGATGCATACCCCACTACGACATAACTTCATCTTCGACCGGCAGAATGGAGGTCTAAATTACTGAGAAAAGTAATTGTGCAAATATGACTGACCTCCAGATATGAGTGAGGCAGCATTTGGGGTAATCTAAAGATATACACTGGAATGTGTAAAGGAAACACACCTTTGCCTGGCACAAGACAGCATGCATTGTCGCAGGATAAAGCTAGCCATCTTGCTGATTCGACATGTAAATTAACGATGGTTCAAGTGCCCATTAGGCGGACCTGTATTATGTAGCAAGCTGCGAACCATAGAGGTCGACAGAAGTTATGAACAACAAACAGTCAGAATAGGCTGATCAGCTCAGTTGCTGCTCAGGCCTCGAAGAGTGAAATTGGCTGTGGATAACATGCTCTCATTCGATGATGGAACAGGACAGTTATTTGTGCCGCTACTGTAAGAACATTCTCAAATAACCTGCTGCAGAGAACATGAAACTGATTGTCATCAGAGTATAGAGTGTAATGCAGATGTCGAAGAACGTATGCGCATGTTGACAGTGATGGAGACTATTCCGGAAAGTTATGTGTGCTGCTACTGTAAGAAGACCTTTCCTAAACAACCCAGCTGCAGAAAACATGAAACTGATTGTCATCAGAATCCAGAGTGTACTGTAGATATGATAAGTGTGGAAGAATGTATGTGCATGTTGACGATTTAAAACAGGTCGGAATAGGCTGGCCAGCACAGTTGCTGTTCGGACTGCAAAAAAGTGAACATCGGCTGGTGATAATGTGCTCTTATTCGATGATTAACTAGGAAAGTTATTTGTGCCACTACTGTAAGATAACCTTTTCTAATTCAGACAGTATGAAACCGATGGTCATCAGAATCTAGAGCATGCTGTGTTCGCTTGTGAAAAGTATAAATAGCAGTTTGTCAAATGCGGCACCTTAATAATACACCTTGCAATGTGTAAAGGTCTCCCTGCGTTGTCTGCCAGGTGAAGAGTACCAAATAAACATGCGGGTTAATCTACGAATTTTGAGAGCAGTTCTTTGCTCACACCAAACATCCAAGCAACTATTGTGACAAGATGTTTAAATGTGGATATGATGCAAGGAGACACAAAAAAAGTATGTGTGTGAGGAACACCATTCGTATGACATATCGATGTGATACGTGTCGAAGAAGGTATGTACATGATGACGATTTAAATAGACATTTTAAACTTTGTAAAGGAAAGACCACTGATAAACAACTTCAAGGTTATTCGACATCTCTGAAGACTAATGATAATGGCTTTTTCCTGAAGCGATCTGTATTCATGGGGCTTTGTAAAGATTTTGTTGCTCCGAATATGTCAAATGCACCACACAATGTTTGCTCTTTCCTGGCAAGTATGAGGCCTCATATAAAAAACCAAATTATTCCTGGCAGGTATGAACCCTAATATAATAAACCAACTTTTCGATGAGGTAGAACTACATGATGCTGTCAAATATAATATGTGGCTGGACTGTAGCTATACAAAACCAGAGTCTCGTGATGATGAATATCGTACCATAGCTTTCAAGACCTCGACTGTAGCTGTGCGTCATTCACCTGCAGCAGAAGATGCGATTGTTGATAGTATATGCAAGATATGTCAAGAGGAAGAAGAAATGATGGGCAAGGGTGCGACCCTAGCTTCAGTAAACCATTTGGAGTTGAGAACGAATCGGTACTATCCACTTAGCAAATAGGCACATATTAATTTTCCTTCACTACTGAGAGGATGACAACAAACCTTCGTCTTCGACCAGAAGAGGGGGGGGGTACAAATTACTGCAAGCGCAGAAATACACACACAGTTGTTAAACTGACTTTTACAACACATGCACTGCATGAAGGTAGCAGTAAGGAGTCAGCAGCAAAGAGTCAACAGTGAGGAATCAGCAGCGAGGAGTCAGTAGTGAGGAGTCAGCACTACATGGTAGTAGAAGTGTTTTGAGGTCATATATGCTTGAAGATGATGAAACCCACTGAGGGTGTGCAATCAAATACAGCTACATGCAAAACTTTACCGATCGATCTACAATTACGCAGAAAACAATGCTGGTACTGTGACAAGGTCTTCAGTAAATGTTGCAATGCACGTCGTCATGACCAGAGAGAATGTACAAAGAATCCGACCTCCAGAATACTAACATATATAATTTGTGTGGTGCAACATTTGTTAAATGCGATAATCTAATGAGACACACTGGTACATGTTAAGGTAATGTACTTTTGCTTGACTCGAGACAGCATGCATTGCTGCACGACAAGGCTAGTCTTCCTGCTCATTCGTCATGTAAACTAGCAATAGTTCGAGCATTACATTACATTGCACGGGCCTGCATGGTGTTCCCAAACAGTGTGCGAAGAATGAAATAGGAGTGTTGCACAGTGTGAACCATGCAAATCGACAGAAGTTGTGAGCAACACACCACTAACATGTAAAATTGAAATACGAATATGCTACCCATGATGCTGAGAACGAACATGTGACCTCCAAGTCAGCTGGTGACGATGCATATTCTACAGATGACGTGCCGACATCTGCAAAGCGAAAGTATAAACATGTTGCTGAGACCTACAAAAATTGGGATGGGAGAATCATGGATTCGAACTGAGTACTCCAGTCCAGAGGAATCTTGCAACACAGAGAAGAGCATAGATCGTGAACATTATGTGAAGAGTGACGTGAAGTCTAGCTACTCTGGAGACCCCAATGGTCTAGTTGAAAGACTGCAGTTGTTAGTTTCAATGCAGAGAAGTTAATATCTTTCTGTCATCGGAGAGATAAATTCGATGATTGATGTCCTCAGAGAGAAAGGCTTTATTGAATGATATTTGTGTATGATTTGGTTATGCGTATAAATAAATACAAACAAAAAAATTGTTTTTTAATTCCTATTTTATAATAAATGTACCACTGTTATGTATCAGCAAATGTCTTGCTGCAATCGCTTCTCTACGCACATTGCCTTTGCACTTGTTGTTAAATGTATACAGGTCATCACAGCAGGTAAACACGCAGCATGCTGGGCTGAACATGCATGATGTCTTTTACTAAAATTATTTCCACACATTAATACTGTAATGCTAGCAGCGACTCTTCAGAGACCACTTGCCGACGCTGATGGTATTACAGAGTCTTCAAACCATTAATTCCATCTGTAGAGATCGCAGTGGTAACATTGATACTGTAGCGACTCTTCGGAGGGCCTTGTTGTTACTGGTGTTACAGATGGTATGTCTTCGCTGGGCTGAATATGAAATGGCAACTTGCATGTAGGCGTGCATTACCTCTGTTGCTAAAAATTATTTCCACAATAGCAGCAGTGATGCCTTAATGCTGATGTTAGCAGTGATACAACTGGTAAGCCTTCAACCATTGTAGCAATGTATACTATCGTAGTATTCGTAACGAACTGCTTTCCACTCACCGACGATATTAAATCCGTGTTTTACATTATGTTCGCTTGAATACTGTTCACACACCAACATGGTAGGTTACCTTATCCGATCGATCGCTGTGCGAAGTTAGCCTCTTTACACTCATTCATCTTGCTGTAATGGAGGTGTCTTGGTTTGCCGCTCGCTCTCGTTGTGTCTTACACCAGCTCCTGGTGTGCCTGTAACTGTAGCACTACCTTGCTGACAACATTCTAGGCAGCCAAGAATCTCTTAGTCCTGTTACATGTAGGTGTTTGTAGACGGATTTGCTGTTGTGCAAGAAGGTATTCTTCATGCAGGCTTTTACAGCGGTGACGTCATGCATTTCAGAATTTACTAAGGGTATTTTCACACTGGTTTAGGCTGTTCACGGTAAAGTGAGCACTTTTGACGTCCTAGTTACTTTTTCCTTTCAGTCATTTTGTATCCTTTAGCCATCGTTTTTAAGTAAATATTGCCGTGTAAGTAATACACTAAGTGTGACCGCACTCACATTTTAACGTCTACGGCTTATATGAAATACATTTAGTGACTATTATTCAAAATAAAATGGCTTTCAAAAGTTCTCACTTTACAGTGAACAGTCTATAATTTTGATACAGTAATGCTTGTCAGGGCTCCTTACTGTTGATACCGATGTTGTTTACAAATGGCAAGTCTCTATATTGTAAGCGAATGTATAACAAACTGCTTCCCGCCTTGCTCGCCGACGACGTGCTATTATCACTATATGATGATGATGTTGCCTTGTCTCGGGTTGTCAAGTGTGACCTGCTTGTTACATATGACTGGTAGGCTGCAAGAGTTTATGATGGACGTACAATGAGTACAGTCATGTAGAAAAATACTTTTCATTAGTTCGTTCCATAATGTGGTCGATACTTAGATATGTGTAACACGTACAGTCGTATTGTGTATAAATATTTTCCTTTCGTGCACTCTAGTGAGAGACTGAAGAAACGCAGAGGGTAAGTGCAAGCAGCTGTTGGTAGGAGCCTGAGTTCGAGACTTGGCTCACTATACAGGTTATCAATATGGGTGAAAAAAAAAATTCAGTTATCACAGTGGAACTGCTGATGTGAACATGCAATGCTGGCTGCGTGGTGCATGGTTGCTGAATGGAAACTATCTTTAAGTACCTACAGTAAAGGTTCGAGAGCAGGCAGGGTCACAAAGGAGGTCGTTCTGACCAGGGCAATCTGGTCTTGTTCTGCACTGTTTAACATCCTGTGCTTATGTGATTGTTCTAGTTGATTTATAAGTACTTATTTTTCCCTTTACATTATATGTGTGTATCTGTTTGCATCGATACGTAGTAGTGTTGACCTTATCGTCCTCACGCTTCACAATGGTACTTTTTCACCTAATGTAAGATACAATGCTCAGTGCTAGCACAATATGCATTGGTTGCTAAATGCTGCTTGACCCAGTGCATGGTGGTATTGCCTCTCTCATGCATTACTAATGACTTTTATATGTACTTACAGTTCTAGCACTATGTGTTCGAATAAGTACATGTATATATCGCTTCAAACAAGGTAGATTGTCACCTTGTGCTGTATAACTGACTTCCTCGTGAATGTAAAAGTACATGCATGCCTCGGCAGGTCTACCACCCTTGAACCATGATGCATCACACACACTCTCTCTCTCTCTCTCTCTCTCTCTCTCTCTCTCTCTCCTCTCTCTCTCTCTCTCTCTGTTAGTGTTCTGTGCCATCCCATCAACTTGCCTGTGCTACCAGATTGGTCTGCCGTTGCTAGTGTCGTGAGTGATGGCTGCATATGATGATTTTGTTTCAGTAGATTCGTAAGGAGGAGGGAGTAGTTCTGACCAGAGCGGCCTGGGTTAGCATCATTTATCATACCCAGCACTCGGATGCGTAGGCCGATACATATATGTATGTTCTTTCATCTCCTCACAAGTCTCATGCAATGGTGGTCTTGTGGTCAAGGCATCAGAATGGTAACCCAAGGGAAGCTGAAATGATCCCCCGCAACTCGTCCTGCATTTTTTGGCGAGTGCATAGGTCCATGCGGGGTATTTACATCTCCTGGCATTCAATGTCTGTCGAGGATGTCATTGGCGGGTCCTGAGGTCGTCGCTTTTTTGTTGTCTGAGGTGATGTATGAATTTTGTGCAAACTTTTTGGGTCCTGGGGTACAATGTCTGAGGTCATTGGCTCAGGCGATGTCATGTCTGGTGAGGCCCATGCTAGTATTTACTCCCCCTACCCACACAATGTCTGACGAGGATATCTTAGGCGAGTTCATAAGGAAACAAGTCTCGTGAGTGTGTAGGCCCTCTCCTAATCACACCATATCTGTCGAAGATTGGCTTAGGCGAGTCCGGAGTTCGTCGTCTCTTTTCGGTGTCTAGGGTGATGCATATGTTATGAATTTGTCTCAATCGATTCGGTAATTACAACCAACTATGCTTATAAGTGTGCACAGCACCACTCGATTCTTTTCGGGGATGATGCCAATGTTATGATTTTTGGTAGTTGTATCTCGAATAGTTCGGAAATTACAACCAACTATTCTTAGAGCATTCTGGCTCACAGGAGAGTTTGCAGTAAACCTCCCAGCCTGGTGAATGGTTGGGGAGGGGCATCATGGGAGAGCTCAGAGAAAACTCCTGGCCTAGCATTATGTCAGGAATTTCAGTCTGGCATCATAGTTGCAAAGCCAGAAGTCAGGGTGAGAGAGGTCGGAGAAAACTCTCCAGCCTGGTGATGTACCAGGGATTTTTTCGGTCTGGCATCGAGGTAGGGATGGGGCAGGATAAAACACCACTGCCTGACGTAGAGCAAGGGATTTTGTCAGGCTGGTGTTGTGGTGGGTATCGGATTGGGGAGGGTCATCGCCGGAGAGCTCAGAGAACACCCCAGTCTGGCATTGTGCCAGGGATTTTTTCAGGCTAGCAAGGAACCCCTGCCTGACATCATGACAGAGATGTAGAGGGGGAGGGAGAAACCCCCAGCCTGGCATTGTGAAAGGGATTTTTCCAGGCTGGCAGGGATCTGGGATTGCACACCCTGGCTGGGCTGGCATCGTATTAGGGAGCCATGGAGGGCGAGCGGGAATATTCGCTGGGAAAGAGCACACAGAGTGAACCCTGCGTGAAGTTCGCGAGTAACGATTTTTAGGCCATGCATGACGTGAGCTGCATTTACTCGACGCCCTCGCTCCTTTTCGTTGTCTGCGGGTGATGCCTATGATTTTAACCACTCTATCTTAACCAGTTTGGAAATTGCAGCCAACTATGCTTATAAGTGGACATGAGTCATGCCTAACCCCTCGCTCCTTTTCGCTGTCTAGGGTGATGTTTATGTTAGGATTTTGGTGGTTGTATCTCAAATGGTTCGGAAATTACAAGTAACTATTCTTATTAGTAGATATAGGTCATACTTGACCCTTCAGTTGTTTTCGCGATTGGGTGTTATATCTGTGTTATGACTTTGACATGTATATCTTACATGGTCCAGAAATTACAGCAAACTATGCTTATAAGTTGACATAGGGTTACTTGACCCTGATACTCTTCTTGTAGTTGTAGATGATGCCTGTGTTACAAATTTTCTAGTTCTATCTTAAACGAATTGGAACTTACAGCCAACTATCCTTACAAGTTGACATAGGATATACTCGACTTTGTGAGCCTACTGTTGTCTGTGGTGATAACTGTGCTATGAATCTGAAAAACATACCTCCAACAGTTTGGTAATTACAGCCATCTATGCTTATATGTAGACATATGTATAAGTATACATAGGACATACTTGGCCTTGTATGTCTTCTCATCATCTGGGGTTATGGATATGTTATGAGTTAGGCCACTATATCTTAACTAGTTCGGAAGTTACAGCCAACTATGTTTATAAGTAGACATAGGACATACTAGACCCTGCGAGCCTTCTAATTGTCTGGGTGATGTCATGTTATGAATTTGACAAATATATCTTACATGGTTCGGGAATTACAGCTAATTATGCTTATAACTAGACATGTGGTATACTTTACCCTACGACCCCTCTCATCATCATGGATGATGCCTATATTTTTAATTTGACAACTATGTCTTGAATGGTTCGGAAATTACAGCCAACTCTGCTTATAAGTAGGCATAGGGCATACTTGACCCTGCGACCTTTCTCATAGTCGTGAGTGATGTCTCTGTTATGAATTTGTCAAGTATATCTGAAATGGTTCGGAAATTACAGCCAACTATACCTATAAGTGCTCTTAGGACATGCCAGACCTGGATCTGGCAAGGAACCTTGGAATAGGGTCTCCCCCTCCAGGCAGAATGCGTCAGCGAGAAATGCACATTTTCGGTATGAAGGAAAACTCTGTTGGGAGCACCCAGAGAAAAACCCACCAAAATGCAAGAGCATGTAGTGCTGTGGTGAAATTCCACATCTTCCTCCTCATTGAATCAAACGCTACATTGAGGGGTCATACAGCCGGGTTGTGCAAATTCCGACTGATTGAGCAAGTGAGCACTTTCGGTGTGCGAAATTGTGCGAAAAACAGCGAAATTTGGGCGGTTTCGCGGACATTTCTGGCTATTTTGGCCGTTTTATGTGCGAAAAATCGGGTTTTTGTGCGAAATGACGTCATCCAAGATGGCCGCCGCGCATTCCCCAATCCCCGCCAGGACACCAGGAGGAACAGAACCATCCATTTTTAACTACTGACGTCATAAAAGGAAATAGTGTAATATTCATTTTATAATTAGTTTATTACTGCTTCAAGAATGTCATACTAAAGATTCACATCACCATAGCCTCCGTTTAACGAACGGTGCCTTTACACGGCTCAGGATTATGCTCCGTACTGTAAGGAGAGAACTAAGATCAAATATATATTAGCTCCTGCAGACATCTACCCATATTGTAAGATGTATATGTGTCCGTATACAAACTAACCTAAAAAAATTTGTTATTTAAATTGATTTTCGATTTGTATGTAAAGGAAAAGGAGTATTATCGCATTATTTTAATTCCACATAACGAGGTAGAGTGAAAGGCCAACCTACACTTTAAATTTATGTTTCTTATTGATTTATATTCTTTAATCTATGTCTGCGTTAAGAGTAAAATATTATTATGTTAATTTTCAATGTTTAAATACTTGATATAAGTGGTTGTTATGTATGAAAATTTGTGTAGAAGGAATAAGTATTCACCATTTTGTGCTTGTAAGAAGGACTAGTTGTAAGAACTAGCTATTGTATAATTGAATATTAAGGATATTCCATACCATTCTGGAAGAAATTTTATTAGTAAAGAGAATGAGCATCGCAAGGAATAATGATTAGGTTGTAATGTAGAGGCACTTAATGTTATATAAGAATACTGTATAATTTAAATTATATGTCAAGAAATATTTCATGGTTAGGCTATACTGGTAACGTTAAATATTACATATTTATGTGTTGACAATCATGCTTCAAAGGAATGGTAATTGAATGTTTTAAATTAAACTGTGCTGATTTTAACTGGCCAGTGGACACCTGAGAATATATATATATATATATATATATATATATATATATATATATATATATATATATATATATATATATATATATATATGTATACACACACACACATCAAGAGCTGCAAATACCTGACTGGGGGTTTTTGTCAAAACTAATTATTAAGCTTTAATGCTGAGAATATACTAAAACTTACTCAATTTCAGCAATTACCATTTTTTTGACGAAACTTAATCATCCCTGAGGTTCTCATTCACCTGTATGTTGGAGTAGGATTTAAACATAATTTCTTTGTCTCTGGTGTGTGAAGTATCTGTAGATTTGTAGTGGAATTAGTTCTCACTAACAGTAAGACGCATGAAATCTGTATTTGTAGTCGAGTGTTGTTCTTTGGTGTAATATAGAAGTTCACTTGATTATGATGCAAGATTTTCTAGTATGAATATTATTTTGATAATTAGTTCATATTTCTGATGCTCGTTATATTAAAATGTCTACACTAGAAGTAACTTTAAATGCTCTGTTAGGTGCAAGAAAGGACATACGCAAATGCATAATGTTACTTTACACTTACGCAAATACTGATGGTTGTGTGAATTCAAATTAAATTTGACTTTAAAAATACTATATCCACAGTATTTTTGGTGCCCGACGTGGGGGCGTATTGACAAACGGAAAGTAAAATTGTCACGATCGGTCAGCCAAATAGTTCACACTAATTTTGACGCTCAACGTGGGACTCGAACCTACGACCCTGGGATTAGAAAGTCGTGTCAAAATAATTTTTTTATTTTGTTTGAAATAGTTATATTTAAGATTGACGCAACGAGAGGGGATCTCGTTTAACAGTGATTCCCTATTTGAAGTTCGCGGCTGCTGGCTTGGTAGTTAAAGAGTTGGTATTCCGGACATACTCCATTATTTGTACATTCATTGTTTGCGTGATCATGCGTATCGCAGCAAATACATGTCGTGCGAACACGACTTTTTCCCAGGAAAATATAAACAAACGATTATCTAAGCCCATACAGTTTTGCTTTTATAATACCAAGTTTTTTCTAAGAAAGAGATTGCGTACCCTATTTCCTTAACAGGTAAGTAGTATATAGGTAGATTGAAGACAATCCATTTTTAGGCCCAAATGTCATGTTTTTTACCTCAAATATCAAGCTTTTTACCCCAAACTTCAAGCTTTTTTTCATCAATGTTCAAAATTTTTGCCCCTAAAGTTCATGTTTTACCCCCCCCCCCCCCCCCCCCCCCCAATTTCATGATTTTTAAACCAAATTTCATGTTTTTATCTCGAATTTCACGTTTGAATTTCAGCCCCTAAAAATATACGGCATGAATCGAGCACGCAAGATTTAAAACCTAAAACCTAAATCAAGCAAATTTAAGCTAAAATCAATCAAATTTCTCGACTTTCAAGCAGATTATCATGTTTAAAAAAATACGCTAATTTTGCAAGGGAGCAATCTAAATCAAGCAAATTTAAACCAAAACCAAGCTAAATAAGCTAAAATAAAATGAAATATTATCTTAATATTTTTTTACAGTTTATATTCGAAGCTCTACTAATTTTTTTTAATATTTTATTTGCTTTAGATTTTCGCCAATATCTCGAAGTTCATATTTGTTTAGGACAAGCAGTCGTGCTCATCCTCCATTCGCGTCATCTTGCGACACTGCCGCCCTCTCGTGGTAAACAAGCTGCTAACACGTGTCTGAGCGCAAAAACAGCACAAGTCACCTATCATGAATACCGCCACATCAGAAATTCTATTTTGTTTGTAAACATTCCGCCCACCAAAAATAAACATTTTTTCCAATTGTCCTAATGTACACCACTTAATATATGTATTAAAAAACGCCACACAAAAGTACGAGTCTGAAATCTTACACGAAACGCCATTATTCTTCAGAAAAAGGGCAGATTTTTGTGACTGGTCTGGTGAAGTTGTCTTGAGGTGTTCTTAATGACACGACACGCACTATTCCATCCTGCCCAGGGTGAACTTCAATCACATGTGCTTTCTTCCACTTCAGTGGAGGCACGATTGGCTCTTTCAGCAGCACCAGTTGGTTCACTTGAATGTTGGGCTGCGGTGAAGTCCACTTGTTTCTCTGCTGGAGTGTGTGTAGATACTCGCTACTCCAGCACTTCCAGACCTTCTACTGGAATTGAGTGATTAGCTCCCACTGGTCAAGATGGTTCTGAGGAAGATCTGACAAGTCGTGATCTGGCAGGGCTACCAAAGCATCACCCACTAGGAAATATCCTGGGGTGAGAACATCATACGCTTGAGGATCCTCCGACAAAGCACAAAACGGTCGAGAGTTCAGCACTGCAGATATCTGTGCAGAGTTCCCAGCTATTCGAAGGTAAGCATATGTGCTCTCACCACACGTTTCAGGTATTGTTTTACACTTTTAATCCCCGCCTCCCAGAGGCCACCAAAATGGGGCTGGCAGGGGGAAGAACCCCTACTTTATCCCTCTCTGACCGGCCTCACTGGCAATTTGTTACTGGCTTTCTCCACAGAAGAGGATTTTGTACACTTCTGTCAGGTAGTTTCTGGTACCCATCAGGTTGGTTCCATTGTCTGAGGAAATCTCTGATGGAAGCCCTCTAAAGGATACAAATCACTTCAGTGCAGCAAGGAATACTGCTGCAGAGAGGTCAGTCACGAGCTCCAGGTGAACAGCCTTTGTCACCATGCAGATAAACAAGCACAGATAAACCTTCTGGGTGGTCTTCCTTCTCGCTTTAACTGGGGTAGCAATGAATGGTCCCCCAAAGTCAATTCCAACATTGCAAAATGCTCTACCCTGGGCGAATCACGAGGCAGGAAGCGTGCCCATAAGTGGGGCTGATGAAGCTGCACTCACTTTAAAACATGCGACACAGTTGTGAAGGAGCTTACGAATCAAAGTGCGAGCAGAAATTATCCAGTATTCTCGACGTGTCAGGTACAGTGTGGTTGATGGACCCGTGTGCAGTTTGGTCATGTGACAATACATTATAATCGATTCGGATAGTCTGCTTTGCTTTGTAAGTGGGGTGGAATGCTTACTTTCTTCAGTCAAAGACGCATTATGCCGCCTGCCGCCCACCCTACCAACACCTTTCGAGTCAAAGAATGGCACAAAGCTTTTAATTGGTTTAGAGCATAGTTCTCCCATTTCCAAGGCTCTAATCTCTTCCCTGAATTAATTTGCCTGCACAATCTTGGCACAGTTATTACGGGCAGTGCACAACTCCTCAGTTGTCTGCAACTTGCCAATGGAATGAGGCAGTTTTCGGAAAATTGCTCTCACTCGTAAGATCCATGCCATGACTCTCTGAAGTCTAGAAAAGGAAGATATTTCTGCAACAAGCCGAAAGGGTCATCGGAGTTCTGCATCTGATTGGAGTTCGCCACCAAGACACTGGACGTAACTGGTTTAACTTCGGGAAGAGATACTGTCTCGCAAGAATGCTGCACAGATCAGCTCTCATGAGGTTGCAACAGCCAACGTGGTGTTGAAAACCACATTGTGTTCACCAAGTTGTCTGGAAAACAGCCACGTGAAAGAACATCATTAGGGTTATGTTCCGACGGAACAAGCCTCCGGGAACTAAGTGGTACAATGGACTGGATCTCTGCAACTCGGTTGGTGACAAAGGTTTTTAAACTGTGTGGTGATAATCGTAACCAGGCTAGGACTACTGTGAAGTCTGTCCAGGCATGCAATGTCAGGTTAACAACTTTCGAATCATAGAGTCTTACAACACATTGCCAAAGTTTACATAACAAAACAGCTGCACACAGCTCTAACCTTGGAACAGACATAGTCTTGAGTGGCGCCACCCTGGACTTGGCGACAAGCAGGTGCACTTCAGTGGCACAACCAGCTGTAACACAACGAGCATAAATAACTGCAGCGTATGCCTTCTCGCTGGCATCGCAAAAACCATGAAACTGCACGTTATGTTCTTGGACTGGAACGAATCTGCTCACATTAACTTCAGACAAGGATGGCAAAGAGTCCTTAAACCGTGTCCACACTTTCGATATCTCTTCTCCAACTGCCTCATCCCAACCTAGGCAACGTGCTTCAAATATAAAACTCCTTCATTAAATACACAAGAATACCGGCCGATCAATCCAACAAAACCTAGTATACGTGAGCAGGAATTATTTCAATTCATTAAAAGGTTTGGTAAAATATAAATTACATTAATAACTTAGAGTAAAATATTCTTCCATGCCTTTACAAAAACCAGCGTGTGACAAAACTTGCCTTATTAATATACACCGGTATATATGAAAAATAAATTAAAACACACTTATATTCAGCGTTTAAACACTGAATACTGGTAGAAGCACCTTAGGTGGCCAAGACAAAGCTCCGCGGATTTTAAAATAACATTGACAAGACGTGAATTAAAGCAATCTCGTTACATCGCACGACGTGTCTTAGCAGTAGTAAAAGCCCAAATTTCTGCCCCATTCTGGACTCTCTACAACGGAAAATTCCACACAGTACAACAACGTGGCAGTAGTTCATATTACGTTGCTCCAAAACACAATTTAGACTTGGCAGACCAGAAATCAATTTATAAAATGCAAACCCACTGCCGGTCGACCTATGTGATACCACAATCAAACATTCAAGCTACAATTTAGTTGGAAAAATACACTATTGGAAAAGCTACTGCCGCGACTCACCGTACGTGCTAGTTGTTCTCAAAGCTTCTACCGCCTCTTAATCATGGGTGAGAAGCACCCGACCAATATCAGAAAAACGTAGCTCCATGTCGCTAGTAATTAATTCAAACAGGTAACAAGGCTAGCAGCCGACCACAAGCGTCGGTGAACAGGGGATGATGAGGCAGGTAAAAAATCACAAACGAGCATAAATATTCAAATTAATGCTTGCCCCAGGTAGGGAGAGGGATAGGAGGGCGGGTATTGAGGGGGAGTAGGAGGGGAGACCGAGTTGGCTGAAGCTTTGGTCTACGCACCACAGCGAACGGCTAGCAAATTAAGGAAACAGACGGCAACACCGGCGCAATTTTATGGTTGGAGGATAGGTTTTTCTCCTGGTGCTACTATTCCTCCCACCAGTGAATTCTGTAGCTGCTCCAGGTTCCTTTCCCCCTCCCCAATTGCGTTCAAGATTTCAGCTGTTGAGTGCCTCTGAAGGCTGGGCTGCAAATGATTTAGCACGCACACAGCACGCGCACAATACACAGCATATGCACAAACACACAACACACGCACAGCATGAGCATAAACAAACGACACATCCACATTAAACACACAATACACGCACAGCACGCACATACACACAACACAAATACAGCACGTGCGCAACATATGCACAACATACGCATAAGCATACAGATGCATAGCACGCGCACGAACACATAAGGTACGTGCAGTACAAATCTTACAGCTACAATTGATGCCGCACACGCACATAAGCTCTGGATGTTGTCTTGAAGTTTGCAGGATATGGTCATTGATACAATTTTTTATACATTTGTCAGCATTGTAAATTAATACATAATATTGATATTATTGTTTTCGTAAAGTGCTGTTATAAGTCTCAAAATGGACGAAACGTCGAAATTTTGTTTGTCACCACACAATCGCTGATAAAATTCAATCGAAACGAGTTACTGTACTCATACCGCCAGTTTTACGAACACTGATCAAATTCATTTTTTTTGCAGCCATTTCTCGTCTTTACATGAACTCAGTGGTATACACCTTCTGATTGGCCAAACATGGAGCGCAGTGCATACGCAAAGGAATTACAAAATATTGAATAACTTTCTGTGAGCCTTAGTTGTGCTATTTTTCCCGTGCCTAATTGTGGTGAGTGTCATGCTATCGTCCATTCACAGTCACTTCCAACTTTTCTGAAGCCCTGCTAATGTTATTCTTCCAGAATATTCCTCCGCCTCATGCAAACAAAGCTTAACCTAGTTTAGAAAACTGCACCAAAGAGACAACGCACCGCATTCGTCCGCAATTAGTGTAATAACATTTTGCATAATAAATATTTCTTACTAGGCATTACCAACGCACTTATTTTCTCCCTGTTTTAATTATTTTTTATTATAAATGAAATATTTTCATTTATAAATAAAATATAAGTAAAATTTCAATTTAACCAAAAATGTGGTAGTTTTATGTAGCACGTGTGTTATACGTGACATATTTAGAAAACAACCTAATAGATCATACATGGGGTTATTTTTTTAAGGTTTTATTCAGAAAGATTGAGGAAACAGCGCATGTGCTATTTTCTGTGTTAAATCAGTATTGGAGCCTGGCCTTGAATGACAAACGAGTTTGGCGTGTTGAGCCAGTTCAGAGCGGATCAGCTAAGCGTCACTTGTAACATGCACGGGTGAAAACACAGTCTTAAATAAGGCTTCTAAAAAAAAAATCCGTATCGTGAAAGGCATGATGAGTTCACTTTTGCATGAAGATCGCGTCTCACGTGCACCAGCGTTTATTTTCATCGAAGTATTTCGGTCTGGTTCCCTCGCCGCTTGCTGTGCGAGCTGCAGGGGATGGCGTCACGAGGCATTCACTTCTAGTTGGCTCGGCAAATCGGGATTCCTCAGCTTTCGTCGGCTACGCCCGTTTCTACAGGATGATCCTGAACTTTAGCTACGAACCTCGTGAGAAAATTCGTCTTGGAAAATGTTAGTATGCGGTCTATAAGCTGTTTGTTCTCATTTTTGGAATCAAATCTCTGAAAATAAAAAATATCACCCCATTTATGACGTATTTAATTTTTTCCTATACATTATGTATCGTGAACGTTTTGTACTTCCCTTTACACAATATATATATATATATATATATATATATATATATATATATATATATATATATATATATATATATATATATATATATGTGTGTGTGTGTGTGTGTGTATGTGTGTGTGTGTAATTTAGCTTTTACCTGTATTTTATCTATAAATTTTAATATTTCATTTACAATTATTGTAAATAAAAATAGAGGGAAAAAATAGGTGAGTTGGCAAATGCCTTTTAAGAATTAGTTCTTATGCAAAATGTTATTACACTGAGGGGCCACGAATGCTGTGCGTTGTCCCTTTGATATAATTTTCTAGAATTAATCTAACTTCGTTTGAATGAGGTGGAGCTTTATCCCGGAAGCATAACTTTGGCAAGGCTTCAGAAAAGTTGGATGTAATCGTGAATGAACTACGAAACATAACACGACTAACGAAATTACGTGATTAGAAAGGGAGAGTTGAGAAGTTTTTGATCGGCTCTTACAGACTGTTCAAAGCTAATTGAGAACTTTTGAAATAAACCTTTGAAAAATGTCACTGTCCCTACGTGCATGTGTTTTAAACGTTCCCGCTGATTGGCTCGCATCCAGTAAAGTTGATAACAACGAAGAGAAAATAGCTCCATGTCTTAAGAGTGGGAAGAACCCCCGCGTTTTTTGTGAAATAGCTGTTTGCGCGAATACGCGTACCTCGGTAAATAAATGTTTTGCAAATACGTTTTTGTTTTTTGTCAGAAAAAGATAGAAACCAACTATCTGTACTCCGATTTTTTTTTTTTTTTTTTTTTTTGTCATTAAGTGTATTCTCGGAGAAAAAATTAGTGAAAATGGTCGAATATGACATTTTTAAAGCTTGCCTATGCAGTTTCCTGAAACGGCAAGAGAAGAGTACAAAGATACGGGTGTAGTTCAATCTTTTAACTTCCATCGCGTGTAAAAAAAATCACATGGTTACACATCTAATTTACACAGTACAGCGTCACGACGGAAACACTGCACACCTTGTGCGTAGGCGCGAGGAGGCGCTATAAGTGCATGTTAGTGTCGCCCGTATCGCTCCCTCGCTTCTTGACCTTGGTTGGAGTGGAGTGGGTGAGTGGGGGGGCAGGGGTTCACCCCACTCTTAACTCTGAGTTAAAAGTGTCAGACAAACATGTATGGATAATGAATTTATTTCTTTAATTTTTTTTTCAATTTTCTAATTCATATATGTGTAAGAAATAGCACATTTGTTAAAATATTTTCTTTTCTGATAATTTCACAGTTTCATTTTACTGGAGCAGGGATCAAGTGTCGAGGTCATGGAAACATTTATCTTGAATATGGTGGAAGAAAACACAATGAGAATGCACCTTGAGCAGGACTTTCAAAAATACTCACTCACTGTGAGTGACGTATTGTGAGGTCTTCGGCACCCGTTAGTATGAGATGAAGTTAAGATGGAGCAGCGATGGAATCAAGGGAGGGAAGAAACGATAGCGCCCCGAGAACAGCAACTTTCATCACTTTTCATTTAAGGGAGGCACGCCCTTGAGAATTAAGAATTAAAAGTAGTTACTTGCAAAATGTCAGAAAACTACGCGAGATTAGACGAACCTTTTTGTAAATAGTATTAGCATTATTTGTGTTTTTTAAATGTGCTCTCGATCGTTATGTCATGACTATCGATGAGCCCCCACAGGTACACCATTATTTAATAACATGGCATAGCCAAATTTTCTATGTACTCCCATACATTTTGGCGTTATTTTTTTACAGCATTAAGATACCGTCCAAATCATCTTTTAAACATTCAGATAATTATTTCGTTCGCGGTAGGGAACCAGTTTGTAAGTCCACCATGGCTAAACTTCACTCCATACTGGAGGTATAACCTATGTCTATAAAAAAAATTATCTGCGCATTTTTTTTTTTTACAAAGTTTTGGTTTTTGCTTTTGGGGAGTACCTTGTTCGTTAAAATAAGTGGCAATTAATATTATGTGAGATAAGAAGATATCATACTCATTTCGTCTCCTTGTAATTTAAGGTGACAATGTATTCGAAACAAGATAGTAAGTAGTATTTTTTTAAATTGCAATCTCTGGCTCAATCATAACGGACAAACGTTTATATCAACAGAAAACATAATAGTTATGGTTCGTTTGTAATTTGCCGGACCATTAGAGTTTCGGCCCAGAAGTCCTAAGCTTGACTTATGAACTAGCCCTGGTGAAATTTAGTATTATTTGGAACAATGATTCAATATAAGTTTGCAATCAAGAAACTACATTAAACCCTACAGTAATTTTTAAAATAATGCACCTTGTAATGAGTGGATGTTCACCATATGGTCACAGATGGCGGATATCAAATTAAGTGAACACAATTCACGAAATCGTTGTTTAATGTAATGTAGTTCCTGATATTTTGTAATTCATTTAATTTAATTGTCAATTTTCAAGTATGCGTCACTCGTTATATCAATCAAGTTATTTTGTCCCATTTCTCGTAACGAATGATCTCAAGAAGTTTGTACGTAAAGTTTAGAATATATCTTATGAGTGTGCCATAGTAATAAGCAAAGGCATCCGACTTTCGTGAACATATTTAATTACTATATTTCGTAAACTTAGACTCATAGCCCTATTCACAGTCACGACCGGATAATGGACCTGTTATACACCTCGTGTGTCTGCCCGCGAATCACAGACGTATGGTGTCGTAGCAACCTAGTTCTGATTGGCCAGGTAAGTGATAAAACGTCTTCTCGCGGAAATACGCGGCCAGTATGCAAGTGTGCCTTCGCCATACTGCCTCGGTATACTAGGGGTCACGTGATCTCCAGCGTCGGGCATGGTTGGTAAAGACTGTTCACGATAAGGTGAGCACTTTTGAAATCAACCTTAGAAAAAAGTTACTACTCGCACCTGCATAAATTTTATCGAGCTCACTATATGACATGCGCCCAGTAAAGTTGGTAACAATGGAGGAAAAGTAGTTCCATATATTAACGTCGAATAAAAAAACTGTTAGGTAACAATTTGTGTTAACTTAGATTATATATTTCGCTTTCTGATTTTTTAATTTCACCGAAGTGTAAAAATTAACACATTTGTAAAATATTTACTTTTCTAATCATTTTACAATTTCACTTGACCGACGCATTAATTAAGTGACGAGGCTCATGTAAATGTTAATTTCACATAAGGCGGAAGATTACATAACATGCATACAGGTAGATCTTAACCAGGGCTTTAAAAGTGCTAATTTTACCGTGAACGGTCTATACGTAGCATGATGGTCGTTGGCGGTCCACATCCAAGTATAGGCTTTTCACGGTAAAATGGGCACTTCTGAAAGCCCTGCTTGTAAACACGTTGTGTATTTCTGCGCCATATGTGGAATTAACATTACCATGGGCCTCATCACTTTATTCATGTGTCTGTCAAATGACACTGTGAAATCATAAAGAAAATTAATACTTTACAAATCTGTGCACTTCTACACGTCGATGAAATAAAAAAAACAGAAACTGAAAGAAATAACTGTAGTTATCACAAATTGTTACCTAACACATTTTATTCTACGTTAAGATATGGAACTACTTTCCCTCCATCGTTACCAACTTTACTGGGCGCATTTCATCTAGTGAGCCCGATAAAATATGCAGGTGCGAGCAGTGACTTTTTTCTAAGGTTTATTTCAAAAGTACTAACTTTATCGTGAACATCCTATAGTCGCATGTACTCTATATGAAGAAGCCGCAAAGCCTCTCCACCTCTAGGCGCAGAGGCGAGACCCGCCGGCTGCCAGCAATTCTGGCTACGCCGTAAATGCAACCTTAGGGCCGGTTTCACCAACGAAGATTAACTTTTCAGAATATCGAGATAATTTAATCCAAATGAGAAGTTTAACTTCGATTTTAATCTCGATAATGTTCAGCGTGTTTCACCACGTTTAATCTCAGTAAAGAATATCTCGATAAAATTATCTCGATATTCTGACTTAATCGCGATTTTCACTTGGTAGCCATTAGAGATTTTACTTTGAGCTGGTACAGAGAAATCATTTTGAGAAAGTATGGCAAGTCGGGAAGGCATTGTGGTCGTAAGGAAACAGATGAAAAACACAGTTGGTTAGAATTAGTTACAGAGCATTTCAATAACATTGAAAATAAACGAACTGATGCTGTGACGCAACAAAATATAGCGAAACAGTGGCGAACGATTGCGAGTAGTTTCAATTGTACATATCGTGATCACTACAGGACAGCAGACAACTTAAAGGCGGTGTGGGATAACCTATAAAACCATTCGCGAAAAACCTATGTATACCAACGTGTCCATGCTAAGGGGTGCAGTGTGTTCTGCCCTCAAAATAACCACCTAAGATCCTGTATACTGCCACTAGTAAAGCCAGTGGAATGTCATTCCAGTAGAGACTCAGTTGTCGTAAACACAGCTCAGATGAGTAACCCTGCAAATGATTCAGATAAATATGCCTCAACTGGGTCCGATGGTTGGAGGACAGTCTCTGCCAGCCAGGTGAGGAACTCTATGGCAACATCTTCCTGGACTAGTAAACGATGACCAGCAATGCACTCTAACAAAAGCTGAAGTAAGTGCCCGGCATATAGCAACCATTTAGTTAGCAAAAAGTTTGCA
This sequence comes from Dryococelus australis, assembly GCA_029891345.1. NCBI lineage: Eukaryota > Metazoa > Arthropoda > Insecta > Phasmatodea > Phasmatidae > Dryococelus > Dryococelus australis. The sequence goes on from CM056995.1 coordinate 61,785,854, forward strand.
ATTAAATAAAACGAGGCAATGAAAGAGATTCGTCAGCTAAAGTCAAGAGGAACAAGAAAACTAAACAGGAGAAGCTTCAAACAGAGCTCTTAACTTAGCAGATCCTAAAACTAAAGACAGAACTAAGTAACTAATGTGTCATCTGTTGTGGTTTTGTGCACATCATCTGTTTTTGAGTGCGGTATATTCCAAGACATTTCCAATTTAAAACACTTGGTTTGAGTTAGGCCTACAAAAATAACTTGTTTATTTTACATTTATACCTAATGTTAAAGCAGAATACTTGTCGTAAAGGAAAATAATAAAACAGTGTAGTCTGTTTGACAATTGTGTGTTTTATGTAAGGCGAAAGTGCTTTTTAACCTCTTCATCATAAATTTCCAAATAATTTATTCTTTCATGTAAACATCGCGGACGACAAACAATAAAATCCTCATCACTTTCCTCTTCAAAAATTAAATTGTACATTGCCTGAGCTATTTTCTCTTTATTCTCAATTAAATAACTTTGCATTCTCGTCACCTTCCAAAATATTTGTTTATGTTTTACAGTTTAATCCCGATAATGTGACTTAAACCACCAAAATCGGCGGGTTAAAATTTTATCGAGATATTCAGAGAAAATAGAGATTAATGTGTGTGGTGAAAGGCAAAATACAGATAATCGAGATTTTTTGTCAGTTAATCTCGATAAACTATCATTATCTCGCGTGGTGAAACCGGCCCCAAGTAAGTCAGTATAAATCTGGTGTACATTAACTACTTTTCATGTAATTTAAACATTTGTCTATTAATTTAAACTTACTAACTATCTGAATTTATATAAAAACAATTTAAATTAAAAAACGTTGAATGGTTAGTTAAAAAAAATATATTTACAGCATAAATTTAAAAATAAAATATCGACGATAAATTGAAGAAATATATTTACAGCCTAAATTTAAAAATTACACTTAAAATTCATAAGGCAACCATTTAGATGATTATAAAATAAAGTTACAAATAAAATTCTACACTCTTCAATTTAGCGACTTGTATTGCCCAATTATTGAATATTAAATAATTTTATTAATTTGTATTTAAAATTATTTTATATTTAAACTAATAAGTAAAAATTTTAACTATATGAAGTAGTCCAAGCTGGACCTGACATATACTGCCTACTAACCTAGTTGATTTTTTTCTATTACGCGGCCGGTAAGTCCAAGAAAATTGCTAATAAGACCATAGTGTATTGAAATATAGCATGCGCAGTCAGGTGTCCATATATTCGCGGTATTTTCGGCAGTCTGTTTCCTGTTAACTAGTTTGCTAACACATCGAGATGCCCGCCGGCCTGCGCGTAAGCATCGTAATTCAATACTATATTAAATACTTTCTAGCAATAATGCGTTAAATAAATTATGGACATCCGTAGTCCAGCAAAGTTCCGGCTTCAAGTTCTGGAAATGCACGTACGAGTGCGCCGTTGTCACATTTGAGTTTTTAAGTCAATTCAGTGTAGAGACGTTAACAGGCAATCACTGATTCGTGAAATGTATGTATGAGATATGAGTATTTCAACTACAATTGATTATTCAAGCTTTAAATTTACTCCCGTTAATATCTAGAAATAAAAAATTCTTGAAGATATTAAATTAAGCCTTGCAAAATTGTAACGTTTAATTGTTTCTTCTGGAAGTTATATAGTCAGTGACTATTATCTTTACTAATGGCTATTCACGATAAAGTGAGCACTTTTGAAATCAACCTTAGAAAAATATCACTGCCCCTTCCTACATATATTTTAGAGGCCGCAATGTGTGATATGCACGCAGTAAAGTTGGTAACGATGGATGGAAAGTAGTTCCACATCTTAACGTCGAATAAAAAGTGTTAGGTAACCATTTCTGATAACTTAAATTATTTTCTTCTTTTCTATTCTTTTTTAATTCATCGAGGTATAAAAATAAATAGATTTGTAAAATATTTACTTTCCTTATAATTTCATAGTCTCACTTGCCCCATGCATGATAAAAGTGATGAGGCCGATGGCAATGTTGATTTTACATAAGGCGGAAGAATATTCAACGTGCATACAAGTAGATCTTAAGCAAGGCTTTCAAAAGTGCTCATTTTACCGTGAACAGCATGTAATAAGAATGCGGGTATAGGCTATTCATGGTAAAGTGAGCACTTTTCAAAGCCCTCTCATTTGGAATAAAGGTCAATAAATATATTTATTTTAGTCTTAGTTGTCCCCTTCAGAGTGAGGTGGAATATACACCCTGTGTTTATTACTTACATGCCAATATTTATTTTAAAAGATATGTTAAAGGATAAAAAATTTCTGAAGGGGAAAAGTAACTAGGCCCCAAAAGTTCTCACTTTACCGTGAACAGGCTATAGTTTAATTAATGCAATGATGGAAACCGGTATATGGTTCCTGATAATCTTTACGATTGCGTTTTCACATAATATGGAACGGCGTCTAACATATCAGCCGAAGTAATAATTGAGGTTATTCAAGGTACGGCGCCTGATACGTTTTTCTCTCTCGCTGGGACGTCGTCATGGCAACCACGAAGTTTCGCGAAGACTTGCGTAGGCGTGAAATGTTCTCCTCTCCCAAAAGACAGATAAAAAAAACACCCACGGCGTTTTCCCGCCAAGATCGACCGTCTGGTCGCCATGACGACGGCTCAGACGTCACAATTAGCGTAGCCCGGGTAGGAAAGGGGTGAGGCGGGAGGGGGTAGCTTTCAGTGGGGAAGAGGGGAAGTGAAGGGTGTGTAATGGCAAGGTTCATGCGTAATCAGTAATTACCCTCTGCTTTTAGTGGTTTCATATCGAGACAATCGTGCCATTATTTTGCAGAGCCCGTTCCATAAATTCCAGGGCTGGCCACGATTAATTTTCTAACACGACTTCATAACTATCATATATGCTTTCCGTATAAAAAAATCTTTTTCAGCTGATTTTTATATGCTATGGTGATAAAGGAGAGTAATCAGAAATAGAATAGAACAAAAAATGACCAGGAAATAAAAAATGTATTCGAGTAATGTACAGACAGATATCCGCATATAAACATATATCGTATCATAATCTCATACGAGTATGCTCCTTATGTTCAGATATTTAATTTTTTACGCCTGTCTGTAAATACATTATTTCACTGTTTATCAGCCGTTTGTCCATTTTTTGTACTTAAATTTGTTTTAAGGTTGTTTTCCCTCATAAGCATGTATTTATATATTTCTAATTTTTGTAGTAAACTGAAGAAAAGAAGAATGCTTATCGTAGGTCTGAACGAATTTCGTTATATCAGTGGCGGAAAGGCAAATCTGCAAGATGTAAACGGTGAAATATCAAGCTGTTTCTTTCTTTCTTTTCAGTCTTTTGCTACATGTTTCAAGGCACTTTTTTTTTTTTTTTTTTTTGGCAACTGCACAGCGACAGTTCTGATTTTGTGAATGCGTAGGTACACAATATGCTTTCTGGCTTTGGGACAAAATTGACATACGCGCCTGTAACACTCATTTACGCAACCCGCACAACACATGAGCTCCAACATTGCTGATGGTCGCGGCGTTACTGTTTTGCTAGCGAGTAAACAAATCGAAAACCGAAACTTGCGAAGCACTAACCTACAAAATGAATATCTTCTAAAACTTATAAAAATCGTCTTACTTCTTTTGTGCTTTTTTTTTTTTTTTTTTTTACTTAATGACGTCTTACTTACAACTCAGCGCCTTATGTTCAGAAAGTGAGCTTCACGAAATTTTGCTCTCGGGTACGTAGCAATAACTCGTTGAGAATGAGCAGTACGTTCAGTGTAAATGTACGATGGTATAGGTAAGCTTCATGCTTCACACACAAATTTATCGTTCTGACGTCATCAGGCCGCGGTGGGAGCCACACTGGGAACCTCTGATTTCGAGAATTTTAGTATGCTTAAGATCGCAGTAGCGACCGAACTGCTGATCCGATCGGAGAAAGTCTGGTGTCAGTTTGTATGTATAAAAAAAAAATTAACTAAAAATATGACTAAAAATCGAAAATAATAAACACACATAGTGACTTTCTAACCAATAATCATTTTCTTTGCAGATCACGAACCAAAATAGTTGAAAGTTACGATTTAGGCGACAAGGACACTAATGATATTGACAACGTGATTAGTACTCGACAAGACACATATAATACCGAAAGGATGACTCAGCTACCTCAATCCATCCCGGAGTTATATGAAGAAGAAATTGACAATTCTACGCAGCAGCGTAATACGGACGTGACGATTGCGTCGTCATCACATGTCACATCACGTGACGATATGCATGCTAACAATAAATAAATTGATTTAAACAAACCCACGCATTCTATTGTGTGTTTTCCTCTCGCCGCACATAGACGTCACGTAAAAATACGTACGGCCGTGAAGACGACACAGCCCATTGTGTTTTTTGGAAGTATGCATTTGTAACGTAACTTTACACCACAACATAGAATGGGTCTTGTGTAGATATTGTATTATATATCAATACTATAGTAGTTTGGACTATATAAACATAATATACCCTGTACTTAGAGGACAAATTCAGTTTACCCTAACTTTACCAGCTGCTATAGCAGTTCTTACTTCCCCCAGCAGAACACCTATTAAAAGAACCTATTTTGAAACCACATAGCCCAAATGAATTTATAAATAAACGTTTTATTTCCAAACGCTGTGACTCTCTTCTGACTTGTTAATGCATTTCGTAGTATTTTACAATTACAGACTATGCTCTATATGAAATTATCCAACGCATTATTTTCTCGATAAACAATGGCACGGATGTTTGGCCAACTGTATTTTTAGGGTGTCCACTTTTATTGAAACTCTTTTAAATTTCCGATATAACTTACACTACGACCTTACATATTTGTCTATACATTTATACAAACAATAACTGCAAAACCCTATAAAATTTACAAAACTTTATGTGAGAATCCCCTTAGTGATACAGCTAAAGACTGCTGCATGACACAACTTGAATATTTAATTTACAGTATACAATTAACAACATTAAAATAGAAGAAAAATCCCCGTAGAGTAAACCATATTACTTATGACGTTATTAAGGCGACCCCCCCCCCTCCATAACCACACGCGCTCCACACCCTGAGGAACAGTGTTCCGTCTTAACGGAGTCTCTCTACGCTTCTCTCCCCAAAATTGAGAAGCCATGCCTTATAATTCTTCAACGTCCTGTTGAAGTTTCTCCGTTGCTCGTGACGTGTATACAGCGCCGCCAGATGACGTCACATGCTGCACACGTTCCCCCAGACAGTTCTGAAGACCCCCTGGACAGGTTGTCCCGGGGAGGAGGGGGGTAACGACCCGACGAGGTAGCCGAACTGGTCGACCAACGCTCAGGCTGTGTCCGAATTCGCCTGAAGTACATACTTGTGCGTATACCTGTCCCCGGAAGTGACGTCGTAAGTTCTGTACGAACTGCAAGTGAAGTGACGTCGTAAGTTCTGTACGAACTGCAAGTGAAGTGACGTCGTAAGTTCTGTACGAACTGCAAGTGAAGTGACGTCGTAAGTTCTGTACGAACTGCAAGTGAAGTGACGTCGTAAGTTCTGTACGAACTGCAAGTGAAGTATGCACGTATACAATTAAATGAAAGTGCTTTGGGTCTCATTTGGGGGTTGTGTATACATTTGCATAATCCTGCCTGCCCGCAATTCCCCGACACATTTCAATATTGAATAAAACATAACGTCAAACTGCAGTTCTCTTTCGTTACGTGGAAATATTTCATGCTCTATAGATGCATAATTTCCATACGTCAACTGCTTTGCAAGGCTTGATATCTGATCTAAGGTACATTTAGCTCTCGTTATATGGTTTAAAATTTACATACAGTGGTTTTATTTTACGAGGTTATCACTGTGTTCTTACTATCCGCAATTTTTACATCGCCAAGTCAGCGTAGCCTTATGTTGGTTGGACTTTTTTTTTAATGTCGCAGTAAAACAAAATTTTCTGTTCTTCCTGTTCATTTTAGCGTAACACAACTTTTGGTTGCGGCAACATTACTTAGAGGCTTTGTTAACAATAACGCTTCAAGAACATGTTTGCTTACGGTTAACACTAAGTAACTTTGTCACAACGTTATTAATGTTACTACAACGTAAACGGTCAAAGAAATGCCTCAATAGTACTTTTTTCTTGCGGCAACATTAGACTTTGTTATGTGTAGAAGTACACCTACAGTCTCGACACATTTTTTTCCGATGAAACTGCAGTTTTTACAATTGTCGCAGAACACTCATCAACATCCAGTCCCTCCCCCTCCCCCATTCCACCAGTTTTAAGACATGTACTAATCAGATGGTCTTTGGCTTTAATACCTGAAACAGTAGCTTTAAAAAATCTGGGTGCGGTTGCGTGGATTTTACACAAATATGGCTGTCCGCGTTAGCAGATAATATTCTCATTGGTATATGGGAGTAATATGAAAGTAACAAAATTGATACTTGGCTTTTATAGCTTAGATCGACAGATCCAAACGATATATTTCGTTTGCCGCCAAAATCAGCGCGCTTGCGTATTGGCGTCGCGAGATATACTGTATACTGCCAGGGAATTTTCACCCTCGTCCGAAATGGGCCCCAACCGCGCCCAACGCATGTGTGTACTCAACCAGCAAAGGACAGAATAGATTATTTTGTATTAGAATACTTATAAGAATCGGGACCTCCCATTCTCAGCTTGAATTCATCAACTGGTTAGTTACCGGGTTGTGTTCATCTATTCGAATACGTGATTTTATTATTTTTATTTATTTTCACTATCCAGGCTTTATTGTTTTAATAATGCGATTGGAACATTTAGATCGAGGATCTATACAGGTAATTCAAATACGCGAATATACACAATTTTTAATGGACACTAACTTTTACATGCTCTGATTCTTGAACTTCTTCGAAGTCCTACTCTAGGGACACGCGTCATCCCTGGGCTTTGCAAACATTCGGGAACAAGCGTGAAACGAACACGATTTTTAACATTTGCTTGAGAACATGCTCGAGTATTCGTGCAAAGAACTCGTGTGAGAAGTAAATACTGAACCAGCTAGGTCGCACGGATAGAAGTGTTCGAATACTTTTGCCACCATTCGAGATATCTCGAGAACCTCGTAGGAATCTATCCAACTATCCGACGTTTCTAACTCGAAACCTCCAATCACTAGCGCCAACTCAAGGCCATGATCTCATCGTAGTGTATAAGTATAATTTTGGTTCGCATAGGCTATTCACGGTAAGTGAGCACTTTTTGAAGCCCTCTCGTTTGGAATAGCAGTCAAATAAATATATTTTACTGTAGCATTAGACGTTAATCTTCATATATATGTATATGTATATATATATGCACCCTTTGTTTGTTACTTACATTGCAATATTTATTTTTTAAAAATGGCTGGTTGGAAAAAAATAACTAGGGCCTCGAAAATGCCGACTTTACCGTGAACATCCTATAGTTTCTTTTATTCGGGTATCAACTTCTACCTTTTTCCTCTCCCCCAATTTAAAACTGTTCCAGCGCCACTGAATGTGTACATAGAATTGTGCCAATTTTGTGATGAACCTGATGACGTAATTACGGGGAATGATCAGGGTAATCAATTCCCCCCCCCCCCCCTTTCCGGCCGCCCTTATCGTGCACCCTGCAGACCAGAGTCAGTGGGCATATTCAGCAGTACTCACTGGTGACTACAAGCAGAAAAATAAATTACGTTGGCTGTGTTCGAATTCACCCTCCAATGGCACTTCTGCCCTTGAATATTGCATCCCGGATGTGAAGTCACATAGTCGCTGACCGAGTTCGTGGTGAGGGCACATATGAACATTTGAATGTCTTCTTCAGCCGGGGGTACAGGTCAGTTGCTCTTTTCGATCACCAGACCGTGTTGCGATGCGCATCTGTTTGAAATATTTCTTTTTTTTTGGTGTTTACAACTTTGCACGGTCGCTGAATACACTTGCTAACGTTACGAAGACAAATGGAACTCGAGTTGAGTGGGGTTCGGCAGAATAAATCTCGAGGTGGAAACGAACACGGACGTACGAATTCATAAATTGATATTTTATCTTGAAGGGAACAAAGGCTCGTGACACGGGAAAGTATCAAGAGCACATTGCATTGAATTCGAACACAGCCATTGTCTCTTATAGAAAAACTTCCCTCAATGGACGAGGGGCAGAGGCCATGAGAAAATTGTTTGTATGCATTATTTGGAGGTTTAGTTTTAAAATAAATTTCCTTGGGGGAATTCCCTAGCAACCCAACCACCTAAGGGTATTCCATACCCTCCCTCCCCCCTTCCCCCTCATCTTCTCCAGCCAATAAATATCAACTCTGAAATCCATTACTCAGTTACCCACTGGGTGAATTTGCATGTATGTATCCCTTCTTGTAGGCTTTTCACGGTAAAGTGTGCGCTTTGAGGCCTTGCTTGAAAGATCATTTCAACAACTTGGCTCATTTCGCCAATTGTTAATATAAAAATTACAGTGTGCCTATACGCCATTCATGGTCACTTCCTACAACTTTTCTAAATCCCTGCTAAAGTTATACTTCCAGGATATTCTTCTGCCTCATGCAAATAAAACTTAGAAAATTACACCAAGGGCCACCGCGCCGTAATCGTGTGCACTCTGTGTAGTAATATTTTGCACAAGTAAAACTATTTTTTTCTCACATGGCATTACCAACACATATATTTTCTTCCTGTCTTTATTTATGTTGGTTATAAATTATATATTATATTTATAGATTAAATATAAGCAATAGTTCAATTTATCCAAAAAAAATCGGTATTTTTATGTCAATACAAATAAAACCACTTGTGATACATGACATTTAGTAAACCACCAAACACGTCATAAATAGTGTGATTTTTCTCAAAGGTTTGATAGAAAGTGTGAAGAAATCGGGAATAAATTATAATACACAAAGTGTATACATTTTATATCTGTCGAAATATAATTGTTTGGTTATTATGCCTCCTGGGTGGGCCTTGAAAAGCGCTCAATTTCTCATGGATAGCCTTATATGGTACATTCACAGTTACTTCCTACTTTTCTGAAGCCCTGCTGAAGCCCTTCCAATGTATTCCTCCGCCTCATGCAAACAAAGCTTAACAAAATCTATAAAACTACACCTACGGACAACGCATTGCATTTGTGCGCACTGAGTGTAATGATATGTTACATATGAATTATTTCCCACGAGGCATTATCGGCACACGTATTTTCTCAATGTTTTTAATCGCATTACTTATAAATTAAATATTGCAATTTAGAGATAAAATATAAATAAATATTTGATTTAACAAACAATAAAGTACTTGTAGTTAAAGTCAGTTCACTATAAAGTGAAAACTTTTGAAATCAACCTTAGAAAAAGTCACTGCCCCTTGCCACTGCTTGTATATATTTTAACGGGCGCCCTGAGTGACATACGCCCAGTAAAGTTGGTAACGATGGACGGGAAGTAGTTACGTATATTAACGTCGCATAAAAAGTGTTAGGTAACTATTTCTGATCATTTCAATTATTTCTTACGCTTTATTTTTTTTTAACGGCATCTAATTGAAAAAATTAGCTGATTTGCAAAATATTTACTTTTCTAATCATTTCACAGTTTCACTTGACCGACGCATTAATAAAGTGGTGAGGCCCATGACAGTGTTAATATTACATAATGTGGAAGAATGCCCAACGTGAATACAATTAGATCTTAAGCAGGACTTTCAAAAGTGTTCATTTTACCATGAACAGTCTATAGTATAAGTATAAAACGCTTGTGTTACACGACATATTTAGGACAGAACCAAACACACATCATATACGCTGTTCACGGTAAAGTGAGCACTTTTGAAGCCCTGGTTACTTTTTTCCTTTCAGCCATTTTTATATTCTAACCTCTTTTTTAAAATAAGTATTGCCATGTAATTAATAAAAAAAGTATGTGTATTCCACCATAATCGAAAGTTAACTTGTAAGGCTAAAATAAGATATATTTATTGGTTATTATTCCCAATGAGAGAGCTTTCAAAAGTGCTCACTTTAATACGAATAGCCTATACATGGAGTGATTTTTCAAAGATTTGATTCAAAATACGTGAAGAAATTGGGGATAGACTATACGCAGACCGCTTGCAAGGAGGGGATCGATGATGGGTCGTGGACACTGAAATCTCCGCGGGCAGCGGAAGTAGGTCGGTCGCCTTGCCCCGGCCAGAAGCGCAGCGCAGCGCGGTGTGTCTAGACGGTTCGCGGATTGGTCGCAGTCAATACCGGGGCTGGTAGGAAATTTCCACAGGGTAGTGTGCGCATGCGCGGGGTGGCCACGCGCGTACTACGGCGTTCGCGGGGTGGGGTCAGGTCGAGGTCACCGCCTCGCTGCGCTCTCCGGGTCAGGTAGATGGTCGACGTCTTCCCTACCTACCCCTCCACACACCCCTGCCTCGACAGCGTTTATTTACGTGCACGCCTAGGGATGTTGCGATACCGTGAGATTATCGATACTGAGATTGATGAGGAATCTAAAGAAAAAAGTATCGATACCGGTATCATATCAATACCAGTAATTTTTTTTTATTTAATTAGTTAGTATTGTATTTTTCATAAAATATTTTTATATTTATCCCTGAATAATTATATTTTTTCGAGATCTGTACAGAATTTGTATTTTTTTTTTTTTTTAAGTATATGTTTTATGCTTTGAAAAACATACACAGCGTAGCACTTATTAGTATTAGTTATGTTTCGGCATCGTTCTAATTAGATCGCAAGTAAAATACTTATACGTACTGCTTTTCAAATTATTATTTTATGGAAGAAAACACATGTTTATATTTTTGGCGCACTTTGACTGACATGGTTCAAAATTAACAGCTAGAAGTAATTCCGGAAAAAAAGAAGAAGAAAAGTATCGGTATCGAATCAAGTATCGAAATAAAAGTATCGATTCCAAAATATCCGGTATCGAGAGGAAAGTATCAATATCAGTATCATATCAGTATTATTGCAACATCCCTATCATGCCCTCGTAAGGGTGGGTTTACGATTCAACACTGAAGAATTAATACATGTACGCATGACTCTAAGTGAACGGAAAAATAAATTTTGCAGTTTGTGATTGACCTAGCAACTGTCAAAAGTTCAGCCAATCAGAATTACCGGATACCAAAGCAGCTGACGCAACCTTAAGAAATGGACAAGAGTGCAGATTATTTACATATACTTATTTATTAGTGTTTACTGCGTGTTTAATCTTTTTGAAAAATTCGTATTGTCATATAGAAGGGGGAGACGATGCCAACATTAGGCATTTAAGTCAATAAATCTGAAGCTGTTAATTAAAGCTAATTCGGTAACCTCTTCCAAGAAATAAAACACGAACATGAACTGTTCTTTAAATAAACAGTACACACACACACTCTCTCTCTCTCTCTCTCTCTCGATTAAAATAATTAATTGCATACGATTTCACGATACGACTTAAGTCCAAGTTGTAAATACAGTTTCCTGCCAACAACTGTCACTATGCTTTGATTGGCTACTTCGTTTTAACTTCTGCTTAAGATATAAAATAATATAACTATATATTAAGTCAAGCCAAGAACGCCCACGATCCGTATACGATCCGCACACTGCAGCCATAAACCAGTGCCCTTGAAAACATTGCTTCATATTCTAAGCACACTGCTTAGGTTTCTGTTAAGTCAATCGTAAACCCACCGTAACTCGATTAGGGAAAACGAAAGTTTACCGAAGATAACCGAAGTCAGGTCCTACGGTCTGACAACTTCAGCATTTTAAACAATTATTACATATTTCAAGAAAATGTATATTAGTTTCCCATAGCTTAAATATAGAGCAATCAATCATGCATTTTCCCTCTTTAGATATTCTGCTCATGATTAATTTGCATATTTTGATTTTGATGGCGGTAACACAGATTGCTTCGTGTAGCGGCATTCGCGTCTGTTTATTCGCGTCACGTTTATTTTCATGAATATACGCATGTAATGGGTTGTAATGTAGTGTTTCGCCTTCACGGGTAGAGTTTGTATTCCCTCAAACGTATTTGCGATATGAAATAACTGTGGATAAGAGAAGCATCAATAATATTGATCAGGAAACATAGGCCAGTTACAATACAAAAATAATAACAGCTGGCGAGGTCTCTGCAATACCGTCAAACATAACAAAGTGAGAATGTGTCGTTTACTCTGTGTTCTAAAGTTGGCAGTACCTACTTCGGCTTGCATCGGTAAGGGTGGGTTTACTGTTGACTTAACAGACTCAGTGCTCTGTGTGCTTAGAATACAAATCAATGTGTTCAAGGGTATTGGTTTATGACTGCTGTGTGCATTCTTGGCTTGACTTAAGATATTATATTTTATATCGTAAGTACAATCAAGCCGAAGTAGCCAATCAGGTCCCAGTGGCATTTGTAGCTGGCGGTAAACTGTATTTATATCTTGGATTTGGGTTATGTCGTATCGCGAAATCGAAGGCAATGAATCATTTTAATCGAGAGGATACATCTTTGTATTTAAAGAACTATTCAAGGTCATGTTTTATTTCTAGGAAGAGGTTATTTAATTCGCTTTATTTAACCTTGTACAGATTTATTGACGGAGGTGCCCGATATAGGCATCGGCATCCCCTTTTATAGGATACCACGAGTTTTTCAAAACGGTTACACAAGCAGTTACCACAAATAATTAAATATTTGTAAATAACCTTCACTCTTGTCAATTTTCCCAGGTTACATCGGCTGCTTTGGTATCCTACGATTCTGATTGGCTAGACTTAACAGTTTGCTAGATTAATTATAAACTGCGAAACTTATTTTCCGTGTACTTCACGAGTCATAAATACAAGACTTAATTCTTCAGTATTCATCGTAAACCAGCCTTAAGCAAATGAATCGGATAATAATCTCTCGTTATAGCCTTGGGGAAGGTTTATTATACTTAGGTTTGGAACAAAACGAGTTTTCTTATGGGAGAGTTCTGCATAGGGAACATTTCCGGCGATAGGTGAGCAGTGTTCCAAAGAGACCACTTTTAAATACAATTTTAATATATGTGAATGACAAAATAGAAGGTTTTTACTTAGTTACGAAGTCATTTTGTATTTAATTTAGCCTATGTTTATTGCGATTATCTTGTTTTTTTAACGTAGAAAATAGAGAAAAGTCTGCTAAAGGCTGTTCACGATAAAGCGAGCACTTAAGAAATGAACCTTAGAAAAAAATTACTGCCCCTGCATGCATATAATATTTTAATGGGTGCACTGAGTGACACTCGCCCAGTAAAGTTGCTAACGATAAATGGAATGTAGTTCCATATCTTAACGCTGAATAAAAGTGTTAGGTAACCATTTGTGATAACTACAAATTATTTCTTTGGCATTCTGTTTTTTTTTTTTTTTTTTTTTTTTTTTTTTAATGCGTCGAGGAGTAAAAAGGAGCAGATATGTAAAGTATTCACTTTCTTAATAAATTCGCAGTTTCATTTGACCGACGCATGAATAAAGTGATGAGACCTATGTCAATGGCGGAAAAATACACAACGTGTCTACAAATAGAACTTACGCAGAGCTCTTAGAAGTGCTCATTTTACCGTGAACAGCATATATACATTTTTAACACTTCGAGTGCTCACTTGATAGTGAAGAGCCTTTAGATAAATGTCGGTGGTTGAACAGCCTTGAACACGTGGCTTGCGCGGTGAAATGTTGTGAAAGAGAGCGAACAACAGTGTTGTGTGTTAACTGCGAGATGTCAGTTACGCGCAGCGAGCAACTTGTTCTGTGAAGACATCAGACCTCCCAGTGCCGCAAATAGAAGTATTGATTTCAACTGGCAGTTGACCTTGCCACTGCGTCGACCAGTGCGTCGAGCTTCGCATCAGCCTTTTCAGCGAATCCAAGAACGAGTTCCGTTTATTAAGCCCCTGTCACACTGTCACATTTTCCCCTCAAACTGCTTCCAATGGGTTTGATCTAATAAAGTTGGACAGTTATGACGTCATCGAAACGTCATAAACGCCGCCATATTTGTCTGAGAAACTTGGATGGCTCCAGTCTCCATCAAACATGTGAAGATTGGACCGGTTCTAAAATTTCTTTGGTGTTTGACGTCTCAGGATATCAGAATCGTGCACCACAAAAATGGACGCCAAAAAACTTTACAATAACGAACAATTGCTGGGAACTAAGTAGGTTCGGTAATGAAAATAATTAATTTATATAGAAGCTGTGTGGGCATGTATGCTATTTTTAATGAAGATTGCACATAATATTACGAACTCAGGGTCATTAAATTTCATTGCGCGAGGAACATCTCTGATAAATGAAATTTGAGTTTAGTACAGAAGCGAAAATAAATTACAACATTCCTTATATTTCTTCCTGTTATGGACCGCATATAAAAACAAAAGGGACGCCCCATCATGAAAATATTTTTTAATAAAAATTCAAATTAAATTTTCTAAGCAAAAGAATTTAACAGTGTGGCATATTTTCAAACACATTCAAGATTATTTGATAAAATTTGTTGGAAGGAGAAATTTTATGGCCGTATCTTGTCTTCAAGTTTTACTGTCAAATATAGTTGGAGGCGAAATTTTTGCAGTATGGCAAGGGCTTAACTGTCAGCAGCTGAGTTAACTGACGAGCGTTCCTTTATATACTGACGATACTGATGATTAGGGCCACCTGTTTTTCGCGAAAAGATTTACATGGAGGCTAGGCTTCAATTTCCTGCACGCACTCTTGCAGCCTTCCTTTGACTAATGTACGCCTGTCTGTATGTGAAATCTGACTGCTACATGAGTAAACCAATCAGAATTAAGTTTTTTTTTCCCCCCCGATACTGACTACTCGTGGTTCGCGGGCAGACAAATAAGGCGTGTAACAAAATACAAATGATACAACAGAGGAAGTGTTTTGGAACAAAACTTGTAAAATCTTATTGATGAGTCAACGAGAAATATTTGGGCCGCTTTTTGCAAAAAAAAAAAAAAAAAAAAAAAAAAAAGCCTAACATGTAAACTGAATCGTTACACCATATTCTACATTCTAATGAAAATGCCCAACCTAAAACTGCATTGTTATGTCATCTGTGCTTTGTTAAAAATAACGCTGAGTGCTCTTTGGCAGACTTACATACTGTAGAAAGGAACCATGTGGTTTGGTTATTTTCTGCAGAACATTGAATTACACATATTCAACAGAACAGCACCATGTGAGTTGTTTCATTATTTTGTTGACACATAAATACTATTAGTTATATGTTCTTAGGAAGGTACTCTGTAATACATATTGTTTAGGAGATTAAGGCATGCTAAAAGGGTTTTTAAGTGATTGTAGATCTCATAATGAAGCAAAAGCAGAAAAATTGTTAAGCTTTGTATATCGAAATATCAAGAAAAGTATAATGGTATATGTCCTGATTCTGTACAAAAGTTACGTACTCCACGACCAAGACGAGGATGCAAGAGAAATTATGAAACACCAAGAGTAGAAAACAAAGGAAAACCAAATAGAAACGAAGAATATTACAATCACAAAGGTGTAAATGTTGTGAAATCTTTCAAAGATTACCGATGCAATTGCTCACAAAAGTGTGATGAGACACTGCCAACAAAAGCCAGAAAAGAACTGTATAACAAATATGGGGATCTTGGCGCATATGAGACTCAAAACACTTTATTCCTCGGCACTGCATACAGCAAGTTTTATTATTTTAGTAGTTTTATGTGTAACTGCATAAAACATATTATAACGGTTTCTTACTTTTGTGTAATAAATTTGTTTACATATTGTATTATTTCATTGATTATTAGGTTAACAATGTTACTTGAATCATATAATAGAATAAATTACATACGAATATTCCATTCTGCAGAAAGGAGCCAACTCACAATATATTATTAGTTATTATTACATAATGAGAAATACTACATATTTTTCCCTGAAAAATGGCTATAAACATTTTGTGATCAAATGAGAGTGGGGTTTGTGAATATTGACAGTCAACTTCAACTTGCGAATTAATTATTGAAGTTTATTTTTAACTCCAATTTTCTCAGTTTCATTGTGTTGTGGGTTGGTTCCTTTCTGCAGAACGCGGTCCATTTTGGAGGCTGGGTCGGGGGGCTACACTCACTGCTGAGACCAGTGATGTGCAGAACAGGAGTAGCAGGCGGCCAACGATAATTCTAACTAAAGCCTATTCACGATTAAGTGAGAACTTTTAAAATCAACCTTAGAACAAAATCACTGCTCCTACCTGCATATATTTCAACGGACGTAATGAGTTGCATGTGTCCAGTAAAGTTGGTAAAGATGGAGGGGAAAGTAGTTCCACATATTAACGTCGAAAAAAAAGTGTTGGGTAACCATTTGTGATAACTTAAATTATTTCTCACGCTTTATGTATTTGTTAATGCATTCAAGTGTAAAAATGAGCAGATTTGTAAAATATTTACGTTTTTAATAATTCCACAGTTTCGCTTGACCGACGCATAATAAAGGTATGAGGACTATGGCAGTGGTAATTTTACATAAGGCGGAATAACACACACCGTGTATACAAGTGATATTAAACTGGGCTTTCAAAAGTGCTCATTTTACCATGAACAGACTTTAAGAAACTTTAACATTGCTGTAGCCTGTCAAGTATTCGAATAGAGTAAGGATGGGTTAGTGTAATATTATTTTCATTTGAATTAAATGTTCATACTATAATTAATACAAAATTAACTAACAACATCATCGAAAAACTCGTCCATCCCTAATTGCATGACAAGAAACTCGTCGGTAATAGCAGACGCCATTTATATATATATATATATATATATATATATATATATATATATATATATATATATATATATATATATATATATACACACACACTACTACTAGGTTGCGAATCGAGTCGCGAAGAGTCCACTCTACATGCTGGAAAGTTGAAGACATCGATTCGGATGTCGACTCTTTGGACACTAGTAGCGCTATCTCGTGAGCGAATGCGGAATACGAAATATAGTGTAATAAATACTTTAAATAATATGGTAATGATATCCATTCTACTGAAAGTCCGATCCGTATTAAGAAATTATTATATTCGTATTAAGTACAACTCTTTTAACCTTCTGTGCAGTAATTATATTATTACACAAATGTGTGAAAAACGTATAACCAATTCGCATGGGTGTAACACAGTCAAATGTTACTTTATATTGCATTTACATCTTTTTCTACATAATTGTATATGTAAATAAAGGAATTATCATAATACCATAATACGATCGACTAATAGATCGGTCTGTCACTATATTCTTCTCTCCTGCGTAGGGTCAGATCACCCTATCTGGTTGAAATGTTCTATTCACCCAACATACATCCCAGCTGATAATTTTATAAAATACTATTGTCATGCAGTATTGGTTTTTTTTTGGAATGAATGATTATGGACATATTGCATTTTCTTTCCATATAATACCATAACTTGGTGGAATTGTCATTTTTGTCCCTTGTGAATGAACAGCTATGACATCTACCAACTCGCGCTTGGATTCGAGTTTACTCTCCGCATGCGAAACTACTCTTCCACGGAATCGCCGGAGTCGACATTCGCGACGCTGGTGTTCAATCACAGCGCACCTCTAATATCCGCTGTTGAAGTCGTCTGCTAGTGCGTTACATGTGAGCTGCCTTACTGGAGGCACACAACTAATTTGTTTACATTAAATAGCCTTGCGAGTGCTATGTCAGCTCACTAGTTGTCTGAATTCCCTCTGAATTTGTGTTATTCTTGCGCTCGTGAAAGGTGAATTTGGCATGTAAATACGCCTTAGAACTACTGTCTACGTTTGATTTATTAGGCGACGAACGAAAACTAATATTAATGGATGAAAATGCTTACGAGCCGGGCCATGCCAGTTCAGAGGTGCACATTTCCCAAAGTGTATTCGTTTATACCGTGGGATGCATATGTGAAAGATATCGCACAATTATGAGTGTAGCGATATGTTATATGCGTGAGTTTGTAAATTAACAATTGTAGTGTGTTTAATTGTTGCAAGCGTGGTTGTGATTACTAACCTGCCGTGCATTTAAGGTCTAGCCTATTAGTTGTGATTACTAACCTGCCGTGCATTTAAGGTCTAGCCTATTAGTTGTGATTACTAACCTGCCGTGCATTTAAGGTCTAGCCTATTAGTTGTGAACTCGTTAGAAGTACAGACACTTTTATAGAACTGCAGATACGTATTTTTCTAAATGCCGATTTGCTATTTCAGTGTATGAGTTTATTAGTAGCTCAGGGTTTGAAAGTTTGTAGAGTGAAGGTATACAAATACGTAATCAACTGATCCAAGCATGTTCCAAACATATCCTTTAGCTTTCCTCGTGATAAAATAGCTGTTTGCCGGGCATTAACGGCAAATCACCTCGTAAAACAATACATGGTTACCCATAATAAAAAACGTCACTCTTACAATTTGTTTCTCCCCAAGCCAGTAGTTGCAGTGACAAACAAAGAAATCAGCTGTTTATTAATACAAGAATATACAACCAAATCAGTTCTCACATTTTAAATAGCTATTGGATGTAGCCTTCCTGATTTACAATTTCCATGGTTTCTCGAACTCACTCCATGCAATTTCTGGGGTGACTCGTTAATAAAGGGAATGACCAATTCCGTCCTTGTGAATACAAGGACGGAATTGGTTGTTGGTGTAACATTCTCTAATGAACCTGCTGTCGGCACGATGTTAAGTTAAATTAATAAAGTTTATTTGTGTGTTTGGATGGTGATGTATTTAACGATAGGCTGTAATCACTACAGTAAATGACAACTCCTTACATTTTATCATTTTCCAAAGGTAATTAAAATAAAGAAAACTTAGATAAAGCCAATCTTTTCCTGTAACTACACCATCTGCAAAATTGGAAAACGTCACGCGATTTTCTTTAAACGCTATTTCATCCTTCTTAAGGATTTTTGAAATTCTAATTTTGAGGGCAACTAATTAAAAATAAGCTTATTTTAATATTGATAATGATTCATGGGTATTTAGAATAAAGCGTGTTTCGAGAAACGGCGAGTACTCTACCCCCTACACCACCACGGCCTCAATCATCTTAAGAAGGGAGGAGATGAGAAGAGGTTTAGGTGCTTTGTAACAACCAAGGTGTTGAGAGCCAGTGAGCGTGAAACATGGCAGATATGGAGCAGGAGTGGAATGCAAGAGTGGAGAAAACAGGAAAACGTCGAGAAAACATGCCAGCCAGCAGCATCAATCAGCACAATTCCTATATGCGAAAATCTGTGAACGGAAATAAAGATGGATCACACTGGTGGAAGGCAAGTGCCCTAAAACTACCCCCACCATTGTCCACCTTAAGAAGAGAGGAGAGGAGCCTCATTTCTTCAGCTATATTTGGGTAAATTTAAAAAATGATTGTAACAATAAAGATAATTCTCTACCAGTGCATTGGAGACAGTATTTTGCAAATCTGCATTTTATTTTTATAGTTATACTTACCTAGTTTCTTTCTTAGGTACCAGTACATACTGGAAGTTACCAAATATAATAATTAGGTTGCAATTTACCTATATACATGTATACATACAGCATTAAGAGATGGGATTTACAGTCAAGAATTCAGAAAAGAAAATTTCATTAAAGAAAATTATAGAGAAGCCATGTATTCCTGGAAGTGGCATTTGAAAACTTTTGCAGTAGACCTACTCGATTTTAAAACATTGGTAAGTACTTTGACAAGCTGATAATGTTTACGATAGTGACATCTTCACCCACAGTTTCGACTATTCACAAGTTCTGCCTGCAGTAGTGACATATGAGACAAATAATATATTGTTTTGGATATACACTCTTGTAGCGGAGTTTATGTTGCAGAAAAATAGAACTCCCCTACAAACACACAAAACCAAACAGGAATAGTCGTCAACAGGTACAAGAACACACAGAATTCTGCAGAAGGAACTGTTTAGTTGCAAGAAGACCACTGTGTTTATCTGTTTTGGTTGTGTCCATCATTACTTTTTTTTTAATTTGCTGCTTACTAACTGAACTCCTTCCATAGATTTATCTGTGTTCTTCGCGTAATCCTACCTATTGGAAACTATTCTTGGTTGGTTTTGTGTGTCTGTATGTTCCTAAATGTAATTCTAGATTCCTGGGACTTGATCTCTGCTGCAAAGGCAAGTGTCCAGCACAATTTTTTATTTATATATAATATTCATATAGGCCTACATGAATTATGAAGCATAATAAATTTTAGCTCGAGGGAAATCTGTTTACAAGAATCAGTGTTTAGTTAAATAATCATAATCATAGCAACGGTCAGTGGTAAGGAAACATGACAAAACTGCGATATCTCGCATGTGTAACAACCCTGACTTAAAAAGCCCTCCCAAGTAGGCGGTGATTGTCCTTATTTACATCTTGGAAATGATAGTTACATTCACTGGGTTCATCAACTGGTTCCATAGCCATCCAGTTTAAAAGAAACCAATGTCTTCATTTGTATCTCAAGTTTGCACTAAGAAACTGACTTCTACAACTACTTCATTAAGTGGTTCTGCAGTAGTCCGGGAAAATACATTTTACATGTTAACTGTGAATTTGACTAGTGATGCACATGTCATGAAAATGAAAGTAAACAAACATGGGTTGAATTGCTTGCAAAGGAGAAAATTAATACTATCAAGTACTGCTTAAATATCTTGTTTCTCACCCAATGCAGATTTGTTTCTGGAAATGATTTCTGCAGATAAAATATACGACTGCACAAAGCCGCATAATAAGGTAAACACAGCAGACCAACGATTGTCTCTCTCCAACTCCGTGGTTGCTAGGCAACGCAATCCGGAAATGGCGTTGACTTCAACAGCGTATATACTGGTGGAACTGCTGGTGAGTATTCCGCCACTGAGATCACTGACTTAAGCCCGTATGCCACTATAAAATTTTCCATATACAAGCTCGGGTGAAGCTTTCACAAGACCTGCCACCCGAGTCTGCATGCGAGCAGTAATGGAGGATTCTTTGTAACAATCTAACCAACTATACTTGTTGCTGCACAAGTAAAGACGACTGCACTTTTTATGATTTACTTCTGCAACTAGAAACAATTTCCACTCACGACTTCAGCATTATGTGTTCATGCACAGAGTTTTGTTATTATAACTCCTACTTTTGTGTTAAATAAAAAAAAAATTTACCTTAATTTTCAGGCCATAGACTCATTAGATATTTTCGTGGTTTTTTAATTACTATTTATTCGTTTTTTAATAGTCTTCTGTTCTTTCTCTAAATTAAATAAACAAATTGACTGTAACCCCCCCCCCCTCCATGATTGGCTAAAATTCAACCTTGTATAGGCTATTCACGGTAAAGTGAGCACTTTTGAGGCCCTAGTTACTTTTTTACTTTCAGCCATATTTTATCATTTAACCAACTAATTAAATTAATATTGCCGTGTAAGTAATAAACACATTATGTATATTCCACCGCACTCAGAAGTTAACGTCCAAGGGAAAAATAAAATAAATTTATTGATTACTATTCCAAAAGAGGGGTCTTTCAAAATTTGTTACTTTACAGTGAATAGCCGCTAGGAAACCTTCCATAGAACATTTCACACGACCTATGGCAAAAACCTCTACGAAAACAGTTAGCAGTCGGCCAAATCCTCCATAGAACCAACCATACAAGCGGCCAAGCAGGCTCGTATGGAAATTTCCAAGAAATCTTCCATCGTGGCATACAGGATTTACTATTGGCGTTCTTAAATGGTTCCCTGGTGACCAGTGACCTTAGCGCTGTTAGTAGAAGAAGGAATGTTGCCCAATCGTCCGTGGTGATCACGTTTCGCTCATGCCTCTTCATATCCATCGCCGCTACGCGCAGGGCTCGGAACTTGCTTGCAGTCTTCTCGCCGTGCTGCTTGCACCTAGTGGGTCGACACGTGCGAAATTTCGCGTTATTATTCGGCACCAGGCTAAACTTCAGAGTACTGTCTGTACTGGAGCCGAAGTCGTTCCTCCTAGATGTGAAGCCACGCCCCTCTGCACGTGATTGGCGCACACAATTGTGGAGTGTCCATTCCCTGGCGCAGAGTTACCCAGAGGCGTGTCAGATTAAGTATGATCCAATGACAAACGTGTTTCAAAGGTGCGCGTGTTAAAATTTTAACTTGTCCCCAAATAACACGCGAATTTTGCAGGTCCTTACTAATGGGACATTAAGGAGTGACCCTATCATTTTATTGGTGGAAAATTTGTAGGGAGGTTCAGTGCTACTCAGTTCGAATGCCAGGCAGGCCGGCCCCTTAATGATCTCGCTGTCGACGAGAGGGTAAGGCGATCGCTTAGTGAGCAGTATGTTTGTGTGAGAGGAAAATCTATGAAGCCCTACGGAAGACACCGACCGGCGTAAATAAAGTGGTATCGACTCTACGCGCAAGCCACCTAACTATCGCGCAGTGGTTTCGTGATCGTAGAACTCCGGGGAATTAAGCCGCGAACCTATAATTCTTTTGGAAGTGACTTTGCAGCAAATTCCAGCGCATGCCTATATCGTAGTCTCGAACGATATTGCTTCGTATATTTTGAAATGCAGCGGTCCAAAAAAAACGGTTTTTTTTTTAAAAGCTAAGCTGGAAAGCGTGGAAATAATGTTACCAGGGTGTGCGGCGTCTTGAAAGAACCATTTCGTCGTCGTCTGGAATTTACATACTCTTACATCCTTTCCGAAGATAAACCTATTGAAGGCCTTTTGAATACTTTCGTTTAAAAAAAAAACGCAAATTTCACACACGGCGGAACGCATTTCAAGCGTTATCGATCGCTGAAGTATAACACACACACTCCCTCGACTTTCCTATTGTAGTGTAGTCTCTGCTTGTTTCGCTGTTAACACTGACGTTGGGTCATTGATCAAGTATGCTACCAACATTTTTATATACAACCATAGCTATAATGACTGCCCTGCCTAACGAAGGTTTCCATGCAAAATGCGCTTTGTAAGCATTCCAAAATATAGTCACGCTAAAATTTTGATTTTAAAAAGTAGACTTTTTATCGACTGTTTTGACGTTTGACGATTTACATTCTAGCACAATATTTTACAAAACTACAAAATATATGCATTCTGCTCTCGTATAGGTAAATCGTACTGCTCTGATAATTTTCGTAGTGCCTGTACCAGTGGTGTGTATTGAACTGTTGCAAGGTAAGCTGGTATTAGCTCCGTGCTGTAAACTCTGTTGCTCGCTAGTTTACACTTCCACCACTAAAACTTAGCTCGGCAGCTGACGCCACAGACGTGTGTAATGTGTCCCTTGTTGCTCGCTTGTGACTGGTCGGAATAAATTCACTTTCCCCAGGCTGCATGATGGTTACTGGCTCCTGCTGCGTGCGCCGAGAATGTACAGTAGTGAGCAAGCACTAGCTTATCTCGCAACGGTTCACCACACGCCACTGGCCTGTACTCCTTTTTGATCAAACCTTGCAAGTAGTGCTTCCGTTGGTATTAATTTTAAGTGAAACTCTACTGTGTCCACGGTTCTTTAGGTAGAATGCTTGTTGCTGGAGCTCGCAGAACTTTGTACACCTCTGAGGGATCGGGCGACTGTAGTCAAGAGAAACGACTTTAAGCTGAAGTAAGTTCTACGCGATTGGCTAGCGGTCCACTTCATCCAAGACAAACGACTTAATTTTAGACGGCCTCCAAGCAGGACGCAAGGCCGTGGGAGAGCGTTATTGTCCACCGCTTGAAAATTGCTAGCGGAGTCAAGGACTGCGAGGGTGAGCGAAGAGAATTAAGCGCTTCGTAACAACGAGATTTTGAGAGGCGATAAGGGTGGATGAGGTGAGTATGAAATTGCGCCGGAATGAAAGGGCGGAGATAAAGGGAGGTCCCCGAGAAAACCCATCGACTAGCTGCATCGTCCCGCACGATTCCCACATGCGAAGATTCGGGAGTGACCCCCCGCCCGGGACCGCTCAGCCACCGCGGCCCCGTCAAGGACGGCGCATAATTCTATCCTGGCCTCGAAGGTATTTTTTCTAAGGGCGCTGTTACACTAAAGGCTCAGAAGCCGTAATTAAAAACTTCCACTTAATCTGTTACCAAATTCAACTTGTTGGCATGGTTACATCTCTAACAGAAATCAAACGAAAGGAAATCCTAACCTCAAAACCACGCTCCCGTAATAAATCGCTTCCAACAGTTAATAACGTTGAGTTATTTTGTATTTTAGAATACAACTAACCTTACTTCGACTGTAACAAAGTATATCGTTATATGAGCTTAATTTTTAGTTATTTCAACGAATACAAAAAATCCCGTGAATTCCAGTATTACTGTCAGTAATATTTATTTAATTGCAGCCATTTGGAACACACCTCAGGAGGAAGGTCATTCTAGTGTACTTACACAACCAGTTTACTTTGAACAAGAAAATTTTGGGAGCGGAACACATTCGGAACCACTTGTAGTAGTGTGCGTGCAGAACTGAACATGTTTGAAGTGGACTATAGCTCTGTACCCCATACGATACATAAAATATTCGATTCGTGACGATGGGTATAACCATGATATTTTCGCTCCCGCAGAAATGCCCACCATTAGTTCGTTCACTGTTATTTCCAACGTTTGTGAAGCCATACTACAGTTATACTTCCAGCATATTCCTCCGCTGCATGCAAACAAAGCTTAACCGAGACCAGAAAATTACACCAAAGGCACAACGCACCGCATTTGTGCGCATTCAGTATGATAATATTTTGCATAAGAACTATTCCTTACTAAGTGTTACCAACACACCTATTTTCTCTCTGGTTTAATTAAATTGATTATAAATTAAATATCATAATTAATGACAACATATAGGTAAATTTAAATTCAACGGAAAAAAAAGTAATTTTATGTTAGCACGAGTATAAAACGTTTGCGATATATGGTATATCTAGGAAACAACTAAATCCGTTATACATGGGATGATTTTTCAAAGTTTTGATTCAAAAAGTGTGAGCCAACCGTTCCTAGTCTATACTCCCGTTTTAGGGAAGCGTAGCCCACAAGTCGTGTTAGTACCTTAAGAGTAGTATTTCAGTCCGCATTGAACTCTGCGTGGACTAAATTTATATGTACATAATTACTTTGTTTAGCGTCACCCAAGCACCAGCCGTCGGGCCTTTTTTTTTTATGTGGACGGCCCCAATGGGCAGCGGGATCGAGTTGATTGGAGTGAAGAGATTTGGGCTTCTTTAAACAACGATTTCTTGAGAGCCTATGAGGGCGATACGAGGTGAGAAGTATGATTATGGGCATTCAGGCTGGCGATCTTCGGCTCTACACGGACGAGCTAGGCAATCTTCGGCTCGACTCGGATGAGCTCGACAGTCTTCGGCTCGACTCAGGTGCTGCTCTCGGAAGCCTTCGACTCGTGTTTGTCGGACGAACCCGAAGGCGCTCAGTAGTTACGCTCACTAATAATTGAAGCAAATATGTCGTTTCTGGTAACCATATTGGTTATATAGGCATGAGGTATTTCAAATCATAAATCTGTATTTATTACGCGATTTTAAAATGTCATTTTAATTTTAAAATACTTATTTATTTTTTATATTGTGCCGAAATTATACATAGGGTATTGCGAAAACATGTAAAAATCTGTCATTCAATTACTACGTTTCAAGTCCCCTTTCTTGAAGACTGATAAATACACATTGCCAGAATCTTCAAATATTCACTTCCTCGACTGTTTTGTTGGTGTATACTACTCAGATATTTTTTTATGTATGAGTATATGATACTAATAGCAACCACATGCACGAGCATGTTATAAACATGACATGCATCAGCATCTACCAACACTTGTTTACGCTAAATTGACGTTAATTTAAATGCCAATACTGCCAGGCCCTGGAGACTTGGAATGTACGAGGGTGATACAGTCTTAACTTCAATGCTTTTCTTGGTCATCAATCCGTCAATCGTCCATTCATTCCATATATATTCGGATCAATCCATTAATCTTCAAATCTTTCCATTAATCTTTCAATCTTTCCATCAATTTTTCACAGTCTTTCCATCAATCTTTCGCAATATTTCCATAAATTATCTATCCATATTTAAATCATAGGTTTGTCGTCTGTCTCTAGCTATACATATTAGAAAAACAATTCACCAACTGTCTCCAGAAATTGTACCTGTCGATAGAATTAATGTTTTGAATGCATTTTTTGTACGTAAAGTCTTAATTATCATTATATATGCAGATGTTTCCATTAATAGTCGTGTGCTCATAGCACCACTTTAAAGTTGTGAGGGATGAAATATTAAAATTAAAATAATAATTTTATAATAACAATTTATTATTATATAAATACAAATTCAGAAGAAAGCAGCTCATCGCGTCATGTGATATATCTCCGTTCAATCACTTTACTACTGATTGAAGATATTTTAACACTGCGTTAGAGATCCCCGCGTTTTGGAAGGTCCCAATCAAATATCTGAGTCTATCAACAAGTTCATTCGGGTCTTCGGGAAATAGATAGCCAGTATTCTCGGCCTCTTCTGCCTTCTTCGTGTCGCTTGTTGCAGCAAATGTGTTGGAGGAGTGTGTAAATGCATCGAAAAAATCGCCATCATCGTCTTCAGCTATCACTGTCTTCGTGTTCATTTTCATCAATGCTCTCTTCATGGTCATCTTCGCCTCGTGTTTTGCATTCTAAATTAAATTTGCATTTCTTTGTAGCAGGTGTTGTATGTTCATCAGTATTTAGAGCCGACGACCGTTCATTTTGAAGTACGTCGACTTCACGGGAAAGTCTTGCAAGTGTACATTCCACACAAACGAACTCTACCGCATTCATTCCATCTTTGGCATCAACTGTCTCGTCACAATCGTCTGTGGAATCGGTACCCACCGATTTAGCAGGGTATATGGACTACATCACTTGCTGGCTCTCAAAAGACGAATCCTTATGTTCTTGATGTGGTTCTTCAATGTATCGCCTTGCATAAACTGTGTATGGACATCGTCGTAATTCTTCCTCGTACGAAAAGGACTCTTTGGTACAGGTGATTCTTTCATGTCGTCGAGCATTTCGACCGAAGGTAAAAACTCGTCTCAGAATCGACACAGTCGACAAATCAGACAGCGATGATGCAGGTCGCGACTCCATGTTCGATGAGCTCAAAGGCATATCTTCGTATTTACAGTTCATATTCACTTTTATATCGAGAGAAATCTTCTAAATCAATGTTAAGTCCACAAGAAAATTAATATTTTGTTTACGATTTCAGGCTTCGAACTCAGAGCAATAAGCCATGCATCACCTTTGTAAATTGCTTAAAACTTTGTATCAGTTGCGCATGAATATTAAACAGTGAGGAATTAATGTACGTACATTACTAAGATGACTTCAAAAACTCGGGTCGTTAATAGAATTGAGTACCACTTATCTTGCCCTGATCCCCATATCCGATAGCCAGAACCATCGTGTCTCCTTTATTATGAGTTCCTAAAACAATCTCTGAAAATTTTTTTATGTCCGAAAGAGAATTGGAATTTTTTTTTATAGTTACGTGTGTCAGACTCAAGCCCCGACACCGTACCTCACATTTTGAGATTGCATAGAAGTGTGTATCAGGTACGTATAAGCACGTAAACCGACAGAAAATCACGCACAAAGTGCGTTAAAATGACCCAAAACTCGGGGTCTAAACACGACGTGGGTCTGGAATGTCCGCTGGTCAGAGCCTCCTCGTCAAGTCTGAAGGGCACTTTAGCCATCAAGGTCACCGTATTAGCCTTGCTCGCCTATTTTCAGAGTCGCGGTGTGCCAGCTCGGCATAACGCCGTTGGACTCATTTCAATGGTCACTGCAAGTTATTAAGAGCTCGTCACAAACTCTCCCACGTCATTTTTTTACGGCGCCGTATGCAATTAACAATCCTACCAACGGTTAGGTCAGGTGCGCTTTATACCAGCTATTTCTTGAGACCACCAAAAAATTTCGTGTCACCTAATTTCCCCCCCCCCTCCCCCCCCCCCCCCCGCCTACAAAAACTTTAATTCGTAACCTGTCTGGCGATATGAATGTCGTTGTTCAGGGAAAATAAATTGTGCGCAGTTACAGTTGTATGTTTTCTATTCACAAGTTCATTTCAAATGTGCCGAATCCAATGTGAATGCGCTATAGATACAGTATGTTTCACTGTTTATTGTATTGTAAAAGTATCAGCACAGCTTTTTTTTTAAAGTAAATTCACGTGGAACTGCGCTGGAGTATCAGGCAGTGTGGTGCTTGAATACCTTAAATGTTTTGAACTCCAGCTGCTGTTCATGTGCTCTTCTAGCCTCAGTAATACCAGTCACGTGACAGAACAAACCGAGCGATAGACGCTGGATAGCAAAAATAGTCATATTTTATGTCCAAGCCTCGGTAGCTGAGCGGTTAGCCTGCTCCCCTTCTACCAAAGCGATCCGGGTTCAATCCCCGGCCGGGTCACTCCGGATTTTCGCATGTGTGGATTATGCCGAACGATGCCGCTGGTCGGCGGGTTTTCTCGGGGATCTCCCGTTTCCCCCACCCCTTCTTTCTGGCGCTGCTCCATACTCATTTCAATCACTCTCATCGGCTCTCAAAACATCGATTTTAAGAGCAGTCCAAATCTCTTCACTCGCCCTATCCACTCCCCCTCACTACGCATAAAGTGATGAGACTAACGACAATGTTAATCTTACATAAGGCGAAAGAATACACAACGTGTATACAAGTAGATCTTATGCAGGACTTTCAAAAGTGCTCATTTTACAGGGAACAGCCTATAAGAAAGGTATAAGTAAATAGGACATAACGTCTCGTCGATAGTTGGTCAGACATGCAGGAACGGATAAGGAAAATCAGTGAAAAACCACTGATTGTTTCAGTGAATTTTGATTGAATTAGTGACGGCCGACTGCAGTGGCGAATTAAATATTGCTTTTATTGAATGTAGCCAAATAATCACGTGAAATAAACATATTTACGATAGTTTACTATTTATATTGTACAATTTACCGTAATTTAAAAAAAAAGTCGCAGGTGGCCGGGATTTAACTCGCGCATCTTTCGACTCCAAGCCGTTTCCTTTACCGCCTGAGCAACCACGCCAAGTTAAAATTGTGGGAGGAAAAGGGATTTGTTATGTAGTTGGAAGTTGTATGGCCATACTTTTCGTGTTTGGTTTGATTGGTACCGTTAGGATTGTTAAAACGAATAGTATATATGAGTGCACTCTCTTCGCCACATTAAATTAAGTTTAAACCTTCAAACAGAGCGCTGTGATGATTACATGAAAACAAAATGAAAGACGTACAAACTGAATGAAAGGCCGTGTGTTCATATTCACTCGTAAAATGGCGTTTTGAAAGACGAAACACATTTAAGAAAGTATTTTGTATTAGTTTTATTATTTGTTTGTTCGTTGTTACTACACGTTATTTAACAGCCATTTTTAAACGATGTTCGACGGCCATTTTTACACGCTGTTTGACTGATACATGAGTCAAGAATAGAACCGGAGAGGAAGTAGCTGAGATGTTTCACTGATACATTAGTCAAAAAATAAACCATTGAGTAAACAGTGAAAAAAATGACTTGACGAATCAGTGGGAAATGTCACCGAATCAATCCGTGAAGGAATTATGGCATTTTTCCACTGGTTCGCCAGTTAAATTCACTGAAGTGACTGATTTATCAGTCAGATACGTCATACGTTTGACTGACAGAAACAGTGAAATTCTCATTGATTCAGATTTAGAGTGTGGGAATCCGAAATCCTGGTGATCGTCACCGAACCCTGGTCCTCCCTAAATAAAATCCGAAGGGTTTCCCCTGCGCCTCCTCGCCCGGTTTGAGATGAGTCGGGGACGGAGCAACAGCAGAGTAAACGGGAGAACCCTGAGAAAACCTAGCGGCCAGCGGGAACGTCCGTCATGTTTCCCACATGCGCAGAATCTAGGATCACGCCGCTGCGAATCCGGGCCGGGTCGCTGTAGTGGGAGGGACTCACAGGGCTGTAAGGAGCGTTTACAGGAAGCGTTCGGGTAGTTCCGATTATATTGTATAGTCTATTCGCAATTTCTTCACATATTTTTAATCAGCCCATTGAAAAATTACCCCATTTATGGCGAACTATTAATTTGTATCTTAAATATGTCGTAAGTATGACACAAGCGTTTTACACGTCTGTTAACACAAAAGTGCCTTATTTTTTTTATTTAAAAATAACTTTTACTTATATTTTATCTATAAAATATAAGATTAATTTATAATTAATATGAAACATCAGAGAGAAAGTAAGTGTGTTGGTAATGCTGAGTAAAAAATAGTCCTCGTGCAAAATATTATTACACTGACGGCGCACGAATGTGGTGCGTTGTCCCTTTGGTGTAATATTTTAG
This sequence comes from Dryococelus australis, assembly GCA_029891345.1. Taxonomy (NCBI): domain Eukaryota; kingdom Metazoa; phylum Arthropoda; class Insecta; order Phasmatodea; family Phasmatidae; genus Dryococelus; species Dryococelus australis. Next base: position 61,816,411 of record CM056995.1, read on the forward strand.
ACTCGGTTAAGCATTGTTTGCATGGTGCGGAGGAATATCTTGAAATTAAAACTTTAACAGGGCTTCAGAAAAGTCGGAATAACTGTGAATGGACTATAGGCTAATCAAATACGGATAAAACACAAGTGCTACTTCCTACATGCTCGTGGAAGCCGACTAAAAACAAGGAACATCACTTTTGGAAGCCCTGCCTGGGATCTACTTTTCACCCAATGTGAATGAGTGAGTGAAGAGAATTGGGTGGCGAGGTCGTGAGAGAAGATGAGGGTGATTGAGGTGAGAATGGAGCAGCGCCGTAATAAAAGGGCGGGTGAAACGGGAGATACCTGAAAAAACCCGCCCATCAACGGCATCGTCCGACACGATTCCCACATGAAAATCCGGGAGTGACCCGGCCGGGGATTGAACCCGGTTCGCCTTGTTGGGAGGCGAGCAGTCTAACCGCTCAGCAACATGAATTTAAAACGCATTTAGTCCAATAGTCTAGCCTGCCAACCTCACTCTTCACTGCTCAGATGTTCGCTGTAGCAGATATCCCTTCCACAGGTCACTGCTCGTCGTCTATCGCTTGTAACTCAAGTCATTCATTCACTCATGAACTACTCGGCTCGGAGGCCTGTCACACTTTTATATCGCTAGCCCTGACCATCTGAAATGTTCAACGCACCCCCACCCCGAGCCACGCAGAGAGAACGAGGTCAGTAAACCAGATCATTCTTCAGATAAATGCAGAAATCAATACCACCACAATCAGCAACGGGCGCCGCAGAAGGGATTATCGTGTTGACTAGTTTTTTGTAACAGATATGTGGTTCGCTCGCCTGGCATTCAAAACATTCCATTGATGTGCAGCCCCGTTATCATCACTACTCTGTCCTCTTCCACTTGCTCGTGGGAGACAAGGTCAATGGCGCAGACCAGCGGCATGTAACACTGCCCCCTCCTCAAGTCTGTTCTTCCCGAACACAACATCCACAACATCCACAACATCCGAACTTTCATAGAGTGCCTGTCGGTCTATGTGGGCAACCTTCGGCTTCGCCCGAGAGCGTTGACGACGAGTCCTAAAGACCACATCGTTGATCTCCGTCAGACTCCTGTTGGGGCCTTCCCAACATTTCTGTAGCTTTGGGCAGTACCCTTTTCTCCTCTGTGAGTTGTACAGCCACACCAGTTGCCCTTCTTGAAATACATCTCCAGACTTTTCCCTATCATACTGCATCTTCATCCAGTCGCTATTTATTCTGAGGTGCTGTCGAGCAAAATCATGAATGCTAACAAGTATGTTACACAATTCGCTGGCATAATCAGGGGCTGTAGTTTCCTCTTCTATCAGTGGGCAAAACAGCAGGTCATTAAGGAGGCGTAGCTCTCTTCCAAACAGCATCCTTGATGATGTTACCCATATGGGCTCGTGAACTGCTGAGTAGTAAGCAAGAAGAAACAATGAAACCTTTGAATCCCAGTCCTTTTGGTTGTTTACCACAAAGATCGACAGGTACTGCTCAAGAGTGCAGTTAAGCCTCTAGACTATTCCATCCGGCTGAGTGTGTAAAGCTGTAGTCCTAGTCTTTTTTCATTCCCAAAGTACTTGTTACCTTTTGGAACACCGGAGCTTCAAAGTTTCTTCGCTTATCAGAATAGAGTTCTAGTGGTACCCAAAACCTCGAGAAGGCATGCTCTCTAAGTGCCCCAACCTCAGTACATGATTTTTTTGTTTTAGTGGGGAATTACCTCAGGCCATTTAGTAAAGTAACTGTGGGCCATCAGGAAATACCGATTACCTCTCTTTGTAATAGGCAAGGGACCCAGAATGTCCACTGCCATTCTCCCGAATGGGGCACCAACATTGTATTTTTGGAGGTAACCTAACCTTGCCTTTGGTCCTTGAGCCCTTCCTCACAGTGCAGGTGTCGCACATTCGACACCACTTCTCAAAATCATCCTAACAATGCAGTCAGTATAATCTCAATCTAACTCTGCCAATGGTTTTATTTACACCAAAGTGTCCACTGGCTGCTGCATTATGCAGTTCCTTTAAGACTTCTGGAACCCTAGATTCTGGAAGGACCACCTGTAAACGTGTTTGTTTTCCATCATTAATTTGACAGTTTCTGTAATGTATGCCATTCTTCAGGACGAGGGAATTCCATTGTGCCCAGTATGCTTTGACTGCTGCGCTCAGGCTAGATATAGCTTCCCATCTTGGCCGACAGCCAGCTTCTTTCTACTTTATTAATGGCTGCAAAGTGGGATCATTCAACTGATCATCCCTAATACCCTCATCACTCCTGGTATGTGAACCATTACAAGATAAAAAAACTTAAATTATTATTCTCCGTATCTTCAGCCATTCACTGCTCTTATCTTCCAGACATTTGCAATAACGACGAAATAGCTCGCATGGCCTCCTAGAGGCCATTGCTGTGAAGGCATCCAGATATGTGCTGTATTTCAAAGCCATATCTGGAATATGCTGTTTCCACTGGGCTGTTTGACCTTAGCAGTGAAATTTGGCCAGTGTAATGAAGTATGGTCAATTCTTAGAACAAAATGCCTGCCATAAAGGTAGGGGTGGAAGAGTGATATGGTTTCACCATTGCCAGAAGTTCCCTACATTTAACACAGTAATTTCTCTCAGGATTATGCAATGCTTTACTGAAGTATCCTAGTGGTCTTTCCCATATAATCTTGAACCTGAAATAACACAGCTCCAATGACTTCATCACTAGCATTAGTGTCCAAAATGAGTACATCCTCACTGTTCGGGAAACCCAGGACTGGTGGAGATCTCAGAACATTATTTAGTTGACTAACAGCACCTTCGCAATCAGGGGTCCAATAAAATATCCTTTTCACCTCAGTCAGCTTGCGTAGTGGCTTGGCGATCATGGCGAACCCAGGTACAAATCGATGGTAATAGACATATAATCCAGGAAAACTCCACACTTTAATTTTGTCCATTGGTGTTGGCCAATTTCTTATTGCTTTGGTCTTCTCGAGGTCTATTTCCTTTTCATGAGCCAACACTACATGTCCCAAGAAATTTGTTTTCTTTTGGAACATGTGGCACTTCTTAGGAACCAGTTTCAATTTGGCTGTGTCCACTTCCTGGAATAAACTATCTAAGCATGACAGGAACTCTTAAAATGTCCTTCCTGTCACAACAATGATATCTAGATAAACCTGACAGAAATCTAAAGTCAGAACTTTTTCCATCAGGCATTCGAAGGTAGAAGGGGCATGACATAGTCCAAAAGGCATAACTTTGTCTTTCCAGGTTCCTTTCCCTTGGAAGCGAAATGCAGTCTTTTCTTTGTCCTCTGGGGCCAACTTGCACTGCCAGTACCCACTATTCCTGTCCAAAGTAGGAAACCATTGCGAATCTGCTAAGCTGTCCAGTGTGTCATCTATCCTTGGAAGTGGATGAGTCTTTCTTGGTCGCATTATTAACCTGGCGATAATCTACACAAAACTTCAGAGTGCCATATTTCATTTTAATAAGAACAAAGGGGGAAAACCATGGACTAACAGATGGTTTTATAACATCTAATTACTTCATTTCCTTCAGACTTCCCTCAACTGCATCATGTGAAGATAGTGGTAGTAGTCTTGGAGCTGCTTTATGGGCCTGTCATCTCCTGTATCAATGCCGTGGCAGGTTAAATTAAATTAGTCCTTCCAAGGTCATTTGGTCCACAGGAGAAGGCATCCCTAATTCTCTGTAGTAATTCAGACACAGCCTTCTTCTGGCACCAGTTAAAATTTTCCCTTGTTCGTGATAGCAGTTCATCCAGCTATTCTGGTAGAATACATTCTAATTTATTCTACACTAGAACCTTCTGGAACATGTGGAAGTATCTGTTAGACCTGCTTGCAAGCACTTATAATGGCCTCCTGCTCAAGACGAATGACACTATCGGAAAAATTCATAATTCTAACTGGAAAACTGTCAGAATTAGAAGAGACCAAAGTCCTTGCTACAACGACTTTACCTGGTGGGACACCAATCCACTCTGCTGGGTCAATTAAACCCAAACTTCTGACAAAGTCTTCTTGACATCTGCCTGGAATAACAATTTCACTAGAAGTGGCAGCACAGTGAGTTGACCACATACTACTAGACAGCTAATTGGTAAAGACATATCATGCTGTGTTGACACCATCTACTCTACACTGCCTACCCTTAGCACACCAAGTAGAGTATCGATACAGCACCCTAGCCACCCAGCACCCTAGTACATCAAGCCCTAAAAGATATTAATCTTATGTCTCTTCTATGTAAACATCGTGCTATGTGCTAACGTCACCAAGCTTCAAGATCAATTTTCTCGTCCATATTACTGGTCTGGGCTCACCTGTTACTGTAGTCAAATAGCACCATTCCATACTGTCGTCAAGCGATCGCTGGGGGAAGGCCCGAGGATGTCTGGTCTTACTACTCTTATGGTAGCCTCACTATCGGCGACCATCTGGCAAGGAACACCATTCAAGCTCCCCTCCACCAATATTGCATCCCAATCCGGTTTCACTGATAGTACATGTAATAACATTGTGGCCATCCATCCAGCAGTCACCGACCTTCGCCTCTCAAGATCGGAGTTTACAATTTTTCCTAATGTGCTGTATTCTCGCCTGCTTCTCGCTGCTGCTTCTGCTGCTGTTGTTGTGGGCAGTAGGCTCTAAAGTGCTCTAGCTGTCCACATGACCAACACCTGGCCGTTTAGGTAGGGGGCAGTGAAGCTCTGTAGCATGAACCCTGGAAGCAACGTCCCTTATAAACGTCTGAATCTCCTTCAGTGTCTTCTTGATGCCTTCGTCTACATTCAACACCACTGCCCATACCAGACGTCGGGGTGTGGACACCTGTCTTGCTGACTCTACCTCCAGTGCTCGGGCCAGGGCGTCCTGCTTGGTGTGAGGTGCAGCCAGTCGTACTGCTTGATATACCTTTGTGTCGACGATCGCATCGATGAAAATGCCGACTGCGATGATGTCACGCGCATCCTCTGGACACCCTTCCAGAGATAGGTGGGAAATTCGCACGATGTCTTGCCATAGATCTTGCAGTGGCTCCCCTGGTCGCTGGGTGTGGATTCGCAGCTGTGCATTGTGGACATGTCACAGATACCGGTCGGCGAAATGTAACTCCAAGACCGAAACCAGTGTGGGGTTCTCCAGTCGATTTCGCTCTGGCAGAGATTGTAGTATGCTCAGCGCGGGGCCGAGTAAGATAGTAAGAGTGATAGTAAGAGCACTGTTTGGTTGTCCAGCCATTTAGGGTGGCCACTATTTCAAACTGGTGTTGCTACTCCCGCCTAGATGCCTGGCCATTGTATGGGGCGGGCTTAATTGAGACCCTCTTTCCTCACTCGGCGCCACCAGTGTCGCAGATCTTCTTCGTCTCCTCCAAGGTTGCCGTATTGGTTTTGTCTTGCACTGCATCTTCACTTTCGTTGGCTGCCGGTTTGGTGGTTGTAGAACTTGGTTGCTAAAGAAATTCCTTCATATGCGTCTTCTCTACTGCACTGATCTTCTGTTTCACTTCATTCTCGACACTGTCAATTCTTTCACTGACACTGGCCATTCTTTCATTTACGATGTCCATTCTTTCATTTACACTGTCAATTTTCATATTCACTAACTCAGTAATGCCTTTTATATTTCTTGTCATCTAACTCAATTACATTAGTATCGTGCTATTTACATTCTAATTTACTGTGGATATTTTCCTATCTACATTTTCATTTGCACTATTTTTACTATCGTTCACGGTACTAATTTTGCTATTTACATCTTATTTTAAGTTATTTACACTTGCTCTCACACTAACCATTTGGCAACCTAGCCCCTCAATTAATGTTCGCAATGCTTCCTATTCTGCAGACATTTTTCTAGTTGTCATTCGCAGTGATGATTGTACAGAACAGTCTTAATTATTTTCACTAACAGTTATTGCACATAATTAATTTATTTAAAAATCACTAACTACTTGCATATAGCCTAACTTTATTTACAATTGATTAATTAATAGTTGCTGCCATCCCACTTCTGACACCAGTGTTACATGGTAGCCAGAGAGGCGTATCTGTGTTCGTGAAGGACTAAGGTCTACAAAAATTAAAGAAATAAATTTTACTTTTAATTTATTCATACAGCTCTTGCTTACAATATTAATCTGTCTGACTCCACCATTACTATTTTTATTTAACAGTGAGCGCAATATTTATTGTCTATTTAAACTCTAATTAAAGTCCTTCTTACCGTCTCTGTTCGGTTATAGTCATTTAACTCATACTCATAATTGACATGTGTTCAGTGTATCTGTTGCCACCAATTGTAATGTATTTCACTGATGCTCTAATCCAATAGTCCAGCCTGTCAGCCGCAACATTCATTGCTCTGATGTTCGCTGTCGCATATTTCCCTTCTGCTGGTCTACTCGTCGCACATCGCTCGGTACTCAGCCACTCATTCACTTAACTACTCGGCTTGGATTTTATATCGTTCACCCTGACCATCTGGAAGGTTCAACACACCCCGAGTTACGCTGAGAGAATGAGGTCAGTAATCCAGAGCATTCTTCAGATGAACGCAGGAGTCAATATTACCAATGTCAACAGCATGAGCCGCAAAAAAAAATATTATCGTGTCGGGTCACTTTTTGTAGCACATACGCTGTTCGCTCGCCTGCCTTTCAAAACGTTCCATTGACATAGTGTCCTATTATCATCATTGCTCTTTCAGCGGCACTAACCAGCGACATATATTAAAATATTTTATGAACAGGAACTGGAATATAGGGATATCACATTAACCTCTTTGTATTTAACCTACTGTGTGATACAGTCGTGCCAAGTGCCTAGTCCACGATTTAGAGTTCTGACGAGTTTCGAATTACGTTGGTACAAGTTCACAGTTCTAGTTCGAGACATGAGCGAGTACTGAGCCGAGTTACACATCTATTGCAGAGTGTGCTATGACCAGAACGGGAAAGCTGACTAATTAACTAATCTGATTCGGCGCAAAATGCGCCTGACCTTAGGAATCAAGCCTGTAGAGCCAGAAAATACAATATTCTCCGAAAACACCACTAGAAATTCGTGAACAAACACGTCAGCAAAATCTTCAAAATACGAAAAAGCGAACATCGAAAGTCCAGTAAACTCTCTAAACGTTCAGACAGCACAAAAATCCGAACCGTCGCCGACGGCGGCTACAGAAGAAATTGGAACGAGAAAGGATTGCAATGGGAGAGGCGTGGATCAGCACAAAGTCACAGACTTGCCACACTGTGTGGAATTTCACAACATGTGCGGAATTTCTTTTGGTGTTTGGAGTTTTCTATGGAATGAGTGACTCTGTGGGTTTTGTACAGAATATCCATCTCCGACTAAAATCATACAAAAAGTTATAACTTTCTTGCGAAAAGTGCTCATGATTCTTTTTAATATTAATTGAATTGATCAGTATCAGTATCTTTGTATTCCCACATTTTATTTTGAGAAAGTTGTTGCTCATTAATCGTTCAACATTGGTAAGAAGCTCAAACCATATTCTTCAAGGTACAAAATAAAATTATCAAAAACTGGCATTGGCTGCAAAAATTAGTATCTGTTACAAAATTTATATTATATATACATACATATATATTATATATGCAATTACATGAAATGTTGCATTCTACAGTTGTGTGCGGAATTCACTCGTTGAATCTGTGGAATTGGCAACACTGTTGATCTGGCAACACTGTCTGTCAGAAGGGCGTTAACATGTCGCATGCGCGTGGGAGAATCAGGGGTGCTTGCTTAAAGGTAACCAGAAAAGACTGTTATCATTATATGAGCTAGACGAGCTGATATAGCGGATCATGTTGACCTGCTTTTCATTAGCAGCAATCCACTTCAAGTGGAGATTCCTTAGATGTCAACATCTTTATGTCAATCGTAATTTCAAACATGATTTCGGGTGCTAACGCCTTTCATTAGTTGTGATGCAATAGTCATCACATTTATGCATGGTGCGACGTTTTTACGTCACATTGTTTGTAAAGCTGGTGTATCTCAACATGTGGCTGCACTGATAGGCAATGCGTGTTTGTTGGGTTGGCTTATCTGTCTATGCGCGCCGGTAGTTCAGGTATGCGCAGCGTAGTGGTGGGAGTTGTGCGCTCCGTGTGGTGCTGCGGTTTAGCGACGGGCTATAAGGGTTGGCGAGTGTTGAGTTGTAAGAGACTCGGTCCCTGATATTTATCCCGATATGACATACGCGGCGAAGGCTAACAGCTGCTCGCGGGCGGAGTGTCGTGGAGTGTATTGATCGGGGCGTAGACTCGCGCCGCGGGGTGAAGCAGCTGTGCTGCGGCCGAGTGACGTTGGCAGAGTATTGATCGCCAACTGCATCCGCTGGGCGGGCTCAAGCACCTGTTGCATGATCGAGTGTGTGCACCATAGTATGGATCGGCTTATATTTTCTCTCGTGTTGAGAGAATAAACTTTCGGCAGATGGGTGCTGCACAACAAGCAGTAATGCTAAGCTAACAGGATTTATGTACTTAGGGAATTACTTGCGCAGTTAAAGTTTATATGGTTTTTAAAAAGCACGCAGGTTATCCTCGGCACAGTAAAAGGTATTCAGTAAACTGTGTCCAGTGAAACTCAAAATGCTCCTGATACATCTTTCAGAATTTATGGGCGTTATTAAAAGACTCTTATGAAGAGAATTAATTTGGTGTCGTGTTGCAGTGACTTGTGATTTTGGGGATAATAAACACGGTATGGGCCAAGCCGTCAGTGTGTGGAGCAGGTCAAATGTGTCATGGGAGGTGCCGATGTATTTCTACTGCTGTGACCTGTCCTGAGGATAAATCAGGCCACGCATTAACAAAGGAGGAACAAGGGTAGCTCAAAGGATAAGCACTCAGACACAAAAGTATACTTTTATTTATCACTAGCTTTAAGTTCCGCCTCAAATAGGCGTCTCAATCAATGATCCGCTTCTACAATCAATCAGCCGCAATTAGCAAATAATCTCGACAGTTAACGTCTCACAATAGGGCGCTGATGCCCTTAATCACTCTCAAAGTAGCATAACGTTAATAAGGCGAACTATGCTCAGAGGGAGCTTAATGCCGTCACAAGTCTCGCACCCTAGCATGCCTTAAGTCGCCATACCAGGGATTTGATAATGACCCTCTTTGCCGTCGCAGTCTCGCAGTAGCTCTCTCGACGGTGGTCTCGGCGGACGTCGAAGGCAGACCGCGGGTTGTGGTCCTCTCGTCTTGTCGTCCATGGGCAGAGCCTCCGGCAGCGGCAGGCAAGATGGCGCCCATAGCCACCATCGTTCTGGGCTTATATAGTACCTGCCTTACCTCGCGCCAAATCCCGCGGTATGTGTTAGTTAAAACAAGGCTCGGCTGTCCGAGGTCGCTCCGCGACTTGCCTCAGCGCGATGCTGAGCAACCATCGCAGGAGCCAGCCCCACCACTACGCAATATCAACTGCGCAACAATGTTGTTGCAATGTTCGTGCTTCAGTCATGTCTAGTTCTGCAAGGGGGTCTAGCTGACGCCCTATCAATCGCCATAATCGACCAGGTGGGAGGAAGCCCGATGTACGATTTGTATGAATAACTATTTCAAGGAAACCTGCATCAATTTTATTATATGTCCAACTGCCGGGGGTTGAAACCTTGATTGCCTCGATTAACTGTATTAAGGATTTAACATAAATTGCAGCGGGGATATAATGTGTTATTCCGCACTACACACAGCAAGTCACTACAATTAACATGAGTTAGTGGGTTACAGACGTTTGTACTATAACTGTTGGTTCGCGTATGTTTCAAGTACTCTTAAAAAGGAGGCATTTGGAGCAATTACAGAAAGGCCTGTTTGTTGCAACTTTTAGTACGTACATAAATTTGATAAATGTGTGATAATTTATATTGTGAGTGAGAGACACATTTCAAGGTATTTGTCTCCCAGGAAGAATCAAATGCAAACCATGCTCCTTAATTGGCTGTAGGTTTTTCTTTTATAACAGTCAAAGTGTATTACTGTGAGTTCACTTACGTTGTGTAAAAATAATGTGTATGTCATTTTAATAATTCTTATAATATTTAGTGGTGACTTTAGGCAACAGAAATTTTTCATTTCTTATTAAATTAATTGGCTAACACATATAAATGTTTACTTAATAAATGGGTTAGAGTCTTTGACTATGATATTTAGTTTGGTATGCACTGAATGACATTAACCTATGGTAATCATATCCCTTATCATTGTGGATCAACGGAATTCACACTATAGTTTTTTCTGTTTAGTGGAATACCATACTGAAAGACACCGTGAGTATCATTCATACCATTAAGTTATGTTTATCAGGTGTGGTACAATTGTAAATGGCCATCTATCTTAAACTTACTTTATGCACGTATATGTTGTAGATTATGTCAAGTACAATGGGTCATCTCTAATAATGGTAAAATTTCTTAACTGTTGGGAAGTATTTTTATGTAACATATTTATAGAGCGTTTAATATTTTGTTACCAATGCACATAGCTGTAAGGTCCCACGCCTGGTTTAATGAAGACGGCATAATTTTGAAGGATTTGTACCTCTTGCTGATCAAATAGAAAGGTATTTGACATTGAAATCTGCTTTTACTTTTGCACAAACCTTGTACATTGTTAGTTCAGTTTATGGTACCGAATAACAAAAAAACTATGTATCGCCAAATTGGTCAAACTAGCATCTTATGCCACATAGTTAAGGGCGTTAAAATGGAATTGTTTGGGTCAACTTAACCACAAGAACTGTTTGTGTAAATGAATTCCTATACTGATCAATACTGGGTTGCATTCTATCGTTACCTAGTGAACCTCCGTAGAACTGAGCTGAGACACCAACTTATCATCGAACATTTTAGAATTCGTTTCCCAGTGTTTTGACTTTTTTAACCTACTTTCTTTGGAAAGAGGCTTATGCAATGCTGCAAATGTCTGTCTGGGATGTATGCCCCCTAATGACTTTTGAACGCGTGAACCAAATTTCACCAAACTCGGTACACTTAAAGTAGTATTTAGTAAGTAAATGCGATTTTTATCGCTTCCTATCACTCTATGTGCTTATTTTCAAAAGGTGGACATTTTAATGGCTAGGACGCTATTTCGTGTCTCAGGAATCCTTTAGCCAAATTTCGCGTTTTGACAGTTGATTATGTAAATATTAAATTTAGGGAGGTATATTGTTATTTTTCAGCCATTTTGGAACGTAGCATTACATGAAAAAATAAGCTGTTTTGTCATATCATACTATGGTAGTGTATGTTACTGTATAAAATAGGCTACATCCGTGTAAAATTCAACAAGAACGTTAATCGGTCTACAGTCATATTTATTATAAAAACACTGAAGAATTGATCACCTATTCAGTCCCTACCTTCAAAAATTAACATTGCCTTGACGACATGCAGCATTGCATGGATGGTAAAAAGTTATGTAACTATTATAAACACACACATTTTTATAGCGTTAGTTTCTATTTTATCTGTAGGTACATGAAAATAAAATAAAATAAATAAATTGCGATCAGTTTGTTTGTGAGTGCGTGTGTGTGTGTGTGTGTGTGCGCGCGCGCGTGTGTGTGTGTGCGGGCGCATGCGTCAAAAAAAGTTAAGCAATTAAATTTAATTCCAGAATACGCTTGCAGCATTGCTGAACGTATGCTAGAAACACGTGTTGTAGTTTGGAAAAAAAATTTCTCGGAACTCACAAATTCAATTTAGCAATCATCAAATGGACTTATACTGCAGGTCAACATTGGCTTCCTTTTTTATATTCCTGGTTTCATCTTCTTCAAAAACATGTTCTTTTGAACTCGACCACTTAACGTAAACTCGTAGCTCAATGACACTGGAAGACAATCGAAATTTTTGATAAATTATTATTTTGGCCAATTTTCTACGATGATTGTATAATACACGTAGATCTCAGTGTCAGAGCAGCCAGGGGTTTTTATAGCGAAAGACATAGGTCTAGCAAACAACCCTGCGCCCCACGGCCGTAAAACCAATTACTGATCAAGCAAATCTATACCCATGAAAGCGAAAAATGTAAAAACAAATAGTATTCAAAGTCTAGCAAATATAGAAGGGATACGAACACAGAAACGTATCAGCACTCGCGTCACCAACGTACAAACCCAAACTGTGCACGAGAGCGGCTACATAAGAAATGTCTCAGAATTCCACAATTCCCGTCCATCGCTTGACGATGCAGTTGCCTCAGGGTCGCCGCATTAAACGTTACGTATGTTATACACTGTTCACAGTAAACCGAGTAATTTTGCATCCCTGCTGAGTGATGTACTTGCATGCGCATTGAGTATTCTTCTGCCTTTTGTAAAATTAACAATGCCATGGGCCTCATCACTGGATTCATACGTCGGTCAAAAGATACTATGAAATTATTTTAAAAATAATAATATTTTACAAATTTGCTTATTTTTACGCTTATAAGCAATAGAAAACGAGAAAGCCAAAGAAATGATTTCCTGAGGAAATCAGATTGTTATAGGCTGTTCACTGTGAAATGAGCACTTTTGAAAGCCCTGCTTAAGATCTACTTGTATACACATTGTGTATTCTTCCGCCTTATGTAACATTAACATTGTCATGGGCCTCGTCACTTTATTCATGCGTCGGTCAAGTGAAACTGTGAAATTATTAGAAAAGTAAATATTTAACAAATCTGCTCATTTTTACACTTTCACTTCGATATATTGAAATAACAGAGAGCCAAGAGAAATAATTAAGTTATCACAAATGATCAACTAACACTTTTTATTCGACGTCAAGATACGGAACTACTTCCCATCCATCGATACCAACTATACTGGACGTATGTCACTCGGTGCGCCCGTTAAAATATATGCAGGCAGGGGCAGTGACATTTTTCTAAGGTTGATTTCAAAAGTGCTCACTTTATCGTGAACAGCCTTTAACAGTAGGTCTTTACTACACGCGATTAAATCTCGCGAATGTAATTACAACTGTGCCGTTTTACTTTGCGCCAACTTCTCATGGAAACTGTGCCGACAAGCAGTATAAGTGTTTTTTTTTTTTTTTTTTTTTTTTTCGCTTTGAATACGTGTAATATGATAAAAACAAACCGTACGGGTTTGCATTCTTGATTTTTATCTTTTCTGCCAAAAAAATATATATTACCCCTGCCTAGTAGTAAAGTTTTAACTTTTATTTTACATCGTATATGTTCCGTTGCCTACACTGACGCAGCTTCTATAAAACTCGTGCGAAGTTATCAGTTATTAAATACATTTCTGACTGCACAAGGAAACGGAAGAACAGTGCGCTGAGAATTAAACTGGAGAATGCATAAAATACAAACAAACTTCGCACACGTTAACCTTACTTCGGGTACTTAAATACAGGCTGTTCACGGTAATGTGGGTACTATATGAAGCAGTCTCATAACGAATTATAACTAATAAATACAGCCGTAGTGTGGCCTGGTTTTGAGAATGGTGAAATGTATACACTGGTAGTGAGTGAGTGAGTGAAGAGATTTGGGAGGCTCTTAGCAGCGAGGTCTTGACAACCGATGAGGATGAGTGAAGTGAATGTGGAGCGGCGCCGGAATTGGGGGGGGGGGCAAGGGAAACGGCAGATCCCCGAGAAAACCCACCGACCAACGGCATCGTCCGGCACGATTCCCACTTGCGAAAGTCCGGTGACCCGACCGGGGATTGAGCCCGGTTCGCCTTGGTGGGAGGCGAGCGTGCTAATCACTCAGCCACCGTGGCCCCTTCGCATGGCAGTGTTTATATTAACGAGTGTGGGAAGAATATAAATTGGCTGAAAGAATAAAGTAACCAGGGCTTCAAAAGTGCTCACTTTACCGTGAACAGATTATAACATGAAAGTGTCTTATTATTGGTTAGAATTAACTTCAATTTATAATTCATCTATGCATTAAAATATTTCAATTATTATTAATATTAATGGCAACAGAGATAAAATTCGTGTGTTGGTAATATCTAATAAGAAACAGTTCTTATGCAGAATATTATTAAATGGTGCGCTTGAATGCGGTACGTTGTCGCCGCGGTGTAGACTATGCGTCACGCGGAGGAATACATAGAAGGTATAACTTCCGACTGTTTGTAAGTAACCATGGCAGCGGAACTACTTGTCCGCGCATTTTGCCCACTGCGAAGATACGTTAGTGAATGCGACCCAAGCCGACGGCCATAGCGTACTCGGTGCCGGCGGTCAGACCAGACTAAAGATGAGGAAGACAGATTCTTCGACTTCTGCGCATGTACCCGACAATGACCTACCCCAAAACAACACAACTATCAAAGTCACGTGGTAAACAATGATAACACGTTAGTTTAGATTTCAATTTTCAAAAGACAAGCACTTTCATATATAAAAAATTCTTATTTAATTAGAGTTTAATTAAAGTGCATTACAAACAGGTTAAAGGAAGTATCTCAAAGCACTTGTTTACTAAACGGGCTTCTAACCTCAAATCCTATCGATGCCGTTTTTGCTAGGCGTGTTGGCGGAAAAGCAGTTCAATTTTGGGAAACGGAGACAGGTTGTGCGCAGCCTCATCTGTAGTCCATGGTGTCAAACTGGAGGATGAGTGGGGTCGTGCACGGATGAGAGGACCCTGTGTGATGTGTACCCCTGGTGCAGGAAGAGAGAGGGCATGGGACTGCATGCGTGCTTACGAGCTATTCGTGGTACGAGAAAGCAGCTGCCAGTTCGCGACTGCCTGACGCCGCAACGGTCCGGGCGCCGCGACGACGCCGTAATTAGACCCGCCTGCTGCGTACACGTCACTGCCCCTTGTCTCGCCGCAACCACGCACACATTGCCTTGGGTTGTGAGTGTGCCGGTATTTGCCAACACATACAGTACGAGCTCCTTGTCTAAACTGCTTCCTGAATGTAGGTATTTCAAGTTGGAAAACAGCTGTCAAAAAAAGGATTTGGATTGTTTCCAGTGAAAAGGTTTGAAAATTATTCGTTGCCTTGGTTTTTATATCAAAACATAAGCATTTGCATTGTTTTTCTTAAAATTTTACAATCAATAAAAGTTATATAAAAATATAGTTTTCCCACTGATTACATTTAGTATAAAAGTGTATCAAAATAATTATGTTTAAAACTTCCCCAAAATCTACATTTTTACAAGATTACATCTTTTACCAGCTATATGCAGGTTACATACCATTATTTTGCTTTAAACCATACTTAACTTAAAATGTTGGCGGAACAGCAGTTCCTGCCCAAGTGAAAATCCTGTGCTGTCTCCATGAATATGGACGAGACACCCGTATTTATATTTTATTTGAAATCATCTAGAACATTACAAAATGATCTTCTCTCCGTCGATATCTGAAGTCCTGAAAGGGCACCCTGGTGGTGCGTGACTGGCTGGCATCACGTGGTCAAGTTGACGTACGAGGGAGGGGAAGGCAGTCATAAGTTTCGTGGGCGGCAGCGGCCATTTTTCAGTACGCCATTTTTCTTAAACTTTTCATTTTTTCAATGCTTCATGGGAATCATTTTGTAACAGAATATTTTTGGGTTGATTTAAACTTGTTGAACAAACATAAAATTTATTAAAATTTAACCATCCTAACTTATAAATATAATTTATCGCCAAATTAGTTTTTACGCGATTACTAAGTCCAACTATTATTGCTCTAATGTCATAAGGTAATAGTTATCAATTCTTTTTATTTTTGGAATTTTCTTCGGAAATTAAAACACCGACACCCCAATTAACTTTTTTCATTTAATAACAATATGTTTTATATAAATGGATAATAAAGTATTTAAATTAACAAATAATAGTTCTATACTAAAGAAGAAACTTCACTATGATATAATTCATCAAGATAAATCTATTGCACTGATTAGTTTTTGTACGGAATTTTTAACACCAAATATAAACAATACTGCAACGTCAATTGAAAAATTGAGTCATATTGTTGAAAAAAATGAAGTTATAACTATTCCTAGGGGCCAATGCAATATTGAATTATTAAAATGAGCTATAAATTCTATTGAGCTATTTTCAACTAATAACATTGAACTAACAACGGACAGTGTGAAAAACAGAATATATATTAAATATAAGTTTGATGATCGATTATCCAAAATTCTTAGATTTGAAAGAAATATGCTCATTGAAAATACAAAATTGTTGTAGGTACTAAATTACCTAATTTTAATCCATTTAAAACAATAAATGTCATTGTAACTTGGCATATGGTATGTTAATAACATATGATGAATCTAATCATTTAGAAACTGATATAATTGCTAGTTTTCCACCAAAAACTATGTTTGGTTTCAGAGATTATATTATTTATGAGCCTGCATACCCATTTTTTAATAAAATTATTAATGAGCAATTCAATCATATTGTTTTGGAGGATAGAGACGAAAATGGAACATTAACTGATTTTGATGGTACTGATATCAATATTTTTTTTGGAAACTAAAGGTGTTTGAAATATAATATAGAAATGTAATAATATTAAATATAATATCATCAATTATTTGTTTAATATATTCATGGTAATGTGTCTATAATATCATATTTTTCATTCAAAATCATATGTTTGTCATAGTCAAAATTAAATTCTTTTGCCATATATTTATTCACCAAAATTTCTGTATTCTTATCTCTTGTAATCACATTGTTTTTATAATCACATTTTCCTTCGTTTTTTGTACTAATTCACTCATTGATTTCATGTTCAATTGTAAAGCATTTTCGTGATTTAGAGTGTGAAGCCTTTAATTTTTGTAACTTGTTTTCCCAAAGTGTTTCATATCCATAGGTTTTGGACCATTACTTATCCAATTTATACCATAATCATTTTTTCCAAATTTGTATGTCCATTCACCTAACATACATCCTGTTTTAACAGTATTTTTACCATCATCAGTGTAAACTACGCTGTCTGTGTCATAATATACTACTTTATCACCTAATTTATCTAACATTTTATATAAACGTAATCTAGCATTTGAAGTAGTAAAAGTTGCTATAAATATATTTGTTGCAGTGCTATCTTCTACATAATTATCGTTGTATTTATATGGAACCTCAATTACTTTGTAATTTATATAAACAACATTATATATTTATTTTCTATCATCTAATAACAATTCGTGCCAACATGTTGGATCCGTAATATATTCGGTTTGTGTTAAATTTTTCTTCTGCCCAAATTTCTCCCAAAGTAAATACAAACAAATTTTGGCAACAGCACGTTTCCCTGGGTTTTGTTCAATATTTTCAATGTTTAAATGAATATTTTGTTATTTTTTTATACCACGGATATATTCACGGTTTGATTTGTGATCTTATTCCCATGGACTAGTTTCTAATTTTATTTTCATAAATGTCTTAATGTAGTCTTTAAACATCTTATTACTTTTTTTGTTTGAAATGCCAAACTTCATGAATTTTAAGTAATTTGTAACTTTTTTCGAAAGATTTATTTAATTATAATGTAGTCCATGTTCAATTTATTGCTCTTTCTTCATCACTATGTTTACATTCTCCTTTTTTCTCTACAACACATTTTGAACATTAAGTAAACAATATGTTTTCTTGTTTAATAGGAAGTACTGGATGATATAAATTTCTAGGTGGTAAAACTTTACATTGGACCAATCCATACCAATTTCCGTTGTAATATTTAGGGTTAAATATTTTAATTGGGTTACCAACTGGGTAATACTAACAAAATATCCCTGTTGGATATAAACTACATATTTCTATATATCCTCACTTTTTTCCTGAAACTTTTAATTTTGAAGCATTGTTTCTACCACCAAAAATGTATCTCAAGCCTGTAGTGATTCTATTATATTTTTAGGTTTTTCTAAATTACTTTTAAAGTAAATCGATTTTTTTTTCTACTTGCAAACCCACATTTCCCTTACTTTGTAACCATTCTGTCTTGAAATTGTCGTTTGATTGTTTGTTTTAGTAAGCAAATCAATTATTTATTGTGTCTGGTGAATAACAATCAGGACAACCATGCCAAAAATACCCATGATATTGATATATTATTTTCATTTTGTCATCATAACCATCAACTTTTATGCATGTCTAACATTTGGAAATGTATTTAACCACAAAATTGATTCTTTACTAAACATTTATTTTTTATCATCTTTAACTACTGCAATAGTATGGTCATTAAAAAAAAGTTTATCTATAAACAGCCATGCAAACACCTGCGATTGTTATGTAGCAAAATGGATCTATATTTGCTATTTCTAGAAAAGATTCTTTAGATTTAAGACAACCACGTCTTGAAATATCAACATCGGAATAACAACATTCATCACATTCTTTTTTTAAATCTAAGATATAATTATCTTTTTTTTTTTTTTTCGGCATGCCATTTTAAAAAGTCTTTTCGTTGTTCTTGTTTCATTGTATTGACTCCATAATATTTTGTAGCAGGTATTTTTCCAATATAATTTTGATTTTCTGGTTTATTGAAAAAGTGTGGAAAATGCCCTTTTTTAAGCTCTTTAAAACCAAATGTTTTGGGAAATGTTATAATAATTTTTTAACCTTTATATATTATATTAGGTTTTATACTATTTCTAACACAATATTGTAAAGTAAAATAGGAATCGTAGCCTCTGGAATTGTGTGCAATAAATGTATATCCTTTATTTTCTTCAGATATTGCCTATTCGCATAACTCATCATACGTTTTAAAATGTATTTTGTTACCATTAAAATCATGTACAGATATGAAGTTTGCTGTATGAAAACCAGTATCTTGTGTGGCTTCATAGTCGAAAAGATAGTATTTTTCTATGTTAGAACAATTCATATATTTTTTCTTGTTTCGACCATCACAAGTGCAAGCTCATGTACAAAAGCCGCCTTTTTGAGGCTTCTCTTGCATTTATGATCATCAGTGTTCACTATTTCCTCACAATTTCAACATTAGGTATAACCACATTCGTGTTTTTTTCTTTCTCGAGCATATTTTGTTACAAGTTTTACACTTACAAACTGTCTTACACACAGCATCGTGATTGGTAAAACATTCGTGTCCAAAACAATATATATTACATTCTTAACAATATATTCTAATACGATCTTCACCTTCGCAAACTTTTTGTGTTGTGGGTTTTTACATAAATTGCATATATTTTTATTATTTTTCTTACATTCCTGTTGATATTTATTATTGTATAGTTTGTCGCAATTTTTACGATAATTGACACTACCTAAAATGATTTCATACTATTAATTACATCGTTATGTTCATCGTGTATATATCTATATATATATATATATATATATATATATATATATATATATATATATATATATATATATATATATATATATATATATTATATATATAGTTGATTAATTTTAGTTCCAGAATGTATCATTGAATTGAACTGCACTCCTGAAACAACTTTAATTTGAATATTCAGAAAAATTTTTTATCCATAATATATTCCAAACTTAAGACAATTTCACAACTTTTTCCCATTCTTACACAAAGTTCACGAGCTCATTCTCCTCGTAGTTTTAATCCTTTTCTAATATAAATAATCTCATTATTAGTTAATTCTCTATCCGAAATGATATTAGTTACGTATTTTAAAGCTGTAATTATTGCTCTAGGGCCACATAAATTATCATTGTTGTTCATTTTATTAACACACTGTTTATCTTTTATATCTTTGGTTAAATTGACAAATTGTTTTCTTTTATTTCCCCTTGGTAGTCTATAAACATCAATATCGAAAGTAGTTTCATTTATATCTACATTTTCGTTGGTTGTAATTATAATCTCAATTTGATTAAGTACATTTTCGGCGTTTAAGTTGTTATTTCTTGTGGCCGAAGTAGTGTGGTGATCACCTTGTTCATAACCAGTTAATTTTCTTATTGATTTCATTGTTGCTGGAACAGCATTTCGAGCAGCATTCATTTTTTCTATTGGAGTTCCTTGTAAATTATTTACACGAATACGGTATTTTGTCTGCCAAATGTTGAAAACATCATTTAAATTACGACTAATTTCGTGAATTTCAAATGCTTGTCTTCTTTCTACGCGGTTATTAAAAATGTTTTGTTTTAAAGGAAAAATTTGCCCTGAAATTTATTTTATTCTTTCATTTTGGGAATTGAAAAGGGAAAATTTTTGTTAGTTTTATTTCTTGGTGGTACAAATATCTGATTAGAAAAGGGGAATATTTTTTTAATGCCTTTTTGTTTCGTCTGATTAATCTGTGCCCTGAAAATGGTAATTTTGTAAGATTATTCTTTGTTTGTTCATTTCTAATAAATGGCATAAGAGTTGTAATTAAATTATCTTTCCTTAAATTATATATATTTTTATGTTAAAGCTTTTAGCTTTAGTTCTTAATTCCGCAACTGTTAAATCATTTAGATTCTGGGTAGGATTTTTAAATTGATATTCTCTTGTTTGAATAATACTTGTAATAAGATCATCTTTATGTAATTTATATACATTTTTATTTTTATTCTCTACCTATAATTCTCAACTCGGTCACTCTCCCTTCGCGTAGACCAGCTACTGAATGATTCATAGCCATATTTGCTTATTTATAAGAAAAGCAATTTTAATAAGAAAATTAAAACGTAAATCATAGAATAAATCGAACAAGTACCTAAAATATTAATAATAACGATATCGTTTTTAACTAGGTAACTTCTTGTTAAGACGATAATTCTTAAGATATTCACTAAAACATTTTTTACATATAGTTGTATGTTTTCTTTACAGGTTTTACTATAAGAAAATATTTTTTTATATTTATTCTTATTGCATACTGTACATGCCTTTGTTGGGTAATTATTATGTTGGATTTCATTTAGAATACCTACTACTGTATTGTGCGATTTACTATTTTTATGCTTTTCGAGTTGAGTACTATAAATATATTTTCCACATTCGCATAGAATGTTCTCTTTTTTAAGGCATGGTGATTTTTGCCATATTCAATAAAACAATTTTTACATTTTGTTGTAAGTTTGTCTAAAGTAGCCTTATGAGGACAAAATGAATCAATAGGTTTTTTATCTTTACATACTACGCATGGCTTGGTTAAATAACCATCATATTGAATTTAATTTAGAATATCTAAAGCTGTGTTGTGTAATTTAGTATTTTTATGCTTTTCAAGATTAGTTTTACAAACATATTTTCCACATTCGCATAGTACATTCTCTTTTTTTAAGGTATAACGGGTTCTATCATATTTTCTATAACATTTTTACAGGTGTAAATATGCTTATCATTGGTGTGTTTATGTGGTGAAAAACTTATGTTTAATACTTCGTCACACTTTTTACATTGCTTACATATGGTATTATTTTCCATTTCGAGCATAGTTTCCATTTTATTTGTTACGAGAATTAATTTATCAAGAGAATGAAAAAATATTTTTCTTCGATAATTTGTTTCTTTATAAATAACACAAAACAAAATGGAATCTCTGCTCAACAGGTTGAAAAATTTATCTGAATTGACTAAACTACAAGATATAGAAAAAATCAATAGTAGGCTGCTACAGATTTTCCAATTTATGAATCTAAATTCGGAAAAAAAAATTATTGTACTCTAGATGATAGGTATAAAATTACTTTACCTGATCGGTATTTAAATATATTTCATAAAAATGCCTTTAAATTAATAAACGAGAAAGAAGTTTTTATAATGTATAAAGGTTTAAAATAAATGAAAAATGAAAAATCTGTGCATGATACTGAATTCTCTTAAATTCTATCAATTATCTTTTTTCATATTTTCATTTGATTTTTAGCTTAATTTGCTTGTTTTTGGCATAAATTTGATTTAATTTAGATTACTTGCTTGCAAAATTCCCACTTCTAGAAAACGTAAAAAAGTTGCTTGAAAAGCGAAAATTTTGCTTGATTTTGGGCTAAATACTTGAAAAAATCCCGGGCGACTATTTATGAAAAAAATGGGGTACATTTGCTTGATTTTGGGGTAAGAATGCTTGATTTTGGGTCTAAATCTTGCGTTCGATCTTCGTGTGGATAGAAAGCCGGTTTCAAAAAGGGTGTTTTTGATGTTTTTGGGTGTTTTTGGGGCTATTTTGAGGGTTGTTTTTCACCTCAAAGCTCTTTGAAAAGCGCTTGATTTTGGTTGATTTTGTTTGTTTTTGATGCTTTTTCGAGTGTTTTCGGTGGTTTTTTGGGTGTTTTTGAGCTATTTTGATGGTTTTTTTGGGTTGAGGCTCGTTGGAAAGGGTTTGATTTTGGCTTTAAATCGCTTGATTTTGGGGTAAAATTCGAGGATTTTAGGGTCAAAAATAGGATAAAATTGGACTGTCCTCAAAGTACCCATATACAACTCCCCTAAATCTGTGCTCCCTCCCAAGTTGATAATGTTTCGTAGCAGCTTATTTCGTAAACAGTTAATCGCACAGTCTTGGATACACAAAATATATCGAGATATACATTCCTTTACATTAGAGAAAATGCGCGAAGAAATAAATGAGTTGTACAATGTCTTTCTTGAGTTAAAGAAAATACACAAATTCTGTGCTGTGAACGCACTGCGTGATTGAGAATAGTTAGAAGAGTTATTGGTTAAGCTCCGAAAGTGGGCATGCCTTTCCACAATAACACGGCTTTATAACTGACCTAGTTCATAACCGTCGGGCGAAAATACACTTGGCGCGGAATTGGACATAATGCGGCCAATTCAGTCGGGATCGAACAGGCCGAGGAGATTGTTCTCGATATCGTCAAGGGCGCGTGGAGGACTCGCAGACTTCGCGCAGGCAAATGTACGAGAGAACCAGTTTCCACTCTGGACCACTGCACACAACTAAAGGCTGTTCACGATAAAAAGGCTGTTCCCTAGTGGTAACCCCTCATCCAAGGTCAAGAAGCGAGGGAACAATAAAGGCGACACTAACACGCAAGCCTAGTGCCTCATCGCTCCTACGCACAAGGCGTGGAGTGTTCCCGTCGTGACGCTGTACTGTGTAAATTAGATCTGTAACAGTGGGGATTTATTGCTCGCGATGAAAGCCCACAGATTTTTAAAATGCTATATTTGACCATTTCCACGATTTTTTTCTCCAAGAATACACTTAATATGACAAAAGTAAAAAAAAAAAATTGGGACAGATTTTTTTTTTCCTGGCAAAAAGTCGTATTTCCAGAACCATTTTTTTTACCGAGACAAGCGTATTCGTGCAAACAACTATTTCACAAAAAAGCGGGGTCCATCCCACTCTTGATGTCAAATAAAAAATGTTGGTTAACCATTTGTGATAACTTAAATTTATTTATTTTGCTTTATGTTTTTTAAATGTAACGAAGTCTAAAATTGACCACATTTGTAAATAATTTACTTTTCTAATAATATAGCAGTTTCACTTGGCCGAAGTATGAACAAAGTGATGAGGCCCATGACAGTGTTAATTTTACATAAGGCGGAATAATACATACCGTGAACAGCTTATATACAACATTTTACACGTACAGGTGTAGCAGGCGAATTTCACCCAGGCTATTCTTACCCCCTGAATGCCTGAGTGGTGGCATCTGTCAAAGCAGCTTGACGGCCCGCTGACAACCGCTATAACAGTTTACAACCCTCCACTGACCACAATACATTAGGTTGTCACTAATCCCAGAGAGCATTACCCTCGTAACTTTCTCGCCTGACCTCGTCTCTTCGTAAAATTAACAATTTAAGAAACAAGTGTAGCCCCCTCGCAAATAAAAGTATTGTACAAGCGTAGCCAAAAATTATGCACCGAGCCAGAGTCCTCAGCGCCAGCAGGGGAGTTAATATCTAAAACAGTAATTCAAGCCACGCCGGCTGTTTTTTGTAAGTGGTGACCACGAAGCAGTCACGCATCGGCGAAGCTAGGAGTTTCCCCAGGAATTATTTTCAAGAGTAGTAATTTCATGTTCCGTGTGGTTAGTAAAGTTGAATTGTACCACTTTCCGAGAAAAAAATTTCATTTTTTCCGAAAAGCCCCTATTCTGAACATCCCTTTTCTTCCCGTATGGCACCCCACTGTGCCGACATCTCACCAATGGTATAATGATGTTCTCAGTACGTTCTTTTCCTGTCTCGATGGCGAGGGTGTCCGTCCTTTCCTACCTAGGGGTAAAATCCGCCGGTTACATCTTACTTCAGGAAGTATCGCGATGGGCGACGGAGAAAAGTATAAAGAAGCTTCGCGTGTGTCCTTCTTCCTCAGTATTTTAAGCGGTAACTACATGATTTTAATATAACAACTCGTTGAGGAAAGATACAGCCTTGTCGCCATACTTCACAGAACAATAAATATCGTCAACATGGCACTACTTATAGCGATGTATGTTTCAGTAACCACATTTATAAATTGGCAACAAAATATCGACTTTAATTTTTGTCATGGAAGAAGTTATATATTTAAATATTCCAAAGGTTTTTTTTCTTAAATTTGGATACACACGAATGCTTACAATTGGACCCCTGTAGGAACTAGCGAGGGAGGGAGGTGCCTTACAAAGTTATACATGCACTACCAGAATTATCAAACAAATATATGATGATTTATATTGCATAATAGCGACCCGCCCCGACCTCGCTCAGGTGCGATTTACAAATATGGCGTTGTAGCGCGTAATTAATAAATATGTACTACCTTCTAAAATTACATGGTGTAACTAACATATTTAATTTGATAAGGATTAATATTGTGTTGTTCAAAACGTTCTATTTTAAATCAGATTTTAAAAAGACAAAAATGGTTACTGCGGGTTATCCTTAAAAGGTAAACATATTCTCTCACGGATTTTTGTAGAACTTTTTGAGATCTGCAATTTTGAAGTATATTAATTTGACGTATCTCTTATGGTTTAGTCAGCGTAAGCCATGTAAGCTCCCGAAAAGCAGCTTTTCCCGACTTCATTAGAAATCGTTGACATTTATCTACTATCCTTAAATTAAATGCTAATGTTTTATATACAAAAACCTTCCTCAAGAAATGCTCTAAATGATGGTGAAAACCGCATCAAAATCCATTAAGTAGTTTAGAAGCCTTATCCGAATACACAGGCACACGCGACCGGGCAAATTTGTTCTATACTATATATAGATATAACAAAAAATGCATGTATTTTGTAATACTATAAAATATCTTACTATAATTTAATCGTTTAAAAGTTGGAAATCAATATATACTAGTAAAATAATATTGTTATTCACATTTAAGCACAATTCCATACTGGGTGCTTCAGAAAGCACATTTTGCAAAAAAAAATAATAATAAGTAGGAACATTTAATAACTACTGTGGCTGTATGTAAAAAATAGTAATAATGATTACAAATATTTTAAAATGGTGATTCTGTGCTCATCCATTTGAGTAAAAAAAAATTAATTTTTTAAAACTGAAAGAAACACATATAAAGATGAATTATTAGAAATAATGTTTAACATAAGAACTAATATTTCTTTAACATTCGAACATAGTAATTATTATGATTGTTCTACTTGAAGAATGTTTTCTTGCAAAAAATGCTTTGTGATGCGTTAATATTGGAAACACGCTTAAATTTTCATTAAAAATAAACTCTTATTAAGTCATTTTTAAACTTTTAAATATTTAAATTGTAGCGAAATATTTTAGACGGGGATGGAACAAAAATCATAGTTTTCTGACAACAATATCAGCGTGTGTACTACTGTTAAGTGAATTCTGCAAGCAGTACAGTCAGTTGCAGTCTTACATTGGCAGCGTTTCGAGATTCGGGTGGCTCTTAGTAACGAGGTCTTGAGAGCCTATGAGGGTGAAATGAGGTGATAGTGGAGCAGAGCCGAATGCAAGGGCGGGGGGAACGGGAGATCCCTTAGAAAACCCACCGACCAGCGGCATCGTCCGGCACGATTCCCAATTGCGAAAATCCGGGAGTGACCCCGCCGGGGAATAACTTTGTAACCAAGTGAACTCTTTCTATTTTATAATTCACGTAGCTTAAAATTCTAATTAAATTAAAAGCTAGTGTTTTGGAACAATGCACACCTATCGGTGTAAAATAACCCTATACGGAACTCTCCCGTAAGAAATGTCATTCTGTTCCCAACGTAAGTAGTGAGGCCCGAGATCGGTCACAGCTCGCGACCGGACGCTAATGTGCTCTAAAGCGTGATGCAGACAGCGACAAGGCGCGCTGCGTGTTGGACAACGCACGCCAATGGACCGTAATAGCGCGTGGTCCAGTTGGCCGGCTGTGGGCGGGTGAGTGACCCGGGAGCCGCCCAGCTCTATTCCTGGCGTACACGGGGAGTGTGTCGTTTTGCCTAAAGTCGTTTTGACTGAACGTGTTTTTCCACCTTCATTTTGCCTAAAAGTCAATTTGCCTAAAGTCGTTTTGCCTAAAATCCTTTTTCCTAATATTATAGTCCCGTGCTTAAATTTAAAAACAGTCGTTTTGGCTAAAGTCGTTTTGTCTAAAAGTTGTTTTGCCTAAAGTCGTTTCGCCTGAAAGTTGTTTTGCCTAAAATTATATTCCCCCTCTTAAATTTAAAAACAGTCGGTTTTGCCTAAGATCGCTTTCACTAAAAGTCATTTGGCCAAAAGTCGTTTTACCAAAAGTAGTTTTGCCTAAAATCGTTTGGCCTAAAATTCTAGCCTCTCGCTTAAATGTCCAGAAAGTCGTTTTGCCTAAAAGTCCGACAAATTTTCTCAATAGAAAAGTTACAGAATTGAACATGTAAAATATTATATAACGTGTGCTGACCATATTGTATGATTTTGGAACTATTCTCGAGACAGTGTGAGTAGTGCTATATTCTGCAATAAGAGTGTAGGACGTGTTCAGTATTGCCTGCATCTTTCATACAGGAAACGTAGTTCATTTTTGAGGAAAGGCGTATACGTTGCAATAATTGAACTTTGTACTAGAATTGGAAGGTACATATTAGTATCGGTTACCATATGATGCATACGTCTGCAATATTACGTTATTAATTGAATGTGTTATTAAAGTTTTATTTTGGTTTTCAGTGTTTAGTCTTTTTCTTAAGTAATTGTGCTGTCATCAACAGAAAAGCTACTTACTGGCAAGATATTAGCAGTTCGGGACCTCCTTTGATGAAACGACTATTCATAAAATCCTTATTTAACTGCAATGCGTGTAAAATATATTTTAAATGTTCTACATTCGTATTTTAAAATGATTATGTTAATTTTTATTGCTTCTTTTTTGGGTTAGAAGTTTTATCTAATGACTCATAAATGTTGTGAACTACGGGAAAATGGAAGTATTGGAAATAATTCTTAAAAAATTGTGATAATTTTTTACTTGATAAATTTTTGTTCAGAATTATCTATTAAGCTATACTGCAATAGGTGCCATATCAATAGAGGTAAATTTGAAGTTGTGCTTCAAATACGAAAATTATTATACATGTCATTAAATACTTGAAAACTTAATTGAAATACTCTAATATTATGAAGCTTCGAGTACATTGTTTTACATCTTTTAGAACAGTTAATAATAGTAGAAATTGTCGACAGAGGGCGAATAAGATGTTCACTGCAGGAACAGATCATACATTGACATCTGAAAATACTTATCAAGAATAATTACTAGCAGACGCCAGTTTTTGTACACACACACACACACATACCTACACACCAACACACATATAACTATATGTGAAGGTATTTTGTGAAGCAAGTACTCCAAGAAGGGATTGAAATGAGTAATACATCGTTTTGAATTGGGCATTTGTTCTATACTGTACATTCAAAAAACTAGGCCCTAGGCCCCTACGGTACTGTATATAAGTATACATATTTCTTCCTTCTAACCGTAAGTGAGTGTGTGAAGTAAGAAATGTTGCAGGACCGGTCCAGTGGGATTTTTGTTTGCCCCCCCCCCCCCCTAGACAGGGAGGTCTTTGTGGGAGTTGGTTTTTGATTAGCGTATTTGCCGCGGGTTGCGGACTTGTGATCTCAGTAGGGTGAAGGGCGGATCTACGATAGTTTGGTCGATGTTGTTGTGTGGTGTCGCCGGACCCCATGTTGAGGGCGGAGCAAGTTTAGTTTTCGACAAATTATGTCGTGACATGCTGGATCCATAGGCTGCACTGCTGTGGGAGTATTTCGTTGGGATGCTTAGGTTCTTCTGCTTGGAGGTTTCGCGCTTGACGAGGAAGATTGTCTTGAGGGTTTTTCGATCAGCGTCCCCGCATAGATGGGGTGAATAATTACGTTACTTAGGTTTGTGTTTTAATAATGTTATTAGTCAGGCTACGAAGCACACTCCGGCAGAGCTCTTTTTTGGGAGACGGCTTCTGCACCCATTAGTAAATACCTGGTACCTATATGGACCAGAATGGGGATCTGTAGACAACGAAAATATGGAAAAATTGTGGAGAATGGTGTTGGAAAACTTGGAGAAATATCATAAGGCCCATTCACCACAGTTCCTAGGACACAACCTTGAACTACCCAACCCACCTTTCTACCTAAGTTTCAAGGAATCAGGACAGGAAGAGTTAACTGAATCGTGTCAACAAAAATTATGGGGCATTGTTGAAAATTCAGAGGTGGACCTTGCTCGCACACTCTTCCTGGAGAGGAGGGAACTACTACTACTACCATGAAATCATTAAAAATTCGGTTTAATAACATTTACTACAGTTCTTTTATTTTTTTACAATATTTTCTCCACATATACTTAACAATTCCCAAACTCTCCATTTAGATGCACTTCTAGAATCATTCAAATATCCCTTCAACTCAAATTCTAGCACCTTGGGCATTGAAAATCTCTTTAAAATTCTATGAAACACTTTAAACAATAAGGAAACTCTGGTTGAATCACACTCAAACTGCCTTAACCTTGCAGGATTTATATACTTGAATTTTAAAGTAATTAAAACGAGCATAACATGAAGTTAAAACACCAGATTTAACATGGAACTCCAAACCATACACGTTGTTTGTGCTACCACAAAAATATTTTACTTTAAACCCACTTGAAAACTCCTTTACACTAGTAGAAATACAACTATATTTATTTTTACTTAAACTCCCTATGGCGAGAGTTTTTCCAAAATCATATTCTATAACGAGGATCACCACGAAAACCTAAAATGGTCCCTTTGAATTATCCCTCGAAAATTTACAAAATCTGCTAAAATAACTCTTTATTGCCATTTTCTCGGGTGCCATACAAGCCAACTTTGCTATTACACGAAGGATACATTAAAAATAACAATAACACAACTAAACTATTCCTGTCACTTTCCTCACCTCGCAGGGTGATTACAATAACAATTTCATGTACAACCACACCCATATAGAATATAAGGAAAATGCCCCACTGAGGTACTGGTCTCTTGGCAAATTCCCTGCATTTATCACTCTTTTCGTCCCATGAACACTCGGGAACAAACCCTTTTATTTTCCCACAAACATTCCACCACTCTCTCCAACATTCATCAGGCTGGGGATACTCTCCCCACCGAAGACTTGCATGGTGGTTTGTCCTAGAACCCATTGTCAACACACATTCTCTCTCTACACGACCAAAGAAAGTAGGAGATATTCCCCCCCCCCCCCAGCAATACTTTCGTGCAGGTTGTCCACTTCGACCCAACACTACGCTATTCACACAGCCAAAGAAGGCAAGAAATATTGTCCACACCGAAACTTTAGTGCAGGTTGTCCACTTCGACCCAACACTACACCATTCACACAGCCAAAGAGTGCCAGGGATATTGTCTCCGCCAACACTTTAGTGCAGGTTGTCCACTTCGACCCAACACTACGCTATTCACACAGCCAAAGAGTGCCAGGGATATTGTCCCCACCGAGACTTTCGTGCAAGTTGCTCACCTCGACCTAACTATTCAGCAAGTACACCCCACTGGTGGAAGAAATAGAGGGATATTCTCTCTGCCACTGAGGTTTATCTCTCTTTCCACCCGTACAATACGATTAATCCCACACAACCCATCCATTTCTCCATTCGCTCTCCCTCCCCTATGTTCCAAATGAAGTTCGTTAACTTACCAAGTCTCTTCTCCACAAAAATGATTCCAATTTTTCTGCAACTTTGCCCAATTTCACTCCTAAAAGTCACAACGAGGAACACATCACTGAGTTCAATGCTGGTCTAGAAACTAACTTTCAGCAAAACTAATATATCTTCGGGAAACACTCGAAGAAATCTACATTAACCTCCAAGCGCTCTTCTCCAAAATGTCGACACAAATTCATAATCTTTTAACGTGGCGAAACTCCAAAACGGCTGCTTATCACAAGCCCGACGCAAGGAACCCACAAGAAAGTCAAAGTTCATAAGCAAAAACCGAAAACTAAGTATTCTGATAGGAAAAAGTTTAAATCTAAACCACGAAATATTTTTCAAAATGGCATACTGACATGGCCAGAAACTAAGTCTTTATTTCTCACGAAACACGAAAAATGCAAAGTCCACAGGCGCCTCTTCACACTCTAAATCTTTATTTTGGCTGCCCCGAAAATAACTTAAGTCCAAGACACCTTCCTCCAGAATCAAAATCCTTATAAACGCCTCGCTGAAAAAATTCTATCTCCATACTTAGACTGGCGAAAAACAAAGTCCTGATGATCACGAGCTAAAATTATTCTAAGTCCGATATTCGGCCTGCCAAAATCACCCACTCTCGTCGCCTTGCATTATTTTTCCAAGTCCCAACTGTGCTTTAGCCATCGCAATTTTTTCTAAATCCGAAGATTCGCAGGATACTTAACTCTTCTCTCGCAGACTCCTCACTCGTTGCTACTCTGGGCGGTCTCCCCTCACCGCAAGAGTACCAGCACACAGGCTGATGAATTCTCCTCGAGACAGCTCGTACCTCAATATACACACCAAACTTAAACCCTATCTCGCTCTCCCCTCCCAAGAGACAGGTACCTCAGTGCATCCTATACGATCAGTACACTCTTTACGACTCAAGCGCTGTCTTTATCGCCAACATTTCCAGAGTGGTGTGAAACCAAATAACCAATTACAGAGAAAGGCGCTCTTTCACAAGAGATGCCTGTAAGGCCGCAACCCGCCTAACCTGATGGTCGTGCGGGACCCCACTCCCTCCTCCGTAGGCGTTCTTTGCTTATCTATAAAGAGATACATCTCAGTACATTTACAACACATGTGACGAACATCCCGTCACAGACTCTTCAGAAAAGATACAACCTGTCTAGAGGAGAGGTTACTTCGCAGGTGGAAGGCGTATTCTTGTTGGAATCGCATTTTTTGTCTTCGAAAGTATAGTATTTTGCTGCAAAGTTAGCCTCTAAATGGGTTGGCCCATATATGATTGCATCCTTTCTGACTCCGGTCACGTTGCTATTGCAAGATGTACTGACTCATTTTAAGACACTAAAGGCACATATAAGAAGCGTTAAGAAATGTGTAAGCCCTGTGTAATTTTATTAGAATGTGTATTTTTAAAAAACAAAATTGGGGGAGGATGTGACGGGGTTTTCCGTTATGGGGAACAGATAATGTGTTTGGTTTTGTGTTTTTACAGTTGTGTACTCATTACAGGCGACGTCGCGTCTTCCTGCAATATGTGGTTGTGTGGCAGGCTTGCTGTTCAAGACATTTTAGGCGCGACTATGCTGTTAAAATCTGATTGGATGGTTTTGGGGCCACTGTATTGTATTTTTATTACGTGTGTTGGTAAAAAGTGCGCTGTCATCGTATAGCGGGTTGCTCGTGTGGTAAATGAGCGCTGCAGGTGATGGTCTCTGGAGGGGGTAACCCGAGGGTATGGATAGCGCCGAGTATAAGTAGAGGTGTGCGGGTGGTCAGAGCTTAGAGTTTGGACGAGTGAAGCTAATACTTAAAAATTTCCTCGTGCCTCTCTTCTTGGACTTAGAATTTGGCCGAGTGAATTCAGCAGCTATAAACTTATCTGTACCTCGTGGACTTGGCATTTGGGCCGAGTGAACTTGGTTCTTCATGATTTTTGCCAGAATAAGTTGAACTTGTGTTAAGTTGCGGATGCGAGTCTCTCGGAAAAATTGGGTTAGCTGAGAGTGTAAAATAGTAAATGATGCTGCGGTTAGTTTTGGAAGAGTACTATTTGGTGTGAGGACTTGGTGGAATATAGTGGAGTAAAGGACAGGAGTTTTGCGGCCGTGGTAGTTGAAGGTGTGAGTTTAATCCCAAATGGAATTCAAAAACTCGGGTGAAGTGAGTTCTAAGTCTAGGCTGTTTTGAACATTAAACTCGCGGAAAGTGAGTAGGATGAGTCAGGAGTTCCTGGGACAGATTTCGTGAAGGTGGATTCGGCGCTAACTCGGAGAAAAGAAGAGTTCTGGAGTTGGAAGAGGATAAAATTGTACAGTTTGATTGATTCTGTGGAAAGAGCTGTAGTGTGTGTGTGTGTGTGTTGCTCTTGATTGAGTGTAGTGGTGAGTGATTGGGTAGAGAGCGGGAGGTGTCTGCCACTCAAGTGGTATGGAAGGGGGAATCACCCCCTCCCTGTTCCTCCACCATTGTTGTGGGTGATGGTAAATTATGTATGTGGAAGGTGATCCAGGGTAATACCGCTACTTTGGTGAAAACGGTGAGGAGAATATCAGTGGGGCTGTTAGGATCTGATTGGAGAGGTGAAAGATGTTTTGGTGTGAGTATGTGAGATTATATCTTTGTATAGGAAAGAAAAATGGCGAAGAAAGATTTGGAAAAAGGCTCTGTGAGACCATTCACCTCCGGCGCGCGTCTCTAAATGTGTGTGTATAGTTTTAAGTGGAAGAATTGTAATTATGTTACTAGGAAAATTTTGTATTTTGGTGAAATGTGAAAGATGGTGAAAAATCCTGGGAAAATATTAAATAGGTACCAAGTGGATAGGATTTTACTTGGATTATTCAGCTAAGGTAAAGTCAGAAGTATACCAATTTTTTTTTCAAGTGTGTGTTAAATGGAAGTTATACGAGGGAAATTGGATTGGAATGAAGTCATTGTGCACCCGAAAATTCTAAAATTGTTGTTTCAATTCAAAGTGTGTTTTAATGGAAATCAAAGGTAGGGATTTGTATTTGAAGGGTATCATTTTTACTTGAAGTTACTAAAGTTAGTGTGTGCAATTTTTT
Source organism: Dryococelus australis (assembly GCA_029891345.1). Taxonomy (NCBI): domain Eukaryota; kingdom Metazoa; phylum Arthropoda; class Insecta; order Phasmatodea; family Phasmatidae; genus Dryococelus; species Dryococelus australis. Next base: position 61,849,619 of record CM056995.1, read on the forward strand.
TGAAAAGAAAATTAAAACGAAGGTGTAATATAAGTTTGGTTATGATCTTGGTAGAGTTTTAACCATACCCTATATTTTGGACACGGTCAGAGGCACTAAACTTTCAACTAAAACTCCAATTCTAGATATATTTGTTCTGGAGGCCCATCCCCTTTTTCTGTCCCTTCTAAGTGAAAAGGCAAAAAGTGGATTGGGCTAAGGTTGTGCTCCCTGCAGCAGACGCAAACGAGGCACATCACTATTGGCTACTCTAGCCCTTGAGCAGCTGCGGCCCCACTATTAGGCGCTCTAGACACTGAGCAACTGCGGCCCCAATATGGGTGCTGTATCCAATGAGCTACTGCAGCCCCAATTTTAAGTGCCCGAGCCGCTAAGCTACTGCAGCCCAACTATTGGGTACTCTAACCACTAAGCTACTGCGGTCCCACTATTGGGTGCACTAGCCACTGGGCTACCGCGGCCCCACTATTAGGTGCTCTAGTAACTGAGCTACTGCGGCCCCACTAATGGCTCCTCTAGCCACTGAGCTACCACGGCCTCCTTATTGGGTGCTCTAGCCATTGAGCTACCGTGGCTCCAATATTGGGTACACTAGCCATCGAGCTACCGCGGCCCCACTGTTGGGTGCTCTAGCAATTGAGCTAGCGCGGATCCCTTATCGGGTGCTCTAGCCACTGAGCTACCACGGCCGCTTTATTGGGTGGTCTAGACATTGAGCTACCGCAGTCCCACTATTGGGTGTTCTAGCCATTTAGTTACAGCGGTCCCATTATTAGATGCTCTAGCAGCTGAGCTACAGCGGCCCCACTAATGGGTGCTCTAGCCTCTGAGCTACTGCGACCCCACTATTGTGTGCTCTAGCCATTGTGCTACCATGGCCCCCTTATTGGATGCTCTAGCCAATGAACAAACTTGGTCCAAATGATTAGCGATCTAACCCCTAAGCTACCGCGGCCCAATTATTGGGTACTCTAGCCATTGAACTACCGCGACCCCACTATTGGGTGGTCTTGCTATTGAGCTACAGCGGCCCCCTTATTAGGTGCTGTAGTACTAAGCTACAGCGGCCCGAGTGATGTGTGCTCTAGCCACTGAGCTACTGCGGCCTCACTATTGGGTGCTCTAGCCATTGTGCTATCACGGTCTCTTTATTGTATGCTCTATCCACTGCTCTACTGCGGCCCCACTGATGGGTGCACTAGCCCCTGATCTACTGCGGCCCGCTTATTGTGTGCTCTAGCCCTTAAGCTACTGCGGCCCCCTTATTAGGTGCTCTAGTCACTAAGCTACTGCAGCCCCAATATTGAGTGCTCTAGCCATTGAGCTACCGCAGTCCCCTTATTGGGTGCTCCAGCCAATGAACTAACGCGGTCCAAATGATAGGGGGTGATCTAGCACCTAAGCTACCACGGCCCAATTATTGGGTGCTCTAGCCATTGAGCAAACGCGACCCCTTTATTGGGTGCTCTAGCCATTGAACTACCGCAGCACCACTATAGGGTGGTCTTGCTATTGAGCTACAGCGGCCTCCTTATAACGCGCTGTAGCCACTAAGCTACAGCGGCCCAAGTGATATGTGATCTAGCCACTGAGCTACTGCGCTTAGCTATTGGGTGCTCTAGCCATTAAGCTACCGCGACCACCTTATTGGGTGTTCTAACCACTGAGCTACTGCTGCCCGACTGATGTGTGCTCTAGCTTCTGAGCTACTGTGGCTCCCCTGTTGGGTGTCCTAGCCGCTGAGCTGCTGCGGCCCCACTAATGGGTGACCTACCTCCTGGGCCACTATTGGGTGCTCTAGTTCCTGAGGTACTGCGGCCCCACTATTGGATGCTCTAGCCAATTAGCTACAGTGACCCCACTATTTGGTACTCTAGCCATTGATCTATCACGCCCCCTTTTTTGGGTGCTATAGCCACTGGGCTACCGTGGCCCCACTATTGGGTGCTCTGGCCATTAATATACTGCAGCACACTAGTTCAGTTGCTGGAGCACCCTATAGTGGGGCCGCAGTAGTTCAGGGGTTAGAGCACCCAATAGTGGGGCCGCAGTAGCTCAGTAGCTATAGCACCCTATAGTGGGGCCCCAGTAGCTCTGTGGCTAGAGTACCCAATCGTGAGGCCCCAGTGTCTGAGTGGCTGGAGCACCCAATAGGAGGGTCGCAGTAGCTGAGGGGATAGAGCAACCAATATTGCGGCTGCAGTATCTCAGTGGCAAGAGCAACTAATAGTGGGGCACCAGTAGTTCAGTGGCTAGAGTGCCCAATTGTAGGGCCCCAGTATCTGAGGGGCTGGAGCACCCAATAGGAGGGCCGCAGTAGCTGAGGGACTAGAGCAACCAATAGGAGGGTTGCAGTATCTCAGGGGCTAGGGCACCCAATAGGAGGGCCGCAGTAGCTGAGGGACTAGAGCAACCAATAGGAGGGTTGCAGTATCTGAGTGGCTAGAGCACCCAATAGGAGGGCCGCAGTAGCTGAGGGACTAGAGCAACCAATATTGGGGCTGCAGTATCTCAATGGATAGAACACCCAATAGCGGGGCCGCAGTAGGTTATTGGCTAGAGCACCCAATAATGGGGCCGCAGTATCTCATTGGCTAGAGCACCCAGTAGTGGAATCGCATTGTGTTGGTGGCTAGAGCACCGAAAACTGTGAAACAGTAGCTTATAATGTGTCTCCGGTCGTGAATATTTTTAAAATTTGTTCGATTATGATGTTAAGTACTAATATATTTTTATAAATTTAATATTTTATGTAATTAATACTTAAGTTGACGATAGTCTGTATTCAGAAAGAACCGTGATTCGTCGCTGAAGGGGAATCGGTAGCTGAGCGTTAAGCCTGCTCGCCTCCCAACAATGCGAGCCCGGTACAATCCCCCGCTGGGTCACTCCTGGATTTTCGCAGGTGGGAATCGCGCCGGACGATGCCGCTGATCGGCTCGTTTTCTTGAGAATATCCCGATTCCCCTGTCCTTTCATTTCGGCGCAACTCCATTCTCGCCTCGCTTCACCCTCATCGGCGCTGAATAGCTCGGAGTTAAGAGCCGCCCAAAACTTTTAATTCACTCTCTTCTCCCTGAACACCACTTGTCGTCCTTCCGTAAGCTGTCATACAGCCCGTTCCCGGCAGAAAGTCAAGCGTGCTCGAAGATGCTCAGGTCGTAATGGCATAGGCTGTTCACGGTAGAATGAACACTTTTGGACTCCATATCATTTGGATTTTTTTTTTATGTTCACTTCCGAGTACGGTGGAATCTGCACACTGTGTTTATAACTTACATGGCAATATCTATTTTAAAAGGTGGTTGAAAGGATAAAAATATCTGATAGGAAGAAGTAACTAGGGCCTCAAAAGTGCTCACTTTACACCGCACAGCATATAACTCTTATGCCTTCTACAGTGGCACTATCTAGTACTACTAATATATTTTATTTATGCACTGCATTAAAACTCATTTCATCAGTGTTGACTAAGTAAGCGGCGCCGGGGGGTGGGTGGGGGTGGCTGTACTGCCTTACATGATCCCCCTCGCCGACTTCACGTGATGCAGTCGGTTGGTGTTGCGGGGGGTAGGTTGGGTTTGAATCCCGTGCAAGGCATGGTCGTTAGAGGCTGTTCACGGTAAAGTGAGAACTTTTTAAGGCCCTTATAAATTTTAACGTTCGCCCAATTTCTATCTTCCTGCTGCTTTTAAATATAAATATTGCAATGTGGCCAATAAACTTGGTGTATACAATTCACCACTCTCAAAAGTTAACGCCTAATGTTGCAATAATATATATTTAATAGTGGTTAATGCCTGTTGGGGCTCATTTTACAGTGAATAGCCTATAGTTTTAGTTAGTTCACAAGTTAGCTTTTAAGTCCTCCCCTAATAAGCCTTCAGGCATAACACCGGGCGGCGGTAATAAGCCCTTTCCAATTCACTCCAACGGATGCCTCTCCTCCCACCGGGGTGTTGTCTCGGATAGCGGAGACGTGGTATGCAGTGGAGAAACTGGTTGGCTGGCGCGCAGTCAGAAGACGAATTCTGGCCGGTCAACGAGGCGCCGCGACGCTTCAGTATTTAGCTGGCAACTTGGGCAGCGAACCAAGAACACGAGAACTACCAGACTCCCCCCTCCCTCCTCTACATGCCCAGCTGACGAGGCCGCCGCCGCTGCTAAACAAGCTCCAAACCTGCGATTCAGCGGGTTGCGAAAAAAAAAAAAAAATTCGGGCCCTGAAAATATACCAGCCGTCTTCCCGCCCAAGATTCATTGCAGCCGGCGCTCCATGTCTTTGACACGCATCTGCCCCCTGAGGTTATTTCTTTCTCGCCCACAATCAGCGAGCAACCCAAAACAGGAAGTGCAGTTGTTCGAGTCGTAACTGATCGTCGACGCTAAGCGATTAATTCCGTGAAAATCTAGTTCCGTTCGCCTTCGTGATATGCAACTTGTCCTACACGCAGGTACGTCAAGTTGTGGACTCCCGGAGCTGTATAAAAAACTAAATGCTGTTCACAATAAAGTGAGCACTTTTGAAATCAACCTTTGAAAAATGTCACTGCTCCTTCCTACATAAATTTAAACGATCGCACTGAGTGAAATGCGACCAGTAAGGTTGGTAACAATGGATGGAAAATAGTTCCATATATTAGCGTCGAATAAATGTGTTAGTTAAACATTTCTGATAACTTAAATTATTTGTTTCGTTTTCTCTCTTTTTTTATCCACCGAAGTGCAAAAAAGAGTAGATATTTAAAAGATAATTTTGTAGTAATTTCACAGTTTCACCTGACCGACGCATGAATAAAGTGATCAGGCCCATTGCAATGTTAATTTTACACAAGGTGAAGGAATACACAATGTGCACACAAGTAGATCTTCAGCAGGACTTTTAAAAGTGCTCATTTTACCGTGAATAGCCTATAGATGATTGTTCCCAAAATTTTGCTACTAGAGTTTGTAGTTTATATTAGCCCATACAGGGACGTATCCAGAATTTTTTTCGGGAGGGGGGAGGGGATGATGAGTATTAGTATTGTCACTAGTAGTAAATCGTTCACAAGTCACAGTAGAAGGATTGCAAAATAACGGAGGATAGAAACTTTGTGCAAATTCGCTCACATTTTTAGGAAGTATGTACTTGACTATTTTTTCCACCGTTCATTCAGAAAACGAAGTTTGGATATGTAAGATGTAATCATATGAGAGGTTTATAACAAATAAATAAATATTATGATTACCAATTTAATATAGGGTGTAAAAAAATTTGTTTTATGAGGGTAATAACAAATATATAAATATAATGATTGGCATTATAACAATAGGGTTTTAAAAATGTGTGTTATTTAGGGGGGGGGCTGCAGCTCCCTTAGCCCCTCCCCCCTCCTCCGAGAGACGTTTCATTTGATATCATAAATACTGCTGTCAGTACTTTCGCTCTATTTGCAGCTCTAAAATCATGTCGTCATAACTCGTACTATTTTCAGAACATGCAATTGCAACATGCTTCTCTTAAGATAGGTCTGCGTATTCAACACCATTTTCACACTCACGAGTCTCGCAAAATAAGGATCTGTAAATTTATCTTCTTGCTTTTTTTTTCAAATACACCATTCCCTCTGCCTCTTCAGTAAACAGTCTATTCCTGTACTAGCTGGCTTACGTCTCTACATCTTACGACTAAATATACCCACTGTATTCAAATATACGCATGTTTACACTGGTAGCAGGTCATCCCACTCGAGTCTTACAGAGCACGGTAAGAGGTTGTTTCAACAAGTAAGAAGTGCTAACTCCTGCAAATGTTATCTATTTATTGATTTGTAACAATAAGCACTCATTTTGAGACGAAGACGACTATTTCCAGTGCGTTTATTCGTACCTAAAATTAAAGCACACGTTATTAGGACTGGTATTGAAAAAAAATAGTGTCCAGGTTTCTTGAGCTGCTCTTAACAGCGAAGCCTTTATACCTCATGAGGAGCAGCGCTGAAATGCAATGGCGAGGGAAACGGGAGATCGCCGAGAAAACCCGTCGACCTGCGGCATCGTCCGGCACGATTCCCACTTGCGGAAATCCGGGAGTGACCCAGCCGGGGATTGAGCCCGGTTCGCCTTGGTGGGAAGCGAGCTGTCTAACCGCTTAGCCACTGCGGCCTCTCCAGGTTTCGTATACCGTACATCATATACTGGATATTTGGCAGGACAGGAGCCCTGGAGCTGAGGTCAAAAACAGCTGCTGTAGGGGGAAATAGCCTTAAGGCATAGACTGTTGTTACATGTAACCGTATTCCTACGGTAAATTAGTGTGTTGTGTATTAGAAAAACCAACAATATAAACTTGACTGGACTGAAACTTTTCATAGGCAAATTCGACCATAAAACATATTGGTGTATTTCGTACTACTAGTACATGTGAATGTTTGTTGTAGTTCAATACAACAAAACGTGGGCATGGTGAAGTCCGTGCGCAGTGCTAGTCTATACTTATAGCCGATCGTGAGCAAATAAATTATGTCGTGATAACATGCAACGTATTCACATAAAATAAAGGATCCTTCGTCCTTAGCGCTTTTGCGGTAGTTTTCATTTAAACAGTGATATTATGTAATTGAACATCAATATAAGCAACTGACTTTATTTGATTTATACCTAACAAATCACGGTGGTATTTTAAGAATGCACGAAGACTTTCAGGTACCAGTACAAATCTGCAAACGTTGGTCGATGGTATATAACAAATGTAAGATGGTCATGTATATACACTGAGAAGAAGGTTTTCTTAAATAAACCAAACTTGATTCATGTATTCAAATTAATTTTTGTACAGGGAAAACTAAACATTTTGTTGGTGAATTCAAATTATTTCGTGGTTTTCTTTGACTGCTCCAAACTTGTAAGATTTTATTGACAAAACTCAAAATTTGTACGGCTGTACGTGCAGCGAAATTTCGTCTTTTATCGAAAAAATACACAAAGTGGATCGAGACTCGAACCCGAAACGTTAGTAACGAAAGGCTACGACTGTTTATGTGCTGTCAATATTTTTAGATTTATGAATAGCCTTCCACATAAAAATAGCCTTAAAAGAAGATTACTTTACCAGTGGTAATAGCAAAATAAATCATGATCTGCAATGTATTGGTATCCCTGCCATGTACTATGCATTTTAACATTAATGTCTACTAGAAAAGTGTGAAATTATTTAAAATAAAAACCAATGTATGGGCGATATTTTTACTACAACTCAGGTCAGAATATCCCCATATTGATCAAAGAACCTCCGAAGTTTCCCATCTTTACTTTTTTGTTCCGGTAAAAATTATTTTGTTGGGATTGTTTGTGTCAGTATTAATTTCCAATCAATGCACTGGAAACATCTGCAATCTTAACTGTATCAGATATTATAAACAATTATGGAGTTATATACTTCGACCCAAAGTAAATAACCCGATTATTTTACAGACAACCAAACTAAACCCCGTACAAAATCCCACTGATATTTTTCCGCCAGATATTAAGAATGAAATAGGCCTGTCAGATTATTCCAGTTAACCAAATGTTTGTTCAGTTCAAACAAAATATTTATTTGACACTATCTTCACATTTATACAGTGCTTGTAAAATTGGTACGCGTAGATGGTGTCACAAAAATTAAACAGTTGTTCAGCTCTAGAGATTGTTTGTAGATATTTTGTTTGTCTCTAGAGAACCAATTCAGATGTTTGGTACAAGAATAGAATAAGTTCGCGAACGAATTCAGTTTCACGGAAACAAATCCTCTTCAAGTGAATTCATTATACTACCTGCGACTATATTTCTCTTTCAGTGTGACGACTAGGATAAAGATGGCAACTCTGCTTTGCCCATTGTTTGCACCGTACACCAAACGCGTGTCTGACCGTTCATCATTACAACTGACATAAATAGACTTAGCGCTACGTTCAAGGTCACAAATTTACGGCTCGTTTTATTTGGTCTAAACGCTGAGCATAACTCGGGTCTGAACGCTGACACCAACATCCGAGCCAGTGGCGTGTGTGGTGAAGTGTTGCAAGGCAAGCTGGTGCTTGCTCACTGCTGTACATTCTCGGTGCAAGCAGCAGGAGCCAGTAATCACCGTGCGGCCTGGGGAAACTGAATGTATCCCGATCGCTCACAAGCGAGTAGCAAGGGACCCATTACACGCGTCGTCTGGCGACGTCGTGGTAACGGTATGCCAGCTTGTGGCAAATTGTCTTCGGTCCAACGAGTTGTTCAAACATACCGAGTTTCACTTTGTCCAGTCCGTGAAAATGCGCCGTTGACGACCACGAATCTCTGATCAATGGCGTGTGGTGAAATGTTGCAAGGTAAGCTGACGTTAGCTCTGTGTTGTACCCTGCAGCTTGCTAGTTTATACACTTCCGCCACTAAAACGTAGCTCACACCAAGTAAGCATACATACGTTTACGATTAATCCTGTATAGGTAGTAAGAACAATTCTCTGCGTGCATTTTTTTATCTACTAATTTCCTTTGACGCAAATTAAACGATTGAACAAATCAGAAGTCCTAGAGTCAACGCTGTCACATAAGCCATTTCTTATTTCGTTTTACATTTCAAACTGTATCTCGTTACACATGTATGTTGCCATGGACGAAAGGAAAATCATCCATACGCCGAGGTAAATGCAGCAGTCTTTTGTCAATGATGCGATTACGATGATTACACAACACTCACGAAACTTTACTCTTTACGTAGCGTGGAAAAACTGCCGCAGTTATGAGTTACGTAACTTTTGCGGCTCAAATGTTAATTGAGAGACCAAAGTGCTTTTAATGAGCGAGTTTTACTGCACCATTTTCGAAGATTCAGTATCCCCTAAAACAGTACTCATTCTTGTCCACGTCAAGGAATAGTAGAAATTATGTGCCCGAACTCGCTTGTTGCACACCTCTAGTGCCAACATATTATACCTAAAGGGGAAATTTATTTGTGTTTTTGAAAAGAAAATTCCGAAAGTTGCTTAGTAAGGTAGAGGTGTACTTGATGAATTTTCTTTTATAAACTGAGCGATTAGTCTGCCCGCCTCCCACCAAGGCGAACCGGGATCAATTCCCGGCCGGGCCTCTCCGGATTTTCGCATGTGGGAATCGTGCCGGACGATGCAGATGGTCAGCGCGTTTTCTCGGGGATCTCCCGTCCCTTCATTCCGGCACTGCTCCATACTCACCTCAATCACCCTCATCGGCTCTCAAGACCTCGCTGTTACGAGTCGCCCAAATCTCTTCACTCGCTCACTTCACAAACAAGCTAGAAAAACCCTCGTAAAGGCCTGTATACAATTGATGGTGCTATCCCAACCTGTGTCTTAATACGGACACGCTAATTCATGCAAGTGACCCTCTAACGTCATGGCGCTGTCCAAAATTCCGTGTTCCAAGTCAGCCTGTGTCCCAGGTCAAAGTATTCAGAAAACTGAACTTTGTCCCTGTCCCAGGTTATGTCCTAAGATGATGGAATAGACAGACGTCATAATAAAAGTAAAGGTTTAAAGTACGTCCCTATTCCTTTTTTGATGTTTTGTAGCCGAATGTTCATATGGGCTATTCACGGTAAAGTGAGCACTTTTGAATGCCCTGTCTTTTGGAATAATAGTCATTATATGTGTTTTATTTTAGCCTTAGACGTTACTTCTGAGTGTGGTAGAATATACACACTCTGTTTATAACTTACATGGCAACGTTTATTTAGTAAGGTGGTTACAGGAAAGTAAAAATATAAAACTAAGGCCTCAAAAGTGCTCGCTTTACCGTGAACAGACTATACCTAAAAATGACAGCGAAAAAAAAAAATGTTTGAACCATTTTCTCTATAACAAAAAAAAATGCTTTGGAGAGAAATGGAGTAACGGAAAAACGCATATAGACGCGTAACGTTTCTTAAATGCTACTCGTAAGCACACCTCATTCAGACACGTTGGACGGTTTTTCAATAAAACGTTTTCTGCTGGAGCTCTGCACATCACTCGGCTCTCAAAGATGTGCTGGTTTGCTGTACCGCCTGCCCGATCCGCATTACACACAACACACTCGTAACGCTGGTTTTCTAACGGCAGGCGCTGCGCGACGCATTTGCGATGTGGTTCTATGAAGAACTCCAGCGTTTACAGACACCGATATTCCAAAGCGACATTTGGGCAGCACTTTTAAGAGTTAGTACTCCGGGCATATTTTCTGTCGATTCGTTGTTTGGGCGTTGGCAAATAAATATTCCGGACATTAGACGTTTTACCAGAAAAGATAAAAACCCATTATCTAATTCACTGCATTTTCATTTTTACCATAGTAAGCGTATTCTAAAAGAAAATATTGCGGGGAAAAAAAAAAACCATTTTTAAAGCTTGCCTGCGCAAGTTTCCTCAAGAGGCCAGAGAAAAGTAATCTGTACAGTCGGGGTTAAATCCGTAATCCGTAGGCTTTCATCGCTTTTAAATAAGTCCCACTGTTACATATCTAATTTACACAGAAAAGCGTAACGACGGAAGCACTACACACCGGTTCAGGGCCTTGCGCGTAGGGGCGATGGTGCACTGGGCGCGCGTTTTATTGTCGCCCGTATCGCTGTGTCTCGAACGCGAACAAAAAAAATGGGGTGTGGCTGTGTTGGGGACAAGGCCGTCTGTTTTGCGTGAATACGCCTACGTTGACGCGCTCGGACGGACGCCTTTATTTATTTTATTTTTTTTTACGGCTTCACTCGATCATATGGGGTTTTATGGGTATCACTAGATTGCTTTTGAGATGCTCTTTCCAACCGTATACGATTTCTGTATTTCGGCTTGGATTTTTGACCAGTATAGGCCGACATTGTCTTAAGTTTTCTTAGTTTTTTACATTAAACTCATACAATTTCACTGTGACCACGGCACACAAATGTTATTATACGCGCAATCGATTGACCTTGACGGGAGCTGTTGATTGAAACTCGAACGAGCATCGTAGCTTCTCCTAGTCAAAAGTTATACTACACGGAAGTTATGAGACGCGGCGAAACGAACTCAAATATTGCAGCGCCCGCCTCCTCCCCAACCAACCTTTTTCCTGAGTCTCTCTCACCGCGCGCTATGCTTCGCAGTCTTCACTCAATGTAACATATTCTTTGATCCTTTGGCAATCGAGTGGTGCAACTGAATTTTGAATGTAGCCAACAGATTCGGAACTGCAATGCCAAATTGTATCCCCCGATTTTGTTAACATAAGATTTTCTGGATTGCCTCCTACTATGGTTGTGAATTTAAAAACGTATTCACGTCAAAAATATCGGACCCATGTACTCTTAAGGTACTTGGAGGTTTTTAACGCGTTTGAGACAGGGAAGCGCGGGAGACATATCGACTACACCGACACACCTGATATCCCTTCGCTCCTACGCGCAAGGCTCTGAACCAAGGGCGTAGAATATTTGGGGGGGGGGCAGGGGGATAGGGAGCACTTATGAAAGCCCTGCTTAAGATCTACTTATATGCACCTTGTGTATTCTTCCACCTTATGTTAAATTAACATTGCCGTGGGCCTCATCACTTTATTTATACGCCGGTCAAGTGGAACTGTGAAATTATTAGGAAAGTAAATATTTTACAAATCTGCTCATTTTTGCACTTCGATGCATTAAAAAACAGAGAGCGAAAGGAATAATTTTAAGTTATCACAAACAGCTACCTAACACATTTATTCGACGTTAAGATATGGAACTACTTGCCATCCATCGTTACCAACTTTACTGGGCGAACGTCACTCAGTTTGGTACGAGTCTCTGTAATCGTTTCGTATGTTTCCAACTATTATGTCATGAGATACAGCAGTGTGATAAAGCCGTTTTTAGCTATGTTGGAGGGATCGGGAATAGTGTTTATAATGTACATGGCATATGAGAGCATTATACGTAACTCGTCTGAAGCGTGTTTCATTTTTGTACAATGGTATCATCATAACGTGTCCCACATTTAATGGTTTCATAAAAAAAACTACGGAGGCTTACAAACGCAGGAGAAATAAGGACAAAACTGCCATGAGCATCAAATGCACCATTGCTGCTATGCGAAAGACTCTCTACGTCTGGAACTAGCGGATAGACTGTCTCCGACTACACACAGGTTCTTGCACAAGAAAGTTATAAAGTTTGCCAAGCTGCAAGCAGGTAATGGCAAGCTTCATTACGACTATACGCTATTCACGGTAAAGTGGGCACTTTTGAAGCCCTAGTTGCTTTTTCCTTTCAGCGAATTTTATCTTTGAGACGCCTTTTTAAATAAATATTTATATGAAAGTAATAAACACACTGTGAATATTCCACGCTCTCGGAAGTGAATGTCTGAAGTTAACAAACGAGAGGGCTTTCAAAAGTGCTCACTTTACCGTGAACAGCCTGTACAACAATTTATACAAAATGGTGGAGATTATTTGAAAAACATTATTTTCAAGCAGATATAAACACAGGTATTTTGAGAACATACGTTTTTACTCTGTATTGTTGGTACACCATTACAAATTCGTTAAATGTTTTGTCTTATTATTTAATCTTAAAGATGGTCAGGTGTTTCTGCCCGTACCTGTTAATCTGTCGCTCGTCATGAGTACGTGGCTATAGGTTTATTTTAAGCCTGCTAACAAGAACCTTCAAACTAAACTAAATGAAAGTTCAAACCGATATTTTAATAGAGATGTAAATTAATATGTTCATCTAATTCATATACTGAGGTAACATCTGGTATAAGCTGTTAACTGTAAACTGAGCACTTTTGAAAGTCCGGCTTAAGATCTACTTGTATGCACGTTGTACAGTATCCCGCTTTAAGTAAAATTAACATTGCCATGGCCTCATCATTTTATCCATGCGTCGGTCCAGTGAAAATGTAAAATTATTACAAATATTGAAGCCCTGCTTCAAGTCTGACACGCGTATCAATCAGCAAACTCAAGCAATTTTATTTGAGTAATCCTGTCCTGCCTGAACGACTTACTTTTCGTCCCGCCAGCTAGTGAAATGTGTGATGCCTACAATTTTCTGGAATAAGATTAAATGCTGCTATTATGGAGTTGGTGTGTTTACAAAACTTGGTTAGCAAGTCTGCTTGGTTATATGCCACGTCTGTATTTGGTAGCCCGGATTAATAAACTGTTATTTTGTTTGAAGAGGCAATAATTTTGCTGCATAACGGAACACATCTTACTCGCCTAATTTTGTGTCATTCGACATGTCCCTAGACCCCATGTTTGGAATGTTGGTTAGAAACCTCCTCCTCTTGCAAGCATCTGTAAATCTGTCCACCTAGGTGAACCGGGTTCGATTCCTGGCAGATTTTTGCACGTGGGAATCGTGCCGGACAATGCCGCTGGTCGGTGAGTTTTTTTAGGGGATCTCACATTTCCCTCGCCCTTGCATTCCGGCGCTGCTCCGTACTCGCCTCCCTTCACCCTTTTCGGCTCTCAAGACCTCGAAGTTAAGAGTCCCCCAAATGTCTTCCACTCCCACTAGTATAATTTTTTTTTTCAAAATATGCTACCTATATAAGGTATAATGAACTCTGTAGAGTTTGTACAATAATTTCTTAAAATATAATTTAGTGAGACATTTTCTATTTTAGTAATCTTGAATTATTATACGCTGTACAATCCCATAAAAAATTATAAAAACTCACCATGTCTACAGATACTAGTTCAATAGACTTGAGCAAGGATACCAATTGTGTGCCTCATTTTAATTAATTTTCACACTGTTACATAACTTAAAAAAAATGGTGCAGGAGTGGCGGGGGCAATTGAAACACCAAAAAACTTTATTTTACTACTGTCCAAACATGGGGAACATCTAGGCCGTTTTTACTTCCAGGCAGCATATCCAAAGCAAGAATAAAAGGAGTTAATTAGAAAAAGTACACAAATTCACTGCATGATTTAGTTGCTTTTCCTGTACTGCTTTATGTCACATATTAATCAAACTGCTATTTTTAATGGTCCACAGATCAGATGGAAGGTGGTGGGAAGTGAAAGATTTGAATTTAGGTCCAAAGTCAAGACATTGGCAATACATTAATAAAATATACATTTCAATGTGAGGGAAGGATTCTCGCCATGTCTTCATGGACTCTTATGCCAAACCAAGCGCACGCTGCACTACCACGGAAAATGTCAATGCGTTTGTCTGCGGTAATACAACTCAACCTTAGCAAATGGTCTCAGCAATAGATAAATGTGCACAACCGCAGCTTAAGACAGCCGGGATAACAATACTGGCAGAGAGCTCCTAAGTTAGAATGCCAGGTGTAAAAGCGTTGATATATGGAAGATTTTTTTTTTTTTGCTTTGCTTGATCCACACTGTAGTGGCACTTCCTCCTAAGGTCCACTACACAATGCAGCTAATAATTCACTTATAATACCACACAATTATACATACGTAGTGTTACCTTCTCAAGGCTCCCACCTACTTGGTACTTTTTCCAGCATTTGAGGCCGACAGTTGCAGGAGTGATACAGGCCATACTGCCTCATGCATCAAGTATGCCATCACCAGTAAAGCTGATATTACACGATACCTGCTGCCGTACTTCTATAAGTCCTGGTGTACGAGCCGGTATACCAGCCGCTATATGAGCCGCCATAGAAGATTCATATTACACGACAGCAGTTCGCGTGCTAGCATTTGGCACCCTCGGTGGATGCGCAGTGTGTGGTTTGTAGTATAGGTGAACCCCATTCGTAGAACTGCTACCAGTTAGTAATTTGTGTAGGCCTACGAAAATACTATCTAGACCATCTTAATTTTGCTGTATTAATGTTCGCATTGTACATAAATTATTTGCTTACTAGTATAGTTTCATTCATTTTCTTGAAAATGACGTGTAGTCACTAGAGTACGAGTGTGTTATTTTTAATTTTGACGAAAATTATTGACCGGTGCAAGATATAGTTTTGTATATATGTACCGGGATATTATCCGTATTTAAAATTTAATAATAAAAAAAATTTCGGCCCGACGGAGTTTCGAACTCATGTCCAAAAGTTACAAACTACTCGCGGGGGCCGCAGTAGGTAATGTTTTGTGTATTTAGAACGGATTTTAACAGTAATTAAAAGTTGCCATTGCTAATATTATTCCTCGTTGTCGTATTTCCAATCTATTTAAAAGAGTTTCAACCTAACGGATGTAAATTCAAGACGGAAGCGTCCTTTTCAGTTTCTTCATCAACTCGTTTCAAGTAGTAGCCACGGGAGCGCCCTACGCTCTGAAACTGCAATGTGATTGGCCAGGTACGAGAACTGGTATGGAACCTGCCACGAAAAATAGGGCAGGTCCAATTACCAAACCTGTGATGAAAAAATCTGGCAGCGCCAAGCGAAAAATGCCGTGACGGGTGTCGTACAGGGCGGTATAACGGCAGCTATGGCAGACCTTGCACAAGCTTTTACGAAATCTGGTACCGCGTAATATGGCCAGTAAGAGCAAAGCTCTGAACAGACATACACAGTTCTCATCATACTGCATGTACCTATGGAAAGTCCCTTTCAGTGGTGACTCTATTATTTTATCAGTCAAAAGTCTACATGAAGGTTTTTAACTCAGGCCCCTTGAGTAGTTTTGTATGTATATGACGCATACATTTTGAGATGCAACACTTTGAAAAATCAGTTTTTAGCAAATTTTAAGTACTCAAAAATGGTGTTCCTAATGTGCGTGACGTATTGCAAGCACTTAACAGCCCTTATCTTAAGTGTGTGTTCTTTTTGTAGATCAGCAAGTGGACACACGTTTAAGTTTCGCCGAAAATCTCGAAATTTCTAACACACTATAACGCGATTCAAGTGCCAGTTAGGCCGGAGCCTTAAGTAACTGCGCCAAATGTTAAAAATAAACAAAATGTAAAGATGGACTGCAATACTGGATTCTAAATGTCTTTCATGTGATTGTAGTACATATTTATGTTGACAATAACACCTAATGATTACCAGGGGTAGAAACTGAATTAATTTATACAAAATAAATATTTAAAAAAATAAATTTGAGCCATGTAAAATTCTTTTCACATTGTAACGTTACTGGTGACCTCTGCAAAATTGTTTTAGCCTTTTGTTTTCTAAATTTAATTTTAATAGTAACTGAATTTATTTATTTAAGATATTAAGATCCAAAATAAATCTAATTTAAAAAAATCTCATGAATAAAAATTTGAATGTGGATTTGTTTAATCGTTTCATTTTGGAAAGTAAAAAAGAAGCGGTTCTCTTTGTGTAACCAAAACTCATTGTTCACCAACTGTGTGGAAAAAACAAACCCTCGTAGTAGTCAGGCAGGCCAATGCGTGACGCTCTCATGCACAGTCTAAGATACGTCACGGTAGAAGCAAGATTTTATTGTGCAGGTCCGTCATACAGGGGTTAAGGCGACTGGTTCACACTTGCTTGACTGCAGGGGCACGATCAGTATAGAGAGTAGGCCGAGTCATATAACGATCGGTAAAGTCTGTTGGCGAGAAAAATCGTTGATGTCACTGAAGAGCGATACTGTAACTTCTTTTTACGTACAAATGTCGGTACGTTGTCCGGAAATACTCGTACTACGCTGTGGAGAACCGAGAAATCTCGTTATCGTAACGAGGGGTACGAGACCCAGGGTAACCTGCCGATTCTATTCGTATTGCCGAAGTCCGTAGATAAGCAGTAGTATGTTGGACAATTCTCCTACGTGCTAAACAAAAACTAGAGTAGTGAGCCAAATTAGTGAAAACCAGTGGAATAAGCTTCATTTGAAACATTCGCAGTCGACGATAGCTGTTGTGTGCACTTCGTGTAACTTTGCAAAATGGCGGGTGTACGTGAACAGCTTTAACCTCGTAAGCTGAAAACACTCGAATTAAATTTCAAAGCACAAAAGCGATTCAGTTTGTAACTTAAGCTAGCTCTTGCACCTAGTAAAGCAGTTTTACGTACACAGAATGCTAATTTAATTCCCAAATACGAAATATTTCGACGTGGAGATACACTTACGCTTACGTTACCTTTATTATAATACAGTACTAAGCAGAACCTTTACGTTGGTGTTGTGGTGGAGTTGCGGTACGCATCTTGGCTCGTCGTGTACATTGTTTAGTACAGTTTTAGATTCGCAAGTTCAATCCCAGCTACTTTCAAAATATTTTTATACAGTTTTTTATTTTACTAATATTATTATATTAATATATACTATTAACATAATATTACTGTTAATATATTTTTATGACTTTATTTGCAGCTGTCTCTCTTTCAGTGCACTCTTGAACTGCAATTGGCCGCTTGACTGTGTTAAACGTCGTTTAGCTGTAACAATTGGTATCAGAAAATGTAACGAAAATTTTCGGTACACCCTTTTCTACTGGTGTTACAGAATCGCATCCTCGATACGCAACTATCGTTACATCCTGCGAAATTCGGTATTAGAGTTCTACCGAAATAATCCGTTTAGAGGGTAACGAGTTATGCCGGAATCACATAGCCCCGACCAACACAGCACGACACGACCAAAAACGCAACCACGACACATTTCAATGCGACTACTTGAATTTACAGCACGACCGACACTACGCTCTGGGCATTAAACCTAACTATTTAGAAGTCGCTGATCGGCTACGTTAGTTTCAAAGGCGGTGAACAAAAGGGAAATTTGTAATACATGATGGTACCAATTGGTATCGCTAATGCACACAAAGGTAAAATTATAATTTTTAAGAGTTAGATACAGTAATTTTCAATTTATTTTTCTTTTAAGCTGCGTATTTACCGTTGTAGGGAAATCTTACCATACAATTTCATTTTGCAAGGTTGTACATTCTGTGCGACGTGTCGCACGACACGACGAAGAATATAAATAATTTCTAATCCAAAATTGCTGGTCGGACGACAAAATCGGTCGGGCTTACGACGATCTGTCTTGTATTTCACTGGCTGTTGGCCGACGTGTCGTGCGCGTCAGGGCTATGTGATTCCGGCATTACAGATTACAGCCGTTGTAGTGGCTGGGCGGCGCAGTTGTCCCAGCAGTGAAGTGGCGGCTGCTGGCAGTGCTGGTAAAGCTGATGGACCCCCAAACAATGCTGCAGCTGGTACCACTGGCGCTTCTCTCATCCAGACTATAGCTGCGGTGCACGTTGAACCACGGTCAGACAAGACCCAATGGCACCCTCTCTCCGCGGCGAAGGACGGCAACAGCTGGGTGTGAGATCCCCGGCGTTTTCTAGGGTGTTGAAAAAAAGAGTTGGGGAGGGAGATAGGGGGTGAAGTCCCACCAACTTACGCGCAGCTTGTGCTCGTACCCGGGGGTTATTTTGGCAGAATGCATCATCAGACTGGGTGCAGCCCCAGGTAGTTTTGTATGTTGCAGTAGCCTTCCTCTCCTGCTAATATTTACCACCCCTTTTGGTGTAACGCATGGGCGAAGTGATAACACCTGCCTCACGAGAGTGGAGCAAGCGACAATCGGTGCCTGGCTGTAGCGGCGGCCGGTCCGACGCAGAGCCGTACCGGCAACACAAGCAGTGCAATGGTTGAATATCGGGTTTTCTCCGAGTCTTTCCGACGTCACTGCTGGCGTGAGTCCTAAGTCGGTCAGGCCGACCAGAACCAATCGAACACTCCCTTCGGCAGCTCAAATGGTGCGGTGGACGGAGTGTAAACTAGCTTGGTGGTCTCTCCTCAGGGGTTGTATGACTAGTGGTTGGGGGCGACCGTTTGGTACAACTGGGTGCACCGAACGGGTGGCCGTCGAGGGTGTATGTGTTATGACGTACGAGTCCCTAAAGGGGAGCCCGCATTCCTACACTAATGCCCGGTTGCAACATCGTGGTTCGAAACTCGACCCGAGATCGCATCTAAGATCGACACAGAAAACTGTTGCACCATTCGAGTTAGAACTGGACTGGAGATCGAGATGAAGTTCATTTCGAGCGGCCGAAATTGGCGGTTCCAAGACTCGATCCGAGATCAGCAGCCATCGTTGACAAATGTAGTTTGAAAATACTCCAACAGATAGAACTATGTTCGATTGTTTTCTTGGGAAATTAAAACAACATTATACGTACTTGAATACTATTCAGTAAAGTTCGTTTAGCAATAATTCACTTAAACAGATTAATCATTGCACATCTAGTTCTATCTATAGTGAAAAATATGCCTATTTCCATGACGTCATATATTACGAACCAATAGCAAAATCTGCCCCACACTTAATCTCGATCTCTCACTTTAGAACCAAGATCGAAGAATCGGAGATCCAGAATCATGAAATTTCGTTGGTGCAACACTTTTACATAGGAACTATGATCAAACTGGATCCTGGTTCGGAACTAAGATAATTTGATCTCGGATCGGGGAAGATGTTGGTGCAACCGGGCATAAGACTGTAAGATAGGAAGTTTAAAATCCAGGTCTCCGGCTCCGCCCTGGCGGACGTGGTGTCTACTGGGTATCTCAATCACCTAATGAATGAAAATCAAAGTAGATGAAGATCGTGTTTACTACCTACAGTTAACCGGATGTAAATAGACTAGCGAGGTTTGCAGGTGAAGGGCACCTGGTTCTAAACTAGGGGTTGGCAGTTTCGACTAAGCAGCTGTTAACTTTCCCTGTCTACTCTGTACTGTGTCCTGAAGGGACTAAGGGCCGGTTGCACCAACATCGCCCCCGATCCGAGATCGACTGATCCTAGTTCCAAACCAGAATGCAGTTTGATCTTTGTTCCAATGTAAAAGTGTTGCACCATCGAAATTTCATGATCCTGGATCTCCGATTAGTCGAACTTGGAGATATCGAGATTAAGTATGAGATAAATTCTGCTATTGGTTCGTAATATATGACGTCATGGAAGTAGGCGTATTTTTCATAACAGATAGAACTAGATGTGCGTAGTTCTAGCTGTTGGCGTATTTTCAAACTACATTTGTCGACGATGGTTGCTGATCTCAGATCGAGTTTTGGAACCGCCAACTTCGGCGGTTCGAAATGGACTTAATCTCGATCTCCAGTCCAGCTCTGAACTCGAACGGTACAACAGTTTTCAGTGTCGATCTTAGATACGATCTAAGATCGAGTTTCAAACCGACCCTACGGGGACCCACTTCTGACGTCTTCTTGAGGGAGTGACGTGCCATAGTTTACTGCCGCGGTGACGAAAATCAAAACAACGGCATGTCTGTATTATTCCCCGCAACAAGGGAATAACCTGTATGCACTCCGGTAGAAATTACACTTGTTCGGACCCCATCCGGTGCGTCGGGGAAATTATGGACAGATGAATTGAAGTCGTACTCTTCTGGACCAGTAAGCGTTACGCGTACCACAGATACAAAATTTCTGGTGCAGAGCCTGACTTGCCGATTAGGTTAGGAACCTAATTATTCTTTGCAAATAAAACAAAATAATTTTTTTTAAGAACATGTTTTTGGTGATATAAGGTTGTTACGAAACACAACACTATAGTAGTAATATGATAAAAATAGCAACAGGAATTTCACGAAACCGTTCATAAACACTATTCTAGCAAATCACATTTGGGGCCAAAATGGATGGTATCAACACACAATAAGTCTGCAAAACATTAACACCTATTATAAAATTTATTTTCTCCAAGTTTTCATGGAAAACCTTAGCACACTACGTTACAAAATTTTCACAGAAAACATATCGACATATGCCAGTTATTTTAAACTATAACCTATTACCACAACCACTACATATACTCTTATCTTCCTTATGGTTCACTTATAAGCTTCTCAACCTTAAAACCTTAACATCCACTCACAAGAATAGCCATACAACTGTACAGTCCCATAAAGTAAACAACATACATCTTCGAATTTTTCTTCCCAACATCTTAGTCAATTATTACTAAGAAACATAAAACACTTCACCCACTTTTTCATTCACATGTAACAACTTGACTAGCAAGAACGTAAACTTTTTTTTAAAATGACATGTCTAAAAATTTAATATCATTAAATCAAGTCAACAATACAATGTTAACTACAAATTCAAAAGTATTTAATATTTTAAAACAACCTTATGCAGACACAAGAATAAACATTTTGCATTTATTATGGCTACAAAATGTAAATACACCTTAAATGAAAATTTTGCAAGCAGATCTTATGATGTGCAAGGGAACTATAAACAACACACTACTTTTAAACCATTTCTAATTTTCAGAGAATTAAAAATTGAAAATTATTTTTGCACTCTGCAGTAGTACACTGAAGCAACACACACTTGTGCTCCAGCATAGAATGTTTTATTGTATTTCAATTTAATATTTTCAACTGTATCACATATCCATACAGTTAACAGGCAGCTAACTCTTTCCATTTATCTTTAATAATTACAGAATTTAATCTTTTTATTATTTGGTTTTTTATGAAATTATCAAGTATGACACAAATGTAATTGTTGTTACGTTGAATACAAATTAGTTTCAAACACACACAAAAATGTGACTTTTTTGTAAAGATTTCTGATTGTAAAACTGAATATATTCAAAAAAAAAATTTAACAGTTTTAAATCTTAGTACATTTGCCTTGCCAATGCTTGTCTCTGACAATTTATCAAATGGCAAAGGGTATAAATTCCCAACGAAAATGTTTTTTAATATCAGCTACCTAGTAAAAGTGTATGGTTGGTGGCTTGCAGCTTATTTGCACATAACAATACATTGTATTATCTGGGCAGTTGAACCTTCTGTCTCACATCATCTCAGCTACAAAATCGGAATGAAGCATGCATCTGTGTCGGCAGTCTTGAATGGCCACTAGTGCCCGAGTGCTTGCGATAACATTACAGTTGTTAGTGAGTGCACTGCAGGTGGCAAAGTGTGAGAAGTGCAACTGTCTGGAAAGCAGATTCTGCTGCAAGCGAAAGTTCTGGTATGCACTAATGTAACGAAGGACGAGGTGGTATGGAAACGAGAAAATTAACTAAAGTGTCTAGGAAAGATGTTCAGAGGATGACCATGGTGATGGGAATAGCATTTAATGGCAGGATTAGGGGGAAAGTAGAAGACAAGGGATGGTGGTAAGGCAGAA
The DNA here is from genome assembly GCA_029891345.1 of Dryococelus australis. Lineage (NCBI taxonomy): Eukaryota > Metazoa > Arthropoda > Insecta > Phasmatodea > Phasmatidae > Dryococelus > Dryococelus australis. Next base: position 61,871,694 of record CM056995.1, read on the forward strand.
GGAAATGGCCACAAATTCCTATGGCTGACCCAGCTACAGGTTAGTAACAGCAATGGGTGATCAGTTACAGGAAAATAGTTTTAAACTACGTACAAAACAAATCTATACTTTTTCACAATCTATGACACTTTAACTAACCACAATTGCTATACACAGCATTGAAATTCTCTAACACTTTAAATAATTTAACAATAAGCAGTTTCTTAATAACAGCTTCTGTAATTAAAAAACACACACATAATCACAAAGAAAAACAATTACAATTATAGTGACTTGCAGATTGATTACTCATCAAACTGCTTCTCTGTCAACACAGGCAAGTCAATTGAGGAGTAGCAAATGCCTGCTAACCAAGCTGGGTGGAAGGAAAACAAATACACAACACATTTTCATTTACAAAATATGCATAATTAGGATTTTCATGCAATACATTATGATACCAGCAACAGGCCACTCATGCCAAAGTCAAAATTCCCATGCACTGACAAAAACGATAAACCGATGTTCCGTCGTACATTGTATACAAATACAGAGTGAGTCCTTTAAAAGAGGCCACGTGGGACACGTGTGTAATGGAGCGAGGGAATGAGGAAATACAGACCAGTCTGACAACAACATATAGAGTAAGGTGCTGGAAGTGTCTGCCACTTTCAGCACCTACTCTAGGTATTTTGTTGTCACACTGGACTGTATTTCCTCATTCCCTCGCTCCATTACACACGTGTCCCACGGGGGCCTCTTTTAAAGAACTCATCCTGTAGCAAACTGTCATTAGCATATATTTACCCTCATTTATACACCATCATTAGATTGCTCAACAACATCCAAACATTTTTCATGTGATTATCCCTGTGGAATAAAACTATAAACATAAAAATTCAATATTATTATATTGAGAACATAATAATAATTGTGCATCACAGTCACACCACTTTTATTTTCAGTAATTGTAATGAGGCTGGACAGCTCGCCACCAACACAACAACCATTACGACAGAATCACTCTTAAGTTTTACTGATTACCACTGATTATGTAAGAAAGGAAATATGGCAGTTTATATGCCTAGTACTTTTTGGCATATACAAATATACTGCTTTAAAAAAAAGTACCTATGGCTGATAAAGATAGAGCTATTTTTATTTTAATGCTTCTTTGATAACTTTTTGAGTAACTACAGTTGCATTTTCTCAAACTGATGATACCACACACAATTATAATATATTTCCACTGGAGTAAGCCTGAACCAAACACACAATTTGTATAGTCGGAATAAAAATTGTTATGAAAACTGAGCCCTTATTTTCAATGCCTAGCCCAACCGTAAATTTTAGCACTATGTTTTTAAACTGTATATAGTGCAGAGACATCTTTATTTTTGTATTTGTTACAAAGTAGTATACTATACAGTATATTTACTGCATGACTGTGCTGGCAATTTACAAGTCTTCAGTTAAACACGCATTACAACAAGTTTAAAACTGGCTAACCCAAACTGCAAATAAGATCATTTGAGAGGGTTAAGAAAAATTACTGCAGCAACTAAACTTTTTCACATGGCATGGCCGTAGAACCTCTCGCCAAGATATTTTTTAATTAGGACACTCCGACTACAACTATGTATGAAAAATACGTATGATTCACGATTCCCAGGGTTGTCTGATGTATTTGGCATTGTGAAAATTGTGTTATTAGAGTTACGATGTAGCAAGATTTACACAAATTGAACTCACTTCACATGTACAATTTTAAAGAGTAAAACAAACCGAAAATTTACAATTTTTTTCTGTGTAAAGTAAACACTATAACATAATGACTTTGGGCAGGTCACATCATAAAGTATGATTCCACCGTTTTGTATTGCAGCTTATTTTATTACATACATGGTCTGTTGTATATGGCTGAACAGAGCTTACTTTCACACAAATGCTCAAAGGTAATAACAAATAAGGTCAAAGCTTATAATCACTGCTTTACAGATGACATTCAGACTGTAGATACAGAACAAATATTGAGAGATAACATTTGTCTTTGCTCTAAAGCCAAAATATGGTAAATTGTTAGTTGAAAATATACATGTAACTAACAGGTGGGAATATGTCATCCTGTCTGTAGACCACATAATTATAGGCACATAGTTAGAATATAATCAACTTACAGTCTTCATAGTATAAATTCCTAACACAGTGATGATTTAACGTATATGCGTACATTATTTCCTTTTATCTTTCATGCCAACATGAACACTCATTTGAGGTAACTATGTGCTACATCATAATTTAATTTCCTATGAATATTGGAGGAATCTCAGCACATTCCAGTCTTCTTCATAAATACAGCTGATACAGGTGGTTCATTGTCAACTGACCACTTTGCATAACTCTGCTTCTACTTGCATTCTCATTCTGTATTCTTCCACCACATGTAAAATTAACACTGCCATTGGTTTGATCCCTTTAGCCAAGTGTTGGTAAATAAATTACAAAATCATTAGAAAAGTAAATATTTTACAAATATGCTAATTCCAACACTTATGTGCATTAAAGAAACATGTAAACATTCATGTATATTGAAATAATTTATTTTACTTAACACTTTTAAATAGACATTCAGAAACGGAACTGCTTTCCCTCCATCGTTAACAACTTTAAAGGATCCATGCCAGTCAGTTCACCTTTAAATAAATACAGGTATGGACAGTGACATTTTCCGAAGGTTGATTTCAAAACTGCTCAGTTGACCGTGAATAGCATGTAACCACGAAGAACCTATATCACAAAGTCGGGCGGCTGTAGAAGAATTTATTTTAAAAGGAAATGTGTGGAAAAAAGATACCCTTATTGGTACAGTGTTACCCCAAATGACTGTAACTACAACCTGAGTGGGCCAGTGAAATAAAAATCAACATAAAAAATACAAAGTGAAACATCCTGACTGATTTTGAAAGTTGTTACCAATCTAAAGCTGGAAGTACAGGTGGGGTGAATATATATAAGATACTTGGTAGAAACTAACAGTAGTCCTTCACGAGCCCAGCGGCGCAAGCGTCCCCAGCTGCCCGTGGAACAGCACGTCATGTATGAGCTTCTCTGCTATCAGCCGCTGGCTTGCAGTCATGTGCCTCAGCTTTGCAGCCACCACCCTGCCATAGCTGTCGAACTCGTCGTCGGAGTTGAGCGAGCTCACGCTGGTACACCTAGCGCGTTCGCAGTCCACCTCCCTGGCATCCACCACCCCCGTGGCATCTGCCACCTGCCTTGCATCCACCACCTGCCTTGCATCCGCCACCTCCCTTGCATCCGCCACCTTCCTGCTGTTTTCTGCCTGCTGCTGGGGAGAGCACGCTGCCTCCTCTGAAATGCTCGCACGAGCTACCGACTTGATCACCGGCGAGCATAATATCCAAGTTTTCCGGTGAAGCTGGGACACAAGCGTGGCTTGGTCCTCGGGCCACGTCTGGGGGTGGACTGTGGCCTCACCTTTCCTATGAGCCCCAATGGAAACTGCAGGGGGACTACTTAAGTACACCAAAGGGGGAAGCGCAACTGGGTTCTTGGAAAGTGCAGAAGATTTTTTCGAATTAACTGCAGCAGATTCCATAGCTGAAATTTTATCTCGCGATCTAGGTGATGGAGTTTCCTAAAAGAAGCACCAAAGAAAAGTTAATGAAAAACTCATAATTAACACAACTCAATATGTAAAAGTATCAAATAACAGTCTCAATATTTGAATAATTTCAAAGCTAAGTTGACTTTACACTATTCTTTTGGCACAAAAAAGCAGGTTCCAACTATATCTATTATTTCCACCAATGATTTTGACTTACTAAAATTCCTAATATAACTGTTAAAAACTGGCATACCAATAACAAGGAATTATTATTATATGGAAAATCTCCATGCGTTACAAAATTAACATTCAAGTAATTGGAAAAGCTGTGGTACTTAGAATTTCTAAATTTATAATTACACTCAAATTTATTTGTAAAAAGTATCCACAGAAGAAATGATGCAATATTATATTGTGCAATCTGAATCCACAACTCAAACAGGAAATCCCACGTCATCCACATATTTGGGGAAAAGAATTTACCTTTCTAAAAAAACTAAAAGTATACATTATGGGTTGCATATTCAGATACACTTCTCATCAGAGAGTGAGGTGTAACTCCAAAAATTTGTGCACCATAATGAAATGGAATATTGCTTACAAACATTCTACCATTTACTCAGTCAACGAAATGAGAAGGTATTTCAGTCAGTCAATTCAATGTGCATATATTTGCCTCAAACTACTTTCAAGAGTGGGAGTTATATGACTATACATGTACTTGAGCAGAGGAAATATGACCAGCATGAGACAGCTCTCAAAAAATTTGACAGTGTCACAATTATTATTACCACACACTAGCCAACATCCCGACTGACGTAGTACCTTGTAAATACAGCATCGAGTTTAAAACAAAATGAAAAAATAATGCACAGAAATAAAAAATGTGATGGACACATCAGGAGAGACCACTGACGCAGCACGAAGGAGTGGGGTTGTAAGTGGCAGCTGCCGTATACAGTTAGGGGACGAGAGATGCTCCGCATGTACGTCCACAAGTCGAAAAAACTTAACTCGCGCAGGAGGGCGGCATTTACAATCGCCGTAGAAGAGAGCTACGTTATTAGTTTGGTGTGTATTGCACCAGCAGTGTCCCATGGTTTCCTCCCTCTAGCAGCTAGTGCTCGGCAGAACCCACTCCTACACTGCCGCCCCTACGTTCCCTCCCTCCAGAGTTGCAAGTGCTTAGCAGAACCGTCTTCAACAATGGCGCCCAAATGTCCCCCCCCCCCCCCTTATTACAGCAAGTGCTAGGCAGAACCCTCTCTTACACTGGCGCTCCCACGTTCCCAGCCCTTCGGCAGCAAGTGCTCTCAAGAACCCTCTCCTACACTGCCACCCCTATATTTACTCCCTCCAGTAGCAAGTAATTGGCAGAACCCTCTCTTACACTGACGCCCCTACGTTTACTTCCTTAAGCAGCAAGTGATCAGCAGAATCCTTTCCTACAATGCCGGTCCTACGTACCCTCCCTTCAGCATCAAGTATTCGGAAGACTGCGCTCTTACACTGCCGCCCCTACGATCCCACCCTCCAGCAGCAAATGCTCGGCAGTACCCTCTCTTACACTGCTGCCCCTACATAACCTCCCTCCAGCAGCAAATGCTCGGAAGAATCTACAATGACGCCCAAGTATTCCCTCCCTACAGCAGAAAGTGCTCGGCAAAACCCTCTCCTACACTGTCTCCCTAGTCCCCTCTCTCCAGTCGCAAGTGGTTGGCAGAACCATCTTCTACAAAAGCGCCCAAATGTTCCCTCCCTCCAGCAGAAAGTACTCGGAAATACATTCTCCTACACTGCCGTCCCTACGTACCCTACCTTCAGCAGCAAGTGCTCGTTAGAACTCACTCTTACACGGGCGCCCCTACGATCCCACCCTCCAGCAGCAAGTGCTCGGCAGTATCCTCTCTTACACTGCCGCCCCTACATACCCTCCCTCCAGCAGCAAATGCTCGGGAAAACCCTCTTCTACAATGGCGCCCAAATGTTCCCTCCCTAAAGCAGCAAGTGCTCGGTAGAACTCTCTCCTACACTGCCGCCCCTACATTGCCTCCCTCCAGCAGCAAGTGTTCGGCAGAGCCCTCTCCTATACTGCCGTCCTTACATTCCCTCCCTCCAGCAGCAAGTGCTCGGATGAACCCTCTCCTACACTACCTTCCTCCTGCAGCAAGTGCTCAGCAGAACTCTCTCCTACACTTCTGGCCCAACGTTCCTTCCCTCCAGCAGCAAGTTTTCAGCAGAACCCTATCCTGCACTGCCGCCCCTACGTTCCCTCCTTCCAGCAGCTAGTTATGGGCAGAACCCTCTCCTGCATTGCCGCCCCTAACTTTCCTCCCTTCACCAACAAGTGCTCGGCAGAACCTTCTCTTATTCTGCCTCCCCTATGTTTTCTACCTCTGTCTCCCCTATGTTTTCTCCCTCGAAGATGCTCCAATATTTTTTTCTCATTTTAATTTTATTATACCAGTGTAGGCAATCTTTAATAAGCAAATGTAACTGACAAGACTGCCACCTTGAGATCTGGTTCCTTTTTATTCAGCTTATCCTACTTTTTTGGTACTCGTTTATAGTGTTATTAACAAGATATAAATAACAAATATTTTACCACAAAGGAGATGCTCAATCAGATTGATTACCTGTATTCTGAATCAGAAAACAAAGTAACACTGTTGCAAACAAAATTTTGAATAATACCAGTACTAAACTGACTACTATAGAAAAATCTGACAAATTCACTATGTCAGTGAATGTCAGTGAACCTGTTGCTTCTTATTAAAAAAAAAAAAAACAAAGTTTGGCCTTACAAAAATTCGTTCAAATAAGAGTTAAATGTTTTGGTCGATGACTAACATTGAGGTCTTGAGAGTGCCAGTAAGGTTAAAATGAAATGAAGATGGAGCAATGGCAAAATATAAGGGTGGGCAAAACAAGAGTTTTCCAATTTAACCAACTGGCCAAATGCAATGTCCGCCACATTTTCCACATGCGAGGATATGGATGACCGCACTGGAATCAAAACCGGCTTGCCTTGGTGCGACGCACGTCGTCTGACTACTATGCCACAGCGGCCCCCTTCATGCAAATATTTTACTTCAAGCAATAAGGGATTTTGCTTTTCGGTATTGCACCAATTATCATAAGCCCTACTACATTATAGTTAATTTCCTAAAATTTGCTCAACTATAATATAACATTGTAACAGTGATCTTTTTCTATAATAACAATGGTAAATCCACTGATAGCAGAAAATAATTATTGACCTACAAGCTGTTGTAAATAAATAAATCATAATAAAGTAATCCTAAAATACTTAAGTAAGCTGTTTGCAAATGTTCATTATTTAAATTGAAAATTGTTTGGCACAAGTTTGGAAATCATTTACAGGTACACATGTCTGGTGAAACACAGTGACTAACAACACTGTAGCAGGCATTAATAACAGCATTTTAGGAAAACCATGATGAAAATTTCAAGCTTCCCCGCATAATGTAACAGCGTTTGAAGTGAGACGATGTTCATCCATTCACAAGAAACATATAACTGCAGTCTGGAATTTCCAAAGCCATCTTCAGTTATCTATTGTGTTTTCATCATATCTCGCAGATAGATATGAACCTTCTTGTAATGCTGACAAGAACTATAATTTGGAATGACTGCGAAGAACCAAAGTGCCAGGATAATGGGCATCCACAGTTGATGAAAATTAATTAAAATAACTGACTTGACATTACACACTTCTTTGGTAGAAAAGAAAACAAGTTTAAAAAAATGTACGGCACTTGCATACAGTGAGAGCATATTTTTACTATGAATTTTTCAAACAAAGAACTTTATCAAAAAATATTAATGTAAGTAACTATCCTACTACTGCAGCACAACAAGAGGTTGAACAAATGTTTCATTAAAAACTGAACTTATTCTGCTTTATTTAGTGAATCACCACACTATGTTTTAGCTTGTTAACGTATAACATGCTAAAAAAAATTATGTTGACTGACTAAAAATTCTACAGGATTCATTTATGCCTATATTAACAATACTGGCAGAATTACCTCATCACTGACACTGAACTCCAATTTAACATGTGGCTCTCCAAGTGATGCATGTTCAAATGTTAAAGGATTTACGTCATTTGCAGTTGAACCACACAATACCATGGGCTCCATCTGTGGAAAATTCCAAAAATCAGCATTCAATTTATGTTACAACAGCAACAACATTAAAAATGAAAAAATAAAAATAAAAACCCAATTTTACTGTATTTACTTGAGAAGTCAACATCAACAAACTCTTTAACTTTCATGATGATAAAATGTTTCACCAGACTTCCTTCAATCTGAATATTACTGTGATGAAACACAGTACCCAAGTTCTGGAGCCCACTATTTTACCATGTCATTATATACAGATACAGACATAAAAATTACATTTAGAAACTGTCCAATCCATGAATTTCATGAATAGCTGACGAAATGACAGTGCTTTTTGTTCTATATGTATTTTGGAATGTTAAACATACAGTACATGTACCCGCTATCTGCATTTAGAAATATATAATTAATTAAAATAATAAAATATGTATATTGTTGCCAGCGTGGAAATCCAACATCACTCGAAATAGTTCTGCTGGTGAAAAGTGGTAAAGGTGGCTAAACTACATCTTTAAGGAATATACCTGTTATCCACAGTAAGCCTCAAGAATTCATGACGCTGTGTAGAAGGTAGGTATGTTGGGCTTAGATTTAGACAACAGTGCGGTAACTGTTTCAACCCAAAAATATTTAAAAGCAACATTCTCTGAGAATACACAGGCTTCATAGGCGAGGCTGCGCACTTACAGAGCAAGTTGGTTAGAGAAGCCGGAGGCTCAGTTGCCAAGGCAGTACACCTATTAAGCAAGTTGCTCAGAGAAGCTGCAGTCTTGGTAGGCAAGGCAGCAAACATATAGAGAAAGTTTTTCAGAGAAGCTGCAGGAATGGTAGGCAAGGCAGCGCACTTACAGAGCAACTTGGTCAGAGAAGCTGAGGGTTGGTAGGCAAGACAGCGCACCTACAGAATAAGCTGGTCAGGGAAGCTGCAGGCTTGGTAGACAAAGCAGCGCACATACAGAGAAAGTTGTTCAGAGAAGCTGCAGGCTTGGTAGGCAAGGCATCGCAATTACAGAACAAGTTGTTCAGAGAAGCTGCAGTCTTGATAGGCAAGGCAGCGCAATTACAGATCAAATTGGTCGGAGATGCTGCGGGCTTGGTGGGTAAGGCAGTACACCTACATAGCAAGTTGGTCAGAGAAGCTGCAGGCATGGTGGACAAGGCAGCGCACATAGAGAGAAAGTTGTTCAGAGAAGTTGCAGGCTTGGAATGCAACGCTACGCAATTACAGAGTAAGTTGATCAGAGAAGCTGCAGGCTTAGTCGGCAAGGCAGCACAATTACAGAGCAAGTTGCTCAGGGAAACTGCAGGCTTGGTAGGCAAGGTAGCGCACTTGCAAAGAAAGTTGCTCAGGGAAGCTACATGCTTGGTAAGGCAATGCAGCGCACTTACAGAGGAAGTTGTTCAGAAAAGCTGCATGTTGGTGGGCAAAACAAGTGCACTTACAGAGCAAATTGCTCAGAGAAGTTGCAGGCTTGGTAAGTAAGGCAGGCCACTTACAGGGCATTTTGCTCAGAGAAGCTGCAGGCTTGGTAGGCATGGAAGTGCACTTACAGAGCAAGTTGCTCAGAGAAGATGGAGGCTTGGTAGGCAAGGCAGCACACTTACAAAGCAAGTTGTGCACAAAAGCTGAAGGCTTGATATCCAAGGCAGCACACTTACCGAGAAAGTTCTTCAGAAAAGCTTCATGTTTGGTAGGCAACACTGCGCACTTACAGAACCAGCTCAGGGAAACTGAAGGCTTGGCAGGCAAGGTAGTGCACTTAAAGAGTAACTTGGTCAGAGAAGCTGCAGGCTTGGTAGGCAAGGCAGCACACTTACAGCGAAAGTTTCCCAGAAAACTGCAGGCTTGGTGAGCAAGGCAGTGCACCTACAGAGCAAGTTGCTCTGGGAAGCTGCAGACTTGGTAGTCAAGACACCAAACTTACAGAGGGTGTTGGTCAGAGAAGCTGGAGTCTTGGAAATAAAGGCAGTGCACTTACAGAGAAAGTTGCGCAGAGAAGCTGCAGGTTTATTAGGCAGAGCAGCGCAATTACAGAGCAACATACACAGAGAAGCTGCAGGCTTGGAAGGCAAGGCTGCGCAATTACAGAGCAAGTTGGTCAGAGAAGCTGCAGGCTTGGTAGGCAGGGCAGCGCACATGCAAAGAAAATTGCTCAAGGAAGCTGCATGCTTGGTAGGCAAGGCAGCGCACTTACAGAGCAAGTTGGTCAGAGAAGCTGCAGTCTTGGTAGGCAAGGCAGCGCACTTACAGAGCAACTTTGCCAGAGAAGCTGTAGGCTTGGTAGGCAAGGCAGCGCACTTAAAATCAGTTCCTCAGGGATGCTGGAAGGGAAAGGAAATGGTCCATTGTCTGTATGAAGGAAACATCCAGCATTCTCCTGTATCGACTTCGAAAAATCATGTAAAATAAATATAATGATGCCTATACACTTTGTAACACAAGAGACATATTCATAAAAACTCTACTACCACCCCTCATGATGGTTTCGTATTTAATTTCACTGATCTTAGTTAAGGACTGAGCGAGATGGCGCAAAAAAGTAACTCACTAGACTCGCATTCAGGAGGATCTTGATTCGACTCCTGGTGAGGCCATTCTGATTTCGGTTTTCCATGTTTTTTTTTTTTTTTTTAATCTCTCCAGGCGAATACTGGGATGGGTCCCTTACAAAGGCTATGGCCGATTCATTCCCCAATCACTCCTTCCTGTGCAACTTGGACCGTCTGTTTGTTATTACCTCGCTGTCGACGAGGCGTTAAGCCCAACTACCTACCTACCTTAGTTAAGGAGATGAAACACAACATAGCAAAAAAAGTAAAGTAACCACTACAATCAGAGCAATGATATATAGCAATTTCACATGAAGAAACAACCTACGTGACATAAAAACTGTTAAATCGAAAAAGTCTGGGATAAACACATTTAGCCTACATTTACCGCTTTTAATAAGTTCAAAATAATTCCACTAGATATCCCGGTATGTATCCAATATTAATTTCTTTAAAATTAAAGTGGAAAGGTATTTGTGGGAACGGTACGTAAGTACATTATTCAGTTGGTATTATTACTTGTTGTATATAAAAATAAGCTTTATGTAACCGTAAATTACCTATTGGGAATGAGGGAAACTGCAACAGGTAGACTCCATAGATCTGATGAAATTCATTTTAAATATTAAGCCTTGTATATAATATATGTAAGTGTACATAACCTATATGTTAAATATAAGTCATGTTTGCCCATATGTTTATACCTCCTTTTTGACTCAAAACGGTTTTGTGTTGAAATGTGTTATCCTGTAACTCCCCGTGCAACCCGCCTACAAAGATTACTTTTCATTGTATAGTTTCTGTATGCGAGCCTAGACTAGGCTATTTGAAACATTCAATAAATGACGACGGGAGGGGGGGGGCATAAACAGGATGGCAAGGCTGGGAATCGAACTTGGGTCCTCATGAATGTGAGTATAGTGTTAAGATTGCACTTCGCTTAGTGGAATAACAGGAGAGAGATTTAAGATGTGGACAGAAGCACCCAAAGGAAACCCATTCCACGACAGTGTCTGCAACTCTAAATAAAATAAAGTAGGTAAAACACCGATGTTGCCACACTGAGGCGTGAACTGTGGAAATAAGATGTACGAATATAAACCCTTCCTCAGTCTCTTTCTATCAAGGCCCCATATACCTTAAAGAGTAAGAAACAAATTTCTTGCAGTTACAAGACTATGCTTTATTGGAGATATGTTATCACTTACTGCTGATGGATGTAAAGTTTTTTTTTTTCCCCCATAACTACAGAGCAGTATACATTTAGCATTTTCCCTGAACTGCAAATCTGTAAGGAGTCAACAACAAATTTTGACTTTTGGGCATAATTTTTTGACAGAGAGATTTTGAGGTCAGCTTTAATTTTTTAAACAGAAATTTTTTTTATAATTATCGTAGGTAAGTGTTTGCCAAAAAAACTGATTCAAAGGGATATCTATCACCTGTGAAAGTTAAACAATTAATTATCTCAAAAAGTTTAAAAAATAATTGTGTATTTTGTTGCATCAAAAGCCTTGGGAGTGTCACAGAGGATAAAATAATGCACACACACACACTCACATGTTGCTGTTTGCTCCGGGAGCCTTGCTCAACTCTTGTGCTGTAAGTAGCTTTTTTGTGTTTATCGCACATTCAGTGAGTGAGTGAAGAGATCATCTGGCACGGATTCCACTTACGAAAACCGAGATTGACCCTGCCGGGAATCGAACCAGGTTTGTCTTGTTGCGAGGCGAGTAGTCTAACCCCTACACACTGTGGCCCCATCACACATTCAGATTCGACCATTTTCAAAAGAATAACTAGTCAAATCCAGCAAAAGTTAACTATGAATAATTCTCTTCCTTTTCATGTCTACATATAGGCAAATAAATTCAAGATTAAATTTTAAAAACTTGGTACTTCCACATGAAACTTTTAGCCAGAAAATGAAGTTTGTACCTGAAAGACTGATCACAATGTTGTATTTGACCCGTTATAAAAAACATGAAGATGTAATTTCAAAATCATCCATTCTAAGAAAACATTCTTGAACAATATTTAAATGTATTCTCTCATCAAAATGTCTAATAAAGAAGCATTATCTGTCCCTGCATTAATTTTCAAATTTAATTGAATCAAAAGTTTAATATTTCTAACAACTCGGCACTCCTTTACGCCAGAGTGAAGGATTGTTCTACAGTCGAGAAATTAAATGCTCTAGGAGCCTACAAAACCATAACAGTTCTCCACATTTTATTTCTGATATTTTCTTCAACTCTCATTCTTTATCATTTTATTCTTGGCAATGGGGATATTAATCCAACCATTATAAAGTAGGTTTGTGTGCAAGAAATAATTGGTTTTGTAACATGCGCCATATAACCACACACGTTAGTAACACAATTCATAGGTAATATTAGTTATCTAAGAAATAAAACTGATGTAAATTAATTCATTTTACACTTATAGTGCAGATGTCAAAAAAAATTACATACACAATTTAAAAAAATAGCCTTGTATTTATGCTAACATAAATTTCTTATCTATGATATACAAATATATCAAATTCAATTTACTCCCGCCTGTATGGAGGCAACCGCAAATTTTCTATACCCACAAAAGTTTCTAATAGGGAAGGGTATATTTTTAAAGAGGATCCTAATGATGAGTAAACAGACTGCATGCTTATTTGTGTATTTGCAATAAAAGTGTAGCAACAGCAAGTGGTCAAGGTGTAAGAAAAGTATGGCTTCCAGCTTCAATGGATATGTAGTGGCAAGCACTTACACCAAGTGTTTATGAACTTTGGTGAAGGGAGAAAGATGTTCAAATACGAGAAATTTACATTTGTGACGCGTTCTCAGAAAAGATACCTTAGCGTGTAACACAGTTTTCGAGTTCGGGCTGTTTTTGTAGACAAATCTACAAGGAATTCAATTACAGAAGTCGCACCCTTGTAGTGTTTACTCTCAGCATGTTTCATTCATATCTCTAAAACGATATTTGTCGCGTTTTCAACCTTTTTTTGGGGGGGGGAGGGGGGCTCCTGTAAAACGTATGTTTTCACCATAAGGTACCTTTTTCTGAGAACGTGTCACATATTTCCATACGTATACTCTGTTAGGAAATTAAGAATTAGAGCATAGAGTGTACTGTTGTAAATAAAGAAACCTGCAGCTCAAGTAGTGTGGAAATGGCATCAAGGAAAAAACTTACTAGTATAGTTTCACTCATTTTGTTGAAAATGACAATCACTAGAGTACGAGTGTGTTATTTAGTGTGTTATTTTTAATTTTGACGAAAATTACTCACCGGTTGCAAAATACAATTTTTTCTTTACGTACTGGGACCCTGACCCACCAGAACTCTTAGAAACAGTAACGTAGCGAGAAATTTGTCAACTGGAAAAAGGGGGGAAGCGGGGGGGGGGGGCTTCACACTGACTGAAGTGAAGGAAGGTTACGCTGGTATTAGTGGTGCTGAGGACAAATACTAGGAGAAAAATTACTTTGTAACGTAATAAAATTCATAGAGATTTATAGCAATTACATATTTTTATAGGTTGTTCGCAGGTAATTGACAACTTTTTGAAATCAACCTTCGAAAAATGTCGCTGCGCCTACCTTAATTTTAACGGCCATACTTAATGGCATTCACCTATCGAAGTTGGTACGAATGGAGAGAAAGTAATTCCACGTCTTAACGTTAAATTAAAAGTTTTAGTTAAGTTACACATTATTGAATACTAAAATTAATTCTTTTGCTTTTTTTTTAATGCATATAAGAGTAAGAATTGGAAAATTTGTACATAGGCTGTTTACGTTAAAGTGAACATTTTTGAGGCCCTAGTTACTTATCCCTTTCAGTCATATTTAATCCTTTAACCACCTTTTTAAATAAATATTGCCATGTAAGTAATAAAAACAGTGTGTATATTCCACCGTACTCTGAAGTAAACATCTAAGGTTACAATAAAATATATTTATAGACTATTATTCCAAATAAGAGGGCTTTCAAAAGGGCTCACTTTGCCGTGGATAGCTTGGAATAACATTTACTCTTGTAATAATCGCATAGTTTCACTTGGCCGACACGTCAATAAAGACAGACACGTCAGGCCAAGGCAATGTTAATTTTCTATACGGTGGAATAATACAGAATGTGCATACAAGTAGACCTTAATTAGGGTTTTAAAACATTCACAGTTTACCACGAGCAGCCTATACAACAATTAATGACTAACTAATTGGTGAGAAACTTATAGGTAAAGGGAAGGGGGTTACAACCCCCACATTAACCTCCACCCCCAGTTGGCTTACCACCTGTTTACAACAGCACAGAAAAAATGCAGTATTTCCATGCACATGTGCACACTTCACACTAGTATTGAAATGGCCAGAACAGTTCACTAGCTTACCTTCGTGTCTTCAACAGGTTCCTCTTTGATGTCAACAACCTCATGAATCCCGGAAGCCATCGCTAGCTGAGTAGATGAGGGTGTGACTGTGAGCTAGCTTCATGGAGATCTGTTGACTGTATATCAGGACTTGACAACTGGACCTGGACAGTAACGTTCACACAATGTAGACCTATATACGTACATTTTACTTCCAGCACAGCAGGCATGCCAAATTTTTAAAATCAAAGTAATGGTAAAATAATATAGCTTTCAGTTAAGATGTCAGATTTGCTGGGAAATCATATACTACAAGAATAATCAACTACTACCTATTTAGCTTGGCATACAAGCATACTTTTGCATCAATCTGCTGAGTAGAGTATGCTTCACTGAGACTGGAAACTTTTATAAACAGGCATGTTCACGACTGGTAGATAAAAAATCTGAATGCAAACATGACCATGGACTTTAAAAGAACAAAAAACAGTTACTAATGTTCCTTTTATTACAATGCCAACAGGTGATGGGTATCCGAATTTAAATTTAACATTTTACAGGCTTATAAATAATCTTATAGAAGTACCGCGAGTCCTGCAGTGCTGTATTGCTGGTTTACAATAACTTACATTCTTACATACTTTTCCGCGTGGTACATGGCTTTATAAAATAAGCCATAATGATCTTATTTAAAATGCCTCACAATCTTAACTACTTATATCATGTAAACATGTAACTTAAAAGTTATTTCAACTTGTCTCTTAGTATCCCGGAACATAGGTTGAATTACTCTTTATGATAGAACCTCTTATTCAACCCCCCCCCCCCCCCCCTATTTTTCCCCGGGTATCAGTGGCTGAACGCTTAGTCTGTTCGTCGGCCATCTAGGCGAACCGGGTTCAATCCCCCGCCGGATCACTTCCGGTTTTTCGCACGTGTAAATCGTGCCAGACGATGCCGCAGGTCGACGGTTTTACTCAGGGATCTCCCGTTTCCCTCGCCCTTTCATTCCGGCGCTGCTTCATGCTCACCTCAATCACCCTCATCGGCTCTCAAGGCCACGCTGCTATAGTCGCCCAAATCTCTTCAGTTACACACTCTCTCCTTCACTCCCTCCCCCCTCACCACGTTTGTAGGACGGGAGTCCGGGTCAGAGGCAGGATTCAGAATAAGTATCGCAAAGGTGATGGAAGAAGGGTTCCCGCCACGACACGATTGGATTTGGCGAGCCAATCGTTACACACACACACAATCACACACAATCTCACACACACGCACACACATTTACACAAAATCACACACAAGCGCGCACAATCTCTCTCTCTCACACACACACCTACACACCTACACATACACCTACTGTACGTCTGGGAAACGACTGGTAGATTAGTTTCAGGCATGAAGTTATCTCTATATCCGCTGTATCATTCCTCCCCTCCTTCAACCCACACCTTCCAACATAAACATACTGATAACTCGAAAACGATTCCCGGCGAACAACCTTTTTTGTTAATTTTCACATGCTGATTAATCTATAGCACATAGTAACATAGATTACCGACAGCTGTTTAGAAATTAAGGACCAATAGAGGATGTTGGTCTCCATTCAGATAATGAATGGAGGGTAGTACAAGCAAAATAGCATATCGATTCCCGCAAGAAAAACATGAGCTAATCCATTATAATTCCTGAGGAAGTTAGTTCGCTGTCCTCGTCAGCCCAACTCGCCACACACGGACCACATAACAACTGCCACTATAGAAGTGTAAGGAGGTCTGATGCAGTATTCCCAGTGGAACGAGTCATCTCACACTCCACCAATGGCGTGTGGTGAAGTGTTGCAAGCTAAACCGGTGCTTGCTCACCAGTGGCGGCTGCTGAGAAAGGGCTGCGGGGCACAGCCCTCCTAATAAAATCCCAGTAACCACCATGCAGCCTGAATGTATTCCGACCACTCACAAGAGAGCAGCAAGGGACCCATTACACGCTCCCTGTGGCGTCAGCTGCCGAGCTACGTCTTAGTGGTGGAACTGTAAACTAGCAAGCAACAGGGTACAGCACACAGATAACGCCAGCTTGTCTGTGGTGAGCTCTCCTAGCCACGTGTTTGAGCAGCCCAGAAGGCGTGGTTTAGAAACGGGGGGGGGGGGGGGGGGTTGAACTAGTGGCGGTGACGTGTCCGCTGCTGGGTCCGGGGGTGGGGAGCAGCCCGTGGTCCTTTCCCTACGCCGCCGCTCATTTTGTTTTCGCCACCCCGCCGAGAACGAGAAATGGGGTCCGTATCTGGAGTACGCTGAAGCCAGGACAGCTCAGAACTGTGCGGGGATAGGGGAAACAGCTCCTTCGTAATAGTTCGACAGACAAAAACTGACGATAGGCTATTCACGGTAAAGTGAGCACTTTTAGAAGCTTTCTCATTTGGAATAATTGTTGACAAATGTGTTTTATTTTAGCCTTAGACGTAAACTTCCGAGTGCAGTGGAATGTAGACACATTGTTTATTACTTAGAATGCAATATTTATTTATAAATGTGGTCAAGGGATAAAAGATGGCTAAAAGAAAAAAAGTAACCGGGACCTCAAAAGTGCTCACTTTACCGTGAACGGCCTATACCTGCTTTACCCGGCTGGCTCGGCGCGGCGACCCTTCAGTCGCTTCGCGCTGTCAATGTACTCTCAAGCTGAACTCTTCGTTCTTCAAAACAACTAAGCCAAATAATTTGAAATTTTTTTTCTGGTAAACAAATTGTTTCTATGTCTTAGATTCCTTACGTACGTTTTATAAAATATTAAAACAATTTCAATTTAGTTCACATTATACATCATTCTTTTTATACAGTAGGCTACACTTCTTCAAGTGTGTATAACATTGTGTCTTTTTAACTGCCAGTGTCTCTAATTATTGCAGTTTTTATCACCTGTTAACTTTACTTTATACTTTAAATAAATCGCAAAGGTCGTAAACAAGATATACGTTCCCGTTAAACATTTTTAATCAGTCAATCATACTGCAATGTTTAGGTATGCTAAAAAATGACAGAATGGTACAAATGGACTGAAATAAAAAAATATTACCAGAAATTAAAAACGCAAAATTTACATGAAGAGAGTCTATACCAGGAAGCAACGTTGGTGCGTGGTTCTCAAAACACGAGTTGTAAATACCCACAAAGTAAAAGAATATGAAACTATCAAATTTATTTTTAATTAAAATAAATCTTAACCTTACCATCACAATTCGAGTAATTTCTCAGCAATTATTAAGCAGAATTAATATTGATCTATTAACTTACATCTCCACATTTATTCCAGTTTTGATAAAACTAAGCAAGTTAGAAACATATCGGATACAGTTTCAAGGTTAACATAAATCTTGTAAGAACAAAACAATGATACTGTAGTCTGTGGGTTGGAGCAAAATCATAGACGAACATAGTTCCTTCGAATTTTGTTGGTTTTAATTAGGGCCACCTGTTTTTCCCGAAAAGATTTACGCGAAGGGTAGACTCCAATGTCGTATGGCTTACGTGCAGTTTTCCTTTGGCTATTAGTCACGTTTCTTTGTCGAAAGTCACTTCCTTATGTGACTGGGCCAATCAGAATTAGGTAACTCCGACACTGAGTGGGCGTGATTCCCGGGCAGACACCTGCAATGCGTGACAGTTGAAATCATCCAAACACGAGAGTGGATATGAGCTGTAGTGTTTTGAAGTACGTCCTAATATCTTTTCGCGAAAACAGGTGGCTCTAGTTATGTGTTAATAGAGATGACAGGCTCAAATTACTCAGTTATTGCTCTTTCTGAAACAAATTTTATTTAAGTTTTAATTTATTTTCATGTTAGTATTATATACAAATTAAACAATCAATTACGAACAGCACATTTTCATTGACCATGTTGCTGACATTAAATTAACTTTACAATAAACAAGCTGTAAATAATTTAATGAAACAACTTATATAACAATAATTTCTTTTAAAAATGGTCTGAAATAACATATGATATGTACATACAATATTTAATCACATAAATATTTGAAATTGAAATTATATTTTGGGTTATCTGCATTGTGATAAGTTTATGCAAACTAATTCAACTCATTCGCTTCTGAAGAATGACATAAACTTATATGGGTAATGTAACCCTTCATCCATAAGTTGCAGATCTGGTCACTCAGCTCAGCCATTACCACACAGATGAGAAAGCTTGACAACTGCCGCGTGACGTCACAAGCCAGGAGCAATATAATCACGGTGCGTGAGTGTAGTGTTCCTTTGAATACGAGGTGCCGTCTGGGACAACAGAAAAATGTAACTGGAAGCAGTTAGTTTCATATATAATTGAAATGTCTTTACCGTAATTAACAACTGAGGTAAATTGAACGACAATATTTGTAATTGTAACTTATGATTGATTCAGATCAGTGGCCTTTGTTCATAAATTACCCCCAGTGACGTTTTCTATTTGCAAATGATTGAAATTAATTCACAAAAAGCATTTTCATCGTAAAGAAGAATATTTACAATCACTTTTGAATACTTTTTAAAGAACAGTTAAATATTTTTTTCGTTTATTTGCTTAATAATAGGCCTACTTCTAAAATAAATGAATGTTTAAAAATTTCTTCTTGAATTAAAATTAATTTGGTTTCAGCTGGTACCTAATGGTTAACATAATTTTACTATCCTGTTTTACCTGCTTTCCTGCATTTAATGTTTTTTGAACTGCTCCATACTTTATAATTATATATATTTTTTTAACATGCTGAAGTCCACGAGCCCATGAAAATTAAGAGAAATGCAGGTGATTGCATTTATTGTATAGGGCCTACAAGTTTCTGCCAGGTTTGTACTGTACGGTAACATTAAAAAATGTTACACATTTTTACAAAAAAAGTGATTTTTATTTTCAGATTATACCAAAAAATTCTTAAATATTAAGTTACATTAATATGTTTAAATGCAATAAACAAGTATCTTAAACACAGGGGGGTGGGGGTGGTGTCTCTCATACTTCACAATTAAACACGACAAATTATGCTTCAGATACATAACGATGATAAGAAACATGACACATCCTTATGTGACCAAAAGTCTGCTTCCATCTACATATTGAATTGTAATGTAAAACAAGAGTACCAAAGTTTATAATCACACTAAACCAAAATGGATTAAGTTTATGTAAACTTGCATAGCCGAAATTTTTTTTAAAAGCTTAGAGTGCAATAACAAGTAACAAAAACGAACATGTTTGCGGGTCCATGTTTTAATATGCCATCCATCGAAAGTGGATGAACTAGTGCAGAGAGAGAGGTAAAGTAATAGACTCATTACATAATGCAGGAAATAATGCAATATTTTCTATAAACACACTATCGCACATTTTGTACGTGCTACTGAACACAAAGTTACATTCAGATACATAACGATGATAAGAAACATGACACATCCTTATGTGACCAAAAGTCTGCTTCCATCTACATATTGAATTGTAATGTAAAACAAGAGTACCAAAGTTTATAATCACACTAAACCAAAATGGATTAAGTTTATGTAAACTTGCATAGCCGTATGTACCGTGAATGGATTAAAAATTTTAATTATCATAGATCTGCAAACTATTATTATTTTTTAAACTAGGATATTATCGGGGTCTAGATAGACTCTAATAAATTTATTTCAAAAAATTAATATTATTTATGATGTAATTACTGACCTTATCAATTAACAATATTATTGTTAAGTGTAAGTTTGTTATTGTGACGCCATAATTCACATTAATAAACTTAATGGAGATTATAAGTTGCATTATATTTATTACCACAAAGTAAGGTCAAGAGGGGTAGGCTCTATATGACTTGGCCCTCCCTGAGCACATAACGATGCTGCGCCCCTGATTGTTCGGTTTATAGGGTAATCAAATAGATATACAAAAATAAATTACTCAATTTTGTCGCATGTTTTCTTTACAGAACGAAAGAATCAGTCTAACAGACAATACAACATAATAAGGTTTCTTATTTATTTTTTGCACAGTGGTTCATTTTTAAAGTTTACTTGTACAAGATGTACAAAAATAATACTATGACTACTGGAACAACATATGCATAACCACAATCTCAAATAAATGAGAGACAGAAAATTTTACATAAGGTTACACAATACTATTGCGTGTAAACCAATTTGCATTTCTAGCTCGTTTGTATTTCTTCAGTACCGGAATCACTCATTTCGAAAACATGTCTCATGAATTAAAACATAGGTACGTAAAATAATGTCAAACCAAAAGTATCTTTAATACATTATCAAAGTAAATTAGTACATACAATCATTATCATTCATCTACGTATCAAATTCACAAAAATATGTAAATACATTACAGAAATGAAGTGATTATTTATATTTTCACACACTTTAGCCAACATCTTAATGCCTACTGTATGGAGTACTATTATCTTTCACAATTCCAATAAACTGCAGCATAATTATATGTAGACTTAACTGGTTTCAAATAGTATTTAGGTCATTTTCTATACCCAAGGCATATACCAAAAATTAATTACTGAGCAGAATTTGTTCTTGTTGAACACTGATACACTTTATTTTATAATTTATACACTGAATTTTGTAATACTGCCAAAATCAAATTTAAAAAATATTATTTCAGATAACACCTACTACACATTTAAGATAATCTGTGGACAAAATATAAGTAATAGGCTAGCTGAACACTTTTTCGAACAAAAGTCATTTCAAACAGTACAGAAAAATAAAACATGTTTTCCCGATTTGAAACTCAAAGGGACATTTTCTGTATGCTTTAAAGTTTACACAGTACACCCAAAAAGTTCCGCAAATGTTACTACAGCATATGAAGCGGAAAATTGAAACTTTGCCTCTACGACCAACGGAGCAACTTGGTTTCATCCTTCCTTGAGCTGTCACAACTGGATATAGGTCCATAAATTCACTTATTCTTTGCTAAGTGTTTGAACTTAGTAAGAATTTCGATGCCACGATTTTAAAAACCAGAGTAACGCCCTCTAAACAAATATTGTTAATAATGCTGTTAAACTGTAATTAGCATTTTATACGATGGGGGCCGCATAAAGTGACAATGGTTTAAAGGTGTTTAACTGTTGTTGATGAAATGCTCATTTAAAAATTATGTTGAAATCTTAGATAGAATACGATTACAGTACAGGGCACCCCTCCGTAAAGATTATTGACCTGAATATAAGCTCTTACACCAGGTACACCGAAGACTTTTTATTTGCGTTTTCAAGGCTCAAGTTCATACAGTATTTTTCCTGTATATTTACCAAAGAAAAATTCTTTGGAAATTAGTTGCCGCTATTATTCTTGCATAAAACTACAGGTTAAGTGCAATGAAATTTACGACGCGCTTTCGTGGAACATTTAAAGCCAAGGTCGAATTTTAAGTAATAAGTACTGTAGACTTCGATTTTTTATAAACAGGGAGACACATATTAGAGACGTATATTTTACATAATGATATGTTGTGAACATGCAATATTTTGCTCGAAAATATACTTAGGAAGAAATTTTTTGGCAAGTATTGTAAATGGGATTTTTTTTGCAAAACCTACAAAAATGTTTTCTTAGCATATCAAAAGGTTAATCTTTTTATGAAGACCTTCCAATAAAATGAGACTGCAATTGGAATACAATTCTATAACCCTGTATTTTTCGAATCTTTTAAGTTACTAAACAAACGATCATGTACGCGTATAGAAAGATGTGGATAGTATGTAAAATACTGATTTTAGTTAGTTACGTAACTTTTTGAATGCACTCTGGATTTTCTTTGTCACTAAGGAATTTACAAACGCGTGAAACTTAGAACATATTGAAATCAACTCTGCACTGTTCGAATTTCTTTCTTTTTGTTTTTTAGCCTTTTCCTGAGCTTCTGAAATGTAAAATGGATTACGAATGTCCATGTTTCTGGTGTATCTGGGATTTACTAACTCGGGAAGCATACAGTGATAGTAAAATTGTAAAAGTTTGGGTTCCATTTCTTCCTTCCAAAATTGGTTCTCGTTCAATTACAGTATCACAAATCTCTTTTTCTTCAGATGTCCAGACAGCGAAAATGCAGTAATCTCTTTCTGCAATATGTAACTGCCCTTGCACCTGGTAATAATATTCATGATTTTTTCAGTTCAAACTTATGTCCTTGCCACTTAATATATCGTATTTTTCCTTCTTGCACTACCAAATCAACATTCTTGCCACTTGCTGATGACGGGCATTTAATCTCCACGATTCCTGTATTTCCGATCAAACCATCTGGTGTAGCGCCCAAAAAGGAAAATTCTTTGTCTATGAACAAACCACACTTCTCAACTTTTATTCCTCTTTGTTGTTCAAGTTGTTCAATGACACCTTGCTCCGATTTCCTGTCATGGTTTACTGAAGGGACATTTAGAATGTCGGAAGGATAAATTCTGCTCAGGACCAGCTTGACACAGCTTGTTATTGGTCTCCTTCCACACACTTTTCCAAAGCTAGAAACTGTGAGCATTTTACTCCTCATTTCAAGCCACTGCCCACGTCCTGACTGAAGAAATGCATTTCTTTCAATTTGGCGACGATCTTTTTCTGACAGCTCTAGACTCTTAAAAAATTTGTTATCTTCCTCTTTATACATATTTGGATACATGTCAGGCCGTTGACAGTTTGTTCCATAATCCTTGTCTCCGAAAGATGAGATGAGTGACTTTTTGGCATGTTACTTTGGGATCTGGCAGATTTTTTTCACTTGCACTCACGATCTCTAGTTCTTCGACGTCTAAATTCTAAACGCTTTGCCATTCCATTGGGGCTTATACCTTTAAACATGGATTTATGGAGCACATAATGGGGGGTTTTGGTATTGTGTGCTATAACAGCACCTGCATATCTACTCTGATATGATCTTTTGTAGAGTAGTTTACTCTTTTTCCCCCTGAAAATTTAACTACAGCTGCATTGAAATGTTCTACTGTGTTGTTGTCTACATCATGGATCAAGCCACTGGAATGAGATGCCAAGAATGTTGCAGTTTTTGTAATGCGAGAATACATGCCACTTTGTGTTAAATCTGGAACAACATTCTTTTCTCCTTCCTTTGGACCCGAATAGAAGTAACGGAGCTCAGTACAATCCTTATGTTCGCCGAACACATGGTTTGGACCATTTTCAATGTCACTCTTTAGTTGCGAGACCTTAGTGCTCAAGTCACATTCCTGAGATTTCCTGAATAAAATTGCTTTTTGTACCCCAGTAGACAGCTTACTCATTTTTCTAGAAACAACTTTCCTTGATGCTGGATTTCCTTGAGCAGTATTTTCACTCACAGATATGATTTTTCTCCTGTAGTTTCTAAGAAGATGGTTTCTACTCTCGATTTTTTCGACTGTAAAATTTTGATACGGTCTCACTTCAATAATTTTTATGAATACAATACTGTCACCATCAGCAATAAGTTTGGCGTACTTGACGTTGTACATCTCTTCACTTCTTTTGAAACCCTCAAATATAATGCTGGCTTCCATACTGCTTGAGCTATCTTCATGGTTTCTGTAACAAGCATGGGATGGAATGTCTTTTACATCATTCGCCCGTGCACAAACATAGCAATATTTATTTAACACTCCCATAAAAATAACTTGCTTGGTGTGGTAGACAACAATTGCGACAACATCAGACAGTGCATCATACTTCGTTTTGCATGACCGTTTGGACCAGCTGCTATCGGCTACAAACATCAGCAGAGGAATCCCTTGCTCATCTACTTCACTGTTAGCTACAGCAATGGCTGCTTCTTCCTGTGCAGCCTCTCATTTTTTCGGTAGCTGCTTTCTCCCATCCATTACATATCGTGTCGTGGATTTTGAAATACGTACCCGCTGCCATACATGGAACTCCTAAGCATGCACAAAAATCTTTAAGGTGAGAATAACCTGCTCAAATCCCCATTACACCAGCAACTGCCCGTAAGTTAACGTCCATTGTAGAGGAGCTTTCTGTGTTGTGAATTGGGACTGTCAGGTCAATGTTACACATATAACAGTGGAATATCAAACTGGAAATGAATCCCTTGCGGATTTCTTTGGTGACTGTCGTATTAGAAAGTGAGCATCCAAAAGCCGGGTTGTGTTTTGATGCCTGGTTGATCATTTCTAAAAAGAACCCAATATCAACAATTCGGAAATCTTTAATCAAGTTTACGGAGCCCAAAGAGTCATTGACATAAACTTTTTGCACGCCATGTGTTGTAAGTGGCTCATCTGGTTCTTGGTGCAGTTCACTTTCAGTCAAAATAAACCCATTGTCATCTTTATGTGAAGTATTACCATCCACTAACAAAGACGATTCTCTGCAGGCCCAATCGCCTGGCTGCTGAAAACATAAAGATTATGTATATCAGTGATTGTACAGTAAACACTTTGATTTAGGGATGGCATTGTAACATCCAGTTAAAGTTATATTTGAAAGTTAGCTGCCACATAAAGCCAAATAATGAATCATCCCTTCATAAAACATTTACTAGAACATTAATCTACAGGTCAAATTAACTATCATTTCTAGTTGAAAATATACTGTTTATTTCTTAGCTAAGTTTTGCATGTGTGTCATTAAGTTACAGAGGTTATATTAATATTCAAAATTCTGAACTTGGAAGTTAAAACCATTTCCGGTAATCTTTTAGCGAAACTAGCGAATAGCCAAGGTCTTGAAACTTTAACAATGTCTTACTTATTAAGAAGAATAAACAGCATACTGACAACTTAAAATATTTATTGCCATGACACCCCCCTCTCCTTGCAGATATAGTACATCTCATAAAGAATAGTGCACATTTTCGACAATCCTGTGTGTTATTGTTTACATCTGTTTCCATAATAGTGTATTCCTACGCAGTAGGTGATGTGCACATACACAGTTACATATCTGCGAATATCATCTGCGGCGTAAAAAAGTACCGTTGTTGTCATGAAAATAGATGTAAGCAACCACCTACAAAACTGTTAAAAAGGAGCACTCGTTCGTGAGACATACTGGATTTAGTAAATTCTGATGCCAACGTAACGAGCTGAAATTTTTAAATATTAGGATAAAAGATAACTTGGCTAAATAAATGTTCATTGCAAATTACGTAACAAGATAGCTTAGCTGGTTCGACGCATGTGTTCACAGATCGTAATGCAGACCCTTAAGTGTCATATTTAGGGAAGCCGTGACATAGATTTCTGTTCCAACAGTCCTGAACTGAGTGCCTAGGGGCGGGGTTTCTAGCCAAGTGTGTGACCGTTACTGGGCACGTGATACATATTAGGCAAGTGTTAATGTGGAAAACGCCATACAATTTTTGGCACTGTAAATTCTGAAGGAATTTCAGTATTTCACAACATATTAAGGTAACATCTAACAGTGTACCATATTTGTGCAGATTTTCAATATTTACATTAGCATTTAGGACACTGTGTGGATTTATTAACTTAATTAAAAGTTTGCTATTTATATTTACAATGTGTTTGTGTCGATGATTGTAATTTATTTTAATTTTTCCTTTTAAGAATTGCATATGTTATGTAAAGAGGATCACGTATTTCCATGTTACGCATGTATCTGAGATCCACCAATTCTGGCAGCATGCATTGTTTATAAAACTTTACAAGTTTGTTTTCCATGTTATCTTCCCAGAATGTGTCATCTTTTCGAATTTACAAGACTGTAATTTCCTTGTCAGTAGAAGTCCAGATGCCAAATACACACAATTCTCTTTGTGTAATATGAATCTGACCTTGAAGTTGATCAAAATATTCATAGTCTTATTTAGAATAAACAGAATTATTTTTATTATTCGAGAACTTCTGATATTTCAGTTTTCCTTCTTTAATTGCTTCTTTTATTTCCTTTCCATGGGCTGATGCAGGGCACTTGATTTCCACAATTGCATTTTCTCCAATGAGGCCACCACGTGTTGTGTTCAAGTCATTCTCCACTCCCAGCCTGAAGCATTGTTTCTCTCTCTATTCGACCGCGTTCCTAATCAGTTTTCTCCAGAGACTTCAAAAATTTATTTTCTTTTTCTTTGTATTCGGATTCACGTAAATCTGGTACTTGACACTGCGGTCCGTAATCTTTGTCTTCAAAGCAACGCGCAAGGGACATGCGAAGAGCAGTTCTCCTACATTTCTTGGATGTACTACTTCTTTGTCTTTCTTGTTTCAATTTGCATAGACACTTGGTTTCCAAAAGCTTTGCAGATTTATTTGGGCTAATGCCATCACGTAATGTCTTATGGAGAATGTATTGTGGTTTCTTAGTGTTGTGTGCCACCACAGCGGCAGCGCATCTTCCCTGGTAACCTCCGAGTAGCATAACTGATTATTTTACCACCTGAAAATTTCGCTACGATGGCACTGAATTGTTCCACGGAGTTGTTGTCCACGTCAACTATCAAACTCCTCGAGTGTCTCGCCAATGGACCGATGATACTTTGGATACAACCCATTTTCAAGCAAGATGGCAGCTATGTCCGTCCATAAAGATAGGGCATTTTTTATTAAGGATAGAATTTCTCAGTAAGTGGCTGACAGAATATTTGTAAAAGCTTTCATGCTTAAAGGTAACAGCCGTTTTGTGACCAAACGCCATTTATTAACGCTCAAAAGATTATTAAGAAAAATCTCAATGGTTTGAAGAAATTCAGCCATTTTGTGATCCAACCAATAATTTATAAACTATTTTACAAGGCTGTTTTAATGCTGTAGTGCAGCAATGCTTTTAAAATGATGCAGTCATTTTCAAGTAAACTAATACAAAATAAAGGAGTTAGAATAATTTTCAAATAAGAGACTTATAAAAAAAAAAGTAATTATGGAACATCTATTTTAAAAAATCTATTTTCAGAGGAAATGTCAATACAGTGAAATTTAACAGTTCGAATTAATTGAAAAATTTTGATCATGTGAAAGTTGGCTTTCTTAATAAATGTATTTAGCCTGATAGTTTAATCACATAAAATATATAACATATAATCGCTACTGTTTATATTTTGGGTGATTACTTATACCATTAATTTTGGAATTGTTATAAAAGACAAACTATCCAATTTTCTTCAACATTATAATTTATAAAAGGTAAAATAATTTATCTTAGGTACATACGTATTTCTACTAGCCCAAAATAATACAAATGGTCATTCATATTTCAATACCCCGAATCGTTGTATTTTCTCATTGGTATCATTCTTAAAACTAATATTTGAAAGCCCTAATGAATCAAGTCGTATTTTATAATGAATAAAGTATAACATGTTTTGAGAGAATTCATGTGTGTATTTGCCAGAAATTCTTACAATACGTGGCTCTGTCTTATACGATTAGTTGTTTAAATATTTTTCACTTGCATTGCTGGACTGTGTATAAACTCCCTACCATGCCCTTTGAGAAATGCGTCGCAATTTTAATTAATTAATTAATTGCAGTCAGTTCCAGCCTACCAAATTTTCAACCAAAATTGTGTGGGAAAACATATTCTATACAAACTTATATTTTGATGATTATTTTTTTTAATTTTTGGTTTTAAAAATAGGCTTACGAGCTTAGTGTATTAAGTACAACTCGAAACGTAGTGTTGGCAACCAGAGGCAATATGCAAATGCAAATGCTAGTAGAAATTACGAAGTTCAAGATTAATATTTTCCTGATCTTTTACAGAAACGTTTATGTAGGACTTCTACTAAAATAAGTCGCGAGCCAAAGTACCAAAGTAGAATACTGTAACGCGATACGAGCGAATATGGAAGTAATTAGAAATTAGGTCAATTTCGACAGAGTTCTAATTATAACAATTAATTCAAAATTGTGTGACTTTCTTGGTGATTTAATTCATGTGGGCAATTAAGGACAAGTTACGAAACAATTCAGACAACTGGTTTCACATGTTGATAGTGAATACCTTTATCGCCTCTAGCCCATTGCCTGTTGTAGAAGCTGTTTCGTTTACTGTTCTTGTGCTGCAACCAACTATTTTGTCTTCCACAATTACACCCTCGGTAACTCGGGTGGACCAATATGAAATGCACAGCTGCGTAGGTGCTTGAAGTACACAGTACGATATTGGCGATTTCCTGCAAACGTTAAACAATGTTGCAAAATTATATTCTCAAACTTACCCAGAACAAAAATCAACAGATCTAAGCACAAAGAAAATGTTTACGTAGATAGCCGGTTTTCGAGGCCATTTGCCAACGACGTCTTTAGGCGAAAACGTGTCGCAAAGTTCAAAAGGTTTTATCACTCCGCCACAAATCAAGCAGATTAGGTTATAGTTGCAAAATGAATGCCAGCTCTTATACTTTAATTATCAATTTATGTACAGTTACTTAATTAAAAATAAAAAAATTAGCAAATAACGTAACAAATAAGGCGGACATTATGTAAATTTATTTCAACTCACTCAAATATCTAGCAAATTATAATAATTAGAAACTAATTTATTATTAACTTTCCAACTTTTTGTGCGGCTTGATTTACACATTAATACTCCCCCGCCCCTCTTTTAAGTTTCAAGAATAGCATGCATAAAATCCTTCAAAAAATAGTTATTTAGATGGATCATTCAAGGTTAAAATACTAATTATATTCTCTGGCTCTGACTCATACGTATATGAAAACATTACTACCTTATATGTATCGGCCATACTGTATCTAGAAGTGGTTATGGCTAACTATAAATATATATAAAACAAAGTTTGTATGTATGCATGTATGTTTGTTATCTATACAATTCTACACTGTTCGACGGATCTTAGCCAAGTTTGGCAGGGATACCCTTCACTATACTACATAACTTAAAATATATGTAGTTCAAACTGGGTCCAGGTTCCCCATTGGCCTCACAATATCCCTAAAACGGGGTCGTGTATATCAATTCTACAACGCTACATTGATCTGGACCAAATTTGGCACGGATGCCCTTCAGTACCAAACCTTAATACTAAGTAGGACAAAATGGGCTCCGGTCCCTCATTGGGCCCAACCAGGAAAGGATAAAAGTTGAGGACTGCAAGCATACCCCCTGCATTTTCAGGAGTGACAACGGACAAGCAATTCTTTTGTTTGGACTGGGCAATGTCTATACCGCAACGAAATCTAACCTCACCCCCCCCCCTTTTTTTAACAACACACACAAATATTTACTCAAAGATGCCGGCCGTTGAAGTTCGCCAATTGTGCGATGACATTACCCGACACCAGCTATTTTCCCACTTTTTCCCGCCCTTGTGCAATTAGCCAATAACCGTGAGAGAGGAAAAAGTAGTGATTGGTTTTAGTTAAATTAGTGATATATTTTCATAAAGATTGATTCCCATTCCAATTCAATTTGCAATTAACTTTGTAGGTACAATTGGCTAAGACAACGAACATCTGTGAGTGTTTTATTTGAAATGATACCTTCTGAGCTAGTGCGGGAACATAGATATTTGAAAGCAATCTACGAGCAGTCCCTATTGTGCACAGAGACTCGAGGTAATGATTCACAAAGATATTATAAATTGCAAGTATACCATATCAGGAAGACGTTACGAGGTCAATACGTGTTATTAGCTTCAATCTTTCGAGCAAATTTAAATTTATACTCATCTGTTTTAAATATAGAGAGCTTTACTGTAACTCCTACATATTTCATAGCATTAGCACAGAACAAGGCGAATTAGCATTTAAAAAGTGTAACAAGTGAAACCATTTATATAGTTGAAAAATCTTTCAAAGTAAGTTACTTATAAGAAATGATTTAAAAAACCTGACAGTGATAACACGCGAAACAATTAAAATTAGTGAGCACTTTTTAATGTAAGTTACTGTAATAAACAGACAAATAAATAACTAAACAAACAGCTAACTAGAATAAGAACTATCAAACCCAAAACAAAGTACGGATAAGATACTTCACGAAGTAATTTAAAATGCAGAAACACGTGTCCTGTACATTGCGTGCCTTGTCATATTATCCAAGTAGGCAACAAATTGATCAAAATCACTATTCACTTGTAAGCAAGATACAAGCTTTTAAAGATATGAGATAAAAACCTTGAACGTGGAAAAAAATGTCTCTGCAAATGAAAATAACTTTCAGTTAGTGGTGGTGATATGCATAAAGTAGAAGTGAGATAATTAATGTGTTTACACGATTAAACACTTAAGCATTAAGTAAGCGGCAGAACTAAAAACGTTTTCAATAGCTTTCGCTTAGATCTAAGTATACACAATGAAGTTACAACTTCTTGCCGCTGAAGTTTAACAGTAGCAAAATGTCGGAAACTAAAAAAATCAATTCCCAGGTCTTAAGTTTAGACGAACATTAAAGATTAATTTTTGTTGGCCTGCTGCTAAAATCAATCGTCTACTGCAAAATTACTATTAAATAAAAATATATATATTTTGACTTCAATTAACGTATGGTAAAATGTATTTCTATTGTTCGAACTTAGGTAGCAGGATCGTTTCTGTGTCAATAAAATGTTTGTAGCCTACTGCATACTTCTTACTGCTTTAAATTATCCCTTATGTTAAAAGCTTTAGGAGAAAAAATTTGCGCCTGAAGAAAACAAACTATAACTACTTACTCTTTGCCGGTTCTCAAGCCATGACTTGCGTTTTATATACAGTGTGTTCCAGGCACTGAACACTGAGCCGTATCGTTCACTGCACCGAGATCGGATTGCGAACCACGAGCGTCGCTGTGCAGTATACTACTAACTTGCGGTAGAATATCGTCATCTGAAATCGCTGAATTTTCCTCATCAAGTCTTCTATATTTCCTGGGAAACATACACATTGTTATCCATACTTTCTGGACGAAAACATAAAAACATTTAATTTAATGTATGTATGTATGTATGTATGTGTGTGTGTATATATATATATATATATATATATATATATATATATATATATATATATATATATATATATATAAACACTTACCTTACCGTTACGCACTTAACTTACCGTTGTTTGTGGTATTCAATCAATTATGTTGCTTTTCTTTTCTTTCGTCTTGCACTCAAAAACAAGTTGCCTGATTTTCCTTTTCTTTTGTCCCGATTCACTTCCATTTATGCACTTGAGGACTGAAGTTGATACTACAAGTAATACCGGCGCCTTTCCCCGATTTCCCCGCCTATTTCTACCTGAAGTTCCCGTAAAAATTGGTAGGAGCACTGGTGATTCATACATGTACGTACATGATAAACATACTTCTTGTCATATGGCTTTTCAGAGGAGTAAAGACCTGCGTAATATAAAGAAATGTTAGCCTCAAGAAACTTTCGCTCTGGAGTGCTAAATGGAATGAGCTACCCTAAGAGACAATCCTAGGGCAGGAAGAACAAGCAGCTGTAAGGTGTCCGCCGACCGACCACACTATCTCTCTCTCTCTCTCTCTCTCTCTCTCTCTCTCTCTCTCTCTCTCTCTCTCTCTTCCTCAAAACTTCCCCTACAGCGCAGCCGGGCCAGTCGCTCCTCGCCTTCCCCCCTTCCTTTTCAGCCAAGCCGCCAGCTAACTTGTCGCTCGCACAAAGCAAACCCTCGGCGCGCCAAATTTTCCCATTTTCTAAACTCAATTTCTCAAAATTTAAAGCGGTGACCCTACACTTTTAAGGTATCATTTCGTTCACACTTATGCAGACTTTATTTGCACCTTTTCACGTTTCAGAAAATTCCGACCAGTGAATTAGAATTCGTGCATCGAATTACTAGTTTTGAGTAATTTTATTTTGCCACTTTATAATACGATATTTAGTATTTCAAACAGCAAGATGTAAAAAGACATCATTTTTCTTGTCGGATTAAAAAAAATTACACGATGTTGCTTGCATAGCTTTTTTAAAAAATTCATAAAATTACGTACATGTTTTCCAAGCTTCAAGAGGAGCCCAGCCTATAATTGATTTAGCACAGAATATAGCACACGCACAGAAAGTAGAATGCAAGTCTTCGAATGGCGCTGCCTACAATCACCCATAGCAAACGCACAGAAATTTAACATAAAAACCACGCACAGAAAGTTGGCCAATGTCCTATAATTCCTATGCTTGTGCACCGTGCGTGGCCAATCAGAACGTCGATATCACAGAGTTCATGTGACAAATCAAGTGTCTGCAAAAGTAATGAATTCGACTATAGGCTGTTCACGGTAAAATTAGCACTTTTGAAAGCCCTGCTTAAGATCTACTTGTATGCACGTTGTGTATTCTTCCGCCTTATGCAAAATTACCATTGCCATGCGCCTCATCAATTTATTCATGCGTCGGCCAAGAAAAACTGTGAAATTATTAGAAAAGTAAATACTTTACAAATCTGCTCATTTTTACACTCGATGCAGTAAACAAAACAGAAAGCGAAAGAAGTATTTTAAGTTATCAGAAATGGTTAGCTAACACTTTTTATTCGACGTTAAGATCGTTACCAATTTTACTACGTGCATATCACTCAGTGCGCCCGCTAAAATATATGCAGCAAGGGGCAGTGATATTTTTCTAAGGTTGATTTCAAAAGTGCTAACTTTACCGTGAATAGCCTTGAACATACTTCGGTGCTTGTGTTTTATTTATACGCTACTGAGCACAAGCGGGCCGCGGCCTCACAAAACTGCGCAGTGAACGAACAGATGATGTGCACGCTCTTCATCTCCGTGACCCACTTTTCGTCATGGATTGGCTGTCGTCGACTCGTGACCTTGAACGACCTCAAGGTCGAAACCTGATTTTCCTGGCACGGGCTCCAGATGTTGCTCTCACTCCTTACTACAGCCCTACAGTACATCGCTGCTGAAAGTTCCACAAGAAACAGCAAGCGCGTTCAGCGGACAAAGCATTACTTCAGCGCTTAGCGATTCATGTCGTTCACCCGCTCCACTGCAAGGCAGAGCTCTCGTACAGGGATTATAGCTTAAAAATACTTGCTGCATTTTCACTGGCAGTAAACGACACTACTTCAAATGCCAACCCTTTTTCGGGAGTAAGTTAACATTGTGCTTTTGATGGGATTGTGTGTTATAGTTATTTGAGATTATTTATCCCACGTATTTTCGGATAAAATCAAGTCTTTACAGCATGCCACCTTTATGCAAATATCACTATTACCAATTTTTTTTTATAAATAATACTAATTTGCAAGGAATCTTTGAATCTTCTTCTGTAATTACACTAAGCAGGTGGTACAAAGTTGTCCTAGCTGGTGATAAGTTACTATAAATGACTTGGAAGTGAGACACCATGGAGTTGAATAGAGAATGGGCATGAAGTATGGCAAATGTACTGTGTTGTAAGCAACTAGCGTCTTTTTTATCTGAAATTCTGTTTTGGATTTTAAAATATAAGGTAGTTTCAATATGACAAAACT
This sequence comes from Dryococelus australis, assembly GCA_029891345.1. NCBI lineage: Eukaryota > Metazoa > Arthropoda > Insecta > Phasmatodea > Phasmatidae > Dryococelus > Dryococelus australis. The sequence goes on from CM056995.1 coordinate 61,905,801, forward strand.
GCATTGCAGAAAACACAAAATAAGAACGCGGACTAAAAGTAACAAAAAGATAAAAGAAAAAAAAAACATGTACAAGACAAAAAACAAAAAAAAAAATTTAAAACATAACCGACGAAAAAGATCCACGAAATGTATACATGATGATACGCCGCATACAATGCACTATTGCCGCAAAACAGTTGCGCAGCTCGTCAGGAAAGTTAAATGTTACGGCGGGACATAACATAGCTGAGACACTCCAAGAAGAGGTCAGCCTCTGGCATAAGATCCATGCTGGAGTTCACAAAGGAGATAGTGTTCATAGGTCAAACAGGTGTGTCTGAATCGAGGCTGAGTGATAAAGATACATTCCCAGCAAGTGAACTAGATACATTCCCAGCAAGTGAACTGATCGTGAACTACCATATTACCAGTAGAATCCACTAAGGCACTGAACTTGATGTTTAGAGGAGAGGGAGGGGGAAAGAAATATATGTGAGGAGAACAAAGGTAAGCGGGAAAGAGAGAGGTAAGGGGCGAAAGAGAGAGTGGAAAGGGGGAGAAAGAGGTAACAAGGGAAAGAGAGAGAAAGAGGTAAGGGAGAAAGAGATGGAAAGTGATAAGGGGAGAAAGAGAGTGAAAGTGGTAAGGAGAGACAGAGAAAGGTATAAGAGAGAGGTAAGGGGGAAAAGAGAGAAAGAGGTAAGGGGAAAGAAAGAAAGATGCAATGGGAGAAAGAGCGAAAGAGGTACGGGCAGAAAGAGAGAGTGGCAAGGGGGAAAGAGAAAGTGTGATGAGGGAGGAAAGAGAGAGTGTGGTAAGGGAGGAAAGAGAGAGACTGGTAAGGGAAGAAAGAGAGAGAGAGGTAAGGAGCGAAAGAGAGAGAGGGGCAAGGGATGAAAGGTAGAGAGGTAAGAGGGGAAAGAGAGAGGTAATGGGAAAAGAGAAAGAAAAGGTAAGGGGGAAAGACAGTGTTAAGAGGGGGAAAGGGATTGTTAAGGAGGAGTGGTAAGGGGAGAGTGAGGTAAGGGAAGAGTGATAATGGGAGAAGTAAGGTAAGAGAGGTACAGGGAGATAGAATTAAGGGCCAAGAGAGGTAATGGAAGGAGGGTAGAGACAGGTAAGATGTAGGAGGGTAGAGAGAAATAAGGTTAAGGAGGGCAGAGAGTGTGGCAAGGAGTGTAGTGAGAGTGGTAAGGAGCTAAGGAAGGGAGAATGAGAGGAAAGGGTGTAGAGAGAGGTAAGGGTGGTGTAATGAGGGGAAAGGGGGGTAGTGAGCGCAAAGAAGGGGAGAATAATTGGTAAGAGGGGAGAGAGTGATGGTGGCAGTTTTGAAAGGGAGCGGAGAGTGGAGGAAATAGTAGGGAAAAGGAATGTAACGTAAATGCTAGTTGTATATGAACTGTAACCCATTATAGATACTTCAAAATGTTCCTACTGACTCATCTTTCCTTTTTAATTCTAGAAAACAGAGAAACACACAACTAATTTATGACTGCGAAATCCCAGTAGGTCAAAGAAATCAATCAACATTAAACTTATAATAAAATAAAATTTATTATTAAACTCTAAAAATGTATCTAATAAGAATTAAAAACAAATTCTCTCAAAAATTTTACCTTATAAGTTGCAGCAGCAAATTATGTGCATACACTGAAAAAATTACAGAAACTGTACTGAAGAGTGGATAGTGTGTATGGAGAATATGTAAAGTAATGGCAAAAATTGAAAATGAGTTGAGTTGAGAGGTGCGGGCGGCTCTTAACGAGGTCTTGACAGACGATGAGGGTGACATGAGTTAAGTCTGGAGCAGCGCCGGATGCAAGGACGGAGGAAACGGGAGACCCCCGAGAAAACCCGCCGATCAGAGACATCGTTCGGCACGATTCCCATTTGCGAGAATCCGGAAGTGGCCCGGCCGGGGATTGAACCCGATTCGCCTTGGTGGGAGGCGGGCAGTCTAACCACCCAGCCACCGCGCCCCTTAACACTGAAAATGAGAATAATAAAATGGAACGATTGTGAACTGACACAACTATATAAGGAAGCATCGATATGTTTATTCGATAAATATGACCATATAGACTAACGTACTTGTACTTCCCACAGATTTTAAGAAATATGCAGTTAAATGCTCAAGTTATATTGCGTAAAAAATAATATTACCAAAATAGCTACGACAAGTTTTTCTGGCAATGCTATATTCTCTCGTTGCAAAATTTGTTGCAAGATCAGTAAGCATTCAATCTGGTAACTTTTCTCAGATGATCAACAAATGTTTTTAGTATAAATATATATATATATTTTTTTTTACAGTTTCCTGTTGTTACTTAGCTTTGTTTTTAGTCATATTAAAATATTTATGAGTAACAATTTCAATGCGACCAAAATCAAATATAACATATGAGAAACCATGCAATAAAATTTGAATGATATAATATGAGTTGTTCGAGTAATCTTAACTCATTAAGCAACAAATTGTTCCCCTTTGTCTGTATTCAGTTCTGCAAGTTAGCTAAAAGCTATTTTTAATAAAAAATGCCCTTTTATATATTCTTGCGTTCTTCAAATTTTATTGTTCTCTTATAACCAGGCTTTACCTGCATACCACAAGTAATTTACTGACAAAAATATTTAAAAACGTATTCAGCTGGCGTAAATATCTAAAGAGTAGGGTTGTTTTCCTCTTCTGTTTTGGTTATGCTCATGCCTACAGTGAGTTTTACTCATCAAGCTGAATATCATTTTAAGAATATAGAGTAAAGATAACTTACAGAATTCAAAACCAAAATGGCTGTGTATTAGAAGTAGTATATAAATACGATTCGAGCGCGCCCCTCCCCCCCTCCCCCCAGTTCTCAGAAAACCAACGGTAAATTGACTGCTCGAGCCATCAGAAAACATCAACTGCCGATTCAAGCGCAAACCCCAAAAAAAGTGACTACAAAAGTTGCGTTTGGATGCAACCGCAAAAAGTGGCTCAAAAAAGTTGCGTTTGGTTAGATCGTAGTCATTAGAAAAAAGTTGTGTTAAACTTTGCGTTTGGGTGCATCAGCAAATAAGCGTAAAAAGTTGCGTTTGGGAGCAACCGCAAAAAAAGTGGCTCAAAAAATTTGAATACGTAAAAATAAAATGTTGTATATAATAAAGATGGATCAGTTGCTAATTATATTAAACGGAACCAAATAATTTAAGAAACTTTCCGAACTTACAATTGGACAGTCCTATCCCATAGACCATGCTGAAATAAATTATACATGGTATGAATACAAAGTGGTAATTACTTCTGGAAATTTTAAAGTAACCTTACCAGACAGATATGTTCAGATTTTCAGTGAAAAAGTTTTAGATGATGTTAATCGTGGAGGAATAAGTTTTGCATATGATGGAATGGCGGATTGTGGTGTTAAACAAATGCATTCTATTCGGTTTTTTTAAAGAGTAAATGATCGTCGTCGTGTAATTAGATATCAGTTGATATTTATTTGTCCTCATATCTCTATAAAGTTTTAATGGTTATCCAATCATTAAAACACAATTATCGCTCTGACTTCGGCAATGTGCTACAACATAGTCTAATTAAAAATTTAGATATGCATCTCCAAATTCGACATATCAAAGTAGCCGAAACATTGAATTCTTTTTCTATATCTTTCATTTTACTTTCTATAGAATTACTATGAATCTGTAACACATGAAACTATAATAGTTTAAAAACTATTAAAGTTATTATATATAGAATATGACTACTTCCAACCCAAGAAATATCTACGGTCTCATCTCTAATACCACTATTCTTTCGGACAAATCAAAGTTAATTAACTTACCTTTTTCATCCTTAATTTCAACTATTATTTCATTAACTTGATTTGTTTGCACTGGAAAAAATAATGGATAAGATGGTTCGAAATAGATCGTGTCGCCAAATCCAAATGTTCTTGGTTTAAAAGTGGTAATTATGTTAGTTTCTCTATGATTATATTCACTATGTTTTAATATCATACCATTTACTATATTACAGTGTATATTTATTGTTTCAAATGGAACAAACTTTGGAATTGTATCGCCATAATTGTCCACATTTGCTTTCAGAGTTTTATTTTCTACGAAACCCAAAAGTTTTCCTATTGAATCCCGTTTTCCAAACTGTAATTTAAGCGTACATTTTACTTTCACTCTGTTTGTTATTTTATCCAGCTCGAAAGATATATCATTTTCTTTCCCAACCATTGAATCTACACTAAATGAAAAAATTGCTTTTATAGTTTTTTCAAGAACTTTTAAGCTATATTGACCAACTGGAATATCAATTGCTGATTCCATATCATTCTGACCCACAAAATATAGCTTATTTCTCCCAGAGATAATGTTATGCGTTAGATAAGTAGTATAGAACTGAACTAAAGCCAATGAGTGTCCCTCTATCTCTAAAGGGTAATGTAGTATTTTCTTCAACACTGATTTGTTATCTGTTAGTTTGAAAACTTTACTCATTTATTATGTTATTAAAAAATTATATTAATAAATGAGCAAGAAAAACATGAAACGTGTAGACTGGGATATTAAAATAAGAATACCAGACAAGACTGTATCGACAAAACGTCATGGAGAATTATTACCTAATAATATTAGATGTTTGATAGTGGGTCCTAGTAACTGTGGAAAAACTACACTTATGATAGATCATTTTATATATGCTCAGGGATGGTTGGACTTTGGTACTCTCTATGTGTGTTCAAAAAGTCTGGACCAACCAAAATATATCAATTTAAAGAAAGACATAGCTGTAGCATCAAAATTATTTAATGAACCGATAGCATACTTCTTTCCATCAAATGAAGAAATGGTTGATGTAAATGAATGTCATAAAGAGTCTGTAGTTGTTTTCGACGATATCATACTTGAAAACCAAAATACGGTAAGGGATTACTTTACTCGCGGTAGTCACAAAAAAAGATATTGATGGTTTCTATTTAGCCCATACATACTCAAAAGTACCCAAGCAGCTTATAAGAGACAATGCCAATTTTATTTGCATATTCAGACAAGACGACACCTATCTTAAACATATTCATAGTGATTTTGTCGGTGGTGATATGCCGTTTGAGAAATTTAGGGAGACTTGTTCAAAATGTTGGAATAATGAATATGGTTTTGTTACAATAGATATGACTCGTAAGTTAAATAGTGGTAAGTACCATAATAAAATTAAAGATTTTTTAAATACTTAAATTATAAGTATGTTTTTAATGGTAGTACTGCCATTAAAAACCAGTATAATCTGATCTTTTTTAATGTATTGGTATACCATAAATATTTCAATAAACACAGTTGTACCTTCGGGTACATTGTGGACTTTTGGTATATTAAAATATACCATATCATCAGGGTATACTTCAAAAGGAACATAAGTTGATAACACTTTTAAATTTTTCTGGTTTTATTATTATTTCAACTATAATTCCATATCTCATAAAAAAATATTCTATTCGATTATCAAAGTAAAAAATGAATTTTCATTTGAACTGTATTTCCCAACTAAACGAATAATGTTAATTCTGTTTTACTGATAGTACACTAAATTGATTGCATACATCGGTGCAATGGGATCTCCCACATGTCTTAGTCTTTTTTGTTCAAAATCTATATTATTATCTATTTCCAAGTAAGTAAGATAGGCTTTAACCAATGATCTTTTATATATTGTCAGTGTGACTATAAAGTCGTTGAACTGTGTATTGTAAACAAAATCATGAGGACTGATCTTCTCAGTAGTTGTATCATTGTTCGTGTGTTCTTTAATTTGATCTTCAATCCAAGAGCTCATTAATGCATTTTCCCATATAGCCATTATTTAATAATAGTGAAATAATTTTTGAAAATTTGAAATTATGTGAAGCAATTTAGCACAATTACACACAAATGACCACAAGTTACTTGATCGAAATTTTGTTTTCCATCATCTTTATAAAAATATTATTCCGAGATATGCTATTAATTGTCGCGGCGAATTTCCGCCAAATGAATCAAAATATTATTTGTTTTTGCTTTTTTTTTTTTTTTAAACATACCCAGTGTGTACCAGAGTTTGTTGAAACATCTATATTAACAATCCCACATTCATTATTGAGTGGCTTGTTAAGTAGCTCATCGATCATAAATACACCCCGAAAATTTTTTAATGTTTTATTTTTGAACCCTTTTGTCAATATCAAAGTTACTGAGTGGAGTTACTTTTTTTAACATTCCTACCCTACTTAACTTTCTTCAATCCCTTGCCATATTCCTCCATAGCCAAAACATGTCAGCGTTGTTCTTCCAACTCTCGGTTTTTTTTTTAGCATTAATTACTGATGTAGCGATAGATGGTGAACCACCAGCTTACGCTCCTAGAGCTCCCAATGATGCGAAAATTATGGGTAAAAATCCACCCTTGTGAACTGTCAAACCATTTCCAGTTTTCATTTCTTTGGATATTTTCTTAAGTTGTGGAACTGAAATTGTGATAGTCATCCCTTTGTCCTCCTTTAATTTTTTATTTTTACAATCCAGTTGGTCTTTCGTTAGGAAAGGATCAATATTCAAACCCTTCAACTCATCGTTAGGAACTTGAAATACAAGGTTCTTTTACTTTCATGTATTATAACAAATATTTTATAATTTCATTTTAATTCCCCAGCCAAGCTTACATTTAATATGCATCGCAGCCCACAATCTCTCATTGAGATCAGCATCTGAACTAAACAATCTTTTGAACGCTTTCTTTTCTAGTTCATTGTCAGCTACACATCTTTCAGCTAGATCTTTATGATGATGATTATCTATATCATGTTCCATTGCAGCCGCATCTAGAGGATTAATGGGTTTATCGCCACGATCAATTCTCTCTTTTAGTCTGGTACCCAGAACTAAGTACTGATAACCAGATGCATGCAACTCAAAAGGTAGTGAATTTATTATGTCATTGAGTAACCATTTTCGGTGATGCTCCGACTCCCAAAAAGTATGTGGTTTGTGTTTAAAATTCGTATCAGATATGGTATACATTTAGAATTATGCACAACAAAGTCACTAAACTTGCTGTTGAGTATATTCATTATTCCAACTTTTTCATTGTAATAGTTATCATTTCCAGCATTCTCTTTGCCATAAATAACGAGAAGTCGATCAATAAGCATCCCAACATCATCCATCCATATGTATTCTTTGGGATAGTCTGTATACTTCTTTATACCTTTCCCCTTTTTAGGTGAGGGACGTATATTTTTAATAGAATCGTAAATAGGTTTAACAATAATTTTCCATTTATTCCCTTTACTCGATTTTGGCGTTCCTAACTTTGGATCATTGTTTTGAAAAACTGTGTTTGTATCTGCTAGGATATGACTATATTGTTCATAGTCTGTTGCAGTGTAGTCAATTTCTGTTACTTTCTTACTAGTTAGTAATTTCATCAAACCATCAGTTCCAGTGTATGTCCGGCCTTTTACAGTAAATTTGTCATTGATGAATGTTACTTCACTATCACCAATATGCAATCTATCTTTATCAGCCTTTAATCCAAAAACATTGTCTTTGCATTCAATTAAGAAATCGGCCACTTTTTTTATCAATAAATGTTGTTTTGTAGTTAGTTAACTGTGAGATATCAGTTTCCAAAAGTCCCAACGCTTCGTCATAGCGGTCATCATCAGCGTCAATATGACACCATCGTTATGGCGTTCATCATCATCGCCAATGTGTTTAACGCCATTGTCATAACGTTCATCGTCATCGCCAATTCATTTAATGCCATTATCATAGCATTCATTGATGCCTGTTTTACCAAACAGTTTTCTTTCAAAAGATGTTTCGGTTGTTGTCTGTGGGTAGTCTAAATTCTTAACAGCAAATGGAACAAGTTCTTTTATTAGGTTCCTATTCTCATTTGTTACGTGTCCAATTTTTTGCCCCAAATATTCTCTCGCATCTATCAATGGTTGATTGTGTTTTTTTATTTTTATCATATTTATCTTGGCGAAATTTTCTAAAAGTTTTAAACTTTTCAATTAGCTGTCTTCTTCTCTCTATATTCTTCTCTATATTGTTTACAATTTTTTGTTGTCTCATTTATTATATAAATACATAAAATGAACAATGATAACCTAAATGTATACTGTCTCAAATGTATGAAAATACACTAAGTTCATATGAACTTACAAATAAAAACAAAGTAAGAATAAAATGTGTTTGTAGATGTCGTGTTACCAATAACTCGATATTCACTGGTGGGAGTACAAAAAAACGATATTCTAAATGAAATTCATAAACCAATGCGAAAAAACTTCCCCAGAAGAACTGTTCTATCTTTTGGCATCGATGATCTTTGGCAAGCTGATTTAGTTGAGATGAATTCTGGAGCTTTAAAAGGTATACAAAGAGTTTAAATATATGTTAGCCATGATAGATGTTTTTTTCCTAATATGTATGGGCAATACAAATCAAAGATAAAAGTGGTGAAAATGTTGCATTAGCATTTAAAACTGTTTTGAATGATCGCAAACCCATGCATTTCAAACAGACAAAGGAAAGAATTTTACAATAAATCATTTAAGGCATTAATGGCCAAAAACAACATAACACACTATTCAACATACAGTGAAAAGAAAGCTAGTGTTGTAGAAAGATTTAATAGAACATTGAAGGTGAAAATGTGGATGCTATTTACTACGCAGGGAAACTATAAATGGATGGCTATATTAAATAAATTAATACATGAATGCAATAACACTGTTCACAGTACAATCAGAATGAAACCCACTAATGTAAATGCAAAGAATGAAAGTTATATTCTAATCAACATGTATGGAGGAGAAAGAAAAATGGTTAAACCAAAGTTTGCAATAGGAGATAAAATTCGTATAAGTAAAAGTAAAAATTTGTTTGAAAAAGGATATACACCAAATTGGTCCACTGGAGTATTTGAGGTGTGTGAAGTATTGCACAAGAACCCCACGACATATAGAATAAAAGATTTAAAAAATGAACTTATTAAAGGTATTTTTATGAGCCAGAGCTTCTTAAGACCAAATATGATAAAGACTACTTACTGGAAAAAGTTTTGCAAAGAAAAGGAAATAAGCTGCTAATTAAATGGTTAGGTTTTGATAGTAGTCATAATTCTTGGGTTGATAAGAAAGGTGTAGTTGTTTTAAGATTTTTTTTTTCTATATAATAAATGGATCAACAAAAAATTGAAAATTATGAGCGTTAGTCGTTTCTGCTAAACGACCAAATAAAAAATCATTTGAATGAATACAACAAGCGCATTGAGTTTGATATTCCTATTGGCGATGCATTTTCACATCCGAATGAAGCTTATGTATACCAACAGTATAAGCTAACTAAAAGAGACACAAATGCAGATTATGAAAAAACTTCAACTATTGATCTTTGTGAGAATTTCTTCCCATTCCAGTTCTCAAGAATAGAGATCTCTAAACATGGTTGTATAATCTAAAGTATTGACAACCCTGGCATCACTTCAACAATCATGCATACATTGCTAGGTTCGGAATCAGAATCAGCATACTTCCAAATGTCGGGGATAGAACTAGGTAAATATGTTAGGAAAGATAAGCATAACGAAATTATCTATCCATTATGATATTTATTTGGGTTTATGAGAGATGGTAATGAAATATCCTGGAAAGGTGGGTACAAGATCAAATTCATTCGAAATTCTAATGATGATGCTACTTTTTACAGAATACCCCCAAAGAAAGCATATGGATCTGATGATGAAGATAATATACCAGATGCTGCTAAAATTGTTATTGAGAAAATGGAAATTCTGTGGCCAATTGTTGAATACAATCCTAATTATGGAGACAAAATTACAGCAAAATTATACAAACACCCCAAAATTCCAGTTGGTTTTAATTACTGGCAATATCTTGAAAAACCAGTACCTACTATTGCAAATTCATTTCTGTTTGATATATAAGATCAGTCCAATTCAATCCAATTCGATATTCCAGACTTTGTCATTGTTGGTTTTCAGCAAAACAGAAAAGAAGATCCTGGACAATTCACACACGGTTCAATGTTTGACTCTTGTTTTGTCAAAAATATTTCTATTAAGAATGGATGGAATTAAGTGTTTCCCAAAGAGAATTGGAATTTAAATATTGATGATAACATTTTCGATAAGATGTATATTGCTTACACTGATTTTAGAAATTCAAAGACTAAACTAGATACCCCTTATCGTAATAATGAACTGCGCTTCAACTCTGGGTCATTTATTGGAAGAAGACCATTGTATGTTATTGATTGTTCTTACAGAAAAACCGCTATTGTAAAAGATCGAACTAATCTGAAACTTACAGTTGATTTTAATAAACCAATATCGGCATTAACTATTTGTAATGTGGTACTAGTAAGCTAAAGAAACCTAATTTATGATGTTAAAAGTGAATGAATCACCGAAGTCCAATAGTGCGCAAACATGTATGGTTATTAGTTTTTAATGGATGGTTATACATTAAAAACATTTACTGTTATATAATTTTTCTTTAATAGCTCTATAAGAGTGTTTTAAATGAGATCTGAAAAAAGCATGAGAGGTTGTACATTCTTAAGGTGGGTGAAGTTTGCGTGGACCAGAAGCACTTGCGTTCCGGGATACTCGTTCCTTATATCATCGATGCGTTCACGTACCATATGCACCTGGCTCTAATGGTATAGTAGTGTATACCTCCGAGGTAGACGAGTACGAACCAGTGATGTTTACCTGCATCTTTCAGCAAGAGGTTTGTACTTCTGGTCGACACCGTGCTTGCATATGAACGGCAACCCTTCTTCAAACACCTAGTCCTGGAACTGTTCTGCAGCTGGCATCATTGATTTCATGATCAATGCATACAAGCCCGGCTCATTGATAAATATGGTGTGCAGCTGCATATTCAAAGGGTGAACGAATCGTTCACCCCTATATCAGCGTATGATTGACTATACTTTTCTCTGACATGATCTCTGATTGCATCTCGCGGATTCGCATACTCGAGTATGTTCGCAACATCTTTAGCCTTGAACCATGGTTGCCTCATTCGTCGATAATCACACATACCATTTTACCACCGTAGATAACCTTGTTGTTTACAATGCCGATAAGCATTCATTCCATACAGCTTATGCCTTGCGAACAATTTTTATACGTGGTGTGTTTCACTTGCGACCTTTCGAGACGAGATGTCGTCTCGAAAAACTACTCCAAGTCGATCGGCTGTTGCAAACTGTCTGTCGCAGACAATTTTATGCGTACGATATCGGCGATCAGGTCATCGCAACTCATCATTGTACTGAAACAGTTGCCTATCGACGTGATGGACAAATGCTCTTTCATGAGGTGGTACAGCATTATGGGATTGATGTTGTCGAGAGACAGAAGCACTTGCATCTAGGGGTACTCTTACCTAATCACCTCGAGTCGTACATTTACCAGTCGCTTTTGACATCTGATGGAACAGTAGTCGTTTCCGGCTAGTGAGATTAGCACAAACTGGTGATGCTTAATGATACTGTCAGTAGGTGGCAGCGCGTACTTGCAGATGATGGTAACATGTGAGATGATGATGTCTTTAGCATCTGTAAGTTTCTTATTCAGATCATCCAGTAGCAGTTTGTACTTTTACTCTAACTTGTATTCGCCATATTTATGTACGGACGGTAGCACTTCTTTTGTCACCCACTTCTTAAACTGTCTAGCCTCGTCCTTTTTGAAAGCCAATATTAACGAATACAGACCACATTCGTTGATGAAAACTGCGTGTGGCTGGAAATTAAAGGGAGTTTTTCGCATAGACTCCCTTTGTATACGCAAGTTTTGAAGGATGTCTCTATCGTCGTCGTCGACGTTTAGTATGACTGAATGTTTTGTGTTCGCATACTCGAGTATTCTCGCAAAGTCTTTCGCTTTGAACCATGGATTGCCTTCTGTTTCGATGATCACATACTCCGTCTTACTGTCGTACACGAGTTTGTTGTTTACGATGTCGATGAGCGATTGCATTTTATTATACATATGCTTTCCTTTAAGCTCATGCACGACTCGCGAACGATATCAGTGATAAGGCGACTCACGCTTCGTTATAGGTAACTGCTCTTTCATTGTATATCTCTTTTTCAATTTTGTAGTGCCCCCATGGTAGTGTATTAATTCCATCTTTATGGCTAAATCTTTTATCATCTTCGGGACTTAATGCTTTTTTTCTCATCTCAATCGTACAGAGTTCATGTTTCTTACTTTTAATAAGATTCATACTTTTGTACAACACTTTTTTACCAAACAAACACTTTTTGTAGTCACCAAAACTAATCTCATTTCTGACTACAGTGTTTTTCATACCCTTTGCTCTTTTCTTTACACCACCTTCCACATTAATTACATACTTTTTCGATTTCAATGCAATAAATTCTTCCATTATTTTTCCATTACATTCATCTTTCATTTTGCCAATAATCTTTTTGTTAACTAACGGTATACCCTATGGATTATCTTTTTTTTAGTCACAAGTATCGAAATTATCGACCATTTCTTTCATGTCACTGTAGAAGTCTGGTGTTTTTATATAATAGATGTATGAATCAGTATCTTTGTAGCACAGTTCAATATTTTCCCCATACTTTGGTTACATTACATTAAAGTGAAAATCGTACATTAAGACTTTCGATAGTTCAAGTATACTCATTACAACATAAATGGGTTTTTTAAAGCACAGTTTTGTTTTAATCATATGAACTGCAACCAAAGAGTTAGTAAATATAGTTCTATGTTTAAATTTTGGTTTAGACACTAGCTTATCCATTTGCTTAGAACTTGTGCACAACCGTATATCCACTCTATTTCTAATATTCTCCATTGTTTTTCCAAAAAATGGATTGTTCTTTAACTTGTAGAAATCTTTTTTAAAGTCATTTGTAGACTTTGTTCGCATATTTGTGTTTAGATCAATATAGGACTTGAGCCAATCTGATTGATCAAACTCTAGAACTCTATGGATCTTTTTCAACTTCATTCCGAGAGATAGATATTGCTTTAGATTTACATAGTGTAATACATATTTTTCTTTACCACCCAGATTAGTTAAGAGTTTGGGATTTTTCGAACCTTCCGGTATTTTATTATCTGGTGCCAATGGTAGATCTTTGTGGAGATCGTGTAGTTCATGTGGGTATTCCAAATCAACTTCCAATATATAATCTTTGCTAGAAGCATCTTCTATTTTTGTTACATCTATATTTGTATTTCCCCACTTAAACCAACCATAGGGTAAATACTGGCTCATAGCCCATCCATATAAGTTATTGGCATCCAGATATGTAAGATAAAAGATTTCCTTTGTACGATCATAATAATTCATATATTTATTATTTCCTTTAGCATATAGCTTACAACATTGCGAAATTCCACCACGAACACCTATTTCTATCATCAAAATAATGTCTTAATCTGTTAATAATTATAGTTCTATTTTAGTATGTTTGAGCATAGCATCCCACGCTAACCCTGGAGCTGTGAAACACCATGCTGGATCTAGCTTATATGTTTTGAGACACACATCTCTAAAATTTTCCATTATATCGGACAGTATCAATACATCAGATTTGTTATAGAGTTCTGTGTACTCTCTTAGAGATTTTATGTTGAATTTTTCCAACACCTTCTCGCAAATTCGTAATCTTCGTCTGTAATGCTACATTTATTGAGTTTGTTGTAAAATGCATCTTTGGGTGGAAGTGATTTCTCACAAAATTTTTCAGCCCTATCCATGTAGTCATATGGGTAAACACCTTTTCTTGTAACAAAGTCAAGAAGTTCATTGGAAAAATGCTTACACGTTTCTCAGAATTGGCTTCTGGAAAGGTTCCTAGAGATTTTATCGATACTGCTAGCCATAAATTTAAATGAGTCAATAAATCTAAGATTTACATTTTCACATACATGTTTCGTAAAAGAAATATATTTTTCTTCGTTGTTGGGAATTAGATCAATTTTATTTTCATCGATGCCAAGATCTCTTATGAATAAATGTGTGTCGTAACCAGATATATTGTGTATAAACACTGGGACAAAACATGGATTTCTATACGATAAGTTATAATCTCTGTGTGCAGCTCCCCTAAATTTCCCCATAACATGACCATGATCTCTCACAGAATCATCATTCAAAGGCTTTTCATATATACGACAATTAGTAGCTGTATCATAAACAATTTGTTCTTTCTGAGTTAGTGGAAGCATTGGTTTATCATTTGTGTATATATCACCAATAGACTTTGTTTCTTTCATTAGCATTTTAACGAATACAGTAGATGTATCAGATCCTTCATAAGTTACTTGTGGTTTATAGTATCCATGTTCGTATTTTACATAGTAACAGAAGCTAATAGGCTCGTGTTTTTGGTACGTTTTCGTGTAACATTCGTCGGGGTTTGGTTGGCAAGTGTCAATTTTAGTCAACAAACATTCAAAATCAACATATATCACAAACGGAACTCTCAAAGAATGATTTTAGTTTTTAAATATTAATATGTAATTTTTTCCTTTAGATGGTAGTTCAACTCTAACAACATCGTGATCTCGACAGTCTTGTTCGTGATCTTTTAGCTTATTTACAGAACAGAAATGTTGCAAACATCTATCGCATATAAATACTTTATGACCATTATTTGTTACTTGGGATGCAATAAGTCTCTAAAGATTTTTTATCCAGCAGCTACTGCTGAATAAAAACTGCTGTTTTAGTCTTTGATATAGAGTAGGATTATGTGCTTATCCGTCATATTTTTGTTGGTTTTAATGGACAGATTATATATTTCTTACCACCATCTTCTTCTTCGTATGCGTATACATTAATAAAAATTCACTTCTTTTCTCAAAAGTTGATATGCTATCCAATTTCATTGGAAATTCCAAACCCTTAAGTGCATCATCATACTCATGTTCGTAAGCTATGTATTTATTCACTCTTTGAGGGTATATTTGTACTTGATGCAATGCAGATAGAACAGACCACAAAAAACTTTTTTGATCATTGTTCTTAACATTAATTACCGCCTGCTTAGCTTTGAATTTTTCTGGGAGATCAATATAAGAACTGCTCTTGAATGGTACATATATATTTATTCGCACTTCTAGTTTAAATATTCTGTTGAGTACGCACTGAGATACCTTTGCTTCGAAAGCCCCCATCTCAGCTATGATTTTCGATATGCTGTTGGTATAATATTCTTCCAGATTAGTCGATTTCAGTAAAATTTAATCTTTTTTTTTTTTTAAAAGCTTTCTACATATTCAATATTCTCACCAATTCCCCTTTTGTACTCAGTGAAGAATTTCGTGTTCACTTTGAGTGATTTTAAACGTTTACTAATTAGTCCCGTGACAGTTTCTTTTACATTGTTTAGGAAATGATTTGGGTCTTTGTATGCATTCACATTCTTTACAGCGTAAGTATTGGTCCTACTTTGAAATACTGTTTCGATTTCTTTCACACTGAATCTGGGTGTGTACTTATGAATTTTATTTCTCAAGTGACTTCTTATGAGAGGCGGTTTGTAATAGTGACTACACGTTTAACATTTCACTTGTTTCTCTCGTGGGAACTTCTGTTTTGAGATTAAATGTTGTTGCACTTTAAAAATTTCTCATGCATTTGTTGGTTCATGTGATTTATTATGTATTGGTGTAAGACTTTTAAGCTATCTACTTTTAAGATGGCTTCTTATGAGAGACAGTCTTTAAAAGTGTTTACAAGTTTCACATTTGACATACTTCTCTTGAGATTTCTTCTTCTTTCTTTCTTTCCGCAAAAACATCTTCCTTAAATTTATATTCTTTCCAAACATTGCCAATTGTGTTAGCCTTTTTCATTGCCATGGTCGTCATCATATTAGACATCAGTTGATTTTTATTTGCGCCTATTTATTATATACAACATTTAATTTTTACGTATTCAAATTTTCTGAGCCACTCTCTTTGCAAAACAACCCCCAAACGCAACTTTTTACGCATATTTTTGCAGATGCACTCAAATGCAAAGTTTAACACTTTTTTTCTAATGACTACAATCTGACCAAACACAACTTTTTGTAGTCACTTTTTGCGGCTGCTCCCAAACACAACTTTTTATAGTCACTTTTTTGTGGTTGCACTCGAATCGGCAGTTGATGTTTCCTGATGGCTCGAGCATTCAATTTACCATTGATTTTCTGATAACTGGGGGCCGTGCTCGAATAGGTATTCATGTACTATTATTACAAAATTACATATACGATTGTATTATCATTGCCAAGTATCTTTCATTTTTTTTTACAAATAATTTAAATTTTACATGACGATGACGTTTATCGGGCAAACTAGAGGATTATATGACTTGCTGGGAACAATGCATCCCAACACCTGTGTTAGGTAACCATTTGTGATAACTTAAAATTAATTATTTCACTTTCTGTTTTTTTAATGCATCGAAGTGTAAAAATGAGCAGATCTGTGCAGTATTTACTTTCTTAATAATTTCAAAGTTTCATTTGACTGACGTATGAATAGTGATGACGCCCATAGCAATGTTAATTTTACATAAGATGGAAGAATACTCAACGTGCATACAAGTAGATCTTAAGCAGCACTTTCAAAAGTGATCATTTTACCATGAACAGCCTATAACAGCACGCACACCACAGCTGCATCAATACGTACTGATTTTCCAGAGCGCTTGGTACAATAAATGCTCAAGTTTACGAAAGCTGGATGCAAATAGACGTTCAGCAATTCTAACACGTCATGATGTAAAACCGTTTTAATCATTGTTGTGTTGGCATCCTGGAGTGCGAGGTTGTGTGGCCAAAGATGGCGGTGTTGAGAGTTTGGAGTGTGTTTTGAATAAAAACGTTCGTGTATCACGAGATTTGTTTAGATAATATTCCCGAAAATAACATGTGGCGACGAGGATGGGATCCTCGAAGACTTATTCGGGGGGATTATTGACAGTTTTCGTGCCAACTTTGTTTACATACAATTTCGGGGTCGGGTGATGTTCTTTCTTCAAAGTTCTAGGTTAAAGAGATAATTTGGTCATGCTAGCAAATGGCCCATCAATACCTACGTTTGTGCAAGCCACAGAACCGTTTGAGAAATATGTTGAACGACTAAATTTATATTTCAAGCTGGCGGATACTAAAGAAACTGATAAGGTTGCAGTATTATGCATAACCTTGCCTCCAGAGACATATGCAGTGTTGAAGACTCAAATAAGTCCAAAGTCACTGGACGAAGTCACTTTTAAGGAGTGTATAGACAGTCTGTCCTAGCTCCTTGATCGCCGAGCGCTTCAAGTTATGGCAGCACCGGCAACAAACAACTGAATCTGTTACCGAATACATTGCAGCAATCAAACTCATCACTACCATGTGTAAGTAGGGGGATTTTTTGGACGAAGCTATGAGAGATGATTGGTTCCGGTATGATATCGGAGCAGATGGTTAGGCGGCAGCTGGCTGAATCCGAACAGCTTAAATTTGCAGAGGCAGTCAAGATAGTAATGGATATGGATGCAGTGACGAAGTCGGCAGCCCTGATAAGTGGGGAGAAGAGTGGAGAAGTGAATGTGATTGCCGAGCCTGTATGCTTCAGGCAACTGGCAATAGAGGATGTTCAGTACGTCGGTGCTAGCAGAGGACGTCGCCAGCGTCCACCTCAGCAGGGTAGTTTCACACGTCAGCCTTATAGGGAGATGGCCAGTCAGAATGGGGCAATAACATCGAAGAAACAAGAGCCCCAGAATGCCTGCAGCTGTGGGGTCCGTCATAAGTCAGGCAGCTGTCCAGCACAGAGGTGGATTTGTAACAATTGTGGCCGTTTGGGTCATATTGCTAAGGCATGCCGCAATAGCAAGGTAAACGATTCGTCAGTTTTAAGCCTTGTTTGTGCGTATGCCTCGGGCGTACCGATGGAACCAGCTTCAGTACGAATAAAGGTAAATGGTGTTGAAATACTTTTTGTGGTGGATACTGGAAGTGGTGTTACTCTTTGCAGTCAGAACCTCTGCAAAAAAAAACTAGGGGCAAATGCCTTAACCCCATTCCCAGGGGAATTAAGGGCTGCAAATGGCATGGGGTTGCAGGTAAGCGGAGTAGTGCCAGTGTCAGTCACAGATGAGGTGTTGGGGTCCTTGCAAAAGCTTTCACTGTTGGTAGCAAGGATTTATCAGCACCTGCGCTTTTGGGCAGAGACTGGCTATCAGCATTGCGGCCAGGTAGGCAGGACCACCTATTTCACAAGTGTTGTCCATGCATGTTGTTGGTCCCAGTGGGGTGGCCATCCGAGCTGAAGTGTTAGTTAACCTTAAAAGTAAATACACAAAGGCATTCTCTGTAGTTAACATTGACAGACACATTTCTGGTTTTAAGGTTAGTATAAATTTAAAAGGTAGTGCCATCCCAGTGTTTCATAGAGCTTATTATGTTCCACATGCTCTTGTTCAAAATGTGAAAGAGTAGTTGTACAAACTGGAACAGGCTGGAATTATTTCACGTGTAACGTCTAGCCCATTGGCAAATCCCATCGTAGTGGTGCCAAAGAAGTCAGGCCAGATTCAGCTGGTGTCGATCTTAAAACAACTGTAAATCCTCATTTACATGTTGACCAGTATCCCTTCCCTATAGCAGATGATATTTTCAACAAATTTGTAGGGTACCAGGCTAGTGTTTGGCCTAGCTTCTGCCCCAGCTATTTTCCAATCTGTTATTGAGTCTATCCTGTTCGAAATAGGAAATGTAGCAGCCTATTTGGATGACATGCTGATTGGAGGAAAAGATTGACAAGAATGTGCAAAGAATTTAAATTTAGTCCTTGCAAAGTTGCATGCTTACAATGTAAAGATCAACACAGATAGTCTGACATTTTTGTAAGTTCTCAGGAATTCTTAGGGTTCCAGTTTTCTGGGCAGGGAAAATCGCCCATAAAATCGAAGATCGAGAAAATCATGGCTACTCCCGCACCTACAGATATCACTCAGTTGAAATCATATCTGTCTTTGTTGAACTACTACAGACAATTTATTCCTATGTGTCCATATCTGCTCGAACCCCTCCACAACCTGTTATGCAAAGATGTTCCATGGGTCTGGACGTCTGAGTGAGAGTTAGCCTTCAATAAAAGCAAAACAGTCCTTTCCGAAAAAGCATTGCTGGTTGTCTTTGACCCAACTAAGGAGATTGTGCTGCACGTAGATAGTTCTGGGTATTGAGTAGGAGCAGTGTTAAGCCATCTTATTGATGAAATAGAGTGTTCAATTGCATTTGAATTTGCAACACTGACCACAGCCCAGATAAATTATAGGCAGTTGGATAAAGAGGCATTAGCTGTAATATTTGGAGTAAAAAAGTTCCACAAATATTCGTATGGTCACCCCTTCACTATTGTCAGTAAACACCAGACGCTGATGTCCTTGTTTTCTGAAGCAAAAAAACTTCCCCACAAGGCTTCCTCACGCATACTACATTGGGCTGTGATCTTATCGGCATACAATTATCCAATTGTTTACTAGAAGAGCAAGCATATTCCCCAGGCAGATGCAATGTCACGTTTGCCCAGTACTGCTCCAGTTGGAGTTAAAGAGTGCAACTTTCTCTACCTCACTACACCTTTGGTCTCTCCGGACGAGGAGGCACAAGAAACAAAAAAGGACCAGGTGCTGAGCGCAGTCATCAAGGTATGTGAAAATGGCTGGCCACATTGTTGCTCCAACAAACTACTCAAACCTTTTTTCACCAAGCGGCATCAGTTGTCCATCAGAGATGAGGTTCTATTGAATGGCAACATGGTAGTCATTCCTAAATCTCTCCAGGTAAACGTGTTGTCCATTTTACACCATGGTCATGCTGGTGTAGTACATACTCGTGTGCTATCTCGTTCCTATGTGTGGTGGAAAGGATGGATGAGGATATTTGTAGAACAATTGAGTGTTGCCCAGCTTGTCAGCAAACGCAGAATGCACATAAGAACGGGTTCCGACTAAATTGGCCTGCGCCACAGCACCCATGGAAGCGAATTCACCTTGGCCTATTTAATTTCAACTCTGTGGAGTACTTGATCTTATGTGATGCCTATTCCAAATGGATAGAATGTTTTGTCTTACCCATAAATACCAGTTTTAGTCTGTGCTCAAGTGTCTGCTGGAGGTATTTGTCCTTTTTGCTTTTCCACATCCAATTGTATGTGATAATGATCCCCCATTCTGTGTGCAATACCTGACTCAATTTTGTAGACTCCATTCTATTAAACTATTGTTCACTCCACCATACAATCGCTATTCAAATGGGTTGGCTGAGAGATCAGTACAGACATCCAAGAAGTTGCTAACTAGAAGCTTAATGTCTCGTCCTAGTAGTGCTTTATCGCTGAGCCAAAGGTTGAATGACTGTTTCCTTACATATCGTTCCACGCCCTCATCAGTGACTGGGTTCTCCCCCATGGCATCCATGTTTTCATATGCCCCATGCATTCCTCTATCGATGTTGATCCCAAAGGTTACCAGATCAACCAAAAGATTTGGGTCAATCTGCAAAAATCCAAGATACTGGTGAAATGGGTACCAGAGAGCGCATAATGCAACAGGTAGAGGTTATATATATATAGCCAAACTAGGAGAAGGTAGTTTCAGGAAGGTCCACCAGTGCCAATTGAGGCACAATGCTTGTCAGGGACCGGATACCAATGAAAATTTTCCCATGCCACGGCCCCTTCAGTAACCATGTCAAACTGAGCTGGTAGAAATCGCAGATCGTTATGATGGACAGAGCTCAGAAGAGGAGGAGGTAGAAGGATTTCGTGGGTTCCCCTATGATGAAGATGAGATAACTCACCAAGTTTCCAAGTGGGGACGCAGGATCCGCACTCCTGCACGATATTCACCCACCTTGTTTGATTAAAGTATTTTGTAACTCTTTGTGCAATCTTACCATTAAGTAATTTAACTGTGGGCTGATGGTCTATGTCATTCAAGAGTATGTTACTAGGTAACTAATAAATAAAGTAGCATTGTTAGTATGTTGTATCTCTTTGTGTAATCTGTGCCATGATGTAATTTAACTGTTGGTTTATGGCCTATGTAGTTTAAGAGTACATTCCTAGGTAACTAATGAAAAGTAGCATCGTTAGTATGTTGTACCTCTTGTGTAATCTGTATCATGATGTAATTTAACTGTTGGTTGATGGCCTATATAGTTTAAAAGTACGTTCCTAGGTAACTAACGAAGTGTTATTTAAAAAAATATATTGTTGCTGTTGTCATGAGTTGTATCAGTTAACTGTTGTGGAAGGAACTGTAATTTGTATGTTGCATAAAGTAATCTTGTAGGTCAATATAGTTATGTACAGGAATCATGACCATGTCTAGAGAAACTGTAATTTGTATGTTGCATAAAGAGATCTTGTAAGCCAATGTAGTTGTGTGCAGGAACGCTGTTAGGTCTAGAGAAGAGAGTAAAGTGGTGTTGTGTTGGCACTCTGCAGTGCGAGGTTGTGTGGTCAAAGATGGCGGTGTTGAGAGCTTGGAGTGTGTTTTGAATAAAAATGTTCGTGTATCACGAGATGTGTTAGGCTATTATTCCCGAACATAACAATCATAAGCCAAGATATGGGTACTCAACTAAAATATCTAATACAACCTTAAACACTCACCTCTTCGCAGTTAATGAATATCTGCTCAATCCTGGCGACATCATGGTCTGCAGAGGACTGAAGCCCACTTGAACTGGGCTCTTCATGAGATGGCAATGGCCTCTTCTGTGTCTGCAAGGAAAAATAATGCCATTCACACTTCACCTCGGACGCAAATAATACACTCACATACCTTAATCAAACATATGATACAGAATAGAACTTAGATGCAACTTGCTGAAAATCTGTAAGTTGTTTTCCGTAGCTGTCGGCAGCTTAGAAACAAAATAAACTGGCTCGCAAACAAACATTTCTACCTTATATTAAATACCTATTGTTTTCACTGGGAAGTTTAAATGCTGATATTTTTTATTACTTTTAAAATTCAGTTCGTTATAGTACAGAATAACGCTTCAAATTTTGTAGTGTTACTGTTCTTGTCTGATACAATATAAGTAACTTTGCCATTCATGTCTTGAAATTTTAGCTGTTGATAATAACGCAAAATTTTGTTTTAGTGAATGTAAATTCAATGGTTTATTACATTTACTTGAGAAGCAAATAATATACACCACAAACTTTTGACACTTATCTGCAATATGAGTCACAAATAAATGCACGATAACATCACCGTGTCTGAACTATATATCAAAAGTTTACTTGATTCAGTTGGGTGATAAAAATATTTCTTAAATTCTATAGGCTATTCAAGGTAAAGTAGGCACATTCTGAGATCCTCTCATATGGAATAATATTCAATCAATATATTATATTTCAGCTTGACACGTTAACTTCCGAGTGCGGTGAAATATGTACACTGTGTTTATTACTTACATGGCAATCATTGTTTTAAAAGGGGGTGGAAGGATAAAAAAAATGGCTGATAGGAAAAAAGTAACCAGGGCCTCAAAAGTGCTCACTTAATCGTGAATAGCCTATAAATGTCTGGACAGCATATTTCAGAATTTTCCTCCTGCCAGTTTTTGTTGGCCACGGATTTGACAAGTCAGGTTCTCAAAACCACGTCCGGTTCTCAATACGTAAGAGTTTGTAAAGTTTTACAAACGTAAAACAGGGGTCTATAAAGTATGTTGGATAATTAAAGGCAGAGCTACAAGAGGCTACTGCTACAGGCAATGTGGCTCATTTATTGGAAGAGAATTTGTGCGCTATATACCCAGAGACAGGGAAAATTAATGTATGTGGTGGCCTGTAGACTTTATTTAACAGTTGCGTGTATACTCCAAAAGGCACCAAATTCCCACAGCAGACGGTGTCTGTGATTGGACTTGAATTTTGTTGCATATTTATTATTAGCTCAAGAGTTTTCCTGGAGGTGTTAATTAGTGGATGACTGGAGTTAAGTTGAGTTGAGAGATTTGGACGGCTCTGAACGAGGTCTTGAGAGCCGATTAGGGTAAAATGAGGTGAGAATGGAGCAGCGCTGGAATGCAAGTGTGAGGGAAACAGGAAATCCCCGAGAAAACCCGCCGACCAGCGGTATCGTCCGGCACGATTCCCACTTGAGAAAATCCGGGAGTGACCCGGCTGGGGATTGATCCCGATTCGCCTTGGTGGGAGACGAGCAGTCTAACCGCTCGGCCAAGGTGGCTCCCTGGATGACTAGAGATAGTAACAGTAATGTACGAGTGTTTGCAGTTTTTTGAAGTCAACCTTGCCCCCAGATGTAACCCACAAATTTCTAGATGCAGCAATACTAACCAGATTTGCTCATGACGATGGAGATGGGAAAATTTCTTACACCTACAACTTTCAGACATAGGCCCCTACAACTCGCATACAGGTCAAATGGAAGTATCTTCCATTTCTTCATCTTCCGCTTTCCATTTTTGGCTAGAGCTATCACATAAAAATTAATTTCCAAGGGTACTTACAGGTTAAGTAGATCAAAGCTTAAATCGTATTTACGTAAAATATGAAAGGTAGTGAACTCCGTAATTACATAATGCTGAAATTTAATACAATTTCTGAACACTACAGAGCATTAAATGTAAAACCACTTGCAAGGGTCAACTGATTGGTTTCAGGTGATAATGCCAGCACTCTGATGCTTATCACAAGCGACGAATATGTTAAAATATTACTAAGAGGCCTCCCTCGTTGGAATTTTTTGCGCACCCGTGCTATGACCATGTGTCCGGGGCAGCAGATGGCCGGAGCGTAAAAGCGGATCCGGCCAGAAAGAAAGAAAGGAAGGCCTGGCGTAGAAGAAGTGAAGGTGGGTTTGAGGGGAACGCTAGACAGGTGTTGTTTTTTTATTCCTGCCGTACTTTCCTTTTACTCTTGCGCCCAGACATCGCACAAAACGGATACGAAAAGATTACTGTAAGTTTGCCTATGGCCGCTTGCACACACGCCGGTTTTGGACGGCCGGTAAAAAGTCGGCCGATATTATACCGGAGCATCGAAACTTACACACAGACCGAATTTTTCCGGTGGGGCTAATCAGTTCCCTTGTTGACACCTGGGGGTAAACACTGGGTTGTAATGGATCGCGAAAAAATTGCCGCAGTGTGTTTGTACTATCGCCGTAAGAAAAAAAGACGAGATCGCCTTCATTGGGTTCATCCTATCAATGAAAGAAGAGAGCAACTTGGATTATTCAATACATTGTTGTTTGAAGATCTGAAAAGTGATGAAAATAAATCCAACTATTTTCGCACGTCCATTGCATCTTATGATGAGCTACACGGAAGATTCAAGGATGTTCTTCAACGTCAAAATACGAAGATGAGAAACTGCATCCAGCCTGTTGAAATGTTAGCTGTGGCATTGGGGTCAGAAAAAATAACAATTTATTACTTCAAAGTTTAATAAATGTGTCAGTTACAATGTGTATTTACGATTTAAGCTCTAAAACAGAAAATCTTAATAATCTGTTATCATTATCGATACCTAATGGAATAACAGCTATATAGGTTGTAAACACTTTGCTACTTAACTACTGCCACTGAAATGACAACATGAATGAACTGAATAGGTATTCACTTCTTTACTTGTGACACAGCAATGTCAGTAATTATCCTTGGCATAAACACAGAGCAGAAGTTACTGCATGTAATTATAAATTATAGATTAGCAAAGTCCATTTCGTCAAAAGTGGGCGATTGTGGAGAGTCTGAATAAGTGAAGTTTGAATAACTATCACTTGCTGGAGAATGGTCAAAATCTTGGGGTGTTGATGCTGATGAAAGGGGCCGTTTTCTGTCAATTTTCCCAAGGGGAGTACAAAATGAATTTTGAGATTTTGAAGTGCTAGGGTTTTACGTGGTCTGCTGCAAAGGGGATGGCATTGAAGTAGACTTCTGGCAATAAGAAGGTTGCACCATTGTAGGGTTTGTCTGGGGCATTGAAGTAGCGCGTGAGAAAACGTTTAGGTTTGTTTGAGGCATTGGACTAGTCTGGTGAAAAAAATATATGGTGTGTCTGAGGAACTGAAGTATCGTGGAGAAGCATTGCGAGATTAGGCTATGGGAAAATTAGGGAAGGCTGAGATATCATGTTTTTCCTATAATTGGTATTGGAAATAACCTGCAGTACTCCCATTTGAAATTACATGTCACTCTCGTCAAATTTTTCCAGGTTAAGGAGCATGCTCTCAAAAAGGACATTTTACTATTTGGTTTTGGGGGTTCAAGGGCTTTAATGATTTTCAAATCAACCTCATCTAATTTCCTATGCTTCCGTGATCTTGATATGGATGTTGGTGTTTTCTCTGGTGCATTTGGTGTCATGAGGCGTACACCTATCTCCTCTTCTTCTGCAGGCGGAACAAAATTGTTTTTTCCTGTACATACTGGTCCAGGTCCTTTTCAACTGTCCACAGTTTCCCTTGAGTCGTACAATTTTTCTAACAATTGTAATTGGTAATTGAAAACGTTTTTTTTTTCGATCCACTTTTCTTACTATCTTGAATTTTATTTTTAGATTTCGCATATGCGTCACGAAGATTCTCTCATCTTGATACTACTTATTTGCCTAAAAAAAAAAAAAAAGAATAATATTATTAAAAACATTGTAGAACACATTTTTTTGTCTTTATAACATAAATATCTTCATTGGTCAGCTACAACTAAATTGTTACTTGGTTTCAGATGCTTGGCGAGTGGATGTACATTCACCGACCTACACTATAAATACCGCATTGGCGTTTCTACTGCTAGGAAGACAGTTCGAGATGTCTGCACAGCGATATGGTCAGTTATGAGATCGAATTGTATCCCTACACCGACAAAACAACTTTGGGAATCTACAGCTTGTGATTTTGAAACCATTGCTTAGGAGCAGTTGACGGTAAGCACATATGCATTATGTGTCCTTTCGGCAGTTGGTCCATGTATTTAAACTACAAGGATTATTTTTCCGTGGTGCTAATGCGGTCGCAGATTCAAAATACAGATTTGTATTTGTTGATGTTGGGAGCTATTGCAAGGACTGAAACTCTTCTATATCTAAAAAAACCAGTCTGTGAAAATCAATTGGAACAGATTCCCAACAGCTTCCTGAAGAGATGTTTCGCAGGCACAGACAGCCCGAAGGTACACTGTTTCTTTGTAGGGGCGAAGCATCTGGACTACACCAACATTTATTGAGACCTTTTGGCGGAACTCATCTCACACTGGAGAAAAGAGTGTTCAACTACCGACTGTGTAGAGCTATACGCTATGTAGAATGCGCTTTTGGCATTTTGACCAGTAAGTGGCGAGTATTTCACTGGGCTCTTAATGTTCATCCTGATTTTGCTGTAGATATCGTCAATGCTTGTAATGTGTCGCATAACTTTGTACGAGAAAAGGATGGATATTTCATTGACCATACCACAGTAATAAGAGGTCTGGAGAATGTGCCACAAGAGGCTGTCACACGACGAGGGGTCTGACAGCAAACACTGTTAGGAACATACTTAGTATTTTCTATCAAGTGTTAATGTTATACCTTGGCAAACGTCCGAAATCTAACAGTGAATCATCTTATGTGACAGCTTTGTACTCAGACAGTGTACTGGGACTGGTTGGTCTCATTATTTATTCCCAGACAGATATAACATTGCCTCACAACAGCAAGCCAGTTGTATGTAAAGATCGATCTTGTAGATAGTGAGAGAGCCATAATGTAATGGGTTTGTATGCCGTTTCATTAACTCTTGTAAGGGTCAGTATGAGATGATACATACTTGTGTTTTTCGGTAATCTTACCGTGTTGAATTAGGCTAGAATCCTTCCAGATGTGGATTTTATTATTTAATTTCAAAATGGTTTCATTTTTTTTTTGCATCAAAGAAAACGAAATTTCTTACAGTTGATTACTAGTATTATTAACTCAGCTTAATTCTAATCATGCAATTTAATCACATTGCTGAAAATCATAAACATTCTGTTACTTTTTACGTAATTTACTTCACCAATGTAAATACAGATTGTGTTTTAGTATCTCAATAGCGAATAGATACAGTATGATTGTACTTCCAAGTTAACCAAAACAAACATATGATCTGTCTTAACACATGTGTCTGAATATGATATTACATATTACATAATAATCTGAGACTGTAAAAACGTTACAGCATCGAGCGGTAAATGATGGGGGAATAAAGGCAGGCAGATTTCGATTCTTTTCGTGAATACTATTTGTAACAAGTGCAATGTATAAGTTAATATTAATAGTACTTTTTATGTCAGCCACTCAGTTATGCTTACATTATGTTTATATGTATATTTACTATTTTGAGCTCTTTGTGCTAAGTTAACGTTTCATTTAAAATTTAACAATAATGTTTAATTTAAACCACAAATAATTTTACAACCATTCGTTTATCCACATGTTTACCAACATAATAAATGTATACAATTTATACTAAATCAATATCAATTGAGCCTGTATGTATGTCAATAAGTTAGGCGTTAAAAGCAAGGTGTATTTATACTAAATGTATGCTCTGAGGTCGTGTACCACGAAGAACCTTTTGTATCAATGCAACAAGCAATTTGACTAACCTCTTAGTTAGCTACACTTTATTGCACTTCAATGTTAACATAATTATTGCAACGTTCATATGCTTTAAAAATGTACATGCGAATGGTGACATTTCTCTAAAGTTCCATTTACTTACCATATGTATTTTTGTCTTTGTCCTCCATCTCTTCAAAACCAGGATTCAGATCTACACACATCTCACGGCAGGCATTTCTAGTCACTACTCTGTCTTAATATATCAAGAGTTTTATCCCATAATACAGGTCTGGCTATTACTAACGAAATCAAAACGTCATTGACAATCTCGCCTGCCATTTTACACCAAAACTAAACACAAAGCACGAACACGAACAAACAACTTCCTCAGAGCGTGTGCGCTGAGATACTGGACGGATGACAACAGTCGGTCTGTGTGAAAGGGTGCATAAGGTCACATACGTCACTGTCTCCTTGGAAGGCCCGGCATCGGTGCATCTGCAGTGGCAATGGCCGGCAGCATACTGGCGCGTCGAATATGCTTCGTGCCGTTGCCGACCAGTGTGAAAGGAGCCATTAGGGCTATTCGAAATATCGATATATCGATAATTATCGATATTAAAGATAATTAATCGAACTATACGTAACTTTGAAAAATATCAGTGTATCGATGTTTCGATATTATAGAAGTTTTTGGTATCATCTAAATGTTCGGTACTATTGAAATGTTCGGTACTATCGATAACTTTGGTATCATCGATAATATCGGTATTATCGAGAATTTCGGTACTACCGAGAATTTCTGTATCATCAATATATCGAAAATACCGAATAACTGTTCGGGGAAAATATCGATATTAAATTTTTAAGATATCGAACAGCCCTATGAGCCATAAACT
Source organism: Dryococelus australis (assembly GCA_029891345.1). Taxonomy (NCBI): domain Eukaryota; kingdom Metazoa; phylum Arthropoda; class Insecta; order Phasmatodea; family Phasmatidae; genus Dryococelus; species Dryococelus australis. Next base: position 61,934,352 of record CM056995.1, read on the forward strand.
TCTCCACGCCACTAATTGAATTTGGACGGCCTACATTTTACCGACCGTCCAAAACCGGTGTGTGTGCAAGCGGCCTATAAATCATCAGCTTTGGCATTTACTTCGTCAGCTCAGAGCCCCGAAGCACATTACGCACTGTGCCTCCATCGCACTACCATTTGTGGAGTGAGTGAAAAGATTTGGGCTGCTCGTAAAATGGAACGCTAATTAAGAACAGGGAGTTACACCGATGTCCGCATCTACCTGCAAGTAGTTCAGCTATCTGCAGCTAGGTAACAGCACCATCGAAGCAACTAAGGCACCAGTACGTCTGCAAATGTCATTCGCTCTGAACGTGAACATGGGTATGTGGGAAATGATGAAAGGAAGGGGGGGGGTAGGGGATCTTCGCTACCTGTTCTCCCCTAAACCCTCAACAGCACAGTGGCCATTATCGAGTTTGGTCAGATGACAGACAACATACCAGCATACCAAAATTCCGAGCTATATGGACTCTTCCTCAGTGTTCATTGTCAATAATTCTAAAAGAACAATAAACATTTATTACAATTTCAATTGGGTAGGGAGATGAGGCGGTTTGGGGGGAAGACGCGCGGATGAGACATGTATTCCCAACGCCATTTTAACTCGTCTTAAAAAAATGTTTAGTTAGCAGAACTACTCCAGAATATACCTTAATCTCGAAGGCAGCATATAAGCAAATATTAATTATTATTAAGTTTTATTTACCCACACACTATTATATTTCGAATTAATATTCGCATTTAATTAAAAAGACTTTCTAACCGCTGTTAGAATGTAATTAAGTATAGGTATGCATGATCAGATTTGACTCGGCATTTGAACTGTACAGTTTGTAATACCTTGTTTATTTAATGACTTTAAAGTAGAGAGCCTAAATTCCCAATAATTATAGATAAATTGTAATTAACTGTGATTAATTGCAGAGTTCTAAATATATATCTACTTACCACATGTACGACACTATAATATTTCTTACCAATTGACTAACATTTTCTTCACAAATATTTGCAAATCATTGAATTTATTACCATTGAGACTGATTTCCATAATCGTGATGTCAATAAACGATTAGTATGAAAATAATGCACTATAAAAATCCATACAATACACTTTCTGTGTAGAAAAGAAAAAACCTTTTTAGGGTGTGTTTGCTTTTCAGCAATACAATATTAATTTAATTCAAAGAGAGGATTACAGATACATACACATTTCCTATTATTAGAATGTTTCTTTATATGTTTATGGTTTTTGTTCATGGCAATACAACATCATTTATAACAAATACATATATTTTGAGAGTGTTTCGTTTAAAGTAAATAAATATAGCTTCATGCCAAAGGAAAAGATTTATTTACGTTAAAAGTTGTAGGTGTATGTATGTGTGTGTGTGTGCATATATATATATATATATATATATATATATATATATATATATATATATATATATATATATATATATATATATATATATATATATATATATATATATATATATATATATTCTAATGGCGAGTTTCAATCACTCACTTTTCGGTTTATGTAAAGCAATCACTATTTTTCCTCTGTTTGTACGGTACGCCTACATCAGGGGTCGCAACTAGAGCGATGCGAGAGGTACTATGTCTATACTCCATTCTATGGGAGGCAATGAATGCTCTCGTATAGTTGGATGTAAACTGGGAGCGAACAAGGATTGTTATAAAGGGAAGGTTAAAGAAAGAACTACAGTAGGCTTTAAAATTAAAAAGATTAATTGTAACTGTAAAACAAACTATATACAAGCTATAATGACAGGACATTAAAAAAAATTACAGTAAAATGGATAACCAAATGAGTAAAATGAAATAGAGGTCCAACGAATTACTTAAATGTAATTATGAGTGTACATCACGTTCATGCAAATGGTTGTTCAGTCCTTTCCTTTCTATAACTTCTACCACATAAAGGTTTCCCAGTTTTTCCTGGCGTGAAGATCTTAGGTTCTGTCGCTATCAGCCTATTAGTAAGAATGACAGTCCAACATTATATGTGCCGGCCACAAAGGATCCCGTTATGTAAAAATGCACCACATTTCATTAGAATTTAACTAGTGGTCTGCAAACGCTGTCTCGGTATCCAGACTACAAGACATCACTAAGGTTCACAAGAAGCAACACAGCTGCCTTCAAACGGTAGACATAATGAAAAAAACTGGAAAACTTTCTCTGTCATAAAAAAAACGTGTACAAATGAGTCACTATATACACATGCATACTATATACACGCATATTATATTACCTCCGATCACATACTTAAACATAATTTACGTATACACGTATTCAGAATTAGAAAATATCGGATTTAAATGTTTAAAAATTTTGCAAAACTTATTTGCACGGTTGTCGTTCGTTAACGCAAATTCTCATTTGTTCATTTACCATATACGCAGTATTGTAAGTTAATTACCAAATTTAATCCAGCTGTTTCATTTAATTTAAAATTGACCACTATATTTTAATCATGAAACTAGCTAATGACAGAGAACTGTTATGATATAAATTACATACTGTATTACACTATGTTATATTAATAATAGCACATCAAATTATAAAGAAACGAACACAGAATTGCTGCAACTATATCAACTGTCCCAGTTCCATTATTATTAGAATTAATACTTTTTTATAAACAATATATTTACAAGGCATATATATATCAAACCCATGCATTAAATGTTTACCGATCTATAGTTTAAAGCAGACAGGAAAGACCGCTGCGTGCATTTTCAATAAAAAGTATAGAATTAAATGTTAAACACTATATAACCGCAGACCATAACATATCAGTATACAAAAAATTGCACAATTATCATGACCAAGCGACTAAACTATGCAAAATCTACTTAGACAGTTTTGACCAGGAAAGGTATACAGACCAATATACAATACCAATAGGTACATCCATGTGAAGCCCTGCTTCAAGCCTGACACGCGTGTCAATCAGCAAACTCAAGCAATTTTATGTGAGTACTCCTATCCTGCCTGAACGACTTACTTTCTGGAGTACGATTAAATGCTGCTATTATGGAGTTGGTGTGTTTACTGAACTTGGTTAGCAAGTCTGCTTGGTTATATGGCACATCTGTATTTGGTAGCCCGGATTAATAAACTGTTATTTTGTTTGAAGAGGGGTTACTATTTGAAGAGGCAATATTTTTGCTGCAGAAAAACAGGTACTTTGTCTTTCTTGGCCCCTTCACCCTGTCTCGGGGGTGGCGCACGTCTGAAAGCTTCCAAGTGCTGAGCTATACTGAAGAGAGGCGTGCGGCTCCCCTGGCGCGGCCGAGCGCTGACTGGCGGCTACTACTGGCAACGAGTTCAGCCTTGCACCCTCTGGCATCTTCCATACACCTCTACCCTATTCCCGCCGCCACCTTAACCTTCCCGAGCAGTGTTTTCACGTATAAATATTCGTCTCCAACCCGAGCAAGTGTGCAGTGTTCCTCTTCGAGTTGCGCGGACTGGCCGACAACAGATCATGTCTACACCACTTCATACTTCGGGGCTTCAGCATGATAGACTTGTTTTCGCGTAATATGAGTACTACTCAAATTAAGTATTGCAATGAATGTAGTTGTTGTTATGCCGGGGATAGAGTTACCTTTTTAGTGGCATTTTTAGTGAATTTTGTGTATATGGATTTTTGTAGGGAAGTGTTTCTTCGCTGTTTTGACTGTGTGAATTTTCAATATGATATTTTATGGGAATTTTTTTAAGAGGTGGATTCTTCCTTTTTTTATTCTTTTTTTTTTCTTGGCGTGCTGTAGGAATGGTCTCCTGAACTAAGATTTGCCAAAAGAATTTTAATACCACGGAGTTTACTGGATATTTTATGGCGTGCCTTTATGCTCATGGTTAAGTGTAATGAGGGTTTTTGCTCCTTCCCAATGGTATTCTTGAAAATAGTATTCCATGTTGTACTTTTTAGTGAATCATCAGGCGTACTTTTACTTTTAAAGTTGTATTGGTGCTTGCTTTACTCAGGGAGTCATTTTACCATTTTTAATGGGATTTCACAAGTGTTTATTCAGATTGGGTGATTTCTCAGGATATATTAATAGTGTTTTTTTTTTTTTTATGTTTGTTCCGGTGCATGTGTTCTCTCTTCTTCCCCTAGTTCACAGATTGGTAGCAAGCAACAGAAATTAACATATTCCATTTATATTTTTCAAATCAAGTTGCAAAGTTGTTGTTTTTGGTGATAATGTATGGATGGGCTTCAGTATATTTGTATTGATCTTGGAATTTTTGTGTCCATGCTTTCTTGATTTTTTTTTAAGTGTGCGTCCTTCTCCTTGCCTTTCTTTAGCCCTGCTACGCCCTAAAAGGGTGTAACACATGTATTCGCAGAAGTTTCAGCCAAGGAAATTTTACTAATTTTGAAGCCTTAGTGTAAACTGACAAAACTCTCTTAACGTTTCGAGGCTACAACCTACAAGTCAGAACAATGAGGAAACTGGTTATTATATTGGCAGTAGTTAATAGCAGATTCGTACGCTCAGAATTAAACATTTCCAATGGATTAGTGTGGTGCAGAATAAAATTAAACGAAGTCTTTGTTCTTCACTTCGCCCGCATCGAAAATGAATATTCCGTTGATATTGGTAGGTGCATATTATTTTCACGTAAAGTATTAACAAAAAACATAGTGTTATAACTCGCACTGCCGAGCTCATTTCTGGCATCGCATGATTATTTGCACTTTGCCTTTAATCCACAAACATAACGAAACAGCAATGTAACTATAGGCGAATACAACAAATGCATGTGCATAAAAATACTTGCTGGGAACAAAACTTAATATAAAATATAAAATTTTTCTCATCTTCCTTTTGATATAGGATGATACACGCCCATGTATCGGTTTAAGACTTACCACACTTATAGGGATTTTAAAAAATCCTCCAAGTAGTTTTTACTTGGTGCCAAAAATACAGAAATTAATTTACAATCTTTAACTCAATTTTTGATGAATTTGCATAAAATCATTGATATTTAATACAATATTCATGATAACATCCATCATCATTTTTATCTGCACAGGCATTGCGTCACTAAACAACATTTAATAATCACATATGCGTACATATGTTTATTTGAACACATGAATTACTGTTGGAATCACATATTATTAAGAATAGGTATATATTAATTGCGTGACTACCATAAATGCTGTCATGGGGAATAATACAAATGTATCGTTTACAATCAATTTAAACTGTGGTGTTAACCTGATTACTACAGACAACAATAAGCTGTTCTCGCAGAAAACACACTGCAACAAAAAATTCTACACATAGGAAGACAAAAGAAATGAAATTTCCTCTCTTAAATAAGCCACACCGTATGAGTTTATAGACGCTTACGCCGAGAAAAAGGATAAGCTGCACGTTCTAATAAATTTGCTTGAAAACGATTTGACACTAAACAATATTTTGTTCTCTCGAACACTCTGATGTTTCTCCAAACATGTGAATTTATTCCCTTTAACCAAGCGAAACATTTATACACAATTTGTTGAGTAGAATAATTATCTAACTTTCCAGCATAATTTAAACGCATTTATGGATACATACACAACTATTTTAACAGTACGTTCTGCTAATTAGTTCCGTTACCGTCAAAATTATAAATATCATATTAATCAAATATTTTTTTAGAATTTAATAAGTGTACGGTTAGCTAATAATTATGTGTCCATCTTAATAGAAGTTTCCACTACAACAAATTCAGCTTGGTGCCGAACTGGCATGTATTTGTTGGCTGTAGCACATCCGAGTAATTTGATAACCTTCGAATTTACAGCTCTAGAAATAATTTGAATTATTTCTGACTATTACAAATACTGCAGTGTTAGTATAATTATTGATGCTTAACCGTGTCAAAAACAATCCCAAAGAAACAATTTCAACCAAAAAATGCTATGATGACCATGGTTGCCAAGAGAAAGTATTCAACACCAACGAATAGGGATTCAGAACCCAGTCCTGTTGGATCTTAAATTTATGACCCGAAACTGTAGTTTATGGAAGGCCATAAAAATCTTCATTTGCACCAATCAAATTTTACGTGTTTGGGACATCCAAGACCGAATAAAAATAATATGTCTCAAGAACTAAATAGTTGATTGCACAGATAGAAAAATTAATTTTGATGCACAAAACTATTTTCTTATATTCAACATAACCTTTTTCTAAGTGTAAAGAAACAAAACATAATATTACCATTGTCTCAACTAGCTATTGGTTCACAACAATTCGACAGATGTACAGGGATGAAAGAAATATGCACATATAGTTCTGAATATTCATAAATTGTTTTGGTGACACATTACACTTATAACATTTACATTTTAAAATAAGTTTTACAATTGAGCTACTAATTAGTTTATATAAGGGCTGTTACTCTATGCCGATTTAGGAATAACATCACAAACTAATTTTTGTGCAACCCAAAACAGGCTTCTTATAAATACAGCTACACAACTACAATGAGGATTGTTGGGACTATCATACACGACAATGAATGCGCAGAATTTTCCAGTCGATAATTATAGCTCTAATAGGAATGTGTCCAGTAGCATCAAATCTTAAAACAAATAATATAATTTAACAGACATGTTGTCTTCGTGCTTTATAACCTTACTGCTTTTTGGAGATATGATTAATGCTGATTACATTTACATATTACGTTAATTGTAACATAAATCTATAAGCGGCAAATAAAACTTTTCAATTGCACTACCAACTTTGTGTAAAAGCTTATCAAATCACATATTTATGTTATTAAGCACAAGAATAGTATACAAGTAATGTAATGTTTTCTTGTTCTCTGTGAATGCTGACAAATGCTTAGCACTTTTTTTTTGTGATCCAGCTGTTATAATGTACTCCGGTTCACGACAGGATAACCTCTAAACGAACGACTGTTTGCAAGATGTGGAAGAAGGTATTGCATGTAAAAATTCCTTAGTTTAGGCAGCATTTTCTCTATCCAAAATCTTTGGTCTGCATAAACTCTGAAGTACTCAAAACCCCCAGGTCAACAAATAAGTAGGTCACACCATTTTCGTTTAGTGATTGCTAACTGTCCTTGTATCCGGTAGTAGAAATTGTGAGACTTCTTCACTTCCAGCAGGCACGTTGTCTTAGGTTTGGCCTACTGCAATGGAAGGTGCTTGTAAAGAGCGTAGTTGGTAAGGGCAGACTCGAATGATTCTTTGCTTAAAGAAACAATACGTTTTACCTCAACAAGGCCATCTTACCCAAACCAAACCATTAGGTCTTGTCTTAATCTACAGCAACAAGTGTGGCACAAATATTCCAGACGATTCTATTTTAATCTTGTAGCGCTCTTCATAAATTTTCTTGGCCGACTCTTTATGGCGTTGTCCATACAGCACTGCTTTAATCTGAAGTATGTGTGGAACTGTAACTTGTTTCACAAGCTTGTGACAGAGTGTGCTTTCAGCCCTCTTGCATACCACTCCGAAGTAGGAAGCTGTGAGGCAGTATCTGCGTGCCTTATGCCATGCGTCGTCCTTGCCGTTCTGCTGTCCCAATCTATCCTGCTGGAGCCTAGTTGTGTCATCGACTGTTCTTACCTCATTCTGTAACACTTTAAGAATGTCTTGCTCCTTTTTTCTTTCTACATCGCTGATGTCAGGCTGCTGCTACAGTGTGGCGCCATAATTCTCGTCTGCTGGTGCTGCAGATAATTTCTTCTTCCTCTTCTTGTCATCCTCGAACTCTGCTTCATAGCGCAACTGACGTTTTACTTTTTTTTCTAGTCGCTTGTGCACCCATTTCTTGGTGACTGCACCAGGACAATTCCTGATGCAGATTTCCATGGACTGATAACATAAGATGATATACCATCAGTATGTGCAAGGCCGGCCACAACACATCGCTTATAGTAGGAATCACCCTTTGTATAGTCCACTCTTTCCGCGCCAGTGAATTTAGATACCAGTGACATACAGTGTTCAGCAGTGTTGGTGGTTTCATTCGTCGTTAGACGATCAGATTTTCGTATTACCTTCTCTATCTGGAAAATTATCTTTTCCAGAAGACCACTTTTTTCCAGCACTGGCACCAAGTTCTTTTCTCCGATGTCATTTCGGGTACTGTAAACTGCTCAGTATGCTTAATGGTTACCGAAAACATGACTAGGCCCATCCCTTAATTCGGTTCTGAATTGTTCTACCTGAATTCCCATATTCTGACGTATGACACCCTGGAGTGCATTGGTCAATCGAGGAATCTTTTCGCATAGTACATTTCGTACATTTGCGTCAACATATATATCTAGCAACAATTTATGTAGATGACGAGTGTACCAACTGGTGACATGATTTGCACACACACTTTTTATAAACTAAAATCTTTGTAGTGTCAGTTGTTGAATCTTCTGGTAGTCATTGTGTAACGTATGATTTTGCGCATATAATTTGCATACCTTAACACATAATATTTCATGTAATTTTCACATGTTTATTTAATGGAGGATTATATGTAATATTTATTATGTGAAAGTTGGCAGTGACTCATAACATCTCAACCGAAGTAACCCCCTACACTTCCCAGGTCAATTCAAATTTCGAATAACCAATGAAAATGATGTGGTAATGAATGAACCTCGTCTGTATCTTATTTTCAAAGGGTCGCCATGTAGTCAGCCAGGGATGCTGATATTCCTTTTGTAATCGGAGAATTTTAGTGTGTGATGCATCTGCAAGTGAATTATTGCTCAGAATGTATCTAATAACCGCCGGAGTGAACGAAACATCGAAGAAGAGGGCTAATGAGCAAGCAGAGCATAATAAATGCTGAAATATGGAAGGTATTTGTATCACCTATAAGTAAATTTTTAATTGTCCAGCGGTTAAATTATATAAGCAAGTAAACTTTGGAACGACTAATTATCACATTCACAGCTTTACCACCAATAACTTGAGCTTTAAGAACTGAGATCTACCAACTTACAATTTTTTATCTAGCCAGGCAAAGCTAAGTTCAAATCTGACTAACGAGTAATTCTATTAATTGTGAGTGAGATTTAAGGCTTTTTCTGAAATGTTTCATTTCACTGAAGAACACTAATTTTTATTGGCACTTTTAATAACATTATTTCATCAACTACCAGGTACCTTAAGTATAATTGTTATTTCGTAACAGACATAAGGGGTGAACACAATCTTTATTAAGCTGCTGAATGTTTTGATACAGATTAAGGTGAAAATTTATTCTTTGAATGAAAGTAATTATTTCTTATTAGAGCCGCACTTCACTTACTGATGACTTTTATTGGCAGAGTTGTGTGTAGTTTGGTTGATCCTCTGTTACTTTAGAGCCCATATGTTGTCAGTGTTCTTCATGTGTGTTGGAGTTTGGAGTAAAGGAAAGTTTTCCCTTAGGAAAATATAGGTAATGCAGGCTACTGCCATTCTATTATGGTAAGTTAAGTATCATTTGTGCTCATATGTCAGTTGTGTCTCTTTGTTTACTGTATCTTAAGTGGGGCAATTTGAATACCTGGTAGCGTTTTGCATCAGTTTCGCATATCATATTGTCCTGTCACTGTCCTTCCACCCTCACTTGTCCTCATTTACTACAATTGGAGTACCCATCAGCAACAACGTACCGAGCCCAAACGTCGTAATTGTAGTATTGGCGTCCTTAAACCTTCGACAATTATAGTGTATTCCATTCCGGAGGCTGGTCCTGCAAAGTTTCTGTAGCACTCGTATTCCGTTACCTCTGTGCCCTAAGCTGAATCTGTAGTACACATAACACAAAATTTATTTTTAGCATCCATATAAAGCAGGTTTTGTGTACGTGTCACGAATATACCTACCAGCCCCGAATTAGCATTGTAGCCAAGTCCATAAAACCGCTTTCCCCAGCCACCATCCACTATAACACTTATCCAGGTCTTGCCATCATCTATGTGACCATCCTCTCGAGCAAGTCGAGCTTCCTCTTGTATTGCGAGTTCAATTTTTTCTGATAGTTTTGCGTTCCACACTTCACCGACTTTCTTTTCATGCGTCCTGTAACTTTCTGCTGAGAAAACTCTCACATCTAAAATCCCAAGCATTTCCTCTGTTTGCATGTATCCAATACCAATAGCTGTGGCCTCCTGCACTAAACTTTTCGGCTATGTTACACATCTTGCAATGAAATTTAAAGATGCTGAAAACACCACTGCGGATTTCCTTCTGCAGCTCCTTTCGCCCACCAGTGCACTGTAATTTATGATCTACGATAGGTTTGTCATTCGCCCATCAGTGCACTTTAATTTATGAGCTACGACAAGGTTTGTATGTACTACAACACACCGCACATTGACAATATGGCATCCTTCGAATATTACATCTACTGGGTCTGTATTTACTTGTACCACGAGGCTAGTATTCATAGTCGAAGGCTTGTTTGACAAGTAAGTCGTACTTCATGAAGTAATAATTTGTTAAGTATTTATTATATGAAAGATAAATTCATAAACAGCTTCTTGACGAAGCAACTCGTATAGAAGTATTACTTGTTTAAGGCAAGCTTCACTTCATTAGTAGTCAAATAAGTATCTGTATAATATACATACCAATATAACATAGATAAAATTCTCCCTTCATTTACAGCAGTAACCCAGACAAAATTAATTTTTACAAAAGTTTTTTATTTATTTATTTTTCACTGGTGTTTTGAACAATTTTAATTTGTTTTATCGTACATTTGAGATTAAAATAATTGTAGTGTGCAAGAAAAACGTGTTTTTCATGTGTTATGTAATATTTTTTTCGGAAGTTTATTAGCTGTGCTAAAAACAAAAAGTACTTGTGCACACTCTACGAATATATAAAACTATGTATATATTGTTTTAATGATATCTCAGTTAATTTAAATCCTACGGTACCATAGCAATAATATAATCTGGGCATTTTCCGTTCAGTGCCAATAATTGCAATTCCGCTAGTGACGTTATTGATCGTAAAAGTCTCATGCTACCGTCCAACCAACATAACCTATTTTTCAGACCTCGTATAGCAAACGCGTTCAATTACAAGCTAGCTAGTTTTGGCACGATTTTGTTTACAGTTTTTGAAACAGAAATGATTCAGCGACGATGTTTTGTATACTGAAATTTATGTTGCGATTTATTTATTACCCTTTTATCAAAATCAAAGATAAAATGTTACCAAAATATTTGCTAGATATAAATTTCGGTTCGCTTCAATGTCATGTGTGTTTCAGCATAACAATTACTAAAAATGTCAGTTTTCGTGAATATTTTCATCTGCGATTGTTGTATTTGAAAACGAAAGGTTGCGATGTTTTTACATAAAAATGTTTGGCGGTTTTCTTATTAAACACCCGAACCTGCTATTGTATTCAAAATAAAATTCTGAGAATTTTGTCAGCGTCAGTATTGATCGTGAAAGTGTTTGCGCATTTTACCGTCAAATACCGTATTTACTACCGTCCATCCAACATAACCTTTTTCAATGTGCGATGTTTTTACATAAAAATGTTTGGCGGTTTTCTTATTAAACACCCGAACCTGCTATTGTATTCAAAATAAAATTCTGAGAATTTTGTCAGTGTCAGTATTGATCGTGAAAGTGTTTGCGCATTTTACCGTCAAATACCGTATTTACTACCGTCCATCCAACATAACCTTTTTCAATACTCGTTTGGCAAACATGTTCGATCATAACCCAACTCTTTTGAGCACATTCTCGTTGGTGTTTTTGTAACAGAAATTTGCGATTGTCTTTATTTGAAAACGTTTCTTGCTGAATCTGAATATGCGACTTTTTATCTAAAAACGTAGGTTGTTTTCTTCTTATACACAGAACCCTTGAGATTATATTACAAATAGAAAACATTCAAAATTATTTGATGCTCATACTTACGCACCATAAGGTACTTAATATACAAATTGTTAAAAATCACCCTAATAACAAAGATCCATTGCACACAACGTTTAAAGAAATGTTTTTTTCTTCACGTCAAAATGTAGGGTTTTAATTTTCCTATTTGTCTCATGTAATAATCTCAATTATATTCCTGTTTCCATCAAATATTTGAAGGAAACATCATTTGTAAATTAAAATATTTCGTGAATAACCTAGTCGTAATATAAATATTCAGTGCTTAAGTTCACAACAACGTAGACTTTATGAAGTTCTACTTAAATGCGTGAATGAGCAATGCTTCTTGGCTATGAACACTCTTGAGAAACAAGTAAAACGTATTTCGTGACTACGCATACTAACATGATATGCGGTACTTCATGCTATCAGAATAAGCAATAGGTACTTGTTCAAGGCCCTATGAATTGAAAATCACACATAAGCACTATTATCAGTAATTCTTGTTTCAAGTATTATTCATATGCTCACTTTGAACTCCACGCAGAGATTCGTCGGTGTATGTAAAGCCTCAAATTCCGGCAAAAAGCTTTCTTCTTTTTCGATGAGTGGCGCCAAATCACCTTCTGCGACATCGTAACTCCTACTGGCACGCTCAGCTTTCTCAGCCGCTTCTTTCAACTTCTTATTCCTACGCCTACGAAATGCCCGCAAGGAAAATTTATTCCTTCGGGAAGGCCGCGGCTTTGACTTTGGCATTTGGTACACTAAAATAAAAAACAGGGGAGAGTATGTTAGAAAATCCAAATTACATAAAAATCCATTAAAAATTGTGAAAACACTTTGGTATATAAATGATTGTTTTAATCAATGCAGCGAATTACTCTCGTTTTTTTTAAATTAAGATTTAACAAATCACCTGAACAATTAAATATAAATTACATTAAAATATAAATTTCAGAACAAATTATACAAACATCCATATTTTATCAGCAATATGTAAGTTCCAAACCAGACATTGTACAAATTTACACACACTGATATACTACAATACCAGAATTTCCTCATAGCATTTTTTTTGTAATACACTGTACACAAGATTGTTCAGTTGAATCTATTAGCATACATTTCATAATTAATACATGCAGACTTATCCAAGACATATTCTATAGGAGTAACAGTTATTTATTTACACTGTCCTGGAATTGGCAGTTTTGCTAAATAAATGGAATGATGATGTAAATAAATTAGTTACACGGAACTTAGCAAAAAAATATGTGCTCCTTGTAAAAGTTAAAAAACAAATCACTGAAAAAAGTGGAAAAACAAATCACTGAAAAATCAGTGGAAAATGTCACTGAATCAATAAGGGAAAGAAAAAGCATTTTTTCACTGATTCATCAGTTAAATTTTCTTAGGTGTATGTTGAATCAGTCACTGTTAACTGATTGAAACTTCTCACTGATTCAGTGTACTTGTAGTGATAAAGTCGAAAGAAAAAAATTTCAAAAGCTATTTGTTATCCTTGTTTGATAGAAAACAAACAAAACAATACGCCCTACATTTTTCATTGCACTCCATGAACTCTATTCGAAATGCCACCAAATTCTGTGTCTAAATAGCGCTGTGGTGAAAAAAAGCAGTTTTCAATAAGTGCCATTATCTTGATGTCTGAATTACAGTTACATTTTAACACAATTAAATTATAGGGAACAAGTCTTACTTCATACAGTTCCCACTAGGAGTATGAACTTATATTTTCCTTATTTTCTTTGGAAGGAACGGCAAATGAAATAATATTATCTGTCTGTCTTTCCGCATCCCTTCATTTAATTATTTCGGCTGTCACAAATTTGTTTTCATTGAATATCACATTTATTATTTTGAAAAATTCAGCTTCAATTTCTCATATTTGGTAAACAAAAATAGAGATATAATTAACATTTCCCATAAGATCTGATCTTGTTTGAAACAAATCAGAAAATATCACATAGACCTCGTAAACATAAACTATAGTAAACCTTTTGTCTGATAGTGTGGGAAGGCCTCAATACGACAACATATCTAAACATGCAATCAAACATAAAAGTGTAACTAACTATGCGAACTGCAGCAATCACAACGCAGTTGTCAAAACACTACGTTTTTTTTTCTACACTACCCTATTGCTTTAGCAGTATATAAAATGAGAGCCATAAGAAACAATGTTAATTTTAACTGGACTGTTTCAATATTTCTAAATGTACAAATTTTATGAGCGTTACATTATTTTGTCGCATTTTATGCAGAGATGTTGTCTAAATATAAATTTTAATATTAAGTAATTTTATAATAAATAAACATTTTTGATGATTGGCGATTACTGTGACATGGTAAAAGAAATCGTTTTCTGCTGCCTCTTGTAGTAAGTGTTTTAGCGATTTTTTTAGAACTGTTATCAAGAATACACTCTGTGGATTTTTTTGTGATATATCACAAATTGGTACTATTAACAGTTTCCCCGAAATTATCCACTTTTTAATATTAATATTAGCTATTTCAGTAGCTTCTGGAGATAGTGCGTTTTCGAACCAAACCGGGGCATCTTACCTGCAGACGTTTTCTATTGTTCCCATCACTCGCGACCACAACAAGCCTGGGTGGAAGTTGGAGAAAGGGTGACAATGCTTTCAAGAGGAGGCTTACTGTTCAGTAATCTCTCGTACCTGTTTACTAACACTTGTTCCTTTCTTTCCGAAAACTGCAAATTTAAAGCTCTACTGTATTTGTTCCATGATAAAATGTTTCCATATTAGAAACACAATGATTCAATTGTGGAGAAAATGTATAATTATTAAGGAAATATGTTCCAAAGAGTTCACAGAATTTTCATTGAATAATTTTATCTCATACACGCTCTCGTTACAACTGCCCCTGTTTCTCTCTCTAAATGTTTGATGTAGCAGACTTCTGATTATTATTGAATGTGAACGAATTCAGGGTACGCTAATACTTCAAATTTAAGCAAATATATCATAGAGGAAAACGCGCGTACAGATTTAAACCAAAGTCTTATCATTAAAACTGGAACTAAATGCAGAATTTAAAAAAAAAAAAAAAAAACCGAATAAGCAACATGACTTCACAAGTGGCTGTACTTTAGACATGTTGAATGTTGATTGTGCCATATATTAACTTCAAGATACAACACGTATTGCATCACAACTTACTTTTATTTATTACTTATCATTCTTATAAGATATCAAACTAAATCTTTTATATATTCTTAGACGACCAATTTTAAAGAATTTCGAAACAAATAATATTATAAAACAATATTTAAGTTTTAGTTATTGTCTACATTTATACAAATCAAATGCAATTATGTATTTGATGTTGATACAAATCGTGGATATAGTCAACAGTTTATTACTTACAATGCAGCCCATTGTAATATACACGTTACACCAATCCCCATATAAAAATAATAACGTCCAAATAAAAAACTATTAAATATTATACAATAACATCAAACATATTTCCTTGAAGATAAATCAAGTTATTTAACGTAATCTAACGACTGAAATCAATCAATTATCATGTGTGATAATCATACGGACACAGGTGCGAAATCTTACTTAATGTCACCGGACACAATAACATGCAAAAAAACATTATATATAATATATTTCTGTCATCATCATCGCTTTCATGTCATCTCTAAATATATACTAACATTTTTACTATGATATAATACATACAGAACATTTTGAATTAAGTAAATTTTAAAATCTACATTCTTCTTTCATTTTCAGTGTAACCATGTAGAAAATGCAGTCATTTTAAAACCAGCTCATATACAAAATAATTGTGACTGTGCAAAATCCAAACATATAAATGTGAATTTAACACTTTAAAAGTATGGTAACTTGGCTGTTCATTATAAAATCCGTTACGTTAAGTTAGTGGGATGATGACAATAATTGGTGTCACATCAAAAATGGGATAACAGTTCAGGTTTTGCAAGAGAAGTTTTGACAATGTTGGAAGAAATTCATTTCACCTTCTTTTTTTGTTGTTGATTTCTCTGTGCCTCAATAATGCATTCCGGGTCTCCGATTGGCACGGATCTGGCGTGCCTGGGGTCAACAAGTTCACCTAAAAAGCAGTGATTGTAAAATTTTACCAACTTCGGGAGCATTTCAATTCTCTAAAATTCGTCATCTCGTTCAATTCTCTGAACTTCAATCCCCACTGGAATCTAAACACAAAACCGACAAAATTTTCTCTTTGAAATGTGGAGCTGGCCTTGAACCTGATAATGGTATGGATGTTTCTTCCTAAAGCTAAGAATTTTGCCATGTTTGTCAATAAACCAACATGCCACTTTTTTCTTTACTATGGCCTCGTGAGCCGCCATCCTTGAAATTGAAAATGGGAATTTTATTTCGGCTATGCCATCTGCCCCTACTAATACATCTGGAGAAGCACCAAAGTACGGTATTTCTGGCTCAATAAAAAGTCCACATTCCCGTATTTTAAAATTAAGTTTACTTACAATTTCAACAGTAGCTCTGATTTCATTTTCTCTGACGTACGCAAGGGATTCACATTACACGTGGTTATACAGCATAGTCTTCACAGTCGATAAACAACTTGTGAGCGGCAGAATTCTGCAAACGCTTCCAAAATTAGACGTAGTGAGAATATTTCTTCTTCGTTCTCTCCATTCTCCACTCTCTCTTTTTTCTCTCTCTCCATTCTCCACACTCTCTCTCTCTCTCTCTCTCTCTCTCTCTCTCTCTCTCTCTCTCTCTCCTCTCTCTCTCTCTCTCTCTCTCTCTCTCTCTCTCTCTCTTTGTAACACAGTTGCTCTCTCCACGGCATGTCTTTCACTTTCTGTGAGATGCAGTTTGTTTGGAAATTCGTCACATTCTCGCTTGAATGTTTCCCGATCAAGATTTGGTCACTCAACATTAGAGCCATAATCTTTGTCTGCCTCGGTTCTACTGAATAACTTCTTTTTGCACTGACTGTTGTTTTTCTTTTTTCTTGTTTGCGTACTTCGTTTCCTTCTATGCTCCATGTTATTACAAAAGATGCCTGGACTTTTCTTGTACATAAATTTGTGTATTTTGTAAGGTGGCATTCCGGTGTTGTGGCGAACTATTGCTCCAGAACATCTTCCTTTTTATGACCGGCCTGCTGAAAAGTTATCTCCTTTACCGCCGACAAATGTTGCTACAGCTGCATTCTAGTGCTTCACTCTGTTGCTGTTAACTTTGTGAATGCGACTTCTGCTCTGGTTACTCATATATCTAACAACGTTCTGCACTTTTGAAACAGGCCGCACTTCTGAAGCGCTAGATATATAATTTTCACTTTTTTTCAGAGTTGCAAAAGTAACCTCTTTCCTTGCACTGCTTGTATTCACCGAAAATATGACTGGCACTGTTGAGTATATCTTTCCGTGGTTCCTCTACCTTCGTGTAAAATGATGTATCTTCGTTTCTTCTGTAGTCAATGGCTTTATTGACAGCAGTTCTAAACCGAATTTTCTTATCCCCGATTTTTTTTCTCAATAAGGCGGTGTTCCTAGTCTTGTCGCAGGTTGTTGCAATATCTTTCATTTTATTACAAAAATTTCGAAATAGATGGTTCGTGCATTCGATTTTTTCGACTGTGGTGTTCATGTATGGTCGTGCGTCAAGAATCTTCTCATAGATACTGCTGTCTCCATCAGCAATGAGTTTTGTGTACTTAAGACCGTACATGTCTTTACTTTTACAAGACTAGTATGGAAGCAGCTTCCATACTAGTCGAACTATGTTCACGGCCTCAATCCTTGCAGCAATAGTGTTCACATGGATCTTTCTTCTCTAAAGTTGCTTTATGACAAGTGTAGCAGTGTTTGTTTTTGACGCCAATGTACAAAACTTTTCCAGTTCTGTAGCCTACGATCGCTACCTATAAACAGTAATAATAGTTATTTTAACAGTAAATGTTTTTGGAAATTTTTTAATTCAATATTACATAACTTACGCACTAATATTATAACACTTTAATTAAAAACTAATGGTGAAACACGTCAATTCTTCCTAAATGTGGTTACATTATTGAAATCTTCTACATTTGACTTTAGGTTTTCGTTAAAGTCGTCGCCAGAACCTAACACAAATGTAAAGACAAACTTTCGACAAATGAAAATCAATTTTCAATGGTTATGAAAACATAAATCTCCTAATGTAAATAATTATTAACAGACCACCACAATTTTTTATGTCAATATTTTTCTATAAATAAAATTTAGTAGTATTTTATTCAGCTCGTTAATATTATTAAAAAAGACTTGATTCCCAATTTCTTTTATTTTATACAAAAGTAACAACTCAATGGGGTTTGTTTTATTATCATGGGTATCCTCAAAATTAATACTAAAGTGCTTTTTTATTGCAAAAATAACTATAATCTAAAACAAACAGATCATTTTCTCTGCCACCAGTGAGTTTAAGCTCTTCTTTTTTATAGTTTTATTTACTTTGGTCGTGACTGCAAACAAAATAAATCTCACTATTGCCACGGCCGGATCTACGTTTTCTTTCGCCCGGAGCAGAAATTACCACGATTTGTGCCCCCCCCCCCTTTTTTTCCCCCTGCCAACCCGCCTGAAATAAACGTATCTCGCATAATTAGTTTTGCCTCCGTTTGCATTTCAATGTAAAATTTTAAACTGAAATTCATGCAACAAGTAATTACGCATTGTATTTATAACAATAATATCGTGTCCTACACTCAAGAAAATGCTACGATAAAATCACATATATTTAATTTGCTTTTGAATATTTTTGTTTTAGTTAAAAACTTTCGGCCCATCCCACAATTCCTCTAGTCCAACGGCTGGAGCATCCTGCGCCCCCTTTTGGAACCCAGATCCAACCTTGAGCATTTCTAATTTTTTTTTTTTTTTTTTTTTTTAAGAACATGTATGAAAAATTCCTGTGCATATGTGTGCTATTAAGTATACCACTCCAGGCAAGGCAGTGTAGTTGGTTCTGTAGGAACGTTTGGACCAGCAATCGTCAGAAACAACCATTATCGTCGGAATGACGTCAGAATCAACTTCTCCCTTTTCCTTTGCAAGTCTACTCTCCTCAAGAGCAGCAGCCTGCATTTCTTCCAAAGCTGTCGTTTCTCAAGCATCACACACATATTAGTGATATTTATGGAAAGCCTATAAGACAGGTACATCCATTGCTGAGAAAACTTCTTCAAGTTGTGCGTGTCCGCCATCCGAAGAATTAGTTCCATTCTCTGCAGGTGTATTCACGTCCATTTTCTCTGGATTTTTTTCACACCACATAGGCATTTCGACATTGCACATTCGACATTTAAATATAACACAACTCCTGCAAACCACACCGTTTTTCGCGGACAACGTCCATATATTTCAGAGTGCACCCCATTTGGCTGTGACTATCAAGTTCTTTTAAGGAAGAAATAAAAATATATGTCCACTATTCGTCTTTCTTGCATTTTTATTGATGACTGTAAAACACAGAATACTGTGTTTTTGTGTAACCGTCTGGGATAATATTAAATTATCTGTTTATGTATCAACTGAAGCACTAACTTCAACACACGGTGAATCCGATTTCTTCTTGTGGAAGATAAAAATATTACAAACAACTCTTACAAAAATAATAATTATCTGAAATAAAAAATGAAAATAACATGAAATATCTGTCAGCTGTATATTGCTCGGAGTACCCGATAAACTGATTGATTTGTAATTTATAGTATTCCTTAAAATTCTTTCGTTATATTCAACAAGTGGTCGTAATTAATCAATGCTGGCTTAGAGAGTAATCGCTAATCGCTGAAAGTATTGGTGCATGAAAAAATAAGGTAAACTGCAAAAAGTGGCTGGTATAGGGGTCAGTGAAAATATTTTTTTCTGACACGCACTTTATATAGGCTATCCAATACGCAAAAAAACTCAAAAACTCCAAAATGTTAAATTTTCAAATGCACAAATGGGATACAAAAGCCGTTTGTTCATTAAAACTCTTAATGTCTGGCATTTTTGTATTTTTTTGTTGTGAACTGGTAATCAATCGTGCATGGCAAACAAAAATATCGTATAGTGTTTTTACCCTACGCTCCATAGTTCTCGATAAATTGATCCATATTCTTATCTATCAAATCGAATAATTTGTCACATAACAATGCATATCTCGAAAACGGTGGCACATAGTGTAAAAACACAAGACAGATTTTTTGTTCACCGTGTTCGGTAGAATACTAATCTGCAGAAAACAACCAAAAATGTAGGACAATTACGTTATGCTTAAATGGGGTTCCAATAACTCCGTTTTCCATGTGATAGGTTCACACCCGAACCCAGATTTGGCATGGTTTTTATTTCGTTGTTTAAAATTGCAGTATCAATAAACTTAGACATTTATCGTTTATTCTAGCAGTGTGACTAGCAAAACTCCTCTCCTGCAACTATACTTTCAAGGGTAGTTACACCCATTACATACAGACTTAGCCTATAAGTCGTGTATATGTTTTTGACCTCTCTTTTATTAGGAATCACCTGCCGAAGATTGTCGATAGAGTTCATTACCATCCTTTATATAGGGCGTTCCGAGAAAAGATGTCCAAACAGATGCAGCTGGTAGTAGGGTCGAAAACCAACAAAAAATAACATACGAATGTAAATTCCGATTCTCAAACGTTAAAAATTTACGAATTTTAAAAAGATTTTAAAGCACTTCTCTACACTACACTAAGTATTTAAAAATAGTGACAAAGGAAATTGACCATGTAAAGTGAAATTGGAACACATGACAGATAATTAGTGTAGCAACATTACCAAACACCATTCATGTCATTTGGGGTACAGCCACGTGAGAAATACATAGGTTTTAAGAAGTTGTACCTGGTCCAGAAAATAAGTCACTAGTTTACACGAGTTTAAAAAATAATAACGTACCACATAAACGAATGCCTACCGCTGAAAAAAACTACCATTGCATGACTAATTAATTTGTAATAATCATAATTGGATATTAACAGACGCCGATGCAGAAAATGTGAAAACAATAAGTGACCCACAAGTTCCCCACAGAATGGGCTTTGAGAAATACTACATCTATAAAAAGGTTTCAGCTCTCAAACATATTATTAATAAATAATTGAAATAAAATAAGATAAAGTGACATACTGAAGTAATTATAATTTGATTAATAATAATGTTTTCATGTTATGGATTGAAATAAGTATTCCCACATTTAATTTGTAAACGCTATTAAATTGAATTAAGTGCATTCAATTATTAAATTTTTTTTTTTAGAAAAAAATATATCATCGTTATTGAAAATAACAATTTTCGTGTAATTATTTAAGAAAAGTAATAAATAATGGTAGACCTCTAAACTTAACTGAGTAACTGAAAAGAAACAGCATTATTACTTAGCTTTGGTTTCCCTGTGGGCTGACTCCCAAATATTAGCATTAGAGAATCGTGCCGGACAAAGCCGCTGGTTGGCGGGTTTTCTCAGGGGTCTCAATTTTTCTCAACCTTTCTCATTTCAGTGCTGCTCCAAACTCATCTCATTTTTTTCTTATCGGCTCTGAAAACCTTAGATGTCTCAACTCAACTTGGTTTGGTTCACTCATGTTGAAAGACCGACGAATTAATGTACAATAAACTGCAAGTAAATAGGCTAAATTAATTTAAGATCATAATTACAAAAATTTTCACATATTGTCCTTCTCTGTGTACACACAACGTCGACCTTCGTATTAAATTACCTCATCATAACTGGTAAGCACGAACATTTAAATTAATTGTATTTATAGCTTGTGGAAGTTTGTGCCTCAGGTACATAAGTAATATAGGTACATAAGTAATATAAAACACGGCCTTGCCTATTGTAGTTGAGATGATAATATTCGCAGTGGCGCGAAAATGTATTACACGTGAAAAATAACGGACTATCATAAGGGCGTATAAAGATTACACGTTAGTGTAATCTCGATTCATAACTTTCATAAGCCAGTGACTGATAACATGATACGTGGCAGCGATCCAACTGCTAGAACGTTTCCCTCCCACCAAGGTGATCTGGGCTTGATTCCTAGCGGGGTCACTCGGATTTTGGCATGTGGGATTCGTACTCTTAAGATACTGTAAGTCAACAGATTTTCTCGGGGATCCCCCATTTCCCCCCACTCTTTATTCTAGGCGCCGCTCCATATCCACTTCTTGTGTCCCTTTATCTGTTAATATACGCCCAACTATCTCTACTCCACCATCCCTCAATTGGAAAAACTTTGAAATGGGGCCTATATATAAAATAAAAACCTTGCATATCGCACCTAAAGGCTGACTATAGGTTATCTGGACAATAAAATATATTACTATGCTTAGATGATGTAAGTTTAGTATGGAATTCATGGAACGTACCTTTTTCTGGCAAAGTAGTCCTTTAGATATCTAAGCTTCCGTTCCTTCGGTTTGCAGCTCAATAGAAGACCACGTCCATTTATTTTACGTGAGTGTCGCCAGCCCATATTGGGCAACGTTTAAACTGCACAAACCACTATTTCCATCAGATTTACAAATAAACTTAAATTTCTGAAGCGAAAAAGTCACCATTGGGTGCCACTTCAAGATATCGCCAGTCCCGAATGATAACAGGTCATTCAGGTGGTTCTCTCCCCTCCCCCGTCGCCCAACGACTATCCTTTCACAAGCATAATATTTTTCCTTCCTCCAGTGGTAAAACGTTCGAGATGGTAATCCTGAGTCGTCAACAAAGGGATACTTTAGTGCAGCATCTTATCATCTAACTTTCTATCCTGTTACTTTCCACAGGTAGAATCGCGGGATTTTGCTGACTCCCGTTCACTCTTAAGTGTGCGTACACAGTAGGAACGGGAGCTAATTGCATCTCAGGACTAAGACACTTACGCCATGATCATCTACCATGCGTGTACCAATAACTGAGACTATAGATATGAATGGGAAGGGAAAAAACCGATATAGTCACCATAAAAACCCTCCCGACAGAGAAGAATTTCAAACTTCTAAATGCATTATTGAAAATGGTACGGGAATTAGCTTTTGTGGAGTCCATGCTGTTCCATCATATGGTTGAAAATTTAGCAGAGAGGGGGCTGTACGTGTGGGCGCAAGAACCCTTGGTTTGAACTTCTGTCAAAATTTCTGTGCAGGCGAACCAGCACAATAATATTGACAGCAGCGGTTGACTGCATGGCCCTCTGCTTCTTGCCGAATGCATCGGAAAACTGGGCAGCTAAGTCATGGCACCTACTCAATCTTCGCTCTTCTGCGCGGACATCAGGGTCTCCACGCCATGGTGAAGGCAAGCACCTTCCATGGGGTGTCACCCTCCTCCCAAACCCCCAAAATAATTCGTCGGTCTTGAGAGAGCACTAAAAAGTGCTCCGCGAGACATCCAGGATCTACCAGCGGTGGTCGCGAGTCCGCTGGCCCGGGAGTGAAGGCTGACATTGGTGATGCTTCCAAGGTCCGATGTATTTCAACCATTCCTCACACATCCGCAGAATCCAGCTGTGAGGTTCGCTACAATTAGCCCTGTGCACCTCGAGATCCCCCTCCGCGTCCAGATCATTGGGCCGCTGCCAGCAGATGCACTTCGCCATCTCGTACTGAACTACCCTGGTTCCCGACGCCAACGACGACGGCGCTCTCGCACCGGCCAGTTGGTCCACGGGCTGGTATTAGAATATTCGCAACCACCCCAGAGCCTGGGGAACCCCTATCCGCCACCTTGGGACGTGACGAGTTGCGGAATAGTCGCCGCACCTAAGGTGACAGTCCCATCGCACGCACAGAAGAACCTATCCTTCGCTGATCGCAAGGGGGGGGGCAGTTCCGCAGAGTGAATAGCCACGAGTATGATGTCCACCCCACGACAGATCAACTCGTAAAACACGGTGGCGTTAGCGAACATAGCACAACAACTCCCCTACACCGAACTAAGAACGAGGGCTCACAGCGTGTTGATGCGCCAATATACAGTACGCCAGCGTGACAACTCAAGAGGCGTCGCGATGACAATGGAAGACGAAGTTCCAGACAATGGCAAAAAGACGTCGCAGTGCCGGGTGCCGTAGTCAACTTATGTAATCTGCCATTGGCGACATGCACCGTGTGAAAAATCGGTCTATAAATGAACAACAAATAGTTGTTTAGTGACTATTATAATTTCACATCTATTTGGCCCCTCAAAGTTGTTATAATATTTCTGTTAACACTGTACAATCAAACACTTAATTGATTAAAAGACAATGGTAAAAAATATTAAATTGTATTCAATTATTTAGAATAAGATCATCAACACGTGAGCTACGGCCCCTCATTAAAGTAGGCCCTATACATTTCTACCAACTGGAAAAGTATGATTTATAACACTATGGTAATAGTAGGGAAAAGTAGGCTGACGCGCAAGGGGAACGGGGATCGGAGCCGGGGCTGGGGGAGCCGCCAACTTGTTACATCAACCGTCCGCCATCTCTTTCCCTTTTTTACCTCAAAATTTCCCTTTTTCCCTTAAAATGTACCAAAATACCCTAAAAATTTTCCTGTTATTCCCGGAGCAGGCAAAAGAGAGAAATGACTCCGGCGAAAGGGATCAGTGGCTCCGACGAGGGGGATCAGCGGCTCCGAGCCAGAAAGGAGACAGGAATCACCAAGAGGTCAGGA
Organism: Dryococelus australis; assembly: GCA_029891345.1. Lineage (NCBI taxonomy): Eukaryota > Metazoa > Arthropoda > Insecta > Phasmatodea > Phasmatidae > Dryococelus > Dryococelus australis. Next base: position 61,959,025 of record CM056995.1, read on the forward strand.
TAGCAGGACCTATGACCTTTGACCTTTGTCCCAAAAAATCCAAATCATACAAAAAAAATTCCGAAAAAATTCACAAAAAAAATCCCAAAAAAAAATTATTAAAATTATTAAAAATAACTATTAAAATTTAATTTAAAATAGTATTTTAAAAATACTTAAATTTACCAGAGGTCACCTTTAGCCCATACTCTTTACGCCATATTGGTAGGCGACCGCCATCTTGGTAGGTGGCCACCATCTTGGTATACATCACCAATCTGCCATATTGGAAGCCAATGACCATGACCTTTGACCCGTGACCTTGACATTTGACCTTGAAAATGCAAATATTAAAAAAATCCAAAAACTAAAAAAAAAAATTCAAAACATTGCGAAAAATCCCAAAAAAAATGTATTATTAGAAATTATTAAAAAGTATTAAAAACTTTTTTAAACATATAAATTATTTTTTTAACTTACATTTCCCAGCACCACCATTAATCACATTCGTTCCATCCCCAGCAGACGACTGACTCCCTCGCACCCACTCCCCTCACCTATACTCATCCTGCAATCTTGATTTTTTTATTCGTCATTTGTTTATACATTACTGGATACCACCATCTTGGTAGGTGACCACCATCTTGGTATAAATCACTTGTATGCCATCTTGGAAGCCAATGCCCATTAGTAAATGAACATTAACCTGTGACCCATGACCCCTGACCCCTAACCTTGACCTTAATCCCATGACCTTGAAAACAAATACTCCAGAAAAAAATACAAAATGTCAGCAAGCATAATACATTAAAGACTACCACCGCCATATTAGATGCAGACTATCTCGACCTAGACCCCATGACCTTGAATGACATTAAAAACAAAAACTCGTGAAAAAATACATAAAAGTCAGCAAGCATAATACATTAAAGACTATCACCGCCATATTAGATGCAGACTATTCTACCTTTACCTATGCCATTGAAAACAAAAGACTCGAGAAAAAATACATAAAATTCAACAACCATAATACATTACACACTACCACCACTATATTAGATGCATACTACCTCAACCTTGACCCCATGACCTTGAAAACAAAAACACGAGAGAAAATGCGTAAAAGTCAACAAGCAAATTACACTACAATCTACCGCGTCCATGTTTGATGCAGACTACCATGACCTTGAAAACAAAAGCTCAAGAAAATGTAGATAAAAGTCAGCAAACATATTTCGTTACAGGCCACTACCACCATATTAGATGCACGTGACCTTAACATCGTATGTTTATGTGACTAAACCAGGCCCATTATACTAATAGCGACTAAATGCACGAGTATGTTATAATCATCATATGGATCTGCATTTTTATAGGCTTAGTTAGTGTTAAATTTAAATGTCTGTACTGCCAGATCCCTGGACACTTGAAATGTACAAGGGCAGCTAGGGCGATAATCATTCATGCTCTTCTCAGGCACCAAGCCGCCACCAATCCACCACCACCAATCTGCCCCCAATTCTACTCAACCCTCACCAATATTCACCAATCCTCCTCAATCATCCTCACCAATCCTCCTTAGTCTCTAAAAAAGAACCACCTACTGTCTCCAAAATTTGTACATGTCGACAGAATTAATGTCAATCAACTATCTGTACATTTTTATACTAAAGTATTTTTTATCGTTATATTTACACTTCTTGGCGTTTATGAGCGAGTGCTCATAGGACCACTTTAAAGTTGTGAAGGATAAAAGGAAATGACACAAAAAAATTAAAGAAAAAGCATTAATTTTATTATAATAATTTATTATTATTTTGTAATTACATTTTCAGAAGAAAGCAGTTCATCACATCATCTAATATAACCCCGAACCTTAAGTTCTCTTATGATCGAAACCACCTCTTTCATGGCCGAGTAATACCCATGTTGCTGCCTAAGCAAATATTTAATTCTGTCTACAAGTTTGTTGGGATCTTCGGTAAACATATCGTCAGTATACTCGATGTCTTCTGCCTTCTTCATATCACTTGTCGAAGGAAACTCGTTGGGGAAATGTGCAGGACCGTCGATGGAATAATCATCGTCTTCAACACTATCACTGTCGCCATAGTCATCATCACTGCTTTCTTCATGATCGTCTTCACTTCCTGCTGCATCCTCAATATCAAGTTTACTTTTCTGTGTAGCAGAAGTTGTGTGTTAGTAAGTATTTACAGCTGATGATCGTTTATTTTGAAGTTCGTAGACTTTACGCGGACATCTTGCCCTGTTTTGTAGTGATTGGTCATCTACATGGGACGAAAAGGACAATATTGGAGTGGAAGGAAATCGGGCAGCGACCGAGATGGGAGGAGATATCTAGCCTAGGTGTGACAGTCAAGGCATACTGGCCACAGTGGAATTCCCTTGTTATAAATAATGGTGTACTTTATAGGAACTAGGAAAGTAACGATGGGAGACAGTCATTTACAATTGGTGCTACCAGAGTGCCGAATCGCTCCATCGCGCAATCTTCCTAAAGTCATGTGACCCGTCTTGAACACACCCTTTCTTTCAGTCTCTTATAGCAGAGACGCCTCTATCTATTATACCTCTATGGGTATAATAGACCTCAATGATTATATAACATATTGTGAAGTCCGTGTTATATGCTTTAACATTTACATGGTTATGAGCACCGTTTTCTTTGGGTGTGTAGCTAACAAAGGAAAAATTAAATAACATTTAGGAACAGCCCGCGGTTATGGGACATTTTGAGATCGTTGCGGTACGAATTTTCATATTAGAATTCCTCAGTGTATTCACTTATATATTTGGACGTTGAAGACATGTATCTGTGTACAAATTACCCTGGGCACAGTCTAGGAAGAGGCCCTAAAATATTATCACTGAAATGGCGTGTTAAATAATCTTGTTTTCGATAGCCGACGTTTGTAGGGGCCGATAACGCAAATTGTAAAATAATGACTTTTCGTTTTATTTGACCCCCGAATAATCTAGATATCCAGAAGTTAACATATCGAAACATAATTTAGAGACGTAAGAAATATTTTAAGTAACATTTTTGGCATCCCAGTCATAGTTTGGGACAGTAACGTAGTTTTATGTCCGTGACCGCAAAACAGACAACTATACAGTAACCGTGGCATAAAGTTTCTCGTGCATCCAAAGCTGGCCGCGGTGAGAGAATATTATTTTGAAACTCAGTTTAGGGCTTTTGAATTATAATTAAGTATTATTTTAATTTACTGACTTTTACGATTAGTCTAATAATATTTTCAGTGGCACAATGAACGTTTTCAAGTACATTTTATCACGCTATCGTGTCTTAAAACCATACGTTTTCAAGTTTATGCTTTTCGAATGAGAGTTAAAATTATTGATAACCTGTATATATTATATATTGTAATACTGACTCAGATGTTTAGGATATCAAATATATTATGTTATGTTAAATAAGATAAAGAAAAAAAAGTTTTGATCTATTTATTTTTTGGAGTTAGACATTTTTCTGAGTGATATTTGTTAATTTGTTAAGTTAATAATGAATTCTACATTCCAAATAATTTCAAACATTGAGATCAATGATCTTACTAATCTTTTCGTACTTTTATTCATAATTATTTTATGTACAACTCACACGATTGCGCCAAAAAGAAACTACTAAAAAACAAAACGCACATGAAAATACACTATAATTCAGTTTTGATGAAAAAAATTCAATTATACTAGTGATATAAACATAAAACCAATTTCTTAGCACACAACAGAGCGTAGTGCTTGTTACGTGAGGACAATATCTGTACGTCTAAGTTATCTAGTCAGAATTAATTGATAAACTACAGAAGTAAGCCTATATCGTAAAAGTGTTTCCCTGCCTAATACCGTTTCTCCCTCATACACTTCCTATTATAAATGTTTTGAATAATAGTTTCTTAAATTGCAATTATCATGATCATAGTGCGCGACTGTGGAAAGTATGCATCACTAGCGTATTCAATCACAATTTGGGATGTTCTGTAAAATCAGCGTTATCTTCCACTTATTATCATCTGCAATCTACTCTACATTAATTACTAAATATAATCTGGTCAACATAGCTTCTCGCGGGGACTGGACACGGAATATCAATGTTCTAATCTATTCCACCATTATTTTTTATTCAGTAACTTAGAGTAGTATGTCCGTTAGGTAAGTAATCCTCTGGAATCAGTAGAAAAAGGAAACTATTAATGTCTTCAATTAAATGAAATCCACTAATACAAACAGTAGAAAATCAGTTAGGTATTTATAGTCGGTTAATAAAAAGCACAAGGATTAAAAACAGTGTATTACGGTTTGAAATAAATTAAGTATAATTATTTTGTCGCAAAAAAAATTATTACATGTACAAAGAAATTTTGGAAATGTATGGTATCGAACCGCCACCCCAAAACGCAACACATTCTCGTTTGTTTCTTTTGGCTGACGTTCCACCAACTCTGCTACTTTGTCACTGAGATAAGCGGTCTCGCATTTGCGTGGGAACATAAACTTACAATGGCGAACGGCTGTAAGTTTCGTAATGTGAAAGTACTTAATGTTGTCTAAATATACGCATATTATGCGTACGTAGGTACATGTCTTTGTAAGGCTGGAAAGTCATTCTTAGTTAAGTTCATTTCAGACTGTGTGCTTTAAAAGAGAAATATAGTAGTTTTAACGGTGTTGTCGGTGTTTTCTATCTATCTGCCATTCTACAATGCAACGAGATTTTACAGAATGAAACTGTTATTTTGAAGACACATTGACTAATAGTAACTGTGCTAATTAGACAGTGGAACGTTAGAAACATTGCAATATTTTATAAAATTAGTCGTTTCCTCATTATTTGATCTGTTAACTTGCAGACCACAAAACGTTTGTTGCTGTAAATCCGCATTATTGAATCACTGCCCTATCAAGTCAGTAAAATGATCACTGATCTATCTGTCACTAAAAATAACAGTTTAAATCTGTAATGTCTCCTTGCATTGTAAAATGGCGGATACTAATGGATATCGATAACCTCGTACACTGAAACCACTATATTTATCTTTTAAAGCACAGAGTCCGAACTAAATTACAGAAAGATTGATTTTTGAACTGTGCAAAGACATGCACTGCGCAGAAAATCTATATATTTCGACAACAAGAAATACTTTCACATCACGAAACTTACAGCAATATTTGACATTACATTTTGTGGTTCAGTACCAATAATAAGAGCAGACATTTGGCAGTGGTTAAGTAGGACAGTGGATATGGCTGATCATGAAAGCTTCAGCATGCCTTGCTTTATGGGCGGAGGTTCGAGCCCAACCACGTCCAAAAACGTTTTTGTGTAAATAATATTTGTGTTCTGCGACAAAATAAATCGTACCGAAGTTACACCACATAGGAATGCTCTGTGTTTATTTATTTACAAACTATAAATAACTGATTTTCTACTGCTTGAATTAGTAGATTTCTTTTAACTGATGAATTAGTGATATTTTTTTCTACAGATTCCGAATGGAGCAGTTTCAACTGAAAATCAGTAAAAAAAAATAACTGATTCCGATTTAGAGCGCTTGGAGAGTATTGAGCCAACATTACGTAACATGAACTAAAAGAAACTATACAATACAATTCACTAACCAGAATGAATAACATTAATTTGAATAGGTGGTTCACAAATATGTCGGCACTTAAAAAATGGCATTGACGATATAAAATATAAAATATCAAGTAACTTAGCATTTCACCAAGATGGAATTACGTAAAAAAAAAAAAAAACTTTAATTTTATGACAAACAGTTACCTTGCCCTCGTAACCGTATCTAATTATTGTTTCCTGGTCAGCCATTTATATCACATCTAACTTTCCATCCGCCACGATTTCGGGAAACTATACAAAACCCTAATTAAGATAGCCGGACCGAGATTCAAACCCATGTCCTCCCGAAAGTGAGTTCGGTGTTTTACACCTGCGCCACCTTGTTCGGTCCAGGTGTACAGTAGGTAGAAATAAGTTTGTCCAAAATGTGTCCTGAGTATGTACACCGGTAAAAAAAAAAAGAAGAAAGACGAGGAGCAGAAAAGTAGTTAGGGATGACTTGGATTTGTGTGTTGTTCGACACAAAATTTAAAATTTTTATGCCGGTAGATAATAACCGGCTTCATTAAAAAGGATACTGTTTACTACGAGTATACAAGAACGTCTCAAGGTAAACAGTACTACTTATGAAGAACAGACATAATAAAACGTCTCAAAAAACGCAACTTGAAAACATGCATATTATTGTTACATTATCTCTCTCTCTCTCTCTCTCTCTCTCTCTCTCTCTCTCTCTCTCTCTCTCTCTCTCTGCAAGTTAAGTGGGCTATACCAAGTTCCTTAAGGGATGGAGGTATTAATTAACTAAAAGAATTAAATATAATTTCCTTATTTCATTTACAATAACGAGCAAAATTTTCTGAACTCGAAATCTGACAATAAATTGATACAATTTACTGTTCACAACTAATTACTCCAATTTCATACAATTTATAATTACCACAAATCAATTAAATAAACTAATTAAGGATCAGTCCCAGTGAATCAACCTAGACAAATATTCTGCAAAATATGTGTCCAAATTGACAGTTCGAATATTTACAGTAAAATCCGTATTACACTTCCATTCGGCCCCACCTCAGTTCAGTCCATTTCCCGCTAGTCGCAATGTTCTCGAGTCCTCCAAGCGTCCTCACGCACAGTAGGCTTCACTCGTCGGTTTCACAATCTCTCGTCCATTCACGCCACGAACACCTCGCTCGCCGTCGTCCTGCAATCTCCACTCGTCATCCACACTTTACTTCGCTCGCGCACACTCGGCCAGACGGCCTCCGTCAAAGACTGCCGTCTATCGGTTTTTCTCTCGCCCACAACTTCTCTGGCTTGCATCATGCTGCTTCCGCATTTCATATTTTTTTCCATTACTATACTGTAAGGTGTGCAATGTCTACGTAGTGATAGTTTTTAAAAAATTTCTCCACCGACAATGGGGGATGAAGCAATGCAGACTTAGTTATATAGACTGTTAACACTGCTCCTAATCGACAAAATTCAAAAACGACCAAACAGAATTTTTAAATAAATATGCCAATTATGTCCAAAAAAATAGTTATTTTTCGATTACTAATGAAAATTATCAAAACACAAACAGAAAAAGAAACAAAGCACGAAAAAACACGCAATATCTCATCGCACCGACCCCTTATCAGGCGAAGGCTTGGCTCCATATCTCTACCTGGTTAAACAATCAAGATTAAAACTTCTAAACGCGTCAGGTCACAGTAATACTAGTGTTCCTGACGCTTGGCAGAAATATCCTACGTCCATTACCTTGAAAACAAAATTGCCCATAAAATCCGAACCACTGAACCGAATTCAGTCAAACAAACAGCAATGTCATCACAATTACTCCAGCAGTACAATTATGACAAATAAATGCAAATACGAAGCAAGAATAATAATGTTATAGTCGTCACAAACAACAACCAAATACAGACTTTATATCCTATCTATCGGATCAGAAATTAACTATCAAACTACAACCTTAATACAATAAGTTCCCTTCATGAACTGTAATTTCACTGTCAACTGTCAGTCACGTATGTGTGTATTTATTGGTGCAGGTGCATATTCATTTTTCTGGTTCGTTTGGTGCAAGGGTAATGGCAGGTAAGTAAGTCAGGCTTTCTTTATGGCACAAACGATATATACTTTATAATACCACCAACATTCTACTACGAATAAATGTTATCTATGGGCCAATTAACAAAAAAGGAAGCACAGAAAAAACAAAACATAAACCGATTATTACGGCAAAAAATATTTATTATGGATTAAAATGCAATTCAACATGACCATGAATATGCATGTCACCAGTCGTACCAACCAGCTTGCGATTTTGTTTTCAAGGTAATGGACTTAGAATATTTCTGCCAAGCGTCAGGAACACTAGTATTACTGTGACCTGACGCGTTTAGAAGTTTTAACCTTGATTGTTTAACCAGGTAGAGATATGGAGCCAACCAAGCCTGATAAGGGGTCGGTGCGATAAGATATTGCGTGTTTTTCCTGCTCTGTGTCTTTTTCTTTTTGTGGTATATATGGGATTTAGTTTGTAAAGGTTGTAACTTGTTCGTGAAGTTTATAAAGGCTGTAACTTGTTGGTGTAGTTCATTTCGCTCCGTGTCATTAGAGAAGACACATCAATAATGGTTCCTCGGCATACTCGCATGTCTAGGTATTATCCTAAGAAGGTATACAGAAATATTTTGTCTTTTACTAAGGATGTCAATAAGGACGATAGGTCTTGAACAGTTAAGATTGTTGATATAGAAGAGAGTTATATTTTGTTATCGTTTTTGTACCGTTTTGGTCTGCAAGGAATAACCACGAAAAAGCAGGTAGTGGTTTGTTGGAAATATGTTTCTTTAGGAAGTCGCATACTCAAAAGGATCCACCGCATAATGAAATTGGTGACATTGACCCTCGTGATATAATATGTTGGAAGACTTCATGAAGGGAAGGCCGATAATACTGCTGTTATTAATGTTATTGGTAACGCTTCCATGTTTGTGGACATAAGGAAATTGTTCTGCACGAATTATTATGTACGCAATTTCGAGTGTACAATTTTAGCAGACGTAATAAACCATATTAAACAATTAAATAATTTTTTTTCATGATACAATATAATATTCAAGAGTTTCCAACATTTTCAAATACAACAAAGTTGTGCTTTTTCCAAAAGAGAAAATAACAGAATGACTTTATTCTGTTTGATGAAGCACTATTTCAACAGGAATTGCTGGGCTACAGTTGTCACTAGTTCTTCTTTCCTCTGACCAATTTCAGAACCGAAACCTTACGAAACAACAATTTCGCATATCGAGACAACACTGGGGACGGCAGGCTTAATCAAACTGAAGAGCAAAACAACTCTTTCGGAAACAATCAACTGATGCCTCTGACGTTAGTACGGGTACGCCTTATAAAGTTCAAGGTCACGACAGTAACAAGACGGTTCAACAACAGTTGACCTTAAAACTGCACAATGACGTTGGCGCTTTTGCTGTCGCACTCAGTTCACAGCTTGCCCTCGACACGCCATCGTTTGAATAGACTGTTCACGGTAAAATTAGAACTTTTGAAAGCCCGGCTAAAGATCTAATCGTACACATGTTGTGTATTCATCCGCTGAACGTAAAATTAATGTTGCTATGAGTCTCATCACTTTATTCATACGTCGGTCAAATGAAACTGTGAAATTATTAAGAAAGTAAATACTTTACAGATCCGCTCATTTTTACACTTCGGTGCATTAAAAAAAAAAACGAAGTGACTGAATTAATTTTAAGTTATCACAAATGGTTACCTAACACTTTTTATTTGGCGTTAAGATGTGAAACTACTTTCCATCCATCGTTATCACCTTCACTTGGCGCATATCACTCAGTGCGCCCGTTAAAATACATGCAGGTGGGAGCAGTGACATTTTCCTAAAGTTGATTTCAAAAGTGCTCACTTTATCGTGAACAGCCTTTATCTATTGTTTTCTATGCTGTTTTCTGGTATCAAGACATCGATGAGCTGTTGCAAGGCAGTCCCGCGGAGTTTAGCAGTTTAATGTAGTTTAATCGTGTTTGAATTTGTTCCGAACAATTCCTTGCTCCACTTCATGGTGGGGGCAACGGTGGCTGAGCGATTAGCCTGCTCACCTCCCACCAAGGCGAACCGGGTTCAATCCCCGGCCGGGTCACCGGATTTTCGCGAGTGGGAATCGTGGTAGGCGAGTTTTCTCGGGGATCTGCCGTTTCCCCCGCCTCTTCATTTAGGCGCCGCTCCATACTCACTTCAATCATCCTCAGCGGCTCTCAAGACCTCGCTGTTAAGAGCCGCCCAATACTCTTCACTCGCACTTCATGATAGCAGCAGTTAGTGTCGTTTTGACAGGCGTCTAGAGTTAATTCACCGACTATAGTCTATTCGCGGATTCTTCATAACTTCCGAACCAAACCTTTGAAAAAATCACTAAATGTATGACGTGTTTGGTTGTTTCGTAAATACATCCCGTATTGCTGGCGTTTTATGCATCGCCCGGCACGATTCCGGAGCGACCCAGTTCGCTTTGGTGAGAGGCGATAAGACTAACCTCTCAGCCACCACGACCCCAACAACATAACGAATCAGTTGCTTGAACTGTTACACGAGTTTCATTCTTCTTTTATACCTCGCGTAGAATCTACTAAAAAATATCCCATGCAATTCCATATTAGAGTGGCATCAACGAGTAACAATATCGACATTACATAAAAATACATATAGCCTACAGGAGCCGCGGTGGCTGAGCGGATTTAATACCCGGCCCCGGGTCCGCTATTGCATTCCGGCGCTGCTCCATTCTCACCTCACACACACACACATATATCCGCTCATATATATATATAACCACATGCAAAATGTACGTTATTTTACACAGTTAATCAACATATTTGTGTTAATATTTTTCATTTCTCACGCTACAATTTGTTTTTTTTTTTTTTTTTTTTTTTTTTTTCTTCCTCAGTGGGCAAATACTGTTTTCGTACACATATAACATATGTATTCTCCACATAATTTGCATTTAAATTTTTTTTAATATTTATGTGTAAGGATAGTATCTTAGCTAGTTTTAATTTTTGTGTGTTTATTGTGTATTAATTTTATTTCATTTTGATGGTCTCATATTTGTGTTTCTTTTTATTGAATTTTGTTGTGTATGTTTTCAGACTTAGTGTTCTATGCCTTTAGCAGTTAGGACGTTGAAGGTGGTATGTAGGGGCGTTTAGGATGTTTCTAGCGTCCCGTTGGTCCACAGGTTCGAATCCTAACTTCCCATTGGCTGGAACATTAGGTCCCATTTAAGCTAGCTCCAGCCAAGGGAGCTTAGCTCTCTCTCTCTCTCTCTCTCTCTCTCTCTCTCTCTCTCTCTCTCTCTCTCTCTCTCTCTCTCTCTCTTCTATCAACCATCGTGAAGCATAGACGTTAGAGATAGGACTCTCACCTGTACGTGGGCGCAGAGAAGGATTTGAATTAGTTTGCTGGGGTGTTTTAGCTTCTCCCTAAATTCTTTTATGCGATTTAAGTATTTCCAGCATTAGAGAGTGCCAATTATACCCTTTTGCTAGGATTAAAGAGTTAAGAGATAGAAGCTAGGCTACGAACGTGTAGGAGCCGCATCTCCACGTCGATGAGACACCCTACTTAAGTCTTACTCTCTGCGAGACCTGTTTCGGCTAGTTTTTGTTTGCACCATGTGAATCTACGTCTACGAGAACCACGAGAGCTTCACGTTGTCTGCAAACGGATAAGCCCGTTCAAGTATAGTATCAGGGGTCCATATGCAGTGTCAGCTATAAATGTTCTAAAAGCATTTCCCTTATTGTTTTAAGCGGAAAACCTGAGAGGAGTTTCACTCAGACTGAGCTAGGCAAACTTATTATTTTTTTTAAGAAACAGATTTGTAATATTTACTGGAGAGTAACATTAATTTTAGCGAGAGATTTTAGTGTTTGAACTTTAAGCCAGTGCAGCTACGTATCTCAGGGATTTTGCTATACTAGGTACGGCCACTTTGACATATTTTAGGAGTGTTATGTGTCTGCATTAATTATTGCAAATTGCCACTAGGGATTTTCACAGCACATACCGGTAGTCAAGAAATAATAATGAAGTAAATAAAAATTAAAAGAATTTCTTAGTAAATACTGGACTTCGTGGCTGGTGGTCGCCTACATCATTTCAGTTTGCTATCCCTGTGTTTCCCCATGCTTATTAATTACCTTTTTGGTGTGACTAAATATAAGCTAAGTTTTTCTTAGTTGTCAAAGTACGCAAATAGTGTACGATGCAGTGGCCCAGCTCTACGAGTGTTGTTCAAATGGTAAGAGATATCTTCTGCCTGCCAAGCTTCGGACCGGGCAGAACAGTACTCCATGCTTCATAATTCACATTTGGCTACATTTAAAATTAAAACAATATTTGTACGTGTTGCTACCCCATTAACTCCCACCTGAATATTTACATTATAGAAATATTTAGGCATACTTACGGAGGACCATTCACAAACACAGATTGAATTCCTGTACAAAAAAATATATATATAGTATATTTAAAATAGTGTTTGCATTATTATAAATCTACTATATATATGTATAGTATATTTAAAATAGTGTTTGTATTAGAGCATTATTAGAAGAATAATTCTAAACATGTTATGGTGAACACAGAAATATTTGACGCGTGTGTGTGTATATATATATATATATATATATATATATATATATATATATATATATATATATATATATACACACACACACACACACATACTCACACAAACTTGTCAAATATTTCGGTGTCCACCATAACATGTTTAAACTTATTCTTCTAATAATGCTCTAATACAAACATTATTTTTAAAAAAATTAATAAAATTTGGGCATTCTGTTTGCGCTTGGGACAGGGTAGACATTATTGAATGAGGCAAGAGTTTGCTGTCATACGCGAACAACAGTTATGGAAAACCAGTGGGCCTAAAAAAGCATTTTTCTTTTACCCGAATACCGAAAACTAGATTTCCATTCCCCACTCCCCTGACTCATAAAACAAACTCCCACTAACATACAACTACAAACTAAACGATCATGAATGCTAAATTAGGTTTTGACCGAAACATTTTTACAAATGGCATTCGTTTTGTTAAGATCTGCAAATACACACATTTTATGGTATTTGAAATTAACATTTCCGAGCTATAAACAAGACTGGCCATGAGAAAAATAAAGACAAACTATAGCTCGAGTTCTCTTCCAATTCTGCAACTTAAGGAACTCACCTCAGTGTCACGCTTCCTACTGCAGACCAATCCCATTTCCTTCAGTAAACGGTAGAATGACGTTTTGGCGAAGTTGGGCAGAGTGTCATCTTCGCTAACTAGTTTCAGAACAGCATCTATTGTCGGAGTCTTGTTTTCCTTCCTGAGCATCTCGACCTTCCTCCTGATGGCATCTTTCGTCTCTTCATCGACGTTATTGTACTTCTTGTAGCGGACCCTCGTTCTCTTGGGCGAGTTGCACCTTCCTTCCACCCTCACCTGCTTGATGATGTTGAACACGGTGGTGGCGGATATGCCCATGTAGATCGCGGTCGCGTTGGCAATGTCCTTGATAGAGATCAGCGGGTTCGCTTCTTTCAGGGATTCGAAAAATTTTCTCACTTCCTCCTTGTCCTTGCTGTGCAGGGCTTTCCCTCGCCTGTGCTTCGTCCCACGACACTGCACGCTCATTTTGTAGGGTTGTCAAGTCAATGCTGTATGTGAAGTGTTGCGAGATAAAGTGGTGCTTGATCAGTGCTGTACACACTCGGCGTACGCAGCAGGAACCAGTAGCCAGAGTGGAGTCGGGGGTAACTGAATATATTGCGGCCACTCACGAGAGGGCGACGAGGCACCCATTACACACATGCTGCGACGTCCACTCCACTCCTACGAACAGGTACTGCACAGAGCAAAACACAGCTTGTCTTGCAACAGTTCATCACATGCTAGAGTCCTACAAACACCGCACACGATAACTCGGCTCGCTATCGTGGAAAATAAAATACTGTTGCGCCACGATTCAGGTTACATCACACCTACCAACGCAAGCTGTGTGTTCGCGGCGGTTCGGAGCAACTGTAAACAGTAGAATGGGAAGGGGGAACGCGACCGCTCCCCTTACCCATCCCTCCCCGCGCTTGTTCCATCCCCGCGCTTGTTCCATCGACCCGCGCCTGCGCTGTCATTGGCCGCACAACCAGTTGCCGGGAGAAGGCAGTGGAAAATCCCCAGCGCGCACGCGACCAGCTCCGCACAGCGCTGCAGCTGTTGCTCCTCACTTCACACCAACTTGGAACAAGACTGCTTTCACCTTCGCAGTGATCCCATTGTGGGTTGGCGCAATAAAGGCCGCTTTCCTTTACTGCTGATGAGCACTGACATCTCCGACACTTGCATCAGTGTTCAGTGTTCGTCAGCAGTACGGGAATAGCCATCAGCAGGGGCATCTGTTTTTTCCGCAAAAAGATTTCAGGACAAGTTGTGTTCCGAAACACTTTAGTCAAGGACCGCTATCGTGGTCGGATCATCTGAATTGTTACATGTGTTATCTGTCTGCCCGTGAACCACAAACCGTCAGTATCGGAGAATCTTCATTCTTATTGGTCCACTCATGAGGCAGTCATTCTTCACTAACAGAGAGGCGGCCAACAGCCAAAGGAAGGCTGTAAGTGTGCATGCAGGATATTGAAGCCTAGCCTCCACGCGAATATTTCCGAGAAAAAAACTGCTGGCCCTAGTCATCAGCAACCAACAAATATTTTTACTCGTTAGTGAAACGATAGCTTCGGAATGCTCGAAAGAAAATTATATTGGGGGGATTTAAGAGTGAATTCCGTTCTTAAATTGGGTTTCGTTAATTATTTAAAAAGCTAATTTTTAAATAAAAAATGGTTTCAATCCCGCAGAATTGCCGGATAATACACTTTCATTAAAATATTAATAAATTTTTATGGTTAGACTATTATTTTACTGTAATTTTACAAAATTTCTGTAAGGACTATTGTAAATATACTACAATCGCCTGAACATTTGTAATGATGAACAAATAGCTTGGACTGCGTGCCAAAGACCCCCTTCACTGACACACCCTGCTCAGGTCCGGTGATTTCAGAGTTTTCAGTAATCTTTCAATATGATTTCAACGGTAAAGTGAGTACTTTTTAAGGCCCTGCAAAATTTTTCCTCTAAGCCGATTTTATCTTTCCACCAATTTTTAATATAAGCATTGTCATATAACTAATAAACACAGTATATACATTCCAATAATCTCAAAAGTTGACGTCCACGGCTGCAATAAAACATATTTATTAGTGGTTAGTGCCTGTTGTGAGGGCCTTAAGAAGTGCTAACCTTACCCTGAATAAACTATAGTCTCAAACAGGATGCTACCCAGCTGCTCGCCAAAACTACTGCCAGTGACCTTCAGAGCTCGTAAGCAGTATCGAAACCAGTAACTGAAATTACTGGCCAGTTAAATCAGTGAGTAACGGAAGGCGGCTAAAGAAGACAGCACACACAAAGTTGCGCATTTGAAGAACTGCGTAATTTTTTCCCCGCTTTATTTTTGCCATACACAATTAAGTTATTTCGTACTCAGTACTAACAAATAAAATTACATAATAAATTTATATAACTCTGCACTTCCAAATCTGTTTTACGAAGTAAAACTGGAAAGTAGTATGGGAAGGTATATAAAATATAGTTATTAGTTTACGAAATATACATACTAATTTCGAACAGATAAAAATATTGGCTATTTCTGTCACAAAAACATGGCTTTGAGTGAAGTGAAAGTAGACAAGATTATTCTCATAATCGAATAAAATAAACACAAAAGTGCATTTTCGTAAAGTAAACACAATTCTTAGAGGCTGTGTATTGACAGGGAATTCCATGTTTGTCGAAAAGAGTCTAACACTAATGGTGCGATGACCATGAAGGATTTTGATACACAGCCGAAACCAAGCACCATCTACAGTACATACATGTTTGTTTTTCAAATGCTAACACTAAGAACGCTGGGGCCGTGGTGGCTGAGCTCGCTTCGCACCAAGGTGAACCGAGTTCAAACAATCCCCGGCTGGATCACTCACATATGTTCGCAAGAGGTAATCGTGCCGGACGATGCCGCTGATCGGCGGGTTTTATCTGAGATCTCCCGTTTCCCCCGCCCATGCATTCCGGCGCTGCTCTATGCTCACCTCATTTCCGCCCTCATCGGCTCTCAAGACCTCGATGTTAAGAGCAGCCCAAATCTCTACAGTCACTAGTCAGGTGACATTGCAAAGAGCCCTCGCTCTAAGCGAGTCGACACCGTCATTCTCAACTGCGAGCATCGTTATGATTTGTGTTTACAGCAGCTGTTTTGAGTGGTAGAAGAGGGGGGGGGGGGTGAAGCGGAATACAAGAAAATGAAGTGAAATAGGGGTGAAGGCCAGGGTGGGCGTGCGCTCCACTCGCAGCAGTGTGCATCCTACGTCACTCCTCTTCCAGCCAATCTCTCACATCATCTGCTCCGTGCGCTCACGTCACGTTGCAGCGAACTGCCTCGCGGGAATGAGCAATGTTAATTTTGCATAAGGCGGAAGAACACACAACGTGTAGACAAGTAGATCTTAAGCAGGGCTTTCGAAAGTGCTCATTTTATCGTGAACAGCCTTTACGTTGAAGTACGCAAAGTAAAGGTTAAAGTGCGCCCCAAGTTTATACACCTCGTAAGTAATCGGAAGAAAGAGAGAGAGGAGAGAGAGAAATAAAGAAGAAGAGAGAAAGAGAGAAGAAACGTGATATGGAGGGGAAGATAAAGGGAGATAGAGAATGACAGGGAACAAAGAAAGAGAGAAAGGGAAAGGGAGAGAGGAAAAGAGAAGTAGAGAAAGAGAAAGAGGAACGGAGAGATAGAAAAAGGGACAGAGAAAAAGAGAGAGAAAGAGATCGAGAAAGGGAGAGAAACAACTGAGAGAAAAGTAAAGGGAGAAAGAGAGAGGGAGAAAGAAACCTACTTCTTTCATTTCTAACGAGTTTCTTTTAAAAATATAAAAAGGTAACCACGATATTTCGTACGCCAGTTACTCTATTGACAACCTAACTCATGTACTGAAGTCCCAACATATCGTTAACAGGCAAACTGGAGGTAACAGACTAGAACATGAACATTTCTTTGAAGGTAATCCGTTCCTGGCATTACAGCAGAGACTTAAATGAGAATGAGGTACAAAAAAAAAAAGACGAATGGATAACAGCCATGACGTCGCCGACAGACTCCAGCCGCCACACACTCCGAATGCAGTACAAATACAGTCCGGACTGGGTTCGGGCTGCACTACTACGTCAAGCCAGTCGCTTCACGCCCTCGCGCATACACCTACGCGTTAAGCACTGAAATAGCGACCGTGGTTAACAGCTATAAATATGAGCCTGCAGCCCAGCTCAAACATAAACACGGCGGCCCGCCGCCGACTCGGTGTGATTTAACACAAGTCTGTCGGGCAGCAAATGGATCGGTAAACTCACATACGACAGATCGGCGACTGCCCGGTTGCACCAACATCTTCCCCGATCCGAGATCGAATGATCCTAGTTCCAAACCAGGATCCAGTTTGATCTTAGTTTCAATGTAAAAGTGTTGCACCAACGAAATCTCATGATTCTGGATCTTCGATTCGTCGATCTTTGTTCCAATGTGAGAGATCGACATTAAGTATGAGAAAAATTTTGCTATTGGTACGTAATATATGACGTCATGAAAGTAGGTGTATTTTTCACTGTAGATAGAACTAGATGTGCGATGTTTTATATGTTTTAAGTTAATTATTGTTGTACGAATTTTACAGAATAATATCCAGGTGCGTATAATGTTTTAATTTCCCAAGAAAACAATCGGACGTAGTTCTATCTGTTGGCGTATTTTCACACTACATTTGTAAACGATGGCTGCTGATCTCGAATCGAGACTTCGAACCTCCCATTTCGGCGGTTCGAAATGAACTTCATCTCGATCTCCAGTCCAGCTCTGAACTCGAAAGGTGCAAACAGTTTTCAGTGTCAATCGTTGATCCTATCTCGGATCGAGTTTCGAACCACGATAGTGCAACCGGGCATAAGCAATCCCGACTGAAAGCAAACCTGCAACACGCTCGGACTGGATTGAAACCTGATCGCAGCGGGATGCGAAACTCGGGCCATGTATTACGCACAGGATGGGCCATGACTAGAGACCCGAGAATTTCGCATGTACATTTCTAGACAAGTTGGAGTTCACACACTTGTAAGTTCATGTTACTTTTGTAATTGGTCAACGTGTTGTTTGACACCTCCTGGAGATAAATGAGCCAATAACAAATATGCAATAAATTGTACACCCAACCACCGCATTTCAATACCACAACAATCAACCAATAAACAGTTGATATATGTATGAGAATATACATGACTGTGAAATCTAGTCTACAGGTCCTTGCACTCGCGAATTTCTCGTGTTCTAGCCATGACACCCCCAGGGGCCAAGGTGGCTGAGCAGTTAAAAACTCTTTTTTTTTTACTTATTTCATTAACCCTACTTAGCAGTACAGCCATCCAGGGTGTCCAATTCTATAATGACTATTACAATTTAACAAACAGTATATAAGTTATATAAATTCACTTTTTTTTGGGGACAGCGGCTGTTCGTCTGGGAGCCCGTAATTTAGGCTACAAATTCTATTTTTATTCAAAAGCATCATTCACACTTCCTAGGAAGGTAGTCAGCTATTCTGCTCCCGACCGAGACAGCTCCCCGACGGGTATCCTTTCGGCCACCCCCCGTTTCGCCGCCCCCGCCGGAACAGACCAGGGACCGAGATTCCCACGAATCTGCCCGCGCGACCAGACACCGTCGGGCCCGCACACAGCTAACTAGCCTTTCGGCCGGTCCGCCATGGCATCCAACGGTCGAATTGCCTCGCCCACGAACCCGAAAGCACACAGCCCCCCCCCCCCCCTTTTATCAGAACTATTCTATTCTGTTATTTATATTTTTCCCCTCGCCCACCGTTCTGCTCCAACCTAAGCATCGTCCAGGACATCGAAGTACCCCTTCTGGACACCCAGGCCTTCGCTTCCCGACGGACGAGGGAATGGAGCTTCGCTCCTACCCCCCCCCCCCCCCCCATCGCATTTAAAGACTACTCGCCTTCCACCGAGGCGAACCGGGTTCAATCCCCGGCCGGTTCACTCCGGATTTTCGCAAGAGGGAATAGTGCCGAACGATGCCGCTGGTCGGCGAGTTTTCTCAGGGACCTCCCGTTTCCCCTACCATTGCATTCCGGCGCTGCTCCACACTCGCCCCAGCGTCAGAAATCCAACCCCCGAAAGCGCCCGTGCTTCCAGCCCGGCCAGACGAAAGACTAATGTGCCTCACTACTATTGCCTACGCCTTGGTGAAGTCAGCGGTGTTGTCAAGAGTTGCAGGTTGAAGAGAGAAAATGCTCACGACTGAAAATAAAAGACTGTCGCCGTGTAGTTCTGATGGGAGCCATCTATTTCAAAAAAAATCATTTCTCCTATTGGTTAAAATTAATGTACCTAATGAAATGCTGAATACCCCGTTGCCAAATCTATTAAATGCGAAGTATTAGCGAGCTGAGAGGAGAGAGTTTTAAAATAAATAGGCATGCTTTCTTGGCGCTGGTGTGCTTGGTTCTCACACTCTGGAGGTGTTCACAATGGAGATAAGTGTTTTAATATTTGAGGACTTACAAAAATAGTTCTAAATGTAGATGAAATGTGTAGAAAAATTTTTTAATGTGTTAGGCTTGGGTAGATTTATATATATATATATATATATATATATATATATATATATATAGTGAAATATCACTTGAAGCATGTAAATTTTGGAAATATGATAATTTGAAAATAATCCAAAGTAATGTAATGCTGTGAGATCGTATATATTATTATAAATATTATTTGTATCAATTTCGTTAGCTTTTTAGCTTTAATATAGTATGTAGATTTTTAAATGTAGTTTTTTTCGTAAAAGATTATGAAATATTGAACTTAACATTTGGTATAAAAATAGTTATGTAAAAAGATTCAAGTAAACGATTTCGAGTTTCGTAATTATGAATTTTTTAATTTTCCATAAAATGTTTCCAGTCGAAACCACGCAATTAAAATGATTGAAAGATTTGAGAAAACATGTCAGGGCATTTTTGTGAGACGGCATGATGCAGGCCGACATAAAATTATCACCTTCCTGCCTTATGCTGATGCAGTTTCGTCGGGGGTGTTTCAAAGTCTCCAGCCCACAGGGGGTAGAGGACGTGTAAAACTAACTACAGCTCACCTTGCTAGATTTCACTACACGCCAATGACTTGTGCTCGAGGGTATATGACTGGGCACCCTCCCCTACGATGTTACAACCAAGGACTGCAAAACAACAGGAGCTAATGGTCCCCCCCCCCCACCCCCAACAATTGAGACTCCCATCACGACTCTGCAGGAGGATTCAAGCGGGCAATATTTTCATTATGATAGTAATGACATTTTTAATAATCCAAATTTAAATAATATCGAACAGGAATTACCTGATTTGCATGCCCAAAAGAGCCGAAATAACGTTTCCATGCATTCAGTATTACATATTCATTCCATTACACATGTTGCACTTAAAACAGTCTATTGTGTTGAATTTTGACAGCTGCAGTGAATCCAATCAGATGTGTTTTTTTTTTGTAGAAATTAGGTCAATGAAGTTGGTGAAGTGAAGTGAATAAAGGTGTTTGTTTGTTAAGTGTTGTGTGACGATTATTTTCTTTCTTTCTGCTAGCGCGCGCCTCATCTTATTTAACATAATTATTCATGTCCACCACAATAGTATAATTTTTGTAAAATTGCAAAATTGAAAGTGGGATTTAATTATAATTTAGAAGACTGCGTTTTTTCTCGTTCTATGCAGCAATAAACCAAATTACTCACATTCAGAATCTCTGTCAGCAATTTGCAGTCTGCTTGCCGCCACATATGTTTTCCGAGTATCAGCTGACTAAGGAGTTAAAACCAACTCCAAACACACACGATATCAAAATGGCGCCACTAGTCAGTAATACCTTGGAACGGCGTTCGCCAATCAGCGCCTAGTAACGTACTTGCCAACCGGCAGTCCAGCCAACAGGGAGAGATAGACACAGAGATTGCGAGCTTAGATACGAGCAGTGCAGACGTGCTCGCTAAGGCTACAAGTTTCAAGTTACAAAGTTTGCCCCTCCCCCCATTCTAAGTTTAGTTCAACCGCGGATATCGGAACGACGCAGGGAACATATACGTGAACGAACCACCCAGAGGTGCGCAGCATCTCGCTGCCTAGTCGCGATCCTGGCTAACTAGTCCCAGGGTCGTAGGTTAGTGGGTGGGCTTCAAGCCTAAATTTTTACTAGGAGTCCGCCGTAAATAATTACTTAAAATGTGAGCAAGCGATGCCGATATGGCGATTGTCGCCGCGCTCGTAAATAGCAAACTGAGGCGAAGTGCCGAGTCGGAAGCTCGCCACCAAGCAAAGTTTGTTGCAGGAAATCCGTTAATTACGAACATTATCCCGATGAATGGCACACTGCACTACGCCTGGCCGCAGCCGGCCTGAGCGGGCAGACGTCCAGCATGACGCACCGGGAAAGTATTCACAAGGTCAGCGCCAAACAGCTCAAATAAAACGACAAACTACAAACCTCAGCTCGACAACCGACAAAGCGAACAGATCCAACCCCCCCCCTCCCCCCTAGAGATTAAAGCCCCTCCCCTACAGTCACCAGGGGTGCTCAAGTCGCGCTAGGTAGTCCGACACCCTCGCCCTTCACTACCTGACCTGTTAAAGCGCAGTTCCTTGTGCTTATGTTCCTTGAATTATGACAACGGCCCTAAAGTGTCTGTTTGGTTTCCCAAAGGATACGAATTTGAAGCAGAAATGGATAGCAGCTATACACAGGAAAAATTTCCAGTCTACCGACAACTCCAAGGTACAAAATTATGTGATTATGTACACCCTTGATTTTTTTAACGTAATCGCGGACTTAAAAGGAGGCATAAGAAAATTTTTAATATTAAAATCGAAAGAGTGTCATCATTGTGCTTTCACGCTGCTCGAATTTTTATAATTGCACATGAATAGCACATTATATATGTATTGGACAATTTTAATATTATTTCGGGTTTTAAAATTTTCAAACATAAATCTCAATTTTGAACTAGAGCAGCGAACTTGGCTGATGCAGATATATAAAGCAATACACTAACATATATTTACATAACAAAGATATGCGAAGAAAACTGATATGTTAAAATGCGACAGTAGAAAAAAAATTACGTGTGACTAGCATACAGTACCAAGTGCCAACTTTCATGCAGTATATAAAATGCGAGCCATAAGAAACAATGTTAATTTTAACTGGACTGTTTCAATATTTCTAAATGTACAAATTTTATGAGAGTTACATTATTTTGTCGCATTTAATGCAGAGATGTTGTCTAAATATAAATGTTAATATTAAGTTATTTTATAATAAATAAACAATTTTGATGATTGGCGATTACTGTGACACGGTAAAAGAAATCGTGCTCTGCTGCCTCTTGTAGTAAGTGTTTTAGCGATTTTTTTAGAACTGTTATCAAGAATACACTCTATGGATTTTTTTGTGATATATCACAAATTAGTACTATTAACAGTTTCCCCGAAATTATCCACTTTTTAATATTAATATTAGCTATTTCAGTAGCTTCTGGAGATAGTGCGTTTTCGAACCAAACCGGGGCATCTTACCTGCAGACGTTTTCTATTGTTCCCATCACTCATAACAACAAATCTGTAGAGGATGATGGGGAAGGGGTGGCAATGCTTTCAAGAGGAGGCTTACTGTCCAGTAATCTCTCGTACCTGTTTACTAACACTTGTTCCTTTCTTTCTGAAAACTGCAAATTTCAAACTCTACTGTATTTGTTCCTTGATAAAATTTTTCCGCATTAGCAACACAATGATTCAACTGTGGAAAAAAAATCATGATTAAGGAAACATGTTCCAAATAGTTCACATAATTTTAATTGCATAATTTTATCTCACACATGCTCTCGTTACAACTACCCCTTTTTCACCCCTTTTTCTCTCTCTACATGTTTGACGTAGAAGACTTCTAAATATTATTGAAAGTGATAGAATTCAGGGTACGCCAATACTTAAAATTAGAGCAAATATATCACAGAGGAAAACACCCGTACAGATTTAAACCAAAGTTTTATCATTAAAACTAGAACTAAATGCAGTATTAAAAAAAAAAAACGAAAAAGCATTATGACTTAACAAGTTGCTGTACTTTAGATGTTAGGTTGAATGTTGATTGTGTCATACATTAACTTTAAGATACAACACGTATTGCATCGCAACTTATTTTTATTTAATACTTATCATTCTTATAAGATATCAAACTAAATATTTTTTTATTCTTAGAAAACATATAATAAAAATTTTTAAAACAAATAACATTATAAAACAATATTTAAGTCTTAGTTGTAGTCTACATTTATACAAATTAAATGTACTTACGTATTTGATGTTGCTACAAGTCGTGCATATGGTCAACAGTTTATTACTTACAATGCAGCCCATAGTAGTATACACGTAACATAATTCCCCGTATAGAATAAAATAATGTCCAAATACAAATATTACATATTATACAATAATACAAAACACATTTCCTTGGTGATAAATCAAATTATTTATCGCAAGCAAACGACTGAGATCAATTATCATGTGTGATAATCACTACGTTCACAGGTTCGAAATCTTACCCAATGTCACTGGACACAATCACATGTGCAAACAAACATCTTATTAACATATTAAAAAGGAAAAATGATAAAATACCGAAATACATTATACATATATAATATATATAATATATATATATATATATATATATATATAAAATAATATATATATATATATATATAATAACAATTGTTTATAACATGGTACAGTACCAGAGCAGAGTTACGTAAAAATTTATAAAACAATATATAAGGTATGTTACAACTGTAGTAGTTCACAGTCCCAACATCATCGCTTTCATATCATCTATAAAAATATACTAACATTTTTACTATGTTAAAATAAAATAATATTTTGAATCAACTATATTTTAAAATCTACACTCTTCTTTTGTTTTCAGTGTAACAATGTAGAAGATGCAGTCCTCTTAAAACCAACTCTTATACAAAATAGATGTGACTGTGCATAACCCAAGAATATAAATTTGAATTTAAAAATTGAAAAACATTGTAACTTGGCTTTTCATTATAAAACCCGTTACGTTAAGTTAGTGGGATAGTAACAATAATTTGTTTCTAATCAAAAATGGGATAACATTTCAGGTTTTGCAAGAGCAGTTTTGACAATGTTGGAAGAAATTCATTTCACTTACTTTTTTTGTTGTTGTTTTCTCTGTGCCTCAATAATACATTCCGGGTCTCGGAATGGCATGGATCTAGCGCGCCTGGAGTCAACAAGTCCAGGTAAAAAGCAGTGATTGTAAAATTTCACCAACTTCGGAAGAATTTTAATATCCCAAAATTAAGTTATCACGTTCAATTCTCTGAACTTCAATCCCCAGTGGTGTCGAAACACAAAACAGACGAAATTTTCTCTTTTAAATGTGGAGCTGGCCTTGAACCTGATAATGAAATGGATGTTTCTTCCTAAAGCTAAGAATTTTGCCATGTTTGTCAATAAACCAACATGTCACTTTTTTCTTTACTATGGGCTCGTGAGCCGTCATTCTTGAAGCTGAAAATGGGCATTATATTTCGACTATGCCATCTGCCCCTATTAATCCATCTGGAGTAGCACCAAGGTACAGTATTTCTGGATCAATAAAAAGTCCACATTCGTGTACATTCAGATTAAGTTTACTTTCAATTTCAACAGTAGCTCTAATTTCATTTTCTCTGACGTAGGCAAGGGATTCACATTACACGTGGTTATACAGCATAGTCTTCACAGTCGATGAACAACTTGTGAGCGGCAGAATTCTGCAAACGCTTCCAAAATTAGATGTAGTGAGAATATTTCTTCTTCGTTCTCTCCATTCTCCACTCTCTCTTTTTTCTCTCTCTCTCTCCATTCTCCACACACACTCTCTCTCTCTCTTTGTAACACAGTTGCTCTCTCCACGGCATGTCTTTCACTTTCTGTGAGATGCAGTTTGTTTGGAAATTCGTCACATTCTCGCTTGAATGTTTCCCGATCAAGATTTGGTCACTCAACATTAGAGCCATAATCTTTGTCTGCCTCGGTTCTACTGAATAACTTCTTTTTGCACTGACTGTTGTTTTTCTTTTTTCTTGTTTGCGTACTTCGTTTCCTTCTATGCTCCATGTTATTAGAAAAGATGCCTGGACTTTTCTTGCACATAAATTTGTGTATTTTGTAAGGTGGCATTCCGGTGTTGTGGCGAACTATTGCTCCAGAACATCTTCCTTTTTATGACCGGCCTGCTGAAAAGTTATCTCCTTTACCGCCGACAAATGTTGCTACAGCTGCATTCTAGTGCTCCACTCTGTTGCTGTTAACTTCGTGAATGCGACTTCTGCTCTGGTTACTCATATATCTAACAACGTTCTGCACTTTTGAAACAGGCCGCACTTCTGAAGCGCTGGTACATAATTTTCACTTTTTTTCAGAGTTGCAAAAGTAACCTCTTTCCTTGCACTGCTTGTGTTCACCGAAAATATGACTGGCACTGTTGAGTATATCTTTCCGTGGTTCCTCTACTTTCCTGTAAAATGATGTATCTTCGTTTCTTCTGTCGTCAATGGCTTTATTGACAGCAGCTCTAAACCGAAGTTTCTTATCCCCGATTTTTTTTCTCAATAGGGCAGTGTTCTGAGTCTTGTCGCAGGTTGTTGCAATATCTTTGATTTTATTACAAAAATTTCGAAATAGATGGTTCGTGCAATCGATTTTTTCGACTGTGGTGTTTCTTGTATGGTCGTGCGTCAAGAATCTTCTTATAGATACTGCTGTCTCCATCAGCAATGAGTTTTGCGTACTTAAGACATTACATGTCTTGACTTTTACAAGATATTTCTACTATCACAGCTGCTTCCATACTAGTCGAACTTTGTTCACGGCCACAATCCTTGCAGCAATGGATCTTTCTTCTCTAAAGTTGCTTTATGACAAGTGTAGCAGTGTTTGTTTTTGACGCCAATGTACAAAACTTTTCCAGTTCTGTAGCCTACGATCGCTACCTATAAAAAGTAATAATAGTTATTTTAACAGTAAATGTTTTTGGAAATTTTTTAATGCAATATTACATAACTTACGCACTAATATTATAACACTTTAATTAAAAACTAATGGTGAAACACGTCAATTCTTCCTAAATGAGGTTACATTATTGAAATCTTCTACATTTGACTTTAGGTTTTCGTTAAAGTCGTCGCCAGTACCCAACACAAATGTAAAGACAAACTTTCGACAAATGAAAATCAATTTTCAATGGTTATGAAAACATTAATCTCCTAATGTAAATAATTATTTACAGACCACCACAATTTTGTATGTTAATTTTTGGTATGAATAGAATTTAGTAGTATTTTATTCAGCTCTTTAATATTATTTAAAAAGACTTGATTCCCAATTTATTTTTTTAAATACAAAACTAACAACCAATTGGGTTTGTTTTATTATAATAGGTATCCTAAAAAAATAATACTAAACAGATTTTTTTCCCTACCAACAGTGAGTTTAAGCTCCTCTTTTTTATAGTTCTATTTACTTTGGTCGTGGCTGCAAACAAAATAAATCTCACTGTTGCCACGGCAAGATCTACGTTTTCTTTCTCCCGGAGCAGAAATTATCGCGATTTGTGACCCTCCCCCCCTTTTTTTATTTTCAATTTTTTCCTCTCCAACCCTCCAGAAATAAACTTATTTCGCATAATTAGTTTTGCCTCCGTTTGCATTTCAATGTTAAATTTTAAACTAAAATTCATGCAACAAGTAATTACGCATTGTATTTATAACAATAATATCGTGTCCTACACTCAAGAAAATGCTACGATAAAATCACATATATTTAATTTGCTTTTGAATATTTTTGTTTTAGTTAAAAACTTTCGGCCCATCCCACGATTAATCTAGTCCAACGGCTGGGGCATCCTGCACTCGCTTTTCAAACCTAGATCCGGCCTTGGCCATTTATAATTTTATTTAAGAACATGCATGAAAAATTCCTGTGCATATGTGTGCTATTAAGTTCATACCACTCAGTCAGTGTAGTTGGTTCTGTAGGAACGTTTGGACCAGCAACCGTCAGCAACAACCATTATCGTCGGAATGACGTCAGAATCAACTTCTCCCTTTTCCTTTGCAGGTCTAGTCTCTTCAAGAGCAGCAGCCTGCATTTCTTCCAAAGCTATCGCTTCTCAAGCATCACACACATATTAGTGATATTTATGGAAAGCCTATAAGACAGGTACATCCATTGCTGAGAAAACTTCTTCAAGTTGTGCGTGTCCGCCATCCGAAGAATTAGTTCCATTCTCTGCAGGTGTATTCACGTCCATTTTCTCTGGATTTTTTTCACACCACATAGGCATTTCGACATCGCACATTCGACATTTAAATATAACACCACTCCTGCAAACCACACCGTTTTTCGCGGACAACGTCCATATATTTCAGAGTGCACCCCATTTGGCTGTGACTATCAAGTTCTTTTAAGGAAGAAATAAAAAAAATGTATGTCCACTATTCGTCTTTCTTGCATTTTTTGTTGATGACTGTATAGCACAGAAGTATTGTGTTTTTGTGTAACCGTCTGGGATAATATTTCATTATCCATTTGTGTATCAACTGAAGTACTTACTTCAACACACGGTGAATCCGATTTCTTCTTGTTGAATACAAAAATGTTACAAACAACTCGTACAGAAATAACAATTGTCTGAAATAAAAAATGAAAATAACATGAAATATCTGTCAGCTGTATATTGTGTAGGAGTACCCAATGAACTGGGTCATTTGTAATTTGTATTATTCCTTAACATTATTTCGTTACATTCAACAAGTGGTGGTAATTCATCAGTAATCGCTAATCGCTGAAAGGTATTGGCCATGAAAAAATGGGTAAACTGCAAAAAGTGGCTGGTACAGGGGTCAGTGAAAACATTTTTCTTCTGCCACACACTTAATATAGGCTATCCAATACGCAAAAAAACTCAAAACTCCAAAATGTTAAATTTTCAAATGCACAAATGGGATACAAAAGCCGTTTGTTCATTAAAACTTTTAATGTCTGGCATTTTTGTATTTTTTTGTTGTGAGCTGGTAATCAATCGTGCATGGCAAACAAAAGTATCGTATAGTGTTTTTACCCTACACTCCATAGTTCTCGATAAATTGATCCATATTCTTATCTATCAAATCGAATAATTTGTCACATAACAATGCATATCTCGAAAACGGTGGCACATAGTGTAAAAACACAAGACAGATTTTTTGTTCACCGTGTTCGGTAGAATACTAATCTGCAGAAAACAATCAAAAATATAGGACAATTGCGTTATGCTTAACTGTTGTTCCAATAACTCCGTTTTCCATGTGATTGGTTCACACCCGTACCCAAATTTGTCATGGTTTTTATTTCGTCGTTTAAAATTGCAGTATCAATAAATTTAGACATTTATCGTTTATTCTAGCAGTGTGACTAGCAAAACTCCTCTCCTGCAACTATACTTTCAAGGGTGGTTACACCCCTTAGGATCAGACTTAGCCTATAAATTGTGTTTTTTTTTACCTCTTTTTTATGAGAAATCACCTGCCGAAGATTGTTGATAGATTTCATTTCCATCCTATATATAGGGCGTTCCGAGAAAAGACGTCCAAACAGAGGCAGCTGGTAGTAGGGTCGAAAACCAACAAAAAATAGCATACGAATGTAAATTCCGATTCTCAAACGTTTAAAATTTACAAATTTTAAAAAGATTTTAAAGCACTTCTCTACACTACACTAAGTATTTAAAAATAGTGACAAAGTAAATTGTCCCTGTAAAGTGAAATTGAAACACATGACAGATAATTAGTGTAGCAACATTACCAAACCCCACTCATGTCATTTGGGGTAAAGCCACGTGAAAAATACATAGGTTTGAAGAAGTTGTACCTGGTCCAGAAAATAAGGCACTAGTTTACACGAGTTTAAAAAATAATAACGTACCACATAAACGAATGCCTACCGCTGAAAAAACTACCCCATTGCATGACTAATTAATTTGTAATAATCATAATTGGACATTAACAAACACCGATGCAGAAAACGTGAAAACAATAAGTGACCCACAAGTTCCCCACAGAATGGGCTTTGAGAAATACTACATGTATAAAAAGGTTTCAGCTCTCAAACATATTATTAATAAATAATTGAAATAAAATAAGATAAAGTGACAAACTGTAGTGAATATAATTAGATTAAAAGTAATGTTTTCATGTTATGAATTGAAATAAGTAGTCCCACATTTAATTTGTAAACGTTATTAAATTGAATTAAGTGCATTCAATTATTAAATTTTTTTTTAGAAAAATGTTATATCATGGTTATTGGAAATAATTAATTTCATGTAATTATTTAGAAAAACTAATAAATAATGACAGACCTCTAAACTTAACTGAGTAACTGAAAAGAAACAGCATTATTACTTAGCTTTGGTTCTCCTGTGGGCTGACTCCCAAATATTAGCATTAGAGAATCGTGCCGGACAAAGCCGCTGGTTGGCGGGTTTTCTCAGGGGTCTCAATTATTCTCAACCTTTCTCATTTCAGTGCTGCTCCAAACTCACCTAATCTTGTCCTTATCGGCTCTGAAAACCTTAGATGTCTCAAATCAACTTGTTTTGGTTCACTCATGTTGAAAGACCGACGAATTAATGTACATTAAAATGCAAGTAAATAGGCTAAATTAATTTAAGAACATAATTACAAAAATGTTCACATATTGTCCTTCTCTATGTACACACATTGTTGACCTTCGTATGAAGTTACCTCATCATAACTTTTAAGCACGAACATTTAATTTAATTGTATTTATAGCTTGTGAGAGTTTGTGCCTCAGGTACAAAAGAAAAATAAAACACGGACTTGCCTATTGTAGTTGAGATGATAATATTCGCAGTGGCTCGAAAATGTATTACACGTGAAAAATAACCGACTATAAGGGCTTATAAAGATTACACGTTAGTGTAATCTCGATTCATACCTTTCATAAGCCAGTAACTGATAACATGATAAGTGGCAGCGGTCCAACTGCTAGAACGTTTGCCTCCCACCAAGGTGATTTGGGCTTGATTCCTAGCGGGGTCACTCGGATTTTGGCATGTGGGAATCGTACTCTTAAGATACTGTTAGTCAACAGATTTTCTCGGGGATCCCCCATTTCCCCCCACTCTTTATTCTAGGCGCCGCTCCATATCCACTTCTTGTGTCCCTTTATCTGTTAATATACGCCCAACTATCTATACTCCACCATCCCTCAATTGGAAAAACTTTGAAATAGGGCCTATATATAAAATAAAAACCTTGCATATCGCACCTAAAGTCTGACTATAGGTTATCTGGACAATAAAATATATTACTATGCTTAGATGATGTAAGTTTAGTATGGAATTCATGGAACGTACCTTTTTCTGGCAAAGTAGTCCTTTAGATATCTAAGCTTCCGTTCCTTCGGTTTGCAGCTCAATACAAGACCACGTCCATTTATTTTACGTGAGTGTCGCCAGCCCATATTGGGCAGCGTTTAAACTGCACAAACCACTATTTCCATCAGATTTACAAATAAACTTAAATTTCTGAAGCGAAAAAGTCACCATTGGGTGCCACTTCAAGATATCGCCAGTCCCGAATGATAACAGGTCATTCAGGTGGTTCTCTCCCCTCCCCAGTCTTCCAACGACTATCCTTTCACGAGCTTAATTTTTCCTTTCTCCAGTTTTTAAATGTTCGAGATGGTAATCCTGTGCCGTCAACAAAGGGATACTTTAGTGCAACATAGTATCATCTACCTTTCTATCCTGTTACTTTCCAAAGGTAGAATCGCGGGATTTTAGCTGACTCCCACTCAATTTTAAAAGTTGACGATACATAGTGTGTATATTTCTATGTATTCATTACGTTTATAATTGCTTATGTTTGTATGTATGCATGAATGTATGCATACATGAATGTATGAATGCATGATTGCTTGTAGGCCTATGTAGGTCCATTCCATAATTTTAACTAAGTAAATTCACGTAAATAACAATGGGGTTTGTTGTCATATAATTAGTCGCAATAAAATTTGCATTTGATATTTAAAGTTCCTTACACATAAGCAATATTTCATTAATATCAAATATCGAATATTATACATTTTCAATCTTGTTTTAGAATTCTCTGAAAAGTGAGGGCAAGATTTTACATATCTTTAACGTGGTCTTAATTTCTGCTGTACATTTTTAACATGAAGAAAGCTTCAAAAAATATTATGTAGTTACTAGACTTCGAGAAAAGAAAGAAAACGCCATGCTGTAAAGCATATTATATAAAAATTTATTTAAGTTCACATCAAATTGAACAAAATACATTAGTTTTGAATAGGAATATTTTTTAATACATTAACAAAATTGTTATAAATGAAAATTCAATAACATTACGAAATATTACACTTAGATATCTGTTGGTGCCAGGAAATTAAGGTTTGCTTCATGTTAGTGGAGTCTCGCTCTGTGGTAATAGTTTCTTGCTTTTTAACTCCTTCTACGTATTTTTAAGTTTTATTTGGTATGGTCAAATTTTGATTAAGGCGGAATTTTTAAATTAAATTATTTTATTTGCGAGGTTTTTTTCAGTCTACGAAACAACTTAAATACATAGAAAGGCACTGATTGCGACGCAGTAATAAAAGTTGCATAAGAAATCGTGCATTAACTTAGCTTTGTGGTGAGTAGAAGTACCATTCCGGTAACCAAGTTATCTGTTAAACTAA
This sequence comes from Dryococelus australis, assembly GCA_029891345.1. Lineage (NCBI taxonomy): Eukaryota > Metazoa > Arthropoda > Insecta > Phasmatodea > Phasmatidae > Dryococelus > Dryococelus australis. The sequence continues at coordinate 61,990,751 of CM056995.1, forward strand.
CAAATTAATACCACCTGCTCGAGAAAATTGTCGCCATTAAATTCTCTGGAATCTATAACTTTATTACTTCCCCCCTATATTGACGAATGTATAATTTATCTTTTGACTATCTGAAAGATGAAGCTGATATTAGCAAAATAAATTTTTTTTGCAGATATCTGTTATCACACGATATGTAATTCTTATAGGTGGCACGGAGAAATTGTTTTATTTTTCGTATTTTATTCGCAGTGTTACTATCACTCGGGTAAGCTACTATAAATTGCTGTATACAACTTTTCAGTTGTCATGTAATTTTCCCGTAGAGTGTATGGATATTCCCTTGTGGTATTTTACAGCACATTTCTAAGGCATTTCCCTTACAACTATGGTATTCGTGGTAAAATTTACCTTACAATTTTGCGGTAATATTCTCTTACAACGAATTCGTTTCTCTGTCACTTGTGTATCGAGTGACAACAACGCAATCAACCGCCGAGCTATACCTTTTTTTTTTTCTAGCAACAGAGAACTCAATATTGTGTAACCTCATCCATCAGATCTAAGGCGGCCTTTGTTCTTCTCAATAGATTTCGTTCACGTATTCAAAAGTGCGAGAAATAATTGGTTAAACCAAAAAAATGAAGGCAAATGTTTCACTTACCCGCCTTTCAGTTCAGGAGAACAGCAGAAATTTCTCACAATGTCGCTTATTTTGAAACACTGAGAAAAATCTTCAACTTTGAATTTGGTAATTTGATTAAATATTCATATAATTTGACTGAGAAAGCGCTGTTTCCACCATCACTAGAAAGGCAAAATGTAAAGCTTGTACTGCAGATATTTAACAGTGCATTGGCAGAAGGATTAGAAATTGCTGGAACAAAGTATTCCTTACCTTATGTATCCTCTACTGCTGAATTTATTAGAATTATGTGCAGGTGGTTTGATATAGTGAATGTACGGCAGGTATTTAAGGGAAAGCACAAATTAAATCCGTATCAAGAACCTCTTACATCAAGTGATAGTGACATGAAAGTAGCTTTCCTGAACAACTTTATAAATTGGCTGGAGAACTGGAGAGAATGTAAGCCTTCTTCAGGATTCTTTTCCAAAGAAACATTGTTGGCTCTCAAACACACCTCTTACGCTACCCTTAATATTGCAACCGTCGTACAGCTTTACGAGTCCTAAATGAAAACTTTCTGCCTCTAGTGCTGAACTCCTCAGAGCACGGACGACTGCCGGTCTCTCCAATTGAAAAAGTTGACTTTGACGATTCTCTTACTCAGAACGATAGTATAGGCATTTTTCGAGATAATATATCAGTAAGGGAAAAAGATTTGGCGAGTTTAAAGGACAGTCTCCCTTGTCTAGCTTACGTTGCTGGATATTGTGCACATTCAATACTTAAAATATCTCATGTTCGCACTGACGGGAAAGCCTGGCAATTGATAGAGATTTGGAGGTGGAAGACAATCTCGTGCTCATAAAGTCGTTGGATACGGGAGGCTTGAAATATCCTTCCAACATAACACTTATTGTTGTTTGTTACGCCTATGTAATTATTTTGAAATTTCTCTATAGCGATAATGAAGGAGAATTTTTTAAACTTGGCAATCAAAGGAAAGCTGCATGCAGCATAATAATAGAAGTAGTAAATGACAGAGAGGAATTAATTTTAGATTCTAGCTGCCCGAATGATCATGACCCAGAAAACATGTGTAAAATTATTATTTGGGCATCCTGCAAAATTTTTCTGAAGAATTACTGTAAAAAAGTAAATGATTCTCTGGCGTCGCAAAAAAATTGTGGGCGAAAAATGAGAACACTAATGAAATGAAACTGGTGTTTTGTTCTGAATCAAAATTTATCTACAGGATGTGTAAAAAAGTTTTGTATTTGAGTCTGTTTAGTATCAGTTGCAAGTGTAAATATGTGTATACATGTTAGCGGGTGTCTTGGCTAAATATTTTTTCATACATTTAAATTAATTTAATAATGAAAGCAATTCACATTATATTTTTGCATTATTATTAGGATAAAAATTGTGTAAGTTTAGCAGAGTAGTGAATGCATTTATTGTAATTATTTTTTAGCAAAGTGAAAAGTATTAATAGTACAGTGAAATAAATTTATATTATATCTATATATAAGTTACTGTTTTTTCAATACTAACACCCAAACACCACGCTCATTTTCGTTAGTTTGTGATTCGAAGGAAGTGGTGTAAATGTTGCACATGAAGTAAAATGATCACTATGGAAGTATTTTAATTTGAGGAAAATTAATCAATGCACAAAAATATAATATTATTTGATTATCAGTAATTGCTGTTGAGAGTATTTGTGTTAAATTTCTAATCTGATGGGAAGTTTGTGTTTAATTTCATTGTAACATTAACAACGAGGAGAGCGGACAGCCAAAAAATACTACGAAGGTTTCTAAAAGCACTTATTTTCAAAACACGGCACATATTAGTCATAATTTATAACCACGTTTATGGAACATAATTTGTACGTCTCAAGTAACGCATGATCTCAGTCACTGGGACGCCGATATACTCCAAAGAAAGCAGTTGGGGAACAGACCTGGCTGTGCGGGTCGGCGGACTACCTGCTGTGACGTCACGCGGCTGTGAGACGGCTTTCATCTCTAGGAGGTGTTGCCAGATCTCACCTCCCCAGCAAAAATAAAACGCATCATTAGAACAATGAAGAGCAACAAGGCCGCTGGAGAGGATGGCAGCTCTACAACAGTACTCAAACATCTCTCCGAACCAGCTCTAACGGCGATTACATCTTGTATCAACGGTATTCTAGACACTAAAACATGGCCAACCACCTGGAAACTTGCGAAAATAATTCTGTTTCCTAAGCCGGGAGAAGAACCTACCCTATCACAAGATTATCGCCCAATTAGCCTCCTAAACACACTTTCTAAAGTCGCGGAAAGTGTACTTTTAATCGTATGCAAGCTTACCTGGACACTAATCACATCATACCCACCTTTCAATTTGACTTCGGAAAGGAACATTCTACTACACTTCAACTAGTGAGAGTTGTTGAACATATAACTAAGGCATTCGACTGGAGGCAATATATATCAGCCCTCGTTTTTCGATATTGAAAAAGCATTCGATAGGGTATGGCACATCGGCCTAATTTACAAACTACACGAAATCAAACTGCCAGATACGTATACCCACACCCTCGCCACTTATCTATCTGAACGAAGGTTTTACACAAGCATTCAAGGCGCCACTTCGACACAAGAACCCTTTCAAGCGGGTGTTCCACAAGGCAGCATTTTAGGCCCCGTTTTGTTCAACATATTCACCTCAGATCTCCCACATATGCAGAGTGTAAACACGGCTTGCTACGCTGACGACACGCTGCTCTTCGCCAGCTCACATAACCCAAGAAACGCGATTAAGAAGGTGCAAGTGGGCCTTCAAATAATTGAAAACTGGCTAACAAAATGGCGGACATCGGTTAATGTAGGCAAATCTGAAGCAGTGATATTTACAAGGCGAAAAATCCCTAACGACCTGGTACAACTACAATTATTTGGCCGCGACATAGAATTTAAAAAATCTGTCAAATATCTCGGAGTAGATCTCAACAGAAAACTTACATGGCAAAAACACACCATGACAAAAATCACTGCAGCCAACATCCGTATGTCAAAATTATACCCGTTCCTAAGTTACAAAGGCAGCCTCTCTCAAATAAACAGAAAAATTCTCTACAAAGCGTGTATTAGACCTATAATCACGTATGTGACGCCAGTATGTGGCTATGCAGCAAAGACACATCTCCGAAAATTACAGCTCCTCCAGAATAAAGCCCTGCGGAGTACACTTAATGTGCCAGCCTACGCACCAGTTAGACTTCTACATAAAGAAGCCAAGATAGAAACATTGCAAGAATTTATGCGCATTTTAGCCACGACCTTCTATCAATCCATAGGTAACCACATAAATTCACTCATTAGCAACCTAGGAACTTACAAGCTATCTGATTCCCGTACTTATAAGAGGCCAAAACACATGTTGTGCGAAAAACCGCCATAAATGGAACAATAATGACAACCACATCGGATTAACACAACAACATTACTTCCCCACTACGCCAAATTGATTACCCTTCCCCCTCCTCCAATACCGGCTTAAAAAATTATTCCGGGAAATTTACTCCCCGCTTCGTCCTAATCATCGGTTCTTAAGACACGCGACTAGTCGCGGAGCGCTCCAATTAGTGTCTATACTCTGTCCCGGACCGATCGGAAAATTCTTACCTAGGAAATAACATCAAAAACTCCAATCAGCTCCGATTTCCAGTGAATTAAAGCCTAATCTATATTAACTCATGCAGAACGCCCACTATAGTGCATGGATAGAGTGTATTTGTGCGTCAATACCACAAACCACACCAATAATCGCCTCACAGGTTATCACGAAACTTCACCAATACTGCAACATAGATATTATCTTGCAGAGCACATCAAAATATTTCATTAATCCATCAATTCATAGTCCATCATCCCTACTCCTATCTCTACGAGACACCCAACGCTGGAGTTCCTAAGATCGAGCACCAGTCATCTCATCAAAATTTCCCCCTCCAGCCCCGAGAAAGAAATAGGGAAAGCTTAGCAACCATTCTTAGTGTTTAGAAATTATGTTTCGCATCATAATTCTCATCCACAGTAAACATAAAGCAAGTGAATTAAGTAGCAGAGCCCCCCCCACCCCCCGCCAAAATCACATCATCACCTCGGCTGTGCAGAGACACCGCCCACAGTGCCTGCCCATCACAGCTGCGCCCAATCAACATCTTCACCCCACACACAACACTTTTAGTAATAATTATTTAATTATCCAGTTAAATTTTTCACAACCTAACTTCCCAAACACTTTTAGTGTATCATTCCCCGCATCATAACTAAAATCCCCCCCCCCCCCCAACCCACCGAACTCTAGACACGAGAGTTCATCGCAGAGGCTCCCCACAGTACCTGACGAGCCAAGAACTCATATTCTGGTAATATATCTACATTCGCATATAATAAATTTAGTGCAAATTAATATTAATTGCATATAAATCTTTGTAGGAAGGCAACGGGTCGACCTTCCACCGCTCCAGGCCGCTGGCCAGGCTCAACATCTTACCCACGCACCAGCCTGCAGTGCATAAGTATTGTAAACAACAAGCTCTCGTTAGTCTGGCTTTACTAACTAGGGCTTCCAACCTACCCTTACCATCTCCCTCCCCCCCCCCCTCCACGGGCGTGACTTAAACTTTAATTCCGGGTGCAGGTTTTACCCAGCGCGTCGCTGGTTTTACTGCACATCCCTATCATAGTAATGGGGCTGCGAGGGCCCAATACCGGCTTTGGCAGTCCGTCACCCAGCGCTTGACGCAAAGTAGCCGACTTGTAACTCCCGCATTGGCAGATTACATAATTAATTGGAAGCGTATAGTCTTACCGACTCCCATGCACTACTTCCTCCACTTAAAATCCATCCCGCAAATAATCCGGGAGGTCCCAGCAAGCAAGCTAGCAGGTCGGGGATCACCACTTACTGCGAGGAAGGGCAGTAAATAAAAAAAAATCCAGCCAACAGGGAACCTACTGTAGCACGCAGTGGCCAATCAGACACAAGGTCCGTTCCCAGAGATACGCGCAGCCAATCAGAGAGTCAAAGGAACCGACACGCCATCTCGTCCCTGTGCACTTGTCTACTCTTGTGTCAGAGCACCGAACAGCATACTCGTGGGATTAGCCACCGAACAGTCACTCTTCAGCAGTGGCGTGTGGTGAAGCGTCGCAAGGTAAGCCGGTGCTTGCTCACTCCTGTACATTCTCGGTGCACGCTGCACGAGCCAGTAACCACCGTGCAGCCTAGGGGAATAGAATGTATTCCGACCCCTCACAAGCGAGCAGCAAGGGACCCATTACACACGTCTAGGGCTGTTCGATAGCATAAAAATTTAATATCGATATTTTTTTGAACAGTTACTCGGTATTTTCGATATATCGATAGTAACGAAAAATTCAATAATATCGAAACATCGATAAACCGATATTTTTCAAAGTTACATATAGTTCGATAAATAATTTTTCATATCAACAATTATCGATACATCGATATTTAGACGTCCTGTGGCGTCAGCTGCCGAGCTACGTTTTACTGGTAGAAGTGTAGACTTTTAAGCAACAGGGTACAGCACAGAGCTAACGCCAGCTTGCCTTGCACCACACGCCACTGCTATTCAGGCGTCGTAATTTGCATTTCAACGCTAACAAGAGAAAAAATTTTACCCAGAACTTTATTCAGAGGCGGTAATACAGGTCTTCAGACAGTACGCGTTAGACTGTTACACTGAAACTTGGATTGTAGGCCTATAGTCCATTCACGGATACTGTCTTCAAACTTTTCTGAAACCCTGCTTAAGTTCTACCTTCAGGATATTCCTCCGCCTCATCCAAGTATATAAAATTACACCAAAAGCACAACGCACCGCATTCGTGCGCACTCAGTTTAATAATATTTTGCATTAGATCTATTTTCTAATAGGCATTACCAACAAACCTACTTTCTCCGTTTGTATTCATATTAATAATAAATGAAATATAATTTATACATAACATGTAAATAAAATTGCAATTTAACAAAAATTAAGGTACTTATATATTAACACAAAAACAAAAGATTGTGAAAGATAACATAAATACGAAACAACCAAACACGTCATACATGGGGTGATTTTCCGGAATGTTTGATTCAGTGTGAATAAACTGTGAATAGGCTATAGGCATAAAAGCGGAGATGATGATGATGATGATGATGATAATGTTTGTTAATCGCTTTAATTTTGTTCTGGACATAGTTCTACACCACACAATTCAATAGCAAACAAGGACAATGATAAACACAGCACAAATTATAAGTACAGCAAAGTATACCTCCGTTGACTGTAAACCACCATAGAACAGATACAACCTTTGTAATGATCCAGTACACAAAAAACAAAATTGGCAGAATCACAACACATTCTATTGCCAGATGCTGCACCAAATGTTACATTCCAAAGTGATAACATACCGTTAAATATTACTTGCGTTGTAACGTAGCACTCGCATGCTAGTAAAATCATAATGAATGCAGTTAAATATAACATTTCTCGAATCATTTCGAAAATTCTAATACTAGTAGTATGATTTACGTGCGTCGGGCATAAGGGTATGGGGATCATATTGAATTTGGATGACCTTGACTTCACTCCCGCGAACTTGATCCCATGCTCGTGACCTTGAATGGCCTTAAACCCAAAGTATTGCAAAATTCACCAAAAATCCCAAAAATGTTAAAAATAACTTCTAAAAATTAACAAAAAATTAAACACACTCACACACACACACACACACACACATATATATATATATATATATATATGTATATATTATATATATATGAGATTTATAAATATTAAAAATTCTGTTAGTAAGACTTTTTTGCCAGAAAAGGTAAAAACCAGTCTAATCTGCTGTGACAAATTAATATGTCATTCCGTTTGTTAATAAAGAAACGGGATTAATGCTTACTGCCATATTGATTTAATTGAACTTTTTAACTACATACTAAAAATGTAGTTAGTTATTTAGCATGTAATGATTGAGGAATTTGGTAATTCCGGTTTTTTTTCCCCCCGGTTCTAAATCATACAGTTACATACAGTACTGTGAACAACACTATAATTTAGTGGACTACTATACACTATCACAACTTCTCGATGCTTCAGCATATTCCTTGATTGCGAAGGCAACAAATAAGCAAGTATTATTTAATAATCAGTTTTATTATTTACCCACACTCTATTGTATTCCCAATTATTATTCGTTCATAATTTAAGAGACTTTCTAACCTATGTTATGAATGTAACTAATGATAGGTAAGCATGGCCAGATTTGAATTGGTGGCATTTGAACAGTATAGTTTGTAAAACCTTGTTTATTTTAATAGCTTTAAAGTAGAGAGATTTAATTCCTATTAATTAGAGATGAATGGTAATCAACTGCAATTATTTGAAGAACTCTAATAACTACTCGCCATATGTATGACACACTAAAATTTCCTAACATTGTACGATGTCGATGTTGCAGTAAATTACTAACATTTTATTCACAAATATATGCAAATCATTGAATTTATTCCCATTGAGACTGATTTCCATAATCGTGCGTTCAATTAAAGAGTAGAATGAAAAAAACGCACTATATATATCCACGCAACGCTTTCTGTATGAAAAGGAAAATCATTTCTTTAGAGTGCTTGGTTTTCAGTACTACAATATAGGTTTAATTCAAAGAGAGGATTACAGAAATATACAGGTTTCCTGTTATTTTAATGTTTCTTTATATGTTTTTGTAAATGGCAACACTACATTATTTTTTAGCAAATAGGCTACACACTCATTTAGCGTGTTTTGATTAAAGTAAATAAATCTAGCTTCATACCAAAGGAAAGGGTTTAGCTATGTTAAAAGTTGTAATTGTGTGTATATATATATATATATATATATATATATATATATATAGTAACAGTCAAAATGTACGTAGTCACATTTGCTAACTTTTATATTTAATGTTAATCTGTTTTATTTATATGCAACGTGTGTTATTATTTGTCATAATGTGAACATACATTTTTTACACTTCATCTCATGCGTTATTCTTCATATAATTGGCATATGTAATTAATTGAAAATTTAATTTTCTCCAGTTTTATTTATTACACATATTTTTATTGTGGTAATTCAATTATGTTTAAAGAAAGGTTAATTAGTTGGACTTAATTTTTGTGTATTTCTTATGCTAATAATATTTATTTAATTTAATGGTCTCATGTTTTGTGAATATTTCATGTTTGTTTATTTTGTATGCTTACATACGAGACCCAGTGTCCTATGTTTCTTAGCAGTTAGGACGTGGGAATTGGCACGTAATGGGGGTGTAGGTATTTAGTATTCGCCTATTGGTCCCAGGTTCGAACCCTGGCTCCCCATTAGCTGGAACGTTAGGTCCCTTTAAGCCGTGTCCAGCCAACAGAGCTTAACTCTCTCTTCAACTAACCTCAGCTTCCGTCTGTAGGGTGTTTTAGCTTCCTCCCATTTTATTATATATATATATATATATATATATATACACACACACGTGTGTGTGTGTGAAACCCTACATCTACCTGTCCTTACGATATTACTTATTTTGAGAGGTCGTTCTACGTCACTACGGAACAGCGAGAGCATTCAAATTTCTGTAAGACAAGTTTTCATTGCAATATATTTTACATGTGGTACAGGGCGTCAGCTTTAAATTGTTTTAGAAGCTTACGAATTTTACAAGCAACGCCATGTTGAATCTTAGCCTACTAACGAACCAGTTTTTGCAGCTTTGGCCATGAATAACCAGAGAATAGTACGTGTTCACTCGAGCTAGGCACACCAAATTTTAAGACAATAACTGTTTCTACGTATGTATGAAAGTGAGCCTACGTTACGTAACATAGGGACAACATGGGTACGGCCACTCCGACGTCTTCTAGTTTTGTGTCACCTTAGATATATGTTAATTGCCACGAGGGTTTTTCATTTTCTTAATAGTCCAGTAATTTCAAACAATTAAAATAAGGAGGTTGAAATATTTGGATCAATAAATCTGGACGTGAAAATCATTTTAACCAGTGGTGGCCTACATCATTTACTACAGTTGTTCCTGTCTCCCTATGTTTTCAAAGTGTTCTCTTATTATTATTAGTTGCTTGTCATATGTTTCCTGAAAGTGTTGGTAACAAATCATGTACGTAGCTGTCTTCCAGCTGGATGTATGGTGATTCACGCTAAGTTCTGTCTCTGTCAAACAGCTCACTGACCGGGCCTGTGAAACTCATGGGCTGGTATTACACGCAAGTCTAAATATAAAATTATTTCATCTCGGTGTATTATTATTCAAGCCTGGTTAGTTACCACACAGACTGGCGCCCAAATTATTTCAAGTCAGCTGAGTATGTTAGTTTAAAATTAACAATATATTTTTTCTAATGGCGAGTTTCAATCACTCACTTTTCGGTTTATGTACAGCAATCGCTGTTTTTCCTCTGCTTGTACGGTACGCCTACATCAGGGGTCGCAACTAGAGCGATGCGAGAGGTACTATGTCTATACTCCATTCTATGGGAGGCAATTAATGCTCTCGTATAGTTGGATGTAAACTGGGAGCGAACAAGAAGGCTTGTTATAAAGGGAAGGTTAAAGAAAGAACTACAGTAAGCTTTAAAATTAAAAAGATTAAGTGTAACTGTAAAACAAACTATATACAAGTTATAATGATAGGACATTTAAAAAAATTACAGTAAAATGGATAACCAAATGAGTAAAATGAAATCGAGGTCCAATGAATTACTTAAATGTAATTATGAGTGTACGTCACGTTCATGCAAATGGTTGTTCAGTCCTTTCCTTTCTATAACTTCTACCACATAAAGGTTTCCCAGTTTTTTCCTGGGCGTGAAGATCTTAGGTTCTGTCGCTATCAGCCTATTAGTAAGAATGACAGTCCAACATTATATGTGCCGGCCACAAAGGATCCCGTTATGTAAAAATGCACCACATTTCATTAGAATTTAACTAGTGGTCTGCAAACGCTGTCTCGGTATCCAGACTACAAGACATAACTAAGGTTCACAAGAAGACAGAAGTTAGAATGAAGTAATTAAAAAAAGTAAAAATAGGAATAAATAAATAAATTTATTAATGATAAAAGATAAAATAAAATCAAAGAGTGAAAGAAAATTCCTGGAAACAGGTATATTCTTAATTAGGCGAAGGATAACGTGTATTCAATAACCACTCAACAACAAACCTAGTAAGCAACGCAGGGAAACTTGGTGAGGGTTAGTCTTAACTACCTCATGTGACCTACATGTATCTATTGCTCAGAACAGTTTATATCTTGAGTGCAAAATAATAAGTCACTATTTCTAAGCGAATATCGTACAGAGGATTCAGCAATAAAATTGATCGAATGCAACAATACCGTAGGTACCAACAACCAAACTATTTTTATTCGTTGATGAAATATATACGCTAAAATATATGTGTCACGTGACGCTTTCGCAAGAAGAAAACTGTACACTGTAGAAGATTACCGGTAATTTTTTTTTTTCCTTAAATTTCCGAATTAACTTTTTTTTAAAGAAGCAAAGTACGTGTGTTTCCACACTTTGTAACACATTCCTGCTGCGTGACGTCCAGCAACACGGAGTAGCGGTAACTAACTGCTTTCACTCATAGATAGCACCACAAGTCAAGATGGCCGCCGGCCATGGTACTCGCAACAGTTGGCGCCAAGTTTGAATTTGAATCCAAGTACATACACTAATTGACACAAACCAAAACAACTTGAATACTTGAAAGTGTGTATGAATCCGGTGTGTGTTTCTACCACATCGACCTCCCCTCTTTTTTTTTTCAATATTTCCAACACCTATTCCAAATGAGTACTCCTGAAAGTGAGTCTGGTTTCTTCACCACTGCACGTCACTCGTTGCGAGTATGATACCATGGATGTGGAGAGCTCTATAAAAATGCCGTATTATTTAAAACTTCATATAAATAGGAACATATAAACAGTCGGAAGTTCCTGGCTTCTTGCATATTCTTACAAATTCTGTGAAAATAAATATTTGTAACATTAAGTAATGCAGAATACCAGATGTTATGAACTGAACAGTCTTCGTTCTCAAATTATGGATCATTCCTGAATATTAATCATAATTGCAGAAGTTAGGGATTTGATAACTGTATTGATTTTGTAAACACTAACTAGAATTATAAACGACTTTGGACTCTTTAAATATGTTAAACAGCAAGAAATTCCGAATATTATATATTTTCACTCTGGCGTATGAAACCAATCTATGTAATGAGACCTTGGTTACTTTAGTTTTTCATGCTTGCTTTCAGTGCACAAAGTCAATCGTAATACCGTTTCTAATTGTTTAGTGAACAGTCTGTATACATATATACTAAAGCATGATATAGACCTACTTACATGCCCACGCATTATGTCCATATTTCATTCGGCAGTTTGGTACATTTATACAAATTGCATGTCTCGTCCAGTATATTCCTACTGAGCATAGCCAAACCACTGCCATTTTTATCAAGAGTGGTTGAGCCTCAGCAGAGAGATGTTCAGCCTTATGGGTTCCTTATTATTATAACTGCAGAAGTTGACCTACTAAGGTACTATTGCCATTAAATCACCATAAATAATATAAAAATGAATACATTTACCACAGAAATTCAAGCTAGGGATCAATGCCCCAGTTCTGCAAATATAAGAAAAATTTATCAGTTTTTTTTACGAACGGTGTTGCCCTTTTTCTCTGATTCGAATAGTCGGTTTAAGGTTATTTTGGTAATTGGCTACTGCTGGCAGAAGGCGTTATTTGCGCGGAAGACATCGTTAATTCACATAAAGATGTTTTGTTTATAGCCTATCCCAAGATTTATGGTGGATATGTACAACAGAAACTATTCAAATATTAAAGTACCTTTACACAATGAGGTGCGAAAACCCGTAACTATAAAATATTATCAACACTTTTAATATAAAACATCTCAATATTTAATAAATAGAGCCAAATATTCAACTGATATTAATCGCCACATAAATTATACGTCTGCAGTACACGTAGTCATTGCTTTAATCAAAACCTAAGTTTCATTACGATAAAATTAAAATGTTAAAAATATTGCACTGTACACGTAAATTTTTGTAAACTAAATATCTTTGCAGACGAATTCGTTTTAACTTTTCTTTTCTTTCATTCTCCTGAGTCAATAATTTTTGGAGTCCCTCATATGACCACGCTAGCTCACATCTAGAGAAAGCCGAACCAGTGATGGCTAGGAACCCACTCCCAGGGTGACTCATGGCTTTATCAAATAATTGACACTCAAATGATTCAGTCTTTACTAAAATAAGTAATATAAAGACGTTCTGCCACTTCTAGCTAACCTTTACGAAACGAGAAGATGAAAAACTCAATGTTACGCGAGTCCTTTTAATAATTATATGCTTCCATAACAGAAAAAAAAATGCTACTAAGATAGTATGCACGGATTTATATTTGTATACTTTGAACAATAAATATAAATAACTAAGTTCTTTCAAATGAAATGGGCAATGTACATTGTCATAAAAAACATTATAGTACTTAACCCGTAACTGGTGAGGTGGGGTTTTTGAAATCCCAAGCATATTACGAAACTCCACTGCTTATGGGCGCAGTTTGTGGTCGGAGCTCCTAAGTACCTTTCTGGCAGTCTGTCTCCTACCAGCTAAGTGTATGGTCATGTTAAACTGTGGATTATTTCAAGAGTATCATCATTGTTTCGCCCTGAGGGGTTCACCAAACCCATCACCAGGTACAGAACATTTATTGTCTCCCATCAATATTCAGTTCATCAGTGTTTGTACGCTATAGTTTGATAGTTCGCGATTTTCCTCTATGAAGGCCGATAATCCTCGTTTCGAAGAATGGGTACAGGCAGTTCTCAAAGAATTAGAAAGTGATTTAGGTGGTGATAAGGGCGATAATATTGCAGCTGATTGCGAAAGTGAACACGACACCACATCGGAACAAGAAATAGATAGTGAGGAAGTGGATGTCGTCAGAAGCCAGTCTTAATCAGAGGGTACAACGTCCGAAGAAGACAGTGGATCCCCTGCAAGGAAAAGGATGAAAGAGGGTCAAACATTTTTCTTAGGGAAAAAATATGTTCAAATGTTCTTCCCAGTCACCTTGTGTAAATGTCCTCACCAGAAAACGCAACATAATTACCGATCTACCCGGCATAATTGACCCTCAGAAACAGCTAGGAACTCGTTGCTCTCATCTTTCAGCATGGGAGCTCTTGTTCACTGAAGAAGTACCAACTGAAGTGATTCTTCGAACAAATGAAAAGCTATCAGAAGTCAGGCAGAGACTATCAGATGAGAATCGGTATGATTATAGGGATGTTGATATTGTTGAGTTCAAGGTTTTCCTAGGAATCTTGATGTTTTCATCAGTATTTAAGTCCAATAGGGAAGACGTCCAAGCTCTGTTTGCCACTGACAGAACTGGGCGGGACATGTTTCAGCTGTACAATGTTCTTGAAGCGGCACTACGTAATTTTACTGTTCATCCGTTTTGAATCATTCCGATCGTGAGGAGAGGAAGAAGATGGATCGCACTGGTGCAATTACCTGGGTGTTTGAAGAGTTCGTAAATAACTGTCGGGCATGTTACTGTAGTGGAAAATATGCTTGCATAGATGAAATGCTTGTTAGATTTAGGGGCTGGTGCAGAATGAAAGTGTACATCCCTAGCAAATCTCGAAAGTATGGTATAAACACAATGGCTCTAACAGATGCAAAAATCCACTACTTCCTCAATGGTTACATCTACTCCAGCAAAGACAGTGGCGGAAGAACACTAACTGATGTAGGGAAGAAATTGGGAAAACCAACATGGTCTGTGTTGCGCTTATCTACGCCTATACAGAAGACGAACAGAAACATAACAGCAGACAACTATTTTATTCTATCGAGCTGGTTTTAGAGTTGAAAAAGAGAAGACTAACCCATGTGGGCACCTTGAAAAGGAACAAAAGAGAAGTGCCAAAAGTATTTCTTCCTTTTAAATCAAGGGAAGAGAAGTCGGCCATTGTGTCTGCCTCTTGGTTTGTTACTGGTAAGACCTCAGGCCACTTTGTGAAATAGTCTTGTGCTACCAGCAGGTATCTATTTCCCCTCTCAATGATTGGTAGGGGTCCGAGAATTTCAACTGCCATCCTCTCGAATGGGGCCCCAACATTGTACTTCTGGAGAGGACCGCATCCCGTAACCCTCGGACCCTTCCTTGCAGTACATGTGTCACACAGACCGCACCACTTCTCAACATCCTGCCGACAATGCAGCCAATAGAATCTCATTCGGACTCTGTCAAGTGTCTTATTTACACCGAAGTGACCACCTGCTACTGTGTTTGCTGCAGTTATCTTAGCACTTATGGGATTCGGCATTCTGGTAGCACCAATTGTAAATGACTCTATCTCCCATCATTACTTTCCCAGTTCCCGTAAAGCACAACATTCTTTATAACAAGGGAATTCCACTTTGGCCAGTATGCCTTGACTGTCACACCTAGGCTAGATATCTCCTCCCATCTCGGTCACCACCCGGTTTCCTTCCACTCTAATATTGGACGCAAGGTGGAGTCACTTAGCTGATCATTTCTTATGTCCTTTTTGTCCCATGTAGATGACCCATCACCAGATACAGGACCTTGAATTCTTGTCCACCTTGCTTTCCTCGATACAACAACCTTTTCCTCCTGGCGATCACAATGACGACAGAATGGTTCGCATGGTCTCCTGGAGAGTGCATCTGCGTTGCTGTGAAGGTGTCCAGACCAGTGTTGTATTTCAAAGTCATATTCTTACAGGTGCTGTATCCACCGAACTATTTGACCTTCGAGGTTCTTGAAAATTAGCAGCCAGCATAATGAAGCATGATAAGATCGTAGGATGAAGTGTCTGCCATAAAGATATGGATGAAAATGTGCAATCGCCTTCACCACTGCCAAAAGCTCCCTGCATGTCACACAGTAGTTCCTCTCGGTCTTGTGTAACACCTTACATAAGAAATCCAATGGCCGCTCTTTTCCACTCTGGAGCTCTGATAACACAGCCCCGATTTCAACATCACTAGCATCAGTATCTAAAATAAATTCACCCTCCCTACTCAGGATTTCTTTTAGTCTATTGAAAGCAATTTCGAACTCTGGGTTCCAATTCGATTTTTTTTGCCTCAGTCATTTCATGCAGAGGTTTGGCGATAGTGGCGAACCCAGGCACAAATCGACGGTAGTAAGCACAAGAGCAGTAAACTTCGAATTTCAGTTTTATTCTTTGCTAGAGGCCAATCTTCATGCTCTGGTCTTCTCGGGGTCTGTTTCAATCCCGCGGGCTGATACAACATGGCCCAAGATATTAATTTTCTTTTGGAAAAGGTGGCATTTCTTGGGAACTAATTTCAGATTGGCCACAGTCACTTCCTGAAACACAGAATCTAAACGTGCAAGGTGCTCTTCAAATGTTCTTCCTGTGACCACAATGTCATCTAGGTACACCTGACAAATATCTAAGGGCACAACTTTCTCCATTAGTCGTTCGAAGGTGGCAGGAGCATTGCATAGACCAGAGGGCATAAGCTTGAATCGCCAAGTTCCTTTCCCTTGGACACAAAAGGCAGTCTTTTTCTTGTCTTCCCGTGCCACCTCACACTGCCAATACGCACTATTCATGTCTAGAGTGTAAAACCACTGTGAACCTGCTAAACTATTCAGGGTGTCGTCTATCCTATGGAGTGGGTAAGAATCTTTCTTGGTCACATTATTAAGTAGGCAGTAACCAACACAAAATCTATTAGAGCCATGTTTCTTTTTAACAAGCACAATGGGACGAGACCATGGACTGACTGATGGCTATATCACATCTAAATCCCTCATCTGTTTCAGAATAACGTCAGCTCATATGCACCTAGCAGTATTAGCCTTGGTGGCTGCTTTATGGGTCTGGGGTCTCCTGTATCGATGTGGTGACATGCGACATTAGTTCTGCCAGTGTCATTGGGCTCACAGGAGAAAGTACCTCTATTTCTCTGCAACAATTCTGAAACTACACTTTCCTGTCGCCAGTTGAGGTTTTCTCTTGTTCTTGTCAGCAGTTTTCCCAGAGTATCTGGAAGAGGACATTCAGTAGGTTGTGGCAGTGAAGCTTCTCGAAAATTTGGAAGTACCTGTGAGACCTGCTTGCAAAATATTACAGTAGTCCCCTCTTAAAGGCGGATAGCACGGTCAGACAAATTAATCATCCTAACAGGCAAACTATCTAATTTTGAAGAAATTAATGTCCTGGCTACAATGACATCATCTGGTAAAATGCAACCTTTCTGGGCTGGTTCGATTATGCCCAATCACCTGACAAATTTTCCCTGGCATCTGCCTGGAATAACAACTTCGCTAGAAGCAGGGAGCACAGTTGACTGATTACACACCACTGGGCAGCTTATTGGCGAAGATAAATCTCGTCGAGTTGACACTATCAACTCTGTTTTAACTACCTGTAACACCCCCAGTCGAGTATTAATACAGCATTCCTGTTTATGTAATATATTAAGACCCTAAATGCATTCGTTCTCTATTTCTTATATGTATATACCATGCTCTATCTCAATGTTACCGAGCTGTAAGAGTACCCTAACTCTTGCCTTTGACTGGTGTGGTCTCGCCCATTACTGTAGTTAAATAGCAGTGGGTCATGCTCTTATCGGATGATCGCTGGAGGGAAGTCCCAAGAATGTCGGGTCTTACCACTATTATAGTCGCTCCTGTGTCAACGAACATCTGGCAAGAAACATCATCTAGGCTCCCCTCCACCAATATGGCATTGGAGTATTGTTTCAGTGAGCACACTTGCAAAAGCATTGGAGCCTTCTCTCCAGCAATCACCGACCTTTGCCCCTCAAGACCGGTGTTTACAAGTTTCCCGAAGACATTGCACTCTCACCTGCCCCTTGGCGCCTGCTCTCTGGCTTATGCTGCTGCTGCTGCTGCTACTACTACTGCTGCTGTTGTTGAGGACAGTTGGCTCTCAGGTGCCCCGGTTGTCAACATGTCCAACATTCCAGTCGTTTGGGTGGGAGACGGCGAGTCTCTGTAGTGCTCACCCTGGAGGCGATATCTCTTATGGTCGTCTGCAAGTCCTTCAACGTCCTCTTGACGCTGTCGTGCTCCCCCTCATCAAGCATCACTGCCCGCACTGGATGTCGGAGCACTGATGACTGCCATGCTGACTCCACTTCCAGTGCTCGGGCCAAGGCATCTTACATGGTGTGAGGTGCAGCTAACCGCACCAGTTGCCGCACATCGGTGTCGGCGATAGCGTCGACGAAGAAGCCGACAGCGATGACATCTCGTGCCTCTTCCGAGCATCCCTCTAGAGACAGTTGCGACAGCTTCACGATGTCGTGCCACAGCTATTGCAGTGGTTCGCCGGGTCGCTGGATGCGGGTTCGCAGTTGGGCATGATGGGCATGCCGCAGATACCGGTCGCCGAATCGAAGCTCCAAAGCCGACATCAGTGTGGAGTGTTCTAGACGATGTCGTTCTGGCAGCGACTGCAGTATGCTCAATGCTGGTCCCCTCAGTACAGCCGCCAAATAGTACACACGCTGCTCTTCAGTCCAACCATTCAGGGTGATAACGATCCCGAACTGGTGCCGGTACTCACGCCAAGGTGTCTGTCCATCATAGGGGATGGACTTAATTGTGATACCTTTACCCATACCTGGCTGGGATGTACCTACACTGCAGAACTGCTGGGTCTTCTCTGCGATAGCTGCACTGACGGCGACCTCTATCTTCTTCTCGCTGCCCGCACTCGTCGTCTCGGTGGTGACCAATCTCGGCTCCTCTTCCGCCCCTGCATGTCGTCTCCCCTGTTGCTGCAAGAACTCCTGCAATTCCTTCTTGAGGGTGCTCACCTCTTTGTCCACTTTACATTCGACACTGTCTAACCTTTCGTTAACACTGTCCATTTTTTCATTCACACTGTCTTTTACACAGTCAATTTTCTTGTCCACACGGTCTATTATATTGTTCACTAATTCGCTTACACCTTCTATTTTTTGGTCTGCATTTTCGTTCACACTATTTTCTTATCTACACGGAAACTAACACTAATAATTGGGCTATTTACAGATGCACTAACACTATCAATTTTGCTATTTACATTTTCACTTAAGCTATTAACATATTCACTAACATTATGTATTTTATTATTTACATTTTCATTTACATTACTAATTTGGCCGCTTAGTGCTTCAATTAAAGAGCGAAGTGCTTCCATGTCGACCGACAGTTTCCTAGTTAGCATTCAAAAATTTCAAAACAATTCCTCGTCTTATTGCTCAAATATTGTGATATTTACACATACTAATTGCAATTATTTTATTTGTTTATTTTCATAAAATGCCTCCATCCCACTTCTGACACAAGTGTTACAATTTCTCTCTTTAGAAATTGAGTGAGCTAAACCAAGTTCGTTAAGGGATGGAGGTCTTAATTAAATAAAAGAATTAATTATAAATTTCTAATTTTATTTACAATAACTATAGCAAAATTCTCTCAACTCAACTGTTAAAAATTTACACCAATTAATAAAATTTATAATTATCACACAGAAATCAATGAAATTAAATAATTAAAGATCAGTCCCAATAGACAGTGTATCAAATTATTCTATTATTCTATAAAATATGCGTCCAAATTAACAGTTCGAATATTTACAATAAAATCTGTATTACACTTCCAATGAGTCCCACTTCAGTTCAGCCCATGCCCCGCCAGTCGCAATGTTCAAGAGTCCTCCAAGCGCCCTCACGCATAGTAGGCTTCACTCGTCGGTTTCACACCCTCTCGTCCATTCACGCCACGAACACTTCGCCCGTCGTCGTCCCGCAATCTCCTGTCGTCGTCCACACTTATGTCGTCGTCTACACTTATCTTCGCTCTCGCACACTCGCCAGACGGCCTCAGTCAAAGACTGACGGCCGCTGGGTTGCGGCAGTATATATAGTGTCTTAGGCCGTCACCTAGAATCTTCCCCAACTCGCGTGATGCGTCGCGGAGGCTGAGGTGCCAGCCAGTCTCACCAGAACATTCTTGCGTCGTCGCCAAACCCGTCGAAACCTCCAGCAGGGGAGAGGGGCCGTGATGCAAGCAAGGCGCCGAGCAGCGCGACAGCCCGACGGCCGCTGTCCATTATTCAAGGGTTTCCCAGAAAGGGGAGTCAGGAGGCAACAAGCATGTCTGCCTGTGCCGAGCAGGGCTGAGGTGGTTCCACCGCCAATGCGACGGGCAGCAGCGCGTAACAATAATATCGATGATTGAAATGTTATTTTCCTTACAACATACTTTTCTAAACGACGAGTAGTACTTATTTAAAGAAATATACTTATTCAGGCAAACATGCTGGAATAAACGCCATAGGGAGCAAATTAAACCTCTGAAAATACAGGCTTTTCATATATGTTTCATAGGTTACTGAAAATTTTGCCGCCGGTTATAGTTTGTTACGTAGCTCACAAATTTGGTTATTTTTGAAATTTTTGAATGTTATATGTTTTACATCCAGGCCTGAATTCACACTCTCAAATTGAGTGCATTATTGTTTATCGAATCACATACAGTGAATAAACTTAAACTGCAAGAATCTGGCAATATTAAATACATATTAAAATTTAATAAGAGGGTTTTATATAGAAAACAGATAACACTGCAATTACTGTTTCCCAAACTAGTTTCTATACAGCGACATTTTCCTGAATACTCTTGCATTAATTTTGCTACTATTTCCAGCTGATGCGTTTATTACTGTTTAATGTTATGCTAATAACCTACAAATAATAATTCTCTATCACTTTCCAAATTTCTTTGCGAGTAGTCTAATGTATTTGTTTATGTTTTCCAGTTTTATCCCGATAATGAGATTTTGTCCACCAAAATCGGCGGTTCAAATATTTTATCTAAATATACAGAGAAAATCGAGATGCGGTGCGTGGTGAAATATAAAATACAGATAAACAAGATAATTTTGCACTTAATCTCGATAAACTATCGTTATCTGGCGTGGTGAAACCGACCCGGACGCAACAAAATGCCCCTGGCCTTGTAGTGAGACCATATAGCCAGGAACTACCAAAAATTAAAAAAAACAACAAATAGATTTCATTCATAAAAAGAGAGAACTCTTCTCGCATGGTTTTTCATTCTTTCAATTAAAAGAAAATTACTTGAAATCCTATACGGCAAGTGTGTTACGAATATCGCCAAAATTAAGCCTATGCTTTATAAAAGTCGCCCTAAAGTAGACAGGTCGCCCAGTAATCATTTTAGTCGCCCCAAGCCAAGAAGAGGCGCCAGTTTGCCGACATGTAGCCACGTCTGGAAACACTGGGCTGGCCCAACAGCCAAGCTGCAAAAACCGCCGGAAAGCATTCGATTCCTACATCAGATTACCAGCCCTCTGTTAAGTGCTTTCCCCACTCCTACCTTCTGGCTACTCGCCTAGAAGAAGTTCCAATTCTCGCAACTGCCATATTTTCCAGCAGCACGGCATTGATGTGTGGCAGCAATAAAAATGTTGGTTATTGTTTCCTCTTTGCCATTCCGTAGTTATTACTCTGGTACACTGTGTATGTGCGGAGTGGGAAACATTTTCCTACGAGCCTGCACTCATCGCCAGCGAAAATTTGACGCTTTTTTCTCTCATTAGTTAGGCTTTCTGGGATGTTGTAGAGGTGTTTTCTAGCCATACAATGCTAGCATGATGAAAGTTTCATATTATTATTTTATCTGTACCCGAGGTTTCTATAATGTATAGTGGATAATATCTCCGAAGACTGCACAGAGGTGCAAATAACATATTTTACTTACGTAAACCAAATTTCATCAGAGCAAAGAAGAAGGTACACATACATTCAACAGGTTATGAAGCGACAGATTAATGAAATTGATTATTAAATATCTCTACTAAATTTAAAAAAAAATTAATACGATCAGGTTTGCACAACAAAAATAGCTTAGCAAAGTAGTCTACCAAATGAGGTAAAGGTGGAGCAACGGTGGAATGCAAGAATATAGACTGTTCACGGTTACATCTAACTTTTCTGAAGCCCTGCTAAAGTTCTAATTCCAGGATATTTATCCGCGTCATGCAAACAAAACTTAGCCAGGTACAGAAAATTATACCAATAGGACAGCGAACCGGATTCGTGCGCAGACAGTGTAATATTATTTTGCATAAATGAACTATTTCTAACTAACCATTACCATCACGTCTCTTTTCTCCCTGTTTTACTTACAATGATTACAAATTAAATATTATAACTTATAGAAAGACAATAGCAGTGTTCGATTTCTGTGCAATGTGCCCGTGTTCACTTAACTTGATCCCTTCCCGTTTCACGAGCCATTGTTCCCTTCCATTGAAATATTCGTCAGTGAATTTGGACCTAGGTCATAACTGGTTCATATAACTGTAGTCGAACATATAGCCTACAGCTCATTGGCTGTGACAACGAAACAAGCGTTGTGTTGACTTAGGTACAGCACGCACCATAGTTTTTCTTTATTTGCAACATCTGAACACGAAAATTAAAGTAGGTGTGAAAGGGTTAAACACGTCATAGGTGGGGTGATTTTCCCTAGGTTTGATCCAAAAAGTGTGAAGAAACCGCGAATTAGACTATACCCGAGAAAAGACGCCTATATTCAGTTCACGGTAAAATGATCACTTTTGAAATCCCTGCTTAAGATCTGCTCGTATACACGTTGTGTATTCTTCCTCCTTACGTAAAATTAATATTCCCATGAGCCTCATCACTTTATTCATGCGTCGGTCAAATGAAACCGTGAAATTATTAAGAAAGTAAATACTCTATAAATATGCTCATTTTTACACTTCGATCCATTAAGAAAAAACAGAAAGCATAAGAAATAATTAAGTCATCACAAATGGTTACCCAACGTTAAGATGTGGAACTACTTTCAATCCATCGTTACCAACTTAACTGGGCGAATGTCACTCAGTCCACTCATTAAAATATATGCGTTCAGGGGCAGTGACTTTATTCTAAGGTTCATTTCTAAAGCGCTCACTTTATTGTGACTAGCCATTACCAACGGCAACTCCCGCCACGTTTCCACATGCGAAAATCCGGGTGAGCCGGGGACTCGAACCCGGTTCACCTCGGTGGGAAGCGAGTAGTTTGGCTACTGCACCAACTTTCCTATAGGAGGATGGGAATGAGGAGTGGGGAAGAATTTCAGCGTTCTCTAGCCTAATGCTGTGTTCTAATTCGTTTCAAGTTTCGTTTTTCGCAATTTGTATTTAGCATTCTGTAAGGGTTAGTCAGAACACTACGACATTCAACTGTCTAGCACGCCATGATGGTATTATTTTGATGTTAACAGGATTACAAAATTTTTAAAGTCCACGAAGTCATAAAATAAACAGTAGGCTAAGGCGCGTTCTACAATGACACGCACACGGATACGGATAACGTACGGATACACGTAAGAAAGTTCGGCAACTCCGAACTCTTGCGTGTCTGTGAATCCGTGTAGCCAATTGGAATCGAGTATTTGGGTTACTGAAATTCGTTTACGTGGTCATTGATATATGAGCTACACACAGCTACAAGTGCTTCGATTTGCTGTGGCGATTATCATTTTTTGTTTTAATAAATAAGTGCACATGGTTCGGCAGTAGTATTTACGTATATTTCAATACTGTAAAAATATACGACATTAGATGTGTATAATATGAAACCTGAATCAGTCATTTGCAACAGCTGAGTATTTTACATTACGTAAGTTGCACGACCGTATGTTTATTAGGGCTGTTCGATACCATAAAAAATTGATATCGATATTTTTCCAAACAGTTATTCGGTATTATCGGTATACAGAAGTCGTTGATAATACCGACATTATCGATAATACCGAAATAATCGATAATATCGAAATAATCTATATACCTAAATTATCGATAATACCGAAATAATCGATAGTGCCGAAATTGTTGATAACACCGAAATAATCGATAACACCAAAATAATCGATAATACCGAAGTAATTGATAATATCGAACTAATCGACGATACCGAAAATTTTGATAATACCTATTTCGATAACACCGAACATTTCGATAATCTCGAAACATCGATATACCGATATTTTACCAAGTTAGATACCGTTCGATAAGTTATTTTTTATATCGATAATTATCGATATTTCGAACAGCCCTAATGTTTATTCGTATTGTAGAATGGTTGAAATTCATCCCGAGTCGTCGGCTTGTTCCGCCCGCGTTCCCGTGTCCGTTTTCTTACGTATCTGTGCATTGTAGAACGGGTTTAGATATTCACAAAAGTTTTATGAGGGCCGTTTGAAATTTAAAATTAACAAAACAAACCCAATATGATCTGAAAAGGTTACTTAACTAAAATTGTCTCATGAGAAAATCTGTATTTCAAGAGTATTTCAGCAACTTGCTTTGTGAAATAAATAGTGTGAGTAGAATACACAGTTTTATATTCCAATAACCTCGTCTATAAGTGTATTTTAACATTTCAGAGGCAAGACTAATATGGCGGCGGTTTGGTAATTCGTATTTTGTAATCCGCCAGCTTCGAAGCTGGCAAAACGCAAATTAGAAAAATACGTCATAGAGTTTGCAGACTAAACGGGTCACGTGGCCATTGTGATAACAAAAAGTGCCAATTGGAACACGGCCTGAGGAAACACTGTACGTAAACGCTAGTTTCACGTAGTTGTTTACTGCAAAGTGAGCACTTTTGATATCAACTTTTGAAAAATATTACCGTCGGTAACTGCACATATGCTTCCACACACACACTAAGTCTTGATGACGTAATGGAAGCGTAATTACCAACACAAAAATACTTTATTTTGTAAATATGTATAGGCCCTATGTTACACGGCAAAAATGAATCATTGCGTGTTCACGAACTTAAAAATTTAAATATTATTATACTTATAATTACTGTAGCCGGGAGACATCTTAGCATATCTGAGGGCGGGGAAGCGGTGTAAGCCAAGCAAGGAGGGATGACATGCGCGCGCAGATCTGGCCGTGCTATCACCTATTCCACAAACATAAATACGGCGGGCTCAGTTATACGTGAGGCAATAGAGGACTAAGGACGTTCACAGAGGTACGGAAAAGTTGTCAACAGTAGAGAACGCGAGATAATACAGTCGGTCATTACAGGTGATGATGTGGCGAAAAACGGTTTTCTACGTGAGCCACTTCAAAGGGCAACTGCAAGAACATCCAGATATACGGCGGTCAGTGAGAGAACAGTGAGATATACACAAAGTGTTTACAAAAGACCAAATAAAATAATACTAATGAAAAAATGGCGCCACTACAACATATTGTACTATACATCTTAATATCGATTTATTTACAACGTCCACCCAATTAACCTGCGTGTAATGCATTCTTTCCGTGTGAAATGGTAGGTTATGTGAACGTCTGGTCTACATACACCTAGGTTTTCAAATTAAAAAAGCCCACGAAAATCACAGTAAATCATTACAGATTAATATACAAAGGCTGTAAGGATTTCGTAGGTTAATGTATTATTTCTAAATCTCCGAATAACGTGCAAATGTAATGTCACCCGCAAAGATATGTGTTCACATAATTCTGGCTTTGGCAGCACGGTGGAATCACTGAAAAATATTTCTGTAGTCTTTATGATAAAATAGTTTGTACTTACTTAACAGTCAGTAATAACTTTTTATCTATGATTTATGCCAGTACAAGTTATTCCAGAAGCAACGTTCATTAAGACTAAATATTTTCGCGAGTATTAAACAAATAATGTCCAATAGGTAATCCTATTTGAAAAAACATTAAATACTACAACATTAGCAGAGCCAAATTACTACACCGTAAAATATTTACCTTTTAAACTTCCTGCTCCATAATGGAAGCATTTAACCGAAACATCGTACGGATATAATACCACATGGAAGAAGGAAAATACAGGAATGTCGAGCGTCGTTACTATACAAGGTCGGGGACGTCCCTACGGATTTGACTGTTTCGTGAGCGAATGCACGATCAGTACCATGGATGTATGAGACAATAGTTTACCATTCGCACGTTCCCCCTATTCGTATGCAACTATATGGTAATGTTGCGAATATTGTATTGTACAGGGCTTATTAACGTCACCCGGTTTATGCTGGAAAGCTTACCAGGGAACGGCTTACGGACTAATTTATAAGCTAACTTAAATTACCACCAGTGCCATAAACGGAATGTTGTGAATAATATTGTACCGTGTAGACAAACAGATTCGAAACAAACTCTATCGTTATAGTAATAAGTACGGTTGTTTGTTGGCGTCGAAGTTAAGGTCACACGTCTGTGCTCAAGACGTTGCAGGTTCGTAGTCGTGTTGGTTTATTTTATTTATATTTAATAAAATGTAAGATTAGCATTACAGTTATGGTATAATACATTTACTGTCGAACAGCACATGCACAAGGTACTGCTATCTGTTGCTTCCAGAAACATAGGTATTCGTGTCTACTTATGAATTTGCTGTTTCTTAAGGCACAACACCGAATGTTTTTATGTCCGCGCCTATACTAGCGGGCCGCTGTCTTGCCGCTCCGCTACAGACCGGTCCGTGTCGAGCCACAGTCTATGAAGCAGGGGGGAGGGGGGAACTTGGGTGCCCAGACGTCTCCCGGTGACAGTAGGTGTTTTTTTGCGAAAATATTTAGCGACCAATCGTACTACAAAACACTTAAGTTCATGCACTGTCGTGGTTGGATGATTATAAATGTCACGTGTCTCAAGTGTCTGTCTGCGAATCATGGACAGTCAGTATCGGAGTAGTTTATTATGATTGGCCCAGTGAAATAAGAACATGTCTTCTTACGTAGACGCGCGGCCAATAACCAAAGGAAGTTCTGGTTGTGGACGTTGGCTATTGAAGTCTAGCATGGCCATAAATATTTTCACGGAAAATACTTGTCTCTACTAATTATTTGACCCTGTATTCACACAACTAACGATTTTGCAGAATAGCAAATTAATTTCATTTTCCAACTCATGTGAAAATTCCCTGACATTTCCCAGACTTTTCCCTGTCACATGAAATAACCTGATTTTTCATGGGTTTTTTTCTATGGGTGGACATCCTGTATTAAAAAGGGAAATAATAGGACAAGTCACTGAAAATAACTTTAAAAAGAAAAGAACAGACCATTTTTTCACTATTCATAACTAGACATCTCAATGAAAATTTATAACACATTTAGTTTCAAGGGTCACCTAGGACGTAGCCACAGATACCACAGCTTGAGGACCACTATTAAAGGCTGTTCACGATAAAGTGAGCACTTTAGAAATGGACCTTAGAAAAAGTCACTGCCCCTGCATGCATGGGTGCACTGGGTGGCATTCGCCCAGTAAAGTTGGTAACGATGGATGGGAAGTAGATCCATATATCGACGTCTAATAAAAAGGGTTAGGTAACTATTTGTGATAATTTAAAATTATTTCTTTCGCTTTCTGTTTTTTTTTTTTTAATGCACCGAAGTGTGAAAATTAGCAGATTTGTACACAATTTACTTTCTTAATAATTGCACAGTTTCATTTGACCGACGAATGAATAAAGTGATGAGGCCAATCACAATGTTAATTTTACATAAGGTGGAAGAATACACAACGTGTATACAGGTAGATCTTCACCAGGGCTTTCAAAAGAGCTCATTTTACCACGAACAAACTATAGTAGTGAATCTAACCTTTGAAAAATCACTGCGTGTACGACGTTTTTGGCTGTTTTCTAAGTAATGTCAAGTACCACAAGTGTTCCACACTCCCGCTAACATAAAAGTGTGTTAGTTTTTGTTAAATTGATCTACAACTTATATTTTATGTATAAATGATAATATTTCGTTTATAATTAATATGACTAGAACGAAGAGAAAACGTGTGTGTTGGCAACGCCTAATGAGAAATAGTTTTACCGCGCGCGCGAATCATAGACTAAAGATGAGGTAGACGCGTAGACCGATCTCGCTGGCAGCGCACAACCAGTCTGTGTGTCCCAACGTTGAACTGCTTTTCTGCTAACTCGTCTAGAAAAAACGGCATGGATTGGATTTTAGGTTAGGTTACTCATTTGTAAAGAAGTGCTTTGAGATGTATGTATAATCCCTCTAACCAATTTGTAATGCAGTTTGAATGAAATCGTATTGATGGAAGTCTTTTATTCATATAAAAATGCCTCTCTTTTGAAAATTGAGATATAAACAAACTCGTTTATCATTGTTGACCATGTGACTTTGACAGTTGTATTCCTTTTTCGGTAAGTCAATGTTGGGACAAGCGCAGAAGACGAATATTCGGTCTATACGCTGTTCACGGTAAAGTGAGCACTTTAGAGGCCTTAGTTACTTTTTTATTTAAGTCATGTTTTATTCTTCAACTAACTTTTTTAATGTATATTGCCATGTAAGTAATAAACACCGTGTGAAGATTCCACCGCACTCGGAAGTTAACACCTAAGGCTAAAATAAAATATATTTATTGAATATTATTCCAAATAAGAGGCCTTTCAAAAGTGCTCACTTTATCGTGAATAGCCTAAACCTCCTCTTTGGTCTATGACGCGAATGCGATGCTCTGCCCCTTGAGCGTAACTTTCTAGACTTGTTTGCACTTGGCGGAGTAATACCGTGAAAGTAGAATTCTGGCAAGGCAAATGAACTGCAGTGAGTACTGAGCAGCGGAACTGCGCAGAAGGCGTCAGTGAACCAGAGCGCAGTTCGCCGGCGGAACTCGGTGGGCGGGGCGCAGTGCAGTCTAGACAACGAGGCACCCTCCAAGGTCTCGGTCGGACACCACGCCCCGCCGATCAATACCTTACGTCAGTTGCGTCGGCCCGACCCCCGTCCACGCCCACGGCAATCCGGCGCCCCGTTGACGTCAGCACGGCACGATCCCCTTCCTGGTGATGTCGACCAGTAGCGAAACGTCTCCGACATAGGATAGCACTCCTTTCTCTTCTTAACGGGAGGGTCTGAGAGCGTAGCTTGAAACCGCCGCCTAGATGGTGCTGCTGGAGAAGGAGCGGTGAAAGAGGGGAAAGAAACGAGGCGAGGAAGGCTCGGATGAACGGTGTTACGGCGTGCCCGCGGAAAACTGTACGTTGTTGCTAAGTCAGCACCTGCGGAGAAGGGACCACGGTGGCTGAGTGGTTAGCCTACTCGCCTCCCTTCAAGGCGAACCGGATTCAATCCCCCAGGCCGGGTCACCGGATTTTCGCAAGTGTGAATCGTGCCGGACGATGCCGTTGGTCGGCGGGTTTTCTCGGGGATCTCCCGTTTCCCCCCGCCCCTTCATTCCGGTGCCGCTCCATCTCACTTCAATCACCCTCATCAGCTATCAAGACCTCTGTTATTAGGAGCCGCTCAAATTTCTTCACTCACCTGCGGAGAACAGAGTATGGCCAACCACCCTCGCTAGCCACTCTGTCTCACATTGCCACACCAATCCTAATAGCACGTGCGCAGCCTCCTAAGTCTACTAATCTGAGCAGTCCTGAAGGGATAGCTCAGTTACACTTAACATTAATTTGTAACTAAGATACATAGACTAAATTATTAATATTCTACTACGATATATTAGAGTAAGTTCCCACTCCTCCCTCAAGCGAAGCTTGACTGTAATGTTAAATATATAAATATTCCAAGTCCACTTAGTAGGTTAGTTAATTTATTACAAAAAAAAGGCATGTATTCTTTTAGTTAGTAGTTTTCAAGGTTTTACTTGTAAAAGTAGCATAAAATTCAAACACAATTCCTGATTTGCAGCACTAATGTTTTTAATTCCGTGGCAACTTTTTTCTCATATTTTTCCTATTGAAAGTGACATTTCCCATGAAAGGTCGACCCCTACGGACAAGCATAAATCAAACCCTTGCTCTACCCGGGATTCAAAACTGGAACTACTAATGCTCAACACTTAACGGACTGAGCCACAGTGGGCAGCCAATAGGTGGTTATAAAAAACTTACTTTAAGTGAACGAAAAGCAGCTCATTTCAATGGAGATAATTTCTAAGTTACAATTTAAGTAATATTTTGTTACGTGCTGCAGCTGGCGCCGACTCCGCTGATCCGCGCCGTAATCGGAGACCCACCTCGTCCTCCCCTCTACACGAAACGATGCGCTCGTGGCTATCTCCTCCTCTTCTGGGAATCCCGCGAATGCCGACAGTGACGAGACTTACTGGCGTCACAGACCTCCTCTCGCCTGCTAGAGTTTCCGATACGTTTAGCGACGATGCAAGAATGTTCTGTTGAGATTGGTTGGCGCCTCAGCCCTACGCGACGTATCACGCGAGTTGGGAAGATTTGGGACTGAACTGAGGTGGGACTGAATGGAAGTGTAATACTGATTTTATTGTAAATATTCGAACTGTTAAATATGGAAACATAAATGATCAAATAATTGAATAGGATGAGACACTGTCTATTGGGACTGATCTTTAATTTTTTTATTTTATTGATTTCTTTGCCCTAATTATGAATTGTATTAATTGGTGTCAATTGTGAACAGTAAGTGATTTCAATTTATTGTGAGAATTTGAGTTTAGAGAATTTCGCTGTAGTAATTGTAAATAAAATAAGGAAATTATAATTAATTTTTTTTATTTGATTAAGAACTCCATCCCTTAACGAACTTGGTATATCCCACTTAATTTCTAGAGAGAGAAAGTGTAACAATATTAATTACTTGTTCCACATTGTACCTATGATTCACTGCCTCATTGGTTGGTATTCGTTTGCATATATTTGCGCTAAATTAAATGTAGAAACTGCAGACAAGGTTCTTATAGTTTAGCTTAACCTTCATACATCACTCTTTTCTTTGGAATAAAAAATTGAAAATAAAAATATATCTCTATCCTTTTCTCAGTTCTATTGTGTGTTATTGTCTGGCAGTTATTGTACTAAATATTCTTTTATCATTTAATATAACATTATTATAGGTAAAAATGTTTTAAATTTATTGTTCATTATTAAAATTAATTTATTCGCTGCCCCGTATTGTGATTAATGATTTCGACAAAAGACACAATTCAAGAATATTATGTCATGAAAAATATCGTGCCGACAACTGTGGATATGTTACGAAATTACATTCGGCCCTGACTAGATAGATAACAGCTATGTACGACATTGTGTGTTAATATTTGCATGTTTTGGATTTTTTAGAAGTAAAAATGCTATGCTGTAAAATGTGTTCAAGTTGGCTTAGTATTATGCTGTCTCGAGCCTCTCAATGTTTGTAAATTTTGTAAACAAATGGTGTCTTGAGTAATGCATTCCCGTTGAATATTTCGTACGCCGCGCCGTAAACCTTCAGATCAAATATTTATATCCTCCACTCACCCACATTTTAATGGTGAAAGATATTATGAAAATGTGTAAATAGAATAAGTAATCTGTTCATGCATCAAACCACAGAAAGTATTCCACCCCCAGTGTTGTTACTTTTATATAACGTGGTTTTAATTCGATACTATTTAATATTTGAACATAAAAATTGCACTCAATAACAGAAAAGCAATTGTATTATATCGTACAATACACGCAGATGGTAAATAAATCCTCCAGCACACACTGTTACAAGAGAACTGCTACCTGTTGTCGCCAGCGAAAAGTCTTCGTATCCGTTTTTGCATGTACTGTTACTCAAGACAAAATACTGAATGTTTTTATGTCTGCGTGAATACTGCCGGGATGCAATCTTGTCGCTCAGCTAGAGACCGGACCTTGCCGAGCCGCAGTCTAGGGAATAAGATTAGACTCGCGTGCACAGATGTTTGCCGGTACCAGTAGATAAGTCTATATTGGTAGCCATTTTGGAAGACAGCGGTGCCTCAACTATAATGCTTATATAGCATTTCTCAGAAATTTTTCAACCGATTTGGCGTCAGTGAAAGTAATGATAATGTTAAAAAGCTATATATAATTATATTTCTAATGTAGTAACCACTATGTACTGCATTTTGATGCATATCTTCAAGTAAAATTTTGCATGTAGTAGTATACAAATTGGCAATCTAATAGGGGCTTGGAGCTGCGGGCAGAGAAACTAGGCAACCACAATCTTTGATGATGCCATACGGGACAAATTTCCCATTTTCCCCCAAAAAATTTTCTATTTTCCTACATACCCATGGTGGCCATCTTGGATCCCAACCTCCAGCTCTTGCAATATGATGCCAGGGTGTTGGGACCCTTACACCTAGCATCCTGGCGGATGCCGAGTCTCATGCTCTGTCATTCCTTTCGGGATCTGTCGACCTAGCACCATACTGCAGTACCGAATACCAGCATTGGCTTACATGCTCACCAGACCTAACATATATGCATAGTTGACTGTAATTTTCGAAGCCCATAAGATATAATTATGATTTTGATTTTGGCACGCACGACGTCTTGTAGCATACATATCGACGAGCTGTCGAAACGGCGCTCAGCAGCGCTGCTTGTCAAGGTCAAGGACATTCGTTCCGATGGGATACAGATTGTGAATCGCAGGCTCTTGACATATTCGAATCACAAACACAGAATACTATCTGATTAGGGACACCTTTAATGTGTAGGGAATGTTTTCATATGGAATATGAGTTTTTTTTTTTTTAGGGGAAAACAATAGTCCGCGCTGAATGACCGCTAATTGATCGGAACGAAGGTTTCCGAAAACACACGATTAATTAGCCAATGAGAACCAAGGGTGGTGGTGGCGGGGGTTGAATGAAGCTAAGTAATTTGCCAATGAAAAATGTGGGTGGGGAAACCTGTGCCATCGCTCACCTGGTGGCATAACCGAGAACATAGCACTACCTAAACATATAAAATAGAATCCAATACGGAGGGCGCCATCAGCACCACCTATACTTTAAAACATAATTAATTATAGCTGCCACCTGGTAGCTAAATCGATAATTTATACACTAGCACCGCATAGGTGATGTAAATGTAAACATATGAAATCCAATATAGTGGCCTCCAGCAATGTATAAACAAAATACAGATAAAAATCCAAGATGGCAGCCTTCAGCAATGTATAAACAAAGACAAACGAAAAACCAATATGACCGAATACAACAGAATGGGTATTGGTGAGGAATCTGGGGGCGGTAGGTGGGTAGGTAGTTGGCTTAACGTATCGTCGACAGCGAGGTCATTAGAGACGGAGCAAATTGCACAGGAAGGATTGAGGAAGGAGTCGACCATGGCTTTTGTTACGGAACGATCCCAGAATTCGCCTGGAGTGATTTCGGTAAACCATGGAAAACCGAAATCAGGATGGGCGGACCTGGAATCTAAGCCGAGTCCTCCCGAATGCGAGTCCAGTGAGTTCTACTGCGCCACCTCGCACGATGAGTGAGGGGGAGGGGGTTAGTCGTCTGCTGAGCGTGGTGCTTGTGGACTTCCGGAAATGTGTTTTAATAGTTTTGAAGTAATGTTTTTAATAATTCTTAAATAAATAAAGGTAGAAGTAATATTTTACAAGTTTTGTATATATTTTGGATTTTTTAAAAATGATTTATATTGTTTTAGATGTTTTTGAAATATTTTGTAATTTCTGGGTTTTCAAAGTGAATGTTCACCGGAGTCGAGGTCAAAGGTCTTGGTCAAGATCAAGGTCAGCTACGTCTAAAATGGTAGCCAGGCGACCAGAATAGCAGAGCATGAACATCTCTGATGATCCGATCCCCGTACCCCTTGTGCAGGCTTCCCCAAATAATTATACTTACTGGAATACTACAAAGGTAATCAGTAAGTACACATAACGCTTAGTACACTGCTGGACTTTCAAAATTCATCACGAAGGACACAACGTATTGATCCTACATTGGGAGACTGCGTAGCATAGGGTATAACAATGGCGTAATTGGTTATTCGCCGAGTGGAACCACGCTGTGAAGCAGTATACAAGTAGAGGTTGGAGAGCAACTGGGATGTAGTGGCTGTATGTTTCGCTGCTGTTTGTGTGCACAAACGAATCAGTATGTAGGTTCGGAGAACACGGCGACCTCACAAATATGTTTCCGCTTTTGACTGCGGAAGAATCTTAACCTATCCAGATTGTGGATTATCCTAATGCGATATTGGTCCTCGGATTGGAAGAGGTGTAACTACAGCGAAGCAGATATGAGATCAGTGGTCGAGGAGGGATAGGCTGAGCGATGTGCAGGAAATCATAACGGCCCGTCACACCAACAAACACCAGGACAGACATCTGGAACGCATGACGATTACAGACCATACAGTCGCATCAAGCACTCTCGCTCGGGATGTCAGGTGTCTGGTGCATTACTCTGTGTTCTCACGCACAGTTGTCGCCGTCTAGACCATCGACGCCTCATGTCCAGGCGCACATTACTGCGGCTGCCACTGAATGCTCACATACTGTAGGTGCCTGTGGCTGCAATGGTGCGTGAAACGTCGGACATGGACTGACGAATAACTTGCCGTAGTCTTCACAAGCGAGTTCCGCTTCTGCCTGTAGCATGACTATGGTCGCGTTAAGCTCTCGTAGCACCGTGGTGCACGCCTGATCGAGTCCTACATAATGGATAGTCATACCGACCTGGCACCTGGAATAATGACATAGGGTGACATCGTATTGCAGTCCCGCTCGTGCCTAGTCCACATAGCTAGTACGCTGACCAGCAACCGTTACATTGCGGAGGTGTTGGAACCTGTTGTCGTCCCCTTACCTCAGGGCCAACTTCGGGACATGTGCGAATAGGACAATGCGCGATCTCATGTGGCACACATTGTCCTACGGCTGCAGGATGACCAACATGCAACACTGCTTTCCTGGCCTGCGTGTTCATCGGATCTCTTGTTAATCGAAAACGCGTGGTCCATAGTCAAACGATGACTGGGTTGTGACAGGATTCCTGCCACTACATCGGATGAACTTTGGGCACACATCGAAGCCACGTGGGTGTAGCGGCGGCAGTATCGTGCTGCAAGTATAAACATGTCACCCGTGTATGATGGCTATTCTTGTCCAATATATCCGGTTGTGATGCCTCATGAATTTCATGGTATTGCAAGTTTAGTGGCCAGCGGTGTATTAAAGCATCGATCCCTTTAATGTTATGGCATGTTAGAGTAATATAGTCGCAGATATAAAAATGGCATTCCATAGAAGAAAACTAGTTTAGAGATGGTTTCGGAACCAACAAGGCATGTAATATTTGCCTTGACCTCCTTGGTCACCAGATCTGAATAATATGATAGAACATTTGTAGCCATAACTGAAACGCATTATGGAAGACAATCGACATGACTCCACAATAGACTCTACAATATATACACATGATGTACTATGGGAGGACATGTTTCATGAACAGGGGTAGTTGGAATGCAGTTTGAATTTCATGTTAAGAAACAGTAGTTAGAATGATATGTAGGACCGAATACACTGCACATGAAAGTATTGTATGAATATGGTTGTGTATTCCAATATTAATTTAAAGACCTGTTTTAAAATTGGATGCTAATAAATACTAACGACCTTTTAATGCAACGGAGAAATTACTCATCAGAATAAAATACTATTAAGTAGTCATTTTTAATGTATTACTTACTTTATGGAATTGATTTACTGGGTTTAGTCTTATAATACTTATGCATTGGGTTGATATTACGAATAACTAAACTGCACCTTTTTAACCGGTGCAACAGTGTAACATACTTAGCACATTAAACTACAATCAAGGTAACGTCCTCCTATCTGTTTAGAACATAATTACAGTGGTGCTGTAAAAAGTTTTAAAATTTAGTTACGAATCTTTAAATGCTTTAAGTGAAGTTATGAATCTTTGCTATAATTTTATTATTATTTACGTGATGAAATTATCAGTTGTAAAACTATATTAACATCACGAAATAAATACCGTTTTAAGTAGTGATCACTGAACGTATCTTCATAGAATTTATCGAATTCACCACGTAGTGACAAATTGAGAATTTCGTTGGCTACTGCCTTGATGTTTTGTCTTTTTACTTTCGAGACAAATAACTTTACACAGTGCTGCAAACTACGGTCCAGGAAAACTATTCTTTAGCAGCTACATTATCACCATTTATACACTGCCCACGATTAACGTAGTACAATGTTGAAAGCCCTTCCCACTTACTTAAGTCTTTCGCCTCATGCAACATTGGTGTTACTATAGGTCAAGTGACTTGTATACATATGTATGTTTATCATGATATTGAGTAAGTATGTTTATCAAGCAACACTGTTAAGTTATTTGCAAAATTAACGTGTTTCTACGCTGCCACTTTTTGTTCAGTGGTAGGCCTGCACAAATTATAGGAATCGATTTTCAGTGGCCATTGGTATGGAACATGGCTATTATAATGCGATGGCGAAACAAAGGACCTGTTTACGTGAGTCGCCGCTAGCATTACAGCAGTACCTCAGCCGGTGCACATATTAAACTATATGCGGTTACGGGCACTGTCTATTTGCAAAAGAGCGCAAGTTACACACCGAACAACCTGTAAACGTAAAACCCCACGAAACAGTACAACTAGGAGGCAACTGTAATGTTAACAACCTTCTGTTTGCCTATTTAGACTCTTACATAGTCACTAGATATCCGTATGGAGTGAAAACTACAAGATTGTTGAAGGTCACACACTTCCTAGCGATCGTGGTATAATTACACTAGAAAACCTTTAAAGTGTGATTTTTAATATGTTTCAAAACTACATTCCTATAGTCATTACGATGAAAAATGGTAGTGTTGCCGTAATATTTATTTAGGTCAGTAAAACTATAACAGAAATAAAATTGTTGCGTGTGTGTTTAATGTGAAGGAATATCTGAAAATGCCTTCATAGTTATAGTAATCGCTATGTAGTAAATTATAATGAACACAGATCTGAACATGGTAACATAGTGTCTAATAAAATATTCAGTATAACAAACATTTTGCCTCTGAACAAAACGCGGATTCAAGACAAGTAAATAATATGAGTGATAATTACTCTCAGGTACTTTAAAATATCCAGTTAACACATGAATATTTCTGTTCTATATAGCAAATGAACATCTTTCAGGCCACTGCTAACCATCACTGTGGACCGTGACCTATTTATTATAATGATGCCAGAATGCTGCTGCAAAAGTCCATGTTGCCAAGTCAGATGACTCACAGAATGTGTGCGTTAGTCATTCTGTGTTGACTTTTCACGCGATTAGATCGTTTTGGGGTGAGCTCTTTTTCGCTTATTAGTATATGGGTGTATAACTAACTACAGTGAATATGTCGTCGACTGTGATATGCATAGTCTATGGAGATCAGCTGTTGTCTTCGTACGTGGTGTTTGTATTGGGATAAGGTGTTATCGAGAAGCTACAGCGCTCAATGATGTGAGAATGCCGATTGTGTCGAGAGCTCGTCCTGTGTACTGCTGAATACTGATAATTGTCAAGAGCAGTTAAATCAATACGGTAACTTGATCATACACACCACGATATTTAAAAGGCTAGTGCAACTACTGTACGTCCACTGCGAATGAGCATATGTTGTCTAGATTACCCCAGGATTGGACTATGCGTCTTTCTTCTGCCAGTTCATCACAAAAACAGAGTTGGTTGTGACAATAGTAAAAAAAACATTCTCATAATTATTTTACACAAAACCGACATACACTCTCATTGTAAAATATAGGAATTTAATAAATATAGAAAGTGAAAGCCTCAAGCATAATATCCTAAACAGAGTAATTATTGTCATAGGTCGACAGAACATATGTTTTTATGTTATGTTTGGTACGTGCAGATTATCTATACTATACAAGTGTTTGAATTGCATTATTTATTTTATTTCACACGCTATTGTAATTTGAATATCAATTTTCACACATTTCTCATATGCAATGGTAAAATTTTTAAATCACGTAATTTATGATTTATGTAAACCACCAGTCCACTTAATGTCTATATACTATGGTAATTTTCATGCCGTATTCTTAGTTTTGAAACATTCTTATTTCAATATTGTAATATTATGTTTATATGTTTATTTTTGTTCTCAGTAATTACTTTATTATTTTTAAAGCTTAATTATTTACTTTATTCTCTTATTAGAAAGATTGTTTATTTAGGTTTATTTTATTTTAAGGAGGTCTAGTCGGAAGTAGGCCGCGATTGGCTAGTCTTGAATGGAGATGCCGGAAGGCTTGCTTCTGGGTGGGACTTTCAACATGGATGGTTAATTGTATTTTCGCTGAGATTTCAATCTTAGGAAATCCCCAGCGCCAACCTAAGGATAAGTTAGTAATAAGTCACAGAAGTAGTGATTAGGTCACTGCCACAACCGATTGTAGAGGAGGGTAGATGGCAGGTGTCTCGCTAATTGTATTAGTAAGTTTTATTACAGACGCCAGGGCACCGATCTCTAGACGCCAGGCGCCATGTCAGCCACGTTAGCGGCGCATCAGAATACAGGTGACGCCAAGGAGTTTGAGAGTCTGGGTGCAGACCTATGTGAAAGACTTCACTTGTAATCTATTTCTACGAACTTATGGTATTTTCAGAAGAAGATTAACTTACGGAACTAGGCATTTTCTGAACTTTAACATGTGTATACTCAGTAGTCCTGAGATCCCATATGAGCTAGTAACGCCGGAGCACATTAACATCTAAAAACTATTGAACTCAGTGTAATCTCATTTGAGCAGAGTTTAACTATTTGAGGGAAAGTGAGAAGTAATTCTTCTGAAGTAATTAAAACTTAAACTGACATTTTCAAGTAAAGGTTTGGATCGTGAGAACTGTAAATGCAACTAATTGCTTAGGAACTTAGTCAGTTTCTTAAACAGTTAGAAATTGAAGAAAGCTACTTCCGTATATGAACCAATTTTTATTTCTGAATTTAATTTTAAGTCAGTTGTCAGTTAATTTTGCAGCAGCACTACAGTCATATTTTATTTTTTAATTTGTTTTTATTTCCTTAATTTATTTAACTCTATACTGGATGGCGGTACTTCAATTGTGGTCACCAACATAAGTTTAATTTGATTTTTGAGTAAAGCGATTTTTCTTACACACATTTAAAGTTTAATAAATATTTCACATCAGATTTTTACATCTTGTTGAATTGCATAACACATTTGGTCTGATTTTATTTATTTTTCATTTCATTAATATATTAATTATTCAGATTTCACATGTATTTTATATGAAGTGTTCAGCGTATGCTAGTTGCTTCTGTGCATGTTATTTACAGTGATCCAGATGCCCTCAGTTTCTTCTATGGTAAGCTAAATGTTGCAAAATTATTAAGGTGCATGTAGACACGTATAATCCTACGTTTGACATCTTGTAACTCAAACTATGTCCAACCTATACTTGTGGCGCACACATGCATATTTTAACCTTCTTTTCTTTCCTACCGTGCGTTCACTTAACAAATAGTGAATGTAATGGCCCTCCGCACACAACTCCCCTAACTTCCAAACCTCTTTCAGTGCTTTATTGCGTACCTACTGCTTGTTTTATTGCACTTGGCACACGTAGCAGTTCTGACAGCACATTTATGTTTCACTTATGTCCATTCATTTAATTTGTGTGGAATAAGTAACAACCTACAGAATGTACGATATATTCTAAGTAATGTGTCAACTCTGATAGCAGTAAAATTGTTGACTACGAAAATGTGTACTTCGAAGTTGTTTTATCACTTAGGCAATGTGAGGAATATGAACGTGTATACATATATTCGGTAACTTTGTGATCTGAAACATGCCGATGCGCAGCCGCCAACTAGGCGGTCGATTTTATCTGTAGGAAACCAATTTCTACGTCTACTATTTTATGGTCCCTGCAACTTTTTAAGCACTTTTTAAGACCCTCCCAACAGGCATAAACCAATAATAAATTGATCGTATTGCAGCCTCAGGCATAAAATTTTTAGGGCAGAGAATGTATACACTGTGTTTATTGGTCACATTGCAATGTTTATATTAAAAAGCAGCAGGAAGATGGAAATTGGATGAAAGGAAATATTTAGAAGGGCCTTAAAAAGTGCTCGCTTTACCGTGAACAGCCTAAAATAATACTACGTTTATCAGCTGTCTTGTTGGTGTCTCAATATAATAATCAAAATATAATACAAAGTAAATGCATTGACAAGAAAAAAGGGTTACTCTCACACACAATAACATATCTGGGTTTTACTGTTCATATTCGTGTCATTATACACCTCTGTGTTTGCACGGTCATGCGATGGGTAACGAAAGTAAAAAGCATCAGATGATTTGACAGGCAGTTTGGGCATTTAGCGTGCCCCTCCAAAGTCACAGAGTTTGGTCCTGATTGCCCATGCATTTGAATCCCTGAACTTCGTCATGTGATCAGATGAGGACCTTACTGCAGTTTCGGACATGCCTTATGGTCTCCCTTTTTAAACAGATATCATCTGACAACATACACATTTCGCACACCTTTGGTCCCCATTCGACTCTGGGCATGTGTACCTTCTACGTCACAGGCATATACAACCATAATACACGTCACCGTGTAGTGATGTCTCGCCAGAGCCAGGCGGTTCAAGGAAGTGAAACGTCATTCTGCAGCGAAGTCTCACCACAGCCAGTCGGTTAGGGAGAGAGTCATAGGCCTTGTTGAGACGGCAGGTTTTTCCGCCGCTAAAGCAGGCCGATGTTACGGTGTTCCAGAGAGCACTGCGAGTCGATGGGTACGACAGTTTCGGGACATGGGTGACGTAACACGTCGTGGAGCAACGAGTTCATGGAGGGTGATGACTGTAGCCGAGGACAGTAGTCTGATTACCCAAGCGCAGTTGACTCCTTTCAGGAGCGCCATTCAACTAAAATGTGCCACGCACTTTCCTGGCATCTTGAGTACCGTTCTTAGGCGCTCGACGGCGGCGGGACTGAAATCCCGGCGTGCTTCAAGGAAGCAAAGGCTCACCGATGAGCACAGGATCTATCTACTCGCGTTTGCCGAGGACAACATTGACTCTGACTGGTCAGGTGTTGTATTCTCCGACGAGTGTGTGTTTTCCTCGGCTAATGATGGGCCAATGCGTGTCTTCAGACCTCGTGGGATCCGGCACAATCCGGAATATGTGGCCGAGTGCTCGCGCTAAGGTCATGCATCCTTT
Source organism: Dryococelus australis (assembly GCA_029891345.1). Classification (NCBI taxonomy): domain Eukaryota; kingdom Metazoa; phylum Arthropoda; class Insecta; order Phasmatodea; family Phasmatidae; genus Dryococelus; species Dryococelus australis. The sequence continues at coordinate 62,031,703 of CM056995.1, forward strand.
GCGTGTTGGGGATGGATGAGTGCACGCGGGATAGGCGTGTTGCACATAATAGACGATCGAGGTCCGAATACACGCGGCCTCAAAGCCGGGCAGTATTTATATATTCTAGAGAACATTATGATTCCCTCGGTGCGACTTCTGTATCCCGATGGTATGCTGCGCTTCCAGCAGGACCATTCTCCGATACACACTTCTCAGAGGGTTCAAGAATGGTTCGCAAGGCAAGACCAACTAGAGCTCGTAGATTGGCCACCTTACAGTGCCGACTTGAATCCAATTGAGAATGTCTAGTCGAAGACGAAGCATACGATGGCGGAAAACTGGCTTGATCCACAGCCACCATATAAAGATGCTCTCTGGGAGCTAGTAGCGGATGCCTGGGATGAAGTAGCTAGTAGACAACGCTATGCTACTTCTCTGGTCGCCTCTCTACCACGACGACTGCGGCAGGTGGTCGAGAATGAGGGATACTGGTCCTCTTATTGAGGTTACACCATCGGCCCTTTTCAGAGTCAAATAAACACTCACGCAAAAACGTGACACAAAAAACCAATGGCACACCATGTGGCATAATGACCACATTGATACAAATTAAAGGTGCGAGGTGGTTTCGAACCCGAAACAGCGGACGTCAGAACCATACACGCGAGACCACCTTTGTTTGTTACATGTGTTTTTTATATGGATGCAAACATATGCTAACAAATAAAATACATTCTATGATAGTGTAATATTTTGTATTACAACGGAACAAAATAACATAATTCTATTTCTAACATGACAGTGACCCCAAGCACACTGCAAAATGGGTCGTCTAGAACACACCCCATATGCCATACAATACCCAATCACTCTCAACTGACCCGAATCCTGCTGAGAATCTTCTAGAGGAATTGGAGAGAAGAGTGAGAAAAAAAAACATTTTTTCACACAAAACACAAACGAGGCGTTTCTACCAAATTGTAATAGCATTGAGCCAGACATTACTAGAAAACTGGATAATTTAGAGCTAAATAGACTGATGGAAGTTGTCCGCAAAAAGGTAAGTTAACAAATAACTGTAAAGTGAACAATGATCAACACTTTGCTGATGTATGTCCAACGTTTATAAGAACTGGAGATAGATGATGTACTCTTATGCAGTGATACCGTAGTTTATGTTGTTTATTTTGTGTGTCATATTGTACCTCACTAAGTAACATTAAACATGGCTGAGTACCTATTTTCTGTCTTTAGGCTAAGCTTATCTACGAATGTCACTAATTGCTATTTACCACTGTCCTTATACTTCTGCCCGTGACCGCATATACGCGACGTTTAAGTTGTTTTTGTTTTCAGACTGAAAACGTTCTAGATGTCAGTGATAGGCAGATCTGTGTCTATTAAGTCTGATGTCAGTAATCTCTACTGGCTTAAAAGTTGTTCATATTTCGTAAGAATTAAAGTAAGGTCAAATTGCGAATGTAACTGAATCATTCTTGTGTTTGAAGAATACCACGGAATGCATTTTTAAATATAACAGGCCCTAATATGTATGTACAGTGACGATCACAAATATTCATACATCCTGTTCCTTTCACGACTTCTGTTCAATAAGCAATTATGTTGACACACACGTATGCGTCCAGCTCTATATTGTATTCCATTTCATCAAATGCAACAAATAAACAACATTACTTATAAAAGAAACAAAGTAATATATATTACACAAATGTAAATAAATGCATGTTTTCCGAATCAGAAGTGTTCATACACCTTCGTACGAAGAACAAATGTTTTCGTACATCAACATAAATAAAATAAATTCTCCATTTAATATTTAGCATACCCTCCCTTTTGCTTCAGAACGCTTCTCAAACTTGCTAGCATTGACTTTATTACCGTTTGTATGACACTAGGAGGGATATTGTTCCACTCACGAAGGATTTTCTCCTTCAAGTTCCGCGTGCTTGAAATATGATGTTTTCGTAGCTTAATGTCTATGCCCAAATATGTTCTATTGAATTTAAGTTTGAGGATTGGGGCTCAGTTTCTATTACACGAGGATAATTATACAGCAGCCATATCCGTGTTGCACAGGATTTACGCTTAGTACCATTACCCTGGTAAAATGTGCATTACTACATCAAGTTGTATGGCATTAGGTCGCAAATTATGTTTTAACTAGTTAATATAGTTTTATTGATCCAATAGTCAATATATAAACATCAGTTCATCTACAACACATGCACTCATGCACCCTCACACCGTAACTGAACCCCCACCATGCTTGACGGTAGGACGAGAATTTTGGGGATTTATCTCTTTATTCGATTTTCTCCACACTTATAGCGGACTGTCATGATCGAAAACCTTGAATTTACTCTCATCTGGAAATATTACGTCTGTCCAGTAATCGTTCTGTAAATATACATTCGCGAAATTAAGTCTCTTCTTATAATTACATTTGCCTATGTACGATTACTCCTGTGGTGTTCTTGCATTATAGTGACTATTGCTGATCACTCTTCTCACTGTTATTGGTTAACAGTGACTTTGAATGTATTTCGTAGGTCTCTTGTAATAGCGCATGGACTGGTAAAAGATCTCTGACGGATTTGTTTCACAATATAACTTTCTTCTCTACCCGAAAGTACGTTTGGCCATCCACTCCTCGGTTTGTCTCAGCATGTTTGTACTTCTATATCATTTTACGGTACATTGCACAGTCGCCTAGATGGGTAGTACTACGAGAGTCATTAGAGCATATGAAAATATTTTGTTACTTGTAACGGTTCGTATGAATTCTTTGGGGTTTAATAAGTTTTTTTAAGATGTTATTTTATGTTTTTGTATGTATGTATGGACTCAACGTGTTTCTCAAACCTACAGTTTACACTTTGGTTATTTCACTTTGATTTTTGTTAGCAAAGCTTTTCTGCAAAATGTTTGAAGTAAGATACAGAACAGCGTGGTGTTTGTAAATCATTCATCGCCATTGTATGTCATTTCTACCTCCCACATCACACACACAGGGATAGAATACATTCAGTTTAACTGCACAAACCTCCTTGCCAAGAGCCTTTCTTTTGTAAGTTGGCGTGTATCTGTCTATGCCGTGAATGCCTGCATTTTATAGGCCATTCATGGTAAATTGAACACTTTTGAAAGATCTTTCATTTGGAATAATATTCAATAAATATATATTACTTTAGCCTTACGCATTAACTTCAAAGTGCGGTATAATATTTACATTGTGGTTATTACTTGCATGGCCATATTTAATTAAAAAGGTGGTTAAAGAATAAAAAATGGCTGAAAGATAAAAGTAACTAGTGCCTCAAAAGTGCTCATTTTACCATGAGAAGCCTTTAGCAGATAATGTACATATGAGGGCTAGCTTGCGATAAAAAAAAACAATACTTGAACAGATTTCCCGATTTCTTTACGAGGCAAAATCGAGCCACATCAATTCCAATGTATTATCGCCGTACTTATGACAGATATTAATTTGATCTCTTTTTCCGAATGGTCAGGGGCAATTAAAACTCCTTGCCACTCGCCACATGCCTCGCAGCGTGAAGTAATGGGTTGACATTAAGTTCCTAAACGTTGACTCACATTGATTTGTACATCTGGCAACCCTGCGAGGTTCTCGCTCTCTGTACACTCTTCCCTTCTATCGTCGCGTAAACTAACCACGTTTATGGCGTCAGTTCAGCTGCAGTGGCACTTTAATCTGCGACGGACCCACGTATACAGGCAGGCTGCTTTAACAGCCTGGCCAACTTAGCCTGCGCCAGCTAACGGCTGTATATGCACTGGTACCTGCCTCGAGCTCTGCACACGTCGCTGCGTGTACTGTCCGTAATTATGACAATACATGCTGTATGGTTCCTTACGTAGCTTGTATGATTTACGTTAGGGAATCGCATTCCTGACGTCGTGCACTCCACACAAAACTAAACAATCATAAAGTATGACGTGTAAATTCATCGTGAATATAAGCAAAAATACGATTGGAACATGATTACATAATAAAGTATCCCCACGCCAGAGATCAGTTTATATTTGTTGTACTGGATGCGAAGCAAGAAGATGACTTACTACTGCATGTTTTAGAGAAGGCAACATAACATTTTGCAGCGTGATTCCAGTAGAGGTTTTTGTATGTGGCGTAACTTAAATTAAATCTCAGGTTGAAGCAAACGTTCGTCCGCCTAACTTATTATTCTCATTGTTTTCTTCTGCGTTAGTGTATGTAGCATGGAGTCAAACTGAACGTTTTTGTTTACCCGGTAGCCTACCTCATTGCATCGCTGAACCAACATAATCTTATGTGCATATCATAAAGCTATATTATTTAAGGAAAAACGAAAATAATAACAACAAATGCAAGGAAACCTAACAGGGTACGCCACTAATTGTACGAAACACTTTCTGAATCAATTTAAACATTAACAACAACAACAAAAAGGAAGGGAAAAAGGAAACTTTATACACAGCTTATAATATTTAAACCGTTTATTTATTTTTTCTTATGAGACATTTATTTGCGGTCGTAAACAGTTTATTTCGAAAATTAATGTTGCTGCTAACAGTTGTTTAATAATTCGAAATAAATGACAATCCCTCCGTAATTTCTTGATTAACTTGAAACATTCAATTCACTTTCACTTCCATTCAATGTTAAGCTACTTTTCTTGGAAAAGTGAGCTTATATAATCATGCAAATGTCTGTCTGTGATGTACTGTATGTCCCCTCATAATAACATTTCATCCTGTGAAACATATTTCACCAAATTCGGTGCACATATTGAACTTAGTAAGGACCTCAGATTTTTACAATGTTCTGCAAAGCCGTTTGCTTGATTTCAAAAGGGTTGTTATTTTAATACAGTGGGGCGCCATTTCATATCTGGGGAATTATTTTACTAGGTAAAACCAAATCGTATATTTTCACAGTTAATCTTGTTCGTCTTTAATCTAGGAAGGTACGTTCTTATTGGTTCGCCATCGTGAAAACAATAACCTTTTAACATCATATCTCGGAAATTACACTTTAGATTCCTGCCACATTTTGCAGGCAACTAGTACCTTATAGGCCTATAGTAGGTAATGATACCATATACAACTAAGATTAATGTGACTCTTGTATTTTCACAACGGCGTCATACAAATGTTTGTTTTTAAATTTGGTATGTGTGTGTGCGTCTATATATATATATATATATATTTATTTATTTATATATATATATAATTTGACTACATTTGATATGAAGAAAGTATCGACTAAAGGCATTACTGTAAATATGCCAATAAATAACCATTTTTATTCATCATTTTGTAATATAGTGCACCCATGAAAAAATAAAGTTATTGTATCGTAACACGGAAAACAATCTACCCATTCCAACCACAGTTGACAAACAAGAAGTATATTGATATGAATTAATTGGTTCAGGCATTTAGTTTTAATTGGTGGCAATATAGACATTTTGATAACTATTCTGTATCTATGAAACGGTATGACCAATTTCAAGCAATCTTTGTATTCTGTATCTAATACTATGTATGCCATTATAACATATGTGATTTAAATGTATAAGAAACTTAATTTTGACATGGTGGCTATATAAATATTTTAGGTTAATTTGGTATACAACTTGTAGCATACTGTTTTTGGCCAATTTCAACCAAACTTGATGTGTTGAACGTATCACCTACAAGTATTAAACATGCTGGTACATTGTCTCTTTTGTCTGCAATATTGTAAGGTACCGCTACAACAAGAAAACATATTTTGTCAAATGTCGGAAAACAATAAACCTGTTACTACCTAATTTGGCAAACAAGATTCACTACGCTGACCAAATTAACTGATATGTTTTACGTGGGTCGGTCACTTATTTTTAACATGGTGACGGCATGAACGTTTTGATTACTATTCTATAACCACAGAGCCATGTAACCAAGGAAGGTGGGGTTATACACTTTTTAAATATTGCACATGTACTAGTGAATGTTATCGGAAATTTGATACAAATAACACAGCATGTTGTAAATAAACAATCGAATGAAATGAGACTTTATCAGTGTTTAAAAACAAAACATGTTATATATTACAAAATAACTGGAATAAATAGTTTCTGGACCGATATTGTTACGTTAAATGTGGTTTAACATTAAATAATACAGGCATTATCAAAGCAATTCAGCTTACCTTTCTTTTTATCATTGATAAATTAGGTACTCATATACGCAAATATACTGACTCTTAGGGTTTAATTGTGTGCATATTCTCAATCATTAAAATATCGACTCAATGAATGAAAACTTTTTTGTAGAACGTTTTATTCTGTTCATTTATGCTCTATATACAATTTCCCAAGCAGAAAAATATATGATAACTGTTTGTTAAATACTAGATTAAATATTTTGACCGACAGCCAGTTTGCAATGAAATATATTGCAAAACTGAGATGCTCGAGGGCATTTAACTGATTTTCTGACAGCGTTGACAAGTTCAAGTGCCAGATTAAAAAAATGTATACGCTAGTTCTATTACTCGTACAAAATGTGCAACTTTTACAAAGCACAGCCCTCTAGGAAACTGGAGAGCGGGGGTTGAAGGAACTGTCTGTGGCCTTCTACGATACTGTAGCCCAAACATAATGATGTGGGTTGCAGGGTTTGTTTCTCTGCTGCAGGCATTTCCGACCTGAAACCACCTCCTCGCAGTTATGCTCAGGAGAATTCTGTACATTTTACTACCATGGCTATACTAGGCAATCCCACGGCTATTTTCACGCTTTCGTGCGCTGTAAGTGAACTTAAAACATTTTAAACATGCATGTCAGCCCAAAATTCCAACCAGGTCAGCTTGCACCATCTGCGTTCAAACATTTGACATAAAATTACATTACAACATTTGAAATAGAGGTATTCAAGGAAGCAAGATTATGATTTGCCTTTCTTGCGCTGGCTTAACAAAGCACTGAAATACAAGTTAAATAACTTTAATATGGATCATCACGTTTCTCTTGTCGCTTTTACAATAGGATAGGAAAAGTTATTCCTTTGGGAATACCAGCTCGCAAAAAAAAAAAAGTGTTTTTTAAAGTTTTTAATCGCTTGTAGGAGCTGTGGTGTTGTAACTGTCAGACTACTCGCCCCGCACAACGATAAACAGGGTTCACATCCGGATTTTCATGTGTAGGAAACGTGGCGGGCGTTGCTGTTGGCCAGTGGGTAGTGTCGGGGTACTCTCGATACTCAGTTTTCTGTCGCTGCTCCAGCTGTACCTATCTTCTTCACTATCAGCTCTGAAGATCTTAGTTGTTCACCGCCGCTTATATCTCTCTCATGTCACTGTTGTTAACTTACAGCTGTGTTTCACATACATACAGTATTTCACATCAACATTGAGCGTTTAAAGAATTACATACATTTTTCATCTCTGTTCTCAGTTAATGTTAATTTTGTGGCCAACGAATATCATATATTGATTGCAGATGCCACTTAGACATGACGTAAAATACGGGTTCTGTACGTGCCTTCAAATTTCCCTATCATGTTTCAACTTGCCGACTGAATTATGATTATGTTCAGAACCATGAATCTTTGTGGGAAACTTTTTTCTTATGAAACTTGCAAATACTCAGCTTCAGTTAATCTTGTGATCTGTAACACAGAGGCTCCAGTTACCTTGTCAGTGTTAATACTCCCAGCCCTACAATTAAATGTTTGGTGAGCAAATAAAAACAAATAACAAACATGCAAAAGAGAAAATATATGACATGAGAAATATATAGAAAATAATATAATGTATTTGCAGTGTATTACATTTAGTCTCAAACTATGTTTTTGTTCATCTAATCGATAAGTGTAACTAGGAATAATACATTATTAAAAACAATCTCAAAATGTTTGCACCCTAACCTTGCTTTCCAAAGATATTTTTTCCCGAACAAAAAATGAAGTCAATTTTATTTCGTAAGCGGTAATTTGTTTGAATAAATAAGCCAAGTAGACTTTTTTTTAACAAGGCGTGCCTAGTGCCGAGACAAAACAAACAGGCAGACAGGTGGTTTCCCCATTCAACTGCTTCATAGTCCGCCTGGCTGTGTGCGTTTGCCACTGCTTGCAGCTCGCACTACTGCTCGCGCCACACATCGTGGCCCTGTTGAGCTCCCTCGTCCTTCAGTAATGCGATGGACACAGACTGGTGCTGCGACGAGTAGAAAATACTAACGGCACGATTATCTGTACTCGTTACTAAAAGCATTTTCAAAGGTTTTCCTGCCTCCCACCAAGGCGAACCTGGTTCAATCCCCGGCCGGGTCAATGGATTTTTGCAAGTGGGAATCGTACCGGACGATGTCGTTGGTCGGCGAGTTTTCTCGGTGACCTCCCGTTTCCCCCGCCCCTTCATTCCGGTGCCACTCCATACTCACCTCAATCACCATCATCGGCTCTCAAAACCTCGCTGTCAAGAGCCGCCCAAATCTCTTCACTCACTCCAAGGTTTCCATTGGATGATTTCACACTAAAGCCTGGTTCAGTTCACATTCACGCCGATCACGCCAAACGAAGTTGTCCAAATGTAAATAGATATTCGGCATTGCCGTTTTAGTGCATGGGCGAAGGCTAAAGTTTATGAATATAGGATTACGACATAAATGCACGACAAGATACTAAAATCTAAATATATATTTACTTTATTGTTTGATAATAAGAAAATGTAACAAATATTTTATAAAATAGGCTTAATTTTTAAGTTGTCTCAGAGGAACGTTTCGAAGGAAAGACTGCGCACTTGTTCAGTACCTTGCACATAGAGACGATGATGCATGTGATGCGCGTGCCTGAGTCGTCCTCAGCGTCTCGCCCTTCTGGACAAAATACGTCCTCGTAGGCGGAATGCTTAATGAGCGAGTGAAGAGATTTGGGCGGCTCTTAACACCGAGGTCTTGAGAGCCCTAGAGGGTAAAGCGAAATGAGTATGGAGCAGCGCTGGAATGCAAGAGTGGGGGAAATGGGAGATCAGTGAGAAAACCCACCGACCAGAGGCATCGTCCTGCACGATTCCCACATGCGAAAATCCGGAGGTGACCTCGTCGGGAATCGAACCGGGTTCTCCATGGTGGGAGGGGAGTTGTCTAACCACTACACCACCACGGCCCCAGGAATGCTTAACGTTCACTATCCGATTATAGTTGTTATGTCTTACGTACGCAATGACGTCGTAACAACAAATTTGTACTAACATGCTAAAGCCAAGTGTTTTTACGTATGTTAATATTAGCGCTACGCTTTAAACGGTTATGTCTGCCTAAAAGCGTTTACTTTAAAGAATATTTTATTAAAAGGAATAAAAACAATGTAGCTGAAGAAACCAGTTTACAAGAATAGCCGAAAACATGTCTTTGCTATGTCATGAACTGAACATAATGCAGATAAATTATCTCTAATATTTAGGCGCGAAAATATTTCGAAATGAGACGACACTGTACGCCCAGTTGCCGGGATATTTGTACAAGAATGACTGAAAGCTTTCCAAATGACCTATAGGATTGTTTGGCCTAGTTACGGAGCAGACATGTATACGCTCGCTCGACCAGGTCCGGGTCAGTGTTCAAGAAGCACGCTACTCTCTACGCCAGACGTTGTGGCACTTGTCTGAACGTGGGTGCGGGGGTTTGTTGGGGAGAGGTGGAACAACTACGTACGCGGCTCTGGCTTTGTAGCATCCGACCTAGAAACATTACTCCATCACATGCAGTTTAACTGCAGACTTGGTTTTCAATAGATGTCAGTGAATATTTAGGAATATATAAAAAGGCTATTTATAGAAGAGAAAGGGAAGAAGTAAAAAAGTATGAGTAGGTGTTATGACCGCGAGGCTAAATAGGTATGAGTGTTAAGAAATTCCGATCAACAAAGTAGCTGATAGTGTTGCCAACAATTCTGACATCAGTAACAGGTTTATCCAAAGAATAATGAATGCTTGTGGTATGGTAGTCCATATATATCGCCTTGTTCGATATCACGAGTGATACATATGAATATGGCAGCCATAAATTCAACATATAAAAAATTGCAGGCAACTGTGCCTACCAGAAGACAAGGTATAATAAGTCGTCTTGTTTGAAGTCACAAGTTGCAGCTAAGACATAAATTTGGCATCGATAACTTCAGTGGATTGAAAAGGGCATACAACTATACATACAAGAATTCCAAAGCATGTATTTTTTCTCGAATATTTGTTTTCAAGTTCATTCAAGGTTATGGGACCAAGGTCAAGGTTGTCTGTATCTAAAACGATAGTAGTAGTTTGTAAAGTAATATGCTTGCTGTCTTGTATATACCTTTTCTCTAGTTTTTGTTTTTAAAGTCATTCAAGGTGATGGGGCTATGGTCAAGGTCACCTGCATCTAATAGGTGGTAATTGTTAGTGATGTAATATTTTTGTTGACTTTTATGTATTTTTCTCGCGTTTTTGTTTTCAAGGTCATTCAAAGTCATGAGGTCAAGGTTAATTTCACCTACATCGAATATGGTTATAGTAGTTAGGAATGTAATATGCTTGTTGACTTTCACATATTTCTTGTCGAGATTTTGTTTTCAAGGTCATTCAATGTAATGGGATCAAGGTCGAGGTTGCCTGCACCTAATATGGTGGCCGTAGTGTGTAATGTATTATGCTTGCTGATTTTTATGTATTTTATTAAGAGTGTTATTTTCAAGGTCATTCAAAATCATGGGGTTAAGGTCAACATAGTCTGCATCTATTATGGTGGTAGTTGTTACTATTGTAGTGTACTTGTAGACTTTTATGTTTTTTATCGAGTTTTGGTTTTCAAGGTTATTCATGGTTATGGAGTCAAGGTTCAAGTAGTCTGCACCTAATATGACGTAAGTAGTCTATTATGTAATATGCTTGATGACTTTAATGTATTTTATTGCGAGTTTTTGTTTTCAAGGTCATTAAAGGTCATGATGTCAAGGTCAAGGTAGTCTGCATCTAATATGGTGGTAGTAGGTAGTATTGAAATGTGCTTGCTGACTTTGATGTATTTTCCTCTAGTTTTTGTTTTCAAGGTAATTTAAGATCAAGAGGTCACAGTCAGGTCAGGTCACCTGCATTTCATATGGTGGTAGTAGTTAGTTGTAATATGCTTGTTGACTTTCATGTATAGATTCTCGAGATTTAGTTTTCAAGATCATTCAAGGTCATGGGGTCAAGGACTATGGTACCTACATCCAGTATGGCAGTGGTAGTTTGTAATTAATTATGCTTGTTGACTTTTATGCATTTTTCTCGAGTTTTGGTTTTCAAGGTCATGGATTTGAGGTCATGGTTACCTGCATCCAAAATGGCGGACAGGTGATATCTACCACGATGGCGGTCGCCTACCCATATGGTGATCGCCTACCAATATGGTGGCTGCCTACCAAGATGGCGGTCACCTACCAACATGGTGGCCACCTATCAATATGGTCGCCCCTTGCACCTACCAAGATGGTGGATATGTATGGGTGAGGGGTGACCTCTGGAAAGTTCATTTTTATACATTTTTAAACGATTTTTAATAATTATTTAATTAATTTTTAAAGCTTTATAAATAATTTTTAATACATTGTTGATGATATATTTTCAACATTTTTAAAAATACTTTATTAAATATTTTTGAAATAATTTTTTAGTACTTTTAATAATATACTTTTTGGGATTTAAAACATTTCTTTGGAATTTTGCCGATTTTTTTTTTTTTTTTTTTTTTACTTTTTTGAATTTTTTGGGTTAAATGTCAAAGATCAAGGGCAAATGTCCTGGCCCTGCTCTTCTGCCCCTGGAGTCTCTGCTCCCGGTCACTAGGGTCGTTGATCCTTGACCCTTGGTCGCTGATCCATCTCAGTGCTCTATCCAGGGTCACTGTTCTGTCTGGGAAAATGGGAATTTTTTAGGGGAAAAAGGGACGTTTTTACTGAACATCTAAATTTTTAGGGACATTTAGTTCATTTTGAGGAAAACATAGAAATTTTGAGGGGAAAAAAAGGGAAGTTCCAACATGATGGCGGGCGGTTCCTCCGCTCCTATCCCCCATCCCTTTGCGCCAATGTAATTTTTATATAGTACTCACAACATTACAAATTAAATTGTTATTGTGAATTTATTTATTTTCTGACTTGCACTACCAAACCTAATAAACGGAGAAGAAAGGGTTAGAAAGTAGAACATTTTGGTGGTAAATTATTGAATATTTTTTAACAACCACTGCGAAATAGAGATTGAGTTGATCAGGATGGATCTTCCTATACAACATTTTGGAAATCTGGCTCAGTAACCTTTCATTTGACTTCATGTAATATTACTAATATTTAAAACATACCTCCACTCTACCAACACTTTACGTCACAATAACCTCTACGATTTTGGTAGGTATGAGGTCAAAGTGCAGGGACTTCAAAGTCACATGTTGGTAGATGTGTTATAAAGAAAATGCAATTCTCTATCTCTATTTGTGTACCTATTTCGTACAGGCACTGAATACTGTTTTCCACCGATTAAATTTTCGGTTTTTGGTCAACCAGTTTGGACTCAAACTTAGAAACTGCAATACCTTATCCCACAAGGAAGGTAATTCTACCACAATCCTTCAAAGTGTGGTTAAGAAGGAGGGTTAAAGAGCCAGGTGATACGTTGTTCTGGCAAATGATCTGCAAAAAGCTTCTGATTGCCAGTATTTTCCAGGAAGTCTGACAGAGTTGGCAGTTTGCGATTGATCCCCACGAAATAAGTGCCACAATCGCTTTATGGATAAGTACAGAATTCCCTACGGGCGACAAATCGACGGAATGCAGCTAAAAATGCATCTGCTGACAAATCTGACATGAGTTCCCCGTGTAACGCCTTGTTTGCCAAACAAACAAATAAGCAGATGTATGACTGGAGTATACGAGGATTCTTTACTCTTGCCATGGTGATAGTGATTGAACCACAATAATCCACACCAGAATGCAAGAAGGGTTTCGCTTGTGAAACATGTGGAGCAGGAAGACTTGCCATGAGGGGGGGGGGGGGGGAATGCGAATTTTGGACGTGCTCTGAAGCACTTCAGACACTTGTGGATCCACTGCCGAATCAGGTTCCTGGCACCCAATATCCAGAACTACCTGAAGAGCACAGATTGCAGTGTGCTTGGGCCAGATTGCAGGAGCTCCAAGTGCAGTCGCTCCACCAACAACTCTACCAGACAACAGTGCTTGGGTAAGAACACCGAATGCTTCACCTCGAATGCGAATTCCTACTGTTGCAGTCGTCTGCCCACCCTTAGGATCCCTTCCTTATCAATGAAGAGGCATAATCGTTGAACTGCAGGCGAGCACAGTTCACTGTTTACCGGATGATTAAATTCTGCAGCGAAACTTGCATTCTGAGCACTCCTGATTAAGATTGTCATCGCACTCCACAATTCTTTCGACTGTATTGGTCCGGAAATGGTAGAGTGCCTCTTCTATGCATTGTTCACAAACCCACGCACCAGGCAATAATCTGACACACCTTCGTAAAACTGTATAACTGAGAAACCAGCTCTTCGAAAGGGGATTCTTCCACCCTTGCCTAAAGAACAACTACTTTCTGCTCCTCACTAGGCCCTGCTATCACTGCTGCAGACTGTGGCCACGACTACTCAGGTTCCTGCAACCACGATTGCCCATGCCACCACAATGTATGTTCGAGCAACTGAGCAGGAGAAAGTCCACGAGAGGCACAATCTGCGGGATTTTGTGCCGAAGGTACATGCCGCCACCATGACGCAGCAGTTAAGTCCTGTATTTTTGCAACCCTGTTAGCTACAAAGGTTTCCAAGTCATGTGACCATCCTTGATCCATGCCAAGGTCACAGAAGAATCAGACCAAGCATGTACACTCACCACTTGCAGCACAGTTGAGTAGGCATCAAAGAGCAAACACAAACAGTGTACTGAGAGCAAAGCTACACAAAGCTCCAGTTGAGGAAGTGAAATCTTCTTTAACTGGGTCACCTTACATTTTGCCATGAGAAGTGAGGTCACAATGTCACCGAGTTGGAAACCTTATGTAAGTATACTACTGACGCATAACCCTTTTCCGAACTATCAGAAAATCCATGCATATGGTACACTGTTTGTAGGATATCTGAAATGATACAACACTCAATTGAGATGTTGGCACAGTCGGATCATCCCATTCCACCTCGGCCAACCAGTGTATCAGGTGTTTTGCAAGGAAGATGAGGGGTGCCAATCAGCCTAGTGGGTCAAAAACACGTGCCACATCAGCTAGTATACCTCGTTTGGTGAACACTGGAGGTCTGAGATGCAGGTTGTATGTGAAAGTGTCTGATGCCAGATTCCACCGTAAGCCCAGCACTTTAACATAAGAATCTTCATAAAATTAAATGAATCAAGTGGCTGTGGTAGACCTTCTGGGGGCAGATCTTCCAACACCGCCGAACAGTTACTACCAAATTTGCGCAGCTGAAAACCACTCTTAAGGAGCAGCTGTTGCAGTTCTTACCCGAGATACATAGCTGAGGTCAAATAATCTGCCCCACTAACTACATCGTCCACATATGTATCATTAAGCAAGGCATTGGCAGCCACAGGGAAATTGCCTTGCTCATCCTCTGATAATTGATGTAAAGTGCGAATTGCTAGGTAGGGAGATGAGGACACTCCATAAGTTACTGTGTTCAACGGGTGCATTTAAAAAGGCCTGTCTTCTACTTCCCTCCAAAAAATATGCTGGTACTTTCTATGCTCGGGATGGACCTCAATATGCCGATACATTTGTTTTATGTCGGCAGTGACAACAATTGCATGCCGGTAACTATTCTAGTTCCCAAAATGTTTGTACAACATTCTCCAATGTGGGGAGCCTTACAGAGGATGGAGTTCTGTTGCACATGTCCCATCAGTATCCACCCAAACAGTGTGTCGTATTCTACGGGAGTTCCTGAATTGCCCTCAAGTTTGTGATCTGTGAGAATATAAGGGAACAGTTCCGCTCCAATGAGCATGTCAACTAGCCGTACTACAGTATAACATTTATATGCGAGTTGCAAGTGCTTTATGTGAGACCAAGACTCCCCTTTAATCGGTGTGCTGGGAATACATCCAGTAATGCGGGGTAAAGCAAAAGTCTTAATTTCAAAGCTGGGTGCATCCTGTCCTCTAGGCTAAATAACATAGGCTGCTATTCCTTTAATGGCACTCAATGGTGTTAAAGACAGGCCATAAAGGTGTACTGACATCCTTTTGCGGGCAAGTCCTAACCTATACAAACAATTGTCTGTAATAAAATGGACTTGACTGCCATTAACAAAGGGCCCTTATAGTTTGAAAGTTTCCAGATGAGTCTTGAATATCTATCATGGCAGTTGACGACATAACCATAGCTGTTAGCTTGCTATTACCAGCGACTGACGACAACACATTTGTTGAGGAGTTAGCTGAAGGATCGTCACCCTCTGCCCCGAAATCAGCATCTTTCTCAGTCGTTCCTGCTGTGAAGTGCAATAATGAGTGATGCCTAGACTGACAATGATGACAAGATTAGGAGGATGGACAATCCTTGAACTGATGCCCTGTTTGTAAACAATTCAGGCACAACTTGTTGTCATTCATGGAACCAAAGCGTTCCTTAGGACACATCGATTAGAATCTAGGGCACTTGTATATGGCGTGCAAGTATTTGCAGAGGGCACACTTATGGGAATCAATAAGAAAGTTGCTAGAGCGCAGCTGTCGTGGTTTAGGGGGTACTGGCAGTACCCCTATCTTTGACATAGGTGGCACTACAGTAGACTGAGTCTGGGAACAAGTCACTGTCTCCTGACACTGACAGTGCTTTTCCGGAGATTTTATCTACTTCCCTAGCGTGCGAAGTTCACTGTCAGAAAGAGTCATCTCCCATTGTGTTTGCAATGGTACATCCAATCTTTTGCAAAGTATGGCAAGTAAGATGAGGTCCTGTGTTTTCACTGGCAGCTCAAGGGCCTCCAATGCAGCTATGTTCTCTGTGATAATAGTTAACAACTAGCGCAGTGAAGCAGGTGAGTTCACACATGCAGAAGGAGCTTCCAAGAAAGAATCCACTTGTAAGGCCACAATCAGGTGCTTGTTATAGTACCGAGCCACTAACGTGTCCCAAGCAATATGGAAATAGACTTCAAGGGTTCTCCACTTAGTGAAGTATTCAAGTAAACAAACTTTTCCAACTTTTCCACAGCTGAGAATCCTGGGTAATTCATCGCCAACATTGTAAATAAATTACAGTAACTCACCAAACATCTTAGAATCCCATCAGTACTATAAAAATGCCGATTCGAACACAGCCCCCAGTTATCAGAAAACCAACGGTAAATTAAATGCTCGAGCCATCGGAAAACATCAACTGCCGATTCCAGCACAACCGCAAAAAAGTGGCTCAAAAAGTTGTGTATGGAAGCAACCAAAAAATACGTGTAAAACATGCATTTCGGCATAGTTGCAAAAAAAGAGTGCCTCAAGAAATCAGAATACAAAAAAAATGTTACATATAATAAAGAAGGGCGCAAATTAAAATAAACTGATGTCAAATATGATGACGACCATGGCTATGAAAAGGCTAACACAACTGGTAATGTTTGGAAAGAATATCAGTTTAAGAAAGACGTTTTTGCGAAATGAAAGAAGAAGAAATCTCAAGAGAAGTATGTCAAGTGTGAAACTTGTAAACACTTTTAAAAACCGTCTCTCATAAGAAGCCATCTTAAAAGTAGATATCATAAAAGTCTTACACCAATACATAATAAATCACATGAACCAACAAATGCATGGGAAATTTTTAAGGTGCACAAAATTTAATCTCAAAACAGAAGTTCCCACGAGAGAAACAAGTGAAACGTGTAGTCACTATTACAAACCGCCTCTCATAAGAAGTCACTTGAGAAGTAAAATTCATAAGTACACACCCAGATTCAGTGTAAAAGAAATCGAAACAGCATTTCAAAGTAGGATCAAGACTTATGCTGTAAAGAATGTGAATGCATACAAAGACCCAAATCATTTCCTAAACGATGTAAAAGAAACTGTCACGGGACTAATTAGTAAACATTTAAAATCACTCAAAGTGAACACGAAACTCTTCACTGAGTACAAAAGGGGAATTGGTGAGAATATTGAATATGTAGAAAGCTCTTTTAAAAAAAAATTAAATTATACTGAAATCGACTAATCTGGAAGAATATAATACCAACAGCATATTGAAAATCATAGCTGAGATGGGGGCTTTCGAAGCAAAGGTATCTCAGTGTGTACTCAACAGAATATTTAAACTAGAAGTGCGAATAAATATATATGTACCATTCAAGAGCAGTTCTTATATTGATCTCCCAGAAAAAATTCAAAGCTAAGCAGGCGGTAATTAATGTTAAGAACAATGATCAAAAAAGTTTTTTGTGGTTTGTTCTATCTGCATTGCATTAAGTACAAAAATACCCTCAAAGAGTGAATAAATACATAGCTTACGAACATGAGTTTGATGATGCACTTAAGGGTTTGGAATTTCCAATGAAATTGGATAGCATACCAACCTTTGAGAAAAAAAAGTGGAATTTCTATTAATGTATACGCATACGAAGAAATCTGTCCATTAAAACCAACAAAAAATATGACGGATAGCACATAATCGTACTCTATATCAAAGACGAAAACAACGACCGCTACTGCTGGATAAATAATCTTTAGAGACTTATTGCATCACATGTAACAAATAATGGTCATAAAATATTTATATGCGATAGATGTTTGCAACATTTCTGTCCTGTAAATAAGCTAAAAGATCACGAACAAGACTGTCGAGATCGCGATGTTGTTAGAGTTGAACTACCATCTAAAGGAAAAAATAACATATTAAGATTTAAAAACCAAAATCATTCTTTGAGAGTTCCGTTTGTGAAATATGTTGATTTTTAATGTTTGTTGACTAAAATTGACACTTGCCAACCAAACCCCGACGAATGTTACACGAAACCGTACCAAAAACACGAGCCTATTAGCTTCTGTTACTATGTAAAATACGAACATGGATACTATAAACCACAAGTAACTTATGAAGGATCTGATGCATCTACTGTATTCGTTAAAATGCTAATGAAAGAAACAAAGTCTATTGGTGATATATACACAAATGAAAAACCAATGCTTCCACTAACTCAGAAAGAACAAATTGTTTATGATACAGCTACTAATTGTCGTATATATGAAAAACCTTTGAATGGTGATTCTGTGAGAGACCATGGTCATGTTACAGAGAAATTTAGGGGAGCTGCACACAGAGATTATAACTTATCATATAGAAATCCATGTTTTGTCCCAGTGTTTATACACACTCTATCCGATTATGACACACATTTATTCATAAGAGATCTTGGCATAGATGAAAATAAAATTGATCTAATTCCAACCAACAAAGAAAAATATATTTCTTTTTAGAAACATGTATGTGAAAGTGTAAATCTTAGATTTATTGATTCATTTAAATTTATGGCTAGTAGTATCGATAAACTCTCTAGCAACCTTTCCAGAAGCCAATTCCGAGAAATGTGTAAGCATTTTTCCAATGAACTTCTTGACTTTGTTACAAGAAAAAGTGTTTACCAATATGACTACATGGATAGGGCTGAAAATTTTTTTGAGACATCACTTCCATCCAAAGATGCATTTTACAACAAACTCAATAAATGTGGCATTACAGACGAAGATATGAATTTGCGAGAAAGGTGTGGGACAATTCAACATAAAATCTCTAAGAGAGTACACAGAACTCTATAACAAATCTGATGTATTGATATTGTCTGATTTAATGCAAAATTTTAGAGATGTGTGTCTCAAAACATATAAGCTAGATCCAGCATGGTATTTAACAGCCCCAGGGTTAGTGTGGGATGATATGCTCAAACATACTAAAATAGAACTATAATTATTAACAGAGTACGGCATGATTTTGATGATAGAAAAAGGTGTTTGTGGTGGAATTTCACAATGTTGTAAGCAATATGCTAAAGCAGATAATAAATATATGAATGCTTATGATAGTACAACGGAAATCATTTATCTTACATATCTGGAAGCCAATAACTTACATGGATGGGCTATGAGCCAGTATTTGCCTTATGGTGCGTTTAAGTGGGGAAATACAAATACAGATGTAACAAAAATAGAAGATGATTCTAGCAAAGGTTATATATTGGAAGTTGATTTGGAATACCCACATGAACTACACGATCTCCACAAAGATCTGCATTGGCACCAGAAAATAAAATACCAGTAGTTTCAAAAAATCCCAAACTCTTAACTAATCTGGATGGCAATGAAAAATATGTATTACACTATGTAAATCTTAAGCAATATCTATCTCTCGGAATGAAGTTGAAAAAGATCCATAGAGTTCTGGAGTTTGATCAGTCAGATTGGCTCAAGTCCTATATTGATCTAAACACAAATATGTGAACAAAGTCTGCAAATGACTTTGAAACAGATTTCTACAAGTTAATGAACAATCCATTTTTTGGAAAAACAATGGAGAATATTAGAAATAGAGTGGATATACGGTTGTGCACAAGTTCTAAGCAAATGGATAAACTAGTAGCCAAACCAAACTTTAAAGATAGAACTAAATTTACTAACTTTTTGGTTGCAGTTCATATGATTTATAACAAAACTGTGCTTTAACAAACCCATTTATGTTGTAATGAGTATACTTGATCTATCGAAAGTCTTAATGTACGATTTTCACTATAATATAATGAAACCAAAGTATGGGGGAAATACTGAACTGTTCTACCAAGATGCTGATTCATACATCTATTATATAAAAACACCAGACTTCTGCAGTGACATGAAAGAAATGGTCGATTATTTTATACTTCTGACTATAAAAAAGATAATCCATAGGGTATACCGTTAGTTAACAAAAAAATTATTGGCAAAATGAAAGATGAATGTAATGGAAAAATAATGGAAGAATTTATTGGATTGAAATCGAAACAGTATGCAATAAATGTGGAAGGTGGTGTAAAGAAAAGAGCAAAGGGTGTGAAAAACACTGTAGTCAGTAATGGGATTAGTTTTGGTGACTACAGAAAGTGTTTGTTTGGTAAAAAAAAGTGTTGTACAAAAGTATGAATCTTAATAGAAGTAAGAAACATGCACTCCATACGATTGAGATGAGAAAAAAGCATTAATACCCGAAGATGATAAAAGATGTATTCTTAAAGATGGCATTAATACACTACCATGGGGACACTACAAAATTGAAAAAGAGTGATACTACGAAATATGATATAACAGTAAATGATTACCTTTACGATTATTATCTTAATTTTGATAGCCTCCAGCAGAGGCGAAAATCAAATACTTTCCACAATAAAATATTTAAATGATTTTGGATACTTAAAAGTACCTGACAAAGATATTACACATGCAAATTCATCAATAGTTTCAAACGCTCTCCGACTTTTCCAAGAGTATCACAACATAGCAATTAGTGACGAAATAAGTAAAGAAACACTGGCACTAATCAAAGCTCCTAGATGTGGGGTACCAGATGATATATTTGGCTTTGGTGGAGCGGTTCGCTCCTCCCTTTGAATATGTAGCCAAAAGCCGTATTTATCAATTAACCATGCTTGTACGCATTGATCATGAAATCAAAGATGGCAGCGGATGAAAAATTCCAGGATTGGGTGTATGAAGAAGTTTTGCCATCTATACGCAAGCACGGCGAGTACAAGCTACAACAGAAATATAAGCCGATGATACATGATTTAAACAACAAGTTAACAACAACGAATAACATACTAGCATCAACAACTACACGAAATCAGTATAAGCATCACATATTTGTTTTGATATCTGTAGGCGATAAAAAATATTATGTTTATTCGATACCAGCAACGTAAATTACATACGAGAATAGAAGATGTGCGAGAAGAGTATCCCGATATGCAAATAATATTAGAACTTACGAACGTAAACCCTATAACATTATACAAACTAATGCGAGAGCGGATGGATATTAAGGCGATATGCAATGGCTTTAGCTGTGCGCTTCCGCAAGACGATCTCATCACTGAACTTATTAAAATTAAAGAAGAGTTGGTGATTCAGTAAATAATTTTTTTTTTTTTAAGATGGAGTACGCTCCATCTTTAAACTGATTTTATAGTGTGAATTTTTAAGACGTAATACATTAAATTCGATCGTAAGAATTTTTTATCATTAATGTAGTACCATATTTATCGAAATTATAAACAACAAGCTTATCTACGGCAGTAAAAAGGTGTATGTGATTATCGACGAAGGCAATCCGTGCTTCAAAGCGAAAGATGTCGCGAAAATTTAAGGATATGAACATACTCGGAAAGCTGTTTATGATCACGTTACAAAAAAATACAGTAGGTCATAAGATGATTCAGAAGGGGGCCCCGTTTCAGAGCTCCCTTTGAATGCACAGCCACATGCGGTTTTTATTTCAGAGCCCATTAAAAATATAGCCCTATTATATAACAGTAAATGTTTTAATGAATAATCATCCATTAAAAACTAATAACCATACATATTTGCGTACTATTGGGCTTCGGTGATTCATCTACTTTTAATCATAAATTAGGTTTCTTTGGCTTACTAGTACCACATTACAAATAGTTGTAGCCGATATTGGTTAATTAAAATCAACTGTAAGTTTCAGAGCTTAAGAAAATGTCCAACGAAATGAAAACTGGAAATGGTTTGACAGTCCACAAGGGTGGATATTTACCCTTAATTTTTGCAGCATTGGGAGCTCTACGAGCGTTAGCTGGTGGTGCATCATATATCGGTACATCAGTAATTAATGCTAAGAAGAAAAACCAAGAATTGGAAGAAAAATGCATACATAATTTAGCTGTGGAGGAATATGACAAGGGATTGAAAAATGTTAAGTGGGGTAAGAATGTTAAAAAAAAGTAACTCCACTCAGTAACTTTGATATTGACAAAATGGTTAAAAATTAAACATTAAAAATTTTCGGGGTGTATTTATAATCGACACCACTCGATAATGATGTGGAACTGCTAATCTAGATGTTTCGACAAACTCTGGTACACACTGAATATGCTATTGGAAAAAAGCAAACAACAAATATTATTTCGATTCATTTGGTGGAAATCCACCGCGAGAATTAATAGCATATCTCCGAAGTAATATTTTTATAACGATGATAGAATTCAAAATTTCAATCAAGTAACTTGTGGTCATTTGTGTATAATTGTGCTAAATCACTTTTCACATAATTTTAAATTTCCAAAAATTATTTTACTATTAATAAACAATGGATATATGTGGAAATGCATTAATGAGCTCTTGGATTGAAGATCAAATTAAAGAACACTGACAATGATACAACTACTGAGAAGATCAGTCCTCATGATTTTGTTTCCAACACAGTTCAACGACTTTATAGCCACACTGACAAGAATTAAAAGATCATTGGATAAAGCCTTTCTTACTTACTTGGGAGTAGATAATAATATAGATTTAGAACACAAAAGACTAAGAAATGTGGGAGATCCCATTGCACCAATGGATGCAATCAATTTAGAGTACTATCAGAAAAACAGAATTAACATTATTCGTTTAGTTGGGAAATACAGTTCAAATGAAAAAGTATTTTACTTTGAAAATCGAGTAGAATATTTTTTATGGGAAATGGAACTATAGTTGAAATAATAATAAAACCAGAAAAATATAAAAGTGTTATCAACTTACATAAAAAAAAATGACATGTATAAAACTTTTGAAGTATACCCTGATGATATGATATATTTAAAAATACCAAAAGCCCAGAATGTACTCGAAGGTACAATTGTGTTCATTGAAATAGTTATGGTATACCAAAACATTTAAAAAGATCAGATTATGTTGGTTTTTAATGGAAACACGTCCATTAAAAACATACTTATAATCTAAGTATTTAAAAAGTCTTTAATTTTATTATGGTACTTACCGTTATTTAACTTAAAAGTCATATCTATTGTAACAAAACCATATTCATTATTCCAACATTTTGAACAAGTCTCCCTAAATTTCTCAAACTACATATCACCACCGACAAAATCACTATGAATATCTTTAAGATTTGTATCGTCTTGTCTGAATATGCAAAGAAAATTGGCATTGTCTCTTATAAGCTGCTTAGGTACTTTTTAGTATGTCTGGGCTAAATAGAAACAATCAATATCTCTATGTCTTCCGCGAGTAATGCCTTACCATATTTTGGTTTTCAAATATGATATCATCGAAAACAACTACAGACTCTTTATGACATTCATTTACATCAACCATTTCTCAATTTGATGGAAAGAAGTATGCTATCGGTTCATTAAATAATTTTGATGCTACATCTATATCTTTCTTTAAATTGGTATATTTTGGTTGGTGCAGACTTTTTGAACATACATAGAGAATGCCAAATTCCAACCATCCCTGAGCATATATATAATTATCTATCATAAGTGTAGTTTTTCCACAGTTACTAGGACCTACTATCAAACATCTAATATTATTAGGTAATAATTCTCCATGACGTTTTCTCGATACAGTCTTGTCTGGTATTCTTATTTTAATGTCCCAGTCTACATGTTTCATGTTTTTCTTGCTCATTTATTAATATATATTTTTATTAATATAATAAATGAGTAAAGTATTCGAACTAACAGGTAACAAATCAGTGTTGAAGAAAAGACTACATTACCCTTTAGAGATAGAGGGGCACTCATTGTCTTTAGTTCAGTTCTATACTACTTATCTAATGCATAACATTATCTCTGGGAGAAATAAGCTATATTTTATGGGTCAGAATGATATCGAATCAGCAATTGATATTTCAGTTGGTCAATATGGCTTAAAATTTCTTGAAAAAACTATAAAAGCAATTTTTTCATTTAGTGTAGATTCGATGGGTGGGAAAGAAAATTATATATCTTTCGAGCTGGATAAAATAACAAACAGAGTGAAAGTAAAATGTACAATTAAATTACAGTTTGGAAAACGGGGTTCAATAGGAAAACTTTTGGGTTTCGTAGAAAATAAAACTCTGAAAGCAAATGTGGACAATTATGGCGATACAATTCGAAAAGTTTGTTCCATTTGAAACAATAAATATACACTGTAATATAGTAAATGGTATGATATTAAATCATAGCGAATATAATCATAGAGAAACTAACATAATTACCACTTTTAAACCAAGAACAACATTTGGATTTGGCGACACGATCTATTACGAACCAGCTTATACATTATTTTTTCCAGTGCAAACAAATCAAGTTAATAAAATAATAGTTGAAATTAAGGATGAAAAAGGAAAGTTAATTAACTTTGATTTGTCCGAAAGAACAGTGGTATTAGAGATGAAACCATAGATATTTTTTGGGTTGGAAGTAGTCATATTCTATAATAACGGTAATAGTTTTTAAACTATTCAAGTTTCATGTGATAAATATGAATAATATTTCTATAGAAAGTGCAATGAAAGATTTAGAAAAAGGATGCAATGTTTCAGCTACTTTAATATGTCGAATTTGGAGATGTGTATCTAAATTTTTAATTAGACTATATATTGCCGAAGTCAGAGCGATAATTGTGTTTTAATGATTGGATAACCATCAAAACTTTATAAAGATATGAGCGCAAATAAAAATCAACTAATGTCTAATTATACGACGACGATCATTTACTCTTTAAAAAACCGAATAGCACCACAATCCGCAATTCCATCATATGCAAAACTTATACCTCCACGATTAACATCATTTAAAACTCTTTCACTGAAAATCTGAACATATCGGTCTGGTAAGGTTACTTTAAAATTTCCAGAAGTAATTATCACTTTGTATCCTAACAGTGTATAATTTATTTTAGCATGGTCTATTGGATAGGACTATCCAATTGTAAGTTCGGAAAGTTTCTTAAATTGTTTGATTCCGTTCAATACATTTAGCAACTGAGCCATCTTTATTATATACAACATTAAATTTTTTCGTATTCAAATGTCTTGAGCCACTCTTATCTATTTGCAACTACGCCCAATGCATGATTTACGCGTATTTTTTGCAGATGCACTCAAACGCAACTTTTTGAACCACTTTTTGCAACTGCACGCAAACGTAACTTTTTATGTGTATTTTTGCTGATGCACCCAAACGCAACTTTTTGAGTCAGTTTTTTTGCGGTTGCCCCCAAACGCAACTTTTTGAGCCACTTTTTTCTGATAACTGGAGGCTGCGCTCGAATCGGCATTTTTGTATTACTCCTATCAAACTGAGGCAAATCGATTTTCGGCAGGACCACTTGCATACTGCGGGAAGACTCCAAGCGCACCTCCTCTACGGCCTTGACACTGCTGAGCGAATATGCTGTTGCCATAACTGTGTAGTATTGATCTTCAAAATTAATCATTCTGGCTGAATGTTCCTCCAAACTGAACTTTTCCGGCTTTTCCGAAGAGGCTTCTAACGTAACGTAATCCTTTTTAAATGTTTGCCTAATCTATGGAAGATCGCGTACATTAGCCAAAAACATATTAATTTTCGTCGGGTCAGTTGTTATTGTCTGAGATAAGAGCATAAGCACGTTTCACACGACATTCAACTAAGCTTAGCCGCGCCAACACAGCAGCCATGTCCACCATGATAACAAACACAAGTACTCGGGTGAAACAAAACAACCCTAGCCTTAAATCCACGAACAAGAAAGTGGCCCTACAATGTCGCTATTTTATGTTCCGCGAGCGACAGAAAGCACTTGGATGTGGTGTGAATATTATTTCCTGGCATCCGAAAACACCCACTAGGATACAACACTATTATTTTGATCAAACTTAATCTTGAAACGCCGATTCCGTCCTACACTCGTTGATTCGTTCGTGACACGAATATACAAAGCACTTACTATGCTAACAACAAGGAAACTAACGACTGCCGGAACTATCCGGCCCCGGAGGACCAAAATGTAAGCGCTGGTACGCTTGTGGACAGAATACTTCAAACAAAACCACTTAAAAACGAACCACTGTACCAAAGCACAACTTACTGGCCCGCCATCTTGTTTACCACTGCTGTTTTCTTCCACTTGGAGGCACCGCCGTCACGATGATGGCCGTAGGCGCAGGCAATTGAAGCTAAGTCACATAGTCTAGTGTTTCCATTGTACATACACACGCACACATCCACAAAGTCTTCTAATACACAATATAGAGTTACTGAACAATGGCGATATGACGACAGTGATAGTGTTGAAGACGATGATGATTCCCTCGACGTTTCCACACATTCCCCAACGAGTTTCCTTCGACAAGTGATGCGAAGAAGGCAGAAGACGCCGGTTGTACTGACTATCTATTTCCCGAAACAGAATAAACTTGTAGACAGACTTACATATTTGCTTGAGCTTCAAAACGCGGGGATTACCGGACATGAAAGAGGTGGTTTCGATCATTAGAGAACTTAAGGATCGGTGTTATATCAGATTGTGTGATGAACTTTCTTCTGAAAATGTAATTACAAAATAATAATAAATTATTATAAAAATAATTGTTTTTTCTTAATTTTTGCGTGCCTTAAAGTTTTTAATAAAAATTACATATTTAATAAATTATATATGTAGTCAAAGTCCTCCACCATGCAACGCTGATTGGAAAGAATATTTTTTTTTTAAATAAGAAGGAAAATTACAGGTTTTTTTTAAGTCTATAAATATAAGTGCCGACAGTTCGCTTGGCAGTGAAATCGAGAAATTAATGTAGTAGTCAGTAAAATAAAATGATTGCCTACTTTTATGGATTTTTTCCCCAAGTTGTTTTCAAATTCATTCAACATTATGGGGTCAAGGTCAATGTCACCTCCATTCAATATGGTGGTACTAGTCTGTAACATCATATGCTTACTGACTTTTATGCATTTTTTCTCGATTTTTGTTTTCACTGTCAGTTCATGGGGTCAATGTCAAGGTAGTCTGCACCTTATATGGTGGTAGAATCCTGTAACTTATTATGCTTGCTGATTATATGTATTTTTATCGATTTTTGTTTTCAAGGTCATTCAAGTGTGTGGCTCGCTACGTCCTACAAACAAGGACGAAATGAGAAGCGCCACGTAACCAAGGAAAACACAACCAGCAAAAAACTTTGAAAACTGTTTAGGGACACAGTAGCTCTAGAAAACAGAAACACGCACACTGTATGGGAAAAGCTTTGTATATTATCAAAACACATTACAAAACTCATGCAAGTACCAAAATACAAAACACTACTTCCAATTGACTGACTATAATTTTTCATATTTCTACATTTAAAGTCATGTATCCATCTGACTACATAACTTATCTTGGCCATTAAAACTCAAAAATGAGTATATTTTGGCTATGCAGGAAGTAACCCTTTTAAAGGTTTAATTACTTCAATAATTCTCGTAAGGCTGAAAAATGACAAATTTGAATATAAAAACAGCCTTTAAAATTCTATCATGGCACAGCATGAAAATTTAACATGGCATTCATACAAATGCATTTGTACTTTACTCAACACGTGTCCTTAAAAACTCTTAAGATTTCTCTCTATTTTCCCTTTCATTGTAATTTTTTTAAGTACTGCCTGTACTTAAAAATATCTTACATAAAAATATTACTTTCTTCCAAACCATGTACAAAACCAGGAAACACTGGAGTTTAATTTCTAATGCAACTACGTGACATCGGTTACTGAAAAATGCCAATGCACAAGCAAACAGATTTTTAAACTAACAGCAGGAGAACGATAAAGGGCAGTCTGGCACACTGCAGCCTGCAGACGGACTGGCTGCGGCCATATTGGATGACGTCGTGCAGAACTTCCTGCTCTATCATTCCTGGTGAATGGAGACCATCTTATCAGCCAGTATGCAGTCAGTCATCTCGTCAGCCAGTATGTAGTCGGGCATCTTGTCAGCAAGTACATTGTATCTTCCTGCTCTTGCATACGTCTCCGACGGCATCCATCTTGGATTTCACTTCGCGTTCTAGCATTCCATCACCGAGGGTGTCCTCAGGATCGTCCCAAGTTTTCTTTCTTTTGTATTTCACTTTTTTCCCCTCTCTCTCATCCTTCGTTCTCCCTCGTCCTCTCATTCTCTATCTTCTTTGGTTCTCTCTCATTCCCAGAGAGGGTTTTTCCTTCCATCACGTTTGTCGTCTGCTGGTGTCGGCCATCTTGTTTTGTAGTCGTTTGCTGGTGGCGACCATCGTCTGCTGGAGGCAGCCATCTTGTTTGCCGTCCATATTTGATTCCCACATCGGCCGCTAGAGTGTGTGCTTGTGGCCATCTTTGATTCTCGAACTCGCCAACAGAGTATGTACATACATAGTTGAAATATATGTGTGGGTAATTTGCAATATTTTGCATATGTGCATTTAACATTGCATATGATTCTGTCTGTTTATGAACTGTCGATAAATATAAATAAATAATCTTCTAAGGTGAGGTAAGGCGTAGGGGTCTGAGTTCGAGACTCACAAAAATATTCATTCTCTTTCACACAAAATCTGGTAATTTTTTTCCTAGTTATGTGGAAATGTTTGAAGTCTGTATGATGGAGGTGAAACTAATATCATCATAGGTTAATTTAAATGGGAATTAATTTATGCACTTTACCTTTATTTTACAGATTTGTCATAATACTACTTTATATATGTTCTTTTGTACATTTCCGGTTGTGAGCATTCAAGTGCTATGTATTCGCATATACCGCACTGTAATTAACACATTGGTAGGTTTTGTAGGCGATGGTAAATTGGCAGTTACTATCTTCTTCATGACATTTTAGCACTTGTGCTGTTAGCGAATGTCTTGTCACAATACTTGCACTCACTTCCCGATGAACGACAAACATTGCCTTTGCACCTCTAGTTATGAATATACAGTGCATTTCTACAGGTAAACACAGCAGCACTGTGGTACGTCTTGTATACTGGACTGAACATGTAATGACAACTTTCATGTCGGTGTGTAATACCACTTTTACTAAAAAAAAAGTATTTCCGCAATGGTAACATTGTAGTGTCACTTGCTGACAACGATGGTGTCGGTGCTGTTGTAGATGGCAAGTCTTCATCTGATGATTCCGTCTTCATATTATAGTAAAGTACGCGATCGCTATAGATGCGATCTGCTTTCCGCCACCGTCACGCACAGCGACGAACTAATGGCTGTTTTACACTATGCACGTTTGTATACTAATCATACTGTATGCTAGTTTGTGTTGCTCGCCATAGGGTTGGCTCAGTAGATGATTGTTGGCGGTGTGTGATGCATACGTCTGCATGGTAGTTGGACTGAAATAAGTTACCTTATCCACTCGTTCGCTGTCTGGCTTGCAAAGTTGGCCTCTCGACATTCTAGACAACCAAGAATCTCTTAGTTCTGTTGCAGATAGGCAGGTATGGGCGTATTTTTTTTTGTGTGGCGCGAGAAGAAATTCTTTAGGCAGGTGTATACGCATGGTATATTTGTCGAGTGTTGTAAGTGATTTCATTTTTAACAATAAAATTTTCTGACCGCTAGAACAGCATGTGGTCATTTTCACTATGTCATCTCGGAGAGAGAAACAGCAATTCGGAACAATGTGTGTCGGTACGAACAGCTTATGAAGATCTGAAAGTGAGTACGATGGACAGAAGAGTTATCCTATACCAACAGCACTTTATTCGAAGAGATATTTTAGAGACATGCTAATATTTACAGCTTAATGTATTAAAAACGAAATAACTTGTTAGCTTGCACTCAAATCATCTCGTAAAGGGACGCACATGTGTAATATGTTAATACAATGGTTGGTAAGTTCTTATAAAAGATTGTAGAACTAATGTCCTTATCGTTTCCACACTTTGCAATGGTATTATTTTTCGCCTACATACAGCATCTGATGCTCACGCAATATGCCTTTGATGGTAAAATGATATAACTATTTGGGTTTTAAATCTATTTGCCACAGCGTAGAAGTGTCAATTCTGTCTTACACCACTAATAGGTTAAATTAATGTTGTTTCTAATGCTACAAATGATATATATTGAAATAAGTACATGTATAGTAATGTTTAAACGAGATAAATTGTTACCTTGTACTGAATTCCTCTCCTAAAGGGAAGTGCTTATGTGACACGTCCGGTCTGTCACCCTGGAGCCTGACACATCTCGCTCTCTCTCTCTCCTCCCTCTCTTTCCCACTGTTGCCTGGTGTTCTGTTCCATCCCTTCGACTTGGCGAGAGCTGCACGGTGTTACCGACGCTGGCTGGCCACCTGAACTAGTTGATCGCACGTCTGCCGCGTCTGACTTGTTCTGCTGCCAGTGATGTGAGTGTTGGCTGAATTGACGGTTTCGTTTCACGTAGTTCGTGCAGAAGGCGTTGTACTGACCAGAATGGTCTAAGCTTGTCTGGCATATTTTACACAGTGTACAGCACCCGACGAATGTGTGTAATATGCGATTGCGCTGGTTGGTAAGTGTTGATAACTATTTTCCTTTACATTTTTTTAATATCTGTTTGCATTAATGTGTAGCAGTATTAACCTTATCATGTAACTGCTTCTCGGCTTCGTGAAAGTATTTTTATTTAGACTGACGTACTGTATGGTGTTCGATTCTTGCGCAGGTTGTTAAATGCTTATAACTATTTATTTTTATGGTATTTTTATACATCTGTTTGTCTCGGCGTGTAGCGACGACGTCTCTCTTGCGAAGCTAATGGTATAAATGATACATATTCAAAATAAGTACATGTACTATTTTCTTTTATAGTGATGTCTTACAGAATAGTCGACCGCTCAATGCTGGACAGTACGTGAGCGTTGTGCTGCTAGTGATGGCTGAATCAGACGGTTCCGTTTCACTCGATTCGTATGGAAGGTGTTTGCTATTCTGTTGTACTGACCAGGAAGGTCTGGCCTTATCTAGCATCTTTTAACATAGTGTGCAGCACTTGGCGCATGTGTAATACGTGATTGCAATGGCCGGTACGTGCATATAACTAGTTTTATATCTGTTTGTATCAGTAAGTGTATCAGTGTTGTCCTTATCGTTCCCCCACTTCACAATAATACTTTTTTGCCTCACATAATGCTCGCTGCTTGTGCAATATATGCAGGTTGTTGAATGGCTATAACAATTTTGCTTTTATAACTGTTCACATCAGCATGTAGCAGCAACGTCTCTTTGTGCTATTCGTGGTTTAACTGTATGTTTGTGCTTGCAGTTAGTTCTAGCACTATAAATGTCGTGTATTTACAACGGAATAAACTGTTTGCCTATACTGTATAAGTGAATTCCTCTTGTAATGGAAAAGCGCATGTATGATTCGTTCGGTCTACCACACTGGAGCTCTGATACGTATCTCGACTAGTGTTCTGTGCCATCCCTTCGTCTTGGCGAGGCGTGAATGGTGCCTGCGCTGTCAGTCGTCCGCTTGGGCTGCCTTACAGATTACCTCACGATGATATTTGGTCACGCAACGACGGCGGGTCGGACATGTTCTGCTGCTAGTGTTAGTTGTACTCTGAATTTATCGGTTTCTTTCACTCAATTTGTAAGGAAGTCGTTTGCTATTCTATCATACTAGTCAGGGGCTGCCCAGTCTTGCTTAGCACCATCTAACACATCGTACAACACTCGGCGTATATGATGGATGGTAAGTGCTTATAACTGGTTTCCTTTACATTACATTTTTTATATCTGTTTTCATCGGTGTATAGTAGTGATGACCTTATCATCTTAGCACTTCACAATGGCAATTTATTCACCTGATATAATGTACAGAATTCGATGCTCGTGCAATATACACAGAGTGTCAATTGTTGTTTGCAATGTACTTACATATCTACCAGTCATTGTATATATCTTAAATGGTTCTAGAATTATGTCTAACTATGCTTATAAGTAGACATTACATACTTGACCCTATGACTCTTCTCACCATCTCGAGTGGTGACTATGTTATGAATTTGGTGTCTATATTTTAATTGGTTCAGAAGTTACAGCCAACTATGCTCATAAGTAGACATATGACATACTTAACCCTACGACCAATTTCGTGTGATGACTGTGTGATGAATTTGGTGTCTATAACTTAAACGGTTCGGAAGTTACTACAAACTATATTTATACGTAGACATATGACATACTTGACCCTACGACCCCTCTCATCATCTCAGGTGATAACTATGTTATGAATTTGATGTCTACATTTTAAACATTTCGAGAAATAAGCCAATTATGTTTATAAGTAGACATATGACAGATTTGATCCAACGACCCTTCTCGCCATCTCGGTGATGACTATGTTATGAATTTGGAAGATATATCTTAAATGGTTCGGAAATTACAGCCAACTATGATTATAAGTATACATAGGGCATACCTAACCTCGCGACCCTTCTCGTTGTCTGGGGTGATGTCTATGTTATGAATTTGGCAACTTTATCTTTAAAAGTTCGGAAATTACAACTAACTATGCTTATAAGAAGGCATATAGGTAATTTCCCGCCTGTGGCATCATCCAAGATGACAGTCGGGCTGTTCTACCATCTCCAAACCCTAATTTCACATCCATCTATACTTATAAGTGTTCATAGGTAATTTCCTGCCTGTGATGTCATCCGAGATGGCGGTCGGGCTGTCCTACAGTCCTCAGCCCCAATTTCACAGCCATGTATGCTTATAATTGGTCATAGGTAATTTCCTGCCTGTGATGTCATTCAAGATGGCAGTCGGGCTGTCCTCCAGTCCTCAATCTCACAGCCAACTATACTTATAAGTAGAATAAGATGGATGCCTCCAGCAGACGACGACAAACATGATCGGTGCTAGACGAATAGTTTTTTTTTCACGATTACAACTCTGTCCAGCGAGTGTGCGCTCTCGTATCTGCCTTATTTCAAATGCTATCTGTCGACATGCAAAGGTAGTCTTGTTGTTAGCACACTGAACTGGCACCCCCACCAGAACGAAACCATGCAATTCCAGCATTTTTTTTGTTCACACTTAAAATAAATTACCAGCGCTCTTGGCGGCCAATGAGCGAACATAACATGGCCACCAGCGCTCCTAGTTACTACCAGTGGAACTTCACTCATGGCGAGTGCGAGAATCAAAGATGTCCGCAAGTACAAACTCTAGCGGCCAATGTGGGAATCAAATATCGACAGCAAACAAGATGGAAGCCTCCAGCAGACGACTACAAAACAGGATGGCCGACACCAGCAAATGACAAACGAGATGGAAGGAAAAACCCCCTCCAGGAATGAGAGAGAGAGAGAACGAAGGAAGTGTGAGAACGAGAGGAAGAGAGAGAGGAAGAGAGAACGAGAGGAAGAGAGGGAATGAAGGAAGAGAGTGAGAGAGGAAAAAACCTGTATACAAAAGAAAGAAAACTTGGGAGGATCCTGAGGAAACCCTCGATGGTGAAATGTTAGAATTGGAAGTGAAAACCAAGATGGATGCCGTCGGAGACGAATGCAAGAGCAGGAAGATATGGTGTACTTGCTGGAAATATGGCCGACTACATAATGGCTGACAATATGACCACCGATGAACTGATTGACAAGATGTCCGACTAAATACTGGTTAACAATATGGCCACAGTTCACCAGGAATGATAGAGCAGGAATTTCCACACGACATAATCCAAGATTGCCGTCGCCAGTCCGGGTGCAGGCTGCAGTGTGCCAGCTTGCCCTTTATCATTCTACTAACAACCTTTTCTCACTAAACTTTTAAAGTGCATAGCATAGCCATCCCAAATCATGTCGAGGCTTACGAGATAAAATTTCTACTGCCTACATGGACAAGCAAGAAAGTTCATTTCTACATTTAACTGGCCTTATGGGCCCTACATACATATTAGGATTTACTTAACTTTTACCGTGTCGGAATCCCAGCAGCCGAGTCTCTGAAGACCAGTCGGCTGCGGGGTTAATTTATAGTACATTTTGGGTTCAGGAAACACCCCACTAATTAGGGACAAACAGTCAATTTTTAATTTAGACAAATGGTGAGCCTCTGCACCTTCCATAAATCGTAAATTTCCCAGAGTAAGGTCCTTGTGGCACCATCAATAATGCCCATTACACGCTGGTACACACCCCTACTGCTACACTAGCGCCCAAGGTGGCAAGTCAATGAACCATGTTTTCCGGGCCGCTCAGAATAACAGCTGCCTTACAGCATGACGGTCTGCCGTGACTCGGGCTCCGATGAACAACACGTATATATTTACTCATGTACAACACAGTTCCAGTCAAGTTAAATGGTCTATTTTTATTACATAGCACAAGAGCACACAAGTCTTTTGCATATTTACCATTCTAGGAAATATAAACTTCGTTCGATATTAAGTCGTGCAGTGTAGGTAAGGCAAGCAGGTGGTCAAGCTAGCACATGGGACGTCGGTTGTAGCGCCGCTCGCAGTCAAGTTGGGGGCGTAGTTGGCAATTTTCCACAGTATGAGACTCAGGGTCTCACAAAGTCATGGGGTCAAGGTCTATGTCGTTTGGATCCAATATGGTGGTAGTAGTCTGTAACATATTATGCTTGCTGACTTGTATGTATTTATCACGAATTTCTTTTCAAGATCATTCAAGGGCATAGGTTCAAAGGTCATGGCTGTCTGCATCCAATATTGTGGTAGTAGTCTGTAACATAATATGCTTGTCAACATTTATGGATTTTTCCTCGAGTTTTTGTTTTCAAGGTAATGGGGTCAAGGTCAATGTCACCTACACCAAATATGGCGGTGGTGTCCAGTAATATAATATGCTTGCTGGCTGACTGGGTATGGAAGAGTGGGGTGGAGAACTGCCGACTAATTTGTTCTGTGTGTGGGGGAGGGGGGAAGGGCAAAACCTTACGAAATTTAATTTTTTAATAATTTTAAAAAATACATTTTTGGAATTTTTTAAAAAATTTTTGTGATTTTTTATTTAAAAGCCCAAAGTTTAAAGGTCAAGGTCAATTACCAACAGTTACTGGCTTCCAAGATGGTGGGGTCGAACGCATGTGAGAAACTGGCGACCAATATGGCCGCCTTCGAAACAATTGAACGAAAAATCAAACATGGCGGTATATAACCGAATGAGTATCGGTGAGAGGGGTGCGGGTGAGGGAGTCAGTCGTCTGCCAGGCGTGGTGTTGGTTGGACCTCTGGAAATGTAAGTTTGTTTAGTAAATATTTTATAATTTTTAAAATAAATTTTTACTACATTTTAAATAATAATTTTTTTAGAATTTTTATAACAATTTTATATAATTTTTATAATAAGTTTTTTTTTAAATTATTTTGAGAATTTTTTTGGATTTTCGAGGTTAAAGATCAAGGTCAATGGTTCTGCTCTCCTGGCTCGGAGTCACTGATCCACCTCGCCTGAGTCACGAGACCACCTCGCCTGCTTCGGGAAAATTGGGATAAATTCTGGGGGTCCTCTTTTTTTGGGTAAATTGGAAAAAAGGGAAATTTTTAGGGAAACAGGGAAATTTTGAGGGGGGAAAGATGGCGCACGGATGACGTCACAACATGGCGATCCCATAAATCCGACTCCGACGCCAGACGCCGTTTGTTGTTAATCGGTTATTTCCTACTACGCGTAAGACTGCTGCAAATCATAAACATGCAAAAATTTCATTATTTTAAGCAATTTTTAAAAATTACGGGAAACATTTCATAGCCTGACTTCTAAAATTCCTTCAAATAACTAATGGTATCATATTTCAATGCGAATCAACTCAATTCGTCAGGTGAGTTAGTTTTCATTATCTGTATATAGGCCTACTTAAATTCTTGCATTTCATAGAAATTCAATTTTGGGGCGATCAAAACCTAAATTATATGCTACATTAAAGATAAAGGAAAGTCTATAACCCACGAGCGAAGACATGTTTATGATAAATATCTGTGGCAGATAACACAGCGCTGGCTGCGCACAAGCAATCTCCGTGTCCCAACATTGAACTACTTTTTTGTCAATGTGACTTATCATAAACGGCGTGGATTGGATTTGACCTTACAACGCTGTTTAGTAAACAAGTACTTTGAGATATTCCTATACTTTCCCTAGCCAATTTGTAATGCTGTTTGAATAAATTTTAATTGGTAAAAGTATTTAATTTATATAAAAATGCTCGTCGTTTGAAAACTAAGATATAGACAAACACGTTCATCACTGTTGACCACGAGACTTGATAGTTATGTTGTTTTGCGGTTGGTCAATGTTGAGTACACATGCGCAGAAGATGAAGAATCGGTCTACCTCAAATTAGGTCTATGGGTTGCATTATTTCCTCCTGTTTGTCACTCGCTACAGAGTTAAACATGTTGTTTCCTATGGAGCATGACACAATGGAACTGTCAAAGATAAAGTCAACCACTCTTGACTTTACGGTTCCGAAAAGTTGAAACTTAGTCAAAACCAAGCAGCCAGTGATTATGTGAAATTAATATTTGTTTACTATAGGGCGATTTTCATCACGGTATACTAAACCAAGCTCGTCTAAATGAAAGAAATAGCAAACGAATATAGCGTGAAGATGAAACATTTGAATTGATATTTATGAATAACATAAACAAGCAAGTTAATTCGTTTGAAACAGAATTTTTATTTCGGTGCTTAACGTTATTTTTAAAATAGGTACGCAAAAATGCATTCCAGGGTGATATTGTATAATGATTTGCGTAACTAGATACGAATTTTTTTGGATGTTTGCAAAACCGATTTTCAATTGTGAGAACTTTGATTTTAGAACTGCGTTGTTTATCAGTGATTTCGTCAAAGGAAAGGAAACGTAAAGTTAAATGATAACGCTTGCAATTGTGTAAGTCGCCCGTATCGCTCCATCGCTTCTGTGGCCTGAACACGCAATACAGCTGGCTACAGGAAACGGAACAATCCTTTGTACATTTTCTAAAGTTGGCATTGAGTAACTACTGTGGCTAGTTTAACAGCTATAGTTGCCTGCAAGTAAAACTAATTTACTTCTTCCCAGCTGATACTAGTTAGAAATTAATAACGACAGTGGAAACACAACAACTCGATAAAGTGTGAGAAACTATTATTTATGTTACTTCGTTCGAAAAATTCCGTTAAACAAACTTAAATGTAAGTTATGACGAAAAATGGGTAAGTCCAAGATGGCGGAGACTGGTGCCCATTAAGAGCCGCCTAAATATCTCCACACTCTCCCCCTTCTTCTTCTTCTTCTTCTTCTCTCTCTCTCTCTCTCTCTCTCTCTCTCTCTCTACACTTTTTTCTTCATCTATGTAGGTTAGCATCAATCACCGGAGGAGATGGATATGGATCCGAATAAATTACTATTTTCCCTTTCGACTTTTTTGGACGCGATTAGCCCATGGAGTCGCTAATTGTTTCTTGTTGGTTAAAATACGTCCGGGAGGGCCAGGAAAGCTGTAACAAAGTAATAAAATAAATATAAATGTATAACGTTTTGAATTATATTCTGTCCTCAAATAATAACTCGAATTTTGCAGGTCTCTATACATTACATTCAGAAGAGATTTTAAACCATTTTTACGCAAAATAAATGCAACAAACATCCGCGAGTTTAACAACACACTATATTATTATATAAAGCACAAAATCACAAACAATTATCGAACTAAAATCACGAAAAATAAGGATAAATAT
This sequence comes from Dryococelus australis, assembly GCA_029891345.1. Lineage (NCBI taxonomy): Eukaryota > Metazoa > Arthropoda > Insecta > Phasmatodea > Phasmatidae > Dryococelus > Dryococelus australis. The sequence continues at coordinate 62,069,472 of CM056995.1, forward strand.
GTACACATATGTACATTCCATCCAGCAGGGACTTGCATTTTGGAGTTAGGTCTCTAATAATCAATTTATTTGCTGTAAAAATTGTTTCACTCAGATACCAGAATGCACGAACACATATAATTTATAAACGATTGTTCTAATGGATCTTTCGCATTTCATCAGTTTCCATTGGAAGGCAAATCCAAATCTTGTCAACTTGATTTTTTGTATATATCTACTGACGACAGCTCAACTTGGCTTGTATTCTGTGTCTCTGCTGTCTTTTTTTCCTCCTGCTGACGCCCATGGCCATGCAACGTTTGTGTCTATTCGCGGTTTCTTTACACTTTATGAACCAAACCTTTGAAAAAGCAACCCATATATTACGTGTTTGATTGTTTCCTAGATACGTCAAATTTCACAAGTGTTTTATACTAGTGTTAACAATTAAGTATCATATTTTTGATTAAACTGAAAATTTAATTACACGTTATCTATAAATTATATTTCATTTATAATAAATACGAATAAAACAGAAATAAAATAGGTGTGTTGGTAATGCCTAGTAAGAAATAGTGCGCACTGAGTGCGCACGAACGCGGTGCGTTGTCCTTTTGGTGTAATTTTATAGACTTAAGCTGGGCTCACAACCATCTGTCGCATCCATCAGTCAGTCATCCGACAGTAAGTCATTTGCCAATTGAAAACGACTCACAACAATCCGTCGTCCGTCAATACTTCAGTACGGCAAAAATACAGTGTGACAACATAACAACATGATCTTTTTTAGTTGGAGGTATATTTACAGTCGGAAATACATTTTCAAGAGAGAAACATTTTAGGGAAATCATTTTTTTCTGCGATAATAATTTATAGTGAATTATTGTTTACATTTTTAATTCCTGAATTTACCACTACAGGTAATATACACAGATCCACCGCCTTGCATTTAACTTGAAAGTGCGTATTCTCATTTACGGAATGTCGTCAGAAGGCGGTGGTCCATTCGTCCGTCCGTCGAAAGTTGAAGTTTGAGAAATATTTGACGGATGGAAAAAAGTTGCCCTGCGATTGGTTGAATATCACGTGACCGCCTGACGGATGCGACGGATGTTTGTGAGTCACGTTCAAATTTTCCGTACAGGCTCGGGCGTAAGCTTTCACGAGACCTGCTACCCGCGCCTGCACGCAAGCAGGTATGGAGGCTTCTTTGGGATAACCTGTCCAACGATACTTTTTTTCCCCGTAAGAAAATACGAATGCATTATTTATGATTTTACTTCTGCAACTGTGGTCCAAAAACAATCTTCACTTTCGACTACAGCATTGTGCGTTTATGCACAGAGCCTAACCGTTTTGTTGTTACAACTGGAAATTTTGTTTAAAATATACACGAAAGTTTACCACAGTTTTCACACAATGCTCTTTTAGATTCAGTAAACATTTTCGTGATTTTATTATTTACTATTTAGCCGTGATTAATAATATTAAGCGCTTTACCAAAAAAAAAAAAAGCTCTTAAATTTCAACCCTGTAGGAAACCTTCCATGGAAGATTGTACACGACCAGATACGAAAACGTCCATGACAACGACCGACCAGCAGTCAAATCTTCCATGGAGTGAATGGAGAGATTTGGGCGGTCGCGAGGTCTTGAGAGCCGATAAGGGTGATTGAAGTGAATATAGAGCGGCGCCGGAATGAAGGGGAGGGTGAAACGGGAGATCCCCGGGAAACCCCACCGACCAACGACATCGTCCGGCACGATTGCCACTCGCGACAATCCGGTGACCCGGGAATTGAACCCGGTCCGCCTTGATGGGAGGCGAGCGTGCTAATCCACAGAACCATCCGGACAAGCAGCCATGCAGGCTTGCATGGAATCGTCCACGGAATCTTCCACCGTGGCATATACGCGTTAAGTGCTACTGCTTATTACAATAGCACAACAATGCGACAAAAGTGACCAGCTAATCAGACTGTAATTGTAAACAAAAACGTAGCTGTGCGTGTGGTGAGGATTTGAATATAATCATATTATTCCGTGTTATTTAAACAGTCAAATACATAAAGGAGCCTTCTTAAGTACCAGTAGCCCGTACATCAGGACTTCGGAAAAGTTGGTTTGTAACCCTGAATGAACTATAACCAAATGTCCGCCTTCAACTGCAATATTTGAAACCCGTGCTAACGATAAACTTGTATGAATGCTGTGTATTATTCCGCCTTATGCAGAATTAACATTGCCATGGGTCTCATCACTTTATTTAACGTTGGTAAAGTAAAACTGTGAAATTATTAGGAAAGTAAATGTTTTACAAATCTGCTCATTTTTACACTTCGATGCATTAAAAAAATAAAAAAGGAACGAAATAATTATAGTTATCACAAATAATTACCTCACACTTTTCGTTCGAAGTTAGGAAATGGAACTACTTTCTCTCCATCGTCACCGACTTTACTGAGCGAATGTCACTCAGGGACAGTGACTTCTTTCAAAGGTTCATTTGAAAAGTGCTCACTTTATCGTGAACAGCCTTTAGAACTTGCAGTACGCCGGGCTGCAGGGAGTGAGTGACGTCACCCGAACGAGGAAGCGCGTGCGGTGGCGACGCTAGGAACCACGACGACGCCCACGCAGGAGTGGCGACGTGCGAGTGTAGGCGTACTCGTGACGTCATCCCCGGGCGACGCGACGTCCGCCCCGCGCTGCAGATCCGTGTGTGGCCCGGCCCCGGACCCGCTGCGATGTTCACCAACTCGTGTGGGAGAGACGAAGCTCAGGCGGGCCTTCCACCTGAGCCACACCACGTCCTGCCACATCCCCGTTAAACATCACTGTGTGGTCGTGTCCGAGATGGCTATTTGATGATTTTACGATTTTGTATCGTTCAATTTGGACGGAGTTGCTAGTCACTTGTTCAGGACTGTGCTGATAGCTATAGCACTTCATTGTAACAAACATAACTTAATTATTTATATTACGTAATAAAATAGAATTTTATGATAGTTATGTAAATAGCAAACCACAATAAGTTTACAATTTAATGGCTTCTTTCGGAAAGGCGTCACGTTACACAAACGTGTTATGGGTAATTAACGACTGCAGTCATATTTTAATATTCTTTCATGTACGCTCTTATTGTATAGCTCTATTTTCTCTTAAGATAAATGAATTTATACTCACATTTAAAATACATCATCCCCGAGTTTTAATTCTGCCACTTGGTTGTACACAAATATGGTGGCGATTCGGTGATTTTGTGATTGTGTATCGATTCCTTACATACGAAAAACGAAATACCAAATAACAAAATACGTCATGATTTTTTATTACAAAGTCGGTTCACGTGACAATTTCGTCAACAAAAGCTGCCAATTCGGACACGGCCTATGTATAAACGCCGTCTACTTGGGTGACAAATATCGATATATCGAAATGACGGTATTTTGTATACGATATATCGAAATGATCTTATACCAACGATATATCTGTATAATCGTCGATATGTTTTAACGATATTTTATTGAAATCAATATTTTTTCCCAGGTATCGGAAATAAAATATTTTTGAAATGCTCTATTAATTAGCTCTGTTTTGAATACAAAAACTGAACTACAACTTACTATGTTCACTTCAACTACCTGCACAAAAAAACACGCATCACATCTTTCTGTGATGCCTTGTGTCCTTAGCATATTAATATTCCAAATAATCTTACCTTTGTCTAGTCCTTTCATGCATAAAATATTAAGATTCCGATGTACAGAAAATCTATATTTTTCTTTCGATATATCGTTTCGTAAAACGATACATTTATAAATAACCAATGTTACTAATATCAATATTTTCCCCCGATGTCAACATTCCCAGTGACAACGGGATATCATGGTCAAATATCAACAGTCCCAAGTCTTTGCCTTTACGAAGCAGCGTAACTGCAGTCAGTTATTTGAAGAAATATTACAATGAGGCTAACATATCAAACGAAACTTTATTTTGGACATACTCCATTGCAGCAAGTCTCGTAGGAAACTTCTATAGCAAAAAGGGGAGAACGATTAGGCCTATAGTTCACGCCCTTGATTAATACAAAGACGGCTAATCTTTCGAATTATTTATCTGAGAAGCCTATTAATCAGTCTCGTGTTTTCAAGTATAGGCTGTTTGCAGTAATCTTATCACTTTTGAAAGCACTGCTGAAAATCTACTTGGATACGCGTTGTGTATTATTCCGCCATATTTAAATTAACACTGCCATGGGCCTCATTATTTTATTCATGCGTCGGTCAAGTGAAACTATGAAATTAATAGTTTAAAAAATTAAGACTACATAATCAAAAAAAATTGTAACAAAATTGTAAGAGGATTTTTCAATATCGGTTCCCGTTTGGGTACAAAAAAATTAATTCTGACAAAAGCTGTAGAAATGAATAATCGTGGCCTTAAAACAAACTATTTCTACTGAGCACAATATGTTAGCACACGAAAATAAATAACATCTCACACTAGGGTAGAACACAACTTTCAACAAATCACGCTTATTGTTAACACTATTTTGGACCTCTTCAACATGACCCAAAAACTGTATTTTAAGACAGTTATAGTTTGGAATATTCTGGGAGCATTCTTACGAAATTACCATGCACTGAACTTCGCCGAAGGCTTTTCGCCAATAAAATGACATCGTCGCAAATTAAAGTGCCATAGGCAGACGTGGCACGACGAGAGCACTGCACGTTCTGTTCAAAGCCCTGCGCGTAGGGGCGATGACGCACTTGATGCACGTGGCAGTGTCGTTCTTATCACTAAATAACTCCAGCTACAAGCCACTTAAAGGTTTATCAAGCCGAGTACACACAGGCATCTTTCTTGTACAAGAAATTGAAAATAAAGGTGAACAAGAAATTGAACACTAAAGTGCGTACTAGCTGGTATGCACGGAATTGTGTGATCCATACACACGACTCTAGCTGATGAGCAAGAAAGTGGATGATTGATGTCAGCTATGTATGATTTGAAAGCAGTTTTTGTGGTTGTGGGAGTAATTTGTGCATTATCAATAGCATCTGCCATAAAAAAAAGAATAAAAGATTTAGTCCAATCAGACATATTTCAAGCACTAAATATATAAAAATGTAGAAAATTTAAAATTGCTTACAAAAAAAAAAGACATACCTCTCTATTTTTTTAAAATTCATATTCATACACAGAATTATTGATGATAGTGGGACTATTAAACATTTTATCGTATTAAAAACATTAACATATCTGCTTACTGCCAGCATCAACAAAATATATGGTTTTATTACATTCGACTTGTACATAAAAGATACCCGTGTGTACTAGGCTTTAGATAAAAATTAAATTTCGTACAAATAACTCATACATATTTACATAACAATTATGAAGTAAAATAAACACGAGAATTGTTTCATACAACCATAACCACAAACTTTTCCGGTCAAGTCACCACTTTATGCATTTTCATCGTATTTCTTGCACCCTACTGGGTATGCAAACCACGTACATGATTTAGACATTCATTAAATTGCCTATCATCAGAATGTGAATCAAGACTTATCGCTAGATGGTAAAGTGACTCACCTTCTGGTCTTCGCCGTCTATTCTGTCCCTGAAACACGAAACATCCCGTCAGGACAACTGCATGCACATACAGGAAGTCGCTGCGATACATATCTGACTTCAAAACATGTATCTCAACTTTCGATCGTCCAAAAAATTACATGTTCGAAAAGATCCGTGCATGCTAACTATTCTAAATTCGTATGGCTATTCAGGCCTTTAAAGTCAATCACATCTATCATGAGAGTGCTGCTGTCTTATCTGTACAAAACATTGGATATTAAGGTGGATCAGTCCCCGTCATCTTGGATTTTTGGAATTTTCGTCGTAAATTGCATCACAGATTTTGCATTTTATTTTGGGCTTCGACAAAGCATAGCGCATTACATTGCACATGTTCTAAAACATGTATTGCTAGACTATTGTTGCCAGGTCTATTTCTGTAACCGAAAGCAAGAAAAATTTACTTATTTCATGCCTTCAATCACTAGCTTATTGTTTATTGAGAGGGTTTATTATTGTCCCCCGGCTTTATGCCTGTTAGAGCTTGTTGAGAGAAAGCTTACGAAGTAACATTTTAGCCTACTTAAGCGAGACACAAAGAGCCATTCCCTTTCTGGGATTTGAACCCGCGGCCTTTCGCATAGTATGCCGGCGGGCTACCGACTACGCTACGGCGGCAGGCCTCAATCACTAGTGAAAAAATAATAAATAAGAAATGTTATAGAAATGTAATATGTTGATTAAGCTTAAGAAGCTATTATTTATGTCATGTCGTGCGAAAAATTTCATGAAATGTTCTTAAATGGAACTTATTACAGAAATAGTGAAAATCTAAGATGGCGGGGACTGATCCACTACACTTTGAGTACAGTTTGGGTAACTGCTGCAATGAATAAATAAATAAATATATATGTTATATATATTATTAATGTATTATATATATATATATGAAACGGATTGATGAAGAAGGCAAAAATTATGCTTCCATCTTGATCACACGTGTATGAGATTGTCATTCCTTACAACAGCTTTAATATACGACAAAAAGAAATAATACTGGCAAAGCAGGATTTTGAAAACTCTTTTAAAATTTATTCAAGATTTAAAAAAACTATCCACATAATGTAAATGTAATACCCTAGAGCAATTTTTTTTCAATTTCATTTTTATGTTACATTCTATTTAATGTTTAGTTTCTGGCTCGAAAGGTTTTCATTAAAATACAGTCCGCATTGTTCTCGAGCCGAGACATACATATTCTAGTAACTTCGTTTTATATTGATAGGATGAAAACTACAGCAATATGAATTAAACTGTTCTTCTGACAGTAAAGAAACAACATTAACCATTTCTAGTCCGATGATGCCGCATGGAATTGTAATACTTACTTTTTTTTCACAGACATAGCAAGTGCCCCAAATGCAAACTTGTATCGTTTGTAGTTACTAAACGCCAACATGAATGTCAAATGTGTCCAGCTTTCTAATCGCACCTGTCGTAACCTTTTTTTCTGTGGATATCTCGATTTTGGCGTGAGTATATACAGTAATTACTGCCGGATAAGTTGTGCATATTAACCATAACCAGCTGAACATTCCTCGTAATAATTATGGTGTTCAAGATAACCATGACTTCACTTATTCGTATCTTACTAAAATGCTTTAACTACACACATTCCTGACAAGAATGCATGCGACGAACGATCATCACATGTGAATATTGATTTCGTTTGCCAAATAATTTAAGTTATTGTAAACAGGCACGACTTCCATTAAAGATTTACTATGGGAATATCAGCGAACTACTCGTTTAGTCCAACCGTACTGAAAAAGCAAAAAAATAATAATGTATCAAATATAATATATTTAATGCCTTTTCAGTATGATTGGACTAAACGCGCAGTTCGCAGATATTCCCATAGTGCATCTTTAATGGATTTTTAGACGATCTAATATTTCACTGAATTCAACCAAATCAATCCAACTTACTGAACACGCTATAGAAAGAGTTCATATACGCTTAAACGGATTGAATTAATTGAAATTGGAATTGTTATTTCAAGCTGTATTCAATAAATATTAAGTTGGCAACTTGAACATATTTTGCTAATATTTCACTTTAAAAATTATAATTAACTACAATACTTTTCGACGTTTACAAAACACGCGCTACGGGAACATAATTTGTCAAAATAAATACAAAGTTTTTCTAAGATGATATAATTAATTTACTTTGTATAAAATGAATACATGCAAAGTTTTTAATAGCTTAAATGCGCATAAATTAGGTTACTGTATTAAGACACTGCACTTTATAGTTTTACTGTTTTAATTGTTATGAATGAAAGTTAACAAATTGTATTCAAGAAAATATATTAGAACATGTTCTAAAACGAAAATCTTTGAAGGAATTTGAGTCATTCAATGTCTTGAAAGACAAAATGGCTGCGATTATGACGTCGGGTGATGTCACACAGTATTCAAGGGATTGAATTCAATAAATTTGAGATTTGAAATGAGCTTTAATCGTATCGAAGGTCCTTTTGTCCACGTACTCATATTAGCGAAGGGGCGGCCCCTTCGCTAATATGAGTACCTCAATTCACCCTCAATGCCCTTACACAATTGAAAATTTTAACATTTGACTTTAACATTTGACTTTACGTTTGCTTTCCGACATGTTTATTATGGAGCTTGACACCATGGAGCTGTCAAAGGTAATGTCAAGCACTCTTGACTTTACGATTTCGAAAATTTTAATTTAAAGTCAAAGTCAAGCAGCCATTTTGCCAAGAATCTAACAGAGGTTATTTGTAAAGTGCGTTATTTTATCTTAGGGCGATTTTAATCTCAGTATATTAAGCAAACCTCGTCTTAAATTAAATAAATGGCAAACAAATATAATGTGAAGAAGAAATATATGGATTGACATATTTTAATAAAGTAAACAAATTATTTTTTTGTTTTGAAATAAACTTTTAATATAAATTTTAAGCCTTTTTTTTTTTTTTTAAGGTACGTAAAACGTATTCCTGGATAATATAATTATTTACATAACAATATACACATTTTTACGAAGCTCGCAGAACCGATTTTCAACCGTCTGAACTCTGACTTTACAATATTGTATTGTGTATTGGCGCTTTCGTCAGGGGAAAGTAAACCTAAAGTCTAAATGCTTAAGTTTTCTATTGTGTAAGAAGCTTCACTCATATTGGCAGCTACGCCGAACATTTTCTGTACCGGAAAGCCAGCAAACAACGAGAGCCTGTAAATCCGGTCAATGGCCTAACCCGGATATTACACACAGACGTCAACAAGTGCTGTAACACCATGATGAGGAATTATGACTCTTTCTTTGCCTGCGAATGCCTGGACTAACTGTTACTAAGCGATATAAATTTTTTCCCCTGACATTATCTTCTCGTATCCATTAGAACATGCAGATAAGTCTTCTCTATCTTTTACTGCTTTATCATTCCACTCTTCAATACTTGGAGCAACAATAAAGAAAGTAATTTATTGGTAATGACGACATGAAACTAAAAATAAAAGCGACGAAATTGCAACACTAGAGCAATTAAAGTGCTTTCATGGCACAGTCCGACACAATAACTCAGGCTGAAATTGCCCATAAAATAAAAACTGTATGCGCAGCATAATAAAGAACAAACCAGTGACAGAGAAAAAGTTTAGCCTACTTTACTTTTAAAGACCCTTGCTGACTGGACGAAGTTTGGACAGTAGGGTTGAGATTTGAGAAGGTCTTAACTTCGTTCGAGAAAACGTTCACTTGGAATAGCAATTATTTTTCCAAACCACTGTTTCTCCAGTTTCATATTTCTTTCCAGTTGACGAAAACACTTTTTGAAACAAACATTTTAAAATCGCCTAACGTATGACGTGCTTGGTGGTTTTTTTTTTTTTTTTTTTTTTTTTTCCCAATAACGTCGTGTATAGGCTGTCCACGATAAAATGAGTACTTTTGAATGCCCTGCTTAAGATCTACATGTATGCGCGTTGTGTTTTCTTCCGCCTTGTGTAAAATTAACATTGCCACGGGCCTCCGCGCTTTATTCATGCGTTTCATGCGTTGGTCAAGCAAAACTGTAAAATTATTAGGAAAGTAAATATTTTAAAAATCTGTTCATTTGTACACTTCTATGAATTTAAAAAAAAACAGAAAGAGAATGAAATAATTTAAGTTATCAGAAATGGTTACCTAACACCGTTTATTCGACATTAAGATTTGGAACTACTTTCCATCCTTCGTTACCAACTTTACTGGGCGCATGTCACTCAGTGCACCCGTTTAAATATATGCAGGCAGGGCCAGCTAGTGACTGTTTTTCTAAGATTGATTTCAAAAGTGCTCACTTTATCATGAACACGCTTTAATCACAAACGTTTTATACCATATTTTTGGTTAAATTGAATTTTAACTTACATTTCATCCATAAATTATAATATTTCATCTGTAAATAATATTAATACAACAAGGAAAAAATAGGGTTGTTGATAATGCCTAGTAAGAAACATTTGTCTAATACAAAATATTATTACACTATTACACTGAGCGCGTACGGATGAGGTGAGCTGCCCTTTTAATGCAGTTTTCTGGACTAGGTTAAGCTTTGTTTGCATGAGGGGAGGAATAGCCTAGAAGTGGAAATTTAGCAGGACTTCAAAAAAGTTGGAAGTAACCATGAAAGTACTACACACATTACTCATTACTATAAACAACGCCTCGTTTACTCCCGACTTTTTTTTAAAAAAAGGTGTGTGTGTGTCTATATATATATATATATATATATATATATATATATATATATATATAAAGTTACAGAAACAACGATTTTGTACGAGTGAGTGAAGAGATTCGGACGGCTCTTAACATCGAGGTTTGAGAGCCGGTGAGGGTGAGTAAGGTGAGTATTGGAATGAAAGGGCGGGAGAAACGGGAGATCCCCGAGAAAACCCGCCGACCAACGTCAACGTCCGGCCCGATTCCCACATGCGAAAATCCGGAGTGACCCGGCCGGGGATTGAACCCGAATCGCCTTTGGTGGGAGGCGAGCAGGCTAACCGCTTAGTCACCGTGGCCCCTCGCAGTGTACGAGTTTCGGATCTTGGGTACGTACTAAATTTATGCCACTTCTTGACAGAAAAGGTGGGGTGCAAATTATCAAGCGAAAATCTCTTTTACCCAGTAAAATCTGGTAGTTAATGATGTATGTCTAAGAAATGGTAACTTAGTGCAGTGGAGTATTTGGCATAACAAATGGCCATAAAATGTAAAAATGTATGCCTCTACAAATTAAATATGATCAGTAGCGGCCCTTTATATTTCTGAGGCCCTAGCCAAAATTTGATTGTATTTAATATTGTCTACTAAAACAGCGATGAACTCCAATTCAGTGTCAGCTGTGGAGTGAGTTAGTTGTCTTTGTACAGAGCTGCGCCCGCCGCTCGACTTCACATGCGGTGAAACTGAGAACTATTAACTCAACAGCAGTCTATGGAACGGGCGTACTGCCAGTTCATGCTAGATATTTCAAAATGCATACAAAATATGCATAAGTTTGTACCGATATACAGTAATGTATTATCATAAAATGAAAACGTCATGTGTAACACTTAATTTTCACTTCGACTTTCTCAAGTACTAATGAGATTATTTATTTTATATTGATAAAAGTATCATGTTAAGTAGGACATTTTAAAACTTAAGTACATTGATGATGGCAGCCAAAAGCCGTAAGTCGCATAATAACAATTTTGCAGCAGAAAATAGATCAGAAAGAAAATCGTGGTTCAGATATCAATACACAGATTCTAAATAATTACACGTTTTCTTGGACCTTGCTTAAATAAATGTTTTACAAGTAAAATGTTTTCCCTGCATCTTACAGCCTTGCGTACACTCTCCATTCTCTTTCCGTGCGACACAGCGGCAATATTGCCAACTTAGCGAATTTTCAGATAGTTTTAGCTGAATTTAGTACTGTTTAGTGAAGAACTATTACTTTTGTCGGGTAGCGGAATTTCAGGCTCATCAAGGAAAAAAGTACAGTATAAAATATTATTTAGAAGTGTTTGAGCTGGGCTCTTTTCTACAACACCAAGCTTCTGCCTTCCTCACTTTCTCGTGTTCCGAATATCTGTCTCTTCTACACTCGTATATGTGAAGAGTGTTCATAAATATGCTTAACTGAACTCTGTTTACTTTCTTGGCAATAATTGTTGTCTAGTAATAAAATATTAGAACTGTAAAGATAATTTTTGAATGCAGAAACATTCCGTGCATTTTGCCAATGATTAAACACCGCTACCTTATAATATTTTTAATTTCTGTCATTACTAGTTGGATGAAGGTGAAATTAAATTATAGAAGTAGAAAAATATTAAGTAAGATGTTTTCCTTCAAACTTAAAGTAGCTATTATTATTGTTATCATAGATACATATAGGAGGAATTGTAGTGGATTTTGCTACTGGTTCTAGTGGATTTCCATAATAGGACTGCACAGCGGTCGGGCCTGCCTGTGGAATGCAACTGTGTCTGCCCAATAAGGCTTCACTCGCGACATGGCGCTTAGTCAACAGACTTCCGTCGGGTGGGTGGCTCGGTTCTGGCCACCCACTACCAGGGCCGCGCAGCGCGACCCTGATTATCAAACCTGCAGCTCACTCTTTCATATCATCCTGCATCAAACTCACAAAGTCTACCTTCGCTAACTAACAACTTACCCTACTTTCTCCAGCCCTAATCCAGTCAAAGAAAATTATTTTATCCTCCGTGACTGTCGCATAGTCTTTCCCAGGCACTTTCCGCTTTGCCTGGTTTGCTATGCCCTTCCATCGAGACCCTTCTTCTTTCGGGGTGTGTCCATGGCTACAATAGCGACCATGGCACCAGACAACCCTGCTATAGCCGCGATGAATGCGCCCATTTTGATAACTAGACCTGGTCTAAGGAGTAAAGGGCTTGCCCTGAGACGCATCCCATTCTCCAACCGACTTAGCTACTAACATGCATGCCTGAGGGCACACATAACTGTGAAGGTGCTCACGTTGGCGTAGCAGGATTTGGGGGCTCGCAAAACTTCGCTCCGACGTGCCCATCGCTTCATATGTACGCCCTTCACGCCGAATAGACAGGGGCTAGAGCAACCAATCAGAAACCTTCTAACCGTCTTTGTTTTCCGCACGAGCCACGCCGGAAAGTTCAACTCTCGACGAAATTTCTGCTCGCCGAAAGAGAAGTCTGTTGCTTACTTGGTTCACATATTTTAAACTACAGATTTCTTGTATTATCAATGTGTATTGATTGAATAACATAAAACAGTTGGATGTGTGTATTTATCATGAAATACGTAACTATAAACGTTAATCTTATTCAACACTTCAATTCTACAAATATACTTTTTGTAAGTATACAACAAAATTACGATCCCTTGAGAATTATTCTGATAGAATTCGTACCACAATGAAATTAGTAAAGTATAGTAGAAATATGACCACGTCTAGTTTGTTGCCCATAGTATTTAAGATAACGAACGATACAGCGTGCTCTTAAGCAGCCTGTAGCTTAACAGCAAAATGGTAATGCAGACAGATCTACTTGCATGTGAATAACCAAGTGTTCTGTCCGCGCCGTCTGTTCGGCGAATCAAACTTTAACAGGTGGCTAGCGGTTCATTACCACGCACTTTTGAACCCAACCTCCAAAAAAAAAAAAAAAAAAAAACCTGCCTTTACGCTACATACATTCTGACGGGCATGCTGGCCGGCAAGGTCCCGGCGAAAGTGGCACAGTTGTCTAGTCTTAAAGTTCCCCCGCGTTTTTATTTTTGTGAAATAGTTGTTTGCGCGAATACGCGTATCTCGATGAATAAATGATCTGCAAATACGACTTTTTGTCAGAAAAAATAGAAAAACTATTATATATGCCCCTATTTTTTATTTTTGTCATAGTAAGTGTTTTCTAGGAGAAAAAAAATCGTCAAAATGGTCAAATATCGCATTCTTAAAGCTTGCCTATGCAGTGACAAGAGAAAAGTACAAAGATACGGGCGTGACGTTTTGAAAGCACTCAACAGCCCTTATCTCAGGTGTGTGTTCGTCTCTTACATCAACACATTGGACACACGTTTAATAGTTTCGTCGAGGAACGAGTATTACAAACACTCTGCAACGCATTTCAAGTGCCAGGTAGACAAGAGTCTTTAGGCCGATTCATGCTGAAGTTACAAGGAGCTCGTTATGACGCGTGGACCTATCTTAGCACTCCAGTGCGGGGGCTTCTAATATTCCAGCACACAATCACAGACTAATTATTATGGTAGTCTTGCTTACTGGAAGTTTTGTTGCAAACGTGCTTTCTAAAGCACCTAAAATGGATATACACTTAAATTTTCATTGAAAAAAAAATATTATTAACTAATTTTTAAAATATTTAAATCAGTAAACTCTAGACACGTATTTTACATTAATTATAAAATATGTTCATTCTTTTTTCATGTGCAACATAAAACGTACTTTTCTGGCAATACTGTCATAGTCCATTCATGGTTACCTCCAAATTTTGTGAAACCCTACTTAAGTTCTACTTCCAGGATATTCCTCCGCTTCACGGAAACAAAGCTTAGCAGAGTCTAGAGAATTACGCCACAGAGACAACGTAACAGCATTCGTACGCACTCAGTTAAATTATATTTTGCATAAAAAATATTTATTACTAGAAATTGCCATGATACCTATCTTCTCACTGTTTTCATTTATATTAATTATAAACGAAATATTGAAATTTATAGATTAAATACAAACAAATGTTCTATTTAATTAAAAATAGTGTACTATTATGTAAACACAAGTATAAAACGCTTGTGCTACATGTCATATATAGGAAACAACCAAACACGTCATACAAGGGATGATTTTTGAAAGGTTTGATTCAAAAAGTGTGAAGAAACCGCGAACAAACTGTACTCTGTGTGTGTACTACTTTTCAATTAATTGTGTGCGTAGTACAGTCGGTGCAGCGATCCAATGGGAACCACTCTCCTGCTACCTTGATAAATAAGAATGGTAACACACGTGACAATGGCAATGAATGGATTAAAAGTTCGCAGTACGTAAACCAATCGACTATTTCTTCTTGACTGTCGTTTTTTTTTTTCTTCAAAAAGCAAGTCTTGAGGCATGTTGCAATTAAAAGAATGCCGTGCAAAGAACATTCCTTCGCAATCTCTCCAGCGAACGTGCTGCTTCGTGCTTTCACACCCTCGCGGTATCTCAGCTCGTAATGAGTCAATCTCTAGATTACAAAGAAACTACGTGAAGGAAAAATCCGAGGGAAAAAAAAAACGCGGGAATGTACAACAGCTATAAATGATTCTACACAGTGAATTCAGCACTTTTGAGATCAACCTATGAAGAAAAAAAATTGCTTGTAACTACAGACATGCATGGCACCGGCTTCTTGTCGCTAGATATTGGCGGGGTGGTAGCAGTGGTGAGTGGTTGGAGGGGGGGGGGGGTGAAGTTTCAGTTTCAAGTTTTCTGCCACAGTACAAGAGTTCACTTAAATTTTATCCCCCCCCCCCCCTCCCCCCAAATTACCCAGTCACACATGCATTACGCCAAAAGTAAAAACATGTTATTTTTAATCAAACATTCTGCATAGAAGCAATGGTTAAGACTCGTTGGTCAGGGAAGCCATGGATTCAAAAGGTTCAAAACCACCGAGACAGGTTGGTTTTCCAATCTGCATTTTCAATCAATTCGGTATTCGGACGCACTCCAACGCACACATAGTACCTACTAGTACAATGGGGGCTTTAGAGAAAACACAATGAGTAGTATATGGGTACTTTGAGGACATATCAATTTTTGTCTATTTTTTACCCTAAAATCCTCGAATTTTTCCCCAAAATCAAGCAATTTCAAACCAAAATCAAGAAGTTTCAGGCCAGAATCAAGTTCTTTCCAATGACCCTCAACCCAAAAAAAACACTCATTATAGCTCAAAAACATCAAAAAACCATCGAAAGAACTCAAAAAAGCACCAAAAACAAAATCAACCAAAATCAAGCTCTTTCCGAAGAGCTTCGATCCAAAAAAACAACCCTCAAAAATAGCCCCAAAAACGCACAAAAACATCAAAAATATCCAGAAAACATCAAAAGCAACAAAAAAAAAAAATGCTTAAAAGGCTGCCAAAAACACCATTTTTCAAACCAACTTTCTACCCACACGAATAGTGAACGCAAGATTTAGACCCAAAATCAAGCATTTTTACCCCAAAATCAAGCAAATTTACCTCGTTTTTTTTTCAAAAATAGTCACTCAGGATTTTTTCAAGTATTTGCCCCAAAATCAAGCAAAATTATCATTTTCAAGCAACTTTTCCACGTTTTCTAGAAATGTCAATTTTGCAAGCGAGCAATTTAAATCAAGTAAATTTAAACTAAATATGCAAACTAACTAAAACAAATCAAATAAAAATATTAAAAAGATTAAAATTAATAGAATTTATGGATTTTTTAGAAAATTCAATATCATGCACAGATTTTCCATTTTTCATTTCTTTTAAACCTTTATACATTATAAAAACTTCTTACTCATTTATTAATTTTAAAGCATTTTTATCTAAGATATTTAAATAGTGATCTGGTAATGTAATTTTATAATTACTATCTAGAAAACAATTAATTTTTTTTACCGAATTTAGATCCATAAATTTGAAATTCTGTAGCAGCATAACATTTATTTTTTTCTAGGTCTTTTAGTACAGTCAATTCAAACAAATTGTTCAATTTGTTGAACAGAGAATCCACTTTCATTTATTTATAAAGAAAGAAACTATTAAGAAAAATAAAAAAATTTAAATAAAAAAATATCTTTTTAAAATTTACGTTCTTATAAATTAAAAATTTAATCTATGTCCTCTTACGAAATGGAAAATAATAAAATTTGTAAAAAGTGCAACGAATTATTAAACACAGAAAGTTTCCACTCGCATAAACACACAAAAGATAAACATATTAACACCTGTATAAAATGGTCCTCCGAATATGCTAGAAGTCGTTACGAATTAAATAAAGAAAATATGGTCGTGTTTTAAATAAAGAGAAAGTACTATGCGATTGTGGAGAATATGTTTGTAATTTAACTTTCAAAAGATACAAAAATAGTAAAGCACACAATACAACATTGGAAATTCTAAACGAAATTCAAAATGGTGATTATCCAATAAAACATGTATAGAATATAATGAGAATAAATCAATACAGCTATTTTCTCCTAGTGAAAATACTAAGGATAAATATGCAACATAATGTAAAGTTTGTTATAGCGAATATATGAAGAAATATATGAGGGAATATAATCAAAGAAGTTATCTAGTAAAAAAAAAATATCATTATTAATATTTTAAGCACTAGCTCGCTTTATTCTATTATTTATATATATAATTTTTTTCTCATTTTATTATTACATTAGTATTTTTTAATTAATTAATTATCTAATCATTTTCTCGAATTAATCTATTATTTATATTTTTAATTTCTTTTATATTTTTCAATTTCTTATTAAATTTGTATTCTTATAAATAATCCTATTATAAAATTGTTTCTCTCATAAATAAACAAATATGGCTATGAATTATTCGGTAGCAGATCTGCACGAAAGGAGAGTGAGCGAGTTGAGAATTATAGGTAGTGAATTAGAAATAAAAAAATTATATAAATTACATAAAGATGATCTTATTACAAGTATTATTCCAAGAAGAGAATATAAATTTTAAAATCCTATCGAGAATCAAAATGCTTTAACGGTTCTGGAATTAAGAACTAAAGCTAAAAGCTTTAACATAATAAATATACATGATTTAAGGAAAGACAATATAATTACAACTATTATACCATTTATTATAAATGAACAAACAAAGAATAATTATACACAATTACCATTTTCAGGACACAGAATTATCAGGAAAAAAGCATTAAAAAATATACCTATTTTCTAATCAGATATTTGTACCACAAAGAATTAAAACCAACAAAAATTTGCCCTTTCCAATTCCCGAAATTAAAGAGGCAAATAAACGTTTGGGTCAAAATTTTCCTTTCAAACAAAAAATTTTAATGAACGCGTAGAAAGAAGACAGACATTTAAAATTCGCGAAATTAGTCGTAATTTTAATGATACTTTCAACATTTGGCAAACAAAATACGGTATTCGTATAAATAATTTAGAAGGAACTCCAATAGAAAAAATTAATGCTGCTCGAAATGCTGTTCCAAGAACAATGAAAGCAGTAAGAAAATTAACAAGACTATCAAATGAGATTACGTGCAAATAATTAGAATTTTCACTACACTATTTCGGCCGCAAGAAATCATAATTTAAACAACGAAAATTTACTGAATCAAACTGAGAACATTATTACATCCAACGAAAATGTAGATATAAATGAAACTACTTTCGATACTGATTATAGAATACCAACAGGTAATAAAAGTAAAAAAAAATGTTAATTTAACTAAAGATATAAAAACAAAACACTGTATCAATAAAATTAACAACGATGATAATTTATGTGGCAATAGAGCAATAATTACAGCTTTAACATATGAAACTAATATTATTTTGGATAGAGAATTAACGAATAATGAACTCATTTACATTAGAAAAGGACGAAAACTACAAGGAGAATTAGCTTGTGAACTTTGTATGAGAATGGGAAAAAGATGTGAAAGTAGCTTTAGTTTGGAAGATATGATTTAAATGTTCATTATTTATTTTATAAAAAATAGGATACGTGGACTCATAAATAATAACATTTTTAAAATGATTAGATTCATCATATTTTATAAACATGCCGTTTGTTAAATTACAGAGAACATTAATTGTTTTAAACGGATTAAAATTAGGTAATTTAGTATATACAACAACATTATATTTTTCAATAGTCATATTTCTCTCAAAACCAAGAATATCGGATTTTCTATCATCAAATTTAATATCAAACTAATATTTAATCGATATTCTGTTTTTCACATTGTCTGAAGTTAATTCAATTTTATTAGTTGAAAATGGTTCAAATGAATTTATTGTTTCTTTTAAAGATTCAATATCGTATTGTCCCTTAGGAATAGTGAAAACTAATTTTTATCAACAACAGCACTCAATTTTTCAATTGTCGTTATAGTATTGTTTATATTAGGAGTTAAAATTCGTATGAAAAATAATCAAAGCAATCGATTTATCTTTGTGGATGATGTCAGAGTGAAGTTTTTCTTAAGTACAGAACTATTATTTGTTAACTTAAGTACTTTATTCTCCATTTATTGCAAAACAATATGTTATTAAATGAAAAAAGTTGATTGGGGCGTCGGTGTTTTAATTACCGAACAAAATGCTAAAAATAAGAACAGCGAACGTTTGTCCAACAATATAAGAGCTTGTTCCTAGTAATTGTGGTAAAACCAATTTGATTATAAATTTTATTTATAAGAATGGGTGGATAAATGTTAATGAATTGCATGTTTGCTCAAAAAGTTTGAATCAACCCAAATATATTCAATTACAAAATGATTTTAATTTGTCATGGAAAAAGCTAAAAATTAAAGACAAATGGCTAATACTTTTTTCACAGTAATGATGAGATGATACCATTATATCAATATGAAAATGATGATTTGGTTAAATTTGATGATATTTTAGACAATCAAGACATAATTCGTGAATATTTTATTATGAGGAGGAATACAAATATTGATGTATTTTATTTAGCACTGGCATATTCGAGAGTGCCAAAGCAATTGGTAAGGGCCAATACAAATTTTCTGTATATTTAGACAAGATGATATAAATTTAAATCTTATTTATAACGATTTTGTTGGTGGGGACATGACTTATGAGAAATTTAAAGAGATTTGTGCGAAGCGTTGGAACAAAGATTATATGGCCTTATTACATTAAATTTGAATTAAAAAAATTAATGAAGGGAAGTACAGAAGTAAAATAAAAGATTTTAATTTATTTTAAAATACTTTGTATATAAGTGAAGACATATAATTATTCTCGCTATCACAAATATAAATTTTGCACTGTCAAAAAACAGAATCGGACAGAATGTGTTATTAATTTTTTTAATAGATATGGATATTGTTGATAACGATGATAAAACGAAATTTACTGACCTTAAAGGTCAGAATGGACACCATTAAACACACAGCCAAATGCTATATTTATCAATGAATCTGGTCTATATTCTTAAATTTTTTTCTTTGGTTATTCATTTCCTTATTAAAATAGAATATATATATATATATATATATATATATATATATATATATATATAACATATTTTCCTACTTACAAGATCGCCGAATCACTACACAAACAACTAGAGAACTTAAAACTAGAAGATGCAAGATTAATAATGCTGAATTAGTTACCAACTCATATTTAAATATTTTTGAATTTATTAAGAATACTAATTATAAGATTGAATTACGCAATTGGTTTAAAGATATTTGGTTTCCTTTGTTTGAAGAAAAAAATGTATTGAACACTAATGATATTTTAGCTTTTATATATGGTATTCCAGGTGACAATTACACGACGCCTGAAAATATGTCAATAAATACGAGACATTATGTTAAACTTCTTAAAACTAATTAAATTCCATATACAAAAATAAAATATGACAACCCTCTTGATTTAAAATGTGAATACATTCAAAAGGAAACTAAAACTTTAAAACCTAATAATCTTGTTCAAAAGAAATGGATTTTATTAGCAGTAGATGATTTTAGAGAATCTGTAATGACATTTAATACAAAACAATGTAAGCAAATAAGAAAATGTTTTTTTTTTTGTTTTAGAAAAAAATATTAATCGATTACCTAAAGTATACATCATCTATAGGAAAAACTAAATATATTCAAACTCAACAAGAAAAATAACAACTAGCTTTATAAAAAAAATCAACTTACTATTCAAAATAAAGAAGAAAAACTTAAAAATGAACAAAACTCACTTTAGAAAATAAAAAACTAGAGCATTTCAACATGAATATGGAAAATTTTATAGACAAAGTTAAACAGAAAACAAAAATGGTTATATATAAATTGCAACATCTAAACGATATGATTCAATTAATAATTATAAAGTTGGCAAAGCTGATAATTTAATTACCAGAAATTCTAATTTCAATTCTTCACATAATGAACAAGATACATTTTATATTTGTTTTTATGAGAAAGTTTATGATGTAAACAAAACAGAAAAGGCAATTCATGAGCAATTAGATGATTTCCACGATAAAAAGAATAAAGAGATATTTGTTTCACATTCCACTTATTTTTTCGAAATTGTAGAAATGGTAATTAAAGACACAAATAAACATTTTAATCACGCCAATAATTTAACTAAAAATTGTTTAGCAGAAATGTATTCTTTAAAACCAGTTATTCCAGAACCATTTTCTTTAAGTAATGATAATGAATTATCATGTAATCTACAAACAAAATTATTTAAACTAATAGATGTTTTCATTGTTGAAAACAAATTAAAAATATCCCATAAAGATCTATTACTTAGATTAGAATTAGGTTACACAAGTAGTGTAAAATCTTGGAAGGAAACAAAACAATTATTAAAATGCAAGGATAGTAAAAAACCAGTTATTCATCAAAAAAATACAAAAATTATTATTACATATAATTAATTTTGCTTTTGTTTCATATATTATGTAAAATTCGCAAAACATCTGTTTTATTAATCCAAGAGCTATGAGAATTGTCAAAACTTAACCATTTTACATAGATTTTATCACCTTTAGTTTTTAAAACTTTTCAACCAAATATTCATCAGGATAGTTAGGTTTCATAATTTCGTGTTCATAAAAACTGCCTTTGATTTCTTCTCAATTTTTATCTTTTAGTTTGTAAGTTGGCACATCATAATTTAAAACCTCAAAAATGGTAAACGATTTTGTTGTCCAATTAGGTACATAACCCTCTTCAAAAAGTCATTTAATTTTGCTAACACTGACAATATCGCCAAATTTATATTTCGGTTCAGTAATCATATATGTTTGATAAACATTTTTTTCATTTTTCTTGCTAAGTTCAATTGGTTTCATACCAATAGTTCTATGTTTGGTATTGTATTCTTTTACTAAATCATCTAATATATCCATTTATAATTGCCATTTAAAGGAAATTTCTTCCACGTCTTATTCTTTATCGTACGATTATATCTTTCTAACACTGGCTTTAAGTTCACTGGATGTAGAATAATGGTTGATATTATATTTTTGCATAAGTTCATTAAATATTTTATTATAAAATTCGGACCCATTTTCACTTTAAATATTACATGGTTTCATTTTCAACAATATGCATTCTAAAGCATTTGCTACATTTTTGGCTGTTTTATCTTAATAGGTATAGCAAATGCATATTTTGAAAAAACATCAATTATTTTCAAATATATTAATATCTGTTATTTATATGTGATATGCCTTTCAAATTACTAGTATCCATTTCAACAAGATCAGTTTGCCATAAATTGTCTATTCCATACGAAATTAATTTTCTTCTGGGGAAATTTATTCTTGCTAGTTTATATAATTCATTGATTATTTCTTCCCTTTCATTAGGAATTTTTTTTTTATGTTGATCTATTAGAATTATATCCAGAACATTTACTTTTCTGAACTAATCGTCCATTTTTAGTATTTTCATTTTATATTATTATTTTTAGTAACTTTCTTACACTTCAAACAACAAGCGTTCTCCATAATATATATATATATATATATATATATATATATATTACGAATATTCCTATTGTAGTCAACATTTCATCAACAAAATAATTACATAATTTATTTTTTTAATTTTAAAAGTTAAAAACTTACCTCTGTTAACATCAAAAGGCCAACTGATATCTGTTTGTGTAGTTCCCTTAATTACATAGTATCATCAGGCAAATTATCAGTAATTATTTTATAAACATTACAAACCATCAAAAAAGAAAAGAAATTTATATAATTGTCTATGCAAAAAAAACATTTTTTATTCCACTTTCCACGTAAATGAAATATATGGGATTTTTCTTCCTTACATTTTTCAACTTTAGAGTTAAAATTTTGCAATTTAACATCTAATTCTTTATTGGAGTCTTCTTAGCTTTTTTCAACTTTTGTGTTAACAGGTGTATCACAATAATTGAAAACTGATTGGTTTAAATTTTGTAATTTAACATCTAATTCTTTATGAAAAAAATCTTTTGTTGACAGCATCTTTTCCATCTATAGGATCAGCCATGTTATTAATTTTACGATTTTGAAGAGAAACATATCTTTTGTATAAACAAAAACTTTACTAAGTTGATCTTGTAATGCGGTAACAATGATATTGTATTTTGAATCTGCATATGTTTTTTATGCACAATTAGAAAGAGGGATAAAAACAAAGAAAACATAAACTTTAACATTGAAGCAAATTAAAAGGCAAAAATTAATCATCACCATACCCACGAATTAATTTCACTATCAAAGATAATCCTAAAACAGCTTCACAAAACTTAATTTTGTAAAAGTTTTTTATAATTTTTAATTTGATTTTTTTTTGCCTTTGTTTTTGACTGTCTTTTTTAAAATGCATTATCAACTATATCCTTATCAAAAAATCTTTTATTGACTGCATCTTTATTATCATTAGGATCTTCTATATTAACAATTCTATGCCCTAAAAAAGAAACATAAAATTTTGTACAATCGAAACAACTGCTTAGTTTACTTTGCAAGGTAGAAACACTCGAATTGGACTGTGAATATACATATGTTTTTAAATCAGAAACAATAATATTGTATTTTGTATCAACATCCTTTCTTAATGCATATTCAGAAACAATAGTACCGCATCTTGAATTTACATCTGTGTTATAAGCATAAGCATAAGTTAAATATGAAGTAATAGATAAAACAGTTTTGTATCTTGAATCTACATCTGTTTTTAAAGCACAATCAGAAACAATACTAGTGTAATTTGAATCCAAATCTTCTTTTAAATAAGCAGCAAAAGTTTTATATTTTGAATCTACGTCTTTCTTTAAATTAGAAACAATAGTATTGTTTCTCGAATCTACGACTTTTTTAAAATGAGAAACAATAGTTTTATATTTTGAATTCGCATCTTTTTTTAAAATCAGAAGCAATAGTTTTGTATTTTAAATCTACATATGTTTTCAAAACAAAAGCATTTGTGTAAAAGTCTTTATTTAAAAATTTGATTAATAGTTTCATGTATACATCTGTCATTTAATAATAAAGAAATTATATCATTAAACTTAAAACCATTCGAAAGAAGGTGCAATACAATTAAACATAGATGTCCACAAATAACTGAATCAAAATTCTGAATTCTATTATCATTGTAATAACCATTTCTATTTTTTAAGTAATTAGTTAAGTTAGTAGGAATATTTCCTCCAAATGAATCAAAATAGTGAACATAATTATTTTCTTTAAAATAGCAAACCCAATGAATGCTGGGATTTGTTGAAGTGTCAAATTTAACCACAGCACACTTATTTTTGAGCATTCTATTTGGTAATTAATCAATCATATAAAAATTTCTGAATCATTTTCAATTTAATATTTTTACATATTTTTTTCAATATCAATATTAGATAATGGTGATATATTATTTATTTATTTTTTTGGTCTTCCTCTTTTGGCAACTAAACCACTTCCCGATTTATTTTCTATTGCTAAATTATGTCTTTGTTGTTGATCTTCTAATTCTTTTTTTATTTTTTATATTGTTCAACAGAATTGTAAATTGCACTAGCTCCTCCTGCTATTGCGCCAAGGGCACCTAAAGCAGCAAATATAAGTGTTATAATTCCGCCATGATGTAAACCACTGCCAGTTTTTTCTTTGGCCATCTTTTTTACTGTTCGCAATGATAAAGTTAATTTTAAACTGTTACCATCTTTCAATTTTTTATTTTTTATCACAATTTGGTAATTTGTTAAAAATTGATATAAACCCAAATCTTTTAATTCCCCAAAGAGAATATCGAAAGTTATATTTGTTATCTTCATTTATAATTTATATATATACATATATAATTAATAAAATGATTTAATGCCCCAGCAGAATTTTCTTTTTGTAAACATAGTTGAAGCAACAGCAGTAGAAGCAATTTTTTCGCCAATTGGTGAAACAGCATAATTTCTTTTGCTTCTTTTTGTAAATTTTTATCAGCTTTGTGTCTAGGTTCTAGATATTTATGATCTCTATAAGCAATGTCGTGATAATTACAAGCTTCATCAAATGTATTTATGCCTTTGTCACCTTTTTCTAGTTTTTTATATTTTTTTTAATGGACCACAATAATTATAACCAGGCAAATGCATTTCGGGCAAATTTAAATTAATTAATGCCAAATTTATAATACCTTTACCATGATGTTCAGAATTCCAAAATGTGCATCGTGGAATTACAATTAAAACTCTTATTACATATGGAATTCCTTTTGGATTACTAACAACAAAATGCATATTCATTATCTTTACTTTTACATTGTAAAAATTGTTATTACCAAAATTTTCTTCACCATGAATAATAATCTGTCGACCAATTCTCTAACATCGCCCATCCAAACATATGCTTTTGGAAAATTGTTGTATTTATATTTTTTCTACCTTCTCCAGATCTAGGCGTTCTTAGATAAATCATTCTTTTGGGTGTGTTTGGCTCTGATCTTGAGCTTGGATTTTTATATATGTTTTTCATAAATATCGCTAATTATATTATTATACTTCCAACACCCCTTTGCACTTGGATTATTCCTTTTCTCATTAGGAGTATATCCAATAAATACAGCATTGGTTAATAAAACAATTTTTGTGTAATTTTTAAGGCCATTATCATTGTAAGTAACTAGTTCTTTTGCGATGTTTTGTTAACAATTTAGAAAGTACTGTTAATTCATATATTTTATCTTTGACAAATGAAAATCACCATTTATATTTACTTTTTATCACTGATTTTAAAACCATGTCCTTCTCGTATTTTGTTAATTTTATTAATATCTTTTGAAATATATTTTCCGAGTCTAACAGTTGAGTCTTTCAAAGGTATAATTCCCATTTTCTCTTCCAAATGAGGTGATTTTGGAAATAATTCTCTTTCATATAATGTTTATTGTGGTGTTGGTGGATAATCTAAATTTTTTGCAGCAACAAGAACTAGTGTCGTTATGAAATTTTCATTTTTTCCACTTACTTTTTCTACCTCTTTACCGATATCTTATAATTCGCGAATTACAGGTAGATCTTTCTTCTTATTTCTTTCATATTCTCCTTCATGACTCTTCTTATAATTTTTTAACTTCTCGATGAGCAATATAACTCGAGAAACGTCATTCGAATCTTTCCATTATGAATAATTTTTTTTTCTAAATGAGTTATAAAAGTATTGAGCGCCTAAATAGACAAACTTTTCCACCAACAGATCAAACTAGGGGGAATTTAAATGTTTAGAATAATAGAATTGAATTTGATATTGCTATAGTAGTGGATTTTCTTTTCCAAATGACCCTTATGTTTATGAGCAATTTCTTTTACTAAAGAGAGATAAAGAAGGGAATACGGAAAAATATGATAAGATAGATAATATTTATGTTTGTTCTAACTTTTTCCTTTCCAATTTTCTAGAGTAGAAATCTCGAAACATGAACATATTGAAGCTGTTGATAATCCAGGAATAACATCAAAAGTTATGAATACTTTGTTAAGATCTCCAGGTGAATAAAGTTATTTAGAATTAAGTTGTGTTGATGATTATTACCTAGTAAAAGCTACTCATTGCGGTAAGCCGAAAGAAATAATCTATCCTCTTAGATATGTGTTTGGTTTTATTCATGATAACAATGAAGTTTATTGGAAAGGTGGCTACAAAATTACTATTATTCGTAATTCATCTGATAACAATTGTTTATTTGTTTATCACGATATGAAAGTAGATTGTTCACTTGAAAGAGCTTATGCTTATGCCAGTAAAATTTTTATTCAAAAATTAGAAATTAGGTGGCCTATTGTTCAATACAAATCTAACACAGCAATTGCAAATAAAGAAAAAATATACAAAAACCCTAAATACACATTAGTTTTGATTAATGAAAATGTTTATAAAAGAAGTACCTACTGCATCAACTGTTTTTTAACTTTGATATAACAGATCAGTTTAGTCATTTACAATTTGGCATGCCCCATTTTGTAATTGTAGGCTTTCAAACTAATAATAAAAATCGCGCTGATCAGTATGTACACTCTTCTATATTTGATCACCGTAATGTAATAAATGTTTATGTTGAAAACGGAAGAAATTTAATTTATCCAAAAGATATTGGCAACAATATTTGTGATAAAACAAAACTAGATACTGTATGTAGAAATAATGAACTTTATTATAAGCCGACTCTAAACTTTGACGGTTAAAAAAAATATTATTCGTTTTGGGGTCGAAGACCGTTGTATATTATTGATTGTTTATATAGAAAAACAATTGTAGTTAAAGAAAAAATATATAAAAAATAGTGTTGATTTTGATAAAGCTGTTGGGGCAGGTACCATTTGTAATGTTATTTCAATTAGCCAAAGAAATTTAAATTATGATTATTTGAAAGAAAGAATTATTGAAGATATATAAAATATTTTAATTAATAAATGGAAGAAACAACAAATTGGTTCGATATTTCAAAACAGTTTTTTAGACTTATGGTAACGTTTTCAAATTTTTACGAATTTTAAGAAATATAGAAGAATTTTTTGATCAAATAAAATATCATTTCCATAATTATAATTAAAATTTTCTCATAGTATCATTTTTTATAAAACATATATAAATTTTAAATATTATAGATGGATCAAATTATAGAATTTTTTTAATATTGGGTTATTGGATATGAAATTATAAAAACAACAGCTTCTACTGATGAAGAACTGGACAATGTTAATTTCAAAATTGTTTTAAAAATAAATAAAAATAATTTAAGATCAGATAAATTTTCTAATTTTAAAGATGTTTTTGTTTTGAAGTGTTGTGATGGGTGGGATTATGTAATAAGTTATGGTTATGGTTATTTATTTTTAGACTTTAAGAAGTCTTATTGGTGTTTTACTTTTGTTGAATAAGATTTATAAATCCTATCAATTATCTTTTTGATATTCCACTTGTTTTTAGCTTATTTTGCTTGATTTTGGCTTGATATTTAGGTAAATACTTGAAAAAATCCTGTGCGACTATTTCTGAAAATGGGGTAAATTTGCTTGATTTTGGGGTAAAATGCTTGATTTTGGGGTCAAAATCTTGCACAACCTATTCGTGTGGATAGAAAGCCGGTTTGAAAATTGGTTCTTGCAGCTTTTGGGAATTATTGATGCTTTTTTATTTAGGTGTTTTTGGGTATTTTTGATGCTTTTTTGGGTGTTTTTGGGGTATTTTTGAGGGTTGTTTTTTTTTGGATCGAAGCTCTTTGGAAAAGAATGATTTTGGTTGATTTTGTTTGTTTTTTATGCTTTGTTGAGTGCTTTCGATGGGGGTTTTTTAAGATGTTTTCGAGCTATTTTGAGGGTTTCTTTGGGTCGAGGGTCATTGGAAGGAACTTGATTTTGGCTTGGAATTGCTTGATTTTGGTTAGAAATTGCTTAATTTTTGGTAAAATTCGAGGATTTTGGGGTCAAAAATGAACAAAAATTGGATTGTCCCCAAAGTACCCATATACTAATACTACTACTACTATGTGCTCCAAGCTCGTGTGTTACGTAATGACAGAAACTGGGCCGCAGTCCACCGTCATCTGTTCGCTTTCCAAACCACGTGCGCGTGACGTCGCGCGTAGACATCGCGCCCACCAAGGCCGACGCCTCCGCCTCGGAAGAATGGCAGCAACCCACGATAGCGTTGCATCAGAAACGTATCTGGAAGGGGAAAAACCTCTCTGATTTTGCTGTGTTGACAATGAGCGTACACATTGGCGTCTCATGGTTTACTGATCAATTTCAACGGTCCTGCTCATGATCTACTTTTCTACCAATTTTGAACTATTCCGCCGTGCCGTATCTAACATCGTTAATGTCTATCTCATATAAGATGGCAAGATTTTGACAGTCAGTGAGTGGCAACTTGACGTATATGAAACAAAAGAAGTGCCGTTTACAATATCGTGTATCAACTGATGCACGAACGAACAAAAGTAGTAGGGAAATGGGAAGTTGAGCGCAAGGGCGTGGGGCGTCGGATCTGGATTCGGTGGAGCCACCATCTTATGATATCACCTGACCGCCATATTGAATGTCACTGACCCTTAACCCCTTACCTGTGTGACCTTCGACCTTGACCCCGAGGACTTCTGACAAAAAAACTTTAAAAATAAAAAACTCAAAAAAATTCTAAAAAATTGTAAAAAAGATTACGAAAACATTTATTATCGAAAGTAATTAAAAGCTATTAAAATATATTTGAAAAATTATTTAAAAGATTCTCAGAAATGACCCATTTTTCCACAGAAATGCTGGCAGGGATCAGAGACCCCAGCGACTGGGATCAGTGACTCCAAGCCAGGTGAGTGGGATCAGGGCATATGGCCTTGACCTTTGACCTTGAAAATGCAAAAAATCACAAAAAAAATCACAAAAAATTTAAAAATCCATAAAAATATATAAAAAAATCTTATTATTGAAAATTTAAATCAAAAATTAAAAATTTTAAAAATCGTTTATAAATTTATTTTTTATAATTTTTTTATATCTTAATTAAAAAGGCTTTAACCCCGGAGACCATTTTTCACCTTTCCCTTCAGAATTTCCCTTTTTCCCTAAAAAATTTTCCTTAAAAAATTTATTAAAAATTTAATTTAGAAACTTACATTTCCTAAGGTCTCCCCCATCCAGACCTCCAATTACTCACCTCTGTTCGAATCCAGCAGACGACTGACTCCTTTGCCCCCACTTTCCTCATCAATACTCATTCCACCGCCATGATTTTTTCGTCCGTCATTTGTTTACATGCTACTGGATGTAGCCATATTTGTTTATATGTTACTGGATGCCGCCATATTTGTTATTTGTTTGTCATTTGTTTATACATTACTGGAGGCAACCATCTTGGTAGGCGATCACCATCTCGGTATACATCACCCATCTGCAATATCGGAAGCCAATGACCATGACCTTGACCCCATGACCTTCAATGACATTGAAAATTTTAAAAACGAGAACAAATGCATAAAAGTCAGCAAGCATAATAAATTACAGACTACTACCGCCATGTTAGATGCAGACTACCTCAACCTTGACCCCATTACTTTGAATGACCTTGAAAACAAAAACTTGAGAAAAAATCACGTCAGCAGGCGTAATACATTACAGACTACTGCCGCCATTTTAGATACAGACTACCTTGAAAACAAAAAACTTTAGAAAAAATACATAAAGTCAACAGGCACAATACATTACAGACTACTGCCACCATATTAGATGCAATTTATCTCGACCATGACCCCATGACCTTCAATGACCTTAAAAACAAAAAATTCCAAAAAAATTCTTTAAAACCCAAAAATTTATAAAACATTTATTTTTAAAATTAAAAAATGAATTTAAAAAATAACTTTCATTTCCGAAGGTCCACCCAACACTGCCATTAGTTACATTCGTTCAATAAATTACTCGCTTTAGTTCTACTCCCAGTAGACGACTGACTCCCTCGTCTCCACTCCTCCCACCTATACTCATTCCATCATCTTGATTTTTTTTTCGGTTCATCATTTGTTTATATGCTACTGGAGGCAGCCATATTTGTTTATATGTTACTGTCTCTCTTACCTTCGTTCGACTGCCATATTTGTTTTTTCGTTCGTCATATGTGTATGGAGGTGGTCGTATTTGTTTGTTTTTCGTACATAATTTGTTTATATATGTTACTGGAGGCTGCAATGTTGGGAGGCAGCCATCTTGCTAGGTGCAGTCCTCCATGTTTTATTGTAATTTGTTTTATAGTTTGTGTCTCACTTTCGTGCGACAACCATATTAGATTTCATATGTTTATATCATCTATGTATGGCCAGGTAACAGCTATATTTGTGTATGTGTTTAAAGTATAGGTTGTGCTAAGTAGTCGCTTTCGCTCCATCAATTACTCACTTTAGTTCGCCTCCCCCATATTGGATTATATTCTTAACACATATGTAGTATCGATTATGCCACTTGCTATCAACCTGTATCGAATGGTGACATTGTCCATTCCTGCAAAGCTCATAAACTGCAACATTTAATTGTTGTAGTCTTAAATGCAAGTACTTCTTTATTTGAAATCATTAAAAAATATAATACAACATGTTTAATAAAAATATTCTTTGTTTACAAAATTTTACATACAAACATTTCTTTGCGATGATTTATTCAAAGGCAAGATGAGGTAATAACATTATTTTGTAAGGGGTTGGTATGCACTCGTTCTTAGTTCCAAATGATTTACCGAATCGAGTGTCCAGCCAGGACACTTCATCATCATTTCTATCTTCCTCGTGACAAACCTTCTGTATATTTTCTTCTACACTCTTTTCTATGTCATATACATTATAGAAAGAGGTACATTATAAGTCTTGAATGCCCTCTTGTTGATATCTAGCCATATATATTTTAGAGGCCCCTATTTTTCAATCTCTTCTGTAAGTTGGTTTATTAAATTTTGTTTCATACAGGCAAGGAACGAACAAACATCTTTCGACGAAACTGTCAGATTCGGAGCACTGTAATCTTTCAACGTGCCCCTGAATGCAGATTTCTTCAGAAGAAACCCATTGGCATTAGGCTTGCCTAGAACACGAACAGATTCCCGGACACGAGTTTTACACATTATGGCATGTTTGTCATACAATTCATAACATTGTGTACTCTGACGGTCATGTATTTTCAAGTTACACATTGTCTGGAACATCTTTTATTCCATAACACATGAGCGTACGGCCACATTTGTAACAGCTAATAGTCAAATATGGCCATCGTGTCTTCTTCGTACATTTGCCACTCTTCTCGTGCCTATGCGCATTGCTACTTTTACTGTACATCTTACCACAGCAGCGGCACGATCGACCCAATAGCGACAGCGCATTGTCCGTACCATCGACATGCACATCCTCACTTAATGCACGAGGTAGCGATGACATGTTTACATCATCATAGCACAAAGCAGTACTTGTAAGTCCATCACAGGTTTGCGGGGGTGACAATACGTCTTTTTGTAGTGCTAGCGGAGGAACAAGTCCTTTACATATTTTCGAATGTTGGTCTAGTTTGTCAGTACGAGCAAACAGAAGAAAACACTTCTCATGATTATATGCCATGAGGAGCGGGTTCATCTTACATCGATGCTTTTCGTGTCGTCTAACATTACTGCTAGTCGCAAAGGTTTCATCACAGTATATGCATCGAAGTCTGGCCACTGTTGTCTTGGGTCGCGATGCTGATGGCTGCAATGCTGTAGGTGGCCCACCCGAAGAAGTCGCTGGTGCTGTCGGCGTCATGCCTGAAGAAGTCGATTGCCCTGCCGTAGCTACCATTAGCTCTGAAGTACCCGGAAGACATCGCAGATGCAGAATATGACTTTGATGCGTAGAGTCTCAAGCTAGCCAAGACGATCCACCTTTCACGGGAGCTGCTGTCAAACTAAGATTCTCAGCTGAACTCCCTGATGCTTATATACGAGTATGCAAGACCAATGACGCCATATTGACGTTGAACCAATCGTATTGCGAACACCAATCAGTCAATCACCGAGCAGCTAATCACCAAATTGTCACATGATTGCTGCTGGCCAATCACGTAATATGAGTACTACTCAAGTTAAGTATTGCAATTAACGTAGTTGTTATGCTGGGGGTAGAGTCTCTTTTTTTTTAATATGGATTTTTCTAGGGAAGTGTTTCCTCACTGTTTTGACTGTGAATTTTCAATATAGTATTCTATGGGAATGTTCGTAAGAGGTGGAGTCTTCCTTTTTTTGGCGTGCTGTAGGAATGGTCTCCTTGACTACGATTTGCTAAAAGAATTTTAATGCCAAGGAGTTTAGTGGATATTGTATGGGGTGCTCCCGGTTAAGTGTAATGAGGGTTTTTGCTCCTTCCCAATGGTATTCTTGAAATTAGTATTCCATGTTGTACTTTTTAGTGAATCATCAGGCGTACTTTACTTTTAAAGTTATACTGGTGCTTGCTTTACTCAGGGAATCATTTTACCTTTTTTAATGGGCTTTCACAAGTGTTTATTCAGGTTGGGTGATTTCTCAGGATATATTAATATTGTCGTTATTCTATTTGTTCCAGTGCATGTGTGTTCTGTCCTTCCCCTAGTTCACCGATTGGTAGCAAGCAACAGAAATTAACAGGTGCAATTTATATTTGTCAAATCAAGTTGCAAAGTTGTTGTTCTTGGTGATAATGTATAGATGGGCTTCAGTATATTTGTATTGATTTTGGAATTTTTGTGTCCGTGCTTTCTTGATTTTTTTTTATGGTACGCGTCCTTCTCCTCGCCTTCCTTTAGTCCTGCTACGCCCTAAAGGGGCGTAACAACGTATTATGCCTGTTAACTTTATTTTTTCTCAAGTTTTTTGTTTTCAAGGTCATTTAAGGTAATGGGGTCAATGTTGAGGTACTCTGCTTCTAACATGGCGGTAGTAGTCTGCAATGTATGACGCTTGCCGATTTATGTGCATTTTTCTCGTTTTTTTATTATCAAGGTCGTGAGGTCAAGGTCATGGTCATTGGCTTCCGATATGGCAGATGAGTGATGTATACCAATATGGTGGTCGCCTACCAAGATGGCGGACTTCAGTATTGTATAGACAAATTACAAATGAAAAACAAATATAACGGCATCCAGTAACATATAAACAAAGATGGCTGCCTCCAGTAGCATGCAAACAAATGACGGACGAAAAAATCAAGATGGCGGAATGAGTATAGGTGAGGGGAGTGGGTACGAAGAAGTCAGTCATCTGCTGGATTCGAACAGAGGTGAGTAATTTGTGGTGTGGGGGGAGAACTCATGAAATGTAAGTTTTTTAATTAAATTTTTTATAATATGTTTTAAGAAATTTTTTTTAGGGAAAAACGGAAATTGCAAGGGAAAAGGGGGAAAATGGTCGCAATTTAAAAAGTTTAATAAAATGTTATAAAAATAAATTTTTGAACAATTTTTTTAAATTTGTAAACAATTAAAATTACATTTTCTAATAATAAACTCCTCATAAATTTTTTATCGATTTTGTTAATTTTTTGTGATTTTTTAAGATTTTTTTTTATATTTACTTTTGCATTCTCAACGTCAAAGGTCCAGGTCAAAGGTCACAGGTCCTGATTCCGGTCACCTGGCTCGGAGTCACTGATCACAGTCGCCGGAGTCACTGATCCCTGTGAGTATTTCTGAAAAAAAAAAATGGGTCGTTTCTGAGGATCTTTTTAAGAATGTTTAAGATAATTTTTAATAGCTTTTAATAATTTTTAATAATTTTTTTTTGAATTTTTTTACAATTTCTTAGAGTTTTTTTTAATTTTTGAGTATTTTTGGATATTAAAGGTTTTTTAGTGTTTTCATGTCAAAAATCCTTGGGGTCAAGGTCAAGTTCAAAGGTCACACGGGTCAGGGGTAAAAGGTTAATGACATCCAAGATGGCGGTCGGGTGACGCCACAAGATGGCGACTCCCCCGAATCCGGATCTGATGCCACACGCCCTTGCACTCAACTTCCCATTTCCCTACTACTAACAAAAGTTAATATTAATTTGGCTAGTCTGAGTGCACTGGCGACGCACATCAGACAAGTACAAAATACGCGATAAAAAAGTTCCTAGATTAATTAATATATTTTATTTTAAGTGGACACCAAACAGCGGTTGTAAGTGTTACAAACTAATCGTCGTGCTAGAGTAGTAATATATAGGTTTTCAAAATGAAATGCACAATAATCCGATTCATAGGCGAATGAAACGCGACTTCAAACTTTGGAACTTTTCATGTCGATATACAGTTGTGTCCATCCATGCTTTCCATATGTGCTTAATATTAATTCCAAAAGCATACAGAAATATTGCATGGTAATATTGAATTATTTTTTCAAATAATTTGACGAAATATAATTCAAATTCGTGTCGTTTCAAGACAGTAATAGGAGAGAAGTAAAGTTTTAAAAAGAAGGACCTAGAGGCGGAGAACCTGCTGCTATCTGGTGGACCCGCGCGGCTCACACACTTCGTGTGCGCCATCTCTGTCCTCTTTCTCGAACCTAACAAGCTATAAAGCTGAAATGAATATGTTTCGTATTAAAAATAACAAATTTAAGAACAGCTAACAATAGTTTTTTTTTTCCGCGAGATCTGCGTAATTTTTAAAGTAACATATATTTCGGGTACCACAATTTTGATTACTAGTAATTTCCTTTGGGCCAGTAATTGTCCATCTGTGTCCTAAACACGCCGTCTTTTTTCCTGAAAACCCATTTCCTTGTTTTCGTGTAGCCTCCAATTGTCGCACCAGCTGATAGAGAAAGGATACATAAATTTAAAGTAAACATTCGTTGAACTGTCAAAATCTTGCCATCTTATATGAGACAGACAGTACCACAGTCAAGCTGTGGGCCAAGCTTAAACAGAAAACATTTTATTCAATAATCGTTCAATATATTTTTTTAATGACACCAGCATGCTAACATCATATATAGACTGTTCACGATTAATTAATCACTTTTGAGATAAACCTTTGAAAATTGTCACTGTTCCTACTTGCATATATTTTAACGGTCACACTAGCTGACATGCACCCAAGAAAGTGGGTAACAACGGAGCGAAGGTAGTTCCATGTCTTAACGCTGAATTTAAATAGTTCGGTAAATATTTGCGAATACTAAAATTATTAGCTTTGCTTTCTTTTTTAAAGGCCTACGAGTTAGGTAGTGAACAAATATTATAAAATATTTATTCTTCTAATAATTTCACAATTCTACTTGACCGATGCGTGAATAAAGTGATCCTACCCGTAGCAATGTTGATTTTCCAAATGGCGGAAGAATGCACAGCGTGAATACATGTAGATCATAAGCAGGTCTTTCAAAAGTGCTCAGTTAAGCGTGAACAGCTTGTACAACATTTTTTAAGTAAGCGGTGGACAACAAACCAGAAGCTGTAATGTTTTTTTTTTTTTTTTCTCTATGTTAGTAATTTCAATGTGGTGCTAATTTCACTGAACTCTTTTTACGCGTGTATATAATTTAGTGCTACCTATCGGTTCATTTTCAAACTACATTTTTTTTGGACGGCGTTTTGAGTAAAATAAAAATTTCTATTCAGAAATGTAATTATGAATACATACACCTACAGCCTGTTCACGGTAGAGTGAGCAGTTTAGAAAACCCTGCTTAGGATCTACTTGTGTGCACATGTGTCTGATCACTTTATTTATGCGTCGCTTAAGTGAAAATGTGAAATGACTGGGAAAACCAAATATTTTACAAATTTGTTCATTCTTGCACTTATATGCATTTTAAAAACATAGAACAAAACGAAATATTTCAGATTTCATAAGCGCTTACTTGACATTCTTTAACTCTACTTCAAAGCACGGACCTACTTTCCCATCGCCGTTACCAACTTACTGGGCGCATGCCGGTCCAAGAGACATTAAGATACACGCAGGAAAGGCTAGTAACATTTTTTCAAAGGTTTACCCCAAAAGTGGTCAATTAACAGTGAACAGCCGATAGATATTGTAGACCGTTACACAACTATACGTTGATAATCCATGACTATTAGTTGTGCCACGGTGATGTAGTGGTTAGACTCCTCGTTTCCTACCTAAGCGAACCGGGTTCGATTCCCGGCGGGGTCGCTCCCAGATTTTCGTATGTGGGAATCGTGTCGGACGATGCCGCTGGTCGGAGTGCTTTCTCGGGGATCTCCCGTTTCCCCTGGTCTTTTCATTCCGGCGCTGCTCCATACCTCGCCTCACCCTCATCGGCTCTCGTCTCTACACTCACTCGTTCTTCATGGCTATTGGTATGCGAAAAGTTGGGGGAAAAAAACTGGCGAAGTCTGCTCTTTCCGCGGGGACGGTTCCTGATTGGCGGTCTCAGATTTTCGCTATGTTTGGCGTGATCGGCGCACATGTGAACCAGGCACGAAGATCTCTCAGATCTCGGGACAAATAAGCGACGTGCTTACATCTTGATGTTATTGGTAGCAGCTGTTCGTGGACGTAAGGTACAGCGTCAGCAACGAACGTCTCCCACATGTAGGGACTTCTCTTATTGGACGTCGTCTTCCGCTACGGTGGACAGTTCAGACGATTAATACACTCCGTGTGCGGTCAGTGCTCCGTTAGCTCCGTGCTGTACCCTGATGTTTGCTATAGTAGTTTACACTTCCACCAGTAAAACGTATCTCGGAAGCTGACGCCACAGGACGTGTGTAATGGGTCCCCTGCTGCTCGCTTGTGACTGGTCGGGATACATTCAGTTTCCCTAGACTGCACGGTGGTTTCTGGCTCCTGCTGCCTGCACCGAGAATGTACAGTTGTGAGCAAGCACCAGCTTCCCTTGCAACACTTCACCACGCCACTGTGTCGATATCCCATTTATTATATCGGACACGACACTATACCATAATAGTTTATGGTTCTGATGTTTGTTATGCGAGTAACATCATAAGCTGACGATTTTTGGGGTGAGAGGGGGCAATAATTATAATTTTTAAATTAAACCGATTGTCACCTTGCACGCCGTTAAATATACTTACTTATATAATAGAGAGTTACTTCGCGAAAATAAAATGAAATTATAATAACTGAATGAAAACGTATAGATTAAGAAATATTGTAAAACATAAAAAAAAAAAAACATTTCATAGAGATTAAATCGTTCCAAAAGCCATATATATATATATATATATATATATATATATATATATATATATATATATATATATATATATATATAGACCCGGATACAAAACTTCAGTAACTTTCATATCAACAGAGTTGAAGAAATATTTCAGAAGATAATACTCTAAGGAAAATCTGCACCTTATTTTATAATTTTTTTCTACAATTATATAAATGGCCGCTGTCCATTAAGGTAGGAGAGTATATTTCAATTGAGTATAGTACCCGATTGTACAATATGCGTATTTTTCCATGCTAAATTATTTAAAAAGATAATTTGAAAAAATTCATACAGTACTGTGATAATAATCACTCTGATTGCATGTACGGGAACATTAGTAAAATACTGATACGAGTATTTTTAATGATTGATTTAACACTTAAGTGTTGCTGAGCGACTTAATATTATGTCCCCTGATTTCAACTGAGTTGTACAAAGTTTGCAGTAACATACAACATCCGTATTCTTTGAAGACACGCGCGAAGTAATATTATAGGTTGTTTACGATAAAATTAGCCCTTTCGAAAGCCCTGCTTAAGATCTACCTGTAAGAACAACTGTACATAATTCCGCCACGTATAAAATCAACATTGCCGTGGACATGGTCACTTCATTCATGTGTCGGTCTAGGGAAATTGTAAAATTATCAGAAAAGTAAATATTTCACAAATTTCCAATTTATTATACTTAAGTACATTAAAAACAAAAATGAATAATTTTAGTATTGTAGTAATTTTTGCCGAAAACTTTTAATCCAACGTTTAACACATGGAGTTACTTTCCAACCGCCATTGCCAACTTTACTGGGCGCATGTCACTTAGTGTGCCTTTTAAAATACACGTTGGTAGGAGTTGTGACATTTTTCAAAGGTTGATTTCAAAAGCGTTCATTTGTCCGTGAACAGTCTATACTTCGCCAACAGTGTTCACAGGGTTCTCTGCAAAGTAATATTACGTCAGCAACACTCAAAGTGTAAGTTACTCAAATGAACAGGACGGATGGTATATTATATTACATGCAGAAAAGAACGTATTAGTGAGACACTTTAAACTCTGCATTGTATTGGCAGAGAGCCGGCCGGCAATCAACTATGTACAGTGTAGTAGGTGTGTCCAGTGTCGTGTGAGCCAATAGGACGACAGTAATCGAGAATACAGTGACCAATAGAACTGATGGTCATGCAGTCGTGAGTATAGGTGACACACTTTTAGCGTATCTTAATTGTCAGTATACCTGTACTGCACTTGAAGTGTTCATGTAGCCTACATCGGTGTCAGCCACGAAAGTTATAGATTTTTTTAATGAAATAAATGTAAGTAAAATCGATTCTCAATATATTTATTTACAACAGAACCAATATTTTCTTACATACGACCATAGAACTTGCAGGTTTCTTTGTAAAATGTGCTTTCTGAAGCATCCAGGATGGAAAGATCCTTAAATTTTAATTTTAATTCAAAATTTATTCTTCTCAATTATAGTCCTAGCAAAATATTCGACAGCGTTACAAAATATGTGCATTTTCCTTTTTGACAATTTTCGGTAGGAAGCCACATACCCTCCTATCTTAAGGTCCCCGTCTGCCTGGAGTTCTTTCTTTACCGCGTTTGG
This sequence comes from Dryococelus australis, assembly GCA_029891345.1. Lineage (NCBI taxonomy): Eukaryota > Metazoa > Arthropoda > Insecta > Phasmatodea > Phasmatidae > Dryococelus > Dryococelus australis. The sequence continues at coordinate 62,108,675 of CM056995.1, forward strand.
GGCCGAGAGGGCGACACTGCCCTGCACATCAAGTGCACCATCACCGCTAAGCGCAAAGCGCTGAACTGGCGTGCAGTGTTCGTGTCGCTCTGCGTGTACATATGGGACTTTCCACAATTATCTTTTTATTTTATTGGTGCAAACTCTGTACGAAGATTCAACGCAGGTTCCTTCAGTAGTTTTGTTTGGATCTGAAGCATATATTTTGAGATACAGCACTATGAAAAAGAAGTTTTTAGCAATTTTGGAGTGCTCTGAAATTGTGTTTCTTATGTACGTGGCGTCTTGAAAGCACTGAACAGCCCTCTTCTGAAGTATGTGTCCTTTTAGTAGATCAGCGCATTGGCGCATGTTTAATAGTTTCTAGTTTCGTAGTAAAACCAGTATTTCAATCACTCTGCAACGCAGTTCAAAGGCGGGAGTCTTAAGATGGCGCAACGTCCAACTAACAAAAGACAAGTGAATATACCAAAACAAGGCCAAGCAAGGTAAATTATTTGAACTCCCCCATCGCCATCCGGTGGCATCTATCGCCTGTTACAGTGGCGTACGCACACCAATTTTTCGGACGGGACGATCGTCAGTGCTGGAGAGTATTTTTTTTTAGGAGGGAAGAAGTGCATTCCAACAGACTGTAGTATGTCTCACGATAGGACGAAATGGTGCATTTCTTAAAATTTAACTTCTGCACGACGAATTACAAACGTTTTGTATTAGAGTACAATAATTCTCATTGGTTCTTGAAAATGGGGATACACATTCACTCACAGGCGATAGCCAAGAACATAAGACGTGTAATTAAGCTTATTTCATTACAAAAACTGAGTTTGGCTGTGTTGGGGACACGGCCGTTTGTTTTGATACGATTTCTGTATTTCGACTTGGCTTTTTGACGAGTATAGGCCGAAACTGTGTTAAGTTTTCTTAATTTTTTACATTAAACGCATACAATTTCACCATAACCACAGCACACAAATGTTTTTATACGCGCAATCGATTGATCATGACGAGAGCTGTCGATTGAAACCTAAACGAGCGTAGTAGCTTCTCCTAGTCAAAAGTTATACTACACGGAAGTTATGAGACGTGGCGAGACGAACTCAAAATTGCGCCACATCCCTCCTCCCCCTCCGCCCAGGCGGCTCGCGCGATGCTTCGCAGTCCTCACGCAACGTAACATATTCTTTGATTCTTTGGCAATCGAGTGGTGTAACTGAATTTTGAATGTAGACGATAGATTCGGAGCTGCAATGGCAAACTGCATCCCCCGATTTTATCATCGGATTTTGTGGATTGCGTCCCACTATAGTTGCAAATATAAAGACGTATTCGCATCAAAAATTGTGAATCAGCTGACTTCTGGGGAATATCGGCGAAGTCTGCTCTTTCCGCGAGCAGAAAATACTGCCGGCTTCTGATGATTGGTTCTAGTCTTCCGCTCTGTCTGTTCTGCGGGATCGGCGTACATGTGAACCTGGCATTAGTCTAAGCGCAAGGCCCTGCCCCGCTAACTACGATAATGCTTACAGACCTGCAGAATTCGCGTTATTCTCTGACTGCACGATGACCTACACCATCTTATGTATACTCGAGTCCTGGTCATTTGTTTATTGCCTTCCGCAGAAATAAGGTACCATTTTCCCTTTCGACTTGTTCGGGCGCGATTGGCCCATGGTGTCGTTAATTGTTTCTTATTGATTCACATCAGTCCGGCAGGTGCCAGGAAAGCTGTGACCCAGTAATAAAACCAATAGAAGTGTATAACGTTTTGAAGTATATTCTGATGTGGAATTACACGCTAATTTTGCAGTAATGCTGCAATATCACGGCGATGATTTACACGGGAAGAGGTACGCCGCGCCGCCAGCGCGCGGCAAGTTGAATAGTGGCAGCTGCTGTTGTCACTGTAACGGCTGAACGTGACCTCCGTGACCTTGTGAGACGTCGACAACGAGACACGCCTCCAGCTGCACGCACGCCCAGGTCCACGGCTGACGACACCAGCGCCGCAGTGACACCACCTCGCGGCAGGCCCCGCGCAACTCCCTGACGTCACGAGGCGAGCCCCTCGCCCGCCTCTAACCAATCCTCTTCCACACACCCGCACTTCACGCTTGCTACCGTGACACACCACATTTCTGAAGGCTGTTCGCAGTAAAATGAACACTTTTGAAAACCCTGCTTAACCTATTCAGACCCAGCGTACACAACTGCGTACATTACGCACGTGTAGGTAATTTCCGGTGTGTGCTGCACACTGCGAAGCTCAATGAGCAATGATCTTGCCCATGAGTAAACGATTCGCAAACTGTCTTACTGGTGTAGGTCATAATTGGTTAATATTACTGTAGCCGAACATACAGCCTAGAGCTCATTGGCTCTGACAACGAAACAAGTATAGTGTGTATACGTAAGTACAGCACGCATCATTATATTTTTGATTGCAACATCTGGAACCGTAAATTAAAGTGGGTCTGAAAGGGTTAAGGCAGATTCCCAACCGCCATCTTGAATTTATGGAATTTTTGCCATACTCTGGAAATACAGTTTTGTATCATGTTTTTTGGAACGACAGAGCACAAATGCATTGTCAGAGTTCAGTATTTCTTGATTACTGTTGATATCGTCGCCTTTATAACCGTCCGCAAGATATAATCTCGTATTTCGCCTCTGCAGTTACCAGCTGAAAATTAATTGTGTAAATGTCGTGAAGCTGTGGCAGTTCGATTAAGTTTGGGATGCTGTTATTTAGAATATGTCGTGCGGGAAATTTCAATACAGCTTCTGAACTAAAAGCTTTGGCGATAAATCCAAAATGGTGGGTGGGAATCCACCTTAAGATGACTATGTAGTTGCGTGTTCAAGGTCAAGAAGCGATGGGCCATACGGGCGACACTAACACGCACCCCTAGCACTTCATCGCTCCCACGCACACGACGTGCAGTGTTTCCGCCCTAACGCTTTACTGTGCAAATTAGATCTGTAACATAGGGGTTTTATTACAAGCGAAGAAATGACACAGATGAAACTACCAGCATATAATCGTACTTTTCTCTTACCACTTAAGGAGACTGCTTAGTCAAACTTAAATGCTATACTTGACCACTTTCACGAATTTTTTCCTCCATTAATACACTTAATATGATAAAAATGAAAAGATACGGATATAGGCAATAGTTTTTTTTATCCTTTCTGGAGAAAAGTCGCATTCCCAGTACTTTTAACTACCTAGATACGCGTCTACCCGCAAACGACGATTTCACATAAAACGTTTCAGTACATAGTCCTCTTAAGATCTACTTGTATGCACGTTGTGTATTCTTCCACTGTATGAAAAATTAACAATTTTATGGGCCTTATCACTTTATTAGTGGGTCAGTCAAGTGCAACCATGAAATGATTAGAGAAATATACATTTCACAAATGTACTCTAAAAAAAAAAATAGGTAGTCACAAATGGTTACCTAACACTTTTAATTCGAAGTTAAGGTATGGAACTATTTTCCATCCATAGTTACCAACTTTATTAGGCGTACGTCATCATAATGTATCCAAGTAAGGACAGTGACATTTTTCTAAGGTTGATTTCAATAGTGCTCACTTTACGGTGAACAGCCTTTAGGTACTTTTACAGATATCTAATCTATTCGCAGTTTCATCACACTTTTTTTTATCAAACATGTGAAAAATCACTCCATGTATGATGTGCTTCTTTTCCTAAATACGTAATGCATCGCAAGTGTTTTATACTTGTGTTAACATAAAAAAATTCCTTCTTATTCCTTTTTATTAAATCGAACTTTCACTTATATTTTTAACTATTAATATACTATTCAATTTATAACTGACATGAATAAAAACAGTGAGAAAATAAGTGTGTTGGTATTGTGTAGTAAGAAAAAGTACTTAGCAAATTATTATTATTATTATTATTATTTATTATTTATATGCTGTTCATGGTAAAGTGAGCACTTTTGAGGTCATGGAACTTTTTCCTTTCAGCCATTTCTTATCATTTAACCACTTCTTAAAATAAGTACTGCCACGTAAGCAATAAAAACAGTGTATATATTCCACCACACTCGGAAGTTTGTGTCTAAGGCTGAAATAAAATATATTTATTGACTATTATTCCAAATGAGAGGACTTTCAAAAGTGCTCACTTTACCGCGAATAGCTTTGACAACAAGTGCCCACAAACGCGGTGCGCTATCCCTTTAGTGGACTTTTCTACTAGACACGGTTAAGCTTTGTTTACATGAGCCGTAGGAATATCCTAGAACTAGAACTTTAGCAGGACTTCAATAAAAGTTGGAAGTAACAGTGAATGGGCTGTACTCATCCCCTGATTGGCTGCGCGAGTGTCTGTGAACGGGCCTTGTGTCTGGTTGGCTAATGCGTGCTGCAGATTTAGCCACGTCGTTATTATTTTATTTCCTGATAATTATGTCTCTACAAGTTAGAAGCTTCAAGTACCTTTACAGCAGCGGCAAACCTGGCTTGTTTCCTGGACGTTGCAAGATTTTACTTCAGTATGAAAACATTGTTTAGCTGTATTGCTGTTGATAAAAGTAGATCGTTTTATTCAAAATAACGTTTTTTTTAATAGGCATAACCAGCTACCGAAAATTGTTTATTCCAAAAATTTAGAAGTGGAATGACATTGTATAATTAATTCAAGAAATATTTTTAATGTGTAATTATTACATATGCAAACGAACTAATTATCTCTAAGAGTGGGATGGACACCGCGTCCAAGTTCAAGAATCGAAGGAGCGATACAGATGACAGTTACACGCACGCCTAGTGCCTCATCGCACCTACGCGCAGGGCGTGTAGTGTTTCGTTCCCGTCGTAGCGCTGTGCTGTACAAATTAGCTCTGAACCTCCTGTGAGTGATCCAGTTTCCCGCTCATTCTCAGGTCAACAGCTGGAGTTCCGACTCGCAGCGCGCGTGTGGGTCTAACAGCCTCTCCCAGACTAAATACCTACTTATCTTATTTATTTATTATATTTATTTTATTTCGACGCAGAAAATTCAGCACTAAGCCGGTTTACAATTTGTCATGTAATATTTTCACATCGTACATACCATTTTCTGATACGTGAAAGAATACAAGAATTTATATATAGGCTGTGCATGGTAAAGTGAGCACTTTGAAGCCCTTGTTACGTTTTCATTTTAGACATTTTTTGTTTTTATTACCATGTAAGTAATAAACACAGTGTGTGTGTACCGCCGCACTCTGACGTTAATGTCTCAGGCTAAAATAAAATATTTTTATTGACAATTATTACAAATAAAAGGGCTTTCAAAAGTACTCACTTTACCGTGAATAGCATATATAATAGTTAACTTGTTAAACGTTATAAAAGATATGTAAAAATAAATTGTAAAACTAAAATTACATTAGTTTCTGTTAGTGGCGTATACAACTCTTCTGTACTTTTCACTTCGTTTAGGAAACTACAGCCAGCAAAACGTGTCGTGGGTAAAACCAGAATGATCACATCGCGTTGTGGGTAAAAACCGAAACAGCCTACTCACAACAAGTTGTGGGTAATGTGTAGTGTTGCCATAAAAGCGGAAAGCAATATTATTTCAGATATTGCGCAAAGTGCAGTTGCCACAACACGCAGTGGGTGTTTTAAAATGCTCAGTGGCCGAAATAATTGCACAGACTTGTTGTGAAAGTTTTTTACCACCCACGCCACGTTGTGGGTAAAAATTTCGGGCGAACGGGCGAATTCTACGATTCCGAAAAACATATACAGAATGTTGCAATATTGCATGTCAGTACTTCGGGGGCACATTCCTCACATCTGGAGGACGAAAAAATATTATATGATCATAGGTCAGCAAATGCTTTGTTTCTTTACTACAGCCCATGATACATAACGTACAGTGTATGGCTTGCGGGCTGGATCATGGAGCTGTGGAATGCCATCGCAGCGTTCGTTTGCATGATACACTACACCTCACACTACGACACTACACCTAGGACTGTAGGAACTGCACAGGAATTAGTTACACATGTGTGAAAGCTTATCGTCGGCAAGAAAGAAAATATTCAAAATGCCTTCCATCAGCATAAACACATGCATAACCCACCGTTGCATGGACACCCGGATGCGTTGATGAACACCCTGGATAATTCCGCAACCCGCCTCAATACGGTTACGGAGGGTGCCCACATCGTCCACTGGGGTTGCATACACAAGTGTCTTTAAATGTCCCCACAAATAAAAGTCTTAGTGAATTCAAATCAGGGCTCCTCGGGAGCTGGTATTGGTCTGCCAATTACAGCTGCGATTGCATTCCACAGCTCCATGATCCAGCCCGCAAGCCATCCACTGTACGTTATGTATTCTGGACTGTGATACGGAAATAAAGCATTTGCGGACCTATTTTCATATAACATTTTTCCATCCTCCAGATGTGAGGAATGTGCCCCCGAAGTATTGACATGCAATATTGCAACACCCTTATATAAACTTGTGGAAAAATATGCCGGGTAGGCGTGTCAGTGTTTTTCAGACTCGACCTTTATATGACGTTGTACTGACAACAGTACAGTTCCAAACAATAAATTTGTTCTTTTTGAGGCCTATCATTTCATATTTATCTGCGACTGAAAGGGTTAAGGTGACAGATACTGAAGGCTACACAAAGAGGCTGCGCTTGGTAAACAAAGTACGACTTACAAAAAAATCTTTGTGTTGAGGGTGTACATTTGGAACAGGTAATGCATAGGCAAAAGCCTGTCTTCCTTTCCCATCTTCCGGGCTTTCTCACTTACTGCCGAGTCCATCCAGACAGTATATTTTTCTATTCCCCCCCCCCCCTTTTTCGCACCCTCCCATGCATGTGCTTAAACGCATCGAAGGTTGTTACTAAACACGGGCCAAATATTACGGCTGAAAACACAGTGAACGAGGTATTTTGTCGTCGAGACACTACACCAGCAAGACGTCCAGAGATGGGGATGTGCCGTCCGCCAACATAGTCTTGTCATCAGCCTCCGGCATCATTAATAAGGTGACGATGATCCTTGTGGACTATTTAGTATGGCATGGCTTTAAAGTAATTAAGTAACCAAATATTAATAATAACAATCATAAACACAATGTAACCAATTAATATAATAATAGCTCCTCCAAGTTATAGATTAACTAAAAGGTTGTAAACGAGATGTAAATTATATGATTTCAGTACAAATACGGTAAAGACTTAAATAGTGTTCAAAATTGAGTTACGTCTAACCCCAAATTCTACGTAATTATAATCTAAAAGAACCCATCATTTTTATAAAACTTAAGAGTGTGCTGGCCAGCTCAGTCATTGCATCAAGCGGGTCAGTCACTGCAATAATGAACGGCCAACAATCTGTGCTGCATAATTTTTTTTAAGTAAGACGGAACGTCAAGTGTATAATTTTATATTTACATTAACCTCAGTTCATGTAAATTGCGTCTAAAATAAAAAAGGATTGTGTCTGTGTTACTTATTTTCACCGAAAGCAATATACCAGATATCTAATGCTTTCTCGTTACAAACTGAATCATGTAAAAATTTTAACACTTCCAACAATTGTAACGATTATTTACCATTATCATGTTAGTAATGGAAAACAGTGTACACTTTTGTTACAACTTTACAAAGGTGCATTTATCCAGTAGCACGTCCTGATTCAAACCATGACAGACATCAAAGAGGTTGTAAATAGTGTTGGGAAAGATACGTGACTGCCGCAGTACGAGCGAAAATACAGTATTATTCATTAAACTATCTACCGAAATATTTTGAATTGCTATGACTAGTCTGCCAAACCTATTTGTGCATTATAACATTTTTTTTTTAATGTTGGAAATATTCGTTCTCGGCAGAGTGTAATATGCCATGAATATACACTATAATGCTGTTTTTGGAGATTTCTCATCTCAAAATATTTAGTATTACGAATCGAGTTTTAAAATGTGCCCATTACTGAAACGAGTTGCTTATGAATCTGTGTACATTTAAACATCGTATCGATTGACCAAAGAATGGTTGGTTTAATTGATGTTTTAGTGAAAATAATGCTTGAGATCCATGCTCACAGTACTGAGTTATATTTAGGCATCACTATGTTCGCCATCAACATACAGTTCAATAGCCTCATAGAAAAGTAAACATGAAATAGGAAGTGAGGCATCGTTCGTTACCCACCGCGAACAAAATGCACAATTACAACAAGACAATATGAAAGTGGTCAGTAAATAATTTTTAAACCCATGCTGTTTTCATTTCATTTAACATAATCCATGGAAACACAAAAACAAGTCTCAATATTACTGTTGATGTATCGACTTTATTCCAGGATTGTTGCTGCAAGTTATCATAATATATGACAAAGTAACGTAGGCCCAAATATTGCAAAAGTAATCAGCATTGAAAAGACTGAGCAGTTAAGTGGGACATCAAACTATGACGTTGGAAATACATTTTCACAAAACGATGACGATATTTTACATTACCACTTAAACGTATAAACAATGGTGTATGATGTTGCTAAAATACTACCTAAGATGCATTCTACTAGTCGTACATCCTGATTTAGGATTATTATACAGTTCGTATGTCATATGTGTCAAGTTGAAAATGAATGCCTTTTAATAGTTCCCATTTAAAAAGTGGACTTATAGGAACTTGACTAACTTCAAAGATAATTTACATTTGTGATTGTCAAATGGCTTGAATGTAACCAAGTCTTAAATAGGCTGTTAAAAATTTCAGATTACGAGTATTGTTCAGTCTTAAAACGTTTCAAACTGCAAAATGGCAGATGTACAGGAAAAGCTGTAGTAAATATAGTTATATTATCAACAGAAAATAAAAGAGGGTTGTTTTGTATGAATTAAAATACTTAATTCCAAATAATTAAATGTGAACATTTGCCTTTCAAATAGTGTTTTCCCAGTCAAGACATATATAAACCATTTCAATTACACCAGTCTTCTTAGTTTTTTTTTCAGTTATTTACAACGATTTAATAAGTATATAATATAATAAAACAACACAAAACATGTGGCATCAGCATATATACACGTAATGGGAACGCATAAAAGCAATGTAAAAGAACTAGCTATTTTCTTTGATCTAGCCGAGCGTATACGAAACTGTAAAGATATGAGAAGCAGATGAACAATGTCCTACTTTTCCTACATTTCCTGTGTAGTTGAAGCCTACTTAAGTTGTTAACGTAAAACAAGTACAAACAGCAAGTAAATAGTCAACAGATTTCGTTTTCGTATAATTGTTCCAATTATATGTATGTGAGATGAAATGAACGAAAAATCGATTCGTAAATACCATTAAGTTATTTTGCCCATACTAGCAGCAACTGGTTTTTATACTTTCGTGCACCGAACGTCTAAAAATTTCATGAGTTAAGATAAATAAAGATTTGTGCTGCATTAAATTGCAGGGACATGAGATTATTTATTTATGCTTGAATTACACTATAAAAGTGAATTAAATTATACCACTGTCTCATTACCTTACTTTAACACGGGGGGGGGGGGGGTATCATGAGACGACTTACAGACTGTTAAATATAAAAATAATACATCCAGACCAACAATAGTAAAGTAACCCATATCTAAGCCTTATTCGAAATTCCAACCCACAACCTCCGTTCCAATAAGAACTTCCAGCCAACTACGTGTCTAACGACTATTTTGCATCGGTATTTCGAAAATGTTGCCGGATAACATGCTATTATTAAAATTCTGCAGTTACCATAATAATTGTAATATCCCCTAGCAAACGTGATGGATATGAGATATCGTAAAAGATATTTATTGATAGACAACAGGGAGGAGGTTTATTGGTTTTGTGGTATTTTCGAGTAGTTTACAGCTGCAACCGACGCAATGTGCGGATTCTTAGACAGCAAAACAGTCGTAATTTACTTGCGTGACGAAAATACATATATCTTATAAAGTTAGTATTTACAATATTTAATTTACAAATAAATCTGGCTTTTCTAATGAAACATAACACCTAATTTCACTTATTTTACTCTTTGAATTTTATTACCAACTTTTATTTATATTTATTATTATTATTATTTATTTGTGCTTTATTAGAACATTATTACAAATCTGTTGTTAAATGTTTAAAGCAAATATAATCCCGAGCATTCTCCTTGAATGCATATACCTACATGTAGTAGGCCTATGTGTGTATGTAGGTGTGTTTATAATTATATATATATATATAGGATGTGTGTATGTATGTATGTATATATATATATATATATATATATATATATATATATATATATATATATATATATATATATATATATATATATATATATAGACACACACACATCCTATATAATACATAATTTGGGTTAAGAGTAAAATAATATTAAGTAAATTAGAATTTCTTACGGCATCGATATTGCTTTGTCTTGCATATAACAGTATAAAAAATTACTTCAAAAATATTAATGCTAACCACATCCACTTCGAAGTCTCATTTCCCAGTCGACTCAGATATGAAATATCTCTTACCTTACTCCATTCTTCTCGGTGATGTCTGCTCTTCTTTCTTACACAATTTAGTCGCTGTCTTTGCCCTTTTGTTTCTTTTAAGCGGATAAGATGACCGTGGTTCGCCAGGATATTTTTTAGCCATTTTCACACACGAAATGGTGCTGTTATCTTTTAACTTAAAACAATATTCGTTTCGTTTCCCACCAGCTTCCCACCGTTAAAACTTGCTATAGGCTGTACACGGTAAAGTGAGCACTTTTTAAGACCCTTCTAAATTTTTCCTCTCATCCGATTTCCATCATCCTGCTACATTTTTTTTTTTTTTTTTTTTTTTTGCAATGTGAGCAATAAACACAGTGAATACATTCATCACACTCAAAATTTAAAGCCTGAGGCTGCAATAAGATATATTTATTAGAAGTTAATGCCTGTTGGAAGGGCCTTAAAATTTCTCACTTTATCGTGAACAGCCTATAAGAGCCAGTATTTACACTTCACTCGGGTTTCCCCTCGAACGCAGACAGAGAGGAGGGAGAAACCCTGCTGCGCAGGATCGCGCAGGGAATGAACCTAGACGCGTGCAACAATGGCTTAACTGTGGTACATTCCGACACAAGGGTGTTAAGCAGGTTCAAAGTGTTGAATGTAGAGTCTAGGTGAGGCATACTGCATTTGTGTCACAAGCTATGGAAGCAACCAATACAACTTTTCCTCTACAATTATGGTTTAAACTATATATTAAATGAATGTGAATAGTTTCGCTTGAATGAATAAGAATATATTTACGAAAAGTCTTTTTTAGAATCAAAAGCAAATCGTTGTATACATAAAAGGTCACAACATACAGTATGAAAAGCTATCTATAACGTGGAAGCAATGTAAACTGCTAAGTGAAGCATCTTTGCTACAGAAGAAGGCTGGACGGAAATACCCCGACCCGCGTAGGACATTCAAAAATCACCACTTCCAGTGATTTTGAGAATACAGAAACTGCAATACATAAAATATCTTAACTACTATTGACCATTTACAGGACTGCGAAGTGAATTTAGGCATCAACATTTAATTTTCAGCATGTCGTCAGAAATTGTGGGAATGTGCCGTATAATATAAGATGCATTTATTTTTAAAATATTAAATATAGTAAATAAGTTATGAAGTAGTATAAACGAAAGTAACATGCAGGGTACTTATCAACCTTAAATCTGCTACTGTACACTTAACACCTGGGATCGATGCTGAGTACGTTGGCCATAATTATCAGAACACCAACGCTCGGCTTTACCTGCTGTTACAATTTTCTCTCAAAATCAGTGGACTAAAGCCAGTTCGTTAAGAGATGGAGGTCTTAATTAAATAAAAGAGTTAATAATAATTTCCAAATTTTACTTACAATAACTACAAACAAAATTCATTCGACTCAACATATAACAATAAATTAATATCACTTGCTGTTTACAATTAACACTAAGTAAAATACAGTATAAAAATATTAAACAATATAAACAGAGATTCTTAATAATCACCCAGAAACTGTAATTATTACACGAAAACGAAAAATTTCTGCGTAAGGCGTAATGTAGATGAAGCGCATAGCTTCAGCAAACTAACCCATTGCTTCAGACCAACATCCAATCTGAATCGAATATATTCTGCATAATTATCACGGAAGCTAAGTGTGGGGAAAAAATAGCAATACTTCAGATACTTCATCAAAAACTAGGCTTTTCGGGCTCGCGCCGTTTTTCTCGCATATTTACGCGGCAGGGTTAGTCTTCCACGGGTCGTTGTCGACTTTGCTAGAGTCGCAGCCATTGTAAATCAATTGTAAAAAAAAAAAAATGATGTCCAGATTATAATGTACCGCGACGTGACAAGACTTTGGAGTATACGCTTCCTTATGCCCGGACCTCACATACAGTTTTCCTGCAACCTCTGATATCATCCATTCATGGTTACTTCACACATTTGTGAAGCCCTGCTAATGTTCTACTTCTAGGATATTCCTCCACCTCGTGCAAACTATGCTCTGGAATATCACACCAAAGGACAACGCACCGAATTCGTGCGCACTCGGATGTAATAACATTTTACATGAGGCCTATTTCTCACCAGGCGTTACCAACACACATGTTTTCACGCTGTTTTTATTCATATTTATTGAAAATGGAATTTTCCAATTTATAAATAAAATATAGGGAAAACTTCAAATGAACGAAAAATAAGATAATTTAATATCCACAGAAGTATAATACGCTTGTGATACATGGCTTACTTAGGAAATAACTAAACACTTCACACATGGGGTAATATTTCAAAAGTTTGGCTCAAAAAGTGTGGAGAAACTGCAAATAGACTATAGTCACCGATTATTTGTATCTTTTTAAAGGCAGTTCAACTACATACTGAATAAAATGTGCAATTATAAAAGCAATTATAAGATATAATACTAAATGTAACATTGTATACTGGTATACATAGTATACTTCCAATTGCTGGTATACATTGTATACTGTCAATTGGCGAACTTATTTAAAATAAAACCGTTAAGGCGTTTAATATAGATAAAGATTCAAATCAAACATTTCGTAAACTATAATACACAGTAAGAACCGTTACACATGGACGCGGATTGTCCGGCCTCCGCCACCCGCGCGCGGAGTGGAGTCTCTGTAGTCGAATGGCGGTGTTCAGATGCACGCGTATTATCCGTACTCGTAGGAGCCATCCGCGCAGCCCGTAAGGCTGTCCGCACCGCGTGTTCCCATTGGCTCAAGTTACTGGGTGCACATGACACACTGAGGTCCGGCGCGCACGTGCTGTACAGTCACTGTCATATCCTTGTAGCTTGCATGTTAGTCGAATGGCGGTGTTCAGATGCACGCGTATTATCCGTACTCGTAGGAGCCATCCGCGCAGCCCGTAAGGCTGTCCGCACCACGTGTTCCCATTGGCTCAAGTTACTGCGTGCACATGACACACTGAGGTCCGGCGCGCACGTGCTGTACAGTCACTGTCATATCCTTGTAGCTTGCATGTTAGTCGAATGGCGGTGTTCAGATGCACGCGTATTATCCGTACTCGTAGGAGCCATCCGCGCAGCCCGTAAGGCTGTCCGCACCACGTGTTCCCATTGGCTCAAGTTACTGCGTGCACATGACACACTGAGGTCCGGCGCGCACGTGCTGTACAGTCACTGTCATATCCTTGTAGCTTGCATGTTAGTCGAATGGCGGTGTTCAGATGCACGCGTATTATCCGTACTCGTAGGAGCCATCCGCGCAGCCCGTAAGGCTGTCCGCACCGCGTGTTCCCATTGGCTCAAGTTACTGCGTGCACACGACACACTGAGGTCCGGCGCGCACGTGCTGTACAGTCACTGTCATATCCTTGTAGCTTGCATGTCACTTCAGCTACGAATATCGATACGGAATTGTTAAAAAACGGCTGTGGAATCTTATCTTCGTATGCGGGGTGCATCAAATGTAGAGCACAAAAACAGGGATAAGAGGCTGAAGGCTTGGCAGGAAATATGTTGTTGTTTCGTGGTAGACGGCTTTATGGAAACGGATCAGACAACGAAGAAAGGAATAACTAAGTAACAGCAAATTGGCACATTTAACATATGGCCCAGGAAATGAAGGGGAAAAATTCTTGAATGTCGGGAGAAATGAGTGACGAGTTGAAATTCTAGCAGACGCTAGTACCCAACTAGAGGTATATTTTACCAGAAGTCCCCAGCCCTCCCCCTGGTGCTTTCTCCCCTACCCCTTCTTGAACATCCGATTTGCAAGCTTTTGTATTACCGTTCATATATCCGTTAATATCTATCCTAGCCTAAAAACTATTTTACGATTTTATTCCGTGAGCTATTATCTAGAGAAAAAAAAGTATCTATACTTTTTCCGCTAAGGTTAATACTTAAGTAGAAATTCGCTGAAATATGTAAAATTTTACTTTTTTATGCAATTTTTTTTATGGCGTTTTCATTTCAACATTTTTATTTATAATAATTTGACGAAACATTTTATATGAAAGTTGTAGAGCACTTCTTTAGCTTTTTAACGGTGTATGTATGTGTGTGTGTATATATATATTTTTTTTTTCTCCTGCAGTTGGGGGACAGGACGGGAACATGTCTAAAGAAGAAGCGCGCCCCCGCCCTTATCAAAACCACACTGGCGCCGGCTGCTGCACCATCTGCTCACTAAAGCCCTTCCCGTCTGCCCGAGAACACAAACCAGTTGTCGTGTGGAGTCCAATGTGTCGACATAAGGAGGGTTTCATATGGTTTTTGTCATTAGTACCAGTGTTGTGCTAATTTATTTTCACATATTTTGTGCTCATTAGGACTATTTTTGGTAAGTAATAACTCAACATATGTAGTACTTTTGCTATCTTGTTTGTACGTACTTTTAAATATGACTTAAATGTTAAAAGTTTGGATATTCCTCCATGTTTTATTAATTAATAAGTGTTGTAAAATTGCATTTTTAAGTAATTTTAATTATTATTGCAATTCATATTTATTTGTCAGTACAGCTATTCTCTGTACGGCAGTTAGAATTCAAAAATGTTCTGTCTCCGTGATCAGTAGTTCCAAAGCCATATATTTCAGAATAATAATTTACTATGGCATGACCCCAATTTTTTACATACTTTAAAATGGACGAGTCTGATTTATTGTCTTCTATGCGGTAAAAAATCTGGAAGGAGATACTGTTTTTGTTACGAAAGGATTGAAAACAATTACTGAAGCAAGCAAAATAAGAAATGACGGGCTGCAAGAGAGATTGGAAGGCAAAACAAGTGAGAGTGCACAAACTGTGTAAGTAAAGTTATACGAGACCATCAAGTATTAAAGCAGCAACTACATCATCGCAAATATGTGATGTATCTCTTCCTTCGACATCAACTTCTCTGCGGAGTTTGGTTGACAAATTTGACTATAAATAAATGCTTTATTTGTGAAAATACGGCAGTAATCGGTTCTAAAGCTTATTTGCACCGTAGGAAGGAAATTCGCGTGGTAGTAACATTAGACATCAAGCGAAAATTTTTGCAAAAATGTGAGGAACGGAATTGCGTGTGTGTGTGTGGGGGGGGGGGGGGAGTAATGGCCCGCGTTTTAAGTGTGAGTGACCTTGTTGAACCAGAAGCCCGATACCACAAAATATGTCATGCCACATTTTCAAAGACAAACCCAAGTGAAAGATCTGTAGGCAGACCGATGGAGGATTGAGAGTCTTTTTTAAAGATGTGCAGTTACAGTGAACAAAGTGACGAATGCCACTACTCAATTCAAGAGTTGCAAGATATTATGTCAGGTATTTCAGGAAAAAAAATAAACTTATTCTGACAAACATCTAAAAAAAAACATCTTTTAGAACATTTTAAAGAACGCATTATGGGGTCTAATGTTTTTGGTAGAAAGAATGTTATGTGTTTGTCTGACACCGCCCACAAAATCATTTATAGTTAGTACACAGATAGAGACAGCAACATGGAAACAGAAAAACTTAGGATCGTATTAGTAGCAGCTGACATTATTAAAGAAAATATTCAAAAGATGGCGTATGATCACAATACATTCTCAGATACAAATGATGTGAAGTCCGGAGGAAATTTAATTCCAAATACATTAGCATCATTTACACAGAAAGTCACAGAGAAGAAGAATACATCAGAATTATAAAAGTTGAAGAGAAAATGTGTAGGCATAAATCATGCTATAATATCAGCTGTAAGACCTAGATCGTTTTAGTCACCGCTTCAGATTGGCTTAGCTTTTACACTTCATCGTTTGTATGGTTCTAAGCATCTCATCAATATGCAATCTTCCATGAGTACCTGTGGGTCCCATTACGAAACTTGTGTATACATTAACACTTTCGTAAATGCAGGATCACCAAATGTTAATGAAGAAGCTTTAATACGGCATGTTTTTGATAATGCTGATGTTAATGTCCGTACATTGGATGGCTTGAACACGCTTAATGCGATGGGGGAATACAATGTATTACGCCAGCTTCTAGCATTAAAACCCAAGTGAAGGTTGAAAGGAAGTATCCCGGAACATTTAATCCTGAATATATTAGGATAAGATCATACCCAAAGAAAATTTCTCGCAGGCGATTAAGTAGCATTGTTGTAAAAGACTACAATGCATTAAAAGGTGCGATAAATAGTTCAGATTTCATATTAACGACGATATTTCCCTTTAACTCCATTTGACTTTCTGGAATCAATGCCCAACCAGGGTGGAATGTCTTTATGAACATCATTAGCAGCAGAAAGGAAAAATATGACTCAACATATGTCATGACTGTTCCCTTCATTAACATGGATGTTACCAAAACATACACAATTTTCACAGCATTATGTTTTGCTGCAGAACAGAGCAGAAAACAAAATCAGTCCTACGTAGTGACTTTTGACCAACCCTTGTTCTTGAAGGCGTCAGAAATCATAGCTTCCACTGAAACAGGCAGTGAAATTGCAAATATAGTAGTAAGGCTTGGTTGTTTTCATCTCTCAATGTCATTTATGGGCTCCGTGAGGCAAATAACGGAAGAGAGTGGACTTGAATGTTTATGGGCTATTGTATATGCTGAAAATACAGTTAAAAACATGCTCAGTGGTCATTCCAATACAAGTTGTATCCGAGCATACACACCCACAGCCTGTGCAATCGTTAACGTGATGATGAAAGAACATTGCGAAGAACTGAGTGGCAGTATCGCCTCCTTGAAGAAGTTTTACAAGCAAATTATTAACCAAGAGATAAATCCAGAAGCTGTAACAAATCAATCAGGAGTTACTGAAGCTTGTGGTAAAATATACATCTGTATGAAAACGTTAGAATCATCAAGTAGGACTTCAAAACTTTGAATATATCTTTTAAAGTGCGTAGACCTTATTCTGCAATTCATCTATGCAGAAAGAACAGGATATTGGGACATTCACTTGGACACGACAGTAACAATGCTCCTATTCTTCTATGCTGCTGGACACTTTCCTTATTCGATGAATAAGAATGTATACATTTTATTGTAAATATTGTGTATAGTTAGAATAAGAAAGTATACATTTTGTAGAAAATATTGTATATTAATTTGATTGTAAATGTATTGAATAACTCAAGTGTTGATAGGAATCGTATACAAAAATTACTAATGATTATTTGTAAATAATAAAAAGTCAGGAAATGAGTATTGCACGTACAGATATCAAGAACATAAAAATTGTAATATCAAGCTAGCGGTGGTTGAGAGGCACGTGATGCTGTGGATGGCAGTGTATACTCTTAATAACATGTAAATTAGTATTAGTGAACATTACTTCACAGCTGCCGGTTGTTGCTAGTCCGGAATACGACGGGTCCATAGGTGGTGGATAATGGAACGACCCTGAATGTATGGGTTAAGGGCAATGCCCTCCCGAACCCAAACTAGCAAAGCCGATACAAAAAAAAATTAAAAATAAATCGACTTTATATTCGAAAAACTGAAGAAAGTAAGTATTTAAGATCGTAAGGAAAGCTGATGGTTATGTTTTTTAGGCACACGCGAGTATATGGCATGGAAACCCCAGTACCAACGAGGGATTGTGGCGCGCGCTCTTGGTTCGATTCAAGGTGCCCTACCACATGTCTTCGTGGCTGTAAGTATATAAATATATATACCGTTGGAAAGCTAAATAAACGTTCTACAACTTTCATACAAAGTGTTTCGTCAAACTATCATAAATAAAAATGTTAAAGTGAAAAAACCATAAAAATAACTTAAACAAAAGTAACATTTTACATATTTCGGCACATTTCTGGTAAAGTATTAACCCTAACGGAAAAAGTATAGATATTTTTTTCCTAGATAATAGCTCACGGAATAAAATCGTCAAATAGTTTTTATAGGCTAGCATAGATATTAACGGAGATATGAACGGTAATACAAAAGCTTGCAAATCGGATGTTCAAGGAGGTGTAGGGGAAAAAGCACCAGGGAGAGGGGTGGGGACTTTTGGTAAAATATACCTCTAGTTGGGTAATTACATCTACCAGAAGTTCAGCTTGTCACTAATTTTTCCTGACATAAAACCTTTACTTTCTGGGCTAATAATGGTGTGGATTTTGGAAGTATGTTGGCATTCTTGTATAAATGAACGGTCAACCAAAGAAAATATGCGAGTATCGAACCAACATATACAGCTTCCTTTGAGTACTATGTACATGCAATGTAATAACAGGCCTTTTACGAATATGAATACGCACACCTCTTCCTCCGTACCCACCACGCCATGACAAATAGCACACTGATGTCCTTCTCTAGGCTAGTACATATTGCTCAACATAGTGAAATATTCGAAATAAGAAATGTGACTGCAAGGTTGTAAGCAATGTTCTGATTATGAGACATAGTGTGTAACAATGATATCTGCGTATAAATTGGGAAACATTTTATTAATAAGATTGTTTTTCAGTGTTAATCATACAGCTAGTGGCGCACAAAATTTACAAGGCAACTTAAATTAATTATGACCATTAAGTAACCAACAAATATAGCGACTAAATATGTAGCATATTGTTACGATGTTTACGTCATTGTCATTCCACAATTCGCTAGAATACGCAAGTGGGGCAAACAAACGTCCAGCGTAATAGAAACTAACATGGTTTTTTAAATTATGAGTGAAGGTAAACAGTCTGGTACTATACTGTCGCAAATATTGACACAGTATTGGTGTAAAACGTTATGAGCTTTAAACGTAGGAACATATTATTACTAACTGACGTGATACATATAGGCCCATTAGATTAGGAACCCGTTTTGATCTACGTACCACGAAGTACAACAGTTCAATGTATTTTTGCATCTTGCCATGGTACCGCTCCCACACCTACAAAATAATCTGCAAATATTGCCCGAATTGTCTTGCAGGAAATATCAGGTACCGTGCCTACATTTTCAATATCGTGGAAACTAACAACTGAAAGTGTATGTTCGAAGGAGTATCCCTCCCTTGCTCTCACAAAGTTGTGCAGCACACAACATGTTTTTACGACAGAAATAGCAGTATTTATGTTAACATTAATAGGTCTATGAAAAATGCGCCACCTGTTGCTGAGAATGCCAAAAGAACTCTCGATAAATCTGCGAGCGCGGGTTAGCCTGTAATTGAAGATTTTCTTCTTATATGTTAAATTCTTTCCAGCAAAAGGTCGCAAAACATTTCTTGTTAAAGCAAAAGCCTCATCGCCCACTATGACAAGTGTTATTGGTGGTCCATCAAAACCAGGCAAAAGTTTGGTGGTGTTATTTCCAGAGGATTGTTTTCCATATTGTTCCAAAATACACTACGTTTGAACACACTCGAATCACAATTTCTTCCGTACACCCCAACATCAATGTAAGAGAAGCAATAGTTGGCATCACAAATTGCCAAGAATACCAACGAAAAAAAATGTTTGTAATTCACATAAAGTGAACCACCTGTGATAGGTTTGATGATCCGAATGTGTTTGCCGTCGACGGTCTCAATGCAGTTGGGTTAGTTGGCTGACATCTTAAAACCATTACTTATATCTTGCCATATTTCCGATGTAGGCGCAGGCATACATTCGTCTTTGACGTTATCCCTAATTGCCTGACATACTTCTCGAACGATTTCTGAAATAGTTCATATGCCAAGTCTGTAGTGGAGGTCGGTGAACGTGTCGCCGCTTGCAAGATATCTGTACACGTTGATAACATGTAGTGTTTGACGTTGCTTTAAGAAAAGAACACATTTCCGATGAGAAAAGGGAAATTAAGCATCTTGCCGGCTAACGCAGAAAATTATTATTTGATTCATTATGTTTGAATATTAAAACGTGAGCAATGTATATTTAAGAATCGCCTTTTGTTTCGCAGTTTAACAGGGATAATGAATGTCTAAACTTTTATTAAGTCATAAAAACATTCAGAATTTCAATTTTAAATAAAATCCATCTTCTATTTGCTGTTTATTTTACCATTTTCTTTGGGTCATTACTAAACTACCTTTTCATTACAGTACATTCAATGTTATCCATTCAAATATCTGAGGACTTGAAATGTCATCAGGAGGCGACGAATCGCATTGCGGTAACGAAGGAAGCGTTCAATAGGAAGAGGAGATTGCTATGCGGAAAACTAGATAAAGCACTGAGGAAAAGACTTGGCGAGTGTTTAGTATGGAGTGTGGCACTCTATGGGGCAGAGACGTGGACACTGAGACGTGAGGACGAAAAAAGGCTAGAAGTGTTTGAGATGTGGATGTGGAGGAGCTGAAAAGAGTGAGTAATGAAGAAGTGCTGGAAAGAGTTGATGAGGGGAGAAAACTGCTGAAAGTCATAAGAGAAAGGAAGAAGAACTGGATGGGGCACTCCTTGAGACGGGAGTGCTTGCTAACAGACGGTATGGAAGGAATAGTTTGTGGAAAAAGATTGAAAGGAAGGAGAAGATACAAGTTGATAGACGACATCAAGGGAAGCGGAAAGTATATGAACCTGAAGAGGTTGGCAGAAGACAGGAGAGCATGGAGAGATACCACGTGAAAACCTGCCTCTGTGCAGAGCACAAATGACGATGATGATTCAATGTTATCAGCAGCGAATCATACATTGTGTTCAGACACTCATGTCATTTTCGCTCTCCTGCGACATTTATTGAGCCGAATAGAGGCCTCTTTTCCCATCCCCACGCCACACACCTCAAATGCGTTCTTTTAGAAGACCGTTCTTTGCCTTACCTTAGAGTAACAGCAACACGTTCTGTCGGACACAAGGATATTCTAACAACATGTAATTTTAACTTCGGCTCCAGTTTTCCTATCAGTTCGTCAAACGATTGCACCGACATCCGAAAATAGTTACTAAACTTGTTTTCGTCGTCCCTAAGGTGTATGTACAGTGTCACAAAACGAACCTTTGGGATTTCTTTGTGCAATTAGCGGATGCTCCCAATACCGCCGTAATCTTCTTCTCCGTTTTCTGGAGGCACACAAATACGTGGCCATCATTGATGTGACACTGACCATGTCTCGGGACTGACTGCAACTCTATCCGTAGTGCAGTCCGCATACATGTGAAAGAACGCCATGGATTGTCCGCCCTCCACGCGGCCGGGGGTTTTCCGGTGGCGTGTGTTCCCGGCCTTACCCGCAGGTAGGAAAGGACGGACACCCTCGCGGTTGAAACGGGGAAAAAACGTACTATTACAACACTATAACAGTGGTGATATGTCGGCACAGTGGAGTGTCGTACGGAAAGAAAAGGGCAAATATCCAGAATAGGAACTTTCCGAAAAATATATTTTTTTTTTCTTGAAAAGTGGAATGATTAACTAACACAAGATCCGTACCAGCACGCACCTAGTTTTTTTATTGCGGTGACATTAAACTTTTTGTAACACGAATGCCTGCCACAATTTTCACGCAACACTTTTATAGCATCACAAAATATTTCCGCTCCGTTTTATATACTATTTATTCTAGATTAATTGTCTTATGACTGTTTCTCGAAACAAAATAAATTACAACCAACATCAATAGGACACACCACCACCCTTTCTTTGATTGGCTGAAATTCCTACCTTGTAGGAAACCTTCCAACGAAAACTGCTCACATCCAAAGTGTGAATCAATTTGGGAAAGGATATGATGCAAGGGAATTTCCCTTCTCATAAATCTTTGTCCCTCGTTCATGTGAGAAAAATTACATCCCTAACAAGGTAAGTAAACAATATAATAACGCATTATAAAAATGTTTAATAATGGTTTTTGTTCACAGTTTTGTTATCCTGGACAAATTGGTGCGGTTATCATTGTTATCACTGCCTACCATAATTTTAACTGCTAACGTTAAAAATAACATACCCATTATGTTCGTATTGGTTTCAAATATTTTAACGTTATGCATGCCCAGTATGATCACTTTAAAAGGAACTTAAATCTTTACTAACTTTGTGCATGTAATCTTAGTTTCTATAAGTTGTTCACAGTAAACTGAACACTTTTGAAAGCTCTGCTGAAGATCTACTCGTAGGCACGTTGTGTATCCTTCCGTCTTCTGAAAAAGTTAACGTTGGCATGGACCTCGCCAGTTTATTCTTGTGTCGGTGAAGTGAAACTGTGAAATTAGTAAACATTTTACATATCTGATTATTTTTACACTTCGATGCATTATAATTTAAAAAAAAGCGAGAGAAATAATAATTTTAAAAATGCTCACGCTATCTCCAACAGCCTTTAATCGTTATGTCATGTAAAATCTCCAAATGTCTCGAGTTCACTAAAAATCTCCCCCCCCCCCCCCCCCCCCCCCCAGACCTACCCAACCAGCAGAAAGTTTACTTCCATCGTAGCGCATGGGCTTGAGCTTCGTGTCGGAGGAAAAGTAGCCTTGCTAGTGTCTGGCGAGCAAGTCCACCTGGAGACAAGCTGTTGTGGGACGGACGGCTTGGGTGCGCAAAGAAAGGCGGAAACGCTCTCGTAAGGTCGGTTACACGATGAAACACGTAATGAAGTTGTACGTATCACAATGAAAGGAGGTAGGTGGTGCCTTCTCGAAACTGTTCATGGTCATCACGTACGTGTCGTATAGGAAGGAGCATACTCGACGTGTAGGAATAGCAACATTTTATTTCGTGTCTTATTGTATGTGACGCCGTCAGCCAATAGAATCGTAGGATAAAAGAAGAGTGAGACGTAATTAATTGCAATTAAGAGTAGCTTACTTCTAAAAGAAAACCTAATGTTTTTTATTTTTCTTTACTCATTTCTAAAATACGTCACAAATGTATGCAATAATTAAAGGTCCGACCTGGCTGGAGCTTCAATTTCGTTGCTGAGTGTTTGAAATCCTGGTTTTCTGACGAAAGTATTAAACGTACCCCCAGTAGGTTTACCTACGTAAAGACATCGTACCCCAGGCGAGGATGGCATGGTACTTTAAAGTTACCACGCATACTGTAAATATTATTTTAGAATCCTCCAATATAGTTAAAAACTGCTTTTCCAGACTGCCGTATCTAAAAACGCACTACCCGGACACGAGTCAAACTACGATAGGAGCCTGTGTTGAAATTTGCTACCGACTTTCCATCAATAAAATTATAGGGTAACCGCTGAAAGTCCCATAGGTACACGCAGCACTACGAGAACACAGCACGCCAGTTTCAGGCCCTGCGCGTAGCGGCGATGGCGCTCTTGTAGCGCGTGCCAGTGTAAACCTTTATAGCTCCAGCGCTTCTCGGCCAAAAATGGATATAAACTATTCAGGCAGGCTGGGACCTTAATTGAATTTTAACTTTGTACTCTATGGTCATATTGTTCCATAAATGCCTGGAGGGCGTATCTGAGTCCGTGAGGGATGGAGGTCTTAATAGAAATAAAAGAACAAAATTTGATTTTTAATTTATTCACACAGCTATTATTCACAACTTTAATATATCTATCTCCACTATTACTCTTTTTATTTCTCAGTGATAGCAATATTTAATATCTATTTCAACTCTAATTAACGTCCTTCTTAATGTCACTGTTTGGTTATAGTCAATTAACATATACTCATCATTAACACACGTTCAGTCGGTTCGCACTGCTGCAAGGCAACTTCAGTTACCCAGATCAACGGTACACAAAGTTCTACACAGACAGTTATGACTCTATGCATACAAAGTGCAGCTGGTTCAAGCTATGCAACCTGACGATGCACCACGGCGCGCAGATTTTTCTGCAGACATGTTGCAGCGCATTGACGAAGATGACAACTTCCTCAAACGAGTTGTCTTCAGTGACGAAGCAACATTTCATGTTTCAGGTGTATTGAACCGCCATAATGTTAGGATCTGGGGGTCAGAACAGCCCATGAACCACATAAGATTGTGCGCGACAGTCCGAAGGTGAATGTGTGTGTGTGGTGTCACGTGTGATCGCATCATTGGCCCATTCTTCTTCACTGAAAGGACTGTCATAGCCAATGTGTACCTGGACATGTTAACCAAATTCGTGATCCCACAACTGGAAAGCATGCAACCTAATGTCATCTTTCAACACGATGGAGCACCCCCACACTGGGGATTGGCTGTGCGTGAATCCTTGAATAAGTGGTTACCTGGACGATGGATTGGCAGAGACGGTCAAATTCCTTGGCCACCTCACTCGCCGGATATCACACCTCTAGACTTCTTCTTATGGGGTTATGTTAAGGACATCGTATACAAATCGCCTGTTAAAAATATGGATGAACTGAAGCAAAGGACTGTAGTAGCCATTGAGACTGTCGACGAGGGAATGCTAGTGCGGACATGGCAGGAGCTAGAGTATCGTGTTGATGTGCTACGGGCAACAAAGGATGCACATGTAGAGGTCTACTAAATTTTGTTTAAAATTTTGGGAAATACTCTTTCACATGCAAAAAATCGCACACCTCTATCACCTTTAGGTAATTTGTTATTCACATTTGAAGGTGTAGTGATAATCTGTGGACAACCTGTATATAATTCACCCTGACCATCTACAAGGTTCCACGCACCCCGAGTCACGCTGAGAGAAACGAGATCAGTCATCCAGAGCATTCTTCAGATGTCTCAAAGCCACCCGGTATCCAAGGCCGCGAGCGGCACGCGCCCTGTTAGGCATGACAGGCACGCTTTGTAAACCTTCCTCTTTGAAAAACCGCTAGCGTCTCCGGTTGCAACTGATAGCGCGAGCGTCAATAAATCATCCGTGCCTCGCACACTCAAAGAGCGGCCGCCTGTTACAATATTTATTTTTGTAATATTGACAAATCCTACGCAGTAGGTGCTGAAAAAAGAAGAATGCAAATAAAATTTAATGTAGTTCAACTTGCTAACAAATCACCATTTCATAAAATTATGTCAATTTCTGGTTGTGTGTGATTGGTTGGTTGCAATACGTAAGAAGACAGTCATGGTATAAATGTTTAAAATAGAGTAAATTTATTAAATGTATTCTAAAATACATCAGTATACAAAGATAGCAATAACAAGTGTTGAGCGTAAAAAATGTTTGATATTTCACAATCAAAATTTGTCAATAATAATAAGAATTTATATATTTATTGTGAAGCACGAAAGTATTGAAGATGTCTGGACCAAGCTGAAAACAGGAGTTTATAATTTTCCACAGCTTCCAGAAATACTTCCAGATCTATTAAGAAATGCTCAGATTGACTGGGACCTTGGTCCGGAATATGACATCAACACGTTGATAACAAGCATGCCACGGCGTGCTAGGGACCTGTACAATTCACATGGAGGCCATGCACGGTACTAAGCTGCAGTGGAAAGAAAGAAACCCTCCCTAGTCACAGGCACCGTTATGATACTTTTCTTGTTCTTTCGTGTTTACTTGTATGTGTTATTAGGGAATGGTTCTTTTGTTCGAAAAACTTTGAATATACGTTTTGTATCGGTACCGTTGGTAACTTCTAATTGCTGCTACGCTTTCTTTTATGTACATTCTATTATTTTTTGCATTCTGTACGTATATTCCAAACTTTTTGTGAAGAGTTTACATAATATGATCGCCTTTGGAACGCTCCAAATGCTACCGTGTTACATATTTGTAGCGCTAATAATATCAAGTAAGAAAGTCACTAGTTAATACCGGTAAACTATGACAGTTGCTTGCGATTTAAAATGTGTAACGTGATCACTACTATCCCATTTAAAATTAAATTAATAAATCATTTTTAAGATAAAACTCAATATGGCCCTTGCTTGGCATTTATTGTTTGGTAAGGCGAGGGAAGAATTTACTTGTTCATTCCTCGTCATGCTACATGGCATTCAAGACGCGTCGCTCTTCAGTTGTAGTCCATTCACGGCTACTTCACACTTTTCTGAAGCCTTGCTGGGGCCATATTTCCAGGATATTCCTCCACTTCAAGCAAACAAGACTACACTGACTAGACAATTACCCCAAAGGGACAACGCATCGCATTCATGCGCACTCAGTGTAATAATACTATTTCTTACTAGGTATTGCCAACACATCTATTTTCTCCCTATTTGTATTCATATTAGTTATACGTGAAATATTATAATCTATAAATTAATTATAAGTAAAAGCTCAATTCAACAAAAAATAAGATACTTGCATGCTAAGCACGTATAAAACATTTGCGATACAAAATGTATATTTAGGAAACACCAAAACATGTCAAACGTAGGGAGGTGTTTCAAAGGTGTGATGCAAAAAGTGTGAAGAAACCGCGAATAGAATATACGGAGTTGTAACTGATGACAATGGAGAATGGCGCTAGCCACACGGAACAAGTGTAACTGAACAATTAAACAAACACTAGTTTGCAAGAATCCTCACTGCGACATTATTGTATAATTTGCCTCACTTATCGAGATACATAAGGCATGACGCCTATTCAATCATTACAAATGCAGATTATCTTTAATAAAAATAATTACTCGTAAATTTTTTCAAGGCCACTGCCCACCGGCTGGCAGCTGCGAAATTTAAATAGGAAATCCCATGATACGGAAATTTCGCCTCAGTGCGTTAATTTTAAAGATATGCGTTTCAAGCAAAATGTATTCTCCGCGAATTTTTTAGAAGTTCCCTACAGCATAGATGTTTCCATAACTTAAATAGCTTGTTTGCCTACACATACCTTGGAAAAGTTGCCCTATGCATGTCGTGTTTGATTGTTTTCTAAATATGCAACGTACTACAAGGTTTTTATACTTGTGTTAACATAGAAATGCCTTATTTTTGGTTAACTAAAATTCTTATCTGTATTTTATTTATAAATTTTAGTATTTCATTTATGATTAATATGAATGAAAACAGTGAGAAAACTGGTATGTTGGTGATACCAAGTAATAAATAGTCCTTATCTATACAAATAAATAAAATATAAGTGTCTGTCAGATTTTCGAATTTTCCACTTTTAATTATTTTTTCATAATAGTATAATTGATTGCTAAGCCATATCTAATATTAATTTTTTTCAAGTCTGTCTGTCTGTCCGACCGAATTTAACACAAAAACCACTCAAAGTATTGACTAACTTAGTATTAGTTTAATCGAGATATCTCAAACGGTTTCGAAAATATGATGGTGATCAGGGATGTACATAGGTACTGGATTAAACTTTTCTTAGGATTACTACATTAAAAAAAAGCATTGTCAAAAAAATTTCAGTCTCTCCTCCTTTCTTTTTTTGTCTATGGGCTGTCCTTTCCTTCCCAAGAGCCGTAGTGGCCCAGTGGCTAGAGCTTTTCCAAGTGGGGCCGCAGTGGCTTAGTGGATATATGTATATCAAGTGGGGCCTCAGTGGCCCAGTGGCTAGGTATATAGGTATCTAATTCATTAACTCCATAAAACATGTGCGACGCGATGTCAGGGTGAAATTTAATAACTACATTAAACCTGAAAGAAGCAATATTACTATTTTAAATATAAAACCTTAGTGAAACGATGGTGGGCTTTATTTCAATAACTGCAAAAAACCTAAGCGAAGCGAAATTTCTATTTCTAAAATAAGAAAATAAGTCCTAAATGTCATGCGAACGAAGTCGCAGGGTCAGCTAGTGCTAAATATTATTACACACTTAAGTGCACACGAATTCGATGCAGTGTCCTTTGGTATAATTTTCTAAATTCAATTAAGCTTAGTTCTCATAAGGTGTAGGAATATCCTAGAAGCAGAATTTAAGCAGGGCTTCAGAAAAATGTGTAGTTTATCGCGAATGGACTCTACGCAATTGAGAAAACCCGCACTGTGGTCGAGTTAGCGCAACTTGATGCCTACCAGACACATTCGGATGCAGCTGGTTCCAGACGACCTTGAACACTCATACCTTACGCAACGGCACCACGAGGAGAATATTTCATGGAAGAACACATCATCCGTCACAAGACAAGACACTCAAGGTTGTTACAAACTACGCAGGACAAAAGAAAAAGAAAGAAGACGAAGGTGAACATCGTACTAAGCTGTTGCACAATAATGCAGTCCCCTCTTTTGTTCTCTCCCATACACGAGATATTCTCAGCTAACTTTATAGGAATATGTTATTCGCGCGACGTAACACACAAACACAGAAAATTGCACTTCATAAACTCTTTCTTACAAACACAATAGTTACCACCACAGCCAACTAATTATGTGGTTTCTTTCTGTCTAAAGGAAGTCTATCAAAGACAACACACATGTATGATTCATTTGAAATATTTACACTCATAAAAATCTCGTCAAAATAATACATTAACATTATCTGTACTAAAAGGATACATCTTACACCCCAGTCTCGTATTATGATTATTATATTATTATTGTTATTATTATTGGAATTAATAATATAAATTCTCAAGAACATAATGCTCCCTCTGGGGTAACACAAGGTGAAACATTGTCTCCACTTCTATTTATCATTTTTATAAATGATATTTGTAAAGTTTTGCATTATTCCCACGTATACCTTTATGCAGATGATTTAAAATTATATCGTACAATTAATTCAATAAATGACTGTATTTGTTACAGAATTATGTTAGTTCAGTTAATCATTTGTGCAATCAGAATGGTATGAAATTGAATGAAAACAAAACTTTAATTATTACATTTTCTCGTAGGACTTATAATATAAATTTCAAGTACTCAGTCAATAATACAGCTCCTCAAATAACACAGCGTGTACGAGATTTAGGCATATTACTTGACTCAAAACTATATTTTCATCATCATATTGATAATCTATTAACTATAGCTAACAGAACTTTAGAACTTATTAAATATTTAACTTATTCTGCTTTAAATTGCGTTTTTTTCTTTGTTTATATTACACTCTAATTAGATCTAAGTTAGAATATTGTTCAGTTGTTTGGAACTCTATTACCAATACAGACTCAATCAGAATTCAGAGAATTCAACAAAAAACTTTTCGTTTCATGTTTAATAAATTTATATCGAAAGGTAATGAGAAATTTGTTTATGATATATTTCTGGAAAAATGTAATACTAACATTCTCTGTTTCAGAAGGAAAGTAATAGACACTGTTCTCTTGATTAATTGTATTACTGGTGATGTAAATAGCTCAAAAATATTACATACTGTATGTTCGAAAGTTCCACAGTATCATCAAAGATTTCCCTTATTATTTCTACCTTCTAATATATCTTTTGATTTAATTAAACGATGTATTGATACTGTTAATAAATGTTAAGTAAATATAGATCATTTTACTAACAACAAAATTTCCATCAAACAAATATTACATCACAAATCACAAACCAATTAATTAATTTTAATTATTTACTCGATCTCTATTATATAATTATTTTGTTATTTTAGTCAAATTTCTTGTTTTATGTTTATGTTTTGTCTTTGTGATGTCTGAGTGTTCTTTTTGGTGATAGTTTGTTTTATTTGTTATTTGTTATGTAGTTGTATTTTTATGTATAAGTGCACCCCTACTAAGACTTCAATCTGTTCGGGGGCACTTCAATATGTGTGAACAAATTAAATTAAATGATTATTACTGTTATTATTATTACTATACCTCAACAATCAAAAAGAGAGATAATATTTTTAACACGTTAATTTTTTTTCATCTAGTGAATAGTCAACAATTATGATATATATTAATAATAGCAAATCGCAAGAAAAATATCAAATATTTTTTTATTACGCCATGTTCTCCGCATACAAAATGTGTGCTCGACAAAATATTGTTACAAGTCGCGAAGAAGGCGCATCCGTGTTCGTAGGGTTGGAGGTCGTAATAAAAATCAAAGAACTATGTTTAAATTTATCTATGATTCTGCAGTTTAAAATATACACCGTTGTTATTTACAACATTAAAGTACTTCCTCTCAGATGAGTTATTACAAGTGGCAGTCGGGGGAACTAGTGTTGATATGTTGCAACAGCATCCTGCAGACAGTAGTGTACAATCTGCACCGCTACGCATGGGCACCTGTGAGCCGCGCTCGTTTTACCGGAGTGTTGTGTGGGTCTAAAAAGATCGCCGTGAGCATTGATCGCTGCTGTTATTTCATCTGTAAAGTAAAAGTGTTATTATGAGTGTTATCGTTACGTATCAGAACGGAAAGTTAGTTGACAAGTAATCGGAGCCTACGTACAGAGAGAAATCATGGGAAGTGAACCGGTCACAAAGTAGAAAGATTATTTACAGTGTTTTACAATTGTGTAAAGAAGAAAAGTAACGAGGTCCCATCATCACGTTAGACAAAGCATTAGAAAGGCTGGTCAAAGCACTATGTGCAAGTGAAAAGACAGTGTGTAACATTGCCAGACAATGTGTGATAGCCGACAATGATCGCGCCAGCCATATCGCTCTCGGACTTCCCCGAGTTAACATGTTTTACTTAACTTTTAGCCGCTCGCCACGGTACATTCTGACATGCATTCACACACCAATCAGATTATTTAATTGTTTTAACATATAAGATATGAAGTAATTACTGAAACTGAAACAACTACACTGATTTAAATTTTCGCGAAACGTAAATTCACCACTTCAATATACATATAATTAATTTAATTATATAAACCCTTGCCACTCCAGTCATGGGAAAGCTACTTTTATCGAATATTTAACTTCATTTGGCTATTAACCTCCGCTTTTTATACCAAACTGTCGCTAGCTCTCTCACAGGGAGCTCGTGACAGTACTTCACAAGTCCTGAACTTTAAAATTCCGCGCTGATAAAATCCATTAACTTCACCACTCTCTTTTATCCCGTACAGGCAGGGAAAAAGAGAGTAAAATTCAGTTATGGAAACAGCTCCCAGGCGCTACCCTGGGAATCCTGTACAAGAATGTTGCTTTGCAGCTAGAAGTATGTTTGATAGATGCGGAGGGGGGAGGGGGTTAGCTTCTCCTCGCCTCCGCAAACTAATTGATAACCAACTGGGTGGCCAAGGTTCCTCACAAGGAGCCGATCTACCCCCGCGCTGAGGGAGTAGCGTCCCAGTGATGTAAAATGGCGGAGCCGACAATGACAGCACTACCATTTCCATCCCAGGTAAACGTCGTCCACGGCAAAAGAAGACGGAACTTAACGAGTTCGGTAAAAAGTGCCGTGCGCCCCGAACGTCCATGGAATATTATGAAGAGCGCAAAGGAATTCCCACTCTGCGTAAACTCCTTAATGCTGTGAAAGAAAAATACAATTTGCCGGGAAGAAGGATACGTTTTGGACAGTTATTAAATCCATGGAATTTTAATTTATAAAATGTAAACATGTTAAGACACATGTTACACGGAGCGAAGTGATTATGTCGCACGGCGTGCAGCCTATCTACTTGCACTGCGACAAATGCAAATTGAACTAACAAACCTGTAGTGTATACGGCCGAAACATGGATTCATAAACATTCACAAGGGTCCAGGAGTTACTGCAGAACAGCATATGTTATTTTCAATAGCCTCCTAGAGTCTATTGTATATGTGCACGGAGTGTATTTGCCGACCCATCTTCCCGCGCTACACCCCTGACATATCATAGTAAGTTGTCAACAAACAACAGCGCGCTCGCTCCTCAACTTTAAAAACTTGACAAACATGTAGTCCCTATCTCTACTGTAAACACTTATTATTCTCAGCAAGCGCAATGTACACTCATTTGCGAAAAAAAATTGATTACCATGAACGAATCATGCAAGTACAACAAAGGTTGTCACACAGTATCGCCATAGCCCGACATGTCTGTGTCCTATTTGCTTGCGCGGATGTGCCACTTAGGGCCATGCATGTCCCTCCCTCATTTATAGCTGCAAGACACCGAATAAGTCATTAGGGACAGTGTGAGCCACAACAAGCGAAGAGAAGGTCTGAGAGGGAGGGAGGAAGTAGATTCACTTCTTTGACACGGGAGCTGAACACTCGGTTTCGAGGACGAGTTGTGTGACGTCAAAGTGAGGGTCTCCTCATAGACAGAGGGATAAACCTGCAGTGCTCCGCCTGAAGGACATAGCCGCGTAACAAAGCGGCATTAGGCCGTGGAAATGTTACCGCACATTAAGTTTGTGGTGCACGAGAGATATGTATGTTTTTAAAAGCATTGACTATGTATTATTTATTACGTATAATGAATTTCTTCTAGCAATATTCATACTAACCTTTCTGTTCGGCAAGGTTAACAGGGCTATGATTTGATATAGTCCATTCACGGTTACTTCATAATTTTCTAAAGCCCTGCTAAATTTCTACTTTTGGTTACCGACTACGTATCCTTCCGGTACATGTAAACATAAACACTGCCATGTGACATCCACGTTTTAACTGTCAAATGCTTTGTTTTTCTGTAATGCCTGTGTTTTTTATTATTATTTATGCGCACCACGATGTACTGTTTGGTAAACAGATAATGTAGTCTGTTACCTACCAAGTTCCCTACATATGGTTTTTCTGATGTACGGCCACGCGGCATAGACAAATATCACCGGAAGGTGAAGTCGGTATTTGAAAGAGAAGAAGATTAAGTATGCTCGCGCTTCGTATGCATTATATGATTAATTTTAGTTCGCCAGTATTTTCACTTCACTCGGGTTTCCCCTCGAACACAGACACGGAGATGTTTCTGTTTAGTGTAGCTGCTTCCCACGAATCAGTTATGGCCAAGTTAATGCATGTATTTTATTTCTCATTTTCTAATTATCTCAGATTTATTTGTATGCTGAATAAGGAAAAGAAAACCGCATGTACGGCCTATCAATATTACGTAACTTCAATACTATACGACCAGTTGTACTTCACAGAACTTTAGAAGAGTGAAGAAGGGGAGGGGAATGCGCGCCGAAGAGATGTGCAGTAGCAAAACGTTGTCAGCCTCGTTGGTGTAGCCGCCCCGTGACTGGCTGCTCAGGTAAGCGTCAGCTTAAGCAGTTGTTGAAAGGGTTTAGCCATTTTGTCTTCTTCTCCGATAGGCGGGCTGCGACTGAATTTTGTGAGTCAAACGGTACGATTTCTACCAGTTGGAACACGATGGCCAATGATGAAGCCCGCCAAACACACCATTTTGGAAAGTCACACAATCTTTGCTATAGGCTTTTCACGGTAAAGTGAGCACTTTTTGAGGCAGTCTCGTCGGGTATAATAATCAATAAATATATTTCATTGTGACCTTGGACTTTTGGTTTTGGTTAAAGTGAAATGTATACACTGAGTTAATTGCTTACATATCAGTGTTTACATTGACAAGTGGCGGAAGGATATAAATTGATTGAAAGAAGAAAGTAACCAGGGCTTCAAAAGTGCTCACTTTAACGTGAACGGCCTATAATGAACTATGCCCACGCATACCCCGTTAATATTGGTTTTACTCATGCTCCCAAATCATATTGGTGTGAGTTTTCTAAGAATACTTAATTATTAAGGAAAAAAAATGTTAGTGACATTTTCAAGGTACGATTACAAATAGTTTGGCGAGGAAGTGTAATTGCTGCTATTCACATGCAACACAATTTAAGAGAATTTGCAATTTTTCTCAAATTAGCCACCTAACACCTATTCCAGACCATTTCACGTTCTACACAGGTGTAACGCCACATAATAACTAAATTGGCGTTCTTACGTGGGACCTGTTGTCGCACCATTGCTACCACTAATAAAACACCACATTACTGTTTACAGCTGTTCAAATATTTGTGTCATATTTCAAAAACCATTACGTAGGAATGTTCACAATCTATGCCCATAACCATATTTAGGTGAGCTTTATGACTTTTTAACAATGTCTGTATGATGATAGTTCTTGCGGTTATTATGTTTAACCCTGTTACAACTGTGGGAGGAAAGAACTGTAGTATTTTACCTCTAGTTATCGATGTGTGCTGGGTATTTCGATAAAATAACGGCAGCAGTCGAAACACATATTTAAACGAAGGAGCAACCAGGAGAACAAAAAAGACAATAACCTCAAACACGCAACTCGTGTCGCTTATTTAGAGCGACAAAAGTAAAAGATAGTGGTGAACATCCACAGAAACTTTTGTTCTTCTGATATACTTTGCATAGGTACTTAGTTTCTAGTAGGTTTAGTTAACTATTTATTTAAAATTGTCTGGAAGCGCTTAGTAATTTATTGGGATTGTGGCAAAAATATAAGCACGTTACACTGCTGTGTTTCAAACGCCTAGGGCAATGTTACGAGGTTGTAATAACCGACCAGGCGTGTATTTAAATAATTGACTTCATCTTAAAAACAGTTCACGGTTAAAACGTATAAATTTCGTGCGTCCGATATTTGCAATCACACACACCGGTCCAGCATAACGACCATGGCGCAGCCACTCCCTTTCACAAGCAGCAGCCACGACACACGTTACAGTACATCTGTTACTTCTATGGAAACACTGATTTATCACAACACTGTAACTTGTCTAGGTAGGTTTAAAAAAAACACAACGTGTACGAATTTGATGAGGTAATTTGAAGTGTTTTTCGGAGCAAGAAAAATGAAAGCTTCATTGAACAGCAACATGCCATGTCACGTTGCCACTCGCAAGGTGCCACTTCTGCCAACTTCGGAATGACGGGAGGGTTCTCCCGTCATTACATCTAAATAACTAATATTACAAGTATTCAACCATTTAAACCCCTTTTCAGTTGTCAGTTACAAATTACGAACTTATTAAATTTTGCTGTAGTAAGTATGAAATATGCTAAAATTCAAAACATGCATAATTTTGCTACTTCTACTAGCTGTGCGAAACTTCCCGAGAGTGAGAGAGACACACACAGAGAGGGTGCCATGCTCTACTCCACCGAAAGTTTCTCCCTTGACCGAAAAAAAATAAATAAACACTATCACTAAGGCCTACGCACCGTATTTTGTGCTGATATTTTAAACTGTAATAATGAAATATATATGTTTCCATCAGGGCTACATAAATATTTACATATTTCAGTGAGCAATATTTAATTTTAAAATATGATGCCAAAAACATGGTTACAAAAATATTTTAACTGTGAACATTTCTTACTAGCCGTTGCCAAAACATCACTGCTCTCGCTGTTTTTAATTAGTATCGAATACGAAATAAATTTTACAAGTTATAGAAGATACTAAGTTAAAGTTTAATTTATTTAAGAATACGATAAGTTAATCACGGTGTTATATATTTGTGGTATACAGGTTATTGAAAAAAAAAACAGGTTGACATGTTAGTGCTAGGCTGATTTTTCAAAGGTTCGTTTCAAAACATCCGATTAAACCATGAATGGTCTATAACAGTTATTTGTTTTTACCGTCTTCCACACTGACAACATGCGAAAATAGTAAATACCAATATGCAATTTATTTTATTTTATTGGAGGGAAGTTGGGTCATGTGACACCATTAAAAAAAAGTGTCAATCGGAAGTTACTCGAGGGTGCAGGCAGAGCAAATTTTCCTTTCCGATTATAAAAATTCCCCGTTTTGAATGTAAATTTTCCTCAAATTTATCCATGCCAATTCAAACAAGGTCTAGGCCCAGTTCCAGTTATTTTTTGTCAGTCATTGATAGCTAACATAACACACGCGCACAACTATGAAAGTACGTCAATTATTAGCTAAATTATTAGTGAGCAACAGTGCTGCTTGTCATCGTAACATAATTCAACTACTATTTAATTCTTACCACATATATAGTGCTACGAGCTCCGAAATTTCGAGTCAAAATTTATGTAAAAACTAATCATAAAAAACCTTGGTATGTGCTTGAAATTTATCCGAATTTCATGTGATACCGGGAAAATATCTGTTTTGCCTTTCCCTTTATAAATTATCCCAAAATTCCCTACACAGGAAATTTTCCTCTAGCTACCATGACTGGGCGTCAGTCACGGCCAAGGAGGTTATATACTACTTCCATCTACCTTGGTCGAGACTCGCCAGTCGATAGCAGCGCGCCATGGCGGCTGGAGGCAGCTCGCTGTCTGCCACGAGGTCTCTGGCGAGTGGCCCTGACTAATGCTGCCATACTTCCCAACCGCGGAAGCTTTCGGTTACCACATGCACGAGGTCCAGATGAAAGCTGCACAAGTCATACAAATAGTGCATGGCTGTTTCAGTTGCACAGACTAAATATGAGGTAGACTGATTTTTCGTCTTCTGCACCATGTACCCATGGGACACGGAGACTAGGTTTACACAGCTCAACTAGCGGGATCACTGTACCCTATATTCACGCTGCGGTTGAAAAGTACCTGTAACCAGTATCAAAATGCCTC
The DNA here is from genome assembly GCA_029891345.1 of Dryococelus australis. Classification (NCBI taxonomy): domain Eukaryota; kingdom Metazoa; phylum Arthropoda; class Insecta; order Phasmatodea; family Phasmatidae; genus Dryococelus; species Dryococelus australis. The sequence goes on from CM056995.1 coordinate 62,145,464, forward strand.
CAGATTAAGAAGGAACATGCATTTAGGCATTGTTTTTGATAGTTTTATGGGATAAGTGGCAGATATCTAGTGAGAGATTTTCAAACCCGCTTCCTTCGATAAAACTTATTTTATTCTTTTTTTACAAACATTTCTAAACTAAGATGAGCTTAATAGTGAAAAACTGCACTGTTTTAGGATCAATAATAACTCAAATTGCAACTTAATTACAAATGAAATTGTGTTATATCCGGACAAACGTGGCGCCAGGTGGTCCAGATCACAGAATATTTTGATATCGGAGAGTATCATTAAAATACAGCCGTAGTAATGGAGTTTTAAGTTTTATTTTATAATTAGGCCTATAATAACTTTACACACAGCACTTTAAAATAAATAATTACAGCATTAAGTCGTAAAGTGAAAAATAAAAAGCAAAGAAAACACAAATCACAGCACAAATACCAAACTCAAATTCATTTTTCTTTTACTGGCAATCTTCGCCTCTTACGGGCAACATAGCGATTTTTCCACTTCTCGAACCAGCCTTCCCTTGCTTTAAATTCGTGGGGTTCATTTCCCAATTCCTTGCCTACCCCAATGGGCCGTTGGCATGCAGTGCAGTGCCATGTTTCTGAAATGTGATTGTTGCACACGTGGAGTGAATTTAAGTTAAGCTGGGTTGGGTGATTTGGGCGGCTCTTAACAACAATGTCTCGAGAGCTGATGAGGGTGAAATGAGGTTAGAATGGATGGAGCAGCACCGGAATGCAATGGTGGGGGAAACGGGAGATCCCCGAGAAAACCTGCTAACCAGCAGCATCTTCTGGCATGATCTCCACTTGCGAAAATCCAGGAGTAATCAGGCCATGGATTGAATCCAGTTCGTCTTGGTGGGAGGCGAGTAGTCTAACTGCTCAGCCACCATGGCCCTTAATGAATTTGGGGTAGAGCTGACTGATATTAGAGTTACTAGTCTCAGTGCTCGAACACCGGACTGTTTATCTGTCAACACGATAATCAAAAACCAAGTGCATAGAACTATGTTTATGTAAACAAGTGCTTTGGGATGTTTGTATACACACTCTGACCAATTTGTAATACAATTAAATACAATTATAATTGTTAGAAAGTATTTCATACATATAAGAGGGACTTTCTTTTGAAAATTAAAACAGAAATAAACACGTTCATCACTGTTGACCATGTGACTGACATTTGTGTTTGTTTGGGGTAGGTCAATGTTGAATACATGCACAGGAGACGAAAGGTCGGTTTACCTCATCGTTAGTTTATGATTGGTACTGCAGTCAGCATTAGTCATTAGCATCAGCACATTGTAGGAGGGCCCTAACTTAGCAGTTAATACATAGAAATTACCAAGAATTGACGTTTAAATTTATTGTCAATGGAAGTCGGTGTTTCTGTTTAATACACGTAATAGTACCAATCTGTGTTATTAAACACATTTACTTTCCTAAAAATGCAACAATCTTACTTGGATGGTGTTTGAATAAAGTGATCTGGCCCAGGGCAATGTTGATTTTAAGCAGCTTCTATATGGTCAACTTGGTTGGGTCAACCAAACTGGATGAGGTCCTACAGAATCGTGTGGTTGACTCAATCTGCCAGTGCATTCTGGGGTCGCAAGCAGTTGAGTATGGCACCTTGCCTTTCAAAATATCATAAAGTCGTGGCGGCTTTAACTCTTTTATGAGTAAGTGACCAAAAATTATAGTACGAAAAGAAAATGGATGAACTGGCTAAAAGAGCGAAAAATATTGAGTCATATAAACCTTTTAAGAGCACTCGACTCTGACAACTTTCGTAATTACCTCAGAATGAATCAAGACACGTTTAATCAAATGTTAGAATTAGTGCGATAATTTGTTACGAAAAAAAGTTACTAACATGAGACAAGCTGTGACTGCATAAGAACATCTGATAGCTACTTTAAGATATATATATATATATATCTACAGGACGAAATTAAAAGGATCTCAGATTCAGCACAACGTAATTTCAATTACTTTCAAAAGTTATTCCAGAAATATTTTTGGCTGTCTACAAGGTTCTAAAGCCAAAAAATGAGGTAAGTTTAACACATTTTAATTACTGTAATAACTCTGCTTTCATATATTACTTCGATTTTTTAACAATTAAACATCCTCTAAACACCAATGCAGCAGGGCCCTCAAATACTATGTTGTTTTCTTCGGTGAGATATGAAGAAGGCAATGGAATTGGAGTTGAACTATTTGAGGTGAAGAATATGGTTCAATGATTTGAGGTGAAGGAGATAGCTGAATGTATTGAAGTCAGGGAGATTGTGAATACAAATAATTATTAGAAGAATAAAATGAAACACATTACCAAGAGGGAGTTTTGATTTTAGAATCAAATCTAAGGTTTTCTGTTTTAGCCAGAAATATAATTTCTTAAATTAATTTTTTGGCTACTTGATATTGGAATATGGCAACTTGTTCTAATTGTTCCCAAAATAAACTCCATACGGGTTTAGTTGTTTATTTTTCTGTTGCAGTAGTTCTTGCTAGGTTTCGATCAATTTTTTGCTCTTTATACTCCAGAACACAATCACTGGAGCACTTTCTGTTGGGTTCACTGCTGTTTTCAGCCCTTGTTCGCTCGCTCTCTGGTGATTCCTGAAACAAAGAATTGTCTACTTTTCAGAAGTCTTCAATGGAAAATAGCAGCAAAATCATGTGATGAATAATGGCAACTCAATAATTGTGTATGTTGTATGGGTGGCAAGCATATTATAAAAGAAAAACCAGCTGGAACTGGATCTTTATTCCATCACTATAAGGGCACATTAAGTATCGTACTATCTGCTATATCCAGTCCACACAAATTACGAATTCATTTACATTTATACGGGTTCAAATGGAAAGTATGTCAAAACAAAAAATCATTTTTAAAAAATTGTGAAAAACTTATAAATGAGTTTAAGTTGCCTGAATCATATTTACTACCAGGTACAAATGGATCCCACAAGTGTCGACTACGAAGATGTGTACAATTATTTTAATGGCACTGTTAGTGAATCTTTTAAAGACAAAATGATAAACATAGCTATAAGGCGAGGCAGTAAATTTGTGAATTTGTATATATAAAAGTTGTGATTTTTTTTCCATTAAAGTGTTTACAATCAATGTTTTCGTTTTACTTTCTTACAACCTGTGTTTGTTTTGTTGCTTATTTCATCTCTTACGAGAGTGTCCACTTAAAATTCTACATTGCTCATCTTTCTTGTCCAAGAAACTTAGTAAATTTTGATTCCACCTCAGTTGCTTTGGAACCAGTCTGTTTTGATTCTTTAGCCTATCAACAAAATGTTTCAGTGATTAAATAAGCAAATAACTTAAAGTTGACAACAGTGAAAACAAGAACTGTAAAAAAAAGTATTAAAAAGTTGTACAGCAATAGACAGATAGTACATAAATAACTTACCTTTTTTGGATCCCGTTTTTAAGCATTTCGCGTACAATAACTCTGTTTTTTTTTTCTTTTTTTTTTTTTTTTTCTTCCACTGTTGCGATATTTGCTTCTGGTTCCAGTTGTTTTTCTGCTAATAAATTTCAAATTGGTCCTTTTGATTTTTGTCTTTGTATAGGTCTGATTATAAATCACCCAGGCACGGAAGGAAGGTACCCGCATAGTTCTATGAACTCGGTTAATACTTCACGTTTCTGCTTGTTCGCCATCTTGGGTAACACGCGCATCTCACTCGCTCCTTTGACTGAACGCATCTGACACGCTCAAGATTGGCAACAAGTTACCACATGGTTGAGACCTGACTCAGCGCTCTCTATTTGTCTTCGATCGCGAGCGCATCCCTCGTGACCAAGATGTTGGAAAGTCAACCGAGATTCAGTTGCGAACCAGCATCCATACGATCAGATTTAACACCAAGTCAATCAAGGTGGCATCTGTTGGACAGTTGACGCTACCATGTAGGAGCCATCTTGGTTCTGTGTACGATGGAAAGACACTAGAACCTGAGCAGGGTTTTTTAAAGTGCTCGAACAACCACGAACAGCTGATAGATAGCTACTGTTGGTTATGGTTTGCACGGAATGAAGATGAGATAAACGATTATCGCCCTCTATGCATGTACCCAACTTTGACACAGCCCACATCAATCCAACTGCCAAAAAACAGTGACAAAAGTCCATGTTTAAATTTTAGTTTTTAAAAGACAAGATCTCATAAATAAAGTATTTTCCAAAGTGTAATTTCATCTAATTATATTATAAATTGATTCGATTCGAGGAAGAATTCAAACACATGTCTACAAGAACAGTGTTAAACGTTGGCACGTCGTTTTCCTACTGCGTATCTCTTCGGCGCGCAGCCTACCCCCCCCCCCCCCCCCCTTTTTTCACCAAACCCATTCCGCCCCTTATATATTTTTTCAGCCATTTAACGATAGTGGGAGCTGCGGTGAGACTACTCGTCTACCACCTGTAAGAACCGGGTTCGAATCCCGGCGGAGACACTCTCGGATTTTCGCATGTCGGAATAATCGTGCTGGATAAAGACGCTGATCGGCGGGTTTTCCTCGGGGATCTCCCGCTTCCACTGCCCTTGCATTCCGGAGACCCTCACCGGCTCTCACTTAGTTGGCGACAATGTACGGGTGGTACCTGGACAGCAGGCGCAGCCTCCTCAAGGCGGCGCACGAGATACCCAAGGTCCGCGGCGAGCGCGTCGCAGGGGCGGGCCGGGTCGCGCTCAGACGGTCGCCGCTGAGCGCGCCCGGCAGCCGGCCCTCACTACGCACGCACCACACAGCCGCACGGCAGCCCCAGGGGACCTCTTGGCGAACCTCCGCGGGCACTTGCGGTGCGACCCGTGCCGCACGTACGTATTGGAACAGGAAGATCTGCAGCTGCAGTGTGTAGTGTAGTTCAAATTTATTGGTGGTTCTAAGTTCAATGCATCGCATATAAGTGCATTGCAAACAAATGCTGTATTTGATTCCAGAACAACAAAATATATACATTCATACATACATACTTCCCAAGTTTACATACTTACTTCGTGTCATCTACGATTAAAGCGGTTAAGCTGGTGCATGTGTTGATTTCAAACTTATGTTGGCCTCGCAAAAACGAATGTCACTATAGGCTCAATCGCTCTTTTATTCTGTTTACATGAACTCATTCTTATGCACACATATCCTACATACAAGAAATTCACCTTAAAACGATCTTTATTTAGTACTTTAAGGCATTTTTAATTCTTTGCCCACCAATTTTTTTTGCAAACTTGTGGGTAAAAGCGGGTATTTTAGCTTGCACATGGGGGTAAAAATTAAAATCAGAATTGGCAACACTGATTACGACCGCGACGCTAGGAAACGCAAAACAGTTTTGCGTTCGAACGCGACGCAAAACCATACTTTGCGTTAGTTCTGATTATCACCGCACAGTTTGCGAACGCAAAGTTTGTGTCGACGATAAAAAAAAAAAAGGTCACAAACTTAACACGGAGACATACACCGCACAACCCATTTCGCGTCTCACGCAGCTCGAGAAAATGGCGGACATTTTCCACGAGTGGCCGTAACCTCGTGAACAAAAACTATTGTAATTAAATAATGTAGCTTAGAAACAGTATCTTCCGTAAGTTAAAGTAGCCATTTTCATTCCCGAAGTAGTTTAAGGTTACAGAAGAAACTGATATTTGTTTTCAAAATGAGTACGGTGACCGGCGATTATATGTGCGTGTTTTAGCTCGGGGAAGCGGGCAAGATATTTGGTTTTATTTAAAATATAACAATTAATGATTTTTCTTCTTCAAATGTTAATTTCATATGCCACTAAGTTCTCTCTTTCCTTCTTCGCATTGTTAATATTCTGTCAGTGGCTTCTACTGCCTCTGATATTTTGCGCGCATAGATAGAAGAACGAAGAAGAGAGGTAACGAGTTTTCCGCGTGTGCCGTTGGTCGAGGTAGGGGGGGGGGGGTTCTCTGGGTGCTCCCGTTTACCACGCCCTTACATTACACTGCTGCTCCATTTCCACCTCGTTTCACACTCGGCGCCATCCAGGACCTCGGTGTGAAGCATCAACTGAAACCTCTCAACTCAACTACGTTTCATTTTTCTCCCTTTATATACACATTAGTGTACTAGCTGGCATTTAATAGTCCATTCGCTGTTATTTCAAATTTTTCTAAAACCATATTAAACTTCTACTTCCAGGATATTCCTCCGCCTCATGGAAACAAAATGTATCCAAATCTAAAAAATTATACCAATGGAACAAAGCACCGTATTCGTGTGCACATAGTTTAACGATACTTTGCGTAATAACTATTTCTTACTAGGCTTGCTAATTGGTATGTTTACTCTATGGTAATAAATTAATATAATTTATCAACAAAACACAAGCCCAAGTCTACAAAAAATAAGATACGTTTATGTTATAACACGTCTATTTTTATAGTATAGTAACTATAAGTGATTTATGAAATCAAGCTTAGACTTTACGAGATTTAATATGTTTGATCTATGTTTGCATACATTCAGATTAATAGGCCTATATATTAATTATTTATTACTTTTTAACAGTTGCGTTTTATGTGAATTAAGTTTGTTACTGGTATTGTTATCAAGGTGTTTACACACCAGAGAGGTATGTTCTATTGCGTTGAATATCTAAGATAATTGTATTTTCCCTTAAAAAATGAAGGCTGTTAACTTTTCGTATATGTAATATCAGGCGATACTAGCTAGCCAATAAAAAATTTTAAATTTAAAGTAATAATGTTGCAAATTTTAATTTAGTCGAGAAAGTTTTGTTTTGAAGCTTAACAAATGAAAAGGATAGAGGTTGTTGAATTTCCGCTAGGGCTGAGTCAAGTCATAGTCGACTGCTCAGCTAAGATTTTATTAATATTTTAGTTTAAACACGAGTTCGAAACGCATATACCAGGGTGCAATGAAGTAAGAAGACAGTACGGTAATATCAAGAAAAGATGAGGCCTCGGTCGGACTACTTCGTGATTAATTCTGACAGTAATAATTCGCCTCCCGAGTATGTGCAATGTTAACGTGTGCAAGGACTGTATAGGCCCGTATAAAGCGGTAACATAAAGAGTACTTGTTACAGCTGCGGAGATTTATCCGAGTTCGCCTTCGAGAAGTATTCTTCACTACCGTCGTATTTTCACTGATATCGGATAAGTCTAAGTAAATTCCTAACAGCGTCCAGCTCTTGTCATCAACGAATTACAATACAAGTAATAGGTGAGATATAATGTTTAATGACTAGCTGGTGTCGGCCTTCACATTTAATTTAAAATAATAATTTCATCTGTCACTAGTTTGTTCACTATTTTCTGAGTTTTGGTTGCTATAGGCTGTTCGCGGTAAAATTGGCACTTTTGAAAGCCCTGATTAAGATCTACTTGTATGCACGTTGTGTCTTCTTCCGCCATATGTAAAATTATCATTGTCATGGGCCTCATCGCTTTCTTCATGCGTCGATCAAGTGAAACTGCAAAATTATTAGGAAAGGAAGTATTTTAAAAATCTACTCATTTTTACACTTCAACGGATTAATAAAACAGAAAGCGATAAAAATAATTTGAGTTATCAGAAACTGTTACCTAACACATCTTATTCGACGTTAAGATATGGAACTACTTTACCCTCCATCGTTACAAATTTTACTGGGTGCATGCTACTCAGTGCGCCCGTTAAAATTATGCTAGTAGAAGCAGTGACATTTTTCTAAGGTTGATTTCAAAAGTGCTCACTTTATCGTGAATAACCTTTAATGTTCTGAACCTATAAAACTTAGGTAATTCATGCTATCATTTCCCACTTATTCTTCATTAAACTTATGCATAAACTGAGCTTCCACTGTTGTACTTTAGTATATTGAGAGAAGCTAGCAGTTGCAATGTCTGGTGTAGCGTCATATGTGGTTTTCCAGGATTCCATTAATTGGTGTTAATTACCTCTATTAATGAGTAAGGGATTTTGAATGTGTTAGGTATAATAATAAATAGATTATTCAACTCATAATTCAGTAGGAGCTAGCCGAGGCAAACGAAAATTTAATATCACATATTTAATAATTCTGTGGTACTACATACGTGTATGCTACAATGCACACACAAATACAAATTGCTTGTGATACATAACATATTTAGGAAACAACCTAGCACTTTTTTTTCACAGGTTTGCTTCAAAGAGAGTGAATAAATCGCGAGTAGACTATAGCAGATACCAGGTCCACGGCAATGAGAATATCGCGCGTGGCGGAAGGATAAACACTGAGTAGGAAAGTAGATCTTGAGCGGTGCTTTCAAAATTGCTCATTAAACCACGAAAAGCCTATAATAATAATGCACTGTTGCAGATCTTATTTGTGAATAATTCAGCTAGTGTATGTCGAAGGAACCTTTGAAGATCGTTCTGAGTCGCTTCGTAAAGTCCTGGCGTGACCTCGTGGGGTGTTTTAATTTCTAACCAGGAAGTGAAAAGACCAGGGTTAGTAAAGCTGTGGCGTCCTCTGACGGATGCCGCAGATTACGTTGTCACCTCCAGGACGCTACACCACTGCCAACTCCAACAGTTTACAGTTAGCCAATCATTTCCTGTAAAGATTAACTGAAAGCGCAGCGAGAATTAAGCATGCGTTACTTACGGTGTAGGGTTATGACAAATTATAAGAAGCAAACACAATCAAACTCACGGTCGATGAAAGCGTTACACCTGGTTTTTCTTCCTAATTTGATTACTGGTGTTAGCGCAATTTTAATATCACAAGTGGTACATATATGTAAAGTTTTATCTAGTTCAAAACGAAAAAAATGTCGTATAAATGTTAAACAGATCCCTTAGTTGTAAATTTGTGATATTTAACCCTGTATTAATCTCTGATAATGTTTTGTTTTGCAAACTGTTTTAAGTAATGTTAGGAACGTTCTGAGGTTGTTCTAAAAAGTAATACTTTATAGAATTAAAATAAGTAAGAGGTTCCGATTTACTGAGTTTTTACTGAAGTTAATTTAATATTGGTGTTTAATTTCAAGAAGCGTTCTTTTTATGATTAAATGTTGTCAAGTTTAAGAAACAGAAGTATGCAAAAGAAGAAAGTAACTGCATAATATTGAGTCGTCAGTAACAGAGGTGTCGACGACGAACTTTCAAAGTGATTGAGAACTTCGTCATTTGGTTTTCCGAGTAACTTCTGGAGGAGGTACGTCACGAAGAATAGCTCCACCTTCGGGAACACGGTCACCGCTTCAGTGGTTGAGACGGGGGTCGACTCCAGGACCGTGAATGAAGGAAGGATGCCGGAGTACCTATTCCGTCACGGAATCGCCGTAGACAGGGAGTTGTGAGGTACCAGATTCGAACCCAGGAGGAAAACCGCAGATCTAGCTGTGGACTACTTTTTTTTTCTCATCAACAGATAAGTCCAGCATACACCATATTATTCATAAACATTTTACGAAGGCTAATTAGTAGTGTGTTTTAAAGGGTGTTCCTGACAGTAAATTGGAGTTCTTTTCTTATCTATGAATGCTTACGTGTTAAAATAATTTTCTTGTAGAATTCTTTCATATATTTGAATAATATGCAGATTTAAATTTAAATTTCAAAATTTCACGGCATATTGACTTTTGCACTATATATGGACGAGTCTCATAGCCGTGGCAAGTAAATAATGAATAGCAATAATTATAAATATAATTGTATATATATATATACATAGTACAATCCGTCATATTATTCTGCTATGCTAGAAAGTTTTATGTTGTGCAAATTTGATTTGTCGGAGATAGTGCCATATTTATTGTAACAGTTCAGGGTAGTAGCACTGGCTGTTACAAAAGCTTTTATAATACATTGTGAATATTTTCTTTACAGGAGCTGTAATAGGGGAAAATCCCATTAAAATATTTATAAAAGTATCAACAATACCATCTTTGCATTTACAAACACCTGACATTACCTTTGCAATATTTGGTGATTGTCGAAACCTATTGAATACAACGACTCTAGGAAAACGTTCACCCATCCATGTTCTAGCTTCTGCCAACACTAATTTCGTTGAACGACTTTAAAGCAACCCGATAATTTGTATCTGCCTTGAGCATATCATGGTTGAATCATCAGGCACGCAATAGTTTTCTTTCGCTTTAAAAAGAACATATATGTGTACTCACTACCTTTAAAAAAGTGATCAATATCTCATGCATCGTTACATTTTAAACGCTATGTTCTTTACACTGTAAGAGGAGCGTGCACCCACTCATCAAAGGTCAAGAAGCGAGGGAGCGATACTAACACGCACGATTGATGCATCATCGCTCCAACGCGCAAGGCGTGCAGTGAGTGAGTGAAGAGATTTGGGCGGCATTTAACAGCGAGGTTTTGAGAGCCGATGAGAATGATTGAAGTGAATATGGAGCGGCGCCGGAATGAGGGAGCGGGGGAGACGGGAGTTCCCCGAGAAAACCCGCTGACCAACGGCATCGTCCAGCACGATTCCCACATGTGAAAATTCGGAGTGACCCGACAGCGTATTGAACCCGGATCACCTTGGTGAGAGGCGAGCAGACTAACCGCTCAGCCATCATGGCCTCTTCCGTATGTTCGTACTTTTTTCTTGCCGCTAAAGGAACCTGCATAGGCAAAATTCAAAAATGCGACATTTAACCATTTTCACGAATTTTTTTCTCCATGAATATACTTAATATGTTAAAAGTAGGCTAAAAACTTATAGGCATAGATAAATGTTTTTTACCTTTTATAGCAAATAGTCGTATTTACACAACATATATTTACCGACATACACGAATACGCACAAACAACGATTTCACAGAAAATGTTTCAATGCACAATCCTCTTAAGGCTGAAGACCACTACCAAGACTATCTTCGGCAACCACTATAAAGCTGACGATTTCTGGGGGAAGCAGACATCTTTCTCCACCTAACCTAAGCATGGTCAGGCCTATATATACAAAAAAAACTACAACACGAACCCTTGCGATACAATCAATTGCTAAAAAAAAATAATTAATTTTACACGTCTGGTCATGTCGGCCAATGACAAAAGTTCTCGTCACATTATAGAGTGCGCCCATACGCTAAAGTTCGTTTTCAGGAAGTTCCGCAGCGCTGCGCAGCGTCGTCGTCGGAAACCACACTTGTCTTGTGACGTCATGAGCACAGTAGCGCTCCTAAGAATTACGGCCTTCATAGCGACAGTGACGTGTGGTCGGCTGTTGCAAGGTAAGCTGACGTTAACTGTGTGCAGTACCCTGTTGCTTGCTAGTTTACACTTCCACCAGTGAGCAAGCACCGGGTTACCTTGCAACACTTCACCTCACACCACCAGTGTCAGGGCCGAAACGGAAGTCAGTTGTCGATGCACGTCAGGTTGAGTGCACACGTATGCGGCCCGGTCTCACGCGTTTAACAGCGGAGCATTCTACCTCGCTGTGTCCGTTGTCGTCGGCGTTCGCAACAGCGAACAGCCCATCTGCTATGTGGGTATAGGCTGTTCACGGTCAAGTGAGCACTTTTGAAAGCCCTAGCGTTTAGAATAATAGTCAATAAATTAAGGTTGTGTCTAAATTAATTACCATTACACAATGTGGGGACCAAGACGGTTACGTTTTTGCATAGGAACTTAGGTGCGGAAACATACCGTTTCCCCGCGACAAACAAAACACCACCACTTCACATGTTGACCTCTCCCACGTTTGCAACACGCCGTACGTTGTTTTTCTCCAGGTTCCACTTACAAGAAGGGCTCGATGTGACGACCGGCGACGTCTACAAAAACACGGTACCTACGTACCATGTTCTGGTACACACGATCAGCAATACCTGGAAGTCCAAGATCCGCCGCAGCCGTAACACGCGCCAGCAGGTCGTCCTCTGATTCGACAGGAGTCTCGTAAATCAAGCCCTTCATGTGGCCCCACAGGAAGTAGTCTAGCGGAGTCAAGTCTGGTGGACGGGCAGGCCAAGCGACGGGGTGGATAGGTCGAGGTGACCCGATTAAACGTTCACCCGACTGACTCCGCGTTTGTGAAATGTGAAATTTGGCATGTAAACTCGCATTATAACTACTATCTTTTTTTTTATTTATTCGGTGACGAATAAAATTAATATTAATAGGTGTAAATGCTTACGAGCCGGGCCATGTGAGTCCAGAGGTGCACATTCCCGAAAGTAACAGTGGTTAGTGTATTCGTACATACTGTGGATGCATACATGAAAAATATCGCACAATTATGATGTGTATAGTGATACACTACCTGTATAAGTTTGTAAATTAACAATTGCAGTGAGTTTAATTTTTGCAATTATGGTTGCGATTACTAACCTGCCGAGCTTTTAAGGACTAACCTGTAAGTTGCGGACTCGATAGAGGTACAGGCACTTTTATAAAACTGCAGATACGTATTTTTCTAAATGCTGACTTGCTATTTCAGTGTAAGAGTTTATGGAATTAATTTATTAATAGCTAAGGCTGTGAAAGTTTGTGGCGTGAACTGTGAAGGCAGTCTAAACAAAAACGCGAATAACTGATCTAAGCATGTTCCAAACATAACATTTAGCTTTCCTCGTGATACAATAGCTGTTTGCCGGGCGTTAATGGCAAATCACCTCGTAAACCAATACAAAGCTACGCCTCATAAAAAACGTAATTCTTACCATTTCCCCCCCCCCCCCCAGTTACAGTGACAAGCAAGAAATAAGCTGTTTATCAACCCAAGAATATACATCCAAATCAGTTCATATTTTTAAATAGCTATTGAACGTAGACTTCCTAATTTGCAATTTTCATGGTATCTCGAACTCAATCCATGTAATTTTCATGGTATCTCGAACTCAATCCATGTAATTTCTGGGGTGACTCATTAATAAAGGCAATGAACGATTTCTTCCTTGTATTAACTCCATTGTGTTCTTGGTGTACCATTCTCTAATGAACCTGCTGTCAACAATATGTTAAGTTAAATAAAGAAAATTTACTTGTGTGTATTTAACGGTAGGCTGTGATCATTATAGTAAATGACAAATCTTTACATTTTATCGCTTTCCAAAGGTAGTTAAAATTAAGAAAACTTAGATAAAGCCAAAATTTTCCTGTAACTACACCATCTGGGAAATTGAAAAACTTCACGTGATTTATTTTTAACGCTATTTCGCCCTTCATAAGGATTTTTGAAATTCTAATTTTGAGGGCAACTAATTAAAAATAAGCTTATTTTAATATTGATAATGATTCATGGGTATTTTGAATAAAGCGTGCTTCATGAAACAGCGAGAACTCTAACCTCTACACCACCACGGCCTCAATCATCTTAAGAACGGAGGAGATGAGAAGAGGTTTAGGTGCTTTGTAACAACCAAGGCGTTGAGAGCCAATGAGCGTGAAACATGGCAGATATGGAGCAGCAGTGGAATGCAAGAGTGGAGAAAACAGGAAAACCTCGAGAAAACATGCCAGCCAGCCAGCAGCATCAATCCCCACGATTCCTACATGTGAAAATCTGTGAGTAACCTCACACAGAAACAAAGATGGATCACACTGGTGGAAGGCAAGCGCCCTAAAACTACTACGCTCACAGCAACACTCCCCCCCTCCCCCCCAACGCTTAGGAAGGGAAGAAAGGAACCTCATTTCTTCAGTTATATTTGGGTGAAGTCAATTACAAAGTTGAATTTAAAATAATGACTGTAACAATTAATATAATTGTCCACCAGATTATCATAGATCTAGTTTCTGAACGGGTGGGACAGTATTTTGCACATCTGCATTTTATTTATTTTTTTATAATTATACTTGTTTCTTTCTTAGATACCAGTATATACTGTAAGTTGACAAATATAATAAATAAGTTGCAATGTACCAACATACATGTATACATACAACATTAAGAGATGGAATTTACAGAGCAGAATACAGAAAAGAAAATTATAGAGAATCATATATTCCTTGAAGAGGCAATTACAACTTTCGCAGTAGACCTAGATACTCAGTTGTAAAACATTGGTAAGTAATTTGAAAAGCTGATGATAATGTTTACTATAGTGACATCACCACCCACAGTTTCGACTGTTCACCATGTCTGCAGTAGTGACATATGAGACAAATAATACACTGGTTCCGATATATACTGTTGTAACAGAGTTTATGTTGCCGAAAACTAGAATTACACATACAAACACACAAAAACAAGCAGGAATAGTCGTCAACGGGTACATGACTACACAGAATTCGACAGAAGGAATCGTTTAGTTGCAAGAAGACCACTGTGTTTGTCTGCTTTTATTGTGTCCAACATTAGTTTTTTTTGTTTCATTAATTTGCTGCTAGCTCAGCTAAACTGCATAGTTTTAATTACGAGTTATTTTTTAATCAAATTTCATTTTCACTAATAAAATATGCATGGCCAATGCGCTGCCGCAGCACTGACAGCTGCTGCTGCAAGCCGCATTGCATGTTCAGCTGAATAAACTGCTGCTAATGACAATGCTTTTTCTTACAGAGGTGTTTGTTATCAAGTTTCTGCAACGAGGTTCTGAGATATTGAAACTGAATATTTTTTAATGTACCCAAGAGAATAATTCCACACTAACAATAATAATTGCACGGGTTGGTAGGTAATAACAAAGAAATGTTGTCACAAGTGTGTCTGTGGACCACTTTGGCAGTGGTTAATACACGTCCACTTGTTATCGTTATCATTGCGATCATGCACCTTTCACCCAATGTAGTTCAGCAATGTATCCTAATCTAATTAAACTACCCAAAGTAACCTAAAATGCTGGTGAATAAGTTTCCACACATTTTAACCTAACCATTACTTTATTATCTCTAAAACTGTGCTTATAGAAATAATATCCTGGGGTATTGAAGTTTTCCCTCTCAATGAGAAATTTTTTAGCATGTTGGGCTGAATTAAAATTGTGGCTACTGATTGATGACTAAGCCCCTGGTACTAAATTGTACTTTTGGAGAGAGATGAAACCATTTTTTTTATATAACGAATAAAATTATCCAGAAATGTATCCTGCCCTCACCCCCTTAAATTTCTTCTCTTCTGAAAAGTTGATAAAATACAAGATTGTCCGGTGCAGACAATGCAGTAAAAAATTTTAATTTCAGTGATTTAGTTATGGACCACAGGTAACATAACCCTGTCCAATATTGTAAATGCAATAAACAAAACTGTATCCTACACAATAACGGATAAATAAATATAAAACTGTATCAGAACAGATAACTAATACAATGTAATGAGAGGGAATAACTAAAATAGGATTTGAATTTATCTACCAGAAACCATTTTCTATGTTGACAAATATGTATATAGGAGATGAAGTCATATTGGAAACAAAACTCTGGAGTCATTGTCAGTGTTAGGAATTTAAATATAAATGACATTAAATAATTATTTATTCGTGGCTCAAGAACATGTGAACTTTGCCTTCCAGAAATTCAGCTAAGCTGCTGGTCGCCGTTTCGTTGCACTCATTACTGATACGAAACTTGCAATACATTACACGACAATGGTAGAACGTTTGTTATACTTTATTTAATCACTTACTCAATAAATAGTTTTCCACAAATCCTCATATATGAGCACTATATCTAAAACACGTGCTTATTGTCGCCCATGACTGAATACTCGCCGCGGTATCACACACTCATGATCGCTAGTTTTATGAGGAAATTATTTGATTGCACAACTAACACAAGCCAATAATACACTAGTAAAACTTCACACGTGAATTGTAATATATTAATTTATTCATCATTCTCTTTGTTCAACACGAAAAGCTACGAAAGTTTCCCTTTTTCGAAACGTCATACTAATGTAAACACAATGTTTTGGGATACTGGCAAGATGGCGTCTAGAGCGTCCATAGTAAAACCGCCTATCTCCAGCGGCTTCACCTACGTCACAGCATGCCATCTCCTGTATAATCCTACCTCATGGTTTGGCCCATTCCTAATTGAAAGAGGTAACAGGAGTTACATAATAACGAGAACATTTTATATTTAATGTTCAACCTACAACGACAAGTTGTGATTGGTGGGAAACTGGAAAATAAAGAGACGGAAGTGATAATAACACAACATTATATTACTTGGAGGAATCTAAAGAAGAAAAATGCACTCACTGATTTTAGTAATCGAAACCATTATCAGACCTCACAAAGGACGTCCAAAAATAAAGTATTTATACAGAGATAATAGATTTTATTATTGTTAGGTCACTATTTTGTTTTCTTTTATATTAGTTAAATATAGTTGTGTAAAAGTGGGATTTTTTAAAAATTAATGCATACTTACAAAACTTTATTTATAATAGATTTGCCATGTAACGGACTTTTATTGGTAATATTACATATAAATATCTGTTAATAAAATTTAATGTTTCTAATAGTAAATTTGTGAATTATTTTCAATTAATAAATGATTAATTTAGCGCTACCTATTGAGAAATTTTTAATGAAAATGTTGTATATATTGAGATTTGGGTATTTTACGTTTTCGAGCAAAGAGGCTGACATCTGAAATTAATTTTAAACGGGTTTTCCCCCAGTAAAAGGCCGTGTATCAACTCATAGAACACTTCCAAGAGAGCGCTCTTTCGCTCAACATGGCGAGAACACTGATTCACGCTCTCACTCAGTGGAATTCCGCGTTTTCGAACATTCATCGATACATCCACCAGCGGATGATTGCATGATACACCGGTGTACATCAGATGAGGCATTTGTCGAACAACAGATTGATTTTTAGAGGTGTTTTCGTCTGCTTTCAGGCACATATTAATACCATTTCACTCAGATGTTTAAGTTATCATCGCCCATTTGTAAAACTCTCCGTCTGAATTATATTGGTATAACTTTTCGAATGTTTGAAAATTATGAAGTGTGGGTGTTTTTTACTTTTATTTTTCATAGTAAGCGTTCAGAAATTCATCGGTTTATTGTTCTGATGCATATCCACCGGATCCAACAGATTTTCAGGCCGGTGGAACAGATTGATAAACCGGTTCAACCGGACTCAACCAAACGATTAATTTTCGAACATCCGGTGTACATTAGTGGATGCACCGATTAATTTTCGAATACGCGGATTTGAGACAACCACTCTCTCGTTTCTCTCTGACGTCAGGCAAACTGCTGATGCTAAATGGCGGGAAATCATGTTAAGCTAAAATCGCGGTCATGCCTATTGTAAGTAATTTATGTGTGTTCAAATTAACTCACAGAAAATTATAGCATTACCAGAATAATTATTAGTGCAGAAAAAAACTATTATTTTTGTTTTATATTTTACCGTCACTTTGCAGCAGTGACAAAAAAAAAACGAGACTTAGTTAGAAATCCGTATTTATATTTTTATACATAAATATTCCATATACGTTAGTTCTTTATTTAAAACAGTTGAAATTATACACTTACAGTTTAAATGCAATGTGGTATTGGCCCATAAAGATACTATAACCTTATCAAACACAAAAAAATAATATAAACAAATATGGCGGGTTGTCGGAGAGTGCGAGAAAACACCAGCGAGTGTATATATATATTCGTGCTCTCTATGTATTCTCGCTCTTTCGCGCTCTCTCCGACGAATTGGGACGACCAGAGAACGTTCTTTCTGACGTCATAATGATGTTGATTTCATAGCGAGAGCAAGAGCACGAGAGAGCGCTCTCTAGGCCTATTGAGACACGGCTTAAGTCACTTATTCGAACAGATATAGTCCATTTCCACTGTGTAAAATCAAGCAAATACCTTACAATAGTATTGCATAGTGTGCAGCATTATGCAAAACAAGGAATTACTGGAACAAATAAATGTGGTAATAATAAAAAAAATATTTCAATAAACTTTTTGTATTGAAAAACCTTTTCAAAATCTCAATAGTAAAAAGTGACAAAAATATTGGTTCGCCTACTATCCCAGCCGACTATAAAGTGATTCATCATTCCTTTGGTAAAGCAAAAAAAAAAAATGGATATATATGTAATATAGTTTAGACATACTTTGACCACGTTCCATTTGGCACTGAAAGCAGCTGGAATTACTGATGAAAGCTCCTTTCTGCTGATCGTGATCAGTAACTGTCGAATGGTGTTGTGGCGTCTGGGTTGGAGGCTATACTTCCCGCATGTAACAACTGACATGCATGGGGGCCGATTAAATAGACGAAATGCAAAATTTTGTGCTACACTGCAGTGGAAATTAAATATGAACAAACAGCAATGCAAGTGGCCACGTTACCGACGCAAAATGCAGAAAAATCTGCGCGGGTTTCTGCCCGCGCAAATGGGATTGCGTGCGCAGTCAACACTAGTAGCCTTCTATAACACGCGATGCCGTGTGGCTGGACGAAAAGGTGTTGAGGTTAGGTTTCAGGGGCGGTGAAAGGTTTTAGATGAGGAATTTTTGTGGTCACCTCACTAGGCGCCTGGCGTCGCTCAAGGGCGGTGTCAATGATGGTGGAAGTGAAGCATGGAGACTCTGGTGCTCTCGGGGTGCTGCAGGCCGATTCACCCAGATGTAATCTTCCATCGTTGGTCACTGTTACCCCCGTTATTATTCCAGCTGTGCCGAATTTGCTGTTTACTAAACACGGTGGGTATTAGAGCTAACCACACGCCCATATAACTTCTGCATGATGCTATTACACAAAAGATGAAATATTCACTGAACGCTTACATGCGTTGTATGCGACGGACTATTGAGGGCTGACCACACACCCAAATACTGATACACGATGCAAAACAAATCACACAATAAATTACACGCTGGAACACGACAAATACAATTGAGGAAATTGGCGGGAAATTATGAGGGCCCATAACCTGAAAAGCTTTAGGCAACCGAAATAAATAACACGTGGAACAGTTCACTGCTGTATTTACTCGGTATTCAAACTACACACTTCCCGAAGAACTAACTTTACATGGGTGCTGGGCTTGATCTGCCGGCGAAGATTATACTGACAAAAGGCACTGAGGTCATGAATTATTTAAGCTGCTGCTTAAACTTCCCCAGGCGATGCTAGCACTGGGGACGGCTAGGGGCAGTGTCATGGGCTGCGATGTGAACACAGTTCCGATACAATTAAATTATTGTAGACTTACATTGTTGCACACTTTACACAAAACATTGCTTACCTGCTCTCATCTTGCAAAATAACATGATATAAAATAAAATAAACAACTTTAACACAACATACCCTAACATTGGCAAAACGAAGGTGGGATGAAATTGACATAACAAGCGTGAAATGAAAACAAACAATAGTTAATGAAAAACACTTACAAGGCACTGTACCCTGAAAAGGGTTTGTGTGTAGGGTGTCTTTTGTATACACGTAACAACGACTTGCATGGCATGCGCCACAAAGCATTGGGTTATTATTTATGCACTTTTTATTTCAATATGCCACTCTGCGCTGCGTAGTTCGTCGCCACTTGGCCGGGCACTTCACTTGTGGCGCTGCACCAGCCTGCCCTATCAGCTTTGCACTCTTCGCACACATCGCATGCATCACACGCACTGGTGCACTGACGTACTCCCTGGAGTGCGGGTGTTGGCTGCGGTGTCATTGGCGTGTTCGACTCGGCAAACGGGCTAAGCAGAGGGACGTGCGCACACGTGAAATACCTCCTCCGCTTTTGAGACCGTTTGCACGCCGGACGCCGTTATCTGCGGAATTCTCCGAGGCCCTAGGTTGTACAGTCCTCTTGCTTGGGCTGTGCTCCGCTGTGCTGACTGCTGATGCTGCTGTTGTTAGCGGCTCAATGTGCCGCAGGACGCCTTGACGCACCACACTGATGGCACTGCTGAGGCGGGTGTGCCCGCCTATGTGACCGGCAGAGGTGGAACGAGCTGACCGACTCACTGCCTCCGCTTCCGCCGTCATTACTTGCACTTGCTTCACTGCTACTTTGCCTACTCCGCAGCATCCGGGCGCGACCCGGTTGAACAGTGGCCAAGGGGTGTGACCACCTGTTGGTGCCCCTTTGGTTGATGACTTGTCCCTTTCTGCGCTCTTGCGGTGTGTTGTAGCTTCCTCGTCGGTGGTTGGCATACATGGTAAACGCCCAGACGCCGTCGACGTCGGGTCCGTGGCTCCAACATGCCACCTGGAGCTGGCGAAACTTTGGAAGTCGCTTCTGCTGACACTGATGGCGTCGCGATGTCGTTTGTCGTGATGTCAGCAGGTTGTTGTTCCCGCTGGTGTGGGCTCTGGCGAGGCAAACAGTAATGCTTGTAGGCGCCGTGCCTTCGAAGTCACTTGCGCCGGCCATTTGGTGCTCCTCGAGGGGCACTGTTGTGCCGGGCAACACCAGATCGTCTGCCCCAGCTGTTGGTGCTCCTTCTCCAGGTACTGCTATACCTCCCTCCTCGATACACCCCCCCTCCCTTGGGGAGCTCGACAGCGGCATCGCCATCGATGGGCACCCGGGTGGTACCCCTTTGTCTTCCTGCTGTGGTGAATCCGGTACGGATCCATCCGCTGGAGGTGCTGGTGTACCTCTCTCCTCACTTGTTTCTCATGGGAGCTCGGCACCGCCATTGCTACCGTGGGGTGGAGAGTCGTCGGGACCAACCTCCTTGTCTATTGCTCCTGGTGTAAGCCGGATGTCGTCCCGATGTACTCTCACCTTCCTTCTCCTAATTCGGATCGTGTAGCTGGTGGGTCTGTGACTTCTGATTACCCGGTGTGGCCCGCTCCATCTCACTGCAAATCCCGCACAAAAATCTTTTCAGGCAGCACATTGCGGGTGAGTCCTTGCATAGACCTGTTGGCCATATTGCAACACCGGTGGCGGTCTTGTTTCTAATCGGTAGCCATTTTTGCCAAATAGCATTCTTGTTGACCTCGCCCGGCAGGCGAAGGTTACGCCCCAATAGGATTTCGGCGGATGACTTGCTGGTGGCGGCATTGACACGCCAGCAGAGGGTATGCAAGGCGGTGGGCAGATGTTCTGCACACATGGTGTGCTTGTCACCCACACAGAGCCATAACTGTACTTTCAGTTCTTGATTACGACGCTCGGTGGGGTTCGTCCTGGGATGGCAGATCGCCGTAGTCATGTGGTGTACACCTAACCGGGTGTGCGACTCTCTCCACTTTTCCCCGTGAACTGTGTGCCACTGTCAGGAGGTTTTTGGGAAAACACCACCTCAGGAAAAATTTCCTTGTTCATCACGTGCACGATAGTTGTGGTTCGTGCGCTGCTCGCTGGGTATATTTCCACCCACTTCGAAAAATTGTCTGTCACTACGATGACGAAACATCCCCCCATGTTGGGAGAGTGTGACAATGCATCCACTAATTGATTTTCCTTGCCTGGCACATGTTCTAAGATAAAATCGTATGCTTACTAATGTAATGCCCATCTGGTCAATTTGTTCCTTGTTTCGCGCAAGCTATGTAGCCACACTAGGTTGTCCGTTCTCAGTGTGAATCTCTGATATTCGAGATAGGCTCGGTACTTTTCGATAGTCAAAATGACAGCCAAACACTCCCGTTTGTTCACGTCATAGCACCGCTCTGTCTGGCCGAGCTTGGGGCTAGCAAATTCGGATCACGTGCTT
Source organism: Dryococelus australis (assembly GCA_029891345.1). Taxonomy (NCBI): domain Eukaryota; kingdom Metazoa; phylum Arthropoda; class Insecta; order Phasmatodea; family Phasmatidae; genus Dryococelus; species Dryococelus australis. The sequence goes on from CM056995.1 coordinate 62,167,091, forward strand.
AGCTCCGCTGTCATCGCTCTGATACAACACAGCCCCTAGTCCTTCTTAGCTTGTATCTGCTTGTAAATATAAATGCCGGCTGGCATTGTATTTGGCAAATTCATTTTCGGCTTGCTCCGTCCATTGAAAATGCTTTTGTAGCGAAAAAAAGTTGATGAGCAGTGCAGTTATCACTGCAAAGATTTCAATGTGTTCCCTTAACCAATTTATTAAGCCGAAAATTTTCCTCAATTACTTTCGCGTGCATTTTTGGAGGTAGCTGTCAATTAATATCAGCTGATCCGGGTTTGGTTTGTTACCCTCCTCATCTACCACATCACTGAGCCCCTCCTCATCTACCACACTATTGAGAAAGTCAATACTGGGTTTTCCCGCGTGGCGTTTATCTGTAACGCAGGTCAAACCGTTAATGGCAAAGTGCTCCAAAACTACTGACAAGTTGTGCAGGTGTTCTTCCCAGTTGTTTGACCAAACTATTACGTAATCCAAATATGCCAGTGTATATTCGCCAATGATGGCGTCCAACACACTGACCATCATCTATTGAAATGTGGCGGGGGTACACTTAAGCGCGAACGGCATGGCACAAAATTGGAAACGTCTTCCATCGGAAGCTGTGAATGCCGTTTTTTTCGGTCCTCCAGTTTCACTGGCACTTGCCAGTAACAGCTCTTTAAATCCAAGGAGGATAGGATTTTCGCCTGGCCAAGTGAACTAAGTGCATCATTAACACATATATGGTGAGAGCGTGCTGCACGTGACTTGGTTAATGGGCCAGAAATCCATGCAAAATCTCCAAGTCCCGTATTTCTTATGTGCGATGGTGAGAGCGTGCTGCACGTGAATTGGTTAATGGGCCAGAAATCCATGTAAAATATCCAAGTCCCGTATTTCTTAGGTGCGAGTGTGATTGCCGAGTTGTACGGGCTATTTGACAGACTATTAACACAACGTCAAGCATCTCCTGGATCTGGTGTTTGATTGTATGTGCCTGATTTGGCAGCTAAACTAGCTGATTGGTATATAATGGCATTTCCTCCATTAGGGGAATTTCGTGCTCTGCGACTGTGGTATGGCATAAAGAGTTGCATTTTGTAAAAACGTCCCCACGTTCGTTAGGCAGGCATTGGAACACAGCCTAGTGTACTGGTGGAATTTAATTATCAATGTCCCCTAGCAATATTTCAGGTAGGCTATCCGCCGGCGATGGTCTATGTTGTACACAGTACACCATTTTTTGCGCCGAAATGTATGTGGCATGCCACAGCTTCCACAATGGTACTCAGTTCGGGTAACCAAGGAAATCCTAGGATAGCAACTTCTCTAATTTCTGGTATAATAATAACCATAGTTATTGTCTCTTCACCATGTAGTCACTGTGGCTTGCCCTAGCGTGGTACTGCAATGCTCGTTAGAAGCGAGCGGAATCACATGGTCCGTGGATGTGGCATCCTTGTTCATTCCAAAGTGAGGGCCTAAGAAATTATGCGACGCCACGGTATATACCAGTACATATCAGCGTTGACCATTCACTGTAGTAGTTAGAAAACGCCGACACTGGGACAACTGGCTCCTGGCTGGGGATCGGGGGATGCGTAGCGGCCATATTGGATTTCCCTTTTTCCCTTAAAAATCTCCCGTTTTTTCCTTTTTCCAGTTTAAAACGTCCTATTTCGCCTACAAAACTTTATTTTTCCGTTTTCCCCGCAGAATTTCCCGAATTTCCTTCCCGCCGACGGCGACCATCTTGGCAGTCAGTGTTAATTTGCATAATCCGGGCATTTTACCCTTTGTGGCTGAGGTTTGCCCAATGTGAATGAATCGTGGGGAAATTGAGAAATTCGTGCAAGATTGAAAAATCATTCCTGGCGGCCATCTTGGTGTCGATGACCTGGATGGTGTTCTCTGCCTGCTCCCAACCCATATTAGTTTTTTCCTTCGTACCGAAAGTGTGCATGTCCCGCTCACGCATTCCGTGTGGAGAGGGAGACCCCATTCCAAGACACCCTGCCAGCCTCGGGTCAGGGATGATGTATGCATTAAAGAGTGTAAAGAAGTTGAGAGAACAACGTCGCACAGTGATTGACTGGATAAGGTAACCAACCATGCTTACGTTTGCACCACACACAGCCATCTATTGAGACAAAGCAAACTAGCATGTAATGTGTGAACAGTATCTAAGCGAACATCATGTAAACATGGATGACATTTCATCGGTGATTGGAAAGCAGATCGTTACGACTACATTCTTCAGCTATGGCAGTGTATTCTGCTACAATGGTTGAAGACTTACCAGCTTTATCACCACCAACGCCAACAGCATTGCCATATCAATGTTACTATTGTGAAAATACTTTTAGTACAAGTCGTAGTACACATCGCCATGAAAGTTACCATTGCATGTTCAGCCAAGCATACACTCGTTCTCTGTGATAACAAGAGATGCAAATACTAGGTTTGTCGTTCATCGTAAGCGAGTGCAGCAAGACATTTGCTAACCGCACCAGTGCTAAACATCATGAAACTGAAGAGTCGCTGCAAGCATTACATTACATACATTTAAGCCAGTGGCCATGCAAGAACCAATAGTACAGCTACTTAGTGATGATGAGATATAAAATAGTTATAATAATTAACCAATCATCACATATTACACAAGCGACGAGTACTACACATCACATCAGTCGTTGCTAGTCATGACCGTGCATCTGAAAACTGATGTGGTAGCCTTGGTTAGTACAGCAGAATAGCTGTACGATTCTCCGAAGTACACCCTCCGACCGAGTTTGGCTACAGTACAGAGGCACACGAATTCCACTACCAAACAACACAAAATGTGCGAGAATTGAGCAACATACGTCTCATTATACTAAAATAAAAATAAAAAATACTATGACAGAGTCGAGAAGCAGTGGGAGCGACAATGTCGTCACTGCTATATACCCTTGCAAACAAATATAAAGGAAACTAGTTATAAGCACTTACCAACCAATGTATATTACACATGCTAATCAAGACCAGGTAGTCCTGACTAGCATGGTAGAATAGCAAATGCTTTTCTTACGAACCGATCAGAATGAAACCACCAAAATTCAGATTACAGCCAAAACTCACTGCACTAGCGGTGGAATGTACCTACCCTGTGCGATCAACTAACTATAATCTCGTGAATCTGAAAGGTAGCCAGGTGGTCGACCGATGGTGTAGGCAGCTGAAGGCCGCAGCCGCCATCTTGGGCCAGAAATTCCTACTATGTCCGTCTGGTCCGCCCTCTTGGAAGTCGCACTGTCTATAAAAATGGCGGCCGGTGGCAGGCGGCCATGCCAAAGGTCAAGGTCGCATGACATGATCCAAGGTCAGGTCACGGTCAACATTCAGGCTTAATCCTTACAAAACTGGCAGTCGTCGACGTACTAGCCGTCAAAATGTGAGATTTGAAGGTAAAAGGGGAAATCCAAGATGGCCGCCACGCATCCCCCTATCCCCAGCCAGGAGCCAATTGTCCCATAGTCGGCCTTTTCTATCTACTCACTATGACAAGAATACGAATGAACTGTGATTGGCTACTACTTACCTGATTGATGAGTGCTTGCTGTAACATCAGATCCGGCCGTTTTTGTGACGGGAGTGTGGTGTCAGGAGCGTCCGGCCCCCTCGCCCTTGCGCCACGCTTCCCTGATTCAGTTTACTTGCCGCCTCCTTCGCACGATCCAAATGTGTGTTGTTTGGACATCGGCTGTGCCAATGATACACTTCCGTTGGACAATAACGGCATGGATGCTTGGGCAGTTGATTCCGATTCCACACACAATCTTGGTTTTCCGCACTGGTCATTGCACTTTTTTACTTCAGCTTTTGATCACTTGAATTTTGTGGGTTGGTGGGTCCAGACATTTTCTGATACACTTTTTCCTGGCGTTGTCTGAAAGAGTGATAATTTCTCTGGGTTGGGGCTGCACTGTGTCCGTCACCGTTTCCGTCCTGCTCATGGCGGCGTTGTACTGCACTCGAATCGCGACGCGGCTGTCAGCGGTTACGTTTCAGGATAATTGCGGTGTGCGTTAGGTCTTCAAGCGTACCATTTAACAGTGTTATTAAAGCGGGTACGAAATTCTGGTCGCTATGTCTCGGCGACAACTTCCAGCACTTCTCTCTTTGGCAGTTGCGGATGAAAGCGGCGGACCAAGTGGGTTTTCCGAGTAATGAATGAGGTCAGTGACGCATTTGTTATCTGCTCTTCCAAAGTCAACTTGCTCTGTGCCTGAAGTGAGGCGAACACTCCTTGAACTGGTACTGGAACGAGCGGTGAAACTCCTACCACTGTAGCCCGTAATGGTTTAACAAGTGCCAGCAAGAGCATGCTTCCCTGTGGAATTGCGCTCCAATACAGCTTACCCATTCTTCCCTACTCACGCCGTACCTAGTCAACCGGCATGTACAGTCTTCTAGGAAGACAGCTGGGTCCTCTGCTGGTGTACTCGCGAATATGTCGGTAAAATCTGTAATTTGGCTGGTGTCTTAGATGGTGTTGGTCTTAGCAGGTTTGTGTTGTGATTGAGCTCAGTGGTTCCACCTTCCATTGCATTATTCGGTACCTCCCACTGCATTATCCGGTGTCTGTCGCGTAAGCGGTGTCACTCCAAAGTGGCTGGGTTGACATGGTGTCACGGGAGAGGTGTGTGGTTAAGGTAGGTTGCTGCAGTGCTGACTGAATCCGCGGCGGTGTTATGTTGACATTCGCCATGTGCGCTTTATGGGCGTGTGACAGCTATGTGCTGTGCTTGTTTACCGCTGTACACTCGTGACACTTCTGTCCTTCGCCCTGTATGGTTGTCCTCTCAGCGTAATTTCTATCTCGCGCAGTTATCTCAACTCCACAGTTATCAGTTTTTGCTCCCAACTGTTCTGGTGTTGGACAGGGGGAGGGGACGCTGGTGCGCGCCCTTCCCTTCTTGCACTGAGGAGGTGGCGGGTGGAAGGCTGACGTCACACCACCGCCTCAAGATGGCCGTCGTCCTGCACATGTCTGCCTTCACCGAAGTAATGGCGGACGCTGGGATGTTATGGCGCATTTTTCCCTCTCGAACACGTGGCGCACTTCTCGGCATTCTGGAGGCGTCTGGAAGGGCCAAAATGCTACAGCTGGTTCTGTTGACTGTCCTCGTTGCCCTCCCGTTGCGAGTAGACAGGAAATACAACAGGAATGGTTCTGGTGGGAATAATTTCGGCGAATGAGGTTGTGGAATATTTGGGGGGTCTTCATGTTTTGGCTGGTGGTGATTTTCGTGACAGAAATTATGCCACATGGAAGGGCGAAAATTGATGTCAGTCAATAGTCGTTGAAATTTTGCCACTTGTTCGGGCAAGCCAATTGATGCTGTGTGACTGTACGAAAAGGTGTAGAGGTTAGGTTTCAGGGGTGGTGAATTGATGTGGTCAATGATGATGGAAGTGAAGCATGGAGACTTTGGTGCTCTCGGAATGCTGTGGGCCGATTAACCCAACGTAATCTTCCATCATTGGTCACTGTTACCCTGTTATTATTCTAGCTGTACCTAATCTACTGTTTCCTAAACGGTGGCTTAGTGTGACTGACCACATGCCCAAATACTGATTCACGATGCAAAACAAGCCACACAATAAATTATATGCTAGAAGATGACAAATACGCTTGAGGATATTGGCGGAAAATTATGAGGGCCCGTACCCTGAAATGTCTTGTGGCAACCGAAATAACATGTGGAACGGTTAACTGCTGTATTTACTTGGTATCCAAATTACACACTTCCCGACGAAGTAACTTTACATGTGTGCTGGGCTTGATCTGCCAGCGATAGTTATACTGATAAAAGACACTGAGGTAATGAATTACTTAAGGTTCTTCTTAAACTTCCCCAGGCGATGCCGGAAAGGCGAGGGGCAGTGTCCCGGGCAGCGATGTGAAAATGTTTCTGATATTATTTAAACTATTGCAGACTTACATGATCAGTGAAACTAAGTTGAATGCCACCTGGGCACGGGAAAACGCGAGACGCGGTAACACACAACAATCCCTGCTCGAAGCTGACTACTTCCCAATGTGGCGCGCCAGCCAGCGTTGGCGGGCTGGCAGGCCACGTGGTCTACATTGTGACACACTTTGCACAAAACGATACTTACCTGTTTTCAACTTGCAAAATAATATTATATAAAATAAACAACATTAACACAACATACTGACACTGGAAAAACGAAGGTGTGATGAAATGGACATAACACATGTGAAATGAAAACAAACAATAATTAATGAAAAACACTTGCAAGGCTCTGTGCTCTGTAAAGGGTTGTGTATTGTGTGTATTTTGCACACATGTAATTGCAGCTTGCACTATACTCTCTGCTCGCTCACCGATGCGCTGTTACGCACACCTGGCCTATAACCCCCTCCCCACGCCCCTCCCACACCCAACAAACTATTTAGACTGTCAGCTAGTAGGCCGTCCGCGACTCACTGGCCCGATCTAGAAGCTTCCCCGCACCCCGAGTCACGTTTCGCTGAGAGAGGACGTGGCAATAACTAGAACATTCTTTCAAACATAACACACGAAATTCAATCCGCTGAAAGTCAGGAGCGCCCAATTCCCGATAGGCTTATCTCACATAAGCGGCGGCTCGCCTTTGTATGTCGCCGCGCACTTCTCGCGTTAATACTCTGCCCTTGGCACACTGTTTCGCTCGTTCGTTCCGGGCAAGTAAATCGATGCAGGCCAGAAACATGTAACTGCATTTTGCGATAAGGCAGTGTGAAAAGGCAGTATATTTAGCCTACTCTCCGAAGGAAAGAAAGGCTTATGAGATCACTTTCCTGTCTGTGAATCTGTGCGTGCTTGTCTGTGCATATGTGCGTGTGTGTCTGTGTCTCCTTTTTTTTTTTTTTTGAACGCCTGAACCGAATTTCACCAAACTCGGTACACTTATAGTACTAAGTAAGGACATCTGACTTTTATAGTTTTCGAGCAACTTTCAAAATTGCGGCCATTTTAAAATTTAGGGCGATACGTCATAACTCGGAAACCATTCAACCGATTTTAACCAAATTTTGTATGCTTACAGCGCAAGTTGTAAGCATTGAATTCAGAAGTGAATATTGTTGTTGGTCAGCCATTTTGGAAGATAGCGCCACGTGAAGAAACAAAGTTTTTATATTATAATTATCTCGAAAACTCCTTAACCTATTTCCGCCAAATTTGGCACATGAGTAATACTATGACTGGATAGGTAAATATAAGTAATTGAACTCAATTAGACACTTATTTAAAAAATGGCAGCCATACAAATATTTTACGTTTATTTGGTATCACTACCATACCGCTTATCCAATTGCAACCAAATTTTGTACGCTGGCACTATATATTGCAAGCATCATTTAAGCCAAGCTACAACAACTTTTGTCCACCATTTTGGAAGACAGCGCCACATAAAAAATACATTTTTTATATTATATCTCGAAAACTACTCAACCAAGTTTCTTCAGAATTGGCAAGTAAGTAATACTATGATACGCCAAGTAAATAAAAGGTAATAAACTGTATTATGCACTTATTTTCAAAATGGCGGCCATTTAATATTTAAGTTTTTTTTTTGTAAACTACCACAGAACAGAACAGATTTAAAATGTCACCAGTCCCCGGCGTAAAGCCATTACTGGTCGCAGTTATGAAAATTAAAAATATTTATTGTTATAATGTTTAAAATTACAGAAGGCTACGAGATAAATTTTTTATATCCTAAAAGAAACACCTACAATAATTTATAAAATAAAAGTCAAATGTTAAAATCAGTGCCTCATGTCCTTCCCACCTCATGTTAACCTACTGTCTTCCCTAAGCGGAGACAGAGGGCTGGTGTTATTTGTTTGAGGTGTACATGTTATGTTGTGTTGGTGTCTGTGTTCTGTTGTATTGGTGTCAGTGTTGTGTTGTTAATATTGATGTTATGTTGTTGTGTTGGTGCTGTGATTTCATTATGTGTTGTCGAGGTGTTATGTACAACTATTTGAATGATATTGATATCTTGTTAATTGTTCATTTGACATCGATACCAAAAATTGTCACCTATACGCTTTACGAAATGTTTTTTGATGTGTCCAAGGGAAAGCATAATAATATATTTTTTTAAATATATTTCGAATTGAATAAATTTTCTTTGCACATTATTGTTATTCTATCTATTATCCATAGCAAATTTTTATAGTTTTAAAATTAACAGTTACGATAAAATAAAAATATTAAAAAGAGAATGAAAAACTACTACCAAGTGAACCATAACTACTTGTTAGGATTGAGAAGAAGTGTTAACAGTTTATGGGATACGACTACCTATTGTGCTTGGAAGTCTGGGGGTCCCGTACCGGGAAGACGGCTATTCGTCTAAGCACTTTTTTTTGCCAATAGTTGTGCAAATTTTAAACATTTTTATTATGTCCGAAATACTCGGGTAAAATTAGTCTCACCCTTTCAGCGTTGTTCAACGTACCACTTTCCCACAGTAGCGGTAAATCCAGTCTGAGTGGTTCAATGAGCATCCGGTCCTGCGCCTCCGGGGATACGGCCACTCCTGAATGTATGTATTTAAGCTCAGCATCCACCACTCTCGGCGAGGATCCTTCAGCCCAGGACTCCGCCAGTTTCCCAGGGCGGTGTCTTTCAGAGCCACAGTTCACTCCATGATCCGAGAGAAGTCGAGCGGTTTTTAATTTCAATGATTTTAGTTTTTTTTTTTTTTTTTTTTTTTGTCCCCCTGCCCCTGTTTCCATTCCGGTTACCAGTGTCAACCCGGACAAACCCGTTCCGACCTATTCATCTTCGTTTCCACAAGGGCAGGGGGTTGGAGGTATGCTCCTAACCGCTCAGCTCCAACCCGCGGGGAACCGCGAGGAGGTTCCCCCCCCCCCCCCAGCGACCCAGCCTCCCCTTTCTTCCTCTTCCTTTTAATTTTAATTTTTAATTTTTAACAGTTTTTGCTTTTTCAGAACTCAAAACAATTTTCTTTAACTTAAAAATTAGTTTTGTTGCAAAATTGTTATACTTTGATTAACATAATAAAATTTTGAATAAAATATGACAACAAAACAAAACAATTATACAAAACAAAAGAAAACATTTATCTACGTTTTACACAGAAAGTTCCAATAATATATTTCAATTTTTTTTTTATACTTCAAAATCAAGATATCAACATAAAACCTAACACATAAACAAAAATTAACCTAAGCTTAACCTAAAATGTCACAGTATACAGCACTTCTGCTGTTATTTACTATATAAGTCTTCATATACTACGATATAATTATGAAAAGGTTCATGATATAAATTTTTGTATTCAACTAAAGGCCAGTTTTCTCCTAATGTGTGCATTGTGTTTTTAATAAATTTCTTTAAATTTCGAAAAGTGTGCGATGGTACAACAAATTATCTGAATTTTGAATTTCTCCACACTGGCATCTATTACTATACATTTATTTTGTGTATATAATAATTATTTTGTGTGTGTTCCGAAATTATTTCAATTATTATTGTGTTGATTATATTTGTATTTTCGTACCAATCTTTTAAATCAAAGAAATACCTTTTGAAATTTATCCCTGTTGTTGAGTAAGTATTGCTGCTGCCAAACAGTCAACTGTGATGTTTCAAATACGGTTTCTAACTTTTTTTGTATTTACTATCTGTTCATTATAAATGTAAAATTTTATTATTTCTGTGTGTTAACTGTATTTCTGAATTGTTCCAGATTGTAGTCGGATTTTTTTTAAATTTACATTTATTAATCCAATTTTGTGCTACCATTTCTATCGGGAGTTGTTTAGCTACAGTAACTGATACATAAAATGGTAAATTGCTGTATTGTTTTGTACACATAATGAAAATTTTTATTTGTTGAGCTCTCAAAAATTTGATAAAATATTTATTTTTTAAATTTTTCTTCCCATAAAATTGCTGCATGAGTGCTATTGGTAAACGTAATGTTTTGTACAGAAAATACCAATTTATAATATTTAAACACCATTCTGTTCCTGTTAATTTCGTTAGACTGAAAAATATATTCTTTGCTTTTGGCGTAACATATTTTATATGCGGTAAGAATGTTAATTGTGTGTCTAAAATTATATCCAAATATTTATGTTATTGCGTTTTAAAATTGTTAAATTGTTTAACTTGACTTTTGGTCAACGGTTTTTATTTAATTTACCTTTTAGCAGTGTTAATTTAGTTTTATCTATTGCGAATTTTAAATGTACAGTTTTCAACCAATTATCTTTTTGAATCATTGTTCTAGGTCCTCCAACTATTTTCTTCTATTAATATTATACAGTCATTATCATATGCTACTTTGTTATTATTATTTATTTTCGTTAAATTTAAAAAATCGCTCAAGCAGATATTCCACAGTGTTGGTCCTAAAACCGAACCCTGTGGACATCCCCTCTTTACCTTATGTTTTAAAGTTTTACTACTGATTACTACTATCGCTTGTCTATCTTCCAAATCATTATTTAGTACTTGTTTTAATTTAATGTCTATGTAAAAAAATTTAATCTAATTATTTATTAGATTTATTGGGTAATGAGGGAAATGCCATAATTATGTCTAAACTTATACCTGCTACATATTTTAATTGCTATTTGCAATTATGTCTATTACTTTATTTACAGCATCTTCTGTTGATTTACCTTTTATGAAATCAAACTGATAGTCACTGAAATAATTTGTCATTTAAATAATCCAGTAATATTTTATTTAGTGCGTATTCTAACATTTTACTGAACACCGTTAATAAACTAATAAGTCTGTAAGAAGTTACTTTTTAGTGGTTTGTTGTAGCCTTTATAACAAATATATTTCTGCTGTTTCCCATTTTTGGGGGAAAAAGTTTTTCTCAATTCGAATCTCGCGTAAGTCACTCGTGTGTCTTTGTACTGTTTCACATGTTTCTGGTTACATCTCTAACGATATTGCTGTCAATGAGACGTCAACGCCTACCTACGGTCTACGCTTTCAAGAACTTCACTACAAATTTATTTTCACCTATGTAGAGGAAACTAGACTCATTGTGTTACCAGTAACTTCTTGTTATAGGCAGTTCACGGTCAAGTGAGCACTTTTGAGGCCCTAGTTACTTTTTCTTTTCATTAGTTTTTTATCCTTTAACCACCTTTTCAAATAAATAGTGCCATGCAAGTAATAAACATAGTTTGTATATTCCACATCACTCGGAAATTAACGTCTATGGCTAAAATGAAATATATTTATTGGCTGTTATTCTAAATGAGAAGGCTTTCAAAAGTGCTCACTTTACCGTGAATAGCCTATAGCTGCGTTGGAGAGTTCGGAAACGGTGTTTGTAATGTGCGCGGTTTCTTGCAAGTAGTCTTCGTACCTCGTTTCACGTTTTTTTTTTTTTTTTTTTATCACGACGCCTTAAGTAATAAATATATGCATTTTGAACACACTACAACGCAGTTCAAGCTGAAAGTACGGAATGCAACGGCCTTGAGTATGAAACCTGCTTCCTCCTTCGGACGATTCAGACTTTCCTACGGATCATTAGGATTACGTCTACCCTAGTACCTAATTTTACATGTACAGCACAGCTTGTTCTTAAATACTTGCAATTTGCATTTACATTACATGCAGACTATTTGTTCTATTACACAAAAAACATTAACAGCACTACTCGTACGGTACATCAACTAAGTATTCTTGCTTTGTTTCATATGTTAACTGCGCTGTCGCAGTATCCCTAACTCGTGCATGGTAAAACCCATAACAGATGTTTCCCACTTCTTTAACTAAATATATTATAATGTTATTTATTGTACAGTGCATATATACCAGGAAAATTTAGCTGCACGCACATGCTTATTTTCCTTTTTACAGACTACCTTTTGCTACATAATGGCAGTCGTTTGTTTCTATGCTTTGCTCTTCCCATTGTGGATAGTTTTTTTCTGTTCAACGCATGTGGAACTACAACATTCGCACGCGGTCGTCGACTTCCTTGTAGCTAGCTGGGAGCCCGAGCAGATATTGGTCAAGGCCGCTCTGTCAGCACGATAACAGATGTGGCAAAGGCCCGCCCTACTTCCCCGGGAGCACCCGCGCCAACCAACACATCATCCATTATGCCGTCAAATATTTCGTTCATGCGAAGACGTGTTACGCCCTTCCTATAATAAATACAGCTATGCCACCACTGACTTCTTCATTGCTTCATAGTAACGGAGTTCGCAAAATGATTTTTCGACCATTAAACTGCATAGCCTGAAACATGCAGCGAATTTAAAATTAATCTTGCGATATAACGTACTTTCAATAAAGAAAAGATCGTTTTCGTCTTATGGCGCGTTCGTTGTTTTCAAAACTTGTATTATTAATTTTTTTTTTTATCATGAAAACTGAATTTGTAATGCGATTTTCAATTTCGCATTGAGATCCGTATATCGTGCGTACTGTACCTGTCGGTCGAGCCTGCCCTTTAGGCTCAGAGTCCAGGCAGCTATAAGGGTAACATAGCCTAGCCATGTGCCACTAAGCGCAAGGATCTGTACTGACATGCATCCGCATCATACGAGCGTGACGCATTCGGCCTGGTACACACTAACCACAAGTCTCTATTAAATTTCATGCAGAATGGTTTTCCATGAATTTTCTTTTCTGCGAGGACAGGAATTTTTAAAATAAGTATTGTAATGCATGATCTAAAAACATACTGCTTACACGATTGTAGCCTATGATCGTGTATAACAGTTCTTTAGCCAGGTCCAGGACTGTTGCCTAGTATCAGAGTCGTGTTACTCCAGTACTGCGATACGACGCAATGCGGATCGTTTCACCATCGTATCTGTATCACGTATCCCATATCCCACTCGGCTATCAGAACAGAAAATTGGGCCAAGCTCCAGTTTAAACCCAGATTTCAAACAGTGACATCAATGTGATTAGCAGCCACCACATACACTGCGCCACAAAGTTAACCGAAGACCTGGAAAATATGCGAACTGCATGCTCTTCTCCCCTCCCTCGCTCTCTTATCGCACTTGCTTCATGGCCGCGTAGATAGTTCGGCCAAAACATGTACAATCGCGCCATATGAAAACTGGGTACTTTATTCCGAACACCCGCTGCTCACATCAGTACAGATACGGCTGTGACACAAGCAGGGCGGATTAAGAGCGCGATCGTTTCAACTCTCTTACTTTAAGTGTGTTTATTGTAACTAATAATACGATATTATTGCATGGCATCCATACAATAATGTACTGATTATTCATAATAATTAAATGGACATTAGTGTTAATCAATTATAATGTAATTTGCTAACTGTAAAAGCAATAAAACTGTGCACGGTAAAGAAAGGGAAATAATACGTAGATGTTACATTTTAGTGACGAAGAAAAGAAGAAAAGGCATTTCACTATTCCCATTGATTGTGATACGAAACGAACCGGAGCTGCAACAGGAAAAGCGGAAAGTTTCATTGTTAAAATAAGACAAGAAGGGACTATCGCGACGGAAACAGGAACTAAACTGTCACCACCTGGCAAGAATAGAGGGCCAACAAAGAGGAAGATTGAGTTGGACTCATTTTATTGTGAGGTAGTGAGGAGCACTGTGCCAGAGCTTATGTGAGAATCTGTGATGTGCTTTATGGGGAAAAAATTGAGTTTTGTGGCAGCAGGGAAACACTAAGGAAGATTCTGAAGAAGATGGGGTTCCAGTTCAAAAAAAGTATAGTTAGAATAATGGAAAGGAATGACATACTAGCCTGATGCGCACGCTACTTGAGAACAATGAGGGAAAATGATAGACTTGGAGACGAAGTGTCTCCAAGTGTCTGTAGTGTTATCTTGATGAAACATAGGTTCATCCAAACTACACTATGAGCAAATGTTGGCAGCATAAAGCGGTTCCTGGTGTATACAAAAATAATACGGCTGAACAGAGGTGAATTATAGCATATGCTTCACTAAATCCGAATCAGTGATATCAATCAGTAAAATAACGTTCACTGAATTTCAGTTGATAAGCTATTACTGGCCGGCTAATCAAACAAATTAACTAGGAACAAGTGATTTATAGCAGTGACATTCTTGACATTCAGTGAAAAATCACAAATAAGTCAGTGACATTCAGCCACTATATTAATTAGTTATCTGGCATCAGTTGCTCAATTATCACTGTTTTCGCAGATTTGGCTCAATTCTCACCGATTCAAGTTTAGAGTGTGGAAGTAAAAATTGTTTACTGATGGAGCGTTTTTATTTTTTAAGTCGAAAAAAAATCTGGCGACTACCACAATGAGATGAATGGCGGAAATGTCACGAAGTGGTGTGAAACGCAGCTCATACCCAACTCACCCGCCAGTGTCGTATCGCATCGCACTGACATTTTCCGCGCACGCGGTCACAAAGTTGTACGATTGCGATGGCCTGCATATCACAGTGATCTCAATCCCAGAGCATACATTGGGAGTTTGGTAAAATTCCGGGTGGGTGTAGTAATAATATAACTCAGTTGACATCTGATATTGTAGCACAAGTTCTGCAGTGCAAAACATTACCGAGGATGACTGGCAAATGAAGTGCAAACGTGCGAAGACATTTTGGGAGATGTTCTGGAAAAATGAAGGCTTGATGGACATCGCTATCTCAAGTGTAATTATCATCTTGCAGGACAGTGATAGCGACACTCTCAGTGGCAGTGACATCACAGCGCGAACAGCGAAACAGCAGAGAACAATGGGAATATAAGCGGAATTGAAGAAATTATTTAAGGTCAAAGAAACGTTATTTGCAAGTAGGTTGCTGTGTCTTGAAATCGACTATTTTGTTCAACTTCTCCATCCCTCCTAACACTTAAAATTATTGTCTGGTAACTCAACACCTGAGTGTCATACTAAAGGTGACTGCAGCGCCAAATCGCGAAGTCTTCCGTACAAATTGTGGGGCAGTATCTACCTCTGTAACGCTTTATATATATATATATATATATATATATATATATATATAAACTACCATTAAAATTTCACTACGCAAGCATAACCTGTTCGTAATAAAGCAAACACTTTTAACATCAACATTCTAAAAAAAAACAGTTAATTGCTTACATGTATGCCATCGTACACACTGCCCACTGCCATGTAGACTTTCAGTTAAGTTGGCAAGGGATGAAGTAAAATAGTTCTAAGTTTTAACGTTTTATTGCGAATGTAATTATTAAATTTATGGCAAATCAATCTCTTGTATTTTTTTCTTTTTATAATACGAACTGGCGTACTAGCAAAAGGTTTAAGTTACCAACGATGTCACGTTCTCATTACTGGCGCATCAATAAAATCATAAAGCCCACGAGAGTGTTAGTTTTACGAATGGTGGAAAGGTACAAAGTAAAGAGAAAAGTACAACTTAAGCAGGGTTTTCAGAAGTTATCAGCTAATCGTCAACAGCTAGAAGCGAAATTTACAACTGGTGGGATCTTTCCGAAAGCTTATACGTATATTCAATCTGAGCTGAAAATGCAGACTCTTCACAAGGATGCATCATCCGGCACGGGCCGAAAATTGGCACGTTATAAGCAAGGAAAAAAATTCTTGTTTCACAGTAATTTGGCAGTACTACTACTTTTACAGGGGGTGAGAATGATCAAATGTATTTAAATACCTACGTCAAATTTTTTACAATTAATCAGTCCGTTTGCACAGCACTTGGAAATCTCATGAATTCGTAAATACAGTAATTTTTTTAAAGTTTCGAAACAAGTAATATACATTAACCTTACGTTCGAAATATGCAAATGAAATTATAAAATAATCTGGTTGAGAGGGGAGAAAAAATACACAAACGTTTTAAATATGAAAGTACACTTGCGAAAGAAAGAATTTCAATGTTGATTTACTTACAGAAATATTTCTCTGTTAATGGTAATTTAGTAAAAAATTACACCAGAGCATTTATATAATGTCCTGAATAATGAAAAAATTTTCTGAGACTGTATCTGATAAATCAAACAAATAATGAACTTCTGATTACTGCATAGCTCAGCGCTTTGAAAGTTGACAGGAAATCGAGTGGGAAGGAAGTCCTTCGGTTAACTACTGGAGATGAAACCGATTCTGGACAACACGATGGATCGAGTTATTGTAGACCTTCGAAATTCAATTCCGTTGTCAAAACAACGCCAGAACAATTCCTTTGTTTCGCTGGTCGATGCTCTTTTAATTTGGAAATAGCAAAGCTATATATAAGCCCTTTCCAATACAATAAAAAATCCTACTCTCAGTTACAAATACACTATGGCATAATGCTTCATGTGGCATTGAGAACACATACTTGTGATGTAGCCCTTGCATCCCAGTGTGGAAATGTCGGAATCGCTGAATCAAAACTATGATACCAAACAGTAAAACAGGTTATGGCTTAGCCAATATATCACACTGTCGCAAACAATATGAAGACAATTAATCAATCTGGACTCGCCTCTCACATCAGAGCTATACTGGTGATCCCAAGAATGAATATGAAACAATAATTATGGCTCAAAATGGACAGATTCAAGATTGTTACCATCTCTTCAGCAGTCGTTGCCTGTATACCACTAGTGCGGAACCAACTCACCCTGCACCATTTATGAGCTTCGCTCATTAATTACTTACTAGCATTGAGCACAATAACTTCAAGTACAATTTCCTGCAATGAAAACTACGAAATATTCGGATTGAACGCAATATGGCTGAAGAACTATAACTACCCACAGTTTATATCACTTCCTGAACAATTATAACTATCCACAGTCTATATCAGTTGTCTGTTCTCGATGTTTGACATAGTATGACTACAGTGACCAACAAATTCTGATAATATTATAACACCAGCCGATTCTGGTCAGTCAGCATCAAATGGATAGACGTACTATGCTAAATAATAATTCGCCACTTACATGAGTTTCACTTTTACAGCACAAATAATACTAGCATCGATCAAGGTAACACTGTTTATCCAGCACTCAAAACCAAGGGCGATTCTACAGAGTATTTGCACTGCTTCTCATAGGGAGTACAAAAAACTCGAAGAAATATTCAATAAATACCATATCAGAGTTGAATCAAGTACCCCTTGTTCTGATTTATTCAATTTTATAAATCATTAAATTAGAAAGTCGCTGAAAATTGTGGGAGAGCAAATACTTTGGGGGTTTTAATTATTATGTAAAAATGTGTCATATTCTGTTTGTAAGTAGGCACTAAGTTTAAAGAATGAAGGAATTTACTGTATTGCAAAATAGACTCCCTCCTGCACTACAATGACACCTACGAGCTCACCCACTACTTCATTTAGAAAATTATCCAGGGCATACCTAAAGATTGTCTATGAATGTTATTTGCAAAGGCGTGTGGTGAACTGTTGCAAGTAAGCTGATGTTTACTCACTGCTGTACATTCTCAGCGTACGCAGTAGGAGCCAGTAATCACCATGCAGTCTAGGGAAACTGAATGCATTCCGACCATTCACAAGCGGGCAGCAAGGAACCCATTACCAGCGTCTTGTGGTGTCAGCTGCTGAGCTATTTTAACTGGTGGAAGTGTAAACTAGCAAGCAACACAGTACAGCACAGCTGCGAGGGATGTTTGTGGTACAGTGTGATGTCAGCTACTAGTAGAGCAACTACTACTGCTTGAGTGAGCTTTAGAGGTTGATCACATCAGAATAGTGAACTAAACGCAGCAAAGTTTAAAACAAGTAAAAGTAGCCAAAATGGTAAATGTGATTTAGTGTCGTTTCAGAAGTGTAGAGCGTATTCAAGGGGAGACATTCAGTGGAGGGTCGACTTCGAAGTACGCCTACTATGCAAAACAACAGCTGCCCAGGGCCATTATGTATGGATAAATGCATGACGAAGCCCTGAAGTTACTGCAACTACGCTGACAGTTCCGAGTGGTTAATCGTGTCACTGATTTTTCCCAAACACCGAGTAACCGACTCCATAATGCTGGTCTGCATCCTCAGAAACCTTACAACTTGCAAAGTCCCTGAATTACTTCCATATCACATGTCGCATCGCGTGTCTGGTGAACAAAGCAGCTAACATGGAACAAGGGGTCAGAGGCTGAAACATTATTCAACAATAAGGTATGTATTAGCCTGCACCCTATAAACAAAACTGTGCATGCGAAGAGGGCAAATTGCGAGTATTTAAATGAAACCTTTGCCAATGAACTCCGCTGTGTTTTGGTCTGGAATTACAATAGGTCGCCATTCTCCCCATATTTTTATTCAGGGCGTTATGAAAGCCTAGATTTACCAGAATACTAACAATGATTCACCATTACTGCTCTTGCAGAATCGGTTTGTGAATGATTCATTCTACCACTTTCACTATGCCCACACTGTGAATAAATACATCGAGTAATGCAGAATTCGTCGCAGGGACTGACTAGCATGTTCTTCCCTATCTCAGCCGCAAAAAAAAGTACATGGGTCCCTCTGACGAAAGACATCATCAACAGTTCGGACTCACCAGAGATTGTCCACAAATACCCATCATCAATGCATAGTGGGACAATTTGTCACAAGAGAAACTGGATAATTTACTGTGAAGTATGCCTGGCTGTGTCTCGCAGTGCTTCCATATTCATGTCGGCATTAGTGATCCTTGACATCTCAGACCTACCATCAAAATTCTCAACATACAATCATAAGGAAATTACTTTTTCATCAATTTCAGTAGTTATGCCCAGCATTCTTCTGATTATGTTGGGTGTACGATATGAAATGAAGTCATTTTTACATTATTGCATCTCTTGTGGTTAGATTTTTTACACAATTCACTCTCTATTACACCAGGAATCATACACAAAACATGCAAACCTTAAATTTACGAGGGTAATTAAAAATATCATGACTAATTTGCTCCTCAGGTCGAGAATTCACAACATGGCCATAAATATCCAGTCACCCCTACAATGTGCTAACCTGGATAGATTATGGTGTCAATATGATGCTGATCCACCTTTTGGCACAACTGCAAACTCTACATTTGGATAAAACTTTAGCACAAATTTGCGGTAGGATTCTGAGGAAATTTTATTAATTTCATCATTCAATAAAATGGAAAGCTCTATGGTGTTTTATGGGTCGTTGTACCTGATTTTCAACAACTGCTCAAACTCATCCTAAATGTATTCAGTGGGGTCGAGATCAGGACATTGGTATGATTATTCGATTTCATCCACTCAAAATACTCTGCTGTAGCTTTAGTTTTGTGGACAGGTGAAATTGAAATGGGATGATTCCACATTTTTGTCGTGGTATGGGTAGTAATTAATCATCGATCATTGCTTCTTAGGCTGTGGCATTCATGGATCCGGACATTAAAACTACCATACCACTAAAAGACCAAATAACTATCCCTCCACCTCCGAACTTTACAGTAGGAACAATACAGTTGCATAAGAAATGTTTCCTGACGTACACCAAGCTTTCACACATCCATCGGATCACTATAACACATAGGAGACGTTACTACGCTCGTCAGATGTTCTAGAATCCAGTAACGATAACATTGTGCCACTGTAAACAACAGGTGTCATTATGTACAGCGATTGGGATGCAGTTAATCCATGGAATCCAAATGAAATAACCATCCTGTGGACAATACCAACAATAGTTGGTCATTGTCTGTAACAAAGCCTTAAAATACAACTTCACTGCACGTTGGAGGGTTATTGTTCCAATTTATGAAATATAGCTTATATTTCATATAAATATGTAATATAGTGTGTAGGGAGACGTGAAGAACAGACACAAGGCCTCCTCATTGCGATAGTCAACATGATATACAGTCATATTATATTCAAATAGATATGTGCTGTGTATGGTGTAGAATTTGCATACGCAACAATGGGACAACACATTAACACTTGAGTGACCAGGCTGCACAGCTGACTTGCAGTAAGTCAGTGGGAAAGGATGTGATCTTACCTTGGCTGCCTCTGTATAATTGCCCGGTGCAGTCCTGGACCGGTAGGGGAACAAGTTTATTACCATTAGCATCCTCTAGAAACTAGCATTTGGCACGTACACCATTTATGTACGTACGTCAAAATAAGGCAGACAATTGAAAACTCTAGTAAACACATATGTAAGATCCTGGGTAAGAAATTGGTTAACTTGACACTACAGTAGAGAAAACTACAAAACAGATACGCCCTTTGAATAAATTCCATTTATTTTACATTTCATTTCCTTTCGTATTGTAATTGTTTGGATCAGAAATAAATCAAAACCCTGATGGCAATATGAGAAAAGCTATAGAGACAAAACACTATCCTAACAACGCTAAGCGTGGCCATTCCTAGCCTACTTGACCCCGTTTACGGTTACGTGACATAGCTTACCAGAGTCTGAATATACTGGTTTCAAAATTAAATTAATTAAACTGTTCTCTGTACGAAATATTACGTTAAAACAAATCGTGCTCTCGCTAAACAGTCTCTTATCACAGGTTTTGCAGTGGACGTATGTGTGCTGGAAATTTACGTATTTATAAAAGTCAGGATGGTGTCGCTTGTGTACTGATGCTAACGAATATCGAGCTGAATTAAACTGTAAATAAAATTAGGTCCAAATGAAAATGTTAGATCTTTTGGTAGGACTTATCTTTTAATCACCAAGCGGATTGAAGGTAGGATGCTCTTGTGGGATTTGGCGTAGCAGGAATAAGGTTGAGATACGTGGAGCTCTGTTCTACACGTACGTAGACGGCGTGTTAAAACTATCTAGCTCCTGACCACTTAACCTCGCGAATGGGCGACCATTGACACAAGCTCCACTGCTGGTTACAAGTTTACTTAAAGTTGATTCAGAGGCACGTCTACACATCCTAAAACTAATTTAAAGTCCTACCTCTCTGTCCACTTCAGACGGGAGGTCCTGCCCTACAGCGCCAGCAAATAAACAATAAGGATTTAAACCTGCGGGCTAATAGGGATCAAAACTATTCAAACCACCCACATGAACTAATTCTAACGACCTAAATGAAGAAAAACCAAAGAATACGTGATCTCGGAACTGAGATATAATACATTAAAAAGCAGAAAAACACCAAAAATAAAATATTAATTATATAAAAATAAATACACAATGAAAAATTAACTAGCCTATCAAAATTACACATAAATATTATTGCCACCATACATCTAAGTTTTAAAATTTTATGTGTTAAGAGAAATTAAATAAATAAAAATAAATGAAATTTGCATAAGCAGTTGAAATCATAAAAATGACACGTGTGAAAATATTACATTAACTCTTGCATGACAATATGTGTAGCAATAAGAACAGGAAAAATAATATAAGATAATTGTATGCATAAAAACCCTATTTTCAAGGGTGTTACAGATGTACTCTAAGTTTCAAAGACATATTATAACAGATAAAATGGAATTGAAACTCTTAACAAGTAATATACTTGAAAATAGGCATTGTTAAAAAAACAAAGTATCTGGCAACAATGAAATGTCTGTCTACACACTTCAAATTATTACCTGTCCTTACTCAACATGTTGTCACTCTTATTGTACTCTAATTAAAAAAGTATTAATCATTCTTATTAGAGAACAAAAAGAAACTTTATTTACATCAAAAACATACAGGAATATTTTTAAAAAATGTATGCAGTAACATCACTTCGTGCGGGTTGCGCTAAGAAAAGTCTATCTTTTTACTTGCAAACGCTGGGCTACAGACTAGTTTCTTTTCTTTTTTTTACTTGTTGTGTCTGCGAAGGCCGACTGTCACGTGACACCACCAGGTAGGCTGTGGTGGTGCAATATTACAGCGAATAACAGGCCAGCTGCCCCTGGCTCGGCAATCTGCATTTCCAAAGATCGTATAAACTCGTATCTTGTGCAATGCAAAACCGCGCACCAACGACTCGCTCTGCAGGAAGACGAGAGCGGGCGGTTGACACATGCCATGTGCCTCGGGTTCTTCTGCACTTAAAGAACGCGGCGTTTGTGCAACAGTGCGAAGGCTTTCCACTTCCGCACATTGTTCTGCACGCTGTTACCTGGATGAAAAGTTAATGCACTGAAACATTTACCTCGATCGTCTTATACTATTGAGGTGCGTCTCACTTCCAGCCTTTCGTGTGCGCGTTTATTCCGTCCGTGTGTCAGTGAAGTGCGCGCTCACCGTCGTCTTTCTCGCCCAAAACAAGCGAGTTCACATCAAACGAAGAATGGAGGCAACAATAGGTACACTTTATTCTGCACACTTAAATTACCACAGTCACTTAAAACACAATCACTTTTACGCTAGGGCTAGCTAGGCTTATGATATGACCACTTTACTATCATATAGCATTAACTGAAGAACAATGCTAGGGCTAGACCAGCAAACAATATTATTGTTTACATGTTACACGCTCAACAACATTGAGAACTCTACGCCTTAAACTTAGGCGTCTCAGATAAACAATAACAAAATTTCTCATTAGCACAACGAGAAATGAACATCATCAACAATTACAACATTACATAACCATTTCTGAGAGCTAAACTTATCTCTAACTATGTACAACAAAGCAGACTTCCGAGGAGACTGGCATCAACGATGCTAAAATAGACAACCAGATGTAAACAACAATGGAATTGACAACGCCGCTGTAATGGATTATTTGAGAGAAGACATCAGCCCACAACAGGATAGATACTGTATACAAACTGGAATACCTAGAATTACGGTACGTAAAACTTGAATCACAGTGTTTATGTGTGTTATTGACAGAGCTTTTTCTTTGTGGTTAAATCCCGAGTGTTCTCGTCTGCTCTTGTTTCAGGTCCTCAGATATGACTGATGACTAGATCGAGGTAAGTTTACTGTGCGTTATGTACCCCTGGTAGGCAATGTAGGACAGTAGGCGACTTTCCTCAGCGCTTTTGACGTGTAATTAATTTAACCACTTCCTGGCTATGCTTGATAACTTATGAATCCTCCGACAGTAGCAATCCGTAGGCGTAGCATTCTTTCCCAGTGCTCGGCGTCCGGCGTAAAATAAATAAATAAAATTAATTTGGGGAGGCTCTTCGACATTATAATCGTGGCATGTCCAGGGGCGTCAACACCGCACATCCTAGCCGCTTCACGTAGTAAACAAAACATCATCTACCCTGATTCACGAAGTTAAAAGTCTGAAAAATCACCGTCATACAGATGCTCTTCTATTTACCTTACTAGACGTTGCTGTTCTGTGCTCTCGTGTGTTTCATAGTTTCGCTAGGATGGTAAACACTTAGCGATGTTATGTTATATCTTCCTACAATACTATCAGTGCCTCGCAATATCAGCTCATAACAATTTGCGTAAACTTGTAGCTTCACCTCAAACAGTGATGACATCAAAGGAAAAAACTTGGCGGCGACAAAATCCCAGTGTTTATTCAAAGTTCGTACCAATACTAGTTGACCTGGTTCCAACTTAGTAAGTTTAGATTTCTTAGTGCTTGTCACTCTTCTATCAGCTGCGATATGCAATCTCCGGCGTACAATCATTTGTTAATCCTTCGCGTATCTCTTGTGCGTTTAAAGGTGTTTCAGCCAAAATCGTCAGAATACCTGGTAATAATTCCGGGTCATAACTCACTGATCATTTTCCAGTAATCACCTCCCAAGGAGTCAGACTCGTGGCCTCATGTACTGTGTGATTTAAAATATACTCAGTAAGCTGCTCTACTTAATTTAACGTATGATAATTAGTTGTGTGCTGACCAGCTGCGTCAGGCTGTTGCCAACCATTATGCTGTGGAGTGGGCGTAAACACTTGCACGCGCGGGTCGATTGGCCTCTGATTATCAAAATAACCTCGTCTTGGCTGCTCCCTATAGCCTGCTTGCGTAGAATTGAACACCGCTTGTATGTTAGGTGGAGAATACACCAATTGTAGTGTGTTTACATCTCTCCTCTGCGTCGTGCTTCCTTGCCTACATTGCAGGGAAGTGCCTGCTTCTGTGGGCTTGGCAGTATCTCGTGGCGGTGTTTGCCGACCTCTCGCCGACTGCGGTGGTTCGGATGCCCTAGGCAACTCTGTCCTACTTTCCTCTCGTTTCCTTTCCTCCTCCGAACTATTACTGCTTTCCTGGCGGTCTCGATAGCGCCGATTCCGCCTTGCATTTCGCCCGGAATAATACTTCTGTCCCCGGAATGCATGTTGCCCATTCCTTTGACTGGAATATTGGTGTATATGATAGGGCTCATAATAGCCTACTTGATAAGACTGCACCCTCGGATGCTGACCATGTCCGCCATTACCCCTGAATTGTTGTTGCGGGTGGCCTTGATAAAGGGGTGGGACTCGTTCTATAGAAGCAGCTTTCTCACCTTCTCTGCTGCCGTGTGTTCGTTGCTAACGTCTATTTGGTCGAAGGCCAATAAACCTTCTCGAAAAGTCACTAAATCATTATCTGTAGGACCAGTCCAGTGCCCCTGGTAAGAGCACGGCAAATGGTTTAAAACCATTGCAATGAATTCTTCATTGCTCAGGGGAGGGGTTAGATGCCTAGATCTTTCATACAGATCAGATAGGTGGGTTTCTAGCCTTCTGCCCTTTCCAGGATAAAAACTTTTCCGTGTGTAGTTTGGCCCTTTAGTTCCCCTGAACTTTTGTGCTCCAGAAATGTTCCACAAATGTTGTTTTGAATTCTGAAAAATTGGTAATACTGTTGCGTGCCACCTCCCACCAGTAATATGCTGTTGAAGTGAGGGATAAATTACGGCAGCGCAACATATCGCTGTCTGTCAGGCCAAATAATACAGCGTACTCTTCGAAATTAATGAGAAATTTATAGTGGTTTTCTTCTAGGCGTCCCTCAAACTTTGGCAGTTGCTCTGCCCACAACTTGGAAGGATGATGTAATAATGTTGAGAGCGGTGTCGCCAGGGCCTGAGCATTTGAAGTAGTTGTAGTGGCAGGTATACTGGGCATTGGATTAGCTACTTCCGGTTGTGTGGCGCTGGAATTCCGTAGCTGAATTTCCTCCCTGGAGATTTCGTTGGCAACTAATTGCAAGTTTTGTACGTCTGCAATTACTTGTGTCAATTGATCTACTTTGTCCTCCACACTGGAAAAATCTATGCTCGAATGCTCACTCTACCTGAGCTAAGTGGGTTTCTACACAGCTGTTTACTGATTCAAATTTATTATTCACAGCTTCCTCTATTACTGTGCGATCAGATGGACGAACTGGCCATTGTTTGATTTCATTCAGTCGGCGTTCTACTTCGCAGGCCTGCGCAGTGCAGTTAGCCTTCACTAATTCTAGCTCCTCCCTGGCCTCTGCTACATCCTGACAGATTGTAACCAAATCCGCAGTAACCTGACACAGATTAGCTTTTATGTCCTTCAATTCAGCTACTTATCGCTGTACTAGATCGCTGTGGGTTTGCAGCTGTGTGGTTTGTGCCTGCGCACTGCTCTCCAGCATATTCCGTACGTTATGCAACTGTGTTTTCATGTGTACGCTATGTTCCTGCAACTGTGATTGTACATTTTGCATTTGTGTAGCATGTGCCTGCATCATTTGCATTTACATTGCAAACTGTTGTGTGGTGTCCGTAGGGCATGTATCACTCGTCGTTGCCCCTGCAGGTGTTTGCGGTTCCGTGTTTACTCTAGTGTCTGACGCAGATGCAGTGTTATCAACCTGGCTGGTGAGTGACATTTCCTGTCTAATCTCTACTGTTTCCTCCGTTTCAATTGTATACTGCAAAGTTCTGTAGTTTATGGGTGTAAGTGTACGTAGATCGTACTGGATTCTTGTTCGCCTACTCATTTACTAGATCCACACTTCCCTTCCAGCATTATTCGGCCACCATGTTACTGGCGCCAACATGAAATATTGCTTATATTTCATATAAATATCTAATATAGTGTGTAGGGAGACGTGAAGAACACACACAAGGCCTTCTCTTTGCGATAGCCAATATGATATATAGTCATATTATATTCAAATAGATATGTGCTGTGTATGGTGTAGAATTTGCATAAGCAACAATAGGACAACATATTAACACTTGAGTGACCAGGCTGCACAGCTGACTTGCAATAAATCAGTGGGAAAGGATGTGATATTACCTTGGCTGCCTCTGTATAATTGCCCGGTGCAGTCCTGGGCCGGTAGGGGAACAAGTTTATTACCATTAGCATCCTCTAGAAACTAGCATTTGGCACGTACACCATTTATGTACGTACGTCAAAATAAGGCAGACAATTGAAAACTCTAGTAAACACATATGTAAGATCCTGGGTAAGAAATTGGTTAACGTGACACTACAGTAGAGAAAACTACAAAACAGATACGCCCTTTGAATAAATTCCATTAATTTTACTTTTCATTTCCTTTTCGTATTGTAATTGTTTGGATCAGAAATAAATCAAAACCCTGATGGCAATATGAGAAAAGCTATAGAGACAAAACACTATCCTAACAACGCTAAGCGTGGCCATTCCTAGCCTACTTGACCCCGTTTACGGTTACGTGACATTAGCTTGCCAGAGTCTGAATATACTGGTTTCAAAATCAAATTAATTAAACTGTTCTCTGTACGAAATATTACGTTGAAACAAATCGTGCTCTCGCTAAACAGTCTCTTATCACAGGTTTTGCAGTGGACGTATGTGTGCTGGAAATTTACGTATTTATAAAAGTCAGGATGGTGTCGCTTGTGTACTGATGCTAACGAATATCGAGCTGAATTAAACTGTAAATAAAATTAGGTCCAAATGAAAATGTTAGATCTTTTGGTAGGACTTATCTTTTAATCACCAAGCGGATTGAAGGTAGGATGCTCTTGTGGGATTTGGCGTAGCAGGAATAAGGTTGAGATACGTGGAGCTCTGTTCTACACGTACGTAGACGGCGTGTTAAAACTATCTAGCTCCTGACCACTTAACCTAGCGAATGGGCGACCATTGACACAAGCTCCACTGCTGGTTACATGTTTACTTAAAGTTGGTTCAGAGGCACGTCTACACACCCTAAAACTAATTTAAAGTCCTACCTCTCTGTCCACTTCAGACGGGAGGTCCTGCCCTACAGCGCCAGCAAATAAACAATAAGGATTTAAACCTGCGGACTAATAGGGATCAAAACTATTCAAACCACCCACATGAACTAATTCTAACGACCTAAATGAAGAAAAACCCAAGAATACGTGATCTCGGAACTGAGATATAATACAATAAAAAGCAGAAAAACTTACAAAATTGAGATCACACCAAAAATAAATATTAGTCATATAAAAATTAATACACAATGAAAAATGAACTAGTCTATCAAAATTACACATAAATATTATTGCCACCATACATCTAAGTTTTTTAAATCTTATGTGTTAAGAGAAATTAAATAAATAAAAATAAATAAAATTTATATAGGCCTTTGAAATCATATAAGTGATATGTGTGAGAAATATTACATTAAATCTTGCATGACAATATGTGTAGCTATGAGAACAGGAAAAATAATATAAGTTGTATGCATAAAAACCCTATTTTCATGGGTGTTACGTTTATCAATGTTTTCGAAAGGTAAGCATGCTGAAAGCTTCCTTATGTTTCCATGTAACCACTACATCAGTGATTGTTACACGGGGTATGTGGTACTTGCCCGAAAAACCCGTAAATAGAGTGACCAAACTTGTAGGCATCATTAATAATGATTGGCGTCGTGCATTCATACTCAATGCTGCAATTGCTATACAAATAAATTTAACATTCTTCAAGGTTCTATTACAGACATTCCAGGTATACAATTTAGCTCGGTTATTTTCCAAGAGTTGAGTGATGGTTTATGGCCATAAAGTCACAATATTTCCAAGGTATGCTTACACTGCATTTTCACAGAACTGACTAATGTAATTTCTCCGAGATGAAAACTCACTAGCCATAATCAGTTAAACCGTTCCAGTGGTATTAAACTACACAAATTTGCCAGAAAAGGTGAAATGAGGTTAGATGAGGGTAAGTAACAATTGCCTTTCGGAAATACTTAGCCTCAAAGGTTGGTCAACACAGGACGTTCGTATTCCAAGCAATAATGGTGAGCACACCAGACTGTGTTCCAGATATATTTCAATACCAAATGCAAGGGAAATATTATATGACTGATATTACTCAACCCTGTTAGTATACGTTAGTATACTGCATGACAACATGTTTGTATTTTTATTAGAGGTAAAATAGTGTAATGCAATTCACAGTGCTAGTGTATATATGTATCGATAGAGTAGTACTGTGATATATATATATATGTGTGTGTGTGTGTGTGTGTGTGTGTGTGTGCGTGTGTGTTTAAGAATGTTTTGGATAGATGCCAACTAATATTTTTCAAGAAAATTTAAAGATACGAAGAATTCCCAGGCAAGAAACCACCGTTACTCCCACTCTTACACCATATTCAAACAAATGAGTAGGCTTAATATTTGTGCCCATAGAACCATAAACTATATTTGTCAAGTTGAACATGTCGTATTTGTCATCGTTTTATACAGTCCAGTCACTGTTATTTCCAACTTTTCTGAAGACCTGCTAAAGGTTCTATTCCTCCGCCACATTCCTCCGCCACATGCAAACAAAGCTTAACCAAGTCTAGAAAATTGCACCAAAGGGACAATGCACCGCATTCGTGAGCACTCAGTGTAAAAATATTTTGTATAAGAACTTCTTCCAAGGCATTACCAACACACTTATTTTCACCATGTTTTTATTCATATTTTATTCATTTATCATATAAGTGTAATATTTTAATGTATAGCTGAAATATAATTAAAGTTCAATTTAATTAAAAGAATAATTTTTTTGTTAGTGCAAACTTTAATCAAAATGTTTTTTTTTCTTGTGGTGGCCTATTATGAACAAATTATATGGAAGGAAAAAATTATTCTCATCAGAAATACCCAAACATGTAGTCAAATGTGTATAAGGTGAAGCAATAAATATTACTGGCATACATCTGTAGTTATTATTTATAAATTGAAGGTATTCCATCATTACGCTTAATTTTTACACTGTCCTTTTTTTCAGAGTCGTGCTAATTTCGGCACTACTACAATTACATAATGTGCACTTTCACTTAAATTTAAATGTCAAATTAATTTTAAAAAATTAAATTATTTTTTATGATTAATCTAACCTCAAGCATGGGTACTTTTAACTATCTTAAATGTGATTTTAAAAATTGTCATAACCTAGAGGGTTTTGGTGGTTTTTCACTTGTGGCACAGTAAAATTCTAAGTCTAAATTTTGGTGACACTGCTCACACATGGCGGAAACCAACATCATCGAGAAGGTTGGGGATTGTCTCATGTATTGAGTAACGCCTCGATGCTGTAGTCACCTCTAGGCATGCCCAAGTGCGGAATAATCCAGAAAAGATTGGGGCAGGTAAAAATTCAGTCCGCTAACCATTTGGAAACATTTTTTAATAGTGTTTAAGCTGGCAAGTGTTTTGAGCGATTTGGCGTTTTATAATGTACGCCATATATCTGTGGGCTTGAGCAATATAACACTGGTGCTGAACAATTCAGCAGTGCTGGTACACATTTCATCTTGTGCCTGCATGATCCCTTAGGGCATTGCAGGAGGATACCTTTCCAGATCTTAAAATACAATGCCATGCACAGCTGGCCAGCACACATAATATCCCAGACATATCATAGCCATAACATTAGCGCCAGAGCATAATCCTTCTGCTGTGTCATACCGGTCAGGCCAAAAATTTGTCTTAAAAATATCATATCATCAGTTAGCAGACATTCTTATAATTAACTGCTGTTGAATACAGTCTGATAGAAAGAGTTACGTCCTTTCCAATCACGGTAGGTGGGCATGGATACCACCTCACCTGTCAAAAGCAACATACAGGGTTGAACCTGCATGTGCCATCTTGATGGGGCCATGGCATAACAAAACTCTACGAACGTGCTTCGTGAACGGGTCCTCTTACCAGACAGACCAGACCCCTTCTCAGGTGCCAAGCGGGGGATTCAACAAACACCACCCAGTGTCCGACCCGCGATCGGCTCTGCCAGTGGCCTGGACTTCTCACCGATCCCCTGGGTCTCCACAAATATACCATGCAAACCGAGTTTTCACACATAATGACCCAACACCTCCAGGATGCCAAATAATATCTTCGTAGGAGCTCCACAACTCCAAGATCTGACCACCACTGCAGTCCCTGGTTTGGGACTGTACAATCGGCTCGTGGGTCATCACCACAGGCGAAGGACATATACAGCCTCTCGAAAGCCACACATAACCTCGCCGTGGTTAATCGTCAGAGCACCAGCAGGGCTACCACTAGCCCATAATCATCCTCAATCCGTCAGCCACAGTACAAAAGCACTCTGTTTCCAGTCCAAAACTTTCGAGGAGGTGGAGATGGATTTGAGCAGCAACAGGCTATAAATTCGCATCGATGCGAGAGACAGTATCTTGACCTGTGTGAGATCCATACGAGCAATCCCTCCGATCACCAGCAGTCGAGAAGACTAGCCAAGGTACCTGTCAGCCAAGGTACTATGCCCGACACAAGACCAAGCACAATATCGTGGTGCTCCGGTCAAAGGGATTTCCACCTGTGAAGCCAATCCGCCCTTACACCCATTGCGGTGGCCAGTCACTTAGCCCACAGCAGGTTCCACTGAGGAATTGCCGGGCGAGGATAGCCATTCCCGTAGTCACGATTACCCAATCAGTTTGCTGGTGGGAGCACTTCATCTGATAACACCTACTGACAGACGTTTGGCACACACTGTATTCAAAGTGGCTGAACATGAGCCCATCTCCAACCTGGCCTCTTTGGGCCTGAGCAGCATGACAAGGAAGGGGAGCCATCATTGACGATTCCTGGAATCCATTAGACAGAGCGTGAATGTTAGGGGTGTAATGTAGCAGATTAGAGCTTGACACAGCACTAATTAATAACAAAAGACACACAATTTTTGTCCCGGGCGAAGGAAAGCATATAGTCCATTCCCGACTGGAAGAAACTTTCTCGGAGCCCTGCTAAATATCTACTTGCAGGCCCATTTCGTATCCTTCCGCCAAATGTAAACAAACATTGCCATGTGACTACCGTGCATTCGTATACTTTCACTACACCTAAACATAAACATTGAAATGTGACTCCTACTGTTATATCTGTCCGCGTTGTTTACTGTTTACAGCTTTCCGAAGAATTATGTCGTATTCCAAAATCCATTCCATACGAATATTCACAGGTTAGGCCTATAACATTATTTAGGACAGCTTTGTGACGTTTTAAAAATGCCTGAATTGACGATAGTTCTTACGGTTATTTTACATTAACATATTTGTTTTCCATGAGACAGTCCATTACATGTAATGCACGTTAATATTTTACCGCGACTGTGTTTAACTCTGTTACAACTGCGAGGTAAATAACTACTATTTAGCCTTTTGTTATTGATATGTGTTGGGTTATTTCTTTAAAAGGATGGCTTCCGTTGGAATTAATATTAAAACGATGGAACAACTAGTCAAACAAAGAAGACAAAATAAATTCAAGCATGCAACTCGTGTTGCTTATTTTTTGTCATACAAACTTAAAGATAGCTGTGAACATGCACACATATAAGCCTACCGTAATTTTTTATTCCGCTCATATTCATATGTATTGCTACTTACTGTTTATTAGGTTTATTGAAATTTATTGGGCTGGGCTTAGTACTTCTTTGGGATTTTGGAAAATCACATTATACGACTGTGTTTTAAACACCTAGGGCAAAGGTACAATTTGTGATAAATAAACAGATGTGGATGTAAATAATTAACTTCTTCATAAAAACAGTTCACAGTTAAAAAGTATAAATAGTGCACATCAAATATTTGAAATCACACACACACAGGGCCAGTGTATCGACCATGATGCAGCAACACCAGACCATTTCACACGCAGTAGTTAACAAAACACACATAACAGTATATTTATTACTGTCGTGGAAACACAGATTTATCACAACACCGTAAATTGCCTAGGTAGGGTTTAAAAACACAATGTCTACAAACGTGATGTGGTAATTTGAAGTATTTTTCGGAGTAAGTAAAATTTATGCTTCGTTTGGCCGAAAGCAATATGCCATGTCATGGATCACCATGTCTGCCAACTTGAGATGGTAACCGCTCGGCCATTATATCTAAATACATTAAAATAAGTATTCAAGCATTAAAATCTCTTCTCAGATGAAAATTATAAATTCAAAATCATTATTTTGCTATAATGAGGATGAAATATGCTACAATTGAAAACATGTATAATTTCTAGCTTACTAACGATGCGAAATTTCCCGAGTGTGAGAGAGACAAAGGAAGAGAGACAGCGACAAGCTCTGCCCAGCGGACAGTTGCTTCCTCCGTCGATAAAACAAACACAGTGTCAGTGGGCCTACGCACAATATTATGCACTGTTATTTTAAACTGTAACAATGAAATATGTTGCCATCGGGGCTACCTAAATATTTCGATATTTCAATAGACCATGTTTCATTTAAAAATAGCATACGAAAACTAGGCTAAAACAATATTTTTCTGTGAACTATTTCTTACTAGCCGTTGCCAACACATCGCTGCTGTCGCTGTTATTAATTCATATTTAATACGAAATAAATATTACAAGATATAGAAGATACTAAGAAAAAGTTCAATTTATTTAATAATACACTACTAAGTTAATCACAATGTTATATATTTGTGGAATACTGGTTATTGAAAAAACAGATTGACATGTGACACCTAGGTTGATTTTTCAAAGGTACGTTTTCAAAACTCTCTTCCAGTCGAGAATGAACTACAGATCCGTCCCTGGCAGCAGTTGTTGGCAGCGCGGATACTACAACTTGGGTGTCCAAACCAACTGCCGGGAGTGATATCAGAGTGCTGCCAGATGAGCGGTTCGGTACCTGTGATCCTCTAGGCGAGAAGTGGAGATGGATTATGTTCACTGAGAGGCTGATACAGTTAACCCTAGAGCACTCTGATCTATGGACTACTATACTGTACTGTACACATTAACAAATAAAGAGCCCCTAATTTAATTATTAAAATTATTTTTTCATTCATTTTATTCATCCAAAATTTACTTTAAAAAAAAAACAAAAAATGTAATAAGTAACTAAACTGTGGAAATTATAAATAATTTACAGGACAATTTCTATATATAAAACTTCAAACAGCTAGCAGTGAAAATAAATCGAATAAATAAATACATATGTTTTTTAAAGAAATAAATATGAATCAGACATTATTCATTTTAATAGAATTCACAAAGTAATTAAATACAAAT
Organism: Dryococelus australis; assembly: GCA_029891345.1. Taxonomy (NCBI): domain Eukaryota; kingdom Metazoa; phylum Arthropoda; class Insecta; order Phasmatodea; family Phasmatidae; genus Dryococelus; species Dryococelus australis. The sequence goes on from CM056995.1 coordinate 62,200,490, forward strand.
GAAGCAATTTAGTAAGATGGCGAGTACTTGTTTATTGTTGCGATGCCATAGATAAATGAAACACATAAATGTGTTGAGCTTTCTACATTGTATCCGCTTCTACAATGGACTAAATCCAATAAATTCCTGGGTCTAATAATGGGCTTATTATTTGTACTGTGGACTGTAAAACAGTGAGTGACAGTGGCCTACATTCTGAAAGACTTATGTAGAGATTTTACTTTCGTAATTCTGTAAATTAAATTTACTTTTTTTTTTTATTTAATTGAATTTCCATCCTTCACGAGCCTGGTCAAGCCCAGTACAAGTAAAATAATCTTTCGAATTTGATGGGAACGGCAATCTACTATTTAAAAACCATCCTGCGCTTTAACACACAGAATGGCGTGAAATTTTTTTTTTTGCTCAATTAGTGCAACATACACATCCATACACATTACTTATATAGATTCAATTTTTAAAATTTACCTCTATCGTGACCAAGTTGACTATCATTCGGATAGAAAAATTTAATAGTGATACGTACAGAAGTTTACATGCATTTTTTTACGAATTTCGAGTTGTACGATATAATTCATTCATGTTTAAAAAACACAAACTATAATTAGAAGGTTGCAAAAGTGATTTTAAAAACAAGGTTACAGTTACTTTAGGCTGGTTGGGACCTAGGAGAGATGTTTCCGCAAGTTTCCGAAGGCAGCGAAAGAGCGGCGGAGAAAGTGACGATGCCCTACAGCGCCCTCGATGTGCGCTGCACCTGCCACAAGAGCTGCTGCGTCGCGCCGCCGGCGGAAGTGAGGCGCCAGCACTTCCGGTCCGTGCAGACAGTCGTGCAGCGCGCTACGCGCGGGACCGCCGCCGACCCGCCGGGACTCTGTTGGCGGCAGTTGGCGGCTCGGCTGCCCGCCAGGTGCGCCTCGCGCCGCTGGCGGGATGGGCGTGCAGCCCTGGCGGCCATATTGTGCGTGTCTCCAGGACACGGCGCGTTCACTAACGTCTTACCTACACCAGCTTGTTGTCCCAACTTATGTTTCACAATAATTGCCGAGGTTTTTGGCGAGTTAAAATCTAAGTAATAACTCCTACGCCCTTTTATAATGTTAGATGTTCTTTAACTAGTCACGTCAGGAGTTACAAGGTACCTAACAAGGCAGTGCATATCTAACAATGTAGGCCCTAAGTAAACCGCTCTAGGAAACTAATATTAATGGCCATGTTCAAATTTACCAGCTAAGAGCCCTTACAAGGCTTCGTGCCCATGAAAAGCAACGGAATGCAAGGGTGGAGTAAACGGGAGATCACCGAGAAAACCCGCCGACCAGGCACGATTCACACATGCTAAAATCAGGGGGTGACTCCATCGGGAATCAAACCCGGTTCGCCTCGCCCACCGCCACCGCGACCCTCACAACTGAATTCGAACAGAGCCATCGACACCCACTATGAAGGGAGGGAGGTTTGCAACTTACGCGGTTTCGGAGCCGAAGAGTGCAGCGGCCCCTGTGAACGTCGGCCAAGATAGTGGCCGCCTTCTTGGCGACGAGCGTGAAGGCCGTGCGCGGGTGTTGCTCCAGCAGCGACCCGATGACGTCGAGCTTCTCTTCGGGCAGCGAAGGGCTGGCGACCTTCAGCAGGGAGCCTATGGAGCTGGAGTGGTCCACCACCTTGCGGATGGTGGCGGCAAGCGGCGTTCGCGAGGCCGGGAACTTGGCGCGACACCGGTCGTAGTCGGACAGCCGCACGTACTGCTGGTACATGTAGAGCCGCTGCTTGAGCGAGTAGGTGAGCGCACCGGGCGACAAGATGGCCGTCCTGCCGCCGCCACATCCTCTCGAACTGCGCTGCGTGCCGCCTGCGTGCGCCACTCTTCCCGCAACAGTGCTACCACCGCCACAAACCCGCCGGTTGCATCCGTAGACTAAAGGTGAGGTAGACCGATCTCGCTGGCTGCGTACAACCAATCTCCGTGTCCCAACATTGAACTGCTTTTCCACCAATACGACTAGCAAAAATTCCGTGGATTTAATGTGAGGTTAGAACACTGTTTAGTAAACAAGTGCTTTGTAATGTTTGTATACTTTCTCTAGCCAATTTGTAATGTAGTGAGTGAATGATGGAGTGAAGAGATTTGGGCGGCTCTTAATAGCGAGGTCTTGAGAGCCGGTGAAGGTGATTGAAGTGAATACGGAGCTGCGCCGGAATGAAGGGGCGGGGAAACGGGAGATCCCCAAGAAAACCCGCCGACCAATGACATTGTCCGGCACGACTCCCACTTGCGGGAATCCGGTGACCCGGCCGGGGATTGAACCCGGTTCACCTTGGTGGGAAATTGTAATGTAGTGTGGTTAAATTTCAACTGGTAAAATATGTTCTTAATATAATATTGGTTGTCACTTAAGTAAGAGTGGGCAGTACCTAAAATGCGAGCCATAAGAAACAATGTTAATTCTAACCTGAAGTTTTCAGAATTTTTAAATGTACAAATTTAATGAGAGTTGCTGTATCTTGTCGCATTTGATGCAAAGAAATGAACTACATGTTCTAAATCTCAATTTCAATGTTGTGAAATTTTATAATAAAGACCTAATTTTGATGATGGGCAATTCCTGTAACACTGCTTAAAAAATCATGTTCAGCTGCCTCTTGTAGTAAATGTATTAGCGACTATTTTATGCTGTTCTAAAGATTACATTCTATTATTTGTTTTGTGATATATCATACATTGATACTATGGAGAGTTTACCCGCAAATTATTAGAATTTGTAACTGATATTAGCTATTTCAGTAGCTTCTGGAGATAGTATGTTTTCGAACCAAGCCGAGGCATCTTCGCTGCAGACATTATCTTTTGTTCTCATCACTCGCAACCTCAAGCCTTAAACATGGGAGGTGGAGAAGGTGAGATTTTACTTACAGGAGAAAGTTCATAGTACTAGGACAAATATCAGGTAGGCCCTTGCGCATCCCCCCTTTTTTTTTCACACCATGCACGTCACAATGTCGACCTAGTTTTAACATCAAGCGGCTTTCATGCTACCGTGTCACGTAATTTTTGGTATAACGCCACTTCATTTCACCGTGATTCCACAACCACTTCTACAAAAATATATTTAGGAAAGCGACGGATGCAACTGTACGCAAGATTGGGAACCACATGTCATACGACATTGTACAATGTTTTGTTCGATGACGAACATATATCAGAATTAGGAACTTAGTATTGCTGCAGAAAACTCCTGGAATGAAAATTGATGAAAATAATAATAAAAAATATATATATCAAGTTAGTACAATAACCGTGCAATTGTTACTGTCGCATGTACAACCTACTTGGCTGCGACTGTCAATATCTTTCAAAGAAGAAATGAAGTAATTTATGTCCACTATTCGTCTTTCTTGCATCGCATTTTGATGAATGTCTGGCACAGAAATTTGTACTTGTAGGCTTGTTTGGTGTAATACATCACAGTTTGTTTGCGCATCTTCAGAAGGCTTTATTTCAGCACTCGGGAAATCGAGTTTCTTCCTATGGAAGGTAAAAATTGCACATTACTTGTGCAAGTTTTTTCTGTTTCCTTTCAAAGAAGACATGTATAAGTCGTTTGGAAAATAATGGTATACTTAATTTATTTGGGTGAGAGAAGTTTAAATTCAATAATACATTTCAGAAATGTAGGATTTCCGATTTTTAAAAATTGATTTACCTTTATAATATTGTTACGATTTCTCTCTCTAGAAATTAAGTGGGCTATACCAAGTTCGTTAAGAGATGGAGGTCATAATCAAATTAAAAAATTAATTATAATTTCCTTATTTTCTTTACAGTAACTACAGCAAATTTCTCTGAACTCAAATTCTCACAATAAATTGAAATCACTTACTGTTCACAATTGACACCAATTAATAAAATCTGTAATTACAACAAAGAAATCAATGAAATTACATAATTAAAGATCAGTCCCACCTCAGTTCAGTCGATGTACCGCTAGTCGCAATGTTGTAGAGTCCTCCAAGCGCCCTCACGCACAGTAGGCTTCACTCGTCGGTTTCACACTCTCTCGTCTATTCACGGGATTCCCGGAAGGGGGGAGAACAGGAGGCCGCGAGCGCACCGTTCCAGGAAGAGGGGAGGACGAAATGGGTCTCCGATTACGGCTCGGGGCAATTGTGTCGGCGCCAGCTGCAGTCCGTAACACTGTCCCCTCCTTAAGTCTGTTGCCACGAACAGACTCTACATGATCAGGACCTTCGTACAGCGCCAGTCGCCAGCGCCAGTTTCCTCAGATAAAATGTTACCAGTTGTTTCGATGGGTCCGTGGTTTGGATGATTATAACGGCGGCTGTCAGTTCCATTTGTTCGTGCAGCTGTTCCTTTACCGGTTCCTCGACGCCTATCCCGTTTGGGACCTCTGGACAACAGGCTCGTAAGTGTCCCTCCATTCCACAGTTCCGGCATTCTCGACGCCTCCGTCGACGAGGGACAGGTGTCTCCGCGTCTACGGATTTCAAAAGTTCCTCTACCGCCGTCTCTAGTCTTCTTAACAAGCTGTCAGTCTTAATCACGTCTGGCTGCCGGGTTCTGCAGTTCCTTTGCGGGCACTGGGTACTAAAGTGCCCTGTCTGTCTTCATACCCAACATTCCCGATGCTTAGGTGAATAAAAACTGGGTTTCCTAGCACAGACTCTGGCGGCAATGTCCCTCATGGTCGTCTACAAGTCCTTCAAATTCCCCTTGATGCTGTCGTCCTCCCCTTCATCAAGCATCACTGCCCGCACAGGACGTCGGGGCACTGATGACTGCTGTGCTGACTCCACTTCCAATGCTCGGGCCAAGACATCCTGTATGGTGTGAGGTGCAGCTAACCGCACAGCTTGCCGCACGTCGGTGTCAGCGATAGCATCGACGAAGAAGCCGACAGCGATGACGTCTCGTGCCTCTTCCGAGCATCCCTCCAGAGACAGGTGCCTTACGATGTCCTGCCACAGCCCCTCCAGTGGTTCGCCGGGTCGCTGGATGCGGCTTCGCATTGGGGCATGGTGGGCGTGCCGCAGGTACCCGTTGCCGAATCGAAGATCCAAAGCCGACACCAGTGTGGAGTGTTCTAGGCGATGTCGTTCCGGCAGCGACTGCAGTATGCTCAATGCTGAGCCCCTCAGTACAGCCGCCAGGTAGAATGCCCGCTGCTCTTCTATCCAGTCATTCAGGGTGGCCACGATCTCGAATTGGTGCCGGTACTCGCGTCAAGGTGTCTGTCCATCGTAGGGGGCGGGCTTAATTGTGACGCCTTTACCCACCCCTGGCTGGGGCATTCCCACACTGCAGAATGGCTGCGCCTTCTCTGCGATAGCTGCCCTGGCGGCTACCTCTACCTTCTCGCTGCCCGCACTCGTCTCGGTGGTGACCAATCTCGGCTCCTCTTCCGCCCCTGCATGGCGTCTCTCCTGCTGCTGCAAGAACTCCTGCAATTCCTTCTTGAGGGCGCTCACTTCATATTTAATTTCTTGCTCAACACTGCCCATCCTCTCGCTCACACTGTGGATCTTTTTGTCCACACAGTCTATTTTATTGTTCACCAACTCGCTCACACCTTCTATCTTTCTATCCACATTCTCACTGTCTATTTTTCTATCTACATTTTCGTTTACACTGTCTGTTTTCTTGTTTACAAGTTCACTAACACTAATAATTTGGCTATTTACATTTTCAGTTACACTATTAACAGATTCATTAACACAGCTTATTTGACTACTTACGTTTTCATTAACATAACTAATTTGACTATTTACAGATTCTCTGACACTACTTATTTGGCTACTCAGTCCTTCGATCAAGACACGAAGTGCTTCCATGTCTGCCGACATTTTTCTGGTTATCATTCACAAATTTCTTAGTAATTTCTCGGCCTATTGCTCAAATATCGTGATATTCACAATTACTATGTTATGTTATTTTTATAAAATGCCTCCATCCCACTTCTGACACCAGTGTTACAATTTCTCTCCCTATAAATTAAGTGGGCTATACCAAGTTCGTTAAAGGGATGGAGGCCTTAATCAAATAAAAGAATTAACTATAATTTTCTTATTTTATTTACAATAACTACAGCAAATTTCTCTGAACTCAAATTCTCACAGAAAAAATTGAAATCCCTTACTATTCACAATTGACACCAATTAATAAAATTTATATTTAAGACAAATAAATCAATGAAATTAAATAATTAAGGATCAATTATTTTATCATTTATGCATCCATATTTGATAGTTCAAATATTTACAATAAAATCAGTATTACACTTCCATTCAGTCCCACCTCAGTTCAGTCCATGTCCCGCCAGTTGCAATGTCCTAGAGTACTCTAAGCGCCCTCGCGCACAGTAAGCTTCACTCGTCGGTGTCACAACCTCTCGTACATTCACGGGATTCCCAGAAGGGGGGAGAACAGGAGGCCGCGAACGTATCGATCCAGGAAGAGGGGAGGGCGAGGTGGGTCTCAGATTACGGCGCGGGGCAATTGAGTCAGCGCCATCTGCAGCACGTAACAATATTACAGGAACTGCACAGCAATTTTGATACGTGTTTATAGCAGTGAACCCTTTTCTTGTTGTGAAGGTCTCTAGTTATTCGGTGTTTGAAATTATTATAATTTTAATGGTTTTCGAAATGCAGTTCTCCAAGCCCTAATTTCTTAGTACAAAAAAAAACGTTATTGGTTAAAAGTTCAAGAAAATAATTTCTAATTAGTTTTATTTGATGGATTAACAATAATGTATCTTATTTTCAAAACACAAATAAGACAACAGCAGTTTATTGCTGGGACATAATCGTTGTGAATGGAAGTTTTGCTGATAGAGTAACCCAAGAGTCAAATTGAATTTCCAAACAACCATGGTTTCGTGTCGATTAGAAACATAATAGTTCTATATTTTTTTGTAATATTATAGATTCGGTCGTAAACCGGAGTGTCCAAAACTCATGCAGAAATATTTCGTTGAATGTAAGAATTTCGCAAACGCTCTCTGCAATTCGGTAAGCATTACCTAGCAAGGTTGACCATGAAGAACCGTCTTGAAATAGAGAAAGGGCTGTTACAAATTTCACACCGTTTATAGAACAAAACGGAAAAAGAATATATTCTTAAAATAAAAATAAAATTATAACTGAACATAAACACGTAAATTTAAAAATTCTGTTCTTATTTATAGCTTATTTGACTATATGCATTTTATCTCAGGCATGGTATGAATGCGCATGCGTCCAATATACTATTTAAAACTACAGTGCTTTTTAAATATATTTCATACATGAAATTATAAACTGCAAATATTTTGTGTATTGAAATGTAATGGCTCGTAAAAAAAAAAAATAGAGTAGACTAATATAACTATATCGCTTATTCTTAGACCTCTTAAAACATTAACAGTAGTCGAAAATGTGGTTCGTAAACGGCATTAGTTCGTTAGCGTTCCCTCACATTACGAAATTTCTCAAAGAAACATTCAAATAAAAACTGTTTATTTAATAGATACAAATAAACGTAGTTTCACAAAACTAACCAATAATAACCAATGAAACTGAGAAAATTGAAATTTCTAATGCCATTTATAAAACGAACTTTTTCCTGGAGTAGTAGTCCTGTAGATGCCTAAGCCTACGTTTTCTTGGTTTGCAGCTTAGAAGCAGCGAACGTCCGTTTCCTTTTCGCGAGTGTTTTATTCCCATGCCGGGCGATATAATATCTCAATAAATACTAACCAGATCTGCACGTTGTAACCAAGGAGGCTGTATATAGTTACACATCTGGAGAGGCCCTGGTATAGGGCAGGCTGCAAAGCGAGGTGAAGGCGGCTATCGACGTTTATTCTCCGTTTCCTACGCTGGAAGTAAGCGAAAAAGATCCATAGTTGGCCTAGCGCTGCCAAAAAAATCTTTCAAACTAAACTCACTATCACTCAAAAACTATTCAACCGAAAGTCTTGAAACTTGTTCTGGCAAATTGTCAAACCTTTTTGCCGATGATGCCGTAATTATTTTTCCGGAACTTTAAATATATATTTTTTTAATTTAAACAATTATACAGTTTCGTGTTGCTGATAATTTCTGCAAATGCGCAGAGGAAAAAGTAGCATCGTGTAAACTTTTTTTGTTTCTAAAGATAGGTGAGGGAACGTCGCGTATAAAATGGAGAGGAAGCATCAAATTTTATTAATATGCCTCTCTCAGACCATTTCTCCTCGTGCTTATCTATTGGCGGCGTGTTAAAGTTGAGAAATTTTTCAGTCCCTCATGACAGCGGCAGTATACACTTCTGTTTAATGTTCTGTTTAATGTTAGGAGCGCGGTGCGATTACAGTAAAAACGCAATGAACTTGTGATTATGTATATGTTATGGCAGGCATATTCAAAATTATTCAATTAAATTGTTACCAAAGTGAAATACGTTCCTACGCATCTGTAAATTAATAAAATAATAATAACATTCTAACCTAAAACACACTCGTGTAATTTCATATAATCACTTCCATCGCTTATTTTAAATCAACGATGTGTTGGCTAACGTACCACATAAACTAGCTAGTATGTGTTTATATTCAAGCCGTTTTATTCGTTTTGGTGGCCTGTTAAAGCTGGGAAATATTCCAGCGGTTCAAGACAGCACAACTACATTTTATGTTTAGCAGTAGTTACAAGGAATTCGTTTTTGTTTGCCGCAAGACACAAATTATAAATTTGCTTAAAGCATATTTACAATTGCTGATGTTGATAATTTATTTATCATAATTTGACTGTATGAAATCACTTGCAAGATGTCGTACGTATTTAATAGTCCTTTTGATTTCGTATTACATTTATTATTACCAACTATTTGAAATCGACACTTGCACTTTGTAAAGTGCAGGTAATTAATAGTTTACTATGATTGTTTTCGCGTCGTTAAGTACCCTGACAATGTTAAAGTTGATTCATTTTGACACTTTCCCGCATGGGAAATACCTTCAGTCACCTGTTCGAATACATAGCTGACTGGATAATCTTTTGTGAAACACATATTATGGTTCATACAAAGCGTTACAAGGCTATGATAAATTACAGATGGTTACTTCAAAATTCGCAGCACTCACATAGACCAGTTTAAAGAGTGATGACAAATCTTAGAAGTGAAATACATGAGATGTATTTGAAGTAAGCCTGTACACATCAGAAAGACTGCACTCTGCCTAACCGTGTCACATAAAGTGACCTATATAATGGTTCTCACAACACATAATAGTGATATGTAATGAATGAGTGCTCTAGGTATACATGCTCGAAGGAACATAATGTATAAAAACCTGTAGAGCGTAAAAATTATATTACATATATAATTAGTACAATATTATGTTTAACATTTAACTTATACGTATATGTACACAAATACATTTGAGGAACAAAAATATTGTAATAATTGTATTTATATCCATAATATTTAGTTACTTTTACAACTGCGTATACTTAAATAATTTACATTTCCGATAACTCTAGGTTATGACAAAATTGTAAGACACTTGTTGACTTCGCATAGCCACAAAAATACTGCAGTCATTGACATACACACTACATAAACTTATATTTTGTGTAATGGTCAGTAATCTAAAAATGTTATTGTTATGAGTTTGCACAGGCAGCAGAAGAATATACGTATGAACACAATTTGCGCAAACTTCAAATAGTGTAGTAATAAATATTATCGGAAATTAGATTGCGTCCATAAATACATACATACATATATGCATATATTTATAAAGTATTGTGAAAATTCGTAAAACATTACACATGTTTAAAAATGCTGTACATAAAGAAACTTTTACAATATTAATGATTTTCAAAAACATATTAGAACAACATAAAATTGCTTCGATGTGGCAGCTCCGTCGATATTTACGTATCTTGCATATTATAAGGTGTTCCGGGATTTTCAATGTCAGCATTGTTTACAGCTATATAATTTTGCTATGGGCTGTTCACGGTAAAGTGAGCATTTTTTAAGGCCCTCCCAACAGGCATTAACCAGTAAATAAATATATCTTATGGAAGCCTGGGACATTAAATTTTGAGGGTGTGGAAATGTATACACTGTGTTTATTGGTCACATTGCAATGTTTATATTAAAAAGCAGCAGGAAGATGGGAATTGGATGAAAGGAAACATTTTGAAGGGCCTTAAAAAGTACTCACTTTACCGTGAACAGCTTATAGCTGGATATGAGTCCCACATCTATAAAGTTTTATTACGATGTAAGTTTTGTACTGAACCCTAAATACAATGAACTCTTCACTTATTTTTGAAAATGACAAGTCTGCTTAAAACTGAGCAGTCCCTGTCAGTACTTGATTGGGTTCTTTTGTTGCGTGATGGGAGTCTAAGATCAAAATAACACTTGATAATTTCTTTTACTAAGTCATGGACGTGTCCTGAGAAAATACTGAAATTCCTGCTGTGCTGGTCAAGATTATAAAAACTACTTCCTTCGCTAGCAGTTTTTGCTGCAGATAATAATGTTTGGGCACTTAGATGTGCATATAAATTTTTACTGTTTTTCTGTGCACATCTAAAATAGGCTTCTGTTAGCCTACATATTTCTACATCATCTTTTGAGGGCGATATTAAGCCACCTTTAGTTTTTATCTCAATAAGTAAGTAGGGTTCTTCGTTGACAAACAGCACATTGGCACAAACGTCACCGTCTAATTTTTCTGATAATTTAAACACCAAAAATCCAGCCAGGTATGGAATAACAGTTTCAACATATAAACTTAGAATTGAGAAATCCGCTGGAAGATTCATGTCCCTTTCTTTACTAGGATGTGTAGGATCTACGCCTCGAAGTTTGTTTGTTGATGGGAGAGTTGACATATGCAATATTGTTATGCCAGAATTTAAAAAACGGTTGCCTTTTTTTGAAAACCGTACTTGATTTTTTACTAAACGTTTTTTGTATGCTGCCTTAAATTGCCTAGCAAAATGATTATTGTTTGAACCAAACTGTCTACGGATACAGCCAAAAACATTTCAATGTGATCTTGGCTCAACTTGTTTGTCAGGATATAGCTAAGAATATATTTTCGACAGCTAAAATATCAAACATTCTGATGACACTCTATATACAAATATGGAAACCAAGAAACTCAGTTTTACGTGGTGACTTTAGAATGCAATTACGCTCAGAGCCACGAAGTCCTCAACTATACGCCTTGGCTTCATTTAAGAAGTTGAGCCAGAAAGTTTTATTGGATTGCTTCAGAGGCGATTTATAGGTTCTGCACAAATGGGACTGGATGAATTAAGGGTATCAAACAATATGTCAAATACCCTAATGCATTTAACTGTGGACAATGCACCTTGAAACTCTGGAAGTCCTAAATCTGCTTCGCACATTTTAAGAGTATCTGCAACGGATGAACTTAGCACTTGTGCTGCTAGCCGAACTTTAATTTTTTGCGTTTCCCACTGAATGTGAGATTTAGTTAATTTCGTTCCCATTTTCAGGCCTTCTTTGTCTTGCAACCTCTCCAAAACTGGTTTCGAATTCCATCGATTTCTACAACCGTATACACGACAGGAAATGACCATTGTAACACACCAGACATATGCTGCTCAAGTCTGTCTTCCCTAGAAATGCGCTCTCGTCCTCTCCGTTTTCATCCCTTGTTCGCCTTCGGCCGGCTTCACCCCCACCCTAGCCATGCTCTCCAGTTATTCTATACATCCTGCTTGGTTGTAAGGGTTGTAGGAAATATCCAGTTATTCTATACATCCTGCTTGGTGTAGGAAATATGTAAACTCGTTATCCTGTCAAATCGTAGATAGGGTCACGTAAACAAAACGCTCGAATTACGAACCGAAAATAGAGTACCCGAGTTGTTCCGTTCCCCAGGACAGTAATAAAAGCAAGGAGTAACGAACTGGCGTCTATTCAGCTGGTCGCATCAGTGCAGCGAACGGAACAAGACCTTAGAAACGTGAAAAAAGAAAACTTTAAACAACCACTATACTGGCAAGAGTCGGGTTTCTCCAACCCGGGTTTCTCTAACAGGGAAGAGACGTCAGTCATAATGGTTCTAGTCATGGAGACTCAGTGCCAAATAATACTAATGATCATTCCCTTTTGGACTCTTCGTTGGGAAAGTTCGCGGTTTTCCGGTCAAGGTAGGCCCGCTCTTAAGAATTTGTATATAAACAAATATGTTCCTCACTGCTGACCATGTGACTTTGACAGTTGTGTTTCTTTGGGGTAGGACAGTGTTGGATACATGCGCAGAAGACGAATAAGCGGTCTACTACTTCTTTAGCATATGGTTGCACCAGGGCCTGTCTATAATTGCGCTATCTCAACCTGTGTCCTAGGACAAGGATGCTCTGATTGGTGCACGTAACCCTCTGACGTCATGGCGCTGTTCCAAGCTGCCGTGTCTCAAGCCAACCTGTGTCTCAAGTTAAAGCAATCGGAAAAGTGAACTTTTGTTCGACGTTGTGTCCTAAGCTGATAGAAAAAAAAAGACGACTTCAAATACTTTCGCGCCTCATTCGTGAAATGTTTACGTTATTAATGTAAACAATGTATGTGCAATGTGGGTTTTCTCAAAACAAATAGGCCTATGATGAAATTGTAATAAATAAATAGGGAAGTCTTCGTTCGGTCTGAACACTTTTATTTGATGGCTAAAACATTTAAACGCAAGTATAAAAAATAAAATTTGAACGTCAGTTGGCGAACTTATTTAAAATAAAATCGTTAAGGCGTTTATTGTAAATAATATTCAAATCACCCATTTCGTAAACATTAAACAATAATTAATAGAGCAAATTTAAATATCACTACTTAACAAAAAATAATATGTCGAATTTAGTGCGATCTAGTGTCAGATTCTGAAAGCTCACTTCGGACAACTCATTTATAGACCATATTCGGACTGCGTCAATGTGACGTCACTTGACGCCGAGTTTCGTCCACGTCCACAGGAACGGCGGAATGTAGACAGGCTCTCATTCAACGGCAAGTAAAGGCTGTTCACGATAAAGTGAACACTTTTAAAATCAACCTTCGAAAAAAAGTCACTGCTCCTACCTGCATTTATGTTTTAACAGGCGCACTGAGTGACATGCACCCAGTAAAGTTGGTAACGACGGAGTGAAAGTAGTTCCACACCTCAACGTCGAATAAAAAGTGATATAAATAACCACTTGTGGTAACATAAATTATTTCTTTCACTTTATGTTTTTTTTTTTTAATGCATCGAAGCGTTAAAATCAGCAGATGTATAAAATATTTTCTTTCGTGATTATTTCAGTTTAACTTGACGGAAGCATTAATAAAGTGATGAGGCCCATGGCAATGTTAATTTGACATAAGGCGGAAGATTACACAGCATGCAAGTAGATCTTAAGCAAGGCTTTCAAAAGTGCTCATTCTACTGTGAACAGTCTATATCAAGTACGCACTAGGCAACACACTCCCCTACCCTTCACTCCTTTACACTTACATCCTACTTCCTTGTGGAAGTCAACCTTGCATTTGGAATAATGTCCATTTCAATGGGGCACGCTATTCGCCATTATCCCAGTTTAAGCATGACAATGATAATAATTTGTGATGGCCAACGTGAAAATTAACTCAATAGCTTTTTCTTTAGGCCTATTGGCCAATTGCTATTCTTACAGATCTGATTGTAGCACACAAATGTTACAGAAGGTTGGGAATATGTAATTTATGTCAAATTTGAGCATAATCTGCCAACTTTGAACGTGAAACAACAAAAATATTCCATTCCGTTTTCTTTATGTACCAAAGATAAACTGCAAGTTTTCAGTGTCGCCACTCGCCAATCTATTGGTATGCTTGACCACAATCTTTACCGTTTGTTGGTCTGTCCATTTGTGTAACAATGCACTGCATTTTGAAAACTTCCCTGCGGCTTATACTACTTCCCCCGTCATATAATGAATACATTATACTACATATTAGAATGATTTAAATTATACATGTAGCATAATTATACTATGGTTGGCAACACTGCGCTAAAAAGTCGAGAGGGAAGGGGTGGTGAAAAAAAAAAGGGGGGGCGCGGAGGCGTAGCTGCCGCGCGTAAAGCCTGGTTTCACATGTACGTTGATCACGCCGAACAGACAGAGCGGAAACAGCCAATCAGAAGCGGTCCTCAGTTTCTGCGCGACACGCGACATACGCGGAAACCACGGACGGCTTCTTATTGTCTATTCTAGTTTTCCGCTCCGGCTGTTCGGCGTGATCGGAGTACATATGAACCAGGCATAACAGTATCAAAACGCGCGGTGAAATGTCACGTAAACGACTCAAATCACTTAAGCTGGACTAACGACCATCCGTCGCATCCGTCAGTCGCCCGTCCGTCCGGCGGTCACGTGATCTTCAACCAATCACAAGGCGCAACTTTTTTACTATCCGTCAATCCGTTAAATATTTCTCAAACGTCAACTTTCGACGAACCATGTTCTGACGACATTCCTTAGACGTAAAAATGCTTGCAAGGCGGTGGATATCTTTGGTGGTAAATTGTGGAATTTTAAGTGTAAAGAATAATTCAGTATAAATTCTTATTACGTAAAGAAATTATGCCCACAAACTGTTTTTCTCTTGAAAACGTATTTTCAACCAAAATATACCTCTAACTAAAGAAAGATCGTGATGTTATTGTTATGCTCGCTGCTTCGCATCTCGCGCGAGTGGAAGTGAAGGACAGTAGTTATATGATAGCAGCGACAAATCAATGGAATGTTTTGAATGACAGGCGAGCGATAAAATCAAGAACCGCGTATGTGTAACAAAACAGCTAGCCAACACGATAATCATTTTTGCGCTGAGTGCTGCTTACCTTGAGTGTATTGAGTTTCTGCGTTTATATAGTGAATTTTATAGTGGTTTACTGCCCTAGTTTCCGCCAGCATGATTCGGAGTGCGTCGAGCTTTCAGTGCAAAATCAACAGAGTATAAACAGCACGTCGGGCCTCTGGGCAGAGTTGTTGAATGGATGCGTGGCTGAGTTTCAGCGATAGACGACGAGTAGCGAGAGAAGTGAGCAGCGGAAAGGAAATCTGCGACTGCGAGTATCAAGGAGTGAAGGGTGCAGCTGGTAGGCTGGACTATTTGACTATATGCATGAGTGAAAGACATTATTAATGATGGCAACATACAGACCGAACGTGTGTTACTGATGAGTGTGAGTTAATGGACTATAACCAAACAGAAACATCAAGGACGTTAATTAGAGTTGAAATAGGCATTTACTATTGCACTAACGGAGAAATAAAAAGAGTAATATTGGAAATAGAAAGGTTAACGATGTAAATAACAACTGTGTGAATAAATTAGAAATAAAAATACGTTCTTTTATTTTTATTAATACCGCCATCCCTCAAGAACTCAGATACTCCCCTCAGGCGCCCATGTAACATTATGTTGTGGCGTTGAAATTTTGCCGTACATATGGATTGACGGACGACGGATTGTTGTGAGTCGCTTTCAACTGACGGATGAAAACACAGACGGATGACTGACTGACGGGTGCGACGGATGGTTGTGTGCGGGTTCAGCTTTACTGTGGCCTCCTTACGTGATGTGTGTTTGAACCGTATTCTTGGATACTACTGAGAATGTCGGCTGCAGAGAGAATTGAAAGTTACATGTGAGTGTCTGGTGACTTTGAATTTCAAGAGCCACGTTACTGCAAAGACACGCTTTGCCATAAGTTTTTAGTTACTACAGGTCGTTCGTGAGGGATTTCTAATTTATTCACTATGTTACTATGTACATCAATTAGCTGTCTCCACTTTTACTATTTAATGTTTATTTCAACTTTAATTATAATGTCCATAATGTCTCTCTTGGTTGCAGTCAATTAACTCTTATCCATTACTAGCATGTGTTCAGTCTATCTGTTTCCATCAGTTATAATGTCTTTCACTCACGCACTTGACTCAATGGTCCAGGCTCCAGCCACATCCTTCAAAACGTTGACATTCGCAGTCGCCACCTTCATTTTCCCCACAGATAACCGAGTCATTCGCTCGGAATCCCGCCAGTCATCCATTCAGTCACTCCAACTCAAAACTGCCGGCTCGGAGGCTGGCGCAATTTTTATAGTGAAGAGATTTGGGCGGAAAACCCGCCGACCAACGGCATTGTCTGGCACGATTCCCACTTGCGAAAATCTAGTGACCCAGCCGGGGATTGAGCCCGGTTCGCCTCGGTGGGAGGTGAGCGTGCTAATCGCTCAGCCACCGTGGCCCCGCCATTTTCATAGTCTAACCCTTACCAACTGGAAGGTTCAACACATTCCGGGTTGCGCTGAGAAACGAGGTCTGTAATTCAGAACATTCTTCAGATATCGGCCGAAAAACAATACTGCCAGGGTAAGCAGAGTGCGTGCAAAATATAAAAAATGCGATACTCTGTGAGGTAACTGATATGTGGCCGCCGCTCTGTAGCCTGATTCTTATCTCGCCTTCCCGCGCGGCGCCGACTGGCGACTCGTCACATACGTTACATTCAGCTTGGACGTGCCACTATTACAGTCAGTCTTCCGCGCTGTTATTTTCGTGTAGGCGTTCGATTAATGACCTTCTGTATACTTTTGTGGTGAATAATACTTGACGCATAACAAATAACTTCGCTGTGAGGAGACTGTTCCGTGAGCGGTGGGGTGGGGGGATGAATGTGCAGTAGGCTGTATGTAATGCTTTGACGACTTCGAACTTATACGGTGAGGTTCCTCACCTTCCATGAGGTATTGTGTACCCCGCCAATAGAACTTGATCTGCGCTGAATGGCTTTTTTAACTTCACTGTATCTCAGGTAATTGTCAGAAACACTGACAAACTGATGTACCCGAAAAAGAAGGACCTTCAGAACCGACGGTATTTCTGGCATCGCACTTCCATCTCATCTACTTGTGGCCACACAGAAAAAAAAAAAAAAAAAAAAAAATCTATGTACTTGTTACAAATAAATTTTTTGGAAACGATTTGCCAAACATTTGCTTGCAACCTTAGAGCTGGAATTTCGTATATTTATACAACACATTATTTTAGAAAACATACAAACTTGTTTATGTAGCTCAGCGTTTACAATAAACTTGAAGTAGACTTACTTTTTAAAATCCGCCATTAGTTTTACACATTCCACACAGATTTTGTGAAATTTACTGTAATATTCTTGTCGTCTTACAGAAACATCTTTACCAACTATTTTACAAAGAATTGTTTTTACAAAGTGAAAAAAATATGCAGTGCACCACTAAGAAAAACATAGAACAGCCTCAGTGGTAATGCATGCTATAATTTCATGGGCAAGCTACTGCGTGCAGGGGGCGGGGCAGTAGTGGCGTTGATCTCCTCGATAAAGGGGGCGGGGGCCCGGGGGTCCTCCCCCGGGAAAATTTGCATTTCAAGGTGCAAAATGGTGCCATTTAAACATTTTTTCGTACATAAATATACAATACACCGCTTGTAAAATTATTAATATTTTTTATCATAAAATTTGCCCGAGTGAAAAATATTACAAAGATACCTTCATCAAACCCGTAACCTTGTCCACTCAAAATCAATATTATTTTAATACCAGTCGACAGTGAGGTATTTACATATGGAGCAATTTTGTTTGTACAGAAGTGTAAACACGAAAAATGATAATTCGTTTGTGTAAAGATGGAAAGCAGTTAACTCTATTTTTACCAAATTCTTTAAGAGACAAAAACGAATTTATGTGAACATCAGAACGCTCGTATTTTTGAACAGCATTGCACAGATTGTTAAGGTCACAATACCCAGTTACAGATCACGTGTTAAGATCCTTTGAAAACATTAAATATGGGCAGTAAAACAATTTTATTTAGGCTGTTATATCCAGCTAACCACAAGTGTTTCTGATAAACATTTTTTTTTGGAAATTACGTACAAAATTACCTTTCTTGCGTGTTGTGATCGTAAGTTCAGGTGTCGGCCTACCCTCTTTTATGATGTCACCTCTTTTCTGAAAAGTGAAAGTACTGCTGGAAAAATGATTCACCCGTAATCCACACACACCACACATACATACACATGTTTCTGTTGCACTCATTTTATCTACTCGGTTCTCAGTTTCACACAGTAATTTTATAATTTTTATGTAGGGTATACATCGCGCACGAATATGTATAACATTCTCAGCACCAAAATAAAATAAAATAAAAACAATACGATTCGTGTTGTGAGCGCGAACTTGCCCACGCATCGACCTAGTTACTATGAACTACACGACGCCAACTGCCTGTGGCTAGGCCAGCTTCGTCTATGTCCGCTTCAGTTCGGTGAAGAAAGTACTGCCATCGTGGCTTCTAACACAGGTTGACGCAGCCATAAGCCCCCGCCCCTCCCCGGGCGGTCTTCCTACTCTGCCGCCCCTCCGTCGGCTGGGAAACCATTGCAACCGCCTACCTGCTGAAAGCATTACTTACAGCGCTTCCAAACATCTTGGTTTTGCTAGCCAACGAACGAGTTGTTTTCTTATTATGTACAGTATTGTTTCCCCGAGTACAATGTGTACCGCATGAGTGAAGTTACTTTAAAGTAAATATAAGTTAGAATTTAATATTTATTTTCAATATAACATTGTCAGGAAACTGCCTGGGCAAGCAGTGCTTGCCTTGCTTGCCCTAACGAGACGCCACTGAAACAGCCTGTCTTATTACATTAACATTTAGGCTACGGTAACTGATTTCAAACTGACGTATGAACAGACATAATTTTTGTAATTATAACAAGCGTAAAAAAAAAAAAAAAAAAAAAACTGACATGCCCAAGATAATCAAATACGATTTGACACACTTCCTTACCTCCTATCTCATTTCTGCGGACGGATTACGAAACAGACCCATATTGTTTTTTATGTCTTTGAAGTCTGATATACCCACTTCAAATATGTACATGTGCAGCCATGCGCATGATACGTCAAGACAAACCTTTTTGTTTCACAGAAACTATTGTTGTTCGCCAGATAACGTTACAACAAAGTATTACACTTATCTTCCAACCATTACAAAAGTGCAGATAGCTAGAGCCTCATTTAATGACAGGAGTAATCATCCTTTGGTGCTTCATAACAGTACAGCACATATACGCATCCATAAAAAAATTCGGTTTTTAGACTACCATCTTTAACTTTAAATAGAAACAAACACACTTCAAACTAACTATAAAACCCATTAGATATAAAAATTAACTAATATAACAAAATAATACTTTAGAACTACTGTATACATACCAGTGCGACGTAAATTGTAAACTTGTTGTTTCGAGCAATACAAACCTTTCCCTTGTATTCATAAAACAATGGTATCCATTTATTTTGATAAAGGAAAGAAGACAACCATCATCCTACCAAAAACATCTTTCTCTTCAAATTGAAATGTAATGTTAAATAACAGAAGAATTTAGAATTAAGTAGCAGGCTACAGAAATGTATTGTATTACACAACAACGATCTTACTGCCTAAGTTCAGCTAATAGAAACGCGTCTTACTTACAAGAGATTATTTTACAAGCGATTATCCCATCACTAGTACTTACAAGACATCACGCATGCGGTACGTATTACTTTGGAGTCCTCCAACATCATTGAAAACGAATATTTTTGTAGACTGTTCTATACTGAAATCGAACTTTGTCAAAGGTTCCCGCCAATAACATAACGTGGTCACCGGGTGGGAGAAAAGATTTACCATGCACGGGCTGTTTTTGGTGTGGTTTTTTTAGTTCCTCGTAGGATAGCGCCACATACGGCTACAGCGTACGCAGCGTGATCTAAACGGAGCTACCTTGAACTAGCAACACTATGCGTACGAGGTTTGGTGTGAGAACAGAAGGGGTAAAGAGTGGAGAAAGATGATAAGTCAGACAGATAAGAATATCTGTAGGCGAATGGCTTTGCGATGAAGAGCTCACATTTATACAACTGAACCAACCAACGTTAGAACTGCTCTATCAATGGCGTAAAATTCAAACAGCTTAAATATATGATTAATCAGGTATAAGTAACAGTATTGACATATCTTTAATTAATTTCGAACATCATAAGGAACCGCATATTTATGTTATTAAATATTATTTTTACTTACCTTTTTTTCTTCCACCACTCGGAAAGTGATTTCCCTTGGCTTCTTTTCCGCCATGCAGAAATAAGCATGTGTCCTCTATCCCTGTTCTTTTTAAATCGTGTCTTATTACCACCCATTGTGATGTCTCCCACCAAATTCAAAAGAGTGGTTCCGCGATACTATAAAGTAAAAAATGACGGCCCCCAGCACGCGCGACACCTGTGCAGTGTTACTGTAATGAATCACTGCGTGCGGAGAGCCCGTCATCTATGGGTGGACGCGTGAACTACGACGTATCTAATCGGTGCCAAATCCCGCGTGAACTGCCGTTTTCAAAACTTGAGGCGCAATAGATTTTACAGCTTGTTTTGCTTCTATATACATCCTGCAATTTTCGTTATGTACACAAATGTGTTGTCGATTGACACTCAGTTTTCCATTCGCAATGCAAATTTATTAGTATTCGTCTATTGAAGTTCGTCATATTGACGGCTATGTAATTAGTAAAATAAAACACAATTCGAAAATTCGAGCAATGGCAATCTAAAATCCAACCTTATACAATATCTTAAGATTACCTTGATTTCAAAATATTTAACGGTTTTCACAGTATTTCTTGCGCCACGAACGTCGATTTCGTGGGTCGCAGCCACATGTCCCACGCCCTCTAAAGTCCGATAGGTAGATGTGGCACGACGAGAACCCTACACATTTAGTTCGCAGATTGCGCGTAGTGGCGATGATTCTCTTGATGTGCATGACAGCGTAGCCCTTATCGCCTCGGGACTTCTCTGCTTCAGGCGAGGAAACAGCTCCAGGTAACTGACTCTCGAGCCCCTGTCACACTGTCAAATTTTTCCGTCAAACTGCTTCCAATAATTTTGGCCAAATAAAGTTAGGAGACAGTTATGAAGTCCTCGAAACGTCATAAACGCCACCATTTTTGTCCGAAAAAGTTGGATGGCTTCAGTTTCCATCAAACATTTGAAAATTAGACCGGTTCTAAAATATATTTGATGTTTGACGGTCTCAGCCAATCATAATCGTGCACGACAAAAATTGACGTCAAAAAACTTTAAAATAACGTAAAATTGCTGGAAACGAAGTAGGCCCTAGGTTATGAAGATAATTTACTTATGTAGAAGCTGTCTGGGCATGAATGTTATTTTAAGTGAATATTGCACATAATATTACGAACACAGAGGCATTAAATTGCATTGTGTAAGAAACATCTCTGGTAAATAATATTCGAATTTAGTAAAGAAGCGAAAATAAATTACAACGCCCCTTACATTTCATCCTGTAATGGATTGCATTGAATAACAAAAGAGGTATCTCACTATGAAAATTTTTTTAAATAATAATAAAGATTAGATTATCCCAATAAACAATTTGACAGTGTGATTCATTATCAAACACTTTCAAGATTATTTGATAAAATCTGTCAGAAGGAAAAATTTGATTCCCGTATTTTGTCTTCAAATTCTATTGTCAAATATAGTTGAAGGCGAAAATCTGACAGTGTGGCAGGGGCTTTAAACACCGGACCGAGACCGCGGACATTTATGTCTCTAGGTGGCAACGTCGTAACTTTAAAAACTGGCAAACTACACCTCTACCGCCCTCGTTCATTCAAGAGCAATAGTCCCTCGAAAGCCCTTGTCGCGCTGTCTAATTTTTCCTGTCAAACAGCTTCCAACAAGTTTGGTCGAATAAAGTTGGACAGTTGTGGCGTCACGGAAACGTCATAAATGTAACAATATTTGTATCAAAAAGTCGGATGGCTCCAGTTTCCATCAAACGTTTGAAGATTGGACCAGTTCAAAAAATGTCTTTGATATTTGTCGTGTTCAGCCAATCAGAATAATGCACGACATCAATGGCCTTTTACAACGCCACGAAACTTTAAAATAACGGGCAACTGCTGGAAAAGAAATAAGGTTTGAGGATAATTAATTTACATAAAAGCTGTTTGGGCATGGATGCAATTGTAAGTGAATATTGCACATAATGTTAAGACCTCTGAGGCATTAAATTTCATTGAACAGTGAACATCCCTGGAAAATAAAATTTTAATTTAGTAGAGATATGAAAATCAATCACAATATTTGTTATATTTCTTCCTGTAATGGAACGTGTGTAAACAGAACAACAGTATCTCACATGAAAAATTATTTTTAAGTAAAAATTCAGTTTCGATCCTCCCAGTAAAAAAGTTTGACAGTGTAACACATTTTCAAACACATTCACGGTTATTTGATCAAATGTATTGGAAGGAAAAATTTGACGAACGTATTTCATCTTCAAATTTTGTCAAATACAGATTATTTGAAGGCGAGAATTTGACAGTGAGACAGGGACTTGAGATGCATATTTTCTTTTTTTGTTTCTTCATCATGAGCCTGTAAAATGTGAGTGAGTGGGTGAAGAGATTTGGGCGGCTCTTACCAGCGAGATCTTGAGAGCCGATGAGGGTGAATGAGGTGATTATGGAGCAGCCGGAATGAAGGGGCAGGGAAATGGGAGATCCCCGAGAAAACCCGCCGACCAACGATATCGTCCGGTACGATTCCCTCATGCGAAAATCCGAGAGTGGCCCGGCCGGGGATCGAACCCGGTTCGCCTTGGTGGGAGGCGGACAGGCTGACTGCTCAAACACGTTTCACCGCGGCCCCACGAACCTGTAAAACATTTTATTAATAGAAGATTAGAAAGTGGTGGAAAAATTAATTTATTTATACTTGGGTTTTTTAATCAATAGAATCCTAATGACAAGCCTATTCTTAAGTAAATATTTGGCCTTCAAATTGTAGCTGCCGGGGACACCAATGTTGCCGTGAAAGGACTTTCATATGCCAAATATATTCAATTTTTTTCGATTAATTGTCTTCTTTGTTCCTCGTATCAATTCAAACAGATGAAATTTCGCCATCACTTTGTCCTCTGCGCCACGCGTTAGCATATTTTCTGAAATAGTTGTTTGCGCGAATACACGTATCTCGGTAAATCAATGTTTCGCAAATACCACTTTTTGTCATATCAAGTGTATTCTTAGAGAAAAAAAAAAGGGAAAATGGTCAAATATCGCATATTTAAAGCTTGCCTTTGCAGTTTCCTTAAGCGGCGAGATAAAAGTACAAAGATACGGGCGTACTTTAATATGAGTTCTTTCATCGCGTTCAATAAAACCCCACTGTTACAGATACGATTTGCTCAGTACAGGACCACGATGGATACACTGCACGCCTCGCGCGTAGGAGCGATGAGGCACTAGGCGTGCGTGTTAGTGTCGCCCGTATCGCTCCCTCGCTTCTTGACCTTGGAAGCGGGGTTCCCACTGGGGCCCATCCCACTCTTAATTGAGATATATAATAAAATAACAGAATGTTCCGTTATCCGCCAGCCACTGCCAATCCATGCCAACATACTGCGTGCCTCTCATTAGTCTTGCTTCTATTGTGTTTCACTTAGCATTCATTTCCAGTACTGAATTTTGCTAACTGTTTACTTCAATTTCATTCCGGTAATTACGTAAATAAAAACACGTAATTTTGTTTAGTCCATTCACGGTTACTTCAAGCTTTCCCGAAGCTCTGCTAAAGTTCTACTTCCAGGATATCCCTCTACCCTGTGCAAACCAACCAACTAAGCCTAGGAAATTACACCAAAGGACGACACACCGAATTCGTGAGCACTCAGTTGTAATAATATTTTGCATGAGAGAACTATTTCTTACTAGGCCCTACCAACACAGATTTTTCTCACTGTTTTTATTTGCGTTAATTACAAAAGGAATAATAAAATGTAAAAAATAAAATATAGGTAAAACTTCCATTTAACGAAAAATAAGATACGTCTGTGATAACTGTGATATAAAAAGCATGATACATAGCATATTTAGTACATATCTAACAACGTAATACTTGGGGTGATTTCTCAAAACTTTTTTTTTATAACGTCCGAAGAAACCGTAAATGAACTATATCAATGGTGTATTTCCACCACGTGCGAAGAAAACGTAAACAAGCCTGGGCAAAAATGCCAAGGCGAAAATATTGCTTCGTATTTGTCCGCTGAGCAGAAAATTACACGAATATTTCTGTGCCCAACACGATAAATGAGCACTTTTGAAATCAACTTTAGAAAAAAACGTCACTGCTCCTACCTGCATATGTTTTAACGGGCGCAATGAGTAACATGTGCCCAATGAAGTAGGTAACGCTGCAGAGAAAGTAGTTCCGTGTCTAAATATCGAATTAAAAGTGTTAGGTAACCATATGTGATAACTTAAATTATTTCTTTCCCTTTCTATTTTCTTTAATGCTTTCAACTGTAAAAAATTATCAGATTTGTAAAATATTTACTTTTGAATAATTTCAGAGTTTCACTTCACCAACGCATGATTAAAGTGATGAGGCCCACAGCAGTGTTAATTTTACAGAAGGCAGAAGAATACACAACGTGCATACAAATAGATCTTAAGCAGGGCTTCCAGAATTGCTCTTTTGACCGTGAATAGCCTATAGCAACGCTGTTGTTTGAAAACATAAATATTTTTACACGCTGTAGCTCACACTGGCCGCAAGCTACCGTTATGCACGGCCTGGCTCTGTAGGGTGAACCTCGATCCTCCCCTCCCCAGGCAAACCTGCTTGCTGCCTCGTGCTCCCTCCCCCCGGAGCAACCGGGAATGACTGACAGCGGTGACGTAGCTGCCATCACAATCCCTCCACCTCCACCCCCTGCCGGGGAAGCCGACAAATGTAGAGGACGCGCAAAAAATATTCTGGGAATTAACACCCTTGGCGCAAAGCGGCATTTAGAGAAATGTATGGGCAATGACCTACGACCCTATAAATACTGCAGCAGTCCAACGGTCAGCAGTTTTTGGCGGAGGCCATCCGGCTGAGTGCAGGGGCGAAATTTAGTACGGCGACGGACGGACGACGACGGAAGATTGCGAGACGGTAAAGGACGAGGTGTTTGTGGTGTGAATGGACGAGAGGGCGTGAAACCGGACGAGAGAAGGCTTCTGTGCAAGAGAACGCTCGGAGAACTCTAGAACATTGCGGACTGGCGGGGCATTGACTAAACTGTCGTGGGACTGGATGGAAATGTAATACGTATTTTATTGTAAATATTGGAACTGTCAAATATGAACCTGTAATTTATAAAATAATTTAATAGGTTTTGATACACTGCCTACCAGGATTGACTTCTAATTATTTCATTTTATTAATTTATTTGAGGTAATTATAAATTGTATTGATTGAAGCCATTAATTCTAAAAAACAAGTGATGTCAATTTATTGTAAGAATTTTAATCGAGAGAATTTGGTTTGTAGTTATTGTAAATAAAATTAGGAAATTATAATTAACTCTTATTTAGTTAAGACCTCCATCACTTAACGAACCTGGTTTAGCCCACTGACTTTTGAGAAAATTGTAACAATACAATAAGAAATGTTTCCTCTGAAATAACATAATAAACTCTATTTAATAATATTTTATGTAAGAATTATTTCTTATTAGTTGTTGCCTCAATACCTCTTCTTTCTGTTTTAAATTAATATTTTCTATGAAGTACATACACTCTTTTGTGGACAAAATATAAGCGAAAGTCTTATATAAACATATAATAAGCTCACTTTCGGTATTAGAATAACGAAATAACTCATGTTATGTATTTAGGAAGCATCAACAAACCTATTATACATGGAAAGAGTTTTCAGAGGTTGACTCAAAAAGCGTGAATAGACTAAAGTTCATATGTCCATAAAATATGAGCAATTACGTGGAGCGGAAGAATACATAGCGCGAGAAAAGTAGAACCAAACACGGCTATCAACAGCACTCACTTAACCAGAAACTACCTATAGTGAATTTACAGCGTTAAGGTACGCCGTCATCGTTTTCCCCGAGATTTTTTTTTTTTGGGCTGTAAAGCAAAATACCTCAATGTTTGTCTGCTACGTGTTGTGAAACACCGAGAACAGTAGCGCGCTCTGTTTTGTTGTTTTGTAAAACACGGTAGTGAAAGTTTGGCTTCTGTGCCGTATCAGCAGCCGACGCGCCGATGACTCAACAGACTTGCCTAAACAAAGGTGGTACAATACAACTTTGTTTATCTGGCGATCTTTCAAGTGCTTTTCAGGTCCAGCAACTTTTAACTACGCGCGTCATTGTATAGCAGCGCGCGTTGCCTGCCATGATCCCATGAGATTTTCCCGTAAGAATTTCATGCGCAGTTTTCCTTCTTAGATAAGTCGCCCAAACAAAACAGCAGAAATAATAAAGTACAATAATTACGTATCGTTGGGTCAATACGAAATTTATCTTATTTCAGCCAAGAATAAATGATTCAATAAGAAAAAAATTCTAAGAATTCGAATAGCCACTACTACGAAATTCACTGCAGGATCTGAGATGTTATCAAGAACGCCTTCCCAGTATTTGAAATAATGGAAAAATTACAATAGTGGCCATTATAATTACAGCACCACGAAGGATACGCGTGAAGGACCCAACATTGGGGGAACACGTACAGCAGGGCATGACAAAGGCGTGATAAGTTACTGAACCGAGTGGCGCAGTAAGTGCGCCTATGTCGACACTGATAAGAGGTTTAAATGTGGAGGTCGGGAAGTCACTGTGATGTCTTGGCACCTTGTTTCCCCGTCGTTCGAGCGCACCGGCGGAGTGAACACGCCGCGTCGAAGAACACTGCAACCTTACGAACAGGTTTCCGCCTTTGACCGTGGGAGAATCGTGGATGATCGAACTGTGGGACGGCATGCAGAAAGCCAACCGCCCCGTAGTACCAACGAGCGCGAGGACAGACACCTGGTGCACATGGCGATTACTGACCGTCCAGCCCCATCAAACACTGTCGCTCCAGATCTCAGGCGGGTGGCACATCAGTCTGTGTCCTCAAGCAGAGTTCGTCGCCGTCTGCAGTACCAGAGCATCTTGTCCAGACATCCATTAATGATGTTGCCACCGACGCCTGTAGCTGTAATGATGCGTGGGACGTCGGGCCTAGAGGTATCAATGGCATGCCGTCGTCTTCTCCGACGAATCCCACTTCAGCTTGTAACACCACGTTGGTCGCATCAGTGTCTGGCCTGGCCGAGTCCTGAATTACACTCTGTCTTACCGGCCCATGACCTGGAGTTATGGTACGCGATGCCAGTCCTGCTCGTCGTGCCTAGGCCGCATTGCTGGGCTGACCAACAACCGTTACATCGCGGATGTGTTGGGAGCCTACTGTTGTCCCCTTCTCTTCATTTACCAGCCCGGGGACCCTGTACCAACAAGACAATGCGCGACCGCACGTGCTACATACTGTTCGATGGATCCTGAACGACAGTCACTACTTCCTTGACTTGCGCGTTCACCGGATCTCTCGCCCATCGAAAACGTTTGATCTATGGTCGGACGACGACTGGCCTGCCACAGGACAACCGCGACCACAATGGATGCACTTCGGGCACGCGTCGTGGCAGCATGGGGGGAGACACCCCAGACGGACATCCAAAGTCTCTTCCTCTCAATGACGCGTCACGTAGCAGCGGTTATTGCCGCCCGTTGTGGAGCCAACCAATACTGACTTCCTATAGTTTTGTACATCATACCCAGATACAAGAGTAATTGTGTCACCTGTGTATGATGGGTATTCTGTCCAATAATTCAGGTTGTGATATTTCATGTCCTTCTGGGTGTTGAAATTTTATGGCCAGTAGTGCACCTCAGGAGGGATGTGTATACAAATTTTAACTGAACCACCAAACTGTGGCTGCGCATTCGTCAAGAAAAGAAGCTAAAAAATATATGCACAAGTTACTGTATTTATATAAGTTGTTTTGTAAAGACGGTACGCTCCTCTGAAGATGAGTCATGAGAAATGGGAGTGCCGATTAGCAGAAGAGATCTTCGGCGTCGACGGAGAAGAGACGAGGTGCAGAGACGTAGCAGCGATGGAATACAATGTCGGAGAAACGGGAGCGCCCCGAGAAAACCACCGGCCAGCGGCAACAACCGCTACGCTGCCCACACGCGACAATCCGAGTTTTGACGCCCCGCGCCGGGAATCCAGCTTAGCCTTGGTGGGAGGCGACTAGTCTAACCACTGCAACACACCATTTCTAATCACTGCCGAAGCTCAGAGCGGGGGTAGCCCGGGCCCTTGTGAGGGCCCTTTACCACCCAGGCGGTCTCATGTGAAATGCAGGAGAAAGGAGATTCTAACCCTCTCCCCCTCCCACACCCATCAAAATATTCCAGGCCAGTGCCACAGTTCTTTTAGGGTAGCCGAGTACTCCCAGCAAACCCTGGTTCCCAATGCTGATAACCCCCCACTCTCCTGCCTGCACAGGTTCATGGGAGGAGGTAACAGTGAGGCTGTTACCTATACTGCACCACACCGCCATTTTACATCACTGGGACGCTACTCCCTCAGCGCGGGGGTAGATCGGTCCCTTGTGAGGGACCTTGGCCACCCAGTTGGTTGTCAGTTAGATTGCGGAGGCGAGGAGAAGCTAACCCTCCCCCCCCCCCCGCACCATTCAAACATATTTTTTGCTGCAAGGCTAGCAATCTTGTACAGGATTCCCAGGGTAGCGCCTGGGAGCTGTTTCCATAGCTGAATTTTACTCTCTTTTTCCCTGCCTGTACGGGATAAAAGAGAGTGGTTGAAGTTAACTGCACCACAGTGGCTCCTCGTGCACTGTTTTGATGTCTTGCTCCGATCGTGGCGCGGCTCGTGAAACTAATACGTAGCTTGCTCTACACGGGAAACCGCACTACCTCACTGATATAGGTTCTAGCTTGAATACTGCTTCGCGTGAACCGAGCAGCATCCATCCAATTAATTGTAGGTCAATGAAAGGTTCAATCACGCCTTTCATAAATGTGTCAGGTGTTCATACCTAAATATGAGGTGTACCGTTTTTCGTTTTCACTGACTCGCTCATTGCCATTTAAACTATCAGTGATGAACGTGTTTGTTTACATCAGAATCTTCAATGTACCCACACTTTTATATTAATAGAATACGCTAACTCTTTAATATTCTAGTTGCATTAAAACTAGATTATAGAACGTGTACACATTTTCAAAGCACTTTACAATGTTAAACCGTAAATACTATATTATCGTAGTTTTGAAAGTGTTAATTGTAAAAAAAGCAGTTCAATGTCACACGCGGTGAGTAGTTACTGAGCATCTGCCATGCGCACACTACCCTATATTTTTTATAGCGTTCCAACAAGTTTGTATAACTAAGACGCGATTGACTGGGTACTTTGAAGTCAATAATTTTAGACAAAAATCACTGTAACTGCACATGCAATAAACATACTGACATTATCCCAGTGAAGTTGACAACGATACAGGAAAAGTAGTTCAAAGTCTGAAAGCCGTGTCAAACCAGGGTTGTTCAAAATTTGTGGCCACTGAATTAATTTCATATTGTTTTATTACCACTTTCGCAGTTTCACTTGATCGACGCATGAATAAAGTTGTATATACCTAGTCCATTCTGGGTTACTTCAAACTTCGCTAAAGCCATGCTCAAGTTCTACCTTCAGGCTATTCTCTGTTCATGGTCAAATGAGCACTTTTGAAAGCCCTGCTTAAGATCTACTTGTAAGCACGTTGTGTATTCTTCCGTCTTATGTAAAATTAACATTGTCATGGGCCTCATTACTTTATTCATGTGCCAGTCAGGAGAGACTGGGGACTTATTAGAAAAGTAAATATGTTACAAATCTAGTAATTTTTAGACATGGAAAAAAAAAAAAAAAAAAAAAAAAAAAAAAAAAAAAAAAAAAAAAAAAAAAAAAAAAAACCCGAAAGAAATAATTTAAATTATCACATATTATTACCTATAGTTTTGTATTCGTCGTTAAGATATGGTACTACTTTCCATCCATCATTACCAACTTATCATTACCACTATATCGTGAACAGCTTTTAAGCCTGGAAAATTTCACGTAAGGGACAACGCACTGCATTCATGCGCAATCACTGTAATAATATTTCGAGTGAGAACTATTTCTTATTAGGCATTACCAACACACACACACACGCCTATTCCCTCAGTGGTTCTATTCATATCAATTATAAATGAAATATTACACTTTACAGATAAAATATAAGTAAAAGTTGAATTTAACCAACAACACTTTTATGTTGACAGAAGTATAAAACGTTTGTGATACATGACATATATTAAGAAACAACGAAACACATCGTACATGGACTAATTTTTCGAAGGTTTGATTCAAAAAGTGTGAATATACCTCGAATAGACTATACGGGTCTATTGCAATGTTACTTTTACATATGGCGGGAAGATACAGAATCAATTGAAAAGTGGCACTTTGCAGGGCTTTCAAATTGCTCAACCGCGAACAGCTTATTCCAACGTAGGAACCACTGTGGCCGTTATTCCGGGCGAGCATGACATGTGTGTCATTCTTGGTCGCAAGCTAAAAATTTTGCACGAACCCGGCCAGAAGCTTAGTTCACCGACTTAGAACAACAAAAATAATGCTACGCAAACACTTTAGGACTTCAGATCCAATATGAATTTTTTTTTTTAATATTGTTTATCATCTTAGAACGTTTTCACGTATCCTTGACAAGAACAAGAAGTGACCTTTACCTTGGGACGTATTCACGAAAAGCATACAGCTACACGAAAAAAACTGAATGCCAGCCTTCGCAGTTTATGGGCGCGCGGAATAATACCTAAACGTGCCTACAAACGCCGTGAAAGAAGGCCGAGTGGCGATATCGGCTAAGAACAGGCAGCGGACAGCGAGGCGCGGAGTTGGGAATAAAAACGGAAACTATTTAGGTCGAGGGAAACCGCCGGAGTGTGGAGAATCCACTTAAAAAAAAAAATTAACTCAAGGCCAGAAAAGTTAACCTCTACGGAACGTTGGAATGTTTCGCTGAAAACTTCTCTTCTCAATTCTACACGGTAGCGTGTGGTGAACTGTTGCAAGGTAAGCTGGCAGGTCCGTGCTGTACACTCTGTTGCTTGCTAGTTTACACTTCCGCCACATACAACGTAGCTCGGCAGCTGACGTCACCGGGCGCGTGTAATATGTCCCTTGCTGCTCGCTTGTGAGTGGTCGGAATGCATTCAGTAGCCCCAGGCAGCACGGTGGTTACTGGCTCCTGCAGCGTGCACCGAGAATGTACAGCAGTGAGCAAGCACCGGTTTACCTTGCAACACTTCACCACGCGCCACTGGGTGGCAGATCTAAAAAAGTTTAAAGGAAAACCGAAGCATTTTTGTGTTGTATTTTTTTTTAAAGTGGGAAAGGACTAAGTTAATACAAGTTTTTCACAATCATGTTTATGTATGAAACATCCAGTACATATACTTAATATAGTACAGGGATATGCCGATGCAGCACACATTGGTCTTTATTATTACGCCATAAAATGACAGGGTTATCATTAAAAGTCCTATAGAGGCGAGCTTACGCGAGACGTCAGTTCAGTGACTTGTAAGACATTCGATGCGTGTACCTACATCCTCCTAAGGCTTCGGACATGCAAAATACCTTCAGACAGCGGCGGACCTAGAGACTCATTAAGGAGGGCGCTACTTGATGGGGAAATAAATGCATTGTATATTATGTTCAAACTAAATGCTTATATGCTTTTAACGTAAAATGAGCACTTTTGAAAGCCCTGCTAACGATCTACTTGTATGCACGTTGTGTATTCTTCTAACTTATGTAAAATTAACATTGCCATGGGCCTCATCACTTTATTCATGCGTCGGGCAAGTGAAACTGTGAAATTATTAGAAAAGTGAATATTTTACAAATATGCTCAAGCTTACACTTCGATGCATAAAAAATCAGAAATCGAAAGAAATAATATTAAGTTATCATAAATGGTTACCTAACACTTTTTATTCGACGTTTAGATATGGAACTACTTCCCATACATTGTTACCAACGTTACTGGGCGCATGCTACTCAGTGCGCGCGTCAAAATATACGAAGGTAGGGGCAGTGACTTTTTTCTAAGGTTGATTTTCAAAGTGCTCACTTTATCGTTAACCGCCTTTAATTGTAATTATTAAGCTATAACATATAAATATCAGAACTTAGTACCCCTAAATATGACATCTAATTACAATAAAAAATTTACCACTACTATACTAGGCTGTGTATTTGATAAGACCACATTAGTTATTATTAGGGGCCCAGCCCTTGACTTTTTTTTTTTGTATCATAACGTGCCTAGAACAGTTACGATGTTACAAGTTTTTGTTATACAAAGAATGAAAAAAAAAATGATGTGATGTGAAACTAACTCAACATTGGATATAGTTCTATCCACTAAGCCACTGCGGCCCCATTTGGAATCGCTCTACCTACTAGACCACTAAGGCCCCACTTGATCTCTCTATACACTGAGCCCTGAGGCCCCACTTGATATTAACTCAACATTGAAGCGAGGCATTTAAATTAAACAAAAATTATATTCCATTATCTTCATTATCTCTATGGAATAATCTCTAGGCCCTATGCATTAATACAAAATTTTCATACGAAAAAAGTAATTAAAAAATGAGTTTTTAGGGTTAAAGGTAATGATTGCGTAATCTGATCTTGCTGAAATCCGAACTTGACCTGTATTTGATTCTGAGGATTCACTGTGCAAAATTTGAAGAACTACTGTTGAGTTTCAATGGACTTAAAGTATTAAAGACGGAAGGACAGACAGACAGAGACCGTTTCCTTACTATACAGGATGTGATCTCTTCCAAGGACCATCTCATTTTTTACAGTGCGACTTTTTGAGAGGGGCTCCAGCCCCCTTAGCCCCTTTGGATACGCCACTGCCATGGGTCACAAAGTGTAGTCTGTCAACCTAACACAAGCCATCTACCTTGACTCTCCTTGTATTAACACACCAAAGTGTACAAATAATAATGTAACAAACTTACTAAAAAAAAAAGTTAAACATAAATAAGTAACCACCGTATTACCCTATATTTTTAAACACAAATGAACAGGGAAAACCACTGAAAACAGCATAAAACAGATAAACAAACAAACCGTGTAATCAATGTTTACAACTGGGCATATAAGGTAAATGAAAATTGATGGCACATTCAGAGAGTCGTGCCGACGACGTAGGACCTATTGAGGGTCCACCAGGGCTGTCGGCGGACCACAGCCTGAGAAACACTAACGTAAACCTGCCATTTAGGGACGAGTCAACGAGATGGTGGTTACTGCAGATTTCAACTTCTCTGAGAGAAATTATCCAAATCGATACACAAAAAAAAAAATCACCAGAAAATCACTAGATTGTAATCTTAGTCTACGTCGAATTTAAATTTAAACAAAATGTACAAAATATTAATTTTCGCAGCTTTGAAATTGAGAGAAAGAATCCCATGTGAAATATTTACTAACGTATCCGCTTGAAGCACGTACAAACGCAAAACACTCTCAAGCGGTATAAATGGACACTTCAAGTACTTTCACAGTGTAAAGGTTTCGAAAACTTCACGTACAACGTTACCAAACCATAACGTTATTCCCGCAAGAGAGAGTTCACGCAACTACTGTACACTTAAAGAGACAATCACACGCAATAAAACATGTTATGAGCATAAGGTATTTCCATGTTTTCTCCAGGTGTTGAAGACACAAAAGTTCGAAAAACTGACAACAGAAAGAAAAATTCTTCGGTTTTCCTTTCAATTTTTAGATCTGCCACCCAGTTGCGCGTGGTGAAGTGTTGCGAGATAAGCTAGTGCTTGCTCACTTCTGTACATCCTCTGTGCACGCAGCAGGAGTCAGTAACCACCGTGCAGTCTAGGGAAACTGAGTGTATCCCGACCAATCACAAGCGAGCAGCAAGGGACCCATTACACGCGTCCTGTGGCGTCAGCTGCCGAGATACGTTTTACTGGCGGAAGTGTAAACTATTATAGCAAACAACAGGGTACAGCACTGAGCTAACTCCAGTTTACCTTGCAACAGTTTACCACACACCACTGCTGCTATCACATTTTTTTCTTACAGAAATCAATAACTTTTGAACTTTTGAATACGAAATTTGGCCACTAGACCATATTATGCATGAAATCACCGGATCTGGTGAGATAATCACCAAGTTGGCAACTCAACCTTGTTAACGTGTGCGTTAATACTGAGTGTTACCAAGACGCGGGGGGCGTGGGCGAGGTAAGGGGATCACACACAAAGTGAAGATAATATCTTCCATGTCGGCGATAAAGCAGGCCGGCGCCAGGCGGCCGCGGGTTGTCGGGTATCGTCTTACTTTTGGCGGACAAGGACAGCAGGTTATCTGTTCCCCCCACCCTCCTTTTTCTCCCCTCCATGCCATAGACAATCGCCTGACTTCAAAAACCACACTACGATATCGCTGGTTATCGGTTGACAGTGTTGAATTACCTCATTTTTTACACACAAGAAGTTGTTTTGAGAATATCATGGCACCATCTTGTCAAGTTAATGAGTGCGCGGGAGTCTTGCCAAACTTCGTGGAATTCCACAAAATGTGTGGAATTTTCTCTTTGTGTGTGGATTTTTCTGTGGGATGAATGAGACTGTGGATTTCGTGTGAAATATCAACCTCTGAATGAAATCTTACAAAAAGCTATAACTTTCTCGCGAAATACACTCGTGCTACTTTTTAATAGGAACTGAATTCGTCGATCTCTATGTCCTTTTATTCCTAGAGCTTTTGATGTGAGACAGTCGCCGCTCATAAATCACACAACATTGGAAACAAACTCGAACTTTTTCCTAAAGGAACGAAAGATTGGTGTATTTCAGCCGTGATGTTTCTTGCGCAGAAAATTTTTTATGTTGCAGTGAAGCAAAATGATTATGCAAAGTCAACTAGCCAATGTGACAAAATAATTGCTCTTAAAGTTGTCTAGAATCCCCTCATTTTTTAAAAAAGTTTTTTTATTTATGCTTCCAAAAACCCGTGAAGTACAATTTTATTATCTGTAGTTAATTTACGTCCCAATCCCTCTTATTTCTTGGTATGTTCTAGAAATATGTAGGAAATAGAGCAAGGGGAATAATGTTGTCCGATCTCCAGCTTATCGCGGATTTAATGTTCAACTCCAGTCGCTTATCACTTGTCACACACTAAAAACACTTTCTTTGCTGCAGAACCTATTTTATTGCCGAAAATAATTTATGATTAAATATGAATCACTGCAAAGTAGATTTGCTACAAAAATGTTTTTGTTTAGTCTAAATATTAATGGTAAATATAATCTTACACACTCTAAGCTCGAATCAGTGGAAAACCTTTGATTCGCAGTGAAAATGGCTTCACTTAGAAAGAGAAAAAAACGCTGATTGAATTAGTGGTGTGAAAAATTTCTCTGGTTCTAAGTGGAGCCAGTTTCACTGCGAATCAGTGTCAGGCACATTGGACCGAACCTAACACTGATGTGACACTCATGAATGACAAAGCGACTGGAATGGTGGTCATTAAAGAATTCTCCAGTGACCACAGATTAATCAAATTTGAAGTTGGGATTTCTGTAAACAGGAATGCGAGAGACTAACAGCAAGCAGAACAACCGGCAGAATGGGAATCAGAACTAAGGTGCACCCATAATAATGCAGATTGGAAAGCATTTGACCTCGCTCTGCTGAGGAGAAAAAGATCAAAGGAGGTAATCTTCCTTGAAGGAAATCTGCAAGAAAGAATTTTGGCAATTACTGAAACTATCAAGTGGGCCTGTGAAGAAGTTCTTCGCAAGACAAGGAAGAATACTTCACAGGTCAAGAAATGAAGAAAGAGAAATACTTGCAAGAGAGTATAAGAGCAAGAAACAGGCCTATTTCAACAGAGTTAGGGCGAAGAAAAGACAATAATGGGTATATTATGTCACCAAGATCGGAAATGAAGATCCTTTTGAGGTGGTTTATAAAATAATGGCAGGGAAAATGAAAAATGGCACCCCACCACCTACTGTTAAGGTTAATGGGATCCTGGATATTGATCTAAACGAGAGTATGGATGTACTGCTCCACACTATGTTGCCAGATGACTCCTTGGAAAGTGAGGTCGAGGAGTACTTCTCTCAAGAGCTGCCCCAGAGGAACACGATGCGCAGGAGTTTACTTCGGAATAACTGCAAAAGACAGTCTACAGGAATTCCCAAACTTTAGTTTATCACACCTCCCTTCTGCAAAAAATCTACCCCTCCCCCCACCACGGTGTCTAAACTTCATTATTTTAAGGGTAAAACAAAAACGAATAAGAGTCTCAAAGGTTTTATTTAATAATTAAAATGTAATGCTTATTGAACACAAATGGTTGTGAACAAATCAATCAATGAGACGGATGAGCTTGCATATTTTTAACAAGATTCCCAAGTCTTGGTTGAATAGAAAAAATTGCACAACGTAAATCACTGGCAATATCGAGTTTGCTTCTATACTTAGTTTTTATTGCTACTACTGCTTAAAACGCTCTCTCACAGAAATATGTGCTTGAAAAAGGTAAATACAATCGCAGCGCTTGCTCTGCTATTTCGGGATAAACTTTGAAATACTTGACCCAAAACACTGTTTTGTTATTCTTCTCAACATCCTTTTCGCAGCAGAATAATTCTTTTTTATTTCCAACGCCTGCTCTTAAAGGGTTTCTGACAGCGAGTCTATGTCAACATGGAAAGGATCCGTCGCTAATCTATAAATGTTATTATCGCACGAGTTAGGAAAGCAACGTCTGGACTCGTCACTCAGGTGCTGCAAATGGTTTGATATGTTTGTCTGATTAAAACAGTTTGAAATTCTACTTACTAACTGTACAAGTGAACAGCTTGGCGCCCGCGCCCCCCTTAGCATGTCACGCTTCCCTTGGGGGGCGCCCCCCCCCCCCCAACTTTGGAAATCAATGTTTTACAATATGAAAAACGGGAAGATTTAGATGGCATCAGAGCAGAGATTGTGGGAAGAAAAAAAAATGTCCAGACTTAAAAGGCAACTTCTGGATGTGTAGGTATAATGGAGGCCTTCAAGAGGGAGTGTTTCCCTTTGATCATAAAACGCATTTACACGCAAGAGCATAGATTGCATTCAATAAGTGGCTGCAACTGAGATCGCCCAAACCAGTAATATTTCTTCCAATAAGTGTTTTTCATAATTAGTAATTCTAATTATTTGAAAGCTCACGCCAATAATTTGGGAGCACGGGTCACCTTGAAAATTACAGGGATTGTGGGTGTAAGTATTATGCAACAGAGGTGACATGCAAATATGGCGGACTGGTTGGCGTCAATTTACAGAAAATGATTAATCTTCGGCCATCGGGTAAAATATCTCCAACTACTCGAAGATCTGCATTTTGTAGGGTCCTGGTGTCGAATCCGACGTCTTCCCTATGTTTAGGCTAACGAGCCTTGCTACTCGTAACGAAAGTTTATTCTGTACCACACGTCCCACTCGCGAGTGGCGAACTAACTAAAATAACCCGCGCATGAAGCGCGCGCAGAAACATCTTCTTGCTTCCCTACAGAAATGCCGTCTTCGCCGTCAGGCTGTCTGCTGTAACAACTCTCGAACTCGACAGGATCCCCAGAAAAATAAAGAAATCGTATCGGGGCTCGCGACGAGTCGCAGCCCGCCTATCGGTAGAACCAAGATGAAGCAACCTTAAACTAACGCTGAAGGTGAGGTTACGACGTTCGGCCAATCAAGGTTTGGCAATCCCAGTGTCCTAGTGAGGACGAACACGTCATCCTCGTTGTCATGGTAACCGTCAACAAGGTTAACCAGACTTACGGGCACGTGACAGATAAATAAAAAATCACATAACCTCCAGGCATTTATAAATTATACGAATACACAAAAATTATCAGACCCAGTAAGATAGCTTGTAAATAGATTATGCTGATTAAACATAAAACTGAAAATAAATATTTACATATATCACAAAAATATAAACAAATCATTAAAATATTATCCGAGGTTGAACTCTACATACTCATAAGTATACGTAGTATTGAGCATATATAATAAAGCAAAATTTTGCAGGCGTTACAGTACTGGTTTCCAAATTTTTAGATAAATAATTACATCGCGATGTATAACAGCCTGGACGAGTCATATTCTTTATCGATGTTCGTCACACTACCGGCTCTAGCCAAATTATATGCGTTCTGCGCATGCGTAGGTTACGTTTGTGCCAAGGATAAATAACCAAAATCGGAGCCTAAGATTAAGGCTTCGGTCGTGGCTTAACTAAGGCCTTAGCTGGTATTATAACGTTCTGGAATACTGGTAAGACGTGGGTATGACTTGAGTTGTTCTGAAACCCTTAAGGCAAGGCTACAATTGCTATACGCACATCACTAACACAACACAGACAGTCATATACATGAGAATTAAACTCCTTGTTCTCAGTTAGAGTGCCTACAATCACGCATAGCGATAAACACTTACGTAAGCACAGTTATAGTAACATGGCGAGTTCTACTTGGTTGCGAGTTCAACTTGGTTTAGCTTTCCTTGTTACTATCTCTGTGCATTAATATTCAGCCACTTATACTACGTTACCAAATGAAAAACTTATTTACGAATCAAGAAAATGTGTATTTCGAATTCATTCCTCGGGCAGATATTTTCTTTTGTTTATTTGTGGATAATCGCAACCACGGAAGTTTTGTATCGTTTTTAGGTAACGTTAATAGTAAAAATTGAAATGTAAATAATTTCTCATTTTAAAAACTTCTCAGATCAATCGAAAAGGTTTATTTTTGCCAAAAACTGCTACCAACTATACTATTCGGTATAAATGTAGCAACATAAGCAAACTAATATTATTATCGCTATATAAATTGTAACCAGGCCACTATGCTTGTGTTGTTTTTTGTATGTGTTTATCGCTACGACTGTGAATGTGTTAGGTATGTGTCAGTTGTAGCCCGGCCCTTATAAAAACGTTCTGGAATACCAGCCTATATGAAAATAGAATTTTTCGTGCAGGGCTGATCTCTGACGATATCATAAAATGGAACGTTGTACAAAATAAGTAGGTATAGGCTGTTTACGATAAAGTGAGCACTTTTTAAGGCGTTCTAAATTTTTCCTTTCATCCAATTTCCATCTTCCTGCTGTTTTTTTTATATAAACATTGCAATGTGACCAATAAACACAGTGTATATGTTACTCGCAATGTCCGAATTTGCCCACTACCCGAAATTTTTACCCACAATGCATTGTGGGTACGTCCAACTGTATACAGTGCGTTCTGGGTACATTTTTCGGTCACTGGGTAATTGGAAATACCCACAACGTGTTGTGGAAATTCATGTTTGCTCAATACCCAAAGCAATGTAATTTTTCGCATTGTGGTCACTACAAATTACCCACAACTCGTGAGAATTTTGCGTTTCCCACAACCCTCAGATGCAACAACAGGTGAGTCATCAGCGACTTGTGACGACACGTACACAACACGCCGCCATGTTCCTTTGTTTTCACACTCAGTTGATTTCAAGCAGCCATGCAAGTCGGGCGCATGATGAGAGAAGAGTTCAAATTACGTGAACTGTTGGGT
This sequence comes from Dryococelus australis, assembly GCA_029891345.1. Lineage (NCBI taxonomy): Eukaryota > Metazoa > Arthropoda > Insecta > Phasmatodea > Phasmatidae > Dryococelus > Dryococelus australis. The sequence goes on from CM056995.1 coordinate 62,240,236, forward strand.
GACAAGTCTGATCCCTTTTAATGAGCGATGAGCGTTACAATGAGGTAGTGGAAGAAATTAAAGCATCGAGGGATAAAAGAAAGATTGGAATACCATTATCAGCAGAATACTACCATCGTCTTAAACGCTTCGACGTTATTTGTATTGGCTATAGTGAAAAGTTAATTAATGCAACAAAAGAATCGAACTCATAAATCAAATATTTTTGTCGAGTCGGGGAAATGTTTGACATTATTGAATGTGCACATCATAAATTAGGCCGTAAAAAAGAAAAGGCAATGGAAGTAGAATTAAAAAGAAAATATTCCAATATAAGAGGAGAATTAATAAATGCATATTAAAACCTCTGTGAGTCCTGCACTAAGAAGAAAAAAGCCAAAAGGAAAAGTTGTAAAACCAAATGTGATTTTGTAATGGTATTAACCGAAAGTGTTTTGAAATTTGTTGTATTTTTCTGTTGTAAGAAATTTAGAATGAAAATGTATATGAGTATTTTCATTTCTGTAAGACGAAAAGATAATAACATAATAAAACAAAGTAATAAAAACCATAAAAAAATAATAAACAAATGAAAACTGAAACACACCATGCTTTGTGGGTAAACGCAAAATACTCGAAACGCGTTGTGGGTAAATGCAAAATACTCACAACGGATTGTGGGTAAAAGCACACCACCCACATCACAATTTGGCTAATTTGTAGTGACCACAATGCGAAAAATTACATTGCTTCGGATATTGAGCAGACATGAATTTCCACGTTGAGGGTATTTCCAACTACCCAGCGACCGAAAAATGTACCCAGAACGTGTTGTATACACTTAGACGTACCCACAATGTGTTGTGGGTAAAAATTTCGGGCAGTGGGCAAATTCGGACATTGCGAGTAATATATACATTTCGCCACCCTCAAAATTTAATGCCTAAGGCTGCAATAAGATATATTTATGCTTGTTGGGAGGGCCATAAAAAGTGCTCATTTGTTCGTGAACAGCCTATAATGAGAGTTTGGGGATACTGACCGCGTGCGGCTGGCCTGCAGCAGCAGCTCCCTCACGAGGTTCCTCCTCGCCCTGGCGACCCGCCGCTCGAGCCGGCCGACGTCGGCGGAGGACAGCGTCTTCGCGGACGTCCCTGGGAGGTGGAGGGTGGGAACGGCGTCCGGCCGCAGCTTCCTCGACGTCACCGGCGAGTAGCGCAGCAGCTGATGGCGTAGGCTCTTCGCGTACGCGTCGCCGTCGAAGTGCACCGAGCACACTCGCGCTGCAACCACAACACACCACCCGCCGATGTTATACTGGTTGTTCCCTGTCAAGTGATGAGTACTTTTGAGGCCCTAGTAACTTTTTTCTTTCAGAAATTTTAAAATCTTTTAACCATTATTGCCATGTAGGTAAGTAGGTAGTTGGGCTTAACGTCTCGTCGACAGCGCGGTCACTAGAAACGGTGGGAAGGGGAATTGGGGGAGGAATCGACCATGGCCTTTGTTAGCGACCCATCCCAGCATTCGCTTGGAGTGATTTCGAAATCAGGATGGCCGGGCCGGGTATCGAACCCAGGTCCTCCCGAATGCGAGTCCAGTGAGTTACCACTACGCCACCTCGCTCGGTTATTGCCACGTAAGCAATAAACACAGTGTGTATGTTCCCCCGCACTCGGAAATTAACGTCTAAGGTTAAAATAAAATATATTTATTGACTATTATCTCAAATGAGAGGGCTTTCAAAAGTGCTCACTTTAACATGAATAGCCGATAGTAAGGGACCCCCGAATTTCGCGAAAAATATTTCACGGTCAGCTGTAGGCCTACTTCATAACAGTTAAGCTCAGATCAATTTTCTTGATTGGATGATCTAGGCATTACGCATATTAGGTGTAGGCCCGTGAAACACACACATACAGTATCGGAGTTGCCTAATTCTGATTGGCCGGTCAAGTAAGAACATGTATTCTCACTAAGAAACTCCGCCAATGAGAAAAAGAAAACTGCTGGTATGTCCGAGCGTGTTGAAATATAGCATGTGCATAAATTTTTTATCGCGAAATACGGGTCTCCATACTTATAGCCTATTCGCGGTTTCATCGCGATTTTTTAATCAAACCTTTGAGAAAATCATTGTATGAATGGAGTCTTTGGTTAGTTCCTAAATTTCCATAGGAGCCGCGGTGGCTTAGTTCGTCTTGGTGAGAGGCTAGCATTCTAACTAGCCTCCCACCAAGACGAACCTGGTTCAATCCCGGCCTAGCCACTCCCGGACTTTCGCAAGTGGGAATCGTGCCGAACAATGCCGCAAGTCGGCAGGTTTCTTCGGGGATCTCTCGTTTCCCCGGCCCTTGTAGTAATTATAGTATTTTAGTGTTTAACGTGTAGGCTACATTTGTAGTTGTTGATGTTTGGTGGTATAATATGTCCTGATAGATTGAGTTTTTAAATTTGAAAAATCAGTATTTTATGTCAAAAGCAAGCACACTACATACGACGTCTACAAAATATATTGTTCCAGGCTGTTCACGGTAAAGTGGGCAGTTTTGGAAGTCCTGTGAAGTTTATATCTAGTTTCAGTTTGTATGTTGTGTATCAATCCGCAACACTTATAAACATTGTTTTGTAACTCACAGCTTACATATTCATTTAATGTACAAAATTTCAATTCATATATTAATTAAATATAAAACAAAAGTAGCAAATAAGTAGTATATAAACACCGATCCTAGCGCAGCGCACTATAATAATCGAAAAACCAAACAATTTAAACCAAAAATCAAGTAACCTTATCGATTTCAAGCAACTTTTGCATGCTTCTAGAAACCTCGATTTTCGATTCTCAAAAACATACACATTTAAGCTAAAATCGTGAAAAATTAATCTAAAAACAAACGAAATTTTAATTTTTCCAAAAACTGGAGTGCAGGATTTGTGCTAACTCTAAACTAGTAAATTTTAAGCTAAAATAATGCAAATTAATCTGAAATCAAAGGAAATTTTATGTTTTATTTATTATAGTTTATATTCTTCACAACGATTTTTGTGCTATTATTTTGAAAGCCCACAATTACAAAATCGGGCATATCAAAGTGTAAATCATTAAACTGATCTTTATATCAAAGTTTAGAACAGTTGAACCAGCAGGAACTTCTTTTTCTAAAAATTACCGATAATCAAAAGTAATGGGTATTTTTGTATTTTTATATATTTTTTCTTTAATTGCAATGGCTGTGTGGGGTCAGGATAATCACCATCATCTTTCTTAGGTTGATACACAAATAAACAACTGCCATAAGTTGTATTACGAATAAAAGTAATTTTATAGCGACCTTTCCAGGAAATATCATTGTTATCTCTAATAAAACCAAACAGATATCTCAATGAATAGATTATTTCATTTGCTTCATCACTATAAACAGATTTTTCCCATAGTGTATTATCAATACCAGTAACTTCTAAATCATTTTGTTCACTTGGTGATCTAAACAAAATATTCATAATTGTCGACATTATTCCAGGATTATCAACAGCTTCAATAATACGACCTTTTTTTTGCGATTTCTACTCTTAGCAAATTGAAAAGGAAAAAAATTAGAACAAACATCAATAATATCTGATTCCTTATATTTTGCCTCATTTCCTTCTTTACCTCTTTTTAGTAAACAATATTGTTCAAAATATAAGCATAATTTGGAAAAGAAACTGAATCTCATATAGGAATATCAAATTTGACTCTATTATTGTAAATATTTAAATTTCCCCTAGTTTGATGAGTTGGGGGGAAAAGTTTGTCTCCCCAAAATTTCAAAACTTTTATAACTCATTTATAAGTTAAAAAATGAGCATATATGTAAAAAAATCATATATACATGAATGAATCAAAGGGAGTTTCTCGAAAATTATCCTGAAAAGAATATGAAAAAATAGATGAGATGCTGTTAATTGATGAATTACATAATATCAGTAAAAAAATAGAAAAAGTAAACAAAGAAAATAAAAATTTAATAACAGCACTAGTTCCTGTTGCAGCAAAAATTTAGATTATCCACCTACTCTTCAAGAAACTTCATTTGAGAGATAATTATTCCCATATCAATCCTAATTTTGAAGAACAATTAGGGATTATTCCACTGAAAGAAGCTACTATAAATCTAGGAAAAGAAAACTTCTGATAAACTTAATTTTAATGTACAATATGGTTTACGTGTAGAAGATCAAAAATTTCACATTGGAAATACAGAAGTAACAATAAATAATTATAAGCAATTTGTTAAAGATAAAGAATATACATTAAGAGAAGGCCTTTCTAATTTGTTAACAAAAAGAGCCTGAAGATTTTGAGGGTAAATACACTGTTAATGAGAATGACAATTATAAAAAAATTGTTTTATCAACAAATGCAATATTTCAAGATCATGATCCAGATAATCAAGTAAAATCGAACAGAAGTTGGAAGTATAAAAATATAATAAGACTAATTTATGAAAAATATATATAAAAATTCACATTCAAATACAGCACCAACACACACCTGAAAAAATGATTTCTTTAAATTCTCCTAGATCTAGAGAAGGTATAAAAATACTACAATTTGCTGCAAGAGCATATTTGGATGAACAATGTTAGAAAATTAAATTATAGATTATTAGTTATATGTGGTAAATAAAACATTGGAAATAACAGTTATTACAATGAAAAAGTAAGCATAATGAGTATGTTAAACAATAAATTTTCTGATTTTGTTATTAATAATCCAAAAGGAATACATTATCTTATAAGTGTTTTAAATGTAATTTCACACTTTTTTTTATTTTATTCTGAACATCACGGCAAAGGTATATTAAATTGGGCACTACACAATTAAAATTTACCTGAAATGCATTTCCCTGGTTATAATTATTGTGGACCATTTACAAAATTAAACAAAAGACTAGAAAGAGGTGACACAAGTATAACTAAATTAGATGAAGCATGTAAATATCACAATATTGTTTACAGAGATCATAAAAATTTAGAATCTAGACATAATGCTGATAAAATTTTACAAAAACAAGCAAAACAAATTCTGTAAGATAAAAATACACCAATTGGTGAAAAAATTGCTTCTGTGGCTGTTGATTCAACTATGTTTACAAAAAGGAAATTAGGATGAGGAATTAGAATGTTTTAATTAATTATATACAGTATATATATATATGAAGATAAAAATATAACTTTTTATATACCCATTGATCAATTAAGAGATCTGGGTATAGATGATTTTTGTAAACAAAAGATCAACTTGAGAGAAAATATAAATAATTATTTTGAATCTATCAAATATATATTTTTATTTTCATTTTACTTTAGCATAATTTGCATGATTTTAGCTTAAAATATGCTGTTTCAGAGTTAGTGCAGGATCCAGTTTTTCTGCTTGTTTTTAGCTTAAATTTTCACGATTTCAGCATAAATTTGCATGTTTTTGAGAATCTAAAATTGAGGTTTCTAGAAGCATGCAAAAGTTCCTTGAAATCGATCAAATTACTTGGTTTTTGGTTTAAATTGCTTGGTTTGTCGATGATTATAGTGCACTGTGGTAGGATCGGTGTTTATATACTACTTAAGTATTTTAGTGAACATCATTCATGTTAAATGAAGTAGTGAATAATTATGTTTATGATTATAATTTTTATATTTATATTTGACTGCCGTTAACTTTGTTTTACCCTATCCAAGTTAATTTCACAAGAAATATGTTTTGTTGTGTTGTAAGTCGACAGTCGCACATAGACTAAAGATGAGGTAGACCGATCTCACTGACCGCGCACAACCAATCTTCATGTCCCAACATAGAACTGCTTTTCTGCCTAGACGTCTAGCGAAAATGGCATGGTGTGGATTTTAGGTTAGAAAACTATTTATAAACAAATGCTTTGAGATGTATTTATACTTCTTCTAACCAATTTGTAATGCAGTTCGATTAAATTCAATATGGTAAAAGTATTTTACTCATATAATAGTGCTTGTTATTGAAAAATTACGAGACAGGCAAACATTTTCATCTCTGTTGATTATGTGACTTTGACAGTCGTGTTCTTTTGGGGTAGGTCAATCTTATATACATATACAGAAGTCGAATAAGTGGTCTACCTCATCTTTAGTCTATGCAGTCGCACTGACATTGAACATGATTTACCCTTTTCACCCGTTTTCCAATTTTAGGGACCACACCAAGGCGTTCAAAACTCTCCACTTTAAATGTGTGCATCATCGGAAAACACAGATTGTGTCATAGGAGCGGCACACTTTTAGATAATACGAAGTATTAATTTTTCCATTCATCAGGTAGTGCATCTTAGAGACTCATGAAATTACATAACAGTTAGGGATGTGTAATAATATTTACAAGTGGGATAAAGGGGTTTGTTTTTCTTTTGTTTAAGTATTGCGCATATGTGGTTTTTTATTTTATTAAAATTCCAAAAGTTTTTCCCCTCATAGTTATGACCATGACATATTTGTAGACGTATCAAAATTTCTGCTGATAAAAAAGTTAGTTAATAATTTGCTGCCAACTATACTATGAAAATTACAGTCATTGCTTACTATAATATGTAGGTAATTACAAGCAATGTTGCATAATTTTTTTTAAGTTATAGCAGTTCGCTATAGCAAGTTCAATATTTTAATTTTTATAAAGATTAATCTGACATATTGGTTTTGGACATTTTCATATTTGTTTGTTAACATTTTAAATTTATATTAACTTTAGCCACTACCATTTATTTTTCATTAAAATTAAAGTCACATAATATTTATTTTGTAAAACAAACAATCCATTTTATTTTATTTCGTTCTAGGCTATGGTTCGCTAGTATTTTGAGATATTGTGTTTTCTAACCTAATAACTATAAATACTAAATGTGTATAAAGTTAATTTTTAATTTAGGAAAAGTATTTTTATACTCCATTTTAAGTGTTAATTTTTCAATTTTTAAAGTGTTATCAATTTTTTTTATTATTGTTTTAAATGCTTTAAATATTTTTATTATTTTCTTTCTTATTTCACTGGAAGTAAGTTCTCCGTTTTGGGATAGCATTAGGGATGGTTGCAGGATGTCATTGACTTCTGGGAGGGACCTTCAAATAGACAGCATACTGAATTTCACTGGAATTTTATCTGTAAAATCCCCAGCGCCATCGTACCTTCAGTATGTAGGATTGGTCCCAAAATATGCAGTACAGGTGTTTGGAACCAGCCGTGAAAGAAGAGGGCTGAGTTTTCCAAATTATAGTTTATATTTTTGAAATGGTTCCAGACTACAGAGGGCGCGGCACAGCTTAGCGCTGGCACCATGAAGAAGATGTGAAACCAGCTACACTAACAGGTGACACTAACTATTTATTCAAGCCTGAGGTGCTCATCCTGTCTACTGAGTATTATAATTTTGCAACTATGACTTAATGATTAGAATGGCAAGCCAGTGGTCCGCAGGTCGTAAGGTTGAGCTACTGCCAGGGCAAGTTAATTAAGAACACTAAGATGTTTAATAAAGTAATCTGAATTGTAGCAGGAATCAACGTGAGGAGATAATAATAGAAAGAACTTGAAATTTTTATTAATTTTTGAGAAGTGAGAATTCTTAAATTACCTTTGAGCTTACCGGAGCTCTATAACATTTCAGTAATTAGGTTATGTGAGGCGAACTATCCCAAAACTGCATTAACATAATCATTTGCACAATTTAAGGAGAACTAAGAAACATTATTTTATTTTATTTTATTGATATCATTTAAGATTTATTTACTTGCAGTAAACTTTGAGCTGTTTTTTCTATACATTAATATCACATATAATTTCAGTCAGTACACATTATTAATTTCTACGAGAGTCAAATTGAAAATGCAGATAATTATTGATTTAAATAAAAGATTTCAGCTATGGTTATTTGTTTTTTATTTCCTTAGTATTTTGAGTGCAAATATATATGCTAGATTTTGTGAAGCTGAGTTCGCCTTCGTTCCTGAAATGCAGCTTCGCCAAGGGTAAGATAGAAGAGTGTTATTTCCAGTTTCAACAAGATGGAACAACTTGAATTACATATAACTCCTTCTCACTATAACATACGCTAAGAAGTTCCACACAATACTTAAATTACTCTCCTGCAATCTAAATATCTCTCCCAATAATCACAATATTATTTTTAAAATACTCACTTTTCTGTGAACAGCATAGCTTATTAGCTTATTACATATATTTTTTCATGTAAATACATTTTTGTCGTATTGTTTTTAGAATAAGTAGGATACCAAAACTTTTGCAAAAGAGCACAATGAAATGGGTTTATATTAGGCCAACATGCGTGAAAATCCAATGTGAATCATATAAAGATAATACATCGCAACTGGAATTGATTAACAACTTCTGTCGCAGTGGCTAGTAGTGAAAGAAGCTTTTTTAATCATAACTAATCAAGGTTGATAACATCACAACAGTGATAGAATGCACTTACAAGTGAATTTGAAAATTTGAATGCAATTTACACAGATTCAGTGCTCAAGTAATCTTCAAGAATGAAGGCCTAGGGAATCTCTTTGTAATTTTATGTTTGCATTTATTTAGGTGCATTAATTTAAAATTTAAATAATACAATTTTTTTTATTAGAAGTTATTTTTTAGTATATGCTATTGATGGCTAAGCAAGTAATTTTGAAGACCCTCTCATTTGACATAATAGTCAATAAATATATTTTATTTTAGCTGCATTTGTCAGCTATGGATGTGACCAGCCCAAAGTTGTGTGGCTACTGCATTGTCTGAGTTTTCTGGTGTGTTTTGTATAAAAAAAACTGTAGATAAAGGTGCATGACTCTAAAACAAATTCAATTTGGCTTATACATGTACTTACTCTGCAAAAAGATTATATTTATTTGTCACAATTAAACCCTCAACAGACACTAAGTTAAACAAGGTTCATTAGACAATGTCTACACTCTTTTGGAATAAGAGAAAAAGGGATGTAGCCAGGACTGGGACAGCAGGATGTAGCCCTCCCCCCTGCACTGCCAGAATGGAGTTTAAGATCCAAGAATCTTACTATTTAGACAAACAAATTTTGACATAAAAAACAATGTTACATAAGCCTATGTATAGTATACATACATAGCCTACTCAATACGTACTGCCTTCAAGTTGACGTTTTCAATTAGGCTGGACTGAAGTGAAACACTTAACATTGCAGTCAATTCTTACAATAAAAATTTATGAAATACATAAAAGCACAGAAATACAAAGTTAATTGATTACTAGCTTATTTGTGACAAATGCAATATAATGACAATTAATTAGGCCTAATGTTGAACATAAAACATTTTAAATTACAAAAAAATCTCAAAGCATTTCAATGTGAACGAACTAAAGAAATTAATATCTTCTATAAGTATTAATATAAATACCTTGGGCTATAAAATTAACAATGTCCTATTCACTACATTTTCTTACATTAATATAGTGATGACCCATCTGTCTACTGTTTGCTGTTACAAATTAACTTTCAAATTTTTTTGTGGGCAAACTGTTTTATAATGTCATCAAAATCTATTTGTCTGGTTAGTTCTGATTTTAATGCAAGTGTAGTAAGATCACACAATCTTTCGTGTGGCATTGTGGATTGATTAAAGTTTTTTTATCCTTTTCAAAGGACTAAATACTCGTTCAGCACCAGCAACTGACACAGGAAGAGTAAAAAAAGCCTTATGGCTATGCACACATTAGGATAGAGTGAATCAAGTTTTAACATTTTAAACTTATTTAACAGTTCAATTGGTTTCAGTATCTCGTTCCCCAGGTTAACTCGATGAATTGATCTAAAATGTACAAGTTCATATTTGAGGTACACAGATAGTCATCTGGAAATGTATTAAGTAAACCCAAGCAAGATTCAGCGATAACTTTTTATCTACAGCTAGACACTGCCACAAAACATGAAATATATTGCTTAGTTTTTTTGCTGTTTGGAATCTTTCTGAGAGTCTCAAAAAAACTGAATCAATTATTCTGTAGAATACATTTACTCTTTTGTCTCTTTCTGGTTAGAAGTATTCTTTTGAATTTATCGATTGGTATCAAATTTTTGAATCAAAAAATGACATTATTATGCTATTGAATGATTCAAAATATCTTCCTATCCCCATTACTTTATATATATTCATAATTTATGTTGGGTATTTTCTTTTACTGGAGCATAAGTTGATCTCACATAGTAGGAGGTTAGTTGATTATATTGTGAGTTAATTAATTTTAACAGATAGCCACATGGATTGATTATATAAACCTTTATTGGCCAAAAACAACAAAATATAAAAATCATGTTTATTGGATTGTCATAATCAATTTTATATGTTTACATATCATTTGTTATTGAAGTACAACTTCATAAACAACTGTACCATAGCATTTATTTTGTGAGAAAGTAAATAATTTAAATTTGTTTATCTTCTATCATACTTGTGTAACAATTTTTAAGTTACTTTTCATCATCGCAGGGGTCATGTGCATAACATGTTCGTATTGATAGTTAGATATTCAGAGTATGCATCAAACCAAATAAAAATATTTCTAATGTCAATATGTTCGTGATGGATGGAACTAGGTATTTGAAAACGAACAAAACGAAGGTTTACTCCTCCCTCCAAAAGACGTAACGACTATTTTCGCCCTCCATCGTCCCTCTTATGTCTCTACAAGCTATATGCTATAACAAACTGGCTGGGAGAGAGAAACTCGTTAATTTTCTACTGTGCATCTTTGCTTCGTTCTTCGGTACGAAGCCCGCACAATAACGACCTGAGACAGTTTCGTGAATAGGTACTAGAGTAACAAGTATTTACAAGAATCGGTACTTGTTACTTCGGATCCAGCACAGTAATCGAATACTAAAGTAACGAATTGTTACTATTCACTCATCCCAAAATAGTTCTCACCATGACATGCGATGCGAGAATTGCGAGTTGCTCTGTAAGAAGTTAATAAGTTTTGAGCGTCGAAATTAGATTTTTACATAATACTGCATTTTATAAATTAACATTTACAATTTGTGCCCGACCCAGGCCCCTGAGCATCGTAACCCTTTCCCCCTCCCCCTTTATGGGCATGATACCTCTTATCCACACGCTGTGGATGCGATGTTTTAACAAATCCAGCCAACACTCACAACTTGAAACATTGTTTGTCATAGTTGTGGGGATTGATTACAGCACATTTGTGTTTGATAAAGTTTGGAAGGTCGACATATGGCGATAGCTTGGAAGGTACTTCTTCTATATTTTTTGGAGGAAGGCCCTTGCGCATATTCATATGCACACTTAGACCATCCATCCGTGAAATCGACACACCACACTTCCAACACATCTACCATATTTGGGTGGGCTCTTTGTACAACCATTCCTCTCATGCCTCCTTGCACCATAGCTGTAGGCAAACATCTTGTCACAGAAGTTGCAATGAAGACTTGGCGAAATCGTCGATGGCAGCACTGGTGTAGGTGTACCATCTGAAGAAGTCGATTGCACTGTTTGTGTCATGTCTGAAAAAGTCAATGGCACTACTGATCCACACATGAAGAAGTCCATGGCATGGCCGTAAATTCCATTAGTTCTGAAATGTCTGAAGACATCACAGATACTGAATATGATGGCTGTAGAAGCTAGCTGAGACGAACCACCTTTCACTACTACCATTGTAAAACTAAACCTCTAAGCTGACCTCCCTACTACTTATAATATATGCAAAGGCCTATACAAGCCTGTGATGTCATATTGACTTTGGACCAATCGTATTACATCATTAATACGTTGTTCGGACACCGATTAACCAATCACTGAGTTGCCATGTGACTGCAGCTGGCCAATCGCATGCAGGCATTGAGACATCACATGCATGGACTGGCAGGGAAGCTGACCTTGTCAAAGTAAAAATATATGTGCTTGCATGGCCAGAGCAGTGATAGCAGGATTGCACCTACATATTATCAGGTAACTGGAGTTTCCACATGTGCATGGTCCCATGCCATTTTCACAATCTGTATATTGTCAGATAGACTAAGTCAGTATGTGCATGGGTGATAGACTTAAGTCAGATAGACTAAGTCAGCATAGCTGTGTTAGCATTTTCACAGGTTGCACCTGCGTGGTGTCAGCTAAATGGAATCTGCACGCGTACATGCTTACACACTGACTTATTTTTTGCCAGTTATGTATATTTTATTATGTGTACAATAAATTTTGTGTAAAAAATATATGTTGTGTTTCATTTATTTAAAAAATCCCTTTGATTCATATAACATTATTTTTTAATAAAAACGGTTGTATTTAAAAATAAAACAAAAAATTAAAATATAACAGTTTATGTATTTTGCAGGAATGGTGAACATCGCAATTTGGTACAGGTCGATAGCAGGCAGCATAATCGAGAAATGTATGTGTTGGAAATAGAATCCATCATGGAGGGCACCAACAGCACAACTTATACCTTAAAAACACAAACAAATATGGTGGTTCAATGAGTGACACCAGCACGCTTAGCAGGCAGCGAGGGAACTACTTAGACAGTGGGCGAAAAAGGCTACAAGAGAAAGTGATGTAATGAGAGAGAGAGAGACATGATGGAATGAGAAAGTATGTGGAAATAACGGTGATTGGGAGCACTCTGAGAAAACCTGGATGCTGGATAGGGATCCGGGCAGGATAGCTCAGAGAAACCACCTACCCTCTCCACACACAGAATTCAAGAGCATTAAGTGTGCACATTCAGTACAAAGGAATGAGAAAGTAAAGAAGATCGGGAGGACCATGAGAAAACAACCGCACATGGAATGAGACAGCCAACACGGAAGGATAGAGCATGAAAAAACATTGAATGACTGAGCATGAAGTGAAAAAACCAAATGACATACTTGCTACCAAGATGGCCACCAACTGACCGGAATGACAGAGCATGATGTGGGCCAGATGGCGTCTCACGCCTCTCCCAGATCCCCTTGAACTGTAATCCAAGATGGCGGACGACGCCATGCGCCACTCCTAAATCCTATTGTACCAGAATATGCATAACCCTACTACTAACAGTACGTGATATAGTTTTTAAAGTTTGCATATTGTTCAGTTTTTTTATGTTCATATACAGCATTTTTGTTTCCATGTTAAGGCCTGTCTACAATCAGCCGTACCTGCGGACGTGTCCGAATCTTGACGTCGTGACGTCACATTCACACAGTTCGAATATGGTCTACAAATGCGTTGTCCGAAAGTGAGGTTTCAGAATATGACATCGCATTCGCAGTGAATTCCGCTTGTTATTTGTTGATACATAATTATTTTTATATTGCTGAATTGTTGGTTATAGCAATAATATTTGCGCGATTTGTGATTTAAATATTTATTTATCTTTATGATATAGGTCCAGACCGTTTTAGTTTAAATAAGCTCAGCAACTGACATCCAAGAATTTTATAGAACTTTATATTTTTAAAATGTGCATCTTCCATATTAAATAGTTCAGACCAAACACAGACTGCGCTAATTAGCATTTCATTACGTTCGTCTCGAGAAAATCCACCTTGCCTGTTCATTGTTTATATTTGCAACATGAACATTCCACGAATGCGCGCGAAAGTATCTGCAGCCTTATTTTTCTATCATCTTAGGATACAACTTAGGACAAAATTTCAGTTTTCTGAATGCTTTGACTTGGAACACAGGTTGACTTGGGACACGAAGTTGGGACAGCGCCGTGACGTCAAGAGGATCATGTGCACCAATCAGCGTATATTTGTCCAAAGACACAGGTTGGGATATAGCGCAATTGTTGACAGGCCTTTCCTCAACTTACATATAGCATGCCGTATTCATGCAAAAAACAAAGTGAACAGAATCAAATTTTTTTTAGGGAAGTAGTTAAGAGAGTATCACGATAGGCATTCAATTAAAAAAATGTTGGCCCTGCGTGACCACAACGTATTCTAACGCGAACCTATAACACCCAAAAGAGAAATTATACATGAAAAAAAAAAAAAAAAAAAATGGTTTGCAGGATACGGTAATAAACCGTGTTTAAATGTTTGTGTTGTATTATTTTTGGTTCTGACGAATCGTGAGCTACTACATGTATTGTTGGCCTAAAACCTTTGGATGACAAGACAGAAAAAATATTTAGGGAACATACTGGATTTGCAAAATGAAATTGAAATTGTAATGCTGTGGCAAGTAGATATAGCAAATCTTTTTAATGAAATATGAAATCAGTTGAATGAAGTATTCAGAAGTTCAGTTAAAATACACAATGATGTAATAGATACATAATTTTAACAATAAACGAATACAATATTTTTGTGGATATTTTTGACTCGAGTCTTTGAGAACATGATGAAACTGCTAAAAGTGAAAACCCGGTGTGTTTAGAGGTTTGTTAGTTCGTTGCATCTTCAATAAAGCATTATGTTAATTTTTAATTTTGTGCCCTCCTTTGAAATTCTTCCTGGAGCCACCACTGCTGGGCCATGCCTGACAAGCCCGCTGAAATACACGCTGTGACGTTTTTAGAAAGTAGTTGATTCCAAAAGTATGCACAATTATACGCTGTTCGCAGTGAAGGAGTGAAGAGATTTGGGCGGCTCTTAACTTCGAGGTCTTCAGATCCAATGAGGGTGTTTGAGACGAGAATGGAGAGGCGCCGGAATGAAGGGGCGGGGGAAACAGGAGATAATCGAGGAAACCCGACGACCAACGGCATCGTCCGGCACGATTCCAACATGCGAAAATCCGGAGTGACCCAGCCGGGTATTGAACCCGGATTGCCTTAGTGGGAGGCGAGTAGGCTAACCGCCTAGCAACCGTGACCCCTTTTAGTCTTGGACGTTAACTTTCGAGTATGGTGGATTATACACACTGTAAATATTACTTACACGACAATATTTAACTGAAAACATAGTTAAAGGATAAAAAATGGTTTAAAGGAGAAAAAATAACTATAGGTTATTCGTGGTAAAGTGAGCACTGTTTAAGGCCCTCCCAACAGCCATTAACCACTAATAAATCTATTTTATTGCAGCCTCACGGGTTAACTTTTGAGTGTGGTGAAATGTATACACGGTATTCTAATAGTCACAAAGGAATGTTTATGTAAAAAAGTGG
Source organism: Dryococelus australis (assembly GCA_029891345.1). NCBI lineage: Eukaryota > Metazoa > Arthropoda > Insecta > Phasmatodea > Phasmatidae > Dryococelus > Dryococelus australis. Next base: position 62,255,392 of record CM056995.1, read on the forward strand.
CAGAAAGATAAAAACTGGCTAAAAGGAAACTTTACCGTCAACAGCCTATGATAACAGTAAACTTCCTATCGCATGCACGTTTATTTTCTGAATTACCTGTCGCCGTGTTGATTTTATCGGCCCTCCTACTGAGCACGACCCATCTCCTCGCGAACGTCTCGTCCCTGGGGAAGCGGAAGAACTTCACTCCGGTGGAATTCCGCTTGTTATTGTTGCAGCCAAATATTGAGCAGTGTGACATGACTCCCGCCACAACCCAACACGCCAGTCGAGGCCTGGCCAGTTGATCTGCCGCAACGCGCCGCGCCGGCTGTAGTGTGTTCCACGTGACGCGAGACTCCCGGATCGATGAGTATGAGAGCGAGAGAGAGAGAGAGAGCTGGCAGACAGAAATAAAGCGAGGGGGAGCGAAAGATGCGCGCGCACATCACAACCTCGGGGCGTGTTCCGTTCCACCGCGCTCTGGGAAAAGGTACAGCGGCTTCGAGCATATAGTGCTCATTGGCTATTGTTACTGTGCGTTCTTTTGAGGCCAACAACTCAAAACAGTTTACTAGGGGCATTATGGCGCCGTCAAGCCATTTGAAACAATGTTTACAGTAGTTGCGATCTTAAGTGTACATAGTTTGAAATGAATTTTAAACAATGTACCGCTCATTTACACAAAACGTTGTACAGTGTGTACGAGTGAATTATTTTATACATGTATTTATGACGTTACGTTAACGTATGTACTTATAAGTCGCGTCTGTATAAACCAGCTAGTTGCGGATGGTCGTTTATTTCAAGGCGACAACACTCCAGGATGTTCACAAAAATCACCGACAAAATACGTCAAATGAGACCGTCACATAAATATAGGCGAAAAGTATATGATAATTAGCTTAACTCGATTCGTAAGGATGGTGGACGCACCGGGAAGTTGTAGGAGAGCGACAGGTTTATTGTAGATAGCACGGGACCAAATTTACTTAGGGCCGGTTGCACCATCGTGGTTCGAAACTCGATCTTAAATCGTATCTAAGATCGACACTGAAAACCGTTGCACCATGCGAGTTCAGAGCTGGACTAGAGATCGAGATTAAGTTCATTTCGAATCTCCGAAATTGGCGGTTCGAAATCTCGATCCGAGATTAGCAGCCATTGTCGACAAATGTAATTTGAAAATACGCCAACAGATAGAACTACATTCGATTGCTTTCTTGGGAAATTAAAACAACATTATACGTACTAGAATATTATTCAGTAAAATTCGTACAACAATAATTCACTTAAAACAGATAGAATATGGCACATCTAATTCTATCTATTATGGGAAATATGCCTACTTCCATGACGTCATATATTACGAACCAATAGCAAAATTTGTCTCATACTTAATATCGATCTCTCCAAGATAGACGATTCGGAGATGCAGAATCATGAAATTTCGTTGGTGCAATACTTTTACATTGGATCAAAGATCAAACTGGATTCTGGTTCGAAACTAGGATCATTCGATCTCGGATCAGGGGTGATGTTGATCCAGCCGGCCCTTAGACCTCTGAAAGTACGTGAAGTGTATCACGCGCACACATACAAGCACACACGCCCATTACGAAAGCGCCGCGCTCGCCTCCAAGGCGACTGCCTCCCACCAAGGCGAACCGGGTTCAATCCCCGGCCGGGTCACTCCCGGATTTTCGCAAATGGAAATCGCGCCGGACGATGCCGCTGGTGGGTGGGTTTTCTCGGGGATCTCACGTTTCCTCCACCGTTGCATTCCGGCGCTGCTCCATTTTCGCCTCATTTTACCCTCATAGGCTCTCAAGACCTCTTCGTTAAGATCCGCCTAAATCGCTCAACTCAACTCCAGTGCAAATGGGTACACCTGGGTGGCAACCAACATTGTTTTTCATCACCAATTACTTATGCATGCCGACATAAATTTTCTGTGGATGTGTATATTAATTTACATCGTGCAAAAAAAATATATATAAATGACTTACATTTTTGAAAATGTATTATTTTGGCATTATTCTCTGAGAAGAGTTGTATTTAGTTTTATATATTTTTTCCTTTGAAAAAGTTTTCCTTAAAGTCGATTCATTAAGAAGCATTTTCCTTAACACTGATTCCCAGTTTATAGTCCATTCACGGTTATTTTACTTCCAACTTTTCTGATGCCCTGCTAAGGTACTACTTGCAGAATATTCCTCCGTCTCATGCGAGCAAAGCTTAATTAAGTCTAGCAAATTACACCAAAGGGACAGCGCACTGTATTCATGCGCACTCAGTTTAATAATATCTTGCAGAAGAACTATTATTTACTAGGCATTACCAAAACACCTATTTTCTCTCTTCTTTTTATTCGTATTAAAAATAAATGAAATATTATTTATAAATAAAATATAAGTAAAAGACCAATGAACCAAAAATAAGGAAATTTTTATGTTAACAGAAGTATAAAACGCTTGTAATATAGTACATATTTAGGGGGAAAAAAACAAACACATCGTACATAGGGAGATTTTTCAAAAGGCCTGATTCAAAAAGTGCGAAGAATCTGTGAATAGACAATAAACTCCGTGGCTGTAGATTTGGTAGGCAAGGCCCTCAACTATGCATTTGTTACAAGATGCCTGAGGGGCGTATAGGAGGTCGTGAGGAATGGAGGTCTTAAAAAAAATATAGCTATAAGAACTAAATTGGTTTTAATTTATTCACACGCCTATTATTTACAGCTTTTATCTATCTATATATCTTTATCAAAGGGTGTAGTATTTAATGTCTATCTCAACTCTAATTAAAGTCTTTCTCAATGTCTCTTTCTGGTAATAGTTTATTAACTTACGCTCACCAAACACATGTTAAGTCTCTCTGTCGCCACCATTAAAAAGTCTTACACTCACGCATGCAGTCCAACAGTGCAGCCTGCCAATCGCACCTTTCGCTGCACCGATGCTCGCAGTCGCAGATTTTCCTCCCGCTGGTCAATTCCGGCGGCACTCGTTGCTCTTCTCGCTCGTCGTCTTTCGCTGAAGGCCGCTCAATCGCCCAAACTCCCGACTCTCGTAAAACTTCCCGGTTCGGAGGCCCGGTGCGCTTTTATTTTATCAGCAGCCAAGATCTGGAGTATTCCCCGCACTTCGAGACACGCCGAGAGAGGCGAGGACGACCGAAACCAGAACATTCTCAGGTGAACGCAAAAATTCAATGTACTGAAAGTGAGGAACGTGCAAGCTGCAAAAGGCTCCTCACGGCGCAAGGCGGAAGAGTGCGGGGCGGCACTCTATATTTATAATTTAAAACCCTGATAGGGCTATCGCTCGCCGCCCACTATCATAACACTGCAGGCTCTCAAAATATTACATACGAATAATAACTTAGTACGTAAAGAAAAATCTATGTTTCGCCATATGTGGGATTCGAATCCACCTTCCCCTTACAGGGAAGCAGATCTTAAGGGGGCTGCTTACTAGGCGCTAGAAATGTGTTGCAATGTGTTGGGAAATCCGTTCTTTCGAAGAAACTATTCCACGTGCGCCCAATGTGCTAATTTACGAGAAGAAAACAAACTTCAGGCGATGACGGAACGTCGCTTTCATGACACTACGCATGTTAGAACCACTATTGCCAAGCCCTCCAATATAGCTAAAAAAAAAAAAGAGCCTTTCAGACTGCCATATGTGAAATTTTACAATTTAACATTTTTACTATTTTTTCTATACAATTTTAAATTTCAGATACAAAAAACGGTTCGACGAAACGTTTGCGCGCTAGTGCATTGCTTCACGCATAGTGGCGATGCGGCACTTGATGCGCGTGTCAATGTCACCCTAGCGTTCGCTCGCTCCTGTCCCATATCGCGTCAGGTAGGTGGCCCTCTTAAATCCACCACTTTTGGAAAATGAAAAAAAGTGTGTTGGACAAAGCAGCGAGAGTGTAACAATATTTGGAAGACATCGTTCTCCACTTTAATTTGTCTTCAAATAGTCCGCCCGCAGTGTACGCATTATAATAGCACTATTACAGCAAAGACGGAGCCTTCGCTCCTCACAGATAGTTTCATATCCCTACGTGTGCAGCCAATGCGCTAACTACCGGAAGTAAGAAGTACGCTGCGTGTTGAATGTAATAGCAATTCACGGTAAAGTGAGCACTTTTGAAAGCCATCTCCCTTGTAATATTAGTCAATAAAGAAATTTTATTTTAGCCTTAGACGTTAACTTCCAAGTGCGTTGGAATATACGTACTGTGTTTATTACTAACCTGGGTATGTTTATTTTAGATGTTGGTTAAAGGATGAAAAAATGGCAGTAAGCAAAATGTAACTTATGGCTCCAAAGTGCTCACTTTACCTAGAACAACCTATACCCATTGATTGCGCTGAAGTATACGAAAGGGGGAACTCAGTTTAGTCGGTTGATAAAGAGTTGCCATATGGCATTGTGTTACTCAAGTTCTGATAGTGTACACTTGACGTATATGCTGATTACGGGAGTAACAACGCGTAGGTTGGTTTTATTACGTCATAGTAGTGCACTTTAAAAACTTGAATTTGGTCCATTAAGTTCACCTGATATGTAATCTGCAGGGCTACTTACGGACGTCAGATAGAGAAAAAAAAAGACATTTTATATTTAAGTTAAAAACTATTAAATTTCTTAACATATTATTCCAAGAATATATATATAGAGAGAGAGAGAGAGAGAGAGAGAGAGAGAGAGAGAGAGAGAGAGAGAGAGAGAGAGAGAGAGAGAGAGAGAGAGAGAGAGAGAGAGTTACACAAATTGGCAAAATCATAATTTTAACGTGTAATTATATATATATATATAAATAATGCAGTTTACACAGGAATAAATTCCAAAAACTACCTCAATAAATATATGCATGTAGACAAAAAAATTGCATTAAGATATTTTATAGAAGCGACAAAGACTTACCGTGTCCTAAAATGAATTCGGAAAATTTTCGGGCCTAACCTACTAATTATGTAAGTATATACAAACGTAATTTTGTTTGTTAAGAAATATGTTCTGATTGTGTTTTTACTCATTTCTGTACTCTTTTCACCTGACTAGTGAATAGATATCAAGATTAAATCTATAGGCTACATAGGGGTGAAAACACAATACCAACAGTGGGGCCGAGGTGGTGTACTGGTTACACTATCACCTCCCACCAAAGCGAATCGTGTTAGATTCCCGGCGGGTCACTCCCGGATTTCCGCATGTGGGAATCGTGCCGGACGATGCCGCTAGTCAGCGGTTTTTTTTCTTGGATCTCCTGTTTCCCTCGCCCTTGCATTCCGGCGTTGATCCACTCTCACCTTATTTCACCCTCATCGGGTCTCGAAAGCCGGAAGTCGCGAACTTCAAATGGTGAATCAATGTTAAACGAAATTCTTTCTGATTGTATCAATTATAAAGATAAATATTTTAAACAAAAATCATTTTCACGCGACTTTCTTAGAGAAAATCACTACATAAAATTATATTTGAAATAAAATTATTTATCCATCTTTTTTTTTTTGTTGTATGCAAACTTCAATTATAGATTTTACGGAAAAAATGTATTAAAAAAAAAACAATCTGCCAGATGTCTAAACGTAGCAACATTCTTTAATAAATCTCTCAACTCAACTCATGGCCATGAGATCTAGGCAGGCCGATCGCCGCAGGTAAGGTTTGTTCTTCTCAGGTTGAGAAATTGAATGCTTTTAGTTGGGCAACTAGAAAATTTCGCTGCCAGGCTGCACTGATGTAACACGTGTACCGGATTTTCCCATTTCGTCTGTGAATAAATGGGACTATTGCAATTTTCGTAAAATATGTATAAATGTAATTAAACCCTTCCATGTCTTCACTTTGAATTGGAAGTGTTAAATTAACGTGTGTGAATTTTGGAATGATTTATTGGCTTTCTCTTTTTTTTTTTTACAAATTCATTACAGTATTAGAATGATAACATTAGTGACATATTTATTCTTATAATAATTTCACAGTTTCATTATTTGACTGGCGCGTGAACAAAGTAATCAGGCCCTGGTAATGTTAATTACTCATATGGCGTAATAATTAGGGGTAGTGTAATTTCGCGAAAATATTTCAAGCCATATTGCATTTCAAAACACTGTAGGGTCGTTTAACGTATCCTGATTGACTGAACTACGTTTTGACATGTGTTACCTGTCTGCATACGAATCACGTAGGAGCCGTGCCGATGTTGCCGAATTCTGAGTGGTCCGGTCAAATATGAAAACGCCTTCTCAAGCAGACATTATCCAATGGCATTGCACAAACTGCTGTTGGGTGCTTATAGTATTGAAGTCTATTGTGTACTCAGATTTTTTTCTCGCGAAAAATCACTAGCTCTGGTTATAATAAACAATGTGCATACAAGTATATCTCGGACAGAGCTTTCAAAAGTGCCCAGTTTGCCGTGAACGGCCTACACCAAACAATGGCACAGGAAGTGAGTGATCTGTATTGACTGCAGAGAAGCGGAAATGAAACACGAATCGCCGCCATTAATGCCCGCGGCAGCACTGTCGCCAACAGCGTGACGAAGCACATCGCCACGACGCAACGAACGAGAGCGGGGAACCACTACGGCCATGGCCAGTGTAAGATGCGAGGTCTTGCAAAACAACCTCAACTACGTCGAGTCGTTCATTGTCCGCGTCATTCACCAGAACTATATGCGATCTGAGAACTCGGGAAGTGAGAAACAAACTGGATAAACGTGGCAAAAATTATATATTTACAACAAGACTCAAAGCAGGACGAAGGCGCGACCTTTACAAACGGACTATAGAACTAATAACGGCCGTGGTGCAAATACCTGAAGCTGAAGTTGAACTTGATACAGATGCCTGTGCCTACTTGCCTTTTGACGACTTTTTCAGTAGAAACAATCTCCTTTGCCATTGTGTGAAAGTGGTCGTAACTATGATGAACAACAAAGAACGTTGTTCTTACTGAAGTCGCGTCAGTTTACAACTCCAACTCCATGACATTCAACTGTTTAGCATGCAATAGTGCTGTTTATTGTACGATACTTAACTGATAGATGTGTAAACAAAAACCTCCGGGAGATTTAAAATAAACAGTATTTTTATAGCTGTTTTACATTTAGAATCAGCAATAGTGAAATTGTTACTAAACAAGCGTTATGTAATTAAAATACAGATATTTCGCGAATATTAATAACTTCAGCTATGTTCTTTTTTGTTTAAAGTCGGTACAACTAACATGGCCGCAATGTGTTAGTTTTTATTTGGTAATTTGTAAACTTTGAAGCTGACCATTTTCTTCCTGTTTTATTTGTGTTTATTATGAAAGAAATATTACGATTTATAGACAAAATATAAGTAAAAGTTAAATTGAATAAAAAATAAAGTACTTTTATGTTAACATATGTTAGATTAGGATAGGTTAGCTTAGGTGAGGTTTCAAGAACGTTCTGCCGTATAGTGTCAGAGTTCTCATTGGTCCAGTGAAATGGGATAGTAGCTTCATACATGCATGACGTCCAATAAGGATGGAGTGACTGAAGAGATTTGGGCGGCTCTTAACAGCAAGGTCATGAGAGCCGAAATAAGGAAGGAAAACTTAAGTATAAAAGACTTGTGATACATGACGTATTTAGGCAACAACCAAACATGTCACACAAGAAGTGCGTAAACCGCGAATAGACTGCCGGACGTAGGACCACGCCCCCCCCCCCCCTTCCCACATTCCCCCCGAAAATGACTGATCACGTCTCGAGGTATTGATTCCTGCAGCGCAAGCATGGTTCTTTTACATGACACTGTCACAGTTCTGACGCATCATAAGGACGACGGCCCTTCAGTAGCAGACTGACTGACAGCGCCTGAACAAGATAACTCAACAAAGAAGATTCATGAGACGACACAAAAACTGAAGAATGCACACAAATTGATTAGTAAGTACAGGAAAATTATTTCAAAATTACAAGATGACAAGAAGATACTACAGGCCAAGATTATCACTAACAACAGTTAGCATATTTTGGGTTTGGGTAAACAGTTTTCCCATAAGAGTGCTGGGCTGCTTGATCCACATAATGTCCACATGTAGGCCTACTCAAAACAATAAGCTGGAACAAATTTGTTGTCCCCAAACCAGGTAGCAGCGAATTTGTGCGATATTGTCGTTAAATACTATGCAGTGTTTTTTTTAAAAAAGAAAGTAGGAAAGGTGTTAAACATAAATTAATGCAGAATGTATGTCGGCAACCGACAGTAATATGCAATGACTGCAAGCAGTGGTTTTATGACAAATATATAAATATTTTGATAAAATGTTATGTCAATGAGAAAAATAAAGAATTAAAATCAAAAGTGCAGAACAAGAAAAATCTTAAAGCAGCAAAAGTAAAGCACATTTAAGTGTTAATACAACAGTGTGCTAAGAAAATTTTAAGCTCTAAAAGTGATTGTATTTGTATTTACTTGCAGCGATAATTTACTAAACATAATGTAAATATGCTTCTGTGTGTAATTTTAATAATCACATACGTTGGAACCACTTATCGTACGTAAATCGTGATTTTATTTACTTCAGTTTTCCGTATACCTTTTTTATTGGCTGGCGGTTGCATCATTCCATCGCCGCTAGATGGTACGTGCATCGCGAGTTATTTCGCGTCTTTCCATTATAGTTACAGTATTTGTCTCCATCGTTAACTAAGGCGTCATGATTATGACGACTCGGAAGCGTAAATATATACAGATGTTGGTATCGAAACTGCACAAGAGACGTATTGTTTTATGAAGTTGGATAAGTTACATTATTGTTCTTTATAATTTATGTTGTCAGCTAATGTTTATTTCTAGAATTTCTTTGTATAAAAACAATAGTACGCAAGTAACTGCACAGTGCAATCGGCTGCCTGTTTTTTTTTATTTAGCTTAGGTTTGTATGATTATTTTTAAACAAAGATATTCTAGAAATAAGCGTTTTCTGTCAATAAGTTCATTTATAAACAGTAATAGTATCACATACAATTTCTCAAAAGTATTCGTTACACGCAGATTTGAACTCTAAAACATAATATTACACATCGCGAACCCCCGCACCAAGAGATATACCAACGCAACTGTGAAGCGTGCCGTGTAAAAGGATAGATTACATTTAAACTAAAGTTTAAATGTAAACTAAAAGTTATCGCGTATTTTAAAGTTTTATTTATTGTGTTATTATGACCGTGGGGGTTAATTGAAACGTTTCCCGTCACTTATGCGTACATTAAGTTTCAATTTGTACGTAAATACGTTTTACAGAACACTTAATTTTTTCGTAAACGGACATATACGGTTTGAGAATTTACTTATGCGGGCTGCAGTCATGACGGCTAATATTTGGCGACATAAGAATGACGGGCGCGCCGTAGTTATGACGCCCGACGACGCGCTTAAATTCGATCCATGCTCGCTTTTTCACATGAAGCGTCACAGCAATGACATGTCGTGCCTATGACGGGACAAAATTACAACCATGCTTGCCCTACTGGACGCAGCGCATGCTGCAGACAGAGCTCCGACAGCCCGTCTCCACCCCCAGGTCCTGACGCTGGAGGGGGGGGGGGGAAACAGCGTCTTTCTACTTTCAAGAGGAGCTGAACAGCAGTTTGATCAATAATTACGTGTATAGGCTATCCATGGTAAAGTGAGCACTTTTTAAAGCCCTCTCATTTGGCATAATAGACGTATTCTTCAGAGTGCGGTGGAATATAAAAACTGTATTTATTGATTACATGGCAATATTTATTTGAAAAGGTGTTTAAAGGATGAAAAATGGCTGGAAGGAAAAAGTAACTAGGGCCTCAAAAGTGTTCACTTTACCGTGAACAGCCTATATCAGTCACCAAAAATTTCCATTATTTTATATTTGTGCAAAATACTGTGGAGACATTACTTAAAAGTACTATTTCTCCATATAAAATATTGGCCCCCTGTTTTTGGCGTAATGACATGCAAAAATCACTATTTCGGTGTTTCCGAGATGTAAAAATAATATAGAGTATTCGCAGAATTTTCACACGTTTCCAGCCAAACCTTTGAGAAATCAACCCTATGTATGCCGTGTTTTGCTCTCTCCTAAATATCTCGTCTATCGCAAGCGATTAATATTGCTCCTAACATTGAAGTATCTTATTATTGGTCAAATTTAACTTTTACATAAATTCTATAAAATTAATCACGTTTTATGTATAACTGATATTAATAAAAAAGGAGTGGAAATAAGCGTGTCGATAATTCCTAGCAAGAAATAGTTCTTATGCAAAATATAATTAAACTGAGTGCCACCGAATGCGGTGTGTTGTCCCTTTATTGCAATTTCCTAGACTTGGCAGAGGTTTAGCCTGAAAGTATAATGTTATGTGTCACTGGTCCACGCTACTGACGTTGGCTTCGCATCCCGTGCGAGCGAGGAGGACGGAGAGTCATTATATGATAGCGGCGGCAGCGCGAGCGATGGTGACAACGTATCAGTTACAGAGAGCGAGCCGACACTTCAATCTATGTAGCGGCGCATAATGCTGACCCTGGTTTTACTGATTTCTGCGTTTATCTTAAGAATGTTCTGGATTAATGACCTCGTTCTCTCAGCTCATCTCGGGGTACGGTGAACTTTCCAGATGGTAGGGCTAACACTATAAATATTGCGACAGGCCTCCGGGCAGGGAGTTGAGTTGGAGTTGATGAGTAAATGAGTGGCTGAGTTCCGAGCGATAGAAGAACGAGCGGCGAGAGAAGCAACCAGTGGAAGGGAAGTCTGCGACTGCGAGTATCAAGCAGTGAATTGTGCATCTCACATGTTGGACTATTGGACTAAATGCGTGAGTGAAAGACATTATACATTATGGCAACAGACAGACTGAACACGGGTTAATTATGAGTATGAATTAATTGCCTTTAGCCAACAGAGAAAATTAAGGAGGCTCTTAATTAGAATTGAACTATACATTATATGTTGCGTCCACTGTTAAATAAAAATAATACAAGTGGATACAGTTGATTTAATGCTAAATATAATAGCGGAGTGAATAAATTAGAAATAAAATTTAGTTTATTTTAATTTTTTATTAAGACCTTTGTCCCTCACGAACTCAGATACGCCCCGCAGGCGTCTCCAATGTAACAATAACTTTAGCTGGGCTTGAAAAAATTCGGAAGTAACCACGAATGGACTACACAACTGTCACTTACCTAAATGAGATAATTTTTCACTGAAATAAGACACCATGATTTACTTCAAGAATTCTTTAAAATTATGTTATACATTTTCGCAATTTCTAAAAATCATTCGAAACAATAAAATATTTGACTATGATATTTTTGTAAAATAGATTTTGCTAACAAACAGTAAAAATAATTAAGACAATATAGGCGGTTCACGGTAAAGTGAGCACTTTTGACGCCCTAGTTACTTTTTCCTTTCAACCATTTTGTATACTTTAACCATTTTTTTTAAATAAATATTGCCACGTAAGTAATAAACACAGTGTGTAATTTCCATCGCACTTGAATATTAACGTCTAGGGCTAATATAAAATACATATTATTCCAAATGAGAGTGCTTTCAAAAGTGCTCACTTTACCGTGAACAGCCTATACCTTTAAGTGAAGCATCCAAAATTTTTGTAAATGACGTTTTTGCTTTTGCTTTGTACGTTACAAAACCACTTAAATTGTGATTTCGACATGTCACGATGCGAAAACTAAACGAACTTGAAATTTTTTAATGGGAGGACTTACAAGTGTGCTGACAAATTGACCAACATAAGGCCAACTTATATAAATGGTTGGTTGTGTGTAACATACCATACAATATAGTTTATCCAACGAATGTAGAATGTTAGTTGGCAAATGATCTCAAAATACTACGAATAACCAACGTAATAACAAAGTTAATTAGCAGTTGGGTTTCTGCAATAATAGATATGCATATGCTGGAAACTGGTAGAAATAATAATTGGTTGGCATGCTGTAAAAATAATTATTGATTATGGTTGACATCCAACAAATTACATGATGTTGGGCCAACGTAGTTTCGAGTGTCATTTTGATGTCCAGCCAACGTTGGCCCAACCTTCAGGCAAAGGTTGAATTGACGTTCGCCAGCCAAAAAAAGGCAGGGTGGGAAGTCGTGTTCACAAGTCGGACGGTATTTTCTAAAGGCTGTCTTCCGGTGTGCGGTGACCTTGAGCACAAGCCTGTTACTGCACGAGCTCCTCGCGAGGTGGCTTCCAATCAGTGACGTGTGGTGAAGTGTTGCGAGGTAAGCTGGTGCTTGCTCACTCCAGTACATTCTCGGTGCACGCAGCAGGAGCCAGTAACCACCTGCGTGCAGCCTGGGGAAACTGAGTGCATTCCGACCAATCACAAGCGAGCAGCAAGGGTCCCATTACACGCGTACTGTGGTGTCAGCTGCCGAGCTACGTTTTAGTGGCAGAAGTGTAAACTAGCAAGCAACAGGATGCCAACACAGAGCTAACGCCAGCTTCCCTTGCAACAGTTCACCACACGCCACTGATGATAACTCAGGTAGATTAAACATTTACTGATTTGTGGTTTCTAATTATGTACGTTCATTTCTTGAGCAAAACTGGAGGCACGATTGCACATACATAGGTACAAAATATTTTTAACATATTTGGGGTCATTTTTGGGTAAAGGATGAGTGAGTGAAGAGATTTGAGCGGCTCTTAATAGCGAGGTCTTGAGAGCCGATGAGGGTGACAGGTTAGTATGGAGCGGCACCGGATTGGAAGAGCGGGGGAAAGGGGAGATCATCGAGAAAACCCGCTGACCAATGGCATCGTCCGGAACGATTCCCACTAGCGAAGAGCCGGTGAGCCGGCCGGGGATTGAACACGGCTCGTCTTGGTGGGAGGCGAGCAGGCTAACTGTTAAGCCACCATGGCTCCTGGGGTAAAGGGTCTTGATGACATGGACTCTTGTGTACGTGAAGGAACACGGCAGCGGAGTGTGGCAGATGTCCTTATGCATCAGTAGACAAGGGTCCTGGCGGGAAGGAATTCTTCTCGTCTGCTACGTGAACGGCGGCACGCACTCAAGGTCAGAGGAAGTCCTGGTCCTTCCCCGGTGGACGCTTAGCAGGAAACTACTCAGTGGGTAAAGGCTGTCCACGGCGAAGTGAGCAGTTTCGAAATAAACCTTTGAAAAATACCACTGCCCATAACTAAAGGCTGTTCACGATAAAGTGAGCACTTCTGAAATCAACCTTAGAAAAAGTCACTGCCCCTGTAAGTTGTTCACGGTAAAATGAGCACTTTTGAAAGCCCTGCTCAAGATCTACTTGTGCGCACGTTGTGTATTCTTCTGCATAATCTAAAATTAACATTGCCATGATCCTCATCACTTTATTCATGCGTCGGCCAAGTGAAACTGGAATTATTAGAAAAGTAAACATTTTAAAAAACCTGCTAATTTTACACATTAATGCATTAAAAAAACAGAAAGCGAAATAAATCATTCAGGTTATGTAACAGCTAGTTTCAAATTAAAGAAGTAAACATTAAAACTGTTCACTACAACAAATATGCTAATTTAAACAGTTGCTTCAGCTAGCTTCTTATTTCTGCCATAAGCTGTCACACCTTTGAAAAATCACTCCATACATGACGTGTTTGGTTATTTCGTAAACATGACTTTTATCACAGGCGTTTTATACTTATGTTAACGTAAAAGTACCTTATTACTGGTTAAATTGAACAGTTATATCTTGTCTATAAGTTGTAATATTTCATTTATAATTAATACGAGAGAAACACGTGAGAAAATGGGTGTGTTGGTAATACCTAGTAAGAAACAGTTCATATACGAAATATTATTACACTGAGTGTGCACGAATTCGGTGGAAGGACTTTGGCAGGACTTCAGAAAACTTTGGAATAATCGTGAATGGACTATGCTATGTAAATTTATGTGAATACCGCGTTTCATATTTCATACACACGAGAGTACAAAATTCCATATTATCAACACATATACTTTCCTAAAAATCCCATGGTGTCTATGTGATTGGTGTGGTGTATGAATAAAGTGACACAATTCGTTGCAATGTTTTACCGTGTACCAGGCCAGCAAACAGAGCGTCGGCACTGCATTAAATACCGTCAGCCCAATGTAGCAGAGCCTTAATGCAGTGCCGACGCTTTTCTGAAATGTGATTGGCTCGCGTGACTTGTGAGGCCGGTGCCTATGTGCACTACACTGCTAACAAGTTAACCAACTTTCAACTCGCGGTCGGCAGCCTGTCAGCAGGTTGTGCGTGATAAGCTATCATTTAATAAGTCACGAGGAACGAGCCGATGAAATGCAAGGTCGAGCTGCGCAGGCGCAAAAATAAACGCGGGTAAACAAGTATTTTGTTTATGGTTTAATACTGCAAATGCTATATGCAAAAGCTGTTCGCGATAAAGTGAACACTGTGAACACTTTTGAAATCAACTTTATAATAAACTTACTGCTCCTCGCTGCATATATTTTAACGTGCGCAATGAGTGAAATGCGTCCAGTAAAGTTGGTCACGTTGGAGGAAAAGCAGTTCCACATAACTACGTAGAATAAAAATTGTTAGGTAACCATTTGTGACGACTTAAATTATTTATTTCACTTTCTGTTTTTTTTTTATTCATCAAAGTGTAAAAGTGAGCAGATTAGTAAATTTTTTACTTTTCTAATAATTTCACAATTCCACTGGACCGATTCATGAGTAAAGTGATGAGGCCCATGACAATGCTAATTTTACATAGAGCGTAAGACTACACAACGTGTCTGCAAGTAGATCTTAAGCAGGGCTTTCAAAAGTGCTCATTTTACCGTGAACAGCCTATAATAAAAATAACGTATATCTACTTAAACGGCAAAAACGACATTCTTAGATGGGAAAACCCAGCAAACGTAAATAAAGTGATCGCCTTGCCATCTCTATCACGTCACTGGAACGACGCTCGTCAGTCGATGATCAGTAATCATTGTAGAACGCAGAGAGCGATGATCGGCACTGCAGTCGACATCAGCAGGATATAATCCATTCACGGTTACTTCAGCGATTTCTGAAGCCCTGCTAATGTTCTACTTGCAGAATATTCCTCCGCCTCGTGCAAACTAAGCTTACAAGTTTGGAGAGTTACACCACGGGGACAACGCACCACATTCGTGCGCACTCAGTTGTAATAATATTTTGTTTAAGAACTGTTTCTCACTAGACGTTACCAACATACCTATTTTCTCCCGGTTTTTAATTCAAATATTTTACAATGAAGCATTATAATTTATAGATAAGATATTATTAACAATTCAATTTAACAGGAAAAAAAGTCACCTTTATGAACACAAGTATAAAACACTTGTGAACAGGGCGTATTAAGGAAAGAACTAAACACGTCATACATAGGGAGATTTTTCAAATGTTAAATTCAAAAAGGCCGCAGAAACCGTGAATGGACTATATCAGCAGTTAGTATCAGCCCAATGTAGCATTAGCTTCAATCTCATACATATAGCAGAATGATGCGAAATGAAAAGAAAAGTATATCCTTAACAGGGCTTTCAAAATAGCTTTAACCTCGAACAGTAGGTTGTTGACGGTAAACTGCTTCAAATCCACTTGGACCCACATAGTGTATTATTCCGCCATACCTACAATTAACATTGTCATAGGCATAAGCCCTAAATTAACGTGTCGGTCGAGTGAAACTGTGGAATTATAATGTAAGTTAATTATTTTACAAAATCGTTGATTCGTACTCTTATACCGAGCGATGTGGCGCAGTGGTAACTCACCGAACTCGCATTCGGGAGGTCCCGGGTTCGATTCCCGGTCCGGCCATCCTGATTTCGGCTTCCCATGCTTTCCCGAAATCACTCCCTAACAAAGGCCATGGCCCATTCCTTCCCCAATCCCTTTTCCCTGCGCAACTTGCACCGTTCCTAATGACCTCGCAGTCGACGAGACGTTAAGCCCAATTGCTAATCTACCCACATCGTATTCTTACTAAAATAAATAAATAAAAAACAGAAACGTTAACACATGAATTCGAATTTAAGACATGGAGCTACTTTTCCTTCTGTATTTATCAACTTCACTGGGCAGGCAGTGTGCCCTGAAAAAATACATGCAGGTAAGGGCAGTGACCTTTTTCAAAGGTTGATTTAAAAAGTGCTTAAAGGCCATTCACGGGAAAGTGAGCACTTTCGAAAGCCCTCTGTGTTTATGACAGTATTACATGGCAATATTTATTTTAAAAGATGTTTACAGGATAAAAAATGGATGAAAGGAAAAAGTAACCAGACCGTCAAAAGTGCTCACTTTACCGTGAACAGCTTATACAGCCTTGAACTGTCTATGAAAAGTATTCGGGCGGGCGGCGCGGCGGTCGGTGGTTCCGCCTACTTTTGTGCGCGCAGCACTATCGGCGGAAACGGAAACGAATAGGAGGGGGGCGGGGAGGGGCGCTTGGAACGGTTGCGAATTAGGCATGATTTACAACAGCCCGTCGCGTCCGTTCGTCATGCGTTCGTCCGTCTCCCAACCGAGCGATTTACCCCCCTAAGTCCGTACGTCCGTCGTACGTTCATTGCTGCAAACTAATAATAACAAAACTGTTTAAAAGTAGGGATAAAATTCTCTACAAAAAGTGAAAATATTTTGCGGTATTGTGTTTTTAAGTACCCAAAACAACCATACACGTACGTACCGGAAATTAATCGACGCAAAAAAAATTTAAATAGCATATGAATCATAATTTTACTATTTTTACTATTTTACAAAAGGAGCTCGTGTTTTCAGACGTAATTGCCAATTGACCTTCAGGAAAAATTTTACTTAATTTCATTTTACAGTTACATAAACAAACATATTAATACACAATACAGCCAAAACAAAACATTGCACACACTACACAGCCTTGTACAGAACTCGGGATGAACGAGTAACAAAAAGTGCAAATTTAGAAGGCTGTAATTTCATCCGTTCGTCCGTCAAAAGTTAAAGCTTGCCATGGTTTTGAAGGACGGATAGAATTAATGACTATCTCTGATTGGCTGTTGGATGACGGACGGACGGACGGACGCGACGGGTCGTTGTAAATCCTGCCTTATTGCACTTGTGCGGACTGACGACGTGTAGGTCAGGGACGGGAAAGTTTCACCGATTCGGTGATCTGTCATCTGTGCGATGGACTTTTGAAGTCCCCCGTGTTATATTCAAACCCCAGTCATTTGTTCATTATGCCAGTACGGTCACTTGTTTCTGGCGAAAAAAAATATTTATACGTCGCCTACAATTTTAATACCCTACTTTTCTGAAGCCCTGCTAAATTACTACTTCCAGAATATTCCTCCACCTCATGCACCACACATATCTGAACAACTCTACAAAATTACACCAAAGGGACAACGCACCGCTTTCGTGCACACTATGTAATAATACTTTGCATAAGAACTATTTCTTTCTAGGTATTACCAATATAGCTATAAGAAAATTCGCTTCCCTATATCTCGAGAGAAACAAAACGCTTGTGATAAATGACCTGTTTAGGACCGGGCACTTCGGTGATTTTTCAAAGGTTTGATTCGCAAAGTGTGAAGAAACACGCGTGAACAGTACAGTACACACTGGCACACAGTCGCCCAATTAACTTGGCAGCGAATTTACAAAAGTAGTTCTAAGACGTGACGTTGTACTGAGAGCGAAATATGTCAGTGTCAACTACTGAATCAAGTTTTCTATGCACACCAGAGCATGAATTTGCGTATTATTAATACACCTACTTTCCTAAGAACTCCTTGGTTCCTCCTTCAATGGCGCATGAATAAAGTAAGACTGCCCATGACAATGTTAAGTTTACGTATAGTGGAAGGATACAAAATGAAAGAGAAAGTAGATCGCAAGCAAGGTTTTCGAAAGTACTCAGATAACCGCGAGCGGCTTGTACCTGATAGCGTCAATCAGAATAAAAGTTACCCCCGATAATGATTTGTGGGCAGACATCTAAGACACGTAACAATTAAAATTTTAGGCGTTTAGGCAGAAAAGCAGTTCAGCGTTGGGACACGGAGTTTGGTTGTGCGCAGGCAGCGAGATCGGTCTACTCCATCTTTAGTCTATGGTGAATTAATTGACTGGAGCTCATAGAGACAGCGAAACGAATTATTGGCGATGGAGAGCAGTTCCGGCTATCGGTTCCGTAAAGATATTTAGAAAACATCAGACGGTAGAAATGTATGCGCTCATGAAAATCTATTTTCCTCAGTCCCGAGATAATGAATACCGAGTAGGGCCTACTTTAAATCAGCAATATAATGAAATTTGAGAAGGAAATTACCAGTTTAACCCCTCTCCTTTAATTTGATTTTAATGAATATTATTTCCGACATGTTCCGAAACAATTAACTTATAGGTAAAAAAAAAGTACTGTTTATGACAAGATTGTTTCATTACATATGTAAAATATTGATGAGCCATTAGTGAATTCAATGCTCGTCAGCACTCAGCAGTAACAGAATGAGACTAAAGTGCCAGCAGTACCCGCTGAGAATCTTAGATTGGAGATACGTAGACCGATTTCCTATCTTCTGCGCATGTTCCAAATTACATGTTTGTTTAATCTCATATTTCCACACATCCACCTGTTTATATAAAGAAAACATTTGGACTTATCTGAGTGTATTCTAGCAGCATTAAAACCGGGTCATGGGAACTGCAGAAACGTTTCTAAGCACTGTCTTATTAGAACAGTTTTCTAACCTCAAATGTTGTCAACGATTGCTTTGACAGTAGAGTGGGGAAGTTCGGGCGAGGTCTCGAAAGCTAACGAGGGCGAAGCGAGGCGAGTATGGAAAAGCGCCGGAATACAAAGGCGAGGGGAAACGAGAGATCCCCGAGAAAACCCGCCGACCAGCGGGATCGTCCGGCACGTGTGGAAATCCGTGAGCGATAGCGCCGGAAATCGATCCCGGTTCGTCTGGATGGGATCCGAGGGCTCCAGCCACTGTGCAACCGGGGATCCCATTTTGATATATGCTGTTCACGGCAAAGTGAACACTTGTGAGGCCCTAGTTACTTTTTTCTTTCAGCCATTTTTTTTTGTCCTCTAAACACATTTTTAAGCAAATATTGCCGTGTAAGTACTAAACAGCGTGCGTATATTCCACCGCGGTCGGAAGTTAAAGCCTAAGGCTAAAACAAATAATATTTATAGAATAGTATTCCAAATGAGGCTTTCAAAAGTGCTCACTTTACCGTGAGCAGCCTATA
Organism: Dryococelus australis; assembly: GCA_029891345.1. Lineage (NCBI taxonomy): Eukaryota > Metazoa > Arthropoda > Insecta > Phasmatodea > Phasmatidae > Dryococelus > Dryococelus australis. The sequence goes on from CM056995.1 coordinate 62,274,690, forward strand.
GTATCACTGTAGTTCAATGTGGAATGAAGAGCACGGAGGGTATATTACTGCGCAGCTGACATGAGCACTTTACCCAGTATTCCCCTATACGCATGGAAGTCGTCGAACCGGATGGCGTAATGAAGTGAACCGGCCTGAGTTGCTTGAGTAATTTCGCAACAGTCAAGCCGACACGAGGCAGACTTGCTTTGCTTCCTCACCAGGTGCAATTTCCCGGCAGGAAGAATGGGTTTGCTTGAAGTAAGAAGGATGGCGTAAGCGACGATGGCTGGTTTGGGGGGGGGGGGGGGGGGGAGAGAAATGTGTGGGATAAGGAAGGCATTCCGTTACGCCGCTGCGCGCCAGCCGTGTCGTCTTTCCTCTTCTGCTGCACTTTTCCCCGGTCCGTTCCAGGAACGACACCAGACCAACACAGGCGGCGCTGCCACCGCCACTCTGCTCATAGGCGGCTCGTAGGCATGCACTGGCTAAACATTTGAAGGTCGTGTCCGAAATGTTTAGCACTGGCGGCAACGCATTTTAAAACAGTAAAGAATTTCTTCATCTAAATTTAATGCTTAAAACGGACGTAATATTTCTACAATCATCACTGGAATGCTGCGAATATTTAGCAAACAAGAAACTTTTTAACTATGCAGTAAGGACTTAAAAAATTTTTTGTTGCAAAATATATAAACAAAGCGCAGGACTTACTTGCGTTTTAAAACATGCTTGGTGTATTTTACGAACAGTTATTTGGAGGAAAAAAAAAAAAAACTTACGCATTCGCACATATTGTGTTTTGAAGGTGAAAATCAGCATTGAGTTGATTTTGTCATTTTGTATTTTTTCTAACATCCAATAGATACAAAATAGGAAATACCAAATTGTCAAATACGTCACCATTTTTGTATACACAATTGGGTAATGTGATCATTTTGTCAACAAAATCTGCCATTTCGGACACGGCTTTTGTTCGCAGTAGTATCTCCGAGGTTTTTTTTAAACAAACCTTTGAAAAATCACAATGTGTATGACTTGTTTTGTCGTTTGCTATATATGTCACGGTTAGTTTTATACTTCTGTTAACATTAAGGTATTTCACTTTTCGTTAGATTCGAATTTTACTTATCTTTTAGACATAAATTACAATATTTCATTTATAATTAATATAAATTAACATACGGAGAAAATGAGTGTGTTTGTAATGCCTAGTAAGAAATAGTTCTCATGCAGAGCGCCCACAAACACGGTTCGTTGTCCCTTCGGGGTAGTTTTGAACACTTATTTACGCTTGGTTTTCATAAGACGGGGGAAGCCTGAAAGTACAAGAGCTTTAGAACTTCAGTTGGAAGTAGCCACATGACTGGACTTAGTTGCCCCCTCAGTGAAATGATGTTTTGGGCCCCCTTCCACTAAACATTAAAGATTACGAAAACAGTTCGTTCATAACTAAATCCAAATGAATTAATAAACTGATTGAATAAATTGCAAACGAATGAACTAAATTCATAGAATTGTCCACAAATGACGACAAATAAGTACACAATGAAAAATGTAGTCACTAATTTTCTTTAACAAATCATAAATATATTTCGAAATATTTCGTAGCCCATTGTAAAGTCAACCCGTTCTACCACAACGTCCTATTTTATTCCGAATGTCTTTACTATCTGAGATGGTCAGGTAAATCCGCCGACAGTAAGTGTGTTGGAGATATGTTATACGAGAATACGACGCCAGTAATGCGGTATAGGCTGTTCACGGCAAACTGAGCTATTTGAAAATCAACTTTTGTAAAATGTCACCGCTCCTACTTGCATGTATTTCAACGGGCACACAGACTGGCGTGGGTCCAGTTAAGTTGGTAAGAACGGATGAGAAAGTAGTTCCATGTCTTAACGCCGAATTAAAAGTGTACTGAAATTACTTTCTTTTGCGTTCTGATTTTTTAACGCTCATTGAGTACTATAATAACGACAAAATTGGTCAAATATCTCGTTTTCTAATGATTTTACATTTTCCCTTAACCGACGCATGAATAAGGTGATGAAGCCCGTGACAGTGTTAATTTTATATAAGGGAAAGAATATACAATGTGCATACAGCGAAAGCTTAATCAGGGCTTTCAAAAGTGCTCTGTTTACCTTGAACGACCATTACGCACGTAAAGAGCTCGTTAATGCGGTGGGTTATGTTAAGTGCTCTGTACACTTTTTGAAATAAGCACACATATTTAGCCTAAATTTGCAGCCCCCTCCCCTCCTACCAACGTATTGCGGGGCGTGTAGGGGCGTGAGTTACGCCCCTGCAGGGAAGACATCAATTTCTACCTTAGTAAATTTTTTATCTTACAAAGTGGTATTGTTATCGTGGGGAAAATGTTTGTTTACAAATAACAAGGCCCAGAAAATGGTGGAACGGAACGAACCTGAAGGTATTCTTACGCACTCGCTGCGTCGCGTCCCTCGCGAGTGAGTGGAAGTGAAGGACAGCAGTGACATGATAGCGAGCGGCCTATCATAAAGGACGCCGCCGCATACGCCCATAAACTTATCGCAGCCCGCGCCTCGCTGATCCTGAGAAGATTACAATTCTCCATTTATCGGGCAGGAACGTTGTCGTTGTCACCACACTATTAAAAAAAAAAAAAAAAAAAAAATTTTCTTTGTACGACAAAGAAAACCATTTCTTTGAGGTTATTTTGTTTTCAGTAACACAATATAGCTTTAATTCTAAGAGAAGGTTACAGAAACACAAGTTTGCTGCTGATGTTTTATTTGTACGTTATTGTTTAATTGCAATATTACCTTCCGTTGTAGCAAATAAATGAACTGTATTTGAGCTGCTTCTGAGCACAATATAGAAATTTTACTTTGTACCAAAGGTAACGGTATAAAGGTTTTCTGTCGTACATTGTAGTTTTCAGTACGCAACTGTTGTCCGAACGCAAACGTTCATAAACCAATAGGAATATTCTGCAGTTACGAAACTGCATACGTTTAATGTTATTCTGAAATTCGGTGATTCACCGCACCGCTAATCTCAGTTCTTCCCAAGAGGTGGCATTGTATTCTGGTGAATGTTACTACCTCAAATATCACGCCTCTCAAAAGTTATTCGATTGCAATACTACAAAAAAAAGAGGTCGTGTGGTGCAGGGCGTTAGGTTAACAACATATGGTGTGTGGGTTCGAATCCCGTCGCCACCGTAGTTTTTTTGTATTATTTTGAAATATTTGTTACTTCTCTCTTATTTACAAATTACGTTTGCTTGTCGGAGCACGAATTTTCTTTACAGTGCAGCTGACATTACCACAAATGCATCTGCTGAACTACTGTAATGACAATACAAGGTTATCATAGTGATTACGATACAGATGAAACAAAAATTATGTTTGTGCCAAGGCTACTTTACAGTGGTTCATATTTAAATAAGGTTTTCTTTACAGCTACATATTACGTGTTGCAGTCAGCAAGGAAAAGGGCTTTTACAGTGCTTTACTTTTCCCAGAACATCTTGGATTGCCGAGAACGTTCTAGACAGCACCTACCTCAAGTATAAACACCACGTGCGGACCTCTGAGGAGTGAGTGACTAAGAGCCGAGAATTTGGCAGCTCGTGCGACCTTCAAGTGACAGTTGGCCGAGTCCGGAGCGGCGAGGGACGACTGCAGCGATCTGCGAGAGTGCGTCGGCGAGCTTGTGTGCAGTGAAGAGTGGGACTTATCTGCGGGTTTGTGGACTGGATGCGTGAGTGAAACGACATTCGGGATGATGGAAACAGATAATTTAAACTAAACGTGTGGAATTAATCGGATCAGTTTAAGGAACATCAGCAAGAGTAAAGACTGTGATGAAGACTAATTTAAATGGAGATAGTAATTAAATATTGCGTTCAATAAGAATAAAAAGTTTTAATACGATGCTCAGGCTGGATATTTGACTGTTTGTAGCAATGAGAACAAATATAATTATTGGACTTAGTTTTTATTTTTATTTTTATTAAGACCTCCATCCCTCACTAACCCAGATACGCCCCTCAAACATTCACGTAAGAGTACTATAAATAACTGAATAGCGATAGGCACAATGCAGGGCCCCTGAAGAACACATTGTTCGTGCTCTTAGCGGCTATTCGAGGGTACATTGGTCCCCTTGGTTAGGATTTTAACAGACGCATTGACGCCACGACTGCGGTGCCCATTAACAGGCGACGAAACAACCTAGGGGTACTTGGCAGCTGAATTTGAGCACATTCTTGCAAAATTACGTGTTAAATAAACGCGCATCCATTTTTTTTTTAATTGGCTACATCTGAAAAGAAACAAAATGTTTGTTTTATGTCACTGAAGTATAGGATGTTCACGGTAAAGTGAGCACTTTTGAGGCCCTAGTTACTTTTTACTTTCAGCCATTTTTTATTCTTTAACCAAATTTTTAAATAAATATTTCCAGGTTAGTAATACACACACTGTTTATATTCCAACGCACTCGGACGTTAACATCTAAGGCTGAAATCAAATATATTTACTAACTGTTTTTCCAAATGTAAGTGCTTTCAATAGCGCTCACTTTACGATGAATTACCTATATTAACAGCAACCTCAGAAAACGAAATAAGTAGTACACTATACCAAACATATCCATTAAAGTGCTATAAAATCTGTATTGCCACTTTGTGACTTAAAATATGTTTAATTTAAAGTTGGCAGGAAGTAGAAGAAAATAGTGCATTCGGGGACAGGATCGCAAGCCAGAGAGCCACCGCCGCCATCTTGTTTCTTGCCGCCATTTTGTTTCCAGTTGCCATTTTGTCATCCATATTGTTTACAGTGACCATCTTGCCACCATATTGTTTATGGACGCCCTTCATTTCCTGATTACTCACCTTTCTTTCATGCTCTATAATTTATTTTCACATTAGTCAGCTTTCTTCCAAACTATGTTATCCCACCTCAGTATCTGCCATCTTGGATTTTATTTTCTCATGTTCTGCCATTCCATTCCTACTTTATCATGCTCTGTCATTCCACCTTAGTCATATACTATTTACCTGGTCACCTCGAACTGCCATCTGGAATTTTATTTTCCTTAGTCACCTTTTATCATGTTCTGTCATTCCATTTCATCTTAGTCATCTTTCTTTAATGCTCTAAAATTTCAAAGTGTTTCTCAATTACATTTCCTGTCACCCCTTATGATATCAACATCTATTAATTTCTAGAACTTTCCAGGTATTATATTCATGCTCTTTCATTCCTTTTCGCCTTAGTCGCTTCGCTCAACCCTGCCATCTTGGCATAATACTATGTCATTACACATCGATTTAGTAGCCTACTAATTACCCTCTAGCTACCATCTTGTATTATATCACTTCCATTCCACATTCGTTCCACTCATCAAACAAGCCATCACATAACTTATTTAGGACTTAACCACTTGTGTTGAACTTATATTTTTCACCACCTTTGTTTTAGTTATAGTGGGTAGTATGGGTCGTGACTATATGTGATGTTGGTCAGTAGAGCAAATGGAATGGGTGTTAGGTTATGGACTAATCTCAAATATATATTTGATTGATACACTTGAGTTATGATGGATAGTATGATTGGTGTGTTAGGTAGTATGGTTGAATTGAGTTTTTTCTGGAATTATAGGAGATGGTATGTTCGTTGGTCTGGTATCATTTGGTAAAGATTGTTTGGCAGATTGTAGGAATGCTTGTGTTAGGGTTGGTCTGTGACTGTAAATTTACTTCATACACTTGGGTTATCATGGATGGTATGGGTCGTATGTTGGGTGATATGTTTTCCAGTATATCTGTTTTGTGATTGTTGGTGTATGTCAAATGGTGTAGACAGTATGTGTGTGTCGGTGAGTTCTATAATGCTAAGGCATGCTTGAGTTAAATGTTTGGTATTGGTGGTCAGTGTATTTTGACTGGTGTCAGTCGACATGGTGGATGGTATGAGAAGATGTTGATTGTGTCACTGGTATTGGCTTTGTGTTTGTCTTGTATGGTCTGTGTGGACGAATGGTTGAGGTAAGCTTGAGTTATAGTGGGTGGTATGGTTGGTAATTATAAGTGGTGTCGGTCGGTAGAACTAATAGAATGGGTGTCATGTTATGGGCTGGTCTTATCTGTATATTTACTCGTGTTATGATGGAATATATGCTTGGTATGTTGGGTGGTACGGTTTATTTGAGTTTTTCTTTGGTTATATAAAATGGGGTGTTGGGTGATCTAGTATGACTTGGGTTATAATGGATGGTAATGGTCGGTATGGTGGTATAGTGACTAGTATATTTGGCTGGTGTTCATCAGTAGGGCAGAAGCCATGAGCAGTACGAAAATGTTTGCTAAGGTCAGTGTGGACTGAATGGTTGAGGTATGTTTGAGTTATAGTAAGACGATGAGTATATTTCGTCTGTTGTTGGTTGGTAGAGCAGATGGCATGCATGAGTTACAGTGGCTGGATGGTACCTGTGTGAGTGTATATGCAGCTGTGTTCCAGTTAAAAAGCTTAGTTTTGACAGTTACAGTCGTGAAAGACATTTCGCCTCAGCTTGTGAAAATAATTGGAATATATTATGGAGACAAAGGTTGCCAGTCCAGCAACAGTGGCATCGTCTGAGGTTGACCCAGCACCATCAAGTTCTTCAGGCATAACGCCGACCGTGCCATCAACTTCTTCAGGCATAAAACCGATAGCACCATCGACATCTTCGGATGGTACACCTACAACAGTGCTGCAATCGATTACTTCGTCAAGGCTCCATTGCTGTTACTGTGACAAGATATTTGCCTACAGCCAAGGTGCAAGGAGGCATGAAAGAATTACTTGCGCGAAGGGACTTTCCTGTGCTCTGCAGCAATGCATCAAGAGCAAATATCTGTTCAAACATGGCGATAAGCTGAAGAGACATAACAAGAATTGTAAAGGAAGAGTTTCAGTAGCTAAAAATCGGCCTGTACTAGTGGTTGACGAAACCACTTCGAATGGGTTCTACTTGAAACAATCGGTATTCAAGGGTACTTTACAAGATAATACGATTGGAAATAACTTCGTTGGCAGGAAAGACATGCGCACATACCTTGACCACATTAAGCAAAGGATAATCAATCAACTAACAGAAGAAGTTGGTGATGTTTCCATAAAATCTAATGTTTCGCTGGGGTGTACCTCCAAAAATCCTCAGCTTTTGTGTGAAGCAATCACCCGACGAGCATTTAAGACTGTGAATGCAGCATCGTACCCTGTTGATGACATTCCAGAGACGGTAGAGGCCTCGAAGGAAGAACTTTGTTGTGAAGGAGAAGAATATATGACCAAGGGTTCTGTTTGTATACTTGCTACCGTAGACGCTCGAACTGAATAAAAGCAGATTATAGAATGATATCAAGTAAAGAGACTGTAATGAACTTTTTTATTTTGAATTTGTAAATGTGTGTGAATAATTTCATTTTTAAAAAGGAATGTTTTTTTTTCTTTTCAGTTCTATAAATCTACCATACTATTTTTTTCTTAAATTGCATCAGATGCAATAGTCTTTAACGAGAAAAACGCAATCACACATGCTATGAATGTAACAGAGTTCCTAGATCAGATGGAACAAAAATATAATCTCTTCATTCACTCACTCCCGCAGGGAGTTCTATAATCATTTCTCTGGTCTAGAGATGGGCGTTATTTAACTTAAGGGTTATAAACAATTGTTACAATTTGGTAACACGTTACACAAGAAACACGTTCCATTGTTTATAGTGTTATTTTTGGAACGTCTTGGATTGCCTCGACGCCTTTTAACTGCGCAAGCGTAAAAGTTATTTTTTGGAACGTCTAGCTTTGTTTACTTTTGCTCTTAAGCTAACCGTATATCACAACTATATTTAAACAAATCATACTTCAAAGTGGACATTTTCTATCAGAGAAACTTATTTTTGTGAACAAATATAATCGTAAACGTGTGCACACATGTGCATTTTAGTATTATTTATACACACATTCATTACTGTAAATAACAGTTTCCCAACAACTACTCAAACTGCTCTGTTCTGATTGGTCGCAGCCGCACAAGTTTCGCTTACTTTTCTGCTGGCAACTGTGAGTGTGCACATGCGTAAAAGTTCCTTTTTGGAACGTCTTGGTTTGATCGCAACAGTGCGCATGTGCGGACGTTATTTCTAGAAACGCTAAGCCTTGGAACTGGAACACTGAACAATGTAATCGTTATATTCCGGAACGTTGGGACCATATACTAAAGATTAGGTAGGCCGATCTCACTGGCTGCGCACAACCAATTCCCGTGAGTGTATTGTAAGAAGTCATTTGGTCTGTGTGATTGCCTGATAAAAATACCGGATGTGATACCTTAAAAGAATGCTCCACAGTAAGCGCCTTTTTTAAACTCCTCAAGAGATTGTAAATATTTGATATAGTTAAGAAAGAGACATCCACAGAAATGCTCTGAAAATTGTTTTTTTTTTTTTTTTTTTTATATAAATTTAGAAGATTGTTTGTTGTACATAAACTCTTAGATTGTGTTTTAGTGTGTAAATTTTAACCTAATTTTATGGAAAATGATGTATTTTTTGAGAAGAGAAAATTTTAAATGTGTAAATGCAATGTTTGTTGTAAGCAGTTGTTGGGTACATGGGCAGAAGGCGAATAATCAGTGTACCTCTTCTTTAGTCTATGGTCGGGACAGGCGAAAAATGTTTTACAGTAACCTGTTACAAAAATAACATGTTCCTGGAACGTGTCACTTGTTTGGAACTAGAACGATGGAACACGTTACACGAAAGTATGTTGTTCACAGTAAAATGAAAATTTTGAAAGCCCTACTTAAGATCTACTTGTATTCTCGTGTGTACTTCCTCCTTATGTAAAATTAACATTGCCATGGGCCTCATCACTTTATTTACGCGCCGGTCAACTGTAAATGTGAAATTATTATAAAAGTAAATATTGTACAAATTTGCACATTTTTACACTTCCGTGAAATAAAAACTACAGGAAGCGAGATAAATATTTTAAGGTATCGCAAATGGTTAACTAACCCTTTGTTTTCTCGGCGTTATGATGTAACTACTTTCCTCTCCATAGTTAACAACTTTACAGGACGCATGCCACTTATTGCGCCCGTTAAAATATATGCAGTTAGGGGCAGTGACTTTTTCTATGGTTGATTTCGAAAGTACTCACTTAATCGTGAACGGCCTTTAACTGTTTGGAGCGGATCACGCCTCCAGGTGTCGCTGGAATGCGGGCAGGTGGCGGTACCAGAGCTGTGAGTGTGGTCACGTGAGTAGGGGGCGTGGCCCCTTCACCCGAGCAGCTAGCCTCCGCAGCAGGTTTTTCCGGCCTACACTTCTCCTTTCACAGCTTGCAACTCATTCCTTCCTGGTAGCCTGGAGGCTCGTCACAGGCATTTCCCTACCCAACGCTCCTTATTAACATTCCAAATCTTTCCGCAACTCTCTACACCGCACCGCATTCTAGATTCATTCTATTCTTGTGACAGCTCAGCTTAGTTTATTCTTGCTGCCCATCACGTATTCCTATACGCTATTCACCGTAAAGTGAGCACTTTTGCAAGCCCTCCCATTTGGAATAATATTCAATGAATATATTTTACTTCAGACTTAAACGTTAACTTTCTAGTCCAGTGAAATATACACGCTGTACTAATTGCTTACATGGCAATGCTCATTTTAAAAAGAGGCGGAAGGATAAAAAAAAATTGATAGGAAAGAAAGTTACTAGGACCTCAATAGTGCTCACTTTACCGTGAACAGCCTATATAATTTTTCGGAGATGGCAATTACAAGTTCCCGGAATTTTTTGATGCAGTTGGGGGGGGGGGGGTAGTTGGGAATTTCTATCAGAATTGAAGACTTGATAATGGCCACCATAAAATGGTTATCCAGGGGTTTCTCCCCCGGCAGTAATTAAGCTCATTTAATGTAAAATCATGTATGTTCCTCTGACAGTAATTAATTAATTTTAGAGCGGAAATCTGTAAATAGGCATATAAAAACATTCGGCAAAATTAATAATTTTATTTAGCTTGCTCAACAATTAGATAATACAAATTTAAATGAATTATTACAGATTTCCTCATGCAAGGCCAGTGTGGCACGGACGTTATTTTCCAATCCGACAATATCATACTACAATAACTACTAGAATATTCGAATTCTCTGGGTAGGCGATCGCCCATATCGCCTCCCCTTGAATACGTCACTGATCCCACGTGGCCCCAATCAATGCTTCGACTAGATTAATTTACACAAATTATTATTCTCTGACATTATGAGACCAAACAAGTTATTGATACTTACTAAAACATGTTTAAAAAAACATTATTTTGTCATCAAACAAGCATTATTTACACCCACACTAGAACACAACATAACTGCTTTATATACAAAAAATGAACAACAATTATTTACACCAAACATTGAGTTTACACATTTTCACATTTATATACGAAAAGCAAGAACAACTGCTTACAACAAACATTGCATTTACACATTTAAAAATTTCTCTTCTCAAAAAATACATCATTTTCCATAAAATGTACACACTAAAACACAATCTAAGAGTTTATGTACAACAAACAATCTTCTAATAATTAAAAAAAAAATCAAAAAAAAAAAAAAAATCAGAGCATTTCTGTGGATGTCTCTTTCTTAACTATATAAAATATTTACAATCTCTTGAGGAGTTTAAAAAAGACGCTTACTGTGGAGCATTCTTTTAAGGTGTCACATCCGGTATTTTTATCAGGCACTCACACAGACCAAATGACTGCTTTCAATACACTCACATGCACACAGTTTCCACTGTGCATTTCATTTTCTTATTTGATAAGGGGTAAAGATATCGAAGATAGATTTATTCTTTACACTATACTTAGACAAACAGACGGCAGTAGCGTTCGATTTTAATACAACGGAAGTGATGAAATTAGTTCTAGATATTTGTAGTTGGTGTAATCAGCTGCGATGATAATTGTAGACATCTGTAGTCAGCTGTGATGAGTGTGGAACAGGAGGTGAATGTGGTGGCGGCAGATGGACGTCCTTGGCGGTGTGTGGTGCTGGGAGATCTATAAATTTACTGTGGTGCTGAAATTAATATATGGAGGAAAAAATGACTCAGGTATTCGATAATGCCCCCAAGGTAAGGTTGATATTCTTTCTGCCTCAATGTACCGCTTATCATCCATACCTGACAACACTACCTTTGTTATGAGTTCGGTGTAGAATTGATGAGCACGCGAACGGAACTGATATTGGGTACCCATTACCCTTGTGCAATTTTTCAAGGAAATCTCGATAATCCTCGTACCTGAGTGATTGTAACACGTTGGGTTTTACACCCTTCGCCTAATGAATACATTGCTCATTCGCAACAACATATGCACAATGCTTAGGACATAAAACAACAAAGTGTGTGATTACGCGCCAAGCACATTCATCTTTCATCACCCCGGTCCCACCTTTGTTCCTGTGAGGGAATCCTTGCGGGTTATCGAGCGCATAGTTGGACGTATTAAACCGTGCCTTTAAATCTGGGGTAATCACTTTATAGACATCGTCACAAGCAACAGAATAGATTAGGGAATCAATGTTACAATAGAGGAGGTGCAAAGCTGGTGGAAATATTTTTTTTTTTTTTAAGAAATGATATTTTAATTCACAGAGAGTAAATTTTGAAAGGTCAAGAATGGCAACATCACTGTACAAAGATTTGTTGAACGGCAACACCAGTGTACAAAGGTTTGTTGAACGCAACAGAACTCTTTGACATCTCGACAAGGACCAAGTTTTCAACTATAATCTGCTGCGCCTAGAATGTCGGACGTTCTATCAGCTCTACAGCCCCATAGATCGTGTCATACCTCGAAAGGACTCTGACGTCCCTTTCCCAGCGGACATTCTGCAAGGTTTTTCCATAAACGGAATTATTCATCAACTTGAAAAAACGATTTTTCGTATGCGTTCGCAGCCTGGGAACGTTTCTTAATGTTAATCCGATGTACGGAGCCATCCATGCCTTATGCTCAAAGCGCAAAATGCGATTAACAGAGTCAAGTTTGGCTCCGTAAATCAAGTACTGCCTCAGTGTTTCCCAGTGTATAACATATTTCTTAGGCAACGTGAGTGTTAAAAGAAGTTTCTCATGCGAGCTGTTCGGGTGTATGCCATTTTCTGAGGCCAAAGGCAGATAAAACAGTTTATCATGACACTCCTCCGGAAAAGACAGATCACCTTCCGCGAAAAAACAAGTGTCTCTATCATTCACTGTGTTTACAAAATCTCGTGAAGAGAACACGTCATCCTTAATCCACTCAAAAATATCAACTGGAAGTTTGGAATGCATCCTATGACTGTACAGCTCATTGACGTCGAAATAGCGTATATATTTCGATGCCACACTGGGGTCATAGTCCTCACCCATGAAAATATCATTGGCTTCTGCACGTCGTTTTGAAACCTGGGTAATAACTCCACGTTCTACGAAAAGATACATGTCAGGATCAGTCAATAGTTCTAGCCGCACGCGTGGCATTTACGATAAAGCGTATGAAAGAGACGGAGCTGTGACATACATGGCGGTCTCAAGACCGCAATAAGCCAAACATACGGTGCTGAAATTCCAAAAATATCAGTCAGCAAACAAGTGTCCACACGTAAGTAATGAACGGCAAACTGCAGCAAGTTTATGCAGTTCAATAAATCCCTTATGACTTGAGAATTCGCATAATCCTCATTGCTAATGCCTTCACCTCTCATCACATTATGAAATGCATCCTTTGGTGGGAGTGACTTGCACATCAGACTGTCTAGCGACCTAACAAAGTCATAAGGAAAAACTCTCTTCTGTTTGCCAATTCGAACTGGGTGTTTTCTGGAAACATCGAGCAGGTTATACTCAATTGCGCAGGTAGTAAATTGCCTGCCAAAGGTTCCAGAGACACGCTCATTAATTGGAATGAATCAATAAGTCTAAACTTGAAATATTGCGCCTTTCCATTGCAATCAGTCCCATTGGGAATCTGTTTTATAATATATTTTTATTTTTCAAGGGTCATTCCAATCACTTGAATTTTTCCAGGATTTTCAATTACCACAGTTCTGTCGTGTAATGTTACATGGCGTTCAGCCAAGCTCTTTGTAAGAAAGTGAGCATCATATTCTGCAGGTTATGGAAAACAGCAACAAGTTGTCTTTTGGGCAGTCTGAAATTAAAGTTGCACGAATTATGTGCATTGCCTCTGATTTCACCCGTCAGATGATCATGGTCGACCACAATAATATCTGTACCGAACACTTATTTACAAATGTGACAGCTTTTCTGAACCATCAACCTAACTTCATCAGCAGGGGTTTTTGGCTTCATCGGAACAATGATGCTGTAAATTACTGCAACCCACTTTGTAAGTTCAATTAATCTATCAACTAATTTATACATACAATCAGCACCCACAAACTCGAAATACTGAGATAAAGGCGGATTGTGTGAACAAGCCAACAAAATGCTACAAGCAGATGGAACATGTTGGTTGATGATAGTTGTATTACTCGTTTCATCATTAGGCAAGCAAGTGGATATGGGTTTCAGGCAACTTTCAACATCACAATAGGCAATGAAATCCAATCTATGCTGTTTACTGTATTCTTTAAATTCCAAGTACTTGTTCCCAGTGGGGAAAGTTCTGCGAACAGCCTTTCGTTGCTGGCAAAGAATAGTGTGACTTGTGAGTTTCTCCTCAGTTTAGAAATACTGAAGACAATGTTCGCAAACAAATTTCCTATTGGCTCTCTTACTCAGCTGACTACCAACCAGCAATGACAAATTCCTGATACGGACAAAACGTAAATGTGCGACATTCCCACTCGTGCGATTCGCCAAAATATTTATGTGTATGTCATGGTGCACAGGAGAAATACGCATGGGTAGTACAACCCCACCATTTTCGTAAGTGTAGTCAATTATATTGCTATCTTTGTCCATCACACAGTAGCCATGAATAGGAATAGAATTGTTCACCTCGAACTTGCGAATATTCTATATGACTACAGGTGCAGACAGACCTTCGATATTCAAAACCTGGTGAGGTTTTGGATATGAAGTAATTATGTGGGTATTTTGTGCAGCAGGAAACAAAGATGCTACAACGGCATAGTGGAAACACAGTCCCTCAGTTCCTCCGGGCAGTGTACATCGAATCAAGCAAGACAATTGGAAATAAACCAAGACAGTTTAGTGTGCGCAGCACCAATGGTCAACGGCCGATATTGGTTCATATGTACATCCATGTACATCAACATTTGCAAACTCCAGCCAGAACCCAGCGCACTAAACTCCTGAAGTCTGTTAGTGAGATAAGGAATGATTTCGTCATCATAGATTAAACCCAAATCGGATGAATGGAGGACAGGGAGTGCTTTGCTTTGAAAAAAAAAAGTCTCTGTAATGTCTTCCTCTACTGTGAGGGATTTCAAGTAATTACTCGCTACAGAAACGGATAATTGAAATGGCCGGGGCGATGCCATTATTAAGCTTAATAAAGGAACTTTACACCTCTAGAAAAACTATAAAAATCTGCATTACACTCTAATTGATCACTACGTATCCGTGCGTCATTTAATTTTCCTGCGAACACTGTAGTCAATAGCTGGTTCGTCAGGTCTGGCAAAGCTTCCACTGAGGCTTGGGAATCGGAAAAGAAATTATTTTCTGGCTCCCTTGGCGAAATATCTCTAAACGACTCGAAAGTCGATTGCGAAATGGTTGGAAAACTCTCCGAATAACAAGAATCTTCCGAGTCTGATAGAAATAAGTCGTCATTCAAAATATAAACCTTCTCATGTTTGGGAAAAGCGGGCATGTTTTGACCTTTTGGTTTGACAATGTCTCCATAAGCGAATCCATGCTCTAATTGCTTAAGTAGGATTGTCCTTCTATAGATTAACTCTTGTCAGCTTAGACAAAGGGACACAGTCTCGACAGCTTGTTTGTCTTTCCATCTGCTATTCCTAATCGGAATCGCTTACATAAAGATCTTCAAGCAAGATGTCAATACAGGATCGCTTACGCTCACCCATTTTCACCTAACTAAAAACTTTCTTTAGTTTCCCCGATACAAAAATTGCAACGCCACAATAAATTACACTGAAGTAACCCCCTCGTTCTGAAAAAAAGAAAATTATCTTTATAACACACACAATATAAATTATAATGTAATTTTATTACTAACATCCTAAACAAAAGAGCAAAATGTTTTTCTTAATTTTAAATGTTATGTTCGTTGGGGGAAGACAGGAGCGAGAGCTGTGACTAAAAATGGTAGCGAGTTCAAAATACTTTATATGTGAACAAGAGCCAGGAAGCTAGCAGATGAGGAGAAACGACACACAATAGGAAAAAGTGAATAGATGGGGCAAGGTCTCACCTGCCTTGATGGACCGCGCACATAGTTAAGGTGAACAATGTAAGACGTAAGCATCGAACAAGCCAGGCTGGTTCGCGCACGTAGCTGGCTAGATGAGAGAATGGGAAATCTATTACACTAAGCTGCTGCTAGCGCTCGGGTGCGACACCATATGGTGGCTCTCCCCTTCCCACGCCTGCTCAACAACCCCCGCTCACTCGACATTCTCCCTTTTCCCTCCAACAACTCATGACATAGACACTGCAGCTGCCTCTGTGTTGTGCAGAGGGAGGGTAAAAGAGGAAACTTGGTATTTCCCTCCAGCCCCACCCCTCCTCCATGCATACCTGATGCGAAACTATTTGTCAAGCAGCCCATCTACAGTATAGAACTGACCTCCCTTTGCGACCTACCTCGTCCTCGTCTTCTTTCAAAAGATTTACTTTTTGCTCCAGGCATGCAACTTTCGTTTAGAATATAACAGTGAAATTTAAACTCACGCTATTGCATTTAAATTTAAGCACAGTTTAAATTTTATTTTTTTTGTGAGAGAAAAATTTAAACTGTGCTCTTTAAAAAAAAATTGAATTTTACACTGTCAGAAACATTTTTGAGATTTTATACAGTGAAATAATTTCCACCATCAAACACATTTATGAAATTTTATACAGTGAAATCATATACACTGTCAATAATACGTTTAAGGTTAGACCATCAAAAAGTTCAAATTTGTACACCCTCAAAACTTTTAAAGAGTGATACACTGCCAAAAATTTATTAATTTACATGGTCAAAACATTTTAATAAATTTTTCGAAAATTAGTTTAATAACAAAAGTTTTAGCACGGGGAATTACTCTGTTACATCAAAGTATTTAAACGACTTGTCTAAAATTCAAACATTTTACTCTATAAAACTAAACATCCAATACTTTTACAACTATAAAAATCTACATACATATTAAAATCATTTTACTTAAGTTCTAACTTGTAATACTTTTTATAACTCTACAAACCTGAATACTTGCATTTTAGAAGTAAAATTTTCTGAAACTTAAAAATACTTGAAAAATGTATCTCTCTCTCTTTCACACACACACACACTCTCTCTCTCTCTCTCTCTCTCTCTCTCTCTCTCTCTCTCTCTCTCTCTCTCTCATACACATAGAACCAGACCCCCTGCATTCACACACACTCACAGTCATACACTCTCTTTCACACCTACCTAACCAAAATTTCTCAGATTACTTTGCAATAAATTCTAGATGTTCATTCATATACTTTGCCAATATTTAAACACTGAAAAGAGGTTTTAGTTATGTGTTATTGACACAACCTTATTCCATATAGTGCAACATGCTACTACTGGCAGTTCACCTGTCCTCTCAACTCTGCTGAATAAACTCAAATGTACGTAAAAAACAAGGTAAGATATAGTTACAGAATTTCTCTTAGAGTACTTGGCAATACATTCTAGATGATTTTCACATGCTTTGCGAATATTTAAAAACTGAAAAGAGGTTTTAGGTATGTGTTATTGACACAACCTTATTCCATATAGTGTAACATGGTACTACTGGTTGTTCACCTGTCCTCTCAACTCTGCTAAATAAACTCAAATGTACGTAAAAAATTTCATATGGAATGTCTTTCTCGCCTTTCCCACACATTCGCATTCACACATACTCAGTCATACACACATATACATACACCTATTCATAAGCAAAGCCCACCCTTAAACATAATTAAACACCCATAAAATCATAAAAATTCTTAAAACGTACTTAACTTAACAAATATTCTAAAGTGTGAAATGATTTCAAATAAAATCATTCAATTTCATAAAAAGTATTACCATTTCAAAGACTTGTTTTACAATCTAAAAGACAAATCATTCAATTTTATTAAAAGTATTATGATTTGAAAAACTTATTTTACAATTTAATAACAATCCCCTTGAGAGCTGCATAGGAGCCTACCCCGGCAGCCTAGAAAGCGGTCGAGCAATCTCAGTTTTAAGCGTGCTCCGCAGGTAACTTCTCCGGCAGGCGAGGAGGGTTGCTTTCACCGTTGCGGCAGAACAGATGGGGGGGACGGGTCTCTTGACCATCGTGGAAGAGTCCTGCACAGTCAACCAACAGACGAGCGGGCAGCCAATGCCCTTAACCTAGACACTCTATCACCACGGACCCGTTCACTTGCTGTCCGAGCACGAGATGGTGGGAGATGTTACCTCCACAAAGTCACAGGAGCAAATGAGCTCAAGTGGGTACGTACCCCTATTTATAGACCATTACCATCCCTTGCCACAAAAATTAAAATAATGCTATTTGCCTGAAATTGATACCAAAAAGAAGATGAATAAGTTTTAAGATGTTTTAATTAAATTTTTAACCTATTTCAATGCAAATTAAAAGTATTTAGTGCATATTAGGAATTTTAGCATGGATATATTGTATTTGGGCCTTTATATCTAAATTTAAAGTGTAATTGTTCGGTTTTAAGCCGTTAGGTCGAACTATGTTCTTATTTAACGATTTCGTACACAAACTATTGTCATTACAATACAAACTTTTTGCAATATGAGGTGTAATGAATTTAGTGCTATGATTCAACACTCTTTTACAAACAAATTCCTGTTTTGACTATCATTTATTTCTAATTTTTATATATTTAATTGATTAATCCTTTTAGTTAATATGGTTAACGAATTACTGACTTACAATCTCCATAATATCATACAAGACCTAGTCGGAAATCGAAGCCAGACTCTACATATTACAATCATATCTACCTGGCACTGAAAGTGAGAAACTAGATTACAATTGTACATGATCTAAGTGGGATTTGAACACAACTTATATCAACCATGTGTTAACTGGGAATCTAACCTGCAAAGTATATATTAGCATTTACAATGCCTTATACAGGATTTGAACCCAGAGCCTCCTTTTGTAACCCAATTACTCTACGGAGGTAGAAGACATTTAACAATTCATTTGATGTATTTATAACTTTTTTTGTCTTTTCCAACACACTTTTTTTTATCAGATTCAATGATATCTTTAGTTGAATAGTATTTTTGGCGGACTAATAGTCTGATTCATTTTTTTTTTTACAAAACTCTTTCTTGTACATGCAACAGACTTTTAATAGAAACACACACACACACACACACACTCTCTCTCTCTCTCTCTCTCTCTCTCTCTCTCTCCCCCCCTGTTGGATACAAATTAATTATTTTTTTCCTCTCTCTGGGGAGAAAATATTTTTCTTACTATAACAAGTTCACTTTTAATGAAGATAGGTTGAATAAATGTATGAAAGGGATTCATTTTACATCATATTTATTTACAAAATATATACAAGCAATTTAAAAACTTTATTCTAAAAATGAAGCAGCATACTATGCTCAAAAACATATCTGAGTAAGTTGAAAAATTTTGCTCGAAAATATATACAAATTACACACTTGTTTCAAATAATTTCAACACTATGAAGTATAGGATGACCTAAAACATTTTAACACTACCAAGTAGTATTTGCTCCAAACATTTACATGCTAAACAAACACAATTGAATTCACAATATATTTACAACATTTTTTTTAACACTAGCAAATATAGAATGGCACACAAATTAATTACGAAAATATAGGTGGATCCAAAACTTTATGTACAGCAATCATACCTTGCTCCAAAACAACTAGAGAGTAACCAAAAACATAACAAACTGGGAAAATAAATACATCATTTTTCTCGTAAAACAAATGTTTTTACAAACTGTTAGCAACTTCTGTGAACAAAGTTTTCATGCATTTTCCTGAAATTGGATCCAGATCCCCTTCTTGACCTCTACTTTCAAGGAGTGAGCATTTGTTATGCCCTGGTTTTAATCTGTCTGTTTGCACACAAACATCTTTACAAGTAAGGGCACGTAAAACAATGTTTTCAACGAAGTCAGGAACTGATTAAACATAATGAGAGCACACATCTTCAATACTAGATGGAAGAGGTGTGTTTGCAGTCACATGAAACATTGGACACTTCTTATTGTCACCATACTGTATGAGTTTGTGACTCTTTTCATTTCGTAGAGGAAAATAAATTACTTTAAAATGGAAAATATTGTCACAGGTTTCTGTAAATTCTCACAAAATTCCATTGCTCCATACGGCATAAGTTATATTGGACTTTCCTTGTTTGACACTGACATAATGATTTGCAGGATGAAAATACGTCATGTTGTTACTATGATATCCAACATTTAACTGAGAAGATTTAGCAAGGAACAATGTATGTATATTGATAAATTCATTCTCTAAATTTGCAAGTTAAAATGTGTTTTAAGGTAAATTATATTTTTGATAATTTTATTGCTTGATGCATGTACATTTTGATGAATCAATCCCAGTATGAGATATGTAACCAAACTTGTTTTTACTATAATGATATAAAGTATGAAGATTATAATCACACTATTCGAAATACTGATAAGGCAAAAATGTGTCTGTATTATAAACAAGATGTTTCAAACATTTTTCTTCCTCGCAGTATAAAGTTAGAATGCCTTCACCCTTAAGTTTACACTTATGATCTACTCTGTGCAGTCTGTACTGGTTTACAAGACATTCAGAACTGTTGCAGTTAGTTAAAGTGGCATTGTAAGTATTTGGTTTACTACATGTTGTAAAAGCTTTGAGAGAAATACGTACATTTGAAATGAATGTCTGACTCACACATTTCCTTAACAACATAATATGAATATAATAACCTCTAAGTTACAGAATGCAAACCTTCAGTAAAAAAACACATGCTTGTATTTCATTGGGCACAATGGGAACATTGGGATCATTATTCTGAATTAGCCACTTCACACGCATATAAATTACACATCGAAAGAAAAACTAATCCTCCTTGTTCGAAGATAAAGATGTAGATTCCTCCGTCGCAGGTCTCCTTCCAACGAATGGTAATAACGTGGTGAGGCATGGTGAGCTGGTAGTCGATTACTCTGTATCCCAATTCCTCTTCAATCTCCTCGCTGACTGGCAATCATCAAATCTTCTAATGTTGATGGCTAATCACTGCCGGGGCGAAGATATCTCACAGCACAATTGTTGCATGCTATTCCTTCACCAAAGTAAATGCTGAAACTGTTGTCGAAAGTGTAGCACATATGTTCTATATTGTTGCAGACATGGACTTGTAGAAGACCATCACATGGTTTAAAGAACACTCTTCTGTATCCAATTTGTAGGACCTCATATATGCCTGTAGGGTTGAAGATCCTAGCCATGACTAATGATTTTATACTAGACACAGTTCTTTATATAGTCTGCCAGATGTCCTTGCTTTGAAAAACATTGCATTGTCACATGCCACAGGGAGACGTTAACACTTGGTCACCGCTGTATGTATAATGTTGGTTGTTGTTGAATTCTTCTATCCAAGCTGTAGTAAGAGAACAGCAACTACACTCCTTTTGCATAATGAATTCGATTTTCTTGTAGGATTTACGATTTGTGATGTATCCACAGTGAACTTCAAATTCCAGTTTACCTTCGTTATAAGGCAGATTGCTGTCAGGATGTAAATTATATAAAGGACAATAATTTCGCCCATAACATACATCTAAAACTTTAAAAGTTTCTGTTGGACTGATTAACAAGAAATGCCAATGTTCACTCCATTGCACATCTGTATCTGTACTGGACTATCTTCATCTTCAATTCGAAACCACACTCGCCTGAATCCTGGAATAACACTAGCATACTGAAGTGATGAGTCGAACTTCTCCATTGTAACTGAAGCTCTGGTGTACGATTCTCTCTCACTTTATATAGCCTATGTTCTTCCAGTTAAAATTAGTTATGCAATGATAACTTTGTTAGACTAATTTTACTGACACAAACAATACTGTTCCATACCTCACAGTCCCACATTCCGCATGGTGCCCTTAAAAGTGCGCTACTACCTCGTATTTGAATTATGTGTTACTTATTATTACATGTTTCAGCCCATAATGTTGAGGCTGTATCGTAAAATTTCCTAATCAATTTATATTTGATTTGCTGAAAACCTGGTTCTTTGGTTATATTTGTACTGCGATTTTTAAACATAGGTCTCAAGAAGAACAGGGCAGTTTGCTGTCAGGCCACATATTAAAAACAGGACAGTCTTCTTATTTATCACACAGCACTCCTTCTGTATACAAGCTTTCTCTACAAAACTTTTTGCAAAATTTCAATTATTCAATTCCATTACACATCTGTGTTTGAAAGTATGTGTTTGCCCAGAGACTGGAACCATACTTTCTTGTGTCCTCGAACAATAGTGGAGTACGTTTTCTCTGGGTCGACTTTATCCATTTTTTCGAATTCTTATGCTACCTGGAACACATCATTTTTTTGAAAAATTAGTATCTCTCCCTACACATAGGTAGGATGTTGGAACAAATCGAATTAATACTCGATCAGTCATGGTATCTTCTGGTATTTATTAATTCTG
Source organism: Dryococelus australis (assembly GCA_029891345.1). NCBI lineage: Eukaryota > Metazoa > Arthropoda > Insecta > Phasmatodea > Phasmatidae > Dryococelus > Dryococelus australis. Next base: position 62,296,627 of record CM056995.1, read on the forward strand.
CATTGGTTGACATTTTTAAAATGTCCTTCAGTGTTTCTCCAAGAACATATAAATTCATTCGACAACACTCACAGTTGGGAACACTCTAGACTCAATAAGGTTTTCGCCTTCCCATAAGCTAAAATTGCATTGAATGTTTCAATGCATTCAGAGTCACAACTGTCATAGCAGTGACCTTGATGCATTGTACTTGTTGCGAGCTGATGCAGAGATGAAATCCTCTGTATATTATGCATTGATGATGATCTAGATGTAGTGAAGTTGTAGTAGACGTTGTAGACATCTGGCGTCATTCTCTGTGTGGATGCCTCGATCTTTAGTAGACGTGATGGACGTCTGGAGCTGTAGTAGATGTGATGCATAGCTGGAGCTATAGTAGACATGATGGACACTTATTGCTGTAGTAGACACCTGGTGTTATTCACGTTATCAATGCTTGCTGTTGATGTCGACACTTTGCGGACACCTGTAGTAGACACCTGGTGCTGTTATCTGTGCTACTCCAAAACACACACACGCACATAAATTGACCTTAACAGATGCTGAGTTAAAACTGAGATAAAATTAATTTATCTCTCCTTATATACTGTAAGGATTCAAAATGGCTACCACTTTCCCTTCAATTTACAAGAATTGAAACCTTTTAGTAAAAAGTAAAAATAACATTGAAATTTGCTTTATTCCAACTCCAAAAAACATTACTTCCGCCTTTTTACATACTGTTTTGTTAAACTTGTGTCGGAAACTGTTAAAATATTAAATAAATTAAAATATATACATTTTATGTTATATGGAATACATTTTGCTGTTGGAAGGTTTTTGGTTAGACATAAAGAGAGGGGATGCATTGGTTGAGCCTTTAGCATGCTCACCTCCGCAGGCTGCCCACACCATAAAAAAATGGCAACATGTGGTTGTTGTGTTAGACGTTGTTGTTGATATAAGGATTTTATTGGAGATCTTTCTCATTTCCCTTAGTCTCACGTACGCGATCGGCTCTCGAGATCTTGTTATTAAAAAAATATATGGGCAATTCTCTCCCAATATATTATCTCTCCTATATGATTAATTATACATTGAATTGATAGTGAAAAAAATATTTCTGAAGAGTGAATAAAATGTCTTTATTGAATAGTTGTATAAAATATAAGGCTTGTATGTCTGTATGGTTTTTTAAATTTGTAAGTTTCCTGGATTATTGTTAAAAGTTGATGTTTGAATTCTAAAAAGGCTGGGGCTTATATTGGGAACTTGATTGCAGGGACTTGTAAAAGTTATTTTTTTCATTTTGCTGTTCATATAGTCAACCTGTTGCATAAGGTTGAAACTACAGCAAGTCAGGCAAAATCTCTCAGGGTACGCATTCAGCAGGCTACGGGCTGGCGAGCTAAAAGCAGGAAAGCCAACACTAGAAAATCACATTCTGAATGCTGTAGTGATGGAGAGGTGCGTAGTCGTGAAACAGATACTGAAAGATGCCAACTCACAAAAAAATACGAAAAAGCTTTCTCAGTGCTGAGGCTGAGGTGTGTAAAACAGATTTTTGCCAACAGCAGGCTCTATCGATAACGGAGCTTTTCAGAAAAGTAGAATTTCAAGGCAAGTTACCTTCCGGACTAGGGGTGGGAGGGATGGTTTGTGTTCTTGACCCCGGGGCACGTCCTTCTGGACAAGGGGTGGAGGGCAGGGGATGTCTACAGGAGAGTGGGGGAGGGGGTGGCTTTAAGCAGACAACCCCTGGATCTGAACGCATCTACCCAGTTGTCGCAATCTTCAGTCAGTTGTGAAAAATGACAATTGCTAGAAGATGGGTGAATGACCCTCAGGGGCTTGCACACACGGCTTAATGGGGAGGGGGTGGAGGAGGTGGCTACAAGCAGGCAGGGGTCCCCAATCTGAACGCAACTAGGCAGTTGACGCCATATTGCTACATTGCTAAAAAATTGACAATTGCAGGCAGTCCGGGGTAGCAGTCTGGCGAGGGTTGAAGGTGGGAGGGGGTGGTAGGCAGGCTCCCCAATCTGAAGCTCTCTGGACACTCCGTGCTATCTTCAGTTGGTCATAAACTTTTGGACTGGACAGATGTATACCTCACCAGCTCTCTCTTATCTTCACTGGGCGGGTAGACAGTTGGCAGCCGATGAGGTTACGATGGCCGGTTACCACAACTATGAACCGGCGACCATAGCACCCACCTTCATCTCTAGTGCTAGCCACGATTTTTATGAAGCGATATTATTTGCTCCGAGGTTCAGATCTCGTTCACAGTATTCATACACTATAGTGTAAATTATTTTTTTAATTTATAGGAAAATTTAAATTTTCATGTGTTAAGTCAATATTGCAAAAAGATTTTGAAATCATGTTTCTGTGTCTGGTTGACGAAACTTCATAGCAGTTTAAAAATACTGTTTGTGTTAACAAGTGCACTCTATTTGCCATACTTTAAGGAAATTTGTAGTACGTCTGTTATATTAAAAATAATTTTCTCTTCGAGGATGTTTCTGCATATTTTCTGTTATATAAAAAAGATGTGGGATTAAGCTGTACCCTTCGATGCAAGTTGATTATTGTGAAACAAATCATTAGGGTAAGATTTTCTATTGTTAATTACTTTCTTGTAGATTGTTATATATTTTACTTATCAGAATAGATGTACTCTATTGTGTCTGGTTTAAATCGTATTCAGAGTTTTTTTGCCATACGATATTATTCACCAGGCTGAATTGTGTAAGGTACGTGTAATTTGTAAAATCTCGACAATTGTTCTTCGCTTCGCTCTTTTGCTTCAGATTCTATGCTATACTTCATTCACTTTTCTGAATCCCTACTGAAGTTTTACTTACGGGATATTCATCCGCCTCGTACAAACACTTGTTAATGTGTTTAGGAAGACTTTCGTTTCGTTAAAGTAATTTATAGGGACATTTTTGCTTCGTTAATTCATTTAGGAAAGTCATGTAATTTATTTTTATGTATGGATTATGTTTCTTAAATTCCTCCTTGCCAGTCTCACAGGCAGACGGATGTGTAAGGTATGTGTGAGAGGCGTCATATATATAAATATATATGTATCTCTTGTTCGTTTAATTTATAGGGACATTTTGCTGTAGATCGTTAATTCCACACTCATGTAATTGTCATTGTTTAGCACTTGTCGACACCAGATGTTATTCAACTAGTTAAAATTCTCTCGTGTCTAAATTATATTTCTAAGCTGGGACTCACATAATTCCACTAATTATTCACATAGTAGTTTGAAATTGCGATTCGATGCATATAAGTTATACATTCGTAGAACACTCTGAAATTCTCTAATGTTTAATTGCATTCAGAAAACAGATCGTTTGTCATTACTAAAACGAAAAAATCGCAACTTTCAAAGCAGTCTATCTCCCACCACTGTCTACGAGCAATATCCCCCAAAAAGAACATAAAATTTTATTTAGGCTACTTTTAGAAATCGTTTAAACACTCTGCAATTCTCTCGTGTGTTAAATATATTCGTAAAAATCGCCTATCTACCACCAACATCCCTACAAACACATTAAAAATAAAAAAAAAGATAAACTACACTTAGCTTACTCTTGCACTCGACTCAACACATATAAGACATTGCAACCCACCACTCTGGTCAGTCGCCCGTAGAACACCGCACCGTCAACATCGCACAGAGCTCCTGCTACCCCCTCCCCTCCCAAAAGAAAGAAAGAAAAAAGTAGAAAATCAAGAAAAAAAATTATCCCATTCAATACATTCAACCCTTTCAATAAATTCAACCCCATTCATTAAATTTAACCCTTTCGATTAGCCAACCCTTTTACGATTAACCCTCCCAATCAATTTAATTAACCCTTTGATATCAATTTAACCCTTTCAATTAATCGAAAGTGAAGTGAACCTATTACGCCCCTATTATTAGGACACTAATGATATTAACAACACGAATATGCTCGGCAAGAAAAAATATAATACTGAAGAGATGACTCAGCTACCTCAAACCATTCCGGAGTTATATGAAGAAGAAGTTGTAAATTCTACGCAATCAGCGAAATGCGGACGTGGCGATTGCGTCATCATCACATGCCACATCATCGCAAAATCAGAATTCGTGCGCTTCATGGACACCTTCAACCGAAACTGCGCCTCCAACACTCTAACCCCAACGACTTTGGGACGTACTCGCCTGGATCTCACATTCGTCAGACACATCACCGCTGAGAGCCTACATTTCATATCGTACTTCTTGTACCATCGCCCGATACTCAATCGTTTGTACACCGCCGCTGCACTCCCGTTGCGTGCTACAAACAAATAAACTGATTTAAACGAACCCACACAGTCTATCATTTTGCTTCCTCACTACCATAGACGTTGACACGTAAAAATGCCTACAGCTTTGTAGACGACAGAGCCCACCCCATTTTTTCATTTGTAGTCATTTCACAACCGTTTGTAATTCAATATCGCTCTGTATATCAGCCTTGCGTCAAACCTTCAGTAGTATTATTTAGTCAATTCGCGATTTTTTGGTACTTTTAGAATAAAACCTTTGAAAAATCACCCCATGTATTGATGGGTTTGGTTATTTCCTAAATATGTCATGTATCACAAGCGTTTTATTCACGTATTAACATAGAATTACCTTATTTTTAGTTAAATTTAAATTCCAGTTATATTCTATTTATAAATTATAATATTTAATTTATAATTAATATTAATAAAACAGGGATAAAATAGGTGTGTTGGCAACGCCTAGTAAGAAATAGTTCTCACGCAAAATAATATTACTTACGTAGAGTGCGCACGAATCCGGTGCGTTCTCCCTTTGGTGTAATGGATAGTAATGGCTCTGGTTACAATCGACGTTAAAAGATAAACGCAACGCGTTTAAAGTTGGCTAACATTCAAGTCTTTGGGCTTAACGTTTAACGCCAACCAATCAGAATTCAAGACCTCACAAACAAGTGAAAACAAATTGTACAGACGTTTGGCAATAGATGGCACCACCATCGCTTCAGAAAAGTTGTAAGTAACCGTGAACAGCCTATACTTAATATCAGCAATGAAGACGGGCTAGAAGTCAATGCACATCACTTGAAGAACGCCAATACAATTGGTCTCTGTATTTCCATTTGACACAGTCACACTGGTCCGTTCTGCACCGGGTACTTACTGAATTGTACAACTTTCACTATTGGCTGGCTGTCAGCCAATGGTATGCTGAACTGATTCAGTGAACTAGTCAAAGCGTCATTGTAAATGTTGCCGGATTTGCAATTCACTGTTCATTTTAAACGAACAGAAAACATTAATTTTTCTATTTACGAAAATATTTTGTAAGATTCTGACGGATACTAGTAAAACAACAAATCCATATTATAAAAAGAGTTTTCTCTTCAGAGGAAAATAAATTTTATTCCAAGTATACTCCGAGTTACAATGAATCATATTCCTCAAAGCGTTAAGACCCTTACACAATTGTAAACTTTAATATTTGACTTTACGATTTGACTTTTCTTTTGCTTTTCAACATGTTGTTTCTTATAGAGTTTGACACAATGGAACTGTGAAAGGTAAAGTCAAGCACTCTTGATTTTACGATTTCGAAAAGTTGAAATTTAAAGTCAAAGTCAAGCAGTCATCGAGAATCTTAAAAAATGTTATGTGAAAAGTGCGTCATTTTATTGTAAGGCAATTTTAGTCTCGGTACAATAAACTACGCTCGACTTAAATTAAATAAATGGCAAACAAATATAATGTGTAGAGGAAATATATGAATTGACATATTTTAATAAAGTAAACAAATGAGTTTTTTTTTGTTTTGAAATAAACTTTGATATAAATTTTAAGGCTATTTTAAAAAAAGGTACGTAAAATGCATTCCTGGATATCATAATAGTTTCCATAACAAGATACAAATTTTTACGAAGCTCGCAGAAACAATGTTCAATTGTCTGAACTTTGACTTTACAATATTGTATTGTGTATTGGCGCTTTCGTCAGAGGAAAGGAAATGTAAAGTCAAATGCTAAAGTTTTATATTGTGTAAGAAGCTTTAATCATTTTCACTTGAAAAAACCTGCAAGATGCTATGAGTTGTCTGTCCCCCAAACGTCGAGAATTTTCCGTTATTGAAACGTAAAAGACCTATTGATGCACAGTAATATATGTTTTGATATCAACTGTTACGGTAAAAAGAGTTACATGCTTTTAAATTGTAATTCTCACAATGCATAATGTTATAATTACTATGTATGATATTTCTAAAAACCGTTAATATGCAGTGCAACTTTTTTTTTCATGCTTTCGACACTCTTGGTTGACACCGAAGACTGTCCGCGGCAGTGGCGTGTGGTGAACTGTTGCAAGGTAAGCTGACGTTAGCTCTGTGCTGTACACTCTGTTGCTTGCTAGTTTACACTTCTACAACTAAAACGTAGCTCGGCAGCTGACGCCACAGGACGCGTGTAATGTGTCACTTGCTGCTCGCTTGTGAGTGGTCGGAATGCATTCAGTATCCCCAGGCAGCACGGTGGTTACTGGCCCCTGCTGCCTGCACCGAGAATGTACAGCAGTGAGCAAGCACCGGCTTATCCCAAGTACTACTTTCAGCATTGGAATAACTGAATTCCGCGTGCCCACGTAAAAAAAAAAAAAAAAAAAAAAAAACCACACACGCACACACACACACACGACTTTTCACGCAGGAATCAAAATTGTCGATTTTAACGGTCACAATGATACTTTTTAAAATCATCATGAGATGAGAGTCTCCACATAACAGAACGATTAAATTTTACGCCCCACTTTCAGCCAAATCCACAGCGCTCGCCTATCGCATGTCACTACCTTATCGTGACTTTCAGTTCGTTAACTCGCCGAGAAACCGCACTGTTATAGTCGTTATCTGCCAGCTCACATAATGAGCTCTTCGGAGATAGCTTTAATAGCTGCAGGCGCGCGAGAGATAATGTGAAAAGGATTCACGTTAGAGCATTGACTGTGACGTACTTGCTCGACGTAAGGAACTATAGCTCGACGAGATGTGTAAAGGCCTATACGAGTGCTTGCGTATAATGTGCGTACGCGCAAATAAATGCGAGTGATGTGTGTGACGCAATCATTTTTTTGAATAATTCGCGCACGTGTATCTACCACATCTGTCGAGTCTCGACAATTGTTCTTCGCTTCGCTCTTTTGCTTCCGATTCTATGCTATACTTCATTCACTTTTCTGAATCCCTACTGAAGTTTTACTTACGGGATATTCATCCGCCTCGTACAAACAGAGCTTAGAAAAACCACACCAGATAGCCAACGCACCGCATTCGTGCGCACTCAGTGCAATAATATTTTGTACAAGAACTATTTCTTACTAGGCGTTGCCAGCACACCTGTTTTCTCTGCGTCTTTATTGATATGAGTTAAAATAACATATTTTAATTTATGGATAAAATATTAGTAAAAGTTTAATTTAACCAAAAATAAAGGTACTTTATGTTAACACAAGTATGAAACACTTGTGATACATGACATGTTTAGGAAACAATCAAACGTATCGTAAATGGGATTTTTTCTTTTAAGGTTTAATTCAAAAGCGTGAAGAAACTGCGAATGAAATATGCTAACTTAATGCTGGTGTTCTATCTCAATTATTCCCCTCCCCTCTTTTTTTTCCACCACAGTATTTGTCTAACGGGTTTTATTTCCAGTGTACGCTAAGTTTTATCATGTTATATCTCCCTCTAAAATTTTTCAAGTGTGCTTAGAATTGGGAATATTTTAATTTTTTTGTTTGTCCCAATTTTTAAAACGTTACGAAGTTTTACCATCCGTTCTATATTTTCACGTGCTTAACAAATGTTCCCCTTAAACAGGCTGAACTGCTTTCGCGCAACACACACATGCACCTACAGACACACACGAACAACACACAGGCGTTTACCGGAATATTTCCATTTGGGAGTAGCCCAGAACACAGTAATACAAAAACCAAACCAACACTCGCCAAAAAACAGTCATTTTCCAGTTAACCATTATAAACGACGCGGGTGTTTGGAGCCATATAGCTATGTTTTTAAAATTATTTATTAAAGTGAACCAACAACAAACGTCAGTTATATTAACATTCCCCTGGTTTTTTTACTCCTGTGCATTTCGCCATTCCCAGTTTACACGCGTATTTCCTGACTGACGTGTCGGTCATCGACAATTCGCCCTCGTCTAACGTAATATCATTCACCATTCCGCGCCTCGTCAACTGCTGATACTTGTACACACAGCACTGAAAATTGGCCTTTTAAAAAAATATGTCTGGAGTAATATTGGCAAAAACTATGAAAAAATAGTTCCGTCCTTTCGCGTATTTTTTAAAAGTGTGATGTTTAAGACTGTGGTCACTGATATAAATTTGTGCTTATATACTTTAGGATTAAGTATCGCAACTGTAACACATTTATGTTAGAAACAATTCCACAATACATGGTGAGTCATCAGCTCTGCGACAAACGGTGAGAGGACGTTCAGTGCAAAATTTCACTTAGAAAATATCTGACAACGAACGCTAGGAAACCACTCCTATGGGCAGGAAACCCTTGTGAGGATGGGGTTGCAATTACGAACTTCATTTAATTACACTAAAACCATGCGATATTAAGGGATGAATTTCTGTAGGCATGCCAAACAATTCAGTTACTGTAACATGCAAGTGTCCATGTTGACCTGCCGCATACCCTACATAGTAAAATTGAGGTAAAATCGTAATTGCAACCCCATCTTCACAAGGGTTTCCTGCCCATAGGAGTGGTTTCCTGGCGTTCGTTGTCAGATATTTTCTAAGTGAAATTTTGCACGGAACGTCCTCTCACCGTTTTTAGCAGAGCTGATGACTCACCATGTATTGTGGAATTGTTTCTAACATAAATGTGTTACAGTTGCGATACTTAATCCTAAAGTATATAAGCACAAATTTATATCAGTGGCCACAATCTTAAACACCACACTTTTAAATAAGTGAATAAAAGGTCTTCGTACATCGTTACGTAAATTATGATCACTGCCTATGAATTAACATTGCAAGACGTAAAAAGAAGTCCTCTTGGTAAGGAAACCTCCGACGAATGGTTTGCGAGAAAACCGACCTCTAAGATATTAAATGCCACGTAATGCTTATGGGACATTTAATATCTTGGGGACCTGTTTTCTTGCAAACCATTCGTCGGAGGTTTTCTTACCAAGAGGACATTTTTTTTACGTCTTGCAATGGTGATTCATAGGCCGTGATAATAATTTACGTAACGATGTACGAAAACCATTTTTTCACTATTTGAAGGGGTGGCAACCTGGGAGTGAAGGATGTGCGAGTTCAATCACAGCCGCCTGCAAAATGTTTTTAAATTACGGTAAATTGCCCAGTAAACTATCGTAAATATGTTTATTTTATGTAATTATTTGCCTACATTCAGTAAAAGCAATATCTAATTCGCCACTGCAGTCAGCCGTCATTTATTCAATCAGTGAAATTGCTTCACGTCACTAATTCAATCAATGAATTCCACTGATTCGAATTTAGAGTTTAGAAACCCAGAACACTGTTGATAATACAGCATTAATACTCATGCTTAATACTGTAAGAGAAAATAAATAAAAGTATTTAAATAGCCGATCCTCTAAATACTGACATTCATGTGTAGTTTTAAACTTAATTTGTACTGTTTCTGCTTCAGGATTCGAGTCTAAACATGAATATGTTCCGCCTGCCCGAGTCCCTGCTAGAGGTCTACTGTGAATTCAAGATCCTCCACTGGGCCGGACGCTGCTCACTACGTATTTCTTCAGCAGTAACTTACATTTGACCAGCGGTCGCGGTAAAACACACAGCTTTCGCAGTCGCTCGAAGACGGTGCTACAGGCCTGTGGCATTCACGCAGCATCCCTTACGCTGCTCCAAGTTATCTCGGCCATTGTTCTGGAGCACATTCCTCACTGCATGCCAGTCTACTCTACTGGCTCCTCAGATGCAATTCCTCCTCTTGCCACTCCATTTCCCCTCTTCTTCACACCATTTACCACTCTCTTGCTCTCTTCCCCTTCCACGGTTGGCGCACAAGAATTTTTCCCCTAGCGCCTCGGTTACGCCATCAGCAGACTGCTATTGTGCAACGATGGTTTCTTTGAAAGCCCCCCCCCCCCCCCCGGGACAATATTCGTCAATACGTTCCCGGTGGCGTTATGGGAAGAAAGACAAGGTGAGCTCTTCCGGCCGCGTTCCCTACTGCGCAGGTCAGAAGATGACGTCAGCTGCACTGTGAGGGGCGGGGGGGGGGGGGTGGGGCTAAATGGCGGCCACTGTTGATGGGCGGGCGGCACAGAAGCGCGGCAGTATAAAGAATCGAAGTGAAAGTTGTTGAACGAGACGGCCTATTGTCACATTACCTGCAACATCTGAGGAGGCTGTGGTGATAGCGTGCTTTCTACAGCTGCTAATGAGAGTCTCTCATCAAGAATAATAAGATCCCCTCCCCACTGCGAAGTTCAGTTCATTCGTAGCATATAGCCACACTGTTAAAAAAATAAAATTCTTTAATTTTACGGAAAAGTGTTGGTGAAAATTTATCCAGAAGTGTCCGTAAACTCTCCGTAAAATTACGGACACGTTGATTTTAAGAAACGGACTTTCCGTAAATTTGACGGAACCTCTCCGTTAATTTCCAAGTTAGTTTTCTGTACTTTACGTTTAAAATAAAAAGAAATCGTGTAAATATCTTTAATTTTCGTTATGTGGGTGTTCTACCGTGTATAAAAACGATATTAAAAAAGTAAAACTATTTTGTACTTAAGCGAGGTTTGAACCCGAGTCAAAAAATTACTAGTTCACGATTCCAACCATTCACCTACATCTCTCGCTTGAAAATTGTGGTATAAAAAAAAAAACCTAAATTTAGTGTATTATTAGTATTGCCAAGTGTTACAGACGCCTGGTGTTATTTTTTCATGTGTGAAAGAATAGGCCATAGTCGCGTGGATAACCTCAACTGCCGCAGAAACGATAATTTTCTTGTTACAGTGGCGAAGATAGCTTCGTGTAGAATCGGCATTGTTCGTCCCCGTAACTCGAAACCGAAGGGAATACGGAGACTTTCCGTATTATGTATTTACGGACTTAACTCCGTTTTTCGTCATTACGGATTGCCTTTCCATAGATACACTGTACATTTCCGTAAAACATTTCGTAAATATACGGAAATTTTTAACAGTGCATAGATATGCTTTGTTACAGCCAATGGCTACAGAGATTGGCCGCTGCGAGATAGCACAGCATTAATCACAAACACATATGTCTCCGAGGACATATGTTAGCATTAAGTAATTTAGGTTACTTTATTTAATAATTTACTCTTCTCTTTTCACAGGCTCGTACCGTCTCTCCCCGGTCATGTAAAAACCAGTGAGTGTTGGCTCGGCTGACACTTACTGGCAGCTCACTTCCTTTTCTTTTAGTTGCAGGTTTACTGGGAAACCAGAGGGAATGGTCCCATAGCACCACTTCCCTCACCAGGGTGTTGCTTGCATCACCTTGGCTGAAGCCAGCACCACTTGAAGGCTCCCAAGTACAGCACCCTCTCTTTACTAGTTTCTTCATCTCTACTAATAATAAAGAATGATGTCCAACCTTCTTTCTCCCGTAGCATTTCTATTTAATGCATGCAATAATTTTGAATTCTTTCCTGTCGACTGGGTTTTTACAGTGTCTTAGCCGGTTTTTCCTAGTCTCTTCTTAGTTATAGTTTAGCTATAAGTACACTCACGGAGGTAGTCATGGTCCCAGTGGCCGGTCATAGTTGCCCAATCCCTCTCTGCCGCGATGCATGTCTCCTTGCATGATTTCCCTTGTAGTCGTAAGGGGTTAGCCCTGAGACGCAATAAGATCCCGCCCTACCCACCGGGCTTCCACTTAACATTTAGTAATAGCTTAGTTAGAAAAAAAATCGATGTTGAACGAAAATGGATATTGGCTAACGTAATCACTTTGATTCGCACACATTAATATTAAATTCAAATTTTTGCCAGTACGAAAATCTGTATTTATATAATATCAACAATTGCGAAGTATAAATCTAAAACTTTGTTTCCGTTAAAATACATCCTTTGAATTTTTCGTATTACCATAGTCGCGTAGTGTTTCTATACTCTTGCGTCTTTGGAGTAAAAGTTTTCAAAAGCATGTTTGTGTAATTATGTGTTTGTTTAAAAAAAAAAGTATTAAGTTCCCGAGGTTTCGGAAACACTCGTTTAGTTCTTCTATAACAGCGAGATCACGCAAGCGTTAATTATATCATTTTCACATTAATTTCTATTAACTTGCATCAAACAGGTAACGCCTTACTACCACAAATTTTGACCAGTCATAATAAAAGTATATATACATTGCTTTTAGTGTTGCTGCACTAATAGATATCGTTTGCAGACAGTAACCCTCGCGCAGTGATACACAAGATACATGACGTACAACAAACAAGTTAAAAAATTATAGGCAATAATTTCAACTGGTACCAAGAAAAAGTATGTAATTCCTCTATCTATGCTACACAATGGCATTGTAATATCTCGCCAATATTGATCTGCTTTTCATAAGAAAATTGTTACAGGTTTGCGGGTTGCGGTATAAATGATTTTCTTAGAGAGAACTGGTTTACTGTCAGTGTAATGCAGTTTAAGTACCGTAATTTTATCTGCTTTGCTAATAAAGTGGCTGAGTTCCTGAAGTTTCTTATTACAACTGTATTCAAATTTACGCTCGAGTTTCATTACCCTTATATGAGTTGATCTGTTTATCTGTCTAACTATATGAGTCAGGCCCATAGATTTTAATGCATCGCGAGTTAATTCTGCCTAAAATACCTAAGTGAAAGTGTTATTCCGTAAATTACTAGCGCACAGAAAATATGTCTGTGCTCTTACCAGTAAGGACATCTTGCTTTTGCTGCAATTGATACTGCGAGACTTGAGAGCATCTCACGTCTAACAAAAACTGTCTAGAAAGAAGTTGATATTTGCTTTAGTATAAATAACGATTAGTAACTACATAACGTCCCGACACTGCTCGATATAGCCTATTCACGGTAAAGTGAGCACTTCTGAAAGCTCTCTCATTTAGAATAATAGTAAATAAATATTTTTAATTTTAGCCTTAGATACTTACTTCCTAGTGTGATGGAATCTGTACACTGTGTTTATTACTTACATTGCAATATTTATTAAAAAAAGGTAGTTAAATGAAAAAAAAAGGCTGAAATAAAAAAAGTAACTAGGTCCTCAAAAGTGCTCATTTTACAGTGAACAGTGAACCCGTGTTGTTTTCGTGTATAACCTCACCGCCGCGGCATAAATATACCATGTAAAAGACGTTTTATACATTAAGGATTGGTGTAAAAAAATATTCTCTCATGTAAAACAATTATGGGACCCAAGTAGTAGGAGCGTGGCAGTTCTAATTCACTTTTTTAGACGAAATTTCAGACATAGTCCCATAAAATTAACCTAGTGCCGAAATCGCTGAACTTTGTAACTCACCTTGCTCCTTAATATGCTACTCAATGGCTCCTTACTTAGCTCCTCAATTGAGAAGCTAATCATGTGCTGTGATTGGTCCACACTTAGCATCTACCTTCATGCTCCTAACCCATCACCTACCTTCCCCGCACCCCCTCCACATTATCCTTCACAACGAGATATACTGGGGTTACCTAACACCTGAGGTCTGATACAGTAACACCGCTCTCCTCTACCTACACCCCTCCGCACATTATCCACCACTCCTCTGATATGGATAACAACCTCCCTGCACCATCCCTATACACTCCTTCCTAGCAAGATAGACTGTCTTCAGTTACAAACTTGACAGATAGGCAGCACTGCTGCAGCCATCGGCTGCCATATTAGTTGTAGAGTTGACCATTAGGAGTGCTGATGGCTCTTGATATCGTCATCGGCTAGTCGGTAGCGCACAAGTTTTCGTATGCCTGCCAGAGAGTGGGCGAGTCGCTCGCCCTCCAAGAGCCAATCTCGAAAACTCGATGCCTTTAACCACTTGACTATCGTGACAGTTGTAGGAACAGGCTTTTTAATGTTGTATTTATAATAAATAAACATGCCTACATACTTGCATAGTCAAAACAAATATGTAGTATATATCATGATTGAACAATCGATTAGTTAAATTATAATTATATTAAAATGTTAGGAATTTAAGTATTATTTTGTAAATAGAACTTTAAAATGGTCAAAAATACATGTATGAAGCGATATATTCACGAACTCGTATTTTAAAGGAGATTCAGTAGAGACTCTCAACAGCCAATATATTTATTAATAACCGAGTGACATATCAAAATATTCGTATTTATTAAATACTTAAGAATATACTGGCATAAAACAAGATTATGTAATTATAAACATCGCCATCTTGAATTTTAGTAAGCATAGAAGCATATTTTTTAATTTTAAAATTTTTTTAACTATATAACCACTCCGAACATCATATACAACACATAATTTAGCTTTGAACAGGTAATTAAAGTCCTAAACCCTTTTCTAGCAAGATCAAAATTGTGTCAAGCCCTTTTATAAATATAGGCATAGTTTCCTAGACATTAATGCTAAGGCCATCAAATTCATAACACAGACACCATACCCAACATACGCCATAATGTCAAGGTCATTTAAGCCCTAAGGCCTTTCTAACAAGGTCAAACACACCTAAAATGATTTAATAAGCATAGTTACTCACAATTTCGGAAACAGTGTTTGCTATAGTGTTCAAATTCATAACACACACACATCAACCCCAACACAAGCAAGAATATGAGGACAAACCCACCTAAAGCCCTTTTATAAGCATACTAACTCATTATTTCATATATACCAAAGCTACAAACATCAAATTCATACCATAAACATAAACCCCAACAACCAACAAGATTACAAGGTCAAACACACCTAAAGCATTTTTATAAGCATAGTAATTCATAATTTCTCATCTACCAAAGCTACAAACATCAATTTCATAATATAGTTATCAACCCAAACAACAAAGAATACTACAAAGTAAAAAACACCTAAAGCGCTTTTATAAGCATACTAACTCATAATATTCCATCTACCAAACCTACATCATCAAATTCATAACATACACATCAACCTCATCGACAAACAAAACTACAAGGACAAACACACCTAAAACCCTTTTATAAGCATAGTAACACATTATTTCCCTTCCACCAAAGCTATAGTCATTAAACTCGGGCTCTAACGACTGGTGAGCAGATTACTACTGAACTCGATTCCCATTCAGGATACTTACATATTATTCAGTTTATTAGTCTGTACTTGTAACAGTGAACGAAGAGCGAAACCCAACAAGGTAAATAGGTTGGTGTAATAAGCAATGGGTAACTATAAAAAATAGAATTTATATTTGGTTCGAGACTCATACCTTACATTCCAATACAAAATGTGTAACAAGTAATCACACTTTGCAAACATTTCTCAGGGAACAGCTTTGCTTGTGAAGCAAGTTCACACTTATGCAAATGTTACACACACGCATGCAAACACACACCCAAACACATATAAACAATAGCATGTACAAACAAACACACATACAAACAAACACAAATACATACAAAACCACACAATTCAACTACAGATACCAGCTAACTGAAAAAAATAACTATACAAATATATCAACATACCATACATCTCAAATGAGTCAAAACAAACACAATGATATTATGAGAGCATTTCAGCTTATAATACTAAAATCAAACCAACAGACTTAGTTTCCAAAATATTCCAACCAGCTAAGCTAACATTACCTTTAATTCGCATACTTTCTCCAGCACATCGTGAAAGTCATTTCATTCGCCTTATACTCAACAACAGATATTACTAAAAGATTTACAATAAAAACATCTATATATATTCCATCTAATGTTAGGATATTAGAATAACTTGCGCATATATAAACAAGCTCAGTACTCAGTTTCACAACATCAGAGATCAATACTTCATTTTCAAAAATATACGACCTCCCACACACTATCTACTGTGAAAGCAAATGCTACTGGAATGTGGATAACATTTGAGAATCTACTGAAGTCCTGCAATTATCTCTATAATCAAAACATTCAATAATAAGAATGAGGAAAACTCCACTCCTTAAATAATTAATTAATACAAGTTTTCCTTTCTTTTCTTTCTTGTCTGAAAAAAAACTTTCATCACGAAGTCGCATATATCTCTTCTAAATACCATTTAAATCGCCAGAGAACTCTATCTCAATAGATATATCAATTTTAGCTTACAATTAATTTATTTGTATCATAACACTCTCTACAACTATTAGAAAAAAAATTTTTGATGATAACATCTCCAATTCTCTTTAACTCATATTAGACCTAAAACATTTCTCCCAATCAGTTAATAAAATGAAGGAATGATTGAAAACAATAGTATTCAAAACACTTCTAATTTTATTTCACACACAATACTCAAAATTACATACATAAATACACTCAATCGTATTCGCCACTCAACAAAACATTTGTGTAAACAATCCAAACATAAATATTACAACTTTAACCATTTCACAAGATTTTCATTGCCTACAAATATGTACAGTTTCCATGAAAAACAAACATCACTGCATTACTTTGTGTTTAAATTTAACTATATATTTGTCTAATATTGACTTCCTGGTAAATATTCCTACACACATCATACACCTATGTACTATACACTCAGGATTTTTTTAAACAATTGCTCATCATGTAATGATACATATTATTATGGAATGTAAATAAATTCAAACAAAATCTGCACTGATTTCCAGAAACCATTGCTTTATCCACCCCAACACTTCAATCGCAAGATAACAAATGTTTTTCAAGTTGGGTATGATCACTAAACACCGAATAACATTTACTACATGAATATTTCTTTCTAACTATGTTTCCTAAAGAATTATTTTTGTTTTCATGTCTTCTCAAATTGTGATGTGAAGTTTCACACTGGATACAAGCTTGTGTACTCTCTTCCAAAGTAGTTGCCAACAATGCACTTGATTGCAAGGAAATTTTACATTCTTTGTCATGCTTCTTTAATGCATTCTCTTTCTTAAACAAACAAATACATATACCTCGCCAGTATACTTTCAAATTAGGATTCACAGAACAGGCTCTCTTTTCATGATGATGAACATAACGATATGCAGTAAATGTTTCTCCACAGAAACGACACATGTGTTGTATTCCTTTTGATGTATTACCTTTACATACTGCTATGTGCCTTGCAGTTCTATTTTCATTTATTTTACGTGTTAGGCAGTTTGTGGTTGTGTAGCCTTCCTAGATAAAGCACTCACATGCATCTTTTCCATGATACTCTTCTTCTCCTACCAGAGATGACGTTTGACTGCTGGAGACCTGTGTGGGTGTGTATATGTGGTTCTTTTTTGTCGATGAGCTGTGATTGAATGGTATAGGGAGATGATGAATGCTGTATGGGAGTTGAATATAGTGTGAGATAGTTAATGGAAAGGCATATTGTTTAGGTGTTTGTTGTGTAATGACTTTCACGATGTGATGGAGAGAGTACGCAAATTAAAGGTAATGTTAGCTTAGCTGGTTGGAAGGTTTTGGAAACTGAGTCTGTTAGTGTGATGATAGTAATATAAGCTGAAATGCTCTCATAATATGATTGTGTTTGTTTTGGCACATTTGAGATATATGGCAAGTTGATATATTTGTAAAAATTTTTTTTCCAGTTGGCTGGTGTGTAGTTGAGTTGTGTGATTGTGTATGTGTATGTGTGTTTGTGTGTATGTTTGTGTGTGTGTGTATTTGTGGGTATGTTTGAAATGTGTGTGTGTTTGTTTGTGTGTATGTTTGTATGCGTGTTTGTGTGTGTAGCCTTTGCATGAGTGTGAACTTGCTTCACAAGCAAAGCTGTTCGCTAAGCAATGCTCGCAATGTGTGATTACTATTTATGAATTTTGTATCGGAATGTGAGGTATGAGTCTCGAACCAATATGTAAATTCTATTTTGTGTAGTTATCTATTGCTTATTACACCAATCTATTTACCTTGATGGGTTTCGCTCGCCATTCAGTGTTTAGTCATTACAGACTGAGTCTAATAACTATAGCTTCGGTGGATGGGAAATTATTGGTTATTATGTTTATAAAAGGATTTTATGTGTGTTTGACCTTGTAGTCTTTTGTGTCGATAGGGTTGATGTGTATGTTTGATATTTGTAGGTTTCGTAGATGGGAAATTATGATTTTGTATGCTTATAAAAGGGCTTTAGGTGTATTTGACCTTGTAGTCTTGTTTGTTGTTAGGTTGATGTGTGTGTTATGCATTTGATCACTTTAGCATCAATTTTTCGAAAATTATGAGTAACTATGCTTATAAAAAGTTTTAGGTGTGTTTGACCTTGTAGTCTTGTTTGTTGTTGGGATTTATGTGTGTTATGAATTTGATCATTATAGCATCAATGGTTCGGAAATTATGAGTAACTATGCTTATAAAAGGGTTTTAGGTGTGTTTCACCTGGTCATAAGGCCTTAGGGCTTAAATTACATTAGCATTATAGTGTATGTTGGATATAGTGTCTATGTTATGAATTTGATGACCAAGATTAATGGTCTGGAAATTATGAGTAACTATGCTTATAAAAGTGTATAAATGGATAACTGACCTTGTCAGAAAGGTCTTAGGGCTTAAAAGACCTTAGCATCTTGATGGATGTCGGGTACGATGCCTATGTTATGTATTTGATCACAATATCTTCATTGGTTCGGAAATTATGACATTTCACAGAAGGGCTTAACTCAAAATTGACCTTGTCAGAAAGGCCTTAGGGCTTAAATGACCTTAGAATGATGGTGTATGTTGGGTATGGTATCTATGAATTTGATTACCATAACATTAATTGTTCGGTAACTATGAGTAACTAACCTCATAAAATGGTTTAACTCAAATTAAACTTTTGCCAGAAAGGTCTTAGGGTCTAAATGACCTTGCCACCATTATGGATGTTAGGTATGCTGTCTATATTATGAATTTGATAACTATACCTTCAATGGTTCGGAAGTTATGACTACATTTTACAAAAGGGCTTAATTGCATAATTGACCTTGTCAAAAAGGCCTTACTGATTAAATGAGCTTAGCATTATGGTGTATGATGGGTATGATGTCTATGTTATGAATTTGATGTCCATAGCATTAATGTTTTGGAAATAATGTCTATATTGATAAAAAGGCTTAACTCAAAACTGTTCTTGCTAGAAAGGGTTTAGGATTTAAATGACCCATTGAAAGGTAAACTATGTGTTGTATTTGATGTTCGGAGGGGTTACATAATTTAATTTAAAAATAAAAATATATTCTTCTATGCTTGCTAAAATTCAAGATGACGGTTATAGTTACATAATCATTTTTTCTGCCAGTGTATTCTTAAGTGTTTAATAAATACGAATATTTTGATATGCCACTGGGTTATGATTTTTTTGTAAAAAATTAATAAACATGTTTTAATTTAAAGACCTTATATTTTCTTTTATAAAAAAATCGAAAATTTAGCTGTTGTGCGTCTCTAAACAAAATCTCCTTTAATATATGAGTGGTAAAAGTTATCGCTTCATAATTGTATTTTTAAAATTTTATCTACAAAATAAGACTTAAATTCCGAACTTTTTTTATATAATTATGATTTGACTAATCGATTGTTTTAATCATAATATATACTAAATATTTGTTTTGACTATGCATGTATGTAGGCATGTTTCTTTGCATAAATACATTTAAAATTCTCTCCCTACAGCTATCACTATAGCCAAGTAGTTAAAGGAATCGAGTTTTCGAGCAGGTGTTCCCTGGTTCAAAAAACAAAATCTTTTTATAGTGTACTAATGCCTTACATATATGATGGAGAGAATTGTCTTAAGCTTCCAGCCGATCTCAGAGTTCATAATAACATTTAATAGCATTACCAAGATTGACTCTTGGAGGGTAAGTGAGTCGTCAGCTCTCTGGCAGGCAATGCGAGAACTTGTGCGCTGCTCACTGGCCGATGATGGTGTCAAGAGACATCAGCACTCCTGGTGGTCAACTCTACAACTAATATGGCGGCCGATGGCTGCAACAGTGCTGCCTGTCTGTCAAGTTTGGAACTGAAGACAGCCTATCTCGCTGGGAAGGAGTGTATGTGGGAGGTGTGGGGAGGGTTGTTAACCATATCTGAGGAGAGGAGGATGATGAGTGGTGGGGGTGCAGGTAGGGGAGAGGGGTGTTACTGTATCAGAACTCAGGTGTAGATAACCCCAGTATATCTCGTTGTGAAGGATAATGTGGAGGGGTGTGCGGGGAAGGTAAGTGATGGGTTAGGAGCATGAAGGTTGGTGCTATGTGTGGAACAATCACAGCACATTATTAGCTCCTCAATTGAGGAGCTAAGTGAGGCGTCAATGACGAGCAGATTGAGGAGCAAGGCGAGCTACAAAGTACAGCAATTTAGGCCCTAGGTTAATCTTATGGGACTATCTATGAAAGATCAAGCTCAAGGTCTAAAGAAAGTGAGTTAGAACCGCTACGCTCCTACTACTGACCCAATATAAATATATTCGACGTAAATTATACGTGATTTATTACATAAACACAGCAATCTTGATAACCCTCCTCACTATCACATTTTTTTTACTGCAAACTTCGCGGAGCCCCTCCAAAATTCCAAGTAATTGTGATTAGTAATAAACATATATAACATATCCAGGTATTATTTTATTGATTTTTCAAAACGCCCCTATTCTAGAAAATTTCCGGTCATTTTATTGAGTAGTCTTGTAATAAACATGGAGCATAAAATTGTTTGTATTGTGGAAATGTTATTGCGTTAAATTATTCTAATTAAACAGATTTCGAGACAAGTATAAAATAATGAGTAGAAATGTACGTCCCATTCTTTAATATTTCTTATTACTACATGCAAAATAATGCGTGACTGAACCTTAACTGTGGCATTTTCTAAACTGGTAAAATAAATGTATACATTTTATATGAATCAATAACTTAAAGAGAAATGATACGTTAGGTGCTATTGCTACTGAAATTTATACGTATTCATTGCCGTAGAAAAAAAAAATGCATTTCTCGCAATTTCTAAGAAAAATTATCGCCACCACAATTCGTCTACGTTATTTGAAACTGTAGCAGTTACTATTTCAAGTAACAGTTTTTTATAACTGAAGTGAATAACTGGACGGTCAAGATTAAATTTCCGAATTATTTTTATTAATAGTTATCTTATCTCGACAAAGTGGAGTTCTGCTTTTTAATAAGGCCCTTTAAACATGCAAGTTAATTTCACTACTTCACCTAAGATAAAAGGCTGAAGTAAAATTCAAACGTATTTCTTCAGTTCTTCAAAAACTAACGCGTAGTCGTTGCACTTATGTTTACATAAAACATACTTTTAAATTCTGTTTTAATGTTAACGTCCTACTTCTAGATTTATTCTTTTGTGATCTTATTGTATTACGTTTATCAAGTGCGTAGATGTTTCGAATAACGGCGTAACAAAATACTAAATAAGTAATTATACGTTTATCTTTTGCGTACCTGGAGTGAGATGGACGTTATTCTCAAAATATTATGAACTCGCTTGATACTATAGCATAATAAATGTAAATACTTTACTTCTAAACACATTACCTTTTGTGGTGTTGATCTTGTCTTTTCTCCTGCATGCATTCCACCCACAACGCACAAATATTGTCGTTTTTAGGAAAACGAAAATATCGAACGTTTATCCCTTTGTCTTTTTGTAGTGGTTTGTACATCCGTACACATCACAGTTCGACATTTTAAACACGGACAAGAAAACACGACTGGCACTCGGACAAGAAAACATGACTGGCACTTGCGAGGATGTCTCTATCAAAATCCACAAAAAAAAACTTTTCGTTCTTGAATACTGTTACAATTTCTCAAAGTCAGTGAGATTGGCATGATTCTTTAAGGGATGGAGGTCTTAATTAAATAAGAGTTAATTGTAATTTCCTAATTTATCTGCAATAACTAAAAAAGAAAATACTCTGTACTCATTAGTCGACAATAAATTGCTAACACTTGTTATTTACAATTAGTAACTTCAATCAATACAATTTACAATCACCTCAAACAAATTAATGGAATCAAATAATTAAATCAGGCTCAATGAACAAGGTACCACAACATGTTGAATTATTTAATAAAATATATGTCCGTATTTGACAGCTCCAGTATTTACATTGAAGTATGTATCACATGTCAACACAGTCCCGCCTTAGTTCAGTCCAGATTCCACCAGTCCGAAATGTTCTAGGGATCTCCGAGCGCCCCACTCCCATGCACAGTTGGCCGGCCCTCTACTCGTCGGTTATCACGCCCTATCGTCACTTCACTTTATAAACACCTCCTCTGACGTCTCGCACCTTCCGTCGTTCGTCTTCTTCGCCGATGTCCCTCGCTGCACCAGACTTATCCAGATAACCGTACTTCAGCCAGATTGGTACAACAATGGCTCCCGATCCTGTGGCCGCGGCGGTATTTATAGTATCCGGCCATTGCCCAGAAATTTCTCCAAATGCCACGTTGCGCTAAGGGACGATATTACCACAAAAATCTTGTTCGCCCTCTCAAGTCGTTGATTTCTTCTGAATGGAAGAGGAGGGGCTGTGACGCCAGCCAGGTTGGATGTCAATCATCCTCCCGGCCACCGGGTGACGGAGCATGGAGCTCGTCGACCAAGGGATGGGAAGGGTCGAGGTGGGTCACCTCCTACAGTGCCGGAAACCGGACCGCGCATAACCAGATAGCATGGGTTAATTATTATTTTTAACGCCACGTGGAACACTTTCTTTTATTTGTAAACAACAACGCTGGCTGACGTTTAGATTTTTCTTTTACAAACGTAAGTATGATATATGTAAATAATTATTTACGTCTTATTTTTCTCCTGTTCTTTTATGTTTTATCAATACCCCTGCTACTCCTAGACGATAAGCATAACCATGCATAAGTTAACCTTCCGTTAACTCCCTTTTTTTAAACATAAATGACACGATTGAATTTTTCTGTATCAAAAGATTAACGTATTACTCGAACTCGTATCTCTAAAAGTTTATCTCCTACTATAGCAAAACAATGAACAACAGATATTGTACACTCCCTTACAATTTGTTAGTATGGAGTCAGTCATCTTTGCCGATACTATACGTTTGTATTAGTCTATGATCATTTTTGTTTGCATTTATTTCTGAATAGTCGTAGTCAGTAAAAAACATTTACTTTCAGTACCGCACCACTGGTGGAAATATATATATATGCACACATTTCTGACAGAGGCAAATTCAACGTGAATGAGATAAAAGTACTCGTCAGCAGGAACTGAATGAAACATAGCGAGGAACTGACACTAAGTTATGTATCAATACGGGCAAAACAAATTGTTTTTGCTACTGTTATGCGCGGACACCACCACTGGACCTGGGCGCTGTGTTATCTGTATCTGGTTATGCGCGGACCTAGTTAGAGGGGAGGGGTGACCACCTCGAGCCTCCCCTCCCCCAGGCAGACTCGCTCACTGTTCCGTCGCCCGGCGGCCGGGGGAATGATTGACAGCTGACCTGGCTGGCTTGCAGTGGCTTTTATTCCATAGACTCAAGGTAAGCAATGCTTACCATAGACATATTGGAAATGTTTGACCCGTTATGGTTTTCGCCTTAACTTTGTATTTAAACACACGTAAACATGAGTTTCCCGATTCCGATTCGAGAAACAGAGTTTTCGTAATTCCCGTACTGTACGTGCATAGTGCTGCTTTCTAGTATTTATTTCCACAAACGGGAGCTATTAGCGATGAATCGACCTTGCAAACGAGCTACCCTGCCGCGTTCCGTCGGCGGGGTAAGCAGTCGTGGATGAAAGTGTTTGGAAAAACGGGAGTTTCCGTATAATAATTATTATATGCTCTCAAAATACTATTCATTTTAATTATTCTTACATTAATTTCGTTCCCATTTATATTACTATTGTTAGGTATTATACAACATTAAATACATGTGGAGGATAAGCAAAGTTGGAAGTTGAGTTTGTCAGTGGAAACTGAAAATGGAACCACAGCCTGGCACTAGCAAATGTTATCTAAAACACACACATAAGTGGGACTATTATATTGCTTACCCTATAAAAAAAACTCACTACACGCCACTGAGTCACAGACCCTCCTCCCCCCTGCCGGAGGAGTCGATAATTTGGGCGGATGAGCAAGAATATTCTGGTAATTATGTCCATCTGCGCAATGCGGAATTTAGTGAAATTTCTGAGCAATGGCCTACGACACTATAAATACCACCTCAGTAGTAGGGCCGGGGAGGGGATTCACTTCACTTTTGATTAAACACATGATCAATTTGATATCAAATTAATTGGAAGCGTTAATAAAAAAGGCTAATCCCTAATCCGATTTTAATCAGATAAAAAATGCTTAATCCGATCTTAATTCAATCAAAAATTTAAAGGGGTAAATTTATTGGAAGGGGTAATTTTTCTTTCTTTCTTTTTGGGTAGCAGGAGCTCTGTACGATGTTGAAGGTGTGGTGTTCTGAAGGCGAATGACCAGAGTTTTTTTTTTCTGGCGAGCCCCCAAATCCCGCTACACCAGCGTGAGCACCGTCACAGTTCTGTGTGCCCTCCGGCATGCATGCTAGTAGCAAAGACGGTTGGAGAATGAGATGCATCTCAGGGCAAGCCCTATATGCCTTAGGTCGGGTTTAATTAACAAAATGAGCGCATGCATCACGGCTGAGCAGGTTTGTCTGGTGCCATGGCTGCAATTGTAGCCATGGACATACCCCGAAAGAAGAAGGGTCTAGTAAGGGTGATAGAAAATCAGGCAAATTGGAGAGGGCCTGGAAAAAACTATGCGACAGTCGTGGAGGATATAAATAATACCTTTTATTGGATTAGGGCTGGAGAAAGTAGGGTTATTGTTAGTTCGCTAAGATCGACTTTGTGAGGTTAATGAGGGTGATATGTAATGTGTCGATCCGCTGCCGGAATGTATCCAGGGTTGTACCACAGTAGCACAGCCCTGGAGGTGGGGGACAGAACTATGGTACACACCCACAGATGCCAGTCATCTCTCTGGAAGCAGTAAGAAGTGTTAGTTTCCAGGCATAAAAATAGGAGTGATTAGGAAGGGGAAATGACCAGAGTGGTGGGTTTCAGTGTCTTATATAGATATAGAGTTTAGTGCAAGAGTGGACTAAGTGTAAATTTTCTTGCTTTTTTTCTTTTCTAATTTTGATGTGTTTGTAGGGATATTGGTGGTAGATAGGGGATTTTTATGAATATATTTAACACACGAGGGAAATTCAGAGTGAATAAACGATTTCTAAGAGTGGCCTACGTGTAAATTTTATGTTTTTTGGGGGATATTGATCGTAGAAGGTGGTGGAAGATAGGCGATTTTGAATGATGCTATTTATGTGTTAGTAATGACAAACGATCAGTTGTCCAAATGCAATTAATTGTTAGAGAATTTAAGAGTGTTCTAGGTATGAATAAATTACATGCATCGAATCAGAAATTTCAAACGACTTCGTGTATAATAAGTGTAATAACGTGAGTCTTAAACATAATTTTAGTTTTGAGATTAGAAATATTATTTACATGAGAGAAAATTTTAACTACATGAATAACATCTGGTGTCGACAAGTTCTAAACGATAACAATTACATGAGTGTGGAATTAACGATCTACAAGAAAGTAACTAACGATAGAAAATCTTACCCCAAATTATATTAAAATAAGTCTATTCGATGTATGAATGAGTAGCACTTACGTGGAGCTGTGTGTAGATACGTCTAGCATGGCCGATAGACAACTGTGTTTAATTTATGGTAAAAACTCGTAAATGTTAATGAAATTCACTGCATTTGTTAACACAAACTGTATTTTTAAACTGTTATGAATTTTTCGCAGACAGAGCTCAGTTAATTAAAAAATCTTATCACAATATTGACTTAACACACAAAAAATTATATTTTCCAATAAATAAATAAAAAAATTCACACCATAGTTTACGAATACTGTGAACGAGGTGTGAACCACAAAGCAAATAATATTGCTAGCAAAAATTGTGGCTATTACTAGAGATGAAGGTAGGTCAGACTCTTGCAAATTTATAGGAAAATATACTGCTTTTTTTACATAACTTGTGTTGAATTTAATTTTTTTAAAACTAGTTTAAATATATTATATTATATTTGTGTTCTTCTCCAGACATCACCGTGTTGTATCTTCAAGAGCTGTTATTTGTGTGCTTGTATGTAAAATGAAATTTTTTTAAAAATGTTTGCTGGACTGTTTTTGATGCAGATGTAAAAGTTTTAGCTGGAGAAACTTTCTTGTAGGCAAGGAGGGACTTACGTATTTGCTACCTGCCTCTGTAAAGGTATTTGGGACTCGAAATTCAATTTTTTCCGTGGAATTTCACAAAAGTTGGTCAGCACAGCGTTGTGTCCTACCGCAACCTTCAACTTGAGCGGGCCAAGGTTCTCTCAAGATATTAACCTGTTGCCTTGTTCCTTTGCAAAACGTCTTTCATTCATTCAGCTGTGTTTGATTTTCTCCATTTTTTTTTTTTTTGTAATTTCTCCTCAGTCCTTCAAAGTTAGTTTTTATTTAAATGATTGTAAGTGTTTTAAGTCAAGAAAATGACATCTTCTTCGAGAAAGCAAGCAAAAAGTTATCCTGATTTTTAAATACATGTCATCAGCTTACCATTACTGATATACACCTATTCATTTCTCTTCACTACTATTAACCCATCACTCATTATACATAAGATATTATTGAAAAATGTTAGTGACAGGGGAATTAAAAAAAAATAAAATAAAGTTACACACTATTCCTTTTTAACATTTTACTATAAGATATTCTTTTAAAAATCACCCTAAAACCTAAGTATTAACAATCTCACACAAAAATATTCACTTTATAACAAACATCTGCACACAGTAAAAGTCATCTTTCAATCACAATTTTTATACAAATATATCCAAAACAATTTTGCATGTATTTTAAATCAATCATCTTACAACTAAATTTCCATTTTTTTTTACAAAAACAAGTTATGTTTACAAAGTAAAGATATTTAATCAATAACATTTTTAACAACAGTCATCTCAAAAACTAAAATACAGTTCATCAATAACATTTTATCAATGACTTTTACAAACTTACAAACAATTCATTATTCACTATTTTTTTTAAATCAAATAAAATACTTTAGGATAAAAACAAGATAATTTTACAAAAAATATTATTTTCAAATATTATGAGCCACAACAAGTTATTGATATTTAATTAGAAAATGTTTAAAAAAGACATTATTTTGTTATCAAAAGAATCATTATTTACACAGACAAACATATAATTTAACAGATTTATATACAAAAAGCTACAAAAACTAATTACAACAAGCATTGTGTTTTACACATTTATATGCAAAAAGTAACAAGTATTTACATCAAACATTGGGTTTACACATTTTTTTTCTCTTAAAAAAAGACATTTTATCATCAAATCAAATAAATATTTACACAACTGAAACACAATTGAGGATATTTATGTACAAGAAACAATCTCCTAAATTATAAAAAAAAAAAAATACAATATTTACACTAACGACACATTTGGGAGGTGTGTTTGTAGACGCTTACTGTGGGGTGTTCTTTTGTATGTGTCACATCCAGTATTTGTTATCAGACACACACACACCAAAAACAAAATGTAACACACACTCACATGCATGCAATTTAAACTGTGAATTTCATTTTTTTCTATGACAAAAGGTAAATATATTGAAGATAGTAGTAGTAGTAGTAAACTTGTTAGGCAAACAGAGAGCCACAGCATTGAATGGTGATGCAATTTCTAGTTGGTGTAGTCAGCTGCGATGATGTTTATAGTCAGCTGCTTCAATGATTGCAGACTACTGCGATGAGTGTGGAACAGGAGGTGCGTGGGGTGTCGGCAGATGAATGTCCGTGGCAATGTGTAGTGCTGGGAGGTCTATCAATTTATTGTGGTGTTGTAACTGTTGTATGGAGGAAAAAATAATTTAATCAGGTATTCGATAGTGCCCCAAGGTAAGGTCGATATTACAACTGCCTCAATGTTCCACTTAACATTCATACCTGACATCACTACCTTTGTTTCGCGTTCGGTGTAGACTTGATGAGCATGCAAACAGAACTGATATTGGGTCCCATTACCCTTTTGCAATTTTCGGGCATTCTAGATAATCCTCGTACCTGAGTGATTGCAACATGTTGGGTTTTACACCCTTCGCCTTATGAATACATTGCTCATTCGCAACAACACACGCATAAAGTTTAGGATGTAAACCCACAAAGTGTGTGATTATGCACCCAGCACATTCATCTTTCATCCCCCAAGTATGGTCTTTGTTCCTGTGAGGGAATCCTTGTGGGTTATCGAGCGCATGGTTGGATGTATCAAACCGCGCATTTAAGTCTAGGGTAATTACTTTATATGTCATCACAAGCAATAGAATCTACTAGGGAATCTGTGTCACAATAGAGCAGGTGCAAAGCTGACGAAAGAAATTTTGTACACATGTACTGATAGTGAAATTCATAGAATGTAAATTTAGAAAGGTCGAGAATGGCAACATCACTGTACAAAGGTTTGTTGGACACAATAGAACTCTTCGACATTTCGATGAGGACAAAGTTTTCATCGATAATCTGCTGCTCCTAGAATGTAGGATGTCCTAACAGCTCTGCAGCCACATATAGATCGTGTCATATCTCGAAAATACTCTGATGTCCCTTTCCAGGTGAACATTATGCAGCATTTTTCCATAAAGGGGATTATTCATCAACTTGAAAAACGATTTTTCCAATGTGTTTGCAGCCTGGGCACGTTTCTTAATGTTAAACTCGATGTACGGAGCCATCCATGCCTTCTGATCAAAGCGTAAAACGCCATTAACAGAGTCAAGTCTAGCCTCGTATGTAAAGTTCTGTCTCAGTGTTTCCCAGTGTATAACATAATTTTTCCGCAGCACGAGTGTTAAAAGTAGTTTCTCATGCTAGACGTTCGGGGCTATGCCATTTTCTGAGGCCAAAGGCAGATAAGATAGTTTATCATGACACTCCTTCGGAAAAGACAGATCAACTTCCACGAAAAAACCAGTGTCACCATCATTCACCATGTTTGCAAAATCCCATGAAGAGAACACATCAGCTTCAACCCACTCGAAATTACCAACCGGAAGCGTGGACCACATTGTATGACTGTACAGCCCATTAACGTCGAAATAGCATAACATTTCAATGCCACACTGGGATCATAGTCCTCACCCATTTAAATATAATTGGTTTTCGCACATCATTTTGAAACCTAGGTAATGACGCCCCTAACCCCATGTTCTACAAAAAGATACATGTCAGGATAAGTCAACAGTTTTAGCCGCACGCGTGGCATTTACAATAAAGTGTCCCATGAAATAGATGGAGCTGTGACGTACATGGCGGTGTCAAGACTGTAATAAACCAAACATACGGTCATGAAATTTCCAAAAACATCAGCCAGCGAACAAGTGTCCATACGTAAGTAATGAATGGCAAACTGCAGCAAGTTTTGCAGTTGACTGCATCCTATATGACTTGAGCATACACATAATCCTCACTGCTAATGCCTTCGCCTCTCATCACATTATGAAATGCATCCTTTGGTGGGAGTGACTTGCACATCAGACTGTCTAGCGACTTAACAAAATCATAAGGAAAAACTCCCTTCTGTTTTGCCAATTCGAAATGGGTGTTGTCTGGAAACATCGAGCGGGTGATACACAATTGCGCAGGTAGAAAATTGCCTGCTAAAGTTTCCAGAGAGGCGCTCATGAATTAGAATGTATCGATAAATCTAAACTTGAAATATTGCACCTTTCCATTGCAATCAATCCCATTGGGAATCTCTTTTGTGATACATTTGTATTTCTGTAGAGTCCCTCCAACCACTTGAATTTATCCAGGCTTTTCAATTAACACGGTTGTGTCGTGTAATGCTACGTGACTTTCAGCCATGGTCTTTATAAGAAATTGAGCATTGTAATTCTGCAGGTTATGAAAAACAGCGACATGTTTTTGTTTTGAGCAATCTGAAGTTGCACTTATTATGTGTGCTGCCTCTGATTTCGCACATCAGATGATCATGGTCGACCACAATATCATCTGTACCAAGCTTTTCTTTACATATATGACAACTTTTCTGAGCTGCCTTCCTAGTTTCATCAGCAGGGTTTTTGGCCTCATCAGAACAATGATGCGGTAAATTCCTGCAACCCACTTTGTAAGTTCAACTAATTTATAAACTAATTTGTACATACAATCAGCACCCACAAACTCGAAATATTGAGATAAACTTGTATTGTATGAGCAGACCAACAAAATGCTACAAACATATGGAACATGCTGGTTGATGGTAGTTGTATTAAATGTTTCATCATTAGGCAAGCAATCGGGCATACATTTCAGGCAACTTTCTACATCGCAATAGGCAACGAAAGCCAATCTCTGCTGTTTTCTGTAATCTTTAAATTCCAAGTACTTGTCGATTCCCAGTGGGGAAAGTACTATGAACAGTCTTTTGTTGCTGGCAAAGTATTGTGTGACTAGAGAGTTTCTCATCACTAACAAAGTACTGGAGACAACACTCGCAAATATGTTTTTTACACTCCTTACTCAGCTGACTATCAACCAGCCAGGACAAATTTCTAATGCATACGAAATGCAAATGAGCTGCATTTCCACTTGCGCAAATCGCCAAAATATTTATGTGTTTGTCATGGCGTACAGGAGAAATACGCATGCTGTGTACTACAACCATACCCTTTTCGCAAGTTTCGTAAATTAAATTGCTATCTTTGTCCCAAACATTGTAGCATAGTAGACATTGATAGAAATAGAATTGTTCTCCTTACACTTGCGAATATCCTGTACGACTACAGGACCTTCGATACACACCTTCGATTTTCAAAACTTCGTAAGGTTTTGGATATGAAGTAGTTCTGTAGGGGTTTTGTGTGCCAGGAAAGACAGATACTACGACGGCATAGTAGAGATACGTTCCCTCCGGGCAGTCTACATCAACACAAGCAAGATGATTGGAAATAAACTTGGGCAGTTTAGTGTGCACAGCATCGACAATGAACGGCCGATATTCACTAACATGGACGTCCATGTGCGTCAACATCTGGAGACTCCAGCCAGAACCACGCACACTATACTCCTCAAGTCTGTGAGATAAAGAATGATATTCTCATCATAGATTAAACCCACCGCGGTTGAATGGAGGGCAGGGAATGCTTTGTTTTGAAAATAAAAAGACTCTGCAGCACCTTCTTCCACCGTGAAAAATTTCAAGTACTTGCCCGATAATCTAACTGGCTGGATATGATGCCATTAACAAGCTTAATAAATGGACTTTACACATGTCAAAGAAACGAGAAAAATCCACATCAGACTCTAATTGACTGTTAAGCATCTGCATGTTATTTAGTCTTACCGTACGCCATAGCCAATAGCTGGTACGTCAGGTCTGGCAAAGCCTCCACTAAGGCTTGGGAATCGGAAAATGAATTATTTTCTGGCTCCATTGGCGAAATATCTCTAATCGACTTGAAAGTCGATTGTGAAATGGTTGGAACACTTTCCGAATCACAAGAATCTTCCGAGGCTGATAGAAATAAGTCGTCATTCAACAGATCAACCTTCTCATGTTTAGCTGAAGCGGACACTTTTTGAACTTTTGGTTTTGACAATCTCTCTGTAAGCGAATCCGTGCTCGAATCGCTTAAGTAGAGATCATCATTCAATAGATTAACTCGTGTCCGCTTAGGCGAAGGGACACTGCCTCGACAGTTTGTTTTTCTTTCCGTCTGTGATTCCGAATTGGAATCGCTTACGTAAAGATCTTCAAGCAAGATGTTAGTACAGGATCGCTTACGCTCACCCACTTTCACATAACTAAAAAATTTCTTTAGTTTCCCCTATATAAAAGTTTAGACACCACAATAATTATTTTGAAGTGACCCCTCACTCTGAAAAAAAAAACGCTCTTAATAACTCTCACACACACACACACAATATAAGTTAAAACATAACTTTTTATTATTAATATCCAAGACAAAAGTGCAAAATGTTTTTTTTCTTAATTTAAAATTTTATATTTGTTGGTGAAAGACAGGAGTGAGAGCTGTGACTAAAAAGGCAGCAAGTTCAAAACATTTTTGAATGTGGACCAGAGTCAAGTATCTAGCAGGCAGGGAAAAACACAATAGGGAAAAGATGGGACAATGTCTTGGTCGCCCGACGGGTTGCGTGCATGGTGAGGGGGAAACGAGGTGAACGTGGAAGAAGCAAGGCCGGTCCGCATGTTGGAGCTGGTAGCGAGAGAATATGAACTCTAGTACACTAAGCTGCTGCTAGCGTCTGTGTCGCCACCATCTGGCTGCTCTACCCCCTTCTGGCCCCCCCCCCAACTTCCCCTTCTCCACCGCTGACTCGCAAAGCTTGTGAGCACGCATCTATGACAGAGGGAAAATTTCCCCCGCCTGATCGACATTCTCCCTTTCCTCTCCGACACATTGCATAGACCCTCCAGGCACCTCTGCGTTGTGACGAGGGATGTGAAAAGGAGAAACTTGGCACTACCCCTCCACCGTTCTTCTCCACCGATTTGCAGTCCACAGCCCATCTCCAATAATGAATTGATCGTGATTTGTTACCTGTCTCACCCTCGTCTTTCACAGGATTTTACTTTTTGCTCCAGGCATGCACAGCTTTTGTTTAGAATATGATAGTGAAACTTATACTCATGCTATTGCATTTATGTTTAAAACTACTTTAAATGTTATTTTTTGAGAGAAAAACATTAAAAAAAATTTTAATCTTACGCCGTTAAAAATTTATGAAATAATTTACATCGTAAAAAAATCAAATTTCTACTCCATTAAAAAATCCAAATTTGTACATGGTCAAAAACTTTAAAGTAGTGATACAGCACTAAAAATACGTCCAACATTAAACTGTAAAAAATCATTTACTCTAAGAATATTTTTACAAATTTTTCGCAAATAAGTTTAATAACAAAAGGTTTAGCCAGGGAAATAACCCATTACACTCAAAGCATTAAAAAGACTTGTCTAAAATTCAAACATTTTACAATATAAATTAAGCATTAAAAAAATACTTAAAATTCAAACATTTTACACTATAAAATTAAACATTCAATACTTTAAGCAAGCAAACCTACATATTTACTTAAGTCATTTAATACTTTTACAACTATACAATCATGCATTTCATAAGTAAAATTACTGAAACTCAAAAAATAGTATATATATATATATATATATATATATTTACATATATCACACTAACTCACATTTACTCATCAACTTTGAAAAGGAAATGTCTTAAAATTAACTTAATTACCCAAGCCACCCTGTCACGTACACTTCAAAACATTTAATTCATTTTATACTAGACACACTTCTTTATATAGTCTGCCAGATGTCCTTGCTTTGAAAAACATTGCATTGTCACATGCCACAGGGAGACGTTAACACTTGGTCACCGCTGTATGTATAATGTTGGTTGTTGTTGAATTCTTCTGTCCAAGCTGTAGTAAGAGAACAGCAACTACACTCTTTCTGCATAATGGATTCGATTTTCTTGTAGGATTTACGATTTGTTATGTATCCACAGTGAACTTCAAATTCCAGTTTACCTTCGTTATAAGGCAGGTTGCTCTCAGGACGTAAATTATATAAAGGACAATAATTTCGCCCATAACATACGTCGAACACTTGACATGTTTCTGTTGGACTGATTAACGAGAAACCTTAATGTTCACTCCAATGCACATCTGTATCTGTACTGGACTATCTTTATCTTCAATTCGAAACACACTCAC
Source organism: Dryococelus australis (assembly GCA_029891345.1). Classification (NCBI taxonomy): domain Eukaryota; kingdom Metazoa; phylum Arthropoda; class Insecta; order Phasmatodea; family Phasmatidae; genus Dryococelus; species Dryococelus australis. The sequence goes on from CM056995.1 coordinate 62,330,743, forward strand.
CTGAATCCTGGAGTAACACTAGCATACTGAAGTGATGAGTCGAACTTCTCCATTGTAATTGAAGCTCTGGTGTACGATTCTCTCTCTCTTTATCTTTATATAGACAGATGTTCTTCCAGTTAAAATTAGTTCTTCAACAATAACTTTGTTACATCAAATTTACAGACACAAACAATGCTGTTTCAAACTTCACAGTCCTACATTCCACATGGCGCTAGTGAAAGTGCACTACTACCTTTAATTTCATTATGTGTTCCTTATTATTACATGTTTCAGTCCATAAGGTGGTTACGTTATCACAAAATTAGCTAATCAATTTATATTTGATTTGATGAAAACCTCGTTCTTTGGTTATTTCTGTACAGCGATTTTTAAAACACACGTCTCAAGAAGAACAGGGCAGTTCGCTGTCAGACTGCATATTAAAAACAGGACAGTCTTCTTCTTTATCACACAGCACTCGTTCTGTCTACATACTTTCGCCGAAACTTTTTGCGAAATTCCAATGTTCATTTCCGTTACACATCAGTGTTTGAATGTATGTATTGCGTAGAGAATGGAACCATACTTTCTTGTGTCCTCGAAAAATAGTGGAGTATGTCTTCTCTGGGTCAAATTTCTCCATTTTTTCGAAATCTTATGCTACCTGGAATAAACCATTTATTCAAAAAACTAATATCTCTACACATAGGTAGGATGTTGGTACAAATATTCTCTTAAAGCTTAACTGTTACACTATAAGCAGAATGTTTTTTTCTCACAGTGATTTGTATTATAGCGCTTGACTATTGAATTAATACTCGAACAGTCATGGTATCTTCTGATATATATTACTTATGCATTGGTTGAAGTGTTAAAAATTTCCTTCTGCATTTTTCCAAGCACGTATATGGGATATTCTTCGAGTAAAGCATCATTTACATATTGAAAACGTTTTTCGTAAGCTATGTCACCATAGTCCCATTTCAGATTATGCATCTCATCTGTTCCCATAACATAATTTTAACTTCAGGTTTTAAACTGTTCCAAGGTCTGGGAGATTTAAAGCATAATACTTTAGAGTCATTAGCATAGGTTGCATAAGAAATAGCAAGCTCCTTAATTACAAAGGAGCTGTCTTGGGAGTTTCCGAAACCCTGAGCATAGCACATCATTTTTAGGTTATTTCTTTTCATACACTATTTAAAAAAGGTCTCTCTCTCTCATATAGAATTTTATAAGATGACAGTGCTCGCCTCGGAATCTACTTTATCGACTCCGGAATCGGCCATTACTATATCTGGAATAATTCTAGCTTCAAGAAGCTGTTCCAGCCTGCATGTCATACAATCCCTCTGCGTATGTTGTAAGTACTCATCATTAGCAAAAGCAGGCATGCCGTAAGGACAGTCTTCACAAGGTAAATAGATACGATATCCTCATCGGGTTTTAAATGTTCAGCCAGGAACAGATACAATAATTTTATTTTGTGGCCCACAAAACAAATTGTAAATTCTTTCGGCAACACTTGCAGTTGGGAACACTCTAGACTCAATAAGATTTTCGCCTTCCCATAAGCTAAAATAGCATTAAATGTTTCAACGCAATCAGAGTCGCAATACAATTGATGCATTGTTCCTTATACAAAGATGAAATGTCTAGTAGATTCAGCATTGATGATGATCTATATGTAGCGATGTTGTAGTAGACATCTGGCATTGTAGTGGACGACTGGAGCTGTTGTAGACGTGATGGACATCTGGAGCTGTATTAGACGTTATGGAGCTGTAGTGATCGTGACGGATGTTTGGCATTATAGTTGGCATTATAGTGAGCCTCTGTTGCTGTAGTGGATGCCTGACATCGTTCACATTATCAATGCTTGCCGTTGATGTCGATGCTTCCCAGATGCCTGATGTTATCTATGCTACTGCAATGCACATGCACGCACACAAAGTAACCTTAGCAGATACTGTGTTTAGACTGAGAAAAAATTAACTTAGCCCTCCTTATATACTGTAAGGATTCAAAATGGCCGCCATTTTCCAGTTAAATTACAAGAATTTGGAACTTTTAGTAAAAAAGTAAAAATAACTTTGAAATTGCTATTTTCCAACTCCAAAAAAAACACGATTTCTGATTGTATTCATACTGTTTCTTTAAACTTACATTGGAAACTATTAAAATATTAAATAAATTCAAATATATACATTTTATGTTACATGGAATACATTTTGCTGTTGGAAAGTTGTTGGATAGACATAAAGAAAGGGAATGTGTTGGTTAAGCTTTTAGCATGCTCGCCTCCCGGTCTCACGACACACAGGCCATTCGGTAGCGTATGAGGGTTCGGCCGCGGACTCTCGTTATCGCCTCCAGGACACCACATCTTCAACTTGCAACCCAAAAAAGAAAGAAAGAAAAAATTAAACCCCTCAATAAAGTCAACCCTTTCAATAAATTTAACCTTTCGATAAATTTAACCCTTTTAATTTTGATCGGATTGAGATCAGATTACAAAATATTTAATCGGATTGACGATTTTTAATCGGATTAAAATCGAATTAAGGACGAACCCTTTTTGATTAACCCTTTAATTTAATTTGATAACAAATTGATAGCCCGATTAATCAAAGGTGAATTGAACCCCCCCGGCCATACTACTCATCGCAGCTGGAAGGTCGGCAGTTCTTTGTGGCGGCCATCTGGCGTACGCGCAGCGATCGGGCGAAGTCTGGTGCAGCGTGGGAGATGAACGGAGACGGCGGACGACGACAAAGGTCGCGAGTGTCTTTGCGGTGTGGAAGGACGATTTCGTGTGGTAACAGGAGTAGAGGGTCAACTGTGCGTGAGGGCGCTCGGGAACACTCTGCAACATTACGGACTGGTGGAATGTGGACTGAATTAAGGTGGAACTGTATGAATGTGTTATATGGACTTTATTGTAAATATTGGAACTGTCAAACACAGACACATAATTTGTAAAATAATTCAATAGGTTTTGATACACCGTTAATTGAGACTTATTTTTGTTATTTGATTGCATTTATTTGTTTGAGGTGATTGCAAATTGTATTGATTAAATTGATTAACCATAAATAGCAAATGAAAGATATCTATTGTGAGATATTAAGCATCTTATTTGTAGTATTTCTAAAATTAGGAAATTATTTTAACTTTATAAAATTTAAATTAGACCTCCATCCCTTAAACATCCTTGCTAAGCCCACAGACTTTGAGAGATAGTACTACTATTAATAGTTTATAGTCCGGACATATCTTCGTTCATTCGCTGTTTGTGCACTTACGAGTACTGTATCTCAGCAAATAAATGTCCTGGAAATAGACATTTTTGCCAGAGAAGTTTAAAACAACAATTATTTACGCCCGCATAGTTTTTCTTTTATAATATTAAGTATATTCTACGAGAAAAGATCGTGAACATTGATAAAATTCGAATTTTTAGAGCCATCCTGCGTATTTTTTTAAAGGCAGGGTAAAAATAAAACAGTGCAGTCGTAGTTTAATAATGTATGGGCTTTCATCGCGTGTAATAAAATCCCATTGTTTCAGATTTCATTTGGACAGTAAAGCGCAACAGCGGAAACACTACACGCAGGTTCAGCACCTTGCCCATAGGAGCGACGGAGCGCTGGTCGCGCGTTTTATTGTCGCCCTTATCGCTGTGCCTCGAACGCGATATTATATATATATACACTTATATATATATATATATATATATATATATATATATATACACACGCACACATACACACATACTGTATAGACTATATGCTGTTCACGGAAGTGAGCACTTTTGAGGCCCTATAGTCCATTCCCGATTGGAAGCGACTTATGAAAATCAACCTTTGAAAAAACATTCTAAGCATAACATGTCACTTGTTTTTTCTATAACCTGTATTCCACAAATATATAACACTGTGGTTAACTTTAGAGTACTGTATTATTCAATAAATGAACCTATACCTCAATATCTTCTACAACTTGTAATATTTATTCTTTTTTAAATATGAATTAACAATAGCGAGAGCAGCGACGTTTTGGCAACTCGGAATTTAATGCCTAGTATTGCAATAAAAAATATTTATTAACTATTAGTCCAAAAGAGAGGGCTTTCAAAAGTGCTCACTTTACCGTGGATAGCCTATAGCTGAACGGTAGCACGTGACAACCCACTGAGCTATCTCAACGTGGCAACCCACTGAGCTGCCTCCACGTGGCAACCCACTGAGCTACCTCCACGTGGCAACCCACTGAACTACCTCCACGTGGCAACCCACTCATCACAATGCTGTTTCACGAGTTCTTCCACGCCAGCCTTGGAACCGGTTCCACGCTGACCTTGAAGGCCACCGCAGCGGCGCGAAATTCCCGTAAGTTTTCCGCCTGGTAATTTCGCTTCGTTTGAAAACGTCTGTTCCCGGACACCAACTCAAAGACTGTCTCCGTGCTCGAATTCCTCACCACCGCAATGCAGCAGGGCGATACATTAAATGATAAGAATCCGGCGTCGAAACAGCACACTCTTACGAAATCAACTCAACGACCGTCACTGAACAAATTCAAATAAAAAATAAAATAAAGAAACGCCAACTGTGTATTAGGTAAGCAAAATATAAGTTAAGCCACTTCTCGAAATTAGGCCAAGGGCTAATTTTATCAGCTACCTGGTTGTTGACCCACTTCGTACTCGGGTTATTTCATTACGATAAAAGTTTTGTTTATAAAATGAAAGAGGAACGACAGTAGACAAAAAGTAGTCTTGACATGCTCATTTATACATTCAACGAGGTGGGAAGTGTTGTAAGTGTATAGGGACGGCAGTTACTTAATGTCATGTTATAAAAAAATCGACCACAACATATAAGGTTCAGTAACAAACTTCCTTCCAGAATATACAGCCGCTTAAAAAAGTATTCATACGCACATAATTTGTGCTCCAGGTTCAATATAATGGGCAACTAAGCTGCACGGTTACATTAATTTGCAAATCACATTACTGTATTGTGTTTCCCCATACACACATATAACACAATAATAAAAATATGCATGAAACAATGCCGACATGTTTGTCAACTCAAAACGTCAGCTCAAAAAAGTATTCATACAGTTAAAAACGGAACACACACTTGTACACTGCAGCAGCATATCAATTATTTAATACTTCGTGTGCACATCCTTAGCACGGGTGAATGCCTCGAGACGTCGTGGCATAGACCGTACCAACACTGTGATGTGTGCTGGGGAGATCTTGGACCACTCTTCCAAACGTAGTATTTGCAGAGCTTGCTTGCTTGAAGGGCGGTGTTTCTGTACCTGTTTATCTATATTCCATTCCCGATTGGAAGCGACTTATGAAAATTAAACTTTGAAAAAACACTCTAGGCATAACATGTCAACCTGCTGTTTCAATAACCTGTATTCCACAGATATATAACAGTGTGGTTAACTTTAGAGTACTGTATTATTGAATAAATGAACCTTTACCTTAATATCTTCTATAACTTGTAATATTAATTTCTTTTTAAATATGAATTAACAACAGCGAGAGCAGCGACGTTTTGGCAACGACCGGTAAGAAATAGTTCACAGTTAAAATATTATTTTAACCTAGTTTTTTAGTATATTATTTGTAAATTAAATGGTGCACATTGAAATATTTAAATATTTAGGTAGCCCCGATGGCAACATATCTAATTTTTACAGTTTAAAATAATAGCGAAAAATATCGTGAGTAGGCCGTAATGGTATGGTGTTGTTTTATCGAGCGAGAGCAACTTTGAAACAACTGTCTGCTGAGCGTGGCTTGTCGCTCTCTCTCTCTCTCTCTCTCTCTCTCTCTCTCTCTGTGTGTCTTTGTTTCTTTCACACTCGGGAAGTTTCTCTTAGCTAGTACACGCAAAATTGTACATGTTTTCAATTGTAACATATATCATACTTATTACAGCAAAATACTGATTTTTGAATTTGTAATTTACAACTGAAAAGGGATTTTAATGTTTGAATATTTATTTTAATATATTTAGATACTATGGCGGGGCAGAAACAAAGTGAAGTTGGCAGACGTGGCGAGCCATGACACGGCGCGTTGCTGTTTTACCAAACGAAGCGTAAATTATACTTACTCCGAAAAATACTTCAAACGTGTGTGTATGTGCGTGATTTCAAATATTTGATATGAACTATTTATACGTTGTGAATGTGAACTGTTTTTATGACGAAGTTATTTATTTACATCCATGTCTGTTTATTTGTCACAACGTTGTACCTTTGCCCTGAGTGATTAAAACACGGTTGTGTAACGTGATTTACCACCAATCCTAACAAAATAACCAAGCCCAGCCCCAATAAATTTCAATAAACGTAATACACAGTAAGTAGCAATACATATAAATATGAGCGGAATAAAAGTTACGGTAGGCTTATTTGTGTGCATGCTCACCGCTATATTTTAAGTTTCTATAACAAAAAATGAGAGACACGAGTTACGTGCTTGATTTTAATTTCGCTTTTTCGTTGGACTGGCTATTCTTTCGTTATTCGAACTGAGGCCGTCCTTTTAAATAAATAACTCAACACATATCAATAACAAAAAGTTAAATACTACAGTTCATTACCCCGCAGTTGTAACAGTGTTTAACACAGTCGCGGCAGAATATTAACGTGCATTACGTGTAATGTGCTATGTCGTGGAAAACAAATATGATAATGTAACGTAACCGTAAGAACTATCGTTAATTCAGGCATTTTTAAGACGTCATAAAGCTGATGTAAATAATGTTATACGCCTAAACTGCGAATATTCATACGAAATGGTTTTTTAAATAGACCCTAAGACAGAATTCTTTGAAAAGCTGTAAACAGGAAAGAACACATTTTACATGTATAAAAGTAGGTCACATTTCAATGTTTATTTTTAGGTGTAGCGAAAGTAAACGAACACATGCACACACACAATGGCATGTAAATATTGATTTTGACAGATGCTACATGCAGTCACATGGCAATGTTTGTTTACATTTGGCGGAAGGATAAGAAACGGGCGTGCAAGTAGATATTTAGCAGGGCTCAGAGAAAGTTGCTTCCAATGGGGAATGGACTATAGATATCCCCACAAGTGCTCTATGGGATTGACACACGGCTCTGTGGTATGGTTAGAAGTCGTCGTGGAGCATTATACAATAACCACACCTTAGTTTTCATGGCATTGGGCTTAGGGCCATTGTCTTGTTGGAACATTGCCAGACCCAGCTTCTGCACACTGTTTGATAGGCTATGGCGCAAAACACTTGCATATGCGGTGGCATCCATAGCTCCTTCAATAAAAGCTAAATTCCTAACCACAGAAGACGCCATGCATCCCCAAACCACAACACTTCCTCTTCCATGTTTGACTGTAGGTATAATATGTCGTGACTGCAATTCCGTGTTTGGCCTTCGCCACACCCACCATCTGAGCCGAATATATTAAATTTTGACTCATCGGAAAAAATCACAGTATCCCAACATTTGTTAGGCCTATAATGGTACTCGTTGGCAAATAGCAGGCATTTTTGTTGATTTACTGCATAAAAATGTGGTTTCTTCCTGACTGCCGTACCATGGAAAATGGCATTATGTATTACATTTCGTACAATTTGAGTAGTTAAAGAGTGTGTAGATGTTGATGCGATCTGTTCCGCCACAGGTGCTGCACTATGGAATGGTTCTTTACGTGCTAAAGCGACAATGTACTGTCTTTCGCGGCACGTAAAGCACTTCTGGCTGTCCGGATCGTCGTTTATTTTCTGTTGTCCCTGTTTTTTTTGTACTTCTTCAGTACGGAACTGAAAGTTCCGAAACAAACGGAGAGGGTTTTCGTAATTCCACGATAACTCCTGCCTGGCTTACAGAAGAGAGAACCAACTTCTTCGCGTTGCGTGACAGACAGTTCGCTTTTCTTCCACTCCATTCTAACCACTGCCTCTTGCTACCACAACAGTCTGGCAACTGATGTGCAGCGAACCCGTCTTTGTACGTACAACTGCTGGAGGTGGATAACACGGCCGTTACGAGACCAAACAGGGTTACACCTCCGCTGTATGAATACTTTCTTGACTATCACAATAACATCTTTCCCTTCGAGTGCTCGTCCTTCTGACGTTGATGTGCTGTTAACTAGTACCACGGGGCTTGCTATTCCGCTCCTCTGTCTGCATATGGCTTGTGGTTTTCATTGCCTCAAATATACACGTTAGGACTAATGCAGGATTTACAACAACCTGTCACGTCTGTTCGTCATCCGTCCGTCAATCACGTGACCAACAGCCAATCAGAAATGGCCATTAATTCTATCCGTCCATCCGTCAAAACCTTGGCAAGCTTTAACTTTTGACGGACGAACGGATGAAGTTACAGCCTTCTAAACTAGTACGTTTTGTTACTTGTTCATCCCGAGTTCTTTACAAGGCTGTGTAGTGTGTGCAGTGTTTTGTTTTTGCTGTCTTTTGTTTTCGCATGTTTGTTTATGTAACTGAAAAATTAAGTTAAGTGAAATTTTTCCTGAAGATTAATTGATAATTACGTTTGGAAACACGAGCTCATTTTGTGCAGTAGTAAAAATAACAAAATTATACTTTATATGCTATTAAAATTTTGTTTACATCGATTAATTTCCGTTACGTTCATGTATGTTTGTTTTTGGTACTTAGAAACACAATACCGCAAAACATTTCCACTTTTTGTGGAGATTTCTTTCCTATTTGTAAACAGTTTTGATTTTATTAGTTTGCAGCAATGAACGTAAGACGGACTTACGAAATTTAGTTGGGAATCGCTCGACTGGGAGACGGACGAACGTAAAGACGGACGGGAGGTTGACGGACGGACGCAACGCGACGGACTGTTGTAAACCCTGCCGAAACTTGTGGATATATGCATTTTGATTTGAGTCGCTGTAAGCTACTACGTTGCGATGTCTACCCAAGTGGAAAATGGCCAGACAAAGAACATACCCTTATCTGTTATATACCATCTACCACGACGTTGGACGTTTTTCCTCTTCTCTGGCTCGTCAAAAATTTTTCCTTTATTAATAGAAAAAGTCGAGTATTGTCAATATTAACAAAATTTTCTTAATAAGCCAATTTATGATATACCTGCCCTACTTTAAAAAAAATCAAACGAAGGAACTATTGCCAGAGGAGAAAAAAACTTATGTCAGTCATCATTGTTTTACATAAGAAAATTTGTAATGATGTTTAGGATTAGGTATCCAGTGAACTATCGCGTTCTTTCATTGCAGTTGCACAGCTTAGACGGCGGGTACTAGCCTATCTACACGTGGTATTTTACGTCGAAGTGAAGCAGGGTGTCTGTGTTGAATTTATCAAGGAACCAAAACAAAATTTGTAGCCCAACGACGAGTAAATCAGTTTTTCAGGGACACAACTGCGTGTCGGTTGTCTGTTCGCACTCGTTCGCGCTAATCAACACTCGAGAGTGGAGACCTCGGAAGTCGCCGCAGCGGTTGTTTCCTTGCAAATTCCAATTTGGACAGTAGAGGGAACGTGGGGGTAGAGTGCTCATTCACGCTGGGCAGTAGCCACTCTCCGTGTGCCGACATTGACGTCTTTTGTTTGACAACAGTAGTATAAAAAACATTATGGGTAGGATTTGAGGCTAGCACTCTGTTCATACAGAATCGAGACCTAAAGAGCCGACGAGGGCAAAGCGAGGTGAGTATGAAGCAACGCCGGAATGAGGGCAGAGTAAACTGGAGATCCCCGAGAAAACCCTCAGACCAGCGGCGGCATCGTTCGGCACGATTCCCACATGATAAAATCCGGAGGCTACCCCACCGAGAATAGAACTCTTTTTCCTCTCTCTCTCTCTCTCTCTCTCTCTCTCTCTCTCTCTCTGTCTGTCTCCCTCTGACACACACACACACACACACATATATATATATAAAATAGATACTATGGATTTTATGAAGTAACTATGAAAGTATAATTTTGAGTATATTTGTAATCTATACAAATAAATAAAATAGAAGTGTCTGTCTGTGGTTTTAGAATTCTCCACTTTTAATTGTTTTTTCATATACTATAATTGATTGCTAACCCACATATAATGTTAATTTTTTTCATGTCTGTCTGTCCGACCGGATTAAACTCAAAAACCACTGAACGTATTGCCATGACATTTACATAGTCTACAGATAATAACACCCGGACTAACTTAAGTCTTTGTTTCATCGAGATATCTCAAACGGTTCCGAAAATATGATGGTGATCAGGAATGTACATAGGTACAGGATTAAACGTTTCTTAGAATTACTGCATAAAAAAACTGTTATTATTCTTTTTTTTGTCTATGGGCTGTTCGCCTTTCCTTCCCAAGAGCCGCAGTGGCCCAGTGGCTAGAGATATAACAAGTGGGGCCTTATTGGCCCAGTGGATAGAACGATTCCAAGTGAGGCAGTAGTGACTAAGTTGATATAACTATATCAAGTGGGGCCTCAGTGGCCCAGTAGCTTGATATATAGGTATTTACTTCATTAAAAACAATAAAACATGTGTTCAGTATTTTTTATAAGCAAGTGTGTAGATATGTGTCAGCGGACTTTGTGACTGGGCGCATGAATACTTGGTCCTGGAAGTAGTGCGCGCCACCCCCGGAAGATCAGTGGAACTCAAGATGGCGTCGGGGAAAGTTGTTCGTAGTGACGATATCTCTATCGTTGGTTGTCCGGCAAAGTTTGTGTATGAATTTAAGAACATTTTTGGTCCACCGGGCCGGATTGCGTCACGTGTGATACCGATCAGCGATTATGTGTATATTTCGTCACTCGATTGCGTGTGCTACGTAATTGAAGTCTCCCGCGCTCGTCAATCAAGTATCGACGCTACCACAGAAAATCACCTGCTGTTCAGACATCATGTGAAGAAACAAGATATCTGACCTCATTTCACCATTTACAAGGGATTCCACATATTTGTGATCGCTTATGCAATGTTGATTGCGCTGTGTTAATGTCCATTTTTGTGATGTTATCCACTCAGTCGCAAATTAGTTCGCAACGTGGGTGAGTAATGTTACCCATTTTTCTTTTCTCAGTTATGTTCGTTACTGCATGTATTTTTGAATTAGCCATAGTATTTTCGATTTTTCAACCTAATCAGATGTACAAAACCTCACTTGTGCTATGGCACGATAGGTTCAGGCTTTGTCATATCTGTAGGCCTACTTTTTTTCTTCTTTTTTTTTTTCCGCTTTCTTCATTGTAGAAATTTTTTGACATGGTTTTCAAGGCTTTTTTACTGAAATTGAAACCTCAGGAAACTAAATTACAGCACACCAGTGAGTCTCTTCAGCCATTAACAAGTGCTCCACTTATTACTGTAGAAATTTTGCACGAGGTAAACGCATGTGGTGTACAACTGGAGGCAATTGATAGTACTGTAAATTCAATATGTGTCATCTTACTGCAGTGAGATCCACTTCCTGATGATTTGGATGAAAATATTTTGACCTCTAAACATAATGAGCTGTTTAGCTTACTGTGTCTCACACTAGTGGTGTTGTGGCTTCGTTTTGGGTAAGCATGTTGTTCAAAGTGAATCAACTCCTCCTGTTGCAGGTCCATCTGCAAATGTAAGGCTTCCCAAGATCAATTTGCCTACTTTTTCTGGTCAGTGGGAAGACTGGCCTATGTTTTTGCAGTTGTATCATGGCCACCATTCACAACAATCTTTGTCTGTCTGATGTTGAAAAGTTTCAATATTTAATTGGTTGTCTCACAGGAGAAGCCTTACAATTAGTAAAGAATCTTCCAATTTCTTCTGAGAATTATCCTGTGGCATAGGAACTTCTTACATCTCAGTACCAAATTTGAGAAAGCTGACAACATTGTATATAAACAGAATCCTCGACTTGCATTCTGTCAACATCACAAATCACAAATCCATCAGGCATTTTGTTAGCACATTCAATGGAAATGCACGAGACCTTGAGGGATTAGGCTGTAATGTAACTGAGGAAAATCTTGTTCTTGTAACAGTCTTGATGAGAAAGTTGCACGTGGAGCTGCGTGCTCAGTTTGAAAGCTCGCGTGCAGGGCGGACTAATGATATGCCTAAGGTTTCAAAACTTGTAGAGTTTCTGCTTAAAAGGGTTTCTACTATGGACTGTGCCATTGATATAGGAGTCAAAACAAGCACCAGTCAAATATCCCAAAAGGCCAACTTTAAAAAAATAAGTCATGTAAATCAACCACCCAAATCAGTATTTGTAACTAATTCTGAGCCCAATCAGTTAAATATATAAATGTTCAGAGTTTGTTAATGCCGCACCACCAGAAAGACAGTCAATAGCTCGCAGTAAGAAACTCTGCTTCAACTGCCTGGGAACAGCCCATACTGTAGTGTCATGTTCCTCAGCTCATACGTGTTTTCGATGCAAACAGAGGCATCGTACTCTACTTCATGTCGATGGTTAATCAAGGCCTAATCCAATAACTCATGTTGAAAATGATACTTCAAGTGCAAGACTGAACAATTTTTATGGGTGTCCTTTTAGCTCGTAGTCGTACTTCAGTGTTGTTATCTACTGCCCTGGTAACTGTGTATGATGCTGACAGTAAACCGCACGTGGTTCTATTCTTGCTGGACAGTGCGGCTCAGGCATCCTTCACGACAGAGGCAGCTGTAAAAAGTGCTGTCTTTACCTGTTCAAAAGATCAAGGATAGGGTCTGTGGTCTCGCGCATGGTACAGTGAAATTGAAGGGAGTTGTCAGTCGTAAAATCCAATCCTCTGTTGTATCTCAATGTTCCTTTACTCACTCTCTTTTCGTGGTCTTTAAAATTACCAGCAATTTACCACGAGCAACTGTGGATCCATGTGTTCGTAACCAATTGGGGTATCTCCCGTTAGCTGATCCCCAGTTTGACAAACCTAGTCCTGTTGACAAGTTGCTGGGTGCTGACATCTATGCACGAGTTTGTATGAGTGGGCGACTTGAACTAGATCAGCACATGCCTGTTGTGCTGGAGTCTAAGTTTGGTTGGATGCTCCTGGGAGAATACCCTGAACTGAATGCCAGCTCTGATCAAGATCTGGTTTCCATGTTTGTGGGGACTGAGGACTCGCTAGACTCAATTCTCAAACAGTTTTGGCAAACTGAGAAACCCCCTAACGTAGTTACGACACAACAGGATGCTGACTTCTGTGAGACTCACTCCATGGCTACTCACTCTCGAGATGAGTCGGGTAGATACAAGGTTCGCCTCCCATTCAGATCTGAGGGACAGCATATCAGAAGTTGATACGTAAATGCAGAAAACAGATTCTATGCTCTGGAGAGCAAACTCCCATCTCAACCAGACATGAAAACAATGTACAAGGACTTCATGACTGATTATGCTACTTCAGGTCATATGGAATCCTATAGCCACTCCACCCAACAGGTAGAACATCGAGAAACCTCTGAATGTTTTATCCCTCAACATGGTGTGTACAAACTGGCTAGTTCAACCACTAAATTGAGGGTGGTTTTTGATGGTAGTGCCAGGACTTCAAATGGTGTATCCCTCAACGATACTCTCCTCTTTGGACCCAAACTACAAAATGAGATATGCGATGTAATCTTACGGTTCAGACTCTATAGTGTGGTTTTCTCTTTCGACATAAAGCAAATATATCGGCAGATTCTAGTCCACGAGGATGATCGACCATATCAACATATTCTGTGGCATGAAGACCCCTCTCTCCCACTTGCAGTGATTCAACTTAATACTGTAACCTATGGACTCACACCTTCTCCATTTTTGTTGATTCGTACCTTACACCAGTTGGCAATTGATGAGGGTCTCCATTATCCCCTGTCACAAAATACTCTTCAAAATCACATTTTTGTAGATGATATTGTAACTGGTGCATCATCGGTGGAGGAAGCATTTGTGCTAAAGAATCAGTTGATTAAACTCTTACAAAGGGGTGGATTTGAACTTAGAAAATGGTCAAGTAACCAGCTACAGTTGTTGGATGACATTCCTGTGTCTCATCGTGAGAATCCCAAAGTGCTTGACTTCTCACCTGAGCCTGTAGTGAATATTCTGGGTTTTAAGTGGAGCCCAGAGACTGATGTTTTCTTTTGCCATTTAAATATCTGCAATGTTGTCCCAACCAAACATTTTGATTTGTCATAGATAGCTTGCATTTACGATCCCATGGGCTGGTTATCTCCAGTGGGAGTGTGGGCAGAAATTCTGCTACAGCGGTTGTGGACCCAAGGAGTGGGTTGGGACGACCCCTTACCATCACAACATGAGAGAAGTGGAATCAGTATATTGAGCGACTTGTCCACCTTAAAACCTTTGGTTTGCCACATTTTGTTTGTCCTGATGCAGCTTGTTTAGAGCTACACAGCTTTGCAGATGTATCTGAACGAGCCTACGCAGCTGTCGTGTATTTGAGAAGTAGTGATTCTAATGGGAACGTGATCATGCATCTCATACTGGCCAAGACTAGAGTAGCTCCACTAAAACAAGTTTTGCTTCCTCGACTTGAGCTGTGTGGTGCTCATTTGCTTGCAAAATTGATGCACTATTGCCATACCTTCCTCACTCAATATTTAACAGTCACTGCCAGTCATGTATGGACTGACTCTCGTGTAGCTCTCACCTGGATCAAAACTCAACCCTACCTGTTAAAAACCTTTGTCGCAAATAGAGTTGCTTAAATCCAGGAATGGGTCCCACCTCAGTGTTGGAAACATGTTGTTTCTAGAGACAATCCTGCAGATTGTGCTTCTCGTGGTCTGCTTCCCCATGAGCTAAGTTGTCATGCCCTCTGGTGGCATGGTCCTCAGTGGTTAATGAATCCACATGACCAGTGGCCACTATCCCAGTGAATGAGACTTTAGATGTCCCAGAACTTAAGTCATCCCAGCTGGTTCTTGTGAGCACACATGATCCCCCTGAAGAGCTTCCACTGTTAGAGAAATTCTCATCTTGGTCAAGACTTGTTCGAGTCATGGCCTATGTTATGCATTTTGTGAAGCACTGCCACTAGCAGCAAAATCCTATCATCTTTTGAATTAGAGCAAGCAACTTCCATAGTGTGTAGATGTATCCAAAGGTTATGTTTTGAAGATGACAGTGTGCTACCCAGAAGGCATAGCTATCTATCTTCAAATGTTTTGCCACGAAAGCTATCCACATTGAAGTTGTAACCGATCTGACTGCAGACAGCTTCGTTGCTGCTCTTATTCGATTTGTGCCAAGACGAGGTTTATGTATTAGTCTGTATTCCGATTGTGGCACCAATTTTGTTGGTGCTTCAAGGCAACTTCGTCAGTCTTTTAACCAGTTGCTCAAATCCCCGCTCCTGGAAAACTTTGCTTTGGTTGCTTTGGCTCATGACATCAGTTTTCATTTCTTGCCTTCTGCAGCTCCTCATCAGGGGGGATTGTGGGAAGCTGCAGTTAAATCAGCCAAATACCATCTCAGGTGTACAATTGGGAGTCAAGTTCTGACACTCGAGGAAATGATGACACTCACCACGCGAGTTGAGGCTGTCCTAAATTCACGGACTCTTACGCCTGTCTCTTCTGATCCATGTGACATGGTAGCACTTACACCCGGGAACTTCCTCATTAGTAGGCCTCTTGTTGCTGTACCCCAATCGTACGAAGTTGACGATGGCAATATATGTTTGTCCAAAAGATGGAAAATGCTATGCGCACTAGTCAACCAGTCCTGGATACATTAGTATAAAGAATACTTACAGCAACTACAACCATGGGGGAAGTGGCAAATCCAGCAACCAGGACTCGCTGTGGGAGAGCTCGTTTTGGTTGGAGAATAGCATATTCCACCCCTGGGCTGGTGTTTGGCGGGGGTCGTCAAGCTCCACCCTGGAAAGGATGGTGGTACTCGAGTGGTGGATTTACGTACAGAGAAGGGACATCTGTGCAGACCTGTACACAAGCTGTACCGTCTGCCAGTTGAGTAGTATTTCATCACCAGTTATGACTTAACTGTACATAGTGAATGTGTATTGTGACTAAAATTTGGAGACCTCAGCCGGTCTCGGCGGGCGGAAATATTCAGTATTTTTTATAAGAAAGTGTGTAAATATGTGTCAGCGGAATTTGTGATTGGACGCATGAATACTTGGTCCTGGAAGTAGTGCGCGCCACCCCCGGAAGATCAGTGGAACTCGAGATGACGTCGGAGTAAGCTGTTCGTAGTGACATCTCTCTATCGTTGGTTGTCCGGCAAATTTTGTGTATGAATTGCATAACAACATGTGCGAATCGATGGCAGGGTGTAATTTAATAACTAGATTGAACCTGAAATAAGAAATATTACTACTTTAAACATAAAAACCTTAGTGAAACTAAAAGTGGGCTTTATTTTAATAACTTCATAAAATCCAAGCGAATTGTAATTTCTGTTGTAACACGCCTAAATAAAAATAAAGGAAAACTGACAAATGTCAATTTTGTAATTTTCCGGCTAGCTTCGTTAGAATATACGCTGTTACATAACATAGGTTTCCCTGATATCAAGTAAAGAGGAAAATAACTGAAGAATTGAGTTAATACGACTACTAGATGAATAAAATAACCCTTAATATGATTTAACAAACAATAAACAATTACGATTGTTTATTTATACTCTATAGAGTTAAATTTTAATATCATATTTATAATGACTCTCCTTGGTGACAAAGCTTACATTTATCTACCACACAAGCAAAGCCATGCAACATTATCGCAATATGCGTACCGGATTCACCCATATCTCAACTGCTTTATAACTATTGTTCTACTTTCAGTGTTCATGCATCTCTAAATTAAATATTAAATGCGCTGGACTTAGCTCTCGACGATACACCACTGTAGTAGTGTCTAGAACTGCAATACTCCTCTGGTGACTGCTGCTGGAATGACCTGCTCCTATAACGGATCTCGTCCCTCATCAGCAGGACCTTGTCATCCTCGGCCCCCTACTGATACCATGGTCCGGGCGTCGACTCTCCTCCCAGCTGCCTTGTTGTGGTTTCGCCTTTGCTGATCGAACTCCGTGGCTGGCTCCTTTCGCTCGTCTTACCTCTCCTGATCAGGGCGACAGACGGTGAATTCCGAATTCGGATGCTGTGCTGTATCAGGCCTGGGTCCTTTGACGACGTGTTGGCAACATCGCCTCTACGCAGCTGACTTAAAGGCTCATTCCAATATTTGTTCTCTTACAATTAACTTCTACGTGGAGCCTTCTACTTATGCTGCCTCCATTCTTAGAACACTTTTTAGAAGAACCAAAACTAACGTTCTATTATTCGTTCCTAATAAATCGCCGTTGTCAATGTCAACCTGGCTTGTTTATTTTATATCAAAGAAAAAAAAATTTCCAAAAATATTCACATTGCAAAGAAAAAATTACAATTAACTACTAAACCACAATCTGCTATGACTTTCCAGAACAGTTTTCTCACATAACCTTTGCATACTATCATTTGACACACTTGATATCAGAACATAAATTATGGCAATCAAAGATAATATTATTTCCCTACATAAAATAAAACAAGCTAACATAAGAAGACAACTCCTAAATTTCATGCGAACGAAGTCGCACCGTCAGCTAGTGTACTAAAAAATAAACCAAACTGTTTGCGGAAAATTTAACAAGGGCAACTAAAATGTCATGTCTTAATTAACTTTAAGTTATCATTAACAAAAGTTATTTTACATAAATCCAGGGGTAGCCACAAATAAAAAATATGCAATAATTTTCTTATCTTCAGAATTTTTTTTTGTAATTTGCAAAAATATTTCCTTGTGAGATTAAATAGAGGTCTTGAAGCATCTTTTGGCAACTTCTTTCGGCGTGAACTATTTTGTTTCTCTATGTAAGTTAGTTTTCATTATTCGTGCCCTAGAACAGCGAAATCGTAACTTTGACAGTTAGGTATTTATGAGAAACCAATGGTATTCAAAGGACATTTTTTTTCTAAGGAAATGTGATTACGCAAATGTCTAAAAGTTGAAGAATGTTTGTTGGAAATATAAAATACATTTTTTTCGTGGCCAACGCCCTTTTAACTTCAATGTGAATAGGCCCGAAGCGACGCCCCGCTAGTTTTGCTGCTTTCATTCTACAGCTTCAGAATTACTGTTTTGCGCCTCACGGCCAGTTGGGCGATAGAGCAAAACCAAAGCATTTTTACTTTTATAGGTTGTTCACAGTAAACTAAGCACTTTTGAAAAGCCTGCTTAAGATCTACCTTTATGCACGTTTTATATTCTTCCGCGTTATGTAAAATTAACACGGCTTAGAGCCTCATCACTTTATTCATGCATTGGTCAAGTACATAAATCTCTGAAATTAATACCCAAGTAAATATTTTATGTCTCTGCTATATGCATGAGGGGATCAAATTGACATTTCGTGAAGTTGTGTTGTGCATGTGTGCATATGCGGATGACGAATGAGTGTCTAAGTGAATGAGTGAGAGAGTAATTAAATTGTATCTTTGGATGGTTTAATATTAAGTTACTTACTTATAAGTTTTAATATATAATTTTAATGTTTGAATTTCTAACAAGCGTAAGTGTATTATAGTCCATTCACGGTTTCTTCGGCCTTTTTGAATCAAACCTTTCAAAAATCTCCCCATGTATGATGTGTTTAGTTATTTCCTAAATACATCCTGTATTACAAGCGTTTTATACTTGTGTTCATAAAAGTTACTTTCTTTCCTGTTACCTTGAAATGTTATTAATAACATATCTATAAATTACAATGCTTCATTGATAAATAATTTGAATAAAAAACAGGGAGAAAATAGGTATGTTGGTAACGTCTAGTGAGAAACAGTTCTTAAACAAAATATTATTACAACTGAGGGCGCACAAATGTGGTGCGTTGTCCCTCTGGTGTAATTCTCCAGGCTTAGTAAGCTTAGTTTGCACGAGGCGGAGGAATATCCTGCAAGTAGAATATTAGCAGGGCTCCATAAAAGGCGGAAGTAACCGTGAATGGATTAATGTGATGGGTCCAGTGTAAGATAAGGCAACTAGGATTTAAGTGCGCCTTTAAGCCGCCAATAAATAAATACTCACTGTACAGGCATATCTTGTGCAGGGCTATCAGAATTTCTCAGTTCACACGTGAACGGCCTGTACTTACTTTCACCCACGCTACACACACACGGACGTTGGCAGTCGCCGGCCGAGTGTTCTCCGGAGAGAGCGACCGCGGCGTTCGCAAGATCTGCAGCGCCGGCGAGCGTCAAGTGAGATGGGGACGGAACAACGGCGGAACGTAAGGGCAGGGAAAACTGGAGAAATCTGTCGGCCAACTGCAAGGTCCGACACGTTTCCCGCATACGACAGTCTGGGTAACCCCGCGAGAGGTAGTCGAACCCTGTACTCCTCGGTGTGAAACGAGTAGTTTGACTGCTACATCACCGCGGACCCTGATCCAAGAACGAAAAAGTAGGACCTAGGAGTAATATAACCGATATTTCGTCACACTTTTGGAATCTAACCTTTGAATAATCATTCTATGTACGACGTGCTTGGTTATTTCCTAAATATTGCGTGTATCACAAGCGTTTCATACTTCTGTTAACATAAAAGTACCCTATTTTTTGTTAAAGTGAACTTTCACTCACAGTCTATCCTAATATTTCACTTATAATATGAATAAAGACAGTGAGTTATACATAATAAGAAACAGTTCTTATGCAATATACTATCGCACTGCGTGCGCACGAATGCGGTGCGTTGTCCCTTTGGTGTACTTTTTCTAGACTTTGTTAAGCTTTGTTGACATGAGGCGCAGGAATATCCTGTAACTAGAGCTTTAGCAGGGCTTCAGAAACGTTTGGAAAGTAACCGTGAATGGACTATAAATGCTGACAAACGCTAGTAAATATATAGGCCTAATCTTTCGACGTGAATACACCTTTAAATTTGCGACCATAGTAGGAGGCAATCCAGAAAACCCGATAATAAAATCGGGGGAAAAAGTTTGGCATTGAAGCTCCGAATCTTCGTCTACATTCAAAATTCAATCACACCACTCGATTGGCAAAGGATCAAATAATATCTTACGTTATAAGTGAGGACTGCGAAGATACGCGAACGGCGGGGGAGATGGTGAAGATGTTGTGACGAAGGGGGGGTTTTGTTGTCAGGCAAGATCTGGCGGCTTAGCTTTTTTTTGTCCGGCTACTCGGCATAGTGTCGATATGGGGCATAGTAAACATGCCAACTGGGCCATAACCCATCTCTGTGTGCCGACATTGAACTGCTTCTCTTCCTCCAGAGCCGCGTAGTTTCCCATTACTGTCAACACACTCTTTACTGAACTATAGGCTGTTCACGGTAAAATGAACATTTTTTGTGAAACCCTTGCTTACTATCTAGTTGTATGCACGTTGTGCATTCTTCTGCCCTATGTTAAATTAACATTGCCATGGGCGTCATCACTTTATTCGTGCGTCGGCTCACGTGAAATTGTAAAATTATTAAAAAGTAAATATTTTATGAATTTTATAATCCTAACAATTGTATGCCTTAAATAAACAAAGCACGATTGATAGTTGGGGCCACGGTGGCTGAGCGGTTCGCCTGCTCGCCTCCCACAAAGGCGATCCGGCTTCAATCCCCGGCCTGGTTACTCCAGATTTTCGCATGTGGAAATCGTGCCGTACTGTGATATTAGTCGGCGGGTTTTCTAGGGGATCTCCCGTTTATCCAGCCTTTTCATTACGGCGTTGCTCCATACTCACCTCTAACACCCTCATCGGCTCTCAAGACCTCGATGTTAAGAGCCGTCTAAATCTCTTCACTCACTCACGACTGATAATTATTTCAGTGTACACACAGATGTTTACCTACCACTTCTAATTGGACGTTAACACATGGAACTACTTTCCCTCCATCATTACCAACTTTACTGGGTGCATGTCGCACTCAGTGTACCCGTTAAAATATATACAGACAGCGACAGTGACGTTTTTCTAAGGTGGTTGTTTTGGACAGCGCGCGCGCCGAAGCGTCACTGGGTGACGTCAACCAGCAACGCCGTCCAGGTTAAATCCTTTATACGACTGAAATGGTTTATCTTGAAACAATGTTATACCTCGCTCACTATTAACTGGAAATTTATTTATTTTGGTGATCTGAACTTTCCCTTATGCAATCTCATACCGGAGGCATGAGATGGAGATCTGTGCTCTACACTAGCTAGGTACGGCAAATTTAAATTAAATTAATTCAAGAGTTAATAATTATATGCAGTGCTCTATCATAATTCCATTCATTATTATGTTTGTGAGAGAGGCGATATTTCAGTTAACTTCACTTAATTCAGTCTCTTCAATCCTTAAATCAGCATCAGCCCTCCCCCATTTTTTTCCAGTGTCCTTGTTATTTGTAGTGTAATTATTCTATTTTATTGATTTCTTGTGTTTTATGTCAGTGTTTTTTTATATATTATATATCCCGTCGTGGTCGACAGTGATATACTGATAATGATAGATTGGGTATGGAACATGAATTACTGCTACACTCGTATCCACTGAAATGCTATATTAAGGTAATAACTAAAGGCCATTCACGGTAAAGTGAGCACTTTTGAAAACCCTCTCATTTGGAATAATAGTCAATAAATATGCTTTACTTTAGCCGTAGACGTTAACTTCCGAATGGGGTGGAATATACACAGTATGTTTATTACTTACATGGCAATATTTATTTAAAAAGGCGTTTAAAGGATAAAAAAAATTGCTAAAAGGAAAAAGTAACTAGGCCCTCAAAAGTGCTCACTTTACCATGGGCAGCCTATATAAGGCGCAATTTTCGTTTTTGCCAATTGCCTGTACTCATACTGATGTTAAATAATCCATTACGGGCGCTCAACATTTTATTATAACTTTCAATTTCAGTGCTATACACTAGCTTACATTGTTTAATTTTCTCTCTGCATCAACCATAATACTAGAAACAAAACTGATACTGATCACAGTGACAGTACACAACGTATCAATAATAAGAGGATACATACTACAGTTCTTTCCCCCGCAGAAATAACAGGGTTAAACACGCGGAAAAATATTAACGTGTATTACGTGTAATGTGCTATGTCGTGTTTAACAAGTATGTTAACAATGTAAAATAATGACCATTAAAGGCCCGTCTACAATCGCGTTGACGCAAAACGTTAAACGCTAAACGTCGCCATAAGAAAACTGGCATGTCTACAATCGACATTAAAAGGAATAATAATAAAAAGAATATAGGTTCATATATACAAATATTTTTGTTTGTGTTTGAAGTTTAAAAAGAACCTTTTGTAAAACAGTAGATTCCGCAGACTTAATAGTTACACTCAATTATTTTTTAATGCATGTTACGTTATTTGTATATTGATTTCGTATAACATTGACAAATTAAATACATAGGGCGATAGTGGTGCTATCTGTAGCCAATCGTCTGTAAAATTGGTTTTCACCTGTTTATGACGTCTGATTGGCTGGCGTAAAACGCAAAACTTAAACAGTTGGCCAACTTCTACCGCGTTGCGTTTTACGTTTAGCGTCATGACAACGTTTAACGTTGGTTGTAGCCAAAGCTACGATTCACGGATTCGTGACTTATTGTAAGGCGTTATTGTAGCGTCAACGCGATTGTGGACGGGACTGAAGGACTGTCGTCAACATAAGACATTGTCAAAAGGTCATGAGGCTGACCTAAATATGGTTATAGGCCTAAATTGTGTGCATTCGTAGGAAATGGTTTTTGAAATATGACAAAATTCTTTGAACAGCTAAAAACAGTAAGCATTTGACAGTTGAAACATAGTCACGTGGCAGTGTTAATGTTTACATGTAGCGGAAGGATACATAATCGGTAACCAAAAGTAGAACTTCAGCAGGGTTTAAGAAACTTGTGAAATAACCGTGAATGGCCTATACCAGAAAATTTAGTTACACGAAGATGTCATTATGTTTTCGTAAAAGCGCGGGTTTGAGTTAAAAAAAACCAAATGTAAACAAACGTCACGACAATGTTGACAACACGCGAATTTAATAGTTATTTGGGCAATTTTTGACTTTGTTGCGGACATGCAAAATGGAAAGAAAAAAAAAACCTTATCTGCGCAGTAACCTACTTCCAGCTCTCTTTAGAACTGTCAAAACTGCTGTAGTCTACGTTCTTCCGACCCATCATTATAGGCTGTTCACGATAAAGTGAGCACTTTTTAAGGCCCTTCCAAAAAACATTAACCTCTAATAAATATATATTATTGCAGACTCGGGCATTAAATTTTGGTGGTGGTGAAATATATACACTGTGTTTATTGGTCACGTTACAATGTTTATAGTAAAAAGCAGCAGGAAGATGGAAATTGGATGAAAGAAAAAAATTTATGAGGGCCTTAAAAAGTGCTCACTTTACCGTGAACAGCCTATAGCTATGCGATTGAAATAATACCACACTTCTTCTGATCGAGTTTTATTTTTTATCTACTTTTCTTTTTCATGAAAATACAGATTTACTGATAAGCCGGATGTAAACATCCTTGCAACTGTTTGAATCAGCTGATTGTGACAGTTCGTACGTCTCATTTTAAGACAATGCCGTATGCGCACACAGAAGCGAAGATTGGTCTAAAAACTTTAGTCTGTAGTTTTGAAAAAATTGGCTATTTAAAATTCTACTAATATCACGCAAAAAAAATCTGATTAGGAAATTTGTATGACGAAATTTCTATGCAAATACGTGTACATTTAAGATTTTAAATTGTGTTTTCACTTACCAATAAATCCATAAGCATCAGTAAACTACATTAAAATCAGTTTTTCCACTATTATGCATGCTGTATATACGTCATTATTTTAAGCCTCAACGTTGCCAACGTAATGTTAGCTGAAGCCAATCAGGAACGAACAGTTGCAGGTTAGCCCACTTGCTCTCTTTTTACACCGCATGCTATTTTATTTCCTTCGTGACAGACGTCATTTTCAAACACAAATTCCTGGGCAAAACGTGAATGTGATTTGGTCATGGACATTTTTAAAATTCCTGGTTTTGGTGGGAATTGAGCCCCCGTTGAGCATTTGATGTCCGTATTCTTAGTGCAGTCTGAATCTGCAATCCAGAGGAAGGAAGGCGCAACAAAGATTATGAAAAAAAAAGTAAGAAAGAAATACTATGCCATACGTGAAGTACGTACGAGCAAATACTACGACAGTCACTAACTAAATGTAACTATATATTGACTGACTTGTTATCGTATCTTGGCAGGGAAGAGATGGAGATAGTGACTTGATAGTATAGGCTATATCAGGGTAAAATGAGCACTTTAGAAAGCCCTGCTTAAGATCTATTTGTATGCACGTTGTGTATTCATCCGCCTTATGTAAAATTAGCATCGCCATGGGCCTCACCACTTTATTCATGTGTCGGCCAAGTGAAATTGTGAAATTATTAGAAAAGTAAATATTTAACAAATCTGCTCGTGTTTACAAACTTCGATGCATTAAAAAAAGCACAAAAAACGAAAGTAATAATTTAAGTTATCAGAAATGGTTACCTAACACTTCCAGTCGATAGTTACCAACTTTATAGGGCGCATGTCACTTAGGGCGCCTGTTCAAATATATGCAGATAGGGCCAGTGACTTTTTTCGAAGGTTGATTTCAAAACTGCTCACTTTATCGTGAACAGCCTTTAACCACTTTCACCGTAAAGTTAGAGTAGCCCGACGAACACGATACGACAGACCGACATGACGTCAGAGCTCGACGGAATTTCACATGATATTTTATCCAGTGTTAATAATACCACGACGAAATCTGCCCAAGCGTATTAGTTGGCTGATGGAAAATCCTAAAACGGCAAGTTATCCTATTTATATTTTAAAACTGACGATAAAGCGAATAATTATTTTGCTTTTGACAATATTTGAATTTATACAAGAGAAAATGTATTTAAAAACAAACCGGGACGTTATTTTGGCGGCAAGGTGATTTATTATTTACTACAGTCGGGAAGTATGCACGGAATTTTGTTTTATAATATTGCATTTACATTTTTTGCGCGTTTCGACGAGCCCGACACGACGGAAAGTAAAAAACTACTATTTTCGGGATGTCGGGGCCGCAATTTTGTCGGATTGACGTCACAGTGACCTTGCTTTTCATTGGCTGCTACTCAAAATTCGTCGCGTCGGGGATGTGTAGGATTCGTCGGGGGTATTGTGATTCCAGCTTAAAACTATGACTGTGTTTAAATGTGACAAAATGATTACGTGATGCTACACACATCAGCTATGTGGTATAACGAAATAAACAAAATAGCAAATCCCTAAAATTGTAAAATTACTACTGTCATTATCATTCGTAAACTTGGAATTTACTTATTTAAAAATAAATTGCGTATAGCGACATTTTTGTCATAAGTAACCGATTCTTTCTTGACAACGCTGGTATAATTTCGTTATGTAGTATTGTCCAGATATTCCCAAGATAAAATAAACACGTGTGATATTAGTTCCTTTTTAAAAATATGTATTTAAATATTTTAGGCAAAACGCAAACATAACTACCATTTCAAACATGGTTTTTTTTTAGTTAATGCGATTTAAACTGTATCAATATGTTAGCTACAACTATATTTAACTCCATATGGGCTGCTCACCGTAAAATGAGCACTTTTTAAGGCCCTTGTAAAATTTTCCTTTCATCCAATTTCCATCTTCCTGCTGCTTTTTAATATAAACATTGCAATGTGACCAATAAACACAGTGTATACATTTCACCACCATCAAAATTTAGTACCTGCGGCTGCAATAAGATATATTTATTAGCAGTTAATGCCTGTTGCAAGGGCCTTAAAAAGTGCTCACTTTATCGTGAACAGCCTAAATATCGCAATATTCCTGTGCTATGAAATTTTTCGTTGAAAAGAAAAAAATAGTGTATGGATTTAGGTGGCGCTGTTAACGTCCTTTAAAAAAATGCAATAGCATTAACCGGTTATCAGTACCGTACGTATCAGTGATCTGAGTAAACAGTACATTTACAATCGCAAAGAAAAATAAATAAATAGAGAGCCAGAATGATTAAAATACTAATTACAACTTATTAAAAATGCTCACCACTACTCTTTAAAAAATTTTTGGCACGCCTGTAAACAAAGCAAGATGATGCAATACTAGTTAAAAGCGTTCTGAGACGTCAGGCCCAATCAACACTAATTAGCACACATTTGTGAAATGCTCTTACAATATTGGCCAACTGTAATAAAATTTACATCTGTAATTTAAATAGTCTATTTTAGTAAAAATGCTTGAAGAATGAACGAATTCTGTAGAAGATAATGGCCAAGATTCACGCCACGCTGTTAAATTTAAACAAGTTAATCTTACCAAATGACTTTCACAATAAAATTATCTGCATTCCGTGGCGTTTTTTTTTTTTGCGCAGCTATCCTGGGAATTCTACTATCGATTTCTACAGTGAGGTCACAGTAGGAGGAAATTGAGTATGTGGAGGGGAGTGTAGGCATGCAAGGAGGGGCGTGGGGGGGAATAATCTCTCGAGCCTCCAGTGCGCCACATTCCTATTGGCCGGCGGCTCTCAGTGGAAATTTCCACTGCGCGCCGCCAAGCAGGTCACGAACTTCTTCGCTCGAGAGGCGAGCTGCCGTATAACGAAAGTAGCCTTCGAGATACAGCCTGCTGATAATACACAAGGCGGTGACCTGTTTGCCTCGCCAGAAATAAACCAACAAGCACGTGTGATGGCACACCTGCTCCCTGAAAAGTTACGTACACAAAAATCAACAGTTATCAAATTACTGACTGAAAATTATTTTAAGATTGCATCACCGCTTACTTTTTAAAAGTGTTTTACCAAAGTTCAAATATCGTTCATCGACAATTCCATCACTACACAAACGGGACATTATGCATGAAATTGTTGGTACCTTATTGCATACTGAATAAATAAAAACACATTCGTAATATTGTTCTGTATTTCACATCAAATACTCTGCATTTTGCTATCAAATGCAGTACAGTGTAAAAAATAGTGAACGTTTCTGCAATGTAATTACATGAACATTATAATCATAGTATTAATTTCCTGACAGAAATACTACAGCGGTATTTTTTATAACATTATTGCAGCTGGATAAGTAAACTCATGACAAAATCAATAGCTTAGGCTTGCAGATAACTTTCCGTCACAAATAACAACACTAAGTTTTGCCTAAGCGCAATAATGTATTATTATAGGTTACACACCATACAGTCTCGGTAAATATAAAAATAATTGAACGTACACATTTAAAACTGAAAAATCATTCTTATTATGTTAGCACAATTGTACATTGGAAAAATAAAATTTTGTAGCAGGCTTATAGCCTTTTCTGATTTGGGAGAGTACGGGAAACTATTAAGAATTTATTTCGAGCATTCTAAGCTCTACGTTGTATTATATATCTGTGCAAGGCATAATTACAAAATTTATACTACTCGTTTCAAATTTCCGACTGCGATTTATATACACTAATAAATCTACAATAAACGCTAATATTATTGAGGAACATGTCATTTTACTTTTGGCATACTTTAAGTCGAAAAAATTAAAACTTTCACAATAAATAATGCAGGCCCTAATTGTTACTTTTTTTTTTTCAAACCAACATTTTGCAACAGTTTACTACAAGCTTTACTGGAATGTAAGGTAACTACGGCATTATACTTCAACTCAAAAAGCTCAAGACTTTCTACGTGAAAATTTGCATATAATTTAAATGCCAAAATATAAGAATGAATAACAAAAATTGAAAGTTCAAACTGAACCTTAGTGACCTACATACACAATGCACACTTTATCAAGAACATTCTATAAATAACTTTTTTTTCTCACTCACCCAAAAAATCTTGAGTGTTTCGACAAAACAGTAGGAAACACAAGTTGACTTTTTTAAGACTATTATCACAGACTCTCCCACACTTGTTCTATATACATTATGCAACTATTAAAAAGACAGCACAGCAGCACGTAAACACTATTGCTATACACAGATCAGACGCTCAACACCATGTGCACAACGAACACATACTTCCTTCGGAACGTCGAGAAACGTTGTCCTCGGAGTAAAATAAAGAAACCCACGACTCCAACACACCTTGCAAGTACAGAGCACCTCTAGTCGTCGTATTCGAAACAAATCGAAAGGTCTTGGTGAAATAAATATGGGTATACGCTATTCACGGTAAAGTGAGCACTTTTGAAATCAACATTTGAGAAATATCTCTGCCCTTTCCTGCGTATATTTTAACGGTATGCACCCAGTACAGTTCGTAACTACGGGGGAAATGTAATGTAATGTGTTGAATGAACGCACGAATTTTTAAATGAATTTATTGTTGCCAGTTTTTTATTATGCACAAAAATTTAATATTTAGAACATTTGTGGACTATTTACTTTTATAATAATGTCACAGTTTCGCCTGACCGGGGTTGACTGGGCCCATGGCAAAGTTAAATGCACAATATGCATACAAAAGAGAAGTGGATGTCAAGGAGTGCCAGTGCTCACTTTAGCGTGAATGATAAGTAATGTAATTGTGACGACGAGGTAGTGGTAGGGTGGGTTCAGCAGCCTGTGCCCGGGTACGACGAGGCGACCCTGCGATGTTGGGAAGTGCGGCCGCCACGGGGAACTGCGATGGGCGTCGTCGCCGGCCGCAACAGTTGCTCCGTGTCGTCGGCGGCCCACGACGGCTCTCAGGAAGACGCCCGCGACGACTCCGCGGCGTGGTCGGAGCCCGACGTCGAGTCCTTGGAGCGCAGCGACCTCTTGAGCCGGTCCACCAGGCGGTTGTGGAACTTGTTGAGCGAGGACTGCGAGCCCGCCTTGGGCGGCGACGACGACGTCGACTTACAGGGCGACTGAAGGCTCGACTGCGACGCCCGCGACGACGCGCGGGAGTATTGCCGCGAGGACGCCGATGCCACGGCCAGCGGCACGGAGCGGTGCGCCGGCGAACCCACCACGAAGTCGCTGCCCGGAGACGTCGACAGGCTTGGGCACTCCGACTTGGAGCACTCGGACACCTTGCGGCTGCGGCACGACTGCGGGTTCGAGCACTCGGAACTGCGCCGCGAGCGGGCCGACTTGTAGATGTCCCAGTCGTTCTTCACCACCGGCATCATGAACGCCATCTCGGGGAGACACACTCTCTCGGACCGCGGAGGAACAACAAGCACGACGCGTGATCAGCAACACCTTCCTCCTGCGGGAACGTAGTGAAGACTGCGGGCGGGGCGCCCCCTCCCGAGCGGATATACGGTTCGCGCGCGGCGATCGAAGCCCCGCCTCGCGCCCATTGGCCGGTGCCGCGCTGACGTCACGGATACGTCACGCCGTGCCTGATACAGGATAAATAAAGCGCGGCCTGAGGTCGCGGTCGTGATGGCGCAACACGCCCCCTCCCCTCCTCTAATCCTGACACACCATGCGCTTGCTAACACGTGCGCATGCGCCCCCGGTTGCGACCGACAAGCGACGTAGAAAAAAACTTGACGGGTGCCTGTGCCGTCCCAGCTGACCTGCAGCGCACACACGCCGTCGCACAGTAGTACTACACACAACACAAACGGTTTCTCCGCTCCTGTAGCGCGACGTGCTGCCAGTCAACTACAGTAGTTCTGAACACGCCCGGTGGCGCCACATAACACTACACTGTATATTTCGAAAGTTGGATTCACGGCTAGTACAGATATAGCCCGGCGCTCGTAACTGCCGGCGCCAGTATACATAACTCATTATATCGTCTTATTTACAGTGTTTTGTCATTCAAATAAACACGGTCTTCACGGGGCCTGGCTAAATGGCGTGTGCCATGGTGCTTGAAACACGCGTATTCGTGGGAATGAACATGGGCATCAAAATATTTTTTCTGTATCAGTGGCGTAACACTGTGGGACGCTGAGATGCATGGCGTTTTTTTTTTTTTTTTTTTTTTTCATTGCATCCGCAAGCTCTTTTTTTTACTACATAGCTGTACAAAGATATTGGACAAGTCAAATTACAGTATCCAAAGTTTATATACTGTACCTAGTAAATACACACATATATACGTCAGATTACACGTACACGCATCATTACTTTCTTCATAATTTGATTAATCTTCTTCCAACATGATGTGGAGCTTCGTCGTTTTGCTGAAACAGGAGTAAAAGGAAACAAGATAAACAGGAACAAGAAATGCGTACAATGACATTTTATACAGTAATTTCTTAATTTTTGTAGTTTAGATATTCAGCTACACTATAAAATGCACGTTTAGTAAACTTTTTAAGAGCAAGTCGTGTGCTATCTTTCACTCCTAATGCATTTGTCAGAGAGAGAGAGAGAGAGAGAGAGAGAGAGAGAGAGAGAGAGAGAGAGAGAGAGAGAGAGAGAGAGAGAGCGAGCGCGCGATAGTTTGTAAGTGTGTGCGTGTGTGTGGCGTCATTTGTATAATGTGCAATATGTACAAGGAAGTTACACCGATCCCTCACCGGTTGAGGTATCAATCTACCTACTCCTAAAGGCTGTTCACGATAAAGTGAGCACTTTTGCGATCAACCTTAGATAAAAGTCGCTGCTACTACCTGCATATATTTTAACGGGCGCACTGAGTGACATTCGCCCAGTAAAGTTGGTAACGATGGAGGGGAAAGTAGTTCCATATCTTAACATCGAATAAAAAGTATCAGGTAACCATTTGTGATAACTTAAACTATTTCTATCGCTTTACGTTTTTTTTTAATGCGTCGAAGTGTAAAAATTAGCAGATTTTAAAAATACATTTATAATAATTTTACAGTTTCACTTGATCGACGCATGAAGAAAGCGGCGAGGCCCATGGAAATGATAATCTTACATAAGGCGGAAGAACACTCAACATGCATATAAATAGATCTTAA
Source organism: Dryococelus australis (assembly GCA_029891345.1). Lineage (NCBI taxonomy): Eukaryota > Metazoa > Arthropoda > Insecta > Phasmatodea > Phasmatidae > Dryococelus > Dryococelus australis. The sequence goes on from CM056995.1 coordinate 62,361,731, forward strand.
GCAGGGCTTTCAAAAGTACTCATTTTACCGTGAACAACCTATACGTCATTCTACTTCCGTCCAATAGCGCATCATCTGCAATTTGACGTGGACTTTTAAGTGCTTCTTCGTACGCTAATGCTTCGTTGGAGCAAATTGCTGACGGTAACGTGTCGCAAGTTAGGTTAAAAAGCTAAAATAAATTTAACTGTGCCCTTTGTTTTGTGTAGGCGTCAACGGAGATGATGTTTTTGTTTATTTGCAGTATAGTTAACGAGCTACGGAACATAAATTACCGCTGTAGAATTTAATCATATTTTTAGATTTTGTGGAGGTTAATAGAAGAAGGAAACAAGGTAATTGAAATAATACAGAACTATTTTTACTAACTATGTGAACAAATATTTTACCAGGGAGACGTATTTCTAACGTTCTAAATTTTTGTGTTGTGGTAGTGCAAGATACGATGTGAAATAACTGCACCAATTTCGCAGAATAGTTGCTCGCAAGGTTAGGGAAAACCAGTTATGTAGGTTTGAGCTTTTTCATTTTTGTTATTTGGCTTACAAAAATCTTAAGTAACTAGCTGATAGTAGTCGGAGCGGGGCCGTTCTGGGCCACTTTGGTCTTCGGTAGGGTGTAGTGCCATAAGATTAACCTGGGAAGGGTCTCAAACAGGAGGATACTAAACTGGCACTGCCCTTATTTGGAGTGAGGGATACTAGCTGGCGATATCCCTGGTGCTGGAGTGGAAGGATACCAGCTGAAGCTATCCCTAATCGCTGTGATGTGACTGGTCGTTGGTTGTGCAGACAATCAATTTTGAGTTGAGCCCTTTTGTAAATATAGTCATGATTTCCAAACCATCGAAGCTATAGTGATCAAATTCATAACATAGACACCGTATCAGATATACATCACGGTGGTAAGGGCATTTAAGCCCCAAGGCCTTTTCGATAATGCCAATTATGAGTTAAGCCCTTTTTATAAATGAACTCACAATTTCCGAATCATTAATGCTATGTTCATCAAATTCATAACATAGACACCGTACCTGACATACAACATAATGGTAAGGTCATTTAGGCTCTATAACCCCTTTCTAGCAAAAGTTTAATTTGAGTTCAGCACTTTTGTAAATATATTTATAATTTCCAAAACATTCAAGATATAGAAATCAAATTCATAACATAGGCATCGTATCCGATATCCATCTCGATGCTAAGGGGATTTAAGCCCTAAGGCCTTTCTAGCAAGGTCAATTATGCTTTAAACCCTTTTATGAACATACTGATAATTTTCAAACCATTGAAACTATACTCATCATATTCGTAGCTTAGGAATCGTATCAGATATCCGACACAATGGCAAACTCATTTAGAACTTAAGTCCTTTCTGACAAGATAAATATTGTCTAAATCCCTTTTATAAGCATAGTGACATAATTTCTCATCTACCAAAGCTACAGACATCAAATTCATAACATACACATCAACCCCAACAAAAAATAAGACTACAAGGTCAAACACACTTAAAGCTCTTTTATAAGCATAGTAACTCATAATTTCCCATCTACCAAAGCTACAAACATCAAATTCATAATACATACATAAAAAACAAGACTACAAGGTCAAACACATTTAGAGCTCTTTTATAAGCATAGTAACTCATAATTTCCCATCTATCAAAGCTACAAACATAGAATTCATAATATATACATCAACCCCAACAACAAACAAGACTACAAGATCAAACACACTTAAAGTCCTTTACAAGCATAGTAACTCATAATATCCCATCTACCAAAGTTACAAACATCAAATTTATAATATACACATCAACCCCAATCACAAACAACACTACAAGGGCAAACATGCCTAAAGCCCTTTTATAAGTATAGTAACTCATAATTTTCCATTTACCAAAGCTATAGTAATTAAACTCGGGCTCTAACGACTGGTGAGCAGATTGCTACTGAACTCGATTCCCATTGAGGATACTTACATTTTATTCAGTATTTATTAGTTTGTAATTTAACAGTGAACGACGTGCAAAAGCCATCAAGATAAATAGAGTGGTGTAATAAGCAATGTATAACTATACAAAATAGTATTTACATATTGGTTACATACTCATACCCTACATTCCGATAAACAATGATTAACAAGTAATCACACTTTGTGAACATTGCTCAGGTAACAGCTTCGCTTGTGAGGCGAGTACACACTTAAAACCACACTAGCTCCACAATCAGCTCAAACGAGTGTACCACTAGCTCCACAATCAGCTTAAAAGAGCATACCACTAGCTCCACCTGCTCCACACCTTGCTCCGCCTGCTGCACATCTCGCCCCCCTGCTCCATACTTTGCTCCACCTGCTCCACACCTTGCTCCACCTGCTCCACACATTATTACACCTGCCCCACACATTGCTACACCTGCTCCACACCTTGCTTTACCTGTTCCACACATTGCTACACCTGCTCCACACCTTGCTCCACCTGCTCCACACCTTGCTCCACCTGCTCCACACCTTGCTCCAAAAGCTGCTCCTCAGGCTCCTCAGTTAGCTCCTCACTGATCCTCAATCGCTACTCACTGCTCCTCAATCGGTATTCACTGCTTCTCAATCACACCTCACACAGCACCTCACATAGCACCTCACACAGCACCTCACATAGCACCTCACAAAACAACTCACTGCACCTCCTCCTCATTCGCCTCCACATCCACGTCCACATCAATACCAACACCACAAACACACACACATACACATAAACACACCTACAAGCACACAACTCAACTACACTTACCAGCCAACAGAGAAGAAAATTACAAATATATCAACTTGCCATACATCTCAAATGAACCAAAACTAACACGTTCATATTATGAGTCAATTTCATCTTATAATACTTACATCAGGTCAACAGACTTAGTTTCCAAAACATTCCAACCAGCTAAGCTAACAGTACCTTTAATTCACATACCTTCTCCATCACATCTTGGAAGTCATTTCAGTCGCCTTCTACTCGACAACAGATATTACTTAAATATTTACAATAAAAACAGCGATATTTTTTCCATGCAATGTTAGGATATTCGAATAATTTTCACATGTACAAATAAGATCAATACTCAATTTCATAACATCAGAGTGACATACTTCATTTTCAAAAAGATACGACCTCCCACATCCTATATAGTGTCAAAACGAATGCTACTGGAAGGTGGATAACATTTGAGAATTTATTGAAGTCATGCAATTATCTCAATATTTAAAAAATTCAATATTAAGTAAGAGGAAAAACTTCTCACCATAAATAATTAATTAAGACAAGTATCCTTTCTTTTCTTTATTTACTGAAAAAAAAAAAAAAACTTTCATCATAAAGTGGCATATGTCTCTTCTAAATAGCATTTAAATTACCAGAGAACTTCATCTCAATAAATATATACATCTTAGCTTACAATTAATTTATATGTACCATAACAGTCTCTACAAACATCAGAAAGTATGTATATTTGATAACTTCTAATTCACCTTTATCTCAGATTAAGCTTAAAATTATTCTCTCAATCAGTTAATAAAAGGAGGGAATGAATAAATACAATAGAATTCCATACACTTCAAAAATTTATTTCACACAATAGTCAAAATTACATACATAAATACACTCAATCATATTCTCCACTCAACAAAACATTGGTGCAAACAATCCAAACATAGTTATTACAACCTTAAAAATTTTTCATAAGATTTACATTTTACCTACAAATATTTACAGATTTCATGAAGGAAAAAATACAACCATTACTGCATTACTCTGTGTTTGCATTTATCTATATGATTGTATAATATAGACCTCCTGGTAAATATTCGTGCACACATTATACACCAATATACTATACATTCAGGACTTTTTTAAACAATTGCTCGTCATGTGACGATACATATTATTACGGAATGTAAATAACTTCCGACAAAATCGGTATTGATTTCCAGAAACCATTAAGTTATCCACCCCAACACTTCCATCGCAAGTTAACAACTGTCTTTCAAGTTGTGAATGATCGCTAAACACAAAATGGCATTTACTACATGAATATTTCTTTCTAACTATGTTTCCTAAACAATTATTTTTGTTTCGATGTCTTTTCAAATTGCGATGTGAAGTTTCACACTGGAAACGAGCTTGTGAACTCCCTTCCGAAGTAGTTGTCAATGATGTAATCAATGCACTTGACTGTAAGGAAATTTTACATTTTTTTCTCATGCTTCTTTAATGCATTCTCTTCCTTAAACAAATGTAGAAATATTCTAAATCGGTATACTTTCAAAGTAGCATTCTTGGAACAGGCTCTTTTTTCATGATGATGAACATAACGATATGCGGTAAATGTTTCTCCACAGAAACAACATGCTTGTTGTATTCCCATTGATGTATTACCTCTACATAGCGATACATGCCTTGCTAATACATAATATCTCGTAAATATACGTCCACAGATTGCACAGCAATACCTAACACACTCAGGATTCATTACACAATTACTTATATCATGGCGCCGCATACTGCGAATATGATTAAAGTTTTTATTGCAGTGCTGACAGTGTAATCCAAGGGATAGTTCGCCCATTGCAGGAGTAAAACCACAGCAGCTCATAACATGTAGGTCCAGTTTATCACTAGTACCAAACAAAGATTGACATTTCAAACATCTATTCAGATGTCGTTTAGGCTTACTATGACAATATTTTTCATGAGGACATAAACTTCCCTCATAGAAATACTCCTTCGCACAATAACAACACTTATGCCTCATATCTAATGCTTGATGCGAGGTTTCTTCTGAAGAACGCAGAGCCGATGTGTTCACCTCTATCATCTTAAACAGACTGAGCTAAATACCTTAAGACAACGAGCTTTTATACCTTTAGTAAATGTAGTAATATATGAGGGGAAAAAAAGTCAATCAATGGTGTTCCATTGAATGAAGCAAGGACAAGCACAGTTTATCAAACACAAAGCCACTACTTTTCGGAGATCATTCGATCTTAAACCACTGAAACGTAAAAATCTCTCAATGATCCTATAATACTACTCTAAATACAACATAACTTTATACTTGCTCATGAAGTAACTATCATACGAAGAGACAAAATGATATACGAAAAACATATCTTTAAAGTTTGTAAATATTTTTTTAACTTTTCGTCCTAAATAATCGTAAACCAGAAATGCTTCTGTAGGTTATATGGTTTAAATGTTATCATCCCTGCAAACGAATGTTAACATAGAGGGATGTGTCTAAGTTACAGGCTTAAATATACAATACATGATAGGTATACTTAATTCTTTTTTCCAGGTTACATGTAAACATACACAAACATAATGAAATAAACACCTATTCACATTAACCGTTTAGATATTTCATGATATTAATATTGTACGGGAAACGAATTTTGCAATCATACATTACACTATGTGCATTAGTTAAGAAAGATTCCTAATTAAGAAAATATCAATCCAACATTCCCTATTATGCTTAAGGAATCAGTGAAAAAACCATTCAACTCCTACCAAAATTATGTAATATAAGTCAATTTATCATATACATTTACATTCATTTATAACTATACTTAACACTCATCTCAACAAAACCAAGGTTAGAGAGTGAAAGAGAATTCTCCCTCTCATACCACATGATATTTCCATGAGTGTGTCAAAATATAACAGATTCCCAGATGTCAAAGGATTCCCAAACTATTGCAAGTGAATATAATTTAACATTTGCTTTGTACACAACATACATATCTGCTTCATATGCAACACACATAAATATCTATAAGATAGGAATATATATAATTATATATGTATAATTATCTATAAGATAGGAATATATATAATTATATATGTATAATTATCTATAAGATATGATTATACATATAATGTGTTTTCTTCTGGGCGAAAGTGTCTTCGGTTTTTTTTTGTGCTCCCAATCGTGAAGGTCTTATGATTTTTTCTGCGTAATAAAATGTTGGTATAAATCATGTTCCTGTTGTTTTATACAGTAGATTTTGAACATAAGGTTAAGCTCTTATAATGTCAACCAAGGAAAAGGTTACCACTTTTCATTATAATAAAACATTTTATGCAATTGTCAGGTTGGTTGAGCAGTTTAAGGGGGCTGGGTAAGCTATGCTGAAGAGTGGAAAACATATGTACAGTTAGGGAAGTTTTTTGGGGAACGAATAAAGTTAAAATGATGCAGATTTCGGCAGTTTTTTTTATAATGTTGAAGAATGGTCTGTTGTATATGATATGTATTAAAATCCTTTTATTTCTCTAAGAAAAAATTCTGGAAATGAAGCGTTTTTTTTTTAGTTTTTGTACAGTGTAGTACAGTAATCTAGCATAAATAGAACATAGAGCCATACATGAGACTTGTATCTCACCATGATCTATAGTACGTTGCAACCTGAACACTGCTGGAGTAATAGTTATTTTGTAAAACACTTTCAAAAACCCAGGAATTCATACATTTCCCTCTACGACAAATGGACATCTATTTGTGGAGATGTATCGTTTCTATCTTCAGTACCTTGAGTGTTTGCGCAAGCAGTCAGGAGAGTGATTAAGAAGTGGCAGGCCATGTTTCCAAGAACTTCAAGAGTTAATTTGCTTGCCTGAAGACGGAAGCAGATCACAGCTTCCGAAACGTCGCTGAGTTTCGTCTGTGAATTCTTGCGTGTATAACTATTCTTGTGCCGTCCAATGTTGTCCAGTTTTGTCGATTGTTTTCTCCGTGTTTTGCTGTATTTTTTCCATTTGTCTTTTCTTATTAATTTTTGTTTTGGTGTTTGACATAATTCCTTATGGAATTCATTTTTGTTATCCAGATATATTCGTTGACCACCGCTGGTCTCAGCCTACTCTGGGTGTTCTTTCGTTCATTTTCTACTGCGGGTTTTCACTGAAGAGCTAATTTAGCAATGGCGAATGTCCAAAGTTTTTCACCAAACTATTATCACCCATTGCAAGAAACATTCAAAGCTATGTATAAATGAGTTGATAAAATTACGATTAGTGATTCAGTAACTGGAAAACTCATGCGCTGGAACGTCTGCTCGTATTATGTTTAAGAACTTTTAGGCTATTCGTGGAAAGTACAGAGGAAATTTTTTACACAAACATATTAATCTGAATAGATGCAATGTATGCAGTATATTTCACCGCAATTACAAATTAAGCCCTATGGTTATCATAAAATATAGCCCTACTATTTATAATAAATCTTCTTTTTGAGAAGTTGACGCAAAGAGATCTCTTTACCATTACTAGTATATATGCTGTTTGTGCTAACTCAGGTTTCAAATATATATACAGTTTCCAGTTTACTACACAAAAAAAAAAAATTTAAGTGTCTACTACATGTATTAAGAAGTTATATAACTTGGCCAGTATTGTTGTCGCTACGCTGACTTGGAAGTACGCAAAAAATAGTTTCTTTAAATAGTATTTAATTAATAATTTAATGTTTGGCCCATTCTTAGGGATTCTTACACTTGCAACGGAACCAGACTGCCCAAGCAAAGTTGATTAAAAAAGAGTAACACCCGTTCCTACATTAGACATGTCCTATAGAAAAAGCACACGTTTCACGGTTACGATGAGGAAAGACTGGTGCTAACCGGAGCTGGTTGTAGCAGATGGACTGATCTACCCTGACACTACAGCATGGAGAGCAAGCGACGGAATATAATGGTTAGGAAAAAAAGTACTTTTAGAAATCGGCCGGCCAGCGAAAACGGCTACCAAGTTTTCCACACGAGAAAATCCAGGGCGACCTCTCAGGAAATCGAACCCGGATTACATTAGTACTAGGCGAACTGTGAACAGCTGCGAATATGCCAGTCAATAACATCTGCAACGAAACCGCAAAGGTTTGGAGACTACCTTGACACTAATTGTTTCAGTGATTAACATTATTATTGTTTACGTAACAGCCTTGAGTCCATTTTGGTAACAGAAATGGTTGTTTGGAACACAACCCTAATATTACAGAGCTAAATCTCAGTTTTTCATACCTAGGCTTATACATAATTTGTAATGTCTCGGCATTAGTGGACATGTACATGACTGTAAATATGCAGGAAATAATAAATCACACTGTGTTTGTGTTAGTTTCGTTTTATTTTTCAAATGTTAAATTTCTACTATGTTATACATAATGATTAAAAATTCGTATAACATTGCACTAGGGTTGGTAGAACATGGCCAGTGGAACAACAATTAACTAATAAACATGGGGTCGGAAACAAGTCCTTACGTTGCTACAGACAGTCAAAGTATGTTGGTAGGCTACCCGCAATAAACGTGATATGCGCTGACATTGCAATTAATTCCTTACAGCAGTTGGTCACAAAGTTCAAGAAACTGTTCCAAATGGTGGCTACCTTCACTGATGCACAATCGACAACGACTGAGCATGCTGTCTTCAATCGCCGTTATGACGTTTTGAGGGGTCTGAACGTGAGCGGCAGCGGAACGGATGCGCGATAAGGCTCATAAATGAATCTATGTAAGTCTCTTGCACTAGCCACGTCATGTAGCCCCAGAGATAAAAGTCCATCTTGGTGAGATCAGAGGAACGTGGTACTGGCCCGCCCCGTCCAATCCGAATATGTCCAAATGTGTCGCTGAGAAACTTGCGCACCGCCAGTGTGAAATGGGCTGGTGCACCATCATGCTGGAACCACATGCGGCGGCGGATACCCACAAGTACCTCTTCCATGAGTTCAAGTAGTGTTCTGCGGAGGAAGCGAAGGCAAACTTACTTTCACGTCCTGCATGATAGCAACGTAACGACACGTTTCCGACACCATGTTTTAGCTGTGTTGTTCCACTGGCCATTTACTACAAGCCAAAGTGCGTTTTTACACGAATTTCGAATCATTATGTATATAAAATCCTACACAAAAAATTAAGTTTAAGATAAAATTAATATATATGTAGTATTTCATAATTGCCCTTGAGTAAATAAAAGTTAGCCTATGCAAAAAATATTTATGACTGTGATTAACAGTATTATGGAACATTCGTTCAATTAACTGTTTCAGCTAAATGCTTTTTTTTTTCAAACGTTCTTCATATATCAGGCCTTTTTCTTGTTGCTGATTTGGCTTTTTGTTGGACTGTTGTTATGTCGATTGGGTCCTTTATATCCGCCTTGACGAGCCTCTTCCAAAAATAGGGGTTTACTAGTTCCTCAAGCAGACATACAGCGTAGAACCAATAGGTAACAAAAAAAAAAAACACAAAATATTCTATTATGTGTATTGTATATGTGTAAACATTAACTGCAAATATATTGTAATTACATATAAAGTATTGTAAATAATTATCAGAGTACGTGTTATCTTTATAGTACATGTTAATAACCTTCAGACACTAGTCGAACGAAACTAGCGATAAGAACACATTATTACGTCATTATGTGTGTGTGTTTGAGCGTGTGTTTATAGAAATCACTCGTTAAGAGGAAAACACCCGCAGAATGCAATTTAGAAGTTGAAAATTTTCCGAGTCATGGAAGTATTATCTCAGGGGATAAAAATGTTACATCATGCTGTGACTCGTCAGGAATTGGTAAAATGCGTGGCAGCATTGCCTTAGCGACTGTAATCTGTCGACTACAGGCTACGATAAAGTAAGTATGGTTGAAGTCCAATACGGTTTTTGCGATATGGCAACTTCCGTATCATCGTTGGAACATTTACCTACATTTGCTACATCTGGCGATGTCGAAACTTAAAACGACATATGTTTATTTGTATTTTGTCTCTCTTTGAATTATGCACTTTTTAAAATTGGTTGCAATGAAGGTATGTTCGGTAATTTTACATCCACTCAGGTCAAACTGGTACAAGTATACCTATTAAGTAGTCCAAATCGCATTCTGTCTCGCATTTTCCTACACGTCAATACGAGGTGTGGGCATTTGTAGAATAGCCACGTTACAAATTTCACTTGGAATTTTTGTAACTTTCAGGACATGTTCTGCGTGGTTTTTTCTGGTAAATGGGTAATTTCAATTTTTCCACCGAACATAACTATACTCAAACATACGACACACAACGTATAACTAGGCCCTACAGTATTTGTGGTAATTTTAATATTTTACTTGAAGCGATCAGCGAGTATTTTAAAACATTTGTAATAACTGTACTTGATGTATAGATTGACGACACCGTTGTGTATTATTCGGTTCCATGATACGTAAAGAAATCCATTGAAGTAAAAATAAGTAAAATGTATTAGGCTCGACTGTATTTTCGTTGTGTTTCTATAAACTAAGAGCGTATTCAACTCGGCTAGATAAGCTGCATACTTTGTCGCTAGATGTAAGAACTATATATACTACAAATTTTAGTAAATTTTTATTTCTGGTACAAAAATCCCAATTGCTGTTAAAGATGAATTAGGAAAATGAAGACTGCTGAGTTGTATCTAGGTAACATAGTATGAACTACAAATGTTACTTTGTAAGCGCAGCTATGAGAAATCTACCTGCACAAAGATTGTGCCATTCTGTCACTCCAGAATTTGTCATCCTTCTCGATCACTTCATACGTCATCCAATGGGTGTAGACCACAAAGTAACAATACTTTCTGCCAGTTATGTGCAACTGCCCTTGCACTTGATAATAATGATTAGAAACACGCTTCAGTAATTGTTTCCCCTTCATAATTGCACAGTAACTCATCTGAAATCAGTAAATAAGTAATAATTATCATAAAAATATAGCACAAATATTATACAAAATATTACTTACATTGTTGTTTGGTTAAGTGATAATTTTACTTGGGAATAGAAAAGTGCTATACATAACACAGATGTGGCTGAACATATTTATCTGGCCATTATCGACAGCTTCTTTCGGACTTCCGTACTTATCTATAGAAAGAGGGCACTTTATTTCCATGATGGCATCTTCACCCACCAAACTATCTATAATTACAGAATTTTAATACGAATTAATCGGACTGCATAAATAATAATATTAAAGTTAAGAAAAGCATTCTTAAAAAAAAAAAAAATTTAGCTACTTGGAGTTGCACCAAGAAAAGGATACACAGAATCTACGAATAAGCCTCTTTTCCATGTTCCTCGGCCATTTTGGGCTTTGCTACAGGTTCGATAGCAATGCCGTACTGTGTGCCTTTTGTACTGAAGTTACGATACAATAAGGAGTGAACTAAGTTTTTGCAAGATGTCGTTGCCCTCATTTTACATACCCTGCCAAAATTTGCAGCAGTTAGTAACTTCCTCTTCTCTGTATTCCACAGGCGACAGCTTGATTGCAACACAGTCATTTTCTGTAGCTGATCTCTCTCTTCTTCAGTCCGCACGAGGCCAGCGAGAAAATTATTATTTTTTTTCGTCAAGCTCTGATGCTGTTATTATTGCACTCTCTGGTCCATCTCCGTTCTGTCTGTACCAAACTATAGTGCTCATTTGCAGCGTTGAGTTTTTTTTTCTCGCTTTCACTTGTTTCTTGGTTTTGTGCACCCTTTGATGTTTCCTGTTTTCCTTTGCTCGTTTCTGCTGTCGACAAATTTTTTTGTGTACATTCAAAGAACGTAAATAAGAAAAACACGTATGTGTTAGTTTTTTTTTTTTTTGGCCTCCATTAAATTTAGTACTGTACAATGACAAATATTTTACACGCGGGTCAAAGTACCGAATTTTTTTTGTGGAGTACGAAAAATAATTAGATATTGGTCACAAATGTTTTGTAAAAACATTTCCATTATTTTGAATACACAACATAAAACATTTGGCACAAAACACTTCATGGCTGCTATAAAATCTTTCTTACACTGCTCTCACCTCAACTGTTACTACCCATCGTTGTTTTATGGATTACTCTCATATAGTCACCCACATTATTGAATGATACGGCAGCAGCAGAACAGCGTGTTTTGTACTGTCCTCTAAGAGAATAATTTATGCACTTTCCGCCAACATGTTTGTTTACGATACTATTGAATAATTCCGACCAATTGTTGTTCTAGTTTGCTATGAGACTTGAAACATGCCTGGAAACACTTCCACAAATAATCTTCATTATGTCTTGCAGTAAACCACATGATTTCAGCTCAGGAACGCAGCTTATTTCTCCCTCTTTGTTACCATTGCAGAAATATACATCGTAATACTCATGGTTACCGAATATGTGCAGAGGTGAGTTTTCTACATCTGCTTTCAGCATACATATCCGTGTGTTCAGTGGTTCATTTCCCGCTGCTCTGTATTTTATTGCCTAATCTACAGCAGTTCGGAATCTCGGTATTTGCTGCTTCAAAAGATTTCCGGAGGTTACCGGGAACTTTGTGTTTTTGGTAAGATCGGTTAGCTTATGTCAGTAGTTGCGAAGAACGTGGTTCTTGCATTCCACCTTTTCCACCATCAGATTAGGGCCATAGGGCATTATCTCAGGCAGTTTCCTATGCACAGAGCTATCTCCATCACCTGTCAACATTGATACAAAATTAGTCTACAAAAAACCATGTTAAATAAATATGTTTACAGATATAATCTCAGCTAATACACAAGTGTATTAACGTAGCCAATCATTTTACAAACAGTAAGTATCTCACCAATAAGTTTGTTGAATTTAAGGCCAAGTCATTTTTCGCTTTGAAGGAAACAAACCGCTTTAATATCTGCTTCCATGCTAGTCGCACTTTTTTTACAGCCAAGAAAACACGTGTGGCTTGGTGGTGTTTGCTTTGCATTTGGACATGATGTACAGATAGAACAATGCTGATTTTTAAAACCAACAATGGATGCCTGGAAGCAAAAATGATACATACAAAAATACAATAAATTCTGTATAAGATACTGTAGGAAAACTATAGTACGTTTATATGTAACTTAACTTACTACGCCAGATAGAGAGTCGTAATTAGTTTTGTAACTACGCTTACACCATGCTCCATCGGCCTACACTGTACATATTGAAACTCCGTCATCACTATCTACATTTCCATCCCGAATGGCAATGGGATTTTCTTCCTCAGCAGCATTTAGCATAGATTGTAATGCTGCGTCGTCAATGGCTTCCGAAACCTTCTTCATGTGCTTTAAGAAAGTTTTGTTACTCATGCAGTGCATATCAACCCCAGCAGAAAATTCTCTCAGTTGAGAATATTCTCCTCCTGTCGCTAGTATACTGTGTACAGCAGTTTCATTTACTGGCACTAATGTGTCTTTATTTTCTCTTGATTTTCGGACATTATTTCAAAAACAATATTATACACTATGCATTAAAAAAAATCCATGTACAGTGAAATCCACCCACTTTCTCTTTCACAAAATCCATATCCATAAATGAACAATCCGTGCCTCCATGATATTTCTCATTCTGAATTTGCGTGAACAGATATACTATATCAACAATTCTTTGCCCAGATACATTAGAGACTGCTGGCGTACAAACACACTCAGAGTCTTCTTCCTTCGACATGTCACCAGTAATCCTGTGGGAGAAGGTAGAATTGGTTTCAGCAAAGCCGTGAGGAGTTTTTATAATGTACTCATAACTCGGTAGCAAAAAGCATTTCAATTATACTAAGACAAAAATACATGTTGTAACAGAAGTTCAAGTCATTAATTTCTAGTACAAATTAATACGATTATTGCGTCATTCTGGTAGACCTTCATAGGATATTGTACCTATACGTTCAAGGCCGAAAAGCAGAATGGCTATTTACCATAAAATAGTACTGTTACCTCTCACTTTTGCGTCTGTCTTCAGAAGCATTGCAAAACTGTTGCTATGTCGCTGCGAAAAATATTTTAGAATTATAATTTAAGAAATTTATTTATACTGGTGCAAAAAAAAAGTCAATTTGAAGTAGCTTACTAGGTATTTGGTATTATGCTGCAGCCTGTTTCTTCAAAATTACACTCTGGCGAAATGTTTGAAATTTGTCGCAATCGACTGTTTGAAGACATATCTAGATGACTGTCAATGGAAATGGTATCTCCGTACCTGAAAATTAATATTAAATCATAGCATAACAATGAATAATGCACATTACATTCTGTATAACATGCATCGGCCTATATATGTAAAAAATACGGTTAGGGTTGGCGTAAAAGATTAAATATACACATGAAGTTATTATGATTTTCAACTCACAAAAAATGTGTTCGTGAACCTTGAGTTCTTTCCTCTATTTCGCGTCGGTGGAACAGTGTTCCAAAATACCCCACGTTTGCCACAATGGGGAAAATACATGTATTTAAAAGTATTAAAGGCCTACGTTATTTATGAGTCTGTCATGAAGGTAAAGGAATAACACCGGTGCATAAGAATGTTGATAAAATACTTACAGTGAATGTGGCTGCGCACTGCTTCCGGCTTCTTGAAAAGCACACTCCTCCCAAATGTTTGAAAGTGGTATCAATGGACTATTTGAGGTAGTGTCTGAATCATTGCCACTGGAAATTAAAATACAGTATCTCATGTACTGTACATACTAATTCTTGTATTAGGAATATTTACGTAGCATCTTTACAAAAATTACAACTTTGCGAAGACACGTATTTTAAGAAGTATAACTTAACTATTTCATTTATTAGTACGTTACTTATCTTTAACTATTTTAAAATATTTAACTTTCAATGTTGACTGTTTTACAATAACACAGATCATATGTAAGCATATTTCTTTATTACAAAATATTTCGCTGTAAATACTTACTGAGCACAAAAATGAATATTGTGTTGCTTCTCGTTGATTTCCCGGGGTATTTCATATACCGCTTGCAGAGCATTGAAAGCAGCTTTAACAGGGCTGCACAAAAATAAATCAAAAAATACTCATTATACTTTTAAGATTCATATTTTATGTTTTCTGGTATGAGCTTTGTTTGACAAATGTCGTTACCTGAAAGATATTTTTCCTGATTTGGATCTAGTAAAAGCGAGACTGTAGTTGGTAGTTTTTCATTAGTTTTGCACCTGAAAATAATATATTAGTTATATTTTATATTTCACGCAAAACACTAACCACATCTTAGTGAATTCATTGCATAAAAATTTGTGGTTTCTTACGCTCCTGCAACTTTGTCATGCAACGATTTCAGCAAAAATAATATAGAGTTGATCTATGAGCAACTCACCTTGGTGGTGCATTGGTAATTAAATATGTTGTAATTTTGTTTAGCTGTCATTTATAATTTTGTTAACCAATTAACTTGTACATTTTTGTTTCCCAAAAAAGGGACTAAGTTACTGAATTGTTTGGTTATAATAATCTTAAGGAAGGGTTATATACTTGTTTTAGCTTAAGAAACTAACTTAATTAACGCAATATTCTGTACGCGTATGATAGTACCCGTGTAACCATTTTTTTTTCTGTATTTACAGTAACAAACTTGGCGAAAATAACTTTCCATTTTTTTGTATTATTTATTTACGCAAGGAAAATATTACATTATTGGGCATGTAAAAAAAATCTCCACCGCTGGAAATTATTCTAATAACTTTCGCGTCGTTATAGAAACCTTTTAATAACGTTCACTCTAAAATCGAATCAGTGGCTATTCACTGACAGAAAGTGAGATTTCACAGATTAAATTTGTTGAAACTGCTCCAACAAGAATCTGTGGATAACTACAGATTGTATCAGTGAACTAAATTCACTAGTTGAAGCAATGAAATACACAAATTGAAAAGGTAAAGAAGAAAGTGTAGCCAGATGTACAAACTATTGTGTAATTTTGCACATAATGTAATTCTACTTTTACAACATGTCCGAACCTGAAGAAATTTTTTTACGGAAATTAAATAAGCGAATACTCAGGTAAGACTCGAACCGACCACACTTTTAACGTTACACTAACATCCTAACCACTGGACCACGGTAAACGAAGTCCAGAATTGATTTTAATGTAATTATTATTGTTAACTTGCGTTGTGGATCAATTTTGCCCATCGCTTTCAGAAATTAGTGTTTATAATTAAGTGAAACTTTTTAAAATTTTCCTTAACTTCATAGAGAGGAACAGAGTGAAAATGAAAACTACTAAACACCAAATATCACACAGCAACCGAAGAATAGGAATTAATACATACACAAACGTACATATTCTACATGAAAGTATAAGTTGCCAAAATACATAAATCACATAAAATACACGATCAAACAACAATTAGAAGAAAGCTTACTTCGGAAATGGTGGCAAACTATTACAATGTAGGCTAAGCTCGTGTGAAATGGTTATTGATGTGTAATAAAATTTTTATTGCAGAATAAAACTGTAGTTTTCATATGATGGATTCAATAGTCAAAATTGTACTTTTTAGTGTTGTTTTATCACTTTTTCATCAGTCAGAATCGACAAAACAAGAGATTCGGCAGTAAAGTTACTGAATCAGTTGAAATTCCACTGGTTTTAATTAAAAGTGAACATAGCAATAATTTAATTATGAAAACATTTAATCGCCATCCATACAGAAAGTACTTACACATTATCTGTGATGTAGCAGAAAAAATCTTGTAAGTTAAACAGTAAAGTTTCCAGGGTAAATGAGTAGGTAGATACGGGTCTAACACAGGGAAAGAGCAAGGTATACATAATATGACTAAGAGCTCTTCACTCGAAAGTTATAAGTTGCCGGTTCTACGTTTTTCAATGCGACTGTGTTGAAGGATGTTGAACATTAAACATTTTTTACATGATTCGTCTTTTAATGCACCCTGTGTTGGTTTTATCATTTCTATGACTTAACTACAATAAAAATCTAAGTACAAATATGAATAAAAAAATAGCAGCAGGCTGCTGTGAGTGTGGCCTGTAAGTCACTGTAGTGCTCAAGATTCAAGAATCTTTCTCTTATGTATGACAATATGATAAAATAAATCTCGATTACACTCGCGTGCCACTTTCCTTTTATGAAGATGATTAAGCATATCAGCAAGGTGGTTGGTTAGAGATAACGACAGCCATCTCGCATATGACTCGAGGCCCTTGGAATCATAGTGGAAGATGGACCTAACAACCTTGCAAGGAAATACATAAAATGTAAAGCTAGTTTGGCAGTTCGCTCCGTCGTACCCAGCAGCCTTAAGGAAACTGCATAGGCAAGCTTTAAAAATGCTATATTAGACCACATTCACGATTTTTTTCTCTCCATTAATACAGTTAATATGACAAAAGTAAAAGGATTGGGACATATAAAATAGTTTTTTTTAATCCTTTCTGGCAAAAATTCGTATTTCCAGAGCTTGTATTTACCGAGATACGCGTTTACACGCAAACAACGATTTCACAGAAAACGTTTTCGTAAATAATCCCCTTTAGGGCCTCGCCTACCTACTGCGTTGTAAAAATGTTTGAGATTCAGGGTTTGTTCACGACAATATTAAACGTGCACGCATTGTACTGACCTAGGAAAAGAACTCACACTACCGACTATGCCGGTCGAATACTTTCAAGGTACTATGTAAATGATAAATACCCTTTCGGAAAAGATAATAGGTTTTTTCGAAGCTTGTATCTCAGAACATTTGGGTCAAATAACTACACTATACAAGTATTCGAGGGGAGTGCATTGAACCTTGCCACATACTTTACACCGAAATAACTGTAGTGTTATCGCTCAAAGTCCCAGGTGTAAACTATGCGACAGAAATGAAGCAAGCCAGCTTGAAGAGTTTCACAATCCTTTGCAGGTGGGAGTGATAGTGACTTGACTTTTAACGCTGTTGTAACCGTGGATTTTTACTACCCGTGAATGTTTACCCCCCCCCCCCCTGAAAAATTCCCTAGTGAATCTTTACTTCTTAGCACAGGGGTGGCCAAAGAAAATGAAGTCAAATGACCAGTGAATTTTTACTCCCTCACAAATCGAAATGCGAAGGCACTCCAAGTAGTAACAAATGCGCACAGTAGGGAAGTAAAAATTCCCTTGGTGATTTTTTAACCCCCAGTAAGAACTTGTTATCCAATAAGAAAAAATAAAATAATGGCACCCCGGTACACCACTTATATGTATATAATTTATTTACTTAATGTTGTATTTATCGCCAAAATTAAATTTTAGATAATACTTACCACCCCGACAAGTTAAAATAGGCAATTAGGCCTTACGTCATCTTATAGTCATCCTAACGGCTGATATAGGACATTAAGCCTTAGGAAAATTTATAAGCATATATGATCACCATTTCCAAACAGATAGACATAGAGCCATCAAAATCGAACCTTAGGTAAAATACATGGGACCTAGTACAAAAATGAATCGGTCATTATGCCTAAGGCATTTTTATAAGCATACCTGGCCACCATTTCCAAACCGCTAGACACAGAGAGATAAAAAATCAATTGCAGGTAATGCGTACGACCCCCCCCCCCCCAACAAGCAGATACAAACCACTATGCCATAACTAAATTTATAAGTACACCTGGCCACCATTTCCAAACCAATAGACTTAGAGGCATCAAAGTTTAACTGTAGGCAATTATTGCCACCCCCAACAAGTCGATGCAGACCATTATGCCATAAATAAATTTATAAGCATACCTGGCCACCATTTCCAAACCGATATACTTAGAGCCATCAAAATTCAATTGTAGGTAATACTTATGGACACCAACAAGCCGATACAGATCATTATGCCATAGCTAAATTTATAAGCATACTTGGCTACCATTACCAAACTCACCAAAATTGAATTGTTGGTAATGCTTACGACCCCCAAAACGACAATACAGACCATTATGCCATAGAAAATTTTTTAAACATACCTGGCCACCATTTACAAACCGATAGACTTGGAGACATCAAAATTGAATTGTAGGTAATTCTTACGACCCCCAACAAGGCGATATAGACCATTATGTCATACCTAAAATTATAAGCATACCTGGCCACCATTTCCGAACCGATATACTTAGAGACAACAAAATTGAATGGTAGGTAATGCCTATGACCTCCAACAAGCCGATGCAGAACATAGTGTCATAGCAAAATTTATTAGCATACCTGGGCCACCATTTCAGAACCAATAGACTTAGATACATCAAAATTGAATTTTAGGTAATGCTTACAACCCCCAACAAAATGATACAGACCATTATGTCATAGCTAAATGTATGACCATACTTAACCATCATTTCCTAACCGACAGACTTAGAGACAGAAAAATTTAATTTTAGGGAATGCTTACGACCCCCAACAAGCTGATACAACCATTATGCCTTAGCCAAATTTATAACCCTACCTGACCAAAATTTGCGAGCCGATAGACTTACAGACAGCAAAATTGATTTGTAGGTAATGATTATGACCCCAACAAGCTTATATATACCATTAGGTCTCGAGTCATCTTATAGTCATACCTAATAACCATTTTCGAACCGATAAAGTTATAACCCCTAGGGGAATTGTAGATATTAGGACTTGCGACCCCAAACAGATTGATTTGATTCATTATGACCTAGGTACTTTTGTAGACCTATGTAGCTACCGTTTTCCAACCAATCAAGTTATAGCAACCGAGTTAGAACCGTAGGTAATACATACGACCTAATACAAGCTGATATAGGCTATTATGCATTAGGCTATTTTATAAGCATAAAGGAATATAATTTGCAATCCGATACAGTAATAGTTATAAAACTGGAATCTTAGGTAATACATTCGACCTAGTACAAGCTAAAATAGGCTATTATGCCATATGCATTTTTATAAGCGTACCTGGCTACCATTTCTGAACCGATGGGCTTAAAGACACCAAAATTGCATTCTAGGTAATGCTTATGACCCCCAACAAGCCGATGCAGACCACTATGCCTTAAGTTATTTTATAGTCATACCTAATGACCAATTTCAAACCGAACTGTAGGTACTACTTGCGACCTCCAACAGATTGATATAAGTCGTTATGCTCTAGGACCTTTTATAGACATATGTAGCCACGATTTTCAAACCGATAAAATCAGAGTCACTAAATTCGAATCATAGGTACTTTTTTGCAACTCCGAATAGGTCATTATGTCTTACACCATAGTAGAGACATACCTAGCTTCTTTAATTTAATTTATGGTAATATATTCTGCCCGACTCTGAACAAGCTGAAATGATTTGTTACACCTTAATTCATTTAATATGCATAGTTGACAACAATTTTCTATTCACAGAAGTGAATAGATGCCCCCTTTATAAGCAACCTTTTTAAGCATTACATTTTTCGATTCGTTAGAGACATTCTCCAAGTCAGTTCGTATAAACATTCAGTTGCATACATCATGCACATGACATAACTTTCACCACAACCCATACATACATGGAACACAATAACTATACAACTCATAACAAGAAACCATTATAAACTATCAGACCAGCCATTCCCAGCAGCCATCTCGGAAGGTACTTGTATCGCGTGCGAACAGGACCAAGCATATCCACGCCTGAACACACATCTTCTAAGGTCGTGTACCCTGCAATGTCTATGATTTCACTCCAGAAGGAAAATATTAAAACCGAAACTTCTTTTCCATGCAAGGAAGAGTTTGAGGACATGACTGCAGTTGTAACCCGAGTCATGTACGATCCACTATCATACCTATGCTTTAACCAATTTCTAAAGTAAGTAAACCACATAGCATACATAGACTACAGCATTGTCTCATTAAGACTATTTCAAATACTTATGTTGTAATTGAACCGGCCATTATATATTCAGCTTACATTCTGATTACCTACTCAAGTGTCCCCACCCCCTTTTTTTTCGATAAACAGCATGTACTGAGCACAGGAAGACTGAAAAGCATTAGTATGTGATCCGTTAGCAATAAAGAAAATAACACATGTGCACATGACTTATACGTATTTGTTTTATTTATTTAATGTTTTATTTATGCTGGCAAAGTTAGATCCCTATATGCATTCTTGTACATCTAACCAGCTGTAAATGTTCACTTACACTTAATGCAGTCCTTAAGCTATTACATATCTTATTACAAAGCAAAATATGTGCAGAGGGGAAGTGACAATTACCTGTTGAATTTTTACTCCCCTGTAAAAACAGTATATACTGAGTGCAGAAGGGCTCGAAAGCTTTAGCATGTTTAGTCACAAAAAAGAAAAGAAATACACTTGGATTTGCGACTTGTATGTACGCAGGGGATGCAAAGTTTTCCGTTGCGAATTTTCACTTAGCTTTGGAGAACAGCATTCAACTACTGATTAGAGTGAATTTCCATAACTTTAGGACATGATAAAGTTACAAAATATAAAAGATGAATTCTTCTACTCTATGGTTAAAGCACTGCTATGAATAATTGTCTTATTTCATTAAGGACTTTATACTTTCCCTGTATTCGCAATAAGTATAGGCAGGTTCTAAAGTTATCATGCATTATTTGGGTCTGATAAGTAACAGAAGCTGACAGTAATGAAAACTACGATAAACAGCATTCAATATTGCGAGTTTTCTAGAAAAAGATGTAACTATCCCAAGTGAATTTTTACTCACCTTAGAGAATAACAAATAATAGTTGTTCTGCAGATTTTTTGTCTAGTTTATATCATTTGGTTTCTATATGTGAAATATGTGCACAAAGATTATGTAAGTATTAAATCAGAAACTTCGTAGGTATCTTAAATGCATTTCACTGTTCATGCATAGTAAGTAGATCTACATTTTCTAATGAATATGAAGTACTCTTCCAGTGCACGAGTTCACCAGTTGTTTGGAAAACTGACTATTAAATATTTAGTGATGAACTATTATATTTCCTGCTGGTAACTTCTCATTTAGCTGTTCACCTACTGCATTCCTAATATAAAAACGAATTTGGCTGGACAGTGAGTTCCATTATTGATCGTAAAACAGAACGTTTACATTAATTGGGTATCACTATAATCGAATGAATTTTGCGCTTATTGTAATTCTAAAGAGTTTTTTTATGATGTGTTGTGGCCCTATTTGTAAGAGAAGTGTTCAATGATGGGACATAGGTGTAAAACAGTTACAGTTTTTTGAGAATTCCTTTTGATCTAAATTCTTATTAATCCTATGTTAGACTTTTTATGATATTTTGAAAATATACTCGTTAGGTGTAAATTAACTGGTCAGTACACCTTGAAAATTTATTTTAAGGTATGAGTCACAATTTTGGCCTAATCTGCATTATTTTGAACACACAATCAAAAAATTTGTGCTATTGTAGAAACTGTAATACTGTTTTATCCTAATGACTTTTGCAATGGCTATGAGCAGTTAAACTAAACGTTATTATTGTGGACATACGCATTTGCAGAGTTAAGTTGTCACAAAACCAGAGCTTGAAAATAAAACATAAGACAAGCCCAGATTAGCTATTGTTAAAAACTAAAGAACGAAAAGCATAGACCTATTTAGTTCATAGTACTGCTATTCGTTTTTAAAGAGATTTTTGCAATGAGATAAAAGTCGAACATTCTTCTAGATTTTTTAAAATTCTACTACAGTAACTTTAACATTGTTTTAATATCGCCCTTGCACCTTTTACAAAATTATCAATGCTTTTTTAATACGAGCGCCACAAACATTTAATTGCATATTGGTGTAAACTATTGTAGAAAAAATTGTGTTCCTTTGTCTTAGGGTTCGACAAATTTCTGACAAACATATAATCAGAAACAGTGATGAATTTGATTAAATTAATACACTGTTGATTATATCGCCAAATAAATTAATTTTATTGTTGTTTTGAAAGCCCTGACACAGTAAGAGGAAAGCTTTTCTGTACACCATATAATAAACTGTTAAGATTTCAATTAACTTTTTATTGAAGTCATCAAAAGCATAATCAAGTGTTCGCAATGAGGCTTCAGAACAGCCGGAGATGCTACTTTATTTATGTAAAATTATTCGTAATGCATTATGGATCACGTTTACGACTGGAAAGTATTTTGCATGCCAAAGTTAAGAAAATGCTCGCTGTGTTGTAGTTCTACCCACAGTGGAGCCATTTTGGAGACCCCAGCAGCACATGTAGCTAAAAAGTGGCACCTCACAATTTTATTAAGACAGGGGTTCTCCAAATCATAGTTGAGTGCCCATGCAACCCTATAAAATAATAAAATAATCCCCGACTATTACCCTAACGGTATTTTATTTTATAACACATTTCTGTAGCGCTTTAAAGGAGAATAGCTCTTTCAAAGGAAGATTTAGACCATATGTCCCCATAATTTGTCGCCGTGATTCATGGAGAATTTTTTTTTTAGATATAATTGAGAAACATTCTGCATATTGGCAAAATGTTTGTTTTATATTTAAATTGTTTACACTGATTTTTTCATTCCCAGACAATTCTTGTAAGTAATAAGGATACATTTTATAGCAAACCATGTGCTTATTGTAAAAACATGACAAACAGCTAAATTAATGTGATAAAACAAAAGAATTGATTTTTTGCAAAAATATTGGCTTGGTGGTATCAAAAACCACACAAGTGACAATAACTGGTAGTTAGAAACTCAAATAATTTTCATATTGAAATGAAATATACATATAACATAAAATAAAAGTGTACAGCATAATGAATAGTAAATTAAAACGAATCGTACAAACAAAACATGTCAGCTCAAAGCTCAATTACCAGCTGCAAGGTACGGAAGTGAAACGGGGATCACAACAAGGAAAGACACAATAGGCCTAATACATGTTGCGGAAATGTAGTTTTTTATATGTCTTTCATAGGTTTTTTTTCTCGAGTTTCTTAAGCAAATTATGCATGCAAATTTGTGACATTATTATTTTATATTGGGCAATTTTGGAGACGTTTCCATTAATTAACATTATATCTTAAAATTTTTAAATTAAAAGTTTGCTGTTAAAACTGATATGTCTTTAAACCCACATAGGCCGAAATCCTCACAGAAAATTGACCGATGATGATGAACAATTTTTCTGTGAATCTATTATATTTATTACCATACCTTAAATGCCACAGTTATGTGATAATTAATTAAAATATATGCATATACACACCAATCGACCTACTACAGATGCAGTGTCTCTTGAAAATGTCAGTAACGCAGCACTGTTTAGAGTGAGCAGTATATAAAATGCGAGCCATAAGAAGCAATGTTAAATTTAACTGGACTTTTTCAGGATTTCTGAATGTACAAATTTAATGAGAGTTACATTATTTTGTCGCATTTGATGCAGAGAAAAGAACTAGGTTGTCTAAATATGAATGTTATTGTCACATAATTTTATAATAAATAAACAATTTTGATGATTGGCGATTACTGTGTCATGGTATAAGAAATCGTGCTCAGCTGCCTCTTATAGTAAGTGTATTACCGATTTTTTTTAGAACTGTTATCAAGAATACACTCATTGGATATTTTTTTGATGTATCACAAATTGGTACTATTAACAGTTTCCCCGAAATTTTCTAATTTTTAGTATTAATATTATCTATTTCAGTAGCTTCTGGAGATATGCGTTTTCGAACCAAGCCAGGGAATGTTACCTGCAGACGTTTTATATTGTTCCCATCACTCACAATAACAACAAACCTGGAGGGCGAGGTGGGGAAGGGGTGACAATGCTTTCAAGGGGAAGCTTACTGTCCAGTAATCTCTCGTACCTGTTTACTAACACTTGTTCGTTTCTTTCTGAAAACTGCAAATCTCAAGCTCCTCTGTATTTGTTCCCTGATAAAATCTTGTCGCATTAGCAACCCAATGACTCAATTGTGGAAAAAAAAATCATGATTAAGGAAATATTTTCCAAATATTTCACAGAATTTTAATTGCATAATTTTATCTCATACACGCTCTCGTTACAACTGCCTCTGTTTCTCTCTCTACATGCTTGGTGTAGCAGACTTCTAATTATTATTGAATGTGATCGAATTCAGGGTACGCCAATACTTAAAATTTAAGCAAATATATCATAGAGGAGAGCGCAGGTACAGATTTAAGCCATAGTCTTATCATTAAAACTGGAACTGAATGCAGTATTAAAAAAAAAACAATAATCGAACAAGCATCACGACTTCACAAGTTGCTGTACTTTAGATGTTAGGTTGAATGTTGATTGTGTTATACATTGACTTCAAGATAAAACACGTATTTCATCGCAACTTATTTTTATTTATTACTTATTATTCTTATAAGTAGGGATAGGAACATTTCGCGAGTTCATTTCAGGACAAGATAGACGTCAAACACATGTACACTGAAGTTAACTTTGCAATTGTATTGCAGTTTATTAGACACTGCCAAGTATGAAGTAATACTGGGTACGCTATGGGGCAGCAGCCAATAAACAAACATCTGAGGCTCAAGTATACACATGACTGGGGAGTCTAGCCTACAGGTCATTGAACTCGCGAAGTTTTCCTATCCTTACTTATACGATATCAAATTTAATCTTTTTTATATTGTTAGACAACAAATTTTAAAGAATTACAATACAAATAACATTATTAAACAATATTTAAGTTTTATTTGTTGCCTACATATTTTTTACAAATCAAATGTAATTACGTATTTAATGTTGCTACAAGTCGTGCATATGGTTAACAGATTATTACTTATAATGCAGCCCATAGATACACCTAACATCATTCCACAGATAGAATAAAATAATGACCAAATACAAATATTACATATTATACAATAGTATAAAACATATTTCCTTGGTGATAAATCAAATTATTTATCGCAAGCAAACTACTGAGATCAATTATCATGTGTGATAATCATTATGTTCACACGTTAGAAATCTTACCGAATGTCACTGGACACAATCACATGTGGAAACAAACATCTTATTAACATATTAAAATGAGAAATGATCAAATACCAACATTACTATATATATATATATATATATATATATATATATATATATATATATATATATATATATATATATATATATTATATATAAATCTACACTCTTTTTTCGTTTTCAGTGTAACCATGTAGAAGATGCAGTCATCTTAAAAACAGCTCTTATACAAAATAAATGTGACTGTGCATAACCCAAACATATCAATGTGAATTGAAAAATTTAAAAGTATGGTAACTTGGCTGTTCATTATAAAATCCGTTGATTTAAATTAGAGGGATAATAACAATAATTTGTCTCTCATAAAAAAATGGGATAACAGTTCAGGTTCTGCAAGAGAAGTTTTGACAATGTTGGAAGAAATTCATTTCACTTTCTTTTTTTGTTGTTGTTTTCTCTGTGCCTCAATAATATATTCCGGGTCTCGGATTGTCATGGACCTGACGTGCCTGGGGTCAACAGGTCCAGGTAACAAGCAGTGATAGTAAAATTTCACCAACTTCGGGAGCGTTTCAATCCTCTAAAATTTGTCATCTCGTTCAATTCTGTCAACTTCAATCCCCAGTGGTGTCGAAACACAAAACAGAAAAAATTTTCTCTTTGAAATGTGGAGCTGACCTTGAACCTGATAATGATATGGATGTTTCTTCTTTAAGCTAAGAATTTTCCCATTTTTGTCAATACACCAACATGTCACGTTTTCATTACAATGGCCTCGTGATACGTCATTCTTGAAGCTGAAAATGGGCATTTCATTTCGACTAAGCCATCTGCTCCTACTAATCCACCTGGAGTAGCACCAAGGTACGGTATTTCTGAATCAATAAAAAGTCCACATTCGTGTATTTTCAGATTAAGTTTACTTTCAATTTCAACAGTAGCTCTGATTTCATTTCCTCTGACGTAGGCAAGGGATTCACATTACACGTGGTTATACAGCATAGTCTTCACAGTCGATGAACAACTTGTGAGAGGCAGAATTCTGCAAACGCTCCCAAAATTAGATGTTGTGAGAATGTTTCTTCTTCGTTCTCTCCATTCTCCACACTCTCTCTTTTCTCTCTCTCCATTCTCCACACACACACTCTCTCTCTCTTTGTAATACAGTTGCTCTCTCCACGGCATGTCTTTCACTTTCTGTGAGATGCAGTTTGTTTAGAAATTCGTCACATTCTCGCTTGAATGTTCCCCGATCAAAATTTGGTCACTCAACATTAGAGCCATAATCTTTGTCTGCCTCGGTTCTACTGAACAACTTCTTTTTGCACTGACTGTTGTTTTTCTTTTTTCTTGTTTGCGTACTTCGTTTCCTTCTATGCTCCATGTTATTACAAAAGATGCCTGGACTTTCCTTGTACATAAATTTGTGTATTTTATAAGGTGGCATTCCGGTGTTGTGGCGAACATCTTACTTTGTACATTCTTTGTGGCGAACATCCAGAACATCTTCCTTTGTATGACCGGCCTGCAGAAAAGTTATCTCGTTTACCGCCGACAAATGTTGCTACAGCTGCATTCTAGTGCTCCTCTCTGTTGCTGTTAACTTTGTGAATAAGACTTCTGCTCTGGTTACTCATATATCTAACAACGTTCTGCACTTTTGAAACAGGCCGCACTTCTGAAGCGCTGGTACATAATTTTCACTTTTTTTCAGATTTGCAAAAGTAATTTCTCTCCTTACATGCTTATGTTCACCGAAAATATGACTGGCACTGTTGAGTATATATTTCCATAGTTCCTTTACCTTCGTGTAAAATGACGTATCTTCATTTCTTCTGTAGTCAATGGCTTTCTTGACAGCAGCTCTAAACCGAAGTATGTTATCCCCGATTTTTTCTCATGAGTACAGTGTTCTGAGTCTTGTCGCAGGCTGTTGCAATATCTTTCAGCTTATCAGTGGCGGCTGGTGACTTTTGAAACTGGGAGGGCGAGGGCTATAGCGATCCCAACTCATATCATTACAAATATAATTTTTTTTTAAATAGGCACAGTGGCAAATACATTGCGTACGACAGGCTTAAGTAAGTGTAGCTTATGTAGTTGAATACAAAAAATACGTGTGGTTGTTCGAAAAAAAAATGTACCATCGTCCGATCTGTAATGGTCAACATACTGTGGCCGCTGGTTCAGATCTAATCACTACCACATGTATGTATTTGTTTTAAGTTTCTTTAGGTTATATGCCTTCCAACCAGTACCTAAATTGTGTGGTACATTACACGAGATGACGAGAGACATGATAATACAAATTCTACCATAGTAATGATGATAATACCTTCAATATACTAAAACAAATATTTTTAAAACCAAATACTAATTTACATAGCCTACAGTACATACAAAATTCATGTCAGATTTAAATTACAGGATGTAAGTGGCATATCTTAATTAATATATTTGTAAAAAAAATCCATTCGTCAATCTGTACACGCTATCTAACTGGCAATGCATACCACCTTGCCAAGCAATGAAAATTTTATGGCATTTTTTATATGTTGCGAACATGATTTATGCATTTTAACCTTGTCTCCCAGATGTTTTAAATCTTTTACCCCATTGACAGTCCACGTAAGATCATTAGGTTTCATTAGCAAAAAAATTAAACAAAACAACATATTTCCAACTTCACATCTGCATAGCCAGTCCACGAAATTATATGTACTTACGTCGAATTTTCTCGTATACGAACCATTTACTACCTTGACTTTGTTGTTGAATTATGTTTAACTGTGGCCTTGCTGGTCCCAGATTCTGTAGCTCTAGTTTATTCTCGTAATTGAATATCTTTGTCGTAATAAGGTTTAAAATGTGACTCGCCAAATTGACAATTATTTACAATTTTACACAACACGACATTAACAATAATTCAACCCTGCTCATAGCTCATAATTTATTAACAACAAACTTATTTAGTGTATTACACACTATATTTGAAGCTCACGCGAGTTTGAACGATATCTATAAATAAAAAAATATTCGAAATAAATATAAGCATTGTTAAGAAATGTGTTTAACAACTGCAAAAGAGTGGAGCGCGAACGCGTGCTTACAAAACATGTAGTTTTGGTAGCTTTATCAAGTTCCAGGAAACCATTTTTTTTGTTTGAGCAGGGGCGCGCCCAGCTCTCTCCAATTTACAGCATGCGATTGGCTGAAAAGGGCCGAGCCCCTGAAGTCTTCCCTACCTCCCGTAGCTCCCATAGTCATATGTTACAGTCATCTCTCTCTACTAGCTCTACCCACTTCGGGGCGATGAATCTGCCGCCCCACCACTCAACATTTCCAAAAACATTTCTCTCGTGACAAGAGTCTCGTCCATCCCAAAAATATATGCTGCAATATAACCTCCGTATTCGTACGCAGCATTATTTACTGAGTAGCAGATAAGTAGAGGTATGCATTCTGAGATTTTATTAGGATGGTTGCGCCCTGCAGCACTACCTCAGCGGCCGCCACTGCAGCTTATTACAAAAATTTCGAAGTAGATGGTTCGTGCATTCGATTTTTTCGACTGTGGTGTTCTTGTATGGTCGTGCGTCAAGAATCTTCTTATAGATACTGCTGTCTACATAAGCAATGAGTTTTGTGTACTTAAGGCCGTACATGTCTTGGCTTTAACAAGACTAGTATGGAAGCAGCTTCCATACTAGTCGAACTATGTTCACCGCCTCAATCCTTGCAGCAATAGTGTTCACATGGATCTTTCTTCTCTAAAGTTGCTTTATGACAAGTGTAGCAGTGTTTGTTTTTGACGCCAATGTACAAAACTTTTCCAGTTCTGTAGCCTACGATCGCTACCTATAAACAGTAATAATAGTTATTTTAACAGTAAATGTTTTTGGAAATTTTTTAATTCAATATTACATAACTTACGCACTAATATTATAACACTTTAATTAAAAACTAATGGTGAAACACGTCAATTCTTCCTAAATGAGGTTACATTATTGAAATCTTCTACATTTGACTTTAGGTTTTCGTTAAAGTCGTCGCCAGAACCTAACACAAATGTAAAGACAAACTTTCGACAAATGAAAATCAATTTTCAATGGTTATGAAAACATTAATCTCCTAATGTAAATAATTACTAACACACCACCACAATTTTTTATGTTAATTTTTGGTATGATTAGAATTTAGTAGTATTTTATTCAGCTCTTTAATATTATTTAATAAGACTTGATTCCCAATTTATTTTTTTAAATACAAAACTAACAACCAATTGGGTTTGTTTTATTATAATAGGTATCCTCAAAATGAATACTAGACAGCTTTTTTTTATTGCGAAAATAACTACAATCTAACATAAAAAAAAAATATCATTTTGTCTAACATCAGCGAGTTTAAGCTCCTCTTTTTTTAGAGTTTTATTTACTTTGGTCGTGGCTGCAAACAAAATAGATCTCACAATTGCCACGGCCGGATCTACGTTTTCTTTCGCCCGAAGCAGAAAATAAGGCGATTTGTGCCCCCCCCTTTTTTTTCCTCCCCAACCCGCCAGAAATAATCGTATCTCGCATAATTAGTTTTGCCTCCGTTTGCATTTAAATGTAAAATTTTTTATTCGAAATTTATGCAACCAGTAATTACGCACTGTATTTATAACAATAATATGGTGTTCTACATTCATGAAAACACTATGATAAAATCACATCTATTTAATTTGTTTTTGAATATTTTTGTTTTAGTTGATTAAAAACTTTCGGCCCATCCCACGATTTCTCTAGTCCAACGGCTGGGGCATCCTGCGTCCCCTTTTCAAACCCAGATCCAACCTTGGGCATTTCTAATTTATTTTTTAAGAATATGCATGAAAAATTCCTGTGCATATATGTGCTATTAAGTATACTACAACAAGTGGCTGGCACAGGGGTCAGTGAAAACATTTTTTTTTGTCACATACTGTATATAGGCTATCCAATACGCAAAAAAAACCCCAAAAACTCCTAAATGTCAAATTTTCAAATCCACAAATGGGATACAAAACCTCGTTTGTTCATTAAATCTTTTAATGTCTGGCATTTTTATATTATTTTGTTGTGAACTGAATTAATCGTGCATGGTAAACAAAAAATAAGTGTAGTGTTTTTACCCTACACTCCATAGTTCTCGATAAATTGATCCATATTCTCTTCTATCAAATCGAATAATTTGGCACATAAAAATGCATTTCTCGAAAACGGTGGCACGTAGTGTAAAAACACAAGACAGATCTTTTGTTCACCATGTTCGGTAGAATACTAATCTGCAGAAAACAATAAAAAATATAGGACAATTGCGTTATACTTAAATTGGATTCCAATAAGTCCGTTTTCATGTGATGGGTTCACACCCGAACCCAGATTTATCATGGTTTTTATTTCGTTGTTTAAAATTGCCGTATCAATAAACTTAGACATTTATCGTTTATTCTAGCAGTGTGACAAGCAAAACTCCTCTCCTGCAACTATGCTTTCAAGGGTGGTTACACCTCCTAGGAACACACTTAGCCTATAAGTTGTTTTCTTTTTTTTTACCTCTTTTTATGAGAAATCACCTGCTGAAGATTGTCGATAGATTTCATTACCATCCTATATATAGGACGTTCCGAGAACATACGTCCAAATAGAGGCAGCTGGTAGTAGGGTCGAAAACAAACAAAAAATAGCATACGAATGTATAGTCCGATTCCAAACGTTTAAAATTTACGAATTTTTTTAAAGATTTTTAAGCCCTAATCTACACTACATTAAGTATTTAAAAATAGTGACAAAGGAAAGTGTCACTGTAAAGTGAAATTGGAACACATGACAGATAATTAGTGTAGTAACATTTCCAAACACCATTCATGACATTGGGGGTACAGCAATGTGAAAAATAAATAGGTTTACAAAGTTGAGCCTGGTCTAGAAAATAAGGTACTAGTTTACACTAGTTTACAAAATAATAATGTACCACATAAACGAATACCTACCGCTGAAAAAACTACCCCATTGCATGACTAATTAATTAATTATAATCATAACTGGACATTAAGAGACGCCGATGCATAAAAGGTGAAAACAATAAGTGACCCACAAGTTCCCCACAGAATGGGATTTGAGCAATATTACACGTATAAAAAGATTCCAGCTCTCAAACATATTATTAATAAATAATTGTAAATTAAATAAGATAATGTGACATACTTTAGTAAATATAATCTGATTAAAAATAATGTTTTCATGTTATGAATTGAAATAAGTAGTCCCACTTTTAATTTTAAAATGTTATTAAATTGAATTAAGTGCATTCAATTTTAAAATAAATTATTTTTGAAAAATTTTATATCATTGTTATTGAAAATAATTAATTTCATGTAATTATTTAGAAAAACTAATAAATAATAGTATACTTCTAAACTTAACTGAGTAACTGAAAAGAAACAGCATTATTACTTAGCTTTGGTTCCCCTGTGGGATCACTCTCGAATATTAGCATTAGAGAATCGTGCCGGACAATGCCGCTGGTTGGCGGGTTTTCTCATGGGTCTCAAGTTTTCTCAACCTTTCTGATATCAGTGCTGCTCCAAACTCACCTCATTTTTTTCTTATCGGCTCTAAAGACCTTAGATGTCTGAACTCAACTTAGCTTTGGTTCACTCGTGTTAAAAGACTGACGGATTAATGTACAGTAAAATGCAGGTAAATAGGCAAAATTAATTTAAGAACATAATTACAAAATGTTCACGTATTTTCCTTCTCTATGTACACACATCGTTGACCTTCGTATGAAATTACCTCATCATAACTGGTAAGCACGAACATTTAATTTAATTGTATTTATAGCTTGTGAGAGTTTGTGTCTCAGGTAAATAAGTAATATAAAACACGGCATTGCCTATTGTAGTTGAGATGAGAATATTCGCCGTGGCTCGAAATGTATTACACGTGAAAAATAACCGATTAACATAAGGGCGTATAAAGATTACACATTAGTGTAATCCCGATTCATACCTTTCATAAGCCAGTAACTGATAACATGATACGTAGCGGCGGTCCAACGCCTAGAACGTTTGCCTCCCACCAAGGCGATCTGGGCTTGATTCCTAGCGGGGTCACTCGGATTTTGGCATGTGGGAATCATACTCGGACGATGCCGTTGGTCGACAGATTTTCTCGGGGATCGCCCATTTCCCCTCAATCTTTATTCCAGGCGCCGCTCCATATCCACTTCATGTGTCCCTTTATCTGTTAATATCCGCCCAATTATCTCTATTCCACCATCCCTCAATTGGAAAAACTTTGAAATACGGCCTATATATAAAATAAAACGTTGCATATTACACACACAGTCTGACTATATTGCATAATCTGGACAATAAAATGCAATATTATGCTTAGATGATGTAAGTTTAGCATGAAATTCATGGAATGTACCTTTTTCTGGCAAAGTAGTCCTGTAGCTATCTAAGCTTCCGTTTCTTCGGTTTGCAGCTCAATTGAAGACCACGTCCATTTACTTTACGCGAGTGTCGCCAGCCCATATTGGGCAACGTTTAAACTGCACAAACCACTATTTCCATCCGATTTGCAAATAAACTTAAATTTCTGAAGGGTAAAAGACGCCACTGAGTGCCACTTCAAGATATCACCAGTCTCGAATGAAAACAGGTCGTTCCCTCACCCTCCTCCGCTACCCAACCTGCATCCTTTCCCCAACCTGCATCCTTTCTCGACCACAATCTTTTCTTTCGCCAGTGGTAAAAGTTCCGAGATGCTAATCCTGTGTCGTCAACAAAGGGGTACTCCAGTGCAAGCTTCTATCATCTACCTTTCAACCCTGTTACTTTCCACAGGTAGAATTGCGGGGTTTTTGCTGACTCCCACTCACTCTTAAGGTATTGAGATGCACCTCGAAATAATAAACGAATCGCCTGATATATTACACGCACACTGTTTATGTAAAGAGGCTATGCCAGCTGCAGAAACAAGCAGCATTTTATATAATCATCAAAGAAACCAATTTACGGCCGTGTTTTCTGAGAGGAAACGTGCATTGGCAGGTCAGTATGCTACCTCAGCCAGCGGAATCCGGGAGGGACTACAAAGGGGCTGGAGGCGGGCGAGTGTGTTGACAAATGAAGGGATAGCAGAAAGCAGGAAGTAATGGTCTTTGTGGTTTCCTGTCGCGCAGGTGCAGCAATATTCCGAGAAGAAAAGTACACCGGTCTTGCATCCAGGCTTGTCCACTGCGCATCTGCAGACAACACTGTCATTCGAATACTGAAGTGAAAATATTTGTTCATGCTAGAAAGACTACACTACAAATTAAATACACAATATTTTTCCTCAATGCATAAGTTTTTTAGGCTAAAAACCAATATATATCTAAAATTTCATACAAGCTAAATTATAAAACTTTCATGTAAAAAATTGAATATTCCTTTCTACGTAATTACTGTAGGAGGACGGGAAAATGTGTGTGCCACTATCGTCCCAGCTATTTAGCTTACTTTGGATAAAATTAATAATACATAAGTAACTGCACAGTGCAATCGGCTGCCTGTGATTTTTTGATTTAGCTGTGGTTTGTATTATTGCTATTAGACGAATATATTGCAGCAATAAGCGTTTTCTGGCAATAAATTAAATTATAAACATCAATAATGTATCACATAAAATTACTAAAAAAGTTTCGCGACACGGAGATTTGAACTCTAAGACCTAACATTTAACCACTGAGCTACGGACACAACTCCCTAGATAGCTGTGTAAAATGTTATATACACGATAAAAGTCCCTAATTATGACGTATTTTAAAAGTCGTGTTAATTGTTTCATTATGATTGTGGGAGTTAATTGAAACGTTTCCCGTTACTTAAGCTTACATTAAGTTTCATTTTGTACATAAACACGTTTTACAGAGCCCGTAATTCTTTCGTAAACGGATAAATACGCTTCAATGTTGCTACTCGGGCGTCCACCATCTTGTCTGTCGCAGCTCCGTGGGTATAGCAGACATTTAGAACACGTTCTATTTATTGCCGTTTCGGGCATGCCCATGGGTGGGTAGGAAAACTGTTATACCCGGAGCCAGACCCCTCCGAGGGGGGGTGGAGGAAGGGGGGTTTAATTGTAACCTACACGGGAGCAGAAACGCTAGCAGAAAATGGGTATGAAAACTGCTACGGAAATGGATATCGTGTAGGGTTGGCTTTACGGTCAGTGGCGTGTGTGGTAAAGTGTTGCAAGGTAAGCTGGTGCTTGCTGACTGCTGTACATTCTCGGTGTAGCCTGCGGAAACTGAATGCATTCCGACCACTCACAAGCGAGCAGCAAGGGCACATTACACGCGTCCTGTGGCGTCAGCTGCCGAGCTACGTATTAATGATGGAAGCGTGAACTAGCAAGCAACATGGTACAGAACGGAGCTAACGCCAGCTTACCTTGCAACCGGCTACAGCACACGCCACTGCTTGGTATGGTGCTTGATATAGGATGCCCACGGTAAAATGCGCACTTTTGAAAGCCCTGCTTAAGATCTACTTGTATGCACGTTGTGTACTATTCCACCTGATATAAAATTAACATTGGCATGGGCCTTATCACTTTATTCATGCGTCGGTCAAGTGAAAGTGTGAAATTATCAGTATTTGGTCAATTTTGCACTTCGATACAAAAAAAAAAACCCACAGAAAAACCAAAGAAATAATTTAAGTTATCATAAATGGTTTCCATCCATAGTTAACAACTTCATTGGGCGCATGTCGCTCAGTGTGCCCACCAAAACATACGACGATGTAGCGGTGACTTTTTTCCGAGGTTGATTTCAAAAGTGATTACTTTATCGTGAACAGCCTATAGAACGCAAACATCAAGGGATCGCGGTGGTTTGCAGGTCGGACTACTCGCCTCCCAGCACAGGGAACGGGTTCGGGACTTCCGCACGTGGGAATCGTGCCGGACGATGTCGCTGGAGGGCGTGTTTTCTCGGCCACCTCCCGTTTCCTCGGGCCTTTGCATTCCGGCACTGCTCCATACTCACCTCGCTTCGCCCTCGTCTTCTCTCCGGCCACCCAAACCCCTCCAGTCGACTACAACGCAACGTAACGCAATGGCTGCCCACTTGCAGTAATGGCGTAACAAGGATGCTGCATTTTAAGGCAGTGTCCGAATTGGCAGATTTTGTTGACAAAATTATCACGTGACCCGATATTGTATAGAAATATAGTGACGTATTTGGTAATTTGGTATTTCGTTTTTTTGTAGCTAGCGGATGTTAGCAAAAATACAGAATGATAAAATCAGCGCCGTGTTTGTTTTTTCTTTAAAAACACATGCGCGAATGCGGAAATAAATTGATTTTTAAAACAAATAAATGTACATAAAATTCACTAGACATGTTTTAAAAAGCAAGTAAGTGTTGTGCTTTGTTTATATATAAAACAAAGATTTTTTTAAGTCGATTGCATAATTTATTTTCTTATTTATTAGCGTGTTCAAAGCATTCCAGTGATGATTGCAGAAATATTACGTATATTTTATGCATTAAATTTAGATAAACAAATTTGGCACTGTTAATGTAATAATGTGTTGCCGCGAGTACTAAACAAGTGACTGTCGACAACGTCCGAATTGATACATACCAAATCACGAATTTACAAAATAAAGAAATAACGAAATTTGTCAATTCGGACACGGCCTAAGCGTTTTCCTACGCGACGAACGGAGCGAGGAGCCGTAGTGGCAGACTTTTGCTTTCGCAGGTTCGATTCCCGGTACAACCGTCCTGATCTCGGTTTCTCGTAGTGACCCGAGATCGCTCCAGGGGAATGGGGGAATGATTCCTTATCAGAGGCCATGACCGACTTCTTCCCCCTCTCCTGCTCCTCCGAGTTCCAAGTGTTATATGCCGAAAAATTAATAACTTTATATCTGCGCTAAAAATCGTTCAACTTGTACGCACTATATCTAATGTCATTTACCTCGAATAAAAAATTTCTACACTTTACATTTTTTGAATAATTTGATGTCAAATACAAATTTTTTTTTATATTTAGCTGTAGCCATTATAACAAATACTATCTAAGTTGTGGAAATAAAAAAAATTGCTGAGTAAACTAATGCCGTGGTCTAACGCTGACACACGTGTAATATCTAAATAACAGGCAATATATATTGTGACGATACAACCTCACGATGACCCCACAAAATAACGAGTATTGAATAATGATTTAATTGATAAGTGTACGTGATGAATTGGTAATTTGATGCACGACTAGCTTTAGGCTCGTGAATGATAATGCCAGAGTAGGAATGATAGATTTTGGAACCAATATTGGAAGTGATTTTGTATTTACAGAATTTTGTAGAAACTCAAATTGCGAAATACGCTTTACCGAAACTAAGTCATCAAAACAAATTTTGATCACTTACAGGTTTTCTGAAACGACTTCTTGCGTTTAATATACATAGCAGCTTTTAGCCATGGTTCTTGACATTAGAATAAAACAAACAAACTTATTCCTCATGAGAAGAACTGCTTCGGTATTAATAAATAAAATTCAACAGACCAACTCATAAAAGTGACCACATATTCCAACTTATGTTACACATACCAGAATGATTAAAAAACAAAAAACCATCACAGGCAGTCCATGTCCATCGGATACTGTCTCCAGGCAAGGACACCAGATGACGCCCCGCACACAGGGCTGCCACGAGACGACCCAGCGAACACCATCAGAAACATCAGTGTGTCACAGTATGTATGAATTAAATTTAAAGAAATATATATATCAGTATAAGATAAATTAAATTTCCTTTGAATATTTCTAACTTTTTTTATACACAAACCAATGGAGTGTGGTGAACTATTTCTTACCAGGCTTCATCAACACACCTATTTTCTCCCTCTTGTTATTCATATTAATTATAAATAAAATATTATAATTTATAGATATGGAGAAATAGTTCAATTTAAAAAAAATAATAAAGTACTTTTATGTTAACACGAGTATAAAACGCTAGTGATATATTATATATTTAGGAACGAACTGATTTTTCAACGGTCTGATTAAAAAAAATTTGAAGAAACCGCGAATAGACTTTAGTAACGAACCAAGATGATCGGTTCTCGTTTGCTATCATCGCCCAGGATAATTACTTCCTAATGTTCTCGGGAGTTTGCCTTCATGGAGAAGATTGGGGTATAAGCACAGTTCTTGTTGTTTTATCGCTCGCTCTTCTGCGGGTGGAGATTGTGCGCGTGGCGGCACGCGCACGTTTCGCTGGCGTGACAAACTTCATTTGGACGAGCGGAAAGTTACACCGAGTGGAAAATCCCCGCGAGAAATGGGTCAGAATGGAAATTTCCACAGAAATGTGTCGGTTTCCGTGTGAACGGGATCCGATTGTTATGCTGATCCCCGCGCGGCCTGACGAATTGATCGTCTGTGACATACAGCGAAAACTCGGGTGCTCTGAAGTTTCGATTCTTGCACACTTGGCTGCATATATCATTTTTTTTTTAACAGACGATTCTGTATTATTTTGCTAGCGAACTTAAAACTCCACGAAGATAATTTTCGTTGTCTCCTACTCAAGAGATCAAAAGAATGTGACTGCTTTCACATTTATAACGACGTATTACTGCAGTACTAAAATGAAGCACGCCCCAACTGAAAAAAAATTGTCGCTATCGCTAATACACCTGGAAATTTCAAACTACCAAGAGAGAAAAAAATTATAAATGTGATTTTGTTGAATTATATATGCTAATATATTTTAGAACAGCTCACCTTCCTAGCGTTAATAAATTCCACAAAACTCGTACGTTTCCAGTCAGGACCAAAATGTTACTGATTATACCGAAATGCCCTTACCATTGAATACAAAAACAGTACGCCATTCTGGTAAGCCAGACGTCGGGGTTTAGATTCCTGACATGGCTGCAGAGTTTTTTCAAATCTATGTTGTGTGTTTTCTCAACACTGCCATTAACATCACCACCATCATAACCATCATCACTACCAATATAACCAGCACCACCATTATTACCATCAGCGCCACCATTATACTCATAATCCCCACCATCATAACCATAATCACCACCATCATAATCATCATCACCACCATAACCATCGTCACCACCATCACCATCATCAATATCACATTGTGGCCGGCAACATGAAAAAATGTAGATATTCTACCTAACAGGCCTTCCTTCGGGCTGAACAATCAACATCATGCCTCATCACGATCATCATGTTTCATTACCATCATAATGTCTCATCACCATCAACATTCCTCTTTATCATCCTCATGCCTCATCATCATTATCATCATCATAATTTCTGGTGTCATTGAGCATGTTTCTACTTGTCTATTATTTTGATATGAGGTGGATAGCTGTCTTGTGGCAAGACACTGAGCGGTCATAAAAACCGAACAAGAATAGGAAGAACCAATGGAATCTACGAAGTATGAATGTGAGTTTGTTCAATGTGTTGAAAAATCCCAAAATGGAGGAATAAATTTTTGTTTGTTCCGAGTAGGCTCTAAGTTTAAGAGAATTCAGATAAATGTGAGGTCAATTTGCAGTTAGCGAAATAACAGTTAGGCCCCTCCCAGGCAAGTGATAACTGCTGATTATATCATAGCTTATAATTGGATAAATATGTGTCAGTTCAATTCGTGGTTTCTTCTGGTAATGATAACATGTTCCATGCAGCCTCGAAGTAAAATAGAAACTTGGTTCAAGAATTAACCTTCTCGGCCGAAAACAATATGCCGAAAAAAATAGGTAAAAAACCTTTAAACACAAACAACATTTCCCGTTATTTACCACTGTATGAATGAATGTGCCATGAGATGAACATGAAGCTGGAAAACCTAAATACGAGCACTCATTTTGCCTAAGATTTTAATTCAAGAACAAACGAATCTATT
This sequence comes from Dryococelus australis, assembly GCA_029891345.1. Taxonomy (NCBI): domain Eukaryota; kingdom Metazoa; phylum Arthropoda; class Insecta; order Phasmatodea; family Phasmatidae; genus Dryococelus; species Dryococelus australis. The sequence goes on from CM056995.1 coordinate 62,401,506, forward strand.
CCATTTGTAAGCTTCTTCCTTGAAAAAAAAATCTTAGTCTGTTATCCAAAAGCAACCGGAAAATATCCGCAGTTTCATTTGAAAACAAGTTGTATTTGAAACGCGTGAACATTTCATTTACTTTTACAACTGGACATAAAGTTGATCAGACTGTCAGAAGAACTATCAAGTCAAAAACAAACCAGCAAGAAGACAGCGATGCTAGCAGTGGTAGCTGATGAACGATAAAAATGGCTGTAGACTATTCACACGGTTGAGTACTTTTGAAATCAACCTTTGTGAAATGTCACTGCCCCTGCATACACATAGTGCAATGGGCACGTTAACTGGCATGCACACGCCCAGTAAGGTTGGTAACGATGGAGGGTTAGTACATACAAGTTCCATGTCTTAAACGTCGAGTTAAAAGTATCGAATAAACATTTTTCGATACTGAAATGATAAATATTGTGCTTTTTGTTTTGTAATGCATAAGCTTGAAACATAAAAAAGCCCCAAAGGCACTAGAAAAAAAATGGATGGTTGTGAAGCACAAATAAAAATTCTTGAAGAAAAGTAGCCAAGGACAAGAGCAAAATAAGAGTGGCACGCTTGAAACCTAAATTTTTGTCCAAAGCAGCGCGGGGGTCGCTCAACATGGTTAAAGAAAAAAGAGTGAAGAGATTTAGACCGCTCTTAACATCGGTGTATTGAGAGCCAATGAGGGTGATTGAGGTGAGCATGGAGCAGCTCCGTTATGAAAGGACGGGGGAAACGGGAGATCCCCGAGAAAACCCGCCGACCAACTGCATCGTCCGGCACGATTTCCACTTTCGAAAATCCGGAGTGACCCGGCCGGGGAGTGAACCCGGATCGCCTTGGTGGGTTAAAGGAAAAGTTTCGTCAGATGGCGGGGCAGGAGCTGGCCTCTACATGATATCCTACGCTGCGAGAGGGGGGAGGGGTGGGGATACTTTTCTTGCCAAAATTTTTGATGAGCCATTATTTACTTCCCTGAGAATTATATTGATTTTCGGTTTATCACTTGAAATCTTGATTGCTTAAAAATCGCAGACACAAGTGTCCACAGTTTCACGTGTTGGGAATTTTTTCCGTTTCTTAATTGTACGTTATTTTGGTAGGCCTATATTTAAGATAAGTGTAAAAATAATCAACGTTGGACAATATTTACTTTTCTAATAATTTCAAAGTTTCACTTGACCAACGCGTGAATAAAGTGTTCAGACCCATGGAAAAGTTAACTTTACATATGGCGGAAGGATACACAACGTCTATAGAAGCAGATCTTACGCGGAGCTCATATTACCGTGAACAGCCTTTATTCTCTGCGGCACGGCAGCCAATCAACAAATAGCTGAGGCTCAAGTACAGATACGACTTTGGAGTCTAACCTAGATGTCACACTGCACTCGCTAGCCAAGTTTCCTGTTTCCTTGTTAATAATCTTCGAATAAATTATTAACACAAAAAAATTATATTCTCGAACATAACTCTGGCTACACTAAAACGGAAAATTTCTCTACCACGAAAAACAAAATTCGCATGGATGTAGTTTTACTGTTTCGTTGATGCTTGTCAGGATATTAGAAGAAATTTACAGCATATCAACACTTATTGTCGTCAATGAAAATGATAATATTTTATGACCACTGAAATGAACAAAGGGTATTTGATTGGGCGAGAATCAACTCTACACTCCATTGGCTACAGCCAACAAGTAATAAACTTCGTTTAGCGAAGCAAATGTGTGAAATGTGGTGTGAACAAAAATGACGGTGGTAAGTGGGAAAGCAGGGAACAAGATAAATATAATGGTGGGTATAATTGTCATAATTATAAGCTTGTCTTAAAAGCCAGAAAATGTACACAGAGTGCAAAATGTCGAAGGCAAAATGATATTTGTTACATGTGCATCGGATATTGTTCTTATTTCATTTGCAGATTTATGCCTGCTAAAATCTATAAAGATTTACAGGCTATGAAATCGAAGATGAAGTTAAAATTCTTCATTTTGTAATAAAATCTTTTTAAATGAAACATCTCGTTGTAAGCACGGAAATAAAACTTGTAACTGTCTGTATTGTGAAAACAAAATTAAACAAGCCTCTGCTGTCGTCCTATTATTGTGGCGTTTGAATGGCCGAAAACTTTTATAGCTGTTTTTGAAATCTCATATATTAATTTTATGAATATGACTCACGAGTTTTCCTTAGTTCTTTACGTTAAGAGCCCAATCGGTCCGAAATGGGAGTACTGGGGCATGTACCATGACATACTGATCTCCTTGAAAAAGTACAATTTTTTCAACAAACAACACCTATCCGCTAAAGTGGGAATACGGCTCCAGTAAAATAATTATTTTCCTTTTATTCGTATTAAATTTACGTTATTACAAACTTGTCACAATTTTTATTTACTGCATATCAACCCTACGATATAGTTTGTTCATGGGATACTCGTCATTCACACCCGACGAAATTGTAAGAGGATGGACCTATGTTGATAAATACGGATTGCCGACATCCGTGCCATAGTCATTGGTTTGAGTGTGGTTTTGAGGTGTCAGGTGGGTTTAGTTAAAAGGGTTATGCCACTCTATAAACCTGCCTCTCCCCTTCCCCCATAAAAATACGAATGGCTTTGCGGCTTAAATCGACCATAATACTCGTAGGTTGGCTTGTGAGAATAATGGGGCCCCGGAATGATAACACCATATTATCCAACGCTTTTAATGCGACATCGCTTCTATATTGAAGTAATGCAACAGTATTTACGTTGTGCAACTTCCCTCTAGCGACCTTTATTGTTATTTTGACAGACACAAAAAAGGTGTCTTTTACAATAAATCTTTTTCGCTTTTTAGAGAAACAATACAAGGCATGGCAAAATATTTCGTACGTTCCTTTATTGTTTCTCCTAATGCAACCTATTTATATGCTAAAATATAATTCTGCTCAAAATCTTATATTCTTGAAACCCTAAATGACTTTCCTTCCGGTTCATGTATATACAATTGCTATTCCAGCAAGCCTGTTCCTGATATAGCTGCGTCTACAGATAAACTAAAACTAAAACTACCATCAACAACTGTCGCTGACTGACGTTTTCAGAAAATACTTGAAACAGGCAAAATTATTATTTGTCATGTATACGTCAAGTGAGTAAAATTTATTACTAATGAAGTAACAATTCAAGTACGTAAGCATGGAAAGGCCATTTTTAGTTGCGTTGGAGTGAGTGAAGAGAATTGGCCGATAAGGGTGAAGTAAGGGGAGTATGGAGCAGCGCCGGAATGAAAAGGCGGGGGAAACGGGAGATCCCCGAGAAAACCCGTGGGCCAGCGGCATCGTCCTGTACGATTGCCACGCACGAAAATCCGGGAACGACCCCTCCGGGAATCGAGCCTAGTTCGCCCAAGTGGTAGGCGAGATATTTAGCCACTGCGCCGCCGCGGTTGGAGGACTCCAAGACAGTATTTTTAATACGCGTGACATCAGTAGTGAGTGTTTGTGTAGATACAATAGCGAGATCACGGCAGCAGGGTGGCACGTCAGTCTGGCCCACGTCCGTAAATTTCGCATGTGAGCAACGTGGCGGACGCTGCTAGTGGCCAATGTGTTTTCTCGGAATACATCCCGCGCCCCCACATCCTTCCGTCTGAGGATCCCATCACAGTGACTAAGGGCTCGAACGGGTTCGCCAGTCAAACCCTATCACTGGATGTGTGTCACCTCAGCCTGAGGACGCTCCAACTAACGAAAATTGCGGTTACAGAGTATTCACAGTATCTTGACACTTTCAGAATGTAACCTTTGGAAAGTCATTCCAAGTATGACGTGATTTATTGCTTCCTAAAAAAAAAAATATATATACATTAACGTACACACTTTTTGGGTATAATTAAACTGTCACTTCTATTTTGTATATAAATTAAGATATTTATTTAATAGTCAGTTTGAATTAGCTAGTAACAAATAGTTCCATGTCATATTATTAACTTTTTTGAAACGTTATTTGCAAATAAAAGTTTCCTACTGCCATATTTAGGTGTTCAATAACGCAATACTAGAAACACATTTTACTGTTATGTATAACAATTCTTATTTTGATCGTGTCTCCAGTACACAAACACTGTGAGATAGTTCCCCCTCGGCATTTTAATTCCGCATTTGTTCACGTATCGTTTACACGAAGCGGAAGAATACACAGTGAGTGAGCAGCTCAAAAGAATAACTTCAGTAGGGCTTCAAGGAATGTCGGAAGTAGTCATGAACAGTGGTACGGTACATCTGTAGTTCAAGTATCGCGTGTAGCGTGACATGCGAGTGCTGTGCAATAAAAATGAAATAAAGAGGAAATTGAGAAGTAAAAGAAGTACCCATGGGAGTGAACTGGAATTATACCTAAACTGTTCGCGGTTAAGTGAGCGCTTCTGAAACCTCTGATTATGATCTACTTTTCTTCTCGTTATACATCCTTCCGCCATACAGCCTATAAAATTCGTAAAGCCTTTTCGCGGTTTCTTCAGACTTTTTGAATCAGACCTTTGAAAAATCACCCTATGTATGACGTGTTTATAGATTTCCTAAATATGCCATGTATCGCAAGCGTTTTGTACCTCTGGTAACACGAACGTGTCCTATTTTTCGTCAAAAAGAAAAATTGCGTGTATTTTATTTATAAATGACTAGTTGTTACCCGTGGCTACACCCACGTGCAAAATATAAAAGACAGACCACCAACCAGCACCTACTCAAATGGTTGGTAGCATATTATATATATTCCCTAAAAAAACTGTTCATTTTTCCGGGAGGAAAAGTGCCCTATGTACTAATCCAGAATATAATCTATCTCCGTGGCAAATTTCATCCAAATCAGTTACTAATCGTTATTAATCGTTACTACGTGATTGCGTAACAAACAAACATACAAACTTTAGCATTTGTAATATTATTAAGATAATATTTCATTTATAATAAATATGAATAAAAACAGTGAGGAAACATGTGTGTTGGTAGCGCCTAGTAAGAAATTGTTCTCGTGCAAAATATTATTACAACTGAGTGCGTATGAATTCGGTGCGATGTCCTTTGTTGTAATATTATATAGACTTAGTTCAGCTTAGTTTGCACCAGGCGGAGGAATGCCCTGGAGGTAGAACATCTGCAGGGCTTCAGAAAAGTGAGAAGTAACTGTGAATGTGTTTTTTATACAGCAGTGGGCCTCTTGCGCCAATCAAGTGAAAACCTGGCATTTTTAGGAACCTTTATGTTACTGACATACCCTTTCGCACTGTGATGTGTATAAAGCAATAAATTAACAACCTTGCCGTAAACTTCAACATCACGCTCTCTACGTAACTATTTTACTCACCTCGCTGCCACTGGGATGCTGTTACGGGGCAGCGATTTTTTCTGACGTGAGCACATCTTTAAAATTGCAACCATAGTGAGAGGCAATCCAGAAAATCCGATGATAAAATCTGGGAATACAGTGTGGCATTGCAGCTCCGAATCTATCGTCTACATTCAAAATTCAATTACACCACTCGAGTGCCAAAGGATAAAAAAATATGTTACGTTGAGTAAGGACTGCGAAGCAACGCGCGGAAAAAAAGGGGGGGGGGGGACGCAATCACAATTTTGAGTTCATTTCACCGCGTCCAGTAACTTGCGCGTAGTATAACTTTCGACGAGGAGAAGCTACGACGCTCGTTTAAGTTTCAATCGACAGCTCTCGTCAAGATCAATCGATTGCGTGTATAAAAACATTTATGGGGCGTGGTTATGGTGAAGTCGTATGAGTATAATACAAAAAATTAAGAAAACCTAACACAATGTCGGCCTATACTCGTCAAAGAGCCAAGCCGAAATACAGAAATCGTATACGGTTGGAAAGAGCGAAGCGGTGCCGGGAACGTAAAATATACACCAAGTCACCCAAGCACGTCAACGTAGACGTATTCACGCAAAACAAACAGCCGTGTCCCCAACACAGCATCCCGTATTTTTTCTAAATATGCTCGCTTTACCGCGGACAGCATAAACCAACTTATAGAAATGGCAATGGATATACAGCTATAGGGGAAGATGAAATTCCCCGCAGCACGGCAGAGTGCTTCACAGAGATGGGGAGTTTTGAAGAGGAACAGGTGATAACTCTTCCTAGCTTCTGCGAATACCTGTTACTATGGGCTGTTCACGGTAAAGTGAGCACTTTTTAAGGCCTTTCTAAATTTTTCCTTTCATCCAATTTCCATCTTCCTGCTGCTTTTTAATATAAATGTTGCAATGTCATCAATAAACAGAATGTATAGATTTCCCCACACTAAAAATTTAATGCCTGAGGCTGCATTAAGATATATTTATTACTGGTTAATGACTTTTGGAATGGCCTTAAAAAGTGCTCACTTTATCGTGAACAGCCTATATCCTCCCTTCCTAATTGTATACCATGAAGCAGGAATAATCAGACGTGGAACTCGCTTGTTACTAGACACTCGTGCGATATCATTTTGTACATGTTCCTACCATCAAATTTTAGCATTAGATTACTGGATCATACTTTTTACGGACGAGAATAATACACATCAAATTTCTAACTTAATTTTGAACTTATTTATCAACCACATCTGTACAGTATCCATTTTGCACGAGATCCCCCCCCCCCTCTCCCACAACCATTTTAGGCAACGAAAAAAAAAAGGATTTGAAAGTTTAGTTTGAAGTTAATTTCTCCTCCTGAATTCTTTCACTCTCGCAACAACACAGGCCAGGAAACTGCTACCTGTTGTCACTGTCCTACCAGGAGAACATAAATACGAGGAGGTATAGGCTGTTCACGGTAAAGTGAGAACTTTTGAGGCCCTATCTCCCACTCTGAAGTCTACGTCTAAGGCTAAAATAAAACATATTTATTATTATTCCAAATGAGAGGGCTTTCGAAAGTGCTCACTTTACTTGTGAGTAGACTATATGTGGTTATATGAAAGGACGACATTCGTAATTCGTAATTCGTGAGAGGGAGTGGTAAAATTATTTTAATCAGAACTTAAAAAAAAAAAAGTTTTTAATAGTTTCTGCATTTTAAAAAAGAACATCTATCTTATAAGGACAGTGGCAAAGTAGTTGAAATAAAAATTACTGGAAATATTTGTACTGCGGACTCAACTGATAGGCTGGTATGAGCTACATAGATGTGAAAAAGATCAGCCCAGAGTATGGTACCCGAAACCAGGTGAGGTAGCGGAAGGTAACAATGCGCCCTACAGCATGCGGAGAACGGCAACAGGTACGGCGAATTAATAAGAAATACTGGTAACTGGTTGAGCTCATCTCTGGAGCTTCAACACAACAGCGGCAGGCAGCATTGCGCTGGAAGCCAGACCGTGGACGTGGAGTGGCTCCACCGAGGAATGCCAACTCAGCAGTGATGAGCGACGCTGCGTCATTAACAAGTCCTCACCCCACCCAGCCGAGCTCGACGCATGCGCAGCGGTCGTGCCACGGCCGGATATATACAAGGCACGGGGTGTAGGCAGTCCCCCCCCCCCAACCCCCCCTCAAGAGCTCAACCATGCTACAGAAATAGCACGCAATTTGTTTATGTACATCAGAAAAAAATATCACGGAAAGACACTTCATTACTTTACTGGAACTTAAGCTATTTTACAGGAAACTTCTTAGCACCAAGTTGTCAGCACTGACAATCCCAAAGTAAAATGTTCAGTAGTAGCTCAAAAAAAGGTATCTCGTTTACTAAACACGGACTGCAAAATAAAAAAGAGGGAAATGTTACAGCAATGTGTATTTTTTTGCTACTACCGCAGTAAAAAACCATAAAACGCTATAATACACACACACACACACACACACACACACACATGTATATATATGTATATATACACATATATATGTATATATATGCATATATATATATATATATATATATATATACATATATATATATATATATATATATATATATATATATATATATATATATATATATATATTATATATATATGCATATATATATATATATGCATATATATATATATATATATATATATATATATATATATATATATATATATATATATATATATATATATACATATATATATGTATGTGTGTGTGTGTGTGTGTATTTTAATGCTGAAAAGCAAATTTATTATGCATTTGATTGAAGATGTATTATTGCTTACAGGGAGGAATGAAGTAAAAACATAAAAATGTCAACCGACGACTTTACTAATCACAAGGCCCTCATCCCCCCCCCCCCCCGCGCAAAAAACAGACTCCTCCATCCGCCTATGAGTCGTGCTGGCATTTCTGTGCGCTCAGCAGTTGACCGCGGCAACTTTGAGGTTAATGCGACTCTTTACTTTTTAACTAGTGCTGCCCTCAATGCAAAGGAAAAAAGAAAAACTGATTTCGTTACAAAATCCCATTCGTAGTAAAACAGACACAGTTGAATATTTCTGCCAGTAAAGATTAATATTCTTGGTATTATATTTGATACACTCGTTAGCAAGAGAAATCGATCACCCTGAAGGTTCCATCGCAGGGGCACGTAAAGTCGGCAATACGCGATACCTGCAGCCGTACTTGATTCTTGTACAAGCTTCTATTAGTCCTGGTGCACGAGCCGGTATACCATATGCTACATGAACCGCTCTGGAAGATTCATATTACACGACAGCAGTTTGCGTACTAGCATTTGGCACCCTCGGTTTGTAGTAAATATGAATCCCATTCGTAGAACTGCTACAAGTTAGTAACTTGTGTAGGCCTACTAAAACACTAGCTAGCACATCCTTAATATTACTATATTACTGTTCGCCTTTTACATAAATTGATTGCATACTGGTAAAGTTTCATTCATTTTCTCGAAAATGACGTGAAGTCGCGGGAGTACGAGTGTGTTAATTTCAGTTCTGTTGAGAATTACTGAAAGGTTGCAAAATATAGTTTTATCTTTACGTACCGGGATATTACCGGCATGTAAAATTTAATGATAGTAAAATTTGGGTCCGACGGAGTTTGGAACTCACTCACAAAATTTTCATTGAAGTTTACGGAATCTGGTATCGTGTAATATCGCTCAAGCGGGTACAGATACAGGACATGATAGCATGTACAGAAAGCATCAAAATATTGTATCACACCAAGCATGTATTGCAGGGGACCAACACTTACAGAATGCACTAAGTATGGTGGTGAACCACCTGAAGCATGGACACAGGAAGCGAAACGGTCGGGCATGGAAGCACACTATATAGAATTTGGATGTACTATCCTGAGGAACAGAGTGCATTTACGTGATTTTATTATTAAAATTAAATAACGGCTGTTATCAGGCCACCAACTTTTGTCATGCAAGGCGGTAATGTGCTGCAAGTTTGATCTGTGAACTCGTTTCTCGTGGGATTTTCCTTCCTGATATTTTAGCATGAGTAATTCTTTCACTCACGCATCCAGTATAATAGTCCAGCCTGCCAGTAGCACCCTTCACTGCAGTGATGCTCGCTGTCACAGATTTTCCCCACTGGTCGCTTTCGGCGCCACTCGTTGCTCTTCTGGCTCGTCGTCTATCGCTTAACGTCGCACAATCGCCCAAACTCACGACTTTCAAAACTGTGGGCTCGGAGGTCCGTCGCAGATTAAGGCCAATGGTGAACGAAAGCAGTATATTTACCCGATTTTCACCATCACTTGTTTTACAGAGTGTTTATCGAAATTTTTGGCATGACAAGACGTAAATATTAACTTTTAACAACTTCTTACATTGTTAAATATTCACTAACTTTATTATTCCGTGAGCACTGATGGAAGATAATAAATAAGATATTCTTTCTTATCATCCATTAGTGCTCCAATAGTAGTAATGGTAGTGAATATATATCAATGTAAGAAGGTGTTCGAAATTATTTTTTTATATTTTGTCGTGCCAACATTTTGAAAAAATTCTCTGAAAAAACAATTTTTGACCAAAATTAAAGTAAATACATAGCTTTCGTGCACCATTACTCTTAAATATTCTCGCTTGTCCGATCTGGAAGGTTCTCTCCACCTCGAGTCACGCTGAGAGGACTAGGGCATTGAACCAGAACATTCTTTCATATAACCTCAGAAATTCTATCCGCTGGAGGTCAGGAGCGCAAGAGTAATAGGCTTATCGCGGCAGTTTGCACGGCGGCACGCCTTTGTAACTTAAAGCTCTTCTAGGATTAACGCGCACCTCTCCTTCACACATTACTTCGCTCTTGCGAGCAGGCGAACGATGAAGAGCATTGAGCATGTAACACGTTGGAGGAAGAATTCATAACGTGCATGCAAGCAGATTTTAAGCAGAGCTTTGAAAAGTGCGCTGTTTACCGTGAACAGCCAATAGTGTGACTCCGGCTTTATTTAAGACGCTTTTCTCTGCTGTTGAAAGTGTTGGTCGTCACATACACTCACTAGAGCAATGTCCCACGTATAGGACACACCGCTACTGAATGGATTAGAGTGAGTGAGTGAAGTGATTTGGACGGCTCTTCACATCGACGTCTTGAGAGCCGATGAGGGTGATTGAATTGAGTATGGAGCAGCGCCGGAATGAAAAAAAAAGGGGGGGGGGGATTCCCGAGAAAAACACGCTGACCAACGGCAACGCCTGGCACGATTCCTACATGCGAAAATCCGGATTTACCCGGCCGGGGATTTAACCTGGATAGCCTTTGCGGGAGGCGAGCAGGCTAACCGCTCAGCCACCATGGCCCCTGAATGGGTTAGACTATGAATAGAATTGTAGACCCTCTACCACCCCTTATAAAATAAAACCTTTGGCAAGTGGTCAAACTCGATGGCAGCTAGATACACTTGTAGGCTCGTACGAACATGACTGGAGATAGTGCGGGACGTCCTTGAAGGACAACTGCCTAGTCATTACTGGTTGGCGTGACTAACGAATACCTGTCATTGCTGACTCCCCGCCTGCTGTCCTTTCAACTAGTCCCGCGAGGAGGCGACGTTTTGCCGAGTGCGCGCGCATACGTACGGACACGGTGAAGGTGGGAATAAATACGTGACCATTAATACATATAGTCCATTCACGGTTCCTTCCAACGTCTCTGAAGCCCCGCTAAAGTTCTACTTCCAGTATATTACTCCACCTCATGTAAATAAAACTTAACCAAGTCTACAACATTGCAGCAAAGGGACTGCGAGCCGAATTCGTGCGCACTCAGGGATCAGTAACACTTTACACAAGAACTATTTCTTACCAGGCATTACCAACAAACCTGTTTTCCCACTGTTTATATTCATATTAATTGTTGATTAATTATTATAATCTCCAGATAAAATATGTGTTTAACATTTTGAATGAATTAAAAATAAGGCATTTTTACGTTAGCAGAAGTACAAAACGCTTGTGATAAATTGCATGTTTAGAAAGTAACCATGATACGCTATACGGAGAGTGATTTTTCAGCGGTTAGATACAAAAAGTGTGAAGAAACCTCGAATAGACTATACATTTTTTTTCTGACTTTCTTTTCATTTGTTACTACGCTGGCTTGTGGTAGGTAGGGCATACCGTCAGTATCGTGTGGTGACGTATTGCAAGGTAAGCCGGCGCTTGAACACTGCTGTACATTCTCGGTGCACGCAGCAGGAGCCAGTAACCACCTGCGTGCAGCCTGGGGAAACTGAATGCATTCCGACCACTCACAAGCGAGCAGCAAGGGGCCCATTACACGCGTCCTGTGGCGTTAGCTACGTTTTAGTGGCGGAAGTGTAATCACGCAAGCAACAGGGTACAACACGGAGCTGGTCAGCCAGCTTACCTTGGAACAGTTCACCACACGCCACTGCGTAACGTCTCGTCGACAGCGAGGTCTTTAGAGCGGGAGCAAGCTCCTGAAAGAAGTAGAAGCGAGGAAGGAACTAGCCAAGTCCTATAGTAAGGAACTATCCCCGTGCATTCACCTGGAGTGATATCGGGGAACTATGGGTGAAATCAGGATGGGTGGACTGGGAATCGATCCCAGACCAATAATGAAATAAATGTACAAAATTTATACAACATACACAGAAAATGAGAAGAAAAAAATTGCGGCGTGGCTGTGTTGGGGACACGGTCGTTCGTTTTGGGTGAATACGTATACATTGACGTGCTCGGACGCCTTGATGTTTATTTTACGTTCCCGGCACCGCTTCACTCAATCATATGGGGTTTTATGGGTATCACAGGATTGCTTTTGAGATGCTCTTTTCAACCGTATACGATTTCTGTATTTCGACTTGGCTTTTTGACGAGTATAGGCCGACATTGTGTTAAGTTTTTTTTTTTTAATTTTTTACATTAAACTAATACAATTTCACCATAACCACACCACACAAATATTTTTATATACACATTCGATTAATCATGACGAGAGCTGTCAATTGAAACTCAAACGAGCGTCGTAGGTTCTCCTAGTCAAAAGTTATACTACGGGGAAATTATGAGACGCGGCGAAACGAACACAACATTGCGGTGCCGCCCCCCACTCCCCCCTCCAATAAGGAGATGCTTCGCAGTCCTCACTCAACGCAAAATATTTTTTTTTTTATCGTTTGGCAATCGGAGGGTGTAATTGAATTTAGAATGTAGACGATAGATTCGAAGCTGCAATGCTGCACTGTATCCCCCGATTTTGTTCTCATCGGATTTTCTGGATTGCCTCCCACTATGGTTACAAATTTAAAGACTTTTTACGCCAAAAGGTGTAAGGAAGGGAGTGTAAGGGGGGGTTGAGATACTAAAGATTTAACTAAAGAAGTAATGAATTTGGAGCGAACGAGCGTATAATCACATCCCGGCAACATTTTAACGGAGAAATTGACCTCTAAACATCACGCTCGCCAACAATAACAAACAGTTACGTCCCACAAAATACCCTAGTAAGCCACGTGTAATGAATGCAAGTTAATCTGCAGATACTTGTTATTTTGAGTTAAAAGTATCTTCAAATACTAGTGAACTGGGTACTTGCAGAAGCGCTTAACTTTAACTACAACCCAGCATTACTGTGTTTGAAGGCCTGAGTTATTCGACTGTCGACTGTCACTGCACCTCAGTTACTCATAAAAAAAAAAATGAAATGACACAAAAGTTCTCATACTTAAGAAAACCTGTGCTTGATTAAATAATCCTACATAGAAAACACCCATTACCTTGTACTAACCTAGCGCAAGTCATTTTTCCCGCCCATAAAAAACGTGATATATAGACTATTCATTGTAGGATCTTTGAATGAATAGTGCAATGGTGGTGGATGGCTAGATAGAGATTTTGCGATGCAGATGTTTGTCATGGAAAAAAACAAGACTGAGCATGAAAAAATAATTAAAAAGGACAAATAATCAATCGACGAGATAATAAAATATGTATAAAACATAAAATATGTATACAAAAATATGTATACAACATAAAATATGTATACAAAAATATGTATACAACAATAAAATATGTATACAAAATTATGTATTCACTATATGTATACAACATACATATTGTTAAATGGACGCCTGAGAGGTGTATCTGAGTTCGTGAGGGATGGAGGTTGTAACACGTTTCAGTCTATCTGTTGTCACCATTTATAATGTTTTTCACTCGCGCGTCTAATTCAATAGTCCAGCCTGCCAACCGAACTCTTCATTGCTTCATACTCGCAGTCGCAGAGATCCATTCTAGCTGGTCGCTTCTCTCACTGCTCCTCTTCTAACTCAGCCACTCATTAACTCATCAACTACTCGACTCTGAGGCCTGTCACACTTTTATGTCGTTCGTCCTGACCACCTGGAAGGTTCAATGCACCCCGAGTCACGCTGAGAGACAATACAACAATACAACCAGGATCAGCAGCGCACACCGCATAAAAGGATTATCGTGTCGGCTCGCTTTCTGTAACAAATAGGTGGCCACCGGCGTATCACTCGTCTGTTCATTCAAAACAATCCTTTGACGTGCTGCCACCGCTATCATATAACTGCTGTCCTTCACTTTCACTCGCTCGCATGGGATTCGAAGCAGCCAGCGCGTAACAATATATATTTCGTAGGTAGTTGCTGTCCTGTTTTTTGACTCTATTCCCTCTTGGAAATTCCCAGTGTTGTATATATTTACTTTCTCGTCCATGGGTTACTTGTCTATTTTAAGTATTTTTCCGTTCTCAGTCTGGGTTTTCCATGGCATACATTTGCATCGCAATGGTGAATGTCCAAAAATCTCCATCTAGTTTTTCATTCAAGTGAGCACACTTGAAAGCTCTGCTTGAGTTTTACTTGCGTGTACGTTGTGTAAGATTCCGCCATACTGTATGAAAAATCAACACTGCCTTGAACCTTGTCACTTTTTTCACGGGTCAATCAAGTAAAAATGCCGAATCATTAAGAAAGTAGATATTTAAAAAATTTTTGTCAAACTGATATGCATTAAAAAAAACCGAAAGTAAAAAAATACAGTGGCGTATGGTAAACTGTTGCAAGGTAAGCTGACGTTAGCTGTGTGCTGTATCTAGTTGCTTGCTAGTTTACACTTCCACCACTGAAACGTAGCTCGGCAGCTGACGTCACAGGGCGCGTGTAATGGGTCCCTTGCTGCTCTCTTGTGAGTGGTCGGAATACATTCAGGCTGCACGGTGGTTACTGGCTCCTGCTGCGTGCACCGAGAATGTACAGCAGTGAGCAAGGACCAGTCTACTTTGCAACACTTCACCACACGCCACTGAAGAAATATCAGTATCCACAAATTTTTATCTAACACTTTTAATTAAACGCTAAGACAAGGAATGCCTTCCCTTAAAATACGCGCGAACAGGGGCAGTGACATTTTTCAAAAATCTATTTCGAAAGTGCTGAAACAATCGTGAACACTATTACCCAGGACAACTATACAAAAAGAACAACAAAAAAAAAAATTGCTTGCAATATATACGGGCGCTGAACAACATACGGCAGAAGAACGTACGTAATAATAATTATAGCTGTGTTGGATAAACTGGCGAGTTAACAAAGTGCAACGCAATCTTCTCGTGCCTGCAATGTTTGCAAGCCACAGGCGACCGTGCATTCGAATTCATTTGCAACTTTGCTCCACGTTTTCTTGTCGGCAGAACGAAGAGAGCTGATGAAACCTGCAGCACTCGTCTCTGCCCGCCGTCACGGTGGTGATGAATAGCAAGTCACGTAACTAGACGGCACACGACTCGTTCGAGTGGCTGTGACGCAACACGGAGCCAAGCCTCTCCTTCGGGCTCCGTTACAAAATTCAAAACACCGAAGGAGCTAAATTGCTTTTTATAACTAGGCTGTCTGCGGGTAACCGAGCGTATATTCTCAATGTAAATAGGCAGTATGCACTTTTCTGTAAAACATGTGTTTTAAAAATTCTTTCCAAACAGGCTCTACATGTTATTGGAAACATCTGCGCTGTAGGGAACTTCTAAAATATTCGTGACGAATACATTTTGCTTGAAACGTCTATCTTTAAAATTAACGCACTGAGGCGAAATTTCCTTAACATGGTGCCTTTAGTGAAACTTCAGGGTTGCTTCTCAGAAAGAGGAAAAAAGAAACTTGTTTCGAAGACATTACTTTTTCAACCCACCTTAAATTTCTGAAGTTCTTATACACCCATACACACATTTAAACAACAAGCAAATCATTGTTCATTAAGTTAAATTCATTTTGGTTTTAAATTCATTTTCATGTTCACGTCGGATTTTTGAATTTGTTAATAATATTTATATTATTTTTCCTTCTGGGACTTCAAAAAAAATTAGAATGCAAAGAATGTGCTTTGAGAAGAATACACATGGTCGTGTCCATGGCAATGTTAATTTTACACGTATTTGAAGGAAAATTTTCTGTCAAGTATATCCTGAAGGAACGAGTATAGTATATGTAGGGACACACGAATTTCGCGAAAAGATTTCACGATCAGTTGTATTTCATAACTGTGAAGTTCAGATCCACTTTCTTGATTGGATGATCTAGGTGCTACGCGTCTTAGGTGTATGCCCGCGAGTCACAGAAGTACAGTATTGTGGTTGCCTAATTCTGGTTGGCCAGAAAATTTTTTCTCACAAAGAAACTCTGCCAATAAGAAAAAGGAAATTGCTAGTATGACCGTAGTGTATTGAAATCTAGGCAATCTAGAATATGTGTGAATATTTTCGTGAAATTCGGGTGTACCTATGTATAGGTTTTTAATTCCGATTCATAATAACGCATTGTGAAAAAAGCATTATTTTAGTATCCCAACTATATCTGTTTGCTTGGAGTTTGTTTCAGTTAAACGATATTTTGACGGTACGACCAAACCTTAGTACCTCCAAATGAAGAAAATTTGTTCACAAAGTCAAATAATTTATTTGACAAAAAGTTATGTTTAAACCATACAAATATTTTGTTCTTTCAGTATGTTAAACAAATATTTAGTGTAAGCAAACATGTCGTTACAGTTACTTAACAACATAATATGATTAGTTGCGTCAGATAAATTTTGAACAAAGAATTAATTTGCAGCGACTAAAGATTTTGTTGGCGACACTAAAACAATTGGTTGATTTTCGCCTTGTTCGTTGCATCATTAGTAAAAAGTAACGCTGTACAACAGTATGTACGTAAACGCTACCAATACAATCATCAGTGGAAGCCGAGAGCAAACCATTTATTGATTCAATGCTTGGTCTCATCTACGATGATGAATATTCCATTTATGTGCTATAACTTTCGATGAAATAACAAAATATTTCTTACGATATCACGCTTATTTTTCACAAATGCCTTCAAACGTAATCGCCTTTATTTATTCACACATTATCTGGCGACTGTGAAACAGCAAGATGATGCTGCAATAACTACGTCAACATTACTCGACAAAAGTTCAGGATTTATGATGGTTCTGCAGCGTAATGGGTATTGCCAGAGATAAATAATTTTACAATTTTTTAGTTTCGGAAAAAAATCTCCCCAAGGGACAGAAGTAACTATGTAAGCTATAAAAAAGTAATACATCATGGTCTATGAGGACGAGCCTAATGAGGCCGTGCCACCCGCTATATTAAATTTTTATTTATTTATTCCTAATTCAAACTCAGGAGGATTTATTGAAAAACGCGACAAGTGAAATTTGAGTAATTTCTTTACCCTTCATTACAGACATAACATATGAACGGCTAACTCATATTCATACAACAATTTATTTAAGACACAATTCTATGTATTCATTTATTCTCACCTTTTAATGACAGCCAGGTAACACCTAATAACAATCGGGTACAAAAATTTGCACAAAACCATGAAATGTAACGCTTATATAATGAAACATTTTCTGTAATGAATTTGACGTTTCTCTTATGGCACTAAAAGGAATAATTTCTGTATTAGGGACGATAAAGCTTCTTAACAGACCTGCCTAACAAGCCGGCAGCCGTGACCTATAAATGGGGAATCAATGTTAAACCAAATTCCTTCTCGTTGAGTCAGTTTTAAAGATTACTATTTCAAACAAAAAACTTAACCTACTGACGCGCCTTTCTCAGACAATATTGGTAAATAAAATAAAAAATAACATATGTTAAACTTTTTTTGTTAGTAGCAGGGGCGACAGGGTTTCACTGCACTCTCGATTAATCGTATTATCAATCTGATATCAAATTGATCGATCGGTTTAATCCAGTAACTAAGCCGTAATTATTCCGATTAAAATTGTCATTAATCGGCTAATCTTAATTTGGTACAATTTTATTGATATATGCAATTAATTGAATTGAATTAATCAATAACATTTTTTGTAATTTTGTGTGAATTGATAAGTGTATAGTTTGGTGCAAGAGTGTGCTAAATGTCGTTCTTTTTTTCCCTTTTTTGGGGGAGCGGCATGGTAGGTACTCACCCTTGGACGTCTAGCGCTGTACTGAGGTGTGATGTTTTGGGGAAGGGGTGTATATAGGTATTGTGTAATATTAATTTTTTATGTTATTGAGGAGTTTGTTTACCGTCTGGTATGCGACTGAGGGGGGAGGAGAGAGAGCAGCACAAGACACGTGCAACGCGGTCGGCGTCTGACTGTAGCTGTGGTTATGGCGGAGTTCGGAAAGGCATATTTTCAAATAACGAAATATTTGACTGAAAATGAACTATACGCAAATAATAGGCGGAAATACACAACAGCATTATACTAACCCAACCTGTATGGTAGGAATATTTATGACAAACAATAGAGTTAACGAATGCATATTCTTATTGTGTTGACTGAGGGATAAGACAATGTACAGCGCGGTCGACACCTGAATGTCGACCGTGGTTATGACTGAGTTCGGAAAGGTGTATTTTAAAATAACGACATATTTGATTGAAAATGATTAGGATATAGCTATTGAAAGAATACATATTTGATTGAAAAATGAATAATAGGCTGAAATCCACAACAGTAGTTTACTAACTTGTCCTGTGTGGTAGGAATCAAATTTATGAGCCACAACAGAGACTCATACGATGCACGCAACATAATCACTCCTCGACTAGCACAAAAGGAAATAAGATAAAAAATACGTATTGAAACACTTCACATATCAATACAAATTATTTAGCCTGTTTACGATGTATGTACTAGATTCATGAAACAACAAACCAATTAATTTTATGCACATGAATGTTTAAAAAATATGAAGAACTATTTCCATAAAAATATAATATACACGAGAATAAATTACACAAATCAAATACTAAGGAATCGCAAAGAGAAACACAAACAAATTATAGGCAACAGAGCCTATTTCCACGTGAATGACCGGTCCAGCAATCTAGGTGTAATAAATTCCTACAACACAAGAACAGCATATCCTACAACAAAGCCGAAAACTATTTCCCTACCAATATATAATTTTAATAGAATAAATTACACGAATGAACGGTGTGTCCTAAACACAAGAACAATGCATTCTGAAGTAATTAACAATTGTAAGTTATGAAAACTAGTTATCCTTGCTTATGAATTCAAAACAACAGTTTACTATTGGAAAACTGTTTCCTTACAAATTTAAGTAATGTCAAAGATCACGCAAACGAAATATGACGAACTCCCAAAAACTATTTCACTAGCACTATAATTTAAAGCCGAATAAATTACACGAATGAAATGTTAACTACATACACATAAATGAAATAAAGCTTTACCATGCAAACAAGTACTGAATCGCACAGAAAAACTTACCCATTTCCAAGATTTAAAATTAATTTACTTCAACTCACAAATGCAGTTTACTGTGAGAATACGTATTTAAAATAAATCATTTTTAACACAGCTTCCATTTAAGTCTCATGAGACCAGCTTTGGAAATTCATATATACTAATCGCACACATTATTAAAAATATAATAGACACACGTATACGTTAAATGTTTATACGGAATCGTAAAAGCTACCGTATTCCAAGAATAAAATTATAAAATCACAAATGACACATTAATAAATGCAGTTTCCCTATTGTGAGATTACATATTAAAAATAATTTTAACACACCTTCTGTCGAAAACATATCACAGTGAAAGCTTAGCGAATCTCGTAGTGAACACTCCCAAACTACATTCAGAAATGTAGTTCACATGCATTTTTTCAGAGATTATTATTATTAATAACATGCGTAAAAAGTAATTAAAATATCGCAATGTATATTTCGAAGGCTAGGGGGTACATATCCAAGTGTAGAGAGCAAGGGTTGACGAGAGACTAACAGCACCTCTCTGATGTACAGGCAAGCAGAGTGGGTTGGAAAGTCCTGTTACTGCCCTCCTCAATGTGCTCCTTTGTCCGCACGGCTGCCGAGGTTAACCACCTCCAAGCCTTTGTCCCGAGAACTGTTGAAAAAGTTCGCAGCCCCAATGTTTCAGCCATTTGTTTACAGCAAATATAAATTTAACAATTCCCACTGAAAAATTATTTCTTCAACACTAAGAATTAGGTCCCAAATGTCATTAATCAGCAAACTTCCAAGAAAATATAACCTGTTTCCAATAAATTTTATTGTAATTCGGAAAATTATATCTCATTTTCAGCAAAGACAACAACAAATCATTTCGCACAAGAAAACTAAAAGAGATATTATCACAAAATCAATTTTATGCTATTCCAAACCGTTTTATATAATTTGTGTTGTAAAAAGAATATATTCAAACATGTATTATTCGATTTAATAAAAATACACGTTCACAATACATAACTCAAAGGTTTTAACTAACACTTTGGAAAATGTACATTAAACAAATGTGCATAGACATTCCAACTTTCAAATATTTGTGTCTAGCCAAGAAAATATATTTTAGAATACAAAGTTTCATGTACGTGAAAATAAAGTATGATATAAATTGTTATCCAAGATTTTTGGATACACCGTTGTATTTACCAGAAATGTATAAACTCGGACAAATATAAAGATATTTAATTTTTTTAATGCTACATTTCGACAAAATATTAATGAAATACCATGGTTTGAGCCTGAAATGTGCTCTATCCGAGCTATATGTCAAATTTAATGACATTTCAACAAATTTTTTGAAACGACCCTATTTTAAGCAAAATCCAATGAAAATTGTGGCCATTTTGGATTCTATTACTATTTAAGAAGGGAATAAATGATTTATTTCTCAGTGTAAAGTCAACAGTCATAGAAGTCACATAGTGTCCATACATATGCACTGCAATAGATGTCTATAGCACAGCAAGCTACGCTAGGTGCCTGCAGCAGATTTTAGAACACCACCAGGCATCCAAAATATCGAGAGTTATGCTGGGCATCAACACCAACACAAAGAGCTGCCGCAAGTGTCCACACCAGCACCAAGAATTATGCAAGACAACTACACCAGCACTGAGAGCTGCGTCAGACATTCACAACAACAACATTGAGAGTTACACTGCAGAATCTACAGAAATTACTTCACTTTCACTCTGCGCCAACATCATCTTGCTACAGGTACAATGCACGAGGGCCACTGCTGTGATAACTGCTATCAGGAATGCGTAGAAGTATTCTACATGATTTCAGCTTATGGGCGGGCGAAAATGTTGTTGAGTCTATACTGTTCTCAATTGTGGATGCTACCTAAAGAGTTTCTTATCACCTTTGCATCTCAGGAAATACAATTAGTTTCGCCATTCCTCCCTGAACATTTAAGAGCAGACGAGGATATTGTCTCATATCTTCCTTGTGAAGATTGCTCATACAGCATGCCCACTATCGTTAACTATGAAAACCAACAACATATGTGGAGGGATTGCATGTCGTGAAAGTTTCAACAGCTAATAGAAGCTAGGATTATCCCCAATGTAGTGATGTCAAACTCTTGGGTTGACAAAGTGGATTCCAAGGTGACCACTGAGATATTATAAAAATGCTTAGAGACATTATGTACATACTATTATATTATGTAACTTGAACATGTGTAAACTTGTTAAAAAGAAAGAGCATAATAATGAAGTGCTAAGCACAAGGATTTGAAAATCATCAAGTCGTCTGTTGTTATTTAAGAACTAGATATATTATATGTGAATGATAATAATGAAACTAAAGTATTTAGTTTTAAATCTTCCGAGCCTTGGTCTGCTTTAAATCTGTAAGTGAAAATGATGTTTCGGCATCAGACTTACGAAGTATTCAATTTAAAATGAAACTCTTGTGTTATAACTTTCGAAAACCGTTTCCAATACATGAATGATGCGATCCTCGAAGACTATCCTGTGTACATAATTGGTGAAAAGGAATAGGAATCTTTAAAAAGTTTGACTAATGCAGAATTTGTAAACACTAGAAGATATCACGTAAATTTAAACATTTATTCGCGAGTAAATTGCTTAACATCACTGTGCAAAAAAAAAGTTTTGTTCTCAGTGTAAAAGCAAAGCCTTAAGAGAGTATATGTATCAACATCCTAGCTACATGTAAAGAAAATACTATCTTTCAAATGGTTTGTTACAAGTTCATACCTGTGTAAACCATTGAAATGGAGGCATTAAATCCAGATCAGGTATATGAGAGTTTGGTGTGTGGATACAAGAGAGTGTGGTTCAAGTCTAAAGGATATAAATTCGACCAATTACAGCAGTGTAACGGAGATGAGCACTGGAACTTTTCACAAAGTCTTGCCAGAAATATCTATAAAGAATGAGTATTGTATTATGAACAAGAAGGCTGCTCGGTTCAAAATGTGACCCGACAGCGAACTACCACGAAGCTCAAACGATCTATGTTTTAAAACTAGAAGTGAAGAAATAACCAAGGAACCAGGACTTATACAAATAAAGTATACATTTAGTAGACAGTTCTATGACAGTCCTACAGTCTGGAAATAAAAATGCAATAATAAGCAACCCATCATGGAAATGAAAGGAATTATCAGACTTCAGATATCACATTGTGGAATGTGGGAATGCGAAATATGGCTAAGCAACACTTTTGGCTGTAAATTCGACATAACAAAGATTTCATTAAATAATTAGTATATTTTTGTAGTGCAAGAACGTATAATATGTCAGACTATATAAAGGAAGCCATAGTGCAATAAATAGTCAGTCATGGCTAGTGTCTTTGAGCCGACAGATGGACACGAGGTCCTACAAATAGGACACAGAAGAGTTTTCTTTAAACCTTTCGACAGAGTGTTACAAGTCCAAGTGTGTAATGATATAGGACATTGGTGCTACACTTTCAATAACAGTCTCAGCATTTGCTTTGGAACTACCATCTGCTGGAAGGAAACCTGCAATGGAGACATCCACAAACTTAATTTTCGAACAAGGACATTTAGCTTTTCCGTCAATGTGCAACATATATGCGTGTGAAGTGGCTGATTCACAATAATGTTCTCGCCGATTTCCAAGCATTTGTTTATTGAGAATTGTTTGTATTCTGTAATTTATGGTTTACCATATTCACCTATGACTTATAAGGGAATGCATGAGTCAGACATTCAGTTTAAATGTGTGTACTTTCAGCATTATATGTTAACACACAATAAAGCTTGTATTGCCGAATCTAGTGTAACTAACTGCAACAGTTCAAAATGTTTTGTTAATCAGTGTAGATTGTACAGGGTACAGAGAAATATTGGAAGCTGAAGACTTAGCATATTGTAACAACATTCTGTGAGGAAGAACAGTGTTTTAAACATTTTATCTATACAGCAGATAATGCTTTACCATTCCAGCATTTCGAAGAATGTGACAAAGATATGCATAAGTTTTTTCATTATCGCAAAACGTATGGTTATACATAGCATGCTGGGTGTGTTTCATCAAAGTGTTATGTACATAGCGCAATTAAATTAGCAAAAATATAAAGTTTAGTCTGCAATAACTGTTTAACTTTAAATGATAGAGGAGGATTTTCAATATACATAGAGTGTTCTTTAATATTTATTTTCAGTCGAGTATTGAATCACATAAGGGTAACATGTATTTTCATCTGGGAAACCATTATATTAGTGTCAAACCAGGTTTTATGGTATAATGGTTGTGTGTAAGTTTACAGAGACTTGCGAAAGTGGAGTCAATTTGAAGTTATTTATTTTCTGCTAGTAGACAAAAAAAGTCATGTATCTATTCAATGCAGTAATACTATGAAATGTCCTGTGTTCTACATGACTGCAACAACACATCTTCCTTCTAGCATTTAAGCTGTCCACTCACACTATGTCAAAACATACTCAGACTTAGATGAAAGTGTCATTTTACATTCCCCTGAATGTAAAAATGTTTGTGTTCAAACCAACAGAATCAAGCCAGGGTGTAAGAAATGTTCCCTCCTTAAATGTGGAGCTCATGAAGAGGACTTAGACACAATATTACAAAAGTGTATGAAAACATTGTTTACAGAAGTTGCAAATAGCTTATAACTTGTGTTAACATATTTGGTATCTATGCTTGTGAACATCCTATACCTGCTTGTGTTAGTATTTTTGAAACAGCTTGTCTTGGCTTCTTAAATATGTTGTATATATTTTGAAACAGCTCGTGTTTGCTTCTTAAAAATGTTTATATATATTTTGAATCAGCCTGTGTTATAAATCATTTTTTATTTGTGAAACAACCTATACTTACTTGTGCTAGGAGATATGAAATATCATGTATTCTAAATGATTTTCTATTTGTGAAAAAACCTATATTTGTAAAATGTTGTGTGGGAAATTATTTATGTTTAGTTTATAGGATGTTATTAATTTTTTTTCTAATTTGTTGGGTGGGTGTATGGTTGTTTTGTGAAATTGATGGAGTAGAAAAAATGGTGGAAACCACTATCCCCAGATTCGAGAAAAGGCATGAGACTATCACTATCCACCTTTCTTTGCTCAGTAAGGTGACGTATGAATGTAGTTATGATGTCTGACGGGGTGGGTAGTTAGGTAGTTAGTTGCAATTAGTTTTAAAACTTTTAAAATTGAACTATGTTTTTAGTTAATATGTGAGTGTATTAAATCTTTAGTTGTAAGAGTGTATTAATTTGCTAGTATTAATTTAGACTGTAACATATTAATTACCCTCACTAAAACTTTCTAGTCAAATATCATTACTAAACATGTTTTTGAAGTTCAAAATTTTATAAAAAGTTTTAACAGTATCGAGTAATTTATATCACTTTAGAAATACTTTCTTTCTTAAAATGCGACAAATTAAATTAATATTTCGATATTTAAAGTTTCATCTTAAACAAATTGTTTTAGTATTCAACAACTTGCATAAATTTAATACAATGGTATGATTTAAAGTATTAAACATGATCTAAACACCACATGCCTGTTACAGAACACATAGGTCGCATGTCTAGCAGCTTGGTATAGTTGAGATTGGTAGCTTTATAGGGACATGGCTCGCATGCCTCGCTGTGTGAACTTGCCGATGGCATAGGGCAAAGGAGTAGCGGCTATCATGTGCAGACGCCGCGGGGTAACTGTCTCTGCTGCACAGGCGACCTTATGAGGAAGGGGATGGCGCATGCACAGTAGGGAAGCGGCAGTGAAGTAGTGCGCCGGAGAAGGGGAGTGACCATGGTGTGAAGCTGGGAACTGGTGGGCTGTGGCTGTTTCCCCAACCACATCCTAGTCTACTGGGTTTCTGCAGCTCTCCTCACACTGATAACTACTGCTTGAAGCGGTTGTCTCTGTAAACACATCCCAGGCTCACACGCTGTTGAAAAATATGTGAACAAAATTTTCAAACACAGCTGAGCACACAAATGAAATATATATGTTTTTTAATAGCAATAAAGAGATTCTCTTCATACACCCCTTTGTTTAGGTTGTTATTAATAAATATTTTATTTCAGATGCTTCGATACATCGTGGTAAGTGACGAAAATGGTGTTTTTATTGATTTTTCCAGAAAGATGTAGCAATTTAATTTTGCTGTGGTTCTGAAACTATTTTTGTGGGAAAATAAAAACATTTATTCAGGAGTAACAATGAGTGAACAAAAGCAACAAAGTATCGACAGTTTGTTGAAAGATCTTTTCGTCAGCAATACAGAGGACAAATCTGAATTGCAAATGAAAAGACTGACTAAAGCAAACTGTCACAACATTGTTGCTTCACCTAAGCAGAGGCGATTCGATTTTTTATTGGACCACCTTTACTTGAGTGATTCGGACACTGAATCACACACAGAAAGGCCATCAACAGCAACAGGTCAAATCGACTCTGCTTCCCCCAAACACAGTATGGCCAATCTATTGTTAGACTATCTGTATATGTCTGACACTGAAAATTTGTGTCATTTGGTTAATGATTCACCTGAGTCACAAAAAGTTCTGAGTTAGATAGAGAGAGTTCGTCTAAGGAAATGAAAAATAATTAGTTTTATAGTTTCTCAGCTTCAGTGGAGCCTTTGCCAGATCTCAGATATGAACTACTAGTGAGTGCGTTCGCCACAAGGCTAACTGATGCGTGGTTAGGTAATGAAAGGTTTTACATTAATGCAGATTTTGAAAGTTTTTAAATTGGTTCAGGGTCCCTCTGATAAATTTAGCATTGGAATCACACCAGCCTATTACAATTAGCATCACTGTAGCATGTAAGTATCTGAAATCCCTCATGGCAGAGGAAGGAACTGCAGAGCCTTTTTATTTCCAGAGCAAATCCCTTCCCGTTCTGTATTTGTCCGATGTTGGCATCATTTATGATGAATCAATTAAGCCTTACCAAACTAACAGGCATGAGGAGTTTAGTGTGCATGGTTCTGGTGGAGTTTGCAGCTAATATCATAAATGGATGTCCATATCTCATAATATAGGGCATTCACCATTGGTGCTGAACACACTAAATTACCTAAGTTTATTGCCAATCGCCTTACTTGTATCAATCTACACCATCCGGAGGGAGTTTGTTTCCACTACCCTGTTTTAGCATCTTTGTTTCCTGCCACACAAAGGTCCCACAGAATTACTTCAAATCCAAAACTTCATGAGGTTTTGAATACTGAAGATCTGTCGGTACCTGTAGTCATACAGGATATTTTTAATTTCGAGTAGTATAATTCTATTTATATCAATGTCTACTGCGTAGTGGACAAATATAGCAATATAATTGAACGAAAATAGCGCTAAGGATGGGGTTATCATACTGATGATTATTTATCCTGTATGCTATGCTCACCACATGACTATTTTGGCCATTCAAGCGAGTGGTAGTGCTGTGAATTTGCATTTTGATTGCATTAGAAATATGTCACGGCTTGTTGGTAGTCAGTTGGGTAATAAGAAAAACCGGAAATTTGTTTGCTAGCATTGCCCCCAGTACTTTGTCAGTGAGAAGAAACTTGCAAGTCATACTATTATTTGCCAGCACCAATAGGATGTTGGCAGTACTTTCCCCACTGGGGACAGTAAGTACCTAGACTTTAAGGATTACAGCAAAAAGCAGAGATTGGGTTTCATCGCCAATTGTGGTGTTGAAAGTTGCTTGAAACCCTTGCCCACTTGCATGCCCAATGATGAGACTAGTAATACCACTACAATTAGCCAATACATTCCATTAGCTTGTAACATTTTTTTGGTCTGTTCATGCAATCCGAGTTGATCTAACTACTTAGAATTTGTGGGTGAGGACTGTATGTACCAATTAGTAGATAAATTAGTTGAACTAACAAAGTAGATTGCAGGAATGTATAGTGTAATTTCCTGATGAAGCCAAAAAAAACACGCAGCAGAAGCTAGGTTGGCAGCTCAAAAATTTTGGCACATTTGTAAAGAAAAGCTCGGTACTTATTTTGTGGCCAATCATGGCCATCTGACAGGCAACATTATTAAAAATGAAACTTGAACTTCAGACTGCCCAAGAGACAACTTGTCACTGTCTTTCATAACCTGCAGAATTATGATGCTCACTTTCTCATAAAGCCTTTTGCTGAATGTCGCGCAACAGAATCTGATGGAACCATGGAAATCCAAAACCTGAGTAAAACCCAGGTTATTGGAATTACCATAGAGAAATATAAATGTATCACCAAACAAATTCCCAACGGGATTGATTTTAAAGGAAAGGCATAATATCTCAAATTCCATTTGATTGATTAATTCGAGTTTATGAGTACCTCTCTACAAACATTGGCATGTAATTTACAATCTGGGCAATCGAGTATCACCCGCTCGAGGTTTCCAGACAACACACGAACTGAATTGGCAAAACGGAAGGGAGTTTTTCCTTACAACTTTGTTAAGTCGCCAGAAAATCTGATATGCTCATCACTCCCACCAAAGGAAGCATTTCATAATGTGATGCAAGGCGAAGGTATTAGCAATGATGATTACGCTTATGCTCAAGCCACATGGGATGGGTTCAACTGCATAAACTTGTTTCAGTATGACATTCATTTACGCATCTACATTTGTTTGCTGGCAGATGTTTTTGAGATTTTCAGGACCATATGTTTGGCTCTTTACAGTCTTGACCCCACCATGTAAGTCACAGCTCCATCTCTGTCATGGAATGCCTTATTGTCAATTACACGTGCATGGCTAGAGTTGTTGACTGACCCACACATGTATATTTTTTAGAATGTGTGGTTAGGGGTGGCATTACCCAAGTTTCCAGAAGGCATGCAGAAGCCAATAATATGTACATGAGTGAAGATTACAACCCCAGTGTGGAATAGAAATATATGTAATTTCGACGTAAATGGGATGTACAGTCACACATTGCAATCCAAGCTTCCAATTGGAAATTTGAAGTGGGTTGAGGCTGACATGTTTTCATCGTGGGATTTCACAGACACAGTGAATGATGGTGACACTTGCTTTTTCGGGAAAATGGATTTGTCTTTTCCAGACAAATACCATGATGCTCTAGCAGATCTGCCTTTGGCCCCAGTAAGTGGCATACCTCCAAACGACTTGCATCAACAACTTATTTTGACACTCGTGCCACAGAAGAAATATATTATACACTGGGAAACACTGAAGCACTATTTGAGGTATGAGGCCAAACGTGACTCTGTTCATCGCATTTTGTGCTTTGAGAAGAAGGCATAGATTGCACAACAAATTCGAGAAAAACATTTTTAAACTCATGAATAATTCCATAAATGGAAAAACTTTGCAGAATTACCACCAGGAAAGGGACATAAGAGTTGTTTCCAGGTATGACACGATTTACGGGGCTGTGGAGCTGATAGGTCGTCCTACATTCCAGGCAAGGCAAATAATTGATGAAAATCTGGTCCTGATCAAGATGTCAAAGAGCTCTGTTATATTTAAGAAGCCTTTGTACACTGGTGTTACCATTCTTGACCTTTCAAAATTAACCCTACATGAATATCATTATGAGTACATGCGTACCAAATTTCCTCCATCAGTATTGCACCTTCTGTATTGCGATACCGATTCCTTGATCTATTATGTTGCTTATGATGACATATATAAAGTTATTATGCCAGATTTAAAAGCGTGGTTTAACACATCCAACTATGTGCTTGATAATCCACAAAAATTATCACACGAGAACAAAGGATGTACAGGGGTTATGAAAGAGGAATGTGTTGGCAGCATAGTCGCACATTATATAAGTTTAGGTCCCAAGCCTTATGCATACATTGTTGGGAATGAGCAGTGCATACATAAGGCGAAGGGCGTAAAATCTAACGTCTTGCAGAAACTCTGATACGAGGATTATCGGGATTGCCTCGAACATGTGACCAAAGTAGTGTAGTTGGGTTTGGACAATAAGCGCTACATTGAAGCAAATGGAGTAGCGAACTTATGGGGGGGGGGAGGAGGGACTACAAAATTCCTTCCTAATTTTTTTCCGCAACATTAATTTCAGTATCACAATAAATAATGCCCTGCAAGCTACACCACAACTGTCAGCACAACACCACCAATGATGTCCATCTGCCAACACCACAACCTGCTTTGATTGATTAATTAAATTAATTGCATCTATCAATCAAATGTTATCGGATTAAGCTTAAAGGAATAACGGAATTTTTATGGGATTAATTAATGATTGATTACCGTATGAATCTGATAAATCAAATTGATAATCCGATTAATAAAAAGTGCAGTGAAACCCCGTCGCCCCTACTACATTAGTTATATGTGAATTTTAATATTACATTTAAAAAAAACAAACAAAAAATTGGAAATATTTCTTAACTCAAAAACATTCCTTAAGAAATTTCCCGAAGAATACTTTTTGTTTGAAATAGTTTTCTGTAAAATTGACGCATTGGGAAGGAATTTCGTTTAACATTGATTCCTCATTTGAAGTTAGCGGCTGCCGGCTTGGTAGCATTGCAGGACCGTCAATTTGGGAGAACAAGATGTGTCACGTTCTTGTTAGCTGGTTGTAAATAGTGAATAAGATCAAACAATGCGAGGAATCGGAATGACATTATTTAGCTCATGTGGTAGAACTTTGTCTCTCTACGGTGTCTGCGCTCCCTGAAACTGTCTTAGCGTTGTTTCTGTCTCCCTCTACTGAAGGAGGCTGGAAAAGGCGTTAAGCCCCTGTCACACTATCAATTTTTTCCGTCAAACTGCTTCCAATACGTTTGGTCAAATACAGTTGTGGACAGTTATGACGTCATTGAAACGTCATAAACACCGCCATATTTGTCTGAGAAAGTTGGATGGCTTCAGTTTTCATCAAACATTATTTGAAGATTGGACCGGTTCTAAAATTTCTTTGATGTTTAACGGGCTCAGCCAATCAGAATCGTGCACGACAAAAATTAACGTCAAGAAATTTTAAAATAACGAATAATTGTTGGATACGAAGGTTATGAAGATATTTATTTTTATGCAGAATCTGCCTGAGCATGAATGCTATTATAAGTGAAGATTGCACATACTATTACGTACTCAGAGACATTCCTTACATTTATTCCTATAATGGACAGCATAGGAAAACAAAACCAATATCTCATTATGAAAATAATATTTAAATACTAATTCAAATTAAATTCTCCCAGTACAAAAATCAGATAGCGTGACACATTTTCAAACACATTCAAGATTATTGAGAAAATCTGTTGGAAGGAAAAATGTGATGGCCGTTTTTTACCTTCAAATTTTTTTGTAAAATATAGTCGAAAGAGAAAATTTGACAGTGTGGCAGGGCTTTAGATAGTTATAATTTTTAAGGTGATTCGTAGTAAAATATTGTCTGTAAAATCTGTGTTTACACGTATATGCGTATCTCAGTAAGTAACTGGTCTGACATTTTTTTTTTCAAGGAATATAACATTTTTTATTATCCACAGCCTACAGTTTTTTTGCTATTATCATAATACATACATTAAAAAAAATTTGTAAAAATGGCCAAAATACCATCTCTAGTTTGATCCGTTAGCTTAAGCAGGATTTACAAGGTCCGTTCGTAATCCGTCCGTCCGTCATACGTTCCTCCGTCTCCCAGCCGAGCGATTAACAACCAAACTTCGTACGTCCGTCGAAAGTTCATTGCTACAAACTAATAAAAACAAAACTGTTTACAAATAGGAAAAAATTCTCCACAAAAAGTGAAAATCTTTTGCAGGACTGTGTTTCTAAGTACCATAAACAACCATACACGTATGTAACGGAAATAAATCGATGTAAAATTTTTTTCTATACCATATAAAGCATGATTTTATTATTTTTACTATTACAAAAAAGGAGCTCGTGTTTCCGAACGAAATTATCAATTATTCTTGAGGAAAAATTTACTTAATTTTATTTTACAGTTACATAAAACAAGCATGTGAAAACAAAAGACAGGAAAAACAAAACACTGCATACACTACAAAGCCGTGTAAAGAACTCGGGATGAACGAGTAACGAAAGTGCAAGTTTAGAAGGCTGTAATTTCATCCATTCGATCGGCGAAAGTTAAAGCTTGCCAAGGTTTTGACGGACTGATAGAATTAATGGCCATCTATGATTGGCTGTTGGTCACGTGATTGACGGACGGACGTGACGGGTCGTTGTAAATCCTGCCTAACACCGAATAAATAACATCCCACTGTAACGGGGCAGATTTGCAAGAGCTTCAGCAAGAAGCGAGGGAGTGATACGGGTGACATTTATACGCACGCTTAGCGCCTCGTCGCTCCTACGCGCAGGGCGTGCAGTGTTTCCGTCGCGACGCTGTACTGCGCAAATTAGATCTGTAACATAGGGTTTTTTTTACATGCGATGAAAGACCACAGATTAAACTACGTTCATATCTTTGTACTTCTCTCTTGCCGCTTAAGGAAACGCATAGGCAAGTTTAAAAAAAGCGATATTTGACCATTTCCCCGATTTTTTTTCATAGGATCATAGATAATTGTTTTTTTTTTTTATCTTTTCAGCGTAATAATATTTTGCATAAGAATTATTTATTACTAGGCATTACCAACACACCTATTTTCTCATCTTTATTTATTAATTTTACAAATGAAATAATATAATTTATAAATATAATATTATTTAAAAATCAATTTAAAAAATTAGATGTTTTATTATTAACATAAGTACATATAAAATGCTTGTGATACATGACATTTAGAGGCTGTTCATGGTAAAATGAGTACTTTTGAAAGCCCCGCTGAAGATCTACTTGTATACACGTTGTGTATTCCTCCGCTATATGTAAAATTAAGCCTTATCACTTTATTCGTCGGTCAAATGAAACTGTGAAATTATTAAGAAAGTAAATTGTTTATAAAACTGCTAATTTTTACACTTCGATGCATTAAAAAACAGAAAGCGAAAGAAATTATTTCAAATTATCACAAATACTCACCTGACCATTTTTACTAGACGTTAAGATATGTAACTACTTTCCATCCATCGTTACCAACTTTACTGGGCGAATGTCACTCAGTGCGCCCATGCATGCAGGGGCAGTGACTTTTTTCTAAGGTTCATTTCTAAAGTGCTCACTGTATCGTGAACTGCAGTAGTATATGGGTGTATTGAGGACAATCCAATTTTTCCTCAAAAGTCCATGAATTTTAGGAAAATGTATGCTAAAAACAAGCAAATTTTCGTTTATATTCGAAACTCTAATAATCGTTCTCCCAAGGACTAGTTTCCAATTTTATTTTCATAAATGTTATAATGTAATCTCTAAACACAATATTACTTCATTGTTCAAAATGCCAAACTCCATGAATTTGGAGTAATTTTTAATCGTTTTTCGATGGCTTTATTTATTTCTAAAGTAGTCCATGTGCCATCTAATGCTCCTTCTTCATCATTGTGGTTAAATATTCCTTTTTCTCATCAACACATTTTAAACATAAAATAAACAATAGTTTTTTTTTTTATTTGGTAGAACTGGATGATATAAATTTCGTGGTGGTAAAACTCAACATTTGATTAATCCAAACCAATTTGTGTCATAATTTTTAGGTTTAAATATTTTAATTGGATGTCCAACTGGATAATAATCATAAAACATTATAGTTGGATACAAACTAAATATATTTATATATCTTAATTTTCTTTCCTGAAACTAAGTTTTGAAGCATTTGTTCTTCCTCCAAAAAACACATCTCGAGGTTGTAATGGCTATATTATATTTTTAATTTTTAAAAACTATTTTTGAATAAAAAATTTTATTTTATTTGCAAGTCCACACTTCTCTTAATTAGTAACCATTTGGTCTTAAAATAGTCTTTCTATTGTTTGTTTTAGTAAACAAATCATCCATATTTTCATTGTTACATTTATTTATTTTATCTGGAGAATAACAATCTGGACAGCCGTGCCAAAAAATAAAAACCGTGATATTGATATATAGTTTTAGTTTTATTGTCATAACCATCAACTTTTGCGTCACAAATATTTACTTCTGCACCATTTAAAGCATGACGACCATTAGGAAATGTATTTACCCACGAAATTGATTCTTTACTAACCATTTAATGTTTTATCTTATCAATAGTATTTGATTTAAGAAAATTGGCTCTATAAACAGCCATACAAACACTCGCTATTGTTATGTAACAAAAATGATCTATATTCGCTATTTCTAGAAATGACTCTAAATTCGAGAAGACGACGTAAAATTTCAACATCAGAATCACAATATTCAGCCATTTATTTTTTGAAATTAAAAGTATATTTTTCTTTTACTTTTTCAGAATGCCATTTAAAAGAAATTCATGTTGTTCTTGTTTAATTGTGTTGACTCCATAATATTTAGTTGATGGAATTTTTCCAACGTAATTTTGATTTTCTGGTTTGTTGAAAAAGTGTGGAAAATATCCTTTTTTAAGCTCCTGTAAACCAAATGTTTTGGGAAATGCAGCGAGATTACCTTGAATAAAGTTCATGCTATCAATTATTTTAATGTCTATATGTGTTATTGCAAGCATCATTATTTTTGAACCTTGGTATATAACTTCGGGATCTATGCTATTTTTAACACAGAATTTTAATATAAAATATTAATTGTAACCTTTGGTATTATGGGCAATAAATGTATATCCTCTGTTTTCAGCAGTTTGGAGTGTGATAACCAGTATCTTGTGTTGCTTCGTAGTCAAAAAAGTAGTAATCGACTGTGTAAGAACAATTGTTATATTTCTCATTGTTTTTACCATTTTAAGTACAATATTTTGTGCAAAAACCACCCTTTTACCATCTATTTTGCATGTAACACTCATGTGCATCAGCTTTCACAAATTTCCCACAATTCCAACATTTGGCATAACCACAAGTTTGTTTTTTATTTCTCAAACATATTTTGTTACACGTTTTATACTTATAAACCGTCTTACATACATCATAGTGATTAGAATAACATTATTTTCCAAAACAATATCTATTACATTTTTGGCAATATAGTCTAACACGTTCTGCACCTTCCCAAACTTTTTTGTGTTGTGGTTTTTTTGCACAAATTACAAAAATTTTTATTGTTTTTATCACACTCGTGTTGATTTTTATTATTGTACTGTTTGCCACAATTTTTACAATAATAAACGCTACCTAAAAATTACTTTATACTATTAATTACCTACATCATAATGTTCATCGCGCAAATACAAATAGTTGTTGGATTTTTTCGCAAATTATTCCATATTTACATAGTTATATACCTATTACTATACATATAAA
The DNA here is from genome assembly GCA_029891345.1 of Dryococelus australis. Classification (NCBI taxonomy): domain Eukaryota; kingdom Metazoa; phylum Arthropoda; class Insecta; order Phasmatodea; family Phasmatidae; genus Dryococelus; species Dryococelus australis. The sequence goes on from CM056995.1 coordinate 62,436,117, forward strand.
TTAAATTGAAAGGAATATTATATTTGCATAGTTATATGTTCATAACTATAAATAAATAATTTATATTCCTATTTTATATAAATACATAATTATGTATAGTTCTATTATATATATGATAGTACCTGCATGTTTTCTTCCGGGGCGAACGAATATGTGGGGTTTCTCAGAGTGCTCCCATACCGTGAAGATGAATTGTGAATACGAAGGCCTACCTTTTGTCTTCTACGACAATGAACCCTCCACCTGCTTTATCGCTAATTGGTTGCCACCAGTGCCGATTCTGCGATCGGGTTATCGCCTATGTTCAAAATGTGGGTCAGCTTGAGAGGGCGGTCCGAACGAAGAGTCCTTTTCATGCGACGACGATCAACTGGGAAGCATGGTGGAAGCCTACTGTAGTTCTAGGCACTTTTATTGCAAAGCGTTTGTAAAGTTTGCCCAGGAAGCGATGAAATATAACGTGGGACCTGGATATATAATGTTTTAAGGAGAAGTTATTAAATAAAATGTTCGCATTTCAGACGTTAGAGATAGGACTGCATAAGTTTTATTTAAAATGCATAAATTTTTTTTTTCACTTGCGATCTACGCACACACACACACACACACACACACACACACACACACACACACACACACACACACACACTTATCACCGCACTTAGCACCACAATCACAATCAGCACTGCACTCAGCACCACAATTAACTTGGTAGCACTGCAGCACCGCAATCAGCACCGCAATCAACACCACAATTAGCACTGCACCACCACAATAAGCACCGCAGCACTGCAACCAGCGCCACAATCAGCACCGCAATTAACACTGAAATCAGTACCGCAATTAGCTCCCCAATCAGCACTGCAGCACCACAATCAGCACCGCAGCACCACAATCAGGGATCATTATGGGTCGATGGGGTCGATGGGATCGATTGGGCGCGATGGGGTCGATGGTGTCAGTGGGGTAAATGGGGTCAGTCTTGTAAGGGGTCGGTCCGACAACATGAGTCACTTTAAATGTAACCATGATTTATAGGTGAGCGAAGAACTTGTCTGGAAGAAACTGTTGAAGATATAACTGCATGCTAATGTGATCAAAGAACTACCATCTAAAGCCCGCCTACCTGCCTGTGTGTGATGTCTCAATGCTCGCATGTGATTGGTTAGCTGCAATCATGTGGTAACTTGGTGATTGGCTGGTCGGTGACTGCACAATGTATTAATGGTGCAGTGTGATTGGTTCAAAGTCAATATGATGCTATAAGGTTTGCACACTTGCATATTATAAGCAGTAGGGAGGTAAGCCGAGAGGTTTAGTTTGACAGCAGCTGAGTGGAAGGTGGATCGTCTCGACCAGCTTCTCCCTCTTCACATACATTTTTTCTCGAGTTTTTGTTTTTAGGCCATTCAAGGTCAAGGCAGTCTGCAGCTAATATGGCGGTGGTAGTCTGTAATGTATTATTCTTGCTGACGTTTATGCATTTGTATAGGTTTTTTATTTCCAAGGTCATTCAAGGTCATGGGGTCAAGATCGAGGTAGTCAGCATATAATACGGCGGTGGTAGTCTGTAATGTATTGTTGCAATGTCTCTCTCTAGAAATTAAGTGGTCTATACCAAGTTCGTTAAGGGATGGAGGTCTTAATTAAATAAAATAATTAATTATAATATCCTTATTTTATTACAGCAAAATTCTCTGAACTCAAAATCTCACAATAAATTGATATCACTTACTGTTCACAACTAATTACTCCAATTTAATACAATTTATAATTACCACAAAGAAATCAATAAAATAAAATAATTAAAGATCAGTCCCAATAGACAGTGTATCAACCTATTCAGATATTCTGTGAAATATGTGTCCAAATGGATAGTTCGAACATTTAATATAAAAATCCGTATTACACTTCCATTCAGTCCCACCTCAGTTCAGTTCATGTCCCGCCAGTCGGAATGTTCTAGAGTCCCCTAAGCGCCCTCACGCACAGTAGGCTTCACTCGTCGGTTTCACACCCCCTCGTCCATTCACGCCACGAACACCTCGCTCGCCGTCGTCCCGCAATCTCCAGTCGTCGTCCACACTTCTCTTCGCTCGCGCACACTCGTCCAAGTGGTCTCCGTCAAAGACTGCCGGCCGCTGCGTTGCGGCAGTACGTACAGTGTCTTAGGCCGCCATTTAGAATCTTCCCCAACTCGTTTGATGCGTCGCGGAGGGACGAGGCGCCAATTAGTCTCACCAGAACATTATTGCGTCGTCGCCAGACCCATCGAAACCTCCAGCAGTAGAGAGGGGCCGTGACGCACGAATGGCGCCGAGCAGTGCGACAGCTCGACCGCCTGTCCATTATTCACGGGTTTCCCCGGTCAGGTGACAACACCGGGTGAGGGGAGGAGTGAGGTAGGTCCACCGCCTAGCGCCACACGTAACAGTATTATGCTTGCTGACTTTTATGCATTTTTATAGAATTCTGGTTTTCAAGGTCACAGGTCTAAGGTCAGTTGCTATTGAGCATTGTCTTCCAAGATGGTGGATGGGTGAAGTATACCAAGATGGTGGCTCCCCCGAAGGCTAATCCTATCCCTGGTCCTCTTGGCCGTCAATCGGCATATCTATACTACTTACTACTTTGAAAATAATTTTTAAATAAATTTCAGACTAGATCCTCCCAGTAAAAATAAATTCGACAGTGCGACACATTTTTAAACAAATTTAAGATTACTTAATTAAATTTGTTGGAAGGAAAAATGTGATAGTAGTATTTCGTCTTCAACCTTTATTGTTAAATATAATTGAAGGCGAATATACGACAATGATAAGGCCTTAGAGCCCCTGTCACACTGTCGAATGTTTGCTTTCAGATATATTTGGCAATACAATTTTAAGGTGGATTACGACCGTCGAAATTTCCGCTTCATCATATTGAATCAAATAATCTGGGATGTGTTTGAAAATGTGTCACACGGTCAAACTTTTTTACTATCAGGTTCTTGTCTGAATTTTATATAAAATTATTTTAAGTGAAATATTGCTTTGGTGTTTCCGTGCAGTCCACTACAGAAATGTAACAAATGTTGTAATTTATTTTCACTGCATTACTAAAATTACATTTTATTCATCACTGGTATTTCTTCCACGATGAAATTTAATGCCTCTGAGTTATTAATGTTATTGTGAATTAATCACTTCAAATAGGATTCATATTCAAATAGCTTGTATAAAATTAAAATTAAACGTCTTCGTAATCTTATTTAGTTTCTATCAATTGTTCGTCATTCTAAAGTTTCGTGATGGCGTAAACAGCAATTTTTGTCGTGCATTATTCTGATTGGCTGAGTCCATCAAACATAAAAGAAATTTTAATACCCCCTCCAATTTTCGAAATGTTTGATGCGAACTAGAGCCATACAACTTTTCCATACAAACATGGCAGCGTTTATGAAGTTTCGGTGATGTCATAACCCAACAACTTTAGTTGACCAAACCTGCTGGAAGCAGTAGGACAGAAAAATTAGACATTGACAGGGGCTGAACAGTGACAAAGAAAGATACCCGGGAAGAGAAGCGCTGGTAGGAGAAGAATCTCCTGGTTGAAAAACCTCAAAACATGGACCTATAAGACATCTACAGAGTTATTCCGAGCAGTGCTTAGTAGAGATAGCACAGCTGAGATGGTTGCCAATATCCGGAACGGATAGGAACTACAAGACTAAGAAACAATGACAGTCACTGCCACGCGATGTCTCATCCACAGGCTAAAGATGAGGTAGACCGATCTGGCCAACTGCGTACAGTCTCCATGTCCCAACATTGAACTTCTGCCCTGCCAATACAACTTGCAAAAACGTAATGGATTGGATTTGAGGTTAGAACACTGTTTTATAAACGAGTGCTTTGAGGTGTATGTATATTTCCTCTAACCAGTTTGTAATGCAGAGTTTTATTTAATTCAAATTGGTGAACGTATTTTATTCATATAAAAGTGTTTTTTTTTTTTTCAATTGAGATACAAACAAACACGTGACTTTGACAGTTGTGTTCCTTCGGGGTAGTTCAATGTTGGATACATGCGCAGAAGACGAATAAGCGGCCTACCTCATCCTTAGTCTATGGTCTCATCAGCCAAGTGGGCATAGCTATAGACTAAAGATGAGGTATACCGCTTATTCGCATTCCGCGCATGTACCCAACATTGACCTACCCCAAAGGAACACAACTATCAAAATCACATGGTAAACAGTGATGAACGTGTTTATTTATATCCTAATTTTAAAATGACAAGCACTATTATATTAATAAAATACCTTTACCAGTTTGAATTTACTAGAAAAGCATTAAAAATTGGTTAGAGGAAGCACAAAAACATCTTAAAATCATTTGTTTACTAAACAGTGTTCTAGCCTCAAACCCAATCCACGCCATTTTTGCAAGCTGTATTGGCAGAAAGGCAGTTCAATGTTGGGACCATGGAGGTAATAGATGATGGAGTGGCAACAGCCTATCTTCGCCACGTTTATCAAGTGAAGCAGGTGCCTTGTCTGCTTCTTTCACCTGCACATGCGCAGACCGAATGAGTGGCAAAAGTTACACAGTAAGCTATGTAAAACATGCACCTTTTTGCCACTACTAGCCCTGTCCCTGCCTTTTATTTTCGTCTTCACTTTCGTGTCTCGGCTTCCACTCCATAGACTAATACCTCCATGGTTGTGGCATGGAGATTGTTCCAGCGAGATCGGTCTACCTCATCTTTAGTCTATGGGCGTAGCACGGAGCTGCGAATCTAACGTCATTAGCGAACCAGGGGGAAGCAGCGAACTCCATCTCGAGGTCCCCCAGAGGTCAGGCGGAGTCACGCGGTGGAGCCAGTCGCCACAAATTAGCGGCGAAATAACCTGATTATAAAACGCCCCGGACGTGTGCAACATCGTCGTTGGTTGGTAATTTGAAAGTCAAAGACTTCGGCGCCACCTTTTAATTAGCGCTTCTTTACCAAAAATGCAAACTAGCTGCTAGTTAGCTATCTGTTTCAAGACCGCCATGGTGACGCCAACACGTTTCATTATAGTCCCTTCACGGTTACTTCACACTTTTCTGAAGCCCTGCTAAAGTTCTACTTCCAGGATATTCCTCCGCCTTGCGCAAACAAAGTTTAGCCAAGTATAGAAAATTACAACAAATGGGCAATGCACTGCATTCATGAGCACTCAGTGTAATAACATTTTCCATAAGAACTATCGACTCTTACTAGGCATTACCAACACACCTATTTCCTCTCTGTTTTTCATTAACATTTATTATAAATTAAATATTAAAAGTAATACAAATTTTATTATTAAAAGTTCAATTTAACCAAAAATTAGTTACTTTTATATTAACACAAGTATAAAACGCTTGTGATACACGACAGATGTAAAAATCAACTAAACACGTCATACATGGAATGATTTTTCGAAAGTTCGATTTTTAAAAATGTGAAGAAACCGAGAATAGACTATAGTCAAAACTAGTGGTTACCTCTGAACCTCACTTTATCCAGGTTGCCTCTGATAAACTATTACAAGATTTTTGAGTTGATTCTTTATGCTAAATGAGCACTGTAGAAAAAGTTGATGGAAAACTCTCTTGAGGTATATGGAAAAAAATTAACCCTTAAAACTTAAAAGAAAATTAGCCTACACACGTGTGCTAAATTTACACGAGTAAAGGGATTGTTCCGTGACTGTATGGGGGAAAACACCTGACAAAGTCGAGTCCCGTTCTACAATAACACGACCTTGCAGTAAAACGAAAACGGAGGCACAACTCACCTTTAAGTACGATAAGCTTATCGAAACTCACCTGTCGTATTTACGTGACCGACAACAGAGCATCAGGTGTTGTGTTCCACTAAGAACTAAACAAACGAACATAAACCAAACTAAAGGCTGTTCACGATAAAGTGAGCACTTTTGAAATCAACCTTAGAAAAATAATTACTGCTCCTGGCAGCATCTATTTTAATGGGCTCACTGAGTGACATGCGCCCAGTAAAGTTGGTAACGATGGATGAAAAGTAGTTCCATTTAACGCCGAATAAAAAATGTTAGGTAACCATTTGTGTTAACTTAAATGATTTCTTTCCTTTTTTTTTTTTTTTTTTTTTTTTTTTCATTGAAGTGTAAAAATGACCAGATTTGCAAAATATTTTTACTTTGTAATAATTTCACAGTATCGCTCGACCTACGCATGAATAAAGTGATGGGGTCAATGGAAATGTTAGTTTTACATAATGCGGAAGAATACACTACGTGCACACAAGTAGATCTTAGGCAGGGCTTTCAAAAGTGCTCATTTTACCGTGAACAGCATACTCAAAAAACACTAATTTAACATAATGAATACGTAATTGTAACGTAAGCCACGAAATGAAGAAATACTACACTCCTACTGGACTCACGGATTCGCTGACAAAAAAGGGTTGGGAGTTATCCAGCTTATTACATTTTTTTCCACGGGTGACCGCGTACTCATACGATATTGTACACGGAGTATGTTACGTGTCTACGTTCCTGAACAATTTCCCCGTCCGTGTTATTGTTGAAGGGGCGTAATCGACGCCTGAATTGCCGGTGCGCGGCAAAGTTAATTTTACATATGTCGGAAGCAGTGGTTGGCGATTCGAGTGGAACTTACTCCTCCCCCCTCCAAATTCCAACACACATGTGCATGAATTATTTTAGATCAGCTACGTAATTTTTAAAATCATCATGTAAACTTTCCCAACACATATTCAGTTAAATATCAACACGTATAGAGAAGACACACCCACTCCCACGTATTGTAAGGTCTAGGCGTTATTTAAAGCCATAAAAGTAAACATGTTGCAAATATACTACCAACCTAAGAGCGTAGAATGACAGTAGAATTTTGAACTTCTTTAGAACATAATTTTCTTTATTAACGCTGTAAATATAAAAGGGGAGTATTTAATTTTAATATGACGTTTCCAGTAATTTTGCGATTTTTTGCGGAGAAATAATTTTCGTATTTTCCTATGAAAGTCTCGTTATTAGTGTACTTGCAGTTGTAAATGCGGCAGTGTTTTCGATTGCTCGTTCAGTTATCAGCACATCGCAAGTAAAGAAAATGAAGAAAGGTGCAGAACAAAATTATCCACCCCCCCCCAACCCAATTTCGGCATCGAATCGCCGCCACTGGGTGGAAAGGTACTGTAACGTGCTGAGGCTGGCGCCGACTCCGCTGCCCCGCGCCGTAAACGGAGACCCACCTCGCCCTCCCCTCTTCCTGGAACGATGCGCTCGTGGCTATCTCTCCCCCCCCCCACCACACTTCTGGGAATCCCACGAATGCCGACAGTGGCGAGACTTGCTGGCGTCACAGACCTCCTCTCGCCCGTTAAGAGTCTCCAATACGTTTAGCGACGACGCAAGGATATTCTGGTGAGACTGGTTGGCGCCTCAGCCCTCCGCGACGCATCAAACGAGTTGGGGAAGATTCTAGGTGGCGGCCTAAGACACTATATATACTGCCGCAACCCAACGGCCTGCAGTCTTTGATGGAGGCCGCCTGGCCGAGTGTGCGCGAGTGAGGTAAAGTGCGGACGACGACTGAAGATCGCGTGACGACGGCGAGTGAGGTGTTCGTGGCGTGAATGGACGAGAGGGTGTGAAACTGAAGAGCGAAGCCTACTGTGCGTGAGGGCGCTTGGAGGACTCTAGAACATGCCGACTGGCGGGACATGGACTGAACTGAGGTGGGATTGAATGGAAGTGTAATACTGATTTTATTGTAAATATTCGAATTGTCAAATATGGACGCATAAATTATAAAATAATTGAATAGGTTAATACACCGTCTATTGGGACTGATCTTTAATTATTTTATTTTATTGATTTCTTTGTCATAATTACACATTTTATTAATTGGTGTCAATTATGAACAATAAGTGATTTCAATTCATTGTGAGAATTTGAGTTCAGAGAATTTTGCTGTAGTTATTGTAAATAAAATAGGGAAATCATAATTAATAATTTTATTTGATTAAGACCTCCATCACTCAACGAACTAGGTATTGCCCACTTAATTTCTAGAGAAAGAAATTGTAGCAGTACAGAAGGGGAAGAAAGCAGTGGGCTCTGAACCAAACTCAAGTCTACTCTTATTGCAGAATGAGTATGTAAAGAGAGTTGACCCGCCGATCAGCCGGGTCAGTGGTCAGTCGCTGGCTTTGCGTTTCTGGAATATTCAGCCGGATCCCAGGCCCCGGCGGACGGGATATAAACGTACTTTCCACATAACCTCTGTTAGATTCTCGGCAAAATGGCTGCGTGATTTTGACATTAGATTTCAACTTTTCGAAATCGTAAAGTCAAGAGTGCTTGACTTTACCTTTGACAGTTCCATTGTGTCAAGCTCCATAAGAAACAACATGTCGGAAAGCAAACGTAAAGTCAAATCGTAAAGTGAAATGTTAAAGTTTTTAATTGTGTAAGGGCCTTTACTCGGGTTACTCTAGCTCCCTACCCCTCACTCATTCCATCCTCGTTCCACTTACATGTCTTTTCTCATACCTATCCACGCCCCCCCCCCCCCAAACTAGGAACGAACGGGACGACGAGTCTGTTCTCGGATAGGGCAGTAGCCTCTCTTTAGCTCTGAACATTACCCCCCCCCCCCCGGGCCATTTACAATATTTTAAAAGCGTTTTACAGGCAATAGTTTCACAACTACTTTCCAAAAACTTTCCTGTAAATCTACAAGATAAATTATTTACCTAAGATACTTTCACGAAACATACAAAAGCTTTTTAAGTATCTCCATATTTATTAAGATCTTGAAGTGTACAGTGCTTGCTAGTAAAAATTCAGCATTAGTTTTACTGTTGATACAGTATCGTGCAGTAAAGACTGCTCTAATTTACTTGTAGTGATACAAAAATAATCTTAGCAACTATTTTCCAAAGAACTCTTGTGCATATACAAAACAAAATAATATAGTCTATTCGCGGTTTCTCCGCACTTCCTGAATCAAACCTTTGAAAAATCAGCCTATGTATTGCGTGTTTGGTTGTTTCCTAAACATGCCACGTATCACAAGCTCTTTATACCTGTGTTTACATAAAACTGCCGTATTTTTGGTTATATTAATATTTTATTTATATTTTGCCTACAAATTACAATATTTTATTTATAATTAATATGAATAACAACAGTGGGAAAATTAGCGTGTTGGTAATGCTTAGCAAGAAATAGTTCTTATGCACAATATTATTACACCGAGCGCGCACAAATGTGGTGCGCTGTCGCTGTGGTGTAATTTTCTAGACTTGGTTAAGCTTTGTTTGCACGAGGTGTGGATGAATATCCTGGAAGTAGAACTTAAACAAAGCTTCACAAAAGTAGGAAGTAACCGTGAATGGACTATGTATATATGTTGTTGTGATCCCGCCTGAACACTGTGAGATGGGTAGTCTCAAATTTCGCAAATTTTCCACCTGCCCTACATGAACCGGCCCGACATCACAACTCGCCATGTTCCCGTCCAGCGCAACGAAAGCTACGCAGTTTTTGCACGGCAATATTTTTCGCTAAACCATGCGAAATACAACTAGATTGCTGTGATCGAGAACTCCCTACCTTGTCTGCATGCATAATGGCGAAACATCAACTGCCTGGTCTAAACGTACTATTTCGCTGGAACTACTGACCGCGGCGATCGGCAGTAGCGGTGGGCAGTCACCAACTTGTTTCCATCCTAGTGATGGATCGTTCGCGAACGAGTCGTTCAAAACGAACGATTTGCTGTCGAGAGCGACGCGCGAGTCGCTCTTCTTTAGAGAGTCGAATCATTCATGAAGGATGAGAGCTACGGCTTGGCGATTCGCTCCGCTCAGTCAGCCCAAAAGGCGACAGCGCGTCGGCTCGCGAGAGGTAACAAAACTGCCAGTGTAGCTTTTTAACAATCGTGTTCAAAGGGCCTATCCCCTCTTTTCACGAGCACGCAAGTTGTAAAACCGGAGATAGGAATACCATGAATGTGACCATGTATTTCTAAGTGTGGACAAACACACTCGAGCATGATAAGAGCGAGGTTTTCAAAATATTTTCATTAATAATTTTTCTAGTATTGCGACATCAAAATAGTCTGGGAAGATTAAATAAATATCATTCACTGCGCGCTCTCGTGTATTCTATAAATTTCTATTCACTAAGACTTCTTTTTTTCACTCTAGTAATACTGCTAAAATTAATATACATAATAATTAAGCTATATTTAACATTTTGTATGAATTCGAAAACAACAATAATGTTACGGAGATAATTACAATGCCTTAAACTGAATTTACATCAGCGCAGTGATGCCAGCCACTCTGCACATCTATACTCGCGACTCTTTGAACCCGACTGACTCGCGACGAGTGACGCTCTTTGAACGACTCTTATGAATGGCTCTCCGCCAAGAGCGAGAGTGAGTGAGCTAGCTCTTTGGAATGACCTGGTTTGACACATATCACTAACTAAATAGGCATTATTTCTCTGTGGCTTCACGACATCTGGCCGCCAACTTCCGCGGTAAGACTGCTCGTGCTCGGGGACCAGTCAAGGACGGCCTACAGTCGCGGTGTGGAGTCTTGTGCGGGTCAGTTCATACACAATAGCTGCTGTTTTGAAATTCGGCGTGCCGAAAAAGGTATTTACGGACAGTGAAGATGAAAAACTTGCTGAGTATGTAAGTAACTGTCGTGTTCTGTATGGCCATGAACATAAATACTTTCGAAACCTAAATATTAAAAAACAACACGTGAAAAAATGTTGCTGATATAGTAGGGAAAAAAATGGTAAGTGTATTTGTAGTAAGCAGTATTGCATATTTCTATTTAATTCGTAAATTATAGCGTCAATGTTGAAATAATTGAGAGATGTTACACACAAAGGCCCTATATACCTATTTAGACAATCGTGATCTTCCAGCCACGAAGACAGTTTCTCTTGTAGATAACCTAAAATTGTGAACAATGTATCACGTAACGAAATAATGACTAGAAAATACAATCAAAATTGCCGACGTGAGTAGCTAAGTTCCTTTGTGGAATGTGATAGTTTACCATGTCAATACTCTGAAAAATACTAATTAAACCACCTACAACGATATTGACACTGAAAGACTACGCAGTCACAAAATGGATAAATAATTGTTGCACCTGCGTGTTAGACTGTTGAAATATAATTACATTACTGTTTTTTCGTGGTCGTAATGTGTAGGGATGAATAGTAAAACCAATTGTGCTTCGTGAAACATATTTATTTTATAGTACTGGATACATTTAGTGCATTAGAATATACGAAAAATATTGATTATATACACCTTTGTTGAAGTAATTTTTGAATGCATCTCGTATTCTGAAGCCGCCGGCTCGTGAAAACCCTGCTGACCGAGGTAAATCAGTTGTGTTCTGTGGTAAATTCATTTCACAATCAAACTCATGAAATGGACGTCCTTGTTTTTCTATATATCCAACTCTGAGAAGATTGTGCAAGCAGCAGAAAGCTAAAATAAGTTCATCACATGTGTCTGGCTTTAGAGAAATTGTGGAATAGAAAACACGAAAAACTTGACACAGAAGTCCAAAAGCATTTTCAGATACTCTACGCGCACGCGAAAGTCTGTAATTGAACACAGCTTTTGATTTATCGTTTTGAGCCGCTGAGCGTGTATAGGGCTTTAGAATATGTCTTTGCAATCGAAACGCTTCGTCACCAACCACAACGAATGGTAGTTTCACTTCAGAAAATGGGAGACATTTATCTGGATGAAATGTACCTTCTTTAAGTATCCTTTTACCCATTTCAGACTTGTTAAAAATTCCACTGTTGCCTTCCTTTCCATATGATCCTACATCTACGGCTACGAACTTACAGTTAACATCTACCATTCCTAAAAAAAAAAAAACTATCGAAAAATAACCTTTATAGTCCACATAAAGGGAACCACTCTTTGCAGGACACACTATTCTAATGTGTCACCCATCAATAGCTGCACAACAATTGGGAAAATTCCACATCTCGAAGAACTCTTGAGCATTTCGGTTGAACGTTTCATGTGTAGGTACAGGCAGAAACATTGGTATTTACCTAATGTTTACATAGAGCTTCCAGTGTGTCACGAATAACAATGTTCACATAACTCGGAGGGATTCGGAAACCATACCCTAGGGACGGAAATATCTGGGGGAGGGGGGGGGGAGAAAAGAAAAAGAAAAGAAGTCTAACATAGAATATTACAACCTATATGTCTCACAAAGCTTTGTATTTATGTTGTAGCCTCGCAGGTTAGTAGTGTTACAAAAGTTGTTTTCTTCTGTTTCAGCTGACATTTGTAAGAAGCGGTGGAAAGATGTTCGTGACAACTTCTTCAAAATATTACGGAAGAACCAATTACCAACAGGTTCCGCAGCACCGTCCGCAGTTGACAAGTGGTCATTGTTGGCCAGTCTCGAATTTTTTAACAGTGTAAGCCGGGGAAGACAGAGCTTCTGCAACATTCCGCCTCAGGAAACTAGCAACATTGAAGACCCGTTGTCAGATGAGGAAGGTGATTGTTATTCAGTCGGAGGAGATTCGGATGTTATGCAAAACGCCGATAATCAACCTAACAGCCAGTCCTCAGCCATCCCTGGCAGTGACTTACCCAGTCTTCAGTACACACATGTGGTTAGATCGAGGATTTCTAATAAAAGGAGACGCATACAGGAAATTGAGAAAATGAGTAAGAGAGTTAGGAAATACTAGAATCCATGGCCGGCCAAAAAAAGAAGAGGACGACGTTGACTGCTTGATGAAAAGTATCTCAATATATGTGAAGACGCTACCACAACATCTAATTTCGCAGGCGAAAATTGAAATACTAAGTACTGTTACAAGGCTCGAAGCACAGGCTAATTATGATCCCATTTGGAACAACTGCTGCTAATTCATGCACTGTACCACACTTTTCCACAGCTCCATTATCACACACATCTGTGACCACAGACGTTTCTGCAAATTCTGACTCGTGCAACACTGATGTAACTACCGCATTTACTAATGTCATTCACCACAACTTGTAATTATTTTCAGTTGTTCTGATGTTTCTTAGGTACATGAAACAGTTTCAGAACGTTTGCACGGTTACTATCGTCAGTGAAGTGTCTGTTGTGTACTACACTATAACCTCATATGTGTGTCATTTGCACACAATTGAATGATCTCCATATGTTTAGCAAATAAATCTAGCCTTCATACCTTACTGTAATTGCTAGTTTTTCCTCTGCTCAATCGGCTCTTGCACTGCATTAGTAGATTTTCTTGTCAAATCTTCACCAACTAAACTAAGAACAAAATTAAATTGCTGTGGGTTAAGTCTGAAGAATTTTCTAAACATCTCCTAGTCATTCTTCAAATTCATTTGCATCACGTCTTAAATACATGCTTATCATTCAATCTTCTTCCTCTTCCTCTTCAATCATAAACACTGCAATCATGTCTGCATCCATTTTCCGACAAACTGAAAATCCGTGAATACCGTGTATTATCAGAGTTCGCAACACACTGGAAGTAGAGGTGGGCGGTTTGAGCGAAATACCTCAGCAGTCACTGCCAGCCGTAACGTCTGGCAGTGACTGCTGACCGCCGCGGTCAGCAGTTCCAGCGAAATAGTACCTTAAGGCAGCCTGCGCGTCGATCAGCTGACGGCGTGTGGCAGGTCGCGGACGAGTTTGGCAAGGCAGCCAGCCACGACGCGAACTTCTCAAGACAGAGGACGTGTCCGAATTGACAAATTTAGTTATTTTGTAAATTAGTGATTTGGTACGTATCAATTCGGACGTTGTCGACAGTCACTTGTTTAGCACTCGCGGCAACACATTATTACGTTAACAGTGCAAAATATTTCTATCTAAATCTAATGCTTAAAACAGACGTAATATTTCTGCAATCATCACTGGAATACTATGAATACATTGATAAATAAGTAAATAATAAATTAATAATTAACGACTTGAAAAATTGCGGTATATATTTACAAAGCACAATACTTATTTGCTTTTTAAAACTTGCCTAGTGTATTTTAAGTACAGTTATTTGTTTTAAAATTCATTTTATTTACGCATTCGCGCATATGTTTTTAGAGTGAAAGCAAACATGGCGCTGATTTTGTCATTTTTTTCCTAACACCCGCAAGATACAAAATACAAAATAACAAATTACCTAATACGTCACCATTCTTGTATACAAAATCGGGTTACGTGATCATTTTGTCAACAAAATCTGCCAATTCAGTCACAGCTTGTGTGCAAATCTCACGAGAGGTTAGATCTCTCGAACAGTAGATGCGAGTACGGACAACCAACTTGCAAACGAGATGAAGGCGAAGGCGTCACTTCTTCCAACATTGTCGCTAAAGGCTGCATACCGACGTCAAGACATTAGTTCCCCACCGCCCCAACAGATCACAAACACCTAATACAACAGACCACGAGGGTAAACACACAACCCATGCAAATAACAACTTTACCGTTCGTGATACAGAACATATATAACAATCTATCACAAAACAACAAAACATACATAGATATATTCCAACAACACACACTCATGCACAATCACACAGACTGAAGCAAATACCTAAACATTCATTGCTTCGATACCGCTCAGGTTTACCTAAACACACCTACCAATTAATTTTTTCGTAAACAATCCTAGGGTAATTTAACATATCTCAAGAGTTATAATGCAGTACTTTTTAAAAAATTTTTATGCAAAACTCTTTAAAAAACTACATACATTTGGAAGTACATAGGTTCGAACATTCTGCCAGCCCCTACCTACACACACCCAAGATAATCTATTTAATAGAGAACATTTGCCATAAGAAGTAGTTATGTTAGAGCCATCTCAACTCCTACAAACCACTCAATTATAAACTTCATTTTAAAATCCATGATATATTGCAATGTTTTAATGGATTGATTTATTTTCCAAACATATACACTACAGGATGTTCCGGACATAGAAGTCCAAACAGAGGCAGATGATAGAGGGGCTGAAGACCGACAGAAATGACCGATACGCATGTCGTCCTAATATAGACCGTTTAAAAGTTATGAATTACTTTCGAATATTTGGACAGACTCTACACTACACTAAGAATTTAATGATTGCGACGAAAGTAAGTGTCCCAGCGAAGTGATGTTTGTAGATATAGTAGATGACAAGTGGAGTCACATAACCAGACATCATTTATGATATTGCCATTACAGCGATCTGTTAAATAATAACATATTTCCAAAAGTTATGAATTTTCCAGATATTTGTTACAAGTTTATATGCGTTAAAAAATAATAATGTACTACATAAACAAATGACCGCCACTGCAAAAACTACCTACGTGTATGTCTTGTAAGAAGTACAAGTAATAGGCCATCATGAGCAAATGCCGACGTCGTAAAGTTGAAATCCGAGTGACGACCCTGATTTTGCAAAGTAACAAACTGACTGTAGGGCAATTCAAGTTAAATTGAAAACATCCATAAATGACGTATGACCTTAAAATTAAACACAATGGAATGAAAGCGACGGAGCATTTTCTCTGTGCTTGGAGGGAAAACAATAAAATGAACATTAATTGGCCTGAAGTAATTTATTTGCATATTCATAACAGATGTTCAAAATGTCTGCCCTGTCCCTGTACACACAACCTGTACATTCGTATAAGATTACATCTTAATGCTTGGAATGCACGAACGTTTACTTTTCTTGTATTTTCAGCTTCTGATTCTGAAAGTTTGTGCCTCAGTTCCCTGCAAGGATTGGTGGCGCGAGTGCTGTTACAATTATGAAGGCTTTGGACCTTTCGTGTGCGACTACCGACAATAACGACTCGTACGCTCACTTATGCGGACTATAACCCTCCTAAGCCACCTTACGTCACTCACGGATTTCACTGATCAGTAATTTCAGTAATGTCAGCTATTGTTCCGATACTGCTGAAGGCACTGATGGCCACTGAGAGGTACCCTGTGCGAGGCTACAACCGTTACTGAGATCGCGGACTTTACTGGCGTTTAAAACGTCAGTGTTGTCAGGAAAACATTAGATTTGGCGGGAAGTTCAAGTCCTGTTCGAGGAAATTATACTAAAGGAAGATACAGGGGCTGAGGCAATCACTTACAATATTGTGGTGCCGTCAAAAGATGCCCAAAAAAGCAGTAGAAGGTGAGAAACATACTTACTGTTTTAGTCCAAATGCTGTATGGAAATTAGTGAGATTAGTGTGGCCACCATACTTGTTTATATTTTCCTGCACACGGGAATACTACTGCCAGACGCTCTAAAACAATCAGTTTACTGACGAAGATAAATATTCGCTGATTACTGACAACTGTTCCGTTATTGCTGGCGAACACTGATGAACCATCAGTAATTCCAATGCTCGTCAGCAGTAACGGAAGGCGGTCATAGTCGGTTAAGAGTACGCAGGACATTCTTTTCTAAAGAAATTTGTGACCATTTCATGTTTAAGTCTTATTTGTTAGAAACAATTCTAATGTGTTCTGAATAAGTAAAACGTGTTTAGTAAAATATCGGTGTCTAGCATTTGAATTCAGGCTGTATGTTCGCAACATTCGCCAGATTGTTATTCTGACCTCTGGGATAGCTTATCTTCATGTCTCATGTCTCCATCAAGAGTGCCTAATCCAAGAAGGCACTACACAATTCCTGGCTCCAGTGCTCAAATTCGTTGCACCACAGTTGATGTGTGTGATGATTGATTTGTGATTTGAGCAGATGACATTAGAAATAAAATGGATTCTTAGTAGTATATAAATGAGGGGATTGGTTCATCCCATACGTTTTTTATGATTTTCCAAAAATATCAAGAACCTAAAAATCTGTTAAAACACTAAAAAATCTCAAAATTAAATTTAAAACACTTAAATACCAAAATAACCTAAATTACAATCAACTTTTTTTTATTAAAACTTACACCTTAAATAAAAAATAATAAGATTTTCAAAAATATGTACTTAATAGAAATTCAATAGCTGATTTTACACCAAAGAAAATTTAATATCATGCATTGATTGCTTTATCTTAATTTTTTTATTAATACTTTATGTCAAAGGTAATAACATTTCAATTTAAACATGTTTACATATTTAATTATATTACGTTTAACATATCTACCAGGCAAAATAATTTTAAAACGATCATCTAAAACACAAGAAATTATGTTACTTTACCATAATTTTACCAAAATTAGTTGTTAGTATTTTTCACTCACTTAACACCTTCCCACCAAAAATTTACAGCAGAAATCAACACAAAACACAACGAAATTTTTTATTGGTTTTTCTGTCTAAGCTGTTGGTTTATGTTGCAACTTCTGTTTTATTTAATGTCGAATTTCGCTTTTTTTCAATGCGTTCTATTAGTTGCTGTATGTTGTTTTTTATTATAACATAATAGTTTCCATTGGTTTCTGTTGTGTTAAAGCCAGTTGGATTCAGTTGTATTCTAGTGTTTTATATTGGTTTCTGTTGTATTTTGTGGTTTTTATTGTGTAGTGGCCAGTTGGTTCCTGTTGTATTCTAGTGTTTTACATTGGTTTCTGTTGGCTTTGTTGGTTTTTATTGTGTGGTAGTCAGGTGGTTCTTATTGTATTCTAGTGTTTTAACATTGGTTTCTGTTGTATTTGTTGGTTTTTATTGTGTTGTGGCGAGTTGGTTCCTGTTGTATTCTAGCATTTTTCATCGGTTTCTGTTGTGCTTTGTTGCATTTTGTTCCCTTAATAACCCGATGGTTTATTTTGTATTACAAGTGGCTTCCCATTCTTTCTGTTGGCTTCTGTTGTGTTGTGCGCCGTCGACCCTCATATGCCACCAAATGACAGTGTGTAGTGAGACCAGGAGCCGTAGCTCCCATAACTCACTGGGTGTTTGTAAAAACCATTGCACCTCGACACTTAGACTAAGCATAGGGTCCGCAGCGGGGGTCATGTCGGTGTAATTCTAGGGCACCGGACCCACATTTAGGCTGTTTTAGTTTTTGTCGCCTATTTTATGTACATTTACATGTTTGTGATGTCGGCGGGGGAGTGAAGTGTTCCCCTTCAGCCTCCCGGCTGACGTGAATGTAAGTGTCGTGATGTCTGTCTAATGAATTGCTCTGTTGTATGCAAGTGTGCTATTAATCTCACATGTGGTGTGTAGGTGAGTCCCTAGTCTCCCGGGGCAGTACACGGACAACGTCTCACGATTTTAATGTGTTGTGACATTGGAAAGAAAAAAATGTTTTAATAGAATGCAATAATATAATCAGTGGCATGTAGTGAGATTTTTTTACAGGGTAAGCAATAGTATAATAGCCCCACATATTTTAGTGTTGTAGATAACATTTGATAGTGCCGGGCTGTGTTTCCATTTTCAATTTCTACTAACAAACGCATCTTCCAACTTTGCATACCCTCCACATGTATTTAGAGTATTATAATACCTATAATTAGTTATAAAAATGGAAACGAAACGGATGTAAATATAATTAAACATAATAATTAAACGGATATTATTTAGAATCATATTGCAAATTATAAGAAAACTCCATTTTCCCGAACACTTTCATCACTTTTCAAGGAACAATGAGGACTGAAGTATGCAAACAAGACGACTGCTTACCCTGCCGAAGGAACGCGGCAGGGTAACTCATTTGCGAGTGCGATTAATCACTAGTCGCTCCCGTTTGTGGAAATAATTACTAGAAAGCAGCACTATGCTGTGCAGTACGGGAGTTGCGAAAGCTTTGTTTCTCGAATTGGAAAACTCTGACTTAAATGTGCTTAAATTTAAAGTTAAGGCGAAAACTATAACGGGTCAAACATTTGCAATATGTATAGGGTAAGCATTGTTTACCTTGCATCTTTTGAATAAACGCCACTGGTATGGCGGCCCTCGGGACCAGAGTTTGCTAGAATCTAGTCAAAACAGAGCCCCCTCGTCCTCGCTTCGAGGACCGTCTCGTTCCTTAACTGAATCAGACTATCAAGTCGGTGTGTCAAATAGGTAAGTAAGAGTGTTAATAACATACAGAACCATATACACGTTTTTATTATATTTAATATTTAGTAATAGCATATAAAAATTATATTTGTTATATTTATTAATTTTTATGTGTTGTATTTTGTAGGTTTCTTTAAAATTATTTTTAAATGTTTTACTTTTATATTATTATTAAAGTTAATTAATTTTAATCTACCTTAATATTGTTACGATGATATTTTCACGATTTTTGAGGGATTTTAGTTTTTTGTTAGGATCCCTGTTTTTTGTTATACCCTTAATTTTTTCGGGACACTACCTGTCTTTTATTATCATCCATGAGGTAACTTGAGTAATTTGCATAGGATTGTGGGAATTTTGGATTATAACGTTCTGGTTAGGATTATTGTTCAGAGTAATCCTACGGATGGTTCAGTTTGTTGTAATTTTGAGGTTAGGTTTGCCCTTCTTTTTATTTGTTCAGGTGCGAATCCTCTTCCTTTTTAGTGTTTTAAGTAAATGATTTAATAATTTAAATTTTAAATTTAGAGTTTGGTTATAACTTCTGTTTTGGTGTTTGGATCTAAGTCTTTTTGCCCTTTACTTAGTAGTCGTGGTTGGTTTGAATTTTTGAGTATTACTACCTTCTTGATAAATTATTTTTAGTAATTTTTCTAGGCAGGTTCCTTAATTAGTTTTTATTGGAATGAGTTTATAATTCGTTTTATTCTTTTTAAGTCGTGCGAAAAGTTTGGTCTAGTAACTTTGTCATGTTCAGGATGGGCTTTAGTTATGATTATTTTAAAATGAGATATGGAATATAAGATGGTTAGGTCGTGTCCTTTGTCATCTCGGGAATCTTAACCTTGCAGTCGATAGTTCCCGAGCTGCTACAAGAGTTATTTGCCGTTAGTATCGAGCTGAAGTCAGCCTCAGCATTTTTGGTACCTGCCGCAGCTGTGGGTGTTTGCCTTCGCCACTACAACGGTAAAGTAGCAGTCATCACTATCCCGAATTGTTTTGTGTAGTCCCACGGTGGTTCGGTGTCGAAAAGTTCCTGGAGTGAATAGGCAACGTCGATATTTCAGGTCGACAGCTGTGTGTGGTTGTGGGCCTTAGCAGGGAAGAGGGGAGAAGTAGTGCTGCAGGCCGCAAACAAAGTCTAGACAGCTAAGGGGACAAGGGAGTGGTCACGCTGAGCGTTTGTTTGTGGACGGCCGCACGTGTCCGAGAAGGGCCGTGATTGGCTGGGAGACCAAGTGACGTGTGCAGTGACGCGAAGCGCTGTTTTGTGGTTGGAATCCAGCTGTGGAGGGAGGTCGGGTTTTAAAATGATGTAGTAGAGTGGGGAGTGGGACACACGAGGACACACACGGGAGCAGAAGAAGACACATGGGCGCAGTCAGTCAGTGAGGAGGCTTTCCGTCGGAAGCAGAGAGAGAGATGTCGAGACGTCGAAGAAGGCGGGAGGAGCCTTCAAGGACCGACATCATATTTGATTTGTAGGGGCTCCAGTTAGGCAGCATCCAGTGTAAAATTTTTGGTTTTAAGAACAGTAAGGGCTAACAGCCTTTAAGTCTAAGGTTAATTGGTAAGAAATAGTAGTTGGAGAGGGGGGCCTAATGAATTTTATTGTTAATAAGTGATTTATTTTATTGAGGTCGCTGCCGACGAGAGAGAGTTCCAGTTTGCTCGGTAGGCCAGGAGTTTGTTATCAGTAAAGACAGTAATAAAACAGTATCGTCAGTTTTTATTTGTGTGAATAGATGTGTCCCTCCCTTCATAAATTTGTGTCCAGTTACTGTAACGTTGTTGATAAAGAAAAGCATATGAAGGCATCATGTAAGAACAGACTAAGAAATAGCTGTTTACTGTGACAGTAGAAAATGAAACAAGTTCTTAAAAACACTTGTGACCCAGTAGGAGTTTGATAAATGTAAATGACAAAGTAAGACTTTTCAGTTACAGTTAAGACATTTTCAAATGATTAATGGTACGGAATTACAATGAGTTGAAGGCCATCCATGATTTATAATATTAATAATATTAGTGTATGTTTTTAATGTTGGTTATTTTAATTCATTTTTGATTTGGCCTAAAGAAATGATGA
Source organism: Dryococelus australis (assembly GCA_029891345.1). Classification (NCBI taxonomy): domain Eukaryota; kingdom Metazoa; phylum Arthropoda; class Insecta; order Phasmatodea; family Phasmatidae; genus Dryococelus; species Dryococelus australis. The sequence goes on from CM056995.1 coordinate 62,457,298, forward strand.
ATTATTAATGGGTTTTTCAAGTTGTTGTTGAGGAATAGATTCCTATTTACCTATTTGTGGAGTACAACCAAGTCGAAATTCTATTAACATATTTGTTTAGTTAGTTCAATGTAATTTTAAACATGAATAGATATGAAATTATGGTTGTACTTTAAACTTTTATGTGAAAGAATGTTAACAGTTTGGTTATAAAAGGAATCAACTTTTTATCTAAATTCCTTCCAGTTCATACCAAAGTGTACTATTAAAGGTATTTTGTTTATCTACCTCATGCAAATATTAATTTTTGTATGATTTTTTATTTATTTGTTTTATATTAAATTTTGAATGTTTTAATGAAAAACATAATCTTTTATTTTTAAACAGTTAATTCCACTCTCCCTTTTTATGAATATGGTTAGTTTGGAAAAATTTATTTTATTAATTATTCTATTCAATAAATTTATTTATTTACATGGTCGGTCAGTGTTTACCTGTCAAAAGATCGCGCACTTCCTCTTGAAGGCAGTAAAGTGGTTTTGAGCTCTACCATTTTGATAAAAGGAAGTAGTATTTGAAAGTTTTGGGGCTAAGGCCGCCCCAGTTGTACAAATGACTTGTGGTGGAACGCCCCCGCAGAATTTGATACAGACCAGTAATTGAAACAGATGATAATGCAGAAGTTTTCAGCAATGGTTAGGGAGGAGATGTAGGGTGGTGATTTTTAATTTTTATGCAGTGTTGAGTAGACGTTAAGGTGAAGCTGAAGAGGAGCTGCGCCTACAGGTAATTGTGGAGTTGAGGGAGAATGCCTCAACTTAAGAGGTTTACCCTACAAGAGAGTTTAGGGGTTTAGTAGTTATTTTTAGTTAGTAACTGAGAGTTTCCCTACATCTTCCTCCACTACGAATCTACGAGTTATGAAGCTGTTTCAGTTATTTTAGTTTTGTTTTGAACATGTTTAACTAGTTAAACGAGTGGTTAAAGAATAGACCAATACATAGTTTAGATGGAATGATCGATCGATTGATTAAGTAACAAGATAAAATGAGTAATGAATGATTAATTCCTCCATACACCAACTTTTTCCTTTCACTCCCTTTACCCTACTCCCATTCATCCCATTTTCCCCTTTTCCATTCTCTCTTCTTTCGTAACCCCCCCCCCCCCCTGAATTCCTTCTTTTTCCCTTTTCCATTTCCCAGCTTTTTCACAATATTAATAAATTAAGCTAGGCTTTGTTAAGTATATTAAACTAAGCTACAATTGGTCAGTCCCCCGACCCCTACCTCGACTGGCATGTGTGACTCGACCTGCAAGACAAGTGGTGGTTGGAGCTATTTCCCACTTTTCACGAATTCACACATAACCAGCCTGGGCATGGCGCCTTATTTACCAAAAACAGTGTGTTTATTAGCGAGATTTTAAATTTGGGGAATTTTTATCATTAATAGTGTCCTCAGGTGCTGTTCGTTTAGTGTGGTATAGTGACGCATGCTGTGAGAAGCAACATTTGCTTCTCGTGTAGTATTATCAAGGCTTTCGCCTGTGTAATTATGGTCCTAAAATGGTCCAAAAGTGTTGAGAATTGTGTTTCACACAGAAAAGCGGGCAGTTCTTGCAATCCTGAGAACATGGTCGTATTTTCTGTTGTGGTGTTGTCCCTTCTCCCATTTATTTTTGACTTAACTCTCTGTTTTGTGGGTGCATGTTCCCTTTGTGCATTTCCCTGTCCAGTCTGTATTTTCTCGGATTGAAGGGGAGGAAATTCAGCCTTTGACTGAATATTTGGTTACGTATCCTGCCTACTGTTTTGTGTTTGTTTGTTGGTTTTAACTTCCAACCTTTGTTTGCGGGTGTTGATGTATTTTTGGATCACTTCGTACTGTCTCCATACAGCTGAGTGTCCTGTTTTCTTACAAAGTGCACATGTCCACTTTGACTTGTCTTGTTCTTTTAGTATATAGACTGCTTTTGTGTGATGCTCCGCACACGAAGTGCAGACTGACTCGTTTGCAGTAATTCTGAGTGTTGCCCAGTGCACAACATCGTCTGCACTGCACCACATCTTCAGTGCGGTGTTTGTATAGTTCTATGCGAACTAACATGTAACATAATTTCCATATTTAAAAAATGGCTAACTCTTTGTGTTGCTGTACTACAGCCCCATAGGCTGCAGGTGAGTCAGCTGGTGTTCGGAACTGCCAAGCATTCATTGGTGTAAATCCCTGAGCAAGAAGTTCCTCCATTAACTGTTTTCTTTCTACAATGTGCAGTAGTCCTTTAATAACTACTTTAATTGTCCCTTCATTTTTTAGAGCATGTGTAAAGTAACAAGTGTCATTTTCCTCAAGAAAATTGCAAAATGCCTCGTGTTTTTCCTCTCCTATAACTATCCTCAAATATTGTTTGTTTGTGACTGTTTTTTGATGGCATGTAAGTGCCGTGAGGTGTGGTTCATGGACAGTGGTCCAGGAGTCAGAATGAAAATTTGGAAGAACTATAGGTTGAGGAGTGGATGTCTGTAATTAGATGAATTGAGTGAGGTGATTTACCTGGGCGCCAGGCACTACCAGACCTAGTGCCGTGAAGTGGAGCACACTCTTCTCCCTGGGTAGTGTCACCGATGGCCAAGGCAGCTATCCTTCTAGGCTGCTACACTCCTCTGATGACTAATGCATGGTACGCGTGTTACGCGGTGGATTATTAAGAGCATCCACAGCCCTATGCTACTGTACTCACTGAAATACTTGCAAAGAAAATAAAGTTCCACACACGTGCAGGTTGGCGGGAAATTATGAGGGCCCGTACCCTTAAATGCCTTGCGGCTTACCTGATTAAAAACACTCGGTTTCCGACGTGATATTTATTAGATAACCCTGGAACATGCCCCGAAGGCAACACTCCACAAATAACTGGCCGAACAAGTACCGCTCGGTAGCGGTAATACTGTGCAAAATTGGCGCGAAATCAGCGCGTTACATTAGGTGTGTAATTATGCTTCCCCAGGCGATGCAAGCACTGGGGAAGTGAGAGGCGGTGTCTCGGACAGCTAACGAAAAAGGTTCTGAAGTAAATTAGACTACTGCAGGGAAAATGATTGGTACTAACGGCGAATGCTGCCCGGGCGCGGAATCGAACCGTACGCGACCGACCTCTCTGAGATCTCCGAGATGACTGACTTTCCAACATGGCGTGCTCGCCAGGGTTACCACCAGAGCGCGCTACGTGGAACTACTTCCTTGCACCTTGCACGATAAAAACTATTCTAACATAAACATACCCTTGCAATAACTTGCGTAAAACATATAACAGATCAACAAATACAATAACCCTTTGCAAAATACGCGCAGTGATGTGAAGGTGATGACAAGTAAATGTAAACCAAACAAAACACTTGAAAAACACTTGCAAAAGAACTCTAGGGCTTTTTAGAGTTTGTTACTGGTGACCTACCTTGCATTGTAACAGTCCGTCACTATTCTAGCCCTTTTACAATACTACGTGAAATAATAATAACAATGCAGGGTACTATTACCTGTATTAATGCACCAAATGTGAGTGGTCGCATGGCCATTGTCCACCCCATTCGTTGTGTGGTACCTGAAACAAACACCTGCACTGCACTACACTGCACTGTCTTGCTCACGTGATATGTTGTGCACCAGGGGCCGGGAGCTCGGCTCACGTCATATTTCTGCGAAAAATATTTGCTAAGTTTGCAACTCAACCACTTATGTTTCGAAATATCCGGAATGTACACTGGTGAGCAAGTGTTTCTCGACCTATAACTGTGTTTGTATTATCCTGACTAGTATTTGTGGTATTATCTTCTCCCAAAAGTGAGAAGGAATTGTTTGTGTCAATCGAGCTGAAGTTTGTCTGTTTCCCTACTTTTGCTGTGTGTTGTGTGTTGTGATGTGCTCGAGTTATCAGTGGAAGGAGCAGGCAATACAGCAGTTACCTTTCAGCCATGCTCCTTCCCTCCGATGTCCTGTCGTCCGAGGTCCGACATCGCCCAGCCGGTGTTGTCTAGTCGATGCCTATTCGCCTACAACCTACAGCCTCGGTGGTTGACCAGCTGCCTTGAGGAGTGAGGTAGGCTATGCCTTTGGGAGGCTATGCTCTATATTATAATAATAGATAATTCAAATAGTGTAATAGAATTATATTAATTACTAACAAAAACACAAATCTTTAGTGATTTTTATTTATCTGGACATAAATTATACACTTTTTCTGTTGTATTTTGTTGGTTTCATTTCATTCTGTTTTATTCTGATGTTGTCCCAGGGTTTTCAATTAGTTTCTGTTATGCTTTTCTGTTGTGGTTAGTGGTTTCTGATGTATTTTGTTGGTTTATTTTGCATTTCATTATGTTGTATTCTGATGCAGTCTGACTACCAATTGCTGTTTGTTTCTGTTCAGTTTTGTGTTTTTCTGTTGTATTTTTAATGGATCCATTGGTTTCTGTTGTATATAGTTGGTTTCTGTCGTATATAGTTGGTTTCTGTTGTATTTTGTTGGTTTCTGTTGAGTTTAATTCTGCTGTATTCTGATGTAGTTCCAGTCATTTTTATTGGTTTCTGTCGTGGTTTGATGTTTTCTATTGTATTTCTAGGGGTTTATATTAGTTTCTCTTGTATTTTGTTGTCTTATATCACCTTTTAATCTATTGTATTCTGATGCATTCCCAGTGATTTATATTAGTTTCTGCTGTGCTTTGTGGTTTTCTGTTTCATTTCTGTTGGCTTCCATTGGTTTTTCTTTTGTATTTAGTTGTTTTCTGTTGCATTTTCATTAGTTTGTATTCTGGTGTAGTTTCAGTAATATATATTGGTTTCTGTTGTGTTTTTTGGTTTTCTGTTGTATTTCTTGTCAGTATTTTCCTTTGCGGCTTCTGTGATATTTTGTTGGTTTCTGTTGCATTTCATTCTGATGCAGTCCCAGTAATTTCTATTGGTTTCTGTTGTGTTTTGTGATTTTCTCTTGTGTTTATAGTGATTTCTATTGGTTTCTATTACATTTCATTCTGTTGTACTCTGATATAGTATCAGTAATTTCTATTGGTTTTGGTTGTGTTTTGTGGTTTTCCATTGTATTTATAGTGGATTCCATTGTTTTCTATTGTATTTTGTTGGTTTCTGTCGCATTTCATCATGTTGTATTTTGATATAGTTACAGTACCCTTATTTGTATTGGTTTATGTAGTGTTTTCAGGTTTTCTGTTGTACTTTTAGTTGTTTCCATTGGTTTCTTATGAATTTTTTTGGTTTCTGTTGCTTTTCATTATGTTGTAGTTTGATGTAGTCTTGGGAATTTATGTTGTATTTTTTTCTGTTGTATTTCTTATAGTTTCTATTGGTTTCTGTTGTACTTTTTGTTTTCTGTTGCATTTCTTTCTGCTGTGTTCTGATGTAGTTCCACTAATTTATATTGGCATATTTTGTGTTTTAAGATTTTATGTTGTATTTATAATGGTTTTAATCGGTTTCTGTTGTACTGTGTTGGTTTATATCGCATTTAATTCTGTTGTGTTCTGATGCAGTCCTGATAATTTATATTGGTTTCTGTTGTATTTTGTAGTTTTCTGTTGAATCTATAGCGGTTTACATTGGGTTCTGGTGCATTTCTAGTGGTTTTCATTGGTTACTGCTGTATTTCGTTGTTTTCTGTCGCAATATATTCTGTTGTATTCTGATGTAGTTCCAGTAATTTCTATTGGTTTCTCTAGTGTTTTGTGGTTTTCTGTTGTGTTTATAGTGTTTTAAATTTGTTTCTGTTGCATTTCATTATGTTGTATTCTGATGTAGTCTCAGTTATATGTTGGTTTCTGTTGTGTTTTGTGGTTTTATGTTGTATTATAGTGGTTTCCATTGGTTTATGTTGTATTCTGTTGGTTTGCGCATTAATTCTGTTTTCTTCTGTTGCTGTCCCAGTAATTGCTATTGGTTTCTATTGTTTCTGTTGGTTTTTTTATTTCACCCTGTTGTTTTCTGATGAAATACTAGTGATCTACAATTATTTTTAGATGATTATATTGTATTTCGTATGTTTCTGTTTAATTCCATTCTACTGAAATCTGTTGTAATCTCAATGGTTTCTATTGTTTTCTGCTGTTTTCTGTTGGGTTTTAATGCAGCCTACTTGTCCTGTTGGTTTGTGAAGCAATAGTACCTAGTGTATCCCTTAGTTTCTGTTGTGTTTTTTGGTACTTATTTGTGGGTGGGGTAAACGACTCCAGGGAAAGGTTAGGTGAAAAGTCTAAAAGTTCCATACAGTTCTGGGTATGGGCGCCAGTGCTAGAGAGAGCAAGAGAGTTAATCTGAGGTCGTGATGGCCGGCGGCCCATGTGGCCTTCCTGGTAGTCCCCGCTGACGGACGAGAAGGGCACACAAGTAGTTACCATGCTCACCCTCCAAGTAGTTGAAGATCGACATAGAGCTAAATCCAGTACTACCTTGTCTAGCGGGGATTGTCGGCCTCCCCCAGACACCAATACACACAAATAAGTTGTGGCCTCCTAATGCCATTAATAAACCAAGACACTTTTAGGTTAGATTCGCATTATGCGGTCGAGAAGCGGCCGAATTAAATAAGACACACTGAGTTATCTATTATGTTGTTTTATTCAACATTATTTCTCACAAAGAGCACTTACACTGATTATTTTCCATAAGAGCGAGGTGAACTCTGATGCTTATTAAAAAGGCGGTATGTCTACATGACTTACGGTAAGAGTAAAGTTATCCCAGCCGTGTAAAAGATGGCTGGGGTGTGAGGCGGCACTGGCTCCGGGCGAACAAACGACAACAGGTTCCAGTAAACTACATTATTAGTCAATGATTAGTACAAAGACGTGAAATGCCCGGAGCCCTGCTAGACGGCGGCCACCTCGCGTCGAGCCGAGATCAAGACTAACTTGGCATGGGCGCGAGGCCCTCTCATTGGCGGCGACTTGCCGCCAACATATCACGTGACTCATGCAAAGTTGAAAAATAAATGCAAAATTAATGAAAACAACTAGCCGTGTGGCTGATGGAATGAGAACACTAACTCTTATATATTACACAACAACTTAGTTTTAAAATAATTCAGAAAACGAATCTCAGTTCAACCAACTTACACACAAGGCACTCTAACCTCAGTTTTAAAGGTCTGTTTGTAAGCAGTTTCTGGGTGCCGTAGCTCTTCCCCCTCTTAACTAATATTTTTAGGATGGGTAAAATTAATAATAAATCATTTTGATACTAGACATAACCCTGAAAAACGTACATGAAAAGTTTAGTTACATTTTGAAAATTAACGGCTACCTGGTCGGCGCACCACGTGCACCCGTCGGCTCTGCTAGTCGCACACTCAACTATTGCCAGTAACGGCCAGTATTGTGAGGCTGTCTCTTAGGTTAAGTTTGGTTCTCTCTGTTCCTGTGATGGTCAGTCATGTAATCAACATGTTACAAATTCATAAATAGTATTCTTATTTGGAATATCAAGTCAGTTTACATTTTACTGGTGTAATTAATAAACGTGTTTTATAGGTAGCGCTCTTGGGGCACCGGTCGTTATGACACGTGATCTATGCCACTCTTAATACAAAGCACACAAGTGCTCTAACACAAAACCCTTTGAAATAAATAAATGGAGACTATTGCCTCGTATTTATGTGTGTGTTACATGGGAGACATAGGGGGACAATACAAATAATAATAGTAATAAAAATACACATGACACATACACTGTATGAAACGTAAACAAACAACCCACAACAAACGCACGTGTGCTGAATCGCACAGGTGACATCATAGCATACTTTCAACTTTAATAAAAATACACATACAATGAAATACCCTTGGAAACAACATAACACTGCAAACATGAACACTGAACAAAATAAACAACGACACGTGCACTGGATCTCACGGGCGACTGCATATGCTGCACTCAATGACTATAATATTAAAAGAAAACAATACATTTACCTTAAAGAAAATAATAAACAAAACACTGGACACTGCACTACGTCTCATTAAGCGCACTCTTGCACACAAGTGGGATGGCGGCTTCGGCTACAGCACTCCTACGTGGTACAAAGTGGTCGTGACGACTCCTGGATGGCATCGTGGTGAACAAGCTTAAAGGCCTGGGGACGCAGTCCACGTCATATCGTATTCAGGAAACCACTAGAAACACCTACAACAGAAAATCGCAGAATAAAACAGAAACTAAAGTAAAAATTATGAATTTGATTAAAAACCAACAGTTTTAAATACAATGTAAACTAACAGAATACAACAGAAAACCACGGAAACATAAGTAAAAGCAAAAGAAACTAACAAAACAACAGAAAACTATTGAAACCATTATAACACAACAGAAACCAACAGAACACAACATAAACCAACAGAATACAACAGAAAATAATATAAACCATAACAACACAACATAAACCAACAGAATACAATATGAACAAATTATAACTTCATGGAAAACAATTAAGGCCACTGCAGCACAACAGAAACCAATAAGACGCAACATTAATAATGGTAACCACTAAAATACAACAAAAAATATTGCACATTCTAAACAAAAATGCAATGGAATCCACTAGTACCTATACCAGAAACAAACTTAGTTTACAAAAATAAAAACCAACAAAACACAATAGAAACCAATAAGACACAATGGGAACCAATTTAAGCCACTTGGATACAACAGGAACTCACTGGCTAAAGTACAACATAAGACAACAAAATGTAACAGAATCCAATGCAATCCCCTAGAATACAACAGAAACCAACAAAACACAAACCGAAGCCAACGGAAAGCACTTAAATTCAAAAGAAACTAACTGACTAAAGGACAATAGAAACCAACAAAACCCAACAGAAACCAATGGAAACCAGTGGAATATAACAGAAACCAACTGGCTACTGCACAATGGATTCAACGAAACCACTAGAATACAAAACAGATTAATTTACAACAGAAACCACCCTAATCCACTAGAAGGTGTACTCCAGTAAAAACAATTTAAACTAATGGCTCCAGTGTCTTTCTGACAACAGGAACCAACAGAAACAGGAACCACACATAACTTAGAAAATCACAACTTAGAACAGTTAAAACATATAATTCTTGAAAATATTCACACAAGTTAGAACTATCACAATTTAGAACTGCTGTAACTTAGAAATTCATAACTTAGAACTGTCGAAACTTAGACATTCACAACATACAACCTTTGTAACTTAGAAACACACAACTTAGAACTATAGTAACTTAGAAACTCACAGATTATAACCACATAACTTAGAAACATCGTAACTTAGAACGATCGCAACTTAGAAACACACAACTTACAAATACACATAACTTAGAAGGTGGGAAGTGAAAGTATATATATTTTAAAAAAGATTGCTGTGAGGATTTTTTCTTGTGCATTTTCCTCGCATTCAGTTCTGCACTCTAGTGAGAACATTTTTACTTTACAATTAGTTTCATATGTATTGTGCAGATGGCACTGTCAGCACGAATGGAACAGAAACCATTAGGCAATTTTCTCTGTTGTATTGGCATCTAGCTGATCACTGGCGTTTCCGACAGTTTACTTTCACAAACCAGCGCGAAAGTGCACATTATTAACTATGGACGGCCGTCTTTGGGCGGCAACTTTAAAACTGTGTAATTACTCTAGCTCGGTCAAAGATAGAAACGGAATGTACAGACATAGTGACCTATTTGTATGCAGTGGCGGATATTATTCAGTATGTTGGCGCCGTTATACCGATACTGGAAAGAAGTAATCATTTCAGACTTCAGGTACACAATTAATTTAATGACAATAAATAAATAATGCACAACACAAAAAAAAAAAACACTCTAAGCACCGAAACATTGAACTATACGAAAATAAACACGAACACAGTAACAAATATAAAATAACTTCCCATTACCAATCCGAATTACGCACCTTCTGACTACTGTAACCAAATTTGGTAAACAGTAACAAACTGTTTGCAGAGCGTTTACAAATAGCAGAGTAGCCATGAGTACCAATCCGCTGAATTTACATCATTTGCTATCTATAACCGCGAAAATTCGCTGATCAACCGTGTGAACATAATGATAATATTTATGATATTAGAATTTCTTATCTGATATAGAATTTATAATTTGTGGGAAATGTAATGCAAACCAATGAACTTGCTTTGACTATAACTTCCCTAATAAATAATCGGAAATTTTAAATCATACCCATTTAAATGCCATGGGGGTGAGTTACAAGTGTAGACCATTTTGATGGTGGTTAGTCACACTAGATGCTACCACGAACATTGTGAGTTTAGGCAAAAGGTTCCTGTATTGCCTGCTAGAAGCCATATTAATTGTACATGTGTAGGGTTAAATTTTTACAAAAACTGGATTGTTTGGCATCCTTTCCTGGTAATGGAACAGGGAGGGAGGGAGAACTGAATCTTGATCTGCAGGCTCCTCCCGACTGAATAAATAACTGTGGTTTCAATGGGATTCTGCTTGCAAGAATTAGGAAGAAAACGTTCTGCATTTAGGCTCTCGGCCTGGGTTTAGAATTAATCTCTTTATGAATTTAAATACCGTTTGTGAGCTCAGAAATTTACCGAAATACTGCTTTCTTTTTCTCTCATTTCATTGACGGCTACAAAACTGTAACTTGTACCTGCACATCTGGTTTTTGGAAGCAAAAAGCCGTTTTATTGACTAATGGTCAATGAATAAAACCAACTTGCTATACATATACAAATAATTTTTTGAGTACCAAAGTTTATATTGATAAATACAAATAATACAAATAATTTTTATAAACAATTAAAAAAAATATAAGTTTTTATTCATAAATTTGTTAAAGAAGATGCAAAATTGGTACGCCATCATAAAGAAAGGCATGAATAATAATTATTTAATAAATAAAAATGCCCTAGCAAAAATAGCAGTTGTATGAAAAAATGAAACTAACGTAATAGATTACAAAACCCTGTTACAAAATGCATGTATATATAAGCGTAGCTATTATTATCAGTTTATAGTTAGCGAAATGAAATACGCATTTAAAACAATATGAATTGTGAGTTAATTTAATAATAATTTCAATTGCGAATAATATTATTTTAAGTTAAATGTGAGTGCCCTCGCTTATAATTATCCGACTGGCATATACAAATTACTCCTACAACTTATGTTTGTTACCGAGGGAGTGGAGTGGAGAGATTTGGGCCATTCTTAACAGCCAGGTCTTGAGAGTCGAACAGTGCAGGGGGTGTAAATGAAGGTCGTTTAACCGAGTAGTGTAAGTTCACTGGTAACTGATTAGTCAGCTACATACGTTTTTGTATAGAAAAGAAACATAAAAAATATATATTGAAGAAACATTTCGAAATGAACAAATTCCCTCAAAGTAAACATTCGTTGCAAACAGATTAAAATATATTACGTAGAAACTATGTTCCTACAACAGGTGTGTTAAAGACTCCGCCTTTACTCTGTGGTGCTCTACGGCGCATATTATTTCGTGTCTCTGTAACAAACAACAGTTGGCTGTTGAATTTTGAGAGCAACGTCACCTACTTGAAAAACTACTTTCGGGCAGGAAATAATTGGTGCTCACTTTATTTCCGGAAATGTAATGTTTGCCTGCCTTTATCGCACTGGATTCTAGTTTTTGGTTAGACGCGTACATCTATACTGCCACTTTGTCTGTGATTAATTCAAAATTTTAAGATTCCTTTACGAGTTGGAAGTTAGGAATGATACACACATTTCTTCTCATGGTTGTTCAAAACCGAAAGTAGGTTCTCTCCGAGATTCGCTCTTGTTTGTCACCTTTATGACTCCCGACGACGCCCGATCTGGTCCTCTTCTTGTGTGGAAACCCGACCTATCCTGCTAACTTGTTGAGAGTGAGAGAACAATTAATATAATAAAAATGTTGTGGGCTATGTGTTCTCGCTAGCCGCCCTTGCCCTGCTAGTGCGCCTCTCAACCAGCGAGTAGCCTAATCAAAAACACTAAGCGGGTGTCGCACCCTCAGGAGACGCACCAGGCCTGTTAGGGTGACTCTCAAGCAGCGAGTGCCATTAACGCAACCGAATTCCTAAGACTATGTCTTCAAGATGAGGGAAAATTGCCTGGCCAATGGCCGGTTGCAACATTGAAGTTCATTGTTTTATCCGAGATTATGTCCGAACTTTATCTAAGATCTTCACAGAATACTGTTGTGCCATTCGAGTTCAGAGGATGACTGAAGATGAGGATGAACTTCATTTTGACCCGCCGAATATGGTGGTTCAAAGACATGATTCAAGATCAAAGCCGTGTCTATATATTCACTAGAATTAAGCTTCATAGTATTTATACTGATTAAATTCTGATGAGTTTATTTACTGTTGTAAAATATACATTGAGACACATATAATAACAAAGGCTTGAAATCATACACATTTCTTTAATTTAAAATAAAGTATTGATATTTTGTGAAAATATGAAAGTGAATCTCACGTCGAAATTTTCGCTCGCGAAAGACCAGACTTTACCGACAAATGTAGATTGACAGACAGACAGACATTGCAATTTTTTTTTTTGGAAATATAACATAACATTATAGACACTTAAAGAATATTCAATAAAATTCTTACAATACTTTACTTAAAACAGATAAAACATCGCAGCATCTAATTTTCTGCCCATTACTTTCTTCAGAATATTGGTATAAAAATAACGAAGAGAGTATTTGTAATGCGAGTTAACTGGTAAATATAAAACTGCATTGAAAACAGTCATGTTCAAAGTGTGCAAAAATTTTCTTTTTCCCTTACACATAATATCTTCCAATGCATAACACAACTAACCCCACCACAGCTACAGTGAAATGCATGCACCTATGAAAACAAAATGCTCGTCGGATTTTCAAAACAATCTCGTCACTGAACTCGTCACTTAATTACATATTATGCTATTGGAAGAAATGAGCATATTCCCATAAAAAAAAACTAAAGTTGATATCATTATCTTAGTACTTAATTACATCTCGGAACAGACATAAACGGTTTTTTTATGACCCCATGGTGCCATTTATGGATCAAAATCAAATTTTCGAACCTATTTAAGGTGAACATCTTAGCTGAATAATGCTGTATACAATATAAAGTTGGATTATAGAATACCAAATATTTTAAGGTTTTAATGAAACATAGTAATTAAACATCATATTGGTACAAATATTTATAATTTCAATTATTTTAAGTCTATAAATATTGATTGTAATATGACTTATTTTATATTTATAAAATATGATGAAATGGATTACTTAAAAACTGCTATTATTGCTAGATTTGAACCTAAAACAATGTTTTGATTTCGTGATTAGTTTGTTGACGAACATTTTGCACTAATTTAGAAAAATTAATAGTCAAAGGATTTATCATATTGATTTCTAAACAAACTACGAAAATGAAAATTTAATCAATTTCCATGGTTCTGATAAAGATGTTATCTTAGAAATGAAGCAAATTTACATTTCTTATTACACATTTGTTATAATAAATGGAAAAGTCACTAAATATTTAGAATCTTGAATTATTAATTATAAAGATATGAAAAGTCAAACATTTATTAATAATAATATTGTTCATTTCAAAATTTTCTAAAAATTAATACAAAAGGTAATAGATATTTAAAATTTGCACATTTTAAATATGTTTTTGATTTAGATTGTTGCAATGGTTGGCATTATAAATATACCCAGTAATATGGTACAAATCATTATTTAACTTAGAATTTTTAAAGTTGTTATTGGTAGTTTTTTACTATTGAATAAAACATTCTTATTACATATGTTATATATATATAAATAAATTTTTAATAGTATATTTCAAATATTGTAGTGTACTTATAATACTGTGTCAAATTTGTTTTCTAAAATTATATGTTTATCTTTTCATGTTTTAAAGCTATTTTACTCATTTGAACTTTATATACCTCAGGTTTTTAAAATCATATTTAATTAATATTTCAAAATATTCTCTTTTTCCGAAATATATTTCTAGTATTCATTAAATATTATTTTATTTTTAACAACTAACATTCTTACTCCTTTTGATTTGTTAATTTACTTAAAAACTTAAAATACCATTGTTATTAATCCTAATTAACTTATTCAGTCATAATTATACTATTACATTCATATTTCATCTTACCTATTATTTTTTTGTTTCTTTGTAGCTATTCGATACATTATCTTTCAAATGACAACTAGTACAAAATACATTATTTACTTTTTCATATCTAATTTAAAATATTCAATTTTAAAATTATATATTAAAAACCAGTATTTTAGGAGCACATTAGTTCTTTTAGAATTTTCAAAATTGACAGTATTGCAGTATAATTTTTACTTTGTGTTATTTCGAAAAATAGCTTCTCAATTTTCACTCAAATTAGTAGCTTCATTAAAAATTAAGTTTACAAATTTTAAAATTTTCTAGCATTATCAATTAATTTGATATATAATCTCACTCATATTTTCCAATGTTTTTCCATAACCTGAATTTTTAATTCCTTTATATAAAAATCCTTTTTGTTCTCTGTTGTGTATAAAATTATTATATTCTGAAGCCTTTTTCGTTATCACTTTCATGAGTATTTTTTTTAAAATATTGAAAATTTTTAAACAGAGTTTCAGTGTTATATTGTAAATCATACTTTTCTTTATTTTAAGATGATATTAATAGTTTTGGAAGAACTAAAAATGTTGATGATTGTTACATAAATTACTACGTTTTTAAAATCAATTTCTAAAATATAGCCTTTTTCTGAGTCTTTCAGAAGATATTTAATTTTTAGTTTTATTTCTTCTATATTAAATTTTCTCGACCATTCAAATCGACTATAGAACAAATATTCTAATATAGGCCAACCATGTAAATTATTAGCATCAAAATGTATTAAATAATTATAGGAAATGTATTTTTGTCATAAATTTTAATTTATTTGGTTTAGCATTTCTTTTGCAACATTAGAAACATTATTCTGTAACAGCGCTTACCAAAATTAATTTATATCAAAATCACTTAATAAACTTAATTAAATTGTAGTTGAAACCCAAGATTATGCCGGAGTTCAAGATGGATACAATTAATGTGTTATAACAAACATCTCTAAAAAATTCTAATACGACAGTTAAAATTGAAACATCTATTTATTACAAACTAGCTTTTAATCGCTGCTTTGTGCGTTGTCCCACTATTGGGTGCTCTAGCCACTGGGACACGGCTGCCCCACTATTTGGTTCTCTACCCACTGGGCTACTGCAGCACCACTATTGGATACTCTAACCACTGGGCTACTGCGAACCCTTAATGGGTGCTCTACCCACTGGGCTACTGCGGCCCCACTAGTGGATGCTCTACTCACTGGGCTACTGCGGACCCGCTATTGGGTTCTCTACACACTGGACTACTGCGGCCCCACTATTGGGTGCTCTAGCCACTAAGCTACTGCGGCCCCACTATTTGGGGCTCTAGCCACTGGGCTACTGCAGCCCCACTATTGGGATGCTCTATCCACTGAGCTACTTTGGCCCCTTAATGGGTGCTCTAGCCACTGGGCTACTCGGCCACACTGTTGGGTGCTCTACCACTGGGCTACTGCGGCCCCACTATTTGGTTCTCTAACCACTGAGCTACTGCGGCCCCACTATTTGGGTGCTCTAGTCACTGAGCGTGCTGGCGGCCCCACTATCGGGTGCTTTACCCACTGAGCTACTGCGGCCCCACTATAGGGTTCTCTACCCACTGAAAAACTGCGGCCCCACTATTGGGTTCTTTATCCACTGAGCTACTGCGGCCCCTCTATAGGTTCTCTACTCACTGAGCTACTGCGGCCGCTACTATAAGGTTTTCTACCCACTCAGCTACTGTGGCCTCACTATCGTGTTCTCTACCCACTGAGCTACTGCAGCCCCACTATCAGATTCTCTACCCACTGAGCTACTGCGGCCATACTATTGGGTTTTCTACCCACTGAGCTACTGCGGCTCTTGGGGAAAAAATATAAGACAGCCCATAGAAAAAAAAGAAAGGAGAAATGACGGAATATTTTTAACAATGCTTTTTTATGCAGTAATCCTAAGAAAAGTTTAATTCAGTACCTATGTACATCCCTAATTATAATTTTTTTGGAACCGTTTGAGATATTTTCCTGGAATAAAAAGTAACCGATGTCACTCTCTGAACGTCCAAATATATCTGTGCAAAAATAACGTCGATCCGTTGCTCCATTTTGACGTGAAAGAAGGACAAACAAACAAATAAAACACACTTTCGCATTTATATAGTAGTAAGGATTTAGTATATCCTGCATTATTTTTATAATTAAATTTTTTCAAACTTTTTTTTGTATAATATTTATCAGAAATATGGTTTGTATTTAATTTAGGATAAATATCACTGTGCGATGATACTTTAATTTCATTAAATTTTTCTTCTGAATCCATGTGTTCACACTGTTCTAATTAATATATCTAACTATTTATATGACACATTTTCATGTTCAAATAAACTGCTCTTTTTTAACTACATATACTTAAATTAATGCATATAAATGTATCTAAAACATCTAATTCCAAACCATTATTATCTTTTTTAAAATATTAAAATTTTTTCCTCTACTTTTAGCAATTAAATCAATATTTTCAACATCGTTCCCTAATTCTTTAACAAATAAGCATCAAAACGCGATAAATAATGAATATATTGCCACAAGATGCCAGAGGGTTATATCAGAGTTCGAGAGGATGGCGGTCTTACTAAAAATAAAATAATTAAATATGATTTTTATTTTATTGACACATATTATTTTCAAAAGTAATCTATCACCACCAATACTCTTATTATTCTCAATAAGCGAAATATCTAATGTATATTTCAATTATAATTAAAGTCCTTCTCAGTGTCTCCATATTGTTTATACCCTACCAAAAATTTACAACAAAACATACAAAATCCAACAGAAATTTTAGTGTTTGTAGAAACATTATTCTAATGTATTTTTTGTTGATTTCTGTTCTTTTCCATTGGTTACCCAGTAGCTTGTATTGGATTCCAGTGGTTTGTATTGTATACAAATTTAGTGAAGAGTGAACATTTCATGGTTTTCTGTTGGTTCCTGTTGTCAGAAAACACCGGAACCATTGTTTTTAATTGTTTTCTATTGGGTACCACAACTTATAATGGAATAGGTAGGTGTCTGTTATCAATTTATCTGCTGGTTGGCATTATATTATAGTGGTTTCCATTGACTTCTGTCTGTTGGTTTCTGTTGTGTTTTGTTGGTTATTTGATGTGTCATATCCTGGTGGTTTGTCTTGTATTCTAGTGGTTACCATTGGTTTCTTTTGCATCTTGTTGTTTTCTGGTGTGTTGTAGTCTATCCTTTTCTGTGGAATTCCGCCATTTTCACTGGTTTCTGTTCTGTTTTTTGTTAGTTTTTGCTGTGTTTCAGTGGCTCCCACTGGTTTATCTTTTGTCTATAGTCGTTTGATTTTTGTTGTATTCCAGTGGTTTCCATTGGTTTCTGTTGGGTTTCTATTGCGCTGCAGCCATTTTGTTTCTGTTGTATTCTAATGGTTTCCACTGGTTTCTGTTGTGTTTTGTTGGTTCCATTGTGCAGTTTGTTTCTGTTGGGTTCTAGTGATTTACATTGGTTATTGATTTTTTTGTTTTTGTTATGGTCAGTTGGTTTCTGTTGTATTCTAGTGGTTTACAAAGGTTCCTATTGCATTTAGTGGGTTTATATTGCGCTGTAGCCAATTAGTTTCTGTTATATTCTTGTGGTTCAAATTAATTTCAATTGTGTTTTATTGGTTCCTATCAGATTTTGTTGGTTTCTTATGTGTTTTGTTGGTCTCTATTGTCGTAAGTTTAGTTGGTTTCTGTTGTATTTCAGTGGTTTCCATTATTTATGTTGTGTGCTATTGGTTTATGTTGTGCTGTAGTGGCCTTAATAGTTTTCCATAGTGTACAGTTGTGTTCTGTTGTGTTCTGTTTATTTCTGTAGTGTTCCGTTGGTTTCTGCAGTGTTTTATTTGTTTCTGCTGTGGTTTGTTGGCATCTGTTTTGTTTTGTTGTGTGTCATAATCTTTAGGGTTCTATTGTATTAAGATTGTTTATATTGCATTCTGCGGTGTTTAGTTGGTGTCTATTGCATTGTAGTCAGCTTGTTTCTGTTGAATTATGATAGTTTCCATTAGGTTTTGTTGTGGTGTCGTTTTATTCTTTCTGTCATATTATAGTGGATTGCTTTGGCTTCTTTTGTGTTCCATTGGTGTCTGTGGGTTTTTGTTACATTCTAGCATATTCCATTGGTTTCTACTGTGTCTTTTTTGCACTATTTTGTATTCTGATTGTTTATTTGGGTTTGCTGAGGTTTTTTGGTTTCTATTGTAGTGTTGACGATTGGTTTCCATTGGTTTGTGTTGTGCTTTATTTTGTTAGCATCTGTTGTAGTCTTCTTGTTTAAATTGATTGTTTTCTAGCATGTTTATTGTTTTTTATGATGCTGTTTCTGTTATTCTTGTTTCATTTCCTGTGATATCTGCAGCAGCGAAGAAACCTATATAGTTTATCAAACTTAAGGATAATAATTTCATAGGCCTAACTGCCGTTCAGAGTAATTTCTTTTTTAACATTTTTTGTGATGTTGCGATAAGAATAACCACATTGCAAACTAAAGTGAAACAACAGTGATAAAAAAGAGATAACATTTAGCAATTTAAGGATACCACTGGTCAATTAAATTTTGAAATAAATGATCAATTTCCTGGAATTAAATATGCTAATATTTACTTAAAATTAGACCCCCTAAAATATTAGTTTTATTTTGGGCAATTAATAAGTCTACCATTAAGTAGCCAATTATATTAAATATCAATACATAAACCTTCATTCCTATAAGTATTTTTTTATCCATACATAACAGAAACAATATAAGTTATGATTTTTGGCGGAAAATAATGCCAAAACTATATACACGAAAAAATTTTATATCATGAGTATTTTAACACACGTCGTGCATACGAGAGGTGCTAATTCGCATATTAATATAATATAGGCATAATATAATGAGCTGGATGGTATCAAAACTTACATAAGACCAACTGAAATGAAAATATTTCGTTTAGGTGAAACAACTTCGAGAATTAAAAATGTGCTACATACAACTTCTAAAAAGGCTGACTCACGTCGTGGGAGGGGGGGGGGAGGATAGAGGGGAGTGATTGTGAGTGAAGAAATCTGGGCGGCTATTAACAATAAGTTCTTGAGAGCCAATGATGGTGAAATTAGGTGAGAATGGACGAACAGCACCAGAATGCAAGGGCGAGGGAAACCGGAGATCCTCGGGAAAGCCCGCCGACCAGCGGCATCTTCCGACAAGATTCCTACTTGCTAAAATCCGGTAGTGACCCGGCCAGGAATTGAGCCTGGCTCGCCTTGGTGGGAGGCTAGTAATTTAACCGCTCAGTCACTTAGGCCCCCCCCCCCCCGGGGGGGTTGGACGGAATGTTAATAGAATAACATTTTGTCAACCACGACAACTCTAAAAAAGTATGAGTTCTTTAAACTGGAAATAATATTTTAGATACTGTGGTATTTAATGACAATGTAAAGCAACTTGGAATTTTGAATAATTGTGTTGTGTAATAATTGGATATATAAAACATCTAATAGATGTTACAATCTTTAAAAATGAAAACAGTAACTACAATTGCACATAAGCAATACATAAAGCCTAATTGTATACACTAGACATATTGTGAATTATTATATGTTGCGTTGTTCTGAATTTATTTGACTTAATGAGGTATTGGACTTGTTCACATTCCCACATTTATGCTGTTAGGTTAATCGGAAGGAGGTAACTTATTTGTAAACTATACATACTAACATATAACTTAAAACAACTGAAAAACCACAATCTTTCTCACTTTAATCAGACACATGATAACTATTCTTTCCAGGTTACCTGTTTCCAATGATTTATCTCGCAGTATTTTTTAGTACTAACAAGAAATTACTGATAACTATTCTACATTGGTGAAAATAAATTTTAGTGAATGTCTTAGAATCTTAGATGCCAGGTATGTGCTGAAGTCTCATTGACAGCATTATCATCAGCGATAAAAAAAACTATGTGAAAGAGTACCAAGACAATTAAAATACGTACACGAGTAACTTACCCGGGATTCAAATTCAGAAAAAAACTTAAAATTAAGCTAGCGTGCAATCAACTGCTTCACGGACGTGAAGCAGTATTCATAACCATAATCATCAATACTGTTTTATGGACGTATTCACTTCCGGTTTCATCCTAAATATCAAGTTTACTTTTCTTTTTAGAAGTTGCATGGTCATCATCAGTATTTAGAGACGACGACCGTTTATTTTGAAGTTGGTCGACTTCATGCTGGCGTCTTGCAAGTGTACGTTCCACACAAACCGAATCTACCACGCCTCGTAGGTCTCTCAATTATATATATATATTCTTAACTGTCTTGCCATAATCATCTATGGAATCAGTACCCATAGAGGCAGCGAGGGGTATTGTTGACATCACTTGCTGGCTCCCATTAGACGAACCCTTGCAAATCTTGATGTGTTCCTCTAATGTATCGCCTTGCATAAACTGCACGTGTCCATTGCTGTAATACTTCATCGCGTGAAAAGATTCTTGGTACAGGCGGTTCTCTCATGTCTCCGAGCATGACAGCTTTTGCTGAAGATCCTGCCACAGTAGTATCACTGTTTTCCATGTAATTTTACAGCATTGGGATAACGTACTTCCATAGAGGAAAGCTCTACAGTAGACTTCGTACAATCATTGGCTTGCATCATCAGCGAGATATAAGCATCATTATGCATCCATTTAACCAGATATTTTGTCTAGTTCCTTGATCACATTACCATGCAGTTACATCTTCAACAGTTTCTTCCAGTCAACTTCTTCGCTCATCTTGAAGCTTTAACTCATGCTTCGCAAATTATACCTATTGTTCCGCAACTGATCCCTCATGCTCCGTAGCTGACCCCTCATGCTCCGCAAATTACCCCTCATGCTCGGTAAATGACACCTCATGCTTCACTACTAACACCTCACACAATCCGGGCTTTGCATTTATGTCGTGGTTTGCTGATATTTTATTTTGTAATTCTCTTCAGGTATAAGGAAATAAGTAAATGCCTATCTGTGAAGTGGATTGAGCCCACTTCTTCTTAGCTCTAGATGATTTACTGAAGCCAGGGTCAAACCCGAACCCTTGCAAACCTTTTCTTCTTCCTCTTGGCATAACTTATGTATTATATAGTCAACAATACTTTCTATTACATTCGAGATCTTGAATGCTCTAGTACAATATTCATCATCGTGGCGCTCTGGTTTCGTACAACTACAGTTCAGCAACATATTATATTTTGCACCACCACATTTTTCCACCTCATAGATAAGTTGGTTTATCATATTAGGTTTCATACTTGACAGGAACCAACAAACATTTTTTGACATAATTTACATATTCGGTGAAACATAATATTTAAAAAGATCCCTGAATGCAGATTGCTTCAGGAAATACCATCAACATTAGGCTTCGACTCGGAGAGCACTGACGTAGGTTGTATTGTACAAGCAGGTGACGTTAATGTAGGTAGCGTCTTCATGTTCATTGAGGTAAAAGGCAGGCTTTCGTATTCACGATTCATCTTCGTTGTATGACGAGAGAGCCCTTTCAAATCGATGGTTTCAGAACAACTATCACTTTTGTATATAAAAGTGATTATTTTTATAGTAAAAAGCCCAGCTTCTGCTCGCAGAATGCATTCTTTCATACATTTTGAATGTAAAATATGTGAGAGCACTCTGAGAAAACCCATATAGGTACTCGTTCACTCCAGAAGAAAACTAGCAGGTACCCTATACGCCTCCATTATAAAAATAAGTGCCTGACCTTATTGAAACATACTAGTTTACATTTCCTGCAGTGGTACTAGTAGTAGGGAAATTATGAGTTGGGCTCAAGGGCAACGGGCATGGGAGCACAGGAGCCGGGGAGCCGCCATGTTGTTAAGTCACCGACCGCCATCTTGGATGTCATTAACTTTTTACTCCTGATCCATGACCTTTGTCCTTGACCCCAAAAAATACCCAAAAAAACCCTTAAAAAATACCAAAAAATCCTCATAACAATCCCAAAAATTCCGAAAAAATGTATTAAAAACTTAAGGATCGGGGTTATATCAGATGAAGTGATGAACTGCTTTCTTGTGAAAATGTAATTACAAAATAATAAAAAAATTATTACTAAATAATTGTTTTTTACATTATTTTTTGTGTGTCATATCCTTTTATCCCTCACAACTTTAAAGTGGTGCTATGAACACTTGCTTATAAACATTAAGATATGGAAATAGAATGGTAGTAAAGACTTTAGTATAAAAATGCACACACAGCTGACTGCATACACAGACATTAATTATGCCGACATGTACAAATTTTGGAGACAGTAAGTGAACCATTTTTCTTATATGTATGGATACAAGCAGTCGACAAACCGAAGAATTGATCGAATGATTGGGATTGATCAAAGGACTGGTGCGTGAATTTGGTGAGGATTTGTGAAGATTGGTGTGTGGATTGGTGAGGTTTGGTGTGTGGATTGGTGAGGATTGGTGTGTGGATTGGTGAGAATTAGTGAGTATTGGTGTGGATTGGGATTGATTGGTGTGGACTGGGATTGATTGGTGTGGATTGGGATTGATTGGTGTGGATTGGGATTGATTGGTGTGTGGATTGGTGTCTGAGAGGAGCACGAATGATTATCGTCCTAGCTGCCCTCGCACATTCCAAGCCTCCAGAGCCTGGCAATATTGAAATTTAAATTAAAGTCAATTAAGCTTATATAAATGCTGATCCATACCATGATTATAACAGTCGTGCATGTGATTGCTGTTAGTATGGTGGGCCTGGTCTAGTCACATAAACATACAATGTGAATGTCACCTGTTTCTAATATGATGGTAGTGGTCTGTAATGTAATCTGCTTGCTGACTTTCATGTATTTTTTCTCGAGCTTGGGTTTACAAGGTCATTCAAATTTATGGGGTCAAGGTCGAGTTTACCTGCATCTAATATGGCGGTGGTAGTCTGTAACGTATTATCCTTTCTGACTGCTATGTATTTATTCTCGAGTTGTTGTTTTCAAGCTTATTCGAGGTCATGATGTCAACATCAAGGTCAGGGGTCAAGGGTCACGTGTCAAAGTTCTATTGCTAATGGGCACTGGCTTCCAAGATGGTGGATAAGTGATGTATACCAAGTAAGCGGTCGCCTTCCAAGATGTCGGTCGCCTATCAAGATAGTTGACTGGGAATGGGCGAGGGGGTGGAGGCCTGCCGACTAATTTGTTAGGTGAGGGAGGTGGGAGGAACCTCGGGAAATGTTAACTTTAAAAATAATTTTTGAATCATTTTTAATAAATTAATAATTTTAATGATATTTTTTGGTATTTTTTGGAAATCGTGATTAGATTTTTTTTTATTTTTGGGGCAAAGGTTAAGGTCCCGATCGGTCCACTTGCCCTGATCCCAAGGTTACCTGGGTTTGACTCTGGGTCGTTGATCCTTCTCGCCTGCTCCGAGAAAAATTGGAAATCCTTAAAAATATTTTAAAATAAATTTTAATAACTTTCTAATAATTAATTATTTTTTTTTCGGGATTTCTTTTTAGGAATTTTTAAAATTTGTTGAAATATTTTGGGATTTTTGGATGATTTTTGGAATTTTTTTTTAGGGTTTTTGGGTTTTTTGGGGTCATAGGTCCCGGGGTCAACTTCAAAGGTCATGGGTCAGGGATAAAAGGTTAATGACATCCAAGATGGCGGTCGGTGACGTAACCACATGGCAGGTTCCTGGCTCCTGCGCTCCCATGCCCGAAGCCCTTGTGCCCAAGTCATCATTTCCGTACTACTGGTACTATTTGTTTGGAATATTTAGTAGTTATTTGGCAATTGTTTTCCGAGATATGAAACAAACTTTACTGGTATATGTTGCGCTATCTTACAAAATAGTGGATAAATGTCTTTTTATGTAAAAATTTCATGGTTGTAATATATACTATCAGCATAAAAATGTTAAGTTGGAATTGATTATGTTGTTCTGGCGATATAGCATACTAAACTAAAATAGTATTTTGAAAATAATTGTCTGATGTACATAAACACACTTCTATACATCACCTGCCGCATTACTATTTGTTTGCAAAATTACAAACTAATAGGTTAGGGTACTTAATTATTTCCAGAGAGATATGACATAAAAACCTAATTCATGAGGCGATATCTTACAAAATGGCCGACAAAAGTTGTCATTTTTTACATATATGATGCTTGTAATCGAAACTGCCAGCATACGAATTTTCGTTGAAATTGGTTAAATTGTATGGTATTTATAACAAATAAATCTGGAATATTAACATTGTCATCATTTTGAAAATTACTACCTCATGAATTTGAGACCGAGTACTACAACTTATGTGCTAAATTTGGCGAGGGTTGGTTGAGTAATTTTCTAGTTATAACATAAACTTTTTGCTTTTTCATGTGATGCTATCTTTTAGAACGGTAGACATTTTTAAAGTAAGTGTCTGACGTAGTCAAAACCTATAGGATTCAGGCGTACTTACTAGGTAATATACGTGTAGGTCTACCGAGCTTGGTAAAATTTGGTTCACACATTCAAAAATTGAAAGGTGGGACACACAAACAGACACACACACCTACCACTCATTACCCTGTCATTCCTACGGAAAGTAGGCTTAAAACTGATATGTACTGGAATAACATGTCTCATACCACTCATATTTTAATAAGTATATCTGGTGTTGTTAGTAACCACTTATCTTTGAACAAAGGAAATTAATAAATATGGAGTATTAAGATTTCCTGATCAAATAATTTATTATTGGAGCTTTCTTTCGTGTTATTCAAAACACTTTATTTATCCGGCGCAATATAAAAGCAGACGAAGACATATCAGCATATATTAGCAATATATACGTCACTGCATGGTTGCCAGATTTATCTCAACTCCCGCACACATATATAGGCCATGCGTGCGTATCTCGATTTTAGATATTACCGGTACCTACTTTTTTGACAAAACTTTTGAATTAATAGGGATAGTTGTAGGATGTAAAGGACATTTCTTATCTACGTTAAACAGTTTTAATTACGAATTAATTTATTTCGATAAAAATAAGTTCTTTATATTTGTAAAAGACAGTGAATTTTACAGTTGTTTTAATTGCATAATTTAAATTGTAAATACACTTATTACTACTTATCTATTAATGATAGATATATGTTACTGCCGACTTTTTGTAGATAATTTAATTTTACACCAATTTTTCGTACATAATTTTGTAATACCTCAGAACGATTAGACAGCGTATTCCATGAGAGTATGCTGGCGGCAAACTTTTTTCCCTACTTGATTCACTAATACCGCTAATACCTAGCTCCCATAAGTGCTAGGGCAATTTTTAATACGCATAAACCTTCCTCGATAGATTCAGATCATAGCAGTAAAAACCGTATCCAAATCCGCTCAGTGGTTCTCGAGATTAGCGCAGTCATACAGACAGACAGATGCACTCGCCGAGGACTTCCTGCTTATATACTAAGTAATGGTTTATGATTATTGTAATTAATTGGTTTTTTAACATAGATAATAGAAACAAATTGGTATGCTGCGACACTAGCGCTTACCTAGAGGAGAAAAATTTTAGTTGTCAAAATAATATCATCGAACTTTCTAACCTGAGTATAATAAACCTTACCAGTACTTACGAAACCAGCAATTAATATACAGGAGAATGTATATCGAGAAACATTAGGAGACTAATCAGTAATTAAAACTTCTGTTTGAAAATATCATGTGTTCAGATAACTAATACTTTAAATATACATTTTGTAATCGGTCCTTAATGTATTATTTTCATAAAGATTTTTTAAAATCTCAATTATGTGGTCTCTTAGGCTTGAGATCATATATAATACAGATATGAGTGATTCGCGAAACCGGAGCTGCTCAGTGAGTAAATAAGATCACAGTGGAATATAAAAAACAATTTAAACCGTTCTGTCCCGGATTAATTGATGAGCTCGAGTGTTGCATTCGTGAAATATTTTGGCATGCGCTGTACTTGTGTGGAGCGTGCTTCTCAGACCCAGCGAACAACATGCTGCGTGCGTGTTCGCTGATGTCAGACCGCAGAAGAGAGCAACAGAAACTTCGGCAAATCAGATTACTCTCAAAGACAACGCCCAAAACACCGTGAACTAATTATTTTCTGTGTACAGTACCGGTAATACATATACTTTATGTGCAACATGTCCCCGGTCATGGACACGCGCGGAGACTGAAAGGCAAGGTTATAATTTTTTTTTTGCGAGAGAGAAACTTCTAAGCGTTCTGTTGAATGACTAATAACATTAATTCTCTTATGAGAAAATACGATTTTACTTTTTTTTTTTTTTTAAAGTATATTATGATACTAAGTTGAGAATATCGTTAAGCCCCTATCACACTATCAGATATTTGTCTTCAACTATATTTGACAATAAAATTTGATGACAAAATACGGCCATCAAATTTTTCCTTCCAACAAATTTTATCGAATAATCTTGAATGTGTTTGAAAATGTGACACACTGTCAACATTCTTATTGCAATAATAAAATTCTAAATATGATTTAAAAATTATTTTCATAGTGAGATATTGCTTTTGTTTTTTCCATGCGGTCCATTACAGGAAGAAATGTAAGTAATATTGTAATTTATTTTCGTTTCTTTACTAAAATTTAATTTATAAGATATGTTTCCCGTACAATGAAATAAATGCCTCCTAGTTCGTAATATTATGTGCAATATTAATAAAAAATAGCGTTCATGCCCACACAGCTTCTACATAAATTATCCTCATAACTTAATTCGTTTCCAGCATTTGTTCGTTATTTTAAGTTTCTTGACGTCCAGTTTTGTCATACACTATTCTGATTAGCTGAGACTGTCAAACATCAGAAAAATTTTAGAACCGGTTCAATTTTAAAAAGTTTGGTTGAAACTGAACCCTTCCAACTTTCTCAGACAAAAATGACGGCGTTTATGACGTTTCGATGATAATTGTCCAACCTTATTTGACCAAACTTATTGGAACAATGTGACATGGGCTTTAGACACCTAATTTCAAAAGAAAACTGACCACTAGAGAAGCTAGCTACCATTGTCCCAAAATAACACTAGCTTACTTGCCAAATATAAAATTTCTCTTACGTAAACCTAACTGTCAATGTTTAAATCTTTCATGTATACTACAAAACATTCTTAAGCACTGGTAATTAACAAACAATTCCGTTTTCGCAGTGAAAATGTTTACTGATAAATAGCCTAGTATGCACAAGGTGCAGAACTTCTCGATCGCTCGTCAGCCGATCTGCTTTGCACTATTCCTTATATATCAATATCGATGAATTCACGGCCTTCCAAAAATACCATCTACTGGGAAACATACTAAGCTAAATAATGTGACTTCTAAAAACGCACGTATAGTGAGCTTCGGAGCCTCTTGACTCCGAAAGTAAGAAGCTAGGCAGAGGCCGACAGTAAGACCGCATGGAAACATTCGCCACGAGCACACAAAAAACTATTTTACCAATAAGGTCCACATATTTTAGAAACAACACAACTTAGAAACTCACAACTTAGAACTACTATAACTTGGAAACACGCAACTTAAAACAACATAACTTAGAAACACCATAACTTAGAAAGTCATTACTTACAACAGTCACAACTTACAAACACACAACTTAGAACTATCATAACTTAGAAACATACAACTTAAAAAAAAAACTTAGAAACGTCTACCTTATAAAATCATAACTTAGAAGGATCGTAACTTAGAAACACAAATTAGAACTGTCATAAATTAGAAACAAGTAACTTAAAGCATTCACACTTTAGAACCACATAACTTAGAACAGTCATAACTTAAAAATTATAATTTATGTGCTTCTAAGTTGTGTTTTTCTAAGTTATGACAGCAACCAATGAAATGTTCTCTGTCCGCTAATAGAAACCATGGAAATCCAATAAAATATATTGGATCACCAATAGAAAACAATAGAAACCACCAAAAGTACATTAGAATGATAATTCAACACAACAGAAACCACTTAAATTTCTGTTGGTGTTTGTTGGTTTCTGTTGAAAACTTTTGGTAGGGCAGAAATTTTATAAATTCAACTGAGTTGTTTAATATATTTTGGATTGGATCAATTTTGCAGTTATCTATTTATATAAACTAAGTGTCTGTGGACTCGCCAATGCAAAACAGAACTGTCATAGTCACATTGCCGGACAATGATGTAAATATTATTTAAAAAATTTTTAATCAAACCGTTTGATATAATTTGATATATTCTAATTACATTAAAACTCGAACATTTAAACCTTTAAATTGATGTTTTTATGTTTACACGTACCTACATGGTACCATACATACATACACTTGCAATTAGGCTACCGCCCGGTGGCGAGCTCCATCACCTCTCCTTCACCCAACCAACTTCTTTTCCACTCCCTTCCTGAACTTACCAACCCCTCTCACAGATACCAATTCCTCCCTCAACACATTCCACTCCCTCACAGACCTCACAAGCATGGACTGCCTACCCCGCTCCGTTCTCCTCCACACCCTCTGAAGCTTCTCACTGTTGTTTCCTCTTCCTCTAAATACTCCCTTACTTAGCTTGTAGTGTAGCCTTCCCCATCCTCCCTCTTCATTCACCACTCTGTACATCCTGACTAGCAGTTCAACTTTCCTCCTGTCCCTCAATGAGCTCTACCCCATTTCTTTCATCATCACTGATGGCCTATAGTTCCCTTCTTCCTCATCATCCTGCCCCTGCCTTCTCCACCTACCCTTCACCCATCTTGCTGCCCTTCTCTGCACCTTTTCCAGTTCTCGCACCCCCACCTCTACATACAGGTTCCATACTGCTGCAGCATATTCTAATATTGGCCGTACCATTGTGCCATACACCTTCTCCTTCACCTCATAGCTGACTCCCTTCAGCACCCTTTCCAATATACCCAGAGCCCTTCTTCCTTTTGCAACCACCCTCTCTGCCTGTTTTTTCCATCTGAGGTCTCCCTGCAGTACAATCCCTAGATACTTATGTTCTGCTGCTTCTTCTATCTCTTGTCCCTCACATCTGTACATGTCCCTGTTTATCAACTTCTTCCTTGTGAATCTCAATACCCTAATTTTTCTTACATTTATCTTCATTTTATTTTTCTAGTCCACAACAATATCTTATCAATCACCACCTGCAAATTTCCGCCTCCCTCTCCCACTTCAGCATACACAACACAATCGTCTGCAAACAATCTTATTTTTCCCCTAATCCCCAAACCCATGCCATTTACCATTATGGTAAATAACAAAGGACCCAGCACGCTTCCCTGTGGTACCCCTGATGTAACCTCCTCTTCCTCCGATATTGCCTCCCCCAGTTTCACCCTCTGCCTCCACCCCCTGAGGAAGTCCCCTATCCATTCCACTACCCTCCTGTCCGGTATCAGCGCCTCCACTTTCCTCATCAATGTCCCATGGGGCACCTTATCAAATACCTTCTCAAAATCTATGAAGAAGGCATCCACCTGCTTCCCCTCATCAACTACCTGCACCAGATCCTCTAATAACTCAGCAAACTCGAGTCTCACATGAGTATCTCCTCCTGAAACCATATTGGGACTCCTCCAACCAATTTCTATTGTTCATAACCCTAACCACATATTGTACCACCAGCCTCTCCATTACTTTTCCTGCACTTGATGTGAGACTCACCGGTCTGTAGCTGCCAGGACTCCCCTTATCCCCTCCCTGCTTGTGCATAGATACCACCATAGAATCCTTTCAGTCTTGTGGTAACTTACCCTCTCCTAAGGACTTTTTAAACAGCACCTCTAAATATTTCACCAACTCCCTGGCACCAAAATTTAGATGCTGCATTTCCTATCCCATCTGGATCCCCTGCCTTACTGCTCTTCAAACCCATAATTACCTTTTCTATCTCCCACTCCCTCATCTTAAACTTACTAAACACACCCCGAATCCTGCTTGCTCCCCCCCCCCCCCAATTCCAATCCTCCTTTGCCACAAACACTGAGAAGTACTGTCCTTGCAGCATCTCCGATTTTTCTTGGTCATTTGTCGCATGCCTACCATCCCTTCCTGTTAGCAGAGGGATCCCTTCCTCTCCTCCCCTTAACCTCCTAACATACCTAAACAATTACCTCCATTCCTTGCCTTTTCCTTCTTCCACCATGTTCCCCAGAAATACATTCTTTGCCTGTTTGATCTTCCTTTCAAGCTCCCTACCCATTTGCATCATTTCCTTAGATCTTATCATCGCTTCATTTCTCCACTCGGCATGTAATTTTCTGCACTTCCTCTTCATTTTCAAAATCTCCTGTCCATAATATGGCGGATCTCCCCCAGTCCGTAACCTTTTCATTGGCACAAATTTCTCCAACATAACCTCCATTAATCCTCTAAACTCCCTCCACACCCCCTTATTGTCTCCTCTCCCATACTGCCACACCAACCTTTCTGCAGTTTGCTCTTCCCTCATCCTGCCAATCCAAATGTTCACAACCGGGATATGATGGTCGCTTATACCATCCAATACTATTGCACCAACTACAGCACTCCTAGGTCTGACCAACATCACATCCAGCACTAACCCAACATCCTACTCATTCCATCTCGTAGGTGTTTCTACTACCTGGACTAATCCTCTGTTGACTAACTGTGCTGCCATTCTCTGCATCCATCACACTACCCATTCCTTCTTCACCCTCTACCCATTTCACCCCTGGCATATTCAAATCCCCTGCTACAACAACCCATTGCCTGTCCTTTAGTCTATCGGCCCTCTCCTTGATCATCTCAATTGCCTGCCATCCCTGTCCTGGTGGTCTATACACTGCCAGCACAGTAATTTTCCTATTACTACCACCACTCAATTTGATTTCAATTACCTCGACATCCTCACTAAACCATTCTACTGCCCCTTTTAGCCCTTTCCTCACACACACCATTAGTCCTCCTCCTCTCCCATCCCTGTCTCTTCTGAAGATAGTGAACTTATCCTGCCTGCATTCAATGTCCAGTACTTCCTCAGTCAGCCAAGTCTCCACAGCTATCACTATATCCGCCCCATATCCTTCAACCTTTTCCCAGAGGCCCTCCAGATTGTTGTACACACATCTACAGTTCATCACCATTATCTCTATACTAGTAATCTGCTTTACCATCCTACGTTACTTACCAGTAAACTTCTCCCGCACTTTCCTCAGCAATCCACTGAGGTCCCACTCTATCTGCTGCCTCACCTTATGATTTACCTCAGCTCCACCCCCTTTACAACAGAGCTGCCTAGAAAAACTACCTCTGGCTCCTTTCCTACAACCTGTTCCTGCTTTGTGGCTCTTCCACCCACCTGCCTACCCTTGTCTACTTCGTCTCTTACCTGATCCCTGTCTCCAGCCTCCTGCAGCACCCTTGTTTCCCTCCCTTTGACCAGCCCTTCTCTTCCCCCCCTGGCCATAAACTGTCCACTTTGTCCTGCTTGCTGGTCTTTGCTAATCCCACACTTGCAAGACTCAGCATACTGCTTCCCAAGGGAGCTAGAAGGAGAGGTAGTTTTGTTGTGTATCTTCTGCTTATTTCTTCACGTTTCCACAAAATTTTATTTTGTACGAAGTGCAAAAGTTTTGAAATTTAATACTACATTATTTCTGTTGGACATATTGTATTTACTACATAGTGTATTCTGAAAATGTTAACACTTTTGAAGTGAATGTGCGATGGTTTCTACTTCTGAATAATTTATCAAATGACGAGTGTCTTCCAGGTGGGTTAATTTTAAAATGTCAAATAAACTTATTAACTGGTGAAATGAAATGTTAAAACCTTTATACGAGTGTTTCGGGTGTAGTTATTAATTTATTTTAGTGTTGCTAGTCGGAATAATATTAAAATTGCTCGGTTTTTGCACCAGTTAATTCATATTTCGATGTAAAGAAAACTACTTTATACACGTGGAATATAAAATGCCTGGTTGTGCAGTGCAAAACTGTAGAAATTATAAAAGGGAAAACTTGCTCAGTGGTGACATACCATAGATTCCCAAATGACTTAATTACACGGAAAAATGGGATATTTGTGTGTAAAAGAAAGGACGTCTTCAAAGTGGATACATCAAGAGTCTGTTCCATTAATTTCTCTGAAAACGATTACGAGAGAGATCTTCAAGTGAACTCACTGGGATAAAAAGAAAACGAACCCTGAAAACCGACGTGGTGCCTGATTTGTTTTTACCAAATGCAACGTCCAACGAATTTCCAGAGAGAAGTGAACGACTAAAGAATCGAACTGTGAAAAGGAAATTAGTTTCTGACCTGATGGAAATGCGGAAAAGGAAAAGACATCCAGAAAATTCTAAATGCGAAGAAAACAAAAATAATGGGACTCGTCGTAACACAAGAACTGAATGAAGAAACAATGTGTCAACCAGGTCCAAGTCAGGACGTAATCGTCACTCAGAGAATACATTTTCTAGGAAATGAAATGAAATTATTCCAAACGCGAGTATCATCTTTGGAGGAAGAAATAAAGCAAAAGAATATGTCTGAAAAAATCTGAAAGAAAAAATGCCTCTCTCAGACAGGAATTGATAAATATAAAAATCCAGCATAGGCAGTGCCCAAAATATGTAAACACAAAACTAAGGGAAATTTTGAAAGATGTATTTACGCCAAAACAAATAGAAAGGCTGATTTTCAAAAACAAAAAGCGAATATGGTGGGAAGATGATGACATAGCTGCAGCTGTAACTCTTCGTTCAATTTAAAGGAAGGCGGATTTATATTTGTGGAAAAATATTGGTCTACCATTACCTGGATTATCAACTATTCGAAAATGGACTCGCAACCTGAAGTGTTAACCTGGCATCCAAAAAGAATTACTTTTAGTGTTGAAATGCAGATCATTATCGATGTCTTCGAGGGAGCGTTTGACAGTTCTTTCATTCAACGAAATGAGAGTTGATTATAGAATATGTTACGACCAAATAGATGATAGAATAATGGGCCCCCATTCCAACGCCCAGGTTATAATAGCGAGAGGCCTGGCATCTAAATTGAAACAACCTATTTTCTACAACTTTGACAAAAATATAATTAAAGACAAACTGATCGAAGTAATAAAGGAAGTTGAAGAATCTGATTTTAAAGTTGTAGCTATTGTGAGTGATATGGGAGGCGGAAACCTAAGTTTGTGGAAAAACTTACAAATTTCTACAAACACAGTTTCTTTTACGAATCCGGTAGACGTGACGCGAGAAGTGTGGGTGTTTGCTGACATACTCCATTTAATAAAACTATTGAGGAATAATTTTCTTGACTACGGTATTCGGCTCCCATGTTGAAACGAAGTATCAAAGTAGCAGTTACAGCAAATACTGCACGACAAGGATCTTTCACTAACTCCTAAACTTGATAGCAGAGTGCATTTTAATGTAAGTGGCAGCACACGACAGAAAATGAAGTAAACTACGAAATTATTTTCCCACCACACAGCAAACTTTACTTAAAAGAAAATTCCCCCAAAAACCACAAATTTCCAATTTTTTTGACTTGGTTGATAAGTGGTTTGATGAGATGAACTCCAGATTTGTAAACGATTTTAGAAAACCATGGCACAGTGCGTTTGGCATTCATTTTCAAGAACAAGCATAAATCCTAGAAGGCATGAAGGGCGTTGTGGAAAACATGAGTGTAATAGGAAAAACTTCATTAATGCCTTTTCAGAAAGGCATAATAGTGTATATTAAATCTCTTATCGGACTGTACAATTATTTAATTTCAACTGAAAACTTGAAATATGTTATAACTTGCCGTGTCAATCAGGGTGTGCTTGAAAACCTTTTTTTGTCGGGTACGCAGTATAGGAAATAATGATAACCCTACACCAACACATTTTAAATATCGTATACGAATGCATCTATTCGGAAATGAACTCCCTCTCCCATCGGGAACGTGTGTACAAGACATCAGTACCAAGAAACCATATTTAACTTCTCAGCTGCTTATAAAGTACATGAAAAATATTACCAAGGAAGAGAATGCTATATCAGACAATGTAAACCGTGAAAACAGTGAGGTTACAGAGGACATTGAAGACGAACCAGAGGAAGAAAATAACAGTTAGCACACTCTTTAAGTGGTTCAGATGAAGAAGAAACACTTTGTTACCTAGAGGGCTATTTGGTTTATTGCAGCAAGCACGAAAATTTAATTAATAAGGAGCCTAGTTTCAATGAAGGTAAGTCTCTTGAGATATGATCACATGTGATGCCCGAGCAGTCTAGGGCTGATCACAAACACTCAATATTTAACACTTTTAATTAAATCAAACACTAAAACTGTTACACTTTTGTTATACATCTACTTACTTGGCGATGTAGCAGAAGACGGCATGGGAATTGTTAATATAAAATAAAAGAATAATGGCAATGGAAGCAAAAACATGATGTGATTGCTGTGGCGTAGGAGAGTGGAGTCTCAGCGCAGCTCAGGCATCGTCCCAGGCGGTATGTGCAGTATCTGGTGTCCTCTGCTGAAGTCCTTCTTCCTCAGGCCGTGCATGGCATAATAAAGCAACATGAGTGTAGTGGGGAGGAGTCTCCCTCCACCAAGAAGTCGCGCATGAGCAGTCCCTCACCAACGAGAAGTCAGGGCGAGAAGAGTCGCCAACCAATGAGAGAGCAAGGTTAGGGCGTCAACCAATGAACTGGAACTTTTGCACACGGCCCCAAAGTGTGGTATTGAGATCATGTGACGGGAAAATAGTGCGTGATACAGTGCGTGATATAGCATGTGATTCTAGGAGTCATGGGATGAAAATACAGTGAATAACAGGATGTATTTCCCGTCAAACGTGGTTAGCTACCATAGTCACGCGGTGCTGAAATCACCGCAGGCAGTACTAGAGCGGATACAGTTTCCTGTCGCAGGCACCTCAGAACTTGATAAGTTGTGAAAATACTTCACTGAAATGTTATCTCTCTGAACTGGAATGCTTGCGGAGTGCCCGTGGCGCTACACATAAATGCAAAAATTTTTTTTAAAAATAAATCAGTTTAAAAATTTTTGGTTCTCTATTTATGTAGGTGGTTGGATTGAATCTTTAAGTCGTGGAGGACTTGCTATACCGTCTCAAGCGTTACTCGCCATGGCCAATAGCACTGAGAAATTGTTTAACTCTTATCATGAGAGTGTGCTGAACAGGAAACCTGGTGTAATACAGACTTTCTGTATGCAACTTACTGCGAAATTTCCGAACGCAAGTCAACAGACATTAAAGAAACTTGCCAGGACCCGGACTTTCATAAGGCTATGCTTTCTGAATCGCAAAGCTCATGCTGACACTTTGCTCAAACGAGAAAAACAAAAAGGAAAATAATATTGCAAGGAGCCTCAAGAATAGCTGTCAGGTATGTGCCTGCCTGTTTTTAATTTGTACAGTGTGAATTTTATAATTTTACGTCATAATTATTTGACATGACTATCCAGCTATGAATTTTTTTATCAAGGGAACTAAAAACTTTGAGAAATGTTTTCATTAAGTGTATTTTCAATAGTTCTTGTCGCCATAAACTGTCCATCTTAATTTTATTAAATATATTTTAAAGTTGGTCATAGTTTTGTAATATATGGTAAAGTGATGGATGTTTAATGTGACATAAATATTGTTATCGTAGTTTGTGCATGTATATAATCCATACTATAGAAACGTATCTAATAGAGTGGATAGTCAGTAGGTTCAACACCTAACACGTTTTGCATAAAGGCAATTCACAGTAAAGTGAAAAAAAAAAAAAATTATTGGGGCCACAGATAGCAACTTTTGAGAATGGTAAAATGTATCCATTGGTTTTTAAGTGGTAGGGAAATTTTTTATATAAAAACAGTAAAGCAAGGATACAAATTGGCTTAAAGAAGAATTTAAATTGTGCTCACTTTACTGTGAACAGCTTGTAATAGACCATACTGCAGTGAGTTTCCACGCCCGGCGAAGGCTTTCTGCATGGAGCAGCTGCTCACAGTACCCCCTGTGACATCACGTGGACCGATCACTCTCCCTTCCACTTTTAGCCCATGGATTGGCCCTACCTCTCCCTCTAGTTCCCTTGACTGTTTCCTACCTTCTATCACTGCCTGTTCCCTGCTTTCTGTTTCCCATTCCTCTATTCCTGATTGCTTCCTGCCTACTACTACCACCTTATCCCTTGCTACTATTTCTTGGTCCTCTAACCTTATTTTCTGTCTTATGTCACTTGCCTAATCCCTTTCTACTGCCTCCAACTCCTCTATCCTCCTCCTTAATCTTACCACCTCTATCTCTGCCTTTCCTCCTGCAGCCCTACTTGCATTCTGCCAAATTCTTCCTCTCTATTCATGTTTTCCTCCTGTGGACTAGCTTGCATTTTCCTTAGCACCCCCTTTACATCTTCTAACTCCTCCTCTAACTTATCCACACTCATTTCTACTCTACTCTTATCCATCTCATTCCTGACCTTTTCCTCCATCCTCTCATTCCTATGCATCATTTCCCTCTCTTTCCTTCTCATAAAATCTACCACCTCCCCTCCTTAGCCACTTCCATTGGCACTGGCACATCCTATACAAAGCTTCCTCTCAGAATATTCCAAATTGAGTTTCCACCTTCTGTACCCTTAATTTGTTCCCTACCACCGCCACTAAACCCTTTCCCTCAGCACATTCCTCACACTTCCACTCATGCACCTGTAGTGATCCCAGTTCCTCCTCCCTGATCACTATACAGCCAACGTGGTACCAGCAACCACACTGGACGCACTGCACACCAATATCTAATCTTCTCCTCACCTTACCACAGCCCCTGCACTTACACCTCCCTACCATGTTTTATCCTTTCTCTTTTTAAAGATAATTTACCTAACATAAAACTAAAACTACTCTCCTTTATAAAATTCACCAAATACCTACGTATACACACACTTTCTTAACTAGCCTAATTTACACCATACACCCTTTACCATCGTACAATAACAAAGGCCTCGGCCTCGTGCACATTTCGGACACTACTCTCTCCTTATAACTAATTACCACATAGAACACTAATTTTAACTTTAATTATAAGTCAAACTACTCCTCCACCAATATTTAAACCTATTGCAAGAACTAATCACAAGCCTAAACAACCTTAAATACGGAACGACACAATCTGTAGTCCGTCTGTGGCGGTCATCTTGCAATAAAGAAGTCAATCATCAGTACATTCATAAAGGGCACAGACACTCATGGATCTGTTAGGAAACTATTTGTATATAATTACCACACTACTCTTTGATCTCAAGATTTTATGGTGGCAAAAAATAATATCCTCAACTTTAGTCTATGATTTTGGTACTACTGAAAATGGAGGCTTGGAGCGTTGCCGTGGTTGGAGCGTTGCGTACGGTTGGTGTTAGTGATTATTACGGCTACCCGGCATATGCAAAACAATGTGATTACATTACAAGCCGGCAATATACACTGCGTTTCGGAGCTTCATTTAAAGCAATTTCCGTTAGGACGTTATGACTAGCTGATGTTTTCCATGTTCCGAGAAAAACATAAAAGACCTGCATTATTTATTGCATTTACGAAGAGTGTTCCGAACGTCACTCTCCGTCAATGAACGTTTGAGGTTAGTTTTCGGGTGTTAGCAAACAGTTACAAATCTGGATGAAAAAGAGGAAATAATGATTGCTGCCTCCGAACCTAAGGTAAGAAAGATGTCAGGGGTATCATATAATTATTAACTCGTAATTTAAAGATTTTTATGGTCTCAAGCCAAAGCAAATAGGTAGTGTGGCAGTTTCACCCGGGAATTTTTTGGTCTCACAGGGGCCCAGCTTTACTCGGTATACTACTTTGATTTATAGCATTTCTAACATGACGATACGTTAATCACAATAGAGTGTAATGAGTTATACGGCATTACTTGTATAGGCCTAACTTGAAGCAGACAAGTGTAATTCTAACAGCTTTTACAGGCTCTAAGACTACTGCGTTCCAATTCACATGCAAAATGCCTTTTGTTTGCTTCACCCCATTCAAGTGTGCATTTAATTTGTGATGGTGTCATTGTAAAAATTGAAACCAAGGGAATGATTGCACGCACCTTTAGACAGTCCCTTCATCTGAAGGCATGAGTGGTTTCTTCTTAACATGTCTTACATTCCAGTAGGATAACTTCGTTATGCCATTGCCCTCACACAGTCATTTGGGAAGAAAATACCATGAGAACATATATAAATGTCTGTTATTGTATGATTCTAACCTTATTTGCAAATGGCATATGTTAAAGGTTACGTCTAGAAAAGAAGTATGTTTGAATTCAAGTTTGCGCAAGTCACTTGAGAACGGTTTTAGGGGATTTGGAGAATTATTCAGGGTAATTCTTAAGAATAGGGGCTTTTCTGAAGAAAAAAAAAGTCTTGGAAAGTGGTATTTTTTCACTCTACTAATTAGGCTACACAGAACACGAATTTACTATGGGCATCAACATTTGACAAGTAGAAACCCCAAAAACGAGAGTGGGGAGGCCTATGAAGATCAGGGAAATTGTGTTTTTTTTTATGTTTCGTTTTATTGCATCCGTAAGATCTTTTTTCAATACTTAGCTGTACAAAGATGTTGGACAAGTCAAATTACAGTATACAAAGTTTATTCACTTAACATAGTAAACACACACACACACACACACACACACACACACACACACACAATATATATATATATATATATATATATATTATATATATATATATATATATATATATATATATATATATATATATATATATATATATATATATATATATATATATATATATATATATATATATGCCAGACTACACGTACACGCATCACATCTTTTCCTCATAATTTGACCAATCCTCCTCCAACATGGTGTGAGGCATCGTCGCTTTGCTGAAACTGAAGGAAAAGGAAAAGAGAAAAATTGGAACAGAAATGTGTACAATACATGTTATTGAATAATTTCTTTTTTTTGTAGTTTAGATATTCATCTACACTATAAAATTTTATTTTAGAAAAAAATTCTGTCAACTGTTTTTTAAATAGTTTTTGGTTAGAGAAGCAAATTTCTTGAAGGTGCTGTAGTAACTTATGGAAAAGTTGGCTACGAAGGTAGGATGGCCCTTTCTGGACAAGTTTTAAGTTATCTGAAGCCACGTGTAAGTGGTTTTTTATTCTAGTGTAGTGCTTAT
The DNA here is from genome assembly GCA_029891345.1 of Dryococelus australis. Taxonomy (NCBI): domain Eukaryota; kingdom Metazoa; phylum Arthropoda; class Insecta; order Phasmatodea; family Phasmatidae; genus Dryococelus; species Dryococelus australis. The sequence goes on from CM056995.1 coordinate 62,496,804, forward strand.
GAAAGGACTGATTTTTTCTGAAATAAATGACTGTGTTTGGACATGAATATAAGTACTGAAAACATGTACTCACATGCAAATGTTAAAATCTCTGAGCTCTTGAAAAGAGGTCTACATGAGTCTGACTTTCTTTTGCCATTGATTATTCTTACAGCTCTCTTTTACATGTTAAACACTTTTTTGCTGTCAGTGGAATTACCCCAAAAAGTTATACCATAACACATGATGGAATGAAAATATGCAAAATATACCATTTTTGTTCAAGACCTCTGCAACACTCCGCAGGGAGAAACATGCTGAACTTAGTTTAGGTAAAATATATGCAATGTGAGATTTCCAGTTAAGTAAACTGTCTACTTGTAAGCTAAGAAACTTAATCACTGCAATTTCTTTAATTTTGTCTCTGTTACTGCTAACATATGGATTGTTTTTTTTTTTGTTTTTTGTGAGGAAATTCATAAAATATGTCTTATCTAGGTTGAGATTCAATTTGTTTGCAGTAAACTATGCATTTAGCTCTGTAAATGTTGTCAGTTTTTTGTGTAAGATCATTTACTGAGTCTCCAGAGACTAAGATGCTAGTATCATCTGCAAATAAAATTGGAGTATTTTCTGGGGTTAAGGCACATAGAAGGTCATTTATATAAACTAGGAAGAGTAGGGGTGAAAAATTTGTAAATAAAGTAATACTTATTCAAGAAAAAGACTATATTACCAATATAAGCTACAAATACGATAGTGTGGAGGGCTCTGGAGATCAGGGAAATTGTGGGGTAACAAAAATATGAAATATGTACATTTTCAATATACAGTAAAACCTCTACATAGTGAACTTCTTTATAACAAAACCGCTCTATAACAAAGTCTGTGTCTGGTTCGGTCAAAACTGTATATGATACAATGCATTTTCTAGTCTTTATAGCAAATTATTTTTCTCTCTTCGGCACAAAATTTTTCTCTCGTTTTTTTACAAAACTTTTCTTTGAACTGTAAAATAAACCCATTTGTCACATATTTCAGATAAAAAATAAAATTAACAAAAGCCATAATGTTTGTTAACTGCTGTAGAAGCTGTATTGTCTCACTGTGTGTGTACCAAGTATTATTTTACCGTAAGAGTTTTCATTACTTAAATTATTTAAAATTTAAGAATTTTGCAAATTTTTTGTTTACATAATGTGGTGCCAAACAAAATTAGTGGCTTTTTTTTCTATGACATTGGTAATTTATTAATAGTGGCCATAATATTTTACTGTGTAAGTGTTCAAAAGAAAATCCTTTTAATAATTTTCTTAAATAAATCAATACAAAAGAACCAATGCTACTCAATTCCAGCAGCAATTAGATTCAAAATTGACTGCACAATGAAAAAAGGAACACATTGTAAATCACCTCTTTATAAAGAACCCCTCCCTCAATAACAAACACACAAATCTTTGGTCCCTTCAGTTGTTGTTATATAGAGGTTTTATTGTAAACTTTTATCCCTCAATTTCTCTCCAGTTCATAGCCCTCCCCACTATTGTATTTCTAAATTATATTGGTAACTTTGTCAATTTAGGTCATGTTCAGTTCAATCTTTCTGCAATTAAACACGTTTTCATTAGACAATATTACAGTAATATTACAAATAGTATAGAAATATGTTAAATTGCAAAACACACACACATTATTTCTCAGTGCAAATAGGCTACACATAACAATCATTTATGGGGAAACTCCAAGCTTTGATGATGTGCGATGCTTCGTGTTACCACCTAAAAAAATTGGCGTGCCTTGAATCACTGTTTTGGGGGTTTTCTCCCCTGCTGGCGCTGGGACTCTGGCTCGGTGCATCATGTTTGGCTACACTTGTACAGTAATTTTTCTTGCAAGGGGCTACGCTTGAAAATCATTTGTGGGGAAACTCCGGGCTTTGCTGATGCGTGACACTTGTTGAATCACTGTTTTGGGGATTTACTCCCCTGCTGGCGCTGGGACTCTGGCTCGTGCATAATGTTTGGCTATGCTTGTACAGCCTTTTTGCAATTTAACATATGTTCGTGAATAAATAACATATTGACATCATCGGGTGAGAGACGAGACTATTACGATACACCTTTTACCTGGTAGATGGGCACCAGCGGTGGTTCCTACACACCGTACTTGTGTTGGGTTCTGTGTGTTCATCTCACACGTGCCTACTTTCCAAAACACTTTCAGTACTAAACATTGCACTATAAAACACTTGGCGAAAGCTGCGTTACAATGCTACAAGAATACATAATTTTACACTGGTAAGATTGTTTTTATTTATGCAAGTTACATTGTGCCAAGAATGAATTTTACGGCTAACAACTCGAACGTGACTAACCAGTTCCGTTGGGTGATTCCCCCAGCATGTTACTTAACTTGCACACTCCTAGATGGGTGATCCTCCGCAGTACATGATAACACAGTCTCCACAAGGCAAGAGGTCTACAGCCGCTGTGATGGACTGTAGATTTTACCCAGAGACAGGACACGGAGTATGATCATGAACACTACCACTGGTTTATCTTTGCCTCTGATGCCTACTCGTCGGGACTTGTCCCCGAACCACATGTTGTGTGGCGACTGTCAATACACATAGCAGGTTAGGACAGAAAATTATAATGTACAAAAATACGTAAATATCACTGGATGAACATGGGGCATGACATGGACAGGCAAAATAAACATGCAGATGCGTGAAAACAGCATTAGATGGCGCTGATGCCGCTGCATGAAGTTCTTAGCGGACCACGTGTGCAGATGGAAAACACATTATTTGACATTAAATTTGGCAAGAATTGTTGGCCAAAATGACGACGGTATTCAGAAAAAATATTCCTATTAATTCACAAGCATACAAAAGTTTGTAGCACGCCGTATGGTGGGAAAATACATGACCTCTGCATGAAAATAATACATATTACTCTGGGATCAATTAAGGCGCACAAGATGTAACAAGAATTAGCCCTCTAAACACTGCGATGGCGAGGATACGGACTTGGTGGTAGTTAACAACGTGGCTGTGGCTAATGTTGCCATAATACAATCAAACATGACAAAACCCTGAAAATAATTACACACAAATATTACCCTTAAGATTGCTTGCCGCAATTATGTGGAAGTTACAATGAAAAGCCCTAAACATGGGCGGATAGCACCTGATTTGCAAGTTGCGTGGGCCACGTGGGCTCTCCGACATTATCTCGTCAAGTTCAAAAAACCACAAGGGATGCAAAATAATTAAGTTACGCGGATAGCATTATGCTGAGGATGTCTGGCAAAACGTACGTGAAGCAGAGGTTAACCGGTATACTAAAGTGAAGCTATGGAAATCTACATCAGTGCAAAAGTATGAAGTGCATACGTGACAGCGTCTTATCTCGCCAGATCTCCTAGAACGATTGTCCAGAGGCAGGGGTCATGCGAACCTACCGTGACTGCCTACGGGGTTTACACAAGCGGTGCTATGCTCGCAGTGTAAAATATTAATGTATTGAAATTAAGTGGCGCAAACAGCATTTCTATACATTTTCACAAACAGATTGTTCATACTGATTTTTCTGTTGATAATTGATTGTCTTTTGAAAGGCGTCTTAGTCTGAATATCATTGTCCTGTACTTTGGTGCCGCGCGCACTTTAAATTTGAGTATCACAACATTACATAAACCCTCAAAATAAACATATTACACTTTGCAAACATTATTGGAACCTAAAGAAATACATAACACACTGAAAACAAGTATCCTGTTGTGGGAAATTCCTTGCAGCGGGACTGCACCACGTGTTATGTTAGCGTGAGCACCATTATGGACTGACTGCCGCTGGATCTTAGCAGGCGTCAATATTATGTATGTGCATATGTTTCACTTGTTTTCCCCCATAATTTCCCTGATCTTCACAGCCCTCTCTACTATGGGGTTTCTTTTGGTCAAATGTTGATGTTCCTAGTAAATTTGTGTATTGTGTAATTATTAGAGTTGAAATGTGCCACTTTCTGAGATTATTTTATTGTAGAAAAAGGCCCCTATTCCTAAGAATTACCGAAATGATTGTTACTCACCCAATACATAGTACTACGTTGCATATACAACACAATATGTAGGACCTACCCTATTTGAGACTTTCTAGACACACTCACATTATCGAGCAAATATAATTTAAACAACTCCGTGTATATATTAGCACTCAAACACTAGTATTTTTACACAATTATTCTATTTAACATGTCTACCTGAATGAATTGCATTAAAAACTCGCTTTCCCTCACTGTTCAAAACACAGTGTGACTGTTATCCGTCATTAGTTCTGATAATTCCCACAATGCACTGTAATGTCAACGAGTCAGAAACGCTACTGCTCTTTAACCATTGGTCACTGAATACGATGGTGATCTTCATTGTGTATAAAAACCTTCTCGGAAACTATTGTGAATGTTTAACTATATGTATTTCTTTCATTCTACTAGTTATCCATTACATAGTAACTCCTCTCTTGAATATAGACAAAGTAAACCTTGAGTAATTCACTACAATTACATAATCTTCTGACACTGATGTGTTGTTTACCTGTATAACCCCAGCGCCGCCGCATAAACATGTCCTGTAAATTATGTTTTCCACATTAAATATACATTTCTCATGGTATTCTTACATGTAAAACACATCAGCGACCTGATATAAATATTGTTACATGGCGCCGACTCAGCTGCCCCGTGCCGTAATCGGAGACACACCTCGCCCTCTCCTCCTCCTGGAATGATGCACTTGCAGCCTTCTCACCCCCCCCCCCCCCCCCCCTTTCTGGGAATCCTGTGAATGCCAACAGTGGCGAGACTTGGTGGCGTCATAGACCTCCTCTTGCCTGCTAGAGTTTCCGATACATTTAGTGATGATGCAAGAATGTTCTGGTGTGACTCGCTGGTGCTTCAGCCCTCTGCGATGCATCATGCGAGTTGGGGAAGATTCTAGGTGGTGGCCTAAGACACTATATATATTGCTGCAACCCATTGGCCGACAGACTTTGGCGGAGGCCGCCTGGTCGAATGTGCGCGAGCGAAGATAATTGTGGACGACGACTGGAGATTGCGGGACGACGGCGAGCTAGGTGTTCGTGGCGAGAATGGATGAGAGGGTGTGAAACTGATGAATGAAGCCTACTCTGCATGAGGGCGCTTAGAGGACTCTAGAACATTGCGACTGGCGGGACACGGACTGTGCTGAGGTGGGACTAAATGGAAGTGTAATACTGATTTTATTGTAAATATTCGAACTATCAATTTGGATACACATTTTACAGAATATCTGGATGTGTTAATACACTGTCTGTTGGGACTGATCTTGAATTATTTAATTTAGTTGATTTCTTTGTGGTAATTATAAATTGTATTAAATTGGAGTAATTAGTTGTGAATAGTAAGTGATATCAATTTATTGTGAGATTTTGAGTTCAGAGAATTTTGCTGTAATAAAATAAGGAAATTATAATTAAGTCTTTTATTTGATAAATACTTCCATCCCTTAATGAACTTGGTATAGCCCACTTAATTTCTAGAGAGAGAAATTGTAACAATATATTCAACATAAATTATACGTCTTTTATAGCATAAACACTGCAATCTTGATAACCCTCCTCACTATCACATTTTATTTTTTTTACAGAAAATTATATGAAGCCCCTCCAAAATTCCTAATAATTATGACTACTAATAACCATATCTAACATATACAGGTATTATTTTTCTGTTTTTCAAAAAAGCATCTATTCTTAAGAATTACTGAAATGGTATTCATTGTACTTAAATGCTAATTAAAGTAGCGTGTGCTGTATTGGTTACAAGGTGTTTGAGGTGATGAATATATTGGTGGATATTATTTCATAATTATTAATTTATACCTACCCACTGAAAATAATGAAACGTCATAATTTTTTCACTGTTATTTAAGAACTTCCTGCCCTGAGCAGTAGTGTGTGTTGGTTAGTTACAGAATCTGGTTCTTGGGTAGTGGTAAGAGTTTGTTCAGTCGGCAAGAGAACGATAGAGCACTACGCAGCTGCTGTGAATGCTTGCTGTTTGTGTCTACTGGTTGCAGGAGTTTCATCCATGTGGCCGGCAGCAAGTGGCGAGGCACCCTGGAGAAGTGTTCCCCCCGTGCACGCAGCCACAGCCACTCCAGGCTGAGACACATCTGCTGCACCGGCTCAGCCAGGTGGCCATTTCTGATGAGCTGCAGGTAATGTTCAGTTCCTGTCGAGGTCACGTACACTGCAGCAGCAAGTCAAACTTCTGCTTGAATGCGCTGGTCATTAAAATTCTCGCTATTTTATATCTCTATGAAATAATGTTTAACATACAGACATTACTTACAACTCGGCTGTACCTACTATTTCCTCAGATAAAAAAATATTTACTGAATTTTTTTTTCCGTAATGGCATGTCAAAATCACAATTTTAGTATTTTTAGGCATACAAATTATAAAAACATAGTTCACGTACCAATGTGAAATAATTCAAATTGAAATAATATACCATGAGCTACTTCAAGAAATCTTTAAACTCTTGCTATGAAGTAATTTTGTAAATTTGAAAAATCTCCTAAAAGAAGGAAATTGTTTGCAAAATTTTTATTTGTACCATTCTATGATTTTCTGTAAAGTAAATTTTGTTAAGCATTCCTTAACATGAATTCAGACGTGACTTTTCAGTCAGTCTTGTTCAATTTCTGCTCACCTAAATGTTTTATTAATTTTATTTGCAGTCCCAAAACCACTAAAATTGTGATTTTGACATGTCATGATGTGAAACCTATGCAATTTAAAATTTTTTATTCAAGGAAAGAGTATGTGTAAGTAACTTGAACAATATTTCATACAAATATAAAATAATGAATTTTTTTATGACCAGCATCCTTAAAGCTGGAAATTGCTGTAGCTAACGAGACCAACTTATATTCAGAATGTAGGTAGTAGGAATACTTGGAAATCTGATACCTTCAGAAAAATATAGTGGTCAACATAACAAATAAAATTATCCTTAATATTTCACAAAGATATACATTAAATATACTGTTCATATTTCAGAATTCAATTGATTCACTGTTAACAATTTTGATGGATGTACTTGTGAAATTTCAGGTACAGTGTGGCTGGTTGTGACCAAATATAGCTATACTGTTCACCCAAATGGAGCACTGTTATAATTTCCACATCAGTAGTCATTATCAGGCATCATTATTTTGTCAGTACGATACAATATGTTGACATTATTTTGCCATTTTGCTCCATATCATCCTTGCCAGAATATATACTAGTAATTTCGAATACCTGAGAATTATTAATTTAAAGGAGGAACAAACTTTAAGTTTTCTAGATTTATTGATTTATAACAGATAACTTTGGCAATTTACAAAGAAAGCTGTAACTTTGAAATCTACTGAAGTAGATGCCGAACAATGTTCTGTATGAAAGTAAAGAAATTCAACTGATAATGAAGGGATGATTAGCCACTTGTGTGAGTGTTAATTCCAAGTGAATTGGATGTGTGATGCAATCCTGCATCTAGGATGCGCACTCTACAAGACGACTTCGCCCCATCTGCAAGTGCAATGTTCATACCAGGGCAGGTTAATTAACAGCAACAGTACTGAAGAAGCAGGGCATGTGCCTACAGGATACGGCGCAAGGCCATTAGAGAATACAAATATGTGATCATAGCTTGTACTGTTCACCCAGACTCGCCAAGAAGCAGTCACGCCAACACCCCCAAATGAAGATTGTTCTGCCTGATTGAGCCACCGCTCTGTTTAACAAAGTTCATGCTAGTGTCAGAGTGCGCCACTGGAGGGCAGCACGTATTTACCAGCGCCTGCGGTCGAGATAAGGGATGATAGCGCCGCCTCAGCATCCTAGAATTTTCAACTTCTGCGGTCGAGGCTATCACTCCCCGCACCCTCACCTACGACAGATAAGTAAAAAGTCTGGCATGATCAGAAACCTTCAGTCTCTGCTCCTCCACAGCTTGCAAGGGCTGGAAGTAACCATCGAGGTGCGTGACCGCTGGTATATCCACAGATCCCACTGCTCGTAAGGGCCAGGATCTCTATCAGCAGAAGACATTGCTGACCAGAAGCCAACCACCGCTGCAGTCACTGTAGATTCCAGCGCTTCTGGGAGACTGGACCCCCTCCAGAGGCTTCTGAAGACATTGTTCCTCACCCTGGTAGCAGGTCACATCGTTGTCACTTCTGCCACCGGACTGTGTGGCAACGCCGACAATTGCCCTTCTGGTAGCTGTCCACCCTTTGTTGTTCTTTCAGAACACCCCCTGTTAGTTAGACGTTGTTGAATACGTTAACTTAACAGTAACTTTTCTGGCCAGAAGTAATCACCTTCAAATAAATTAAGTTTTTTTCTTCAGGTCGACTTCACCTGTCCATTTATGTTAGGTTTAACTTCCATAGCAAGTTGTATTAGCCTAGGAGGTAGTGCGGAGCCACCATGTTCTATTACTCTATTAATCTAAAATCTGAGGCCAGAACAGGCTAAGAGCCTATCCATGAAGAGTAAGTAAGTAAGTACTAAGTTTGCCTTATGTAAACGCAACCCCTGAGAGAAAGCTAGCAGACCATTCAGCACAAAACTAAATCCACACTCAAGCTCTGACAAACGGGTAGAATTCAACAGAGCCCAAAAAACTAGAAAATAGGTTGGAATAACCTTAGGCTGATTGAACCGCTGTGGATACCACACCTGGGAATTCCGGTCAGGAAGTGACTTGAGCTATCCATGTTCTGTTCACCACTCGCAAGGGCCGGATGAAAGTAACACAGGGTGCAGTATCTCGTTACAAGACTGTATATCCAGAAGTACAAAGTAGGGAAGTAAGGCACCAGCTTATCTCCTGCAGGCTGTTTTGTTCCATTCCTCATATCGTTCTCTCAGAAGGGAAGTGTACGGAGCAAGTTGAAAAGGCCTTACATGCCTCAGAAGGTAATACAGCTTGCCTACTCCTTTCTTCTACTGCCTTCAGCAGTACTTCAACTCTGCAGGGCAGAGTTATACCACCTGCATTACTGAGCAACCCCACCCCTCACTCCTTCCACAACCTTTATTCCTACCACTGATCAAGCTTCCTGGTAAACCCCATCCTATAGTCGAGACTATCCTACAAGGAGAAGAAATACCTCTGGTCCTTGCCTGCCCTTGGTTATAGACCAACCTGCAGGCATCCCAGCTTCCAGAGAGCTTGGACAACCAGGATGCCTGCACCACTTCACGTACTCCAGAGCCAGCAGCTGACCAGCTGCCATCCAAGCATCTGAGCCAGGCGCCGATGACCAACGTCCCTCTTCCTGGTAAAACACAGGTAAAGGGTCAGTCAGTGCGAAGGGTCGTGATAGTGGCTGTAGATTTCGTGCTGACCAGACAGGCCACCAGGGCAGTCTTGTATACTGGCCGGGCACCCAAGAAACATTAAGGCCCCTGTCTCACATATGTTTCTCGCAATACTGCCATTCCTGTATAAAACTGTTCAAGTGACCAGGACTAAAACTTAATACATTAAAACGTACTTTGCCAAGTTTTGTATAGTGCTAAACCTCCTAATTGTTGGTCCAGGCCTAATGCTAAGCCCAAGAAGTAGAACCCCATTCCAGCTGGCATGCATCAAATTATAAAGTTTTGTATAAAAAAATTTTATTTAAAATATTTTAAATTTGTTATTTTGTGATTTATACATATGTACATTTTGCTATGTTTAGTTGGGGAAATTAAAGCTGAAAGTGATAATGACAGACCAACTTTTGTTATTGCATTTGCCATAGAGGGTTGCGTAACAGTACAGTGACGTGTAGCATCAGCCTGTGTTCTGTTGCAGCCGTCAGAGAGGTGGCTGCTTCGGGCCTCTCCTGAAGGGGAGACCCAGTGTGAGGAGGAGCTATATGTGAACGGCAAGACTGCAGTGTGGAGCCGCAGAGCCTTCTCCATGTACAATAGCAGTGCAGTGCTGCAGTGTTGCTACTCCTGTGAGACACCCATCAAGCATGCGCTCTGGTGCACCTTCCACACTTCTGCCACAGACAAAGCCGTACTCAACCTGGGGGCACCCTTCGTTGAGGAGCCAACCGGTAGGCAGGCTGCTCCCACAGTTTTCGTACTGTATTAGATTTATGATGTTTGTTGGGAAAGCCATGAAGTCTCCACCATAATAACTACAGCTGTGTTACAGATTGTTATACTCCTGAGAGTCTAGTAAGTGACAAGTGATATTGGCTATTCATGGTAAAGTGGGCACTTTTGAAAGCCCTCTCATTTGGAAGTCAAAAAATATATTTTATTTTAGCCTTAGATGTACATAACCAATGAGGTTGGTGGACGAGGGTTTCTAAATCTCTTTTGCCAATGTGTGATTAACACGCGGAAGGTGTTCCCTAATGACAATTAATTCATCTACGGAGCCACCAGTGTGTGGAAGCACTGTCAACGGCTTGGAGTTTCTCAGTGCCCTGCGTACAGTACTGGCGGAAGACTTGCCCATGTGGCTTGCCATATTCAGATGGGGCAAAGTCATGCAACTGAGTCTCTAGCACAGAAAGGTCATACGTCAATATTTACGCATTCCATTCTGACTCAGTGCTATAGTTCCTAAGTTTTATAAATATGCTTGTAGCCTCTTTCGCATGTATTACTGCGAAAGGATGTGCACAACAGTGTCGTGCATAACAATATCCTGTGTTAAGTTGGGTGTGGTGGCATTTGGGAACATAATTTGTACTAGTAGTAACAACTCTCGAATAAGTGTGATTTTGATTGTAACCTATGATTATTCAAAATCATGAATGAATAACCTAGAACCAATAATTTCCCTATTTCATGGTTATTTGTGGTCTTTTTAAACTGTAGGCTGTTCACTGTAAAATGAGCACTTTTGAAAGCCCTGCGTAAGATCTGCTTGTATGCATGTTGTATAGTCTTTCATCTAACGTAAAATTAAGATTTTCATGGGCCTCATCACTGAATTCATGCATTGATCAAGTGAGACTTAAAATGATTATAAAAGTAAATATTTTACAAATCTCATTTTTACATTCCGATGCATTAAAAAAACAGAAAGCGAAATAAATAATTTAAGTCATCACAAACGACTAGCTAAGAATTTTCATTCAACGTTAAGATATGAAACTACTTTCCCTCCATCGTTACCAACTTTATTTGGCGCATGTCACTCAGTGCGCCCATTAAAATGAGCAGTGACTTTTTGTAAAGTTGATTTCAAACGTGTTCACTTTATTGTAAACAGCCTTTATGCATATTTACAAAAAAGGAGAAATAGTAGTAACAATATCAAGTTAGGTACTTGCATTAATGTTTCCTAAATTATAGGAATAAAGAAATATATTGCATTTATGAGTAAATTCTGTTGCCTTTGTAGCAGAAGGACTATAGTTAGGTTATTTTGAAAATTCCCATAACATAGGCCTGGAGTTATTTGTGACTTATTTAAATATAATTTAGCAGTAGGCCTACTGTACGTAGTAGGTAAGTGCGTTAATGCCAAGTTTTCCTCTTTATTTTTTGTCTTCATGTTTGTTTAAATTTCTCATGTAGGTCATGAATCCACTTTAATGCTTAACTTGGTTCCCAGTTTGCAATCTAAGCAGCCTAAGAGCAATGATCAAGTTTGGACATGAATTTTGAGAAGGTTGAGAAGTCTTGCATAGCTGTGATATGCAAGTGTGCAGTTGTAATTATTCTTGTTGTGTCAGCATTCAGGCAGAGCCAGCATAGATTAGAGGAGGCTGGCACTAACTGGAGCTGCCTGCCTTACCCCAAAGACAGTCGTGTCTTTCTGGCCAGCATGAAAATTGGATGAGATTGGGCAGGAGCAGTAGGTAGGTGGAGGAAACGGGAGTGTTTGGAGAAAACCCACACTGAGGTAGGGCTACCATGCTGTATCTACAATTCCTGCCTGCAAAGTTTGGGATTGAACCCTGGACTCAGGCAGGGTGTGGCTAATGATGTACCATTGCATCGTGTCCATGTACAATTGTCAAAATTTACAATAATTTCCTGTGAATAATCAGGGTGCTAAATTTGAAGGGTAAAGATTAAAAATGTCAAGCAAGTATCAAAAATAAGAACAGTATTTTGAACAGCATATTAAAAAAACTATTCACAGCAAGTGATTTTAATTTTGTATTTGTTTTTAATGTGTTTGGCTATTCTGTTTGTATTTCAGTTATAAAAGTTCCTCCACAAGTAGCTGTGGTGTTAAAGTCGCTTACGTAGTATGTAATGATCACGTTGTGAACATTGTGTTCCTTTTTAACTTTTATCAGTTCTACCACAGTAGTGTTTATTTTGTTTCAGGTGAGCCTATCCCGTGTATATGCTTAGTTGATGCAGACAGCATCAGAGTGTTCACTGCAGAGGGAGAGGATTACATTGTGTACCTGCAGTTTGAAGTGAGTTTACATCTTACAGTGCTAGCAATGTTAAGAAACATTATGTTTTGATTATAGTACTGTGTTAGAGTAATTAATATTAGAGATGGGATGCTCGATACCTCTCGATACTTGGTGGTATCGGAAGTATTGAGTATTGGCATGATCATGACAATACTTTTCTTCGAGACTGCGAAAACATTATTTTGTGTCTGTTTTTAAGTCAACAGTTAATTGCGTAGTTGGTTAATTAAGTTCTGCTGAAAGTCGCTGAATTTTTAAGTTTTATATTATGGTACAGGTCACTCATGTTAATAACAAAATATGTTTGAAATAGAACATTGCAGATCCAAAGAACATGCCAAGCTTCATAAAAAATCAAATTGCCAGCAACAGAAAAACTTAACATTAAAGAATTAAACACTTCTTTTGTGCTTTCCATCAGTGAACGAAAACTTCAAATTTCACATTCTGAACACGTTACGATGTTAACTCTAGTACAATGCTGTTCAAAATGAACATCACGAAAAACAAATAATTAAAGCACGTAAAATTTCTTAAAGAAAAAGACATCATTAAGAGTGATTTCGTTTCTTTAATCTTCAAGCATCTTTTTATGACATAACTTTGATTCGTTTGTAAGTTACTGTCTCTTCCATGAGCGAAACACTTGTTCACTTTTACTGTGAAATGTTTGTATTGACGTAAAATAACAATAAATAGCAGCAATAACGTTAGCATCTCCATAATAGTAGGCAATAATTTGAGCCAAGCTATGAAGTAAACAAAGCTGGCTGCCATATATTTAATAATAAACAGCATTGCTAATCTGCTGCTGCTGACTAGCAAGTTGCCTTCATGCATTCCAAACAAGCATATTATGCCATTTCAAAAATTAAGTCACAAATAACAAAATTTTGTTACATTCTAATCTTTAACAAACTACGCACTACTATAATAATTCTGGTTACCGCACTAATGTTAATAACTGCTCATTTCATGTCCAACTATCTCATTCCAGAGCCGGCCGTGCTAATTCTGGAGCTGGCTATGCTTATTGCTGGTCGCTGGTGGTGATTCCCCACATTTGATAACTGATGATTCAAATACAATGCCTAATTTGTACTCTCACTTTTTTTGGAACAAAGAGAAAATACATAAAATATAAAAATACTAAATTTGCTGTATTAAAAAATGGCAACTAAGATTGCAACTTTATTAGGCTACTTCCATTCTGCTACATGCTACACAAACCTAAATTTGGCCACAGTTGGCAATGCTGAATTGAACACTTTTGTTACATTTGTTTCGTTGTTGCATTTATTCACAATGGTTCATGGTTGAAGAAATCATTTTCATTACAATCACTTGAGCTTGAAAAATTTGTAAAAAAAAATTTTTTAACCATGTGATGAATAAGTGCTAAAACTGATTATTTTGAACAAAGCCCAAGATGTCAGTGTATTCATCCTTGTACAATATATTTTTTTCTTAATGCACTATGAGATGTTTTTATTTTCAACTTTATTAAAACTTTAAACTGTACAATTATTGTTTTCGAATTTGAGTACATCATTGAAACTTTTCAATTATTTTTTACTGAAAGTATTGAGTATCGAAAGTATCGATGCTGCATGCTTAAAACAGTATCGAAAGTGAGGTATCGTTCCACCTCTAATTAATATGTATTTGTGTATTTAAAATTGATACGAGACAATACAAAAAATGAGTGAATACCCATACAGTTATAATTTGGTGCAAGCAAGAGGATTTAATGTTTACAGTATTTGTAGATTCATGCATTTAGTTTTTGCTGTGTAGTATCTTGTATTTAAATCATATCTACCTAAGTATTGTTTACTTTGAACACAGTGTGTGTTATTGTAGTGTAGCTGGTACATAATTGTTTTGGAGTGAAAATATGTGGTAGTTTAAATATACAGTAAAACTCTGTTAAAACGTTTCTGAAGGGACTGAAAAAAATAATGCTTATTAACCAGGAAAACTCCTTAAAAGGATCAAATTACCCATGTGCAGATAGACAATGTGCACAATTATTCAACTTATTAGGAAGGAAAATTTCTTAAGTGGGAACTTTTTAACAGGGTTTCACTGTATGTAGAATGTTGTTATTTTATAGGTATCTCGTGTGTGGCCGTGCAAGTATGGGCTCATTTTGGAACGGACTACCCAGATGAGAGCGTCTGACAAAGACTACTTCATAGATAGTGAACGTCCACAGTTATCTACTATATTTTCATTGCTTCATCCGCTAGACGAAATATCACCAGTTATTGGAAAGCATGGTACTTAAAAATTTTCTTTCGCTTCATATTTTTTTACATGTAAATGTAAATTTAAAAAATTCAAGTTAGCATTTGAAAGTTTTCTTGGAGATGTTTAATGAACTTGAGGTTATTTTCCCTTGCAAGTTTTTGGTTTTCTACTGTATTAATTTTTTTTTTCTTTCCAGTTTTGCTACTTTATAAATGAAATTCAGGTGTTTTCTTTTTTTGTTAGTTTGTAAGGTGTTTTAAATGTGTAGTAAAATTTCCTTCTAATGATCAGAAATATTTTGATTGCGAGAAAATGAAATAGGTACTGTATCAGTATGTACTGTCAATAGTATAAGGAATGAAACAATATAGGCTATTATACAATATTTATGATAAAAATATTCGCATTGGTTCAGTAAAAGTGCATAATGTATTAGAATATTGATGAACTTCTCACTGGACGGTGCATGTTAAATAAATTTTTGGCTCTTGCTTACCTCCATTATTTAGTTTGGTATTCCAAGTTTGTGATGGATAGTCCTAGTTTCAGGTCCAGGTTAAAGCAATTGTTTCTGCTGTGAATGTAAAAATTGTTATTTTGGTTGGAAGACCACCAGAATAACATCCTATCATGAAATATGGAACATGGGATTTTTTAAAGGGCAGTATTTAATACCATAATATATCTGTGCAAAAAGTATGTTGAAGTCCATTCTATTTGAGTTCAACCAATATACAGATAACTCAAATCTCTTTGTGTTAAAGGAAGATGTACCTCTAATAAAATGGGTTATTGGTAGGTGGTTTGTCCTACATGAATGATCCTTCTGTGAAGATAGTATTTGTCAGTGAAAATCCATCTGTATGCATGGTGTACGATTCAAAGTTGGGAACACACAGTATTTGGAAGATACGCAAAGCCCATCCTGAGGTAAGAAATTTTTTTAAAAATTGTTATTCATTAAATGGAATGTGGAGGGAGCGCTTATAATATCTGCTCTGACTGATAATGATGCAAATATCAGCTCAATACACTTAAACATAATTTTTCTGCATAATGTGACTGGTAGACATGTATGCGATACAGAACATTGGGTCTCGAGTATGGTGTTGTGTGGGAGGAGTGCCTGAAAAAAGATTGAACTGGTCCAGATTAGGATGGGTCGATACTACATTTTCTCGATACTTGATACCAGTTTCGATAACAAAACATTCTCACGATACTCTGTACCAAAACTTTTCTCAATACCAAATTAAAATTGTCATGAACACAAAACAACTTGGCCAAGAAAATTGCTCATTTTACTGGTGGTGTTGACACACACTAAACTGAAACTATATAAAAACCCACACTACACTGGAAAAAAATGTTGGACGGCCTGTAACCCAAATGTCTTTAAACAATGATAAACCAGTACAGTCTCCTTCGATTCTTTAGAATCATGTTTCCACAGTAAACGCTGTAATCAAGCTTGGAGGAAAATTATAGTGCAGTTCACACTTATTTTGCGATTTTGCAGTTTTTAAATTTTATTTTGCGACTTCAAGGAAATTACTGTAATGTTAAATAAATATTGTAATTATGGGATACACCCGCCTTGGCCTAGCCCACGTATTAGGCCATGACAGGTATATCAGATAATTATGGTGTTTTTCTGAATATTTAATAATGTAGTTGCATCAGATAGTAATGGTGTGTGTGGGATGTACAATAACTATTTAATTTGCTCACTCTCACCTATTGGCACTCACTCGCTCACACCTCTCGACCTATTTTTATTGTACCTCAATTATGTACCATAAAAGTAAATGTCAAAAATCATAGTTGTGGCATGTATGGGTTTCCTAAAAACACCTCAAGGTGCCCTCAGCTGTGTGAATATTATGCTATGAATGAAATATGGTATATTGTGGTACACTTCTACTTTAAAAATTTAATAACTTGTAAACCGTTTGTCCGATCTTGACCTGTGAAGACATTTTGGAATGCTTGTGGGAAGCTTTGGAATTCTCTCTGCCAGCCAAAATAATTATGGTATACATTTAAAAGTTGCTGTTAATATCTTGCGAATCGTTGTACCTAGGTAAAATTTTATGGGTGTGTTGGAATGCCCGAAAGATGGATTAAATTATGATACGTACGCTTGTACCATAATTATGTCACGTCAAATGTGTGTTAAATGATTAAATCATGGTACATCATTTGAAAGTATCGTACACATTCCTAAAGTTATGATACACTCGTACCATAATTATAGCACAAGAAAATGGGCTCCAGCTGGCACCTTCTCAGAAGGCTGCCGGCACTCCAGCCACAGCGTCCTTGAGCTGACTGCCCAGGGACAGCTCTGCACATCTGGTAAATCCCACACCTGTACCTACGTGGTTTGAACGTCATTATGTGTAGTTACTGCCATAATGAATTTCATTATACGTGTATAGGCTGGGATGACATGTCCACATACACAGACGGTTTGAAATACAGCTGCGAGTCATGCAGACAAGCTGAAGTCAGGGTCTGTCAGTAGCCCGAGTGTACCGGACAGGGAAGGTACACTGTCCATTGCATTCTGTGTAATAACCTGTTCCATCACTGGTCTATTGGCTGGATAGACAAGCCAGTGCGGAACCCAAGACAGGTATATCAATGTGACGTTTGCCGCAGGAGGCAAACTTATAGACCTAACTCCACTCACTGGTTAAGCTCGCTGATTCCCGATATATCCTGCGAACTTACTCTCCCCGAGTTTAACGGGAAGGCATACTCTAACCCCGACATATTTCTTGCGGAATGCAAACATGAATTGAGGGAACATGACGTTTCCAGTAAACAATGGGTGTCTAAGAGTACACCGCAATCTCGTAGGTCCGGCTCGACAGTGGTGGGACAAATACGGTGAGTTCATCAAGAGCTGTTCTTAGTTTAAGGTGCAGTTAACATCCCACTTCCTAGGCGACAAAATTTTAAGTAACCTGATTACTGATTTGCACTCCCTTGTGCAAAAGCACGGGGAAGAGGTTCAACTGTTTATTCATCGTAAAGAATGCCTGCATAGACGTATTTATCTCGAGCAAACAGAAGTACAGCAGGTACGCTGCATAACACGTACCCTTTTACGTGCTTTGAGGAATTTATTTGTCACTTCCCGCCCACAGACAGTGCAGGAACTTTTAGAAAGACTGCGAGAGATAAAGATGAATGAACATCCCCTCCCCAGAAGGGACCAGCTGGCACACGCCCGTGTCAATGGCATGGCCCTCTTCTCCCGACCGCCCACAGGGCGAGGTACAACCCTGTCGATCCCTGCTAACCCCATCCCTCGCTACTGGCACTGTCTGTGGCGGCATTATAACGTATATTGCTTGAGACAGCAACCACGGGAGACACGTGGCTCCTTTCGTAGGAATCACAATGCGGGGGAAAACTGCAACGGGAGGCCTCTGATTCTACACCCCATATACGTGCATCCCAATCCACGCGAAACGAGGAACCCAGGATCGTCAGTGCCACGGCCTGAGCATTACCTCAGGGAATGCGAGGCCTGGCAAACTCTGGAAAGTAAAATCCCTCCCCTCCACCGGGGGCCTGAAGGCAGCGCTCCCACTGCTTGCAGGACTGTCAAGGTTGGCACTGCTATGGAACTGGCCCAGCAGGAGAGGGAAAAAGGGAAACTAGATACCTGGGTGCCGAGCTCATTATCGCATTCCCACCCTTCTCACACGCCAGCCCGGCCAAACGAAGCTGCGGCCTGTCGACGTGTTTTAAGCACCGCACATGCCTCCTCAGACGAGTCCCGTTTGAAAGTACAATTAGAGAATACTACGGTCACGGCCGTCTGAGATACAGCTGCTGACCGTAATTTTATTAATGAGGTGTTACTCACGCTGCGCCAAAGGGCTAGAGTGACCCCTACAAACCTAATGGCCACAATGGCCCATAACAAGGCCTGCCTAGCCTTGTGGGGGGAAATTACCCTTGCCATACGGGTACACAACTGCATACTTAGAGAGTCCCCTTCCTAGTGGCCCCCTACCTGGGAGAACAAATTATATTAGGACGACCCTGGCTGTGGGAACACAAATGTGTACTCGACTGTGGGCAACTTCGAACCACCCTAGGTGGTCAAACGAGTATGGTAGTCAATTGGGAATGCGAGTTAGTTCAGGCTAACCCTCCCCCCGCCAGTCTGGCTGTTATGAATCCGTACCGACCCAGCACACGTTCTCCACCTGGCGAGGACGCTAACGTCCACCCAGGCCCGGTGTGCTAGGCGCCTTAGGGCCAAACAACGAGGTAATATAAACCCCTTGCCCCTGGCACACCTAACCATGATGACCACCCTCTGGGAGAATTTAGAATACTGGGAAAGGGTATTAAATTCCCAAACAATGGTGGAGCCCCCTGCAAGACCCCGTTGTACACGTGACCCAAATGTAAGCTTCAAGTTAAAATCTCGCACCATGTGTCCGACCCATACCCCAATGGCGCATTCCCGTTGATCATCTCAGACTTGAGAACTGAACCGATAGGATGACAATGCAAAGGGATATTTCCCCTTCCACTTCTGTTACGAGCCCTGAGGTTAGGCCACATAGTTGTCTCATCCCCCTTCTTGCTACTCCTCTGGTGGTTGAAAACCAGAACTTACCCTCGACCACGACCGCACGTATTGCGTGAGTCTCCCCGGCCTTCCTTTCTGCAGCTAAGGAACTGCCCTCATCGGATGACGACCTGGACGCGGCAGCATACCCACTCCCGCCAGGATTGGTCCCAACCACGCCTCCCCCTGAGTTGGTGGAGCATATTCAGGTTAGGAACTATAGGACACAACCCCTGCTATCCTACCCTTCCTTCCCCTTCCCTGGCAGGAATGGAATAAGTGGACGAACTGAAGGTGAAAAGTCAACCCGGTTCTAGTCACCATCTACGGACCCACTAGTGAACTTGGCGACCAGCCCCTTCAGATCATCAGTACCAGCTGGAGAGTGAGTTAGTGATGCTGAATTGCTCCATGAGAGACAGATAAAGAGAGAGAGCGAAGATGTGACAATAGCGGAAGTAGTGAGTACACATTGCCAGTCGCCCTTGAGCAATTCGGCCACCAGAAGTAATACTCCACCGCCAGGAGACGCTACCGTGAGTGCAGTTCAAGTACCTTTCACCAGTGTCGCGGCAGCCCGACTTCGAGAAGCCGAGGTCACGCGGTCAGGTAGCGAGACCCGTGACGCTCGCAGAGAGATCACGAACCTAGAAGTAGACGAGCCCAGCAGATGGATGACAACAGCAGGAGCCCGAATTTGGGACGCTGGCCCCGTGCTGCCGTCCGACACCAGGCCCATGTCACGAGTGGCCCCTCTATGCGCCAGGCGCACCTGTCATGTGCCTGGATGCTACAGACGCCATGGCGGGCGCCCTCGTCATTTTGCTGGGCTGCCGCCCCTGCCGCAGAGCCACAGAAACGAAGACGACATCCTAGGCATAGGCACGCCAAACGCCCACCATAGCCATCAACGTCTTCTGCAGCGTCGACAGAGTAACTGGCGGCAGCCAGTAACAGACTAGCGCCCCTGACCATATATCTGATTTAGTAGGGCAGTGATAGCATTAGGATGCCAGAACCCTAAGGTGAATACGCATATGAAGGCGAATAAGCTAGATTAGTAGGGTCGCTAGGTGACAGTTTGTAATTCAAAATCCTAGCCTGATAGCATTTTTCTTGAAAGATTTCCTACTCTAAGTCAGTTTCAAGAGAGAGAATTTTGAATAACCCTGTTTGATAGAGACAAGAAAAGAGTTACTTAATCGGAGGACCAGGGTTTTATCCCGAGACACGAGCATTCAACCAACTTGCCATGCCGCCATCTTGTCGGATACTGACGAGAGTGCTGCCTGGTGGTAGATGTCTTCAGTTGCACTCGGCAACAGATAGTAGATCAGAAACATGTCCTTGCACAATAAGAATAACAAAAAAGGTTTCTCACACATACACACAAAATACACACAGAATGTACTCAACCACCCCTGTTTTTGTTATGTATTTTTACAAGGTTGAGAATTCTAAATAAACACATTGAGAGGAACAGAGGCCAAAGAGAAATGAAAAATGAACCAATTAATGTAAATTAACCTCCTAGTAATGGGCACACGTAAAGTAGCAGTACAGAAAAAGAATTGTTTTTTTTTTTTAAATTGAATTGGTCCCTAGTTTGCCAGAATTAATAGTTCGTGGAGGTAAAAATTAACGTAACTTCTGACCCCCAAAGCAGACTGGAAAGTTCATGTCCGCCAATTCCCAGAAAATCCAGCAACGTGCTCGCGTAAAGTTATCATTTGCTAAATCTATATTTTTCTTGTTTTTAAATATTGTACGACACAATTAACGTAATGCCAATAAGTGCTGTGAGCACTGTTAGGAAGTGTGATCACGCAACCGGAGCTTATCAGCAGGCATGTAAACATAACCTTGAAAACCATCCTCGCCATTCCTCGCAATGCATCTGGGCGACATTGTTTAGTAAACCCCCTTTAGTGTGATTAAGATCATGAGGCGGAAAACTCGCTGAGAGCACGCCGTAACCGTCACCCAGGAAATCCACAATCTTTTAAAACTTGAAATTTAATAAGTGTGTCTCAAGCGTAAGAAACACACTTGTAAATTTATGTTATGTTTATTGAAGAGTGAGATCACCTCACTTAAACTTCCATTGAGATACACTAATCTGTCTTTCTTGTTATCCAATGTAAAATTTCTTTTCTTTCAAGTACATGAAATCCCAATGTATGTAACAAGAACCCCATAAAGCACAGGTAGGAAGTATGTACTGTCACTGAAAATTGTAAATATCTTATAGTGGATTTAGTGTAACTTTTCCAGAACAGAAAACCCTAGAAAGTAATAAGAGCATGTAGTTGTGTAGCGTGAACCCTGCAAGTTGAAAAAGTGTGTGAAGGTAGAAAGAGCGAAGAACGAGATGAGAATGAAAACTCATCCAGAGGGAATGCACAGCCACCAGACAGGCTCACAAAAGTGTATCTACTCGAGCGAGGCAGATACCCCCACTCCCTAACCAAAGAAACAATAATTCTCATCCCCTCCAGTCAGAGACACTGCATATGTACGCTCCGGAACGTAAACGAAGGAGGAAACTGAAATTGTAAATAATGATAGAGGAACTCGTGCTACCCCTATTGTATATAGTCTTTTTAGGTCATATTACTGACAAAATCAACTGTAACCTAGGAAGTAAGAATAAGAAGATAACTAACCTCAAATAAGTATGGAAATATGTAGTCTGTAGAAAATTATATATTCCCACTATATTGTATGTTTGATTTTAAGCAAGTTTTCCATTTACTCATAGGTTAGAATAACTCTTTTGTGTGAGAAGTAGTATCACATTTGTGCATGTATGATTGTCAATGACAGTGAAAGCGTAGAAGTGCTTAACCAGGTAATTATGCCTGAGAGTCGTCAATTATTGATTCCCTGTATGCTTAACGCGAGTGAGGTACAAATTGTTACGTGTACGGAGGCACAAGCCTACCGCCTACACCACCCCTGCCGAGAGCAAAAGTTGTACATAACCTCCCGGTATACTAAGAGTAAATATTACGTAGGTTAAGATTATTCCTGATTCCTTGTGTGAGAGAGAGTTATGTGTAATCGTAAGTGAAGTTATCAGATTTGAAGGCACAAATGTGGTTTGCATAACCTTAAAGTATGTGGTACGTAAACTTAAAATCTCTACAAAAATCTCTCATTTTTACCTAAGAATTTTGTTTGCAAGCAAATGCAAAATGTGTAGACCAAAGTACTGCAAGATGTCTTAAGAAGTACGTATGCATTGTGTGTGTGTGTGATATGTATTTGTTGTATATACTGCCCTATTAGCAACCCGGAGATAGGTACGTAAAACTAGTGTGATTTTAGTGTGCATAGTTACGTCCTTTTCAGGTAGACCCCCCCTTCAGAATTTTTTTATTTTCGGGGACAGATCATAAAGAATTACTAAGAAATTCTTTTTTTTTTTTTTTTTTTTGTTTTTATACGCAACAAACTGTAAACAAATTTCAATTTAAAATTTTTTTAATCTGCCCTCGAACTAGGGAGGCACTAGGTTCGATACCAGACGACTAATTCCAGTACTTCCTTCCAAAGCTATTCCTCCCCTTGGTAAGCGACGAGATGAGAAGACTCCAGCTGCGCCATGAAGCAAGATGGCTCCGCGCAGGCACCCTGCTGCTACGCAACCGAGAAAGAGGAAGAGAGCGAAGAATAAAAAGGAAGAGGCAGTTAACCCGCCACTGATAGATACCAGATGTCGCGTGACCCATATACGGAGTGCAATCCACTCCCTACTCAGGCAGCACGCGCAGTATAGGTGCTAGCCTGGAGCAGCAACCGAAAGTTATACAAGTGCGGCAGCCACCTCAGCCACCTATAGCAATTGAGATTTCTACAGATGGAGCTTCGTCGCTTTGGGGGGGTGGCCGATTGATGCATGCCAGCTTTCTGCGCAGCTGAGATGTGTCCACTGTGGCTGACTTCGCCCTATCTGAGCGTGCCAAGCGCGGGGCGAATTCAAATTCATTGGCCACTGAGACTTGGAAATTATATACTGAAATTACGTCAGGCTTTAATGAGTCAATTAAGTTTATATTCTTCTACATCCAATCGAGAAGGAATGTGCCAGAGCAACTCCTATGATGATATAATTTATTCAAATTATACTACGCTACCCTGCCTGACCAAGAAGTTCCACACAACCCTCAAGATAGTAGCACCCCCGTGACCTTCTGACGTCACGGCCTGCCTGCGTCAGTCCGGGGTACATGAAAATGTCAACGCCTTCACCGGGGGAGATAAGAATTAGAGTGGCGCTCCAGCAGCAGATAAACCAGCCCCTGAGTTGGAAGACTACGCTACCCCCCGCCCCTGGAAAATCACGGACACAGGGCGATTTTCGTATGAATAGGATGGCCCCGTGGTCCAGCAGAGATGCCGAAGATTGCCGGCCGCAAGGTTCGTGAGCTCACCTACAGTCTGCTGAAGACTCTCTCCTCTCTTCTGCTGCCCACCTTGGGTTCAGCCTCCTTCACTTCAGCAGCTAGAGGCAGGGCTGGAACCACCACCTCCAGCCGGCATCTTCTCAGAAGGCTGCCAGCACTCTAGCCACAGTTTCCTTCAGCTGACCGCCCAGGGACAGCTCTCCGTGTCTGGTGAATCCCACACCTGTATCTACTTACCCTTACCTTAGTCAACTTTCCTTGACTCTATGGTAACAGGTTGTTGCGCAATTTTCGTCTGCCTGGGTAGAGCCCCTTTGTAACGATCACGCTGTAAATAGCGTATACGTTAAATTGGTTAATTAGTGAGGAAATTTCATTGGAAATTTGATATTTCATTTTATTAATTTTTCCCATGCTCGCCTTCACCTGTTGATTGAACTCAGTATTTTAATATCATTCCTTACTTAGCTTATAGAGTGTAATTATTTAGCTGGATCTCTGCTAACTCAATGTTTTAAACATAATAAAGTATTACGTATCAAACTTAAATTCTTGTGTGTCGGTTACAGTCATGTTTAATTTTAGATCCTTTACCATTTTTATTATTATTATTGCTTTATTAATTCTGTGTTGTGTTTCCATTCAGTGCACATTTAATTCTAACCAAGTTCACGTCTATCTGGCCGTGTATTGTGCTGAATCCCTCAGGAGGCAGGGCCTGCCATTGGACCAAATTCCTGAGATTCCAGTGCACCCGCTGCCAATAACAGGCACAAGGTTCTGTTACTTGGTTTGCCGTTGTGAACAGCAGGTCCACAGGAGTGATTGTAAATTTTGCCCTGCCGTGGACTACTTGTACGCAACCACTGTTGACAACCTTTATTATTTTTGCTTATATTTTATTTATCAATACGCAAACAACATGGTCGTATTGGAAGCCGTCAGAGGCGACACGAGAGGCTTACCTTACTACAGCAAGCTTTGTTGGACCAGATAGTTAATGACTCACACCTCAGTACTGTGAATAATAGTGAATCCGAGAGCAACCAGATTGATTATAATATACTGCTATCTTCTGGCCACGAGACCCCATTAAAACATTTGTTAGGTTGGTGCAAGCCGGACAAGGAATCAGATTCCGAGGACACCTCCGTTCAGCCCATTCTGGTACAAGCACCGCCCAGGAACACAGACACACAGATCTCCTCTAGTAGATCTAGCCTAGTGAGACTACAATCTTACAGGATGCTTCGGGTTTGACATCAGAGGACAGGAGTACTTCCCAACTTCAGCACAATCACATTGGCTTCCGGATGGACGACCAGGGTTTGAATCCCTCCTAAGACAGTTCCCTGCAATCAGCCGGAACTATCCGTAGCCAATTTCATCCTTGCTCGACAACTCACGCAGTCATGGCAGATCAATCCTGTTAGTATAAGCTAGATCGCTCACCCCCACAATCACTCGTAACTCATATCCGATTGAGCTTTTTCACTCCTCAATTGGGACAGCTGGCGTCCCGACTATTGATGTTCCTTGTGGTACGAGATTAAGGTTTGCCGGAAGGGATAGCCTAACACTCCTAATTACTCTGGGGTTTGACTTCCCTCTACCTCAGAAGGTCAGAAAGGACAGTTAGCACCCTAACCACTTATCCACAAAGAGGAGGATGCGTCACCATGTACCCCATCTGGCGACACAATGGCGCTGTGGTTGGAGAGGTGGGTTTACTCTGAGTTGTCCGACAAATTACAGTCGGTGTGGGTCCAATTGGTGGTCAGCTCTCCAGGACCAGACTAGTACTCCCTTCAGCGACAGTTCAGTGCAGTGGACTGAGTACAGACTGGACTGTTTGGCTAGTCTCATTATGGATTGTCTTTCTAATAGTTGTGGCTCTACCTTACTGTACACTAGGTGCGCAGTAAGGGTGGTCATTGAGTGTGTGTGTGCTATGACATGTGCATCTCGGTGAGGGGATGTCGCAGTCCTACACTAGGTTCGGTAAACTGGTGTAGACAAAGTGCGCAGTTTTCTGAGAGGTTAGAGAGAGAAGTATTGATTCCGTAAGGAATAAACATGGTGACCCGTACTACTTCCGAACTTCCCACGAGTTTACCGGAATTAACCTATGTAAGCCAGGTGAAGGGGACTTGGTTCTAACCTGGACAAGGTAGATTCCGCTATGTAGCTTTAACAACAACTGACCCCAACTTACTCTGATACCATTGTCCAGAAGGGACTTGTGAGGGCCACTACCAGAAGGGCAGTAGTGTTGTCGTTACCAGAAGGCATAACAAGAGGGTTGTTGGAAGACTTCTTCAGGGGTTGCTGGCGAAGGGCTTCTGGAAGGTCTGGTAGACGTTGTAGTTAGCAGAGAACCCCAGCACACAAGGTGGTGGAGCTGGAGAACACAATTGGCATTTTTGTGGTGCGCACAGGCGAATATTCTGCCGGCCCACCCTCGTCCGAGGATGTGGGGGTGTGGCCCCTGCTCAGCTCTGCTTCCAGGCGGAGGTGAGTAGGGGCGCCGTCCCTTGGTGTGCTCTGGAACTAGGCAACCTTGGAATGTGATCTTGGCTGCTTGGCCAGTGGCTCATTCACACTTTGGGGTGGTTGGTGTGATTTCTGACAATGGATGAACTGTACAAGCTGACGTGTCTGTTATAGCCCCAGCGACAAGGTGCATATTCTGTAGGCACTGGTAGCTGGTAGTTAATGTTCAAACCTCGCCTGGGGTGACTTGGAGGCACGTTCTGATGAGGCAAAGTTGTTTTAATATTTGTCAGAAAGCGTCACACGTCAATACATAATGAATGTACTGTTGTCTCATGCTGCAGGAATGCCGCTACGTGTGTGGCTTTGTGGGGCTCAATGAAGCAACGGATCAGTCCACCTCATCAGCCTCAGTCAGCATCCACGGCAGTAGTACCAACTCAAAGATACGTTGCCTGTCACAGTTCAGTGGATGTGGCAGTGCCCTCAGCAATTTCAGCCCGCAGAAATCTGCTCGCTCTAACAGCCTGATAGAGGCATTCAGGTACTCACCAAATGTTCATTCATCGTATAGCGACATAGTATTATTATGTGGTAATAAATGTTTTTCTCTCTACATTGATACTTACCCTAGTTGATATCTCTCATGGTAACAAAATCATGATTCATTATTTACAATCAATTTGCACTTGCTATGTGAATTCGTGCAATCCCCATAGTGATATTAACATCAGTAATGCATTAATTCTGTGTAGTTTTTCTTGTAATTTTATCACTTGGGTTGTGGTGCAAACATGCTAAGAATTACTCTGCATCAAAAACAATTGTTTACGATAGTATCAGCATGCTTAGTGCTGAGAGCAGATACAATGGCAGTCTTGGAACGGTAACATGGACATATTTAATACTAATTGTATTCAGCCCAAATAATCTACATCCACCGCTCTCTGAATGACTACTGCATGTCGTTTTCGTGGAAGGGTCTACAGTGCTGATGCCTAGACAGCCAGCATCTTGCCTTTCTATTTCCAATTCCTACCAAGGTGGTGCAGTCTTGTGGGTACTGTAAACTGAAGTTATTAGGTACATGTTTACAAGCTTTGTTACTTTCTGCTTCAAAAGAGCATGTGAGTATCATCAGGGTGGGTGGTCTGCAGACTTCAAGAGGTTTCATGCAGACAGGTTATTTAGCTATCTTTTATTTGAATCACTACCAGAGAAGTCAAGGTAAAAGGTGTTAGGTTCATGTGAGAGACAGGGGAGATTGTATGGCACAACTTAAGCTCATGGGAAATACCCTACTGGATAGAGGATGTGAAACACTGTGGATAAGGCATGAAATACTACTATATTACCTAACCCACTACTGCAGGACAAATCCATTATAAATACCTAGCAATTTACAAATCATGCACCAACATTTGGGTTTTGAGCTCCCTTTGGCAGGCTGTAACTTAATGATGCATGGTGTCGTATAAGTGCCATATACTCACAGTTCTGAGACTTTTTCCTCACTTAATTTTCCAAGTTGAGTTATTAGAGTGTGGAGCATGAACTTTATCTTACTTTTTTTCCTAAAGTATTGCTGCTGTTGGAAATTTCATTAAATTTTTCTGAGCCAGAATAGGCTGCTTGAAGGCGGGTCTCGTGAGACCTAGTTATTACTTGATGTATTCTCTTTCAAAATTCGTATGTATTTTCTTTCAGTAGTTTTGCAATATACTAGCATTGATTTAATATTTATTATCAGTGTTGGTTTTGTGGCTTGTTTAAAGCTAATAGTGTTTGTGTGGTCGAAGAATTGGTTTTGTGTTGGTGTCTTTCGGCGTGAAGAGTTGCAAGTTAATACAATATGAGTTTTATTCCATCCTATTTTTTCTACTTGAGGCTAGTTAGTAAACTTTTTATTTTCTGAGTTTTAGCTGAGTTATGACATTCAAAATATGGGGCAAGGTGTATCGAATGCAGATTTTGGCACAGAACCAAACTAATACTTAACCTAGGATATTTTTATTGAACCGAACTGTACTATAATTCTTTGAACTCCAACCAAACATTAAAAAATGCCTTAATCCACACGTATATGTCTTTACAGGGAGTTATTAAAGTAAAATACCTGGTTTTCCATACCATAGAGTTCAAGATACAATGTCATCAATGCTACGAAAAAAAAAATAGATATGACTTGTTCTGTAATATTTATTTTGTTGCATCCTGTGTTTGTTATTTTTCATCATCTATGAGGTAAATTAAGTTTGTTTCAAAATTCATTAATGATGTTCATTTCTGACAAATGTTTGAATTAAATTCTAACTCGTGTAAATTTTTCGAACCAAACTAGAACCAATTTTTTATGTGTCAATCAATTTCAATCCGAACTGAACAAAACCGTGAGTTCATGTTCTGTTTGAAATTTGAACATTCGACCCTTCTCTAGGGGCACCCTATTTAAATATCTAGATAACTATACTACATAATACTGTAATTTGGGTTATGATTTATTTTCCAACAAGTTTTAAAATAGAAATGTTCCATCTGGTTGAACTGTTTTTAATCACTTCTAACATTTTTGGGGCTGTGATAGATCTTTAAATAATGTATGTTCACAAGCCATTTGGATAACTTCTCTGCCAAACCATGGATGTAACCAAGTATGAGTAGATCGTAATAGTAGTGTTGTGTTGTGTTCCTTTTCAGAGTACACACAAAGTTCGGCAAAGTTTCTCGCAGATCATGGGCACTTAGGCAGACACTGTCTTGGTTGGTTTCACGCATGTTGTATTGGCGAGTGGTTTGCTGAACTTTGGGAAGTTCACAATCCAGAGTACGGTATCAGTACCTTGTAGAACTTGTTATACCATAGTTGTGGTAAGCAGTTCAGCATTTACATGCTGCATTATGCTATTTGGCATATCCTGGAGATGTAGTAAGTAATAAATGGGGCTGAAGTATCTCATGAATGTATTGGTAGATTGTCTGCGAATCCTGCACAATGCAAGACAGGTTTTAGAGTATTAACTAATGGCCACCCCCTCTATACTGCCATGTAGGGTCCACATGTAGGCATTTTCATAACATTTGCCAGATGTTTATGTTGACATCTGGGATTGCTTATTCTCGTTTCTCTTTTGTACCCTAGTGTGTCTCATCCAAGAAAGTAGTAGCCGACACCACTTCTGGCTCCAGTACTCAAATTCTTTGTACCACAGATGTGCATGATGATTGATTTGCGATGGTGATAGTTTGAGCAGATGATATTGGAAATAAAATTGATTCTTTGTGGTATAGGTGTCCTCTAAACTTTAAATTTGTTGTGATGGTGTCTGCCGTCAGTGCTTAACTACTGACCCAAGCAGGGCAGCTATTTGTTTGGTTAACAAATTTGTTATACTGTTTGAGTATAAAGACTGAAACTAGAGTTGTTTCGATACTGATACTAAGTATCAGTATCGGCCAATACTTCGCCTTTTCCCGAGGTATCTGTATCGGATATGGTAATGGACCGTTACTTTAGTATCTGTTGTAAACAATGAAGTCGGGCTATTACTTTCTTTAGTCACTAAAATTACCGTATTTTGGTTTGTATACGCCCACACATTAAAACAACAAGAAAAATAACAACAAATACTATATTTACCATGTATAAAGCACCCTTTTTTCCCAAAATAAAGGAAAAAAATTGGGGTGCGTGTATTACACGGAAAAAAAGAGGGAGAGTGGTAGCCATAAATTGTCCTGGAATGTTGAGGGAAGTGGCCGGACTGTCTGTTGTCTCATCGCTCCCTCGTAAATAACTCCTCTCCCTTTCTGTCTCTCAGCGACCCTTCAGTTATGTGTAGGTTGAAACCCTGTCCCCCCCCCCCCCCCCCCCCCCAGGTATTGGTAGGGGCAAGATTTTGTGATGTTAAGGGAAATTTGGTTTTTAAAAATACCAGCTTTTGGTGTTATCAGTTTTATTATGAATGTCTTAGAAATTGGAACATCAAAACTAAAATAGTTCATTGTATTGTGTTATTTTACACAAATTTTTTTATCAAAAATTCTTGATAATTTATTCGTATATGCATATTTCCATTAAAATTTTGTAACGTTTATGCAGTTGCTTAAACAAGAGAAAACAATTTATTTGAAAAAGGTAATCCAGAGCATTGCCATAGGTTAAAAAAATCAATTTCAAAGGATTTGTTTTTTCTTAACTTGTATGTTGAGGTTACTAAACTGACGCATGCCTCTGAACCGAATAAATAACAACGATTACGACTTATTGCTAAATATTCGTACTTTCATCACTGCAGAAGAGGGGAGACAATTTTACAAATGAATTCTCGGCCATGTATTCTACCAGGCAACAGGAACCTATGAGTAGATTCTCTTCACCTGAAGGTTATGCAACCTGGCAGGCACGTTGCCCCTCCTGCCCTGCACTGAGAGCCTACAAGCCGTCCACCACCGGGCAAGGCTGATTGCCACTGACGAGGCACAAAGCAGAAACGCTGACCAGCCAGGATGCTCTACTCTCCCTCCTTGCAGCCCGTACAGGCAGCCTACAAGCTTCAGCTATATAAGATTGGATGCTGCCGGGCTCAGGCAGTTCATTCTTCGCAAACTCTCTCATGACATCCCAGAGCACTAATTCAGTGCTGGGACCTCCGGGAACTTCGGAAGCTACGAGTACGCCCTCAGTGGCTGCTCACCACATGTCAATATCCATCGAACACGTACACATTTACTTAACTTCACTTTGTCTCCTCCAGACACCCTTGTCGTAGCCAGTTTAACTTTAAATATTTTTGCATCTGTCTGGAACCAGTTACTTCCCCTTTTTATTAGAACCAGGTTGCCTACACCTGGAACTGCAGTTACCTTCAGCTCTCCACGGTCTGATAACAGGTCACGTGTTTATTGCACCTACAATAAACACCCATTGTTTACTACCCTTCTGCTTTTCATTTACAGGGTACTTGTCTGTGTGATGGTCAGGAACAGAATACTATGTGCACCGCCAACAGGAACCAAAAGTACTGAAATGCACATTAGATGGCTACCTGTTTCTTCCCAACTCCCGAGCACTAAGTCAGCTCTGGTGGGAAGAAGCAGCAACGCCCTAACCACTAGGAACACCTTCGTACAGGGAGGGGCTACAAGCTCAGGTTATCTCTCACTTTGAGCTAGTGCTGAATTGATCTTAGCCTGGGGGTTGCCGCCTGACTCGGTAAGAACGCACAACCAGTAGAGGCTTGATGGCCCATGCGGCTCCACGTCCCTTGATCAGCCCGCATGCATGGGGATCAGTGGGAACTCCTATCGAGCTTGTGCCGGCAAGACTCTATTTGGATACACTTTAACTACAGTTCCTGTTTAAGTGCACTGCGTAGGCTGTCAGACCGGTGTACCCTATGCCTTACAAGGTGAGGAGTGGTAAGAGACGTAGATAGCAATACCTGGTTCACACTGCTATCAAACCATGGATAGTATTACCTCATCCTGTGCAGGACAGGCAGGCGGAACAGGACAGTGCTGCCCAACTTAGACGACGAGCAGTAGCGTTTGCTTCGGTACCAGTAATTTTCTTGTCACTATGCATTCACATTTACCCCTAAACCACCCCGCTTTTGGTCTAGCGGAAAAATCCTCGACATATGTGTCAGTCCGACTTAACCGGCACTCGTCAAAACAGTGTGGGTTTTTTGTGACAGTGTTACTCGAATGGCTTGGATATGGTTTTATAGAGAAAAAAAACATTCAATACTGAAATAAAATTATTTTTATATTTGCTTTTACAATTTTGCTATTCTCATTAAATGATCATTTCTCATCCACGTTGTATTCAATATTTACTGCTGTTATTCATTCAACCTGAATGACAACAGCTTAAAATTATTTTTTTTATTTTTCTCCTCATCTCAAAACTAAAATTATTCTTATCACTCAGTTTATACATTTTTGGATACAGATTGTTGGTCATTGTTTGGCAGATAAAATAATATATTTGCTCTAAATTTAATTTATTTTGTGTTTGAACTGAAATTTTGCTGTTAGACTGTGTAAACTTGCATTTCGGTGTTTGGTGGTGTATTAACTTGCATTTTGGTGTTCTTTTGGTTTTATTGCTATTCACCATATAATCTTGGCTCGAGGTTTCAGTATCGGAAAACATGGTTTCGGAACAACTCTAACTGAAACCTATGCAAATGATACATGTATGCTAATTTCAAACTTTGGGGCAGAGATTTTATAATAAAAATTTACAATATTTAGCTCTTTTGTAAAGTTTTCATTAATGAGGCTCATGCTTGTAGGGTCCACTATATTGCATTTAGAAATTGTGTTGTAAGGTAAGTTTTACGAATCCTTTAATTGAGTGATGAATGGGGTTATCAGGGTTTGACTGCTGCTGCATTATGTCCAGTCACGTGCAGTCACCTCTGTCATCGCTGGCCAACATTGCGACTCCATCGCCACCAGAATGGATCTCCAGCATGATTCGCCACCAGCAGTGGGGGGGCTCGTGGCACTCGCCAGCCAGCAGCACATCAGGGTCTCCCGGTTTGTCTATGGAGTCCCGCCTCATGACCAGTGAGATCAGCAAACCGGCCGCTTGCCGACCCATCTGCCCAGAACTTTGCTTTGAGCACATCTGGATGGAAGGGGCAAGTATGGCAAAGTAAGCATGGTTATTATTATCATTGTTTAAGAGTTAACGTCTTGGCAGCTGAATTTTAGGGGTACAGTAATTTGTATGCCCCCGAGTTAGGATATCTGCTCATTATGCGGTAAGCCGTTTTATGGAAAATCGTGGCACCTGTTATGTACTCAGTTTGTAAATTGGTCGAGTGAAATTGACAACTATGAATGTATAACCTGTAGTGATGATTCAACTATGCTCAGTTTTGTGTCACCTAACATAGTACTTTACATAATAAGGTGACGCATGGCTACATGCTGCGCAACGCGCTTGTGCTCTCTAAGGGTGACTTCACCCCATAGCGAGCTGATGAGAGCTTGGGGCAAGTCATAAACAGTAGCAAAGTAATTTCACTTACCGACCAAAGGGACTCCACATATTGGACAGCCTCAGATGTAAAGATCATTAACACAATTAACTATGAAATGTATTGCCCTCCCAGAGTTCTGCATGCAATCGCCACCCTCGTGAATAAATAAAATATTTTTGATGAACCACTACCCTACATTTAGTCTTGGAAGAAGTTCCTGTGACAACATGAGATAGCAGCACCTCTGGTGCCCTGTGACATCACATCCGGCCAGCCTCAGTACAAGTTGTTTTAATTTGTCGTCGCCTCCACGCAGGTAGCTAAGAAATGAGTGGTGCAGCCGCAACCCTGATAAACCTACCCCTGCGCAGGAAGGGTACTCTACCCTGCACCCCGGAAGATTGCTTACAACAGGGTTTTTTACTATATAAGGAATTTCAAGAGCGCCCCCAGGCAGAGATCCCGGGTTCACTGGCCGTGTAGGTCAGTGAGCACTCCCTGGGCTGCGGAAGACCTCTCTCTTCTCCTCAGCCTGCAATGCGGTTTCAACTTCTCCAACAGCCTGCAACACTGCTTCAACCACTTCTGCAGACTGAGAAGACTGCACCATCCCTGCAGCTTGAAGAAGACTCGTCCACAACTGCACCAGCCGACCACAAGGACGGCTCGACTCTAGAGGTAACCAAACATCCTATACTCTGCAACCCTTTACCCCAGTCAAATTCTTCGACTCCGCGGTAGCAGGTCGTCGTTACATAATTGCCCTTCTGGATAAACCCCCGTAATTGAGGAGATGCTGTAGAGAGTGTAAATTACATAAATTTAAAATCTAGTTACTTTTTAAATTATTATTACTAGGCTCACCTTTGCCTGTTTACTTGCATAACTCATTTTATAAATTGTTTAGCCAGTTTATAATATAACTGGGATTTACCCCTTTCATAGTACCATAATAAATATTACGTGAATTTGAGTTATTTTGCTTATCATTTTAACATTATTCTTTATTCTTATTCATTATTATTTCTAATATTTTTATGTCAGTAAATCTTGCAACAGGGAGCAATAGAAAAACCCTGCAGAGGAATAGTCGTGAGGCGTGCCAAACTCCACAGGAGATGGAGCTTAAAGAAAGCTTAGAGTCTGCATAAGCCAAGCCGCAGCTCCTGGGTTTCCGGTGCTTCTTCATCTACCCTCGGTGGAGTCCAAATACCGGACTGCAAATCAATACGTTAGGGCCTTGGATGTGACTGACCAAGACATACTCCTAAGGACTGTCATATGGGGAAAGGTGAGAAGGCTGATTCAATGCACAGCAAGAAGGGTGGACTTAGTGCCGTGCTCGGCGCAGGGAATGCAGAGTTTTGCAAATATCATTAAGCACTCCGGCCAACGTTGAAGTCTCAAATAAGGGCCCCCCCCCCCTCACTTTCGGAACCCGAGTTGGTACCTAGGCCTATCTCACCGTTCATCCCCCTTGATCATTGGTCACCTTTAGATGCTTATATAGGTGCTTGTTGGCTGGACTATGATCCAGAACTGATTACGCCCCCTTCGACCAGAGAATCCACCACTGGCAGTAAGCGTTACTCCGTCTAATGTAGTCCTGCCGAAGGACAATTACAATACGTATGTGATAAAGTTGACTTTGGGGAAGATGGTCAGGGTTCGACGGTAAGGTAGTCCCCAAGCCTCGCATAGTTTCTTCTCCTGCGAACTACGTTCCCGCACGACGGCCAACGAAGCCTTTGTGAATAGCCCCAATCTCTCCAGCTAGATCACCGACCCTCACCAACACGGTCGTTTAATCCTGCCTTGAAGGGAAACAATCTCGATTCGCCTCACGCTGGGGTTTTATTCCCCTCTCTTCTGATGGTATCCTTCCACTAAGCGGCATCCCTCAGAATCTACCACGACCCACCGGGCCAGTATAATCCCTAATATGCTGCGGTAGGACCACCTTGAGGAACTTGGGAGGGTAGTCAGCACTTTAACCACTATCACTGTAGATAGGAGCGTGTGTCAGTGCAAATCACCCAACTGCACACCCTAACTGAGTTTTGCTGGAACTTTGGCCCGCCGGTGATGTCACACGCCCAGAGTGTCTAACACCATCACCCCTTCCACATGATCAAGGGCTAGCCAGAAGAGTGTAAATACCGGTGCACAGCCCGTGGAACACCAGTCTGTTCTGTTCCTTCACTGTGCTTTTGGGTGCCAAAGGAACCAACAGTCCTGGCCTGGTCTTCATCACACTCCTGGTACCGAAGACCCACCTCTCACCTTGTCTTCACCGCGCTCTTGGTGCCGAAGACTTCTTCCGAATTACCAATTCTTGCCAGCTTTTCACCACACTCCAGGTGCAGAAGATTCCATCGTTTGAGCTGTTGAACACGTAAACACTTCTCAGTTCCTTCAGGACAACCATGCAGCGTTAGATAAACGTGAGTTATTTTCATAGCCGCTTTGCCTACCTACCCCATTAGTTTAGAAACAGGTCACCTTCACATGTCTAAGCGTAGCCAAGCTTACATTAAACTCTTTTTGATAGGAGGTAATACAAACTATCATGTTTACTTCCGTACAGAAATAAACATTATTGCCGTAGACGTAGAACCTTACCCTGTAAACCTCATGTCTGTCGAGGGACTGCAGGTGACCGAGAATTTTATTCTAACCAGACTACCGAACTCTCATGTAGATATACATACATGTATTGGACGACCACCCTTTCTATGCATCAAGGTGTATAGAGTAGTAGAGCCCCGACACTAGGTACTCATCCTCTTGGGGTTGGACTGTCAGTCTGGGGTGTGCTCTTTCCACTGCGTTTCTGGTGCCGGAAGTAGTATTTCCCCGGGTGTGATGGGACTGACCCTTTAGGGGAATTCACCCATGTATTGAGACAGTCAGCCAGAGTGAAACTTGACTCTGTGTCCTCCGTGCTTCTGGTGCCAGATGCTGGGATAGGGGGCACCCTTGGCCTGGTGATGGTGATACGTGGAAGTACACAACGGGGGGACTGGTATTAGAGGGGGTTTCAGATCACCGAGACAACCAGTGCAGACAATCACCTGCCCATCTGCACCCCAAGTTACGAAGCCAACCCTAGCATATCGCCTCCAGAACCACAGCAGGTCCAGCAGCCTCCCAGGCTATCCATCGTCCAGGTATACCTGTGAGAATGGTCCCACCAAGCGAAAGATTGTGCTAGCCATCCCTAACTTTGTACCCAGCCGGAAAGCCACACGACCAGTCCTGTTCCACGCTGCAACTACAGTTCAAACTCACCCCGGTGTATGTGCCCTCACACCCACCAAAACACTTGGGACAGTGACGTGCCTCCTTTGCTTATAGAATGTCGCGCATCATTGTCAAAGAATCTGCTGCTAGTTCTGAATGTGTAGTATCTAATAACCTGAAAACTCTATCTAAGGTACCTTATGGTAAAACCACGGTGCCCTCATGCACGATGACGAAAACTATAGATTATCAGAAAATGCCTTTATAGCCAGCTGCTGACAAGGATGGATTTGTGGAGGTCTGCAGATGTGGAACAAAGTCCTTTACCATATGTGGGTCACCTACATCGAAGCTAGCGGCAACGCGTAAGCAACTGCGACTTGGTGTTAGGAACATGAATATTATAACAGACCATAAAATTGTGAAGCACCGTATGGAGGTCATCTTTGTTTCCCAGTTAGCTCCTGCTGCACAGGAGAATGATATAGTGTCATATATCAACCAAGAAATTGATGTACGACATCTTTATAACACTTGTATTTTATCAACTTCCATCTCATCAGTAAGCATAGCAGTGCGTCTGATTATAACGGAGCTTTTATTGTTGACTACCACGAGATGTCATGAGATTATACTGTTCACCACAGCAAGAATGGATGTTCCAGCCTGCAATATTTTATTGTTCACCGGCCCACAGAATGTGCAACGAAGGCACAGGGTTCTACTGCATGCCACTAGATAGCTACACCAGTATGCTTTGCCGCCTCTCTCATCTACAAGCTGGCCAGCGACTTCACAAGGCCCATGAAGCCATGCTTTCGCTGCTTCCCTCTCTGCTTCGTAACCCCTCGCCCTCAAGCTCGCAAGTCAATGACAGCAAAGGAAGCCTCCAGTATAGTATAAATAGCGGCGCGTGACGCTCGCTCAGGACCAGTCTTCAGTCTTCCAGTGCACTCATTGCCAGAACTGACCAGCCTGCTCAGCTACGCTCCTAGCTCTACCTTCCAACCTTCATCGCACGTTTAGTGCCAAAGGGAAACGTACTCA
Source organism: Dryococelus australis (assembly GCA_029891345.1). NCBI lineage: Eukaryota > Metazoa > Arthropoda > Insecta > Phasmatodea > Phasmatidae > Dryococelus > Dryococelus australis. Next base: position 62,534,318 of record CM056995.1, read on the forward strand.
AGGGTGTCCCTTTCCTGTAGACTTTGCACTTTGCCCAGTTGACCTCACACTACAGAGAGAGACCCAGGTGATCTGGGAAAGCTACTTATTTGAGCCAAAACACTGTTTTGCAAACCCACACTTGATTAGCTATGGCAGACCTTTCTTCATACCTGGGTAGGCTGAATTGCGAAGCCCACGTTCAAGTACTCGGCTTCTCGAGTTTGACTTGTCGGCTTGGTGCTTGTCCTTTTCACCGCTTTTAGGCGCTGCAGGGGTTGTTCCCTGGGTAGGGAAAAACTTGAACTTGGAAGCTACACCAACGTGCAGGAACTGTTAATAGGGAGGCCTAAATCCCAGTGTTCATTGTGTTAAGGCGACGAGCACTGTGAGGAGGGTGTCCGCACCCTCAGCAGACGTTCCACATGGCCATATACGCAATAGAGTACACATTCTCACTGTTTCTCTCACGGATGTGAGGGGTGTTCTCTTCTCCTAATACTTTTCTCCCATTGCAGTGCTATACGAGAGAAAGTTAAGCAGCTACTGACTACCTCTGGGCTCTTACAAGAAATGACCCCCGCCCTTGTTGCATCTATTAACCAGCTCGTGTCCTAGGAACAAGCTCAAGCCCTGCGTCATCTTGTACCTCTCACACCAGAGATTCTGAAGTACTCCAACACGCTCTATAGTCTATCTCCACATCAAGACAGTTGCTCTCCCTCCACCTGCACGAACACACATTGGGAGTCTGAAACCAAGTCAACCTGCTGCACACGTATGCCCAATTGATGCTCACAAAGTCACGTCTCACACAGAGGGCACGAGTCGTCCAGGTATACCACCACGCGTTCCCAGTCTTTAATGTATAGATATCTTGCCCGAACCCGACTTTGTGCCCTGCTGCAAAGCTACCCGGCTGGTTCTTTACACGGGACAAGCATCCGTGCCACGTAGAGATACTGGTATAACCAGTAACTTCACCAGAAGGGCGTGCGTGACCTAGCGCCCAACAAAACCAAACCCCTTTCTGACGTTGCACATGTACAGTTTGCAGAGACATCATGCATCAAGAAGAAGGGTGATAAGAGTTTTTATGGTGCCCAACATATGGCCTTCTGCTGCGATAGTGCAGACTAAGCAGCACAAACAGGTCAGCCAGGCCCAGTAAGACCCACAGGACTTCAGGGAGTCAGTTTACAAACCTCTTGGGGCTCAAATCCATATCCAAAATGTCAACAGCTAACATGAGCGAGCGCGAGCTCAACTGGACAACTGCAGCTCTAACCTAACACCGCCACTCTTCCGAGACAGAACTGCTAGAGCACAGGCGATCACAGGATGCAGTGTGTCCATTGCTAATGTTGGTATCATTATTTCTGCTTCGGCTGGGCAGATGAACCCCGCTACACTGATGGCCTAGAATACCGGAGCAATGATTGCAGAACACTGCAGTCCACGTACTGCAATTGGATCACATGCCCAGGGCTTGGGACCCACACAGTATGGTGTATACTGTGTGGCAAATCTGATCAAAACAGCTACATCGGTGTGGCAGAACGAAAAATGTTACTAGACCCGCAATGGTGTACCAATGCGAAATCTGCCAGTGCGCGTCAGGAATACAGACAGCATAATCCCGCCCCTGCCTCTCACTGTAGCACGACAGCCTGCTGGGGGGAACCACAGTTGCCAAAATTCATAGGCTGTCCTCATGAGGATTCATTAGTATTCTCGGTTGAATGTGAACAGGAGTTCCGCACACATGAGATACCAGAGAAACAATGGGTCTCCAGTATGCAGACCATGCTGAAGGGTAAAGCCCTCGAATGGTGGAACAAATACTGCAAATTTATTTCGGAGTGGAGCCAACTCAGTAACTGCCTTGTACAGCAATTTACCGGCGAAGAAGTACTGGCGCGCCTCACGACTGAGTTTTACAGTCTCACCCAGACACCAGACAAGGAGGTGGAGATATTTGTCTGCAGAAAAGTCCAGATGTATAGCAGAATTTTCCCCAACGGGAATGAAGAGAGTTGTGTATGACAGGTCACACATCTGTTGTTACCTCGTTTGCAAAATATCCTGCTAATCGCTAAGCCACTTACGGTGGACGACCTCATTGACTGCATATGGGAAACTGAGCACTTCAAGGCACGGGTTCTTCTTGATCGCCAGAAACTCGCAAAACTGACGGAACCAGACAAGCCAGCTGGCACACCCAACAAGTCTGCCATCCGCACCGCCCGCTTCACGCCTACTGAAGTGTCGGTATTGTCCCAATTATCACTTCAATTGAGACTTCCCACAGCAGTCCGCACCGAGGAAAAATAACGAGCGGAAGAAGGGGGTGCAAATCTTACACTGCGACCCACTTAAGTTGAGTTGAATTAGAAGATTGCACCCTGGAAGGGAAATGCCGGCGCCATCGGGTCAACAGAGGTGAACCTGTTGGACAAGAAGGGCAAACAGTCCAACTCCTAGATGAGGAAGCTGTCCTTGAGGCCCCACGCATCAAAGGATCAAAGGGAATGTCAACGGGAAGAATGTACTAGCGCTGCTCGATTCAGCCGCATCTGGCAATTTCATCAAACGAGACATCCACACTGAAGAACAATGGGCCACCCTCCGCTCTCAGAAAAAGACTGCGAGAATTGCAAAACTGCAATGGACGCTAACCATTGATGGTCTCACCACCCTTACCGTTGAACTTCACAAATTCAAGACTCAAGTGGAGTTCGTCGTGTCACCTGACATCCAGGAGGATCTGACACTAAGCCACCCTTGGCTTCTGCATCAGCAAAGCATAATGGACCATGGGCAAAAGAAAGTATACCTGGGCGACGACCGCTGCATGACCGTAAACTGGGAGCACTGGCCTGACCATCAGAATCTGTTAGCCCTATGTGAAGAGATTCACCACGAGCTTACGGAGGTGCATTTCCAACAGTTGAAGGAAGTTCTCGACTAACATGCTGGATCTGGGGGAAAACTGTAACAAGTCCGCACCATTCAACATGAGATATTTTTGAGTACGCCGGAACCGATATACAACCGGCCATTCAAGGTCTCAGCCAGATGTCATCGTCTAATAATGGACGACTTAAAGCGTCAGTGAATCGTTCGTTGAGCCTTCAGACTCCCCTTACAACTCGCACTGCATGCTCGTACAAAAGAAAGATTGCCAGTTGAGATTTTACTTTAATTACAAAGCCCTGAATGACATAATGCTGTCCATTCCACCACCCGCTCTCGACCTAGTGCACATCTTGCGGAATATAGCAGAGGCAAAAATATTCACCACTTTAGACATGCAGTCTGGTTATTGGCAAATAGTAGTGCACAGCCTGGGTTTGCTCTCTAGGGCTAAGTTCAATGATGGACGCTATTAAAGCCGGTGAAAACTTGTGTAGGCATCCAGAAGCAAGCAAGGTCAACCTCACTTTTTCCTTAAGGTGACCCCTTTTGTAATAGGGCATTTGGTAACACAGTACACCTCTGTCAAGGATTGGAAGCCAAGTTCCTTGTTTTCCCAATTACGTTTAACACCACGTGGAGTCTGTAGAGTCATGGGCACCCTATTCCAGTTCCTGGTGGGTACCGTAGTTTACACTGGAAGTCGGGCCGCACTCATCTAGGGACTGGCACATGGGTATGGCTTCCTCCAAGTCTCCCTAGCCCAGGGAACGCCTGTCTCTTTTGGCAGAGGCCATAGTGGAGAGACTGACGGACACAGAACTGACAAGCTGGCTGAATGCAGTGTAACTGTGTGACACCCTGATTCCACCTATGAAGTAGACAAAAGGGCAGGCCGTGCTAGTGGGTGTGGGTACAAAAAGAGGGTGGTGATGCGCTTGAGTAAGTTCCCTGGGATTACCTGCCTCCCTTCCCCTTGAGAGTCAACTGGGAGCTAGGTACAAAATCAACAGGAAAGGTAGTCTCAAGGATCAAGTTTAAGCTCATGTTTATTCCCTTGAATGGAAATAACTGTGATGACGTACTCGCTCTGGACGTCAGCATGAGTGAAATGGCTGGGTAGCTGTCTCTACATTTTATTGGCCGGTAGAGGCAACCAGTGTTGAGCAGAGTATGAAGTGTGTGCGAAGTGAAGCGTGGCTGGCTACGCAGACTTCTGGTCCTATTGTTGCAGTAGTTCTCGTGAGTAGTGACTGTATGCCAAACTGGGTGTGTGCCTGGGAGACTAAGCGTGAGTAGGCAGGAGGAGTCCTAAGAAGGACTGTAGGAGAGGAGTTGCCTATCTCGAACATGTCCGTGTTGAGAAGGAGGTGGGAGTTAGTAGGGAATTTCATAGAGATATAGAGAGTCGCCTGTCTAGTGTCGCAGTGTGGTCAGAATCACTGATGTAACTAGGTGTGATGTATGCTAAGCAACGAGTGCTGGCATGAAGCTGGAGAACGGGGTGCATCTGAGCAGCAAGTGCGAGTCTGTGGGTGACTTGTTCTGAGCAGCGAGTGCTAGAGACAAATGCCAAATGCTCCGGAGGTGTGAACGAGACCACCTTTCCACCTTATATACTGAAAATCAGGCGGTACCCGCCGTTGATTGGCCATGGCAAAGGCATGGCTTGCATCTGTAACGTAACCGGCCGGCAGGTGCATGGAAAGCAAAGACGAACGATAAACCAACTACTGCTATCTAGTGGGGGTTAAATGAACTTGTTGTCCTATTCTCATAATTACGGTGGGCCAGTCGATATAACAAGCTACGATGATAGACAGTATGATCTCAGCTCACGTGGGGATTAACTGTAAAATAAATCCTATCTCAACAATGCTAAATATAAGGATAGGACTGAGATCGTCTGAAAACCAATAATAAGGAAAAGCGTCATGCATCTGTACATACCTGTCTTGTCCTAAAAAATAGTTGGGTTACAATAAAATTTAATTATAACTACAGAGATATGACGTGTGCTGGGTTATTGATTAGGCGGCACGGTTGTCGAGGCTTTGATTGCGCTAGACCACCATGTGCGTTAGGGATTTATAGTTAGTTGGCATCATCAGCTCGATACTTTTACTGGACACGTTGCTTTGCAGATTGGCACAAAGTTATTGGTAGTCTAGTGTCAGACGGTTGTTTACCTTCTGGCCTGCTATGGGTTTACATGGTAAAGTAGATAACTGGTGGGAGGTGTCGGGATTACCGGGCTTACTTATTGTTTTGACGCATGTCCTATTAGCTAAGGCTGGATCCTGGTCGTGTGGCTTTAGTTGCACTTCTGTCGGTTGTGCGTACGTGCGGTGCTGATGGGAAAGGAGCTGGATTAATTACAGTCAACGTCGGTGGTGCCAGTGACCGGAGTAAGGCTGCACAATCTTGTTCGGCTCGTCGACTATCTGTGAGTGGGGCGAGATCAGCCAGCTGCCTGGCAGCAAGGCGCACAACTATTTGCTCCTCTCTCCTGGTGTTGTACCTCACCCTAAATGTTAAATAATATAGAGCGGGTTTAACTACTGAGAACCTCAAAAGGAGCCCCCTGGACGCGGATAGCCCTAGATTAATGTTGCCTGGCAACAGTCTTGCCAACGCGAGCTCCAGTGCTTCAGAAGATCCCCCACTGTTGCGGGCTGATCAGAAGCTTTGGAGCGGTGTGGGTTGCCAAGGCTATTACTGGTTGTGCGATCCCAACCAAGGCCAGGCCGTAGCATGTAATCAAATACCCCCGCCAGCACCCAGGTGCTCCGGGAAGGATACAATTCAGGTGTACCGTTTCTCCCTGATTGAGAAGTGTTGCTAGTGGTTGTGGCTCCTCTATTCTACTCCTCCAGTACCTGTATACTTGGTAGGAATAAAATAGCTGGCGGTCTAATGGGTGTGTATCCAACTTGGAGCTGTCTAAGGGGGGGGGTCTCCAGTCGTAGCTCATTTTGGAATAATAATAATTTCCCGTTTTCGGTCGGCGGTACTCAGTTTGAGGTTCTCCCAGTAATTGGTGACAGATTACTCTATGAATGAGACTCTAGGGTAAGAGAAACAAAGCTGTGTTTATTAAAGACGTATTAAACATGGTGACACATGCTCTGCCAGGCAAAATGGTGGTTGGAAGTACTCCTACGTTAGCCAGGTGTAGGTGACCTGGTCCTAAGCTAGTTGGGAAAGTGAAGTGAAAACTGTCGAAAATTACTGAGATACAAACCTAACTCAAAATGGGGTGTTTCTAGGAGACAAAGAAAATTACGTGTGGTGTGTACTGTAACTACAGAAAGCTTCTGGTGGCTATTGGCGTCGCTGGAGCGTCTGTAGCGGAGTTGCAGAGCTCTTACAGCGACGTCAAGGATGGCAGCCTCTGGTGGCTGCTGAAGACTGTTAGGTCGTTTGCGACAGCCTCTGGAAGGGCTGTTGAAGGTCTCGTAGTAGACTTCAGCACCCAGGTGCTCGGAGAAGACTGCAGGAACAACTGGCGAGGACTGCAGCGCACTGCCTTATATAGCGAGACAGCGCGTTTCGTGGTGGCTGCGAGGTAGGTTGTGTGACATCCCTTAGGTGTGAGGCCGGAGTGGGGGTAGCACCCTCTGGTCATCTCTCAGCCTTCGCGTATCCTTGGTGACTCTCGTGCATTGCCTGAGGCGGCTGATGACTTGTAGGCCTTCAGGGGGAGGGGAGTGTTTGGGGAGTGACGCGCCACTGTCTTCCGCAACCCCGTGTATCCACATGTCTGGTCGTCCTCCAGGATTGTGGTAGACCATTACTTCTGTGTACAAAATGGCGCACGTTTTGAATCTCACGTCTGTAGAAGTAGTACAGTATGGGTGCAGTGAGATGAGTCCTAATCGTTTGTAGTTAATTGGTATAAGTGGCATGTGTCAGTTTCTTTGGACGGTTGGATGACTAGGGCTGACTGCTGACAGGCATTGATGGCACAGTCCACTGGCTTCAAGTCGTTGATACCGTGTCTGCCAACAGGGTACCATAGATTCCAGGCAGCTCCTCTGCTCCAGAACTTGGCGTTGGAGATCCTGTATCTGACCTCAGATCTGTATACCAAACCACTCAGGATAGGATGATAGTCTTGGTGTGTACGGATATGCGGAGGGAAAACAATAATCAAATACAGTGATGCGTGCTGCTTCTACACTTATTATAATACGACTCCAACTCATCGCCTAGGAGTACTGCTTCCATCTCTACAGATGTGAACAACACGTTACCTACCCCTACAGGCAATGAGAACTTCTGTGTTTTTCCTTCTCAACTGGAAGGCACTCATTCCGGAAGGCATGCCCCCCCCCCCCAACACTTTTGACGTCTACAAACTGCCCAGACCTCTGGCACAGCCAAGCAGACCCGACGAGGCACAAAGCCAGAATCGCTGACGAGATAATTCTCATGCCACTCAGGGCCGGAGGGCCTCATGCCTCCCTCGCTTTCCCCGTGCCGGCAGCCTACAAGCTACCACCATATCCGGCCGCAGCCGAGCTGTGGAGTCATTATTTTGCATCTCTTGCACTGCCCACAGCACTCTTAGTGCTTGGGAGCTCTAGAGAAGTTGAAGCCTACAAGTATGCCTTTGCGGCAACCAACTACGTATGTTGACGACCAGTCAACCCGGCGACATACAAACACAAGCTCACCACTTGCACTATTAGTGTGCTCTGACTGTGACCTGTAGTGCTGCCTGATATTTTGGATGGATGCACAACCAGTAGAGGCTTGGTGTGACTCTGGCTCAACGTCCTTGATCTGATCAGTCTGCCTATGTTGGGGGATCAGTGGGGACTTATCGAGCCGGCCAAGTCACTATTGGGGTACACTGTTAGTATTTCCATTTCAGTGCACTGTGTGATTTATACAATTGTTACTTAATGCCTCATGAGAGAAGGAGTGATAGGAGATGTATAGAGCAACACCTGGCTCACCCTGCTGCCTGGCCGAGGATAGTATCACTCTTATCCTACGCAGGATAGACAGGCGGAATGGGTCCGTGCCGCCGAACTCAGACGTCAAGCAGTCGTGCCTACACCGGTAATATTGAGTTTCCACCGTGTGTTCGTACCATCGACAAGTATCACCTTGTTGTCTACAGCTTCTTAACCGGAGTGGAAGTTTGCCTAGGTTGGGACAACTTGGTCTTCTGGACGAAAGAAACATGACTTTGGAACATTTGTGCTGGCATTCACCTCGTTTAAGATTAAACTTACTTCAACTACGTAACTAGAAGTGAGATTGTATCATAACTAGCCAACAGTCATCGCCTCATCCCCGCTACCTAAGTCGCTTTTGGTATAGCGAGTAAAATCAGTAACTACCATGTCTAGTCAGTCTAATCGGACACGCATCAACAGGAGCGGCCGGTGTCTATAAAAACCTGACGAAGGCAGCACGGTCATGTTCTGAATGTCTGTCTGCTCTCTGTGGAGCCAATACAGCTCGTTGCTTGGCAGCGAGGTGTGCTATCCTTTACTCCTCTCGCCATGAGCCGTGCCTCACCTTAAAAGGCATAGAGCATGGACTGCCGCTGAACAATAGGGGTCGTGCATCGTGGACGTGAAACAATTCCCTAACTTATTGTACTTCCAGTAGCAGCTGCTGACACGAACTCGGTGCTTCAGAAAACCCCCCACTACTGGCGGGCAGATCAGAATCGTTGAGCCGTATGGGCCGCCTTTTTGCTACTATTGTGTGTGGTATCGCAACCAAGGCCAGGCTGTAGCACTGGAGCGGCACTCGTCAGATAGTTAATTTTAACAAATATTTCTGGTTCTGCTAAACTTTTATATTTTTTTGTATTTGTTATAGGTGATCTCATAATTTATTTACCAAACTGAAACATGAAATACTTTTATTTATAACCAAGTGATCGTTGAATTTTTTAAAGAATGTGAAATGTTTCTCTGACAATCATTAAGTTTGGTTTTGATGTCTTAAAACATTGCTTATTCATACTTTCAAGGTGTTAAATTGGAAAAGTGGTAATTTGTAAATACTTTCTTGTTTTTTATATCTGTAATGTATGTACATCCAGGATTCTGATAGGGTTTTAGTTTATAAATATTTTTTGATGAAAAGCAACTGTATTTATAAAACTCTGGTAAAGTCTGTCATGTTTTGTTATGTTTGGCAGAGAAAGTGGTGGCGGCCCAGCCAGCAAAGCATTTTTCAGCTCGGATCTCGTGGGCCAGATGTACCTGTGCTATTTGGTGTCGTCTCGCAACAAACTGTACTGTACTCGCCTTGAGAAGTCCAATGTAGAGCAGCAGCTGATCTTTGGGTTGGAGGCCAGTGTACCGGCTGCTGATGCTGTGAACGTACCCGTTAGTGCTCTTTCTTTTTTACTTTCTGTCTTTTTGGTGTACTGGAAAATATTTGTAGTTGTATTATAGTGATGCAAGTAGAAAGTGTAAAGTGTAGGTTTGTCCAAATGTAAATTTTTCAATGAGGTAAAAATTAAAAAATTTATTATAAACTTTTCTGAAACTGATAGGATTTCATAAATTAATTTAATGAGAACTCAAGTTGTAATAAAACTTTAATTATGGAATTCTAAACATTTTATTAAGTTATTCATTATATATTGTGAAACACCAAGTTCCAAATTATCAACTAAAGTCGACTTAAAATAAGTGTTACACATAACAATACCCTGGAGATTAGAGGAAAAAAAAGTGGTTACATGAAGTACCTATGTATTTAACTCAAAGATTCTTGCCAGCATTTCAAGTGGGCTTACACATCCAATGATGATATAATGCCTTATTCAATCTTTTTAAATTTGAATACTCTAAGATTTGAGTTTCGGTTGGAGAGGGAAAATATTGAAGTGTTGGAGTGAGAGTTTAAATTTTGGTATGCAGTCTCAATGTCACAATGATGATACAGTTATGATGTACAGAGAGGGATTCATGTTAAGCGCCAATTGCTCCTCACTGTTGACTTCAATACATTCTACGTAAATGCATATTTTTCTACGCTTGGATTACTGCAATAATATTGTGTTGATATCATTTATTCTTAGTGTGCTTTGTATTGTACATTAACATTTAATACTGCTGTGCTTGCAGCATGCAGCACAGTGTGGCAGTATGTTTTTTTTCTGTAATTCTGATTGGCGAATGTCCACAGCAATTGAATCTAATAGCAGTGCTGGACACAGCTGGAGGGGTGACTCTATACTCAGGCCTGAATATTGTCGGCAAGGTTCACGTGGCTGGCATTAACTCCGCCTTGACGACCTCCTCGTACCTATCTTCGTTTGGTACACATTTTACAACACCATACCTTCCCAAGTGAGTTGCTTCCCACCATTTTACTGTTCATGGTAGCTTTATTTAATGTGTATATGAAAATTTAGTGTACATTATGTTGATCTCTTGTATTTCGAAAGCTTGTTTGTTGGCTAAGTTAAACTCACACAGGTGTCTTTGTTGGTTGTTAATTACATAACTTGTTCAGTTTTCAGACAAAAACTGTGAATGAAATCTTGCTGTAAAGTACTACAAATTATGTTGTTGAATTTGACTAAAAGATGATAGTTTAATGCATAATAGAAGAAATTAAAATGTTAATTTTGTCACTGGGTACCTGACTATGTATCTTCCTGTCCATTAATATGTACGCTACTTGTTCTCTAATGTCATGGTGCTATTGTCGTGGTTGAGTTTATCTATTTTACAACATCAAACAATTTCTGGTAGTGAAACATTAATCTCAGCTTATCTTTAGAGCCCTGAGGTCATAATGGAAGATTTGCTTCTATGTAATAGTCTTCCGGAGATACTGGCCCTAAAGGCTTAGGTGAGGAACAGTCTTTTAACTGCACTGTGACACGTGCCATATGTACTACTAATTAACTACGATTAAGACTCATCGCTCTTTACATGAAGTATACCCTTATTTCAAACTACGTAAGAGTTATCTTCTTCAACCATCCATGTGAGAGTTGTGCACACACCACTTTGCACGTAAATTCTTCCCCACTTAAATTTTCCCGGGTGGCCGAGCATGTGGCCACATGGTTACGCAACCAGCGGGCACGCCGCCTCCCCCCCCCCCCCCCATGCTGAGTGCCTACTAACTTCAGTTACTTCGGGCACGGCCGAGCGCTGCCAAAGATGCACGTACCAAGGAACGCTGACAGGAGCGTTCTCACCTCCCACGCCAGCTCCACGGCAGGACTTCACGTGCCTTCCCCGAACCCCGCTGCGGTAGCCTAGACTTCAGCACTATATAAGTTTGTGTGCAGCGGAACTCCAGCAGTCATTCTTGTTTCTTCTCTCGCGACATCCCGAACACTGCCCAGTGCTGGGACCTCCAGAGATCTTCCAAGTCTTGAGTACGCCCCCAGTGGCTACTACCAATGACGACGATCAGTCATCCATCGAACAGCGAACACACTAACACTCGTTTACTTCACTTTGTCTCTTCTAGGCACCCGCTTTATTTAGTATAGTTTAGTAGTAATGTATTTTTCACATCTAGATCATTCTCTCCCTTTTTTTTAACCTAGGACCAGGTCATCTACACCTGGCTAACATAGGTAACCTTCATCACTCTACTGTTTGGTAGGAGGTAGCACGAGTCACGTGTTTATTGATTTTTCAATAAACATAATTTTGTTCTTTCCTTACGGTTTTTCATTTAAAGAGTATCTTTCTGTTTCACCCGCTAGGAACAATTCACGTTGTGCACTGCCAACAAAAACAGAGTATTTTCTTAAACTTGATTAACACACCCATTAGACGGCTTCCTGTTTCTTCTCACTACCCGAGAACTGGTAGTTCTGGAGGGGAGGAACAAAGGAGCCACAACCACTAGAAATACCTTCATCCAAGTAGGGGCAGCAGGCCCAGGTTATTCCCTTGCTTTGAGCACTGAAGTGACCATGACCTGAACCTTGCCGTTCAACCTTGCCTAAATCTCATCTAGTAGAGGCATTGGTGGTCCAAACAGATCCCCGTTTCTGATCAGCCCATCAAGCATGGGGGATCAGTGGAAACTTTTACCGAGCTCGTGCCAGCAAGCAGCTGCTGGACTGACACTGTTAAATTGTTTCTTGTCAAGGTGCACTACGTGGGTTGTTCAAGCAGCGACACTCTATGCCTTTCAAGATAAGGCACGACAAAAGGCATAGGGAGCAAATCCTAGTGTTTCTTGCTACCAAACAGTGGTCTGCACTTCCGCCTCCTACAAAGGAAAGGCAGGCAGAATGGGACCGCGCCGCCACACTCAGGTGCCAAGCAGTCACAACTGCTCCTGTGGTGATTGTATATTTTCCTCAATATTCGCACCAGCCAAGAGTTCTGAGAGGACTGATTTACGAGACCAAGTGTAGGTACAGCCTGGCCAATCCCACGTTCTGTAGCTGGGATTCTGTCGTCTCCGTCTGGAACCATCAACACGGTGTGGAGCTACCCAGCGACCATTAAGTTGAGACCAAGAGTCGACACTTCAACTTATCCACATCACGATGGTCTTCTGAGTAAGTCAATAGTTAACACCTCTCGCCACGTTATTGGTCTAGCATACAAGTCCAAGGCGATTGTGCCAACCAGATGTTAACCAGGCACGCCTCAGGTGATTTTCTGTTGCCCAACGTGGGGCGTCAGACTATTAACTGTACGCAGCGAACGGCCGAACTAGACCAACCAGGACCCGGAGAGCTAAGGGTCAATCCGGTGAAGCCGAATGGACTTCGGGGAGTCCATGAAACACCTCGTGGTGCCCATAACCACTAAAATCTCTGTCTCGGAGGTCAGTGTTGCCACAGATATTCCATTACGCATGCCTAGGCTGGCAAGAAGAGGCCCGTGATACAGAAGGATTAGAATACCAATGTGCCGCTTGCCGTCAACAACCCACAAGCTTCTGCAATGAAATCACGTGTCCCGGCTGAGGCATTAATTGTACCAGGTGCATGATATGCAATGAACCCTACCATCACTTATGTATAGGATTGCCTGACGAACGCGTCTCTATGCCCGGGATGGCCTATTAGTGTGAGAGGTGCCGACGAAAACATACCTCTCACTCCTGCAGATCCAAGCTGCCCTGTATTTATATACATTCGGGGACAGCACCTGACCATCCAGCAACCGGTAGAGACGTCGACATTCAGATTACTGATTTCGCAGGCCGACCTCATGAGGATCTGTTAGCATTCATGCAAGAATGCGAAAAGAAGTTAAGGGAAACGGACCTGCCAGCAAAACAATGGGTTGACCGGGCCCAATTACATTTAAAGGCCTAGCTCTCACCTGGTGGGAATGATACAGTGAGTTCCTGACCGACTGTAAACAGTTCAGTAACAGGCTCACTGTGGAATTCACTGACGAGAAGGTGTTGGCCAGACTGACAACTCAATTCTATAGCCAGTCTCAGGTACGTAACGACGAAACTGAAATCTTCATACGGAGGAAGGAACAGATGTTTCGATGCGTGTTCCCCGGAGTCGACGAAGCAACCCCGTTAGTTCCATTAGTCGGATGTTACTACCTAGTCTCAGGAATGTCCTCCTTATGGCTAAACCCACCACATTGGACAAACTGGTTGATCGAGCCCGAGAAGCAGAGCTAAACTTTGCAGCACAAACTAGTCTCGAAAAACCCGTATTGGCCAAGGTTCCTGAGGTACGAGCTACACCGGTTGCATTCCTTAAAGGTGCACCAGTTCCAACCACTTGCATGGCATTCATGCCAAAATGCTGGTTCTGCCCAGAGAACCACTGGAATATTGACTGCCCCTGGAAACCAGAGGGGTCTGTCATTCCATCCAACAATCTTAATGGAACGCCAGCAAGACCGACAGGAAAACTGACTCCCAATAGCAAGATAGGAAATGCCACAGCTGGGGTGCGAAGAGGGCTACCACCACTGGACACCAAGGGCCTATCATCTCATCATCCAGGGTTTAAATGATAAACTATCAGTCCCCATAGCCCTTCATATAGAAGTCGAGATGAACAGGAACAGAGTGCTGGCGCTACTTAACTTGGCAGCAACAGGGAACTTCATCCGAAGAAACTTCGTGAATGCCGAACAACTAGCGGACGTGCGCCCTCAATGGAAAATTGTGCGAATGGCCCGGCATGATACTACTCTCCAGGTTGATGGCCGAATTATCTTACAGGTAAATCTGCATCGTCTCTCAGTGTCTACCAACTTTATAGTATCACCGGCAATTTCTGAAGTAGTGATACTAGGTTGCCCATGGCTACGGCAACAACAGTGCATCATAGACAATGCGCAGCGCTGTGTGTACATGGGCAAGAAGGATAGGATCACTGTAAACTGGGACTACAGTCTAGACAACATTGTACCTATGCCTATCAAGCCCAACCAAGTCAATCACGTGCTTGGCGAGTCAGAATTTGGCCAGCTACACCAAATATTAAATGAACATGCCAGCGCCTTCTGACAAGGGGGGTTGTTACGCCAGACTAAATTGATCCAACATGAGATCTGGACGACAACCGACGTCCCCGTGCACAACCGATCATACAGGTTATCAGCACGCTGCCATGACGTAATCACGGAACAAGTAAACAACATGAAGGACCAGGGGATAGTGGAACCCACTGATTCGCCATATAATTCCCACGTAGTCCTTATCCCGAAGGAAGATGGAAAACTTAGATTCTTTGTCAATTATAAGGTTCTAAATGAAGTAATACATCCTATTGTCCCCCAGCTATCGACTTAATGCATACCCTGCGTGACATTTGCAAGGCGAAAATCTTTAGTACCCAGGACATCGAGTCCTGTTATTGGCAGATTGCAGTACACCCGGAGAGCCGCAAGTATACTGTATTAACTACACCAGAGGGTGAAAGTCTTCAATTCCGAGTAATGCCGTTTGGGTTGAAGAACACCCCTGCCACATTCCAACGCATCATGTCCGTGGAGGTAGTAACTGGTTACATCAAAGAGTTCTGTTTTGCATACCTCAATGATGTAATCATTTATTCCAATAGCTGGGAGGAGCATCGTAAACAGCTATGAGTTCTTGAATGATTAGAACTCAATGGAATAACTTGCAAGTGATCAAAAAGATATTTTGGCAAGTCATCCATAGATTACTTGGGCATGTCACGTCACCGGAAGGGAACTTCCCACAACAGAATTCTATTCGAGCTATTGAAGAGGCAGATGAACGTACAAACAAGAGACAACTACGCCGGTACTTGGGTCTGTACAACTGGCTACGCGATTTTGTACCAAACATCGTGCAACACATGGCACCACTTCACCCACTCCTCGAAGACACTCGTTGGCGATGGGGACCGAAGCAACGACAAGCTTTTAATAATCTGAAAGCCAGCTTCGCGAACGTCAGGCAACTCCACCATCGGCAGGGAGATCAACCGTTAATACTACAAACATACGCGTGTGTCAAAATGGCCTGGGCGCAGTATTATATCAAGACGACGGCCAGCCTAATGTGATAGCATATATCTCAATCCAGCTCAATGCCACAGAGCAGCGCTATCATATTAATGAACAGGAATGTCGGGCTGTTATCTGGGTAGTGAAGAAATATCGCTACTATCTCGGACAATGCTTCATTCTGCAGACTGACTCAAAAGCCCTCCAATGGCTGCATGAGTCATGGAATGCTAAAGCTAAACTCGGACTGTGGGATATGTTCCTCACGGAATTTGATTTTGAAGTTCAACACTGCCCAGTTAAAAGGAACGACCTGCCAGACCCCCTGTCCCGATTGCCTACACTGGAGGAAAATGCTGAGGTGGAAGAGGAGGTAAGAATTCCCTCTCCCCCTCAAATTGAACGAAGTCTGGAGGAACAAATCCGTCTTCTCCAGCTTCAAATTACCCGCTACCAGATAACATTGAGTCAACAGGAGGACTCCAACATACGTTGCCTATTACGGGAACAGCCCCAACACTTTGAATTATGGGATGACGTGTGGACGCATAGCGGACAATCCAATACACATTGTAAGATCTGGGTTCCGCAGCAGTTACACACCGATATATGCCGGCACCACCATGACCACTCTCAAGCTGGACACCCGGGTACAAGGGAGACCCTGCTAGACATCAAAGTTCGATACAGCTGTGACGGGATAAGCCGTGGCATCTGACAGTACGTAAGCAACTGTGTTATGTGCTGTTGTGGCAAAGCATACCTAGTTCCGCTTCCTACAGCACTACCAAGGAGACCCAAGATGGCATGGACGCACATCGCCGCCGACCTTATGGGGCCCTACACACGCAGTACTAAGGGGAACCGTTACCTGCTAGAAGTAACTGACCAGTTTTCAATGTGGGTAGAGGCCTTCTCTCTACCTAGCCAAGAAATCGTCCCAATCATGCGCAAAATATAAAAGGTGATATTCGCATGATGGAGATACCTAAAGGTTATTTTAACTAACAACGTCACTCAATTCACGAGTCGCCAATGGCAGTCAGCTTGCGAGAGATGGGGAGTGGAAACCTGGACTACCCTGCCATACCATCCCGAGGACAACCCCACTAAACGAAGGAATCAGGAGATCAAGAAGTGCCTTCGCATCTGTGCGAGACGACCACCGACATTGGGGCAAGCCCATCCCAACAATCCTGTTAGCCCTTCGTCGTAGGACCAATGAAGCGGTCGACACAAGCCCTAGCGTGCTCCTTCTTGACCAGACACTCCGCCGACCAGGCGACTGGCAATGGGAAAGTGAGCCCACCGATATGCCGCAGCCTGAGGACTTCAGGCTAGCTACCCTAGCCCGTTCTTCAACTGCCCAAAAAGCCCAGGATGAGTACATTCGAAAGAAGTATCCTATACCGAAGACAGGGGTACGGAAATTCTCCCTAAGTGAACCGGTACTACTCAGGATGCACTCCCTCAGCAAGGCCAGTAACAAATTCAGCGGTGGCCTCGCTGACAAATGGGATGGTCTGTATCAGGAAAAAGGGACGTCTACTGGGCCAAAGACGCATGAGGATGGATCCGAAAGGCCACCCGAAGACAGATACGACACTACCCAGGGTATATGCCAACACTTTGGGACGACAACACCGAAGACGAAACCCCTGGTTAATCTGAAGACGAGGACGAACCTCCACCCAGGAGAGTAGTTCCCGATACCGAGTACCCTCAAAACCCCTCAACAAGGCCCTGAGCCAAAACCATGTCACGACAGGACACCCTAGCATGTGCCAGGAAGCGCATGCTGAAACAACGTCAAGACAACAATTCTCCGTTAGATCAGTGCCCCAACGCCACGCAGCTACTGAGAAATCGTAGCCAAACACAATAGGCAATCCTAGCTGCTCCGAACGTCATGGCAAGTCTATGCGCTGAGAACCACGTAGACAGCCCGCCGATCAAGCAGCATCAGCGAGAAGTTGGCAGTACCTTCGGTGAGAAGGGTAGAAATCACACGAGCAGCTATCCCTCGATCTAGTACAACTCCAAAGCCAGAAGTCAAGGCCATTCCAACTTCTACGAATTCGACCTCTTGTTACAACGATGAAGTACTAACTGCCTCCAAACCACCGGAATACATTCTAGACAAGAGTGTGGAGGCTGCCACTAGACCACCGGAATACGCTCTAAACGAGAGCGCGGAGTCTGCCACTAGACCACCGGATGATATCCACAACGTGAGCCCGGAGGCCTATGCCACTAGACTACTGGAAGACGAACATGCCACGGAGCTCGTTCAACCACTGCAACAGCAAGAAACGTTCAGAACAGGGTCAAGGTGGTTCCAGCTTCCGCAAAGCCGACCATTGTTCTTGCCGATGATGAATTGCAACAGACGTCGAGCATAGCCTATAGCAATGCTCTGTCAGAGCCTCCTGCTATGCAGGAACCTTCACCCGTTGGCGCCGTTGAGGACGAAAGGCCCGTTATGCCTCCCGCTCAACTGGTCACCGATGATCGGAGCATCGAGACCATCGATGTATCCTATTACCAGACACCTGGTGCAACTCCCGCAGTAAAAGTCGAGACTCCTCTCCCTCACACTGCCTCACCACAGGACCTGGACGTCGAGACCATTGACGCCTCCAACTACCCGGCATTACAGTGAGACACACCACCTGTAGCCGAGGTCGAGCGTGGTGATCCGTAGCTCTCTTGAGCTGTCACAACAGACGCAGAGACCATCAAAGACTGTCGACGCCTCCCACTACCCCTCATCTGGAGCAACACCCGCAGTGGAGGTCGAGAGTTCTCTCCCTACCACTGCCTTGTCGCTGGACCTGGACATTGAGACTGTTGATGCCTCCAGCGACCTGGCCCCACGACGGTATGTGTCCGCAGGCAAGGTGGAGAGTGGTCTCCTGCCGCAACTCCCTTGTCCTGCGTCAGTGGAGAAACATACTGCCCTACGGGTAGGAATCTGTGCAGTCAGGGTGGAGGACCTGGAATTACTCCCCCGCACTGCCTCAACGTTCCTTGTAGCTGTGCCCCCTCTATCACTTCCGGCAGAAGCAGACACCACAACACCACTTGCTGAACCATGTCGCCTGATGCCAACTTGTGCCCTCAAAGCAGACTCAATGCTTGGGCGGTACCGAGAATCACAGTGGCGACCAATGTCAAGGTATACATGGCCGTACCGCCTGCATGCTGAACTACATCCGAGGGACAGGCCAGCTAAACCAAAGCTCGACAAACACAAGTAAGTGCAGTGCTCGATGAAGATAATTGCACGCATAGTTGTAAACCACTACAATAAACATTACAGGACTCATTGTAGATCTGTATCAAAGTGACATTTAATCTAGCCGACCAGTCAAACACAGTGAGATAGGCAAAGACACTCACATTTAGACACTATTAAATATACTGTATCCAGTAAACAGAAACAGAGTATTTACTTAAACCTAATTAACACCCTCGCTCATTAGACGGCCACATGTTTCTTCTCACCACCCGAGCACTGATAGTGCTGGAGTGGAGCAACAAAGGATCCACCACCACTAGGAATACCTTCATTCAAGGAGGGGCAGTAGGCCCAGGTTATTCCCTTGCTTTGAGCACTGATACTGCTGAAGTTACCATGGCCTGAGTCTTACCATTCAACCTTGCCTGAAATCACATCCAGTAGAGGCATTGGTGGTCCAAACAGCTCCCCGCCTCTGATCAGCCCACCAGGCATGGGGGATCAGTGGAGCCTTTTACTGAGCTCGTGCCAGCAAGCAGCTACTGGACTGACACTGTTAAATTGTTTCTCGTCAAGGTGCACTATGTGGGTTATTCAAGCAGCGACACACTATGCCTTTCAAGATAAGGTACAGCAAAATGCTTAGGGAGCAAAACCTAGCATTTCTTGCTACCAAACAGTGGTCTGCACTTCCCTCTCCTACGAAGAAAGGCAGGTGGAACGGGACTGCACCGCTGCACTCAGGCGCCAAGCATTCGTGACTGCATCTGTGATGTTTGTATATTTTCCACCAAATATTCACACCAGCCAAGAGTATCTCCCAGTTCCGAGAGGACTAGTTTATGAGACTAAGGCTAGGTACAGTCTGGCCAATCCCAGGTTCTGGAGCTGGGAATCTCTTGTCTCCGTCTGGAACCATCAACACTGTGTGGAGCTACCCAGCGACCATTAAGTTGAGACCAAGGGTTGAAACCTCAACTTCATCCGCATCACAATGGTCTTCTGAGTTAGTCAATAGCTAACACCTTTCTCCAGCCACTACCTGTATATAACCATGCTCTTGGTCTAGCGTACAAATCCAAGGTAATTGTGCCAAGCAGACCTTCGGCACTCAACTGAAGTTTGATCTGGTTGGATGTGTGGGGGAGTAAACCAGTAGATAGGAACTCTCTCTGGGATACAAGTGATATGATTGGTGGGTGAGGAAGAAGGTCTTGTATTTGGGGGGCACCTGAGCAGCAATTTTGTGATGTTTTATGGCCGTGTGTTGGTTGTGTGAATCAAGGGTTTTCAAATACGTATACCATTGCTTGCTCATAAATGAATGAAACTTGGTGAATAATGTTGTGTTTATAATATGAATTTTTTTTTGAGACATCTTGATAATCAACTTCATTCCCAGTGAATGGAGATGTTTTTGCCTTGCAACAGCTCGGGGTTGGCAGCGGTGGCTCTTCCGCTGACTCACTCAAACTTGACATCTTCTTGAGGAGGGTGGCTGGGCATTGCTTACTGACTGCGGTGATGAAAACCATAATTCTGATATGTCTATAATATCCCCGCAACAAGGGAATATTGTGTAGCCGCTCTGGTAGTAATTATACTTGTTCGGACCCTGTCCGGTGCGCTAGGTAAATTACTTACGGAAGTAGCGTTGTTGTTTTCTTCTTGGCCAGTATGCATCTTGCATCAAAATATTGTATTCTCATAAAATGGTACAACAATTTGTACTCTTGATATTGTATGACAGTTGCAACTTTTTTTATACACCTGGCAAAACGTTTGACGAGTTGTCATAGTACCTCAAATGTGAAAAGGTTGATTTGTGTAGGCACATGGTAATAGGTTGAAGTGGGCGAGCATGCCACCTTGTTGATTGCATCGACTCACAACTGACGCAGCCTTGGCCAGGATGCCCCGTTCACAGCCAGCACTCGATGACCAGGTCCCATCCCACGAAACATAGAGCAGAGTATGAATCAAAATCCATTCTTCTTACGCCAGAGAAATGGCTGAGTAAAAAACCTACGCAGGATAAACTCACGTAAATTGTAATAGCTAAAAGCAATGTTCAAAATGGCAAGCAATCATGCTACCCATCTTCGTCTGGCAGAAAATGCATTTTAGGTAACAACACAACCCAAGTCTAGTCCCCATTAACTCGAGCACTCACACAGATCTTTCCCCACGTAAACATTTCACTCTCCTCTGCACAGTGACCACTTCTGCCTACACTCTCCGCTCAACTCCCACTCTTTTTGTCTCACGCATTCTCCTTCCCAGGCGATGGCATGACGTGCTGCAAATACCAGGACCTGCATGCTTAGAAGAAGCTCCCAGAAACATTTGAACACAAATATTCTTAACACATGACGTATCCCGCGCCTGTGCTGTGCACCAAGTACAGGGCTACTGTGTCCCATCTGAAAGGCAAAGTATGCAGTGGCAGACTTAACCTGATGAATCCAGCAGTAAGGACGGCAGGACACATGACCCAGCTAACGTTGCCAGAGTTTCAACAATCTTTCATCTCTCACGTGTTCCTTTTTCTACTGCACTCATAAATGAAGCTACACGGTAATACATAATCGCCCTCCTGAAGAAACTCTGAGAGCCCCACTGAAACCACAAGTTTCCACTCTGCCACTCCCATACACGAGAAGTGCGCATGTTTCAAACTGTGCGCCACTAGTAAAGTGGCCAATCAGAGAGAAGTCATGACCTCCTTGAAGGGCAAGATGCTGCCTTAGATTTCATTGCCTCTGGCGAGCGCCACCAGCGATAAGGATCCAGGCAGCCCTGAGATGACACAAGCTCCACCCCCGAGAGGCGAGGCTAACCTCCCCACATCCCTTTGAGAACCAGCAAACTGCCAAAATCAGTACAAATGCTAGAGCAGAGCGGGCCTCGAGATTCCGGCAGCACCTTCTGGCTGAGTAAGCTGAATGGGACCTGCATAGGGCAGAGGCCCTCACCCGCACCGGCTACCATAGTGTGACAGTCAACAATGCCGTCCAGCTCCGGAGGACACCAGCACCCAGAAGGCCTTCAAATTCTTCGGCTGCCTACCGCATCCCATGGAGGTACGACGCCTGCAGAGGCTTTCTTCTTCCTTGGGTCCCCAGTAGCTCCAGAGACGTTGACGTCCACTGAGGCTCCAGCACCGTTGTCCTACCGAACCTCCAAACTCCTACCCTTACTTACTACCAGGTATAGTGAGGTTGCAACGACGATGTTCCATACGGACTTCCCCTTAAGGCCCTAGCCCGGCCAACTACTTCACTGTTGGAGGGAGGTAATCCTTTATTGAACATAATCGATCTCTTGTGGAATCCTGTAAATAAAGTTAGGAGTATACACCTGGGCTATTAATTTGATAATTAATAAAACTACCTGTTCACATAAAATCAATCGTAATTTATATCTTCTTCCAGGTTGCCTCCACCTGGCTTATTTGAGAGGAAACTTCCATTTATATTTTCTCATAATTATTTTAAGTGTGGGATCCATGTTGCTAGCTATAATTGCTTTGACTCATGTTATATTATTCACGCACTTCAAACTTGGTGTTTTCATAGTTAATGTGGTATGTTGTAATTAATTTGTATGTGAATATTAAAACCTACTTTTCAGAATTTAATTGTATTATTTATCAAGTAAGACCTTTTAGTAGGCCTGTAAGGTTGAGAATTCATTTAATTCAGCAAACTTAGTCACTCAGGATAATGCCGATACGCATTATGCCATACAGCACAAGACAGTACACCCATTAAATTTTGCACTAAAGGCACACACACCTAAGGACCCCGACTGTCTACGAGACCCGGACTATATAATGCTTTCTCCGCTGGAGATAGCCAGATTGTAATTATACAAAGGATAGTACTGGACTAGTCGTACCTTAGCAGTACACGTTAGACCCGACCTATGAATGGCTTTATCCTGTGTGTTGTGTTTGTAAACGGCTCAATGCCACACACTCACCAATGTGGAAAGAAGTTCCGCCTACTCCGGGCTTTAAAGAAAGTGGAACAACAGATAGCAAATGCACCACAACCTAGTACCACTGAGGACCCACCCTTATTTTAACCTTCCACTCTTACATCACCTCATCTTCCCTTTGAACATTTGGTGGCAGTTCATTTTGATTTACACGTAGTAGGAATTGCGCTTGAATACCTACCTGAATCACACAGAGCCGGCCGCTTTCGCACCACTGGCTGCGCTGCAGAACCGCCTGCCAGATAAGAGGAAGGCATCTGCTCCCGCAGGACCACAGGTAACGAGTCGGTGAGTGTTTAAACCTACTGTTCCTGATTTTGTGCCTGCACAGAATGCAACTCGCCCTACTTTATGCACCAGCATACTTCCCACACGACAGTAAGTTAATTTGTTTAGAAATTTTTTCAATGACATTGGCTTCACACCTTCTATTGATGTTCATCGTTTCCAATAGCCGCAAGGCATGTGTTTACCATCACCTCAGTGAATATGGCTTATTCTAGGGGTCGAAGTCCCCAAACTCCCAGGGCCCCTATGAGGAGAAAACCCTCTTTCCCCTTTTACGATGTGGGGGAAACCCACGACACTGAGCTATTCATAATGGCCAGGAAGTCATTGAGTTTAGATGGGACTTATATTTGTACAAGACTAGGTGACTTCCCCTCCCTGTCGGGATTGGGGCTCGAAAGCTGGCACCCCAATGGATATGAACATGTGACTACCTTGAGGGTCAGTTCTCGGAATTACCGCAACGTTATCTTTCGGCTCCTCCCACCGATGTATCGCCCTAGTCAGCACCTAGGTCATCTTGGTTGCGTGACCGTGCGTTAATTCTTATAAATTATATATCAAAACATGAGCAGCTGATTACATAATAAAATACTTGCATAGTAAAATATTATAGTAAACTGAATAAACAAAATATTGCAAAATTACATTGTACTATAAAATCAAAGAACATATGACGCCAAGAGATGTGTATGCTCATCTATATGTAAAATTCAAGAAACTAAGCAAGCAGCACAGAAGGCCGTATGGTAGATAGAGCACTCGTCACGTTCATTTTACCCATAGATTTGTTATGTTTTTATGATCTACATAGTTATCTTACCATAATGTGCATGTTACGGGTATACTGTATATGTATTTAGATGTGGTATATGCTATATGTAAAGTGAGCACTTTTAAAATCCCTCTCATTTTGAATGATATTCAATAAATTAATTTTATTTTAGCCTTGGACGTTAACTTCTGAGTGCTGGGGAATATACACACTGTGTTTATTATTTACACTGGAAAATTGATTTAAAAAGGTGGTTGAAGGATAAAGGCAAGAAAGAAAAAGTAACTAGGGCCTCAAAAGTGCTCCCTTTACCATGAACAGCCAATAGCAGTATTGATGTAGTTGTACCTTGTACAATTTCATGTACTGTATTCAGGCGCAGTAGTTTGATTCTGACCTCAAGCCTTGTGGGAACGCACTCATCCTCTGGTTCTGCAATTGAGCCCCGTTTCGATGAGGGAGTTCACTTGCTGTCACCAGTTGAGCCACTCGGCAATGAAAATAACTTGAAGCTCACACCGTCTACACCATACAGAGGGCAGTTGGTGGCTCTTAGAGATTCTGTGGTCAACAGACTGTCCCTGGCAAGTCCTGCTGTGAAATAATATGTTATAGGTGCTTTATGTATCTGTTTACCTCTCTGTTTTCACTGACAAGATTTGAACATTTCCTGTTTCAGGAGTATAGTGATGGATCAATGTTTAGAGTTGCATTACCAGAGCTGTGTACATCTCCTTTAGGTAAATATTATTTGTAACTTTTTACAGAGCATGTTTTTAGTGATGGTTAGACACACATGTTTTTCGTGGCACTCGAAATTGCGAAATAAACAGTTTCTCCTGAAAAATGACATACCTCGCAAAAAAAAACAACAAAACGCATTAAAAATATGTGAAGAAAATAGATTTCCGTTGTGAATCCTCATGTTTACGACATTAATTCGATAAATTATTTAATTATGTGGTCGAGATCCGGAAATCTACACGATCAATGTATATTGAATATGCCGCCGAAGCGATGTTGCTATGCTTCGGAAATAAACTGATCTCTGTGACTTTCTAGAATAAACTACTTTGTTTGCATTCTGTCCTTTTTTACTTTTCATCGCGTCATTAATGTAACCTTGGTGGTAGCATACAAATCTGATAAACAGAAAAATTACGCAACACTTATTTAAAAAATGGTAACAAAAATCTTCCGTCGCCGCTAGTTATGTATCAAAGGTACGCAGTATGCTCCGTAGATTCGTGTACCTATTGTACTACCAATTGTTTTTATTGGTTACGTTTTAACTGAAACATGTTTTTAATATTATCCAGGTTATGTTAGGATGACCTGTTGTATCTGGCACCATTTTATTTTTGTTATGACCATTTAATATATTAGTTAAGTTTCTGTTTATTTTATTGATAGGTCAGGGAACTTAAGTTCATTACATTTATCGTCTTTTGTGAGACGAGGTGGTTTTGTGGCTCATGTGAGAAAGCAGCGAGGTGGCGCAGTGGTAACACGCTGGACTCACATTCGGGAGGACCTGTCTTTTGTGAGACGAGGTGGTTTTGTGGCTCATGTGAGAAAGCAGCGAGGTGGCGCAGTGGTAACACGCTGGACTCGCATTCGGGAGGACCCGGGTTCGATTTCCGATCTGGCCATCCTGTTTTCTGTTTTCCATTGTTTTCCAAAATTACTCCAGGCAAATGCTGGGATGGGTCCCAAACAAAGGCCATAACCGATTCCTTCCCAATCGTTCCCCAATCCCTCTTCCCTGTGCAACTTGCACCGTCTCTAATGATCTCTCTGTCGATGAGACGTTATGCTCACCTACCTATCTCTTATGAGAAAATAGCAATTTGAACTGCCCATTGTTTTGATGATGCAGTCGAAAATTTTGCTCATACGGAAATAAATTCTAATTACTTTAACTCAAAAGTTGTAACTTCACCGTAAGAACAAAACACCATAAATGTGATGCTATTCGTACGAATGTGAAAATTATACAATAAACATTTTCGGTCAAGTTAAACCCATGAAAATCATTGGATATTTTTAAGAACTACATGAAAATCAGTGATATCGGTATATATTCCAGTAGGTAATGTAGACAGTGAAAGGAGTTTCTCAATATCTAGGAATATGAGTGACAAGAGAACCTACCTTAAGACAAGTAATATGGTAGTAATTAATGACAGTAGGTACTTGCATTTTCCGATTGAGTATATGCTGCTTTATTTTTGTGCCATCACTAAAGTAGCCAAAGTTTGTTGCAATATAAAATATGAGTGCTTGAATTTTGTCGAAGTATACACAATTTTATTACCAAACCAATTTTTTCTCAGCCTATTTTCAGCAAAATATTTGACAAAATCATTTAAAAATTGATAAAAAAATTCATCAAAATCAGCCAAAAAAATTGACAAAATTGATCAAAAAATTTCACCGCAAACATGTCTTTCTAGTGATGGTTAAAATAATCCTCTTCTCTGCAATATTCATGTTGCAGAATTATGCATCTAAAAAAAGTTAAAATATTCTTTATAAGTATAATACGTATATTAGACAGTTGTTTCTCTGAGTAGCATCTATTCTGCCCTTTATCAGCTATTGAGGTTACCTTCTGACTTAAGCCACAGACAGTGAATAAAGCTTCAGTAGAGATTTTTTATTCAGCAACTGCTCGGTACATTTAGAAACTTTTCACATCCAGATACCTACTGTACTGGTGTGTGTGTGTGTGCGTGTGTGTTTTTTTTGTGTTTTTTGTCTTTTTTGTGGTTTTTGTTTTGTGTTTTTTTGTTTTTTGTTTGTTTGTTTTTGTTTGTTTTTGTTTGTTTGCTTTCTAGCAGATCTTAACCAGGATATTGAACAGTTGCTAACAGAAAGAAAATGTTATTGGTTGTATAACAAAAATATGTAGACGTGAAGTGTGAGATCTATGGAAAGAAAATGCTTGAAATAGCTGACTATTAACATAATACTGTATATACATACATTCAATTATGTAGAAGGTAGGTAACTTTGTCCCAAATTGCTTAAATCAGGACCTTTTTTTTTCAAGTCCGGCTTGGGGATAGCGACCTAAGGTTGTATTCGGTTCATGTATTGTATTGTATATGTATTCTGCCCCCACTAGTGAGACACACTATGAGGTAGTTACGTAATCATCTATTCTGTATTACAAGGTGCATGGGCTCTGCTGTCTGTCCCACATTTGCTTGTGATACAGTTGATTGCTGATAAAGTTTCGACACAGCACCTACTACTTTAGAGCACTTTGGGAAACTGAAACAAAAATCAAAAAACATAATTTAATAACACTTCAGCCCTCGAACGTTTAATGAAAATGTTAATATTTGATTACGATTTTTACTGTTTATTATTCAACATGTACTGACATGTAATAAATTAAATTCAAATTAAAAATGAAATCATACTTGCACAGCAACTTCAATGGATGTACATTACAACAATACTCCTGAAATATTTCCTTTAAGCACATGTGAAAATAAGTAAATTATGTGAATTGCACAATGGAGAAATAAATACTGTAATAATATCTTTGAAGACTTTAACCAATGTAGTCTGTCAACATTTAAAGTTTATGTTTATATAGTTATTTAGTATGTAGTATTATAAAGGACAAATGACCACAAACAAATCTACCTATTTTGGCGTATATAGGCCGCACATAAAAAAATGACTAGAAAAGCAGGGTGCTGCTTATATACAAGATATACAGGCGTAAAAAAAAAAATTTTTCCCAAAACATATTTAGAACTTTGTCAGCATACAGTACATTTTAATGTTTTAACTTAAAGGAAGGAAGAGAAGAGGATGAGGAGGAAAAAAAAGGAACTTTTTCCAGTCTTGCAATTATTTGTTCACTCTCATTCATAAACAAAATAACCTTCATCCTGCATGTGTAAAGTGTAAACATGTTGGAGCTTGGCCATAGATGTCGTACATGAGAAAATGCCTTATTTCCCTTATTTATGAGAGAAAGATATCTTATGTAGTTCGCACACCCGCCGTGACACTACAAGTGCACATTGATATGACGCCATTTTGTGTAACATGTTGCCGTGGTTTTGCTTTCTCAAGTCACGTTACCATCTGTGGAATAGTAATTGTGCGATGTATATTTGTAAACATTGCAACAAAGTAAAAATTTTCTGTCACAAATGTTTTGTAGGGGAGAAATTAAGTCGAAATTTATTATGTTTGTACGGATTCATAACTTAACGATAGGGTATTTACAGGCATACAAAAATTCAGTGCGGCCTATACTTGAAATATTATTTATTCCAAATTTTTCATTAAAAAAACTTCTGGTGTGGCCTTTACACGCCAAAATACAGTATACACAGAGACAAATTTTCATTGTTATTCAACTAAATGAACATGAGATAAATGCTTGAATATTCAGTAGAGATGAAAATTTTAATTTTATGTAGACTTTCTGCTACCAGTATTCTTACTGAGATGGAAAATTAAAGCTCTGATTTTCCATTTACGTTTCTGCATACCAAATATATGTACAAACCTAGTTAAATTATGACGTGACTGACTTGAGTGGTGCGGCAGTGTCCAGGTGCATCGGAGCACTACAGCAAGTCCTGCAAAGAGACATGGCCATGCAGCTGGTCATAAAGTGGTATGGAGTGCGGAATGCTCCAGGCACACAGGACATGTCACCCAACCAGGAGTGGGAGCTCTTTGTCAACACACTGCTAGGTGAGGATGTCCTTCGATGCTGACAAGTTGCTGAAATGTTTTGTAGTGTTTGGGGAAATTTTAGTTTTCAGACCAATCACCAGTAGCACTTGAAAACAGGTCTTGTGGTGTAAGTGCATGAAACCGGTGGAGTAATGTTCAGAAACTTAGCAAAGCAAGCAGATCTTTTCTCACTTACCTGGACAAACAGTTCCGCATAGCTGGGGCCAAGGTTGACACTGAAAATAGTGCTTACCTCCCACCAAAGTGAACTGGTTGAACCAGGTTTTATTCCTGTTAATGTCACTTCCAGATTTTTACATGTGGGAATTGTGCCAATTGTTGCTGCTGGTCGGTAGGTTTTCTGGGGGATCTTCCATTTCCCTTGCATTCCAGCACTTCTCCATATCTAACTTACTTCATCCTCATCACCTCTTGGAACATCGTTAAGAGCAACCCAAACGTCTCCACTCACCCCTGCATAGCTGTTAATCATCTTAGCTCAGCAACCCTTTGTGTGTGTTTATACAGAGTTGCTTGGGTATGATGTTGAGAAGCTGCCAGTGATGAACGTGTGTGTGTCGGAAGAGATGGAAAAGTCTAACATGGAGCCGAAGAAGAAGCGGTCGTTGGACAGTGGCTCGCAGGGGGACTGGCGTTACGTGCTGGGCTCAGTGCACCATCACGCTATGTCGTGGGAGCTGACATCACTCTTGGGGCTGCAGTCACCCAGCATTAAGCTGCGGGATGACCTCGAGAAATCTGAAACTGGCCGGGTGAATTGCAGTATGGCCCTCTTTTCCAGCGCCCCGCTGGTCCTTTTCACACTTCATCTTCTCTATGAGGTGAGGTCAAAACAGCTTCTTATATTGTTTTGTAGTATGTAGGGGGAGGGGAACATGTATGAGATGCAGAATGGGGAAGAAATAAAGAAATTTGTACTTTGAGTGCTATGGGACCAAATTTATTATTATACAGACTACAGAGCAATATATTAGAAAAACCAGCAGGTTGAGCATGGTTCTCATTTTTGCCAGTCATAAGGTGTCAATAGTATGACAATTTGCTGATAAGACATTTTGTGATAATGGATAATGGTTCCGTTGTAATTCACAAGGGGTTGTTGTTATAACGTGTTAGTTATTTTTAAGATGTGGGTATTGAGCCCGTCAAAGTAAATGAAACTATATTTAATTAAATTTTTATCATGTGTAGGACGTTGGTATTTCTGTAATAAAACTAATTTTAACTACAGTACTGTTAAACAATAATTTATTCTCTATGTTTATGCCCAAATACAGTAAAATCTCAACAAAAGTGATTTGGTAATAACAATTCCCTCAAAGTAAAGAACACTTCATGGGGAGCCATGCAAAATTAGAAGGAAATAGGCCAAACACTGACATGTGCCCTACCTCGTGAGGTAGTGGTTAGGCCTCTGACCACCCTCTTAGAACTTCAAGTAAACCTACGGAGGCGTAAGTGACAATCATTCTGGGCCCAACGGGTTGTGGAAGTCGTAGGTGGTAGGGTACCATCGGGAACGAGGGGAGTCAAACCCCAGAGTGAGGCGGATGGAGGTAGATTCCCGACCAGGGAGTTCTACCCTCCTCACTATCAGGGTTGCCAATAAGCGGGATGCCAGCTGTACCGGAGATATGATGTGGTGGTGCAGTTACGGGATTGTGGGGGTGGAGGCAACTTTAACGGGACGAGTGGGTCGACATACTGGAACAAAATCTGACTAGGGTGGGACCGCATGTGAATTGGGGACTGCCTTAGACGGGAGTCGAACCCGTACTGTCTTCCCTGACGCTAGCTTGTTTAAGCAAAAGTGTGGTAATTCGACGTCTACTGGGTGTTGGACCCGGGTAAGCTTACCACAGGTGAGTTTACTAGTGCTGGACATGTTAGGGACCTGGCTAGGCACTGTATCCTCAGGAGTAATGTGGGCTATAGGTAGGGACCTCTTAATTTTGCGAATGGTTTTTTCATGAAATTTTTATATAAACAAGTAGGGCCTATTTCTCAACAATTGGGGTTATTTTGGTGGTGTCCCGTACCATTTTTGCTTTGAAAAATATCACAAAATTGGTAATTTTTCATGTTTTACACGAAATTGCCTGAAATTCTGTTTTTTTTTTCCCCCATGAAATTTTGCACAAAATATCACATTTTCAATCATAAGAGTTGCACGAGATTTCTTTTTCAAGTTCAAGGTGAAACACCACAGAAAACCAGACAGTTTTACAGAACGAGACGTAGAACGAGAATATTTTCACTTCCCTCTTTGGTTAATGTAAATTCCATCTGCTTTTAATGCCTGCAGTTTTTTAAAACAGGGTAATTATAGGCTGTTCACGTTAAAGTGAGCACTTTTTAAGGCCCTTCTAAATTTTTCCTTTCATCAGATTTCCATCTTCCTGCTACTTTTTAAT
Source organism: Dryococelus australis (assembly GCA_029891345.1). Classification (NCBI taxonomy): domain Eukaryota; kingdom Metazoa; phylum Arthropoda; class Insecta; order Phasmatodea; family Phasmatidae; genus Dryococelus; species Dryococelus australis. Next base: position 62,565,092 of record CM056995.1, read on the forward strand.
ATAAACATTGCAATGTGAGCAATAAACACAGTGAATACATTCACCACTCTCAAAATGTAAAGCCTGAGGCTGCAATAAGATATATTTATTTTTGGCTAATGCCTGTTGGAAGGGCCTTAAAAAGTGCTCACTTTACCGTGAACAGCCTATATCATATAATAAATACTTCACCTTCATATTTGTGCTGTGAATCCTTATATTTACAATGCAAATTCAATAAACCGTTTCAATATGTAGTTGGGATCTTTTAGTCAAGACAATGTGTCGAAGTAACACAGCCGAAGCGATATCGCCAACGAGCATTTATTCCTACGGGACATCACAGTGTTTCGGAAATAAACTGATGTCGGCGACTTTCTAAAATAAACTTTTATTATTTGCATTTTGTCCTATTTCACTTTTTGTTGCATAATTAATGTAACCTCGGTGGTAGTATGCAAACGTGATAAATATAAAAATTACTGAAAAAATGGTAATAAAATTTTCCATTGCTATTAATTGCTGGCTTCATGTTTATGCAGCGAAGGCACAAACTAAAGTACGCTCCATAGATTTGTATATGTAAACAAAATGGTTTTTTTTGCTTAAGTTTTTAATGTAAACATGTATTTAAAATTATCCAGGTTATATGAGGACGAATTGTAGCTGGCGCCGTTTTATTTTTGTTTTGACTGAGTATAGTTTAAGTTCTGTTTATTTTAATAGTGGGGCATAAAAATTTAATTTGTCAAATTTATCATCATTCACGAGACGAGTTTTTTTGCACCTCTTCTTACGAGAAAGTAGCGATTATAACTGCTCATTGTTTTGATGATGCAGTGGAAAATTTTGCTCGTACGGAAATAACATTCAAATTACTTTAGGGATGTCAAAGTCGATACCTCGATACCCTCGATTATTACAGGTATTGAAGAATTGAGAATCGAACGGATAATTGTTGAAAATTCTCATCCGCTTTCTCATAATTCTTTGAGGTTATGTTGAATAGCAACAGGTCTTTGGTTTTCTAAGTAGGCTGAACCTGTACCGAACTCGCATGCATTGATCGGAATTGACAATTCAATGATGGTTCGACTCTGAAAGAATTAAGGTAATACAGTAGAACCTTGATTATCGGCGATAATGCAAGCCAAGAGCTAGTCGTATAATCGAAACTCGCGGTAAACAAGTCGTTTTTATCTTGATGGCTACCAGGTGGCCCTGGTATTATTTTTTGGATTTTTGATTTTGTTTACCTATTATTTAAGGATATACTAGATAAAGAACACGTACATTTTTCCTACCATACATATTTCCTGTTCGGGAAATTTTCATTTTTGATGTAGTCAAAATTGAAAGCAATTTTTTTTTGTGTTTATCTTTACCAAAAATATTCTTATCTTTTTTCTAAAAGTAGGTAGTGTTAAAGTTTCCAATGTACCGAGGATTTCATTTACATAGGCGTGACGAAAATGTCAAACAATGTGTGGAATTATTTTTCAGTTGACGTAAATGAGGCAAATTACTCATATTGCAATTTGTGTTCTGCAAATATTTCAGGAGTTGGGTTTAGTCGCACAACGAGTAACATGAGAAAACACTTAAACACGACAAGTACAGGAAAATTGCCAATAATTATGATCCACAATATCTTTTGGGCAAATATGCGTGTAGCAACAAGTCATCTAGTGTCCCTGGAATTTAAAATGTCTGGTAGAAAGTTACTTGTATTTCAGTTTCATTACTGAATGGCATCAATATTTGTGTACATATGAGTTAGCTTCATAAGTTGACCTAACATATTGCATTGAAAAGTTGAGAATTTTGTTTAACTTTTATGTATAATACTGTGTCTATATACATTTTAAATAAATCATATATTCATCAGAAATACTGATATGAACTTGTTAGACCTATTTGATAAGTCTGAATGTAACATAAATGTAGGAAATGAACTTCACTTAGCAGACTAGAAAGTCTTTCCTGTATTTGTCTACATATTTGTGTCTGTTTAATTTGCCCTATAAAACAAAATTTCAAAAGGATACATTGACTGTAGGCACATGTTAATAATCACTATATCTTAATTTATGGTATCGGAATTATGGTGGAATCGAGTGACAGGTTTTGCAGTTGGAATCGAGAATCGGAATAGAGAAAAATTGATATTTTGACATCCCTACGTATAATTCAAAAGTTGTAACGTCACCGAAAGACCAAAATGCGATGAATATCATGCTTTTATTCATACTGATGTGGACATTACACAGTAAAGAATTTCATTAAAGTTGAAAATAGTTGGAATTTTTTTATGAACTACACTAAAATTCGTGAAATCAGTATGGATTCCAGTCAGTTATGTAGACACTGAAAAGAGTTTTTCAGTGCCTGGGAATATGACTGACAAAAGAACAAACCAAAAGCCAAGTAATAATGTGGTAGTAATTAATGACGGTGCTTGCATTTTCCGATTAAGTGTATGCTACTTTATTTTTGTGTAGTCAAAGTTTGTTGCAATATGAAATATGTGAGAGTGCTTGCATTTTTTGACCAAGTATATACAATTTTCTATTTGTACTATTACCAAACCATTTTTTTCCTCAGCCAAATATCAGTGAAATTTTTGATGAAATGAATAAATAATTTATGAAAAATTCACCAAAATCTGCGAAAAAAATTGACGAAATCTATAAAAAAAAATTTACCACAACCATGTCTCTATCGATGTACTGTGGTTAAGAGTAAATGCCATGAACTGACATGACTATTAGTGTAGCTAAATGCAATTTTCAGTTACAATAAATATTTCACATGCAAAAAAAGAAATTAAGGTTAGATTCTATAAAGAAGTGAAAACAACTTGATATAATTGCATATTCTTGTATATTGTAGTATTCTAACTTTCCAATTATATTAATATAAACAATTTTTAATATATGTAGGTACTAAAATATGTAGAATAGCAAGATGTTTTTGTTTTTATCTCGTAATGGAAATTAAGTAAGCAATGTAGGAAGGCCATGCGGGATGCTGTCAGAGAGCTACTTACTTTAAAGCCAGTGGAGGCCACCACAAATAATGGTGACATTTCTCAACCTGTTCAAACCATGGTACCTCTATTTGGCCCGCCAATACAAATCACCCCCGAAGGACATTCAGCTATTGAAGCCGTACGACAGGGAGGAGAAACTATTCTATGACTTAGCTGGCCTTGGCATGTGTTAGATTTACCAGAACCCCAAAACCCAGAAACTAACCCCGTCTCTCTCCGCCTCGTCAAGCATGCAGCTGCACTTCCGCCCACTTATAGAGTGAGCATGACAGTTGTGAAGATCATCCACCTTCTTCTTCAAAACCAGGTACTGAAACATCTTATGGGTTATTTCTGTAACTCCTGATTTTTTACCCGCATGTCATCCTTCTAGGTCAACTCTCTATAAAGGCCGGGTCCCTCACTGTGAAACTGACTTCATGGTATTTTGAACCGCAGATCCAGTCTGGCATTTTCTGGTGGTTTTGAACCCCATTATACGTTTCACTTAGAACATCTTATATTGTGTACCAAAGTGAGGAGGGTGAGCGAGCATCAACATTCATATTGTTGCTATTTTCCTGCATTTATTTGCTTATGGTATATTCATGCTTTCTTCGGCCTTTTGTAATCGAACCTTTTGAAAAGTCACCCTAGGCGTAACATGTCAACCTACTGTGTTCAGTCACTTGTATTCCACGATTATATAACCCTGTGATTAACGTTACAGTACTATGTTCTTGCATAGATTAATAATCTACTTAGTATCTTCTATATCTTGTAATATTCATTTTGTATTAATACGAATGAACAACAGTGAGAGCAGCGATGTGTTGGCAACGGCCGGTAAGAAATAATTCGCAGTTACAATATAGTTTAACCTTGTTTTCATGTATACTATTTGTAAATTAAACATTGCCAATTGATATATTTGTATTGTTAGGTAGCACTGACGGAAACACATTTCATTGCTGCAGTTAAAAATATCAGCGGAAATTACTGTGCGTAGGCTCGCTCGTCCGGAGTGAAGCGGATAGTGTCGCTCTCTCTTGTTCTCTCTCTTGGGAAGTTCGTACCACCTGTCTAGCAGGAAGGTATAAATCTTGTTATTTCTAATTACAGCAACAATAATGATGTTTGAAATTGTAATTTACAACTGAAATGAGATTGTATTGTTTAAATACCTATTATATGTTATTTAGATGCGATAGCATAACGCTTACAAATCCACGACGCTTACAAATCCAGCAGGTTGGCAGACGTGGTGTGGAAAGGAGAATCTAGAATTTGATTAGCTTTACCCCTAGCCTTGTGCTTGTCCCAACGTAGCGGGCGATTATTCCCAGTTTTTATTGTGCCTTATGACTGGTAGTGGTGTTAATGAGACAGCGTATTTCTGAACGAAGCATCAAGTTCGTACTCGTGTTTTTGAAACATCCTAGTCAAGTTACAATGTTGTGATAAATATGTGTTTCCACGGCAGGGTTAAATGTGTTGTGATCGCTGCGTAGCGTGTAAATGAGCACGGTGTCTGTGTTGTAATCGTTACACCAGCTAGGTGTGTGTGGATTTCAAATATGTGCAAAGTTGATACATTTTAACCATGAACTGATGTTATTACAAAGTCAATTATTTATATTTACGTCTGTTTATCACAACGTTGTACTTTCGCTGCTAGGTGTTTGAAAAACAGTTGTGTAATGAGCTTAGGTTTCTGTGATTTGAATGTCTGCAACAATCCCAACGAAATACTAAGCCCACCCAGATGAAATATAAGAAATAATAAAACAAACCTATAAACCAGTAAGTACCAATGGATGTAAATATTAGCGGAATAAATGTTACAGTAAGCTTCTGTGTTTGCATGTTCAACACTATCTTTTATGTTTGTCGATATACATTAAATAAGCAATACGAGTTGCATGCTTGAATTTATTGTGTAGTTTCGTTGGATTGGTTTTCCCTTCGTTTTAATTTTTATTCCAAATACATATTAATAATAACAGGTTAAATACTATTGTTGTTTCTGCCACATTTGTAACAAACACCGTTGTGGAAAAATATTAATGTGTATTATGGGTAACATGCTATATCGTGTGTAACAAATAGTTATAAAGCTGACCTAAATATTGTTAAAGGCCTAAATTGTGAACATTCGTAGGAAATGGTTTCTGCAGTATGACATAATTGTTTGAACAGCTGTAAACAGCAACCAACGCAGTTGACAGTTATAGAAGTAACATGGCAGTGTTTATGTTTACGTGTAATGGAAGGATACATAATTAGTAACCAAAGGTATAAATTTAGCAGGGCCTCAGAAAAGGCCGAAGTTATCATGAATCAACTATAGTTTCACAAATTTACTATGTGTTAAGTGTTACAAATTTTCTTACTGATTTATTATAATTTTGAATTTTATACACAGTTTCAAGTTTTTTGCACCAATTTTTTACACCACTTCAACCAGTTTTTTGCACCGATATTTATAGTTTTTTATTTACAATTTTTCAGGGTCCCTAACTATAGGTGATGACTGCTCTACTTGGGCTATCTAATCTCCTATAGGGTACCCAGGCCAACAGGTGCGTAAATGCTGATCTAAGTGGGAGGCGTGTTCGAGAGGAATGAATAGCAAGATCGGCTGGGGGACAGTTTCGTCTGCGTGCGGCAGGGGTTCGACCTCTGATGTGGTACTTGTAAGGGCGTCAACTATTTCGGCTTTCACTAGGGTGCGGCGTTCCTTGCGCCGGCCTACTCTGTAGTCCGCTCCTCCTACTATACATCGGGTCCCTTATAAACTCAACTAATAACACACAGTGCTCTCCAACGAGAGACTGGATTTACCTGGTACAAAATACAATACTCAAGACACTCTATTCAATGGGAACTAGATACAAGGAAGGTAAACGAGAAATAAGTTTATGTGAGTTTTATTAACTGGAATGGAAAATGGAAAGTTCTGGCTAAAATCAAATTACAAAAATATTCAGCTGACTGGCTAAACAATTATAACAATTACAAATTTACGTGAATAAAACAGGCGAAGGCGAGCCTGGAGAAAAGTAATGTATTTATAATTTACCAAAATTTACTCAAATGTAATCTATGGTAATTTAACTCACTTTTACAACATAAAAGTTGCCGGGAGTTTATCAGGAGGTAAACTAAAATGTGCCAGCTTGTTACCATGGAGTCATGGAAATTGACTTGGATAAGGGATTACCTGGTATATGGGATAGGTTTACTTTGGACGAAGAAGCTGCTGTCTTCACGGTCAGCAAGTGCGGTTGAGGTTGAGCCTCTTTACAAGTTGTTGGAGGCAGCAGTCTTCATAGTCTGTGGAGTGGATGGTGCGCCGTGTTGCAGGTCGCGGAGAGCAGAGAGAGTCCTCGCAGACTGGAGAATGTCTTTCCAGACTGAGGTAGTCTTAGCAGTGTAAGAGAGTCCTTACAGACTGAGAAAGGAGAGTCTTTGTAGACTGAAGTAGGGGAGTCTTTGCAGACTGAGGAGAGTCTTCGCAGACTAGGAGGGCTAAGCAACAAGTAGTAGAATATCACAAATATTTATTTTATTCACGGGGCGACTCTTGCATGCAGGTTTCCGGGCGGGCAATGCGGGTCATAATTATGTGAGCGAATTACAAGTATGTATTCGGCAGTCCAGGCTTCTGGAATCTCCTTGCTTGATACGTTTATTTTATTTTGCCACTGTCATGACTTCTCCCTGAGCACGGGTTGCTCGTAGATGGGGCGAAATCACCTGTAGAGTACACATTCGCACAGCGCAGCATGTTGGGATGCGTCAACACTTAGTTAATTGCATTTATTTTGGCCACTGAATGTTGCGAATCTCTTCACCATTCCTTTACATCTAGGAAAAGGGAAAGTTAAAAAAATTAGGGAGGGTCTGATACCACATTTTTCTGATGCCATTGATACAGATTCTCAGCTGGCGATGCCGCTGATTACAGCTATGCCAATACCAGTTTTGATGAGCACAATGATAATTCCCAATATTTGGAAATACTTTTTTTATTACTTATATTTAAGTTTTCAGTTTTGTGAACACTTTAAACACTTTTTATTAGGTGTCTACAACATAGAAATGAAAAACATTAATTTTAATAATAAGTAATGTATAGAAAATTTAACTGGGCAAATAAGTGACTTAACAGTCAAGCAAAAACTGCTACCAGCCAATACAGCATTCTTAACAAACGGACTTCATTAAAGACAACCTTCAAAACTTCAGGCAATCTGATGTTGACTTGGATTTTAGACCTTAGAAATATCACACTTAACCTCAAAATGCATGTTTGTTTAAACCAGATACTAATATTAAAACTACGGTAAGGCACAATTCACTTTGCGCAGAGAATGCCGAGTGAGGTTCCTGCGCCCCCCACCTATGTAACCCGAGCTGATACCTAGGCCTATCTCACCGTTCATTCCTCTCGACAACAGATCACCCTTAGATGCTTATTTAGGCGCTTGTTGGCCGAACTCTGAGCCAAAACTGACACGTCCCCTCCAACCGGAGACCCCAATGCCTACCACTGTTGTCACCCTTCAAAAAGATGCTCCGAGCCAGGCCGTTCAGAACACTTGTATCATAAAGTTGGCTTCCGGGAAGATTATCTGGGTTTGATGCCCGCTGAAGGCCGTCCCCAAGCCTTGCGCAGTTTCTTTCCCTGCGAACTATGTTCCCGCATGCCAGCCTACGCAGCCACTGCGGATATAGCCCCAATCTCGCCGGGTATATCAACCACCCCCACCACCTCTCACCACTCATACATCCCCGGTACAGCTGGCGTCCCACCGCTTGGCAATCCTGGTAGTGAGGAAGTTTGAACTCCCTGGAAGGGAAACAAGCTCGGTTCGCCTAACTCTGGGGTTTGATTCCTCTCTCTTCCGACGGTATCCTCCCACTTAGCAGCTCCCTACAGAATCTACCACGACCCACTGGGCCAGTATAATTACTAACACGCTGCTGTAGGACTACTTGATGTACTTGAGAGGGTGGTCAGCACCTTAACCACTATCACCGAGATAGGAGTGCATGTAAAAGTGATTCCACATGTTTAGAATTACCATACATGTAAGGATTTGCCAATTATCATATGCTGCTTCACAAAATATTTTTTTTGCAAATGGTATCAGCAAATATCCTGTTTGTCTGATCTCCCTGGCAAATAAAAATGTTTCCACACAGCACTTCATTTCATATATCGGACACTTGTTCAACATGTTAACACAAACCAACTAGGAGTTAATGGCATGCTGGTTTTTGTTTTCTTATAATATTTTTTTCCTAGTTGTAGACGTAAGAAACAACTACAAATGTGCCATTTGGGTATACTACAATGAACAAAAGTTTATATTTATTTACCTCAGTAATACTAATGCTTGTGTCGGCCAAGTGATCAGAAGATAGCATCTGACATTAAGACACCCGTCTACCTAAAGCTTTTTTCCGCTTTTGAAACGGAGAGGTGAGAGAGCGTTAAAGGTGACACTGCCACGTGCATAAAGTCTCCCATCGCTGCTAAGCGCAAGGCTCTGAACTGGCATGCAGTGTTCTCCTCGTGCTGCGTGTACCTACGGTACTTTCACAGCGACCCTATTATTTTATTGGTGGAAAGTGTGTAGGAAGGTTTGATGCATGCCCCTTGACTAGTTTTGTATGGATCTGAAAGGTACATTTTGAGATACAGCGCTTTGAAAAAGCTGTCTTTAGCCATTTTGGTGTGATATTAAATGGTTTCTAATTAACATGAGGTCTTTAATACACTCAATAGCCCTCGTCTGAAATGTGTGTTCTTTTTGTAGGTCAGTACACTGGACACACATTTAATAATGTCGTAGAAAACATGTATTTCAAACACTTTGCAATGCACTTCAAGCGCCAGGTAGATGGGTGCCTTAAACTGTTATGCAGTGTGTTTTTAACTAATTTATATTTTTATCTCAAATTTTTACATTTCGTGTAGTTTTAAAAATGATCTAAAAGTGTATTTTAAAAGTATATTATTGCATATTTAACTTTTGAGGTGAGCCGTTTTAAGTATTTTCTTTGCAAGTAAATTACAAAAATTATTTGTAATATTTAAACTGAGTTGTTTGGCGATTGGCAGCCTTTATGTTTGCTAATAATGTTTAATTACTGGTAAACCTTTACTGGTTTAAATGAATATGCACATGAAAATGAATATCCCCAGCTGTACATTATTCAAGTAAATTTATTACTTAAGAACAACACACAATTCAATGTCTTTATAGTCTCTATTACATTAATTCACTAACTGGACTAGACACCGTAATTTTTTTTCTGCTCTTTTCAAGGGACCATGGAAAAGTGTTGCAAAATGCACAAAAATGTTTAAAGATGGAAATTGATGCTGTGAAAAGCACTAAATGGCACCGAATAAAGTAGATGTAAAATGCAGGAAAGTATCAAATCAGAGTGTGTAAAAAGGGATAGTGCTGCAGTAAAAAAAAGTTCATCTCATGAATGAAATTTCCTACAGTTGTAGTTACTGTTTTATAGGACCTGAAGCTGAACGTGCTGCTTCACGAGAACTTGCCGATGCTGGCACACCTGCTACACCAGATGGCAAGCGACCTGCGGCTCGCTGAGTACGTCCACCATTACTGGAGGGATTTTCCTTTGCAGTGCCCCCTCACCCCTCCAAAGGTAGACAATCATACCTTTTCAGTGTGAAACATTGACTGTAATGTTTGTATATATGAAATCTGTCATTCTATTTTAAGGAATCAGAAATTTTGCATTAATTCTTGAGAGACTGTTGGTGACTGATGGAAATTCCATACTTTGTTGTGTCATTTATTGCGAAGCTATCAAAGTGGAAGATGTAGTGCGTTGAACTCTTATTTGAAGCACTATTTCATATTTTTAATTATTCTGTAACATTTAAATAAAGTAATTCTGTAGTACAGTGTTTCGACAAATACATTTTTACATCAGAATATTAAACGTGTGGATTTATTTAGTTATATTTCCACTCTTACTTATGAAGAACAAAGTTCATTCTCTAAGTAGGTTCTCACACAATACAAATTGGAACATTTTATACAACAATTATATTTATCTTATGAAAATTGCAATTATTCCATTTGCTTACATACAAAACTGAAAAATCCGGAACACACGTGACACCAATATTACATGATGGCAAACATTTTTAGTTGCTAAACTACTAGAAGCATTGAAGTTCCCAACCTCAGTAGAATATTGTTTTATCGCATACAGGTTACACATTTTATTTTAAAAATTTGATTGAATACTTTGGGTACAACCTATAAGTGAGAAAAATGATTTTAATGCGCTGGAAAAAAATCAGTAAGCTACCGATTAACAGTGTTATTCGAGACCAGAGAGAACACAAATAAATGTTATATTAAAAACCCAGATAATCTAATTTACACATTGATATTATTAATGGAACAGTGATATTGGCTCCGAAAATTGTAATAAAACATAGTTTATTTCCTGCGGAATCTCCATCTTAATTCGGGTTGCCTATGGTTTTATACGGGCGCTGGCCACCACCTTTCCTGCATTTTTATTAAGTGTACTATGCAATTATACATTTTAAAGCAAACAAAAATCACGCACTGTATGTGCAGGATTTAAAATATACGATACTTTAACTGATATTTATGTTGCACCGAGAGTAGTGTGCCCTTTTTTCTCAAAATAAAGGAAAAATATTTTGGGGTGTGCTCTAAACAAAAAAAAAAACATGTAAGGCAGAGTGGGATGGTAGTCTAAGATTGTCGGAAATGTTTAGAGCCATCAATATTAAGTGGAAAAAAAAGGGGGGGAAGGAAAGAGGCGACACAGTTTATCTTGGAGAGAAGGGTAGTGTCTCATTCAAGTATACGGCAAAAATATGACTAACTAGTATGTCACCGCATAAAAGAAGCAAAGGCCGGCGCCCACTGCATTTATTGACTTTTTCTTGTAACGACCTCTCACTGCATAAAAGCAAAAAAGAAATGGGAGCCCGCCGGTCGGTCGTCGCGTGCATCTTCCATCCTTGACGCAGGCTGTGTTGTACAAGATGTACAACCACAAAGATGAGTGTCACCTATAATCAATAAATATTATTATTATTTTTTAATGCCCTGGGAAAATAAGGGCGTGACCTATATGCGCAGGTGACCTATATGCAATAAAATAATGTCAATCTTAACCAAAGTCAAAATGTTGAGAGTTGTCGAGGTCTTATCGTTTTTTAGGTCACCTCATTTTTTGTTTTATTCTATATGTGTGTAGATATGGTTTTTTGTTAAGTAATTCAAAAATTTTGCTCATTGTATAAACTTTAAGAATGTTGTTTTTTTTTTTTTTTTTTTTTTACAAAATTTGTTACAAGTGCTGGTAGGAATAATTTTTTAATTTTATCATAAGATATTTTTGCCTTTCAGGAAAGCCAATTTCAAGATGTTGATTTGAAAAAAATAACAAATCTGAATTTTATGGTCACTGAACCTCCTGACATTTTTCAACATTTACACAACATGCTGTTACGATATGAATGCTCACCATTTCCATACATCAGTCGACTGAACAAGACCACAAAGAATATTGTGCAGGTAAGTGTATATTTCACTGCTGGAATATTGTACCACTTTGATTGTATTAAATGTATGTTGTGACTAGTGCTGAACTGATATACTTTTTTTTACCAATACCAATACTTTGATGCCTGACGCCCTGAGGGTAAGGGAGAATGTCATCAGTTCAAATAGGGTTTTTGGTGGGTGCTAGTTCGGGCGCACTTGGTGGCAGGGGTTTATTGCAAATGAATCATTCTTTACGAGGTACTGGAGTACGTCCAGTGTAAAGTACTGGCCTGGTAATTTTTTGGCAGGGCATGAAATCGGGTTCCATGAGAGTTATTTTCGATTCCAGTGGATTGGCTCTAGGCGGTATACCTGGGTGACGCGTAATCTGTGGAGGCTGTTTAACCTGTGCAACTCTGGATGGCATGAGTTTGAGCTAGGTTTGTCAGTAGGCAGGAGCTTGAAGGTTGTGTTAGTCGTAGGGATTGGTTCCGCCGGCTCAAGTCTCCAAAAGACTGGGTTGGTGATTCCTAAGACTGGACCTGTCCATTTATGTAAGCTACGAACATGGAGTGTGCTTCCTTGCTCAGACAAATAAGACCTTCGAAGAAGTCCTTGGGGATCTCTGGTATTGCTAGTATCTGTAGGTGGCGCAATGCCTAGGCTTGGTCCCTCTGTGAGAGTTTCGCGAACGTAGTTAGGAGAGGGAGGTAAGCTCCTGCAAATGCCCAGAGGGAGTGAGTACTTGTCTAACCTTTTCTCGGATACCACTTCGATGGGGTGTAGGGCATTAGGACAGAATCACACTCTAACGTCTGTTAAGAGAAGGCATGTGACGTTTTGTCATACACTGGTGTACAGCCACGTCCAGTGTCTGCTGACTAAAAGAGGTATCACTATCCCATTACTCGGCGTTGAAACACTGTGAATACTGAGAGTTGGGCCTTGCTGGTGGACAGTCCTCAGCACGTGGGTATCTCAGGAGGAACAGTCTTCCGCAACTCAGGGAACACTAACTCCAGAGCAAGAAGCGCGGTGAAGAGAGTACCCATTGAGCAGGCAAGCTGACCCCAAGAGACTGAGTTCATAGTGTCAGGGCTCTACCCTTTTGTATGCCATGGTACACAGAAAGGGTAGCCATCCAATGTGGGTGTGGGTACTCAATTGGTGTTTTGGCATGTTTGAGTAACTTCCCCATTCACCTTCACTGCAATCCCTTGAATGAGGGTGAAGTTCACTGGGAAAGGAATTTCTACTATGGCTACGGGAAAGATACCCTTCAGTTGGTTAAAAATATGACGCGTGTCTGATTAGCTAAGTCTGGATCATGGTTGTGTGGCTTTGGTTGCACTTTGGTTGCACTTTGGTGGGTTGTGCGTGCTGGTTGGCTTATACTTACTTATGGCTGGATATAGCAGTCGGGCACGTGGCCTTATGGGTTGGTTCAAAGTTCTCGACTTTACGGTTTACTAGTCCCTTGGATTGGTCTGGCTTGCAACTCATTTCGGAGTTAGTCGTGGTCGACGATGGGCGGGAGGTTCTAGGGGTTGGTGCCTTGTCGGTTTTTGGGCGAGGGGTAGCGGGATATAGCTGATTACGTCGCTCGTCTTTGGCCATGTGGGTTGCCAAGACTATCACTGGGTGTGCGATCCTAACCAAGGCCAGGCTATAGCACCTAAGCAAATATCTCTGCCAGCACCCAGGTGCTCCAGTAGGGATATAACTCAGATGTACAATCTCTCCCTGATTGAGAAGTGTTGCTAGTGGTTGTGGTTCGTCTATTCTATTCCTCCAGTACCTGTATACTTGGTAGGGATAAAATAGCTGGCGGTCTAATGGGTGTGTATCCAACTTGGAGCTGTCTAAGGGGGGGTCTCCAGTTGTAGCTCATTTTGGAATAAGAATAATTTCCCATTTTCGGTCGGCGGTACTCAGTTTGAGGTTCTCCCAGTAATTGGTGACAGATTACTCTATGAATGAGACTCTAGGGTAAGAGAAACAAAGCAATGTTTATTAAAAACTTATTACACACGGTTACACGTGCTCTCCTGCCAGGCAGACCGGTGGTTGGAAGTAATCCTACGGTAGCCAGGTGTAGGTGACCTGGTCCTAAGCTAAGTGGGGAAGTTAAGAAAAAACTGTCGAAAATTACTGAGATACAAACCTAACTCAAAATGGGGTGTGTCTAGGAGACGAAGAAGAATTACATGTAGTATGTATTTAGTTACTGAAGAAGCTTCTGGTAACTTGGTAATTCGATTGGCATCACTGGAGCTTCTGGTTGCGGGTGCCGCAGAGCTCTAATGGTGACATCAAATTCTGGTAGTTGCCGAAGACTGTTAAACAATGTCCATGGTAGGCAGCCTTGGGTGGCTGTTGATTTGTTGACGCCACTGGTAGCAGCCTCTGGATCGTTGCTGAAGAGTGTTGGGTTGTTGATGGTAGCCTCTGGAAGGGCTGTTGATGGTCTCGTAGTAGTTTAAGCTCCAGCACCCAGGTACTCGGAGAAGACTGCAGGAACAACACTGCAGGAAAAAACTGGCGAGGACTGCAGCGCTAGGCCTTATATAGCGAGGTAGCACGTCGTGGCTGCCGCGGGGAGGGCATGTGACGTCCCTCAGGTGCAAGGCCAGAGTGGGGGTAACACCCTCTGGTCATCTCTCGGCCTTTGCGTATCCTCGGTGACACATTGTGCATGGCCCGAGGCGGCCGATAGCTTGTTGGCTCTCAGTGTGTTTGTGGGGGGGTAGGGAGTGACGCACCGCTTTCTTTTGCAACCCCTCGTATCCATGTGTCTGGCCGCCCTCCAGGATTGTGGCGGACTGTTACTTCCGTGTACGAAATGATGTGGGTTTGGAATCTCACATGTGTAGAAGTAGTACACTAGGGTTGTAGTGAGATGAATCATAATCGTTTGTAGTTAATTGCTATAAGCTGCATGCGTCAATTATCTGTTTATTCATTTTTATGGAAAATAAACAGGGTGGTGTCGCACTGCTTCCTAATGTCAGTAAGAGTTTATGGAATCTTAACCAACACTGAGCTAGGTGAAGGCGACCTGGTGCTAAACTAACAATGGCATGGTAGATGAGCTTTATGTTACTAACTTGAACTGGTACTACTCCTACTAGTGGTTGCTTTGAAGGGACCGCAGTCTCTAGGTGTGTAGACGATGTGGTCAATGGTTTTATTTTTGGCACAGTGTGTGGTGAAGACAGGCTGATAGAAGGATATCTCTGGCAACGAATTCTGGTGGAGACCAAGGAGAGGCGAGTCCTTCTGCGTGAATGCGGTGAAGAAACAGGCAGGCTGGATCTTACAAGTAGGCTGATCAAGATCTCCGGCAGAGTTTGTGGTGGAGAAAATTAAGACTGGTCACAAGCGGGCGATCAACCTTCTATTTATACTTTGCCTGGTGTTACCTCTTTGGTCAGCTATAGTGGGGTTGTCGTTGAAGAGGAGGTAGCTGTAGCATAACTTCTGCAAGGCATGTCACTGGCTGGCTTGGAGAATTGAGATGCGGCGGAACGTACTGGCAGAGCTATCTGGCCGCATGCTGTGGTACTGAAGTGCCTTGGATGCATAGCCTCGGTGGCTCGGCCGGTGAAATACAATCTTCAGGCTGGAACGTCCATTCTTGCAGTTGGTAGACAGTACAATCTGGCATCTCGTGATGCGTAGTAACAATGAAAAGTCTGTAGAAATCGAGCAGCAAGGCTTGTTCACTGATGAGGCGAATTTGTTAAATCATTGTTGAAAAGATGTAGTGCGTCAACTTTCAATATTTTTCTTTAGTTTGTTATTGATAATGGGTAATGTTCTTATGGCACTGAAACTGTGTATTGTATATATTTGTTATTTTTGCTGTTTCCATGTTCTAAAATTCTTATTTTAACAAAATTTTTTTCCAGTCATGCTAGAGTAAACAGGTTTTTCTTTTTGTTGGTTAGTTATTCTCTTACAATTTTTAATCATTATTATTATTCAGTTATTTGTGCATGTTGTGTCTTAGCATTTGTCCTTTTACTTAGTTACATAGCTATTTTTGGCAAGCTAATATTAGTTTTCATTATTCAAAGAACCCTGGCAAATACAACTTGGTCTTCCAGTTTGGCACAAGTCACAAGATGGTCTATTAGTGTTATAAATGGCTAGCATTGTACTACTATAATTTAGGTAGTCAGTAGCAGCAAATAAACACATTGGCACATTTCAAGTTGTACATTATTTATATTTACACATGTATGGTAGCAACAGAGTAACTAATCGTACTGTAATTTTATGTTACCAGCGTTCACTATGACTGATTTTGTATCGTACACTTCCCTTTATTCACAATTTTTTTCTAATTTTTTATAAATTCTGTTTAAAAGAGTGTAATTCTGTTCCACAATATTGTGTCTGCTTGAACAGTTCCTTATCAGGTGAGGTGATGTGAATAATTAAAAGTTATGGTAGATGCTTTTCTGTTAAGAGCAATTTAACATTCAATTCAACATTTGTAGATAAAGATAATGCTATTTGCTGTGGAATATGTGTACATACTGAAATGTACTCTGGGATGTGTATTTCAGTTAGTAGCACTGCGGGTGTATGGATATGAGGAGCCTCAGTTACAAGTAGAAGGCTTTGTAAAGTTGAACGTTCCTCTAGGCAGAGCTGGCGATCCTGAAGAGGTGTTGTCTGCACGGGACACATACCCTAGCTCCAAGTACCCCATGCCACATAGAGCTGTATTGTTCATGACTGAGTTAGGTACGTGGCAACAAATTTGTTTGCATTGTAGGCATAAAATGTTTAGTCCATACAGTAGCGGTAATGTGTTATGGAAATTATGAATGAAACAAGTGTATTTTAATCTATATTTGCTAAATATGGTGGGGTGGCTCCTTTATAACATTGGGCTCATGGAGAAAATGTAGGAACTTTATTCGTATTCTGGATTCAAACAGCACTTAGTCTACTATTTTAACTGTTGTGTTTTATGTGTTTGCCAATGAAAGACCTAGGCACTTGGAAATGTGCTTTTTCCATGTTTCAAAGATGGTGAGAGTCTGGCAGTGAAGCAGTAATACCGTACTTGACTTTGGTTTGACACTACTCTGTGCCAATGGTGTGGGACTAACATAGCTCTGGGTGGCGTGAAGGGTGATAAACAAGGAGGTTTAAAACATTTTAATACTAGCCATCTTTACAAGATAGTACTGATGCACGACAGCCTAGGGTAGGTAATACGTGAACCTCGGTTATGTGACGGTATTGACTAAGAGGAGGTCGCGTGGTCAGGATTATGGTTTTGGTTCATGACGTCAGTATCACGAGAATTAATAGATAGTGACCTTTAGTGTTTTGTTGGCGTACGGCCGGTATACAGTACAGAACGAGTGGCCGGTCTAATAGGAACAAAGTGAAGTGCCGCTGTCACGACCCAGCGGATGGGTTGGCACACAGCTACGGGTTTACCTGGTTCGCTGGTGACCTGTGGTGGCTGCTGCCCCAGCTATGATGACTGGTTGACTGCTGGTGGTTGACTGTCTGGTAGTCTCCAAACCACGGGTTGGCCATACCCAGAGGGATGTCCTCCCCTCTGTGGATGGCTGAGTGAGTGGATGCAGCGGCCCTGCTGTCTGGATGAGAGATGGAAAGATGGGTTGTGGTGGAACTGGGAGGTGAGGCCTCTCCAGTTGGCAGGCGGCGCAAGCTTTGCCCCGTGGGGATGTGCTGCAAAGTGCAGGGATTAGAGTTGTGTTGCAACTCAAGTTATTTCTGGAGACATAAGCTGCCCTTCTAAACTGTCTCTGAGCACCACGCTTCCAGGTGTATGCTATAGGAGAAGGTACAACTACCGGCCTCGCGAGATGTGCGGTTGTCCTGAAGGGGCCGTCGACGACCATTACCAGAGAATGGAAAAGAGGGGGTTGTCAACATTTTCAGGAGCTGGTGGTGGAGTCTCCAGGAGCTCTTGAGGATGTTGCCACAGGTGCTGGAGAAGCTTCTGGTAGCGGCAATACTTAGGAGTAGGCGTCTTCTGGCCGTAAAGAGAGCGGTGGAAGAAGCAAGGAGTACTTGAGAGCAACTGTTGGTGGCTTCCACCAGCCCTGTCGATGGAGGAAACATAAATTCCCTTCTGCGGGCAATGCAGTGCCTTATATACTGGTTGACTGCTGGATCTCCACCCCTCCAGTCGTCTGTTGGTGTCATCTGCTAGTGTCTTTTGCTGCGGGAGGATCGCTGATGCTGCGAACTTCATCCCTTATTTCTTAGTATGGGTAGTGCCCTCCCTTTGTGTGCTGTAGAACTACGTGACCTAGGGTGACAGGCTCGGTGTCTCGGCTTATAGTACAAGCTGCCTTTGGGAGGGTTGGCGTGATGTCTGCTTCAGTGTTGAGAGCGAACAATACAAGCTGGATGCACGTCTGTAATATCACCTCTCATTGCAAGGGGCGTACCCTGTAGGCATGTGATCAGTCTCTTTTCGTATTGTTTATGACTTGCCTAAGTTGAAATGAAACTACGTTCAGAAAAGGCAAAGTCGAGTGTGCATCATAGTTGTGTAGAGCGTCACAGGTCAGTAATTTATGTATCAATGTTTAAACACGGTCACTTTAAAAATAGTTCTCTTGCACAGCAGTACAGATCCCCAGCATTCTTGCCACTTCTGAAATGTGTCCTGGAAATAGTCACTTTGAAGTGTGTCAGTAACCTTCTGTGACAAGCTGGATCTTCACTGTGGTTTTAAAGTGGCAGAACGTGGAGTGGGATCTTTATCTTTGGAAAGAGGGCAAAGTCTGCTTGAGCCAAATCGTGTTCTGAGAAACTCATACGTGAGGGGAACTCAGTGACAGGATACATTGTTATCTAATTTTCTAAATTATCTAATTTTATTAATTGTTTATGTTTTTAGTAAAAAACTAAATTCTGAAAGTACCCCTATACCAAACTAGCTGTTCAACACACACTACAGTACAGACTAGGGAACTACGCACTTATAATTATGTCAGTTTTAATTTTGCCAAAATTTGGCAAAATCAATATTGTGATGTAAATAAAGTTCAGTCATTACATCAGTACTGCCACCCTCTCCCACCTCTCTCCTGTCTCTTTCTCACCCTCATCCTTCCTCCCTTGTTTCAACCCCTCATCGCTCCCCCTTCTTCCAAACCCTCAATCCCTTTACCTTTCCTTCCACTCCCCTCCCTTATCCATTCACTTCCTTTAACCCTCCCCTTTCTCCCTCTCTCTCCATATTCTTTATCCCCCTTATCCCTTCCTCTTTCCTCTCATTTTTCATCTTCCATTCCTTTCCCCTGCCCCTTTTGTCCCCTCCTCCCACTCTCTCCTTTCCCCTTTTCCATTCACCCTCTCCTTCCTTCACTTTTTTATTCCCCCTTTCCTACTTCCTTTCTCAATCTCCCTCTCTGTTGTCCCTTTTTCTGCTCCCATCATCCCTTCCCATTACCCCTACTACCCCCATCTCCTCCCTCCATAACCTCTCCTTCCCTCATCATCCTCCCTTCATCAGTCCTTCCCCATACCACATCCCTTTTCTCCATCCCCCTCCTTGGCCAGTCACTCCTAGATTTTCGCATGTGGGAATTGTACTGGACGATGCTGCTGTTGGCGGATTTTCTCGGGGATTTCCCATTTCTCCCCCTTTCATTCTGGCGCTGCTTCAGACTCACCTCAATTTCAATCACCCTCATTGCCTCTCAAGACCTCACTGTTAAGAGCTGCCCAAATCCCTTCTCTCACTTCACTTACATCTTCTCCTTCCCCTGTTCTCTCCTCTCCTCTCCCTCATTCGTTCTCTCCTCTCCTCCCCCCCTTTACCGAGAGAGGTGGCACAGTGGTAACTCACTGGCCTCGCATTTGGGAGGTCCCGGTTCGATTCCCGGTCCGGCCATCTTTATTTTCGGTTTTCCAGGGTTTCCTGAAATCACTCCAGGCAAATGCGGGGATGGGTCCCTAACAAAAGGCCATAACCGATTCCTTCTCACCCAATTCCTCTTCCGTGTGCAAGTTGCACCATCCCTAATGACATTGCTGTCGACGAGACGTTAAGCCCACTTACCTACCTACCTACCTCTCCCCCTTTACTTCCCACCTCCCCTCCACTCCCCTTTTATTTTGCCCTCTCCTCCCCCTCCTTCCCCTACTTCTCTACTCCCCCTTTCCTTCCCCCTCCACCCCCTCAGTCTCCCTTTTCTTTTCTTCTTCTCCCCCTTCCTTCTCTTTCTCTTTTCCTCCTCTTTCTCTTTACTTCCTCCTCTTTCTCTTTACTTCCTCATCTTCCCCTTTACTTCATCCTCTCCCCCTTTACTTCATCCTCTCCCCCTTTACTTCCTTCTCTCCCCCGTTTTCTTCACCCTCTACTCCTCTCCTTCCCCCTCCTCATGTTCGCCCCCTATCCTTCTCTCTCATCTCCCCCTTTTATACTCACTTTCCATTTCCCTCTTCTTCCACCATCCTCTTCTTTTTCCTCCTCTTCTTCAACATCAATTTGTTTCTTTTTGTCATAAACTGAACATGGTAAAACATTACAAGTCAGGTCATGTTGTATGTTTGCTGGTTTTTGTTGTAAAAATTGGTTCATCTTTTTTTCGTACATTTCCTGGACAACACGTTTTATCCCACATATTTTGTCTAGCATGCACCAATTTTGAGATCTTATACAAATTTTGTGTGTTTCTGCAAGGTCGAGGACCTAACTTTGACTGCTAACATTGTTTCTTATAGCTTAGGGGAAACTATATTTGATATATAAATTTTTTTCATAACTGACTCTCTATAGTAATGTAACCTGCCCATTAACCAAGGTGACATGCCTATGTGCACTCACTCATTTGCCTTCTCACTTTCCTTGTGTTATTACAACTTGTATTTCTCTTAGAATTTTGATTACTTTCCTGTGTGTTTCACGCTTTTGTTTCTTGATGACTTATAACCCTTAGTTTTTTTGGACTGCCATCAGCAGTGTGGAAGCCTACAAATCGACTCACTAAACATGAGACTGGATAGCATTGGCTTTTATCAAACACAGTGTTCAACTACAAGACCTCCTTCCATTGTGGCCTCCACGTTTGTGCCAGTCCATCACACATGGCGAGAGCCAGATACAGTCTCGCTTTCTCCTCCCTCCTCCCTCCATCATCCATCCGTTTAGTGGGTCATTCAGATCTGACAACAGACAGAAGACATTCAGTGTATTTATACAGCCAGTTTAAATCAGAGTTTTGGTAACCTGGGTTCTGGAATGTAGAGTTAGTGTTATGGTATAAATGCTGTGAAAGTGCAGTTTCATCATATCTTAAAACCAATGTTTGTGATATAAGTTTTATTTTGAATGTTAATTTTCATGTCTGGTATAAACAACGAAGCGTCAGTTTTGTTTTTAAGTATGTTGCAAAAACATATGCAGCATCCAAAGTTACTGTTTTTGTAATGGTTTTTTGATAAGGCAGGTCTCAGATACCCTTTTGTGGTCTAATTTTATTTGGAAGATGTCTTCATTAATATAAATTAATGTTTTGTTGAAATATATATTTTGTCCACAAGGGGCCATCAAAAATTGAATTTGTACTTGTAATAAAGTATGCAGCGTCAAATCTTAACAGTTTATGTAATTGTTAGGCAACAAGAGAGGTCGCAGATTTCCTTGTGTAGTATAATTTTTTTGGAAGATGTCTGACTACCGAGTTAAATTAACA
The DNA here is from genome assembly GCA_029891345.1 of Dryococelus australis. Lineage (NCBI taxonomy): Eukaryota > Metazoa > Arthropoda > Insecta > Phasmatodea > Phasmatidae > Dryococelus > Dryococelus australis. The sequence continues at coordinate 62,586,397 of CM056995.1, forward strand.
TTCCGTGCAAAAGTCATGTTGATTTTACACCAGAGACGATTGAACATGGACTAAAAATGCTCAGTAGATCCTCATGCAGCTCAATGATTTTAACATTTTGGGTAACAAGGGAAGCTAATTATGTGTGTATCTGGTATCATTTTTTTTGTAAGTCGGCTGCCTATTTAAATTAATCTTTATTGATCTAAAATAACATATTATTTTCATGCTACAGACAATTGAACATGGACTTAATGCAAAAAATTCAAATTTTTGGTTAACGGATTTTGGAGGTATGTTAATCTGTCCAGAATTTCCCAAAATATTTATAGTGACTTTCATTTGATGACATAATTTCTGGAAACAGTAAAGTTTCATTTGAGAAAGCTCCTACTGTAAATGCTGACGTGTGCTCGATTAGTTTGACTTAGCACGTGGGTAGAGGATTTTGTCTGCTGGACCAGACAGGATAGTTTGGTTTAGATAGTCTGCATGAGGCGAGGGGTGTTGGTTAGTACTAACTCACTCCTGCTTCTGGGTGTTGTAGTCGGTCTATGCCGGAGCTGAGATTCCACAGGTGTGCTTCGTTGGACCAGAAGTTGAGGTTATCCCAGCCGAGTCGCACTTCAGTACCGGTCAGAAACTCTTTTATCACAGGGTGACATGTAGGATGTATGTGGATACAAGGTGGGAAGTCAATTATCAGAACTGGAGCAGGCGTGACTGCTTGACGTCTAAGTTCGGCAGCGCAGTCCCATTCCACCTGCCTCTCCTGTGTAAGACATAAGAGTCCCCACTGATTCCCTACAGTATGTGGGCTGATCAGGGACATGGAGCCGTGGGGGCTGCCAAGTCTCTACTGGTTGTGCGTTCGCACTAGGATGAACTGCAAAACTTCAGGCTACGGTCACCGCACACTGACTTATTGCGAATGGTGAGAAATAATCTGAGTCTGTCGTGCCTCCTAGTGTGAAGGTGTTTCTAGTGGTTTGTGGCATCGCTGTTTTTCCCCGAAAGCACTAACTTAGTGGGAATGTGTGACTGGGAAGAAACAGGTAGCTGTCTAATATGTATGTCGTCTGACGTGCAGACACCTGAAAGTGATCCACAGGCAGATTAACTCAATTTAACAAATCTCCCGGTTCTTGTCGGCAGTGCACTGCGTAGTCTGTCTCCAACTGTTAATACAAACAAATTCCCTGGAAATGAAAAACAGAAAGTTTGAGAACAATGAGTTTTTATTGAAGGTTCAATTAACATGTGACCCGTGCTATCTCCTACCAAACCATGAAAAGCTGAAGGTCATCGCGATTCCAGGTGTAGGCGACCTGGTTCTAAGTGAAAAGGGGAATAGCTAGTTCTAGACGAATACAAATTAGTTAAAGTTAAACTGCTAAGTAAAAGCCGTGTAGAGGAGACAAAGTGAAATTTAATTCGTATGTTTGTGTTTGATGGTTGTTGAGACATAGTAAGTAGCCGCTGGGGCATACTTGAAGTTTCCAAGATCTCCGCAGGTCACAGCACTAAGTCAGTGCTGGCTGTCGCGAGAGAGAATGCGAAAGAATGACTCCCGAGCTCGGCAGCATCTGGACTTACATAGTGGAAGCTTTTAGGCTGCTGGCGCGGGGAAGGCATGACATCCTTCTGCCCTGGTTGGCATGGGAATACTCTGGTTAGCGTTTCTGCTTCGTGCCTCGTCAGTGGCGCTCAGCCTTGCCCAAGGTCTGGGCAGCTTCTTGGCTCTGAACGGGGAAGGGGTGCTGCGTGCCTGCCGGGTTGCATATCCTCCATGTGAAGAGAATTAGCTCATGGTTCCCGTTGTCTGTAGGGTATGCAATGTGTCACGTCTGTAGTGGTGGAAGAGGTACTCTTGGCAATGAGTCGTAATCGTATTAGATTAGTTGCATAAGCAGCACGTGTAAATGCAATGCAACTACAGACACACAATTTTTTTTTCTGTTCCTACAATTAAAAAAAAAAATTTAGTTGCTCCCGGGCTCAAACTGAATTTTTAAAATTCATGAAGGGGCTTTTCTCCCAATTTCTGAAAAAACAGCTTCAGCGTACTTATGTTTTATACCTTATGCATCTTCCTTAGTTCCCAATTTTATCTCCAGCTGACGTCAACAGCTGACAGCCCATCAATCAACTACTGACCAATGATGATGACCAATGATCTCGGAAAGAACCCCAATAGCAGCCATGAAAACCCTCATAAAACATGTATGTGGTTGGTTGTTTGAACTTCTGGACCCGCCATAACTTTCCATGAGGAATGCATAAATTCAGTGGAACCTAGATACCGGAACGTTTTGTGTACCTGCGAGTAGCCAATACCTGCATGCCATCAAGACCAACCAGCCAATAGCAGCACACTACTCTGGATTACAAATGTTCTAATGCTCCGAGCTGGCTGCAGAAACAGGGACACTATGACAGCACGACCCAGAATGTGATGACACAGCCCTACCAGAAGCTTCCCTGCCTGGGTTTAGTGAAAGTTTGCCAACTGCAAAATGCCACCCATTGAGTCTTCCTCTACAGCAATCCACATACCCATTAAAATAATTAATAATTTCATTACTAGCCTGCAACCAATGTTAATAATTTTAAGGCCCACCAATTAATTTGTAACAGTGTTATTAATCCTGTGTGGCTACTGTGTGTAAAAAATATTATTTAGCATAAGTCATTGCAGGCGGGGCCCCTAAAATGAAACTGTCTGTAACATGGAGTTTCACACACATTTGCTTTCTGAGAATATTGTAAAAATATTAAAGTATGTCAAATATTCCAACATGGCTGACCTTCATTAATAATTACAATTTGTGTACATACTTTTTGTAGATTTTGCAATTCTTGAAGGTATAATACATAATTTCTGGTTACAGGTTCCTGTTGCATAGTTGATGCTTGTAGTTCAGCTGTGTGTACAGTAGTAATACATAATAATAATAATGCTGGCCACTCAGAATTTAATAATTAAAGGTAATGGAGTTGTGTGTGTTTATAGGTATGACAAGGCAAAACTTACAGGTTCTGCCACCTGGTGTGTCTTTCCTTCTGGATGACATCATCTACCAGAGTCGGTCCAACCCCCCACTGGATTGGCCAGAAGCAGCTTATTGTCTCATAAACCGCGAAGACCTTGCAGCGCAGTGTCTCAAGACACCAAATACTCACTCAAGCAAATCTGTAGAGAGCTCTGCAGAAGTCATAGACACTAAGAAGCAAGACATAGCTAAAATAGCTGAAGTAGACCAAGAAGATGGCATGGATGGGATGGAATTTGAGGTGAACTGCAGTTTGTACTTGGTAGTACAGATTTAGCGAACGCATTTAATTTTGAGTTTATTGTTTTCTTGATTTTGAATGTTGAAACAGATTAAGAAATGTTCTTCTTAATTGTTTCTGTTTCACTTTCAGTATTTGAAGTGATACTAGGAATTAGATTGAAGATAGTTAATTAAACTGTTTAAAGAGTTGTTAATATTCACATTTATTTGCAAATATAGTGGAACCTCATTGTATCACTTCTAGCTGTATCATTACTTAAATGCTTTTCATGTTTAGACACCACTGCAAAATATCCAACTGTTTTTGAATTGGGTGTTTTCTACCTATGCAATGCACTTCATCTGACAGCCAGATGGAGCCCTTAAACAAGGATTTTTGTGTTCTGTTTGTATGTCATACTACCATAATTTGGGAGTGTTCTCCAGGTACTCCTAGGAGTGACGGTGGTGAAGTGGTTAGACTACTTGCCTCCTACCTTGGCAAACCAGGTTTGATTCCCAGTGGGGTTGCTCCCAGATTTTCACATGTGTGAATTGTACTGGAAAATGCTACTGGTCGGCAGGTTTTCTTGGATCTCCCATTTCATCTGTCCTTTCATTCTGGCGCTGCTTCGTACTATTCTATGAAGCTACTATAATAGTTTTCATGCCAACATTTTACACTTATTGGGGGTACTTGTTTACAACTTAATATCTGTAGCTGTGAATTGTATTTTCTGTTCAGGTTTTGAAGCTACTGTTCAGCAAGGATCACAGGATAGCAGAAGTCCGTCATCTTCTTCAGTCCTCCCAACCTGTGAACATCAACATCACCCAGAGGCCTGATGTGTCCGACCACGAGTTCATTGAGGAGCAGGAGAAACAGCTGTACGCTCTGTGTACACGCACCATGGCCATCCCCGTTGGCAGGTAATGCCTTCTCTTCACAGTGTTGTTTGGTAACAGTCACAACTGTTGCACTTAGGGATGGGTTGATATTTCATATTCTCGATACTCAATACCAGTTTCATTACCAAAACATCCTCACGATACTCGATACTGATATTTTTCTCGATACCAAATTAAAATTGTCTTGAACACAAAACAACTTGGAAAAGAAAATTGCTCAGTTTACTAGTGTAGTTGACGCACATTGAAACTATATACAATCAACTCTGGATCTATCATTATTCAGGGGACTGCTAAAAGATGTCCATACATGTGGATTTCAAGATTAGGTTTCAGACATACATAGATAAAATACAACTTCTAACCTTGTAAAACTTGAGTATACGGACGCGTGACAGTCCCGTCTGTCAAACTGCCTCTGCCCCTAGGTAACTTGGGTGACGATAGGTGAGTCGCGTCAAATCTACTTTATTTAGTCCGGGGTGCAGGTGCTCACCCGGTGTATAATACGGGCCTCGTGTGTCGACGGCTGGGCACAAAGTCAGGCCCTACGACCTTGACCTCCCTACGAGGTACCAGCTTGGGTAGTGGTGCAGCAGTTCGGTGAGGTGTCGTGGGGTTGGCAGGTACCTGTGTATTCGCACTGACTGGTGTTTCGTGTGACTGGACTGTGATCTGCTCCGATCTGCTCCTGTACGGGTGCTTCTGGCTATGGTTTGGGTTCATCTGGCTGTCTGATGCCAAAGAGTGCCTCCTGCACTACAGGAAGGAACAGGTTGCAAGGAACAGGTTGCCTTCGAATGGTGTACTTGTTCTGTTGTGCAGTGTGCGTTTGGCAGTATCAAAACCCGGTCTCCTGCCAAGTTCTGCAGATCCGATGTGACACAGGAAGGAGCTTGGAGTGAAGGCTAAGATGACTGGTAAGTACGGAGTTTATTTACCAAAGTGAAATAAACACTGATGGCAGAGGTGCTAACTGCTAATTCCCCCACGGAGTATACGGAAGGTTAAACACCCTATTCTTAAACAGGGGAAGGCGCCCTGTGCAAAGCTGGGTGTATTAGGCAGTTACTTAATGCATGTTTCCTCGAGGTGAGCTCTACTCTCAGGTGACTGTCCATAAGGGACCGAACGTGTTTAAGTGTAACTTCTTGATGTCCGCTGGGTCTTCCTTAGGTTTCTGCTGGAGAGGAACTTCGACCCTACGAAGAGCGTGATGAAGCTTAGGAGAGGTTGGAGCCTCAGTAACTGGGGTGGTGAGAGCTCAGGAAGCGATTGAGTACTGAGAAGAACTGGCGATCAGGAGGCTTGGCTGCCGGCCCTTTTATACTTCTCGGCCATCCCTTCTTCTGCTGGCATAGTGCGTTTGGGGAGGGGGCACAGCCGGTGTGAGCCCGGCATATGGATCCTCTGAGTGAGCGATGTAGTGAAGAGCGCCAGGATCTACGTCTCTTGTATGTGGCGGCATCTAGCGGCGCGCTGCGGTACTTGCAACGGATCTCTCGCATAGTCTCGGTGGCTCATCGGGTGAAATAATAATTATTGGGACGCCTGTCCCGGCCTGGTAGGTAATACAGTCTTGCAGACGTCAGTGGCAGCGACATGACTCGTGGACAAGCTGTCAGGAGTGTAGTTGACTGATGAGTAGCAGTCGTTTATTATATTAGAGAAGACATCATGCGTCAATACTAAGAACTGTACATTATCTGTGAATATAGTTTAGATAGTGAACACAATAAAAATGGGAATTTTAGAAAAAGTATTATTGTAAATTGACGCGTGCCACTTATACATCTAATCTAATACGATTACGACTGATAGCCAAGAGTACCTTTTCCACCACTACAGACGTGAATGACACGTTTCCTACCCTACAGGCAGCAGGAATCTATAAGCGTATTCTCTCATCTGGAGGATACGCGAACTGGCAGGCACGCCGCCCATCCTACTCTGCGTTGAGAGCCTACAAGCTGCTTAGACCTCGGGCAAGGCCGAGCACCACCGATGAGGCACGAAGCAGAAACGCTGACCAGAGTATTCCCTCGCCAACCAGGGCAGGAGGACGTCACGCTTCTCCCACACCCCACGCCGGCAGCCTACAAGCTTCCACTATATAAGTCGGGATGCTGCCGAGTCCATGAGTCATTCTTGCTCCATTTCTTGCATTTTCCCACAGCACTGCTGTCAGTGCTGGGACCGCCCGAGATCTTGGAAGTATCGAGTACGCCCCCTGCAGCTACTTCACCGTCGATGACCAACCAACCCGTCAACTAGCGAACACGCTTACCAATACGTTAAATTCACTTTGTCTTCTCAAGAATTCATTATTAGACTGTTTAGAAGTATTATATATTTTCTAGTTGAGTTAATTCTTTCCTATTCTCCATTAAAACCAGGTCGTGTACACCTGGCCAGCGTAGTAACCTTCAGCACTTAATTGTCTGGTAGGAGGTAACATACGTGCCATGTTTATTGAGACTTCAATAAACATATTGTTGTTTCCTACCGCTCAGCTTTTATTTCTTAGAGTATCTGTCTTTGTGCCTGCTAGATATGGGTTGCTACGTACACCGTTGACAAGGACCGGGGAATTTATAATTACCGAATTAATTTCAGCCATGGGCGTCCTTCAGGGGTCCATCATATTTTCACACACCCATTAGATGGCCATGTGTTGCTTTCCAATCTACCACAGCATTGTTTCCAGTGCCGGTGGAGAGAAACAGAGGTGCCACAACCATTAGTAACACTAGGGCGACAGTCTCAATTTACTGCCTTATTCCACAGCACTGCTTCCAATGCCAAGATAAACCATGGCTTGAGACCTGTCGTCCATTTCTGTGTGGATGCACATCCAGTGGCGGCATTGGTGACCCAAATGGCTCCCTGTCTCTGATCTGCCCGCCTAGTGTGTGGGATCAGTGGAGACTTCACAGAGCCTGGTCAGCAAGCCAAAACAGGACTTACACTATAACTTATATTTAGTTTGTTCCTTTCATGGTGTACCCAGCAACATGTGAGCAGAGACGTTATGCCTTTCCGCCAGAGGCACGGCCGAAAGCGTAGGGAGCTACACGCAACGCTCCTTGCAGCCAGACAGTTGAATGCACGTCCTCAACTTACACTGGAAAGGCAGGCGGAACGGGACCACGCCGTCCAACTCAGGCACGAGTCAGTATCGACTGCTTTGGTTGTATTATTCGTATCTCCGTGCATATGTATTCACCCATCGTGTCATCCTGTGGTAAGAGGATTGTTCACCGGTACGGAGGTTAGATTCAGTTGGGACAACATCCATTTCTGGATCAATGAATCTCACATTTGGAATTGCAGCCACAGTGTGGGCCAAATCTGCTATGACTGGACAAAGTACACCAAAAACACGTCACCCAACAAGTAGGAGTAAGTGAGTACTAACCAACACCCCTCGCCTCTCGTCACGTATCTAACTCCACTCTGCTTTTCGTCTAGCGGACAGAATCCTCGACTGTCGTGATCATTATTCTAACTTGTTATACGTCAAAATAATACATTAAAAAAATAATTCATCTAAACTCGTTTAATTAATGAAAATGTCTCAAAATACAGTATATAATTGATTGAAATCCAACACCAAATGCAAGCTGATCTAAAAATTTAAAAACTTCGGAAAATGAAAATAATATGACACCGAATGCAAGTCAAATTTTGAATATCCCAGGGGCACGCACTACAGCTGGGAGAGCGCGGAGGCCTACTCGCTACAGCTGAGAGAGCGTGGAGAAGTTATCGATTCGGCAGTGTGATGGTGGTGGCCTTTGGAAGAGGGGTGGGAGTATTACTCTTCCAAGCTGCTACTTGTTGCCGACAACTAGCATGCGTGCCAAATGTCTTGTCATTTAAAGTACGTAATTAATTATTTTTACTGCAAAGAAAACTTGTCATTTTGAGATATAAATTAATAAATATGGTGATTATAATTGATTTATTCACTGTCTTTAATAATTAATCTTTCAAAACCACGTTCTCTGATTTTTCCGGTTGTGAGTTACACTGCACTCAGCTTGATGCTTACCTACCCATTATTGGACGGCAAAAGGTGTCTTAATAGGTCCTTACATTTTATCAGTTTATTCATGAGGTATGTGTCTATTGAAATAAATTAATATAAATCCTCTGCTGAGCCACTGCATTCCAGCTTGGGATTACTCTACCCACTGGCCCTCTGTGGCCCCACTTGATATATGCCTATGTCCATGTGGGGATTTTTTTTAAAATTCAGCAAAGCCTATGACCTGATGCGTGTCGCTTGAACTGTGTGCAAATGGTTTTCGGGTTTCTGCTAGGTCAGTCACGCATTTATTTTAAGGGACTTAGTTCAGTGTTTTACTAGACACTAAGGTTTACCGCATTGGCTGTCGACTAAGTACACATTCTGGTTCCGCCGATCTGGCAATATGGCGGACCGGAACACTGGCCCTCTTGGGCTATGTTGACTTACAAGGTCTCTGCGTGTTTGGTTTCTGCAGAGTAGCAGAGGTGCTGTTGGATGGTCGGCTGGTATCCGTTGTCTTCCGGGTCTCGGGGACTGTGGAGCTGTGATAGAGGTCAGTCACGTGCTGGCGATTCCACCAGTTGCTCTCCTGGCTGCTGAAGTAGGAATTGGTGATCTCGAGCCGAGTGTCACGTCCGGTGACTAGAGCCCGAACCAACGAATGGTATCCACTGCCGGCCCTAGTTGGTTATAAAAATATACGAAGTTCCTGACGGGAGAAGTTGGTCTCCCCGCGTGTCGAGCGGCTTGAGCTTGACCCCGTCGGATCTCTATACTCTGAGCTATGAGGTTGGCTGCACACACCTGCTTGGCACTACTGAACTCCACCTTCTTTACCACTGTCTGACCCCCGTGCCTGGCGTTGAATGGCATAGAAGTATAACAAACTCAATGCCCCTCGGTAGCGGCAAGCAATTGACGAAAGGCTTGGCTAGCATGTAAGCCAACAGTGGCTGACTGTGTGCTCCCTGGCTCCAAACAGTGTGAGCAACTAGTACTCACACCTGGGAGTTGTGGGTTGTACCACAGCTGTGTGTAGTCCACAAAGGTAGGGCCTCCAGTCCCAAGCAAATATCCCTGCCAGCACCTTAGCTAGGCGCTCCGATCAGCAATACAACTTAAGGTGGCTGTCCTGCCTCGGTGGGGTGTGTACCTAGTGGTTGAGGCTCTACCATTCTATATATCAGGGTATTTAGAATGGGTGGCCATCGAAAGATGACTTGTGTGGTGATGAGCAGGCATCTGAAGGCATCTGAAGCCCTACTCTATGTGTGTAGTAATAATAATAATCCTGGTCGCTTGCTTGCCTCTTCTGAAGTCTATGTTTAGTGACACAGGTTTTATTCCTTGGACAAAGTACTCTGGAATACGGTAATGAACTAGTATTTATTGAGACAAAAACTACTGGGTGACTCGTACGTAAACCAAGCAGAGCATATACGGAAGTAAAGTTACGCAAGATTAATGGGTGGAGGTGACCTGCTCCTAAGACTACTTAAGATACAAGGGGATAGAAGAAACTATAACTTATGCAGCTATACCTATCGGGTTGTCTAGAAGGGACACTAGCTTACGGGGGGCCACTACCAGCAAGTAGTGGTGGTTGTTGACCCAGGGGAATCGCCAACGGAAGCATTAAGTAGTGGTCAATGTCTTCTGCAGATAATGACTTCTGGTGGTAAGCGAATACCAGATGATGTTGAAGCCTCTCGAAGGTGGTGGCTGTAGCCACTTGTGGTTGTCAAAGAACTAGAAGCTCTTAGAGAGGACTGCGAGGGCCTAAGTCAGTAGAGCGCCCCAGCACACAAATTGTTGAGGCGAGCTACTGGAGACTATAACTCCCGACCTCAGCCGTGCACTGCCTTATATCTGGCTCATGGACAGGTGTGCGCTGTGTAGGGCTGGGATGCGTAACATGCCCCTGTGATATCTGCCTGGAGCGAGCGAGGTGGGAGAACTACCCTCGCGTGCTCGAGGCATATGGCCTTTGGCACTCAGCGGTATTCTGCCATCTTCGGCGGTGCAGCGACACCATGTCTGCTGGGTGCTTCGGGGAGGCTGACGTGTCACGTGGCCGCTTTGAATACTCTTAGTTTTACATGCAGGAATCGTCCGCTTGGGTTGCAATAGTTAGCTGAAGAAAAGCGATATTACTACTAGTGTGATCTAGCGGGGAGTAAATGAACTCTCTTGTCCTTCTAGCATAATACGGTGGACAGGTGAATAATATAAGCTGCAAGGCAGACAGTACAATCTCACTTTTAACGTGACGCTTATGCTAATGGGTGTAACTACTTTAGATGGTAGTGTGGTGGTGTTGACTAGCCTTTCCAAGCTGGCTTGGCCTACCACGGCGAATAATACCTGTTCCATCCAAGGAGCTCGTCCCTCCTCACTGTCAGGGTCGCTAATATACAGGATGCCAGCTGTCCCAGTTGGATGGAGTGTAGTGGTGATTAGTTTGACGTTTGGGTTTGACGTTAGTGGGACGAGTAGGCTGTCGTGACGGGACGAAGTCCAAAGAAGGGAGTGTTGCACGGGGTCGGTTGTCTAGTTGGGCTGGGAGTCAAACCCAAACAAGATACCTGGATTGATCTGCCAGACTGCAATTTGACGTTACTAGTAGTTTTTGGGGTCGTCCTAGCTAGGATGTAACTGGTAATAGTCTCGTTCTCCTGGGCGAGCAATTTAAACTGTTCCTCATATTCTGTTGTCGGATATCCTGGCCACTGGGCACCAAGCAAGTGATCTAGGGAAGTGGCAATTTCACGGGGAACGAAAGGGGAAATTGGCAGTGGAGCTTGGTTCTGACACACTAGTTGGGGGTTTGTCCTCGGATGTGGAACTTACTGCCATTCGTGCTAAGGCTGTCGACTTTGTACACCTCCTTTCCTACTTTACAGTGCTAAGGCTGTTGACTTTGTGCACCTCCTTTCCTACTGTACATCTGTTCATTTGATTTACACAAGTTTGCCACATACTAAATTAGAGGGGAAAGGGGATTAACTAAAAATAATGGGACACAAGTAATTGAATTTGATGTGATGTTTATTGATGGGATTTTCACTGGAGATAAACTGGCTATTCCAAAAAAGTACAAATATGAAATATCAAGCTGCTCTGGCTAAACACTTGGGAGTATAATATAATTACGTAGTTAATGTGGATTCGTTGAATCAGGCGAAGGCAAGCCTGAAGATAAAATAAGTAAGCTATAGCACGCAACTTTACAGCTGCTAGTGAGATGCGATATAGCAACGCAACTTTGACAGCGTCTAAAATAAAATGGGAGCTATTCAGGTATGCAATCTAGAACGCGTCGGCTCATTACCGCGGAGTCAAAGGAAGTTGTCTGTGGTAAGGATATACCGGGGTTAAGGTGGGGTATACCTGAAGCAGGAGCAGTCGTCTCTCGTGCAGTTTTTCTGTGATGTGCAGGTCTTGGAGAGAGAGAGTTCTTCGCAGACTGACGAAGGCCTTAAGGTGGGGAGTCTTTAGGTGGACTCAGGTAGGATGGATTGAGGTAGGAAATGGATAGCCCTTGGTCAGACTGGATAGGAAAGCCTTTTGCAGACTGAGGTAAGCAGAGAGTCTTCAGCAGACTAAGGAGGTGAGTAGAGGAGTTTTTGCGGACTCAAGGAAGTGGTAAGTCTTCGGCAGACTGAGGAAGGTGAGAACAGTCTAGCAGACTGAAGGTGGGCTTAGAGTCTTAAGCAGACTCAGGGTGGCTCGCATCCTCTTCTGTCGCCGAACCCGGCGCATCTGCCGGTTCTGGCTGCTGGAGTTGTAATTATACTAAATTTCTACTTATCAGCAGTTATTCGGGGTGCAGAATGCAGCGTAGCCTGTCACCATGGGAGCTGGTTTATCTGGGGTGCAGGAGCGCTGCACTTTACTTACTGCCCCGCGTGGAGGCGACGACAAATTAAAACTCCTGTCTCTGAGGCGGGCAGGTCGTGACTTCACAAGGTCATAGGGGTGCTGCCATCCCTCGAGATTGTAGGAATTTCTTCCAGAGCTAAGCGACGTAGCAGAATTCTCATAATATTTATTTAAATTGCGGGGTGCCTTTTGCATGCATAAATCTGGGCGGGCAATGGGGATTGTATTTACGCACGTAAATTACAATGATGATGTAATCGGCTACCCAGGCTTGTGGGCTGTCTTAGCGCGATACATGTAATCTTGTGTGCCGCTTTTATATTCCATCCCTGAGTGCACATGGCTCGTAGATGGGGTGAAGTCGTCTGTAGAGCACGCATTCTCATTGCGCAGCATGCTGGCATGCATAAAACTTAATCATTTTAAGCTTCAAACTCTATGCAGAATACCTGAGGGATGGAGCTGAAGTCGTTTAAAACTAATAACTAGGGACCCCAGAAAATGGTAAAATAGAATGCCTGATTTCAGTGCAAAAAATAGTGAAAATCGGTGTTAAATTTTGGTGTTTAAACATAATAGCAATGTTAAATTTCTGTATTTAAAAATTAAAACTGTGTTAAATTTCAGTATTTATAAATGAAAGTAGTGTCAATATTGGTGTTTAAAATTAAAGCGATGCTAAATTTCTGTAACTTGTTTTAAAAATAAAATCAATAAGGAATTTCTTTGCATTCATATTAAAAAATAAACCAAAATTCTGTGTCTGAAAATTAAAAAAATTTGGTACATTATAATGTTTTGAAAGAAAATTAATGCCCATGTTTAGTGTCTGAATGGAAAATAGAAAAGTAATTATTAAAAACAAGAAAGAACAGTATTACAATTCATTAATTTAAAAAGAAAACATTAATTTAATACATGTGGGGTAGATAAAAGTAGCATGGCCACAATGTATCCTTCCACCACAGCTGATTTTCACTGAAGAAAAAGATGTTTGTAGACAAATGTGAGTCCAATTCACACTTGAATTTTCCTCTTCCCTCGTGTTCCATCATGGCAGGCACTGAAAGTCTAAGCTAACTTCCATCCAGTATTTAATGTAGAATGTTATAGCTAGGTTCACATTCCAACCTGTTTTATTTTTGTAATTTGTTGGGGTTGGGGTTGTTTATTTTATTTTGAGTGAAAGAAGGAAACAATGTTTTTCGTGAGATGGCACTGTTTGAGTTTCTTGCAAGTGTGTTGTTGCCTTTTTGTGTTGCATATTGTTTTGATGGAACACTGGAAAATATTACTCATTTTGAAATAACATTTAAATGATTATAACTTCGAAAATTTTAACTTCAATGAAAAAACAAAATGTGATATATACGTCGCTGTTCATATTCGTATAGATGCGCACACACACATGCACACACACGTGCGCACGCACACACGCGCACGTTTGGCCGAAGTTTACCTTACACTCAAATTTATTATATAGACAAATAAACAAATATTATTCTCACACTACTTAAGTGTTAAAAGTGTGGGTTTTTCAGGCAATGTACTTACATTTCAGTAATTATAGTAAGGTTTTACAAATACATTATTTACCAAACACGTAAACTTGCTGTTTGTAAAATTCTCACCTCTTGAACACGTGTTTTTCTATTGTAATCCTTGCAAGTTTACATCTAAAATCACGTTTGTTCGTCACTTGCATTAAATAATTTATTTGTAGAATCATTCAATAAAATCAACACTGTGTACATTTCCTGAAACCAACAAACTTAAATACGATACAAAAATGAAATTCTTGTTCCATTACATTTCATGTCTGTGTTTCCACCTAACCTCAAAAACTAGAATAGCCAAGTACTTTTTCACTACTCAGTCTGCACGCATGTTACAGAACTTGGACATCATTATTTTATTCTTGATGTCAAAACTGTAGAAACATGCTTCATTATGCATTTGCGATATAAAATAGTAGCTATTTTTGGCATCTCAGCACAAAAATAGTCACCACAAAATACTATAAAGAGCTGCAAATTGCAGTGTTGTCAGTACAATCGATTGTTGACACGCAATTGATTGTCAACTCACAATTAATTGTCAACACTTATTCGATTGTAAATGATTATTTATCGTTTCTGAAGAATGTAAATATTTGTGTTAATGTCTTTTTTGTGCAAAATTTTGCGTTTTGTAAAAAAAAAAGGTAGATTTTGCGAAAACGGTGAAATAATGTCTAATTTCGTGGTATTTCGTGTATATTATGGTTCACCATTTTCTGGGGCCCTACTAATAACTAAAAAGCATAATGCGTCAATTCATCCCCTCTCACTGCGACTGAAGTCAGCCTTGAGGTGTAGGAAGTCTAGTATCCGCAGAGTACTAGCATGTTCCTCTTGTCATCATCCTTGCAGATGATGATGGAAGAAGATTTGATGGGGAAAGTGACACTCTTTCGCTCAGCAGTCCTGACTACAGAGGGTGCAGGAGTCCACCAGGAGTCCAGCAGCCAACCCATGACAGCCGAACGAGAGGTGCCTCCCCGCACCTGCCACATGCTTCTCAAGGTCAGCCAGGCAGTATTGTGAGGCACCATGGTGACCTACGGCAAAATATACATGGCCATATCCACAGCACGAGACCTTTAGGAGGAAGTGAGAGATTGTCTGGGCAAGACAAAGACTTCCCACAGTGAGTGAAACCAAGCTGTAAGACAGCCAGAAAGAGTTAAAATGAACTGCATTATGATGCAAGAATTGCACGGTACACCAGATTTCTGTAAATATTTGTAAATTATTTTGAGTGTAGTATGTTTTTTTAAATATTGGTACGTGGCCCATACATCAATTGTAAGAGCAAGTAATTTTAAGGGTACTCGTGTTGTATATATTATGTAGATAGAAGCTGGCTAAGTAATGGAAAGCATAGAGCCCACACAGCCAGAGAATTTTCACACATAAATAACCTGCAGTGTGTCAGTAATGAGGTTACAGAGTTGAGCCACTTGAAAATGCCTTCAGCGCCACGGCAGGTAAACTAGTAGAGTTGACACACTCCTCAGGAGTGGGACTTGTGTCCACTTGTAAATGAGCTATTCCAGGTAAAATCTATTAAATGATGTAAATAAACACAGTCCTTGGCTGATTTGGGTAAACAGCATGCTTATTATATAATAATTGAGGGATGCGAACATTCAGTCGACACTGGTACATTATCACGTGACAGCTATCCTCCCCAGGTGGTAGAACCTATTGGCCAGGCCACTCACCCAGCCAGCCTGCGCACTAGGGAGAGACAATTTTACAACTGCAAGAGGGTGAGTGACTCGCCACATGCCGGAGCCCAGAGCAGCGCACAGAAGAGGAGCATTACAGAAGCCAACCCAGACTTTCCTGAGTAACAGTTCTACATCACTCGCAACCACAGCTTTCTACTAGATGAGTATGTCGAAACAGAGGGGGTGGGATTGACACGTAACATGTACTGACATATTTATTAAATACGGCTTTGTCTCATCTTCACGTGTCATCACGTCACCCCAGGCAGGGTTTGAACCGTGGACGACTTGCTATCAGAGCCAACCAGCACGTGCCTAGGCAAGGGGCACCCACAGACACGGCAGTTAAGACTGTCTTCCTTTATGTCAGACGTCACGCCCCACCCCGCGTGTGATAGAAGCCAGCCAACCATACTAGCACTGCCCCTAAACTCACGAAAGCGATGCAACCGGCATACGAGGTAAACTGCACTTTTAGTCTTGTGGCTTTGACTTGTAAAGCATCTGGCAAAGTAATGCTGGCGTGATTGCTAGAATAGTCATTTCTTCACTGTGAAATTGTTAAAGCTGAAAAATTGATTGCTTTGTTTAGTGAAATGGTGATGGATGTTTTACTTGTAGGTTTCAATTTCTTTTAAAGTTTTCTATATTTTTGTGAAGTTTTTTCATATTTATTAAAATATTCTGATTTTAGGATTTTAAAGTTATAATGTTAAAACTTATAATGAAAAGTGCGGACATTGATTTTTACTATGTACTGGATATGTTAATTTAGAACATTTGGTTTTGGAAATTGTATATTTTGGTACTTGGAAAGCCCTTGAAAAGTCCTTAAATACTCATAAAAAATGTATGTTAGAACCCTGGGCAGTGGACAATGTAATGTCAACATTGATGTGATTGGTGTGGTTATTCTTGCTCAAATAAATGCTCCATTTGACTCCATTCCATTTCCACACTGAGTACACTTTTCCTGTTTTTAAATTGTTTAATTTGATAGGTTGATAATATATTAAAGGTATAGTTTTTACTTTTATATTAAAAAAATTACAGTGTTTCTTATTCTCTTTTAATGCCATTTACCATCCAAATTCAGTTTTTTTTTCTGGCTGCATGCTTTTATTAGACAAATAAACTTACATGTTGCCCTCAGTTTGATTGTATTTTGATTAATGATAAAGATAAACAGAATATAATTTCATTTGAACAGAACATTGTTCGTAATGTGGATGGTTACCATAGTATTCTGTGCTGAAAATTTAGAATTTTTTTTTTAAACTATAGGAGCTTTAATGTTCCTGGTGTAGTGATGGCTGCTTGCATGGGGCATATCCCTTCTTGCAGGGGTATGTTCACACTACGCTCTGTTTCACCTGTGGTGACAGAACCCTTGCCCATCCCAAGACTGTGCCTGACTGGTAGGGCGCCCCCCAGAGGCACTACTGTTGACCTGACGCACATTGAAGTGGTCCCCAACATGAACCTCTGGCCTTTGTTCCACAATGGCGTGGCGGCAGGTCTCCGGATTGCCACTCATGCTTCAAATATTTGCTCTGATTGGATCATCTTTAACAAACCAAAGGTAAATATCTGTGAGGTAGTGTATGCAGTTGATAAATAGTTAATTTTATACCTATGGCTCAATGTGGCGGTTTGATGTGGAGGCAGGGTCGCCTGTTAGTGCCGGCCTATCGTCATGTTGATATTCGGAAGCACCAGGCAGATGCAAATCCCTCCAGTGATGCATTCTTTCATACCAAAGGAGAGACCCACCAGGGCATACCAACTTAAGGTTGGAGTGTTTAATCTCACGGGTGGGGTCGTCTTACACCAGGATATTGACTCCCTGTGATCCTAGTGGTGTACAGCTTCCTCCGCCCTAGCCGGGTGGGGGAGTGTTGTTGCCCTGAATTTAGTTAATACCCGACAGTTTATGCTAATTATTGTTCCATATCCATTCCACTTGAATATGTTTACAGTATGGAGAATTTTGTATCCGACTTGAGTTAGTGTTAAGGTAATAAACATACTATAATTTCAAGAATTGTTTGTTACATTTTAACTCTACTACTGTGTGTGCTTGCTGCCTTCTCTTTTTATGTCTACGTACACTGTATCTCACCTGGGTTAGTACCGTATTGTCAGGAGCTCTCAAAGGTATTCACCAACCTTTTACAGCAATTTATAACTGTCAGATATCTTCTTTCATAGCAGTAGTGTATAAGTTGAAGGCTTCAATATACACCTAGTGCAAAGAGCCACTTTGACTGCAATCACATTAACAGGTATACGCTGTGCAACTGCTCATGTGAAATGTACCTTTCAGGCCACCACCACCAAACAAGTCAGCAGTACTGCAACTTCTGCTAGTGAAGTACCGGCAAAGTTAGGTATTGCAGAAATATGTTGTGTTCCCTGCACTGGGAAGCAAGTTTTGTACGAATGATATCCCTGACCACCCTGGAAGTGTCAGGTTGTCAGGAGGGAGGAGAAGTTGAGAGGTACCTACAACACTTGAAGCCATATTTGCCAGTTTAAGTGGCCATTTAATTTGACATCCATGCTGCGTAGAGGCGTTGTATGTTACGTTGATACAGGCCTTGGGTGCAAAGCATTCTCACCACATGTTAGAAGACCAGTCAACTATATATCGCACCACACTTTTTAGGCACTATGCTATCACCAATGATGACTGCATGAATTCCTGTCAGATTAACCCCACATTAATGACACGAGTACCTAGTCTCCATGCTCATTTGCTGAAGCAAACCACTTAAATCAATGGCACTGCAGAAACCTTTATGTTGGTGCACAGCCCAATAGCCAATTGCATGGTACTTGGCAAACACCAGGTAGTGTATGACTGCTTTAACACACACGGAAAAAAGAGGAGAAAGGAATGACTGTGTGATCCTCCCAGCAAGATGCTTCACCATGTCTGTTTATTTGTTCAGGATGAAGATGGCTAGTGAAATTAAGTGACACCTAATACACTCAACGTGGAAAAATGAAGGTAGTTGTACAGGCTCAGTATCCCTCTAGAGAATAGGGAAATGGAGTCACCTTAATCTTATTTGTGGGGTTCTATGGTCCTGGCTGGCAGCTCAATAACATAGCGGACCGTGGCAGGTGGAGCAGAGCGGTGAGCCTCCAATGGGTTCTAATGGGGACATTCTCTGTGGAAGCCGGATGAGTGGCGTTTAGCGAGAAGTGCCTTACTATGGTAGCCCCAGTAGGCTGCGGAACTGCTGACAGTTTCAGGGGTGTAGGCGGAAGAGGTGACTGGTCGGGGTATGTCATACCAGGTGTCTCTAGATGCTGGGTTGGTGTGTACTGAGTTTCAGGAGTGTGCGGCGACACACATTACCCATCACAGGCTACCTTTTCTCGGTCCTGAGTGTAGACCTTGGAGGCATTAGGCTCTGATCATGTTGTCTGGGCCATTGCGATCTTGTCAGCCTTTTTCTGACCTGCATGGTGATGGGACGTTTAGGAAAAAACGGCTATGGGAACACAGCTATGCTCTGTCAGTGATACTACGTTATGTTCAGAGGATAAAAATCAAAATAAGAATTGAGAATTATGATTTAGCAGAATCAGTGGGTGTCCTGGAGGCGCATGCACGACTGTAAAGGTGGTTTAATGTAACGTAGCGGCGCGGGGGACAGATTCTGGTGTGGTCCGTCCAGGAAGGAATCTGCTCTTACTGGGGCCGGGTCCTTGGGGTAAACCCCTGTTGGAGTCCTATCACTCGATTGGCGCAAGAATGCACGCTTCACGAGGAATGGTGCTTGCGCCTATAGCAACTTGGGGAGACGGCCCCCTGATTCCCTTCTGTGAAAAGTTGAGTGAGCGGTATCACCACCTACAGACCTCAACTGCCCCTCTGGGTTTACAGCCTTCCCCACGTATGGACTCTATGGCTCTTAATAAGCTGTGTGACCAGCCTGTTGCCTGAGAGTCATAATGTGTTAATGTGTTTGTTCTCCTCGAGCCTCAGGAGCCTCAGAGAGAAGTTCTCCCTCTTTTTGCCACAGTGGTGCTAGAAGAGTGGCATTACCAGCTAGCAACTAGACACCAAACATTGACAAGAGGTGAGAATGCTCTTCAGTGGAGTCTTTGGTTCAAAACTCTATCACTGCGATTGTGCGTGCACCTAGAAGTAGATAAGAAGGCACAAGTGGGTAAGGGAAGATGGAAGTGAAAGAGAATGATCAGACCAAAAATAGGTCAACTGGGAGATATATGTCTGGTAAATTCCTGCTGACGGAATAAAACATATATCTTCGACCTGTGCCTGCTAACATCTGAAGGACTAGGGACCAAGTTTGCCAAGCAGTTTGTTGCAGGGTGGCAGTGAGATATTGATCAAAGTTCTGGGTGAGAGAAGCCCCAATACAGCTATGCCTGATGTGGACAAGGCACAAGGTCAACACTCGAAGCAAGGATAAGGCTCCCTGACAAGAGCTTCTGCCTAGTGTGTTGAAAAACACAAATTCTGATAATAGTTACATTATATGCTAAGTCTAACTGCTGATGCAAGCAGTACTGCAAGCGTGGCAAGATAGCGAGAGATGCAGATATTGTTCTGGTTGGAACTGCTCGCGATCTGCCCTGTCTGAAGGGCATACATAAGAATAAATACTCTTGAGACATGTGGCGAGTGAGGGTGGCTGGAGCAGGCCATATGGAGGGGGAAGACTCTCCTGATGCGCAGTGAGTATGCACATTCAGTGACTGCCAGCCAGGACAAGGCAAGCAATGATGTGGACCTATCCACTCAGACTGGAGTGAGGTGTCTTGTGGATTGCTGGCCTCTCAGGCGGCAAGTGGTTGACTCGCTTGTGAATAGGAACGATACTGAGGCGAATTGACGGCAGCGTTCAGTGCTATGGTACACCAGGGATCACCAGATGTTGAGGCTTGGATATGTATGTGACAGTGCTCGTGGCACGTCAGAAGTGTGGGAATTACGGAAGAGTACAAATGATTTTAAATTTTTGGGGAGAGACTAGCATTTCTTTTGCCATTGAATGTAATTCCAGTTTTGTGTTTTGATTGACGCATCTTAACATTTGCGGTTATATTTAGCAAGTCTGCCTTTGTTACTAGAGGTGCTGTTTTCTAGAGTGTCGCTGCAGTATTTATGTCTGTGTCTAGGATTTGGAATATCAAAAACACGTTTCAGAAGCAGTCTATATACTAAGGGATGATGTTTCTTTTGAATGTTCAATGGTATATACTGTTGTCAAACTGATATATAAAAACAGTTGTAAAAGTTGTGTGGGGTATACTTGATTGAAATAAAATATTGGAGATCAAGAGAATTATTTGAAGGAGATTATAATATTTAAAAAAAACTAACACTAAAAACTAAAATTTCACTAAGTATTTGATATTTAATGTTGAAAAGGTGGTTTTTATAACAAATTACAGGATTTGTGTGGTGTATTTTGATAGTCAGTTCTGTGGAACCCGAGATGTGTTGGAAGGAGTGTGTTGGCATATTGTGTGTAAGTGCTTAGCTGTTGGCAGCATGGCTGATGTGACTTGCTGTTGCAGGGCACGACAGATGTGCCTGTAGAGCATGCAGGTTTCCTGATGGCTCTGGGCCTGAACGGCCACTTGGACAACTTGGTGGTGTTCAACAGGTTCGAGTATCTATCCAAGTGCCATGAGATAACCAGTGTGGGCCTCCTGCTCGGTGTCGCTGCTGCTAAACGAGGTTGGCACATCATCCTTGGCTATAGGTTATTCACTTTCAAGGGCTCCACCTTGCTGGCACGTGGTGTGTTGCAGAGGTTTGGTAGAAAACACATGACTAAAAAACTGTAAGATATTTTGTAGTTGTGTCTGAACACAAAAAACATTTAAGAAAAATCTTGTGCCCATAGAAATGTTTCAAGTCCTCATTACAACTCCAAGGATTATTTACATTGGGCATAAAAATGGCTCAAATCAATTTTGGCGTGTATAGACCTCACATATCAATAACAAAAAAAGTTAAATACTACATTTCATTACCCCGCAGTTGTAACAGTGTTTAACATAGTTGCGGCAAAATATTAACGTGCATTACATGTAATGTGCTATGTCGTGGAAAACAAATATGTTAATGTAACGTAACTGTAAGAGCTATTGTTAATTCAAGCATTGTTAAAACGTCATAAAGCTGACCTAAATAATGTTGGAGGCCTGTGAATATTCATACGGAATGGTTTTTGGAATATAACAGAATTCTTTGAAAAGCTGTAAACAGTAAACAACACATTTGACAGGTATAAAAGTAGAAGTCATATTTCAATATTTATTTTTAGGTGTAGCGAAAGTATACGAACACATGTACACAAACAATGGCATGTAAACATTGATTTTGACAGATACTACATGGCAGTCACATGGCAATGTTTGTTTACATTTGGCGGAAGGATACGAAATGGGCCTGCAAGTAAATATTTACCAGGGCTCCAAGAAAGTAGCTTCCAATGGGGATTGGACTATATTTAGTGTATTCTTACACCTGTGATGAACATTTATTAAAAAATACACGTTTACTCTAATGTTAAGCTACTGAACCATTTTATTTAAATACCTACCAACATGGCTGGGAGTGATTACTGCAACAGTGTTGATGTGCGACAGCCTGAAGGGTTGGAGTGCATTGGCGTCTACTAGGTTTTTATTTCAGTGTCAGGTCAGACACACAGTCTTATGGGGCACACCTTAATGAGGCAGGGTCTGCAAGATCTGGCGCTTTGTCTTGACTGTACTCTTGAATAGGGTCGGGCAGGTAGGCCGGCCGGCTCGGCATGGTCTAACTGGGCTAGACTGGGCTTTCAGCTGGTTGACTTTAGTGGCATCGCTGGCTTACCTCTGATGTGCCTTACTGCCGTGGGCCGAGTGCATGTTGGTAAAGGCTGGTTGATGGCGACAGCATCTGTTGGGTGGCTCTGACGAATGGCTGGCTTTGCAGGGGCAGGTAGGTGTACGGCCTGCTGTCAGCGGATTCAACGCCCAGTATCAGGGATAGGCCCAGGCGGAGGTACTGGATGACGGGGTGTGCATCTCCAGGGGTCCTATCCAAGGAGGCAAACAAATCAAGGAGAGAACTGAAAGGTGAAGCCTCAACAGATGAAGGTCGGCGTGAGCTCGTTCCCGGGGGATTAAGCAGCTGAAGGGCTGGAGGAGGTTGGTTAAGCAATGCCTGTCTCTTGGTGAGGATAGCAGCTGTCCTTCTGTCACTCCACTTACTTCATCTTCTGTGGGTGAATGTAATTTACAAGGAAAAGTTGCTACAGTTCACATTTGCACTAGAGTGATTGGCAATGATACTCCTAGATAAGTGTAATCCAGAAGTAGTTGACGCCTTATCAACTCTCAGTGTGGTAACATTGAAAGTGAACAGGCCCCAGTATCTTCCTAGAGACCAGTGAAAGGGGGTCTCCTTAATGAGGTTTATTACCTTATTACTTTTGGGATCCTGACATCTGGGCTGGCAGCTTGATAACCTTTTAGACTGAGGATGGTGGAGCCGGGCGGAGGGCTGTCCTGGAATAGGTCCTGACAGACACAATATTTGCTATAGCAAGCCGAGTGGTGTGAAATGAGAGTTTTCTGGCTACTAGTGTGCTCGTAGCCGCGTAACTGTGAGTAACGCCCGTTTTGGGGCGTGGCAGGAAGAAGTGACACTGGTTTCGGAAGGTTGTACCAGGTGTATTGTTGGTGCCGCAGGTATGGAATACCAGCTGTGTTCCGGAACGAACATGATTTGTCGCAAGATGGCGGCTTCTTCTCGCTCTACCACTTACATCCTGGGGGCGTTAGGCTCTGGTTCACCAGATCATGCAGCCTGGGCACTTGCGATCTTGGCAGTCTTTTTCTGGCCTGCTTGGTGGCGTGGCATTAGTAAACTAGCTGTTGGTACACAGTTAGGCATTTACAATGATAAGTTAAATCTCGGAGGATAAAACAAAAGAAGAAAATAGGGTATTACTATTTAGAGCATTGATTTTCAAAGAGGGGGGTGCGTCTCCCAAGGGAGGCATGACGACATGCTAAGGGAGGCGTGGACACCAAAGTATAGAAGCAAACTCGATATTGCCCGTGATTTACGTTGTGCAATTTCTTTTATTCAACCAAGAATTGGGAATCTTGTTAAAAATATGCAAGCTCATCTGTCTCATTGATTGAGATGGATTTGTTCACAGCCATTTGTGTTCAATAAGAATTAAAACTTAATGATTAAATAATACCTTTGTGACTTTTATTCGTTTTGGTTTTACCCATATGATAATGAATTTGTTTGACGCGAGGGGGGTGGAATGTGGTAGTTATTTTTTTTTCTTGCTGAAGGGAGGCATGATAAATCAAAGTTTTTGGGACCCCGGATTTAGAGGATTTAGGGGGTGTCCTGGGGGCATAGGCACTACCTAAATTGTTAAAATTTACGTAGCAGCACAGGGGAGGACAGATCTGTTATGGTCTGTCCAGGAAGGAAACTACTCTTACTGGGGCCGGTGCCTTGGTAAACCTTTGCCTGAGTCCTATCGCTAGTTAGGTGTAGGAGCATGGGACAGTGCTTGGGGCTATAGGGGTTTGTGGAGAGGGCATTCTGATTCCCCTCGGTGAGAAGTTGAGTGAGTGGCTTACCTGCTAATTACCTCAACTACACTTCTGGGTTCACAACAGCTCACTTCTGGCTGAGAGTCGTGATGTCTCAATGTGTTTGTTCTCCTCAAGTAGAAGACCTACACAATCTCCAGCAAAGGGTTAATGGACCTAACCAGTTTCTGACATGTGCATCAATCAGTTAAGTGCTGCTGAAAGACTCCATGTTGCCACCACTTAAGTGGAAGATTGCCAGAGTGCCAGCAGTACATCCAGGCCAAGATGGTGTAGTTCGTGTGGTAACCTTAAGAACACCACAAAGGGTGGGTGATGGTGTTAATTCGTGCTCAACAACCTTTGTTCACAGAAGGTTGTATTCAGAGCTTATTGGCGCCATGAATTGTGGGAATGAAGACAATTGAAACCAGTGACAGACAAGATAGCGGGCGGTTAACTTCGTTTGTCTATGTGTGCAATTAAAACTGAGTTTGTGAGTTGACAAAACAAGAAATAAATTGTGTTTAAAATCAGGTACAGAGGTGGAAAGAGCAGCTGTGGTTGGCGCTACTGTGCACCAGGGGAGCTTTAGAGGCGTAGGCTTAATGTGGCAGCACTCGTGGCACGTCAGGGTAGATCCCTCCTTGTCAGACCTGGCACTCCTTTTGGCAGGTATATACACGCATGGAGTGGGTTAACTGACAAGGGTGATCTAGCCTATCCTCTTCGTCGTGTGTCGTGCTGGTGGTAAGGACTCTACCACATGTGCGCACCAGGTGGCTTTGGGTACCTGGTCCACAGTATGGGTGGCCATCTAATGTGTGGTGCGGGTGACGTATGTAAAGTCCTTTTTAGATGACAGGCTGCAGTCCTACTATAAATTCAGAAAATCAGTTCACAAAATGTGTTTCCCTGCCGTTCCTTTGCGTGGTCACATTTTCCAGGAAGGACTACATCCAGTTCACTCAAGAAGGAACAGACAGCGGTTAGACTATAGACGTGTTTTATTCCATCCAGAATAGAACATGGTGACCCATGCTCTCCTGTTTTAAATCAGTGCATTGATTAACTTATGGAAGGTGAAAGAAAAGACAGATGAAGGGATGTGTTTCTAAGTCTGCCTGAAGAGAGTGCTTGAAGAGCTACAGCAACGAATTAGATAGCTGTCAGAACAAGTGTACCCTACCTGAAGCTGTGTTGTCCTGAAGAGACTTACGGGGAAGTATGGGGTGTTCTGGGTTGATGGGAAGTGTCAAGTGGGGGGAATGATGACTCCTCAGGGCTGCAGTACATGTTGAAGTCCAGCATTGGTCACTGGTGAGATAGCTGGGCGTTTCCTCACAAGGCAGAGTAGAGCAGGCAGAGCAGAGAGCCTTAGCACGATTAGTACTAAGGTGAACTGCTGGTATCAACTGACATTCTGTGGCAGTGCAGTGCCCTTTATACACCTGACCAAGGGGTGTCTTGGGTTCCTTTGGCCATTGGGCGACTTGTGGCGGGTTGGCTCCTCCCTTCATGGACGGGGGCTGCACTGGCTGCAATCTCTCAGGGAAGGCTGGAAACGGGATAGTTTCCTGGTGTGCGGGCAGTATCCGCCACTCTCTTATGGGCAACTTTCTTGCATTGTCGACTGGTCTCCCTTCTCATGGGATTGTGTTAGGCGGGGGGCTATTTATATTACTCTCTCTCTTGAGGTGCATTCCGCTCTCCAGGCATCCGCTGGGTCTAGGTGTCTTGGGAGGCGGAATGATGGCCTGGGTGGCGGCCTGTCAGGGTTTATATCTTTTCTGGGGCACGGGACAACGCCCACGTGATGATACAGAGTTGAAGCAAAAAAGAAATAGCATAATTACACGTCATGCATCAGTGTTTATTCTCAAGTACAGTACATGCTGTTTTTGATAGAAGGTTTTTGTAATATGTATTGTTTTCTAAAGTGCTCAAATATGAAAGTACGGTGTGATAATCCTGGAATTGGGAGAGAATCCAGAGTATAAAGGTGGAAGTAACTCGAATTTTGGAACAAGATTTAGGTAAATTGGTTTGGTGCTTTGATAGCTACATTACAATGTCTGGATTTGAATTTTCTTTTTGTTTAAATAGTTGCAGTGGTATTAAACACTGACTTGTAAGCTAGTGTGTTTTGTACATAGGCGATGAATTTGTAACACTTGCATCATCTGAGTTGTATTTGTTTCATGGGCCTAGTTTGCTGTTTGGAATGTGTACTTAAGTTAGTTCCACATCTACTGGAAAGGCTCACTATGATAAAAATCAGAAAGCACATTTTTTTACTTAAAAAAAAACAGTGTTTAAATGATTGTGTTAGGAATTTGTTGAATTTGTGTTCCCAGTTATGACTGTTAATTTTTAATGAACTGTGTGTATTGTCTGAGATTATGTTGTTCACTCTGTTATAGTGTTGCTTTAAATTATGAGGTTGTATTTCAGGTACAATGGATCTTGCAACCACAAAAATGTTAAGTGTCCACCTTGAGGCTTTTCTCCCTCCGACATCTATAGAGTTGGATGTGCCACAGAACATTCAGGTGGCAGCCCTGCTCAGCATTGGACTAGTATATGAAGGCACAGCTCATCGACATACAGCTGAAGTTTTGCTTGCAGAGATTGGTATGGCTGCAGCACTGTGCAGTGCTAATATTCTGGTTAATTTTTGAAGTCAACCATAAAAAATTACAATCCTATGGGTCAATATTACATTTTCGCTGTCACCCCGACAAGGAGTGGTCCAATATGCCTTTCTTGGGTATCAAATTAATCAGGAGACGTCCAACTATTAAAATATACATATTTATATTTAATTTAAAAAGTTTTTTTTTATATGCTAGAGATGGTTGAACACTTCATGCAAAAAATGGCAAATTTGGGGGCATAGGGGTTAGGGGTGGGTCAAAATCGGCCTAAAATTTTCCAAATTATTTATTATGACCCCCACTCTATTATGACCCTATTCTCGGGTTCCGTGAGGGGTTGTAATAGAGAAGTTCTACTGTATTTTGCAATTTAGCAGTTTTTTTATTTTATTTTGCGACTTCAAGGAAATCACTGCAACATGTTGTCGGCCACTTCTCAGACTAAAGTGAGTAATATTTTTTTTGTGGTCTTTATTGTATCAGATAATTATGGTACTTATTTTTGTTAATATTTAATAATGCAGTTGCATCAGATAATTATGTTATGTGTGGGATGTACAATAGCTACTCATATGCTCGCTCGTGCCTATCGGCGCTCGCTCGCAACTACCTGCTTTTGTTGTACCTGAAATATATTCCATAAAAGTGATTAATGGGATAAAAATGATTTAAATGAAATATTTTGGTGCAGCATATAATTGTGGTATGTGTTGGGTGTACGCAAACTACTAAGTTGCTCACGCGTGCCGATCGGCACTCGCTCGAAACTCTTGACCCATTTTTATTGTACTTCAAAGTACATAAAAGTAAATTTTGTCAAAAATCATAATTGTGTTATATATGGGTTGTCTAAAAACACCTCAAAGTGCTTGCATTTGGATGAATTTTATGCTATTAATAAAATATGGTATATTATGATACACTTGTACTTATAAAATTTAATAACTTAATGCGTGACCGGTTAGACTGACTTGGTACGTTAGTCGAGGATTTTGTCCGCTAGACCAAAAGTGGGGTAGTTTGGTTTATATAGTTGGCATGAGGCAAGGGGTGTTGGCTAGTACTTACTCCTGCTTCTTGATGTTGCAGTCGGAGTAGGTTTGGCTTAGGCGCGACAAAATTGGTCTATGCCAGAGCTGAAGTTCCACAGGTGTGCTTCGTTAGACCAGAAGATGTTGTTTCAGCCTAAGTGCATTTCAGTACCGGTCAGGAGTCCTTTGACAACTGGGTGACACGTAGGATGTATGCGCCACACGGTAGGAAGTCCTGAGCCGAAGTACCTGAGCCGGAGCACGCGTGACTGCTTGTCGTCTAAGTTCGGTGGCATGGTCCCATTCCACCTGTCTCTCCTTCGTAGGAAGGGGGTAATACTATCCAAGGCCTGAGAGCAAAGTGAACCAGATATCGTTCTCTGTGTTTTCCACCTCTTCTCTCGTGAGGCACAGGGCAAACAGTTTTATAGTCTACGTGATGCACTTGGACAAGAAGGTTAATAGTGTAACCTAATAGTGACTTGCCGGCATGAACTTGATAAAGAGTCCCCACTGATCCCCCACATTTGGGATCTGATCAGGGACGTGGAGCCGTGTGGGCCGCCAAGCCTCTACTGGTTGTGCATTCGCACTAGGATGCACGGCAAAACTTCAGGCTACGGTCACCGCACACCGACTTAATGCGGATGGTGAGAAGCAACCTGTGTCTGTCGCGTCTCCTGGTGTGAAGGTGTTTCTAGTAGTTGTGGCATTGCTGTTTCTCCCCCACGAGCACTGACTTATCCTGATTTGTAACTGGGAAAAAACAGTTAGCCGTCTAATATGTATGTCTACTGACGTGTGGACACCTGGAAAGGACTCCGCAGTCAGGCTAACTCAGTGTAACAAAACTCCTGGTTCTTGTCGGTCGTGCACAACGTATCCTATCCTTAGCTGTTGATGCTAATAAATACCCTGGAAATGAAAAACAGAAAGGTAGATAACAATGAGTGTTTATTGAAGGTTCAATAAACACGTGACCTGTGTTACCTCCTACCAAGTCGTGGATAGCTGAAGGTAACTACAGTTCCAGGTGTAGGCGACCTGTTTCCTAGTAAAAAGGGAAAAGTTGGTTGAAGACGAATGCAGATTAAGTAAAATTAAACTGCCAAGAAAAAGGTGTCTTGAGGAGACAAAGTTAAGTTAAAATATATTTGATCGTGTTCGCTGGTCGTCTGGTTGACTGGTTGTCGACGTACGTAGTAAGTAGCCGCAGGGGCGTACTTGACAGTAACAAACTTCTCCGAAGATCCTGAGCACTGTTATAGTGCTGTGGGAGGTTGCTAGAGATGCCAAAGAATGATTCCTGAGCTCGGCAGTGTCTGGACTTATATAGTGGAAGTTTGTAGGCTGCCGGTGCGGGGGAGGTGTTTCATTCTCCGGCTCTGGTTGGCGTTGGAATGCTCTGGTCAGCGATTCTGCTTCATGCCTCTTTGGAAGCGCTCGACCTTCCCCGAGGTCTGGGCAGTTTGTGGGCTCTCAGTCGGTGAAGGGGGGGAGAGGGTGCCTGCCAGGTTGCGTATTCTCCAGGTGAGAAGGAATTGCTCACAGTTCCTGCTGCCTGTAGGTTAGGCAGCGTGTTGCTCACGTGTGTAGTGGTGGAAGTGGTACTTTAGGTGATGAGTCGTAATCGTATTAGATTAGTTGTATAAGCGGCACGCACCAAACTTGTAAAACCGTTTGTCCGATCTTGACCCATGTAGGGGAAGCTTTGAAATGCTCGCTGCCAGCTGAGATAATTATGGTATGCATTTAAAAGTTGCTGTTGATATCTTGTGAACCGTTCGACCTAGGTCAAATTTTATGTGCGCGTTGGAATGCCTGAAGTTGCAGATTAAATTGTTATGCTTTACAAAAGTATTGTGTGTATTCCAAAAGTTATGGTATACTCATACCATACTTATGGCACAAAAAAATGAGTGTTGAAATTCAATACTTTTGGATATATTCATGTGATACTCGATACCATAAAGTATCGTGAATATTGTGGTATCACGGTATCAAGGACCCCATCCCTAGTATACAGTATTATTACAAATTATTCATTGGGTTTTCAAAATCTGTAATTCATAAACCTTTTTTGTTAATGTTTCGCACTAACCACCAAACAAAAAAAGACTCGCAAAGTTTTTTTTGTACAAGCCTAAACTTACTTTTTATCACACCAGTTGACAGTTCTAGCTCAGTTTACAAAATGGCGACAAATCAACAGAAAGCGTTTTGTGTTTTGGAATTTGCAAGATGTTTATCTGTTGTTACCGTGCAGCGTGTGTTCCGAGGACATTACCACACAGAACCACCAGGTGACCAGAGCATTCTGCGGTGGTATTGTCAGTTCCCGGACACAGGATACTTGTGTAAAGGTAAGAGCACAGGGCGGCCAGGTGTTTCTAACGAAACAGGGGAGAGAGTGAGGGGCAGTTATGTGCGTAGCCCACGAAAATTAACTAACTGAGCAAGTCGGGAGCTTGGGATTCCTCAGCCGACTGTTTGGAAGAGTTTGTGACGACAGTTACAACTTAAACCGTACCGCTTGCAGTTGTTGCAACACTTGCATCCAGAAGATTATGCTAACACAGTTGAATTTTGTGAGCACATGCAGGAAGATGAATTTGCCACACGTCTGGTGTTCAGTGACGAAGCGACATTTCACTTGAGTAGAAAGGTGAACTGTCACAATGTTTGGATATGTGGCATTGAAAATCCTCATACTTCTGTGCAACATATACGGGATTTGCCAAAACTTGATGTGTTCTGCGCAATTTCAGAGAAAGGTGTATGGGCCCTTTTTTTTTTTTCCTTGAAAACACTGTGATGAGGCTGTCCTATCTCGACATGTTGGAGTTGTGGTTATTTCCACAAATCAGAGAGGATTCCGCCAACTTCGTGTTCCAGCAGGATGGGGCCCCACCTCATTGGCACACAGATGTGCATCATCGCCTCAACAATGAACTCCCACACCACAGGATTGAACGCTGTGTTCAGGATGACTTGAAGCTGTTCAGATGATCGCCCCAGTCTCCCAACCTTACACCGTGTGATTTATTTCTTTGGGGGTACGTGGGAGACACTGTTTACGTGCCACCATTGCCAACAGGGACATGCTGCAACACGTATGGGATGAACTCGACTACCGATTGGATGTGAGTCATGTGACGTAAGCAGCTCAAATTGAACATGAGTAGAAATTTGTGGAAAAAAACCTGGTGAGTTTCTGGTTGTTTTCATGTATTGCTCATAATTTTCTGACAAGTATTTTGTGAATTTATAGATTTTTAAAACCCGATGAATCATTTGTAATAATCTTGTATATTTCAATGGACAGAGTGACTAGTATGATTTCAGTAAAGTTGGCAGGATTGTTTCAGATATGTTAAAAGTGTAATTTATAAATTTCGGGTCGTTGAAATGATTTTTTTTTGGTTTCGGTTTGTTTCATATTTACATAAGTAATAGTTTCATAGTGTCACTAGATCAGTTCATAAATATATGATCTGTGTCAGTATTTGTGTTAAATGTTGTCAAAGAAGCAAAATGTGCAGAATAATGTATTGTTATGTAGGTCTTTTCAGAAGTGTTTAGTTATACATGAACAGACATTACCAATTTTATTTTAATTGTGTGGACAGTCCTTCAGATTCGCCATAATGCTGTGTAATGGTGAATGAAGTGTGCTGGACAGGTAGTGTGCAATGGTGTGCCTACGGTATTGTAAACCCCGCCTATAGTTCCTATTTATGTTTTCCCATCAATAATAGGATTCTTCTCATCCCAATAGTTTTTCCACAAGCAAAATGTAACATATTCCCTGAAATAATGCTTACCTTTCCTTTGCATAATTTAGATTGTTTCCTATTGAGGAATGCTAACATGCCAGCAGCGCAGATGCGCTCTCTACAGATGACTTCACCCCACTCGGGGCAAGTCATTACCAGTGGTAGAAATGGTTACATGTATCGAGCAAGCAGACACCAATCATTGGACAGCCGCATACGTAAAAGTAATTAACACGATTAATTACATAATACATTGCCCGCCCGGAATCCCGCATGCAAGCGCAACCCCTATGACTAAATTGAATACTTTAAAAAATCCATTACCCTTCAGTTAGCCACGGAAGAAGTTCCAATGAACTCCCGAGATGGCAACACCCCTGTGATCTTGTGATGTCACAATCTGCCAGCCTCAGGACTAGGTGTTTAAATTTGTCATGGGCTCCAAGCAGGGAGATAAGAAATGAGCAGCACACCAGCAGCCCTGAAAAACCAACCCCTGTGCTAGAAGGTTACTCTACACCCCACACCCCGAAGGATCACCGATCAAGAGATTTTTCATTATATGAGGAGGTCCAGCACCAGGCTCCAGCACAGACGCTGGGCTCGCCGGCCGCGTAGTTTCATGAGCTCTCCCAAGTCTGCAAAGACTCTTTCTCCTCCCCTCAGCCTGCAACACGGCTTGAACTCTTGCCTGCTGCTTGTGAAGGACACCACCCCACCAGCTTGTAAAGCCTCGTCCACATCAGCTGACCGTCAGGCTCAGTACTCTTTCCAGATGGTAATCCGACCACCTGTACCCACTACCCTTCACAGCAGTCAACTTCGCTTGACTCCCACAGTAGCAGGTTGTTGTGATCTTAGTGTCCCCTCTGGAGAAACCCCTAGCTAAAGTCAAATGCTGTGATTTGTGTAACCGTAGTATTTTTGGAATTTGTATTAATTATTTTATCAGGCTCGCCTTCACCTGTTTCCCGCTAATTATTACTATTAATATTTGTAGTTAATTTAAAGTGTATTCAGTCAGCTGGGACTTTCCACTTTCCTTTAGTCACCGTAATTAATATTACGTGAACCTAAAACCTTGTTTCGCCTACCGTACTTTTACTAATACTTCGCCTTTCTTTATTTTTTCTCGTGTAATTCATTTCAGTGTATTTTAATCTGTGCAATAGTTTGCGACATAGCCAGTCAGTTGTGGGGTCCACTGAACTCTACAGGAGATGGAGACTTCAGTATTGGTTTAGATCCCGTAGGGGCATACCGCAGCTTCTAAGTTTCCAGTGTACCCTCAACTGCTAATCGACATCGTCCTAGATACCTTGACTGCACATCACACGGCATGGCCTTGGGTGCGACTGTCAAGGTCATACCCCCAGGACTGTGCCTCCGCAGAGAGGTAGATGGCTTCATTTAAATGCACAATAAACACGGCGGAGCTAAGAGCCGCCAAAGGCGTCGTGTGAGCTCGAGCTTTACATAGGCAGATTGTGACTAAAATTATTATTGTGGACCAGAGTTCAGTAGAGCCGCCGCCCATTGAGCCAGAGAATATACTGCTGTGCTATGAATCTATTATGCCACCCACGCAAGAGTCCCTGCAAGATCGTTGGTTAGGTTGGTGTCTGCCGGAAGACGACCAGGAGGAAACCTGTCCTGAACAATCAGATGCTCCGTTGCCAGCAAACACCCCTGACCACCAGGCACTCTCTGTTCAGGTGGATCCATCCAGCTCTTGTATTATTAAGCTAGCCTCAGGCAAGTTAGTAAGGGTTCGACACCCACCTGCTGTGGATCTGCCGAATTTCTGCATAATAAAGTTGGCATCCGGGAAAACCATTCGGGTTTGACTCCCAAGGATTGTTCCCAAACCACGTGGAAACCACCCTAGCCAACTATATTCCCACACGACGACTGACAAGGGCGCTACGGATAACCCCCATAACACCAGCCAGATCATCCACCGCCACCGTCACCCTCGTGTAATTACAGACTTAGCCATCATCCATACACCTGGGATAGCTGGCATCCCGTCCCGCCTTTTGACAACCTTAGTTGTGAGGAAAGTGAAACTCCCTGGGAGGGAATTCATATCACTCTGCCTCACCCTGGTGTTTGATTCCCCTCTCCTTCGTCGAAGCTGAGAGGGTGGTCAGTGTAGTAACCGTTTACCCACCAGGACCCAAGAGGAGCATGCTTCACTATTTAAAAATTTACTTTTTCTCATTTAAAATGTATTGTCTTCTTACCAATTATTTCATACAACTTAGTTTATAACTTATTTTATAACAAAGCACATGTTTGATCAAATGGACACAAAATACACAAGTACTCACAGTGCAGTACTCGTGGATACACACGTACAACCGCACACATGCAAGTGCAAACACAGACACATTTTCCTCATGATCGCCACGTTTCTCTGGCTAGGCCAGCTTCATCAGGCAGTGAGTGGTGCCATTATCGGGTGGCGAGCTGTAGGACTGCATAACCATGTGAAACATGGGTCAACCTTCTTTGTGTGTATATCTGTTGACAAATACTAGACTTTCAGTACTTGTGCTTCAGTTGTTTTATGAATTATAGGTAGTAGAGTGGCCTACTTGTCAACATTACTTGTATCTTTCGTTTATTAACTAATTTTACACACATTTGTTTACCTTCCAAAGTTTTTGCCTGTCAATCTTACAATGTTTTGCTGCTAATAATTTCAGTTCGTCATGGTTACTTGAACATTATGATAGTACGTAATGAGTGAGGCAGTGGGGACTGGAGGCTGTAGCAGTGTGGCATGGTGTGCAGGGCGGCCGCCTGGCCCGGAGATGGAGAACAGCGTGGATCGGGAGTCCTACTCGTTGGCGGCCGGGCTGGCCTTGGGGCTGGTCATGCTGGGGAAAGGCTCCAAACTGTGTGGTCTGGGCGACCTGGCCGTGCCGGACACACTGCACTACTACATGGTTGGAGGGCATCGCCGTCCCCTCACTGGTGAGTTTTGGCAACTTGCCATGTATGCTGATATCAGCACATGTCGTTGTGTGCCACTTCTCAGACCAAAGTTTTTAATGATTTTTGTGCAGTCTTTAGTGTAGTAGCTATTTCTTCCCTTTGCTGGTAAACCACATTCTGGTTATTTATCAGTCTAAGTATGTAGTTTGGATCATTTTTTGCTGTTTATTTTCATTCAATGGTACCATAGAGTGCTGCAATTAACAAAAACTTCACTGTGATAGAGGTATTTCCAATCATTTTGTCAATAAAATATTTTGTCAAATAAATTTGATAGCAATAAATATATGCATTATTATTAGAACATGAATCTATTCTTTTTGTAACAATTTCACGCTGATGCATGATGCTATTGGGGGCTGGCTGATACTACGTCTCAAGAGTTAGATTTTATTGTGCAGGCCCATCACACAGCGGTTAAGCTGGCTGGGTCAAAACTTATTTGACGTTAGGGGCCCGACCAGTGTAAAGTGTGGGTCATGTGGCCTGGCGGCTAGGTACAAAGTCGAGTCCTGGCTTGGCTACGTGTTGGGTGGTGTGACCAGCATCCACCTGTTTATCTGTACCGTTACTTAGTCGGCTCTGCTATGACGCTGGATGAGTAGGTTGGGAGTGGTTTCTGGCGGTGCTGAAGAACCTGGCGGATCCCCAGGTACTGCTACGGCTAGAACTGCTGGTGCTGCGTCCTCTGCAGTACCAGGGGCAGAATAGGCCTAATGGTGCTTCCTCTCCACGGCAAAAAGCGGCGACAACTGGGTGTGGGGTCCCCGACGTCTTCGTGGGTGCTGCAAAAAGAGGAAGAGGAAGCTGCGGGGTGAAGTCCTACCAACTTGCGGGTGGCTTGAGCTTGCTCCCGGGGGTTATATTGGTGAATGCCTTACTGGATGGGGTGTATCCCCAGGTAGTTTTGTAACTTGCAGTGGCCTTTCTCTCCTGCAGATCATTACCACCTTTTTTGGTGTAGGGCATGAAGGGGTACTATGGCCTGCCGTACGAGAGGAGAGCAGGCCACTTTAGTCCATATCTAAATGTGTTCTGCCGCTGCAACAGCCAGGCCGATGCAAAGCCGTACCATTACCCCAACCGGCAACACAAGCGGTGCAGTGGTTGGAGATTGGGTTTTCTGTGAGGCCTGCAGGTGTAGGCCCAAGGGCAGTTTGACTGTTTGGATGGATGGCAATCTGCCAGTATCCAGACTCCACGTTGAGAGTACTGAATATTTTGGCTTTGGCATTGTCTTGAATGGTATGAGACAAGTTGATAGCTGGGGGAGCAATCGGGTGCGTGACTTCATTTAGTGTATATAATTCATGCAAAATCACAATTTGCCGCCTTTTTTTGGCACAAGTACGATGTGCGCAGTGTACGGAGAATTCAACGACTCTACTATCCCCTGGTCCTTCATGTCGTTAACCTGCTCCATGATGAGGTCACGTCGGTGGACTGACACTCTATATGGCCTGTTGTAGACTGGTACGTCAGTGGTCGGCCATATTTCATGCTGAATTGATCTGGTTTGCCGTAAAAGTCCTCCTTGTCCGAAGGTGCGGGTGTGCTCGTTTAGGATGGCTTTTAATTGCAAGAACTCTAGTCCGAGTTTGTGATTAATGCTCATTGGATCGATGGGCATTGGCGGGATGTCGTCTGGGTTTTGGTCCCAATTGACAGTAATGCGGTTGGTTTCTCCCAAGTATGCTCTACATTGACCGTGATTGAGAATACATTGATGGTGTATAAGCCATGGGCATCCTAGTATAACGGATTCGGACATGGTCGGCAAACCAATAAATTCTTTTGGGGTAACAATATATTGGTTTTTTTATATCCAAGGTAATCCGGCCAGTTACTTCCAGAGTTGCGCCATTCTTACCACTTTGTTATGTGGACTGGATTCCGCAAGCTGATTTGCTGTTAATAGATTCCGTCTAATGAAATTTCCTGTAACTGCAAAGTCGAGTAAGGCGAGTACTCTGTTATTTAATTCCACCTCTATGTGTGGGGCAACAGGAACCGGTGCTTCTTCACTTAGTCCTTGGAGGATGGGTCCTTGTAAACCGGGGTTGGCGGCCTGCTTGGAACCTCGGTGTCGGCGTTTCCCGGCTTGGTTTTCAGAGTTGGTTTGCTAGCTGGTCACTTTGGAATATTTGCTGATGTGTTGCCCACTCGGTTGGGTGGTGCGGTGGCTCCCTCTGGTTTCGCGGACAGTCTTTGTTCCAATGATTCTTCGGGCAGAACCAGCACTTGGGTACAAAGGTCCTGCGTGGGGTTGTGGTTGTTATGCCTTTAGGAGGCGCCACGGATGGCTTTCGCACGTCAGGGGTTCCGGTGGAGACAGGTTTCTCAAGTCTCGCCTGAGCGGCAAAATTCTGCTCAGTTTCTCGAGATCGGTTGACCAAATCATCCACAGTCGTAAGGCTCGCTCTCAAGAGTACGTTGCAGAGACTTGGCAGTAACATGCCCCGATTGAGCGAACGGCAGTAGCCTCATTGACACTTGGAAATACTCGTCGGATATTTGCTCTTTTCTTCGTATGATGATTTCCGCTTCCTCGTCGAGTACCTGGGTTTGGCTGTAGAACTGGGTGATTAGCCTAGCCAACTCTTCCTCGCCCATAAATTCCATTGCTATGCTGTCGGAGAACTGTTTCCAATCGGTTAAGAATTCGTTGTGATACTCCCACCAGGTGAGGGCGTTGCCCTTTAAATGTAGTTGAGCCCGGTCAACCCATTGTTTTGGTGACAGATTTGTTTACTTAAATTCCTTCTCGCACTCCTGAGTGAATACAATGGTGTCTTTGTGCGGGCGGCCTGCAAAGACCTTTATTTGTATGTTATAGTTTCTACCCATAGCTGGATGATCAGATGTCGTTCCTGGTTGGATGTATATTCGGGAAGGCCTGGATTGGCGCGACAAAGAGATGTGTTTCCTCCGATATCTTTCGCACTGGTAGGCCATCCCGGGCATGGAGACGTGTTCGTTGGGCTACCGTATACACTAATGGTGGTAGAGCTCACACGTGGTGTACCAGATATGGTTTATGCCCTGCCCAGGGCACGTTACCTCATTACATAAGTTCGTGGGCTGTTGTTGGCATGCTGTACAGCGGTACTCTAAGCCATCAGTAACGCTGGTATCTTCGGGCCAGCCTATACAGGCATAATGGAAGAGTTTTGTGCAGTAGGTGCACTCGACTCTTAGTTTGCCATTGCCTGTGCTGTCGGAATGGCTACATGGTACTTTAGATACGTCGTTGTCATTGTCAGGATGTTCACTGGTGACGGCGTTGGCCTCAGCGTCTGACATGGTCGTGGTTAAGGGCATCACGGAGTGTTTCAAGGACTCCTCGAAGTCCGCTTGTTTAATCGTATTGACCCTTACCTCTCGGGGTATGGTTCGTCTATTTGTGCCTTTCACTGCACACAGCTATTCGTCTGACGCCCCACGTTGGGCACCAGATATCTCTTGATGCGTGTCCAATTTGATTGACTGAACACGGTAGTTACTCACTATACCAAAAGTGACTTAGGTAACGGGGATGAGGCGAGGAGTGTTGACTAGTTCTGATACTCTCTCTCCTCTAGTTAGGTAGTTGAGGTAAGTTTAATATTAAGCGCTGTGTATGCCTGCGCAATGTTCCAAAGTCGTGCTTTTTTCGTCCAGAAGACCAAATTGTCCCAACCTAGGCGAACTTCCACTCTGGTTAAGAAGCCATAGACAACAGGGACAGTTCTATAAATCACGCAGTGCACTGAAATGGAAATACAAACAGTGTACCCCAATAGTGGCTTGCCGGCCGACTTGATAAGTCCCCACTGATCCGCCACCATAGGCGGACTGATAAAGGACGTTGAGCCGGAGTTGCGCCAAGCCTCTACTGGTTGTGCGTCCACTCAGAATACCCGGCAGCACTGCACGTCACCATCACCACATGCTGATAGTGCAAGTGGTGCAAAGCAACCCGAGTGTTTCGTGTCTCCTGGTGTGAAGGTGTTACTAGTGGTTGGGGCGTTACTGTTTCTTCCCCACGAGAACAAATAGTGCTGTGTGTTTGATGGGAAGAAACAGGTAGTGGTCTAATGTGTATGTCTTAGTTCGGTTTAATAACTTCCCCAGATTCCATTGGCAGTGCACAGCGTAATCTACTTCCATCTGTGAATACAGATATATACCCTGGAAATAAAAGTAGCAAAGTAGAAAGCAGCGTGTGTTTATTGAAAGTTCAAAAGACACGTGACGAAAATAAGAGTTAGAGTTAAATTACAAACTAAATGTGTGTAGAGGAGACAGGAGACAAATTGAGTTAAAAGAAGAAAGTTCATGTTTTTATGTCTCCTGGTTGTCTGGTCGTCAGCGTATGTAGTTGGTTGCCGCCAAGGCGTACTTGTAGACTTCGAACTTCTCTAGAGCTCCCGAGCACTAAGAGTGCTGTGGGCAGTGCAAGAGATGCAAAAGAATGACTCCAGAGCTTGGCTGCGGCCAGACTTATATAGTGGTAGGTTGTCGGCTGCTGGGGCAGGGAGCGGGGGAGGCGTGACGTCCTCCGGCCCTGGGTGGCATGTGAGAATTATCTGGTCAGCGGTTCTGGCTTCATGCCTTGTCAGTTCTGCTCGGCCGTGCCCAAGGTCTGGGCAGCTTGTGGGAGTCGTGCGGGGGGCGTGCCTGCCGGGATGCGTGCTGTCCAGGTGAGAAGGAAAAACACAGAAGTTCCTGTTGCCTGTAGGAGTAGGCAATATGTTGCTCACGTCTATAGTGATGGAAGCAGTACTCCTAGGCAGTAAGTTGGAGTCGTATTATAATAGGTGTAGAAGCGGTACGTGTCAATGTTCTGACAATATGCGCTTATTATAGTATTGACCTCTGTGCCAAGGGCAAGTTGCTCTATGGCACCTGTTGGAGTTGGCATTGGTCATTTTGACTTCTTGCAGGTCTGATTGGCTTAATTCTTCATCTGGCATTTTAATGAGGTCTTTGGGTGCCGTGAGGTTTTTCTGGACTTCCCAAAGTCCGGTAATAGGCTTGTTCTTAACATCCGGCTAGTCTCTGGTACTAGTGGGTCGTGCCGGTTTAGTTCTGCTTCGCTACTCCTTTTGCAAAGTCGCGTAGGCCCGTCACACAAGGGTTAAGCTGGCTAGTTCAAAACTTATTTGCCGGTAAGGGCCCGACCAGTGTAAATTATGGGTCAAGTGGCATGGCGGCTTGGTACAACAATGTCGAGTCCCAGCTTGGATACATGTCTTGTGGTGTGACCACTGGTGGTCACCTGTTTATCTGTGCTATTACTCAGTCAGCTTTGTTCTGGTGCTGGACGTGTAAGCTGGTTGTGGTTTCTGGCTGTGCTGAAGGAGCTGGTGGATCCCCAGGTACTGCTACAGCTGAAACTGCTGGTCCGGGTTGGGTTGGTCCTTTGTCCTCCGCAGTACCAGGGACAGGATATGCCCAGTAGCACTTCCTCTATGCGGGGAAAGACTGCGACAGCTGGGTGCGTCCCCGGCATCTTCTAGTGTGCCGCAAAAAGAGAGGTAGAGGGAGCTAGGGGTTGAAGCCCCACCAACTTGCCTGTGGTTTGAGCTGGGTCCCAGGGGTTATTTTGACAGAATACCGTACTGGATGGGGTGTACCACCAGGTAGTTTTGTAAGTTGCAGTGGCCTTTCTCTCATGCAGATGTTTACCACCTCTTTTGGTGTAAGGCATGGAGTGGTGCTATGGCCTGCTGTACGTGAGGAGAGGAAGTGACTTTGCTCCGTATTTAATTGTGTTCTGCCGCAGTACTGGCCGGACAGATTCAGAGCCATACCATTACATCAACCGGCAACACAAGCGGTGCAGTGGTTTAGGATTGGGTTTTCTCTCAGGTGTCTGACAACAATTGCGGGTATAGGCCCCAATAATGGTCAAATGTTCCGTCGAGCAACTCAAGTTGTCCGGTGGACAGAGTGCAAACTGGCCTGATGGTTTAGCTTCCCTAGGGGTTGTACGACTAGTGGTTGGGGCTCTACCGTTTGATTACGGGGTTCACCAAAAGGGTTGCCATTGAGCATGTGTGTGATTTTGACGTATGAGTCCCTGAGTGGGAGGTTGCAGTCCTACTCTAGACTGTAAAATTGGTTGGTTTAAAACCTGCTCTTCCTGCTCCACTCTGGCAGGCATGGCGTCTACTAGAGTTCTACAGTCATCTCATTAAATGTTAGTCAAAGTAAGTGAGAAACATATTTTATTCTGGGAAGGAATAAACATGGTGGTCCGTACTACCTCCTAAAATACCTCAAGCTGACCGGAAGTAGAAGCTGTCGCGCCCTCACCGAGGCAACATAGTGAGGGGTGGTTCGTCATTTGTTCGTGGACAGAGCTAAGGGCTGTCTGCTCAGCCTCCGCTGGCTGGAGCACGTGTGGTGCTGTCCCTCGGTGTGCCCTTGAACTACTTAACCGCTTGGGGGTGGCAGCGGTGGCTCGGCCGCTGGCTCACTCATACTTGATGTCTTCTTGATGGGGTGATGTGGCATAGCTTACTGACTGTGGTGATCAAATAGTATATTTCTGACGCATCTGTATTATTCCCCACTACAAGGGAATAATCTGTAGGCACTCTAGTAGAAATTACACTAGTTTGGACCCCATCCGGTGCGTCTGGGAAATGGCGCACAGATGAAGCGAAGTTGTATAGGTTTTGAATCAGTAAGTGTCACGTGTTTGCGCAAATTAATTGGAATTTGCTATTTATTCTTTTAATCAGTACATATAAATGTTGAAAACATTCAAAAATATTTAATGATAAGAATGAAACGACAACCCAATGAAAGCACTCTTGCCATGTAACACACATTGTTACATCACAGTAATTTTTGTGTGATAAATCTGGTAATTTATCAAGACATATAAAACTTCCAAAGAACATTTATTAGTGTTTTTGAGTTTTACAAGATTTTTACATCTCCCACATACTGCTTTTGTTCATTTGTAGATAACAATATTTTAATTAAATCCTGTTCAGTTCAACATTACTCCAACACAAATCCACAGCCTAGCTACAAAATACTAGTAATTATTGTATTATTGATAAAATAAAAATACTTCTTTCATAGTAAAAATTATTTCTACAAAGAAGTGGCAGAACCCTATTTGTGCTTGTTTTCGGCAATATGAATATTACACAAATTTCCTTCCAATGCAGTTCTTTTTATTTGTTATGCTCTGTACTATCACTGAATCTCCATGCATAGGGCATGGCAGTGTTTATGCATGTGTCTTTTCCCACTTGCTCGATGGTTATATCACAGTTTTACACTTTGGTTAGTTTATTAAAAAAAAAAAACCTTCACTATCATACTTCTGGGCACAATGTATAACAGTTACTGTTTCTGGCGTTCTAAACTGGTTTTTCGACGTAAATAGTTGACCACAATCACCAACCACCCTTGCTCAGTAGTTGCAAATGCCATATTTGCTATTTGTCAAGAACCTTACTATAAAGCACAAAATATGTGAGTAAAGTCGGCAGTGTTTACTAAAATATGTGAATGTTTAGTGCATAATTATTACATTCTACAAAAAGATACTTTCCTTTGTTATATGTACGTACTGTTTACTTTTGTTATATCACCAACATATTTGGGTAGAGATGTTAGTTTATAAATAAAATACACGTAGGCTTGATTCTGCTTGTGAATGAGCGCCACAGTGATTCGGCTTGATATACCGTATTTTGACGTGTATAGGCCGCACATTTTACAAAAAAAATTTGACTCCAAACAGTGGGATGCTGCTTATTTACAAGATATTGACATTAAAAAAAAAAATTTCCCCTCTGTAACATGTTCAGAAATCTGTCAACATACAGTACATTTTAATGTTTTAACTTTGTTTCTATAGAAGTAAGAAAAAATAAGAACAAATGAATAGCTTATCAATTGTGTATAAATGCTTATGGGCCGCCTGTGGAGGCCGAGCTGGGTCGCTTTCTCTTATTGCCTTCTCCCTCTCGCTTGGGACGTGTCCCCCTCCTCTCTACCTCCCCCCCCCCCCCCCTCTTTTCAACTTGTTGTTCCCCTTGTATTCTTTCTCCCTCTCGCCCGGCATCCTTCCCTTCCACTCCCACATGCCCTCTT
This sequence comes from Dryococelus australis, assembly GCA_029891345.1. NCBI lineage: Eukaryota > Metazoa > Arthropoda > Insecta > Phasmatodea > Phasmatidae > Dryococelus > Dryococelus australis. The sequence continues at coordinate 62,628,920 of CM056995.1, forward strand.
CCATGACCGGATTCTTTGTCACTTCCTTCTCCCCACCAACGATTTTCTCTCCTCTTCACACTCACTGTTGCCACATATCCACTTGGCTATTTTAGAATACCCCCTTCTACATCTCTCTTGTTTCTCATGTCCTCTCTCTCTGGCCGAATGAGAACCTGCAGCAGCTCTGTGTGTGTGGGTGCGTGTATGTGTGTGTGGGTGGGTGGTTGCGTGCGTGCGTGCGCGCATGCATGCATGCATGCGTGTGTGTGAGTGAGATGCCAGTGGCGGCAAGGACACATTCAACATTCAAACTAATTGGCAAACTAATTAGTTTGCACTCCGTAGTTTGCTGTTGCTGCTGGTTGGCCTGTGCACTAGCATTATGAGGCCCAAAAATATTTACAGGAATACAATAAAGCAGTGTGGCTTATACACCCACATAGCCTATACATGCCAAAATATGGTATATAGAATCATATGTGCAATGATTGGACCTTGCTAACAATCATTTCATTAATCGTTCTCATGACGTAAACTTTCATTTAGTCAACAACGTGATCACCACGCAAATACTTTTCTTATTTGCAGACTTGTGAAGTAAATGAGATACAATTTTGTATAATAAATGCATAGTTGTAAAAATTACTGTTTGTAAGAGTTTTCATGGTAAAAGAAGCTCACACTGTGGTTTTAGATACACTTAAACAAGCAATTTCGTCAGTGTTTCGCGAATAAACATAATTTCTCTGTATTACACATTATTTTGCTTTCACAAAAATTTCTAGGCTCTATGGATTATTTATTTCCTTTACATGCTGAATAAAATATGTTGTGTATAAATTAAAAATTAAAAGTTTATGAGTAGCATTTTTTAATCTATACCCTATGCATAATTCAGTACTGGAGTAATATGGAGCCCATTATAAACAGTATTTACTATTTTCAGGGGTAACTAAAAGCAAAATGGAAATATTTGAAACTGATTTTATGATGCAGAATGTTTAGTTAGCTTGGCGAGTGGAGCGGTTAAATTTTTCAGAGTCATTTTATTTGTCAGCCTCTTATAGGCTATTCATGGTAGAGTTAGCACTTTTGAAAGCCCTCTCATTTGGAATAATATTCAATGAATATATTTAATTTTAGCCTTAGATGTAAACTTCAGAGTTAGTGGAATACGCACACTGTGTTTATTACTTACATAGCAATATTTCTTTTAAAATGTGGTTAAAGGGTAACAAATGGCTAAAATAAAAGAGTAACTAGGGTCTCAAAAGTGCTCAGTTTACCATGAACAGCCTTTACTGTTTAAGTTCTCCTGTCTCGCTGCAACTGTTTCACATCTAATTCTACTGTGGGAATAGAGGGTTTTCTTTTGTGAGATAGCTTTTATGGTGTAATGCTTATGTTGTTCAGGGAATAAGTTATACCTAAGAAAACCCTTCTGTTTACAAATAACAAATACAAAATACAACTTAATTGCAACTACAGTACTCTAAAATTATGGTGTCCAAATTTAATGTTTTATCAATATAACATATTGTAAGTGATATTTTGTTTTTTATATATATTGACGAGTGACACACTGCGCCTCTTTAACATGCACTTGACAGCGCCTCATCTGAAGGCATGTTCCCCCACTGGGCAAGTCCTTTAACCAACAGTACTCGAAGAGGCTGGACACATGGCTACAGTATAATCTGTGCAAGTTTGGCTGATATTACACACACACACATCAATTCAGCTTGTACTGTTCACCCGAATCTACATGCCAGATGTCATGGCAACACCCCCCAAAGTGAGATTGTACTACTGGATCGAGACATTTAGCCTGCCACCCTAGGCCACTTAGTTCTACAGCATGCCAAGGGAGGGCAGCACACATCCTACAACCACCCTACGGACATGATAAGGGATGAAGCCCACCGCATCAGCGATTCCGCTACGCAGCAGACGATGCCTAGCAGACAACAAAGGGGGAGGAGCTCATCTCTTTCCTCACCCCTTGCCACAACCTGTCCAGGAAGAAATCAGTATAAATAGCCCTGCGAGACCAGCAGAAGGCAGTCTATACAGAGTGTTTATAAAAGAACTCCGGAGTTATACAAGCAGTTTTCAGTATGAAGCACATACAATATTACTGAAACAACAATATGAGAAGAGAGGACATGCCTTCAAGTTTCTGCGGTGTTCAGTACACTTCGATATGCGCCCCATTTGTGGCTCTGCATATGTCCAAGAGATATTCAATCTCCTCCCATGTTCATGCCAGCACGTCAGGTGGTATGGCTTCAACTACTGCGATAATGCGTTGACGCAGGTATCGAACGTCACGTATCTTCTCTGAGTACACCATGTTCTTAACATATCCCCAAAAAAAAATCTAAGGCGTTCATGTCTGGACTTCGCAGCGGCCACACAATCGGTCCGCCTTTACCCATCCACCTGTTTGGAAATTGTGTATCTAATTCATGTCGAACATGATTGCTGTAATGGTGTGGTGCTCCATCTTGTTTGGAAAGAACCAAATCCTTGTCTGCTGCAATGTCACCCAATTGCGGAAACACAAAGTGTTCTAACATGTCAGACGAGACATCACCAGTAATTGTTTTTTCGGCAAAGATAAACAGTCTCACAACACGGCCGTACATGAAACCGCACCAAACGTTGACCTTCGGCGAGTCGTGCTGATGTTCAATAAATGTGTGTGGTGGCTCCTCCCCTCAAATGCGGCAGTTACGACGATTCACAGCCCCACTCCTATGGGATGTCGCTTCACCAGTAAAAATTACGTGTTTCATAAAGTCCTCGTCTTCCTCAATTGTGTTCATTATGCAGACAGCGAATTCAACTCTTGCTTGTTTGTCCATAGATTTCACTTCATGCAAGCATTGTAACTTATAGGCATACAAGCGAAGCCTTTTGCATACCACTTTGTGCACATTCGATTTTTGAAGTCCGAACTGCAAACTGGGCCGTGCTAATGATGCTTTTGGGCTACGCGTACAGGATGCTCGAATTATTCCCATGTCTATGTGTGATTTAGGCGGCCTCCTGGGTGACTTCCCTTTTAACACACTGCTCCTTTCCTTGAATTGCTTTAACCACTGGTGAAGAGTTTTTTCTCTGTAGGCATTACCTCCATACTCATGTCGATAATTGCATTGCACTGTAACAACAGATTTCGTTTCAATTAACCAAATCATGCAGTGTGCCTTTTGCTGCGGCGTAGTCATTGTACCTGCCGTCACTCGATTGAAGCGCGACCTTAGGCAAGGTCAGGCCGCGCAAGCATGCCAACCTCTGATGCACACATTCCACTACACTATAAACAAAACTTCAAACTGTTCTGCGTACGCTCTATGTGACGGAACTCGTCTATCTCACTTACTACATTTACTATAACCATTGCAAACCTCCACTGCTCTGGACGGATCTGGAGGAAGCCACGAGCGGTTCACACTCTTTGGTACTTCGCTAATTTCACTGCTCTCTTCAGGGCCAGAAGAAGCATACCATTGTTGACAACTCCTCCAAAAGCCACTGCTGCACCCGGCACACACCCTCCTGCTTCTGGAAGACTGGACCATCAGCAGCTCCTGAAGACATTGACTGCTCTTTCCTTACCACTCATTGGTTTACCGCATTTGGCAATGGTTGTGACAGTCCCTTCAGAACTATCCTGCCTACCTGACGGTGATGACAATCGACACTACCCTCTTGGTTCCTTAAGGACAACATGTAGATACTGTAGTTAGGGCAGTGTAATAACTACCTAGTAGAATTATTGCCTTGCTCCCCTGTCAGTTTTAGGCCCAGTTCGCCTTCATCTGGCTTTACGTGGTCTAGAATTTCATTGTCAATTCAAATTAGCATGGGAGGTAGTACAAGGCTACCATGTTTTATTCTCACGGAGTATAACACCTGAATCTAAACATACTTTCTGTGTGCTAATTTCCTGAGTGTCGCTGTGTCATTTCCTAAGTAAAAACAGCCCATCAGAGTGAAGCTGGCAGACCATGCTATTTAAAGCCAGATATATGTATTAGACTGCCACCCTTGCTGTACCCCAGGGACATCATGGTAGAGCCCCAACCACTCGAAAGTCCTCCACCAGGTGAATCAGCCAATCAAACTATTCCATACTCTGTCACCGCTTTTTATGGGGCCGGAAGGGAGCTGAAATTAGCTTTGACGAACTGACCTGTGGATACCACACCTAAGTATCCTGTCATGCAGCGAGAGCCAACCTACTGCTCTGTCCACTGCTCTGTAAAGGGCTGGACGAAGGGAGCACAAGGTATAACTTTTTCCTGTATGACTGTGATCCTTAGAAGTACACGCTAGGGAATTGAGTCGCCAGCTTGACTTTTACGAAGCCGTAGTTGCTCCTATCACCTATGCCGTACACCCGGAAGGGAGGTGCCCAGAGGAAGTTGAAAAAGGCAGCTTACACCTCCGGAAGTAACTAGAATTGCAAATCAATTCCCTTTTCTACATTTGGCAGCACTTCACAACGAGGCAAATTTCTCACCGCCTGCTTACCTAGGATGCCTCACCCCTTTGAATTACTGTCCTCACCCATCTGAATTACAGTCACCCCTTTTCCTGTCACCAGCCCCCACCCCAGCCAAGGCGCACCTCCAGCAGAACATCTTGCCACCATGTAAACCAGTGAATAAGGGGCAGCCCATATGCAGGGCCATGATAGTGTCTCTTGACTTCGTGTCACTCAGAGGCCACCCACCTGTCTTCTATACTGGCAGAGCACCAGTGAAGCATTACATTCTCTCCATGTTTCTCATGATTCTGTCATCACAAAATAAAGCCTTAAGATTGACCATGACAAACACTTTATACTCCAGCCATTACATAACTAAGGTTTCTGTGATATTCATCCTCAGGCATCATGTGTCAACTGCATTAATGTTATCCAGTATAGAAAATTTATACTTTGGTGACACAAGTTAAAGGGTTTTCTTAGCTACCAAAGTGAAGTATTAGATTCTTCATTATAACTGGGCATGCGTCAGTATCCTGGTATTTTTCCACATTAAACTAAACATCTGTAGTAAAATTATTGGGTAGATAGTACAGTTTTGAAGTTTCTTAGGAAATATTGTTAGTTATTCTTGTTTTTTATTTTGGAGTTAACGGCATATTGTCTAAAGACTTTGCTGATGTTGATATTGTAGGTGCACAGAAAGAGAAATACAAGTCCCCGAGCTACCAGATCCGAGAGGGAGATGCAGTTAACATAGACGTAACAAGTCCTGGTGCTACGCTGGCCCTAGGAATGATGTACTTCAACACTGGAAATACGTAAGTCATCATTGTTTGTCATTTATTAAATTAAATATTAATTGGTATATTATCTAATAAAAATTGATCATGGTGGAAATGTTGAACTTAACGTTAGCCTATTTGCAGTAACTTCACAATTTTTTAATCAAAACTTTGAAAGAGGTGTTTAATAATTCTGTTAACATAAGTACCTTATTTTTGGTAAAATTGAACTTTTACTTATATTTTATCTGTAAATTATGTCATTTATAATTAAAACAAATTGACGCATGCCAGTATGCTGCGCAGTGAGAATGCGCACTCTACGTACGACTTCGCCCCATCTACGAGCCACATGTTCTCGATGGCGGAATATATAAGTGGCAAACCAGAATAAATGTATTGTGCTAATGAAGCCCACAAGCCTGGATAGCCAATTACATTTTTGTAAATTACGTATGTAATTACAATACCTATTGTGCCCACCCAGATTTACGCATGTAAAAGGCACCCCTGAAATTTGAATAAATATTGTTGAGAATTCTACTACTCGTGGCTAGCTCCGGAAGAAGTTCCTACAATCTCAAGAGATGGCAGCACCCCCATGACCTTGTGACATCACGACCAGCCTCGGAGACAAAGGTTTTAATTTGTCGTCATCTCCATGCGAAGCGATAAGAAAAGTGCTGCGTGTCTGCACCCCCGATAAACGCGCCCCCATGGTGAAAGGCTACGCTACCCCTGCACCCCGAAGAACTGCTGATAACCAACATTTTCGTATAAATACAACTCCAGCAGCCAGCCCCGGCAGATGCGCCGGGCTCGGTGACCAAAGAGGATACGAGCCCACCACCAATCTGCAAAGACTTGAGTTTGCAAAGACTCCCAGCCTACCCTGAGTCCGAAAAGACTTAAGGCCATTGTCAGCCTGCGAAGACGTATGTGTGTCTCTTGCTCTCGCTCTCTCGTGCGCTCTCTCTCTCACACTCTCGCTCTCTCTCTCTCACACTCTTGCTCTCTCTCTCTCACACTCTCGCTCTCTCTCTCTCATGCTCTCGTGTGCGCTCACGTGATCTCTCTCTCATGCTCTTGCATGCTCTCTCTCATGCTCTTGCGTGCTCTCGCTCTCTCTCTCTCTCATGCTCTTGCATGCTCTCTCTCTCTCTCTCTCTCATGCTCTTGCATGCTCTCGCTCTCTCTCTCTCATGCTCTCGCGTGCTCTCGCTCTCTCTCTCTCATGCTCTTGCGTGCTCTCGCTCTCTCTCTCTCATGCTCTCGCGTGCTCTCGCTCTCTCTCATGCTCTCACGTGCTCTTGCGCTCTCTCTCTATCTATCTCCCTCTCTCCTCTCCCTCTCTCCTCTCCCTCTCTCCTCCCTCTCTTCTCTCCCTCTCTTCTCTCCCTCTCTCCTCTCTCTCTCCCCCTCTCTCTCCCTCTCATCACTGAAGCCCTGCAAGTGAAATGCCTACTTCAGTTACAGGTATACCCAGCGTTAAACCCGATAACCCTTACCCCAGTCAACTTCCTTTGACTCTGCGGTAACAAGTTGTCGCATTTCGTATTGCTTACCTGATTAACTTCCTGCCCCTAAATCTTAGCCGCTGTAAAAGTTGTATTCCTATATATTTTGATTTTCTTTGCCTCGGTTAAGTTGCCTTGCTATAGCTTGCTCTATCTCAGGCCCACCTTTGCCTGACCCCGTCGCTCATGTTATTACGCATTATAATGTTCCCTAGCATTTTGCTAAAGCAATTTTTTTTCGATTGTACAAAATATCTTTTGCTGATTCTCTCCAGGACTAATCCCTCAATGAACCACAATGTCAAATTTATTCCTTTGTGTACCATTACTTGTAGTTAGCAAACCCGTTGTTCCGACCTTGTGTAATACTAGCAGTCAGATGTATAGTAGAAAAGGTGGTATCCAGAGCAAACGACGATGTAGGGAATGTCCTGTTCTAGCACATGCTACAGTCAGTTCTTCAACCGAGGATGAACCTCAGCTTGTGTGCCAAGACCCAGTTCCACGGCCTATTTCTCCTATATACCCCTAGAGATTGCCTCCCCCTTAGATCACCTACTCTGTGGCCAGTGACCAGGTTACCCAACGACTGAATATGAGGAACAGGTAAAGTTACTCACTCAGGAGGATGAGACTAACCCCTGTGACAACCCCACTAGGCAACCTTGTAAAACCTCAAGTAATATTAAACTGCAGTCTTGTCGACTAATTAGAGTGACTCAACCAGAGGGCACCGTGCTGCCTAAATTTTGCTCAATCAAACTTCCGTCGGGAAATGTAGTTCGGGTTTGACTCCCGGCCCAGCCAGACAACCGACCCCGTGCAACACTCCCAGCTGAGATTTTGTCCCGTCTCACCGACCTGCTCGGCCCGTTAAGATCTCGTCCGCCAGACCACACACCCCCGCCACCACTTCAGACTAACCTTCACTTCCTTTCACTCATTTGGGATCGCTGGCAACCCGTATATTGGTGACCCTGATAGTGAGGAGGATCGAGCTCCCTGGACGGGCAGCCACGTCCATCCACCTCACTCTGGGGTTTGACTCCCCTACAGCCTGTAGCAAACCTACCTCCAAGCGGCCTAATACTACACCTGACCCCCTTACACCGCACTGGTCTAATAGAATAGGTAGTATTCGACGTGGTAGGCCAAGCTAGGCTTGATATGATAGTCACCGCAGTACCATCTAAGGTAGTCACACCCAGTAGCTACCCCGTAGAACACACGTCAAAATAAAGACAGAGAGACAATATTGAAGCATGATGTTTACTGATCCAAGCTGCAACGACTTTGATTCATCTGTGCATAATTACTCTAGCGCACCGGACGGGGTCCAACCAGAAACTACTATCAGTCTATTCATCCAGCGCTAGAGCCGAGTCAACTGAGTAACGGTACAGGTAAACAGGTGACCACCAATCACACCATCCGACATGTAGCCAAGCCGGGTCTCGACTTTGTACCCAGCCGTCAGGCCACCTGACTTACACTATACACTGGTCAGACCCTACTGGCAAATAAGTGGACTAGCCAGCTAAACCCTAGTGGGACCAGCCAACTTAACCCTTGTGGGACCAGCCTGCACAATAAAAACTAGCCACAGCCAGCACTAGATAGCATCACGCGTCAAGAAAAGCTAATGAAATTTTTCATGGTGCCCAATGTGGGGCCTAAGCAACTTTGAGAAATGAGTAGTGAAGCAGAACTAGGCTGTTACGACTCGTGAACACTAGAAGCTAGCCGGACTTCCAGAATCAGCCTGTTAATAGACTTCAGGGTGTCCCTAATAACCCAGTGGCACCCAAACTATCCACTAAAGATGTGATACAGAGAATATCACACATGCGTAGGCTGGCCAGAGGAACGGGTAACACATCCAGAATTGGTGTATCGCTGTGAGGTATGTCAGGGCGCAGCAGAATACCGCTGCAGTAATCTCGGACATTGGATCAGCCAAGTCACTATCCGTGGCGCCTGCGAGCCCCAGTTACTTGAGTTCACCAGGTGACTGCATGGGGACCCAATCACCTTTCCCTTTGAATGTGAAAAGTATTTCAATGAACGTGAGATCAAATAGTGGGTGATATGTGCCCACAGCAATTAAGGGCTAAAGCTTACGAGTGGTGCATCAATTATGGAGAATTTGTGACAGAATGGGGCCAGCTATGCTCGTATCTTTCTATGCAATTTTCTGGGGGTGAAGTTGTTGCCCACCTCTCAACAGAGTTTTACGGTCGAACCCAGCTCGTCGAGGAAGAGACCGAAATAGTTATCCAGTGGAAAGTCCAGCTTTACGGGAGAATATTCCCGTCAGAAACCGAGGAAAACTGCATTTGAAACATTGACAGTATGCTGCTTCCCCGATTATGCAATCTGTTCCAAATTCCAAAGCCATAGACAATTGAGGAATTAGTAAGAGTGAATCCAAGAAAGTGGACGGAATCTCAACGAGCAGGATGCACTAGACCGCAGGTAAGGAGGCAGGGGGAGGAAGGAAGCGAAGTCGTCAGGCTGCATGCTCTCCCCATCTCCTCCTGCATCCCCTGCTGTGAACACTCCGCCCCCCGTACCACACCGCCGCACTCCAGAAGAGGACGGAGAGAGGGAGGACAACAAGGTTGTTCCCACATGCTACCTGCATCTACATTCCCAAGTGCTGGGACTGCCAGGAACGGCACTTCCAAGGGGGATGCCCAGGCAGACAGCCAGTCAAATGGTGAGCAGGGGAAGGGGAAGCAACTAGGTCGCCATACCCCCCCATCATGCCAAGCGGAATAAGATGAACAAACCAACCAGGTGAGAAATGCTGCAACCGGGGCACGAACCGAGCCTCAACCCCACAGAACCCAAGACGCCGACAGACACCAGACCGCAAGAAAAGAGGACCTTCCTTACTGTGATCAATCAAGACCCGTCAAATACCTACAGCTGCTCCAGCTTCAATTGACACGTGAACAGAGATGTCCTTTCCCCAGGGACATACCAGAATGAGAACCCCGAACCCAGGAATCTGAGGTCGATGAGCAGGAGGAGAGAGAAGATGACCCAGAACCCACGCATGCAGCAGCCGATCCGTTTCCACCCCCAAGACAGGAGGATGGATACAAGCTCTGCCCATTGAGCTGCCAAGACACACTGATGCGAGTGGAGTTCCCTGTATGTCGAGACGCAGCTTTAGTGAGAGCTCTGCCCTCGAAACCCAGCAACTTCCTGCACTGCGCTGCCATCTGTGGAGCACAGATGTCAACAACAAACAATAGACATACCATAGTGTAGCCCCCTGGATAGAGAGCCTCGCCATTGGCAGCTGCCATCAAGAAAAATCAGGGAGCACAAAGAAGCACCCCAAGCTGATGAGGCCACCCCAAGAACACCAGCCTGGAGGGCCCAACTAGCCTGCAGACTGCCACACTGGATGATGCAGCAGTCTCTGCAGAAACACTGCCTTCTGCGAGAGAGGAACCCAGCAGAAGTGCTGGCGAGGTCGAGGCCACCCTGGATGCCTTACCTTAGCTTGCACCCCCGGCAGCATCCAGCGTGGATGACGCGGCTGACCACCAGTTCTTGGCACTCGAGGTGCTGAGGCCAGCCCATCCGGTTGAGAGGACGAGACCAGCAGTACTGTACCAGCCATGCCAAGTGGGCAGAAGAGCCTGAAGAGCCTCTCCCTCCGTCGGTCACCCCGGGTCTGATGTTGGAACCCACCATGAGCTGCCACCTTCCGAGAGGGAGGAACCCAGTAGGCGTGCCGGTGAGGCTGAGGCCACTCTGGAGGCCCCACCTCTGCGCGCGTCCAGCCTGGAGGACGTGGCCGCCCACCAGGTCTTGGTGCCCGGAGGTGCCGAGGCATGAGTCTATCAGCCCAGCCGGATAGGCATCAGGACATTTCACGCCTCAGCCTCTGCAGGCCCTCCAGATGCCACCCCTCCAGGAGGAGGGGACAGATGATCATCCCCTGGTGCCTGGTAGTCCTGAGCTGACCATTTCTGGGGACGAGAACCCCCAACCCGTTAGCCAGGAGTGATGAAAGCAGCCCGCGCGTGCCTGCTGCGGTGCTCCACAGCCTGGCCGGTACAAAGAATCCACGTGTAGGCCGACTTCAAGTTTCACGTGGCCGTACCTGGTCCACGTGGTGCTCTGGAAGAGGGGCCAACCCCTGGAGAAACCTCATCCACTCCGTGAGTGAAAGTGCTCTGGACTTTTATTACCAGCTGTTAAATACTGGGACAGTAAGTGAAGGAAAAAAGAAACTGTCAACACTGCCGTAAATTGCCGCGAATAAACTTGTAACATGTGAGCAGTTGTAAATTGCTAGTTGTATTAAACCAGTGAACGAGCATGTAAATAAGAAACTTTGTTACAAACTCTCAATTGTTCCATAAACTGTAAATTTGTTGCTTCGTTAAAGACCAGTGAAAAGACACAGCCGGCAGATGTAACCAACCACCAAAACTGTCAGGCGTGTAAACCAGTGAACAACCAGAGACAGACTTTTTATAAATCATGTTTATAAATAGGTTCTGTAACAACAGCATGTTCCCATATGGCACCCAAGGATGCTGTTAAGTGCTTAGTAAACAGTGCTTTGTAAGTAAACAATGAAACAGAGTCTTCCACTTCTCGTTGCTCCAGTTGTTCCTGTATATAGTGAAAGAGATTTCCCATACTGAGAAAATGATGGCAATAGGCAATGCCTGAAGTTCAGTAAACAATAAATAAATAAGGACTCTCACAGCGAGCTAAAATTTGAAAATGTTTGTAAATAACTTTTTAAGTCTAATGATTGTAAATATAGTGATCTTGTTTGTGTTTGAAGGTCTCGTTCGTTTTTGAAAAGGATGTAGATGGCCTCGTACGTAGAATTTGCCGGCTGGGGTGACGGAAGGCGCAGTGTCGGTAACTCCTGTAGTATTGTGTCACATGTAACTGTACCTGCTATGCTACATGCTTAGGATGGCCAGGCAGGACCAATGCATTTTCCACTTTCTGCAGCCACAGCAAGTAAACCTAGCTAGCTAACACACCTCTCAGGAGTGGGGCGTAGATTACGTCCCCATGTTTGAACTTTTTTGTAAGCCACCTGTGATTTTTTTCCATAGGAGACACTGTTAAATGATACTTGTAATTAAATCCCCAAACCTTCAATACCCAAACCTTCAGCATATTTTGTACTGTGACATATGTAATCAAGAAGTGCGCGAGCACACCCACACTCGACAGCACGTCAATTTTTTTTCCCCTCTTTCCTTTCCCCTCATCTTCGCATCCATAGGTTTGGGGGGGGGGGGATGCAGGAAGAAAGCCATTAGCGGTAGTTCGCCTGGCAGACCGCATCCCAGCTTTTAAGAGAGAGACAGCGATGCTCCAGACCCTGCAAGTATGAATCACGCAGCACATGCCGCCACTCGAGAGAACTAGCACACAGAAGAGAGAGCTGTACAGAGGCAAAACACCATCTTTAAGGAATGACAGTTCTAAATCATTTCTGAGAGGATGGAATTTTTTTTCATCGCTCAGCCTCAGTCGCACCAGAGGGGAGGTGAATTGAAGAGTAACACTTTATGATCCAAGCTGCAACAACTTTGATTCGTCTGTGCATAATTTCCCTACCGCACCAGACGGGGTCCAAACAAGTGTAATTTCTACCTGAGCGCCTACAGGTTATTCCCTTGTTGCAGGGAACAATACAGATGTTTCAAAGTTTTATAGTTTTAATCATCACGGTCATTAAGAAGACATCAAGTATGGGTGAGCCAGCGGGTGAGTCACCACTGCCACCATCGAGCAAGCATATAGTTTAAGGGTGCACAGAGCGATGGCGCCACCTGTTCTCTAGTGGGCAATAGAGGCTGTGCAGACAACCCTTGGCTCTGCCCACAGACAAGTGCATGTCGCACCCCTATCATACCGCCCTGGTGAAGGGCTAGCTGACGGTATATGCACATGTGTCCAGGCTGAAGATCGCCAGTTGAATGTCTGCTCTTGTTAGAGCCACATTAGTCCCAGCAGCTCACTCCACCACCTTGTGCGCTGGAGCTCTCTGACCATTCTTCGTCGCCTAGACAGCCCAGAAGTTCTTCAGCACTATCGCCAGCATCTACCAGACGTTCCAGAGGATCTCCCCTGGCCATCTCTGAAGAAGTCGCCAACCCTCCTCAGCCGATTGCCCCTGGTAATGGCTACCCCATGACCCTTCAGGAACTGGACCCCTTAAGTCCCTTCAGGACATGGCACAGAGTAGATAGCAAACGTTAACAGCTACCTAGTCGAAACTGCCACCTCCTAGTCAAGAACAAGGTTCCCTTAACCTGGAACTGCATAGATTATACTTCCGGTCAGCTCAAGGTAGTTAGAATGTAGTACGAACCACCGTGTTTATTCCTCCCTGGACTAAAACACACTTCTCAACTACTTTGACTATCATTTCCTTAGGTGACTGTGAGCTCCCAAGTAGATGCCACGCCCACCAGAGTGGAGCAGGAAGACTGGGTTTTACTCCAACCAATTTTACCATTTAGCGTAGGACTGCGGGCTCCCATTCAGGGATTTGTACATCAGAGACTACACACATGCTCGACAGCTACCCTTTTGATGCACCGAGTGCACCAAACGGCAGAGTTCCAACCGTTAGTCGTACACCCCTAGGGAGGCTAGGCCACCAGGCCAGTTTGCATTCCGTCCACTGCACCATTTGAGTTGCCAGAGGGAGTGCTTGTCCGGTTCTGGGTTGGGCCTGACCGCCCTAGGACTTACACCTGTAGTTGTTTTGGAATGACTCAGAAAAAACCTGACCAACCACTGTACTGTTAGTTGCCGGTTTTGGTAATGGTATAGCTCTGCATCGGCCCAGTTGCGGCTGCAACAGTACACTATTATATAGGTACCAGAATTGCCTGCTCTCCTCCCGTGATGGGGCCGCGGTGGCCAAGCGGTTAGCCCTATCGCCTCCCACCAAGGAGAACCAGGTTCAATCCCCAACCAGGTCACCGGATTTTCACATGTGTGATTCGTGCTGGACAATGTCGTTGGTCGGCGGGTTTTCTCGGGGATCTCGAGTTTCCCCCTCCCTTTCATCCCGGCAGTGCTCCATACTCACCTCAATCACCCTCATCGGCTCTCAAGACCTCACTGTTAAGAGCCACTCAAATCTCTTCACTCCTACCGTGCAGCATTCCTTCGCTCCCTCCATGCGTTACACGAAAAGGGGTGGTAAGGATCTGCAGGAGAGAAAGGCCACTATAACCTACGAAACCACCTTGGGCTGTACCCCATCCAGTAAGGCACTCTGCCAAGAAAACGTTCATGACCGAGCTCAAGCTGTCTGCAAGTTGGTGGGGCTTTACCCACCTTTCTTTTTGTAGCACCCACGAAGATGCTGGGAACACCGTACCCATTGGTCGCCATCTTTCATCGAGGAGTAGACGTACCACTTGGTCTATCCTGCCCCTGGTACTGCGGTGGACGCAGCACCAGCCCAACCAGGCTCAGCCCCAGCAGTTCCAGCCGTAGCAGCACCTGGGGCTCCGCCAACTCCTCCAGCACAGCCAGTAACTATCAGCCTACTCGTCAGCATCAGAGATAAACCGACATAGTAACGGTACATGTAAACAGATGACCGCCAGTTACACCACCCAACACGTAGCCAAACCGGGTCTCGACTTTGTACCCAGCCATCAGGTCACCCAACCCACACTATACACTAGTCGGGCTACCGGCAAATAAGTGGACTAGCCAGCTTAACCCTTGTGTGACCAGCCTGCACAATAAAAATTAGTTTCTTGCCGGTATGTAGCCACAGCCAGCACCAGATAAGGTTACACGTCAATATGTAGGTTGTGTGGATAATACCTGGTAAGAAACAGTTCTCATGCAAAATGTTATTTAACTGAGTGCGTGTTGTTCCTTTGGTGTAATTTGTACACTTAGTTAAGCTTTGGTTGGATGAGGCGTAGGAATATCCTGAAAGTAGAACTTAATTAGCGATTCAGAAAAGTTTGAAGTAATGTTAAATGGCCTATACAAAGCAGGATATGGTAGATGATTGCGAATATAATGTATTTAATGATGTTTCTCTCTTTGAACGATTCAAGAACAGAAATTTGGGTCAAAACTTTGATAGTAAAATTTAATGTTTTCCTTGTGCAGTATCATGGTAATGAGTTGAAAGCAGTTACGAAAGTATGTGATTGACTGGTGGTGTGTTGTATTGTGTACCCAGAGCAGTGGCGGACTGGATGAAGGCTCCAGACACGCAGTACCTGCTGGACTTTGTGCGGCCTGACTTCCTCATGCTGAGGGTCATTTCGCGAGCCCTCATCCTCTGGGATGACATTGTCCCTAGTTGCCAGTGGGTGGCGAGCAATGTGCCCCAGACCATCTTGCCCTACTGTCTTGTGAAACCTCGCCAAGGCATGCCCGAGAATGTCGACTATGAAACAATGAAGTGAGTTGGTATTTTTTTGCTCTTTGCTTGCCAAGCCTGTGTCTGGAACAGACTGAAAAACAGGAACTGTCTGAGATTTTCGTGCCTGCAAAAGCTAAGAAAAGGGAATTTCTAAAATTAATTTTATTGTATCTCTTAGTGTTTACTTAGTGCCAGTCCACTTGGTGTTATTTTTATCTCACCCGCACCAACTTTATGTTTGGCCAAAATTTATTGATTTAAAGAAATTGCTTCTTGTCACTCATTAAAATAAATTGAGGACTTGGCATTGGCAGTCACAACCAGAGTCTTATAATTTGCTACAATATATGTTTTTCCTTGCCGTTCAGTTTTTTAATTATTCCTATGAAAATATAGCTGACTGAAGCCAAATACTTTTTACTACCATATTTACTCAGTTACTCAATTATAGCCACACATGTTTCCCTGAGGTGCCATCAATTTTTATAAGTTTTTATTTAACTTGTTTGTACGTATGGTGTCTGTCCAGGGGGATCAATAGTGCCCGTTGGGGAAAGGGGCGAGTTAGGGTAGCCAATCCCCCCCCCCCCCCCCTTTTTGGGGAGGGGATTGTGTCAGATAATTAAAGTTCATGTTTACGTGAAAATGGTGAGGAGTGTGGGAATGGTCTTTTGGGGGTCAATAGTCCTTGGGAAAATAGCTGAGTTATGGTAGCTGACCTCCACCTCTCCTTGAAAAGGGGGGGTGGGGGAGGTTTGTGGCCCTACAATTAAGGTTTGTTGTTTATGCAAAAATTATGAGGAGGGTGGGAATGGGCTTAATGGACAATCAATAGTGCCCCTTAGGAAAAGGGGTGAGTTATATTAGCCGAGCCCCCCCCTCTCTTCCCATTCCCGGGAGGGGAGGGGTGTGGGCAAAATTAATGTATGTGTTTACGCAAGTAGTAGCAATAAGTTGCATGTAGTTGCCATAGTCACAGATAGTTGCCATAGTCACAGATAGTTGCAAGCAGTCGTAAGTAGTCACAATTAGTATCAAGTTGTTGCACATAGTCACAAGTATTCGCACATAATTGAACATTGTCGCAGGTAGTAGCAAGAGTCGCATGTAGTTGCAAATATGTAGCCATCATTCGCAAGTAGTCACAAGTTGTCACAAGTAGTCGCAAGTAATAGCATGTAGTCGTTAAATAGTCGCATGTTGTCACAATACAATTTTGTACCATTATCTGCTTTACTGATGGTCTTAGGTATTAAGTTTTAAGTCACACACACGCACATGCACACGCACACATATATATGGAAAGTAATAATTTAAACAAACAGTGCTGTTGCACAAATAATATTTTTCAGGCCAAAATAATTAACTGTAAACAAACTTTTAAAAACCAACTTTTATTTACAAATGCACTAAAAAAAGTAAAACAATTATAATTGTAGTTACATAATGTGTAGAACTTGGAAGACATCGACAAACAGCAGTAATAATCTGTACTACAAATTAATATTTTTGTATCAATTTATATAAAAGCTTGGCGCAATATAGATGTTATACCTCATTTGTGTAAGTGTAGTAAGCAAGTATTGTACGTAAGGCTCTTAACTATTTGAAATTTAGAACGTATACCTCATTTGTGTAATTGTAGTAAGCACATATCTTGCATAAGGCTCTTAACCTTACGTACCTACCAAGCTTTTTTTACATACTAAATATAAAGTGATCGCGTTAAATAAGTCCCTATCCTGATAACGCGTTTAGTAGGGATAGCTAGTTGACCATTATTCACCTACAAAATCCTAGCCTGTTAGAGTAGGAAGTGCATCGAAAGTGCCTACTCCCACATCAAGGAGTTCAACTTTTGCTATTATGTATTTTTTGTAACTTTTGACTTTACTTTCAAGGTAGAGAATTTACAAGAACCTGCATTGTGATGAACCGAGGCTCCACACAATAACAAAGTGTCTAAGTAATAGTCTACCTCCTTATCCACGGACACAGTAAAATAAATAAAATTTAAAATTTTGCAAAAATTTGGCACTTGATCCCTAGCTTGATAGTCAAGTAGTTTTGTTTGCTGGAGGAAAATTTTAAGTAACTTCAGACCCCTTAAGCAAGCTGGAAAATTAATGTTTGCATTTTCCCGAAAATCCCCATTAGTGTTCACATAACTTAAGCATTAAAAATAAAATATAACAAATGTTTGTTGTTGCTATTTAATATTAGAACGACACACTTAAAGTAGAGCCACTGAATTCCATGAGAACTGTCAGGAAGTATGAGCGTGAAACTGAAGCCCATCAGTGGGCCCGTAAACATAACATTGTTGAAACCCTCTCCATTTTTCACATTGCAACTGTGTGACATTGAATTAAGAAACTCTGTCAATTTGCGAATTATGTTAATAACTCCGTAACTTTGAAAGTTGATTTTAAAGTGTAATTTTGTGCAGAGGTCAAAACCTCAAAACCATGTAAAGTGCTGTTAGATAAATTAACGTAAAATCTCCTTTCACTTATGTGAAAACCCCAAAACGTAACAGTATCACATACCCCGTAAAGGCTCTAGGAGTTTGATGTATATAATCACATAGCACGTAGGCCTAATTACTTTCCTTAGAAGGAAACCCATGTATAACCGTAGCGTATAAAGTGAGTTGAAATGTTTGCTCATAACCTACCCCCTAACTTAGGGTAGAGATGAGAATTATGCGCAATCCCGAATTATGCTAATGTACCGCCGTCAGCATGGCCACCGTAACCTCTCTACTTAGTGTGATCTAGAACCCTTATACGCTGTAAACCATGAGAAAGGAAATCTCGTTCCCAGCCAATCAGGCTGCCCCATGCATAAAATTGTTTAATTGTGTATTAACCTAACTTTGTATAAAGATTCAACTTGCACTTCTGTAAATAAGTAGAGAAGTAAAAATATTTACCCCAAATGTAACCTCACTAGGAGGAGAAAATGAAAAGGTGTAATTAATGTTAGTTTTGTTTATAACCTCTTTATTAATGTATACCATTACAGAGTGGTTAGTAGTAAGAATTTGTTTCTTGTCATCCCATGTATACTCACAGAAAGGAAAAGAGAGAGATTTTTCTTATGTAAATTATAGGTTAGAATTGTAATTGTAGATATTCCAAACTGTAACGTACGGCACGTGATTAATGGTACTTGTGTTTAATAAGTAAGAATAAAATGTATTTTGAGAAATCATTCTCACCCTGTGCACATGTACCAATTGCTTTCACGCTTGTGTGAAACCCCTTTATTGAGTTGTGGTCATAATTGAGGCATAACGCCAACAATATTACACAATCTCACTATGCTCACGTGCCTGAGCTCATCTTCATGTAACGTTAACGGAGGTCCACGCCTGCCTAGTTGATGACCCCTCTGCACCAGCGCAGACTTGTAAATATATGTGCACATTATACCTGATGAAACTTTGCTTAAGAGTAGTGAACGCAAACAGAACCTCCGTAAATAATTAATGTGAATCCTGCTATACCAGGGAAATATTTTCTATTATGTAAGAGTGTCGAGTCATTAAAAGTACCTTGTTTAATAACCTTACGAGATAATTTTGTCAATGCCATGCTTATACATAACCTAGCTTGTAAGAAATTGAAACTAGTGTCCATGTCTGGTAACATGCTTCAGTAAACGGTAAGCTTGTTTTACGCTCAGGTCGTGCAAAACCAATTCACATCAAGACGTCAAGAAAAATTTGATGAGTGAATGTTCTACTTGTCGTGTACTATTTGTCTTCAAAGATCTTTTTCTATGCCTACGTAGCTTGTAGGAGAGTCCTGGAGAGTAGGATGTTAAAAATTATTTTTGTCACAGCATGCTTTGGATACTGTTTGACCGCACTGATTAGAATATCAGTCTAGTTAACATCATCCCGCAGGGGCCACAGTATACCAGTCCCGCATATAAATTTGCATTAGTTAACTCCATTTTTATATTTTTCGAGAACAGAAAAAATAAAGGTAACATAACAATTAATTTTTTTAAAGTATATTTATACACGCAATGTATAAAACTTTATTTCATCACGTTTGTGTGATTTTGCTCTCGAATTAGGAAGGCCTAGGTTCGAATAAAACAGCTCGTTCCCCAACCTCTCTTCCAAACTCTTCCTCCCTTGGTAAGCAAGACAATGAAGGAAATGTGACGGGAAGACTGCACTGCGCTGAGAAGCAGATGATTACACACCCCGGCACCCCGACCGATACCAAGAATACGGAGAGATAGTGAAGATGGGAAGAGACGGAAAGACTGTTCACCCACCGCAAAGATAGTAACCAGATGACGTGCGACCCAGATGCGGGCGCCCGCAACTCATTCAAGGGCAAGCAAAGCACAGAGCAGGTGCTCCCCCAGAAGCACAACCCTCCCAAGGCAGGGCAAATATAAACTTGGCGCTTGCCCAGGAGATCAACCAAGGGTCGACGATTGATGCAACCACCTTACAGACCTGAAGCAATCTAGTAGAAACCAGAGATGTGTCTATGTTGCTCAGGGGGGTGGCCGATTGACACATGCCAACATGCTGCGCTGTGAGGATGCGTGCTCTACAGATGACTTCGCCCCATCTATGAGCCACGTGCGCTCAGGGGTGAAATTTATAAGTGGCAAATAAAATTATATGTATCGAGCTAGGAAAGCCCACAAGCCTGGGTAGCCAATTACATAATTGTAAATTATGTGCGTAGTTATAATCCCCTTTGCCTGTCCAGATTTATGCATGAAAAGGCATCCCCGTAAAGTAAATAAATATTATTAGAATTCTACTACTCATCGCTTAACCCTGGAAGAATTTCCTCCGACCTTGAGAGATGTCAGCACCCCTGTGACCTTGTGACATTACGACCGGGCTGCCCCATGTACAGGGGTTTTGATTTTTCATTGCCTCCACGCGGGGCGATAAGAAATACACAGCGCTCGTGCACCCCCGATAAACCGCCCCCATGGGTAAGGCTACGCTTCCCCCCTACACCCCGAAAAACTGCTGATATGAGAAAAATCTGTATAAATAGATGTCCAGCATTCAGCACCGGCAGATGTGTGCCGGTCTCATAGGCCAAAGAGGATGCGCACCTTCCCTAGTCTGAAAAGACTCCTCCTACCTTGAGTCTGCTCAAAGACTCCTCACTGCCGTAGTCTGCTTAAGACTCTCCAGCACCTTAATGTCTGCCCAAGACTATCCTGTCAGGTCTGACCAAGGACTCTCTGCTCCTATCTAGTCCGATCCCCGACCCCCTTAAGGCTTCCGTCAGTCTGTGAGGACTCTCTCTCCTCTCCGCAACCTGCAAGACGGCGCCCTCTATTGAAGACCAGCTTGAGGTACAGTACCTACCTGATTAACTTCCATTACGCTGTGAGACTGCGTTTGATTCTTTTAGCCGCTGTTAAAATTGCGTTGCTATAAATCCTGGCCGTAGCCGCTGTCAAGATTGTGTAACTATAGGTTTTTGTCCCAAGGACTTAATCTTTTCTTCTCCAGGCTCGCTTTCGTCTGAGTTATTAAGTTCACGTAATCCCCATTAAATATTAGTGTGTTTAGCCAGTTAATAATTAATTATCTTTTTTAATTTTCTGTAATAGCTGGGACTATTTAGAGCAAATAATGTAATACACATTACGTCCAATTTAATTGTTTGTGTTGCATCATTTATAGCTAGTTACCCCGTGTCCCTCACAAATTGGTATTGTGTATTAGTGTGTACCTCCAGTAGTCTGATGTGACGCATGCCGTTTATACCAATTAACTACAGATGATTACGACTCATCTCACTGCAACCCTAGTGTACTACTTCTACACATGTGAGATACAAACCCGAGCCATTTCGTACACGGAAGTGATGGTCTGCCACAATCCTGGAGGGTGGCCGGACACGTGGATACGAGGGGTTGCGTAAAACAGCTGCGCGTCACTCCCTCCCTCCCCCGTGCCAACAAGCCATCAGCTGCCTGTGGCCATGCACGAACACTACCAAGGATACGCGAAGGCTGAGAGATGACCAGAGGGTGCTACCCCCACTCCGACCTCGCACCTGAGGGACGTCACACGCCCTACCCCGTGGCCACCACGACGTGCACTGCCTCGCTATATAAGGCAGTGCGCGGCGGTGCTCGAGAGTTGTTCTGTAGTCTTCTCCGAGCACCTGGGTACTGGAGTCTAGACTTCTACAAAGACCTTCAACAGCCCTTCCAGGGGCTGTAGCCAACGACCTAACAGTCTTCAGCAGCCACCAGAGGCTGCCACCAGAGGCTGCCACCATTGACGTCGCCATAAGAGCCGGATGCTCCAGCAACACCAATAGCTACCAGAAGTTTTCTGTAGCACCCTATACATACCACACGTAATTCTTCTTTGTCTCCTACAGACACCCACTATTTAGAGTTAGGTTTTGTATCTAAGTAATTTTTTCAGTTTTCACTCAACTTCCCCACTTAGCTTAGGACCAGGTCACCCACATCTGGCTACCGTGGAATTACTTCCAACCACCGGTCTGCCTGGCAGGAGAGCACGTGTCAGTGTTTAGTAAGTTTTTAATAAACACGGCTTTGTTTCTCCTACCCTCGAGTCTCCTTCATAGAGTAATCTGTCGCCAATTACTGGGAGAACCTCGAGCTGAGTACCGCCGACCAGAAACAGGAAATTATTCTTATTCCAAAATTAGCTATAACTGGAGACTCTCTCTCAGGCGGCTCCAAGTTGAAAACACACCCATTAGACAGCTAGCTAACCTATTCCTACCAAGTATACAGGTACTGGAGGAATAGAATAGACGAACCACGACCACTAGTAACACTTCTCAATCAGGGAGAGACGGTGCATCTGAGTTGTATCCCTACTGGAGCACCTGGGTGCTGGCGGGGGTATTTGCTTATGTGTTACGGCCTAGCCTTGGTTGGGATCACACACCCAGTGATAGTCTTGGCAACCCACACTGCTCCAACGCTTCTGGTCAGCCCGCAACAGGGGGGGATATTCTGAAGCACCGGAGCTCGCGTTGGCATGGCTGTTGCCACGCAACACTAAGTTAAGGCTATCCGCATCTGTGGTGCTCCTTTGGAGGTTCTCCATAATTTCGCCCATTCTATGCCATTCAAGGTGAGGCACGGCGCCAGGAGAGAGGAGCAAAGAGTTGTGCGCCTTGCTGCCAGGTAGCTGGCTGATCTTGCCCCACTCACAGCTAGTCGACAAGCCAAACGAGATTGTGCAGCCTTACTCCGGTCACTGGCACCACTGACATTAACCCAGCTACTTTGTCGTCAGCTCCGCTACGTATACACCTGACCTGTCATCCAGTTAAGAGAGTTACTGAATAAGACCGAGAACCGGCTAGGCAACTCTAATAGTAACTTCTGGAGCAGGGCACCTCAGGACTGGAACAGCAAATTCTGTGCTGTGCCACGTCATTCCCTCGCTACTGCCCAAGCCGAAGACGAGCGACGTAATCAACTATATCCCGCTATCCCTTGCCTGCAAACCGACAAGGCACCAACCCCTAGCACCTCCCGCCCATCGTCAACTATGACTAGCTCCGAAATGAGTCGCAAGCCAGACGAATCCAATGGACTAGTAAGCTATAAAGTCGAGAACGTTGTTACAACCCATAAGGCCACGTGCCCGACCGCTATCTCCAGCTGTAAGTAGGCCAAAGCCAACCTGCACGCACAACCAACCAAAGCTACACGACCATGATCCAGTCTTAGCTAATCGGACACACGTCAAATGTTTAATAGAAGGGGTGGTGTACAACGTAGGCAGCAATGTAGGGAATGTCGTGCATTAATTCTAGCCAACTGTACTGAATCTCAGGTAAGCTCTGCATTCCAGGACAAACCCTGCCTAGTGTGCCATGATCTCTTTCCACGACCTGTCTCCCCCTTAATACCACTAGAAATTACCACCCTGCTCAATCACCTTCTGGGTGTTCATTGGCCCAGATATCCAACAAGAGAATACAAGGATCAAATTAAACATTTAGCTCAGGTTGAGAGTACTACTCACCGGGACACCCGTGCTATGCTGACACCAATGACGAGTAGTATGGTCAAATTCAAATCAGGGAAATTAATCCAGGTTTCACACCTGGAAGATACCGAGCTCCTGAAGTTCTGTACCATATAACTATCATCTGGAAGTTCGTACGGGTTTGACTCCCGGCCCAGTCAAATGTCAAACCTTGACCAGTACCCCCTTCACCAGAATTTGTCCCAATGTGACAACCCACTCATCCTGTAAAGATCTCCCCTGCCAAAACACTTACCCCCTTCATCACAATCAATTAATCTACACTCCATTTTCATCCACCCAGGATCGCTGGTATCCCATATATTGGCGACCCTTACAGTGAGGAGGATAGAGCTCCCTGGACTGGCAACCACTTCTATTAGCCTCACTCTGGGGTTTGACTCTCCCCCAAGCCTGAAGTAAGCCTATCTACAAATGGCCTAATATTGCTTTCAACCCCAACAGGCCACCCTGGTCTAATAAAATTAGTATTACTCACCATGATAGGTCCAGCTAGGCTCTGAGAAGGCAGTCAGTGTTCAATATCCCTACCATCTGAGGTTGCAACACCATGTAGCACACATGACAGCATAGGAATGGTATAATTTAAAGACTTGAATTACTGTTTTCGATGGTTGTGCAAACATTTTTTCTCATGAAACGAAAAGATAAGTATGTTATGGGCATCTGCGAGTACTCAAATTTTTGAGTCGAATCAAGCTTTTATTTAAAGCTCGAATTCAAAATCGTAATTTTCAAAAGCTAGAAAAAAATCAAGGTTTTTTTTTTACTTGCACCTAGTTAAAAAAGTAAGGTATGCTACCAATTACAATATAAATCAAGAGGCAAATGCCATTTTACTTTTTTAATACGTGTAGAATAGAATCTTCAGTAAATAATGCCAGTTTCAGTTCACAAAATTGTTTTGTTGATCCCGGGAAGCACAAATGAAAATATGACTCATTCGTTTTTACTTATAATTGCATCTCTGTGAATGTAAATAAAACAAACATGGCGGAGGCAGAGTATTCAATGATATGTTTAAAATTTTTGGTTGTAAAATTGTGCTTCTCTTGTGTGGTGTACATTGATGCGTGCCCTACCTCGTGAGGTAGTGGTTAAGCCACTGACTATCCTCTCTGAATGCCAAGTCAGCCTACCATGTTGTATATGGCTAATATTCTGGGCCCAGACGGGTCGTGGAAGGGTTAGGTATCGTGGGTGGCCGCTGAGCCACCTCTCAGCGCCCAGGTTAAGAGCCCAAAAAAGGTAACAGCCAAGGAAATTTCCTTTTGGGTAAAATGCCTCAACAGAGGGACTCTCAACCTAGTGCCAAGGTGACCCAGAGGAGAACATGGAAAGAAAAGAAATTCTCCGCTCAAATGCAACTCTTTGGTGTTGTAAAAAATTAAGTTACATCAAACACAGTGCTCAGTGCAAAATAAATTTACTCAACTCCTTGCTGCTAAGTCAGGAACTCCTATGTAAAACCAGCAACGTTATAGCATGACGCAGATAAAATAATTATTGGTGTAGTTATCAAGTGATACTTCAACTCCACAGATGATAATTAGAAAGGGTGCGATTACAAATAAAATCATAACTTAAGTTAATCTTTAAAAAGACTTATTTTTTCTGTTATTTTCCCTCACCAGTTGAGTACAAATATACAACAAAAATAACCATAATATAGTTTCATCCAGCGAGAGTATTTTTAACATTAATATCAGCGTTTTTGTCATTTCGTTACATTAATTTGTTTTATTTTTTTAATATTTTGTTTTTTTTTTCCCTGCAAATTCCACCTAGTAAAGTTAACCAGAGAAAAGGAAAGTGCACCCAAACTTCAGTGTCATGAATCACATAAGGTTAAATTGTTAACAAATAAGTTAACACACAAATAAAATATCTTTTGGAGCCAGTCTTGTTCCATTATTTTAAGCATTAAATTTCACTTTGTTACTACTAAGAATTAAATAAAAAATAACAAATTTAGTCTGTAAGTGCCATACTTGAAGTTTGTCATCACACCATGCACAAGGAGCATGCAGAAAATTAGAAAAATCTGACCGTGAGGTTTTGGACGAAAATTCAGTGTGGGCAGCGACACACACATATCGGCAATTTTAACTCGTGTTGTCCAAGAAAGATGCCGCAAGGGGCAGGCAGTTAAGGTTCAGCTGCACATGGGCTCAGTTACATTTCCCTGGGGTAGTCTTGGACCGCACTAAGAAATATAAAAAAAATAATTTAAAAACCTTATAACTTTCGTTACAAACACTAACAGGGTTAAGGCAATAAAAGTTGCAAAGATTCCACTTTGAAATCCTACATACTATAAATGATGGAACTCTTCAACAGTTAATTTATTTGCACTCGCAACATGGTGAAAATGGGATGAAGAAGGAGAAATCAGCAAATTCCTTTGTGCATGGAGTGGCTGGGACAAAGTTCCAAAATTCGTGTTATGGCTAATCTAAAAATATCGAAACACCATAGCACGAGTGTTAAATGTAGTGGAAAATTCCATGACAATAATTTTTGAATCACCAAATTATGAAGGTAATAAAAAAATAGTGACATGAGAAAGTTGACAAGGAAAAAGAGCAATGAACCATAACTGCACAAAAATCAAAATTTAATAACAGTTTTTTTTAGTTCCTACCTTATTACAGTACAAGTGCTGCTCTCTATCCCAGCTGCAAACAAAATACCACATAAGTTTTAGACACCACTGAATATTACCAAAATAATAATATTTTGTGTCAAGGCTGTTTGCGGCATTTACAAATCAATGAAAAAGTAAACATGATTAATAGGATTACAAACTTATAGTGTGCTCAGTATTGAGAGGTATAAAGAAATAAAATATTAGTTTCACACAAATTAAGAATTACCATTAAACAAAAGTAGTGTCCCGAACAGTAACAAGGAAGCAAAATTAAAACGGGCTTTGCAAGACAAGCTTAAATTTCTAGAAAAGCAATTAAGAGGAAAAAAGTAGCATGGCACACCGCTCGGTGGTGGGCTACAATCGGGATCGAGGGAAGTCAAACTCCAGAGTGAGGTGAATGGAGGTAGATTCCCTTCCAGGGAGTTCCACCCTCTTCATTATAAGGGTTGCCAATAAAACGGGATGCCAGTTGTTCCAGTGGTATGACGTGGTGATTCAATTATGCAATCATGGGGGTGGAGGTATATGATTTGGCTGGGGAAATTTATAACGGGTCAAGTGGGTCGACATGCGGGAACGAAATATGACTAGGGTGGGGCCGCACGTGATTTGGGGACTGCCTCAGGCGGGAGTCGAATCCGTACTGGTTTCCCTGACGAGGTGAGTTTGATAGTGCTGGTCATCCTAGGAACCTGGATGGGCAAGGTGTCCTCCGGAGTAGCATGAACTATAGGTGGTGAATGCTCTACTTGGTCTACGTAGTCTCCTATAGGGTACCCGGCCCAACAGGTGCCTAGATTATGATGTAATGGGGATGCGTGCTCAAGGGGAACGAAGGGCGAAATTGGCAAAGGGACGGCTTCATTACTCTGCAGCAGGGTTTGACCTCTGACGTACGTAAAAGGGCGTCTGCTATCTCAGCTCGTGCTAGGACTCGACGGTCCTTACGCAGTTGCCTGCTTTGTTTTCCACCTCTCCTGCTATATATCAGGTCCCTCGTAAACACTCTAATTACACACAGTTTCTCTGCAATGAGAGTGAAGTTATCTGGCACAATAAGTAACACAGACTGTAGGACAAATAGGAGACTAACAATGACGGAAAACTGACAATTATGTGTGACATAATATTTATTATGTGGAAATGAAACTGGAAAGTCTCGGCTAAATATAAAATGCCAAATTGATTATAATTAACTGACTAGCTAAACAATTATAAATTACGTGAACTGAAAGAATATGGGAAGGCGAGCATGGCAAAGTTAATTATTCAAAATTCCCAAAATTTACTCAGACAAAAATCTATGGAAATTTAAAAGCACTTTCACGGCGTACTGAAATTTACCAGAAGTTTATCAGGGGGTAAACTAAGACACGCCGGCTTGTTACCACGTAGTTATGGATGTTGACTGGGGTAAAGGGTTACCGGGTACATGGAGAAGGTTTACTTTGGATGAAAGAGTTGCTGTCCTCACGGTCAACAGGTATAGTTGAGGAAAGGCATTTGCAAGCTGTTGGAGGTTGCAGTCGTCACAGTTTGCGGAGTGGATGGTCCACTGTGTTGCAGGTCGCGGAGAGAAGAGAGAGTCCTTGCAGACTGAGGAGAATCTTTGCAGACTAGGAAGGGCTTGTGTCCTCTTCAGCCTGTGAGCTCTGCGTATCTGCCGGTGCTGGATGCTAGACTTTTATTTATACGAAAATTCCTCAGATCAGCAATTCTTCAGGGTGCGGGGGCGGGTAGCGTAGCCTTCCAGCGCAAGGATAGGTTATCTGGACTGCTGGAGCACCGCTCATTTCTTATCACCCTGCTTGGAGGCAACAACAAATTAATACTCCTGTTCTTGAGGCGGGCTGGTCGTGACCTCACAAGGCCACGGGGTGCTGCCATCTCTGGGGTTGACGAGAACTTCTTCCAGGGCTAAGCGACGAGTAGTAGAATTTCACATATATTAATTTTATTCACGGGGGTGACTCTTGCATACAGTTTTCCGGGCGGGCAATCCAAATTGTAATTACGTAGGTAATTTACAATTCTGTATTCTGCTCTCCAGGCTTGTGGAATCTTCTAGCTCGATACCTTTATTTAATTTGCCACTGTTATGACTTCCCTCTGAGCACGGGTGGCTCATAGATGGGGTGAAGTCGCCCGTAGAATGCGCATTTGCACAGCTCATCATTTTGGCATGTGTCAACGTGAAAAATGGCAAACAGATCCTCAAGGAAAACAAGCAATTTTAGAGGTTAGGTGAGGTTTTGTAAATACATATTTGTATGAAAATGGACGTGAAATCTGTACACAGTTGTTGTGGCCTGGTACGATGTTGTTATTGTGTATGAATTACTTCCCAAAATATTTCACCTGTGCGTGAAACAGAACTTAACCAATTTGGATACAGCTCTCTTGTCTGTCAAGTTGTAAGAATTTTATCTTGCGCATGTTTAGTTGTACAATTTACAGACTTCTATGAAGTTTATACATGTCACAAATGTAACAGTCGACCGTGATGATGTAAATGAAAGTAACAAAGCCAAATAGAATTAAAATGATTAAGAAAACAAAAAAATCACCAATTTA
Source organism: Dryococelus australis (assembly GCA_029891345.1). Lineage (NCBI taxonomy): Eukaryota > Metazoa > Arthropoda > Insecta > Phasmatodea > Phasmatidae > Dryococelus > Dryococelus australis. The sequence goes on from CM056995.1 coordinate 62,657,389, forward strand.
GAACTTTTTTTTTTCGAAAGAAGATAAATAAAATGTCATAGACTAACTATACTATAAGACACTGAAGATGCCAACAGGTTTCACAAGCAGCCTCATTCTGCATTTGGATTTACATCCAAGAGATCTGCGATAGTTGAAGAATCTTAAAAGTATTAATTTGGAATCTACAACTAAGAATTAGAAACCTGCCAACAGTAATAAGAAGCAAATGGTTACAAAAATATGTAAATAAAAAACTTGTTAATTTTTAATTAATTGCATTTGTATGAATGTAAATAAAACAAACATTACGGGGATAGAGTATTCAAAGATATGTAGTTTCAACGATTATGTACTTGAAACTAGTGAATTAAAATTCAAAGTAACATATATAATTTAATGAATAACTATTTGGTAACAGTGGATTTATGTTAAGCACACTTTGCAAAAAAACTCGAGCTCAACTCAAAACTCGTTAGTTTTTTTAGCAAGCTCGCTTGAACTCGATTCAAACTGAAAAAAACCTGTGCTCGTAGATGCCTAGCACAAACTTTTGTGAAACTGAAACAAAAATGAAGAAATAATGTCTTAAGAGTTCAGACTTTACAAAAGTTTAACAAATTTCATAATATTTTAGCAAGTTATTCACTATGACAAATTTGTTGCAAAATGAAAAAAATAAATAAATATTAATATATGGAGCATTTACCACGGGGATTCTTGCCCTAATTTAAATTTAAATTTTATTTAGTTATTTTAGTTATTTATGGTTCCTATCTAGGGTGGTTTTATATACAATATTCAGGCTGGCTGATATGAAAAAGTGGTAGGGATATACTTATCTTTTTCCATTTCTATTAGTTGACTCTGCCTGCTTTTTTCAGACTAAATAAATTTTTGGGTAATTAATTTTTCCTCTGTAAAAATGTCGGTGCAATTATTTAGAAGTCCTACATTTCAGGAAGAAGTCTTGTTTTCAAATCCTTATTTGTAAATCCGGTATTCAAAGTTGTTTTATTTTTTCATAGTGTTACTTTTGTGATTGTCATATGTATCATACTAGAATTCTACAGAAATATACTTCATTTTGCACAACTTTCTTGATTTTTCTCTGCATTTTGCCGAATTTCGCAAATACTATATTTTATGTTCATGAAGTTTTCCATTCTGTAGTAATCGGTGAACAACAAATTTTTATCCTAACATTGCTTTTGTGTTGCTATAATGTTTTTCTGGCATTGGAACAATTTATGCCTTGTGCATATTTCATTACAGAACACTGTTTCAAACAAAATGTTGTCTGTGTGATTAATGAAAAAGTTCTGTTGAAAGGTTGTGGCGCAAGAAACAAACCTATAAGTGATAACAAAAGTATGAATGCTTTCTTGCTGAAACTGATTCCTTACCCTTCTGCAACATTATATATGTCCAGATGCAAGAACATAGTTTATGCTTCTTCTGTTATACCAAAGTTCCATAGAAGCAAAATTTACCACTAAGTCGCCCAATTATAAGACAACCGGCAGAATTTTAGTTAGTAAATTTATATGAGGTTTACGTATAGGTACACATCACAACCACAGTTAAAATAAAAGTTAATAGTAAACAAAGAAGCAATTAGTTTTTAGGTTTTAATACCATAGCACTCAGAACTTTTTCCTATTTGTTTCCTTATGATTTCACTGCATAGTCATCCTCAGAGTAACTTTCATCCTCACGAGCACTATCGTATACATATATAAGCCTCAACCTCTGGTCTCCTGGTTTATCGTAGCGCAGACCGCCGCCGCCACCGCTCTTTCCATTGCTATACCGTTCCTATTCACAAGTGAGTCAACATCCTGCCGCCTGAGAGGCCGGCAATTCGCAAGACGCTGCTCTCTAGTCTGAATGGGTGGACCCACCCCCTCCCTTGCCTTGCCAGCAGGCACCGAACGCGCACACTCGCTACATGTCAGGGGAAGCTTCCGCCTCCATGCGGCCAGCTCTAGCCACCCCTTGCTCACCATGTCTCTCACGGATATTTATTCTTATGCACGCATTCCAGACGAGGCAGTTCTGACCGGAGTATCACTTGCAACTCTCGATATCTCGCTTCGCTGGCCTTCAGCAATAACAGTATAAATATAACTCAAAACAAGGTAAAAACACAAAAAAACTGAAAACAGAAAAGTCCAGTTCCATCCAGGGCTCACCAAGCCGCCACGGCTTGGTGGGGCCCGGAAGTCCATCTGTTGATAAGGTCCTAGCACATAGCGGCAACTTCTAGAGATACGGGATGTCGCAGCGGAGTTCCCTTTCATATGTTAAATGCCAAGCGAGTAGGTTAAAGTAGTAGGTGCAGGTTGATCCTGAAATTTTCTGTTTTCTGTTTTTTTTTTTTGTGTTATTACCTTGTTTTCAGGTATGTGAAATACTGAGAAATTATGCTCATTCTCAAAATTCTGCAATAATTCCCGTATTCATGAAACCTAGATGAAATTGCTTGGTTAAGTCTATCTAAAACCAAAGTGAGAGTTTCTTTTACTCTGAAAACTCATAAAAACATTAATTTTTACAATTTTTATTGGTTATACAGCATTATATCTTATTTATTTCACATAAGTGCAGATAACAAAATTATCTGCATAGTGATCCTGTTGTCGGAACGAAAAGTTTGTTCCAAATTGTGTGTATATACAACACAAATGAATACGTATGTTTTGGAATATAATAATTACGCAGTAAACATTCGTAAGGTATTTGTAAACACTGCCGATTTATTAATTTTCTGTGCTTTGTGGTTAGGTTCTTCACAACTAGCAAATACTGTATTTTCAACTACTGAGCGAGAGTGATGATTGTAGTTGCTTACGTCACAAAACCAATTAAGAGTGCCAAAAATAATGACTGTGTGCTTAAACACTGCTGTGCTGTTTGCTCATGATAGTGGGCATAAAAACGTTTTTGCCACTTCATAGTAAAAATAACAAATATTTACCAGTATTTTGTAGTTGGGTTGTGGATTTGTTGATTTAATAAAAATTTTGCTGTCTACAAATGAACAAAAGCTGTATGTGCATGATGTAAATATCTTGTAACTTAAAACTCAAATACTAGTGAATGCTCTTGGGCAGTTATAATTGTCTCGTTAAAGTACAAAATTTAGCACACAAAAATTACTGTGATGTGGAAATGTGTGTTACAAGACAAGTGTACTCTCGTAAGATTGTTCTTTTACCCTTATCAGTAATATTTTTAAATATTTCCACTTAAATATGTACAGATTAACATAATAAATTATCAAATTCAGTTTAGTTTGAGTGAAATCGTTACATAAACAAAATATTAATGTTCTAATAATAATACAAGCATCTTTTTGCTATAAAATTTATTTGACGAAATGAAAATATTTTTTTGACGAAATGGTGAAATTTTAATGACTAAATCAGCTTGTTTCATTTTCTATTAAAGTGAGTTCATTTACTATTAAAGTGAGGCCCTAAGTAAAACATACCCTTATAGTGTTAGTCTTGTCAGGACTTGTATTTTCAATACTTCAGGCAGAAGCTTTTGTCACGGAGCCTTCTGCTTTCACTTCAAGTTTGATCCATGCCGGGCTTGGTTTTGCCAAAGTCACTCTTGCCCTCTCTTCTACCATTAACTCGCTGTTGCCCTGCAGCAAACCGCTCAGCAAACTTGGTCCCTCGTCCATCAGACGTTAGAGGGCACAGGTCGGAGATATATGTATTTGTAACTTCCTACTGATGGAATAAAACATGTATCTACCAAGAAACTTCTTTTTGGTCCGATCTTTCTTTTTAGCTTTCACATCCCTTATCCACCCTGCTTCTGTGTGCATATCCATTCATCTACTTTTAGGTGCACGCACCACCACCATGATAAAGTATTGAACCAAAAGTCCCCAATGAAGGGTACTCGCACCTCTTGTCAAAGTTTGATTAGCTAGTTGCTGGTGGTAGTGTGGCCCACTTGGCACCACTTAAGCAGGGGGGAGAGGATCCTTTTCTGAGGCTCCAAAGGCTTGGGGAGAACAAACGCATTGAGACATTACAACGCTCCGGCTACAAGCTGGTAATGCTGCTTACTTGAGAGCCATGGAGTCCTTACTTGGGGAACGCTGTGAACCCAAAGGGGCAGTTGAGGTCGGTAGTAGGGAGTGCCGCTCACACAACTTCTCACCGAGCGGAATCAGAGGGCCCTCTCCACAGACTGCTATAAGCCCGAGCACTGTCTCTCGTGAAGCGCATGCCTATGCCGAACGAGCTATAGGACTTCAGTAGGGGCATACCCTAAGGCACCGGCCCCAGGAAGAGTAATTTCCTTCCTGGACAGACCACGCCAAATCTGTCCTCCCCCACACTGCTATATAAATTTGAACAATAATTACAGTCATGCGTGCACCTCCAGGACACCTACTAAATCCCCTAAATAGTAACACCCCATGTTCTTCTTTTGTTTTATCTTCTGAGATTTAATGTAACATCACCATAAGTGCCATGCTGTGTACCCACAGCTAGTTTCCTAATGTCACGCCACTGAGCGGGACAGAAAAAGGCTGCCAAGATCGCAAGTGCCCAGGATACGTGATCTGGTGAACCAGAGCCTAACACTCCCAGGGTGTACATGGTAGAGCGTGACGAAGCAGCCATGTTGCAACGAGTGACGTGCATCCTGGAGCACAGCTGGAATTCCATACCTGTGGCCCAACATCATAATACACCAGGTACAACCCTCCGAAACCAGTGTGACCTGTTCCTGCTACACCCCCGATACAGGTGTTACTCACAGTTACACAGCCTACAGGTATACCAGTAGCCGGGTAACTCTTATTTAACACCACTTGGCGTGCTACCGCAAATATTGTGCTTGTCAGGAGCTGTTCCAGGACAGCCCTTCACCCGACTCCACCATCCTCAGTCCAAAAAGTTATCGAGCTGCCAGCCCAAACGTCAGGATCCCGAAAGTAATAATGTAATAAACCTCCTTAAGGAGACCCCATTTCCCTGGTCTCTAGGGGAATACTGAATCCTGTTCACTTTTACTGTCACCACGTTGAGAGTTGATAAGGCATCAACTTTCAGCTACTTTCAAGGCTCTTTCATCATTATTTCTTGTATGTTAGCTGTATATCATCTTTTTTTTCTGACAAAGCTCTACATTCTAACGCAGGCTAACAGCCAGCAGCGCTAGAGTCCATGACGGCGCTCTTCACGCATGTGTCACGTCTACATGCACGTGCGTGAAGAGGCTCAAATTTGAACTTTCCTAATGGAATATTATTTTTGCAGTGAAAAATGTGTCTTGTTGTTTTATTTTCAGGGTTTGAAATGTCTTACAATGTTTTGAAGTGTTTGTTGTCAGTTTGAAAATGTTTGGTTATGAATTCAGTGTGTGCGCCGCCACACACAGATTAAGAACAGTAATATTCCGGCATGAACGCAGTCATAAAGAGACACTAAAATAATACAGAAAATTAACAAAAAAATTTTAAAATGTAAATAATTTTTTAAATTATTTGTGCGACTTTTATTTTCAATATATAAAAGTTTTACTCTGCATGCTTAGCACTTCTGCTTATGTGAACCGTGCAGACAGCCATGTTAGGTCCGTGGGGCACTTGCCTCTGGGCAGTCTGTCGAGGAGAGCTGGTGAGATAAGATTCTTGTCACGTATGCACTACAACTTTTGAGCACTGATGTAGATTTCAATAGCGCTTTTAGTATTCCGGTTAACCTTTGTGTGTATACATTTTGCCAGACATTTCCCCAGCATTATGCTTCCGCTTAACTAATTAATTTTGCCCTTGTGGCATTTTCAACTTAATCGAGGAGAAGGTGGAGAAATGTGTCGGAGAGGTCGTGCGATCCGCAAAACTTGAATCAGGTGCCATCCGCTTCTGCTAAAGGCGTTTCATTGTAATTTCTGTATTATTGCTGCATGCAATTTTAAGGGTTTTAATTCTATGCATGTATTTGAGGGTATTTTTCATGTTTGAATATTTTACGGCAACATCAAGTACAACCACATGGCTAATCGACGCCAAGTCTATGTCTGCGCCATCATTGCATTTTGAGAGTTTATTTATGTAATATCATATGTGCAATATCTTATTCAGGGTTCTATGTTAAATTTTGTCAGGGTTCCGTGTAATTTTCACGTAAATGGATGCTTTTGTGTTTGACCACGCGGTCATTTTGTTTGCATTTTCCGCCATCAGGCATGCTACACGCCTGTAACCTCTTCATTCGTAAAGAGAATAATTTTCTTAACAAGAATAATAATTTGTCAGAATTTAATTTGCCGTTTCCACTAAGAAATATTGCAGTTTCACGTGCACCATGTGGTCTGCTACGAACTTCATCCAGCAGCATCCGTGCCATCTAAGCTTGTTTTCACGCATGTGTGTGTTTATTGTGAATACTCTTCTCGTGCCCCATAATTTTCTAATGGTATTTATGTAATTTATGAAATTTATGTAATTTTGTATTTTGTGTACGGTGAGATTACTACCGTCCTAGCCGGCTATGTGTGTAGACTGTCACCACACTACCCACTTGCTGGAGGGCGAGCCCAGATTAGTTTGCGTTAGTGATGCCAAGTAATCTCACGTGTTAATGTATCATCAAGTGTTTCATTTTGTAATTCACCGTGTCCTATCTTCAGGGAAAATCATCAGTCCACCCTAGCTGCTGTCGACTCTCTTCCCTTGTGAGGATTGTGTTTTCATGCACCATGGTGAGATCATTCATCTAGGCGTGTGCTACAGTAATTGCGAGCTGGAGAGCACCCAAGCCGAGTTATATAGTCACAACCAAGTGTATCATTTATTTCATGGCACGTTGATTTGTACAAACAGTATAAATAAAACACGTCTTACAGTGACTCATTCTTTTATTTTGTAGTGACAGTGTCCTTGCCACCTGTGTTTTCAAGTGTTAAAATGTTAAGTGTTGCAGTTTAGTATTGCAAACGTGTATCGAAGTACACTCGGGTGAGACAGTCACACAGAACACACAGCATCCCTGAGAACCCTGAGTCTTAACAGTGTGGTGATTGGGAAGCACCGCTGGTGCCCATACTATCAGTAAGTAATTTGTGTCATAGTTTGTCTCGTGTCTCACCCGACAGCATCAATTCATAAACTTTAGGGAAAGAGAAATATTCTTTTTAGGTTGATGAAATGCCTTTCATGTTTAGCGAGCACTTCGCAGTGTGTCAGATTCTTTACATCACTGCAGAACATTATATTCTTTGAGATTGTACTTACGTGTCCTTTACAGCTTTATTCACAACCAACATTTTATAAAATTTGTACCACAGCTTCTTTTACACTCAGTTAAAATAAACAACATGACACAAGGCAAGAAAGAACTTCCCCACTTTTCAATGCAGCACAGCACTTGTGACCTTGGCCAAGGGTATGTGCAAGCCATCTTGTATTGGTCTGAAACTGAAGTTTGTGATGCTGTTTATGGTACACAAAAATAAGGTGACTACCAATGTTTATATTTCACGTAATACAGTAATAGAAAACAGTTTTCACAGTGTTCCAATATACTTGCTATTATGGTTCATGTAAATTAAAAGTTCCTCATCTTAAGAAGAATGACAAAGAATAAATTTCTGGAAATGCCAATTGATCTTCAAAACTGAAAGATGTTGAAGAAAGTTAAATGTTCGGAATAGAATTGAGAATACCTAAAAACTGGAATCATCGCATAACTTTTATCCATGTGTTCTGTGTTTTAATTTTGTTACACAATTTGTGTTGTATGATTTGTTTTTTCAAGTGACTTTTTTTTGTGTGATGCAGGTATGAATTGACTAAATATATTCCTTGTTTCAATACCTGCTTTAATCATTGTTCTGTATGTGGATGTTAGTCTGACTATATAAATTGCTTTCAAGAAATGTGATTTTGTATCTCGGTTTACAGTGGAACCTTGTTAGTAAAAGTTTGGTTATTGCAAAGAACTCGTTATTGTGCGACACCCTCCTTAAGGGTGTTAAATCTTGTATCTATCTTGTGTCCAAGTTAATGTTCCAAGTTAAATCTTGTGTGTCTCTTGTGTCCCTTAACACAAATCCATGTCACTACTGTACTCCTCCAGGTTTAAGGGTATTATCATAAAATATTTAAGATAAATAAATGTCTGGGTGATATGTCGCTTTCAGAACAAATGTAAAAACATGCTCTCTACTCATTTTAAAAGCCCACATGGCTATGTTTTCATGTTTAGCATTTTCTTAGCAATTTTCTTAATAGTTAAACATTTTTCTTAAATATACTGGCTAGATACAAAGTCTAAAATTGGAGTATTTCTTAACTCCTAATGTAAGCATACTCTTTTGTACTGCACTCACGATACTGACATGGACAATAGAGTAAAGTCCAACAAAGACCCAAATGACTCTAATTTTCCTATTTGATTACACTTTAAGAATTTTCGGCTGTCTTTAAAAACCTGAATGATAACTTTAATCAGCCGATAGTTCATACAGAAATTTTCTGTCTTGGAATACGGAAATTCCTAATTTATTTTCTACCTGCCATGACACAAAAGTCGTCATGTCATCCTGACAATTCCCAGAGGGGCCAGAAATATTATTTCTGTTACAACATTATTTTTGTACTTAACTGTGAGCTGAACGTCCAGGAGTGCTGGTCTCTGCCTACACGACCAAACTCCTGGCGTTATATACAAAAATTTTTCCCCTCCCAGGGAGGGAGCAATGAGAGTCCGGCCAATCAGATCCCAAGAAACTCTCAGAAAGCTTCAATATAATACCAAATTATTAGTGAACAGCCACTTCTGATGCCACAGTTCCATGCTACGTGGTTAACAATCCGGCCACACAACTTCCGTGACTGCAGCATGGTCTGGTGCGGGCAGATAAAACTATCCCCTACACTCAGCGGCCAGTCTACCTCGGGTGTGCGCCACAGCTGGAAGCTATGTCTGATTGCTGGGCGACACCTTGCTGTCGCACGTACGTAGGCCTGCTGGGGCAGGCTTTTCGTCACAGACCTTCACGTGCGTGTATAATTAGAGTACGTAAAGTCACAAAGTAAATTTTTTAAAAATAATTGTGGATAGATAGCAACACATATTTGTCATGTAAAAAGTTTGTTTTATGCTGGCTATAGGTCCTGCTCTGCACATATTGTCTTCCTCGTCGTGACAGTGTCGAAGTGGGCAGGCATAACGGGAGTGGAGGAACGTAGTTTTATGAGGCCCGTGCCTCAATTGCAAAGTGATTTTGTGGTCCCTTGAACCTGTGATATGCAATTTCAAGCTGTGAAAGCTATTTAAAACAAAATATGGCTAATACATATAATAAAGTATTTTTTATGCCCCATGTAATTATTAGCCTCAATTTCCATATGTTAATTACAAATACATTAAAGCAACACATTAACCAACTTCGGTTCTCTTAACAGTTCAGTAAAATTAACCTTCACATTTAACAATAAATTTCTTGTAGTGCCAATTCTTCAGTCTTCAGGGAAGTAATTTAAATAACCACATTAGTGACAATTTTTTTTCCACCAAAAAAATATGCATTCGGGTACATGAACTTCGGGCAAGTTACTTTGTTTCAGGAAATTAACTTTTGCTACAGTAACAACAGTTTTTCTTGATCTCTCAGATAGTTCAATACAATAGCTTGACAATGTCGAACTGAATTTATTGTTCATCATAGATACGATGGAAGCGCTGCACCATGTTACACGTTAGAAACTACGGCTGTGTGCGAGACTGTGATCACAACTGTATGTGCTCAGTTACAATGTGACCAACTTGTGAGAGCTGATATTAATGGTGTTTGGCTCTCTTGTGACTATACTCTTTGTGCATACATGGATGAAAATATCTGATGTAGTTATCATTTGACAACGTCCTGTTTGTTTGTATGCATAGAAAACATTTATGTGTTATGCAGACTTGAATTTTAAGTTTATATAAAGTAATTATATTCTTGCATTTCTGTGTTTTTCAGGATTTTATCAATTGTATTCCATTGTCAAGTGCTCCTATAGTGCAAAAACAGTTTAAAACCAAAATAGAAAATTTCTTAAAACAAAAACTTTAGTATGTAATGACAGCGTGAAATGTGTAAAAGTAAACATATTTTTGGGAATATTTTTTGGTTCTTTATGTAATGGAAGGGTTGATTTTATTGAAGACTTAATCAATATGGTATTTAACAGTTCTTTAAGTAAATTTTTTCCTTAGTAAAGTTAAAAGGAGAATGACTTCTTTTGTTATTAAAGCTAAATTTTGTATATACATTACAAATTTTTGGTTTTTGGGCTTGTACCAACATAAAAAAGTCTACAGTTTCGACCGAACGGACCTCATTACAAACCTCGTTATTACAGTAGCCAGATTATGGTCTCTTCAGGTTTGTATTAATGAGGTTCCACTGTATGTGTATAATCTTTCTGTATTATTCACATCATAATCAGTGTTTTGTGGTCTGCAGCTGTATTTTGTGAAAAAAATTGGGTATTGTTTTTTTTATTTTTATTCCTCTTGTTGATAGTCAAGCATACTGCAACATAATAGCTGGTGCCTGCATGGCCCTTGGATTGCGCTTTGCCGGTTCTGCCAACAACTTAGCATTTGAAACATTACTGAAGTATGCCAAGATGTTCACATCTTTGTCTGCCAAATCCATTGCTGAACTTGCTGGCAAGTCGACAATAGAAACATGTTTGAATGTCATTCTTCTGTCTCTCGCAATGGTGAGTTTGGTTTTATTGACAGTCTCATCACTTTAATAACAGTAGAGTAAGTTTTTTGTCACACACCTGTATAAAGTAATTAAAGTGATTAATTTTAGTATGTTTTTAATAGAGGTTTTTTTTATTAAGAGGTGAATGCAGCTAGTCAAACACAAATGATCATATATATGTAACAGTACAGTAGTCCAAGTGATACAAATTCACTTTTCCAGTAAAAGCATACAATAAAAAAAAAATTAAAACTATGTAGTTAAATATTTGCGTGATAACAGAAAAGGACCAAATTTCTAGTTACTTTTGTTTTAAGGAGTTTTCAAGATTTCATTTACAGTATTTACTTGTGTACCATGTACCCCATGCAAGATCCACATATCAAATTATGAATGACACCCGTGTTGTAGAAGTTGTGCATAGGTTACAGAACATAACGTTTGAAAAAAAATTATTGGTATCTAAGGAAAAGGTTGGGTATTATATTTCATATTCGTGATTTGAGCCGTTTTGCCAAACATGCCCTGCTTTCTGCGACAACTGCCTGCCTGGAGATTGATAATATTAGCGAAAACTGTCTGTTGAGACACGTCAGTTTTATCCAAGATTGGTGGTGGCCATGTTGGTGATGTCAGGTGCAGTGTGATTGTGTCCGCCATAGTAGTACCTTGCTTACTTCAGTCGGGAACGGTTGCGTCTGGTCGTCAAAATCTGGAAACTAGGGTGTTCAGGATATTGTAAATGCTACATCGACCAAGTGTGGACTACGCTTAACATAATAGTCAGCTGTTTTGTGCAAAGGAGCTATGAAACCCAATTAATGTGTTTGTGAGAAAACATATTCTCGACAAGCATCTGGTTGTAATGACCTGTGAACATCACCGCCAGTGAAGCAGGATTCGTTGGACATGTATTTTGGCAAATTGCGGACTTGGAAGTTTGCTTGAATATCAAATTAATGTTTGTTACAGTCTTTTATTGTAACTTTTTTTGTCAGTCTCATAGTGCTGCTGTCACGACCCGGCAGATGGGTTAGCTCACAGCGAGTCTACCTGGTTGACTGGCGGCCCATGGTTGCTGCTGCCTCAGCTGTGATAACTGTGGTTGGCTCTAGTAGAGGGATGAGTTCCCCTCTGGGAGAGAGGGAGAAGGAAAAAAGAGGAAAAGAGAAATAGAGGGAGCCAACTCTGCCGACTCTGGGTGGCCCATAAGCGTTTAAACATGTGTGATAAGTTATTAATTTGTTCTTATTTTTTTTAACTTCCTCAGAAACTGAGTTAAAACATAAAAATGTACTGTATGTCGACAAATTTCTGAACATGTTTTGGGGGGAATTTTTTTTTAAATGCCAATATATCTTAAATAAGCCACACTCCACTTTTTGTAGTTTTTTTTTTTTTTTTTAATGCGCTGCCTATACACGCCGAAAAACAATATAGAGAGCTTGTGGAAAATATAAATTCCTGGGAATTTTTTGTACCATATTTACCTGAAAGGAAGGTGAGGTTTTTGACACAAAGAATGGAAAAAATAAGAGGTGGTCTACAATTCGGGGTCATCTTTAAGGCCTCCAAAATTGGCATGCCATGAGAGAGGATTTTGACAGAGGCTTTTCATGCTTAAATACCATGTCTTCTATGGTTGTACATATTTTTGTAATGCTGAGACTGTACCTGTCAACTTTGACAATGGTCCCCTTATCTGATGCCCAGCCAAAGAGGAAGAGCTTTGCTGGGAAGCAAAATGGCTCAAGTCACGTATATATAACACCCACAAAAGTTTTACAGTGTAAGAAAGATGCTACCATACAGCCAGGGCTAGACACACCTATTTCATTGTGATTAGCTTTTCTTTAAAAGTAAATTAAATATATAATATTATTCATGTAATAGCATTTCTTCGTGAAGGATTTGTCATAAATTCATGCAAAAATACTTTCAACCTAAATAATTTTTTCAGTACTTTACAGGGGTGGTCTTGGATTGAATTCAGGTTTAAATATTTTTCCCTCAAAAATATTTTTTTAGGAAAGGATCGTGTTAGATTCAGGGTCGTCTTCCTTTCGGGTAAATACTGTATATTTATATTTCATACGTGAAACATGAGTCATTTCATGAATTTATGGCTTCAGAAATGAGCTGCGTGGGGTGGCTAATGGATGGCAGAGCAGTCACCTACTCCGAAGTTGTATCAAAAAAGTTATTTATTGTGTCCATTTAAAAGTAAATTTTTCATCTTGTACAGTCCCAAAACGATTCGAGTTTGAAAAATATTGCTTCAAATTGATGTAGAAATATTTGCAAAATACTCTGTGACATATCTGCGGCCTCTATAATTAATATGTAGCGTGCATGTGTGACTTTAGCAGTAGCTACAAACAAAACTAAACTGTCACACACACTGTTTAAGTTCAATTTCATTTGAAACACCTGTACGTTATTCTAAAACGAAGTTTAGCTTGTTACACTTATAACAGCTGTTTCATAACTTCATAAAATAAAATACATATATATTATGTCTTAGAACTCTTTCCTGCCTATGTATTTCGCAGATGTCTGTTGTGTGAAGGCAGGGTTGTCAGATCAACTAATATGAAATTCTCTTTCAATCTTTCACACATCAGCTGATACAGAATTTTGTGGGATGATGATAATTTCATTTTTGACATTTTGCCACACTCTGGCTGTCAAATAAATGAAGGAATTCTTATATGAAATAGACTATAGTGTAAGAACAAAGAGAAGTTTCCAGCAGTGCAGGTTGTGTTGTGTGCAGGTTATGGCGGGCACCGGGGAGCTGGAGGTTCTGCGCATGTGCCGTTACCTGCGGTCTAGAGTCGGTCCTACCAACAGCGTCGTGACATATGGCTCCCACCTTGCCACACACATGGCCCTGGGCCTGCTCTTCCTGGGTGCTGGCCGATACACCCTTTCCACCTCCCCCTCCGCCATAGCTGCCATGATCTGTGCCTTCTTCCCCAAGTTCCCCACGCACAGCAACGACAACAGGTACCCACATGCCTTTGCGCGCAGTGCCTGCTTTCTGGCTTATCATTAGGAATTAGTATACTTATTACCCAGCCGAATACAGGCCTGGCAGATTGGCCATTAGATGTTTTGTCCTGTCACCCCAGTTTGCAACATGACGTTAGATGTAAATGTGTAATGGCAGATCTAAATTTTTCTCATGCTGTAAATTCACAATATTTTATTATCTGTGCAGCAAAGTCAGATGAATAGTAACATCCCTGAGATGGATAATTTCTAGGATTTGAATATTTTATAGTGTACACTTCCTTATAGGCCGTTCATGGTAAAGTGAGCACTTTTTAAAGCCCTCCAAATTTTTCTTTTAAGTAAGTTCAAGCCATTTTTTAGTATCAGCATTGTCACGTGGCTAATAAATTCAGTGTATACTTTCACCATTCTCAAAAGTTAATGTCTGAGGCTGCAGTAAAACATATTTATTAGTGGTTAATGCCTATTGGGAGGGCCTTAAAAAGTGCTCACTTTATCGTGAACAGCCTATAGTAGGTAATACCCATGCAATTATGTGATGGCTTAGTGTGAAGAATGAAGACGTTGAAAAGACAGCTTTCCCACTGGGAAATGAGGTTAAGTCCACTTTGAGGAGGTGACAGTGCATTTTTTAAGGAAGCAGGACTATCCAAAAAAAAACCTCTGTTCATCAGATGTCTTGAAATGTCTCACCTGAAGTAAAACTGAGCTTGGTTGAATCCAGATCTACGTGTTGGCCCAGGAATGCTAACTGCCAAGGCACATACTAGCATTTAAGGCTATGGTATGGTATTACTTACTGAAATATTGGTTTCACATGTAAATTTAAAGAAAACTGTTCAAAATTGCAGTATTTAATTGAGGATGTAAAAAATACTGTGTGTTATAGACTCATTTAGAGAAACACTGGAAGGAAGAAGGACAGGAAACATGACGTAGAATAAAGAAAGAAGACTAATTAAATTAAGGTTCTGCCAGGGCCATTTACTATAACATTAAATTACCATCACAAACAGACAAGATTAATATGAGGTCTGACCAAGAGGAGAGAGAGGATAAGATAATAAGACTAAGTTAAAGAGACGGGAGTAGAAACATGATTAAGGGACTCGCCAGATCTCGAACCCAGACAATGAATGTGTATACTGTGTTCTTTTTCACACGCACGCATGCGCGTGCACCCCCCCCCCCCCCCCCTTCCCCCCAGTTCACTAAAACTGTGAAAGTAAAGGAAGAGTCTAGTGTAGAAAATGCAAATTATTCTGATGTTAATATTATCATTAAGTATTATTATATTCTGCCTGCAGTATGTAGGCCCTTTTAACTCAAGGAAGTGGCTATTAGGAAAGGGGTAAAGGGACGTGCTCAAAATTTTGTACGTACTGAACTGTTTACCAAGTGAGTATTCTGTTTAAAAATTTCCCCTTACGGCCATTCTGACTGCACTCAAGATAGGAAGTAAGGTGTCTGAAATGCAAACTATACGTAGGTACCATGCGTTAGCTGGAAGTGTTAATATGCAATTGGTAGCCAGTGCCAGTCCGCGCCGTGGGTTCCTGGTAACTCAAGTTCACACCGTCTCCTGGCCCGGACGTACAACCTCTCATGAGTGTGCTTGTTCTTACGGTGCGTCGCAGAACGAGCTGCTATTTCGATGTCCAGGTTCGATGCTTGCCGGTATGACTGTAGACGGCGCTCGTCGTGGACTGCTGTGCATTGCGCAGCCAAGAAGATAAGACAATATGTTTATTAAGGGGGTTGGTTGGTGGAGCATATTTTATGCTTGTGCTGATTGGCGGAGAATGTTAGCCATCTGGCAAATACGGATATACAAGAATATGCATACTCCAGTTAAGAGTGCTATGACTGATGTAATGAAGTATGAATAATCAGGTAGTGAAATCATTGGTGTGAAGAAATAATTTGCATTGTGTGGCAATTGGGTGATGTGATCGGTGATTTGAGTATGTATGTGTTGAAACTCGGAATGCATGTGCCAGTTTGTGTGGAGTAGTTAGGTGATATTGGAGACATGTATACCTGTATTTATTTGAAGTTGGTCCGACTGAAAGTACGTGTTTCATAACTAGGGGCATGCAAAATTCATATTTGCAATAAAAGGAAATTTTATACAAACTTTTATATTTTAAAACGAATAAACTCTATTTTTAACTTTTCGTGGTAATACTACAAAAAGTGGGGAAAAAGCATTTTTAGCAAAAATAGCTTTGTAGCAGTTCTGTAACAAGTTTTCATTCCACAAATTCTCAAGTGTGAGATAATACTAATTAAAGAAGAGAATAAAGAAACGGAGAAATTAGGTTATAACCTCGATTTTGCTGGGAAATCACCCCTACCAAGGAATATCTCATGGTATTTTGCTCAGCAGAAAAGATACCTTTCGTTATGTTTAAAAACATTTGTTCTCTATCCACATAGAAACACTATATAAGTAACCTAAGTTAACAACTTAATAACTTGTTTAACCTTGGATTACGTGCATAATGTAAACAAAAAATCCATAGAGATACAGCACTGCTGTTAGTAACTGTCAAAATTTTCATGGTTTCGAGTATCGATAGTAGTGCTGTGAAAGATCACTGGTGGTTATATTGCAACATTGTGTGCCTGCGACGAACAACAAATAAATCTTTTGGATGTTTCTACAATCGTAGACATATTTGTTAAAGCATCTGTAAATTTTGTATTGCCACCTATTCTGGTTTGGGCTGATATCATGTCTGGGGTCTGGGTGAAGTTATTTGGGACAGTAGAGACTTGTGCGTAAAGCACAAAGTGGGAGGGGAAAGAAAGAAAGAAAGAAAGAAAGAAAAAAAGCTGAACATTTGAAGTTTACGTTTGTGGTCTTTGTGTCACATTTTACAATTGTTACTGTTATTTTAACATGGCTTGGTTTGTATTTATATAGTTAACTGTTAACCAAAAATAACACTGCTTTCATAAAAAATAACACAGATTTTTAAGAATAATAACCTCAAATTCCGTATAAAATAAACATCAAATGTGCATGCCCCTATTTATAACCATTGTACTGGAATACCAATATTTATTTGTGTGGTGTTTGGTGTGTGGCCATCGCAAGGGATTCTACTCTGTATAAGGATCCTGTTCTGTGTGCGGAATTTGCAAGGACAGTGTAGATCTAATTCAGCAGTCCCAATGGATTCGTGTCGAATTTTCTTAATGCTGCCAATTTTACGGTACATTTGAAATAAAAAATTCTTGTGTCAGTATTTCTATTATTTTCACATGCATGTCATTTTGGCATTGAAAATTACATACAGTAAGATTGGGTTGCCTATGCTGTGTAAAGAATATTTCTTGCATACAACATATGAAAGTTGTGAATGATTTCGCTCGCGGGATGTGATAAATATTCTCCGTGTGTTCTATGTTTGACGTATGCTCTACTATCTGTTGTATCTGAAAATCTAATTCTATTTCTTTCTTGTCCAAATGTAAGTAGCACGACCTTTTTCGTGGCTGAAAGGTGTAGGGATGAGATTACAGATTTTCCAGTCTGATCTTTTATGCACAAGTGGTATTTGTATTTTTACAATTAACCTGGATGGTCTGACATTGCATTCTATGAATGGAATTGATTCATCATAAACAATGGCTTTCGTATTCTCCGTCCAATACAGCCCAGCATGTATTCAAAACTAGGGAGTGTGGATGGGGTTGTCAGTATAGGTATGGCAAATAAAAACAAACCGAAGTAGGAATTGCAACACCGAGATTCGCATGGTGGTACCTGAAAACAACATTATACGTAAGTGGCCATAGTGTTGTTTTGGTAGTTATAATTTACCTTTAATTGGTATAGTTGGTGTGTGAATGGGTTGTGTATATGGTGGATAGTCAACTTTTTGTGTGTCGGGCAGGCGGCAGCGTAAGTGATAGTGTGTGTATTCCCCTGTGTGTGTGTGTTTGATTCGTTTATATTTGTATTTACCGGCATTGGTGTGAGGGGCAGGGGTTTTAATTGTATATTATTCACTTGGGTTCTGTTGGTATGACTTTTAGGCTGCTTCCTTAAACATGCAGGTTTTAAGTGGCAGGTATTGTAACCCCCTTTTTCCAGCTTCTGTTTCGCAGCCTTGTCCTTCCTTATAAGTTGTGAGCTGGTATTTTCTGTTAAAATATTTCTATTGTTTCCCTTGACTTTTTAAAACATTTAGTTTAGCTGTTTGCCGAACATCCGTTAGTGTCTGTTGCCAGTCCAGGGTTTGTATTGGCAGTTTGGATAATACCACGTGGGAGCGTTGCGTAGCGTTTACCCCATGGCCCATGAAAAATGGAGTGATGCCGGTGGATGTATTAATACTGCAGTTGTAAATAAATATTATGAAGGGTATGAATTTATCCCAGTTTTGTGGGTCAGAATTAGCATACATGGTTAAATGTTCCCCAATTGTCTTGTTCATCACTTCTAAACCATTTGTTTGTGAACTATACACGGTAGTATGTAGTTTTTGTGTTTTTAGTTCAGCCAGTAACTTGGATATTAATTCATTTTTAAAGGAAGTTCCCGTATCTGATAAGAGGTATTTTGTGAAGCCAAAACGGAGTGTCACGGTTTTAACAAATTGTGCACACACTTCCGCATCTATTGTCGCTACTGGTTGTGCCATAACATATCTAGTTGCGTGTTCTGTTAGTACTAATGTGCATTTGTTTCCCGACTCAGTTAGACTAAATAGACCACATACTAAAAATCGGTGGCGGGTCGATTGATTTCAATTGTCCTTGTTTGGGGGGGGGGGGGGGGGGGGGGGGGGGCTGATGTGGTCTTTTGGCCCGTTGGCATATGTCCCAAGATTTTACGTATTGTTTGACATCTTTGTGTAATGTGGGCCTTGTGTATGCTTCTTTAATTTTTTCAACCTTAACAGCGCATCGTGATGAGCCATAATGATTTCTTTTATGTATTGCTGTGGGACGACTGTTAGATGGCATTCCCCCAAAGGCGTGTGAATTTTGTAATAAATTTCACCATTAGTTGTCATGCCGTATCTGCGCGCTAGGCGGCGTGTTGACGCCGAAGCATTGTCAGGGTCTGTAAAGGCCTGTTTAATTTTTGATATAAAGGGATTATTAGCATACTTGCCTTGAAAAGGTGATGTGTCTGATGGCAGATGCTGTAAGTGGAAAATAAATAATTCTTGCTTCGGGTCAATGCTATGTTGCTCTTCTAAATGGTTAATGACGGGGGGAAGAAGATAGAGTTATGTTTTGGGCATGAAACGAGTGTGATAGAGGCAACTGGATCTTCTACTGTAAATGTTTGTCTCCGAGATTGTGTGTGTGAGACTATCTCTATATTTATTTGGTAATACTCTGTAATACAACATGATATGGTAAGTTATCAGTTTGGGGGGGGGGGGGGGGTGTCTGGTTGTTGTTTTTGTTTCATTTGTGGGATCGTCAGGGTAGCATAATTTTTTTATTCGCTCCAATTGTTTGTGATATACTGGGTTATCACAGATTTGATTTCTTCACTTTTGTGCGTATTGAAAATTAAAATTGATAATGCTTCGTATAAGCTGACTGGAGTATCTTCAACTTTATATAAGGTATAACTCTTATTATTTATGACTTGTGTGAATGTGTTTTCTGTATCCTCGTTTGGCAAGCGAGATGGACAGTCCACAATGAGATAATTTTTTCTTTTTATAATTTTTGTTTCAAAATTAAAATCTGTCAATGCGGTTGCAAATTTTTGAATTTGCATGTTATGTTCTGCCATAGACCTTTAAGGGAGGCATGATCAGTTTCAGTTGTGTGTGAAGTGCCTGCCGTATAAATATTGCAGAAAATGAGTTGCAAAATATTTGATTGAATATAGTTCTTGTTCTGTCGTTGACCAAATTCTTTGATTTTGTGCCAAGGATTTTGAACCATATGCAATAACATATCTGTTTCCATATTCATCCTCTTGTAATAATGCGCTCCCTATTGCAACTTTAGAAGCATCACAAACTAGGATGCTCTTCCTATCTTCAAATGGAGCTAAAATCGGGGCAGATGTAATGGCTTCTTTAAGTTGTAAAAACAGGGATTGTTGTGGGACTCCCCAGTAAAATTTTACATTTTTCTTTGTGAGTTCCGTCAAGGGTTGAACTATTTGTGAATAGTTTTTAATAAATTTCTTTAAATATGACGTCATGCCTAGGAACGAGCATAGCTGTTTTAAATTTACTGGTGGAACCATGTTCATTGTAACTTTGGTTTTTTCAGGGTATGGATTTAAACAGTGTGGGGTGAGTTTATGTCGTAATATAGTGAGTTCCTAAAATGCAAAGTGGCATTTCTTAAGATTTAATTTTACTTGAAATTCCTTCATTCTTTGTAACAATTTTTCAAGGTTTCGAATATGGCTTTCAAAATCATTGCCCAGTACGAAAATGTCAACTGCATAGCAAATTACCACTTCCCAGCATAAATCGCCTAGTAATGTATCAACAAACTCTTGGAAAAATTTTGGGCTGATTTTGAGTCCCATTGGTTAACGAGAATATTTGAATTGGCTTAATTGATCAATTGTGAAAGCTAATTAATGCCTATCTTCTCTCCTAATTGGTATTGCATAAAACCCAGAAAACATATTAAGAGTCTTTACAAATTTTGTGTTCTGCAATATTTGCAAAATGTCATCCGTGCGTGGTAGTGGGTAATATTGATCATCTGTAAATTTATTAAGTCGTCAAAAATCTGAAAGAAAACTTATAGACCCATCCTTTTTCGGAACAAGTAAGCATGGTGCAGCGTATGGGCTGGTGGATTTTTTAATAATTTTTGCTTGGAGCATATCTTGAATTTATGTCTTGTGTCGTGTTGTGCTTATGCAATACAATATGGTTTGGCATGAACATGTTTGTCGGTTGTGAGTTCTATTTTAATTTTATATCTTTTTGTTTTTGTTATCAATTATTTTGTAGGAAAAACGGTCTTTTTAGTTTGATATTATTTCCTTTACTTTATTTTTCTGTTCTATTGTGAGAATAGGGTTGATGTTTGCAAAGGGAAGCACCTGTTTGTCTGGTTCTAAATTTTGTATCTTTTGTATGCAATTTAAGAGAAAATTATTTTGCTCTCTCTGTGGTGAACTAAAGGTACTGTAATAATTTGGTCATGATTGTGCCTTAGTGTGGCAATACATGCGTGTAGATCCGGAATTAATCGATGTTTCTGAATAAAATCACATCCAATTATCATGACCAAGAAATCAGGCTTGTACATGTGACCATCAATTTGGAATGTCAAGGTAACATAATGTTGTGGTGTTGGTAGTTGTTCTGTTGCAGCCATTAGTTTTAAATGGTTGAAGTGGGGATTTTAATGTCTTGTTGTGAATAATTGTTTCAGCTATACAGGATTTTGAACATTCTGTATCAAGTAAAGCCAGATATGTTGTGAAGGGGGTTTGAATAAAATTTTTGGTGTTGCTAAATTTTTTTCGGTTATTGTCATAATTTGAACGCATGTATCATTTACTTTGCATCTTTTTGTATCTCCCTGTTTTCCACTGTTTGGCACATATTTTGTGTAATTTTAATGTTTTCTGTGGTTGCCTGTTCCTGTATTTGAATATGTCTTAATGGCTGGTTTTTATTAATTGTGTGTTTACTTTTAAGGTTATTAAACCTCTCAGCAATATTTGTATGCCAGCTAATGTTTTTGTTTGGAACATAGGACAGGCGTCCGCATGGTGTCCTTCATACATGCATAAAGTACATGTGTTCATCAATTCTGTTTGTGGGTCGATTTTTTTTTTTTTTTTTTTTTTTTTTTGTCACTTTGACTAATTTTTCTACCTATAGGCTGAATTTCTGGCTGGTTAGTAGGTCGTTTAATGTGGCTTTTAGGTCTGCTAATATTATTTTGTTTTGATGTGGTTCGTATTTCCTTGTCTTTGTTTTGATTAGTACTTGAACTATGTACTTGTTTATTTCTGTTTTGGTTGTACTGTACTTTGGGGTTTGATTGATGTGGGTGTTCATTCTTTTGGAACTTTGGTTTTTGTGTTTGTCGTGGTTGATGAGTGAACCTGTTAGAATTTGGTTTGTTTTGTTGTGATATCCCTGTGACATTTGTTGGTACTGGCATGAGTGAGTAACAATTGACATCTGGAATATAGTATTTCCCCATGTGTGCATATGTTGGCACATGTTGTCCCCCTTTATATTGGTTTACTGTAGTAGGACATGGCGGTCTGGGAAAAGGTGACATTGTGGGGTATTTGTGGTTTGGTGGGTTGGAAAATATCCATAAGGATGTTGTTGTGGAAACAGCTGAAAAGAAGGATAAAACATTACTGAATTTGCATAAGGAAAAGGTGATACTTGAAATAGGGGTGATGTGTAAACATACGATAAAGTATGGTTGTAGAAATGTCCTTGTGACTTGTTTGTGTATGGAACATATGCCTGTCTAAAAGAATTGCGCCTAAACTGCTCTTTCTGGTGTAGTTCATGTGCCTTGTATTCATGTTGTTTTAAATGGCTTTGTTGCATTTGTTTATGGTTGCCTTTCTGTGTTTCGTGTGGTGAGGGTGCTACAGTGGGGTTCTGTTGTAACATGAGTTTAGCAAGTTCTAATTTCAATTCTGTGATTTAATTTTGTAAGATGACGTGTGTTATTTCCAGTGTGTTTTCAATGTTTTGTTTGTATTTGATGGAACCTGCTTCAATTTGTTTAATATTCTTTTTCATTTCTTCCAGTGTGTCAGTTTTCATTACAATTAATTAATTTACTACTGATGGTGATAATGAATTCCACAAAATGTCCTTAATTTCATTTTCCGTCATATCCGGTTTCACCTTGTTAACTAGATAAAGAATTTCTTGTATATGTACCACTGGTGATTCGTGTGGGTCCTATCGTTTTATGTACAACTGTCTTTTATATTTTATAATGTTCTTTTCAGTTGCAAAGATATTTGTTAATTCCTGTTTGACCTGTTGCCATGTAAGAAAATTGTGGTTGTGTTACTTGAATAATGTTCTCATAAACATGTTTCGCTGCTCTGGACAGGTGTAAAGCTAATCTCTTAATTTTTGCATTCTCTGTCCACTCATTTATTTTAGAGCATGTGTTATAATGTAAAAATGCTAAAATATCTTCTTCAGGAGTCCCATTGTATTTTTCTATTGCTACTGGCTGTTGTAGTATAATATTGTACTCTGGTGGTGGACCGCAAGATTAATATGAGATCTGGCCAACAGGAGAGAGGGGATAAGATAATAAGGTTAAGTTAAAGAGACAGGAGTAGAAACATGATTAAGGGACTCACCAGATGTCGAACCCAGACAAGCTGCTGCTGCCTCCGCCTGGCCTGGCTGCTGTCGTCTGCCTCCGAGTCACAGACTGTCTCTTCTCTGGCCCTCGCAGCTCCATCCACACTTCTCACCCCACCACGTGTGTTTGTTGTCGTAATGGATTCTGATTGGTCCCCACCGTACTATGTGGGTGGAGTCTTGTCGAAGGGATGTTATGTTTACCGGCAAAACTACTGACTTGACTGGACCCACATATTGTGTAGTGTTTGGGCAATTCTTTAACTGTTTACTGGTTGCACTTTTGGTTGAGTCTTTGGCGTCTATGTTTCCTAAACTAACTTTGTCCTTGTTACTGTTGCTTCCTTATTTGAAACCTTGTGAAACAGGTGCACGGCGGGGCCTTCATAACAAGAGGAACTGGCCTATTTAGTAGCGTTCTATAGTTGATTCACGATAACTTTGGCCTTTTCTAAAGCCCTGCTAAATATCTACTTATGGTTACTGATTACGTATCCTTCCTCTACGTATAAACATAAACACTGCCATGTGATTTCTACTTTTATAACTGTCAAATGCATTGGTTGCTGTTTACAGCTGATCAAAGAATGCTGTCATATTTCCTACGAATGTTCACAATTTAGGCCTATAACAATATTTAGGTCGGCTTTATACAGTAGAACCCATATCATACACTTTTCAACGGACAGCACTCACATGGTGTATGATGCGGGAAAGTGTATGAAAAGGGAAATAGCAAAAATTAAATTTTTTATATCAGCAATTTACCAGAATAATGTAATATTTTAAAAGGCAAAAATAAGAACTAAATATGTACTTACTAGTGATAAAATATGTGGATTAAAAATATTACTATACCAGAAAAATACAAAAAAAAATCTATTGTTGCTCTTATTTTTACAATTATGTTGATGGTGTAAATGGACATCGCGAGGTTGTTTACTAACGATACACGTGTACCGATATTTTTGTCTAACTGCTTTAAAATGTCCATCTTATGCTCGATTGTTAGCGGTTTTCGTTTCCTACTTGTCGACTCCATTGCCGAACATGCATTTTTTCAAAAATCTTTATGAAATCTAACAGTTACCACGTACAATTGTCTTTCGCGGCCGCCGACGCAAAGTAAATAAAACATCCAAATGTAAAAAAAAAGTGTATATGTTCACGAAGATGACACCACCTTGCCATCGTCAAGAGCGTGTCTGTACAACAATATTGATGGTACAAGCGCTCTTCGCCACGAGATGGCAGCGCTGCTATCATGCATGTCTGTCCGACAATATTGATTGCAGAAGCTCTCTTCGCCAGATGGCAGCGCTGCTAGCGCCCAAGCGCTACTAGCCAAAGACAAAGTGTACTGTCTTCACGTCTATTGTGTAATCTTTGGTAAATTTTTTACATCAGCACTCGGCAGTAAATAAATCAACAAATTGTGTTATTACAGATAAAGCATTCAAATGTAAATTTTTATGATTTTAAACTGCAACAATTTTGTGCATCTTGCATTTACCACCTCACAGAGTATATTGAAAAAATGTAAGATGTGGGAAATACATGATTTTATTAGTGCACGATCCGGGAAAATTAACCATTGTAAATATAGCACTATTGATGGGACCAAAACAAATTGGTGTATTATACGGGAAAATGTATGAAGTGGGAACATATCATCGGGGTTCTACTGTAACTATTTGTTACACACGATATAGCACGTTACACATAATACACATTAATATTTTCCCACAATGATGTTTGTTACAACTGTGACGGAAACAACAGTAGTATTTGACCTGTTGATTATAATATGCGTTGGGTTATTTTGTTAAAAGGACTGCCTTATTTGGAATAAAAATTAAAACGAAGGGATAATAAGTCCAGCGAAACTACACAGTAAATTCGAGCACGCATGTCGTGTCGCATATTTATTGTTTGTAGCATCAAATTAAAAAAAATAGTGGTGAACATGCAAACATATAGGCGTACCATAATGTTTATTCTGATAATATTTACATGCATTGGTCCTTACTGGTTTTTAGGTTAATTCTGTTATTTATTTAAATTTATCTGGTTAGGCTTAGTATTTTGTAGGGATTGTGGCAGACATTCAAATCACAGAAACGTAAGCTTGTTACATAATTGTGTTTGAAACACCTAGGGCAAAGGTACAACATTGTGATGATAACAGATGTGGCTGTAATTAATTAACTTCGTTATAAAAACAGTTCACAGTTAAAACATATAAATAGTGCACATCAAATATTTGAAATCATCCACACACACAGGGCCAGCCAAACGATCACCACGTGAACACGCCACGCCATTTTACATGCAGCGGTTAATGAAACATACGTAACAGTATATTTATTATTGCAGTGTTGTTTAGCATAGACTGAGAAATAACACACAATTATGCGTTTATATTGCCGGGCACGCCCGCTGCGGACTTACCACGTCGCCATCTTGAATCACACTGGAGTTAGGAACTACTTGCGGCGATGACATTGCCGTCGAAGAAAGTAGATCTCCATGGAAGCATACACAAGTCTGATTGCATATTGCACAATACACAACATACCGCCCGCCGAGGCCGGCAGAGGTCTCAGAGATTCAGTCCAACAAGTCACAACACAGTTTTATACACTAAAGATACTGTACATATTTACATGACACCACTGGCACACTTCATTATGCAGGTAGACGATTCAGCTTGTGTACTGGCCTATGCAGCTGTTCCTTGTTGGTGCGCTCGTCCGCCACTCTGATCACACCGTCTCTTCCAGGATGAATGTTCACCACTCTAGCTAGGTACCAGCCAAGGGGTGGTAAGCGTACTTCTCCCACAAGAACAAGATTTCCTACTTCGAGTGCTGGTTGTTGGGTTTGCCACTTACCTCTAGTTTGCAGCTGCTGCAGGTATTCTCCATACCATCACTTCCAAAACTGGTTTGCTAATGTGCACACCAACTTCCACCTTCTCGATAGACATATGTCACTATTTTCAGAGGACTCTGGTACAGCAACCAGAGGTCTACCAATGAGGAAGTGTCCAGGTGTGAGGGTGGCAAAGTCATTTGGGTCTGAAGTCAGTGGAGTCAGGGGTCTGGAATTGAGGACTGCTTCAACTGTAGTACAGAGTGTAACCAATTCTTCCAGAGTAAGAATTTGGTTCCCAATTACTCGCCTGAGATTATATTTAGAAGACTTTATAGCAGGAGGGAGAAAATGAAAACTAATTGAATGGGCCAAGGCAAAGTTTTCCAGGAGTATAGACTGGAGGAACTGGGTGAAAGTTAGTCTTAGCTGTTTTGAAGCTCCTATGAAATTGGTCCCACAGTCAGAGTGGAGATGAGCAAACAAACCTCTCTGCAATACAAACCGGGTAAAGGCTGCAACGAAACGGTCAGCAGTCAAGTCGGTAACAACCTCATTGTGTATGGCTTTCATCACAAAACAGATGAAAATGGAGAGATAGGCTTTCTGGGTGACCATGCGACGCAGCTTGTTGAGCCTATTGGTGATAGGTCCTGCATAGTCCACACCAGTCTGTTCGAAGATCCCAGCAGATGTGACACATTCAGAAGGCAAGTCGCCCATCAATGGGACATTGTTTACAGGCCGACAATGAAAACAACATACACATTTTAAAACTCTCAAATGAACCAATGACCGTGCTGAGAGAATCCAGAACCGTTGTGACAAAACTGATTGCAGCAACTGAGGTGCTACATGCAAATACGTATGTGGTTGTGGTCTACCAAAGCTTCAAGAGCTACATGGTTTTTTGGTAGTATGATAGGATGTTTTACTGAAAATTATATGTTGGCATGATGTGACAAACGGCCACGCACCTTGAGCACACCATTTTCATCCAAGAATGGTGCCAAACGCTGCACTCGTGTTGAGCAAGGTTTCCCCTTTTTGGGTAATTTCAAATCCTCTAACAAATGCTCCTATTGGATACATTTGCACACCAAAGCAGCGTGTTCTTTTAATTCTGCAGGAGATAGGGTGCCGCTGGTACAAGGCTGTTTCTTAATGTGATTGATGAAATGCTTTACGTATGCCATGACACAAACCAGCTTGGGCCACGAGGAAATTTGTTGTAATACTGGAAGTTCTTCAGAAATGTCATGTATGGTAAGTAATGCGAACTGAGAAGGCTTTGATTCTGGGATCTCATCTATCTGATTAATTGTGGACACTGGCCACCGTCCTGGAGGGACATCTAATCAGCCAGGGCCATGTCACCACAAGTCATGTGAGAGAGTTCATGAGGCAGCATGCTACGGGTTGCACAATCAGAAGGATTGTCTTTGGAAATGACATGTTTTCATAGCTGGGGAGGGAGCCAGTCCTGGATTTGTGCAACACGATTTGCCACAAATATTTTCAATAGGTAGGACTGGGTCTTTTTCCAAGTCAGAGTAATACTGGAATCGGTCCAGGTATGAATAGCGGTAACATTTAAGTGCTGTACCAGGAAGGCATGACAATAGAGCATAAGTTTGGCCAGTAAATGAGCACCACACAATTCTAATTGAGGAAGAGACACCTGCTTGAGTGGAGCTACCCGTGACTTTGCCAGGAAGAGATGCCCAGACACATTCCCTCAAGTATCCACACTCCTGAGATGTGCAGCAGCTGCATAGGCTTTCTCCGAACGTCCGAGAAACCATGCAGCTCCACACTGACGACATCAGGACACATGAAACGAGGCAGACTCAGTACTCCTAGTTCTATTAACCCATCAAAGACTGGTTCCACTTCTTCAAGGCCAGAGATGGAAGAGGGTTACCCAAACATAAGCCTGGAGTCGATACCAACTGCATAAGCATCTTAGCCCACACAATTATTGGCGACAACCATCCCATAGGATCATATATTCGTGCCGTTTGTGAAAGGACAAAGTGTTTGGTTGCAACCCCGGTGGTGACCCTCAAGTGATAAGGAAATGAGTCCTTTCCTGGGTTCCAGTACAATCCGAGAACATTTACAACAGGGCCAGATGAGAAGTCCACATCTCTAGGGGTTTTCTGATGAGTTACAGGAATATCAACGAGGAGCTGAGGCTGATTACTGGACCACTTCCGGAGTTCGAACCCACCTTGATGCAGAAGTTCAGTCAGCTGGGATTTCAAAGTGTACTCTTCCTCCATGGACATTGCTCCCAAAACAATATCGTCAACAAAAATGTGATTGTGAAACACCTTTGCAGCAAGATGATACTGGGCATCTTCATCTAAAGCTAACTGGTGTAGTGTTCAAATAGCCATTAAGGGAGAGGGTGATAGGTTACCGTATTAAACTTAAAAACTTAAGTGGAAGAGATGGATTGTTGTGCCAGAGAATGAGTTGATATGGTCGGTCAGCCTCGTCAATAAAAATGTGCCGGTACATTTGCTTAATATCACAGGAGAATACTACAGTGTACAACCTGAATCTCAAAATATCATCACAAATTTCATTCTGAAGTTTGGGTCGTGGAAGCAGAACATCATGGGGTAAGACCCCAGTGGTGGTTTTGGCACTACCATCGAATACCACCCTCAATTTGGTGGTTGTGCTAGACATTTTTAGAACCCCATGATGTGGAATGAAACATTCTGCGGTCTCCTTAGCATCAGTCGGCTGGGTGGAGGGAACATACACTTTCATATGGCCTGACTCAGAATAGTCTCATGAAATATGTGTACATGGTCTTCATTTCAGGATGTAATGAAAGTTTCTTTTGTAAAGACCAGAACCTACGTTCAGCATTCAAATAAGATTCCCCAAGAGGTTGAGCCTGAGGTTTGAAAGGAAGACGAACCTTTCATCTCCCTATGTCGCCCCGCGAATGGGTGTCGTCAAAATGTTTCTCGCAGTAGTCAGCATCTAGTGGCTTTGCATTCACACATGGTGGTTCCTCAACTTCCCAAAACCACTTTAGAGTCAAATCTAACGAATCCTCCATGCCAATGAACATTGAAACTACGTCTTGATCGGAATCGGTGCATGACTCTGGGTACTCACCCAGCAGTACCCATCTGAATTGTGACTCCAGCACCACAGGCATGTGCTGTCCTAATTCCAACCTGCCACTCACACACACACATTTATAAACATCAGCACCTAACAACATATCAATGGGAGCAGGTTTATCAAAGTGGGGGTCTGTCAGAAGAAGGGAACTCAATTGGATTCTGACACACATGATCTACAGAAGCCCGTGGCTGATTACTAGTGATCTTTGACACAACAAAGAGTGAGTGATTGAAGGTACACTGAGGTTTCCTGGAAGATTGTATCTTACAACTAATCATTCCTTATAGATTTACAGCACCTTGAGAGAGGCCGAAAACCCTTTCATGTGCCTTATGCAGAGACAGAGACAGTACCTCTGCAGAGGCTTCAGATATGAAAAATGCTTGAGCTGCATTATCAAAGCAGACAGCGCATGACATGAGGTTTGTTATCGGCACCATACACTTTGACCAGAGCTGTAGACAATAAAACAGATTTACGATCGTGGGCGGACACACATGCAAAATTACTGTACTGTGCTGGCAGAACCTTTGTTTCGAGACCCTGAAGTTACATTAGACCTCCCAATGATGTGGAGCAAAGTATGTTTTTGTTTACATCGATAACATGTGTCAGACAAGACGCAATCAGCTACTGCATGGGATCCTCCAAGACAGTTGAAACAGAGTTTTCTTTTGCGAACCATCGACTGACTGTCTGTGGGTGATGCACTGAATTATGGGCACTTGTAAACACTGTGAGAGGTGTTCTGAAACTGGGCAAGGCTTAGGTAATTTAGGTTCAGAATCTGTAACTAGGACTGACCATGGTTGTGAGGTTATGTGACCTGATTTGGTTAGGGATGTTTTCCGATGCACTTGACGAGCCCCAACTTTGCTCACATCAACGGCACAATCCGATTTTGCGACCCTTGAGCGCAGAAAATCAATAAGCTCTGAAACAGTGGTTATTGAGTCAGTATTTTCTGTGTATAAGTTTTCAAACTTTGTTCTGACATCTACATATAATTTAGGTAACAAGAATGTGGCAAGCACTGGATTATTCTGTGTTATGTCACAATCTAACCCTTCGAGAGCTCGAGCATTTTCAGTAAATGTATTGATACATTTTTGAATGAATTGGTGGTTTGTGGAGTCGACACTACGCAAATTGATAATCTTGTTAGTATACAAGATGGTGAGTTTTCTCACATTCTAGTATTGGGATGTAAGAAGTTCCCATGCTACTAAATAATTTTCAGCAGTAACAGGCAGATTTTTGGCCAACTGTAAAGCCTTCCCCTTGAGACATCCTAACAAGTACTGAAATTTTTCTATGTCGGCCAATGCTTGACTGTCGTGTATTGTAGTTTGATGTAATTGAGAAAACATTGGCCATTCCTCCCACTGCCCTGAGAAAGAGGGCAAAATAATTTCCGGAAGTCTACCATTTGCTGATGTCGAGGCAAGATTACTGGTTGACGAAGCTGGCACAGCATGAATGGACAAGAATGAGGTTATGTTGCATCGGACGTCTGACAACATAGCAAAGAAAGACTCATGCTTCGAGGTTAGTTCATTTTCGCCAATGTTAACCGGTAGGGGATCAATTTGTAAAAGTTTGTTGCACAAAGAATTTACTTCGGACTTGATTGCATCTAGCTGTGCACAGAATGCATTTACTTCATGAACTGAATTTACTGCGACTTCTGTCTTAAGAAGTGTGCACCCTTTCGTTAATGTGTTTTAGCTTGTTCTCCTGAAACTTGAACTTCACCAAAAATATTTTGCGTCCCATGTCTAGGACCTACCAATCGACCACACAACAAGCAAAAAAAAAAATTTTAATACTTAATGCGATAAGGGAATACAGTGAAACAGACGTCAAAAGCTAGGTTAAGACGTCTTGCATACCATCTCTGTGATAAAACTCTGATTCGCTCCACAAAACATGCTGCAAACGGGATGATGCAACAAGAAGACAAAAAAAGCTACTCACCCACGTGTTTAGCTTGGGGTGGTAATAGAACATTACACAATAATATGACTAACTACGTGGTTACAACACTTCTCAGAAAAGTACTGGACAGCGATGAAGAAAATACTGGTTCCTTCTTGGGATGTTTCTGTGATGAGTTGATTCAGAGTGGCGGCGGTAGTTTGGGCACACGCGTGAGATAAAGCTTCAATTACGCAGAACATGTAAAAGAACCGAAAAATGTATCATATTCACTGTACGGAATAAACGCAGGCACGAATCCGGCCCGGAGGACCAAACTGTTTAGCATAGACTGAGAAATAACACACAGTTATGCATTTATATTGCTGGTCACGCCCGCAGCTGGCTTATCACGTCGCCATCTTGAATAACACTGGCATCAGGAACTACTTGCAGCGACGCCATTGCCGTAGAAGAAAGTAGATCTCCACGTAATGATACACAAGCTGATTGCATATTGCACAATACGCAACACGTGGAAACACACATTTATCACAACATTGTAACTTGCTTAGGAAGTTTAAAAAACATGAGTACGAGCTTGATACTTTGTTTAGAAACACGCAGTGTCTTTGACATGTTGCCACATCACTGCCAGTCGTAAGGCACTGGGTATAACCACCTGTTATATTGGGACATGCCCGCAGATAGGGGATAGCGGATCAAATTCCAGGTTCTCCTTTCCACATCACGTCTGCCAACCTGCTGGATTTGTAAATGTTGCACCATCACATCAAAATAACATATAATAGGTATTTAAACAATAAATCTTGATGCAGTTGTAAATTACACTTTCAAACATTATTGTTGCTGTAATTAGTATGAAATGTGCTGAAATGAGAAATAACACAATGTTTACCTTTCCTGCTACGCAGATGGTGCGGACTTCCCGAGAGAGAGAAGTGAGAGAGAGCGACACGCTCCGCTTTATTCTGGACGGAAAAAAAACACAATGTCACTAATAGCCTCCGCATGGTAATTTGCGCTGATATTTTTAACTGCGGCAATGAAATGTGTTTCAGTTAGTGCTACCTAACAATACAAATATATAAACTGGCATTGTTTAATCTACAAGTAGTATACATAAAAACGAGGTTAAAAAATATTGTAACTGTGAACTATTTCTTACTGGCCGTTGCCAACATGTCGCTGCTCTCGCTGTTGTTAATTTGTGTTTAATAAGAAATATATTACAAGTTATACAATATACTAAGTAGATTATTAATCTATTCAAGAACACAGAACTTTAACGTTAATCACAGCGTTATATAATTATTGAATACAAGTTATTGAACACAAGTTATTGAACACAACAGGGTGATTTTTCAAAAGTTCTATTCCAAAAGGCTAAAGAAAGTGCGAATGAACTGTAGTAACCTTGAAATAATATGTTTGTAGATGTAATATGACATAGGCAATATCTTACTGGTTGGGTCTCACCCCAGTGTGTGTGTGTGTATGTATGTGTGCATATGTGCATGAGAGAGAGAAAAAGAAAGAGAAGAGACAGAAAAAGTGAAAGGGAGAGACTGAAAGAGACACAAGGAAAGACAGAGAAGGAAAGGGAAAGATGGAGGGAGAGGGAGGAGGTAGAGTGAAGTGGAGAGATTTGGGCAGCTCTTAATATTGTGATCTTGAGAGCCGATGCGTAAGGGGGAGGATGAGGAAAGGAGGGGTGGGAGGGAAGAGAATGAGGAGGAAATGGTTGGGAGGAGGAAAGAAGAGGGAGAGTGTGCACATGCCTGTTTACTCCTCAGCCAGTCAGCTTATTTTAGCTGCCAGTAATTACAATCAATTAATGGTGGTGGTGTGCAGATCAATGTCAAAGACTCCTCTAAGCACTCAGGCAGGGAGTCTGTAGTTATCTTAGGTGAAGCAGAGCCTCTTCAAGGGGCACAAGGAGAAGTTTGGAAGTATTTCTTGTTTGGATGTGTGGCATGACTTCGTTTTAAGATTAAACGTAGGACTGAAACAGTTTAGCCATCCATAAAACATACGTGTGAATGAGAGAACAAGGAATTAGCATTTGTTGTTATTACTAGTAAATCGAGCAGCCTACGAGTCTGTTAGGATGGCATGGGAAGTTGATCACCGAAGATTTAAACACTTACATGTGTTAAGAGTATGTTCTATACAAGATATGGAGGTGAAGGTGCATGGCTTTTGGTGACAAACTGATTGGTGAGTTGCCATTATGAGAATTTGCTGAATTTTGAGTTATTGTTTCAGCAGCCATTAATTCTGGTAATATGGGTGCTGTTTTTAAACATTCCTCACATTTCTGAATAAAGGTTTTTTTTTTTTTTCCAGTTGCATTTTGTATGGTAGTTAAGTCGTTTTTCACAGTAAATATTTTTGTGTATGATTGCCAGTTTCAGAATATTTATGTTTTTCTGTAAATGAATTTTTTGTCGAGAAAGTTTAGGTATTTACTCATTATATTGGTACATGTTAAATTATTTCGTCATCATTATTATCCACTGCTGTATCCAGCCTTCAGCCAGGTCAGCATAGTGAAATCTCTTTATCTCCTCCTTTCTCTCCAAAGGGTATTGAAACAGAATACATGATATTTATATCCGTCAATTATCTCTTAACCTCTCCTAGCCAGTCCTGCTGTGACTACTTCGTGGTGTATCCTGGAACCTGAGCAATCTGGTGAAGGTTTAATGAAAACCCCAGTGAAAGTCAGGTCAGGTGTAAATGAGAGACAGGAGGCTGGTCAGAGCCTAAACCAATAAGCTTGGTGAAGGGCTTGAGCAGGTAAGCACCAGCAAGGTTGGCTGGGAGTCTCATCCTGGTGGTGGATGAGCCTGAAGGCCAACAGCAGTATTCACAGCCTCGGCAAGAGAAGGTTGGGTCTGCAACAAAAGGTACTCCTGGCTGTTCATAGGTGGCATTCCCATCAGTCAGGTGGAGGTTGTGACAAGCCTAGTAAGCTGGTGGCTGAAAACCAACCCAACTTAAGTAAATTAAAAAGCAAAATGTTGAGAGGAGGAACAATGTTAATTGATTTAATGTGTTTTAATGACTCTGTTAATTGAGAATGTATACTGTCACAGAAAAATATTATGTCCGAGACATTGTTTGTGATGTTGGTGTGATGAATGTGCTAATGAGACAGTGGTGTGTGTTAGGTACCACTTGCAGGCATTTCGCCATCTATACGTGTTAGCAGTGGAACCCAGGTTGCTGCTGCCCAAGGACATAGAGACGGGGGACATGTGCTACGTGCACTTGAAGGTGGTGTACTTGGACACGCATCACTACCGTGACCAGGAGGTGCGGCTGAGGGCGCCCTGCTTGCTGCCTGAGCTGAGCAAGCTGAAGGAGGTACAGTACCCTAACCGAAAGGAGGTAGAAACTGTCCTGATGCCATTTTGTCCTGTCTGCAGCTGATATTCAAGTATTGACATTGTTTTCTTGCCACAGGTGAGAGTTGAAGATGATCGTTACTGGACTATTGTCTTCCACAGAGAGAGAAATTGGGAACAATTGATGTAAGTATGTTACATAATAAACATTTGTTGTAAGATAAATTAGGATATTTCATAATAGAAATTCTTTTTATGTCTATTTTACACTTTTCTAGGGATAAAAGTAAAATGCTGTAAATCAAGAGGAAAGCATAAATAGGGTTAGGCCAGCTCCAGTAAAGAAGATTACCTAATTTGTTTTGAAAAAAGTTAGTGGCCATACAAATATTGCCTGAGATTGTATGTGAATGTACAGTAAATTGATTTGTCCATATAAATTTGAGTCGTCTAGACTTGCATGTACAGTTTCTTGTTTTCATAACTGTCTTTCACGTAAGAATTTTTTACCATTGTACTGTATTTACTCTTGTACCAGCTGCACATTTTTTCCTCAGGAACAAATTTGAAAAGTAGGGTGCAGGTCTTACATAAAGATAAAGGTTTTAGTTTTTAAGTCTGTTTTTTCATAACATAGACTGATTTTCCCTCCCACTGGCGAGCGCATGTTTGCAGGGTGGGTGGGTGGCTTTTAGCATGTGGCCAGCCTGACAGACAAGCTGTCCACATTGGAATTTTTTTGTTAAAGGTGTTCATGTTTTCCGTACACAAGTATAATTTTTAAAAGGGTAATATCTTAAAAAAATTATGGTTAGTTTTCCTGTTCATTCAAATTGGTGTGATGTACCATGATATAAGTAATGTTCTGTGTTTAAATTTTAAATATCTTGTTTATTTGTAGTGCTGGGCCAATATCAAATTTTGCAGATACCCTCAATACCGGTACTTTGTTGCAGATACCAGATACAGATACCCATTACAATACTTACTGTGGAAGAATCCAAACTAAAATCACCATTTCTAAATAAAGCAATTTACTTACTAAGTGTACAAACATAAAATTTACTGTAGGTTTACTTACAGTTGTGATGTTTTTTTAGATTTGGACAGTTTTAACCAGTACTAAGATGCACAATTGAAGTACCTACAAAAAGATGGATTTTTCACATAAAACAATTTTCCTACTAAAATACAAGTAAAAAATAAAACTTAAATAGTTATGTGACATTTTAACTTTTTGAGAGAAAATATGATTTTATGAGTAATGAACTAAAAGAGATATACAAGCACTAAAAGTATTTTGGAAAGCTGATGGAAATCTGTGTGAAAGTCAGTGTCACACTATGCACTATTTCATGCTTTAAGTAAATATACAAAACAATAGGTAAATTAATTTCACATAAATTCTTCAAAATTGGAGAATAAAAGTAGCACTCAAAGAATACTTTAGTAATACATGTATTTTTAATCTTAGGTCAGGGCAACTTAAACAATTATTGTTTTTAAACTTATCAAATAGGAAATAATACATGAACAAGGTTGTGTACAACATTTCTCAGCATGATTCAACTTTGTTTATATTCAGAAAATTAAAAATTATTAATATATATTGTTTTTAAATTTAGTACACCCTTGTTTTACTGATAGTAAAATGGAAGCACTGCCAGTTACCAGGCAATTACTGTGAGGTTGCATACTGCTTTTAAAAGATTTCTAATACTGAAATGACAAGGTTGAGCTGGAGTGTGACGTCTGCAAAGTCGGTATTTCAGCAACCCGCAAAACATGCTGTAGATGATTATCTCTTACAGCACCTGTCAAAGTAGGCGGCCACTGTGGGATGGGAGCGGCATCTGACTCCCTCACACTTCCCTAGATGAAAAATGTTTTTGTAATAAAAAATTTAAAAAAATTGTGAATCTTTTTTATGTTGGTGGTTTACATTCAATGCAAACAAGTTAAATGTGAAACACATAGATAATAATTCATACTATACCTATCACCTGATGTGATCAGAACAGGCATTATAATTTTTACCAACTATTTTCATTATGCTTACTAACATAATGCCCAAAAATTTAAAAATAAGTCTGAATTTTGTTGAATTAATGACAGTAAATAAGGCCCCGGCTTACCAGGTGCTTTTTTCTGCGTTTAAAGCTGAGAATTGTCAGAGCGATAAGTGCGAGACTATCATGCGTATCAAGTGCTCTATCACCACGAATTGCAAGGCTCTCAACTGGCTTGCAGTGTTCTCGTTCAGCTGCTTGTACGTATGGGACTTTCTGCGGTGACCCCATTATTTTATTGGTAGAAAGTCAGTAGGAAGGTTTAATGCAGGGCTCTTGAATATGTATCTGATGTTTTTTTTTTGGAGATACTGCACTTTGAAAAAGCAGTTTTTAGCTATTTTGGAGTAGGCCTACACTAAAAATTGTTTTTATAATGTGTTTGAAAGCACTCAACAGCACTCGTGAGAGTTCTTTTAGTACATCAGCACACTGGACACACATTTAATAGTTTTATGGAAAAACAAGTATTTCAAATACACTGAAATGCAGTTGATGTGTCGAGGTGGGCAGGACCCCTAAATGAGAGCTTAACTCATATTTGTTTCCCAAAAAAAACATATGAAAAAAAAAAACTTTTTTTAATGGTTAATAAACTTATTTTCATGTGTGAAATGAATAATGACATATATCACGGTATAATAGCACATAATGCTCAATTTTGTCGTATACACACAATGCCACTACTTACTTGAATATGAGACAGCTGCTATCTATTTATTGCTCATATATTGAATTTTTTTGTGAACTGTGTAAATTTGATGAACTGAAATTACTAAATGTCAACATTTTGGCAGTTTTAATACAATGATACATCACAAGTGCTTTACCAAGGGTGTGCTTTGGCATTTGGGTTTCAACAAAGTTAATACATTTTAAGACTAATTTGCTGGAAAGAGCCAAACAATCATAAATTCTACCTATAGCCCATTCCTGATTGGAAACGACTTATGAAAATCTACCTTTGAAAAAACACTCTTTAGGCATAACATGTCAACTTGTTTTTTTCAATAACCTGTATTCCATAAATATATAACACTGTGGTTAACTTTAGAGTACTGTATTATTGAATAAATGAAACTTTACCTTAATATCTTCTATACTTGTCATATTTCTTTTTAAATATGAATTAACAACAGCGAGAGCAGCGACGTGTTGGCAATGTCCAGTGAGAAATAGTTCACAGTTAAAGTATTATTTCAACCTAGGTTTTTAGTATACTATTTTAAATTAAATGGTGCCTATCAAAATATTTAAATATTTAAGTAGCCCCGATGGCAACATATCTCATTTTTACAGCAGAAACTATAGTGAGTAGGCCGTAATGGTACGGTATTGTTTTATCGAGCGAGAAAGTAATTGAAAAACTTTCTGCTGGCGATGTTTGTCGCACTTTTTCTCTTTCTTCGACTCTTTCACACTGGGGAAATTTCACTTTGCTAGTAAAAAGTGGAATTATACATGTTTTCAATTGTAGCATATTTCATACTTATTACAGCAAACTAATGATTTTTGAATTTGTAATTTACAACCGAAAAGAGATTTTAATGTTTGAATACATATCTTAATATATTTTGATATGATGGCGGGTCATTTACCTAGTGAAGTTTGCAGACGTGGCAAGCCATGACATGGCATGTTGCTTTTTATCAAACGAAACATAAATTATTCTTACTCCAAAAAATACTTCGAATTAATACATCACGTTTGTAGACGTGTTTTTTAAACCTACCTAGGCAAGTTACGATGTTGTGATAAATCTGTGTTTCCACGGCAGTAATAAATTTACTGTGACATGGTTTTCATTAATCATTGCATCTGTGAAATGGCTTGCCTTTGTGCATTCTGGTCGATATGCTGTCCCTGTGCACGATTAAAAATATTTGATTAGCGCTATTTATACATTTTAACTGTGAACTGTTTTATGATGAAGTTAATTATTTACATCAACGTCTGTTATCTTATCACACCGTTGTACCGTTTCCCTAAGAGATTAGAAACACAGTTGTGTAACTTAATTTGCCATAATCCCAGAGGAAAAATACTAAGTTCAGCCCGATAAATTTCAATAAACCTAATAAACAGTAAGTAGCAAACATAGAAATATGAGTGGAATAAAAGTTATCGTAGGCTTATTTGTGTGCATGTTCACCGCTATCTTTTAAAGTTTGTATGACAAAAATGAGAAACACGAATTGCATGCTTGAATTAAATGTGCCTTTTTTGTTTGACTGGTTGTTCCTTCGTTTTAATATTTATTCCAACTGAGGCCATCCTTTTAAAGAAATGACCCAACACATCAATAACAAAAGGATAATTAGTATAGTCCTTTACCTCGCAGTTGTAACAGTGTTAAATGCATTCGCTGCAAAATACTAACGTGCATTACATGTATTGAGCTATGTTGTGAAATAATAATATGTTAATGTAAAATAACCGAAAGAACTGTTGTCAATTCAGGCATTTTTAAAACGTCATAAAGCTGACCTAAATAATATTAGAGGCCTAAACTGTGAATATTCATATGGAATAGTTTTTGGAATATGACAGAATTCTTTGAAAATCTGTGAACCCTAAACAACACATTTGATAGGTATAAAAGTAGAACTCACATTTCAATGTTTATTTTTATGTGTAGCAAAGTGTACGAACATATGTACACACACACACAATGGAATGGTGACATTGATTTTAACAGATGCTACTTGGCAGTCACATGGCAATGTTTGTTTACATTTGGCGGAAGGATACGAAACGGGCCTTCAAGTAAATATTTAGCAGGGCTCCGAGAAAGTTGCTTCCAATGGAGAATGGACTATATGCCCCTCTCATCCAATGAGAGCAGCATCTCTCTAACATAAATCCTGGCTACACTCCTGTTACAGCAAGTCTGGGACTAGTTATATTTGTGTGATGTGTTCCCCTTAAAATAAACACTGACAAATGTTACGTGACCGCATTCAAGAATGGTTAATTGTCATGTCCCTTGGTTGTAGTGGATATTTTGAGATAAAGTTATCTTCTTGACGTGAATTTAAAGTGTGACAGTCATGTCTGCCATAAAGCATTTTTTTATGGTATAAGACCAGGTCCGGGCAGACACCTGACAAATTTAGAAACAGCAAATAAGTGCAGGATAAAATTTTGTTATACTCAGACTGCTTTCCAAAAACTAATAATCTTGTGATGGTTCAGCTCACTGGGAAACAGCAATTCCAACTCCCACAACACAGTACAGCAAATGATTTTACTAAAAAATCTTCAGATGCGTACACTTTTCTGGAAGAAACTCAGTTACTTGAGCTCTGTTGTAATTAACTAACTAACATTAATGGTTTCATGTGAAAAGAAATACCAGAGAATAGGTATATAATTTTTATGTTTTGGACAATTCACAATTTGAATCATTAACTACAGTAGCTAGTTTGAATTCTACATTCTAAGCGAGCAGTCAAGTGGTAATGACTGAGATACCGGGTAAGCTAGGAACTTTTGAGTCAACATGCATGCAGGGATGAAAAATGCATGCATTCGTCTTCAAAATAAAGCTATCCAGCTTACAACTATACACCTTATAAATGCCTCTTTCTTAAAAAGAAACTTTCACAAAAACAGTCAAATTACATAATTGCAAAGTAACTATGGCATATTTTATATATATATATATATATATATATATATATATATATATATATATATATATATATATATATATATATATATATATATATATATATATATATATATTATATATATATATTATAT
Source organism: Dryococelus australis (assembly GCA_029891345.1). Lineage (NCBI taxonomy): Eukaryota > Metazoa > Arthropoda > Insecta > Phasmatodea > Phasmatidae > Dryococelus > Dryococelus australis. The sequence goes on from CM056995.1 coordinate 62,697,601, forward strand.
ATATATATATATATATATATAATGCTCTCTCGCTCTCTTGTGCTCTCGCTCATGCGCTCTTGCACGCTCTTGCTCTCTCTCTCTCTCACGTTCTTGCGCTCTCTCTTGTGCTCTCACGCGCTCTCTCTTGCTCTCTCGCACGCTCTCTCTTGTGCGCTCTCTCTTGCTCTCTCCCTCGCTCTCGCTTCTTGCACCCTAGGATTGAGACAATGCACATAGGCCAACTTAATGATAAACAAAGCAAACCCAATTGAAAGTTTTGGGTGGTGATGACATTTGCCAACAAATGTATACAAAACCAAAATAACATTTAGCAGCTTCTTTGAGTTTTCTGAAAATTTTTAACAATTTATAATTGCAAGGAAAACATATTATAGGCTTACCTGATCACTACGCAAAAAAGTAAAATGCGTATAGATTTGTTGTGAGATAGTGCAGATTTTCAACATTAAGATTATCCAACATTTCCAGTACCCTCAATTCACATTTCTAAACAAACATTGCATAGGCCAGAGGGAATGAGAGCGCACTCTCTGAGCCATTTGAGACACTGCCTATATCACAACTGAGAGAATGTGACTATTTCATGTAGGAAGGCAATTCTAAATTTATAACTGCAATTATGCTGTTGGCAAAATGCCTATTGCAATACACAAACGGTACTAACCTAGAATGTTTGTGATTTGTGTGGGTTTTACATAAACCTAGGAGTTGCAGGGTCAACACAATCATAAAATTTGTCAGAGAAATGTAGAAGTAATGACAGTAAAATTTATTTCCTAGAATTTACATGATATTAACTTTGACACCTAGGCCATCACTGGAACAATTTACAAACAAAAGAAACTAGCCTATGTACTTTCAAATAAGAGAATTGCACTCACCAGGCACTCAATAATTACAGCAACTGTATTGCTTAATACTGGTGCAGCTAACAAAACTTTCGCAGCCTTGTAATCTGTAGGATTCAAATGTTCTTCCGTCAATTTGTGTAACAGATGGAAGGTCTGCTTCTGTCAATCCCATAAGGCCACCACTGGTCATTAACATGAATGTTATGTTTAAGCAGAATGTTAGGAAGACAGTGTTCAGCAGATGTAGGGGGTCAATATGGTCTTAATTTTCAAATCATTAAAAATTAATAGGTACCAAAACATTTTAGTGCACTGTCATTGGTACTTGCCATATCACAAACTGTCACTACAACATTTAGAATAACCTCTTGACATGATGTAAGAACATCGTTATTCAGAACAGGTCTTTTCCGAAAGCCGGGAAAATTGTATCTGTAAATGGTATATACGTTTGTTGATTAAGTTACTAATTTCACTTTATAGGAATTTTTTGGGCTTTGTGTAGTTTGCAGTGTATACCATGGAACATAATAGTGAGGAAGGTGATGAAGATGGGGGTTTATGCAATAAAACACGTAAAATTTATGTAAAATATATTAACTTACTTTTGGCTAGTTGAATCATGTTTAATGCGATAGCACCTCTGGAAACTAAACTTGTTTTACAAAACATTAATCACAGGGTGCGATTTTGCCTACACACTAATGATATACAGCTATAAACCACAGTAAACAAGCATTGTCGGACTGTCGTTTAATTCTGTTTTGGACTTTGGTTTTTTTGGGGAAGCTCCTATTCTGGATAAATACTAGCATCATCACTGATTTCACACCTGGCACCCCATTCTAGTTAAAGAGAAACTTGTTGTTTCCAGTTACTTCTCAACCCTTTTGACCAAAGCTAACAGTTTCTCCACTTTTATCCGTCTGCCCTGTAACTTAACATTTGAACACTGCACTTGAGAAGCAATGAACTGAGCTGTTGTCAATGAAATTGATTTGAAAGAGATTCTACAAGTTTGACACGATCACTGTTCACAGAGCACAGCTGTTCCAAGGAAATTCTCTTCTTCTTTGACTTTCTTCTGAAAAAATTCAATGTTCTTTCTTTCTTCTGACATTTGCGAAATGAAAGTTGTTTCCTAGGTGTCAGATATTTAAAACATTAACAGTTTGTCTCATTCAGTGAGGTTTTATTCTTTTTGTCAAAAGAAACAGAAACTTTGAATACTGTATTTCTTCTGTTGCCGCCAAATAACTGTCTATACTTTGCAATGCATCATCTTGAGTTTCACTACACAATGCGTCACTTGAAGTATCCTGAATTTCTTATTGAAACACTTAGATTTTCTTTGTTCTTGGGTGTAGAGTGCACCAGATTCCCTGACGCAACATTGTCATTACCAGCTAGAGGTGGTCCTCATTGCTGACCAGAACTTACTTGTGTTACAGGAATTGCAGAAAAAATTAAAGTTTCGTTGCTGTTGTCTCTAAACTGATTCCATCCAAAATGATGCCTACAAAGATACGAGGACGTCATTCTGTCAATATCCAGGTAGTTTGGGATTTTGGGCAGCATCAGCCCATTTCTTGTGCCTAAAAGTAAAAAATAATAATAATTAAGTAAACTAAAAAAAATGAAAGTAACAAATCACAATACCTTGCCACTGCATTTACAGTTTGTTCAAGATTTCATTTAGGCTAGATACTTATATTTTCTGTTCCTAGCATTTCTCTCCACTAAAGCTAGTGCCTTGCATAATGTTAATTTGTAGACCTAGGAAATTATTAATTTTAAACAGTTTATAGATAAGTTTCTCTTATGAGAAAATGATGTGTTCTTTTATCTTATTAAAGGAGGGAGCTGACTTAACAAGCCGAGGGACTCTCTCTTCAGACGCGACAGCGGTCAGACCTTTAAATATTGACTGATTTAAAATTTGATTTAATTTTGGTTTGGACCGCCCAACATATTGGTAGGGTGATGAAAGAGCCATTGTGAGTACCTTAAATGCGCTCAGGCTGTAGACGTAGCCAAACAGCGCAAGATCATTCATTTTAGTGTCTGCAAGAAAGATGTTGCAAGGGACGTGCATATTACCAAGGTTGTAAGACATGTCTATAGTAAAACTGTATGTGTAGTAGGAACAAATGTTTCTACATTATTTCAGTTGGTTTTAGAAATTGAAAATGATTTCTTTGAAGGATCTGAAACACTGAAACATTAATTTTTTTTATAGACCCAGTGGTTTGAGAGTAGTCTATTAATCTCAAAGCTAACCGAAGGAAAAATAAAACAGACCATGCATAACTAACAAAGTGATTAAATTTGTAACTGCTTGAACTCCGCAATATATATATATTTTTTTCGATAAATGCATATCATACAATTGAATTGTCATACCTCTCTTTTGAATTCCTTGGAAAAAGAAAACATTTCACATCCTTTGAATTTGATGCATATCCTACCGATGTACATTTTTTCCAGTCCAAATAATTTTTTCCATTCCTGCATAACCTATAATATGTTTCAACTCTTCGCAATGTATGCTACTACATGTTTTATGGGCTTTAAATGTACACAAATATTCAGAGCAAGTAAAATTAATTCTGACTGTTAGGTTCCTGCCATAAAAAAAACCACAGATGTTGGGAACTACCAAACAGTTTGTTTGTCTTTGACAAGTTGTCACTCAAGACAACACAAAGTCTTGCATGTTCGGCCCACTAGAGTTTCACCCCCATGGTGGGAACAGAGGGGTAGGAGGAGGCGGGCTAAGTGTGGAATGTGGATGGCAGCAGAGGGGTGTGAGTTTGGCCGGCCAGAGGGAACCTGGTGGCGACTGCTGCCTCCTGTTGCTGGAGTTTATGAACGAATGCACAAGCAAAATATATACACGGATCTGTATTTTGCCGCTAAAACAGAGAGTTTACTTACCTAATTTCTTATGTTTTATCTGAAAAACAATATCGTAGTGATAAAACTGCAAGGAAATGTAAACAGAGGTACTTACTCAAAAAGATAGTTATTTCATATATTTTTTCCTGTTCATGAACTTTCATACAATTTCGCAAATGTTTAGCTAAAACAGAAAATTTTGCATCTATTTCGCATTTATTGCAATTGCGAATTGGACGTACCTTTAGTCATATGCCCTAATAGCTCATATTCCTCCATGAAATATTTATATTTAGAGTGCAAACCTGATGACCTTCCTCTCTAACTTCTGCTCCTGACCATGGAGTTGTCAGAGTGCCACCCCACATAAATTCCCCAATAAAGTATCAGTCATCACTTTTAAATGAAAGACGTAATACATACCTCCCTGTATCCATCATCTCGAGTGTGCGTACTTATTAAGTGCTCTTCACACTTCTGGTCGTCCTTGGAAATGAAGTTGCTCTCTGGAACCTCCTCGATCTCCCAGAACCTCTGCAAGGCACTGTCAAGACTGCTATTTGTGTGCACAAGTGAGGAAGTTGACTCTGGACTACTGTGTTCACATAGGGCTTTTCTAGCCAGCACCCAACCAAATTCTGTTTAGAAGACATGTGGCAGTCCAGCAATTTTGGCACCCGTCATTTCCTCTGCAATGACCTCTACAGAGAGAAAGAAGCATATAGATTGCCCCAGGTGTCTCAAACTGTGGGTCTGCCAATGGGAGATCCTTTATGTGAGCGAGGCATGATGTGATTACCTGTACCGATGGAATGTCTATTGTTATTGTGTTGAGGATCAAGGTTTTAGTAACCAGGTGTAATTTCTTTGAAAGCAATGATAATTTTGCACACAATCTCTCCCCTTGCTTCAGCTGCAGACATTTGCCCAATCCCAGGTATGCTGACTTTTGAATGGCAACGCTTCAGTCCTAAGTGCTTCATGCATGCTTGGGTGATGAAGGATGATTGTGATGCTCCATCTAGTAGGGCTCTTACTGTTTGAAATTTCTCTACACCATCCATGACCTTGACCAGTGTTGTGGTCAGCAACACAGTTGATGTTTGCATGTCCAGGACACCTTGAGTTAAGCACATCACCACTGTACTGTCTTGACAATCAACTGCATCGTCTTGACAACTAGCTGCACCAGCATTAGCTATATCTGATGTTGAATCCACTTCACCTCCGTTGTCTGCTATGTGAAGCAAAGTGTGGCGTAATTTCCCAACGTTGACATCAAAATCTTGATCCACACTGCACTGCTATATGACCACCTCTGAGGCAATTAAAGCACAGATGTTTCTCTAGGACATGTCCCTTTTTTTCATCAGGTTTACACAACAAGAATTACTGGCATCGTATCAGTGTATGTGATCCATTACACACATCACACTTTTGTTTTTCAGATGACTTATCACTGACTGATACCAGTGTGGTCTTTGAAGGGTTGACCGAACCAGGCTGCATACATGCACTTAATGACCTTATCCTGTTAGGCCATGTACTTGACATCTTATTATTCAGAACCATCATAAATGAGTTAGGCCTTGGTTCAGGAGGAGTCAATTATTGTGCAAATTTTTCATCAAGTGACTTGTTTTGCAAAAACTGCAACAGCCATGTGTATGATGGAATTTCATCATCCTGTGCCATTTCGAATGGCTGTCTCAAGAGTTCATCAAATTTCTCCAGCAATGTATTCAATAACAAAAAACTGCATTTGTGAACTGGAAAATCTAAAGCTTTTAGAGTATTAAAATTTTTCTTCAACTATACACAGAAAAATTGAATATGATGCATCATTCTTACTATTTATCAGTGGAAGATGCAGGATTTTTTGCAAGCTGTACACTTTTGTACTTTTTCTCCAATTAATCCCATACTACATTATAATTCTTATCAATAACTGGGATGTTGCTTACCAGGTGCCGTGGTTCTCCTTTCAAACAACTTAATAAATAGTGGAGTTTCTGCATTTTACTTATGCTAAGAATTTGCCCAACCATTGAGTTAAATAGTTCAGAAAACCCTGTCCACTCTGCTCGATATCCTGTAAACACAGGCACTACCCGATGAGTTTGAAGATTGTCGTTTGATTCTGTTGTATACTTTATGTAATTCCCGAAACATTAGTTCGTATGTAACAAAATGCTGTTTCACTTCTGTTATATCGATACTTTAGTTGGGAGGGTTTGCACACAAAGCACAGAAATTGGCCACCACTTAATTTCTCTTGCTTATAACCTCTTCAACTGCAATCTCCAAGTCCTTGATTTTTAAGGCATCTTCTTCTATAGCTTCACATATTTCTCTTGCACCGTCAGATTGTGACAAGAGGAAATAAAACATCACATGTTGTAATGCTGGTGTTGCCGCTGCCATTTTGTGTGACATTGTTAACCGTTACAATTCAGAAAGTGGACTGTATTTATAATCAAAGTACTTATGCTCCCATGGTTTACCAAACTGCACAGTCTAGCCTAGAAATAACCAACATAAGCAAGTATACACTGCAGTAATTTCTTGTACGTGTAATTTACTTCCACCATTCACTGTATATCCCATTAGCCGACCTTACCCGTACGAGTGCTAAAAGCTGTCAGGTGTCACGCCTCATGTGACTCACGTCACATGCAATTATGCATTTTACATGTACTGGTTCCACTTATCCAAGCCATTAGTATCAGAAAAATGTTGAACATAAACAAACAGAAACAATCACCTGCTGCCATGATAGTTCACACTGAGTCTACCAAAAAAAAAAAGTCACACGCAAAAGCAGCGTTATGCACTATATACATAATGAACAATCGTACTATAGGCTGTTCACAGTAAAATGAGCACTTCTGAAAGCCCTGCTTAAGATCTACACTTGTATGCTCGTTGTGTATTCCTCCACCTTATGTAAAATTAACATTGCCATGTGGCTCATCACTTTATTCATGCGTCGGTCAGGTGAAAGTGTGAAATTATAATATAAGAAAATATTTTACAAATCTGGTTATTTTTTCACTTAGATACATATAAAAAAGAAGAAAAAATACATAAAGCGAAATGAATAATTTAAGTTATCACCAGTGGTTACCTAACACTTTATATTCAATGTTAAGTTATGGAACTATTTTCTATCTATCATTACCAACTTCAATGGGCGCATGTCACTCAATGTGCCCATTAATATATATGCAGGCAGGGGCAGTAACTTCTTCGTAAGGTTGATTTCAAAAGTGCTCACTTTATCATGAACAGCCTTTAGTAAGAGGTCACTAAATAAATGACATGTAGAAGTGCAACTTGGGCGTGGCAACCCTCTCATAGCGACATGGTTCTGAAGTGACATTGAATGAGACCCTAGCGTAGAACAATAATGGTGTGTTGGTGGGGAAAATTTGGAGTATTTTTAAAAAACCAATTGTCTTTGGTAATATCAATAAAAAATTTTCACATGTCAAATCTGATTTTGGATTTACCGTGGTGAAAGGTTAACACGATCATCAGGCCTGTGGAGCCTCATAGTATGTAGCTTTGATAAGACACTTTAAGTTTTGAAATAATTTTTTGTGCTACTGTACTTTAAATGCTGTAGTCAATGACCATAGAGTACCTTTATTCTTACAATTGTGATTATAATTTTCTTGAGCCTTCTAAGCATAAAACTGTGCAATGAAAAATTAAAGATTAAATTTTTCATGTTAGTTACACGAGCGAAAAAAATTAATAACAAAAATGGTCAATACATACATATAAAAGTCAGCGTTCTGTGAAACTGCTCTTTGCACAGTAAGTGTGGTGTTATATGGCACATATTTGATTGTGGATGAAGGTAAAAGTGGATCAACCACAGCAATAAATCTCTCGTGTTGTCTGTTTAGTAACTTGTTGCAGAACAACCATTCTCTGGACGTGAAACTGAGGATTGGATGTCTGTCATACACAGAGGATCCCCAAGGCTTTCGCAGTCTTCTGGCTCATGCTCTCATCTCAGACAAGACTGTTCCTTGGTTTGTTATGGTAAGTTGCCAAGGTAATGAACGTAAAATTAAAAAGGGTCTTTGGTAAGTTGCACTATGGTCAAAAAGATATATCACTAGAGTGAAAGTCCTTGTAATATCATAAAATTGGGCCATATGCAGATTTTAATTATTACTTGTTTATGTATTTGCAAGATGTTATCTGATTTCACAGATACTATTTTTCATGGGCACATTAATTATGTGAATTTCACTGCTTGTTTAATTGTTTGACTTTATTATGTTATCAACACATTTATATCTTTCCAGTCTTTTATTTTGTGATTTGTTTAGAAGGCTCTAGTATTTGAACATGTACTGATCTGTTGCCGTGGTAACTAAGTGACATGATGGGTAATTCATGCCTCTAGCACTCTCTTGATAGGTCAGTTTTAAATGGTGTTATTTAATGAGCTAAGTGTTTGAAGGGAATTTCTAGCCATCTAGGTGTTCGAAGGCAGGATGCTAACCTGCGTGGGTTTAGCATGTAGGGCTTTACTATAAGGACCTGAGTTTGCACTGTAAAACAGGCCATCTCGAAGGAGATGAACATATGAGGCAAGATTTAGGAAGAAGCAGGCGTGTATCTGTTGCTGTCTGCGTATATTTGTCAGATAATTAGTTTGAGTTACCGCAGTGTGCTTAAATGTGCTGGGACTGTAATAACACTACAGACCCAAGAGCCCTAATAGGGAAGCCCGCGATGAGATGAGAGGTCCTGCTGCATCCAGGAGGTTATGGCTGCAGACAGTGAGATCACCAAGAACATTGAGAACTTAAAGAATTCTTTGTTTTAAATTATAATCAGTTAATTCTAAAAATAATTTTATTAAAAAGCAGAGACAAATTTTTCTATTCAAGTTGAACGGAACCTTGTTTAATTTAACTATAGATACTTTGGCATTATTAAGTCTTTTGCTTAAAACACTGAGTTAGTCTGGAGCAGAGAGACAAATTAATTGATTTATGTGTGAAGTCATAACATACAGCGCAGTACGTGGGGCCTACTAAATGTACATGCATCACTAAGCCACATCATGTTGTCCAGTAGTTTTGGCGGTAGCGTAGAACGTAGGTAATTTGTTACATTCTTTAAATGAAAGATGGTCTTTGCTTGTAATGAGGCCATACTGGTGATATTTTAAGTTACACACCTAGGGGTTGATAACGGACTAACTGATGACAAACCATACGAGTGAAACTGGAAACATATACCGATACATGCAATCAAACTGAATGGAATGACTGAAGAGAGATGGTTATAACAGTGTACTGCATTCCATCATCACACTGACAAGTATATTGTTGATCAACAAACTTTACAGCAGTTACTCTTCGATCAAACATTCTGATAAGAGGTGTTTGTACTGCCAAAGAATGCAACAGTTGTGACAAGCACATTGAATTCATTTTATTTGCAATAAAGCCATATTTTGTTTTCTATTTTTGGTTTTTTATTTTGCCTAATTGTCTATTATTGGCACAAATTCATTATTCTTTTTTACTTTGAATTCCATACTGAAAATGCAAATGCATGGGAACGTGTACAGTAAATATCCTTGACATTATAAAAAAATAGACAGAATGCTGTACAAATAAATGTCTGACGAATACATTTTCCACATGGTTGCACAATATTTCGTTGGCTCTAGGCCAGCTTCATCGTGTGTCTAGTGGTGGTATGTATTGACGCATGAAGTCTTTGCAACAATGGTATATTAAAGACTTCAGCTCATCATCAGTAAGCATAGCCATGAGTCTGATTACAACGGAGTTAATATTGTTGACCGCTACGAGACGTCAAGAGATTGTACTGTTCCCCGCAGAAGAATGGATGTTCCAGCCTGTAAGTTTCATTATTCACTGGCCCACTGAGACTATGCAATGAAGGCACCGAGTTTTCACTGCACGCCGCTATATGGCTACACCAGTATACTTTGCCGTCTCTCATCTCCAAGCCGGCCGGTGACTTCACAGGCCCATGAAGCTATGCTATCGCCACTCCCTCTCTCCGCTTCGCAACCCCTCGCCCTTAAGCTCTCCAGCCAATAACAGCAGAGGAAGCCTCCAGCAGAGTATAAATAGCAGGTTGCGATGCTCGCTCAGGACCAATCTTCATTCCTTCACCTTGCTAGCTGCCAAAGGAACTGATCAGTCTGCAACTGACCAGTCTTCAGTCTTCCACTGCACTCATTGCCAGAACTGACCAACCTGCTCAGCTATGCTCCTAGCTCTACGTTACAACATTCACCGCACTTTTAGTGCTGAAGGATAACATACTCCTTGGTATCCACCGCGCTTTTAGCACTAGAACTGTCCTCCTAGACCTGCATAGTCTTTCTTGAAGATTGGAAATCACCACATCGTCTACACACCTACACACTGCGGCCCCTTCTGGGCAACAATTGCTTAGAGAGTTAGTACAAGTTAAAGTTGTTTTCATACCGCTCATCTACCCGCGCCCATTGTTAGCTTAGGTACAGGTTGCCTGTACCTGTTACCATAGGCTTTAGCTTCCTTAATCTCTTTATAAATGTAGGAGGTAGTGCGACACCACATGTTTATTTCCCATAATAAGGAAGAAAAACTGTATTTAACTTACTCAAGGGTACCTCTTTCCTGTAGACTTTGCATCTAGCTTAGTTGACGTCACCCTGCTGAGAGAGACCCAGGTTAACTGGGAAAGATACTCATTCGGGCCATGTTTATGCACCAGAGGGGTCGTCCCCTGATTTGGGAAGACTTGAGCTCAGAACCTACACCCACTTGCAGGGACTGTTGATAGCGAGGCCTGAATCCCTGTGCTCATTGCGTTTAGGCACAGAGCACTGTGACACGAGGGTGTTCACTCCCTCAGCAGACACTACACGTGGCTTTACACGACGTAGAATACACATTCCTTGTGTTTCTCTTACAGACATGAGGGGTGTTCTCTTATTCTCATGTCTTTCTCCCACCATTGTGGCATTCGTGAAAAGATTAAACATGCGCTGACGGCCTCCTGGCATTTATAAGAGCTGATCCTCGCCCTTGTTGCATCTATTAACCAGCTCGTGCCCAAGGAACATGCTCAAGCCCTGCGTCATCTACTTCTACCTGTCATACCTGAGATTCTGAAGGACTTGTTTGAGGCCCCAACTTGTCTAGACCCGGAAGTACACCCTTGAATAGTTAAATACCTTGGCCAGCTGATCAAACTCAAACACTCCCTATAGCCTATCTCCACATTGAAACAGTTGCTCTGCCCCCACCAGCACGATTACACGTCAGGAGTCTGAACATTTAGTTACCTGTAGCGCATGCATGGTCCACTGAATCTCTCAAGTCTACGTCACATACAGAGGGTACACGTCGCCCACGTATATCAGCAAAGGCACCCAGCTTATAGCGCAAGATATTGTTGTCCGAACCAGACTTCGTGCCCTGCCGCAAAGCTACCAGGTCTGTTCTCTGCATGAGACGAGCATCTGTGCTACGTAAAGACTAGGAAGGAGTGTTCCTGACCTAGCGCCCTGCAAAACCAAACCCTCCTTAACATAGTATTCGCCAATCTTCTGTGGTGTCACGCGTCAGTGTCTTATCCAAGAGTACTACCCTGTGAGTACTTATGGATTCTGTCTACTTTTTTATAATGTTATCAGTAGCATAGTGGCCTTTTGCAGCCATATCTCTAGGGTTGTGCGAATATTCAGTATACCGAAAAGAAAATGAAAAATGGCTACTTTCATTTTTGTTTCGGTAAGAAATTTGGTCACAGAAAGTTGCAACGAAATGAAAATTCTCGATTTTGATGAATTTTCAGGTGTCAAATGAATGTTTATTTAGTATACCAGCAAAGAAAATTTTTTTCCTGTATATCATTGTGTTTGTTTTCATTATTTTATAACTGAAACTACATAAAATGACAATTTAAATACAGGTAAGACCCCGTGTGGTAAATACTCCATCCCCAACATTTTTTAAATTTAATTTTGCAACAAATTGCTTTTATCTTTCGTTAAAGTTGAGATATAATGACATTATTTTTCATTTTCATTTCAGTTTCACGAAAGTTCATAACATATCTTTTGTTTTCATTTTGTAAGAAAAAAGTCACATTCACAGAACCCTATATATCTTGTTCAATATCTTTTACTAATTATGTAGAAATAATTTGCCTGCACGTTGTAATGGATAGCATTTAATATGTGTATTTTTTAAGTTTTTAATCGTACTACGCCTTCACACTCCAATATAAACAATCTACATACCGTAGTTTGTTTACTTTTTTCTCTAATTTATTTAAGTTAACATGAATAAAAAAACTCAATATTTTAAAAAGTTGATCATAAAATGTATTGGTAGCTGGAGAATTTGGACACAAGTTAATCCTTTTGAAAACTGACCTTTCATTTACATTTACTGTGGCTAACGGATGTTGACGTGCAAGAGTAAATGTATTGAAATTATGAACACTAGTGTAAAGTAATGAGCATGTTGTTGTTGATGTGTTGCAGCCGGACTCTATCCGAGAGTTTTCAAGTGACCCATCACTTGTGAACTTGACTCATTATTTCCTGCAGTTTGGTGATGACCATGGGGGCGCAGAACAAGAGTTGATGCAGCTCATGACCATATTGGTGTACAAGTGTGTCACAGAGGATAAGCTCTTCATCATGCCTCTGTGGATCTCCATTCTGAAGGTTGGCACTGCATCAGGGAAATATTGTGTTAGGAAGGACCTATTTCACCCGGTTTGTGGTAGTAAGTCAGTCCATCTCAAATGAGACGATAATGCAGAGAGGGTGTCCGGCCTATAGTGATAGCTGTACATCCTAGGAAGGAGGGTCTCTCCTCAGAGTTGGGTTGTTTGAGAGTGCAGCCCTAAGGGGGCGGTTGGACACACTTGGTGTTAACAACACCACAGCTGAGTGTTACTAGCACTACTAAAGACTAAGCACCCAAAAATAGAAGGTAAGTGATAAAGAGGTGTAAAGAAAGTACATCACCCGTATAAAGAATGCCACTAACTCAACACCGATACCACAAAATAACATTCCTATCCCTTGGCCTCAATCTGAATGTTATGTAAGTTGGGAATTGAGTCATAGTAAAACAGAATATTCACATTCATTGCCTGCAATATGGCTCTAGCTTCCTCCATTGTTTTACTAAATTTTTTTGTTGCTAGTAGTAGTAAGCATAGTGTAGGCATGGCCAACTAAATAAATTGTTTAGGCTTTGATCATTCTGAACCTCTGATTGTTTACTATTTGTTTATTCAGATAACTTTTATAAACTTCATGCATTCCACAGTTGAAAGTAAAAACCTACACTTTTTTTAATTAAAGGTATAATTAAACAACTCAGTTACAGAATGACTGCGGCATAGCTTGTTGCACACTCTTATATATATGGAATTCCAAAGCCAGTGACCTTATGCAAAGCTTGTAGTTGTACCTGTGGGTTTTGTTGAACTTGTTAGCTATTTGGGTAAATTTTGTGTCCTTGTTGCAGGCCCTGCAGAGTCTGGAGTGCAGTCCACAGGTGCTGCAGTGCTGGCAACTGAAGCTGCTGTTTGTACAGTTCCTATCTCGTCCCGTTTCTGACCTTGTTGCTGTTGACATTGCCCTGTCGCTACAGCAGCGCGTCAACTGTATCCTTGGCTTCTGGGAGAAAGGTACGTTTCCACCCTGAATTGGGAGAAGTGCCACTATACTCTCTTGACGCTGCATCTGTGGCTGTGCCGTCAGCTCACCAGACTTTCCACAAAGATAATAAATTCTTGGCAGTGTCACTCACGGTTTTTCATACTATTTGGGAAGTGTAGCAGGGTGTTACACAAATGTTTTTTCTTTTGGTACTAATGTTTCTCCAAAAACTGTATTCCATAGCTGTTCCATCGTAATCACACATCTCCATGGGCAGTAGAAACCCTTTAAAGTGCTTTCCATATGTAAGCAGTATCATGATTTAAGTTCTTTTAGCACTTCACCATCTCATAATATGGTGCGAATGTTTGTCTGCAATCTGAAGACATTCTGCTGTATTTACAATAATAACCTTATCTTTTGTGTTCCTTTTACTATTGTTACAGTATATTACAGGCTGCTAATAGTCATACATAGTCTAATGAAATGCCTTTAAATATTTCAGGTTGTAAGTTAACTGTCATGTATATTTTCTCACAGAATTTGCACCTGTCATTAAGAACTACGTAATGGACAACTTTTCGGCAGTAAGCAGTGATCTGGCTTGCAAGCTGACTTCATACCTTACACTGAAGAACTTTCCTTCTCAACAAAAAATTAAGTCTGCCTTGGAGGGTATGTACTGTACTGTATATTTCAATTTTATCAGCAATGTGTTAGACTATAATGTGATTTTTACTATTTCTTTTCCCACTAAATTTTTGCAGTCAACTTGTTCTATGGCACTGCATTACATCTTAAAAGCCCAGTATGTACAAAGATGGCATGGTCATTTTAGTTCTTACCAGTGACTACATTGATACAAGGCATTCCTACCTGTAGCAAGTGTTGCTTACATTCCTAAAAAAAAAGCATGTACAGTATTCCAGGCTTGCTTGATTTGCAGTGTTCTGCCTGCCATGTGATGCTTCAGATAAATAGCAAGTAGATAGAGTTGCATTTGGAATGTGTGTTGGATTTTGATCTCATGCTCCACAATGGCACAACTCTTAACTGCTGTACACACCAAACCCACCAACAACCTTTTATATATTTTTGGTAGCGTAGTGGCTTACTTGCAACCTAACTACAATAAATAGTTTTATTTAAGAGTGACTGTCCAAACAAATTAAAAATGTGTCACTGTGACAACGTGTTTAGAAGTATTTACAACTGTTGCTGGTAAGGTACTTATAATTTTACCAGGTATACCTTCCTTCGGCTAGTATCTAAAAAAAAATATGCAAATGGACTAGACTTATAGCTCCTCATATTATAGTACAGTGAAAACTCTATCCATTGAATATTTCAGGGGACTGACATAAAAATCCTATAGATGCGGACAATTCTGTAGATGTGGACTTGACATAGTTACCCAAAAAAAAAAAAAAACCAACCACATTAAAATTTATGTTGAACATATTGATAGACCTATGTTAGGTATTTGTCCAGTTTGATGCGTGCCGCTTATACTACTGTTAACTACGATTACGACTCATCGCTCTTCACGTGAAGTATACCCTTAACTTTAACCCACGTGAGAGTTGTTACCGCAAACCAATACATGACTGTTGCGCGCCGCTCAAATCTACTGTGCGGCCGAACATGTGGCTACAAGGTCACGCAACCTGCGTGCATGCCGCCTCCCCTCCTCTCCCTGCACTGAGTGCATGCAAGCTGTCAGCCACTTCAGGCGCGGCTGAGCGCCTCCGAAGATCCACGAACCAAGAGCGCTGATGAGAGGGTTCCCACCTCCCGCGCCAGTCTCACGGCAGAAGGATGTCACATGCCTTTCCCGCACCCCGCAGCAGCAGCAGCCTAGACTTCAGACTATATAAGTCCATGCGTGGCAGGGCTCCAGCAATCATTCGTATTTCTTCTCTAGAAAACACCTCGAGCACTCCTCAGTGCTGGGGCCTCCAGCGAAACATTGAGTCTTCAGTAGCTATCGTGGCTACCCTGTGCGACGACAACAGTCTTTGACATCCATCGAACACGAATATACCTTGCTACTTTAACTTCTTTTGTATCTTCTAGACACCTGCATTAGACAGCTTTAGTTGAGTAGTTATGTATTCAGTTTTTTAGCTCACTTTCCCTATAGCCTAGGACCAGGTCGCCTACACCTGGCTAACGTAGTTTACCTTCAGTACTCCGTCTGCTTGGCAGGAGATAGCACGAGTCACTGTGTTTATTGAGTCCTCAATAAATACAGCTTTGTTCTCTATCCTAATGCTTTTATTTCTAGAGTAACGTCTACTTCGCCCGCTAGGAATCAGTTGCACTGTGTACTACTGACAGAAACGAGGTACTTTTGTAAATCCGAACTAGCTTGACCGAGGCCCCTCTTCTGGGGACTCCCAGTCTGGTACACACCCATTAGACAGATGCCTGTTGCTTCCTACTACCCCGAGCACCCAGGTTCTGAAGAGTAGGAACAGAGGAGCCACAACCACTAGGAATACCTTCCTCCAAGGAGAGACAGCAAGCCAAGGTTATATCACCTACCAGAGCACCTAGGTGTTGGGGAGGTATTGGCTGGGGTATTGTGGCCTGGCTTTGGCTGGATATCACATTCTGTTGTAGCATTGGTGGCCCACATGGCTCAACGTCGCTGATGTGCCCACGGACGTGGGGGATCAGTGGAGGCTCTTACCGAGCCTGTGTCACGAATCAGCTACTAGACCTACACTATTATAGGGGAATAGTTTCTCGTCCGGAGTGCACGATGTATCTTGTTCGGCGGCGAACCAAACTCAATGACTTACAAAATAAGGCTGACGACGTAGGGAACAAAAGATTGCACATTTAGCTGCCAAGCAATGGAATACCTTAGCCTCTCCTACGTAGGAAATACAGGTGGAACGGGACCGCACCGCCTCACAGAGATTGCAGGCAGTCTTGACTATCCATGTGGTACTATATATATATATATATATATATATATATATATATATATATATATATATATATATATATATATATATATATATATATATATATATATATATATATATATATATATATATATATATATATATATATCCCACTGCACATCTGTACCAGTCCCGACTTCCACTCTGTGCTGAGGAGTCTAGTTTACAGGACTGAAGCTAGGTATGGACTAGCTAATCCTAGATTCTGGAGTCAAGAGTCAGCGGCCTGGTACTTGGAGTATGGTGTGAGACAACTCAGTACGGCGTAATCTCACCCAATGTCTGTAGCACCGGCTATGCTCAGCCATCAAACCCACGTTATCAACCATCCTGAGAAGACATTCAGTGTAAGTCAGGTTTCTAACACCTCCTGTCTGCTACCTATAACTGCACACTTGGTCTAACGCAATAAACCTCGATGATCATGCCATACAGTCAATAGCCAGGCACGTGTCAAGTTTAACTAAAATGAAACAATGCAAATGGGAATATTAAAGAAAAATTTTCCGGTACACTTACACACAAACTTGACATGCGTGCAGGTATTGTTGACTACATTCTCAGGGCCTAGTTCGACCTACCATGGCGAATGTTGCTATTTTTAATGAGCCGGTATGGCGTGGAGAGGTTCTGGATAGTATTGGGTCCCTCATGGGTAGGTTTACTCTGGGCTTGAGGGAGTTAAACCCCAGGGTGAAGCGGATGGATGTAGATCCCTGCCCAGGGAGCTTTATTCTCCTCACTACAAGGGTCGCCAATATACGGGATGCCAGCGATACCAGGAGGTGAAATAGGGGTGATGATTAGTTGATTGTGGAGGTGGGGGTGACGTTCTAGTTGGAGAGAATGTGGTAGGTTGGGTGGGTTGATTTGAGGTGATCAAGTCAGGGGAAGGGGTTGTAGCACGGGGTTTTAGATCAGACTGTGACAGAAGTCGAACTCGTACATTCCCACATGCTAATTTGACTGTTCAAAACTTTGGGAGCTCTGTTCCTTCCGGGTGTGTAACCCAGATCAGTCTGCCCGAGTAGCTTTACTATGCTAGTAGTCGTGGGAGGCTGCCTAACAGCTGTGTCCACAGGTGTCATGTCGGCTACCTGCTGTAACAGTTTCATTTCGTCCTCGTAATTGCTAGTCGGATACCTGGGCCAACAAGCATTCAGGTGGTGATCAAGTGGGGAGGAGACTTCTAGCAGTATTAATGGGGAGATAGCTGTGGATCGAAGGCTGTGGATTGACGTCGTCGCACGGTGGGCAGAGTACTTTCTCAGAAGTCGAGCTTACTGAAGTTTTGGTCCTATAGGCTCGTGCTAATGCGTGACGTTCCCTACGTCGCTGCCTACTTTGAATACCTCCTCTCCTACTGAACATTTAGAATACTGGCAAATTCACACAATTAAAATACACCAAAAATATATAAAACACTGAGGGACACTGGATATCTAACTATGAACGAACGGTACACAATCAATTTAAATACTACGTAATATTTATTACGTGATTCACCCTGGAGAGTCCCGGCTATTCCAAAAGAATACAAAAATAGCAAACATTTAAGTTACCTGGATAATAACTCTTAACAATATGGGAATTACAAGAGTGCAATTAAATTCAGGCGAAGGCAAGCTTGAGAATTTTAATTGAAAGAGTCTCAGTAAAATCCTCTGGCAAAATCTATAGCAATGCAATTTACAGTGGCTAGAAAAGTATAGCAACTCAATCTTTACAGCATGCCTAATTAACTGGAAGTTACTCAGGGAGGTAAACTACGATGCACCGGCTTGTTACTGCGGAGTCATGGGAAGTTGGCTGCTGTATAGGGGATCGGGGTCAAGGTGAGGTTTACCTGATGATGGAGCTGTCTCTCAAGCTGTTGAAGGTCGTCTTCAGTGGAGTGTGCCGTGTTGCATTGCATGGAGAGTAGAGAGAGTCCTCACAGACTGAGAGCCTTGCTTCAAGCTTACAAGAGTCTTTGGGCAGACTCGAGAGTCCTTGCCGGACTAAGGCAGGAAAGTCTCTGTCAGACTGAGGAGAGGTGAGTCTAGCAAAGGAAGGCTCGTATCCTCTTTGGCCGGCGAGCCCGGCATCTCTGCTGGAGCTGGGAGCTTGAGTCTTATTTATACTAAATTTTCTTGTATCAGCAGTTCTTCAGGGTGCGGGGATGTAGCGTAGCTTTACACATGGGGGCGCATTATCGGGGGTGCAGGAGCGCTGCTCATTTCTTATCGCACCGCGTGGAGGCGACGACAAATTAAAACCCCTGTCTTCAAGGCGGGCTGGTCGTGACGACACAAGGCTACGGGGGTGCTGCCATCTCTCGGCGTTACAGGTACTTCTTCCAGGACTAAGTGACAAGTAGTATAAATTCACAAATCTTTATTTATTTTGCGGGGTGCCTTTTGCAAGCATAAATTTGGACGGGCTAAGGGTGATTGTAATTACGCGCGTACAGTATTTTGACATGTTTAGGCCGCACCATAAATTTTGATGAAAAATTAGGGTAATTTATATTTCAAGTATAGGCTGCACTGAATTTTTGTATTCCTGTAAATATTGTGAAGTCCTGAATTTGTACAAACTTAATCAATTCTGACGTAATATCTCCGTTACAAAACATTTGTGACAGAAACTTTATGTTCCGTTGCAATGTTTACGAATATACATCGTGCGATTACTATTCCACAGATGGTAAGAGTGACTTGAGGTTGCAAAACCACAGCAACATGTTACACAAAATGGTATCTAACCAATGTGCACTTATAGAGCCACTGCGGGCATGCAAACCACATAAGATATTTTTCTATTGTACAATAGAGAAATTATTTTCTCTTGTACGTCTATGGGTGAGCTCCAGCAAGTTTTCATTTTACACATGCGGGATAGTTATTTTGTTTATGAGCGCGAGTGAACAAATAACTGCACGAGCCCCCCCCCCCCCCCCCTCTTCGTCCCTTTTTCTTCCTGCATTTAAGAATTAAACCAAATATACTGTACGTTGAAGAATTTCTAAACATGTTTTGGTGGGAAAAAAATTTGGAAAATTTTTTTTGGCAATATTTTTTATACCCTACTTTTTGTAGTAATATTGTTTTGTATAAATGTGCGGCCTATACATGCTGAAATACAGTTTTTTACAATTAAGTATTTGGCTATCCAGACTTGTGGGTTTTCCTAGCTCGATACCTTTTAATCAATTTGCCGCTTATATATTTTACCCCTGAGCGCGGGTGGCTCGTAGATGGGGCAAAGTTGTCCGTAGAATGTTCATCCGCACAGCGCAGCTTGTTGGCATGCGTCGATCGGCCACTCTGTGAGCGATGTAGTCCCAGCTGCAACTTCTAACTATGCTGCTGCAGGTCGGGAAGTTGGTTGCCTCAATCGTCGTACTCTGAATATGTTTCTAGGAGAGCGCCTCTTCTGTGTGTGCGCTGCCTTGAGTGGGTTGTGGATCTGGGCGTACACCCTCTCTGTGTTCAGTGATGCCCTTGAATGAGTCCCGGGGACCTCTAATCTGGGTCGCACAGCATCTGGTTACTATATCTGTGGCGGGTGAACAGCCTTTCCTTTTTTTTTCCCCATCTTCACTCTCTCCCCCTCTTCTTTGGTAGTGTTCGGATGTTGAGGCGTATAGTCATCTGCATCTCAGCGCAGTGCAGTCTTCCCGTCACGTTTCCTTCTCTTGCTTTCCAAGGGAGGAAGAGATTGGAAGAGAGGTTAGGGAACAAGCCGTTTGTTTCGAAGCTATGCCTTTGTAGTTCGAGAGCAGAAGCTCACTAGTGTGAGAAAGGAAAAATTTTATACAGGAGTGTGTACAATTGTGGTTTGCAAAAAAGTTATTTTCACATTAAATATAATTTTCTGTTCTCGAGAAAATAAAAATGGCAGCTAACAAATGCAAGTTTTCATGCAGGAGTGGTATACAGTGGCCCTGTGGGATGAAGTTAACTAGTCTAGTACTAAACCAGTGTGGTCGCACAGTATCTGAAAGCATGTGGTGACAAAAATAATTTTACACGTTCTACTCTACGGGGTTCTCTCTTGCAGGCTTATTAATAAACAAGAAATAGAGCAATTCAAAACATTCAAGCACTCATTCTGTTTAGTACCACAATTTTAGGAGTCTTGAGGTAGGTTATGGTTGACACTAATTTGTGCATTGAAGCAATCTTTGTATTGGTTGAACATATACGCTATGTTATAAAATCTTATATGCTAGGTTATTTACAAGCATGGCATTCAACGAGATTACATTTAACATTGAATGCACTTTCAACAATTATAAGAATTACATGGATTGACACTCTTGACATGTAGAAAAGATTTCCCTTGTATAGCGGGATTTGGAATAGATATTTACAATTTTAGGTTTGAGTTCACCATTCTTAAACAAAGTTTTACAATGTCGATGCACACAAAATTTACGAGTGTGCGCTGGGGCAGAGGGTTCATGAACTAGGTAGGCATGGGCCTCTGTTTACATTACATGAAAGTGAGCTCAGGCACGTGAGCATAGTGAGGTTGTAGAATACTATTGGTGTTATGCCTCAATTATAATCACAACTCAATAAGGGGTTTCACACAAGCATGAAGGCAATTTGTACGTGTGCACCGGGGTGTGTGTGTTTTCTCAAAACATATTTCATTCTTACTTAGCTAAACACAGGTACTCTTACACGTCTCGTACGTGACATCTAGATTTACAATGACGATTCTTACCTATAATTTACATAAAAAAATTTTTAAATTTTCCCTTTGGTGGGATGACAAGAAAATAATTTTACGGCTAAATGGCCTGCAATGGCGCACATCAATAATCCTCGTATTTACTAAGTTTATATTATATTTTTCCATTCTGTCCTAGTGAGGTTACATACGGGATAAACACTCTTTCTTTTCTACGTATTATTGGGATGTGAGTTGACACTACTATATACATATTTTACATCCTGTATAATTCATTCAATGTTTCCTATGCATGGGGGCAGCTTGATTGGCTGGGGGACGAGATTTCTTTCTCATGGGTTCACAGTGTATTGGATTCTAGCTCACACTGAGTAGAGGGGTTACGCTGACCATACTGATGGCGGTACGTTTGTTAAGAGATTTTGAGTAATATCTCTGTAGTTACAGGAGGCTCAATTACACAATCTAACTTAACATATACAGTATGCTACAAAAACAAACATGGCAACTCATTCTATTTCTAGCAATTATATAGGGGTTCCTTGTAAGGAAAATTAACTATGCCTATTTATTATGTGATTAAATACATAAAATTCCTAGTCTCAAGATACTTTACGGAATGTGTGTGTCTGTTACGTGCGGGGTTTTCACTAGGGTGAAAAGAATTTTACGTTAATTGACGTAACAGCAACTTACACAAGTTTGAGGTTATGACATCAGCACAAAATTTACACTTGAAAATCAACTTTCAAAGCTGTGGGGTTATTAACTCGTTTTTGTTAATAAACAATTTCACACTCAAAATTTTAGTGATTTTATGAAAGCTTCGAATTTTCTGGTTGGCGGGTTACGGCGTACTGACAGTGAGTTTTCACCTCGGGCTCTAATCACAGGTCACCCAGTCACTTTGTGAGGAATGGAGAGGGTTTCAACAAGATAATGTTTACGGGCCCGCTGATGGACTTCGATTTTGTGTGCTCACTTCCTGACAGTTGTAGTAGTCCCTATCCTTATCTCTAATTAGCTTGTTTGAACACAACGGTACATTAATACAATATTACATAAAATACATTTATGTTACTTTGTTACTGTGACTTAATTATGAGACTGACAAAGGATACTATACGCAAATACCCTAACCTTGCCACACATTAATTATTCCTTAATAATTAGGCCTCAAAATCGGGGATTACACCCTACTGCTTAGCCAGAGTTATTCTCACCAATATGAGAAGGGCTGGTTGCTGTTCGGGCTAGAGCTCCTCTAGACCCTTAACTCTTGTAGCCTTCTGCTTCGTGCCGCTCCAGCACTGACGTCACAGTACGAGCTCTCGTTGGCCTGTAAGGGGGGGGGGGGGGGGGTGGAGGGGGGTACTTGCTCAGACCATTTATACTCTGTTGGCAGTGGGTCAGCCAGGCTTGTTGAATAAACAGTGGGCTCGCTAAGGAATCTATATCCTGTAGTACCTTAACTTTTGTGTGGCCCTCTGGAGCCCGCTACACAGTGCTCACTGAATTTGGTGACTTTACGTTAAATGTGGCGTACTAAATTTTTCACAACAGCAAACAACATTTATTAAGTTTTGATTTAATGCTTACTTTACGTGCACATTAGAGGGTTTGCGGGAAAATCTAAACATCAGTTTTCCAGTTTGCTTACAGGGTTTGACACTACTTTGTTTTTGCCTCGGGCAAACAAAAATTTCTTGGCGAGCAAACTAGGGATGAAAAGCCAAATTTTGAATAGAAAATTAATTTTTATTTTACTTGACTGTGTCCATTGATAGGAGGCAAACTACTTTACTGGAACACTTTTATTATTGTGTAGGGGCCTAGGTTCCTGACAATACAGGTTCTTGTAAATTCTCTACCTTGATAACAAATAAAATTTTACAAGATTACAAATTTTACGAAGTTGAGTTCTTGGCAATTGGTGCCAACACTTTCGATGCACTTCCTACTCTAATAGGCAAGGATTTTGTAGGTGAAATGCATCACCTAGCCATCTCTACTAAACAAGTTATCACTGGCTCGCATCGTCTTCGGGATGCGGGCTTCCCTAACGCAATCACTGCTCTGTCTAATATGGCTACGTGGATTACATTGGGTAGGGGTGTTAGTTCAACTCTGGCCTCTGCCAGGTATTCACTCAGTACTTGAAGCTGATGGCAGTGGCGGGCGTAGACGTTTGATGATCCATCGTTTCAGGGGGCACCCTCGCTTCTGATACACCGCAGAAATGTTAGCAGGCCATCAGAAAGATGCTGTGGCCCGCCATGGTGCCTCCTTGTATCGGCCCAGCACGTGGCTCGTGCGCTTGGCACGCAGCGGGGCCTCTCTGGCGGCGGCAGACAGCTTGGAGCCAGCATCCCGGGCATTGTAAACATCTGCTTCAGTGGTGGCGGGGCTGCTGGGCTTGTCCTTTATGCCCACAGCGGGAGCACTATGGGTGGCGGCATCATCTGGTGTCTGCTCTCTCAGGGTGTTGGCTTGGCGTTGTTTTACGGCAGCGGCGCGGGTGACCAGCATGCTATACCGATTTAAACTGGCCACTCCCGTCAGTGGAGGGGCTTCGCATTCACTCGCACGTAGTAACTTTGCGGGTGTCACGGGTCGACTCTCGCTTGATGCGGTCATCACAATAGCTCTCTCTTTCTCTCATGACCTGTTCAGCGAGCAGATGGAGGCGGTCACCAAGTTGACAGGGGTTTCCATAAATGTCAGGGCTGATGGAGCTAGGTTTTCTTCTTCCTCATGTCTTCTTAATCCAAGCTTGTCCAGGATTGGGTAGGATGGGTAGGGTAACGTGCCGTACGTCTCAGGTTCCCTCTCCTGAGTTGATGCTGCTGTCTTGGGGGGAGGGGTTGATGGGACCGAGCCTGGCAGAGGAGAGATACGCCGCAGCGTCTAGTTCAGTTCCTGGGGAGGGCAGTCCTTCACCTGTGGTGAGGAAAGCAGATGAGGCTCGTGCAACACTTGCTATCGAGCTCTCATGGGGTTGCTGGCTCTTTACCGCTAGTGGGACAAGTAGGGGGACAGTGGGGGTTCGCGACATAGTCTGAGCGCTTGTGGAGGGGATGGAAGGGGGAATTCCTTTCGCTAAATTTCTACTCTTGCACGGGCCATTGTGGACAAGATGATCCGCGGGATCGCGCCACGTGACCTTGACTGGGACGCGAGGTGGCGTCTGGCGAGGTTTGTCTCGAAGGTTGGGACTAGCGGGGGATGAAAAACCTGAAAATGCGGTGTAACATTCCGTTGAGAAATGTACCCTAGGAGCGGGGCAGTATGACGGGGAGGGGGGCTGTCTGCTCCCATCGTCCGGTGAGGTGGAGGTGGAGGGGTACGCTTTGTCAGTCTCGTGGGAGTCCGGGGTTCGTTCTCGGCAGGAGGTTCCTGGTCTAACATGTTCCCTTCTACAATCACTGTCTACTGTAAGTGCCCTTGGGTTTGAAATCTCCCCTTTCATAGGCCATACAAGAATTCAACACAGGTTCAGGGATAGTGAGTTTGAGTTAGCCGAGCGCACTTCATTATCGCGTTGCCCAGGGAAGGGACCATGTGTCTCTCCAGTGGTCTCTTGGCCTCCCTAGTCTCGGAGGGGCGTTCTTTCACGTCTAGTTCCCTCGCTTTCTCAACTAACCCTTTGACCATATGCAGTCGGGCCGTGATAATGAGGTTGTGTAACGAGGGGAGGAGGTTATGGGAGATCGCTGTCACACGCAATACTTCGCTCTGCTCAGTATACACACGCTTATGTAGACGTTCTTCACGTCTAATGAACAACTCTACTTCCTCGTCCGGCTTCTGCAACCGTGAGTGCAGGTCTATGATTAGCTTACTAAGGAGCTTGTCTCCCGAAAAGTGTGAATTCAACTGTGCCTTAAATTGGGGCCAGCTCTCTATGAATTCACCATGGCATTCCCACCAACACTTGACGGGGCCTGTCAACTGATGATGGGCGTGACTCACCCATTGTTTTTGCGAGATCAGGTGTTCCTTAAGCTCTTTCTCACATTTGGCGAGGAATCTGGCAGGGTCCGTATACTCTTTCCCGTTAAAGTCAGGGAAAATTAATTCACTGGTTAGTCCCGAAATGCTAGGACTAAGCCTAGGTGTGGGATTACATGGTTTGCACACCTGCTCCCGGCGACAAATTTCACACTGGTATACGAGTCCTGGAGTGCGCACTCGTTCATCTAGCCATCCTATACACAGGTGGTGGAACTCTCTGTTGCATAAAAGGCAATGGATAAGAAACCTACCACTGCCTTTGCTCTCAGGCCATTAGTATACCTGTGGCTCGTTCTGCCTACACTCTGTATAACAGTATTCCAGACCGTCGTTAAAGCGGGGTGTCTTGTCCCATCCAATACACCGGTAATGGTAATTCTGGTGACAGTAGTTGCACTGGATTGTGGTGATGCCATTTCCGGGGCAGCCTGTCAAGGGAAAGGAGGCATTTTCCGTCCCTATGTCGTCAGCTAGGTAGCCGGGTTGACTAGTTTCAGAACCTGACATTGTAAAAATAATTTGGACACCACAGGGTGCTTGTAACGACTCCCCAAAGTTGTGGAAGTGCTCCTCGTCAAGGAGGGAAATGCGCGAGAGGGGAGGGGGGGGTTGTCTGGCATGGAGTTTATCGTTTATCGCTCCACGTCGGGCGCCAAATATTGATGCGCGTGCAGCTGCGTCTGCGGGTAACGTTGACTACCCTCTCAAGGCATAGTTCAACCTATCATGGCGAATGTTGCTATTTTTAATGAACTGGTATGGCATGGAGAGGTTCTGGATAGTATTGGGTCCTTCATGGGTAGGTTTACTCCGGACTTGAGAGAACTTGGTAGGTTGGGTGGGTTGACTTGAGGGGATGAAGTAAGGGGAAGGGGATGTAGCATGGGGTTTTAGATCAGACTGTGATGGGAGTCGAACTCGTACATTCCCACATGCTTATTTGACTGTAGAAAACTTCAGTAGCTCTGTTCCTTCTGGTTATGTAACCTGTATCTGTCTGCCCGAGTTTAGCTTTTCTATGCTAGTAGTCGTGAGAGGATGCCTAACAGCTGTGTCCACAGGTGTAGTGTCGGCTACCTGCTGTAACAGTTTGACTTGGTCCTCGTAATTGCTAGTCGGATACCCGGGCCAAAAAGTACCCAGGTGGTGATCGTGGGGAGGAGACCTCTAGCAGTATTAATGGGGAGATAGGCTGTGGATTGACATCGTCGCATGGTGGGCAGAGTACTTCCTCAGATGTCTAGCTTACTGAAGTTTTGGCCCTATAGGCTCGTGCTAATGTGCGACGTTCCCTACGTCGCTGCCTACTTTGAATATCACCTCTCATACTGAACCTTTAGAATACTGGCAAATAAATACATACAATTAAAATACACCAAAAATATATTAAACACTGAGGGACATGGGATATCTAACTACGAACGAACGGTACACATCAATTTAAATACTACATAATATTTATTACGAGATTCACCCTGGAGAGTCCCGGCTATTCCGAAAGAATACAAAAGTAGCAAACAATTAAGTTACCTGGATAATAACTCTTAACAATATGGGAATTACAAGAGTGCAATTAAATTCAGGCGAAGGCAAGCTTGAGAATTTTAATTGAAAGAGTCTCAGTAAAATCCTCTGGCAAAATCTATAGCAATGCAATTTACAGTGGCTAGAAAAGTATAGCAACTCAATCTATACAGCGTGCCTAATTAACTGGAAGTTACTCAGGGAGGTAAACTACGACGCGCCGGCTTGTTACTGCGGAGTCATGGGAAGTTGGCTGTTGTATAGGGGACCAGGGTCGAGGTGAGGTTTACCTGACGATGGAGCTCTCTCTCAAGCTGTTGAAGGTCGTCTTCAGTGGAGTACGCTGTGTTGCATGTCGTGGAGAGGAGAGAGAGTCCTCGCAGACTGAGAGCTTTGCTTCAAGCTTACGAGAGAGTCTTTGGGCAGACTCGAGAGTCCTTATCAGACTAGACAGGATGAGTCTTTGTCAGACTGAGGAGAGGTGAGTCCTGGGCGGAATGAAGGTGGGAAGCCTTCGCAGGTTGAGGAAGGCTAGCGTTCTCTTCGGCCGGTGAACCCGGCGGATCTGCTGGAGCTGGAAGCTGGAGTCGTATTTATACTAAATTTTCTCGCATCAGCAGTTCTTTAGGGTGCGGAGGATGTAGCGTAGCCTAACGTATGGGGGCGCATTATCAGGGGTGCTGGAGCACCGCTCATTTCTTTTTGCCCTGCGTGGAGGCAACGGCAAACTAAAACCCCTGTTTTCAAGGTGGGCTGGTCATGACGTCACAAGGTCACGAGGGAGATGCCATCTCTCTGCGTTTGCAGGTACTTCTTCCAGGGCCAAACGACAAGTAGTATAAATTCACAAATCTTTATTTATCGGTGGTGTCTTTTGCTTGCATAAATTGGATGGGCACGGGGGGATTGTACCTACGCATGTAATTTACAATGAACGACTTAACAGGTTATTTTGGAAGTAGTAAATTACATAAATAGGACTAATTGCAGGGCAGCGAGACGTAAACAAAACATGTGTTGACAATTTATTTTATTTGCGATTTTTATTAGTATTACTTGTGTATGTTGGCATAACGTACTGTATACCGACTTTGTATGTCTTGGCGAGTACAGTTGACTTATACTTTTTGTTAATACTTTGTTGGTTAAAGATCGGAGCATGTAATTTTCGGAGATGCTACAGAAATTTTTGTTTGATCGATGCAGATTAAATTAAATTTAGAGCTAGGCAAAACTGACTTTTTTAAAATTATTAATATAGGAATTTGGTTGGGACCACAGAAAATGCTTGTTGGATACTGTTGGGACTGTAAATAATTGTAAATAGCCTGTTTAAAGTGTTGTGAGGGCTTGAGTCCGAATAGTGGCGCGGAGTATAGTGTTTATATGAGACATTCAACACGTGTTGTTTTTGAACTTGGCACCTACAGAGTACCACGACTTCAGTTCTCCTGGTAGCCACTAGGAGTGGCTAGGCATCAGTACAAGAGGGCGGCAGGCGTGGCCGGATTCGTGGCATTCGTTACAGTTTGTCAAACCTTAAATGTGTAAGTTTCAAGTTGAAACAGACACTGACTTTTATAGGCCTCCTCTTCATTTGTCCTCTGTTCTATTGTGCTTTAGAATATGTTTCACCACAATATTAAACTTTCAATACACTTTATATCATAAAAAACAATTTTTATTAGGGCAGCATATTTAAGACCAACTGGTCTGGTTGAAGATTAATCCGAGAAAAAAGGAAACTAGGCGGGCTAGCAACCTCACTTCCCAGATTTTGGTGCAAATTCACCTATCCATTCAAAGCCACCATCTACCCTGAAGCTGTTTGAGATGTGGCTAACGTATGTCAATGACGTTTGCCTGTCAAAACAATATGTTAGCTGCTGACATAACCAGTGTTTTGTTTAGATGGACACACCTCCTCGATGCTGCGCATGCACTGATCTCTGGCACTCATGACCCTAAGAAATACTCTTCTAAACAAGAAATAAACATATTCATGCAACGTTTTACACAAAATAATTAGTTTTTAAGTATACTGTGTCAAATTTTCACTACTCTGTTTGTAAAAAAGAATGTTTACTTTTCCTGCAACATGTTTATAAACTTAACCTCTGTCAAAACAAAACTTTAGAAATGGCGGCAAAAGTATAAAGAATGTAAACAGACAGTATAGCCACACTAATAAAACACACAGATATTTACATAACAAAAAGCAAAATGTAAACAAAAATTCAGAATCTCCTTACCCATGAACAGATTGGCATAGTAGGGGGCCATGCAGGTGCCCATAGCCGTGCCTTTAATTTGGAAGTAGCGCTTGCCTTCGAACCTGAAAATATTGTTCAGTTTTAGTCTTGCCAGTTTGGCCAGAAATGCTGTGGAATGTTTTCTGTTGACTGTCTTTGGTTGAAGTAGAACACTATTGCAGACAGTCCTGATGAGTGGGGAATATTTCTGTACAGTGAAGTGACATCTAGTGTAACCAGGTAAGCATCTTGAGGGATGGTGTCCAGGTTTTTCAGGTGGTCCAAGAAGTGGTCAGTGTACTTGAAGTACAATTGGAGCATCTGTACCCAAGGTAGAAGGTGAGCATCTACAAGTGCCTACAGCCCCATTGAAAAGATCTTGGTACACCAATGTTCCCCACTCATCAGGACTGTCTACGATAGAATTCTACCGAAACCAAAGCCCCCCCCCCCCCCCCCCAAGCAAACCTTCCATAACATTAGTGCTCAAACTGGTATGAGTAACACTCAACAATAACAGTTTCAGTTTCCAAGCTAAGCACTACCTCCAAATTAAAGGTACATCCATGGGTACCTGCATGACCCCTTCTTACACCAATCTGTTCATGGGTAAACTAGAACAAACCTTTCTGAGCCCCTCTGCTGGATGTATTTTATAGATGAAGTCTTCATGATCTGGGATTCAAATGAGGTCAATCTCATCCACTTCCTCAACAAACTCCACTCACACTCCTGCTTAAGTTCACATGGCCCTACTCTAAATCACACACCATATTTCTGGATGTTGAACTAATCCTTCACAATGGCAAAATTGAAACAACTGTTTACATTAAACCCACGAACCTCCTTCAATATCTAAATTTTGACAGCGATCCCCCATTTGCATGCCAAGAAATCTCTACCATACAGTCATGCAACTAAACGCATCTGCTCCATCCAGAATGACTTAAACAAGCATTGTGATATAATAGCCAAATCATTCTTTGATAGAAACTACCCCAAATCCCGCGTTCATAAACAATTCAGCATGCCACTGCAAACTAAGATCAGTAACTCGGATATTACTCTCACGGTCCCTTACCACAAGGACATGGACAAATTCAGTACCATTCTCAACTGTGGACACAAAATCCTGCCTCATCATCATTCACTCAAAGCTTGTTCTCCAAACAACCCAAATTGCTCTTCAAACAATCCCCCAACCTTTGAAACAAACTGGTACAACCAAATTATCACCAAGTACCACAATCAGTAATATCACCACCCCCAGCTGTCTCATCCTGACAATCGCCCAAGTTGTAGCTCTTGTGCTATACACGTCTCCACCACCTCCAACAGCAGGCTCACCAATCAGACTTATCCTATCTAGGGCAGCTACAATGTGTTCACTGCAGTGTAGAGTACATTGGCCTCTCACCACCAACACTCTTAGATAGAGAATGGATGGCCATAGAGTGGACACCAAACAAGCCATAGCTGGGGTGAATGTAAATTTGCAGGAGAAGCTAGTGGCAACACATGCAACTCCTTACAACCAGAAATTTGACTCCTGTTATACAACCAGAGTGATTAGGGCCTTACCTCCTACTAATAGTGCAGAACTGCTACGCTGGGAACTGGTTCACCAATACATCACCAAATACAGACAGCACCTGGCTTAAGTATAAGATAACCCCTCCGCCATGTTTCAAATTTCCTGCCTCACTCTAGTTTGCCAACCACCGCTCACTAGACTGCAGTGTGCCACAGTTCGCCACCTGATGAAGCTGGTCTAGCCAGCAAAACGTTGCATGACTGCACATCCACGTTGAAAATATTTTTGTCTGTGTCTATCTACGAGTACCTCCCTGCTAGTACTTGTGAATTCTGTCTGTTTTATAATGTAATTGTTATCCTAGCAACCTTGTCCCGCCTTCACATTCTTTTTGTTTAATGTTCTTTTTTTCCTCTCGTTATGTCCTATGAAATTTTTTTTTGCAGGTGAACACAAGAACCTTCTTTCTGTGCATAAAAAGCTACAGAAATACGGTTTGTCTGCAGTAACCTCGCTCAAGATTGCTCAGTTCAGTTGTTCTACTCCGTGAACACCAGTGCTGGATAAGAAGACTCGCTTGCTCAATTTCCCACAGTTCATCTGAACTTCATTATGGAAAACTGTAATTTCATTCTCATGTATCAAGCACTAATGGCTGTTTGTATTTATGTTATAAATAATTTTTGTACCAAATATGTTTTAAAAATAAGCACTTTATATATATATATATATATATATATATATATATATATATATATATATATATATATATATATATATATATATATATATATATATATATATATATATATATATATATATATATATATATACATATACATATACATATACACACACACACACACACACTCACACAAAAAAAACTGTGTGGAAACAGTAACCCAAGGTCAGCTACAGGACACCGTTGTAAAAGTATAAAATGATACAGAAGGAAGCTGGCTCAAGTTGAAAAACCCTGCAATAAGGAGATGCAAAACAATTTTCCAGGGCTAAATCGATACACCCAAAATCATTAGCGACTACAACTGGCCATGGGCCAACTAACTCTCATTTCATCAACCCCCATGATTTAATCATCATGGAAATTACCGCACTTGGTTATCTTTCAGGGCATGGTTCCACAAACAAGGAATTTTATTTTTGCAACCAAAAAACTATTTTCTTCATTTTATTTTTGCCTTTTAGTAACAGGCGATTTGAAATTAAATGGAAACTGATATGGCTGACTTTGGTGTTGCTATTTCACTCTATGTAAGTCATGCCTGGTGTTATTCGTAAAATTAAGTGTAATTAAACTTATAATATTGGTATCTGCTTTTGAGGTAGTTAAAATACATTTGAAAAAAATAATAGATTTACCACTATAATATTCATTTTCATACGTTTTCTATCACATAAACGTCAACTGTATATTGATCTATCACTCCATCATAATAGATATTTCGTTTGCAGCATGACACTATTCATAAATCAGTTAGTAGCAAGGTCGAATGTTTATCGTTTTATATACGTTCATGGGCAGAATCATAACTACGTGTACTTTATTTATAAACGAACATCTCTAACCAAATATGTTGATGATATGATGAAAGTAAATAATACATATATACAAGATGTTCGGAAACTACCTGTCGAAATTCAAACCACAGCATCTGAAGGCAAAAAGGCAAACTGTAGACTCAAAATGTTCGGAAAGACCATTTAGTATGTTTAAATTGAAGTAGAATTTCAGCAAACGATGCCGGGTGTCTACAGCCGTATGTCCTTGCGTGCACAACAAACTGCGTTATACAAAGGTGAAGTGGTCCACTGCAGTGGCGCGACATGTGGCCAGCACCTGTATGTAGGCCACCATGATAAATGCACGCTCACCTGCCAGTGCGGTGATGACTGTGTGTGGAATAGTGGCAATCCATTTGACCGTCAGGGGGTGCCGAGTGCTGCATGCAGCACTGCCATGGATCAGTTCTCCTTGTTATGCAACTTATTGTGCACGCAGGTACATACGGCTGCAGACACCCGGCATCGTTTGCAGAAATTCAACTTCAATTTAAACATACTAAATGGCCATTCCGAACATTTTGCAACTAGTTTCGTGTTTCTGTTTGCCTACAGATTCTGTGATTTGAATTTTGAAAGGTAGTTTCTGAACATCTTGTATAAAGCAGGTGAATGTAATTTACGCATTGAACATGCACTCATTTATAAACATTGCTGTCTTTACTCTTCTTCTGTTTTTTGTGGTTAGGTTTTTGACAGATATGGCATTTACATCTATTGGGCATGGTTGGTGATTGTAGCTGGCTGCTTACGTTGCAAAACCTGTTAAGAATGCCAAAAATAGTTACTGTTTCAGATCATGCCCTGGAGTTTGATAAAGTAATGTTTTTTTATAAACTGATCAAAGTGCTTAACTGCAATGTGAACATTGAGTGGGCAGGAAGAGACACTTGCTTAAATACTGCTATGTCATATGCACATTGATTTATAGTGTATATATTGTATAATGAATTGTATGTTACTTTTTGTATTTATTGACTTTTTTCTTCCCCCCCCCCCCCCCCCCACATCCTGGAGAGGTGCTATTTTAAGTTAGTCAGACATGATATAAAAATTGCAAATAAAATGTTGCCAAAATGGGGTTTGGACCAAACTTTAGTATTTTCTGTTTATATGATAGACAACGTAATGATGTATTTAATATCATACATTTACAATTTTCCAGCCATATGTAGGGGCTTGACAGTCTTGAGAATTTTGCTTGTCTGTATTTGTGGTTCATGCTATCATCTTCTATTTATTTTACCTACGATAGTGTACACTATCAAAAATAACCTTGACTGTTTTAGCACATAAGTTGTTTTGTTTGTCAATGTATAGTTTGTCTTGGAAATTTAAAATGTATAAATGTACTTGAGAGGCATACTATTCTGACGTATTTCCGCATCTTTGATATGCACTCTACAAATGACTTTGCCCCATCTTCAGCGCAATGTTCAGCCTTATGGGCAGGTCAATTACGGCGCAATGTTCAACCCTATTGGCAGATCAATTGCGATGCAATGTTGGAAGAGGTTACTGACATGTGATAATAGCTTGTACGATTCATCCAGAATCACCAAGAAGCAGTCACGTCAACACCTCCCACCCTCCGAACTAAGATTGTACTGCCTGACTGAGCCACCACTCCCTCCATCGAAGGTTATGCTAGTTCCAGAGCGTGTCACTGGAGGGCAGCACGCATTTTACCAGCACCCTGCTGCTGAGGTAAGGGATGATGGTGATGCCTCAGTACCTTAGAATTTTAAACACTGTGGCCGAGGCTATCACTCCCCACACCCATGACCGCCGAGCTCCTACTATAAGAGACTAGTATAAAAGTGTCTCTGCTCCTCCATTGCCTTCGTATAGGGCCGGAGGTAGCCATAGGGGTTCGTACCTGGCTGGTAAGACCACAGATTCCACCACCGCAGATCCCCTGCTTCTGGGAGACTGGACCCTCCAGAGGCTCCTGAAGACTTAACTCCATCCTTTACACTCCCTGGTGTTGAACCTAGAACCTGGTAATGACACAAAGTTTCCTCGGGACTTCCCCGCCTCACCGGACGGTGCTGGCATTGCCGACGCTACCTCTCTAGTAGTTGTCCACCCCGTTTCTGTTCCTTCAAAACAACCAGGATAGTTAGACTAATGTCATAAATCACTTTTTAACATCATCACTATCGCCTATAATTTTCCCCCTAGCTTTTGATCCAGGTTGCCTCACCTGGTCGTTTGCATTAGCCTGAACCTCCGTGTCAAGTTTAAATAGCTTAGGAGGTAGTACAGGGCCACCATATTTTATTACTCGCATAATAAAACTATTGTGTTTGAACCTATTCTCTGCATACTGATTTTCTTTAAGTACTGTGTTGTTCCTACCTAAATGCAACCACCACAGTTAAGCTGACAAACCAATCAACACAAAGCTAAATACACACCCATTAAATGGCCACCTGAGCTCTGCCAAACTGGTAGCATTCGGTAGAGCATATACCACTATGAATTCCTCCACCAGGTAAAGTGAACAGACTGGGTTATTCCAGACTCAACCATCGCTTCTTAAGGGCCCGGAAAGAAGCTGGAATTAACTTAAACTGATCAATCCCCTGTGGATACCACATCTGGATGGTTCCTGTCAAAGAGCTCGAGCACCGCCTAACGCTCTGTCCACCACTCCTCCAGGGACTGGGCAAAAGAAGCATAAGGTAACTGCACTTGCCTGGGAGATCATGAATTATCCAGAAGTACACAGTAGGAGTGTGAGTTACTTGCTTACTTTTCCCGAAGCTCTATTAGTTCCTCTCTCCTTATGCAGTAACTTCAGAAGGGAGGTGTGCAGAGAAGGTTGAAACAAGCTGCATACATCTCCGAAGGTAGTTCTGCTTGCAAAACCCTATCTCCAACTGCCCTCACCAGTAGCACAACCAAATGGGGCTGAGTTTATACCACCCTCTACAGAGGGGCCTCACCTCTTCTTACTGCAGACACCTTTAGCCCTCCCTTTGAACAAACTTGAAGGCCCTCCTCATCCCACATTAGAAGTTTTCTTAAGGCAGATTCCTATCCGACATTTTCAATTTATCAAATCTTTGCCATCTCTGGAAATACAGTTTTGGATCATGGTTTTTGGAACGACAGAGCCCAGAGAATTGTCTAGTGCATTTTCTGAGGTTAGTATTATTGATTACTGGTAATATCATCGCCTTTGTAATTGTTCGCAAGAAATAGTCTTAGTTACCAGCTAAAAGTTAATAAATGTAGCAAAGCTGTTGCAGTTCAATAAAGTTTAGGAAGCTGTTATCTCAGATATGTCGTCTGGGAAATTTCAATACACCTCAAATAGAAGCTTTGGCTAAAAATCCAGGATGGCAGTTGGTAATCCATCTTAAGGGTTGAAGGACCTCCTCTTGTCATCGCCAACCTCTGGTTGTGCGGTCCCATTCATCCACCTTTAGCTGTCAACAGTCTACCACAGAGTCACACCATCTGCTAGTCATCAATGCGACCACCGGCCCTCGCCACGCCAGGTTAAGTCTCCAGCCAGCAGTACCACTACCTTGGAAGAGCAACTAGCCTTTGGGTAATTTTGTGAACAAGAGTCAGCCGACTTGCACTGCAGTACAGTGGTTTTGGATTTTGTGCCCCTGAGACAGGCCACCAGACCTGGCATTTAACATCATGATTCTGGCATCACGTGTTAAAACTGTAAAGGTGACTAATACCTCCACTTCCTCATTCATAAATGATGATATAATTTCCCACTTTTATGATTTATTGGGTGTATCATTGATTGAAATATTGAGACAGTGTGTGTCATTTTTGGGATTTCTCCACTGACGTGCCCAATCTAACGACAAGCCATGGTCCCATCCAGCGCAATGAAACTACGCAGTTCTGCACTGCAAAATTTTTGCTAAAATTATGCAAAAATACTATGCGTTTGCTGTGTGTGAAGAGTTTTCCTAAATTTGTCCGCATACACGGGTAGTTCTATGTTAATACTCTGCCTCAACATACACGGGTAGTTCTATGTTAATACTCTGCCTCAAGCAAGGCAGGTAACTTGCGGCGATCATCTGACGAAACATCATGGTAGGTCAGGGATTGCTTGGTGTGCAGACCGGCCTCGTGGGTGGCTCAAGAACTGAGCATGACGTCTTGGGTTATGGCAAGCGCCGCTGTGGGCACTGTCATCACCAGTAGAGCATGGTAGTACACTATTTGATTGTAATGCAAAGCGGGACATTAACACGGGAAATAAACATTATAAAGTAATAAAAGTGTATTCTGGTTGGCGAATACTACTTGTACCCCAAGTTGTGGAGGGGATGAAGCCAGTATTTTGGGTATTTATACCCAGGGGTTTTGCTTGCTCAAAAAGAAGCTACTCTGGGCCTCACCACGGGTTAAGTATTACTTAAGTATTGTTAAGACCCATCAGGTCACGATGGATAGAAGTTAGATGGTATATTTTTCTGGAACTGGATGGAATTTCTCTAAATGGCTGTTTAACCTATAAACTGTTGTCAACATTTTCAACAAGTAACTGATAATGTACAGAAATGGCATATAGTACATTACTTTTAAGTTTGTGTGGTTTTTCATGTAAGTCATGTGATATTAAAACTGATTGAAAATGGCTGTTTAAATTATAAACTGTTGTCAATGTTTTCAGCCGAGTTAACTTGCAATTTTCTGATATGGAAACTAGCAAATTGTTTTTATATTTGGGTGGTTTTTCACGTAAGCCAGGTGATTTGAGACACTTCGAAAATATATAGGGTGTTTTACATTGCATTCTTTTATGGTTCACCCAGTTTTTTTCTGTGTGAAAGTTATGGATATTTTTGAAATATTAAAATTCAGTGTATTGCAAAGCTACTCATGGTTTTTTGTAATTAATTCTTTGATGCCAGAAAAATTTAACTCTGGGGTTTTTCTGTAATTTTTTTACTCTTTGTTCTTGGGCTTGTGGTTTGCCCCTTTGTGTCACCCTGAACAGGGTGTAGCAATATCTTTTGGTCCCATCACTAAATATTTCTTGCAACAATAATTTTTTTAAGTTTGTTGTTCATCCAAACATCTAATAACGGTGTTACTCAAAGGGAATGTCGTCTAGCAAAACAAAATAAAAGCTGCATCATCATCTCTTTTTCTTTCTCTTAGCAGTGCACATTTACTTTCACCCCAACTATCATAGAAATTTTATTAAGATTATCCATTGCTCAAAATAGTTGCTCATGCACCTATCATCAGTAGTATTTCAAAGCAAAGGTTTTTGCCAGAAAATGTTATGCAATATATTTTAACGAGAATTATGTTTTGTACAGGTGTTTTCTTTTGTGTTCACAGGCCCCTGCCCCCTCCCCTCACCCTGTAAAATCGACATGATTTTGAAACAAAATATTAATTTATCTCAATACGTAGCATCTTCCGAATAATATTATGTGCCCTCCCTTTGCTACCAAAAATTGTTTGAATCCTGAGCTACTTGTATTAACACAAGCAAAGTTCCAAAAATATATAAAAGCACATGAACTGCAAGTACTCATAGTGTAGTACTTGTCAGCACACACAAAGGAGGACAACACATTTACCACATGGTTCCGAAATTGCGACATTTCATTGGCTAGGACACTGCAGTATGGTGGCTCGGCGTTGTTCGTAGTAAACGTAGCAGCCAGGTGAACAACTAGGGTGCGGCGGAAAATCTAAAATTTGCAGGTATAGCTTCACACATAACATCAATGATTAATCGACTTCAACTCATCAGTGCACGTGACTTTGCCGCTCCATTCTACGGAGTTCGATTGTTGCCAAGCATCACGAGACGTCAGGAATCTTACTGTCTACTGATAGCATGAATGTACGTTCTCACGTGAAGATGCCACTACTAGTACGGTCGCAGCCGTGCAGCTTGGAACCAGCACCGGTCACGTGACGTCACACACCATAACCCTTAAAATGTCATCTGTTCTGTTCCTTCACCACACGCTCGTACCAAAGGAACCATTGACTCCCTGGTTTCCACCACAACGTGTTGCCAGAGATCATCTCCTACTACATTGTCTTCACTGCAGATTTGCAAAAGACTCCTTACCAATACCAACATTGTCTACACACTAGACACTGCCGGTCCCTTCAGGGCAAACATAAGTAGAGTAGAGTAGAATAGTCCAGTTTAAGTTAGTGTCATAACGCTCGTCTAGCCATTGTTAGCTTAGGACCAAGTTGCCTTCACCTGGCTGAACATCGGTTGCGACGTTTGCCCCCACACCTCAGGAACAATGTGGGTCGCCCTACCTCTTACCCAAGGCAGGGGCGAGATGATGTGTTGTCCAGCGCCAGCTCGATTGAATAAATGTTGGGGTCATCGGCCATCGTGCTGGTTGCTGTGTTCGTCGTGCGCTTACCGGCATTGATGTTAAAATAGTGGTTTCTACCACTACACAAGCATAAGGGTAAAGATCCCTTACACAATCGTTGACAAACACTGACTCCACTCTGCCTATGGAGGGCAGGACCCATAATACTCAACACAAAGCACTGAGGTTAAACTTCGGCCTTAAGGATGCCGTGCCCTAAATTACCTAACGTAAAAGCAATAAAAGGCGGGAATTGATCATACACACTTTTATTGCATCTAACTGAATACAACTGA
The DNA here is from genome assembly GCA_029891345.1 of Dryococelus australis. Classification (NCBI taxonomy): domain Eukaryota; kingdom Metazoa; phylum Arthropoda; class Insecta; order Phasmatodea; family Phasmatidae; genus Dryococelus; species Dryococelus australis. The sequence continues at coordinate 62,736,241 of CM056995.1, forward strand.
CATTGTGCGTTACAAAACTCTATTATGCGGGCTCTGCACTGTGGCCTGCCGATAACTGATGCTGCTTTCGAAACGTGCTTACTGCGCACGTAAGTTCTTGCGGTAAAATTAGCTGTCGGTCGGCCCCTCTGTATTAGAATAAAAGCAAAGAGGTTCCAGAAGTTACACTATTGATAAATTAATGATTAAAGCCTAAAAGTTGCTCTACCGAGGGGATGCACTGAAGAGCGCGGTTCGTGAGCAGTGTACTGGCTGATGGCGGCGGTCAGACTCCGAACGATGCTCAATTTCGTGCGGGCGAAAGTTGAAAGTGCGTTCAGATTCGTGCTAGCTTATTATGCTTTTTCCCCTACTCTTACTCAAAGGTTATATAACACTTCTGTATGCGCTCTTAATTCCTACTAATTACATTACACATATTGGCGACATTCCCATGGCCCTAAATGCTAAATTAACCGGTTTTGTGATGATGTCACGGGAATGCTGCCGTCCTTACAAATGTTTTATATAAACATGAATATGCGGGATGAACACCATGTGAAAAATGGTACATAACGATGATTTAAATCCATGTATGTTTACTATTTTAAAAACTCCGCCCAACTCTGGTACTGGAGAGAGTACTGCACCGTGTCATTCACAGGGCATCATCAGTTGCATAAAGCAACGTCCTGTGAACACGCGTTTTCCTTGGCGCCACCTATGGTATTCATCTATGAGATGCAGCTGAATGCTAAAACGAGCTAAGTGCATCTGCATTCTGCACGCCTACAAAGGAATTCATATCAACACTTGTGGCCACACGAGTGACATCTTGACACGAGAGAATGGGGTATATAAATTAGCCTTTTGAGACACTTCACGTCATCGCTACACTTATACTTCGACTTACAGGCCTGCTGACACACACCAAACTAGACACGTGTTGTGCTGTTGTAAAGGCAGCCCCTACGTTCCCTCCAATGGTACTATCGTCTGACGGCCGTGGCTTCACAGGGACGCAGTGCCAGACTGCTAACATATTGCGTGAAGAGTTCCCTCTTGTGAGAAATAGGTTAAACGGCATATTTGGAGTTACGCAATTTGGGTCACCAGGAAGGTTACTCGCTGTTCCCAGCGGCCTGTACCAACGTACTTTGGGCTGTTCGACTTGCCCCCGGCGTGCACTAATGCGATAGCTGACTGCTGCAGCACAAATGTCATACAAACACACAATGAGCGCTTGGCTCACGTCAGTTGTAGCATTAAAGTTACCACAAGTGTAAACTAGAACACCACCACTCAGTACAACTCCATCAATAGACACACTAGACTTCAAGGGTGCCGTATTATAATAAAAATGAATTCACGTCTCATATTAGTTCCACCTTTATATTTTTAAATTTCAAATAGCAAGTTACAATTTAACAATCTTCAAGTGATACAGAGCCACAAAACAGTTAGTTCAACAAGACAATAGAACAGCACAGCAGTAATTAAAAAAACTTGCAAGTCCCACTCTATCTTGCCTCCTTCGTGGCCTGTAGTCACCTGTTAATGGGCAACGGGCGCTCCTGACTCTCTCAGCCACGTGCCTACCCCCCACTCCTCGCACCAACGTGCCCTCAAACCTTCCATGTGTCGTAGTAAAATTTTATCGAACTTCTAGAACAAAATGAAAGCAAAACTGTTTATGACAAGAACAAAAACTTACTGACGCAACCTGAACTGCAACTTTAGAAAAACCAACGCATTATTGATACTCTACCATGGCCTGAACTTTCAAACACTGATAAGCTACTCCTGTTCCACGTGGCAGCAAAGAAAATTAAATATTTCACATACTTACAAAAGAAAAAAGGAATTGAACAAAATATACTATTTAAAATTACAGTAACCCTACAACGTTAGAAGGTTTAAAGCTTCTGTAAGATCCTGCTGAAGTTAGGAGGCAGTGCGACACCACCCTGTTTAGTTCTGATACAGGAATAAACAGATACTTAACCAACTGGAGGGTATCTTTCCTGTAGTGTAATTCCTCTCCTAGTGGACTTCAGGCCCATCCAATGGATATCAGGTGTATGGAACAGTAGAGCCCTGATACTAGATACTAAGTCTCCTGAGGTCCGATTTTCGGAGGGAGTATTCTCTGGGTTGGGACGACTGCCCCTTTTCAGATGCTCACCCACGTGCTGGGACTGTTCGCCAGTGAGACCTGACTCAGTATGCACCATATTTTGGCACCAAGTACTGGAATAGGGATACAGCGCTCGGTTGGCAGACGTACGTAGTTGTACACCCGTATAGCACAACATGTCACCTGCTCCCCCTTCCGCGGTCGCGATAGTGTGGTTCTGTCCTCATGCCCTATTCCCGTCGGAGTGGTGTCAGAAAGAGGATTAAACAGGAACTTACTGCCCATGGGCATCAGCAGGAACTTAATCACTTCCTCGCAGCACTTGTGCACCTCTCGCCGAGGGAAAGGGTCCAAGCATTGCATCACCCCTACAGAGACCAGCCACACCAGAGATTCCCAAGAACTTCCATGAAACACCCAATCTCCTTAAGGAGGAAACATACCCCCATGTTCGCCCTAGTTAAGTGGACAGGACAAGTCCTTAGGGATCGCCAACCTACACTGGTGAAAATTTGAACTCGAGGAACCAACCCCTGCGGCCTACCACACCAATGAGCACCTGCCCACAAGCCTTACCAGTTTTCACTCGTGCCAGTCAGCCTCCTCAGGTTATGCATCATCCAGGTACACCCGCCCATTCAAACACGTTGGAACACAAAATAATATTTGCAGAACCTGATTTTGCACCCTGTTGCAACGCTACCGGGCCAGTACCTTGTAAGGACAAGAGTCTAAACCCAGCCACCGGATGCACCTGACCTAGCACCCACCAAAAACACCCTAGATGTGGTGATGTGTCTTCCGTAGCCTCGAGGCGTCACATGTCGAGCTGAGTGTGATTATCTTGTTGAGGCATGGCGGATGCCTGGATTTTGCTATAAATTGATGAGCTAATCCCAGCATTTGAGTTCTGAGCTATTGCTTGAAGGAGGTAGGGCTCCCACAACTCTGATACTTCTATGCCCAGCATTTGTCTCTAGTGTATTTGACACTACAGTATGGTGATAAATAGGAAGTCTGGCTGTGTAATTTGATGTGGAGTTGTATTTGCACAGCAAGTTCATGTTCAGGAATGAGTATGCTAACCTTACGGCCAAATGTGGTTTAATCAAAGTAATAGTTGCAGTCAGTTCAGAACACTATACTATATAATAATCCAAAATGCAATGCCAGAGTAATATATTTGCAGAACACATGCATCTGAAACAGCTTAATGTGCATCGAAGATACATACACAGCCAACATACTGATAGAAAACATGATACATTTGACCAAATACTTATGTTGCTCAATCAGCACCACATAATTTGACAATTCCAGCTAAGCAACAATACATCAGATTACTAATAAATGTGTAGTTTAATGAAAACAGGGTCATTTTTTAATCCTTTCCCAAATACAAATTACGAAAATAACAGACTAGTGTATGAAGTCAGCAATGTAGGTAAGTTTGTGTTATTTCATATGAGAGAGTGTGTGTCCCATTTCACGACACTACTGGCCATTAAAACTGCAACAATGACAATGTGATTTATCACAACCAGATCTGTTGGATAAGAATACCCATCTCACACAGGTGACATTACTCTTGCAGCTCAGTGTGATGCATAAATCATGGGGAAATCAGTACTATGTAGCCCCAACACAGGCAGCAATAACCCATGCTGCTTTTATGTGTGACCAAAGTTAATGTGTTGTGGCTGCAGGTGTCCCGTGGCAGGCCAGTCGTCCAACTATGGAAGTAGTGTGATGTGGTTGTTCAACTGCTGAACAATGTGCGCCACATGTGGTCACACTCTGTCCTATTGTTTCAGGGCCCAGGCTCCAACACCTCTGTGATCTAATGGTTGTTGAGCAGTGTACCAGCAATGTGGATTAGGTGCGAGTGGGACTGAAATCCGAAGGTATCCCATACTATAACTCTTAAGTGCGGGGCTGGTATGATGATGCTGATGCATAATGCAAGACTCGGCCAAGTGTGCACTACGGTGCCGCCAGACACAATGTAACCATCGTGGTGGTGCAAGCTTAAGCAGGATTCGTTAGAGAAGACATCATGTAATTCATTCTCCAGGCCCAACATTCATGCACCATCCATAGGCACTTGTGAGTATTCAGTGGCAGCTGCAGTAATGGGCACCAGGACATAATGCTCTAATACTGCAGATGGCACAGGCATATACGCAAAAACAGACTGATGTGCCACATGCATGAACTCCTGAGCGAGGATGGTCCATAATAGCAATGCGCACAAGATGTCTGTCCTCTGCTCATTGGTGCAACAGGGCCATTGGCTTTCTGCGTGTTGGTCATCTCATCCCTACTTGACCCAGAGATCCCATATCCGCTTCACTGTAGTTGCATTTCCTCCAATGGGAGAACAAATTTCGTAGAATAATCCACAATCCTGATAGGCCACTATTCTTCCACAGACACAAGCATAAACCTGTTAGTATGTGTGTCATGGTTTTTGAAGAGAGATGCTCATTCCACAAAGACGGCGGGGAAAAACAATGAGCTCACCACTCATTGGCTCGCCGACCTCCATTATTACACCTCTTATCAGTGTCGCTACTGGCACTCGTGCTGGACCATTTGGCTGTACAACTAATTATGTCATTGTGTCAATGTCCTACCCTGCTCTACGCATTCCCCAAATGTGGAATCCTTCAGGTGCAGCCGTCATGGCATTGCAATTTTAATGGCCAGAAGTGTAAGTTGGATAAGAGACTATAATTCTCAACATTCTTTCAAATGCAGTTTGAAAATGTTTATTTTGTATCAAAATTTTATAACCACCTGAAATCAAAACATTGTGCCTATAAGTATTGTAATATTGGATATTTAGTTCTGAGCTAAATATAATACGGTCACAAACAGTGCTAATTTTAAGTTTACTGCAGACTATTTTAAAATTAGAACTACAGTATAAACACAGTTACAACAAGTGTTGCATATAGTGCAATATGCAAACAGATTTGTGTATCCTTCTGCAGAGATGTACTTTCTTATACTGCAATTGCATTGCCACAAGTAGTTCCTGATGCCAGTGTGATTCAAGATGGCGACGTATGTCCGCCGTGGGTGTATCCGGCAATATAAACGCATAACTGTGTGTTATTTCTCAGTATATGCTAAAAATATTAGTCCTATGGGCTGGATTTGTGCCTGCGTTTATTCCGTACTGTGAATGTGATATTTTTTCGGGCATTTTAATTAAGTGTTCTGCATAATTTAAGCTTTATCTCACGCATATGCACAAACTACTGCGGCCACTTTGAATACACTCATCACAGAAACATCCCAGATGGAACCAGTATTTCCTTCATCGCTGTCCAGTACATTTGTGTGAAGGGTTGCTGTTTTCGTGAAAATTCCAGGGAAACCACGTAGTTGTTCATATTATTGTGTAATGTGCTATTACCAGCCTGTGCTGAACACGTGGGTGAATAGTTTTTTGTCTTGTTGCATCATCCCGTTTGCAGTGTGTTTTGTAGAGCGAATCAGCAATTTTTTCACAGAAATGGTATGCAAGATGTCTTAACCTAGCTTTTGTCATCGTTTTCACTGTATTTCCGTATTGTAATAAGTGTTTATATATATTTTTTGTTTGTTGTGTGGTCGATTGGTAGGCCCTAGACATGGGATTAAAAATATTTTTGGTGAAGTTAAAGTTTCAGGAAAGCAAGCTAAAACACATTAATGAAAGGGTGCAAGCTCTTGTTCAAGCAGAAGTCCCAGTAAATTCCATTCATGAGGTATATGCATTTGGCGCACAGCTAGATGCAATCGAGTCCGAAGTAAATTCTTTGTGCAACAAACTTTTACAAACTGATCCCCTGCCGGTTAACATTGACGAAAATGTGCTAACCTCGAAGCACGAGTCTTTCTTTGCTATGTTGTCAAATGTACGATGCAACATAACCTCACTCTTGTCCATTCATGCTGTGCCAACTTCGTCAACCAGTAATTTTGCCTCCACATCAGCAAATGTTAGACTTCCGGAAATTATTTTGCCCTCTTTCTCAGGACAGTGGGAGGAGTGGCTAATGTTTTTCTCCACTATAACAAGCTGCATTCGCCGACATAGAAAAATTCCAGTACTTGTTAGGATGTCTCAAGGGGGAGGTTTTACAGTTGGATATAGGAGCGTTTGTTGGAAGATTTTAAACGACTCAAAGAGAGGAAACCTTGCTGAACACAAGTGCAGCATTCAGCACTATTCTTGGATGAAAATAGTGTGCTCAGCACGGGCGGCCATTTGTCACATGCCAACATACAATTTTCAGTAAAACATCCTATCATACTACCTAAAACCATGTAGCTGTTGAAGCTTTGGTAGACCACTGCCACATTAAGTATTTGCATGTAGTACCTCAGTTGCTGCAATCACTTTTGTCACAACGGTTCTGGATTCTCTCAGCACGGTCATTGGTTCGTTTGAGAGTTTTTAAATGTGTACGTTGTTTTTGTTGTCGGCCTGTAAACAGTGTCCCATTGATGGGTGTCTTGCCTTCTGGATGAGTCACATCTGATGGGATCTTCGAAGGGACTGGTGTGGACTATGCAGGACCTATCACCATAAGGCTCAACAAGCTGCAGCGCATGGTCACCCAGAGAGCCAATCTCTTCATTTTCATCTGTTTTGTGATGAAAGCCATACACACTGAGGTTGTTACAGACTTGACCTGGTTAGCATTGCGGAGAGGCTTGTGTGCTCATCTCCACTCTGACTGTGGGACCAATTTCATAGGATCTTCAAAACAGGTCAGGCGATTTTTCACCCAGCTTCTCCGGTATCCACTCGTGGAAAACTTTGCCTTGGCCCATTCAATTAGTTTTCATTTTCTCCCTCCTGCCAGTCCTCACCAAGGAGGATTGTGGGAAGCTGCTGTAAAGTCTGCTAAATACCATCTTAGGCGAGTAATTGGGATCCAAATTCTCACTCTGCAAGAATTGATTACGCTCTGTACTAGAGTTGAAGCAGTCCTAAATTCCAGACCCCTGACTCCACTGACTTTGCCACTCTCACACCTGGACACTTCCTCATTGGTAGACTTCTGGTAGCTGTACCAGTCTCCTCTGAAAATAGTGATATATGTCTATCGAGACAGTGGAAGTTGGTGCACGTATTAGCAAACCAGTTTTGGAAGCAATGGTATGGAGAACACCTGCAGCAGCTGCAACTTAGGGGTAAGTGTCAAACCCAACAGCCAGCGCTCAAAGCTGGAGATTTTGTTCTTGTAGGAGAAGAGCACTTGCCACCCCTTAGCTGGTGCCTAGCTAGAGTGGTGAACATTCATCCTGGAAGAGACGGTCTGATCAAAGTGGCGGACATGTGCACCAACAAGGGACAGCGGCATAGGCCAGTACACAAGCTGTATCGTCTACCTGCTTAATGAAGTCTGCAGTTGTATAAAAATGCTGATTCGAGCACAGCCCCCAGTTATCAGAAAACCAACGGTAAATTAAATGCTCAAACCATCAGAAAAAATTCCTCTTAATTTTCTGATCCGAAACATCAAATGCCGATTCGAGCGCAACCGCAAAAAAGTGCCTCAAAAAGTTACGTTTGGGTGCAACCACTAAATATGACTCAAAAAGATGCGTTTGGTTGCAACCGCAAAAAAAGTGAATCAAAAAATTTGAATACGTAAAAATAAAATGATCTATATAATAAAGATGGATCAGTTGCTAAATTTATTAAACGGAACCAAACACTTTAAGAAAATTCGAACTTACAATTGGACAGCCCTATCCCATAGACCATGCTGAAATAAATGATACACTGTTAGGATACAGAGTGGTAATTACTTCTGGAAATTTTAAAGCAACCTTACCAGACAGATATGTTCTGATTTTCAGTGAAAAGGTTTTGAATGATGTTAATCGTGGAGGTATAAGTTTTGCATATGATGGAATGGTGGATTGTAGTGTTAAACAAATGCATTTTATTCGGTTTTTTAAAGAATAAATGATCGTCATCGTATAATTAGACATCAGTTGATTTTTACTTGTGCTCATATCTCTATAAAGTTTTAATGGTTATCCAATCATTAAAACACAATTATCGCTCTGACTTCGGCAATGTACTACAACATAGTCTAATTAAAAATTTAGATACACATCTCCAAATTTGACATATTAAAGTAGCAGAAACATTGAATTCTATTTCTAAATCTTTCATTGCACTTTCTATAGAAATATTATTCATCTTTAAAACATGAAACTTTAATAGTTTAAAAACTATTAACGTTATTATATATAGAATGACTACTTCCAACCCAAAAAATATCTACGGTCTCATCTCTAACACCACTGTTCTTTCGGACAAATCTAAGTTAATTAACTTACCTTTTTCATCCTTAATTTCAACTATTATTTCATTAACTTGATTTGTTTGCACTGAAAAAATAATGGAATAGCTGGTTCGTTATAGATCGTGTCGCCAAATCCAAATGTTGTTCTTGGTTTAAAAGTGGTAATTATGTTTGTTTCTCTATGATTATATCCATCGTGTTTTAATATCATACCATTCACTATATTATAGCATATATTTATTGTTTCAAATGGAGCAAATTTTGGAACTGTATCGCCATAATGAGCCACATTTGCATTCAAAGTTTTATTTTCTATGAAACCCCAAAAGTTTTCCTATTGAACCCCATTTTCCAAACTGTACATTTAAGCGTACATTTTACTTTCACTCTGTTTGTTATTTTATCCAGCTTGAAAGATATATCATTTTCTTTCCCACCCATTGAATCTACACTAAATGAAAAAATTGCTTTTATAGTTTTTTTTCAAGATCTTTTAAGCTACATTGACCAACTGGAATATCAATTGCTGATTCCATATCATTCTGACCCACAAAATATAGCTTATTTCTCCCAGAGATAATGTTATGCGTTAGATAAGTAATTTAGAACTGAACTAAAGCCAGTGTGCCCCTCTATCTCTAAAGGATAATGTAGTCTCTTCTTTAACACTAATTTGTTATCTGTTAGTTTGAATACTTTACCCTTTTATTATATTAATTTAAAAATCTATTAATAAATGAGCAAGAAAAACATGAAACATGTGGACCGGGATATTAAAATAAGAATACCAGACAAGATTGTATCGACAAAATGTCATGGATTATTATTACCTAATAATATTATATGTTTGATAGTGGGTCCTAGTAACTGTGGAAAAACTACACTTATGATAGGTAATTTTATATATGCTAAGGGATGGTTGGACTTTGGTACTCTCTATGTATGTTCAAAAAGTCTGGCCCAACCAAAATATATCAATTTAAAGAAAGATATAGATGTAGCATCAAAATTATTTAATGAACCGATAGTACACTTCTTTCCATCAAATGAAGAAATGGTTGATGTAAATGAATGTCATAAAGAGTCTGTAGTTGTTTTCGATGATATCATACTTGAAAACCAAAATATGGTAAGGGATTACTTTACTCGCGGTAGACACAAAGATATTGATTGTTTATTTTTAGCCCAGACACACTCAAATGTACCTAAGCAGCTTATAAGAGACAATGCCAATTTTCTTTGCATATTCAGACAAGATGATACAAATCTTAAACATATTCATAGTGATTTTGTTGGTGGTGATATGTCATTTGAGAAATTTAGGGAGACGTGTTCAAAATGTTGGAATAATGAATATGGTTTTGTTACAATAGATATGACTCGTAAGTTAAATAATGAAATTAAAGACTTTTTAAATTCTTAGATTGTAAGTATGTTTTTAATGGAAGTGTTTCCATTAAAAACTAACATAATCTGATCTTTTTAAATGTATTCACATACCATAGCTATTTCAATAAACACAATTGTACCTTCGGTACATTGTGGGCTTTTGGTATTAAAGAATATATCATATCATCACTATATACTTCAAAAGTTTTATACATGTCAATTTTTTTCCGTTCATGGTACAAGTTGATAACACTTTTATATTTTTCTGGTTTTATTATTATTTCAACTATAGTTCCATTTCTCATAAAAAAATATTCTATTTGATTATCAAAGTAAAATGTTTTCTTTTGAACTGTATTTCGCAACTTAATGAATACTGTTAATTTTGTTTTTCTGATAGTACTCTACCTTGATTGCATCCATCGGTGCACTGGGATCTCCCACATGTCAGTCTTTCTTGTTCAAAATCTATATTATTATCTACTTCCAAGTAAGTGTGATAGGCTTTATCCAATGATCTTTTATTTCTTGTCAGTGTGGCTATAAAGTTGTTGAACTGTGTTGGAAACAAAATCATTAGGACTGATCTTCTCAGTAGTTGTATCATTGTTCGTGCGTTCTTTAATTTGATCTTCAATCCAAGAGCTCATTAATGCATTTCCGCATATATCCATTGTTTATTAATAGTGAAATAATTTTTGGAAATTTAAAATTATGTGAAAAGTGATTTAGCACAATTACACACAAATGACCACAAGTTACTTGATTGAAATTTTGAATTCTATTATCGTTGTAAAAAATATTACTTCCGAGATATGCTATTAATTGTCGGGGTGGATTTCCACCAAATGAATCAAAATAATATTTGTTGTTTGCTTTATTCCAATAGCAAACCCAGTGTGTACCAGAGTTTGTCGAAACATCTAGATTAACAATCCCACATTCATTATCGAGTGGTGTGTTAAGTAGCTCATTGAGCATAAATACACCCCAAAAATTTTTCATGTTAAATTTTTTAACCATTTGATCAATATCAAAGTTACCGAGTGGAGTTATTTTTTTTAACATTCTTACCCCACTTACCCCACAAATGTATGAAAAATACACTAAGTTCATTATGAACTTACAAATAAAAACAAAATTATGTGTTTGTAGATGTCGTGTTACCAATAACTTGATATTCACTGGTGGGAGTATAAAAAATTATATTGTAAATGAAATTCATAAACCAATATGAAAAAACTTCCCCAGAAGAACTGTTCTATCTATTGGTATCTATGATCTTTGGCAAGCCGATTTAGTTGAGATGAATTCTGGATCTTTAAAAGGTATACACATAGTTAACAAAGGGTTTAAATATATGTTAACTGTGATAGTTTTTTTTTCTTCCAAATATGCATGGGCAATACCAATCAAAGATAAAACTGATGAAAATATTGCGTTAGCACTTAAAACTATTTTGAATGATCGCAAACCCATGCATTTACAAACAGACAAAGGGAAAGAATTTTACAATAAATTATTTAAGGCATTAATGGCCAATAACAACATAACACACTATTCAACATACAGTGAAAAGAAAGCTAGTGTTGTAGAAAGATTTAATAGAACATTGAAGGAGAAAATGTGGAAGATATTTACTATGCAGGGAAACTATAAATGAGTGGCTATATTACATAAATTAATAAGTGAATACAGTAACACTCTTCACAGTACAATCGGAATGAAACCCACCAATGTAAATGCAAAGAATGAAAGTTCTATTCTAATCAACATGTACGGAGGAGAAAGAAAAATGGTTAAACCAAAGTTTGCAATAGGAGATAAAGTTCGTATAAGTAAAAGTAAAAATTTGTTTGAAAAAGGATATACACCAAATTGGTACACTGAAGTATTTGAGGTGTGTGAAGTATTGCACGCAAACCCCAAGACATATAGAATAAAAGATTTAAAAAAATGAACTTATTAAAGGCATTTTTTTATAAGCCAGAGCTGCTTAAGACCAAACATGATAAAGACTACTTACTGGAAAAAGTTTTGCGAAGAAAAGGAAATAAGCTGCTAATTAAATGGTTAGGTTTTGATAATTGTCATAATTCTTGGGTTGATAAGAAAAGTGTAGTTGTTTAAGAATTTTTTTTTTCTATATAATAAATGGATCAACAAAAAATTTAAAGTATTGAGCGTCAGTCGTTTCAGCCAAACGACCAAACAAAAAATAATTTGAATGAATACAACGCGCATTGAGTTTGATATTCTTATTGGCAATGCATTTTCACATCCGAATGAAGCTTATGTATACAAACAGTATAAGCTAACTAAAAGAGATACAAATACAGATTATGAAAAAACTTCAACTATTGATCTATGTGAGAATTTTTTCCCATTCCAGTTCTCAAGAACAGAGCTCTCTAAACATGATTGTATAATCAAAAGTATTGACAACCCTGGCATCACTTCAACAATGAGGCATACAGTGCTAGGTTCGGAATCAGAATCAGCATACTTCCAAATGTCGGGAATAGAACTAGGTAAATATGTTAGGAAAGATAAGTGTAACGAAATTCCCTATCCATTAAGATATTTGTTTGGGTTTATGAGAGAGTGTAATGAAATATTCTGGAAAGGTGGGTACAAGATCACATTCATTCGAAATTCTAATGATGATTCTATTTACAGAAGACCTCCAAAGAAAGCAGATGGATCTGATGATGGAGATAATATACCAGATGCTGGTAAAATTGTTATTGACAAAATGGAAATTCTGTGGCCAATTGTTGAATACGATCCTATTTATGGAGACGAAATTAAAGCAAAATTACACAAACACCCCAAAATTCCAATTAGTTTTAATTATTGGCCATGTCTTGAAAAACCAGTACCTACTAATGCAAACTCATTTCAGTTTGATATAAAAGATCAGTTCAATTCAATCCCATTCAATATGCCAGAGTTTGTCATTGTTGGTTTTCAGCACAGCAGAAAAGAGAATCCTGGGCAATTCACACATTGTTCAATGTTTGACTCTTGTTTTGTCAAAAATATTTCTATTAAGAATGGACGGAATGAAGAGTTTCCCAAAGAGAATTGGAATTTAAACATTGATGATAAAATTTTCGATAAGATGTATATTGCTTACAATGATTGTTCTTACAGAAAAACTGCTATTGTAAAATATTGAACTAATCTGAAACTTACAATTGATTTTAATAAACCAATATCGGCTACAACTATTTGTAATGCGGTACTAGTAAGCCAAAGAAACCTAATTTATGATGTTAAAAGTGAAAGAATCACTGAAGTCCAATAGTGCGCAAACATGTATGGTTATTAGTTTTTAATGGATGGTTATCCATTAAAAACATTTACTGTTATATAATTTTTCTTTAAATCTATATAATAGTGCTATAAGAGTGTTTTTAAATGGGAAGTATCCCATTAAAAACACCATAATATTTAAGAAAAATTTAATGTATGGAGATCGTCTCCATTTGCATCACTAGTTTTTTGAACTGATCAAAAATATCTGAGTATGAGGATGGTAATGTAGAACACTTTACATTGAACATTGAAATATCAAATCTGTCAGCTCTGGTCAACATGTTTGTAAACTCACTGAATTCATAGTATGTTGTGTTCTTGAAGAAGTATAATAATCCATTGGTGTATCTAAAAGCAGAATCTAACCCAGCTGGTAAGCCCGGAAATTTCTTTGAAATTAAACAGAAAGATTTAGATCTGAATAAGCACTCATTCAGTTCCATAAAATACATTTCATCGTAAAATATAAAAGTGCGACCAGAGTAGGTGTTTACAACTGCTTTTATTTTCGAATTCTGAGGTATACCCATATCATAAATAACCTTTGGATATCCAGACACGAGTTGCAGACTAGGATATTCAAATATATATACATTTGACTCTATAAACATTACTATTTCCCCCGATGGTCTCTGATAAATCGATGTAAAGCTTTCAAAATTAGCGGGTAAGAAAAACAGCCAATTAGTGATAAGCTCTGGTTTACTAACTATTTTATCTACTATGTCATATGTCCAAACATATTTTTTTTATAAAAAATATAAATCACATTTTTACAACTGCTCCCAAACGCAACTTTTTGAGCCACTTTTTGTGGTTGTTCCCAAATGCAACTTTTTGAGTCCCTTTTTTGCAACTGCTCCCAAATGCAACTTTTTACGTGTATTTTTGCGGTTGCACCCAAAATGCAACTTTTAGAGACACTTTTTCACAACTGCTCCCAAATGCAACTTTTTGAGCCACTTTTTTTTTGCAACTGCTCCCAAACGCTACTTTTTGGGTCACTTTTTTGCGGTTGCACCCAAATGCAACTTTTTGATCCACTTTTTGGCGGTTATGATCGAATCGGCATTTGATGTTTTGGATCAGAAAATTAAGAGGAATCTTTTATGATGGTTTTCTGATGGCTTGAGCATTTAATTTACCGTTGGTTTTCTGATAACTGGGGGCTACGCTCGAATTAGCTTTTTTATACTACTGTCTGTCAGTGGTGTAATGTAAACATGTATAGTATCTGTAGCATGTAAAACTATGTTTTGACTTGTTGGACTGAATTTTGGAGACCTCTGCCGGTCTCGGCGGGTGGTATGTTGCGTATTGTGCAATCAGACTTGAGTATCCGTCCGTGGAGATCTACTTTCTTCTATGGCAATGTTGTTGCCGCAAGTAGTTCCCGACGCCAGTGTGAATGAAAATGGTGACGTGATAAGTCCACCGTGGGCATGTCCGGCAATATAAATTCATAACTGTGTTATTTCTCAGTCTATGCTAAACAAAAAGGTTGGCAGAGCCTCATATATTTACCACATTTCAAGCAGTAAAGATAGTTAAAATATAGCACACCATTCTGCCACATCTTCCTTAATGGAATGGTGTCAGTGTTGTAAAGTGGCTAGACACAGCAACAATAATTTTCTCCTAAAGTTTTTTGAGCTTGGTCATTTTAAATTATGTAACATCAAAAAAACTCATCTGATCTGTGTTGTCATGTTAAATTTCAACACATTAGATAATGCACAGTTGTTCATGCCAAGAGAGAGAAGCATCCAGCCTGTTACATGGCTTAGTGATTAATAAAATAGTTCTTATACTCCAAATGGCATACAGCAGTTACGGGCTAGCACACTTGCAGACATTTAATTTGACTGGTTCTTGAGTTCAGTAGCTCCTAAGAATCTATTTCACAAGTATGATGCTGGTACAAGGAAACTGTGCTAATACCTGTGTTTCTTTCAACTATGGTCCATGTGTAGTTTAGTGTTATGCAGTTACATCATAAATCTTTGTTGGCGTAAGTGTGCAAACAGAACCGAGTGAAATGATATTTGTGCAGTGTTCACCTAAGTTTAGCGGTATGAACAAAATGCTAAATTAACTGTTAAAAAGTAGTTTTCACACATTGATATACTCTAATTCTTTTATCAAACTAAATAATGCGCCCAACTGTGTAAAAACACCTGATTTGTTTACACTACACCAGTTAAGATAAACACTGGGCAAAAAAAGAGTTATTACACCATATCAAATTGAGAGAAACAAACCAAATGAGATTATGTATTAGTAATTGATGCTAATTTAAAGCACCTTGCTTGTTCCAAATAGGTGCTAAAATATTTCAAAAATTAATGCTATGATAAAACCAAAAATATTTAACGAACATGCCAAAATGCAAAGGCAAGATTCACTTCTGAGTGCTTCTAAACTGCAAACTGTTTGTTCTGAAATGAATACATTATTTAATCTCGTTGAAAATACTAACAGACGAGCTCGACCAGAGCTTGGGTTTCAATTTACCAAGTCACTGATATTTCCAGATAACACACTGCACAACGTCAAATGTTCCCGTTGCAACCATAGCCACAACTGTCACTGGCCCTGTGAGATGCTGCACCAAGCAAGCAGGGGAACAACATGTATAAAATGTTCAGTTATTACATTCATCATTTACAAATTAGGCATATTGCCTTTAACACAATGTTACATATATTTTGCAGTTCTAACATCTACTAGTTTTGTTAAAACTTTTTGGTCTACTATTCCAAATGTACATGTCATATTCAACATAATTTCAGTGAATGTACGTAGGTTATGCATTCAGTAAGCTCCTGTATTTCTTCTCGGATTAAGTTCAACACAACACTGACCTTACGAAACTTGCTGCTACAAACAGAGATTACCGAACAGATAAGCAAAATAAAAAGTCAAATTGTAATTTTCAATTGTATTCATCACTCTTCGTAAACAGAAATCTTCAAATAAACAAAAAAATGTTATTACTTCCAATGCAAGTTCTTAAATGCGCAGTGTCATACACCAAGGGTACTTTTGCACCACTGACCATGGTTCTTTTCAGTGCTATTTAGTTGAGGAACAGCAAAATGTAACTACATATATGTTATTTGCTGTAAAGTGAGCACTTTTGAAAGCCCTCTCATTTGGAATAATAGTCAATAAATATATTTTACTTTAGCCTTAGACATTAACTTCCAAGTGCGGTTAAATATACAGCTGTGTTTATTACTTTCATGGCAATATGCATTTAAAAAGGTAGTTAAAGGATAAAATTGGCAGAATGGAAAAAGTAACTAGGGCCTTAAAAGTGCTCACTTTACCATGAACAGTCTATAGGTACATTACACTTTGAATGTTACATGCCTGTGAAAAGTTTACTATTCCTTCACCAAATGGCACCAAAATTAACATTTTAAGTGGTACAATTTTATTCCTGTAATTACTCATTGATAGCAACTGTATATTCATGAAGACAAGGTTACCTACCACTAGCTACCGTTACCTGCAGTCAACAGCTTCATTATTTGCAGCACATATCTCAACATCAATACCCTTGTTTTTGGAGCAGTCCACCAACCCAAAGTTCTCCAGCAATTCTATAGTGTGGCCGCACGCAACGCCGGCTCTGAGGACCTGGAAACTGCCCTTGGTGCTGAGGTCTACAACAGTGGAGCCCTTGCGCTGGCCTGCAAGCTCTCCCAGCTTCCCTGCATCAAACACCACCTCCAGCAGGGGCCACAGGTGCCTGAACTCCCTGGTCTCCAGCGAGGATGCCTCACCTGATGTGTTGGCACTCGTGAGAGCCAGCGGGCAGCCACACACATCCGCCAGCTCACGCATGAACTTGCTCTCTGGAATACGAATGCCCACCTGTAAAGCAAAACAACTGACAAACTACAAATGCACATTTAAATACAACATGCTGCAATTTTCTTCACCTACCAGCACATTTATTTGTTGGCCAGGTAATGTATTCTGCAGCCATGTGTAAATGTGTGCGAGGAACAGTATGCCACCATACATTTCATCTGCAAGTGGTGAATAATATTTATATAGAATACTTACTGGTGGTTTTAAAGAACATATAATTTATAACAATGAAGCAATTATGGTTAGAAAACAGGTGAAAATGTATTAGGCTACTGGTTGGATTAGAATGCAGCACAATACGGAAATGTGTCTGTGCATAAATGATTCACCAACTTTCAAAAGCATAAAAAAATAATTTTTGAATTTTTAAAATTAAAATATAGCGGTTTTACATAATCACGCCTTTCTCCTTTTTAGAAATCGGAAACATAATAAAAGACTACCACATATACCAATTTATGTGCACACTAACAACTGGAGCAGCCCCATGGGCAAATTTTGTGTAGGTAGATTTATTTATTTCGTACTCTGCGTATCCCACAATGAGTATAACCAAAAATGATGACGCTTCAGTTATCCAATCACAGCAGAGTACAGTAACACTTTGTAAATACATTATATAGTACAGTAATTATGTGTACTAGTTTGGGTTTGCTGTTGTGTTAGGTAGCTTTAAATTTGTTTGATGTAATTCAGTAAATTAATTATGGAATAAATAAACCTCGCAATATACAAAAGCAACAAATTCCTCTTTGCAGTTGCTAAGCAACCATGAATGATGTGAGACAAGAATAATATTACCCATTTGCCATAGCACGATATAATATTAAACTCTTGTAAAAAAAAATCCTGCCAGTCAAATGTGTAAGAAAGCCGTGCGCACTGTACGGAAATGTACAGTAATTGTTACGTGTGGGGAACACAATGTTCCTGTCCTGATTAACGCCGGGGCCACTAATTGTGTTATGAGTGAGGCATTTCTTCAACAGCTTAATTGATTTAAAAATTGTTTCCCAAGGGTGTATTAGTACTTTTGGAGAAGCGTCTTTGTATCACCAATGGTGATGTAGTGATAAACATACATCGGAAGATATTCCTGGACTTTCCCCTTTTGGCCCCCCCCCCCGCATCTTTCCCAGGATTTGACCTTAGGTCTGGAGTTTTTTTGGCAAAACTAGGGCCTCGATTAATTTTAATTCCTTCCATTTGTCTTTTGATTTTGCTCTTAACAATTGGATAGGGTTACAAGTTGACGGGGTTGGGGGGGGGGGGGGGGGTGTGTGTGTTTACACCTCTAGTCGATAGTGACATTTATGTCGTGGATTTTAATCTCCACCTTGATCTATTAAGTAAGAGTTTGGCGACATTATTACGTCTCACATTGGGAAATGCGACATCCTTCCGTATAAATTCACGTTGACTGATGACATACCCGTACAAGACCGGCAGACCAAGACAGGAGATTGTTGATAAACTTTTAGCAGCTGGTGTTATCGTCCCTCCACCTAGGACTACTGTTCTCCAGGATTCCTGGTGAGGATAAAGGATACTGATAAATACAGGTTAGTTGTGAGCCATTCTTTAGTAAACAAAAAATCCATAAAGACCTTTTTCCTCTACTGACTACAGATTGTGCTCTCCAGCACTTGACTAAGGTAAGGTTCAGGTGTTTTCAGTTCTACATGAACAATAGCTTTCCCTGGTGCCTGCTAGACCCAGCGTGCAGAAAATACACTGCATTTAGTACACCTTGGTGCCAATACTAGTTTACTCGTCTACCCATGGGCTCGAATTTTGGTAGCCAGAGCTAGTCTCTTATACTTGACCATATTTTGTCAGAGTTTAAATAAAAATTTGTATTTAACTATACAGATGACATAATAGTTTGATGCACCAAGTATTCTTTAACAACGGTGATTCAACAAATTTGCCTATCCTTTCTATCTACACATAGCTAGAAAGGGGGTGCCAGTACAGGTACACCTACCTTGCACCAGCTTGTTGACTCAGTGTTTGCCAGCCTTTCCACTGCGCATCCATGCCAAGAAAGGCAGGCTTCCCCTCAGCTGGGAAGACTCGTTCAGGGCAACATCCACGTGTGTGACCTGAGACACTGCGGCCCGACTTCCAGTGCATACCGCGCATATGTACCAGTTACTGAAATAGGGTGTCCACTCAGTCAACGGCCCTTGCGTGGTACGATACGCTGTCCACGGTAAAGTGAGCACTTTTTGAAGTTGTTTCATAAGACATAATAACCAATAAATACATTTAATTGTGGCCTCAGACTTTTGGTTTTGGGTATGGTGAATGTATACACTTAGTTTATTACTCACATGGCAGGGTTTACATTAACAAGTAGTTAAAGGATATAAATTGGTTGAAAGAAAACACAGTAACTAGGGCTTCAAAAGTGCTCACTTTACCGTGAACGGCCTATACACACAAACTGCCATTCAAGGAGCCTACGTTCCTTCTCTTGGACGGAGAGGGTGTTTGTGCATCTAGATGCCCTATTCCAGAAGGTGGGGTTTGAAGGAAAGGGTGAAGCTCTACTTGCTTGCTTCTGGATGCCTACATAAGCTATCCCCTGCACTCATAGCCTCCATTGCTAAACTCAACCCTAGAGGGCAGGCCCACGCATTAAGGCACCTACAGGATCCTGTGACACCAGCGGTACCGAAGGACTTGTTCGCCGACCCTGTACGCACCAGCCCAGCAGAGTACCCATGGTGGGTAGAAGGCCACCTCAGCCAGCCTGATCGACACCCATGCTAGCCATTGCCCCCTTGGTTCCAGTGATCCTTCGACCATCTCCTCACCCCGTACCTCCATCCAGGCCTGCAATGATCACGCAGCTCCACCGCCAACCATTGTTGCACACAAACCTATCACACTCCGTCGCCCAGGTATCCCTGTCAAGGAAGTGCCCCCGAAATGCAAGACAGTACTAGCTACAAGCAACTAGGCCAGTCCTGTACAATGGACGAGCTCCAGCGCCCCATCAGGAATAGACCCCCCCCCACCCCCTCCCAGGAGATAAGAGCGCCCGGTCTAGCACCTAGACAAAAAGGACCATGCTTCTGAGACGTGTAAGCACTTACTCCCAGGTACGTCACCCTTCAAATATATAGTGATGATCACAAGTCTCACTTATCACATTTACGTCAAATTTTTCTCAGAATGTGGGAAGTTGGTCTTACTGTTAACCCAGTCAAATTTCTAGGGTACTTACTCTGCGAGGGCCATTTACTGTTGATCCTGATTGTGTTGCCCTAATTTTAGATTTTCCGCATCCTAAGATGCTAAAGGTGTGCAAAAGTTCTTAGGTATAATGATGGGTTCTTACTCCTGTTTTAGTGACCATTATTCAGAGTTAGTAGCGCCCTTAAATCTTTGAAAGAAAAAAGGAGTTCAACTTTATTGAGGTGCAGAGCAAGAAACTGCATTCTCCATTTTGAAGGAAAAGTTATCGCTGCCAACGGCTCTCCATTTGTCAGATTTATCCAAACTATTTGTTATGCAGGTAGATGCCTGCTCCCTGGCTTTAGGTGCGGTACTGAGCCAGAGGACGGTACTTGGTTTGGCACACGTTGCATTCGCGAGCCGCAATTTGTCTGATGCTATGCATAAGATTGGTATTTACATGAAAGAGACCTCAGCCTGTATTTTCGGATTGGAAAAATTTGTCTTCTATATGCAGCATGAAGAATGCGACCTCTACACAAGCAATCCGGCTCCGAGCTGGGTTTTGAATCATTCCCAACAGCTAGATGAATTGGGCTGTTGGGTTCTGAGCTTATCGCAATTTTGTTTTAAAGTAAATTATGTCTGTGGCACTGAAAACCAAGTTGCAGATGTGTTGTCTCCCAAGTTTACATCATCGTAAAAAATTTTTTTTGCTGCATTTCCCTACTGTAGTAAATAATAAACCAACTTCCCGCCAAAATAACGATCTGGTTTTTTTTTTACTTTTATTTTGTATAAATTCAAATATTGTCAAAAGCAAAATAATCAATCACTTCACCGTGAGTTTTATAAAGTAAATATTGGATAATATAAGGCTTATTTATTTATTCGTGTCCAAGACATAGAAATACAAAGTTTATGATAAATTACATGAGAATCTAAGTCATTTCAGTGAATTAAATTGAACATGTGGCCCAGAATTGAGCAGTCTGTACAGCCCTGCCATTCGCTGCATACAAATCTTCCATTGTGCATGGATCCTCGAGGCTCTTACAGAGCAGAAGATGTTGACGGTCCTTACGCTCTCCACTCTCACAAAGCTAACTTGCCATTTTAGGATTTTCCAACAGCCAACTAACACACTTGTTGGGCAGATTTCATCGGGGTATTGCGAACACTGAATAAAATATAATGTGAAATTCTGTCGAGCTCTAACGTCATGTCGGTCTGTCGTATCGTGGTCATCGGGATATTGTGACTCCAGCTTTAATCATAAGAATCTCTCATATACCCTTGAGTTACAACTCTCTACTTGTATGCTCCCTGATAATGATGCGCCTAGTAAACTCATGTTCTGTGTGGTTAGTAATGTCGATTTATACAATTTTCCAAGATCATTTCTCTCTTTTGGAAAAGCCACGAGTCTTTATCAAATACCGTAATTTTGTAAATGTTAGAGCTATTATCTTTTTCTCTTCCCTCATATGATGGCGTGCAGTAGTAAAACTGTAAAGTCATGCAATGAGGTAATGATAGCTATTGTACAGCCACTCACCTTACGAGTTTCCGGGTTCAGTGACGGATTCAAACGTGGAGAGCGGTTCAACACAAGTGTCACTGGTCCAGGCAGCAACACACTCAACAACCCTGAGTCAAGGTGCTTCACGTCAGCCCATTCTCCAATGTGGGCTACTTTTCCGACACAAATTGAAATAGGGTTGTTGAATTTTCGTCCTTTGATGGCGTACAGTCGGGACACCGCTGCATTATTTTGCGCATCGCACGCCAAGCCATATACGGTGTCCGTGGGAACACCTACCACACAGCCCTGGCAGATCACTTGTGTCGCGAAAGACACTGCATCGCCAAGAATACCTGCCGCAGACACCGGCACCACCTTGCACATCGAGTATACATTTTTAGTATTCATTTATACAATAAACACCGACAACATAACCTTTACATTGTCCAAACTACTACATGTGTACTTCACCACAATTGCGCGAAGGCACGTGGCCTTGTGTACCCGTACAGCCAGCAAAACGGAAATGTCCAATTTTTTTTTATTAACGAAATTTGGTTGTCTAACAACAAATACGTTCACAGCCAAAATCAACGATTTGAAACGAACAACCTAACAGTCACTCAAGTAATCAATTAATCAAAACACGTTATAGAAAATGCGACACCATGAAAACTTGCGAACATTCTAGACTACACAAACACAAAATAAAGTCTCATCCCCGACGCCGAGGCCCAAAATACCTGAACTGTCCCCGACGGCGGCTACAGAAAAACTTTTGTAGTCCAATTACATATAGAAACCTAATCAGATTTCTTTGCCCAGTATTCCAATTCGTAGAACGTAAAAGCGAGCAGATGATAGGCGTCACAAACTAAAACCATATCTCGTTCAGGCGTAGAAAGTCGTACAATGCAGTATTTGTCTTCTGCACATGTACCCAACATTGACCTATCCCCAAAGCAACACAACGTGTTTGTTTGGTATTCAAATGACAAGTACTGTTCAGGTTAAAACTTTTACTCGGTGCATTCAAAATGTGATCGAGTTGAAGTTTACTCGCGTTAGGAAAGTCACCAGGTTTAACTCAATCAACTCTGGGCTACCCTGCTCGACAGTATACGGTATACGTAAAATGGCGCGTAAATATTTAAACATTGCAGAGTAAAAAAAAAAACAAGTAAACGCAACGAGTTTTTAAATCTAGAAACGATCAAAGTATGTAAAATTATAAATGTTTAACTGCTTTGGTCAGGCATCGTAGCCCGGAAATTAAATATTATACTAACCTGACACTGAATGCAAAGGTAGTTTATTTTTGCAGTAGGCCTACTGCTTAATGCGATATCTTTTTTTACATTGTTTGTTCATAACACAACAAATCTTCTTCATCATCATCATCAAGCACAGTGTTTAATAACACCAGAGTTAATAAGCATTCAAAATAACCTGGTTAACCACAAGTGATCGGATATACATGGTCACGTGACTGAATTAACCCAGTTAACTTTACCAGGTTACATTTCAGTGCCCTAAGTAGCCATTGGCAGGACCATCTCCCACGAACAGAGCTCGTAATAGCACGTGTTAGTCCATCCAGGTCATAGGAAGCACACTTCAATCCTCCCAATTTAAGCATATCGTTAGCTTCATTCCCCATATGATTGGTAAGCCATGTGAAACCAATTTTCATACCTTTAAGGTAAAGCAACTGGAACCGAGATTTAATCCTCAAAACTATGACGTTAAGTCGCAGTCCAGTAGTTACATTCATCAGCGCAGTGTGTGTGCTGAGAGAGTCAGAATAAATCCAGATATATCAAAATTCTGGAAATTAGAAGACTTAGCCAGCAATTTATAAATCCCCGAAACCTCAAGAACTCGAATAAAATGAGCACAACCTGTAGCAGTAGGGGTCTTCGATCCATCAGTATACATATGTAGAGACTGTGGATGCTGCGCGAGCTAGAATTCTAAAAGTACTTGAACTTGTGTAAGGGTCAAATCGCGTTTATAACCAGTAAAGAGCTGTATCAAGGTACAATCGTGGTATACGTCTGCATAGTCCACTGAATAGTAGGTATAAGCCTCGTAATTTGGAAAGTTAGCTGTGTATCATTGTATATCTGGTAGAATGTGCAGATCCAAAGCCGACACCAGCAAACGAGCGAGATACCTCCTAAATAAACGTACCTTGATCCAAAACGAAGTCGTTAGGTAGTCTTGATGCTGATGAAGGCATACAGAGGGATGTCAGACTCAAGATGTAGGGCAGAAATAAATGTAGAACGTAGTGCCCAAGACACCGGCATTAACACTCGTTTTGAGTCGCTGCTAGAAGTTTGAATGTGGATGCATGGCTGCATAAAAATTCTGCAGTAATTAATCTTAGGCTGTATAAAGGACTTATATATTAATAACAATGTTGGTCACCACCCCATGTAGTATGACTCACAAATCGAAGGATATTGATCGCCAATTGGACTGTATGGATGATAGCCTTTGCTTGCGGAGACCATGTCAATTTTGAATCCAATATCAACCATACATATCGATGAACGGTAACCACTGAAATGGGATGACCATCATTACAAACGGTGATGGAAAACAATGACGAGTGAAGGACATTATTTTGGTCTTCTCAGCATACAGATGAAAATTGGGATCATTGAACCATGCAGAAAGTAATACCTTTGAAGCGTTCATCATCATGTGTGCTTGCTGCAAGGTATGCATCTCGTATGGTAAACTGAAGGATACCATAGCTGCATTGAATATCAAGATGACTATGCAGGTACTTGGGCAAAATGTAATTGATTTACATCCCAGTCAGTACGATGATAGGCATAAATCTTTTACCAAAAGGAATAAGACCACCATATAAGGAATAATCCTCAGCCAAGATAACATTATGATTACTTGTCAATACACTGCCTAATTGATGATCCTTAACACTCTACTGTAGTCATGAGGCCAACTTTGGTGAACAGTGTGTGAGGTCAATAACCGAACTATGATGATCAAATGTACCCACATGTGTGTAAACCTGTGTTTAGGAATGAATACGAGTTCGTTATACAGTGTAACAGGTGGGTGCAGCATCTGTCATATGACCACCCCAAGTTGTGTGGTGGGCATTAAAATCTCAGCCAATAATAACATTGTTGAACTGCTAAGGCAATTGTTCCACTCATCTGCAGTAATATTATGCCAGGGTTTCGCATAGAAAGAATAGAAATCCTTCGGTTCCCCTCGATAGGCAATTGTATGATGCCATGTGGTGATGTGAAAAGGCAGATTGTATGTGGACAGTAAGGTTTTGAGGTTAGGAAAGTGATGGTAAATTTTATCCGGTAAGCGCTAGATGTTGCATGGAGCGGCGTCAATGTTGATGATGCTGGAGCTTGAACACTCTTTGTGATCTCAGGGTGCTGTGGGCCAAATCACCCGCGCACAAAACCCCATCATGCTCATTGCAGTTTCACTCAGTATAATTATAGTTTGTTAAACGAGGGACTCTCCAGACAGCCCATACACCTGATGGTTGGTATTGCAAATTATATATTATGATGAGTTAACTGATATGCAGATCGCAACTCCCTATGCAGTGGATTATCGGCTATCTACACACCAATTGACATTACACGTTGCCGCATAGAACACAGATAAAATTACCCTGAAAATACATGAAGACACCTGCAAATAATTGGTGGGTTTTTAAGGGCCCATACCCTGAAATTCCTTGCAGCGGCCAAATAAAGAACGTGCCCTCAGATCAATGTTGCATTTGATTGGCACTGACTGTAGATGTTTCCTTGCGAAACTACTTTACATACTTTTACCTGCCGGCGGGGGTTACACTGCGGAAATTCACTTATACTGATATGGTTTACTGAACTGTTTAAACACCCTCAGGCAATGCTAGCCCTGGGGAAGGAGAGATGCAGTATCCCAGGTGGAAAAAGAAAAACGGTTCAGAGTATTTAAGAGTCTGCTGCAGTTAAGTGATTAGTTCAAAACTGTGCTAGCCTCCTGGGCATGGGAACCATGGAACCCAGTTACACGCAAACTGCCCCCTCTCGGTGCTACGCTCCCACGTGGTGGGCCATGAAATATAAAAAGACAAAAATTAATATACTTTATATCACACGCACTGCATGAAAATACACTCGTTCACACACACAGAGCTCTGGCTTCGGCACAGAGCTACCCTCACGTGGTGCAGAGGAGAGGTGAGTTGGTGTGGTGTAGCTGGTGAAGTGGCGAACAATCTAGGGAAGGGCATGTGGCACACGTCCAAACATACAACATAAGTCAGACATGATTTTTTATATTTTGTTAATGTAATTTTAGACATTCAATGAAAGTGTTATTGTGTTCCTTACTCTCTCAGCACTGCATTTGTCCACATCATTTCATTATCATTTACATTTTATTTAATTACCATGTTTTCCCATGTACACGTGGAATGACTCGGCCAACCAGCGAGCTCCGCACCAACAATTCAGTCAATAGCATTGCGTCTTCACGTGGGGTGGCCACCGTGTCGCCATGCTCTGGGCCTGCACTCTTTTTTTCCAATCATGTTAGTTCTGTAATGTCATTTATTTGTACTAGATCATTTAAATGGCTTTGTTGCCCGGAGCATGTGACACCCCACAACCCCGGCTTATTTTGTACATGGTTGGGGCATAATTTTACCTAAAATCATGTAGGCCTTTGGCCATTGTTCAACATAAAAGTTCACCTTGCTTTAGTGACGACTATTGATGTAACTGCTCCCCTGTTGGGTAATCCCTTCATGGTTGCTTAATCCATTTTCATTAACCTAACTTATATATGATGGAACGAATGGTGTAGAAGTGACCTGAGACAACTTCCTTGGGATTGAGTATGGCGTTTGAAGGGGGTCAGAAATATCTTCACTAGACTAGGCATTGTACAGGGATTATGGCACTGCAGCAAACGAGACGCCGGACATCAGGAATGGCCGCATGGGCCGGCGGCCCATCATCAGCAATTCGTACTTTCCACTGAGAGCTGGCATCCAATGGAAGGAGTAACCTCTGCTTTTCTTCTCAACCTCTCCATGTTCCAGATGCTCCAATACCACCGGGTGTTACAGGGAGCATTTGACCTTGAAAAGTAATGGAAGTGAGTTTAGTAGGGCGAAAGACCAGATTACCTGGTGTTGAGTTAAGGAGAGTGGAATTGTGGCGTGAATATTATGTTTTAAAAGAACTTGTCCTGTAAACAAAGTGTTTGCATCCTTAGCAGATTTCAAAATAACTTTAAGCCTATTTGGCCCTGCTCATAAAATTTCTATAATGCTATCGCTAGTTTCATGTAACATTTTCCCCAGTTTAACAGGATGTAGGTTACTTATATTTGTACCCGCACTTTCAACAAATACAACATACTGCCTAATCGAAGTGTGACTGTATAAATTAAGGCTTGCACCGCCATCTTGGCAGCCAGTGGTCAATTTTTACAGCTTAATTATTCCACCCTGATTATTCCTGCTCTATCATTTGATGCATGGCTACCTGGTGTTGCAACCTTAGATGATAGGGGTCTGAACGTTGACACCCTCTCATAGCCTAACTGTGCTTAACACTGCGAATAATGCTAGTTTCCACAGGCCTATGGGGCGTAAGGATGTTGTCTACATTATTAGACCGCTGGTGGGTAGGTTTACGTTCGGATTGAGAGGAGTCAAACCCCAGAGTAAGGTGAATGGAAGTAGCTGCCCATCCGGGAAGCGCTATTCTCCTCACCATGAGGTTCGTCAATATGCGGGATGCCAGCGATCCCCAGTTGGATGAAATTAAATGATAATTAGTTGGTCGTTGAGGTAGGGGTGTGTAATCTAGAGTAGACCTTTACAGGGAGTGGGCTGATGTGTTGGGACAAAATTAGATGAAATGGATGCATCTTGGGGTTTGATATCCAGCTGATTCGGGAGTCGAATCCGTACAAACTGCCCAGACGCTAGTTTAATTGTGCAAAACTTCGGGAGTTCGTTATCCTCTGGGTGTGCAACCCAGATCAATCTACCCAACGTGAGTTTGATCGTGTTAGTTGTCTCGGATGTCTGCCTAGCAGGGGTGTCCTGGTGAGTAGCACTATCTATCTGGGCTAATTGCTGAATCTGGTCCTTGTATTCGAGTGGATGTATATTGGGGTCCTGGCGCAGCACACATTTCCATAAAAAAAATCAAGCAATTTAAGGCCAAAATATATTTTTTGCTCCAAAATCATAGTTTGAAATTTAAGAACTTACGCATTCTAAAAAACAAACAAATTGACCCCAAAATCAAGCAAAAATCAAGCCAATTTACCTTTTTTTTTTTTTTTTTTTTTTTTTTAAAAGAGGTGCGCAGGATTTGACACAAGGTAAAACAAGCAAAATTATGCAAAAATCAAGCAAATTTCACATTTTCTAGAAATGCTAATTTTGCTAGCGAGCAATCTAAATCAAGAAAAAATATAAAAACTAATAGAATTCATAAATTTTTTTCAACAAAAGTAAAACACCAAGAAGATATTCTAAAACTTAAAAATTAAGAAAAATTTGAAGCATAGCCATTACTGAATCCATAATCCCAATCAACACAACAATCCATACAATAAACATCTTCCTCAAATCAGAAAATTTATTTGATCTTAAATAATTTTTATTAAATTTTAAAATTAACAATAGCCAATTCTTTATCAATAAAAGTTTCTGTTTTTAAAAAATCATATTCAATATACCAAAGCTATAAAAGTTCTATAATTTGATCAAAATAATAATATTAAACTTTATGTATGTTTTTAAAAAATGATAACATGAGAAAATTTTAATTAGAATTACGATTTTTTATTCGATCAAATAAGTAATCTATATTTCTAAAAATTCGTAGAACTTTAAAATGCGACCATTAAACTATGAGTCTGAAATATTGTATTAAAATATTGACACATTTTGTTGCTTCTTTAATATCGTTTACGTCCTCCATTTAATAATATAAAAAAATTCTAAATCTTCAGTAATTCTTTCTTTCAAATAATCGTAGGTAATATTTCATTTACTAATTAAAACAACATTACAAATGGTGTCCACTCCATCAGGAACTTTATTAAAATCAACATAAATTTTTATGTTTGTTATTTCTTTAACTAAAGTAGTTTTCTTAATGAACAATCAATAACATATAAAGGTCTTCACCCCCAAAATGAATTGTAATTAATAATACCATCAAAGTTTACAGTTGGTTTATAATAAAGTTCATTATTTTTTAGTTGGTATCTAGTTTGGTTTTGAATTTATAAAATTACTATAAGCAAAAAATTGTTTAAGATAAACACCCTTTTCAATATCTAGATTCCAGTTTTCTCTAGAGAAAATTTTTTTTCTACCATTTTAAACATAAACGTTTCTCACATTACAATAATCAAGCATAGCAGCATGTTTATTTATGCTGTTCAGCATGATTTTTTCTATTAAATTTAAGCCTACATTTACAAAATCGGGCATGTCAAATTGTAAATTATTACACTGATCTTTTACATCGAAGCTAAAAACATTTGTTCCTTTAGGAACTTGGTTTTTCTCAAAATTGTCAATAATCAAAACTAATAGGTATTTTAGGTTCTTTATATATTTTTTCTTTAATTGCAATGTCCATGTTTGATTCATATTCAACAATAGGTCACATAATTTCTAATTTTTCAATAATAGTTTTACCAGGATCAGAATGATGTTTCGTAACTTATCATCTTTATCTAAAGTTTCATAAAGGAATAAACAGTTGTTATCAGATGAATTACGAAAAAAAAAAGTAATTTTATTGCCACCTTTCCAATAAACTTCACAGTTATCACAATAAAACTAAACAGGTGTCTCTAAGAGGATAGAATATTTCATTTAAGATTTAGTATAGTGACATGAAGCTGATAAAATTTTACAAAAATAAGCTAAAGAAATCATGTTAAATAAATATACTCCAATTAGAGAAAAAATTGCTCCTGCTGCTGTTGCCTCAACGATGTTTACAAAAAGAAAATTATATAAAATCGCGCGCGCGATTGGTATTGGTGCTTTAGCAGGAGTAGCTACTTCAATTTATAATTCTGTTGAACAAACTAGCAGAAATAAAAAAGAATTAGAAGGACAATGAAGACACAATTTGGCAATGGAAAACAAGGCTGGAAAAGGATTAGTTGCAAAACGAGGACGACCAAAAAAAAACTTAAGTATATACACACTTTCTAATATCGATATTGAAAAATATGTAAAAAATATTAAATACAAAAATTTCAGAAATGCTTATATTATTGATGAATTACGAAAAAGTATGCTCAAAAATGAATGTGCTGTGGTTAATTTTGATATTTCAACAAATCCGGGACTCATTGGGTTTGTTATTTTAAAGAAAACAACAACACTTACTATTTCGATTCATTTGGAGGCAATATTCCCACTAATTTAATTAATTTATATAAAAATAGAAACGTTTATTATAATGATGATCGAATTCTGAATTTTAATTCAGTTGTATGTGGATATCTATGTTTAATTTTATTACATCTTTTCTCGAGAGAATTTAACTTTAATAATATTGTTTATATATTATTAAATGACAGATATATTTGGGAAACCATTAATCAAATATTTAA
This sequence comes from Dryococelus australis, assembly GCA_029891345.1. Lineage (NCBI taxonomy): Eukaryota > Metazoa > Arthropoda > Insecta > Phasmatodea > Phasmatidae > Dryococelus > Dryococelus australis. The sequence continues at coordinate 62,766,641 of CM056995.1, forward strand.
ATAAAAACTTTGAAAATATTGCTGAAGATTTAAAAACATATGTAGATACAAAATGTAATTCGAGTGTTTCTTCTTTACAAAGTGAACTATCCAACTGATTTGACTATACAAAAACGTATGTTTCCTTTTTAGGACGTAGAATTGTTAATATAGGTGAACTTATAAATAATAATGATGTCAATAAAAGATATTTAGATATATATAGAGCAGATTACGCATTAAAAAAGGATGTAGATTCAAAATATTAAACCATGGTTTCTGATTATGCTTTAAAAGAAGATATAAATTTGCAATTGAGTAATATTATTGCTGATTATATAACACAAATAAATAATGGAAAGCAGGCTGAAAAAAGATGTAGATTCAAATGATAAAACTATTGTTTCTGAATATGCTTTGAAAACTGGTGTAGAACCAAAATACAATACTAGTGTTTCTGATTTAAAAATATATCTAGATTCAAAATATACTATTGTTTCTGCTTTATGAGATCATCTTAGTAAAGTTTTTGTTTATACAACAAATTATGTTTCTATTCAAAATCGTGTAATTAATAATATGGCTGATCCTGTAGATGGTAAAGATGCTGTCAATATCAGATATTTTGATAAAGAAATAATTGATAAATTGCAAAATTTAAACAAATCAGTTTTTAATTACTGCGATACACTTGTTAACTCAAGAACTTAAAAAAGCAAAGAAGCTGTTCATAAAGAAGTAGATGTTAAATTTGACACCGGCTAACAGCCAGCGGCGCTAGAACCCATGACGACGCTCACGTGTCACGTGTGCAATGAGGCCGATAATTTGAACTTTCCTATAAATGTTAATTTCAGGTTAAAATGTGTCATGTTGTCTTTACAGTGTTCAATATGTCTTTAAATGTTTTGAAGTGCTTGTACTGATTTTAATTGTTTGGTTATGAATATTCAGTGTGCCTGCGGCACCGAGATTAAGAACACTTAATATTCTGGCATGAAAGCCATCACAAAGCAACATTAAAATAATATTGAAATTCATAACAACATTTTATAAATTTAAAACAATATCTAATTTAATTTGTGCCATTTTATTTTCATTATAAAATATTTCACTCTGCGTGCATAGCACTTCTGCTTATGTGAACCCCGTAGGCGGCCATGATAGGTCCGTGCGACGCTTGTATCTAGACAGTCTGTCGAGGAGAGTTGGCGAGATAAGACACTATCACGTACGCATTACAACTTTGTTCACTGATGTAGGTTTCCATAGTCAATTTAGTTTACCGGTTAATCTTTGCTCGTGCACGATTTTGCCAGACATTTTCCCCAACATTATGCTTCCGCTTTACTAACTTTTATATTTACATTTTTAACTTAATCGAGGAGAAGGAGGAGAATGATGTCGGAGAGGTCAAACGACCCACTCATTTTGAATCAGACGCCATCTACCTATGTCTATTGCATTTCAGTGTAACTTCTGAATAATTGCTACATGCAATTTTAAGAGCTTTATTTTTATGTATGTATTTAATGGTAATTTTTGTGTTAATGTGCAATCATTTATTTCAGGGTTCAATGTATTTTTCATTTAAATTGATGCCTTTTGTACTTGACCAAGCGGTCACAGTAATGTTTGATTTCACCATCAGGCATGTTACAAGCCTGTAAGAACATTAATTGTAAAGAGAACCAATTGCTCAAAACGAATAATATTTAATCTGAATTTAATTTACCATTTCCACGTGGGAATATTGCAATTTCACCTGCACCACGTGATCCGCTACGAACTTTATCCAGCGACATCCGCACCACCTAAGCTTGTCTTCACATGTGTGTGTGTGTGTTGTGAATATTCATCTCGTGTGCCATCTTATTTCATGTCTCATTCAAGGGTCTATGTAATTGTGTAATTAGTGTACGGTGCAATTACTCCTGTCCTAGCCGGCTCTGTATAGGCAGTCACCACACTAACCATGTGCTGGAGGGCAAGTCCCGACGAGTTTGCATTAGTGATGCCGAGTAATCACTCATGTTAATGTGTATTAAGGGTTTTCATTTGTAATTCAAAGTGGCCTGTCTTCAGGGAAAAACCGTCAGTCCACCCTAGCAGCTGTCGGCCCTCTTCCCTTGTGAAGGCTGTGCTTTCACGCACTTCATACACTTGTTAACACGAAAGCAAAGAAGATTCTGACAAAGAATTAGATGTTAAGTTACAAAATTTAAACCAATCAGTAGACAAATTCAAGGAAGAAAAATTTCATATATTTTATTTACGTGGGAAGTTGAATAAAAATAATGTTTTTTTTTTGCATAGACGATGACTTAAATTTATTTTCTTTTTTGATGGATTGTACTGCTTATATAATAATTTATGATAATTTATCTGATGATACTCTAATTGTTATTAAGGGAACTACAAAAATAAATTATAGTAACCCTTTTGATGTTAACAGAGGTGAGTTTTTAACTTTTAAAATTAAAAACATATACACTATGTAATTATTTTGTTGATGGAATGTTGACTACAATAGGAATATTCCTGAAATATAAAGATTAATTATATATTTATTTACTATTGAATGGAGACGATTACATCTTTGCAGCTTCAGCTGCCTAACACTTGGTGTTTGAAGTGCAAGAAAGTCACTAAACATAATAATATAAAATATGCAAATGAAAAAAATGGATGATTAGTTCAGAAAAGTAAATGTCTAATATGCAATTCTAATAAATAAATAAATAAATAATAAATAAATAAATAAATAATAAATAAATAAATAATAAATAAATAAAAAAAAAAAAAAAAAAAAAAAAAAAAAAAAAAAAAAATTGTCCTCAGCAAGAGAAGGAATAATTAATAAATTATACAAACCAGCAAGAAGAAATTTTCCAAGATGTAAAGTGTAATTTCGTATGGAATTGACGATTTACAGCAAATTTATCTTGTAGAAATGAATACTGGTAATTTAAAAGGTATATCACATATAAACAATGGATATAAATACATTTTAACATTTATCGAATTTACCTTATGGTAAATATTGTGACATTGCCCATCCATATAAATTATTAGCATCGAGATATGCCAAATAGTTTGATTCTTGATTTGAATTAAAATCTTCTAAATATTTGTTATTAGCTTTATCATATTGTTTACAACATTGTGATATTCCTTCTCTAATATCTTTTTCTATCATTAAAATCATATCATAATTGTGTAATAAATCTAATGGTTGTTTAGTCATTTCAAGCATTGCTTCCCACGATAAAGATTGGTGCTGTAAAATACCTTGCTGGATCTAAATCATTTGAATTAATATGTGTTTTCCTAAAATTTTCGAATATATCTGCTAATAATAATACATCACTTTTTAAATATAAATCACTGTATTCACCAAGGTTTTTAATATTAAATTGATTCCATGCACATTTTGCACGTTCATAATATTCGTCAGTTATATCAGATTCGCTTAGTTAAAAAATTCACTTTTTTGTGGAAGTTCAGTTTCATCAAATTTCTTCCAACTATCCATATAATCATATGGATAAACACGTTTTTTAATAACTAGCCCCACTTGTTCTTCTGGAAAATGTTTTTGTGTTTGTTTAATTTTATTTTTAGTTAAATTAGATGATAATTTATCTATACTGGCTCTAAATTTAAAAGTGTCTATAAATCTCATCTTCAAATTTTCTGTTGCTTTCCCAATAGTTATAAACTTTTCTTTCGTTATTTGCTTAAATCTATATTTTTATCATCTTAACTCAACTCTTTAATAAATAAATGAGCATCATAATCAGCTAAATTATGAAAATAAATTGGAACGAAATTTGGTAATTTTAATTGTAGATTACAATTATTACATACTGGATTTATGAATTTTCAACTTATGTGATAATGATAATGTACCTTTTTATTGTCCTCCATATATTCACATCAAAATAAAGTACATTCTTCAAATTCCCTATATAATATATTTTCTTCTTTGGTTAGTAGATGCATTGGTTCAATTTGTTAATATATTTCACCAATTTCTTTTACTTCCCGTTTAATTTATTGTATTAAAATTTTATGAGCATTTGGGCCTCAATATACTACTGGAGGCCATAATTAGATACAATATAATAACAAAAACCAGATGCTTCATGTAATTAATATTTCATATAATATGATTCATCATTTAGCTTTAAATCAATGTTATTTATTTGTTCATTAGTAAGTTTATATATTTCTTTAAGCATTTCTTTATAAAAACCATTGTCAATGTCGTCCTCTGTTAAAATAGGATATTTTTGGATCAATATAAATATTTTGAATATTGTGAAAGAAACCTTCATTGTATGTTTGTAATTTTTAAATTTTATTTGCTCTCCTTTCAGAGAAAATTTAATTTTTACTGCTTCATTTTTAGAACGATCTCATGTATGTTTATTAAAATTATCTTCAGAATAAAAGAATTGAAGACACATCACATATATAAGCTTTACATTTATGATTATCTTTTCGCATTGAAAGCAGTTTCAATAAATCTTTTATCCAACAATAATGTGAATTTGTGTCACCTTTGAAATAAAGTAAATTTATACGTTTGTCCTTTTTATGTTTTGTAAGTTTTAGTGAATATACTGTAGACTTATCTTCAATAGGTATATCAAATTGATTTTGATTTTTATTTTTGGTATATCATATATTTTTATAGGATAGTCATATTTATCTATTACTTAATCAATATCAAGCCCCACATTTTTAAATTTAGTAACTCTTTGAGGGTCTTTTTCTGCTGGAAACAATGCGTATATTATTGCTCACAGAAAGCATTTTTGATCATTATTTTTAACATTTATGCATGCTTTTTTTTTTTTTAATCACTTCTGGTAGATCAATATATGATGCACCATTTAATGGACTTTATTATTTATTTATAGCTAATTGTATTCCAATTAGTCTATAACTAAAGTCCATCCTGAACGTCTTCTTTGAAATTTGGATAATTGTGTAAGTAATACCTGTTTTATAATTTTATAAATCTTATTCTCCTTCGTTTAATATTCTATGATTAAATGAATGAAATGTAAATCTTTTAACTTGATTATTTTCTTGTTTGCGACAATCGATATATATATATTAGTTTTCAGCCCTAAATGTTCTAAGATTGTGTATTATCTCGAAAACCTTACCTTTAACTCAAATTAAAAAATGGTTAGGTTCTACTAAATTAAAGCTATTTTCAACGTTATAAGTTGATGTTCTACCTTTAAAAGCTTTATTAATTAAGTAATTTTTGTTAGTTCTTTTTCTTCTGTTAACAAATAAATTATTATAAATTGGAAATGTTTCTTCCGATTCCTTTCTATCTTCGGGGTATAATTCATTGATATCGACATCAGCTAAAGGTAAATTTGTAAAATTGTTCTTTTAATCTGTTTTTTTTTTTTCTCTGCTCATCTATAACCCGTTGCATTAAAAAATGGTTTGAGTTCGAATTATATCGTTTTTCCTTTGTGTAGTTATATTTTATTTAAAAATATTTAGCAATATGTCTCAACTTCCTCATCATTCAATACAGCTGTTATATAAGCCTCCATTTTTATAGACTGTTTGGTACCATGCTTTTTTTTTTTTCTTCAAAATAACACAAAGTTTTATTTAATGTTAGTATCAAAAGCAATATTTATTAATTATTTAACTTCTTACTACCATTATATTTTCTACATATACATGCCTTCTTATATTCATTATAACAAGTTTTACATTTTGTTTTATATTTGTCCTTAACATTTTTATGAAGATAAAATAGTTTTAATGATTTAGTCCCATTACACTCTTTACAGGTTTTTGTTAGATAATCACAGTTTTGGGTTTCGTTTAGATTTGCGTATTGCCGTATTGCGTAATTTAGAATTTTTATGCTTTTTGAGAGATGTATTATAAACATATTTTCCATATTCACACATTACTTTCTATTTATTTAATTCATAAAGTTTTGACCTTCTTCGATAAAACATTTTTTACAGATGTCATAAAGCTTATCTTTTGTGTTTTGATTAAAGTAAAAACTTTCTTTATTTAATAATTCATTACACTTTTTACAAATTTTGGTATTTTCCATATCGCGTGAAGATTCAATTTTTGTTTATTTATAAAGAAAATTTTTTTATTAAGAAAATAAAATTAAAAATATTGTATTTTTTAAATCTTCATAATTTTTGCAGTTTTATTAAATTTGTTTCCTTTTAAAAAACAAACCAAAATGGAGGCTATGCTCAACAAGTTGAACAATTCATGTGAATTAACTAAACTACATGACATCGAAATTGATAAATGGTATGAAGCTACAGGATTCCAAATTTATGAATCTAAGTTTGGCAAAAAAACTTGATTGTATTCTGGATGGCAATTATAAAATCACTTTACCAGATCACTATGCAAAGATAATCAATGAAAATCTGTACATGATATTGAATTTCATATTTAATTTCTATCAATTAGCTTTTTTAATATTTCATCTGATTTGCTTGTTTTAGCCTTAAATTTGCTTGATTTTTGCATAATTTTGCTTGTTTTCTATGTGTCAAATCCTGTACAACCCTTTTGAAAAAAGTGGTAAATTTCTTGTTTTTCAGAATACGCAAGTTCTTAAATTTGAAACTATGATTTTGGAGAAAAAAACTTGATTTTTTGATAAAAATGTGTGCTGCATCAGGACCCCCAATATACATCTACTTATTCACTAGTGGGATACCTGGGCCAGTAGGCACCAAGTAAGAAGGTGACAAAGAGGGGTAGTGGTATTAAGGGGGAGATAGGTCGCAGGACAAGATCGGGGCACAATGAACAGGGTCATCCTTGGACGTTGAACTCACCTGAGAAGTGGGGTTGTTGGCTAGTACTAATGCACGTCGTTCCCTACTTTGCCTACCACCCCTCCTGTTGTACATTGAACCACTGGAATTACACACTGACACACAATACCAAGTTGTGGGAAGTATGAGGTAACTATTTAAAAATGATGGAACACAATATTTGTCGTAATGTTTGTTACATTGTTCGCCCTGGAGTCTCTCTATCTCTCTCTCTATATCTCCCTCTCTCTATCTATCTCTCTCTCTATATCTATCTATCTATCTATATAGTACCTGGCTAATAACTTTACAGTATACACGAGATATGTGGATGGAAGAATTCAGGCGAAGGCAAGCCTGTGAATCAAGGAATAAAAATCTCTGATAGACTATAGTAACGCAACTTACAGCGTGCTTACTAACAGGAAATTGATCAGGTAAAGTACTCTACAACGTGCTGGTTTGTTACCACGGGGTCATAGGAAGTTGGCTAGGGTAAGGTCAAGGTGAGGTATACCTGAGATGACATAGTCCTTCGCAGACTGATGGGAGCCTTAAGCGGAGTCTTTGGGCAGACTCGAGGTAGGAAGGACTCAGGTAGGAGTAGTGTCCTTGGTCAGACTAGACAGATAAGTTTTGGTCAAACTTAAGGTGTTGGATAGTCTTAAGCAGACTAAGGTAGTGAGGAGTCTTTGAGCAGACTCATGGTAGAAAAGAGTCTTTAGCAAACTTGGGATGGCTCGCCTCCTCTTTGGCCGATGAGCCCGGCACGTGTGTTGGAGTCATATTTTTGTTAAATTTCCACATATCAGCAGTTCTCTGGGCACAATATGATGGTGGGTGGGGGGGAGCATACCGTAGCCTTGCACCATGGGGATGGGTTTATCTGGGGTGCAGGAGCGCCGCTCTTTTCTTATAGCCCCGCATGGAGGCGACAAATTAAAACCCCTGTCCCCGAGGCGGCCCAGCAGTGACGTCACAAGACCACAGGGCTGCTGCCATCTCTCGAGTTCGGAGGAACTTCTTCCAGGGCTAAGCGACGAGTAGTAGAATTCTAATAATATTTATTTATTTCACGGGGTGCCTTGTTCATGAATAAATCTGGACGGGCAATGGGGATTGTAATTACGTAATTAACAATGTAATCGGCTACCCAAGCTCGAGGGTTTTCTTAGCTCGATACATGTAATCTTGTTTGCCACTTATATATTTCTCCCGAGTGCATGTGGCTCGGAGATGAGGCGAAGTTTACCGTAGAGTGCACATTCTCATAGTGCAGCATGTTGGCATGCGTCTATTGCCACCTTGATTTTTCATGCTTTATCATTCAGTCTGACGCCGGCTAACAGCCAGCGGCGCTAGAGGCTGTGACGGCGCTCACCACGTACGTGTCACGTGTACATGCACGTGTGCAAAGAGGCCAATATTTTTTAACTTTCACATAAATATAATTTTTGTGTAAAATGTGTCTTAAATTTATATTTTCAGGGATTTAAATGTCATAAAATGATTTAGTGTTTGTTATTTTAAAAGAGTTCGGTTATGAAATTCAAGTACACGCTGCACAGAGGATAAGAACACTAATATTCCGGCGTAAACGCCGCCATAAAAAGATACCGAAAAAATACAGAAAATTCACAAGAAAATTATAAAATGTAAAACAATATTTAATATATTTGTGTCACTTTTACTTTCAATAGTAAAATATTTTACTCTGCGTGCATAGCACTTCCGCTTACGTGAACCCCATAGGCAGCCATGGTAGGTACATGCGACACTTTTCCGTGGACAGTCTGTCGAGAGCTGGCGAGGTAAGAGACTGTCATGCATGCACTAAAACCTTTTGTTCACTGATGTAGATTTCAATAGCACTTTTAGTATACCGGTTAACCTTTGCTTGCATACGTTTTGCCAGACATTTCCCCAGCATTTTATGCTTCCACTTAACTAATTTATTTCGGCTTGTAGTATTTTCAACATAATCGAGAAGGAAGAGAAATATGTCAGAGAGGTAGTGTGACCCACGAATCTTGAATCAGGAGCCATCCGCTGCTGCTAAAGGCATTTCATCGTAATTTCTGTATTATTGCTGCGTGCAATTTTAAGGGTTTTTATTCTATGTATGTATTTGAGGGTAATTTTCATGTTTGAATATTTTACGGCATCACGTGCAACCACGTGGCTAATTGACGCCAAGTCTATGTCTGTGCCATCATTGCGGTTTGAGAGCTCAATTATGTAATATCAATGTGCAATATTTTCTCAAGGGTTCCATGATAAATTTTGTCAGGGTTCCGTGTAATTTTCACATAAATGGATATTTTGTGTTTGACCATGTTGTCACTTCAATGTTTGCTTTTTCCGCCGTCAGGCATGCTACAAGCCTGTAATGAATTCAATCGTAAAGAGAATAATTTTCTCTAGCAGAATAATATTTTGTTGGAATATAATTTGCTGTTTCCACGAAGAAATATTGCAATTTCACCTGCACCACGTGATGCGCTACAAACTTTATCCAGCGGCATCCGCGCCATATAAACTTGTTTTCACACGTGTGTGTTTATTGTGACTACTCGTCTCATACCCCATCATCTTTTACAGGTCTTTGTGCAATTTATGTAATTTTGTAATTTGTGTCTGGTGATATTACTTCCATCCTAGCCCAGACGAGTTTGCGTTAGTGATGCCAAGTAATCACACGTGTGAATGTATCAACAAGCGTTTCATTTTGTAATTCACCGTGTCCTGTCTTCAACACAAAAATCATCAGTCCACCCTAGCGGGGCTGTCAACTCTCTTCCCTTATAAAAATTGTGTTTTCATATACCACAGTGAGATCATCCATCTAGGCAAGCGCCTAAATAATTGCGGGCTGGGGAGCACCCAAGCGGAGTTAGCTAGACACAACCAAGTGTATCATTAATTTCATGGCCCTTTGATTTGTACAAATTGTATAAATAAAACCGGTATCACAGTGAACCATCTTCTTTCATTTGTAGTGACAGTGTCCTAGCCACACCTGCTTCTTTTTCAAAGTGTTAAAATGTTTAGTATTGCCAACGTATTTGTAAGTACGCTTTGGTGAGACAGACTGACAGAACCCACAGCATCCCTGAGAACCCTGAGTCTCAACAGTGCGGTGATTGGAAAGCACCGCTGGTGGCCATATCACCAGTAAGCAATTGTGTCATCATTCGTCTCGTGTCTCACCCAACGGCATCAGATCTTTTTCCATGTTCTATCATTCTGTGGGGTTTCTCAGAGTGCTCCCATTTCCTCTCTCTTTTGCACTCCTTTTCTTTCCTTTCTCTCTTGCCACCTTCTTCGCCGACTGTCTTACGTAGTTCACTGGCCGCCCGCCAGGGTGGTCTGATGTGTCTGCTGCCATGTTTGGTTCCTCCATTGCCCACCAGGGTTGCTGGCATGTCCACCATCTTGTTGGCAGTAGTTTGTTCGTTCATCACCTGCCAGGGAGCACTGGTGTGTCTGCCACCATGTTGTTCGTTCCTTCATCGCCTGCTAGGAGCAAGGAGGTATTAGTCTATGGAGTGGAAGCCAAGACACAAAAGTGAAGCCGGGCAGCAGACGATAATGAAAGACAATGACACGGTTATTAGTGGCAAAAAGGTGCATGTTTAAATGCAGTTAGACGGTTGTTTTTCATTTAATTAATTCAAGATAGTGGTAAAATATTGTATAACATTTTGATGCACAGGCTTATTTAGTCCACGTACATTTGAAAACATTCCGCAATAATTACGTACTGATAATACCAATGTATAATGTAACTTTTGCCACTCATAACATGGCAGCTGACATTAACAATAGGTCTGCGCATGCGCAGTAGAAAGAAGCTGGACAAGAAATCAGCTTCATTTGATAATCATGGAGAAGATAGGCAGTTGCCACTCCATCATCTATTACCGCCATGGCTAGGAGGTGATGATATGCTCCTGCCATCTTGTTTACGGTAGGTATTTTAATTATTTAGATCTCAAAAAATTTCTTTGTATGATATATATAATTTACGACGAGACCTAACGTACATTTATACTGCAATTACTGCTACTATCACAGTTCATGCAAGATACAACATGCATGCACTATATATATGTGTTGCGATTAAAATTGGTATCCTATGCTATGATTAGATGATTTCCACAAGTAAACTGATAAGTTCGATATAGCTTTCAAGTTTTACTTATAGAAATTTGCCTCATTTTTTACAGCTGCATTCAGCCATTCATGGGTTTGTTGATGAGATAACTTGGGGCTATTTGCAAATACGATTATATTTTTGTCAAGTGACAAAAATATGCAAATGTGATAAAATTAATGTGTAAATTACATGTATATATTCGTTGAAAAGAAGAACTATAAATATCTCTGTGTCCAGTAGTAATAATTTATGACAAAAACAGTTTTCAGTAATACCTGTCCTGAGGACAGCTCGTTGGCCCTCCAGCTTGTAAAAGGATGAGGTCGAAGAAAGGGGTAAGTGGCAGCCCTGACTCCCAGTTTGTGAAGACTGGAGTCCACTCACCATAATTATTGCAGCTAGGATATAAAAACCAAGGCATTTAAATTTAATTTATTAAGGCACATGAAGAATTACACATCGTACAAAAATAACCTCTTAATGACTTCACAAAATACAATAATACTTTTTTTCATACAACAATTATCATTATTTGAAAGTAACAAATCATTTTCAAGTTCACTACATTTCACTTGGTTGACAGAACATAAATGTATACATTCCACACATATGTTATTCTTTACAGTGGCATCTTGATGGCAAAATCATTAACAACTATCAGGTTGAGTATTCTTTCTCTATAAACTTCGCAACGGTGTTCAACTGAATGTTGTTTGTGCCTTCATAGATGGCCCCTATTTTAGAATCCCTGAAAAACTTTTCTTGAGGATAATCCCTTGTGAACCCTACGCCTCCCATCCAGTCGATACACTTGCGTGAGGTCGCAGCTGCAACTTCTAAAACAAGTCAAACAAAGGAGTTTATTGTTCAAAATGCACGGTGCCTAAAATGCCTACATACCTAGATGCGTACAGTGAACTTTTAGTATCTCGGACGTCAATATCCCATTCTTTATAAATATGTCGGACAAAATTTTAGTCAGAGAAATTTATTACAAAGGAACTATGTGAAATTCTGCCTACCTTATTTGAATTTACAAAACATGCACTAGCCTTGGATAACAGCTCTAGAATAACTGATGAGCCACATATTAAATGTTGGAGGGAAGAGCGGGAGTCAGTTGAAATAGAGACATATGTCCCAATCTAGCACTCTTTACAGAAGGTAAGTGTGAAGAACATAAAAGCAGCAAAATGCTGAGAACACGAAGGATTTCCCTGATGTGGAGTTCCAGATTACAGCCAACAGTCTGCCATGTACCGTATTCACCCAAATATTAGATGACCTCAAATATAAGACGACTCCCTACATTTGCCCTTTGCTGATGGGAAAAATTCGATTTTGTCACAAATACTTATTGACATGCCATGAAGATAAAAAATCTCAAAAGTCAAATAGCCCATGAAAATCATTTTTAATATACGTAAAATAGGTCAAAGCTTACCAGTCATCAAACCTTATGTACAAGAAAAAGAAAAGAATGTATTATTAAAAAAACTGTTTTGTGTCAATTATTCATTATTTGAATCAGACTCCCTAGTCGAATGATCCTCAGGCTGTGTCCAAAATGTCAAGACTTCGTTGACAAAATGATCACATGACCCAATTTTGTAACTTAGTGGATGTTAGCAAAAATACAAAATGAGAAAATCTGTGCCATGTTGGTTTTGACCTTCAGAACACATACGTGAATACGTAACTAAAACTTTTTTAAAAGAAATATTCGTCCATAAAATATACTAGGCATGTTTTAAAAAGAAAGTAAGTGCTGTGCTTTGTATATGTTATGCAACAAAAATATTTTAAAAGTAGTTATTGAATAACATTTTCATACTTATTAACATATTCCCAACATTCCAGTGATACTTCTAGAAATATTACGTCCGCTTTAAGCATTAAATCTAGATAAATAGTTTCGCTGTTAATGTTAACACGTGCTCATTTACCAGTATGTTTGATACAAAACCGGAAAACGGCTCCAAGCTGGGGAAGAAGAAGAAACCCATTTGAAGTCATAGATACACCTATAACCTCGTACTCACATAGATTCATTCACTCTGGGAAAGTTGAATTTCAGAGCTAAAGTTGTCATCAAACAACATTGAACATTTGCGTTCACAGACACGAGGCCATTTTGGTGATCACGTCACTACACAAGATGTTTAGTTTACCACCATGTTACAAATATAACTTTGGTAAAAGTAACCTAACCAAATATCACCGCCTGTGGTGTAATGTAATGCACTGACCCGTTTATGCATATTTAATACTTGTATCATTATTTTAGCGGCGGTTTGGTCAGGTGGTTTTGTGATAATTATAAATATTTACCCGCCTGGATTAAAGACCAGCAACGTAGCTCATTATAAGAAAACCGTAATGGAAATTGCAGTTAACCTCACTTATAGTTGTGACTTTTTTATTCGGGTCAATACGGTATCTTGCACACAAAATTGTATGCTGCTCCAAGACTACAACAGCAGCTGTTTTGCCCGATAGCTAGTGTACTGGACATACGACAGTGGCGTCCTACAGTAATGTTGGTAGCCTTTGACAGCCATCCTCATGGTATTATACATTACCCACTGACTAGGGTGTGTTGAATGCATGAGGTAGAACCAAGGGGAGAAAGATACCATACCATGTCATGTCAAAATAGATAGATATCTGCTACAGATTATCTACCAAACCAGTAAGACCTAGTAGGGTACATGGATTTTGGCAAATGAATCATAACTCATCATCTTTGCAAGGTGATGGGGAGCCTGGGCCATGGTAGAGGGTGGGTCTTCCTTACCAACTGTGAGTCACCTTACTACCAGAGCATGCACGAACACAACATCAACCACAAAGCAGGTTAAAATTAATATTGTTTAGGGTAAAATTTTGGAAACATTTTATTCTTAGTTTAAAATTATACTCCATTATCTTAGCAAGTTAACCAAAAGTGGGATAAAATTAATCCCACAGGAGCTTACACTTTAATGCATACTGCATTTTTGAACTAATTACTTTATCTTAAATAAAACTCCAAAGATACTATGAACAGAATTTACATCAGGACAATAACTCAACTAAAAATGATTAAATTTTATTGAAATTAACATACATTAAAGTACCTATTAAGAAGTTTTCCTGCTCATTAAGCTTAAAAAATATTACAAGTAGTCTTTTATTACTGCATAATTTCACTCTTTTATGTAGAAGTTTTCTTGGTCAATATGTTTCTTCCTAAACATCTTAAAAGGGCTTAAGCTATTGCTAACAATTCATTGTTACACACAAAGACCAAAAGCTACTCAAAACTGTCAAATCATATCTGGAACAAAAGCTATGTATGTTCCTCACCTGCAGCATAATACTTGGCCATGGAAGCTTCCTTTACAAAGGACTGCCCCGCCTCCAGCAGCCGGGCAGCGTTGTAGACAAGAAGTCTAGCACACTCAATCTGGATCGCAACCTCTGCTATCTGGTGCTGCATCGCCTACAACATGACCACACTTCAGTCACCATTCTCAGCTTCGATATGGTGACGCATGACGCTCTCCTGCGCGACTACCAGATATGGGTCTATTGTATGTAATGTTTCAAATAATATTTGTCTTTGAAAGTAATTCATATTCTATTTCTTTTCTGATTTCTGTACGGGATGCTAGTGAAAACTGGTATTAAGATCGCTTTCAATAATTGAGAACTCACACTTTTATAAATTCTATTATGCGAAGAGTTTGTTTTACCGTGCGGCTGCGCTGGCATAGAAAATGCCAATTAAACTAGTTTCCAGTAGGGGCCACGGAAAATGCAACCTTTTCTTGTCCTTTGCAAATGGGACTAATGCTTAAAACACTTTTATCTCGAGGCCAGAGGTATATCCAACTACTTTAAAAATAAAATGTTTTCATTAAACAACTCATTTTGCAATGAGAGTAACCTAGAGTTTTACTATCAATGTGGGCTGGCATGCAAGCAAGGAAGGCTAGTGTTCATAAAATGTATGACCTGCTCCCGTCTCCCCAACCCCGTTTTTTCCTTCCTGCTAAAAAGAGAACCAGCTGACCAGCTGAAGCAAGCCAACACACCGCCAAGGAATGCAGCGGAAGGGAAGAGACCGAAGAATGGAGAGCAAGAAGGCCATTAACCCAGAGATGAGAAACAGATGTTACACGGGCCCAGATAGGAGATCCCACTACGGAACTGGCCGCGCAACTAAGAAGAGGGGCGAGACCAGATCTACAGCCAAGATCACAGCCTGAAGATTGATTCAGAGGGAGCCCACAAGAATTGAAGCCAGACGTTTTCTTTTCGCTCGAAGATGGGTCCATGTCGCTACAAGGGGCCAATGAGCTTGGGCAAAACGAAGAATACCAACAGAGAAGTGACTGTAACCCTGTCCAGGAGGCTGAAAAAGATCTCCCACTTTAAACCAGGGTCGTGCACTAACTAGGCCTGCTACACCGGAGAAGCACATGGAGAAAACCCTGGAGAAGCGAAGGTCTACCATAACGTCGACGCTGTCCACAGTGGAGAACGCCTTCACCAGTTAGAGGTATCCGATGCCCTCACCTGTTCCGCTTACCCACAAGTCAATTCTTCAAGCTCCACGGTACCAGGTTGTGCCATCATCCCTTCTGGACTGCTACCCCTCAATTAGAAAATTAAAATTTTTATTTAATTTTCTCCACTTGGGCAGGTTTCCTTCACCTGCTGTAAATTTAAATTATCAATTTTGATTTATTATTTTAGTGTACAGAGCTATGCATCCCCCTGTATTTTTCCAGAATATTGAATAGATATGTGGTTGTTTGAAATTGAATTTGAATTCATATTTTTCATTTCCCCAGCACATAACGCTTCTTATATGATTTCTTTTAAAGTTAACTATTGTTGGTCAGACTTGGCTCTTTATTAAAGCGACTGCTCATTTGTAGGCGCGAGCTAATCAACTTGCTCGAATGTTGTGGCACCTGCAACTCTTATTTAGACCACATATTGGCCTTGGCTTGATCGAGATTATTACAACACTCTTAACACCAATCGACAGTGAATCCGAGCCTAACCCACCACCTCGTCCGCAGTTACATGTGAAGTTTGCACAGTCGCAGGGAAAGTAGTGATTATAATAAGCATACACCCAAAATCTACTATGACATTGTGTCTAGCCACGTTGACTCACAGAATTCCTGTACAATTCCCGTACAGCAATTAAAAAATCCTGTACATCCGCAGCTTTCAAGTATCCTAAATGATGCTCACAGAAAATTATAAAATAAACATTATTAAAAATAACATGCTTTTCTTCATTATTTCAAATACAGTTAACGCAAAAACACGGCTGGATAGTGCTTAAAAGAAAGATCTATTAAATCATTATATGTACCTGTGTTTGCAAACATTAACATGTTGCACACAAAATATCCTTAAGACCTGCCTTTTCCACTGAAAACATTTAATGCAGTCAGTGACCTTAATATAAGATGGGATGGATTTTTTTTACTAAGTAATAAGTCAACACTGGTAGAATAAAGTTTATTTAATCAAGTGCACAAGTTTGTGAAATATAAAGCTACAAATGATGTTTTATTAATAAAATATAACATTTTTTTAGTAGAGGGAGAGAATGTTAATTGTTTTGTGCTGCATATACTTGTACAAATGCATGTTGTTTGAAGTTCTCATACTAGACTACACTTTACATAGCCAAGCAACACACAGGTATGCAAAATTCTTAGCACTGCAAGCAAAGTGCAATGCTGAAAAGAAACTGTAGCTATATTATAGTAAATATGGGCGAGACATGTGGCACTAGTTCTTCAACTGTAGTGAATAATCAGGAGTTGGCAAGTAATTCAAATTCTGAATTGAACAAAGTGTTGACACTACATACTAAGGCCGAGTTCAAACTGATAATTTTGTTATTAAGTAATTTGGGATTTCTTTGGTTTCAACTCAGATGCTATCGGCTTGTTAAGCAATCATAACAACACATTGTATGTAAAATTCTGATAATTTAGTAATGTAACAGTAATTAAATTTTTGTTATGTAACAAAACAAGCATAGCAAACTGCCTCTTTAAATAGACGCGTCAGTCGGTCATATGCAGCGACACACACACACTGCAATTTTGCACGTTTGTCGGCCGCACGTAACAAGAGCTGTCACAGGCCTCCCCCTCTCCGCCTTTTGCATTTACAGACTCCTGCACAGTCACGCTGCCATTTCCTGCCTAGTTTATCTTCTTTTTTACCTGACCTTGTTTATGAGAGACATGAAAGAATATCATAAATATATTTTTCCGTGGCACTTTGGTCTTCTTTTTTACGTTTTAATATAAGTCAAAGTACAATACAAAAACTATTTAAAAAAATTAGCAATGATTAAGAAAGTGGATAAATATGAGAGATGCAAGACAAAATATTGCACGAGTGTACGGTATTTCGCTTTCTATGCCATCTACTTAATTGAAAAATCTTGCTTCAGTTGAGTATCAATTTCATCATGAAAGGACATGGGTTTAAAAAAGAATCGCTGTGCTAAATATTTTGACCTGGAAGACACTTCGTTTGAGTGGTTTTGTGTTGAATAACATGACTTGGTAATGTCGGGACAGGTATCTAACACTCTAAATGGCATCAGATAAAAGGTGGCTCAACTACAACTGCCCATAGGGATACTACATGTAGTAGTTCCACGCAGGTAGTTACCAAGCTGCCTTTTTTTTGTGCAGGTTTGGAATGCTACGGTCTTACTCCTACGATCCACTGACAAACAATAGCCTGGCGAAGGAAAGGAAATGCCAAAATGTAGGAAGAGGGGAATGTTTTGACAGCTGCCAAGCGGTGGTAAAAAAAAAATGGAGGGGGGGGGGGGGCAGGAGAGGTGGGAGAAGGTAGCCGTACGCGTGGAGATTATTTTTAATATCTGGTTTTACAAGTCAGGGAACACTTGTGGTGGAAATTTACTTGTTTCACCTCAAAACTTAAGGCTACATCATATCATTGTTTTTCCCAGTAGCACCATTTTGTGCTAAGTTTCCAGTACGTAAATTTTATTTTAAATCTGTTCCATTTCTTTTTGTATTATATGATCAGATTGGCATTTATGAAACTTTTCATGTCCGAAGATTTAACTTATTTCAATATCAGTTTTTCGAAACTGTGAATGGTGAAAACTGGCATTTTTAAAGTCGTAGAGGCTGTGGAGCACATATTTGTATTTATTATTTCACCAATAAATTACAGTTGCCGCTAGAAGCCACAGAGGCAAGTTATAGACAGAAAGACTGCACACCAGTTTTAGAGGCTTGTGCATAGAGGCAGCGTGGCATGTGATGCACGTGTCTGGACCACCATTATCACTTCCGTGCACCTTAGACTCACGAAACTCAAAATACAAATCTTGGATAACACACCCTTAAGAGGAATAGAGTATGAAAACATTATTTGCCAGATTTTTGTCATACTTAATCACAGATGTATCTGCTATTTTTTTGCACTCAATTTTGTTTAAAGTGTTTTACATTCAACAAAAAAATTTTTGTGAGAAAGCGTGCCAGCCCTTGTCTCGACAATCGATAACCACCACAATTCGTCTGCATGCACAGACAACTCAAATCCTTTCTGACTTATGTATCACTAGCACCTTTCTGAAGGCCTTACTTTTGAGAAAAAAATTGCAAGAGGCACGTGGGTAAATACTGCATATACTAATATTTAAAATGTGTAATGCCACCACTGTTTTCTGAAGAAAAGAAATGTTCCAACTAAAAATATAAAAAAAAAAAACTTTTTAAAATTCAAAATTATGCAATTCTAAGTCAAAAATTTTGGTTCCGGGTATTTCGAATTACCGAGATTTTACTTAAAGGTTTATAAGCATTTATACTTTAGAATGAATATAATGTAGTACACGTCTTGTTACAAAAATATTATAGTCTGTTTACCATGCGTTAACAGATTATGAACGTAGCTACCACATGCATGCACTTTAATAGTCGCTGTACCGTACGTTACAAAACACCGTTGTATGCCGACTGGCATCACAGCCCGCAGCAAGCTGCCACAGTTGAGATTGGGCGAGTCCATTCTTCCGACTGACATGCACGTATTTTGCTGTGCGTTATCAGTAGCAAGCGACAGGCGCAGTCAACATCAGCAGTAAAACATCAGTAAGATGCACTATCACAAGATTCACGATCGAGGCTGCTTCGCCACCAAGCATTTTGACTTTCATGACCACATTATAGACTTTTGGAGAGGAGGAAGGGAAACAAATTCCTGGACATCTGACTAAAATCTCATGCAATTCCTGAATTTCCCGGCCAGTAGACATCCTGTATGACATGAAAAGTGGTAACAGTTACCCCTGTAGTTGTTCCCGTAAGGAAGCCTACTAGGTCAGCTCCTCACAAGCCCCAAGTAAACTCTCAGGTAGTTGAAAAAAATAATCACTGAACAGTTCATTTCATTTCTTCTTCCTAATTCCCATTAAACAGTGACAGCTGGCATTACGACTTTTGAAAACCTTCTCTGTAAGCCGGACCAAACTCCTTGGGAAGGAGATTTATGTGATCAAGCTCACCCTGGGGTTTGATTCCCCTCCTCCGGTTAAGGCCCCTCCACCTAAATGGTGTCAATCTCAATCTCCCAACGTGGACAGATCCACGACCCCGCCAAGCAACTCTATTATTAACTGCACCAACACTCCCAGACGGAAACCACGTAACTAGTATAAGAGAGAGGAATCAGTGCTCTTTCTTTTGGTTATTACCATCCGCGAAGTAGAACGAGAATACCTATCATTTTGGCGTAAAGTGCAAAAACTACCCCCCTTCCCCCCTACCAGCGAGGAGTCCGGCTTACTCTCTCCCAACTACAGAGCGGCAGTGTGATTGAACCTCGAGCAAAAATGAGAGTACTAGAGTCCTAAAGGAGCGCGTCAATGGGTACATCCACATTTGTTCTACACTCCAACATTTCTATTCTTATATGTTCATGATAGTCAATGAAATGCAGACTTAATGCCATAACAATAAATTTACCACCATGTTTAGGTTATTGTAGGTCAACTTTGGTCTGTCTCAGTTTTACAAAGTCAGTAATTTAACAGTAATCCCTGTGAGCCTTGACACTTAGTAAAATCAGTGCTCTACTACTATCACAAATTCCAACCATAACCAGCACATATTCAGTTAAATGGGACACAATTTGTTAACAGGATTTATTTGGTATTTTTGAGTACCCCTGAACAGTGACAAGAACTTCTCAAGGGGAAAAAAATTCATCACTTGGGAATTGGGAAAGAATCTGATAAAGTCTGCATTAAGGAACCATCCCAGCATTCACCCAGAGCAATTTCAGAAAATCCTGGGGGGAAAAAGTAAGATGGCCAAACCGGGAATCGGACTCTGGTCCTCCTGAATGCAAGTCCTGTGGTTTATTTGTGAGAACTTGATGTCTCAGGATAGAAGAATTAAACCTGACTGCCAAACCGGGAATTGTATCTAGGTCTTACCGAATGTGACACAATTGATGAGATGGGTACTGCTTACACAAAAATGTCAACATATGATTAGAAATAGTTTTTAATTTGAACCGTGCTGCTTTATTGTACTACTACAAACGAGTATGACTCATTTCTTATGATGCCAGTACACCTAATACACCCAAGTGAGTTGAACCCTGCCAACTTGTACATGGACGTTGCAGAAGCGCACCAACCCTGGAGCGCGCTTCCGAACACGTGGATATCAAGGTTGAGCAAGCCAACAAGCTGTCAGGTGCCTCAGGGCACAGCCAAGCGCCACCGAATAGCACGAAGCCAAGAGATGACCAGAGGGTAGTTACCCCCACTCCAGCCTTGCATTAGAGGAACATCACACCCCCCCCGGAACCTTTGTTACACCTATCCTTCAGACTACTTAAGTCCGTGCGCTGCAGGGCTCACGAGTTATTTCTTTCTGATCCTCAAGCTCCCTTAACCACTTCTTGTGCTGGAGCCTTTGACAACCTCAAAGTCTTCATTGATGTCAACCACTACCATTTACCAGAGGATTTTCATTGCTGATAACCTCCTTCTACCAGAAGCTTTTTCAACTATTATCACTGAACACCTCCGCTACGGATTCCTTCCTGAACAGTAGCCGCCTCTACTTGCTTGTACGGGCAATTTCCTCCCTGCTACTAGAGCAGTGGATCTGTTATTTAATCGTCTTGTCTAGACATCCCGAAGTTAGTTAGCCAACGTTAAGTATATTTAGCCGTCGACTTCTTATATGTTCTTGACTAGTTTAGAACCAAGTCATCTACACCTGTTCAGCGTAGGTTACTTCCAGCCTACCGTCTGCTTGGTTCATGTGTCACTGTATTTATTACGTTCTTAATAAGTACAGCTTTTTTCTTTTAGCTCAGAGTATTCTTTAAGAAAGAGTTCTCCAGTATGCCGCTAGGAACTGTACACGTTGTGCACTGCCGACCGAGACCGGGTATTGAATACGAATTAGACCAGGACTGGGGATTCCCTTCTGGAATCCACCAGCCAGATACATACAACAATCGACGGCCACCTGTTCTAGACCTCCGGGGATAGAACAGCAGAGCCCCAACCACTAGCAACTCATCGAACCAGGGAGAGACAGTACGCTTGGGTTGTATCCCTACCGGAGCTTGAGTGTTACGACCTGGCCTTGGTTGTGAGCCACACCCAGTAGCAGCAGGAAGGCAGCCCATATGGCTCAATGCTTTTGGTCTGCTCACCGGTGGCGGTGGGGCCTTCTGGAGCACCAAGCTCGTGCTGGCAGCTACTACTGGCCAAACACTATTATAGGGAATTGTTTCGCGTCCGCGATGCAAGACTTATACCGTTCAGCAGCATCCTACACACTATGTCTTTTAAGGTGAGGCACGGCTCAAGGAGAGAAGAGCAAGGACCTCACCTGGCTGCCAAGCAGCAGTCTGTATTCACCCACCGACTTTGGACAGATGGACAGACAGGCGGAACGCGACCGCGCTGCCTTAGTCATACTCTTGGAGAAACCAACATCTCCCGTATTTACATATATTGGTTTTTTTCCGCACACTCGTAAGCATCAATACTACTATCCCATCCTGCACAGTCTGGTACATGGGACTGAGGTAAGACACTGGGTTTCTAACCCCAGGTTCTGGAGCACAGAAGCCGCTGCCTGGAGTTGACAATACCATATTACCAGACACGGTATCACAGAACTGCAGCTAGTGGACTGCACCACCTGTTCCAGCCAGCAATCAGCAGAAGTTCTACCGGCGGCCGAAGCAAAGTCAAGTAAGCCAGGTAAACCAGACACCTCCTGCCAGTCGCCTATCTCAACACGTAAATCCACAGTGGGGGAACAAGGTAACTATTCGCAAGTTATTAGCCAGCCAGACTAAAGACAATTTCGTACCGACCCGCCAACCAAGTGGCCAGTTAAGGTAATGGGCCATAAACGTTAACTCAACCAGTAAAATCCCTATCGCCGCGTGCATGGGTCTAGCGCAATCAAAGCCACTACGACAGTGCCATCAACTCATTAACCCGGGTAGGCATCAAATAATACAATTGCTGCCTAATGTCTAACTTTTGAGTAAGGAATTTTTACTAGACGTTTGTCACACATGTAGATATGGTGCAAAAGTTTGACGAAGTGATAACTTTTTGTCCTCCTTTCTGCTTTCCATTTTACTTCCCTATCACTTAAAAACTATTCGTTTTCTCATATGGCTAAACCTGTTACCTGGTAAGAGTATATCTTCTTGCCAAACTGAGATCTGTCCAGTGTGTAGGGAATAGTCGCATCAAAGCAACCCTGGGCCAAGCCAACCATCTGTGCTCCAATTCCAATGCGACCTGCATTTAGAAAGCCAGCAGCATATTTGTACCCTTTGCCATATTCTCCAAGAATGTTAGCCTCTGGAACCTATGGAAGGAAGGAAAAAAATAAAAATAAAAAATATTGGTCATCAGGCTAAGCTCAAGTATTGTTTGAGATTAATAATAACTAAACAGAAATATTAACATTAATGAAATAACCAAGGTACACAAATAAGTGATTGAAATAGTTAACTACTATTAATCATGATTCATTTCACAAAATTTTCTACTGAACATACTACAAATAGAACCATTTTTAATAACATAATCATCTCAAAAAGCCCATTAACAACAGTTGTTCTTCACATGATGTTCAATCCCAAAGAAAAAAAAAACTATAAAATA
Source organism: Dryococelus australis (assembly GCA_029891345.1). Taxonomy (NCBI): domain Eukaryota; kingdom Metazoa; phylum Arthropoda; class Insecta; order Phasmatodea; family Phasmatidae; genus Dryococelus; species Dryococelus australis. The sequence continues at coordinate 62,789,856 of CM056995.1, forward strand.
ACCAAACTAGATGGATTATAGAAAAATATGTTATCACATATAAAAATACAGCAAAAAGTTACGCTGCCTGCAATAGTAATATTCAGCTTGTCAGTAGCACTGTCTTTCCCACGCTAATAACTTACCCGCACATTATCAAAGTGGACCATGCAGGTGCCTGATGCTCTGATTCCTAGCTTATTCTCTTTCTTGCCGACTGTCAGGCCTGGCGTGTCCCTGTCAACCACAAAGCAGGTGATACCCTTGTAGCCCTGAGGAAAAAAACCACACATTAACTATATACGTAACATCCTTAAAAATACGATCTACTATTATTTTAATTTCTGCAATACATTTTCCAGAATATTATTTTCCTTATGCTTGGGTGTTCTGGTATTTTCATCTCCAAGTCATTCCCTTTTGCTAGCGGAAGCACTTGATGCATCTACAGACAATCTGTGTAGGGCTTCCGTTTGGACCACAACAGTTCTTCTCTTTTGGAGGCAAGGTTTTGTTGGTACGTAATAGTGAGCTGTTAAGCACCATTCAACGAAATGAGGTGAAGATGGAGCAGCGGTGGAATGAAAATACACAGGAAACAGAAGTTCCCAAAGAGAACCCGCCTGCCAATGGCAACCTCTGCCACATTTCACACAGGAAAAAATTTGAGTGACTCCATCAAGAACTGAACACAGCTTGCTTGGTGAAAGAGTGAAGAGATTTTGGCTGCTCTTAACATCAAGGTCCTCAGAACCGATGAGGGTGAAGCGAGGTGAGTATGGAGCAGTGCCAGAATGAAAAAGTGGGGGAAGCAGATCCCAGAGAAAACCCAACGACCAACGGCATCATCCAGCACAATTTCCACGTGCAAGGAAATGCCAGGAATTGAATGGAGTTTGCACAGGTGGGATGCAAGAAGTCTAACCACTACACAACCACGGTATGGTTCTTTTTTGAATGCAGGCCACGTTTTACAACATACACTGTCCCTAATGGTTCCAGTGTACTGTAGCTGGAATCACATAGGTGATTAACCAACTTGTTCCTTTCTTATATTTACTTGCTATTATCCTAATTCCCTTTTAGTCTAAGTGTAATCTTAATTGTTTGCATTACTAGAGCATTTCATTAATACATGTTAGCTCACCAGTCCCAAAATATTAGCTACTGTATCATCCAATTAACCATATACAGTACAGTACTTGTGTTGCTTTCATTGACCTAGCTTGGCTGCGGTGCAGTTTCAAACTGCCCAATATGACAGAACGCTGCAGATTTTTCATCCATTATGTCCCTGTGCCTCCAGCCTAAAGTGAGAAAACGTAAGCCCTCTGCGAGGAAAAAGTACTTTTATCTGTGACTGTGAGTGACACACCTTCACACTTTTGATATTTTGTAGGTGTAGATATTTTTTTCAGAGTCAGTTTGATGACTAAACAAACATTTTGGTCTGAGTAAGCTAATAATTACTTAATGCATACCAAGTCTGTCATGTTTCCTTTCTAAATGAGTGAGAAACACACATGCATGCACTCATGAACATGTGGGCACATGTGCACACACAGAAAGGGAGAGAGAGAGATGTGTTTGTGTGTGTGTGTGTCTATATATATATATATATATATGCACCCCCCCTCCCCCCACATATAATTTCGCAAGAGAAAAAGTTAGGATCCGACTCAGCAAATCAAAAATTTGTAGTTACCATGTGCAATAACTTCAAAGCTTGGCAAAATCCAAGTTACAACAAATCCTGAGAAATTCAAAACAAACAATACTAGCACAGCCATCACATCCCACAAATGCAAGTTCTAATGAAAGAATGTTTCAATAAGTATTTATACATACAGCAGATGGGTCTGCATTCGCCATGACTAAGAACAACCCAGCAATGTCTGCATTTGATATCCACATCTTGGAGCCATTCAATATAAAGTCGCCAGAACTCTTCTTTGCAGTGGTCTTTAAGGCAAATGCATCAGAGCCTGAATGAGGTTCCGACAAACAGAAGGAACCAACCTTAAAAAAAAAAAAGACAGAAAATAGTTACCATGAGGACTACAGTAATATGCAATTTCCACACAGCACGTGTGTATTCAAACTCTCTTAATAACTAGATTACTATTATTCGTATTAATCTACTTATTCATTTATTGCGTGTTTATTCAATATTCCAAAAATTATAACAATACTAAAGAAACCTGATGAGCGTATTACAGTACTATTAAGTTTAACCCAATGTCCACATCCTATGGATGTGTCTAATCTATAGTCTATTCACGACTGGAACAGATTTAGGAAAATCAACCTTCGAGAATACACCCTAGCCATTAGCTGCATGCATAGTTAGTAAAAAAACGTGGCGGATGCTGTTACAGTATCTGAATCTGTCACTTTTTTTTTTTTTACTAGCTATGCATGCAGCTAATGGCTAGAGAGTTTATTCAAAGGTTGATTTTCGAAGTCTGTTCCAGTCATGAATGGACTATAGTCACATTCTCAGTTTACCAAAAATATATAAAAGGATAGGAATTCAAAGCACCCAGTTTAACACATGATAGAGTTAAAGATACAATGTTGTCATCACTGCTACAAAGACAAAAACAAACACTTGTTCTATAATTTTTATTGTGTTGTGTCCTGTGTTCATTATTTTTTAACGTCTTTCAGGTGATGTAAGTTAGTTTCAAAGTTCGTAAATGATGTTCATTTCTGGAAAAATTTCGAACCAAACACAGACTTGTGTAAATTTTTTGAACCGAGCTAGAACTGATCTTTTACATGGCAATCAATTTCAAACCGAATGGAACACAACCTTAAAGTTCGGGTTCGGTTCGAAATTCAAACGTTCGACCCATCGCTAATAAAATTGATCAAGGTTATTCCAAGTGTGTTGTGCTTTACCTATTCTGCTTGTAGTTAGTTTGAGAAGTTAAGCTAATGACGTAGTTGGCAGATGGCCAGTTCTCCTCCCTTCCCTTTCCTACCTCCTTTTCCATCAACCCTCTCCCTTTCCACCCTTTCCAACCTCCTTTCCTACAACCACCTTTTCCTCCTTTCTTTTCACTCCTCCAACTCTTCCCCTCTGCTGTGCCAACACCAATTTGAACCCCATTTTTACAGCTTTGTTACAATATTGAAACTAAAGTGAAGCAATGACTGACCGTGTCTGTGGACAGTTGTGTCAAGTAATTCTCTTTCTGCTCTGGAGTGCCAACCTTCATGATGAGTGAGTTGACAAGAGTGTTATGAATGTCAACTAACGCAGAAACTGATGGATCAATTTTGGCAACCTCTTCCACTACAATCATGGTGGAAAAGAAATTTGATCCTGTGCCCCCGTACTCAGTTCCTACTTCAATGCCCATCAGCTGAAAACAAATTCACATTTCATAATTGTTGACTACCAAATGCACACTGTTTTGCATTATCAGAAACTACACAAAAAAATCATCACAATTCAAGCCCAATTATACACCTATAATAAATATAAACATTTCCATATACAGTAGTTATTTCAATGTTAAATGACTTTTACACAAATTACACAAACTTGTGTTCCAAGTGATGTGATGTGGATAAGAGCTCATTCCTATTATATGATGTAGCAAAATATATATCTATTTCAATTGTAAGCAATTTGGGGATTTTATATGTAACACGTAAAAGATAGATTCACTGAGAAAATATGATCTTTCAAAGGGCAAGACTGTCTACAATTTACATTTTTAAATCCTCACTGTAGTTCAGTTTTTGGAGGAAATATAACTCACTTTAAAAGATACTGACACTTCTGAAACAGGATGGCGTCTATTTATTTCTCATTATTACACATGGGAAAATAATACATGCGATTCATCACTAGCAACTTCTAGCAAATCCGTTTAGCATTATGTGGTAAAGTCACTCAAATTATGCACCGCAAACACTGAAAAGTAAATACAGTACACAGTTTAAGAATTTTCTTTAGTTAATATGTTGCTGCACTAAGACATTTGCAAATATGAAAAACAAATTTATGTTTTGAAAATTTCAAGGTGTACTTTGTTATGAAGTTATAAGCCATTATTGCCCATCAAAACAACCTGATAAAAATGGTACTTTCTGTGATGCAGTATCGTATTAAAGTACTCAATACGAAGCACAATAGTATTGATCTGGACGAGAAAACTTATCTGTGGTAGATTTTTAAACACAAGTCCTACTATAATGCTAAAGTTCATTTTCTTTTCCTTGAGAATAATGTTATATTTGTAAACACTGTTTTAACAGTACAGTTTTTTAGAGACTAGGATTTTAGTGGGGCTGTATTGCAACAGCAACAAAAATACCAAAACAAAAAGGTTCAAATGTTGCAAACAGTTTAGGTATTCTGCTGGTTTCTCTTGGTTCTTATTTCAGTTAACTAGTAAACGCAAACCTTAAGTCATTCCTAAATATGGTTGCAAACTTTGCACAAGGAACAGGTAAAATAAACTAGTTCACATCCATTATAATACATTAAAAGTTTGCAAAGAATTACTATCACCTCATACACTACAATCATTATAAATACCTACAGTACATTATAAAAGACACAAGCGGTACTGGTTTCAGATGGTATAGTATTTAATTTTTTAATACGTACATTTACTACACTTTTATGCATCAAAAAGGCCTCTCTTAAGTCTTGCACAAATCCTGCACCACAGCAAGTCTACTGTCTGTTGGATATAACACAATGACGTAATTCTTCCAAGTATGCTGCACAGTGACAGTGATGGATGAAGTGCTTGCTTGTGGGTACGGCCAGGAAAGGTCGAGGGGGCAGGTTTTACACTGGGAAGAAATCTTTTATAGGCAGTTATAAATATTTATAGACTGATCATGGTTAAATGAACATTTTGAAAGCCCTGCTTATAATCTACTTTTACTCTAGTTATTTATCATGTCATATGTAAAATCTACAGTGTAATGGGCCTCATCACTTTATTCATGCACCCACCAAGTAAAAACGTGCATAATTTTTAACAACGTAAACGTGTTACTAATACGCAAATTCGTATTGCAATATGCATAACGCAAGGAATACTAACCATACTGGCCATACATTTAAACATTACATCCATTGTACAACCTCAAGTCTTAGGGATGGGTCAGTTCGTTTCTTTGGTTCCAATTTATACCGGTTCTAAAGGTTTGAGTCTGAACCGGTTTTATGTTAATGACTACTTGGTTCTCATTTATTCACAGCAATAAATGTAGTAATATTTTGAGATGATGATATACTTAGTACGAAACATTATGAATAAATTTAGTTACTGCAAAAATCATTAAAATAACCATAATGAGAAACTTGCAGTTACCGCCAAAATAATATAGTACTAGGTTAATTCACCTGTAACAAGCATTGTTTCTTGGCCGCTATACTACCTTACAGCGAATTACTATTGCAGTTGAAAGCAAACAAGTATTAATTTACTTGGTACCAATGTTTGCAGAAGCAGTTTTTAAGAACAGGAATTTAATCAAATACAGTATTTGGTTTAATACACGAGTTGCAGGAGGAATTGGTATACGTGAGGGGGGTTGGAAAGTTCCGGAAGGAAGTGGAAGAGAAGTATAAATGGGTAAGGTAGAGAGGTGAGAGAGCTTGCCATGAGGCGGTAGCCTAATTGCAGGTGTATTATTATTATTATTACGAGAACAAATGTAAACACTCTCATGGTGGCAATGTCATAGATAAATATACTGAGAAATTACCCCACTCAGCATCAATTGAAACAAAATGACTAATGTTTATGTACAGATTTTTAGCTTTGAATCACTCTAATTGTTCTATGTATACGTCTTCTAAACACTGCCTTATAGGGTATTATACGAGAGAAAAAAATGTAAACAAACTGGGAGGAGAGTATGTGCATGTATTTTTGTATTTTATGAGTGCTTTTGAATGTGATACATGAATAATGTTGACGCGTGCCAGTTAAGTTTGACTGACACGTATGTCGAGGATTTTTCCGCTAGACCAAAAGCAAGGTTTAAGGGTGAATGCGAATGCACGGTGACAAGAAGATTACTGGTACCGAAGCACGCACTACTGCTTGTCATCTAAGTTGGGCGGCGCTGTCCCGTTCTGCCTGCCTGTCCTGCACAGGATGAGGTAATACTATCCACAGTTTGATAGCAGTGTGAGCCAGGTATTGCTATCTACACCTCTTGTCACTCCTCACCTTGTAAGGCATAGGGCAAACTGGTCTGACAGCCTACGCAGTGCACTTAAACAGGAACTGTAATTATAGTGTAGCCCAATAGAGTCTTACCAGCATGAGCTTGATGGGAGTCCCCACTGATCCCTGTGCATGTGGGCTTATCAGGAACGTGGAGTCGTGTGGGCCACCAAGCCTCTAATGGTTGTGCGTTCGTACCGAGTCAGGCGGCAACCCCCAGGCTAAGATCACTTCAGGCACTAGCTCAAAGTGAGAGATAACCTAAGCTTGTAGCCCCTCCCTGTACAAAGGTGTCCCTAGTGGTTGGGGCATTGCTGTTTCTCCCCACCAGCATTGACTTAGTGCTCGGGGGTTGGGTAGCAATAAGTAGCCATTTAATGTGGATGTCAGTACTCTGGGTTCCTGTTGGTGGTGCACATAGTATTCTGTTTGCGACTGTCACACAGACAAGTACCCTGTAAATGAAAAGCAGAAGGGTAGTTAACAATGGGTGTTTATTGTAGGTGCAATAAACACGTGACCTCCTATCAGACCGTGGAGAGCTGAAGGTAACTGCAGTTCCAGGTGTAGGCGACCTGGTTGTAGTAAAAGGGGAAGTAACTGGTTCTAGATGGATGCAAAAGTATTTAAAGTTAAACTGGCTAAGAAAAGGGTGTCTTGAAGACACAAAGTAAAGTTAAGTAAATGTGTACGTGTTCAACGGATATCGACGCGTGGTGAGCAGCCACTGGGGAGTACTCGTAGCTTCCGAAGTTCCCAGCACGGAATTAGTCGTCTGGGATGTCACGAGAGAGAGGTTGCGAAGAATGAACTGCCCGAGCCCGGCAGCGTCCGGTCTTATATAGCTGAAGCTTGTAAGCTGCAGGTGCGGGCTGTGGGGAGGGCAAGCAAAGTATCCTGGCTGGTCAGCGTTTTTGCTTTGTGCCTCGTCAGCGGTGCTCGGCGGCCTTGCCGGTGGCTTGTAAGCTCTCAGCATGGGGTAGGGGGTGACTGCCGCGTTGCGTAATCTTCAGGAGAAGAGAAATTGCTCGTAGGTTCCTGTCGTCTGGTAGAGTAGGCGACCAAGAATTCATGTGGAAAATTCTCTGTCCCCTTCTGCATTGAAGAAAGTAGGAACATTTTGCGATAAGTCACAATTGTTGCTATTTATTAGGTTGAGCAGCACATGTCAATGTTTAGTGTGCGACATATTTTTTAAAGTTATTTATGTCTGAAATTGTTTAAATGTCATCCGAATAGAACCGAATACTGGAACAGATATTTAAATTGTAAAATCGGTACCGGGACCGGAACAGATATTCTTTTTGTAATTCGAACCGTCCCTACATGAAACTGTTTTTAATAATTTGCTACTAACTGGGAGCCTGCATATGTGTGTAGTAGTTGGGAACAGCGAGTTTCTATTTAAATGTTTGTTTCAAAATAGAGATGAGCTAAACCAGTAATTCTCAGGAACAGCTAGCACCTGTTACTGTTCCCAGTTGATACTTGTTACTGATATCCGTTATTGAGAATACCTGTTATGGGTGAGCTGTATGCTAGGCCGCGTTGTTCCACCACCTCACCTTGTTAAATACCTGTTATTAGCCATGTATGGGGATGTTATTTTTCGCTACATCTATGTAGCGCATACTCTCCTGGTAGTTGGATTCTTTCAACTACCTTCTGAAAATATTAAAAACTATAAAAAAAAAAAAAAAAAATTATATATATGAAACACAACTCTAGTGTTCACATTGGAGAATTAGCAAGGTGTATGAGATTCCCTGCAGAGCAAGTAAACATTGGGCATTATGATTGTCCTACCAGGGAAACATGACACACGAGAAGGTTAGGTATGAGGAGATATACCTCCCTATGTCTCATTTTCTCCTGGTAGGGCAGTGACAATAGGTAGCAGTTTCCCGGTCGCGTTGGGAGGGGGATATCAAATTAAGTTAAAACATCTTACAGTATTCTCCCGTAAATATTATTGGTATTCAGTATCGAATTCTAATATCAGATGGTAGGAACAGGTACAAAATGATATTGCACAAGTGTCGAGTAAGAAGCGAATTCTACTTATGATTGTTACTGCTTCATGATACAAGTACCAGTAACAGGCAGGAGAGATGGTAACCGGTATTTCCAGAAACTAGGAATAGGCTATACATGTTCCTTCTCAATACCTGTTACTGATAAGTGATAACAGGTGTTGGAAGTATTCCGCATCCCTATTTCTAAAGTAATAACTTACTGTGAACAGCCTATAAAATACTGCCAGGTTGCACATTAATTATATTATGCTATGACTAGGATTAATACAGACAAAAGCAGGGTAAAAAGTTCCTGTAGTTGGATGTAAAGGAGAATCAACCTTCAAAATCATGTGTTTTGTGCTGTGTGTTTTAGATAGTAGATATTAGTTTATCTGTATAAAAGACCCAACCAATTGTTTAAACTTGTATACTAGAGCAACCACATCATCTAAAAAAAAAAAAAAAACAAACAACAACAACAACAACAACAACAACACCACCACCACCACCACCACCACCTTATTTTGGCGTGAATAGGCAGCGCGCGCGCGCGCACACACACATAATATATATATATATATAAATAAACAAAAAAAAAGCGGGGTGCGGCTTATATACGATATATTGTCATGAAATCCCCCCCCCCCCCCCCTTTTGCGATGTTTAGGAATTTCTCAACATACAGTACATTTTAATCTCAACTCAAAGGAAGGAAGGGAAGAGAAAAAAAGGAATTTGATCTATAAAAAAAAAAAAAAAAAAAAAAAACCCTTTACATTCACAGAGTTATTTGTTCACGCATGTTCATAAACAAAATAACCTTCATCCCGTAAGCGTAAGCATGTTGGAGCTAAGTCATAGATGTGGTACATGAGAAAACATTTCTCTGCTGTACAAGAGAAAGATATCTTACGTAGTTTGCATGCCCGCCGCAGCTCTTCAAGTGCACATTGATAAGATGCCATTTTGTGTAACACGTTGCTGTGGTTTTGCTTTCTCAAGTCACGTTACCATCTGTGGAATTGCAACCGCGTGATGTATATTCATAAACATTGCAACATAACACAAATGTTTAGTAGGGCAGAAATTAAGTCGGAATTTATTATATTTGTATGGAAACACGATTTTCAGTGCGGCCTATACTTGAAATATTAATTATCCCTAATTTTTCATCAAAAACTTCAGGTGCGGCCTATACACGCCAAAATACGGTAATTTAGAAGACCAATGAAAGTAATCATATGTTAATTACATACAAATAATTAAAAATTAGAAAAATCTAAACAATATTTTTGCAAAAAGATGTTGTAATGATCTAAATAATTTGTAATATTACATCCATAGTTGAATAATTTATATTAGGAAACCATTTTGTATAATTAGTGCGAGTTTCCCTCTGCACTACCACAGTATTTATGAATGTACTGACTCCACCCTCATTGCTCCGCTAGGAAGGCAGACCACCGCTGCTCTGCTCGTGTACCGGGCACGTACGTCTGTGCACCACGTGTACGGGTCACCAGTGCCATTCGTGCAGGAACAGGTCACTGAACTGGGTCACGACCCACCAGACTCCTTGTTTCCAACAGTAAACTCAAGTGTTATGTGTGTGCAGTGCAATTCCGATCTGTGCCCCATAAAGATGAGTCTAAGAATCACAACGGAATGTGTTATCTCTCTTTTTCTCCCCGTAAGTGATGTGTAAATAACCTGCGAGTGTGAAGCCACGTGGGTTTCGTTTTGATACAGAACACGAGCTTAAGACACTCATAAATCTTTACGTCATTTTTCCAGTGTTAATGTCATATTTTACTTAAGAGGGCAGTTTTATTATTTCGAATTGTAGTACAGTAACCTGGTAGTTCCGGATTCAGTCATGCCAATTGCCCAAAGCTAAATTCTTTCACGTTCACTATATTAAATTGTTTTCATAATTTAAATTAAGTGTTAAGTGCTAATGAAGTCTGTAAATGCCACGTAATTCAGTGTATCGCCTTCACATACCTCGCTGGCCCATTCCGGCTTGTTTTATTAATTATTGTATCTTTTTCAAACACAAATTACTGTACATATAATGTCTCTGGGACTCTAAGTGACAGATATGACTTGCCAGAAATCTTTTATAATTTGTTCCAGTGTTACTAATGTGTTTTCCAGCGATTTCTTGTGTACCTTTTGTCAAATGTACTTTTTATAGAATTCCCTCTCGGTGTTGGTGGGAGATCTCTGGTGAGGTAGCCAGGCATCTCAGACACCATCCTTCTGATTTCTCCAGGCCTAGGGAGTACCAGCATGCTGCATAACAAGAGCCTTAAACCTTTTTTTCAATCATGTAGCTGCAATAGTGTAAGTTTGTAAGTACCTGAACCTCTTGTTTTGTTTGCTCCTCCCCCGTTTGTACTCTTATCTCCGTCAGACTCGTGGCCCCAGAGATTTTCAATACAGTGATTTTGTACTACGTGCTTAAGAGTACTTTTGCCGCTTCGGTCGATGGCAGGCCCAATTGCCATGCCCGCTTCAGATTAGAGTTCGTATGTTGTGTAACGAGTGGAGTGTATCGCCGCTTTTACCAATATATTCATTTGATGACTCTATTCTTGTTAATTATTTAGGATATAAGTACCTTTGGGACCTGTCCCACTCCAGGTAACCACATGCACAAATGTATTGACTGCATGATACCTGAACTTAACTTATTTCTGCATAAACGTGTACTAGTGAGGGGATCACTACGTGGCTGTCAACCTACTACCGCCCTAAGAATAAGAGTCCACGTGCTCGTGCTTAGATGAGCTGGTAGCATACTGGAACTTTAAAATTATTTTCCAAACTGTTCAACCACGAGCCAGAGTTTATCTGAAATCTGGTGCATCTCACCCCTCACCAGTGTCCAGATCACATTAGTACCTACTTTATCATTTTAACCAGTGACCAAGTAACACAGTATTCTGGCGTTTTCACTACAAGTTCATTATTGGTCGAAAGTTGTCCGGGACATGTCTAACAAACTGTGGTCCAATAGAAGTGAAACTTCATGGTACATGCAGATAAAGTTTAACTTGTCCTTAAATGTACTTGTGAAATTACCAGATTTCTAATCATTACCTGACATCAGTAATGCTGCAGACATATTGTAATGTTGCAGGCGTCATATTTGGCGACGGAAATTACACTTCGGTTTGACTCACTCTATAGACACATGAAACTTAAAGGCATCATATAAAAAATAAATAAAAGAATTCAAGTGTCCCGGATTATTTCTTCTGTAGTTTTATTTCAAGTAAAAAATAAAATAAAATAATAATAAAAAAACCCACACACACAACACAACCCCCCCCCCCCCCCAATCTTCCATTAATGCAATCAGGAACAGTCAGCTTAACGAGCCCATCGAAACAGAAAAATGCCGCAGAGTTCATTAATTATTCACGTCACTCAAAACTCGCATCACGAGAGAAAATTATGAAGGCGGGAGGGACGCCAATTTCCTCCTGGTACCCTAATGACCTCCCACATTGGCGGAAATAATTGAGTAGAATTAGATTGTTTCCTGAAAGTTGAAGTTTGACGCGCACTCCTCTTTTTTCTTCCAGGATGATAGAGGTTAGAACACTGACCACCCTCTTGGGTTCATCGGAAGCGAGGGGAGTCAAACCCCAGAGTGAGGAAAACGCCCAGGGAGTTCAACCATTCTCACCTCACAACTAGGGTTGCCAACAGGCGGGATGCCAGCTGTCCCCCCCCCGGAATATGAGTGGTAAAAAAAGAAAAGGATATTTAAACCAGGGTTATGGTGGCAATGGGCGATCTGGCCAGAGATATAAGGGCTATCCGCAGAGGCCTTGTCGGTCGGCGTGCAATAATATAGTTGGCAGTGGAGGGGTTTGCACGAGGCTTGGGGACAGGATGATTTTCCCTGAAGCCAACTTTATTAAACAAGAATTTGATGGGTCCTTCACCGGAACGACCTTGGTTGGGGTAACGCTTGCTACTGGTGGTACAGTTTCAGATTGGGTAGGTGGTATCCCCTCTGGGTTGAATTCCAGCCAACACGCACCTAATAAATGATCTAATGGAGATTCTTGTATGGGTGGCAGAAGGGGCGAATTCGGTCGCGGTATGAACTCAGAATACGTCAGTGGAGGTTTTATCTGTTCGTGGTGGCAACACTAGTTTCAACAGTAACTTGACGTTGTAAAGCACGTCGTTCTCAGCGCCTTATGCAGCTCTTAACGCCACCTTGTTTACTGTGCGCGGGTACAATCCTCTACCTGTCCGCTGACGTACAGTCCTGGGAGTGTAACTCTGGCAGTTGGGCGGACCCAAGACCCTGTCATACAGTTGGGCGGTCCGGTTATCAGGACTTCGTCGAGGATAGACGTGGAAACACCGGAAACCCAGGAGCAGCGGTATGTCCTTTCAGACTCTAAACATTTGCAAGCTCCGTCACCTGTGGAGTTTGGTGCGCCTCACTGTTAGTCCTTAACATGATGTTCTATTGCACAAGTTCCAATTATACCACAGTTAAATAAATCAAATGATCACGGGTCTAATACTAAAATTACGGTAGGCAAACCAATTCTATTCACATAAAATTTATTATGATAAAGGAAAGTAGGAAAGTCCCAGCTGACTTAAACAAAATTAATAACTAGCTAAAATATATATTAAAATTTACTATGCACTGGAAACAAACTGGCGAGGGTGAGCCTGCAGAATAATTAAATAATATGTAAAATGCAAAATACTAACCTATGCAAATCGCAACGTATCCTAAACAACGGGGTTGTCCAAGGGGTGTTAGTATCGCGACGACCTGCTACAGTGGGAGTCAAGGAAGTTGACTGGGGTTAAGGATTGTTGGGTACAGGACGTCGGATTACCTCTGGGGAGAGAGCTGCCCTTGCGGTCAGCTGGAGTGGACGAGTCTTCACAAGCTGCTGGGCAGGAGTTCCAAGCCATTCGCTGGCTGAGGAGAAGAGAGAGGTCTTTGCAAACTTGGGAGTGCTCACTGGCCTATGTGGCCGGTGACTCTGCTGGAGCGTGGTAGAGGACTTCCTTATATATGGAAAAATCCCTTGATCAGTGATCTTCCGGGGATGCAGGGTAGAGTAGCCTTGCAATGCAGGGGTAGGTTTATCAGGTTTGTGGCAGCATCACTCATTTCTTATCTCCCCGCCAGGAGGTGACGACAAATTAAAACACCTCGTCCTGAGGCTGGCGGGATGTGACGTCACAAGGTCACAGGGGTGCTGCCATCTAGTGGGTTTGCTGGAACTTCATCTGCAGCTAACTATACGGTAGTTGTTCGTCAAAAATATTTAATTTATTTGCAGGGGTGGCGCTTGCATGCAGGATTTTGGGCAGGCCATACCTTTCATAATTAAGTACGTCAATTACTTTTACGTATGCAGCTGTCCAATGCGTGGTGTCTCCTTGCTAGATAGGCGACATTACCATTTTTACTGACTTTTCCCGAGCTCTCATTGGCTTGAGATGGTGTGAAGTCGCCCGTAGAGAGCGTGTGTGCACTGCGCAGCATGTTGGCATGTGTAAATTTATAAAAAAAAGCAGAGGTCATAGGTACTTGCCAGCGTGGGGGAAATTTGCCATGCTTAACGTGTCTTCTCTAAGAACAGGTTGTCGACTTAGAAAGTGGCACACGCACCCAGCGTAAATTGCCACACGCACTATGCCCACTCCTTGCACAAAGGTGCCAAATACGTAACCAAATAAGTGCATAACATGGTACAGAATCTCCTCGAATACTGTGCGAACCCTCAGTCATGAACACCTTCCCACACCAGCCGAACTGTGTAGTAATAAAAATAATAGAATTTCTTGAACATTCGCGAAGGAAAAATGTCTACGAATGTGGCAAAAGCTTTTATCCCCTATTGTTGATGCAACCTCAACTGCAATTTCAGAAAAAGCAAACGTATGACAGATAAACATTCTAACACAGCTGTTTGGTCCATGGGTCCGGTTGAACTAGTTTAAATTTCCCGCCACATTGTGGCACCACTGTCTATGGTGGTGCCATCGGCCTGGAGCGGCGCTGCCAGAATCTACAAGACTAGTTCAGCTTTGTTTTTGTGCATAACTCGAAATGTTTTACATTAAAATACAGTCCACATTGTTCTCGAGGCCAAACATTTGGTCCTCCGGGCCAGATATGCGCCGGTGTGTGTATTCAATGTTGCTACAGATCCCTCCAAAAGGAATTTATTCCATGCAACTGTGCATGATTTGCCGGAAATTAAACATAACTTTGAATCAGATTACATTACTGTAAAAATGGCAGCAGAACAACTAACAGGCTTCGCTAAAGATGCACATACAGCCCGCATGTTGAACTTCAAAGATCAATACTACGATATTATGGCAATGACAGTCGGAGGCAGCACAGGCAGTAGTTACCAGCACACGGAAGGTAAATGTATCACTTCCCAAGATCTCCTTGCCACAGTTCAGTGGCTGTGCAAAAGACTGGGTGAACTTCTCTAACTTGTTCAGAGCTCTTGTAGCTGATCACTCCGACCTATCTCCAGTCAAAAGGCTGTCCTTTTTAAAGTTGTCCCTAAGGGCCGGTTTCAACACGCAAAATAATGGTAGTTTATCGAGATTAACTAAACAAAATTCTCGATTATCTGTATTGTGTGTTTAACCACACACAATAATTTCAATTTTCTCTGAATATCTCAATAAAATATTAAACCGCTGATTTCAGTGGTTTAAGTCACATTATCGGGATTAAACTGTAAAACATAAACAAATATTTTGGGAAGGTGACGAGAGGGCACAGTTATTTCATCGAGAATAAAAAGAAAATGGCTCAGGCAATGTACAATTTAATTTTTGAAGAGGAAAGTGATTATGAGGATTTTATTGTTTGTTGTCCGCGACGTTTAAATGAAAGAATAAATTATTTAGAAATTTGTGATGTAGAGGTTAAAGTGCACTTTCGCCTTATGTCAAACACACTATATCGTTTTATTATTTTCCTTTACAACTATTTTGCATTAACATTAGGTATAAATTAAAAATAAACCAGTTACTTTTGTAGGCCTAATTCAAATCAAGAATGTGACAAACACCAGTAGTGTTTTTAATTGAAAATGTCTGTGGAAATACTCAAAAACACATGTGAACTAAACTACAACAGATAACACATTAGTTACTTAGTTCTGTCTTTAGTTTTAGGATATGCAAAGTTAAGAGCTCTGTTTGAAGCTTCTCGTGTTTAGTTCTTTCTTGTTCCTGTTGTAACTTTAGTTGACGAATCTATTTCATTGCCTTGTTTATTATAAGAAAATTTTTTGTTAACTCAATTTTTGCTATATGCCGGGCACTTATTTCAGCCTTTTTTTGTTTCAAAGCATTGCTGGTCATCGTTTACTAGTTCAGGAAGATGTTGCCATGCTGTTTCTCACATGGCTGGCAGAGACTGTCCTCCAACCATCGGACCCAGTCGAGGCATAGTTATCTGAAGCATTTGCAGGGTTACTCATCTGAGATGTGTTTATGACAACTGATGAGTCTCTACTGGAATGACATTCTGCTGGCTCACTAGTGGCAGTATACAGTGATTTTGGGTGGCTATTTTGAGGGCAGAACACACTGCACCCCTTAACATGGACACGTTCGTCTACATAGGTTTTTCGCGTATAGTTTTATAGGTTATCCCACACCACCTTCAAGTTGTCTGCTCTCCTGTAGTGATCACAATATGTACAATTGAAACTATTCACAATTGTCCGCCACTGTTTCGCTTTATTCTGTTGTGCCACAGCATCAGTTTGTTTATTTTCAATGTTATGAAATGTTCTGTAATTAATTCTAACAAACTGCATTTTTCATGGGATGAAAAAGTTTGGTTTCGCTGTTTCCTCACGACCACAATTCCTTCCCGACTTGCCATACCTTCTCAAAATGATTTCTCTGTACCAGCTCAAAGCAAAATCTCTGTTTACCTAGAGAAAATCGTGATTAAGACAGAATATCGAGATATTCTTTACAGAGATTAAATGTGGTGAAACACGCTGAACATTATCGAGATTAAAATTGAAGTTAAAACCTCTCATCTGGATAAAATTATCTCAATATTCTGAAAAGTTAATCTTCGTTGGTGAAACTGGCCCTTAATGGTGACCCTTAAGTATGATTCAGGCATTACCTATGTCAGGTGAAAATTTTGACGTTGCATGGAAGTTGTTAGCTGAGCGATATTCAAACAAAATATTAATCGTTTCTTTGCATGTGGAAGCTCTGCTGGCAGCATCCAACAGTATCCTCTGAATCGCCCACCTCTCTGCGACAGATGCTGACAGTTGTAACAGAGAATGTGGCAGCACTGGAAGCTCTGAAGGTTCCTGTGCAGCACTGGGACTTAATTTTACTGCCCATCCTCTGCAGGAAACTGGATGCTTCACTTCAAACACAGTGGGAGATGGACTCGACAGACACTGAGCTCCCCACTCGCAAGTCTTTTGTGCAGTTTTTATAAAAACATTGCAGTGCTATGGAAGCAGTTGCATCAATATCTAGGCCGGCACCCTCAAAGATCACACCTGTAAAAGTTTCAGCAGATCGTAAACTGGCTAAAGGTTACCATTCACCCAGTGTGCCGGCATCACTCCCTGCTACAATTCCTGGAACCATCCACTCAAGAGGATGTCTCAGATGGATCAGGACAATCCGTAGATGTGCCAGATAATAGTTCGAATGGTGACTGTGTGCTCCTCATTTTCGAAGACATCCAGCAGTGCTGTGGTTATGCTGTCAACTGCTGCAATTGATGTACAAGACGTGTCAGGGAAATTCCAAACCATTAGTGTTATTGGACTCTGGTAGTCAAGTCAATTTCATCTCTGAAAATTGCTTATCTCGCTTGGGCATTCCTCGTAGGAAGAAAACTCAGCCACATCAGGGGCTCTCTCAGGCACCACTTAACATTGCTCGTGGTATTGTATCTTGTGTGCTGAAGTTTCGTGGACAGACAGGGACAGTATTTTCAATAGATACTTTAGTGTTACCTCGTATAACAGGAAACCACCCATCTGCACCTGTGGACCCCCAAGCCTGGAGCCATCTTGCCCATCTGCAGTTGGCAGACCCAGCCTTTGCGACCCCAGGGTCAATTGACATGCTGCTGGGTGCAGAGCTTTTTCCCTACTTATTGAAAGGAAGCAAGTGTGAAGGACCGCCTGGTACTCCAATAGCTCTCGACACACACTTTGGCTGAATCGTGATGGGAAAGGTTGACAGCAGTTTGCCTCATTTGCAATCATCACGTATTTCCTCACTCTTTGTGGCTTTCAGTTTGTTAAGCCCATCACTGGACATTGCGGTGGAACGACTTTGGAAACTGGAAGAACTGCCTCCTGATAAACCAACACCATCACCAGATGATGTCCTCTGCGAAAAGTTGTTTGCAGAAGGCTACACTCATGATGAAAATGGTCGCTACAGTGTTGTACTTCCCTTCAAGGACTCTGACCTACGAAACTCCTACTCCACAGCACTTCGTCGTTTCCATTCACTCGAGCATTGTTTTAAATGCCAGCCAGATCTCAAGGCTGGTTATGTTTCATTTATGCAAGATTATATTAACTGGGGTCATATGAGTTGTATTGACCGTTCAGATGTGAATTCCTGTCAGTCCTATTACATCGCACATCACTGTTTACATAAACTTGATAGTACCACTACCAAACTTCGTGTCGTGTTTGATGCATCTGCAAAGGCCAGTTCTGGCTTCTCTTTGAATGATGTATTGTTGACTGGACCTAAGTTTCAAAGGGACATACATAGTAGAAGTATTGCTTCAGTTTCGAATTCCAATGATTGTATTTACAGGTGATATAAAACAAATGTACCGTCAAATTCTGGTCACTGAAGCGCATAGAGATTACCAGCGCATCCTTTGGAGGGAGCCTGAAGATCAGTCTCTCGAAGTGTACTGTCTTAACACTCTTACATATGGTGTTAGCTCGGCCCCATTTCTCATTCTCAGAGCTTTGCATCAGCTAGAAGATAAGGGAGTCTATGCGAGTGCTGCTAATGGCTTCACCACATGTGTGGAAAAACCTTGTCGGGAACAGAGTAAGTGAAATTCAGAGCTGCACATCTGTCGATTGGTGGCATCATGTTCAGAGTGAACAGAATCCAGCATATTGTGCTTCTCATGGCCTTATGCCTGCCCACCTTGTCGCACATCCTCTCTGGTGGTCAGGACCTGCCTGACTGTGAAGATAAGAAGCATTGGCTGCTTCAAAGAGAATTTTGTGTACTTGGCGCCAGGAATCTCATTCGCAGCCGCCTTCATAAATGTATACGCTGCTTTCGAACCCATCCCAAACCCCTCACATCAATCATGGGATGTCTTCCAGCTAAAAGGGTGCTCCAGACCAAGCCATTTATGAACACTGGAGTCGATTATGGAGGTCTCGTCTCTGTCAAAATGGCTAGAATTAGAAAGCCTCGTGTGCTGCAGGAATACATATGCCTGTTTGTGTGTTTTGCAACAAAGGCCATACATCTAGAGCTTGTTTCAGATTTATCAACAAAGGCATTTCTAGCAGCCTTTAGGTGGTTTGTCGCTTGACGTGGACAATGTGCCAACATTTACAGTGACTGTGGCACTAACTTTGTTGGAGCCAGCCATTAGCTGGAAGAAGTGGCAAAATTTCTAGCTGATAGTGACACTCGCAAGCAGATTGTAGACAGTTTAGCAGAGCATAAAATTACCTGGCACTTCAACCCTCCAGCAGCTCCTCACTTCGGTGGACTTTGGGAGGCATGTATCAAATCTGTTGAGTCCATTCTCAAGAAAGTTGTGGGTACCCAATTGCTGACATATGAAGAACTGAGCACTGCTTTAGCACAGATTGAGGCAATTCAAGACCTCTGTGCCCATTGTTGAGTGATCCTAATGAATTCTATGTACTAACTCCCAGTCACTTTCTTACAATGGGTCCAGCAGAGATATTGCCTGAACTGGACATATCAGTCAACAGGTTGACTAGGTGGTCATTCCTACAGCATATCCACCAGTCGTTTTGGAAGCGATGGCATGTAGAGTATCTCCATCATCTTCAGCCTAAGGTTAAGTGGACCAGTGGAGAAGACAACATAGCTGAACGCAGCTTGGTTTTGGTAAAAGACCAAAACTTTCCCCCGTAGCGGTGGAAGATTGGTGGTGTGGCAGATGGTGTTGTGCGCGTCGCTGAGGTTCGTACCCAGCAAGGCACCTTCACAAGGCCAGTTGTTAAGTTGTGTCCTCTTTCTCTCAACTAGTGCAAGACTAAAAAATCCATCTGCGAATATAGAAACTGTTTGTGTAAATACTGATTGTTCTGTTTTATATTGTTTGTATACTGTTAACGGGACTAATTAATGTTGAAGTGTGGACCTTTCAAGGTGGGTAGGAATGTTTGGGCCATGGGTTCATTTGAACTAGTTTAAATTTCCCGCTTTGTTTTCGTGTCTGTAAGTCGCAACTCAAAATGTTTTTTGTTAAAATACAGTCCACATTGTTCTGGAGCCCAAACAAGGGCCAAAACTTCAAACACTGTACTGATAAGCTATTATAATTCCTTGAAAAACAAAAGAAAACTAACCAAATATTCTGATTAAATTAATATTAACTGCATCATTACAATACATTCAATGCTTTTCCAGCACCGAGTCACCTAATACACAAAATCTGCAGTATGAAGTCTGAAGAAATTTGTCCTTAAAACAGGTACCTGTGCAAAAACTGTTGTTAATTGTCTAGTTGAACGTATAAGTGACAATACTTATGCAATTGATTTACGTAACTGATAGACAATATTGTAGTAGAAGATAGTGTATCTAACACACAAAATAATACATTGGCAGTGGGCTTCCATACTAAAATGAGAATCACATATCAATGTTAGAAAATTTAAAGTAATGCACATTACAAAAATCATATCAGTCTTTAAAATATGGCTCAGTTCGACGTACAAAAAAAAAAAAAAAAAACCATTCAAAACAAATCTGTCCACACAAAAACCTTTCTCTGACTCGCACCACATAAATTTGCTACAGTGCAATTTGTTACAACAGCAGCATGCACAATTTATGAACGTGTGTTACACAGTGAAGACAGGGAAAGATTAACGCAAGCTGTAAAACATACAAAACACACTGACAAATTGAAAGGTTAAACTACACAGTTACACTAATATAATACTGTGCTGGCCAAATAAACTCAACTACACAGTCATACTAATTCTACGGTGCTGGTTATACAAATTTTACAAATTTTTACAAGACGTGTACTAATAAAGGTTACTTGAACATGTACACACATGATGGGATGTCCCTACCTGAAAAATGCGAGATTTTTTTCAACACATGCTATTTACTTCAAAACAGACAGAGCTGTCATTACTGCACTTTTAGCCATGTAACCACACAGCAATCTGGCAGTAATATCAAAATTTCGATTCCTTTGAACAGAAGAGAATCACCAATTACTTGTTCCATATGGATTCAAACAGTGCAACAAAATTTTTTATAGTGAAACTGACCCCATTTTCAAACAAAGCTTTAACAAGACCAGGATCAAGTTCAGATTCTTCTTCCATTTTGTTCACGAGAGGTGCAATTTCCTGGGCTGCCAGCTTCGAAACTGAAAATAAAAAGAATATAAACAGGAAATACTACATGGCTTAATGTAGTAACTCTGAAAACACAGTACATTAACAACAGAGCCATAGCATGTAACCATTATAAAGAGTAGTTAAATGAACAATTTATTAAAATTCTTTGGGCTGATATGTCATGCAGAAGGTAAATGGAGATTTTAAAAACAAAAGATAAATAAGAATTATTTCTTCTACAACAAAAATGGAGTACATTTACAGATACATAGTACCACTGTCACACTACAGAGATGGCAAGTGTTGAACATTGTGCAACCACCTTGCATTTGAGTATGTTTCCCTCCTTCAATTAAAGCAGGAATATTACAATTATTTATATCAAACATACTAAGTAAACTGTCTTCCTGATGCTGATTAGTACATGAAAAAATAGGTCACCATCATAAATTTAGCATGCCTGGTGCACTGAATTTTGATGTTTGTACATACTGTCATCAAATATTTACTATCCTGATTCTTGCAGTATATTTTATTAAACTAAATCACATAGAATATACACTATTGTTTATGAAAATTGCAACACCCAGAAAGAATGGTCCGAATGAATCCAAACTCAGATGAAGTGTAGAGTATACCAGCAATAAGTGATTACAATTGCAGTGAGATAGTGTACGTGTAGGACCAGCAGCGCCCTCTCTTGTGACCGGAAAGGTCAGTGTTACACCAAGCTTAGTTAGTGAAGAGCCGACAAAGAGAAAGCAAGTGCCAGTATACCTAGTCATCGTCAAAGGGCACCATATCAGCATATAAGGGAGTTTGCATGGGGCAGAATGATTGGTCTCTGGGAAAGGGTTTTGTCATAGTGACATTTTGGCTCGTATAGGGCATGCTGCTACAACAGTGATGCATGTGTGGAACCAGTGGATAGAAGAGGGTTGTATGCAGCGAGGAGCAGACACTGGACCACACAAGGTGACCACAGTACAGGATGACAGCAATCTTGTCCACATAGCCGTAACACACTGTACAACATAGTCCAGTGTGTTAGCTCGACACTGGAGCACTGCAATGGGTGTGGACCTGTCTGCATTGATGGTTCGACATCGTCTGCTGAGGGCTGGACTGGTGGCATGCATGCCATTGTATCTGCATTCATTGTTCAGAAACCCCAAACTCATCAGACTGCAATAGGCATGTGAATGCCGTTGCTGGCGTGCTTTAGAACCCAAGGTACTGTCCCTCCTTCAGGCAACTCCACAAGTCATATTTCAGCAGGACAATGTCCAGTCACATGTGGCGAGGAATGTGCAAGTCTTTTTCAATGAACGACAGGCCAGTATGTTCACCTGACATGTCACCCATTGAACATGTCTTGGATATGGTTGGTCAGCGACTTGTTTGTCACAGTCTTCCAGTAACCATTGTTGATACTTTGTGGACTCTCATACAAACCGTGTGGAGGGAGATTCCCAGGAACATATCCAGGTCCTCTTTGATTCCATGCCATGACGTATAGGGGCTCTGATTGCAGCGTATAGGGGCTCTGATTGCAGCAAGGGGAGGGGCTTCACACCATACTGAATTCTCAACAGAGATCATGTACAGTTATGTAATCCTAATCAATGTGTATTGTCATGTACCTAATCTTTGGTATGTTCATTTCAATCACATGTATCCTTCTTAGTGATGCATTTTTCACAAACGTTAAGTGTACATTTAGCTGCTACTTTATTAATGGATGTATCCCATTTTACAACTCTTCTGTGCAAATATTTTGATTCATTTAAGATTAACTACATCAGATATCAAGCACTTTGGCCCCAATCATAAATTACCATTAACAGAAAATAATAAAATTTACTCATAGGCAACAAGCACAATATTTAGCATTGTACTGTAGTCTTCTTTCACATAGTCAACAAAATAAACAACACATTTCTGGCACTGATGAGGTCAATCTATTCCAGAATGCATGATACCAATGGACCACAAGAAAATTTTCCAATTCAAATAACCCACTTAAAAATTATTTCATGGAGTAAAATATGAACAATTTATCTCGCTCCAAGTTTTATCAGGTCTCTAATCTCCAACAGATAACTTCCACATATATTTTTTTTAAATTGTATTCATTTCTAATTTTATACTACTATTTATAGCATTTAATTACCACCAAACTAATTTTTTTTAAATCACACGACTATTATCAGCAAAATAAAATCTTTATTCAACAGACTTCTTTTTGTTTCCAAAAACCACCAGTCCTATCACCATTCGTCCTAATTTCCAAAATTTTAACAGCCTCTTCTTTGGCTAAATTTAAATCTTCTACTTTGCAAATATTTTTATTCCTCTCTCAAGCAGGACATGAATGTTTAGAAGCATGAGTCTCCCAAGTCACGTTTATCATCACTAAATTACTTTTCACTTCTATATCTACACACTACAGTTCTTAAATGATTTGAAATTAACCTTCCCATGCAACCTGATGGTTACCCTAATACCACTGGGTGAAACCAAATCATTACTTACATTAGTAATACAAGGAATGTTATGACTGTAAATAAGACTACATTCATTTGTTTAAAGACAACATTTTTCTCTATCTCTATAAAGGACATCTCGTTAACAACATGTTGCTTACAAGAGCAGTTTATACATTTATTTCTGTTCCTACAATGCAAAAAGAAGAAAGCAAAAACGAAAATTTTTTAAACAAGGAAAGGATGCTATCAGTGGCCATAACCACTATTGTGTCATGTGCTCAAGTGACACAAATTAAACACATGTTGGTTCAAACTTAGCCCCCAATAAGACTCAATTCATGGTCTCCATGTGGTCACAAGGTTCAAAACTATAGTAGTGAAAAAATATATTATTTTTAACCTCTTGTACATAAACCTGCAAAAAAAAATTTACAACACAAACTTGATTTGCTACTGCAATATGTGATTTACTCCAGTAAACGATCTTGTCATGTGCTCTATTAGTTACATATTACTTTTATATGTATGGATTAAGACACTGAAATGCCAAAATTATGGGATGGCAGTATGTAAAGGTTGGTGGTTGTTGCAGCAAATCACTACATCGTAAAGTGCTCAGACCTAACAGTTACGCTCTGACATAGCATCAGTGAATGTGTGGTGGTCATGACTGCAATGCATTGCAGTTTTTCATGGATCTCACGTACCCCCACAGCGATGGGATATTCCAACAGGATAAGGCATCGTCTCAACGGGCCAAGTTATCCAGAACTGGTTCGGGAGCTTTCTTGAGTTTCAATGACTGTTGTAGCCACCTCGTCTGCCCAATATGAACACCATTGAACATTTATGGGATGTGGTAAAGAGGTGCATTCACACCAAAGATCCTGCACCTACAAATATAGCAGAGAGCTGTGGGTAGCTATCCAGAAGGCATGGGTCAACATCTCTCCACAGGTGTCTTCCTCCTCCACCGTTGCCACTACCACAGTGTATTATATGTATATGCATGTGAGAGAATGAGATGGGAAAAGGAGGAAACTTTATTCCATTTTCTGTGAAACTCAAAATGAATACCTTATTTCTTACTACTCAATTTTTGAAGTCAAAGAACTGCCACCTCGGCTAGCTATGTAGGGCAATACACACACATGGCAGTTTCCCAATGGTACCAACAATATTCAGAGCAGAAATAAATTTCTTTATTCATAAAAATAAAATTCAACTCTAAGTATGATGATAAAGAAGGTCCAAATTATATAATGAAAAATCAATATATATTTTGATGTAATGTTTTATTTCAAAATTATGTTTTTTTTATTTGTTTCAAATATTTAAAATGAAAAGAAACAGTATGTGTAGACTGCTGAAATTATTAGGTAACCTTAACTATCCGAGTGCAACAGAAAATCAATGTAGCAATAGAAATACCACCATTCTTACAATAGTTTTTAAAATAAAAAACAGAAAGTAATAAAATCCTAGTAACTTAAAATAGTGCTACTTAAAAAATTTCACTAGTTTATTATGCTCTATTAAGAAATCAAATTCACTGCTTCTAAAAATCTGAAAAAATACTGAAAACTAGAAAGTTTTCTCTTCAAAAGTTGTCAATTCAACACGTTCTCAAATATTTTTTATGTCTCTCTGGGTTCATAAATTAAAACTAAGGCATTAGCATCAATCAGTAGAGCGACGGACCACTGGTTTGTTTGTCTACATACAAATTAGAAATAATTATCCATAAAAACCTTACTGATGCAAAAGTTCGTACCGATTTAAAAATAAATCAAGTCCAATAAAAGATAGGTGAGCACCTCCGGCTCGGATAAAGACTGAGAGTCACCTTCCTAGGGTTGTGTTATACCCACTGCAAATGGTGCCTAGCACTACGCGATACCTGTATTTCTTATGGCAGGAACAACTTAATTAACTGGAATCCTAGGAATCTCTGCACTTTTCCTTATGTGATTGTCATGTCATAACTTAAAACTCCTGGGTCCAAGAGTTCCAAACTATATTATGGTGGCACCAGGGATCCCTGGAGTAATTAAACCGCAGCCGTAATTTTCAAACAAATGTCCCACCCAGAAGCAAACCACTTCCAGCAACTATCTATTCTCTCAGCACTATCAAAATATTACTTCCGGTAAGACGAAAAAATAAAATTATGAGAAAAAAAAAAAAAAACCCACACACGCTTAAAAAAACTACAAAATTAATTTAGAGTACAAAAATTTTATACAAATTTAATATTGAGATTTTAAGGATAAAATTCCACAATACCACAGTCATTAAAGAAAATGTACGAGTTGAGTACAAAAATTATTTAGTGGCTTTAAAATACTAAGAAATACACAGTTGGGGCAAAAATTTAAATGACGAAAAAATGTAAACAAACCAATAAGATCACATTAAAAAAAAGACATTACATATTAATAGTTACCAAAACAAATATACTAATTTTATGTAGTCAACCACTATAGGTATTTTGTCCACATGCAGAATCAATGCTATGAGTTGCTGCACTTCGCTGGGCTAGAGAAGGGCCTACAAGATACTAGATCCGGATCCCATAACTTCTGGCATGCCAGCGTACATATAAATCTACTATAATTACAGCCAAGCATGTAGGTCCACAAATTGTAGTAAGTGGAAAATGAGTAGGTACAAATGTGCAGTAATATTTTCCCAGTTAGTATTATTAAGTTATTTAACAGAAGGTCTCGGTGGTGGTTTGCCTGGCGGGTCGAGGATCTGTCCACGTTGGGAGATCTAGTGGGGCACCAGCTAGATGAAGGGCTGAGAATAGATGGAAGATAACCAAACGCCAGGGTGAATTTGATCATAAAAGTCCTCCTTCCAGGGAGCTTCACCTTAATCACCGTAAAGACTATCAAAAGTAGTGATACCAGCTCTCACTAATAATAATAAAATAAAACAAAATGTAAGGTGGTTGAGTAACGAGATGGGGTGAAACAATACTGCCCTGGGCAGTACTTAATCAGTTTCCCTTACGCTAACGGGGCGTTTGTATGGGGCTGGTCCTGGTAGGTTTACGCACGGGGACAAAATCAGTCAAGGCGGTCACTGCCTTTCGGGTATGTAGAGGCTTTGGGGGAATGACTATGGTAAATACCTTTCCTGTGGCGGTACATAGTTGGCAGGTGGTAAGGGGTGTATTATTGATAGAACGCGGCTGTGGAACTGGCTTAATTTCTGGCTTGGGTTCAAGGGGTGTCAGATAGCTGAGATAATCTATGTCTGACCAAGGCTAGCAAGTCCCAAATAACGAGTTCAAATACGAACTACAGTAGTCTGAAATGGGCAGTACTTCCCTGACCGGGTTGCCTAACCTCGCTATTGGTTGTCGACAAGGCGGAACCGGTTCACTGTTCTGGTCAGGGGTGGAAACAACTGGGGGCTGATTGAGTTAATGTAGTAAAGCCCGTTGGGCTAGACGTTTTAGTCGGCTATTGCGCCCACCTCCTCTCTTGTGCATTTTAATAATTCATATTACCACAATAAAATACACACATATTAATTGGTTTGTATTAATTATTAATGAGGAAGGTGCACTCTCAACCTACCAGCGGCGCTGAAGCCCTCCCGGGTTCCGTCTTACTCAGATGTACAGAGGTAATAAGTCTATAGAGAGTCTGGCTAGATTGGAGCATTTCGCAGGCAGGCTCGGGTGCACCGGACATGCCTACGGAGTTTCTGGTCTTGTTCAGACTATAGCCTTATTCAGGCACCAGGAATCCTAAGAGGTCCAGCTCACTCAGGTCTGATTTGGAGAGGTCGCTTGGTTTTTATTGAGCCACAATTACCATGAACCAAATTACACTTTCTCACATTAAAGAAATGAAGGGAGAGCGAAATAACTAACTCACAAGAATTTAAGTTTACCACAATGTATTTATTGTATCTACATGAAACAAAGGGATGCTTGGCTCTGTATAAAAGATCCTAATGAATATAAAATACTTACATTATATTATTGCAGGTGAAGGCAAAACTGCGTTTCATATAAAACAAAGTAACTCCAAAATTCCTAATCACAATTTACATACGTATGGTGAGGGGTGGTTGTCGTATACTGCCTGCTAGCGCGGAGTGCAGAGGATTGACTCGGGTGTTGAGGATGCAGGGGTAGGGACGTCGTGATACCTGGGGTTCCCAGTGGTTTTCTCAGCGTGCTGTGGGGTTGGAGTTGGAGCTTCTGGTTTGAGGTAGGAGAGCCTTCTCAGGCTAGGAGAGCACTCCGATCTTGTTCAGGTTGGTGGACTGACGTGACTGGCGAGAGCGGTGTTGCTTCTCCTTATATACTGAAAATTGCAGCTTGGTGGCTGTCACAGGGGTGCTGGGGTTGCTAGTCTCATATTGCAGGGGTTGGTTAAAACAGAGCACTGAGCTACACCACACACTTATCTCCCTGTCTGGAGACTGTTGACATACTTACAGCCTCTCTATGAGGCTCGGGCAGTAGTGACATCGGCCGCAGGTCCTTACTAAAATGTATGTTTAAGTGCCAAACAGAGCTTAAACACAGAATATTTGAATGTTCACGTCATTTTAAAACAAAATTGCTGTTCAATATAACTTTGACATTTTAAAATAAAGCACTCTTATGTACTCGATCCGAGATCATTCTCCTGAACCGTCAAAAGGCACGGTTCAAATTGATCTTAGTTTGGTGCGCAGATTGCAATGGTGCAACAGACAAATGTGCTGAACCAGATCAAACCGGTATTTGAACCGGTGCAACCGGGCATTAGATCCCGTCCATACCTCTGAAATAAACCTAAAACTTAGATTAGGGTAGGTAAGAAGGAAACAAACACTTTCCTTACCAGTCTCTTTCATCATCTGCTCTTCAACTGTGAGCTGTGTAAGGGGAGCCAGCCCCCACAGTGCACTGCTAGTGCTCAGACACTTGCCCGTCTGGGCACGCATATTGTGCGGCGCTGCCCAGTTCCGCCCACACCATAGATTCTGGCTCCATTTCCTGCTTATCTAGAGAACAAGATGAACAGGTTGCATTAGGCAGGAAAATATAAACAAGGTTTAAGTTTCTTTTTGCAGCACAGTTGCAGTGACAGTAGGCATTCAAAGAGGATAGAGACGTGGCCAGTGGCGACAGTATCTGCAAATTGTTATATAGAATATGTTCCATTCCTTGCATGAACACAGTAACTAAAAAGCTCACAAAATGTTGTTCTATCTCCAAATAAAATTATCAATGCCCTGTGAAAATGAGAAAAGCACTCCCATGCTGGTTGAAAAAATAAAGTTAAAGACTGCAAAATACTAAAACAAATGAAATGTTGCTAGACTGTAAAATACTAAAACAAATGATTATTTATTGAGATACTAACTTCTCATGTTCCCCATTAAAGCTGAAAGGAAAATTTACTCATGTTTGGTGCAATGGTTTAAATCTACATAAATAGTTATCATCATGACATGCCATTAATACATTAATTAATGAAACAATGGACTTTAAAAGGTAAGAAATAAATATTTTTTATAATAGAGTCATTCAGATGTCTTGACAATGTTACATCCTATACATAAAATATAGAAAACTTTGAAACCTTAACGCTTAGTAATGACTCACAGCCTTACAGTGAAAGTGAGGTTAAGTAAGTGAGGTTTAGTATACTCATTCCATGAAATACATTGTTTGAACATTACAGCTGCTTTTATTTGGTTTAATGGATGTTACACTGCAGTTGTTAACAGATGCTACTGGTAAATCAAAACTGAATGACAATTTAAACATTTTCAAAGCGATAGATGAACATGACGGTAAGAAAAACATTAAGTATGACAAGTAATTGTTAGTACAAGCCTCGTGTTTCATTGGTTTCAGTAACTGTCAAAATGTAAAAAAAATTCTGGCTTAGCTTGAAAATCAAGTTAAAAGAAAAGAGGATTTTCTAGAGTTTAGAGATTAAATAGCGTAAATATTTTAGAAAAATTTGCATGAAATGATGTGAACTGATATTGTCAAGTGATCGTTAGCTGTTAAAATAGTGACTAATCTTGCCCATGTTACGACAGTGTGTACACAAAAATATGAAGACAAAATTTTCTAAAATTTTTACATTTTTTGTTTTTCAAATATTTGTCCTGTGTGGTTCAGTCTTGCATGAGCATGCAATTAAAATATTTAATAGAAACTAGGCCATTCATTTGATTTTAAAGACCAATAGCGCTGCTGATTTAAAGCCGAAATAAGTACTATAATAGGTAGTTCACATTCACTTAAGTTAAAATTACAATTTGTATAAAATTAACCAAATTATTTGAAGATCACATCATTATATTTAGAAACTTTCCAATTTACGAGGAATATAGAATGTGCAACTTGAGGACTATTATTTTAGCTACATGATATAATTTTTAAATAAAATGTTGGTGTTAATATCTTACAGAGTTTGCTCACAACATATTTTGCTTTAAAATGTGCTAATGTAACACTTTGAGATCTTTTAATATCCCAGCCTAATGTTCTGTATATTTTCCCCTACAATTTGTGTCACAGAGTGACATCTGCGTGCAAAGTGTTTGTTGAAGCATGACTTTGTGCAGTTGATGTGCAACACCAGCCAGAAATACAATAATACACAAAGTCAAAAACAACTTCCTTCTACACATTGTAATTGTTACAGATGTTGAGCTCAGAAACCAATCTTTAGTTGAGAACACTAAAAAAAAAAAAATTTTGCTTAAAAAAAAGGCACAAAGATTCTGAAAATACTCCTTGTGCTCCTCTAAAATAGTTCAATGAAATATTTTGTTCCATGTACAATAGCACTTTACATAAAATAAAAACACATTTCAGCCCTGCTTCCCATGCTGGTGTTTTAAAAATATAAATACCTACCATTCAGATAAAAGTTTGAATTTATTCTTGCCAATTTAGCTTTCGGTTTTCTATGTTCTGAAATTATAAAAGAAGTAATAGGTACTTAATGACATA
Organism: Dryococelus australis; assembly: GCA_029891345.1. Taxonomy (NCBI): domain Eukaryota; kingdom Metazoa; phylum Arthropoda; class Insecta; order Phasmatodea; family Phasmatidae; genus Dryococelus; species Dryococelus australis. The sequence goes on from CM056995.1 coordinate 62,820,171, forward strand.
ACTGCACAATATCAACACGGTAAGCTTTGAAAAGCCACATATATAACATTCATACTGCTCAGACATTTTCCATCAACTTTAGAAGACTGGATTTTAGTTTTGTGTGAAATTAAAATAAATAAATGTTGTGAAAGAGTTTCTGATTGAGAATAAATAATGACTTCATTGACGTCAACTTGGTGACGTCATAACATGCGTGTAAACAACTTTGTATCGGGTTCTACAATAATCCCTGTGTAGTGTAGCCTAAAGGAGTTTTGGTTATTCACACAGGAAGAAATTATAAGTCTATACTATTACTATTAGAAGAAACATGGAAACAACCACTAAATGAGGCACTATCTGCATTCAGTTACACAAACACACAATTTAAAAACTATAAATACTCAAATTGACATTTTTATAATGATACATTTACATAATATACGTCTCAAAGTATGCAAATAAACTTTTAAATACTAAAACAAAAGACATATGCACACACCATTTTTTGTAGGTAATTTTGGAACACTAGGCAGTAATGAAAAATGTGAGGCAAATTATTACTCGCCATGGCTTAATGAAGACAAAATGTCTTCTTGTCCAAACTCGCTCTGGCAAACAGTTTTTGAGAAAACGCCACTCAAAACTTTGGAGGTGCGATGTAGCACTGCGAGAGTAAGCAACACATCTGCCACCCGTGCTACGCTATGTGGATATAAGTACTCGTTAATTTAAGGGAGAACAAGCATACAGAATAATGAACTGAGTAAAATATGATGAATACATGAGACGTGTTTGTAGTATACAGTACAGCAAAGTACGTCCTTGTAAAATGCCACCCTTCTACTTGTCCACGATGCTTCACCATTCGGCCAAGTCACTGAGCCTTCATTCTGCAATCTCTGATGGAGCAGTACAAATGTTGTACAGGAGGGTTGATGATATGCTGGATAGCGCAGCCGGTATAGCCTCATTGCTTGCCTCGCATCTATGTTGGCTGCTCCGTACATGAAGTGCATGTTGGCTAACTCCACTTGCTTTAAACGACATGCTTCCACAGCCAGCTGCATGCACATACCGACGTGCCAGCAGCAAAGTTCACCTCCATGCATGCACAGATTACATCCTCGCATGTTTCCTCAATCACACAGTCACATACATGGCGTGGGTGGTAGTAGTGTTGCCCACCACCACACTGCACCTTCAAAATATTGGGTGGCATTTTATTGAAAACTGTTCACCGGAGCGAGTTCGGATAACAGTAACTTTTGTCATTTTGTACAGGTGAGTAATAATTTCCCTCAAATTTTTCATAAATGCAGTTTTACAAAGTTACCTGCAAAAAAAAAGAAAGACTTCCCTATTTTAGCAATGAAAGGGGACAATATCACCAACCACATGTTAAAATATTCACAATCTCAGTTTCATGAAACACAATTCAAATTGTTTGTCGCTCAATCTCAGGTAGGCCTACTTGCTGATTATTTTCACATTCATGGATTTCAACTTTAGATTTTCCCCATACAATAGTGTTTCTCAATGTATACCTCATGTTAATTTTTTTTTTTACAAGGAATCACCTCCCCGAGTTTGGCACATAAATTCTGGACAACTTGTAAATATCACATTTTATGATATAACACTAAGGTCACTTGTAATCTCTGTGTATTATTACGTGTTCTGACTATGTTTTTACTTGATATCCAAAATGAATAATAATAAGAAAAGGGTGAACAATAATAAACTCGCCATATATTGTAAAACTAATACACTGTCCCGAATACGAGTCTTGGCTAATAGTACCAGAGACAAATAAACAAACAAAAATCAAACACTGCTCTGCATTCCTCTGTGGCTACTCTGCATACCTTTACAATGAGCTACAGGAACCCTGATAAAATATCACTTAGTGGCCAATTTTTACGACATACGCTTATACAGCACCTTATACACTCCCAGACATAAACTGATATTTAAAATTATGTAACATAACTTGAATTTCAATGAAGTTTTAAGGCCCACAAAAATGTATGGACTTTTCAAGGCCTTGGGACAAGTATAACCTGACATCAAATAATACCAATTCTGCACGTCTGTAGTAATTATGCATAATGTATTTGCACAAGTAGTGAAAAAAACAAATCACTAGCATAGTTTCTAGTTTGTCAATGTGAATTTTAACCTTTACAATACTTCTGTATATAATACGTTCTGCTGTGTGAAACCTCATATACATACATACACTCGCAATTAGGCTACCACCCGGTGGCGAGCTCTCTCAACTCTCCTTCACCCAACCAACTCCTTTTTCACTCCCTTACTGAATTTACCAACCCCTCTCACAGATACCAATTCCTCCCTCAACACATTCCACTCCCTCACAGACCTCACAAGCATGGACTGCCTACCCCGCTCCGTTCTCCTCCACACCCTCTGAAGCTTCTCACTGTTGTTTCCTCTTCCTCTAAACACCCCATTACTTAGCTTGCAGTGTAGCCCTCCCCATCCTCCCTCTTCATTCACCACCCTGTACAACCTGACTAACCGTTCAACTTTCCTCCTGTCCTTCAATGAGCTCCACCCCATTTCTTTCATCATCACTGATGGCCTATAGTTCCCTTCTTACTCACCATCTTTCCCCTGCCTTCTCTACCTACCCTTCACCCATCTTGCTGCCTTTCTCTGCACCTTTTCCAGTTCTCTCACCTCCACATACGGGTCCCATACTGCTGCAGCATATTCTAACATTGGCCGTACCATTGTGCCATACGCCTTCTCCTTCACCTCACAGCTGACTCCATTCAGCACCCTTCCCAGCATACCCAGAGCTCTTCTTCCCTTTGCAACCACCCTCTCTACCTGTTTTTTCCATCTGAGGTCTCCCTGCAGTACAATCCATAGATACTTATATTCTGCTGCTTCTTCTATCTCTTGTCCCTCCCATCTGTAAATGTCCCTGCTTATCAACTTCTTCCTTGTGGACCTCACTACCTTAGTTTTTCTTACATTTATCTTAATTTTATTTTTTTCTGGTTCAAAACCATATCTTATCAATGCCCACCTGCAAATTTCCGCCTCCCTCTACCACCTCAGCATATACAACACAATCATTTGCAAACAATCTGATTTTTCCCCTAATCCCCAAACCCATGTCATTTACCATTATGGTAAATAACAAAGGACCCAGCACGCTTCCCTGTGGTACCCCTGACGTAACCTCCTCTTCCTCCGTTATTGCCCCCCCCCCCACACTTTCACCCTCTGCCTTCACCCCCTGAGAAAGTTCACTATCCATTCCACTACCCTCCTGTCTGGTATCAGCGCCTCCACTTTCCTCATCAATGTCCCATGGGGCACCTTATCAAATGCCTTCTCAAAATCTATGAAGCAGGCATCCACCCTGCTTCCCCTCATTAACTACCTGCACTAGATCCTCTAATAACCCAGCCAGCTGAGTCTCACATGAGTAACCCCTCCTGAAACCATGCTGTGACTCCTCCAACCAATTCCTATTGTTCATAACCCTCACCACATACTGCACCACCAGCTCTCCATGACTTTTCCTGTACTTGATGTGAGACTCACCGGTCTGTAGCTGCCAGGCCTCCCCCTATCCTCTCCCTGCTTGTGTATAGGTACCACCATAGCATCCTTCCAATCTTGTGGTAACTTACCTTCTCCTAAGGACTTTTTAAACAGCACTTGCTAAATATTTTACCACTACCTGCCATCAAACTTTAGTGCTGCATTTCATATCCCATCTGGACCTCCTGCCTTACTGCTCTCCAAACCCCTAATTACCTTTCTATCTCCCATTCCCTCATCTTAAACTCACTAAACACCCTCAAACCCTGTTTGCCTCCCTATTCCAACCCTCCTTTGCCCCAAACACTTACAAGTACTGTCCTTGAGGCATCTCCGATTTTTCTTGGTAATTTGTCACATGCCTACCATCCCTTCCTGTTAGCAGAGGGATCCCTTCTTCTTCTCCCCTTAACCTCCTAACCTACCTAAACAATTTCCCCCATTCCTTGCCTTTTCCTTCTTCCACCATGTTCCCCAGAAATACATTCTTTGCCTGTTTGATCTTCCTTTCAAGCTCCCTACCCATTTGTTTCATCATTTCTTTAGATCTTATCATCCCTTCATTTATCCACTTGGCATGTAATTTTCTGCACTTCTTCATTTTCAAAATCTCCTTTCCATAATATGGCGGATCTCCCCCAGTCCGTAACCTTTTCATTGGCACAAATTTCTCCACCATAACCTCCAGTAACCCTCTAAACTCGCTCCACAACCCCTCTACACCCTCCTCCATAGACCATTTTTTAAACCTGTATCTCAGGAATATTTCTGCCCCCTTCTTGTCTCCTCTCCCATACTGCCACACCAACCTTTCTGCCATTTGCACTTCCCTCATCCTGCCAATCCCAATTTCCACAACCGGGATATGATGGTCGCTTATACCATCCAATACTATTGCACCAACTACAGTACTCCTAGGTCTGACCAACACCACATCCAGCACTGACCCACCACCCTCCTCATTCCACCTTGTACGCGTTTCTACTACCTGGACTAATCCTCTGTTGACTAACTGTGCTGCCATTCTCTACATCATGCTACCCATTTCTTCTGCACACTCTACCCATTTCACCCCTGGCATATTCAAATCCCCTGCTACAACAACACACTGCCTGTCCTTTAGTCTATCGACCCTCTCCTTGATCATCTCAATTGCCTGCCATCCCTGTCCTGGTGGTCTATATGCTGCCAGCAAAGTAATACTCCTATTACTACTACCACTCAATTTAATTTCCATTACCTCAACATCCTCACTAACCCATTCTACCACCCCTTGTAGCCCTTTCCTTACACACACCATTATTCCTCCTCCTCTCCCATCCCTGTCTCTTCTGAAGATGGTGAACTTATCCTGCCTACACTCAATGTCCAGTACTTCCACAGTCAACCAAGTCTCCACAGCTACCACTATATCCACCCCAGATCCTTAAACCTTTCCCTAGAAACCCTCCAGCTTGTTGTACACACTCCTACAGTTCACCACCATTATCTTTACACTAGTACTCTGCTTTGCAATCCTCCATTGCTTAACTCCTATCTCCACCCCTGCGGCCTCATCGATGCTATCCTCTCCATTTCCTTGCTTCTAACTGATTGCTATTTCAACACTTGCTGCTCTGCCCTGACCCTCTCCATGCAGCCAGCTACTTCCCTACCTAGTAGATCACCTAGAACCCTCTTTCCCTGATCTGTCAGGTGAACCTGGTACCTCCCTACACTTTCCCAGCCTACCCATTTCCTACTATCTATAAATGTAGCCCACAAATCCCTACACACCCTCTCATATACCTCACTCGCAGCCACTGCCTTCCTATAGGATACTCCTTTCCTAACCAGCATGCCACTGACTACTGCCCTAGCTCCAGGGAACTTCTCCCGCACTTTCCTCAGCAATCCCCTTAGGTCCCGCTCTACCTCCTGCCCCACCTCCCTATGAGCCAGGTCATTTCCCCCTACATGAATGAGAACAACCTTTGCTACCCTGCTACCTCTCATACCACTAACCCTTTCCTCCAAATCCCTGGTATTTCCCCCCCCCCCCCAAAACACTGCTTTATATGTAATTTCCTTCCTGATATTCCTCAGCTCCACCCCCTTTGCAATAGAGCTGCCTATAAAAACTACCTCTGGCTCCCTTCCTACAACCTGTTCCTGCTTTGTGGCTCTTCCACCCACCTGCCTACCCTTGTCTCAGGCCTCCTGCAGCACCTCTGTTTCCCTCCCTTTGGCCAGCCCTCCTCTCTCCCCTCTGGCGCTGAACTGTCTACTTTGTTTTGCTTGCTGGTCTTTGCTAATTGCACACTTGCAAGCCTCAGCATACTGCTTCCTACCTTCTACCACTGCCTGTTCCCTGCTTTCTGTTTCCCGCTCCTCTATTCCTGATTGCTTCCTGCCTACTACTATCACCTTATCCCTTGCTACTATTTCTTGCTCCTCCAACCTTATTTGTTGTCTTATGTCTCCTACTGCCTCCAACTCCTCTATCCTCCTCCTTAATCATACCACCTCTATCTCTGCCTCCCTCCTCCTCTGCCTTTCCTCCTGCAGCCCTACTTGCATTCTGCCTAACTCTTCCTCTTTACACAGCTTATCCTCCTGTGAGCCGGCTTTCATTTTCGTTAGCACCCCCTTTACATCTTCCAACTCCTCCTCTAACTTATCCACCCTCATTTCTACTCTACTCTTACCCATTTCTTTCCTGACCTTTTCCTCCATCCTCTCATTTCTATGCATCATTTCCCTCTCTTTCCTGCTCATCAAATCTATCATCTCTCCTCCTTAGCCACTTCCATTGGCACTGGCACATCCTCTACAAAGCTTCCCCTCAGCATATCCCAAATCAAGTTTCCATCTTCTCCACTTATTTGTGTTTCCTTCTGTACCCTTAATTTGTTCCCTACCACCACCACTAAACCCTTTTCCTCAGCACATTCCTCACACTTCCACTCATGTTCCTGTACTGATCCCAGTTCCTCCTCCCTGATTCCTATACAGCCAACATGGTACCAACCGCCAGACTGGCCGCACTGCACACCACTATCTAACCTTCTCCACACCTTACCACAGCCCCTACATTTACACCTCCCTACCATATTTTTTACCCTCTCTTTTTAACAAAAATAATTTAACAAACTAAAACTACTCTCCCTTATAAAATACACCAAATACCTAACACACTTTCTTAACTAGCCTAACTTACACCATACACCCTTTACCCTCGTACACTAACAAAGGCCTCGGCCTCATGCACACAATCGGACACTACTCCCCCCTTATAACTAATTACCTCATAAAACACTAATCCTAACTCTAATTATACCTCAAACTACTACTCCACCTATATTTAAACCTAAGAACTAATCACAAGCCAAAACAACCTTAAATACAGAACACATCCTGTAGTCCGTCTGTAGCGACCATCTAGTGTGATTTACTTTACTTGTGTAGTTTTATCGTTTTACAGATATTATATGTCGGGGAACTGAAACTTACGATGCAGTTCTTGCATACACATTCCACACTATCCAATGGAATGATTAAATCACGTGTTTCCACAACCTTCGTCAATTTTTCATTTGCGCAGAAAAAAACCCATATTTTAATCTACAGCGATTTCTTAAAAAAATAATTGTTGACGTCAATATGTTAGTGTTATCTGTACGGGTATTCATTTCTTCAAAGGAATTTTTTAAAATCCTTCGTATTAAGTATAACTCGTGAAATAATAGTGTACAAAATTTTCTTCGCTTAAAAACATAACAGATTAGTAATAACATAAATACAAGAGAATTCACGTAAAAGTCCTAATAATGTAGCAATTTGAGCGCGATTCGAAAGTCAAATAAAAAATTAATCCTTAAATAATACAAAAAAAATACTATACCCAGTTCCTCGTCGCTTGACGTATCACCAACATGCTTCCCGCGCCACGCATTGTTACAATGTTCTTCTTCGGCTGCCACAGCCGTACGTACGTACAAGGAGTTACGAGTATAGTCCATTCCGGATTGGAAACGACTTATAAAAATAAACCTTTGAAAAGAAAAAACACTCTAGGCATGACATGTCAACCTGTTTTTTCAATAACCTGCATTCCACAAATATATAACACTGTGGTTAGCTTTAGAGTATTGTATTATTGAATAAATAAAACTTTACCGTAATATCTTCTATAACTTGTAATATTTCTTTTTAAATATGAATTATCAACAGCGAGAGCATCGACGTGTTGGTAATGGCCGGAGTTAATAGTTCAGAGTTAAAATATTATTTTAACCTAGTTTTTTAGTATACTATTTGTAAATTAAACGGCGCCTATTGAAATATATAAATATTTAGGTAGCTCCGATGGCAACATATCTCATTCTTACAGTTTAAAATATCAGCGGAAAATATCGTGAGCAGGCCGTATGGTACGGTACTGTTTTATCGAACAAGAGCAATTTTGAAGCAACTGTTTGCTAAGCGAGCTTTGTCGCTTCCTTTCTCTCTCTCTCTGTCTCTTTCACACTTGGGAAGGTGTATATATTTGTATACATACACTCGCAATTAGGCTACCGCTCGGTGGCGAGTTCTCTCACTTCGCTAGTACGCAGCGAAATTGTACATATTTTCAATTGTATCATATTTCATACTTATTACAGCAAAATAATTATTTTTGAATTTGTAATATACAACTGAAAAGAGCTTTTGATGTTTGAATACTTATTTAAATATATTTAGATACGATGAAACAAAGTGAAGATGGCAGACGTGGCGAGCCATGACATGTTACTGTTACTGTTTTACCAAACTAAGTATAAATTATAGTTACTCCGAAAAATACTCCAAATTACCACATCTCGTTTGTAGACGTGTTTTTTAAACCTACCTAAGCAAGTTACGAGGTTGTGATAAATCTGTTTTTCCACGGCAGTAATAAACACACTGTCACGGTGTGTTTCGTTAACCGTGGCGTGGCTGCGTGGTTTCGTTACGCAGGATTTGTGTGTGTGTGTGTGATTTCAAATATTTTATGTGAACTATTTATACGTTGTAAATGTGAACTGTTTTGATGAAAAAGTTAATTATTTACATCCACGCCTGTTTATTTATCACAACGTTGTACCTTTACCCTGGGGTTTGAAACAGTCGTGTAACGTGATTTACCACCAAGCCCAGCCCCAATAAATGTCAATAAACCTAATACACAGTAAGTAGTAATGCATATAAATATGAGCAGAATAAAAGTTACGGTAGGCTTATTTGAGTGCATGTTCACCGCTATATTTTAAGTTTTTATAACAAAAAATGAGCAACACAAGTTGCGTGCTTGATTATAATGTCGCTTTTTCGTTGGACTGACTATTCCTTTGTTATTCGAACTGAGGACGTCCTTTTAAAGAAATAACCCAACACATATCAATAACAAAAAGTTAAATATTACTGTTCATTACCCCGCAGTTGTAACAGTGTTTAACACAGTCGCGGCAAAATATTAACGTGCATCACGTGTAATGTGCTATGTCCTGGAAAACAAATATGTCAACGTAACATTACCGTAAGAACTATCGTTAATTCAGGCATTTTTAAAACGTTATAAAGCTGACCTAAATAATGTTATAGGCCTAAACTGTGAATATTCGTCCGAAATAGTTTTTGAAATAGACCTAAGACATAATTCTTTGAAAAGCTATAAACAGTAAACAACACATTTGGCAGGTATAAAAGTAGAAGTCGCATTTCAGTTACGAACACACGCCGGGACGTGCAGGGCGTCCTGACCTCTGGGCTATGTGTTCTTTGCGGTCTGGAGAGGGAAACTTCCTCAGCCCACAGAGAGATAAAACTGCTGCAACCGAATGGGTGGTATAAGGGCCCGAGCACACCCCCCGCTTTGAGCTTCGGCAATGATGAGAGAGTTACGAACACATCGTGCCAGTAGGGAACGGAACTCCACCGCCTTTCCCCTCATTTTTGTAGGCAAAAATGAAGGGCAAAAAGATTGGAACAACCGTGGCTCAGGGGCTATACTGGGTCACAAAACCACACTCCTGACATGCGAACACCGCGCGTGCCAGCTGAAAGTGCCTATAATATGGGGGATCAGGGCGGGGTGGGTTAGCTACCCCTAACCCTGATCCATTCAAATGACTACCGCTTGGGAAGACAAGGGCCTCGGTCTGTACTTCCCCCGCGCTGAGAGGCCTAGCCTCAATGATGATAAATCGGCGGTTACGAACACGTACACACACAATTGCATGTAAACATTGATTTTGACAGATTTTACATGGCAATCATATGACAATTTTTGTTTAAATTCGGCGGAAGGATACGAAACGGACCTGCAAGTAAATATCTCGCAGGGCTCCGAGAGAGTAGCTTCCAATGGGGAACGGACTATAAGTTAAGTCACTTGAAATAGGTGGTTTTCTATGGAGTCTAGCTGCCATATTGACAGTATCCCAAAACATTGTGTTTACTTTAGAATGGCTTTAAGAGAAAGGTTACTTTCGAAGCATTTCGTGTTGAACAAAAAAGCTGATGAATAAATAAATATATATTACAATTCACGTGAGAAGTTTTACTAGTTTATTATTGGCTTGTGTTAGTTTTGCAATCAAATAATTTCCTCATAAAACTACAGATCGTGTGTGTGTGTGTGTGTGTGTGTGTGTACTGCGGACCAGTATTGGGTTGTGTGTGATGTTAAGCACGTGTTTTAGATACAGTGCTCATATATCAGGATTTGTGGAAAACTATTTTTTGAATAAATGATTAAATAAAGTATCATAAGCGTGCTACCGTTGTCGTGTAATGTATTGCATGTTGCTTATCAGTAATGAGTGCAACAAAACGGTGTATTTCTGGAAGGCAAAGTTCACATGTTCCTGAGCCACGAATAAATAATTATGTGCTGGCATTTATATTTAAATTCCTAACACTGATAATGACTCGAGAGGTTTGTTTCCAACATGACCATCTCCTTTATGCATATTTAATGTCAATATAGTAAATGGTTTTTGGTAAATAAAATAAAATCCCGTTTTAGTTATTCCCTCTCTTTACATTACATTAGAACTCTGTTATGACACAGTTTTATACTTATTAATGTGTATGCGGAAGTTTGGAGGGGGGGGGGGGTGTTTGCAGGCGGGCATTGCCAAAGTATGGTTATGGACCAGGAAAAGTGAAATGATAAATGTAAGAAAAACTAAGGTAGTGAGGTCCACAAGGAAGAAGTTGATAAGCAGGGACATTTACAGATGGGAGGGACAAGAGATAGAAGAAGCAGCAGAATATAAGTATCTAGGGATTGTACTGCAGGGAGACCTCATGTGGAAAAAACAGGTAGAGAGGGTGGTTGCAAAGGGAAGAAGGGCTTTGGGTATGCTGGGAAGGGTGCTGAATGGAGTCAGCTGTGAGGTGAAGGAGAAGGCGTATGGCACAACGGTACGGCCAATGTTAGAATATGCTGCAGCAGTATGGGACCCGTATGTGGAGGTGGAGGTGCGAGAACAGGAAAAGGTGCAGAGAAAGGCAGAAAGATGGGTGAAGGGTAGGTGGAGAAGGCAGGGGAAAGATGGTGAGGAAGAAGGGAACTATAGGCCATCAGTGATGATGAAAGAAATGGGGTGGAGCTCATTGAAGGACAGGAGGAAAGTTGAACGGTTAGTCAGGTTGTACAGGGTGGTGAATGAAGAGGGAGGATGGGGAGGGCTACACTGCAAGCTAAGTAATGGGGTGTTTAGAGGAAGAGGAAACAACAGTGGAAAGCTTCAGAGGGTGTGAGGAGAACAGAGCGGGGTAGGCAGTCCATGCTTGTGAGGTTTGTGAAGGAGTGGAATGTGTCGAGGGAGGAATTGGTATCTGTGAGAGGGGTTGGTAAATTCAGTAAGGAAGTGGAAAAGGAGTTGGTTGGGTGAAGGAGAGTTGAGAGAGCTCGCCACCGGGCAGTAGTCTAAATGCTAGTGTATGTATATGTATCTTATGTCGTTTTTAATACTCATCAGAATACACGTGAAAGATAGGCAAATACAATGTTTTTTTGCTACTAGTGATCAGGTGACCATTTTTACCCGAAAACAACTATCTAACTCCATGCGATAAACAGGCTTCACTTGTTAACACTGCAAGGTATTGGACATAGCCACCCCCTGGTTGACAGTACTGTAGAAAACAAACAAAAGAATGGCCGCTGTAGTGAGCAGGGATACCGAGCATGCATGTACACACACTCGTAAACAAACACTCGTTCTCGATGGACATTTGGAACAGCATTCTGACGTCATTGCCGAGTGCGAGTGCATGAGAGAGCGCATTTCTTGCTATTTTGAAAAGGCCTTATTAGTGAAGCTCATGTCGGTTTGCGAACTAATAGCGCTGTACTAGGGGAGGCTGACCCGCTTTTAACATTGCGTTATATGAGAGTTTTGGAGATTTTTGAATAATATTAAATGACGCATTTTTATTTTCATATGTCCGTTCGGCATAAAGAATTGTGATATATTTCGGTTCGTTTGAAGTTGGTTTTGTTTACGATAATGGTTTGCTGGCACAGTATACCGAGTTCGTAAAAACCTCTGCATCACTTTTCTTGCACCGTGTTTATTGTTTTTGTTCATTGTAATTAAGTTTATGGTTCGACAAGTCCATGTATATTTTATTGAGTAATATCGTACATCGTGCCTAGCAGCACATCATTATAGGACATGGCAATAAATATTGTCGGTTGGGTGAAGGAGAGGCGGGCGAGCTCGCCACCGGGCGGTAGCCTAATTGCGAGTGTACGTATGTATGTATGTATAAAAATATGTTGTAGTATGAAGTAAAAATACAATTATGTACACAGTACAAATATATACTACTGCATTTTCATGTCTGTACATATGACAAAATTTGTTTAACAACTGTTCAATAGAAGACACTAGGAGTAGATATTAAATATATTTCTTAGTTATTCTAGTACATGAGGTTATCGAGTCTGGTAACTTATTGTGTATATGTATTATTTTTAACTCAGTAGGTACTTCTCTTGTACAAATTTGTCCCGTGATAAATAATCTATAGGTACTTATTTATATTCCTTGTGGAATAGTGATGGAAATAAGATTTTTTTTACGATATTCATAGATTGATGTGAATCATAATTGTAATTTTTTAAATAGAGGCCTGCATCTTGTATTATAACTATTTACTGTAGAGGTTATTCTAATGACCCTTTTTCTAGCTACAAATATTTTGTTAGCATAGTTGCAGATCCCCAAAATAATATACTGTATGATGATAATGCATTGCTCAAGCCACGATACACTGGTTTAAGGTATTGGGGTTGTAATACTTCTACTAGTACATGTAATGCATAACTATTTTATTTGGATATATTGTTATTATTTGCCATATTTAGGGTAGTGGCAATATTTACAAAATAGTTATTGCATCCATTAGCAACATAGTGGTCCCAATATAATTTTATTGTTTCAAAATAACTGTATTTTTATATTTCCGCTATACTGAACCCGTCAAATTTTTCATTTTTTTATTGTTCCAAATGATCCACTTAGTTCCAAATGATCCACTTAAAGAGCGAAGTGGCAATCTGCGATACCGCAAAACAATTTCGAGTTGAAATTTGTACAAGCAGTAGGGCTATGTGAAAAAACACTTTATACCAGAAAATATGTAAAAAGGTGTCTGTTTAAAGATAGCAGCGGAGCAGTTATGGCCAAAGAAAAACCTGTAAACCAAAGTCAAGCTCCACAAAACTGATAACATTCAAATCTGCACGAATTAACTTGCTGAGTACAGCATAGTGTCTGAAAGGAGGGGGGGGGGGGGGAGGTCATTATGTGCTTCATATGTGTGGCACTCTCTATGCTCTCTTTACTAGAGCCTCGGGAATCAGAGTGGTGTATATTTGTATGTAAACAGTTTCCAGGAGCTACATGTATAAATAAATGTATGTACAAAACCTACCAATGCGCAACGATAAAGCAAACCAAGTGATTCGCCATACAGTTAATTAGTAATGTATGGTTCAATAGAATAAATGTGCACATTTACACTGCACACTATTACAGGTTTCTAACAGACAGCTGACAAAGAAAATATTTTCTGTCTGCCAATTCAACAACTCTCATATGAGTCACACTTCATCTTACATGAGAAAAAACCTGTAATATAAATATTCAAAAATATCTGGCCAGGATTGCACCACCAAATTCATAAATGCATAGCTGATACACGACCAGTGAAGCTCTTGAACTTGTAGCCTCCATTCTATATTTACAAATATAAACACATAAACTGACATTAATTCTTTGTACTGTAAACTGTTTTTCAGCTAATTGTTGCTCGTTTGTCCACAACACAGGGAAAATCACAAACATTGTCAATCACGAACAGATATGTGTGGTAGTTTCTTGCAGTAAAAAAAACTAACAATTTTCACAGCAGAGAACTGTGTAAACGTAGAAAATTTTGTAACTGCATACACAGAATGTTTGTTGCTAAAGTTAATTAATGTATTTATTTATTTACTATCAAATCTCTCCAGCAATCGTATGGTGAGCAGGAGCTCTGGAATATGGCATTAGTCAAAAATTTTAAAAACAAACATATACCTACATGAAATACTTTTAAATATTTACTATGGCTCTTTTTAGAATCAGAAAACTTTAGATAGTTTGAGAAGGTGCCCACTGAATGATACAATATAATATAACATAACAGCATGAAAATATGAAAAAATAAATTTGTGTGAGGGAGGATGTCTTTAGACAATATGATAATTATGTAAAGTGTAACACGCTGCAATTAGCTTCGGGACTATGTTATCAATGTGAGTATTCCCATAAAGATGAAAGCATAAAATATTGTAGGATGGCTTTCTTTAATCATAGTTTCTATATTTTATTTAAAAGTTATAGTCCTGTTGTTTTTATGTGCGGAATTCCATTAAAACTTTTCCCAATTTGAAGAAAGATTATTTGCTGTAAACAATTTATCAAGTTATGAATAGTCTCATTTAATGACACCAAAGTGGTGTCAGATTCTCATATTTAAATAAAAATTTAGTATGCATCATCCGCAATAGAATGTTGGAATACAGATCATTTATATCTAGTAAATTAAAAATAAATAAATATTATAGAGGGCAAAGGATGGAACCTTTGGGAACAATGTTTAATTACCTTAAATTTTTTTAGAATTGTATTTATACCATCTGAATTTATTGCAACCTGCTTATATCTATGAGACAAGCAAGATGAAAACCATGATAAAGTACGTGCCTCCTTGTAGGGAATTCAATGAGTAAAGATTGATTCAGTGGAAAGTGGTTGTTTTTATTTCACTGCATGCCACTTTACAGCCGTATAACTATTTTGGGCCTTCTACCCACTGCATCACTGCAACCTCCTGACATCATCTTAAATTATTATGTGTGTCTGGCATGTGAGATAGCCATTCAACTGTCTCACTCAGCATTTAGTGGTATACGAGAGGGCCAACACTCACGTTAGATAGGCATAACAGGTCTATTGCATCATTACGACGCCTTTACCTCATCGCGGGGTGAACTGAGGAGAGCCACGTGGGCGAACGGCCCACACCCTGGATGAGTCTCTCGTGCTCTGGCACCCTTCACAACTCTACAATACAGTAGAAAGTAGATTATTCCGCCTAATAGGGACCAAATGCAATTTGGAAAGGTAATCAAAATTTTTGATCATGGAAATATTTTGAAAATGAAGATAAAAAAAAACTTTCACGAAACAGAAACTGTACAAACATTAAAAAAATTAATCAGTTAACAATAACCACCCTCCTCCCAGACGTGTTCACTGTGAACAACACGGGAAAGGACACATCACAAGAGCACACACAAGTGCTTGTCTCTCTTCCGTGGGTATGGGAAACACTGTGACAAGAGACTTTCGAGTTTTTACTGTTCTTTTTAGTTTTCAAACAAGTCCGGGTAATTGACTTTCTATTGTATTCTAAAACCTGGTATTATAAGTCAAACCTCCCCCCTACCTGCTCCTGAGACCATGACATACCGTGAATGTGGATAATTTCTTGATCTGTGGTGGGGAACATAAATAGTGTTATAATTGGCTTCTTGTCTGCATCAATTGTGATATTGCATTAGACAAGGTTCAGTATTGTTTGAGTATAACATGTTTTGAATATATAAATGTACAGGTGAACGAAAACTGTTCTGGCTCAATGACCTGCAAGTGGCCATAGCTGTGAAAAAAAAGCCAGAATGGCACAAACAAGATCACTTGACACAAAAATAAAAAGCCTGTGAGTCGACGGAGGTATGCTGTGAATACTGAAGGTTACACAAAAACAAAGTTCAGGTTACTAACGTTGACGCCGTCGGGTGAGACACGAGACGAACGATGACACAAATACTTACTGGTAATTTGGGCGCCATTGGTGCTTCCCAATCATCGCACTATTGAGACTCAGGTTTCTCAGGGATGTTGTGGGTTCTGCGTGTCCGTCTCACCCGTGCATACTTACAAACACGTTGGCAATACTAAATTTTTAATAAAATTACTGAAATAATCAATAGATAAAACTTATGTGGCTAGGACACTGTCACTACTGAATAAAAAAATTGCGTTCACTGTAGACTTGTTTTTATTGATATTGTTCATACACATCAACGTGCCAATGAAATGGTTATCTCGGTCATGACTAGCCAATTCCGCTTGGGTGCTCCCCAACCCATTATTAACCTAGTGCACGCCTAAATGGATGATCTCACCGAGGTACGTGAAAGCACAGTCTTATGAATGCCCTAACACGAGTGATTACTCTGAATCACTAACGCAAACTCGTCTGGGCTCGCCCTCCAGCACGTGGTTAGTGTGGTGATAGCCTATACACAGAGCCAGCTAGGACGGGAGTAATTGCACCGTACACTAATTACACAATTACCTAGACACTTGAATGATACATGAAATAAGATGGGACACGAGATGAATATTCACAATAAACACACACATGTGTGAAAACAAGCTTAGGTGGAGCGGATGCTGCTGGATGAAGTTCGTAGCAGACCTCGTGGTGCAGCTGAAATTGCAATATTTCTGCGTGGAAACGGCAAACTAAATTTAGATAAAATATTATTAGTGTTTGGCAAATTGATCTCTTTACGATTAGCGTTGTTACAGGCTTGTAACATGCCTGATGGCGGTGAAATCAAACATTACTGTGACAGCGTGGTCAAGTACAAAAAGCTTCAGTTTACGTGAAAAATTTATTAAACCCTGAATGAAAAATACATAGAACTCGGAAATAAATGATCGCACATACAATGTTATATAAATAAGCTCTTAAAATGCAATTATGGCGTATACAAAGACTTGGCTTCAGTCAGCCATGTGGTTATACGTGATGTTGCAGTAAAATATTCAAACATGAAAATTACCCTTAAATACATACAGATAAATAAAGCTCTTAAAATCGCGTGTAGCAATTATGCAGAAGTTGCAATGAAATGCCATAAACATAGGCAGATGGCGTCTGATTCAAAATGCGTGGGTTGCGTGACCTCTCCGACATCTTTCTCCTCCTTCTCCTCGATTAAGTTAAAAATGCCACAAGGGCGTAAGAAATTAGTAAAGTGGGAGCATAATACTGGGGAAAATGTCTGGCGAAAACATACGCAAGCAAAGATTAACCGATAAACTACATGGACTATGGAAACCCACATCAGTGAATAAAAGTTGTAGTGCGCACGTGACAGTGTCTTACCTCGCCAGCTCTCCTCAACAGACTGTCCAGAGACAAGCGTCACACGGACCTATCATGGCCGCCTACGGGATCCACATAAGCGGAAGTGCTATATGCACGCCGAGTGAAATATTTTATAGTGAAAATAAAATTGCACAAATTAAATTAGACATTGTTTTACATTTCTATAATTTTGTTACGAATTTCAATATTATTTTAATGTCTCTTTGTGAAGGCGTTCATGCCAGAATATTAAGTGTTCTTAATCTCGGCTCCACAGGCACTTTGAATATTCATAACCAAGCAATTAAAATTAGTACAAGCACTTAAAACATTTTAAGACATATTAAACACTGTAAAGACAATATAACACATGTTACCGTGAAATTAACATTTATAGAAAAGTTCAAAATTGTCGGCCTCTTTGCGCACGTGCGGTACACACGACATGTGAGCGCCGTCATGGGCTGGCTGTTAGCCAGCGTCAACGAACGATTATGGCACACAAAAATTATCAGAACAAACGTAGATCACCCTCCGTGACGCAATTCGTGTGCAACACATACAGCCAGTTGGATCGGACCAACTGGGCTACACTTTGACTGGATCAATCCAGTTAAAACAAACACTGAAAAGAATCGCACATAATGCACTGACTTGCCACATCCGTTAACACTTGTTAATTGCTTTAACACATTGTACAACATTGGCAGTCTACTCAAATATGTGGTGCCTTATATGCTGATTCTAACATTTGCCTTTAGGCTTTACAAAAAAAAAAAATTGACATAATAACTGAGTTTTCTCTACATGACAAAGAGACATTGCACTGACTAGCGCATTCCGTTAGCGAATGGGTCACAGGACCTGTTAATGCATGAACGTTTCTGTCAAGCAGGCATGAATATAGGACACGGGGATACTGGCACTAAATAAAATATTACTGTGGTCTGAGTCTCCACAAGTTAAATGACACACTATCAAAATACACTCTCAAATTCATTTTATTGTAAACAGTTACAAAACTGTGAGAGAGAGATCCTCTGACTATAACAACAAATATCAAAGTACATAAATGGTGTCTCACTGGTGAATACTGTGTCACCCGTATAAGGATGTAGTAGCCCTTGCCACCCTACTGAAAAAACACTATGAAAATGGTATGACAACAGTTTTGTGTTCTGTTTTTAATTGTTTCTTAACTGTTGGATATGAGTGTGTCTGTCTGAATAGTATCCATAATGATAGCTGTCTGTTCTCAAACTGTAAGCTCTGTTCCATACTTTTCAAACTTTCAGAATATACCTACTGTTCAGTCATTATCAACTTGACAAAACAAACATTTATTTTAAAAATGTAACAACATACTGACCATAGTGTTTTTATACTGTGCTGAAAGTATTATTATACAATAAAATCTCTTGCTTTCCTGGACAGTTCTACGAACATACTGTTACATAATACTTTTATACTGTCAAGTAATTTCATTATTTGGTGTAAACAGCATCAGTACAGCTGATGCTCACTGAGGGGGGTATACTTGATTAGAGTATTTAAAACTAAACAAAAAGGTTTGGTGTGTAAGGAGGACTAATTTTAGTGTACTTGTATTTAATATGATTCAGGTCCTAATGATGATAAGTTTTGGTTGTCTTCAACCTACAACAGTGTTGACTACCAGAGCCTTCCACTTCTTAATGTATTTAACTTTGAAAAGTTATAGCTCATGAAATCTCCACTTTTGTATGTTGTGGATCAAGATTTGGATAAAATACAATTTTATGAATTGAGTAGTCAGCCCAGAACTTGAATTTGTTTAAAATTGTTGGTGCGAGACCAGCACTTATTTGTATGATCTAAATTATAGTGGAATATCAGCTCTAAATAGGAAATTTGTAAGCCAATATCAAGAGTTTTTTTTTTTTTTTTTTTGTTTTTTATATTATTTTTTGAAGCTACTTCGATGCTGTAGATTCAACTTTCACAAATTGTTGGGAAATTCCCTTCCTGTTATGCACATTTGAAAAATTTTTGTCTATTTTTCCTGTGTTGGTAGATAAAAGTGAACTTCCATCAACCATCAACAGCGGTAGGCATAATTTGCAGTCCACAATGCCTACTGGAAACCATTCTCCATATCCATCATAGGACTACCACTGGCCATGCACACTCTAAAATAATCAAAATTTTACATTCACTTTTACAATACAATTTTTTTAATGTGTTTTACTTGTGATTAATCACATGGTTAGTAAATCCTTCTAGCAATTTCGAGACATTAATGGAAAATAACGTAAATTATGCATCAGATAAGAAACCTGTTGGTGAAATGTTTACATAGTATTTGCTTGTTTTTTCTTTCTCCATTATGGGGACTAAAGAAAATATTTTGGCCAAAATCCACATCTCAAATTTTAACAATTAGATTTAAGGCTGCAATATTTAACCATGACATTTTGGACTTTGCGAATGGCTGACAAGAGGTCCCCACCTCCGGACGCCAGTGTCATGTGACTGCGATGTGTGGGACATAAAGTATGCTCACTGAACTCTGCCATACAATCAGTACATAAATTGGTAACTTCTTACCTGATTTGGATTCAGTAATTGTAGAACATAGAGCTTTTTAACGTAGCAATATTTCATTGTATTACAATTTTGTCCATGTTTACATAATCAAAACTATTTATGCTGTGGAACAAACATTTGCCTGGCCAATCACGACATGTGAAAGTTGCATTTTGTCTTATATGCAGGTATGTTTATACATCTCAGAATTTGCATTATAGAACAGTGCCAAATTGTGGTGGATTTTGCAGTGAATAAATAAATGGTGATCCTAAGGAGTCGTATTACTTTCTCAAATAAAAATGAAACGTTTACTTACACAAAAATAGTTTTGTTACGCAAAAAATACCTGTACAGGTGTAATGTACATGTACACAACATGCTGATATTTACTTTAATGTATGTAAAAAAACATCCTGTCCAATACCCATAGCAAGATACGAGGCCTAGGGTATAAGGAGAATTCAGAATTGGAAAGTGACAACTGTGGTGGATCAGTGCATGAACTGGAGCCACGGTGGTGTAGTGGTCAGACTACTTGCCTCCCCCTAAGGTGTACTGGGTTCAATTTCTGGTGGGGTCATTCCAGAATTTTTACACGTGGGAACTGTGCTGACCGGCAGGTTTTCTCTGGGATTTCTTATTTCCTCTGCCCTTGCATTCTGGCACTGCTCCATTCTCATTGGCTCTCAAGACCACAATGGATGGAAGGTAGTTCCATATCTTAACGTTGAATAAAAAGTGTTAGGTAACCACTTGTGATAACTTAAATTATTTCTTTCGCATTCTGTTTTTTAATGCACTGAAATGTAAAAATGAGCGGATTTGTAAAATATTTACTTTTTTAATAATTCCACAGTTTCACTTGACCGATGCACGTACAAAGTGATGAGGCCCATGGCAATGTTAATTTTACATAAGGCGGAAGAATATACAAGGTGCATACAAGTAGATCTTACACAGGGCTTTCAAAAGTGCTCATTTTACAGTGAACGACCTATACTTACCCTTGATCCCTTCATCACCCACAGTTTAAGCATTCCCTTGATCCCTTTTTGAGGAAGTGGATATAATTTCAAATACCCATCATAATTTTGAACTTTTTAAGTTCCAATGCATAAGCGGTTGAAGAATCAATGAACTAAACACATTTTCTTATGTTGTCTTGGTTTTTGTATGAACAAGTGTTCAGCAAATGACAGGAATAAGCTGCATAATTGTTATGAACAATTAAACTTACAGTAGGGCATGTGTAGAGGACATTGCTCTTGGCCCTAGTCAAATGGGATATTCAAGGTGCATTCATGCCCGTACCGCAAATTCAGGCGGTGACAATTCAACGTCACAGCCATGATGCACTTTTCAGGGACACACAGCCAGGCAAGGGCTCTTGGCTCGTAAAGTAGAACACACATCAAGTTAGTTTAAACAAACATGTTACTTTGTGAATGAACACTGATATAAGGTGAACACTTTTTCTTTTAACAGTACCTTCTCATGCTTTTTTTGTGAAATACAGCTTTGTAGGTATGAGTATTCGAAAATAGAATATATTAGTGTGGATGGCAATAAATTGTAGTTTTGACATTTTAAAAAATAAAGGATTCCATTATATTTTTAAAAGTTTTACTTTACAATTTCTCTGATCTTTGCAATTGTCCGTAGTATATGGAATTTTTGGCTATAATTTAAGCTTAATTCAAAAATGAAATGTCTGGGCATGACTGAGCAATTTCTGTACTTTTCAAATATGCTTTTTTCTATTTTTTATCTTATTTTAGTTACACTAATAATTTGGTAACAAATTTTGACTCGATTCCATGTACATTCTCTGGACAAAAACCAAATATTAACTATAGTTGCTATGAAAACTTGTCATATGGTAAGGAAGACATTAGGTAATTTAATGGGTTATAGGTTATCTTTAAAAGGCACCTTTTATTTACGTTAAATCGCAATATTACAACACAACTCTTGCGTTATGAAAATTTATTCTTGTCCCATATAAAGAACACATCACAGTTTAAAAAATAAAAAACACGAAATTCCGCTAATTACTATTACAGCTAGTTTGTCACTTGCATGTATTTATTCGGATTAAACACGATTGTTTTCGTTAAATCAGAATACTATTACATGAAAATCATTGCATTACACAAATTTAATCTTCTTTTAATTGTCACGCAAAAATTATTACAATTTAAGAAATTAAAACACGAAATTACGATAATTTTTATACGTATGACACTTGCAGTGCATGTATTCTTATGGGAGAAATCCGATTGTTTTGGGTCACACTTCTACTATTACTATTTCTACTCGAGCTTCACTAAGTTACGCAAAAGCAAAATGACAGTAAGTGTCCAGACTTATCTTTATGACCGTGGTTCTGCGACCACTGTAAAGTTAGCAAACCCGGGGGGGGGTTTGCTAACTTTACAGTGCACTATTGAAAATCAGGGATTTTAACACTGCGGTCGTTAGATCATCGTTAGATCAGATTTGATAAATCGTAAAATTAGCTTGATCATTGATGATAATAGCCAAAATTAATTAATATTTCAAACATGCAAAGTTAGTCCCCACTTCCTCACAAACATTCAAAATTAAGAATTTTAAAATTGCAGTCGTTAGATAAGATTTCATAAATCATAAAACACGTTTGGGGGGAGGGGGAGGGGAGGGGAGAGGGAGAGAGAGAGAGAGGAGAGAGTGTGTGTGCTCCCCCCCCCCCCCCCCCCCTTCCTTTAACATACAAAATCAGCAATTGTTAAATGATAGTTGTTAGGTCATAGGTACATCAAACATAACTTTATTCTGAACATTAACTTAAACTGTGATAAGTCACAGGTATAAAAAAACTGTAGTTATCTTTCCCACCTAAGAAAATAAGTAACTTTAAATTTCCAGCTGTTAGATTATCGTTACATTAGGTTTGATCAAACATAAAATTAGGTTGATGATAAATAGAAAATGCAATAAATAACTCGTATTTCAAAAGGGCGAAGTTAGCCTATCCTCTGCCGCACAAAATCAGCAATTTCAAAATTGTAGTTGCCAGAGCAGTGTTGATCTATTATAGAATTCGTTTTAACATATATATATATATATATATATCAAAACTGCTAATTTAACACAGGCGACATTTAAAAATCAGTAATTAAAAATGGCAGTTTTCATGTTATCGTCATATCAATTTTACCAATTATAAAATTCATTTTAAGTCAACAGAAATTGCCAAAATTGTGAAGTAAGCTCACCCCCCCCCCCCCCCCCCCCCACCACCAACTGCCAAAATCAGAAAGTTTCTTAATGACAGTCGTTAGATTATTGATCGATTATATTTTATCAATCACGCAATTCACTTGATCATAAATGGAAATCGCCAAAAATAATGGACTTTTTTCAAAATTTTGAAGTTAACTCTACCCCCCCCCCCCCCATTATTTTTCTTTCCTTTTTCGACATATTAAAATCGGAATTTTAAAATGTCAGACGTTAGATCATCATTATGTAGTATTTTATCAATCATTAAAATTAGTAATTTTTTTAGATGAACATTGCAAGAAATAATAGGTATTACAAAAGTGCGAAGTTAGCTTCCCAATTACCAAATATGTATTAGTTATAATTTGTTCATGTTCATAGAATTCGGATGTTCTTTCTGCAGTTATGAACTTCTATAGTTACTTTATTATCTCTAGTGTTAAGAGAACCAAGGTGAGGGGTTCTTTTTATTGTCTAATTTTAATTGTTATACTGGTTAATTTTGAGCAATGGGGACAAGCTGCAGGAGACGATCCCTGAAAGGATAAGGAGCGAAAAAGGTCATATGGATATACAGGTTCCACGAATTTAAGACTGTAAGCTGATTTAAAATAAAGTTTTAATGGTTCTAAACATTTGATTGAACATACTAGAGAGATTTTTTTGTTATAAATCTCAACGAGATCTAAAAAATAAATAAATAGGGTTTCAGAGTATATTAATTACAACAAACGTAATTAATGTTTGTGTAATTTTAGAAATAATGCTGTTTTATATATTATACACTATACATTTATAAATTATACCTTATTCGAATTAACTTATATACAGAAATATGCGTTGCAAATGTACACTAATTTTTATAGCACCATATTTAGTCAAGGAATCTGCGTAAACAAATAATAGTTCAGTGGAAAATCTTATTGCCACATTTATTTCGTTCTTTATATAATTTGGTGTTTAAAATATTTGACATGAAATTGGTATTAAAAAGAGTAGTTATGAAGTGCTGTACCATATGAGCCTGCGGCGTTGGCGTGTTGTCATACTGTACAGTACAGACGTGAGCTCGCCGCCATGGGGAACAGTACTGCCCTCTAGCGAGGAACCCATACATTTACGGACGCATGTTCATTATAGCTTTTTTATTCCTCATCCTCTCAGGGATCACCTCCTGCAATTTGTATTCATTGCTCAGAACCATGCCTTATATACACTAGCGTTTTCCCATGACTTTGTCCGTGTGGAATTCTTGTTTTCGTTACAATATTTAAAAAATGGCAAGTAGGTTATGTCTTTAAAATAGATTATATATTTTTAATTTGGGCGGCTATTAACATTGAGGTCTTGAGAGCCGATGAGGTCAAAAATAAGAGAATTGTAGGTGTTAAGTTTGCAGTTATTAGTAATTGGCCATGTTAATATGTAATATGTTTTTTTTTATAATAATTATTTGTAAACAATGTTCTTTATCATTTTAAAGGGTGGCACCGAAACAACTAGGCTGAGGGGTGAACCAACTTGGGAGCACGCCATATAAACTATAAACTAACCTTGGGAGAAACAGCCATACTCCTGCGAATTTGATAGTTTGCTTCTGAGACTTATTTATCGTTACCGCGAAGCAAACTTGTAGGTGAAACTGCAGTTTCTTGAATTCGAAAGGGTGATCATTTGCAATCAATGGAATATGCAGCACAAACACTGTTTCTCATTGTTAAAACAGTCGCCTCGACTACTTGGCGATGTAGAGTTTTGACTGCAGCCTAGTGCCATTACAGTGTTTCAGTGGCTTCAAATTTCAGAGCAATATAAGAGGTGTGCCCCCACGCAGTATAAGAATATGGTATGGGAGATCTGGTGCATTTAGAGTGTTCAAAAATTCTACTGAGTTATGAACTGCTTCGACTGTATTTGCCACTCGGTCTATTTAATTTTATATCACTTCTTCCCCTTCAAATGATTTGAGCAACATGTCATTGATGATTACTATTACGAAGTTTCTAGTCAATAGAACCGTTTTACTATTGGTTTATTTACAAAAAAAAGTTAACCTTTTTCAATTATTTATTATTATACTACTTTCACGAATATTAGAGTAAATAGCACCATCTTATAATTCTTTTCTCTGTGCAAACTTTGCACTCACATTTCACCCCTTCAGGGGTTGAATTTGGAAAAATCCTTCCTTAGTAGCTGCTTACATTAAATAATGAAAGTTTACTCAAAATGTTATGTTTTTAGGACCAATAGTTGTGGCTGGGTGTTGATGTCAGTCAGTATTCCTCCTTATGTATATAGATATATAGCCAATGTGTTATATTTATGGCATTTTCTGTAATGTTTGCCTCTTTTTCACTTTTAATCAGAACCATATTCACAGTAACATAATGTGGTTCACATAATGCCTTGAAATTCTATCGAAGAAAATTCTGACACTACTATTTTTCAAATTAAAAAAAGAATATTTCTTTTAATTTTAGGTGTTAAGTAAGCACTGTTAGTGCTATAAATGTGGCTCAGGGAACACAAATAAATATTACTCGCATTTGTACAGATTATAAATTAACTCATATGTGGTCAACCAGCGAGCAATGACGTGGGGTGTTAATTACATAATCTTATAAATTTAGCTTCCTCGGAAGCCATCAATTAAAAAAAAAATTGCAAGACAATTTTTAAAAATCTGTGGCGAGATGGATTTACATTTAATGCCTTGTTTAGTATTTGTCAAATGCTGGCAATTCATTTAGATGTTCCGAATAACCCGGCAGAGATTATTATTCAGAAATGTATGTAATCTACCATTGAATGCTTATATGCTCACTTAACGTAGGTGAAGTTGTACGAGTAATGATTATATATACATCGAAGTATTTACATACTCTACCACGAGTGTTTATTTGAGTAAATTAGATGTAAAGTCATTCCTATGAGATATTAGATTATTTTGTCGAAACAGGCATGTGTTTTGAACCATAGTAAATGTAGTTGCATGAAGAAAGAAACTCCTGAAATTCGTCGTACGACAGGAGCAAATAATCAAAGACCTTACTGAGTTTATACTTATGAAGTGTGGAACCATCACATATTGTAGAGAGCTTAAATATTCCTATGGTAAGAAAGACGTCAATGTCTTTAACCCACGAAATAAACAAATAATAGCATATGACTAAACGCATTAATTTAGAAATCACCCGTCGAACAGTACAAAATTCGAAAATTAACAAGATAGACTAAATGAAGCCTACTTTTAAGGTGAATGCCAAAGAGCTGAAAAAGATGGAGTTAATACCAGTGATGGGAACCTTTATATACGTTTGCTATTTCGTGGTCATTAAATGTTTCCTTAAAGTTTTCAGTGATGCATACCAAAGAAACCTCTCAGTAAAGTCTTTAAGGTTACCTTCATTCTACAAGCAAACCTTCTACAACGAAATTGTGAAAATCATTCGCTTTAAAAGTATCCACGCTCTACTCCATTTTCAAATAAAATAACGAAAATTAGCTCTTTATTGGACGGTAAAGATGCATCGACAGATATCATAATTTCTTGAAGAAATTTAGAAGACCTAATAAATCGAATCTAATTACTATCTTGAAAACAGTATTAAGGAAATGTAAGCAGTTTTTATAGAACTATTTTAACAGAGAACTAAAAGCCTTAACATGCTTAACTTAAACTACCAAGACGTATTCTGAGGAAAAGTGAAACAGTTTTGCGAGTTACTGAAGTAAAAAAAAACTATCGCCAGTGTGTTATTGTGTGAGGAATTGTTATGTATTTGTCTGGTAATGAAACAATACGAGTGCTAAGAAATACATTTTCAATTGGAAACTTAGGAAGGTAGCTGCTAGGGTAGTTTAGACAAAACAAACTGAGATAGAGAAAATTCACCATTGAATACGTGTGTGTCAACTGGTTTTCTTGTATAAATTATTATAAATTCTAGTACTTTTAATACAAAGTGAGCTAGTCTCGAAGAATCGACACATAATCGTATGCATTTTTTATTTAGCTCGTTGGATGTTTCCACGTCATGAACTGGCTTTGGAACCACTTCTTAGACAATCAACTAGTACTATAAAGTTTTTAATAACAGTATTTATGAACGTTTGGCTGAGCGGAAGAATATAAATTTATAAATACGAATAATTCGTTATGTTTGTACATCGATACGTAATGTAAAACGGCTTAAGAGGGTGTTATCTAAAAAGTTTTATACATATTTTTGTAAGCTACACTTTTAGGTATCGCACAAAAAAAAAAAAGGTAAGTTTTCAACATGCCGACGGGATGTTGTTTACGGTCTTATGGCAGTCTTTTGGGGCTTGTAAAACAATGGCTGTCCAACAGGAAGTAGTTTGGCACGCACCCGCATTGGACACAATATCAGGTTACATAAGGGTGGGAATGAACACTCCTTTCCATTGGATATAGTTCGGAAACGCCAGTTCTCAATTCTCGTCTTGTTGCCTGCGACCGCAGAAGAAAGTCAGGGAATATATTTCTCTCGCATAGTATTGTGTTTCAGAAGAAAAGCGTTTTTACTTACACCGCATTCGTGTCATAAACTTCTCATCACAAATACCTAAGTATATAATACTCTTATCTAGCTTTGAATTAATTTGCTTTTTGTGTAGTGTGAGCATACCATTTAATTGACGGCACTGTACACGTGATGATTATTTCCTTAAGTTCTGCTCCTACTATAAGTTTAACTTGTTAGGATGTAAAACCTTTACATATACTGTAAAATATGCATTGAAGTTGGCTTGGAAATATTTAAATCCATGTTTGCGGACATCACATTTTACTTATTTAAGCAGCGCATAAGCGCCTTGCATGGTTTGTGCAGCCAGGATATATGACTTACGTATAAAAAAACTTTTCCTTCAACGTTGCATAGCAATGTGTGCAAAATTTACTGACTTGCTTTTATTTTGACTTAAAACGTTAGAATATGACTACTGAACTCAAATGACACCCCTCCGAAGAAATGGAAAATTTTAATTTTGTTAATGAACCCGTAAAAGCAATTACATTTGTGCACGTGAGACTGTAATATATTCACAAAAATATATATCTTGTATTGCTGACATGCTACTTAACATAAAAAAAACCTGTAAATGATAAAAAGTGGTAAAAATACTGGTACTTTCGAGTACTCGGCAGGAAAGTAAATAGTTATTATGAACTGACGGTCACTAGTGACACTTACCTTGGCCATAGCTGACGAACATTTAAAAATCAGTTTTTAAAAGAAAGCCCGCCAACCAGCGACCTTGCTCAGGACGATTCCCCCGAGAATCGAACCCCGTTCATTTGGTGGGAAGCGAGTAGTCTGACCACTACACCACTGCGGCCCCCTAACAGTACGAAATATATAAATTAACCAACGAAATATTTTGAAATGATATTTATCGTATTACTTGTGATCGCGTAATTAATATTTAAGCAGATTTGTATACTTTTTTTTCGATGATGTTTACCGAAACAAATATAGAGCATTCTCGTAGTTATTTAGTATTGTTTATGACGAATATGGTAATAGTTTTGTGAAACGCTTTTTCTTCGATCAATTCTATTGCAACGTAAAACTATTGGTGTCAGCCTAGTATGTCATTTATGTTTTAATTTCTTACATTATTTTTTTTTATGTTCTAAAAATCCTTTAGGGGAATGTTTTCACTGAAGCACAACTACCAGCAAGAATGACATATTTTAAATCGTTGTGTTGAAATTTTACGAAGTGTAAAGTAGTCCTTAATCACAAATTGATAATCTACATCCTTTATTTTTGGCATATAAATATTTGCAAAAATGTTCTTAATTCTTAACAGGAAGTAGAATGTTCCGTTACTACTTACGAAATTGTCACATATTTGTAAGAATATCATTCGTATATAAATTGTGTTTTCGCTACATGATAAAAATATGAAATATTTTCTCTATGTAGGCACTTTTTCGTTTACGAATAGTGATAAATTGGGGATGTTTCAAACAACTTTGTCATCCTCGTGAATCTTGGACTGCCAGAAGACTCGTTTAGAAATTCTTAGAAATTTGAAGTTAAAAAATGGGCGTTTTGTGTGGACAATCTCACATAGAAGGTCACCACAGACATATTGAAATCCATATTGTGTTCATTTTGTTCGGGAAAGTGGCCAGTGCTCTACATAACCTAAGTGTATGTTGCTTTTTTTCCAACTTTTAATCAAATTAATTTTTCAAAGCGTATGATGACGTACTTCAAATTCTTAACTCTTAAAGTTATGAAGTTATTATGAACTTATTGACTACAATTTTGGATTTTTGGCTTAGTAAGTTAATACTCAATACTTAAACATTTTCACGAAACAGTTTTATTTAATATACACTTTTCAACAAAAAATATTTGTTTTCGGAAATTTCCGCATAACAGGTATACGCATACTTTCTGAAGGGAAGAATGGCATATAAGATAAATTTCCTCTCTGTGTGTGTGTGTGAGTGTTGTGTGTGTGTGTGGTGTGCGTGTGCGCGCACGCGCGTGTGTGTGTGCACGTGTGCGTGTTTCCCACTTTCAATTTATGATAGCGTCAACCGAATTTAACCAAACTTTGTACATTTCTAGTATTTAGTAAGCACACCTGACATTTATAGTTTTGGAACACTCAGACTACTTGCTTTCAACATGTAGGCCATTTAAATATTTAGAGTTATATGTCATATATCGGGAAACATTCAACCGATTTGAACAAAATTTGGTATTCTGGCAGATAATCGTGTAAACATAATTAGATATTAATAAAATATTGCTGTTAATCCATCGCTTTGAAGATAGAAAGAAAGAAAGAAACAAAAAAAAAAAGAAAAAAAACCCAGATATTTTTACTCTCTATCTTGAAAACTATCAAAGCAAATCTCACTCAATTTGGCATATAAGTATTATTATTTCAGGTCAGGTAAATGTGGATGATTGAACTTGAATGGGTACTTATTTTCAAAATGACAGCTGTATAAATATTTATTTTGTAATCTATTAAACCTATTTTGTCCACAAATAAGGGTGCTGAAAGTATCTATTGCATTGATATGTTTAGGTATTTCGGAGACTTATTTTCAAAATGGTGTTTATATAGACATTTTAGCTTAGTGTTATATCGTCTGAACAATGTAATCAATTCTAACTTAACTTTGTATAGTAGCAGTATATATTACAACTATCAACTACATCAAGACTGAGCCTATTCTGTCTGCCATTTTGTAAGTTAGCGCTATAGGAACACATTCCTACTTCATATCGCGGGAAACAATTAACTCCTTCCTACCAAATTAGGCAAATCAGTAGTACTGTGGCAGATTATGTAAAATGATGTGTTTTACGTGTGTCAGATTTTTATTTTCAAAGTGGCGGCCATATACGCAGCTTAGCTTAGTATATTTTATCGTCGAACTCATTTAATCAACTTCACCTTAATTTCGTATGCTGGCAATATATATTACATCTATCAAATGCGTCTAAACGGAGCATCTTTAGTCCGCCATTTCGAAAATATGTCACATGAAAAAATTAAGTTTTTATGTTATGTCTCGAAAAAACTATTGACAGATTCCGACTGAATTTGGCAAACAAATTGCACTGCAGTAGGTTGTGCAAACTGCTATGTTTTATGTAAATCAGGCACTTATTTTCAAATTGGTGGTTAAATAAATATTTTAGCTCAGTATATTTTACTAAGAAACAAACTTAATCTTGTATGCTGCCTGTATCAATTACAACCATCAAATTTGTCTCTAGACAGAGTCCCACTTCTCTGCTGTTTTGTAAGTTAGCTTAACTTTTTATACTGGCAGTATACAATCATTGAACGTACGAATACAAAACTTTTTTGCCCTCCACTTGTAAAGAACATCACATGAAAATATGCAGGTTTAATACGGTATCTCATTGACCATTTAACCGATTACCACTCAATTCTTCACACAAATAGTGCTGTGGTAGGCCACGTGAGCTTACGCGTTTAAGTGGCTTGGTCCCTTATTTTCAAAATAGCTGCCCTGTAAACATTTCAGGTTAGTAAATCCTATTATTCGAAACATAAGACTAATTAAATCTGAAGTTGATGCTCCGAATCCGACGCACGTAATTCAATTGGGTGCACGCTAGCTTATAGTACAAAGTTTTCTGGGCTGGGGTCCCGGATAAGGCACGTGTGTATTTGCAATTGTCTCACTACGGTTGCATGTGTTTCTGGTTTCATTTATAAAGTTATTGCTTTCAAAGAGAAGTCAAGTCCTTCCTACCGACTCAGCTGTTAAGAAATGATTAAAAAATTAATTGCATCCATGTTGAGGAATGTAGGCTCATTAGTTATAGCAGTAACTTTTTTGTTTACGATTTATTATGTATGAAATAAATACATTAAATTTAATGGTTTTACTAATTTCGTTATATTTCATAGTTTAAAGTTTATTTTCGTGTAATTATTTTGACAGTTAGAGTTAGATTATATAACTGTTTGAAAAATTACAATTTTTTTTGCTTGCTTAATTTTGTAATTTTGATTAATGTAGAAATCCCATGAAAATTTTATAATAGCTAAACTTTTTAAATTCATTCGGCCAATATTCTTTTTTTGTAACTCAGGATATGAAACAATGTTTAATAGTCGAGGCCAATGGGAAGCATGCATAACCATTCATAAACAACTCTCCCAATA
Organism: Dryococelus australis; assembly: GCA_029891345.1. NCBI lineage: Eukaryota > Metazoa > Arthropoda > Insecta > Phasmatodea > Phasmatidae > Dryococelus > Dryococelus australis. Next base: position 62,852,007 of record CM056995.1, read on the forward strand.
TCATACAAATATGTGGTATTTATATTCCTTACTCCACCAACCTACCTATTTCTACTTAGCAAAATATAAAAGTTGATGATACTTTTCGGCTTATATTTCCACCGTTATGACGCGTAGGAAAAAAAGTGCTGGAAACACAATTGCATTGTATGCATAGTAATATACTTAAGTTACGTTTTGCCCTTTTTTTATACCCGAGTGATTCTGAACGTAATCGTACAACATACAATACGGATTTAGATATTTTTTCGAAAATATTAAATTTCCATAGCATACCTAAGCACTCGCAGATTGGAAACAATTTAAATAACTTTATACTATGTAATTTTAATGTATATTAATTCGTTATTATAATAAAACTTGTAATCGTATAAATGGAAGTTGATCTGGGCCTAACTTGCATTGCACTCCTTAGTTATGCTGATAGCACAAAAGGAAAGGTTTAATAACTCTGGTAAGAATAAAAACAAAATAATTTCTGAATAAATGCCTTAGGTTTATCTCTTAACTACAGAGCACACGTGACGTTTAAGAAATGTAAGAATCGTGATAATACAGAAACTTTAACATACTAGCACCCTTTACAGGTGTAATGGGACAGTTTTCGCCAGAACGGAAGACATGTTTAATTTCTCTGTTCTCGGTTACCGATGCTATCACCGGGTCTTTGAAATGGCAACATTGGTTACTGAAATGCTCATGTTCTATCATTCCAGTCTGACGGCAGCCACATAGAATATATGCCAGCTTTACTGCTCTTTCATTCTACTTACGCATCTTTCCTTTTTCACGAATGTCAGTTCAATTTCATTATATAGATTTTAATGCAACCTTGGATCCTGACTTTGATATTATCTCGGAAAAATTAAAAATAACATAATTTCCAAAAATTCTGGAAAATATACAAAATCATTACAAATAGTCGCTGCTTTACTTTATCTTCACTTTTCCGGTCTGATTACTGTCATGCTGCTTTGGTGACAGTCATTGCGAGTTCATGTTATCAAGGCGGTACTGCACTATATCTCGGGAACCGTTCAACCGACTTAAACCGAATTCTGTATCTGTATGTTGATAGTGCATCGTGCAGACATTCCATTTAGAAACGGATAATGTTGTTGGTCCGCAATTTTGGAAGATAGCACTACAAAAAAATAAAGGTATTACTGCCTATGTCGCTACCTATTCAACAAATTCTCGTCGAATTCAGCACGGGAGTAATACTATCGTAGTCCATGTAAACACACTTGGTTTAAATTCATAAGTCATCCACTTTCAAAATGACGGATACACATATTTCAGATTTCTCTGGCATATATACCACACCGTTCGACCAATTTCGACCAAACTTTGTATGCTGAAAGTATATATTACAAGCATAGTATGTTCTAACAACTAGCCACATTTGTTTTGTAAAATAGCAATACTTTAAGAATTAACATTTTGGTTCTATCTGGTAAACAATATACCGATTCTTACAGAATTTGGCAAACAAGTTGTGCTACGGTAGCCCATAAAAACGCATACGTTTTAAGTGGGTCAAATACTTATTTTAAAAATGGTGAACAAATACACTATTTAACTAAGTTTGTTAACTTTATGAAACCACGTTGCCACTTTCAATTTAACTTACTATGCTGGCAGTATCTATTACAACCATCAAATGCGTCTAAAAAAAACCCTTTTTGTCCGCCAAATTGTCCGTTAGCGTCACATAAATATCCATAATTTTAAAGGCATATCTCGGGGAAAAATTAACCAGTTCCTACGAAATTTGGCAGACAAAGAACACCATGCAAGGCCATGTAAATTCATGTTTGTTGAGTGGGTGAGTTTCTTGTTTTCCAAACGACAGCCACATCAACACTCTATCTTAGTGTTCTGTACCTAAGAAACTACGAAACTAATTTCAGTTAAACCTTGTACACTGGCAGAATATACTCCAACCCCCAGATATGTCTTTACAGAGTCTATTTTACAGAGTCTTTACAGAATATATTCCTACCAAATTGCGAAGAAGTTGTACCACGTTTGGCCATATTAAACTATATGGGTCAAACAATTATTTGCAGATTAACGGCTACATATATGTACTATATTAGTATGCTATATCTACGAAACTATGTTAACAATTATATCTTAACTCTGTATACTGGTAGTAACTACACAAGCATCAAACTAGCTTGTACATAAATTATTTTCTCCGCCGTTTGGAAAGATAGCACCACATGTATAATTAAGCTTTCGTGCCTAACAAATTTATGTCACAAGGTATACATTTCTACGTCATTTAAATGAATGTGTCTTACGTGGGTGGTCACATATTTTTACTATAACAGCCATGCAAATATGTTTGCATAGAATGCCACGTGTCTCCCGAAATGTATATGCTGGCAGCACCTATGAAAATCGTCGAAAGCGCTAATACATTAACTTTTTTCCCACCATCAATACAGCTCGCAAAACGAAAAAATGATTTCATGCCATGTGTCGGGGACCAATCAACCGATTACCACCAAATTATACACAATTAGTGTTATGATAAACCATGTAAACATAAACGCTTCAGGGGGGCAGCTTTTTTTTTTTAAATAGCGTTGCTATAAATAACTTAGTTTAATATTTTATATCTATTAAAATTTTTTAAAAAGTCAACGAAATTTGTACACTAACATTAGTCATTACAAGTATCAGTCGTGCATACAGAGATCCTATTTTGCCAGCCTTTTTGTAAAATAGTGCCAAATAAGGATATGGGACATTTTGCTATGTTTCCGGAACCATTTAACTCATCTCCACCAAATATCGCAAACTGTTTGTGCTACAGAAGGCCATGTAAAATTTCATGTGTTGATTGGGGCCAGACACTGATTTTCGAAACAGTGGCGATATAAATAATTGAGATAAGTTTGATATATCTATTAAACAATGACCAAAGTCTACAGATTTTCGTACGCTGGCAGCATCTATAAGAAGCATCGCATTCAGAGCTCCATTTTTAGACAAATATTGTACGATAGCGCCAAACAAGAAAATATTTTTATACTGTATCTCGTGGACCATTCAACCGTTTCCAATTCCATAACATTCATCACACAATTAACGCTGCAGTAGGCCATAGACACATTTTCACCATGACGGCCCAGTGTATATTTCAATTTAGTTAATTATATAATTCCAAACATTACGCTGATTACCTCCATAATGCAGTTTTTTGCACTCTTATGGTACGAGGTTTTCTGGGTTCAAGTCCCAGGTAGGGCACTTGTGTATCTGTAATTTTGTTACTATTGTTGCATGTGTTTCTTGCTGCCTCTCATGATATTCTTTCTTGCTGCCTCTCATGATATTCCTGTAAAAGAGACGTCAGGGCTTACCTACCAACTAAGTTTTCGAGAACTTCATTAAAAATTACATGCAGTCATTTAGAGAAAAGTAGGCTAATTTGTTATAATAGTAAGTTTTCGTTTATTAGGGGTCAGAAATACAGGGCGAGTCAAAAACAATGAAACATTTTCACTCTATTAGCAAAACGCAACCGATTGTGACAGAAACACCTTGCAGGATGTATATGTAAAGAAAAAAAATTAAGCATATTTTCATTCTTATTACAAAGATTTAAATTGTGAACCACCCTGTCACACATTATATGTCCAAACAGTAATGCAGTTCTTGCCATACGCGAGAGAGCATGTCGTCATCAATGGATGCGAAAGCAGTAACAATTCGCCTTCGTAATTCTGGCAAATATTTTGGAGTGGGCGGGACATACATAGTGTCTTTCGAATATACTGCAAACAAAAAAAATCATAAGGTTTAAGGTCGGGTTACATTGGTCACCAATTTCGAAATCCAAGATCGTCAGCAGTCGCACGGCCAATCCAGGGTTCATTGAGGTACATTCGCACGGTGATAACTATGTGGCGCCTCTTCTTGTTAGAGCAGGTGGACTATGGAGTCATCAATCTGCGGGATTAGCTAGTGTTGAAGCATGTCAAGATCGTTATCGCAGTAACGGTATCCTCCTTAAAGAAATGTTGGCAATAGCTTGTTTTTACGATACTGCCCAAAACACATAGAACTTTGGTAAATCCTGAACATGCTCAATCGTGATATATGGATACTCTGTTCCCCATAATCTCAGATTATGGCGATTCAATTTCCCGTTTTTCATGAAAGGTAGCTTCGACACTGAAAACAAGACGACCTGCCAAATTATCGTCCTCTATGTCCACTTGCATTTCCACACAAAGCTGTTAGCTTAAGTCCTTGTTATGTTCTCTCAATGCATGTACCAACTGCATTCTAAAGGGTTTGGATCTCAGCTGTTTAAGAATAACAGACTATACTGTTTTCTAGGCCATCAGCTGCAGGTCACGATGCGTAAATTTCTACGGACTTCTTGCAAACACTTCCCCAATTCAGTTGGCTGTTTCATTGTTTATACACTGCTGCTCGGTGCTCTTCTTTTTACGCACATCCCAGACTCTTGAATCTGTATGTACCGCCTCTAGAAGATATTTCGAAATGGAGGATTACTACGAAAACGCGTGTGGAAATGTCTTTGCAGAACTTTAATCAAATGGGTCTTCGCTAACTGCAACACACGATATGCTTTCTGCTGGTCACCCGTTATTACAAGTTTTTCTACACTGGTTATCTTGGTGGAGCAGTGACAAAGATCATAGGCAACGCTAAGGAGAAATAATAATCTTGTAAAGCAGCGGTTCTAGATACTGGTGGTTGGAAGGCATAGTATATGCCCTGCGTTAGAGTGCCAAACTGTAAAGTAATGGTGACTGATTATATGTGACAGCAGGAACATTCAAAATGCAGAAGTTATATCTGCTTTTTTATATTTTTATTTTCGTTATATTGTCTGCTCACGTTTTTAATTCATGTACGGCATATACAATTCTCTCCTGGGAGTGAGGACGAAAGAGTAATAAAAGTTACGCTACGATTATTAACTTATTTTTTAATTCGTTAAATTGTATACTCTACTCTGATGTTGTTGCTAGTTAATGTACCAGATGTAGCTTCTACAGGTCGGATTAACTGATGGACAACTGAATACGAGATAGAAGTGTGTGAAATGTGTGAAAATATATTTAAATATATTTTACCAGGCCACATGTAATTACTAGGAACAAGCTGGGTAATATGCACCTCAAACATATCATTTGCTCTGCTGTAAAACTTATTAGCGTACAAACCCACTCTGCAATATGATTTAAACAACAATCACACACAATCAGGCCAGTGAATTACCTGTACGTTACCTCAATATGTAGGGTTGATACAGCTCCAGGAAAGCTATATATGTGTTACCCTTCAATAACACCTTAGGGGATAGAAGAAAACTAACTACATGCACTTTATTAAATTAAAAAACGTCCAAAGGTGATGTGCAAATTTTAATGCAGAAAATATTTTTACTCAATTTGAATAAGACTTCCACCCACGTATTATGGTTCAAGAACATACGAAAATTAGCACGCAGCAGTTGGACAGAAAAAATAATGTATTCAACGCTTTATGCCTGACAAAATAAATAGTATACAAATACCGACTCTGGCGCAGTACCCTCAAATTTGGTTATTTCTCCTAAAACAACATGAAATAATACGTTTATGCCGATATATATTTTTTTTTTACAAAATAACAAGAAACAGAAAATATTCTATAACCTGAAATTCTATTTAAAAACGGATTAAAATCAATCGAATTTAATCTAAAATCAATAAAACTTTAAGCTAAAATCAATCAAAATATAATTTGCAAATAATAACATTTAATCTAAATATGCAAGTTAAATGATGTAAATTTAAGCTAAAGTCAAATTAAATATTATGTTATTCATTTACAGCAAATGGCATCGCGCACATGCGAGCTCCGAAAATATTAAAAAAGATTAAAAAAACTATTTTACAAAATCTAAATCATACAAATTATAGATTTTAAGAGGATTCAATATCATGCACGAATTATTAAAAATCTCATCCAGATTTAAGAAAATTATTTTTTATTCGAGAAAATAAATAAACTATACTCCTAAAAATTTGTAATTGTTAAAAATATTAAACCATTTAACTATATGTCAAAAAATTGTATTTAACTATCAAAAAAATTAGATGTAAAATCTTTTAATCTGACCATTTATTATTTTAAAAATCTATATATCTTCAGTAATAATTTCTTTCAAATAATCATAAATTAAATTCCTTTGACTAATTAGAACAACATTGCAAATTGTTCCTGCTTCAATAGGCTTATTAAAATCAACACTAATTTTTATGTTTGTTTTATCTTTAATGACAGCTGTTTTTCTATATAAACAATCAATAACAAATAATGGTCTTCGCCCCCAAAATGAATAATAATTTATATCACCTTGTGGGTTTACAGTTGGTTTATAATAAAGTTCATTATTTCTACACAGATTATCTAGTTTTTATTTTGAATTTCTAAAGTCATTATAAGCCAGAAACATTTTATCACAAAGGCCATTTTCAATATCTAAATTCCAATTTTCTTTTGGAAAAATTTAACTTCTCCATATTTAACATAGATATTTCCTATGATAGAGTGATCAAACATAGAAGCGTGTACATACTATCCAGCACGATTTATTTCTATTAGTTTGAAATCCTACAATTACAAAATCAGGCATGTCAAAGTGTAAATTATTAAACTGATCTTTTATATCAAAGTTAAAAACAGCTGATCCAATAGAAACTTTTTTTTCTAAAAATTGCCAGTAGTTAAAACTAATAGGCATTTTAGGATGTTTGTATATTTTTCTTTAATTGCAATTGATGTGGTTGATTCATATTCAACAATAGACCACATAATTTTAAATTTTTGAATAACTATTTTACCTTGCACAGCTTAACTTGTCTGAACTGTACCATCTGCGTTCTTAGTTTTATAAACATATTTAAACAATAATTATCTGATGAATTTCGAACAAAAGTAATTTTATAACTGTATCCACTAAATTTAATTATCACGAATAAAACTAAATATATATTTCAATGAATAGGTTATTTAAATGGTTTTATCACTATGAACAGATTTTACTCGATATTTATTATCGACACCAGAAAATTCTAAATAATTTTGTTCACTTGGGAATCTTAACAAACAAATTATTCATAACTGTTGAAGTTATGCCTGGATTTTAAACAGTGTCAATAATATGCCCATGTTTTGAGATTTCTACCCTAGCCAATAGAAACGAAAAAAGTTAGCACAAACATCAATATGATCTAATTTTGTCTCATCTTCTGTATCTCTTTGTACTAACCTAAATTGTTCATAAACATAAGCGTCATTTGGAAAAGCAAAACCATCACCTATAGGAATATAAAATTCTATTCTATTATTGTAAACATTTAAACTCCCCCTAGTTTGATCAGTTGGAGGAAAAGTTTGCTTTTCAAAACTCTCAATACTTTTATAAAATATAATAAAAAATACAATCGTTTACCAAAAGAATACGGTTGGATGTGTGATGTTAGAAAATTGATCGATATATTGTTAGTTATTCATGGCGAAGAAAATGTAGGAAGTAACAGTTATTGCAATGAAAAAGTGAGCATAATGAATATGTTGAAAAATAAATTTTCTGATTTTGGTATTAATAATCCAAAATTTAATTCCGTACCTAATAAGAGTTTTAAATGTAATTCCACAATCATTTTGGAATTCTGAATATCGTGGCAAAGGAATAATAAATTGGGCATTAAACAATTTAAGTTTGCCTGAAATGCATTTATCAGGGTATAAGTATTGTGGACCATTTACAAAATTGAATGAAAGACTGGAAAGAGGTGACAAAGGAATAAATTAATTAGATGAAGTCCGCAAACAACATGGCATTGCTTACAGAGACCATAAAGATTTATAATATAGACATGGAGCTGATAGAATTGTACAAAAAGAAGCAAAAGAAATTATGTTAGATAAAAATACTTAATTCGGTGACGAAATTGCTTCTGCAGCTGTTGCTTCAACTGTGTTTACAAAAGAAAATTAGGACTGAGTATTAATATTTATTAATTAATTATGTTTTATTTCTTATAAATGACGATAACTAATATAACTTTTGATATACCTATTGATCAATTAAGAGATTTGGGTATAGCTATACATATTTTTTACAAAATATTACCTTGAGAGAAAAAGAAATTAAAAGAAGGAAATGGTTTCATATTAACTTTGTTAATACAAATACTCAAAAAAATATTAAAAGAAAAATCTGGAAGTGGTTTATATCATGATGGATTTTTGCCAATTTTATTTGCAGCTTTAGGTGCACTTGGAGCTTTTACTTGAAGATCTACTGCAATTTATAATTCTGTTGAACAAACTAGAAAAAATAAAAAATAATTAGAACAACAACAAAGACATAATTTAGCAATGGAAAATAAATCAGGAAGTGGCTTAGTTGCAAAAAGAGGATGATCAAAATAAATTTGAATATATCTCCACAATCTAATATTGTTACTGAAAAATATGTAAAAAATACTAAATATTAAAAATTTCAGAAATGTTTATATGATTATGAATTACCAAAAATAATGCACGAAAATTGACATTTCATCAAATCCTGGTACTCACTGGGTTTATTATTTTAAAGAAAATAATGATGTTTACTATTTTGATTCATTTGGAGGTAATATTCCTACTAATTTAATCAATTACTTCGAAAAGAGATATATTTATTACAATGATAATAGAATTCAGAATTTTAATTCAGTTATCTGTGGACATTTATGTTTAATTGTATTAAACCCTTTCTCGAGAGGTTTTAAGTTTAATAATATCATTTATTTGTTATTAAATGACATATATCTGGGAACCCATTAATCAAATTTTTAAATAAGAACTCTGACACTTATGCTAATTAATAAAAACATACAGGGATTAAAAATACAATATTATTGTTTCTGCTTTACAAAATCAACTCAGTAAAGTTTTTGTTTTTCCAACAGATTTCGTTTCTCTTCATAATTGTAGAATTAATAGTATAGCTGTTCCTATAGGTGGAAAAAAAGCAGCCAATAAAATATTTTTCGACAAAGAAATAGCTGATGAATTACAACATTTAAACCAGTCAGTATTGAAGTATTGTGATACATTTGTTAACTCTTAAGTTGAAAAAATCAAAGAAGTTCCTGGTAAAGAAATATCTCATAAATTACAAAATTTAAACCAATCAGTTTTGAATTATTGTGATTCACTTGTTAACTCAAAAGTTGAAAAATGTAAGGAAGAAAAGTCTCATAAATTTTATTTACCTACAAAGTGGGATAAAATAAAAAATATTTTTCACCTAGATAATAATCAAATTTTTTTTTACTTTTTGATGGATCACACTGTTTATAAAATAGTTACTGTTAACCTGTATTTACCTGATGACACAGTGACTGTTATAAAGGATCTAAAATGGATTACAGTAAGCCTTTTGATGTTAACAGAAGCAATATTTTGTTTTTAAAATCAGAAAAAATAAAATAATTATTTTTGATGATGGATGGATGACTATAATAGGAATATTCGTGAAATATAAATATTAAAAGTTTTTTTACTATTAAATGGAGAATACTTAGTCTTTGAGGTGCAAGAAGATCACTAAAAATAATGACATAAAAAAGAAAATACAAAAATGGTCGATTAGTTAGGTAAATGTTCAACATGTAATTCTAATATATCAACATAAAAAAATTTCCCAATGTAAGAGAAGTAATAATCAATGAATTATATATAAACCAGCCAGAAAAATTTTCAAAGAAGAAAAGTAATTTCATATGGTATTGATGATTTATGGCAAATCGAACTTGTTGAGACGAATACTAGTCATTTGAAAGGAGTATCACATATAAATAATGGATACTAATATATTATGACTATTATGGATGTTTTTTTTCGAAATAAGCACTTTCTATACTAAAAAAGTGGTACATGGTTTGGAATTTATATTAATGATAAGAAGACCACGTAATATACAAAGTGACATTGGCTCGGAATTCTATAATAAGGCATGTAAAGAGTTTATGCAAAAATATAACATGAATCATTATTCTACATTCAGTGGACTGAAAGCCAGTGTTGTAGAAAGATTTAATCGCACAGTGCAAAATAAAATGTGGGAGAAATTTGCTTGGAATGGAAATTATAAATGGATAAATATATTAAACGATTTAGTAAAAGAATACAACACTACAATGCGCAGAACTATCGACATGAAGTCAATTGAAGTTAATAAGAAAAATGAAGAAAATATATGACAAGATTTTGTGAGTATGTTCACTAAACCAAATTACAAAGTTGGAGATGTTGTCCGTGTTAACAAACTTACATGAATTTTTGAAAAAGTTATACTCCTAATTTAATTAGACAACAGAATTAGGACAAAGTAGAAGAAATAAAAAGCAGTTTTTATGAATACAAAATTATCAGAACTTACTATCCAAATGGATATTCGGATGAAAAAGTCTTAAAAACAAAAGGTGATATTTTTTTTGTAAACTGGTTAGGTTTGATTATTAACATGGATTAATAAAATAGATGTTTTGGGAAATTAAATATTTTGCTTAATGGTTAAATTTTCTAAATCATTAACAATATCTTTTATTTTATTTATAATTTCGTTATGTGAATCACACTGTATACCAAACAAAGAAATGTAATTTTTTCCCAAATCTAGTCACTTTCTTTGTAAATTGATTATATTTGCTGAAAGTTTCATTACCAATGAAATACAGTAAACCATTTGTATATCTAAAGACTGACTTAATCAAATGCAGTAAATGATGAGATTTCTTGCTAATTACACCATTCTCTTTTATCTGGAAATGACATTTGTCTATTTCAGCATAATGTATCTTTTCATAGAAAATAACAGTTTTTCCTGATTATGTTTTAAAAACAGCATTTATTTTCTATTCGTCACTTATTCCAAAGGAAGAAAATCTTTTCAGATATGTGTTAATAAGTTTATAACTGGGATAATCAACAATATAAATTGTGTTGTCAACAAACAGAACTAACTCACCCGAAGGTCTTTGGCATATAAAAAAAATTTCGAAAGCACTTGGTAAAAACTCAAAACATTTCTGGTATCAAAAATGGCTTATTTATTATTTTGTTGTCATTCAAAATTTTTATCCAAGTGTTTTTAATGGCAAAATATACAACTGCTATCAATAATTAAAAATGTTCTTTTTTGTATATTTCCTTTTACATAAATCAATTGGTTCAATATCATTAAAGTTATTTTGTGGAGGTAGCCCATAAAAGTTTTGAATGTTTTGAATGTCATCTGGCTACAAAACAAACAAATCATTGCCAAGAAATGGATACAGACCACATTTTTATCATTTGTATGTCGAAGACCTAATGCATGACCATTTTCATGAACAAGACTGCCATTAAATGAACTTAATGTTCAGGTTCATTTTTCCCATCGTTATACCAATATTCTTGCATATTGATATGAATTTCAACAAGACCATTTGTTGATTTGTAAAGAATGCATGAGCTATTAGACTACCATATGGAAATAATTTAGTATGACAAATTCCAGGTATTCTTTGATTTCTATGTTGGCCTTGTTTCTAAGATATAAGTATGTCTGGAAATTTCGTATCATAAACATATATCAAATTCGTATGATTTTGTCAAATACTAAAAACCCCTTCAGCTAAAGTTGTAGTTGTATTATTTGCATATGCAAAATGCCATTTTTAATATTTTTTATTCCATTTGTTGGTTGTTGAATAACTACCTATTATATCATCCATAACACCACATCTTGGTCTATCAGTTAAATTAATCCTTTCTTCATTGAGTTTACCATCGATTGAAAAAATTTATGATATTTTTGAAATTGTGATGGTGTTTGCCAACACATCAGAACAAGGTCTTTGTCTCAATTGCTTCCTAAATGTAAGTGTTTTAAGTTGGAAAACAGCTGAGAGCCCCCAATAATGTCAAAAAAGGGATTGGGCTGGTTCCAGTGAAAAGGATTGACATATTTGTTGCCTTGGCTGTATATTATAAATTCAAATAATTTACATAGTAGTTTTCCTCCAAATTTTACAATCAATAAACATTATATAAAAATGTAGTTTTCACACTGATTACATGTAGTATAAAAATAATAATGTTTTAAACTTCCCCCAAAATTTACATTTTTACAAAATTACATCTCTTTCCAGCTATATGCAGGTTACATATAATTATTTTGCTTTAAACCATACTTAACTAAAATGGCAGCAAACCCCCCTCTTTTAAATGTTGACTGAACAGCAGTTCTTCCCCAAGTGAAAACCCTGTGTTGTTTCCGCGAATCTGGGTGTAACACCTGTATTTATATTTTATTTGAAATCATCTAGAACATTACAAAATGATCTTCACTTCGTCGATATCCAGAAGTCCTGGAGGGGCACCCTAGTGGTATGTGACTGGATGGCTGGCATCACATTGTCAAGGTGATGTATGAGGGATGGGAAGGCAGTCATATATTTCGTGGGCGGCAGCAGCCCTGCAGTTCCCATACTTGCAGACCCGCAGGCCTGCCCAGTGGACATGAGGCATGGAGCTTGTCAAACACACCCCTGTCGCAGCAAAGGTAAACTTTCCCAAACTGCCAATCTTTTTCTCAATTTCATATAGCACCATCGGTTTTACTTTCGTTCGATGTGCAGGGATAGCCAGCATAAAATGTTCTTAAAGAATTGTCAAATTTTGTCTTTATCAATATCTGAAAGTGAATTTGGACTGCTTTCTAAATATCCATGCTTATTTAAATAACTGATAACACATTCTGTCCGATTCTCTTTTGTGGATAGCGCTGAATTTATTTTTATGATAGTGAGAATGATTTTGTAAACCTTAATTTATATACAAAAAATTTACATGTTGTAAGAAGGCAAATAATTTCAAACACAACTTCATTTAACATTCAAAACACACATCCAATGTTCGTTCAATATACATTTACACCTATTTATACCTGTTCAACACCAGTTAAAAATAGGATGAGTATTTTGCAAAAACTTAAAAAAATTTAATAAAGTCTTTAATTTTATTTCTATACTTCCATCACTAACTTTTCCACTCAGATCTAATGTTATAAAGCCATAATCTTCATTCCAACAGTTTGAAAAAATCTCCTTAAATTTGTCACAGGTCATGTCTCCACCAACAAAGTCACTTGTGTTTTAAATTAGCGCCATCTTGTCTAAATATACATAGAAATTCGTATTATCTCTTAGAAGTTGTTTAGGCACTCTAGAATAGGTTTGTGCTAATTACAATAAATATGTATTATTGTGTCTTCCTCTAGTAAAATATTCACGAATTATATCTTGATCGTTTAAAATAGCATAGTCAAATATAACCAAAGAAACATTTTCACATTGATCTAAGGGGATCATTTCATCATTATTATTAAAAAAGTATGCCAGTTATTCTTTAACTTTTTTGGATAACACATCAAAATCATTTTGTAATTGAATATATTTGGGTTGATTTAAACTTTTTCAGTAAACATGCAATTTATTAAAATTTATGCAATCCTGCCTTATAAATAAAAATTATTATTAAATTTGTTTTTTGCAAGATTACTAGGGCCTACAAATAATGGCTCTTATGTTTTCAGGTAATAATTCCCCATTTTTTTATTATTAGACTGTTCTTTGGGGCACTGACACCCCAATAAACTTTATCCATTTAATTAAATTATTTTATTAATGGAGAATAAAGTATTCAAGTTAACAAATAATAGTTCCATTTTAAAGAAGAAACTTCTTTATGATATAATTCATAGAGATAAATCTATAGCATTGATTAGTTTTAGTACAAAATTTGTGAAATCCAATATAAACAATAATACAATAATATTGATAGATAATAATGAAGTTATAAATATACTGAGATGACAATTCAATATTGAATCATTAAAAGAAAATATAAATTCATTTGAACCATTTTTGTCTAACAACATATAATTAATATCAGACTATGTGAAAATATAATATCTATTACATCTAAATTTGATATTAAATTTGATGATAGAATATCTAATATTCTTGGTTTTGAAAAAAAATTATTACAACTGAAAAAATTGTTATGGGTAATAAATTGCCTTAATCTAATCTACTTAAACAGAAAAAATGTCATTGTAATTAGGCATATTAAATGTTTATAAAGTATAATTTAGAAACATATATAATCACAAGTTTTTCACCAAAACTGATGTTTGGTTTTAGGGATTATATTATTTATGAACCTGCTTCTCCAATTTTTTATAAAACTTATAGTAAATGATTTTAACATATTGTTTTAGAAATTGGAGATGAAAATGGTAAAATAATTCATTTCGATGGCTCTGATCTGGATATTATTTTGGAAACTAAAGATGATAGAAATATTACAGATTTTATAAACTCATAACATATATAGAATATAATAACATAGAATATAATATAGAATACAATTTGAATACTATTTTATTAACTTTCACCATATATTTTGATGTTTTCCAGTTATTAAATTCATTGTTCTTTATTGTATTTTCTCTTCAAATAAACAATTCTTATAGTAATCAAATATTTTTCTCTTATTAACTACACATTTATTTACACCTTTAGATCTTTTATTTTCTTTATTATCATTTCTATATGCATACATTTTAGCTCTTAAACCAACAAATTCAGTAATTATATTCCCATTACATGCATCTTTTATTTTTCCTAAATTTTTTCTATTCATTTGAGGCATGTTATAAATATTATCTTTTGGATAGTCACTTGTATCAAATTTATCTCTCATTGTCTTCATATATTCGTAAAAATATTCATATGATTTCATAACTTTATAATGAAAATCATACATGAATTATTTTGATAAATCTAAAAATGACATACCTACATACATTGGTTTTTAAATGCTACAAAAGATTTATTCATATGACCTGCTGAAAGAGTTTCATTAAATATAGTTCTCTTAAAGTTTGGTTTTGCTATTAATTTATCACAAACTTTTTTATTTGAAACTAGTTTAATATCTATCCTATTCCTTATATTTTCCATTGTTTTACCAAACACAGAATTATCCATTAATTTATAAAAAAATCTTTTTCAAAGTAATTTTTAGCATTAGTTCACATCTCTGTATTTAAATCTATATACTTTTTCAACCAATCAGACTGATTAAACTCCGATATTCGATGTATTTTAGTAAGTTTTAATCCATTATTTAGGCAATGTTTCTAATTATGATAGTGCATTACACTTTTGTTGGTTATGTAAAGTTGTTAATAATTTAGATTGTTTTGTTTCTGCACTGTTATATTTTCTGCACAAAATGGCAGATCTTTAAGTAAATTATGTAATTCTTGCGGATATTCTAAATCAACTTCTAATATGTAACCATTATCAGAATTAGCCCTCAAATCTTATATTATATATATATATATATGCGCCAAAATATGATTTCAGTTCTGAATAGTTAACCCATTCGAAACCATCATATGGCAAGTATTGAGATATTTGCCAGCGATAAAGATTATTTGCATCGAGATAAGCTAAATAATTAGACTCTTGATTTGGATTGAAATCTTCTAAATATTTATTCAATGCTTTAACATTACATTTACTACATTGTGATACTCTACCTCTAATGCCTATTTCTATCATTAAAATCATATCATAATCTTGTAAAGCATATAATTGTTGTTTAGCTATTTTTACATTGCATCCCATGATAAACCTGGTGCTGTAAAATACCATGCTGGATCTAAATGATATGCATTTATAAAGTTTTCAAATATATCTGCCAATAATAAAACATCACTTTTGAAATATAAATCATGATATTCACCAAGATTTTTTTATATTAAATTGATCACATACACATTTTGCATGTTCATAATCATCTTCAGTTATATCAGATTCATTTAATTTATTGTAAAATTAATTTATTTGTGGAAGTTCAGTTTCATAAAATTTTTTACAACTGTCTATATAATCATATGGACAAACACCCTTTCTAATAACTAAATCTACTTTACCGTTTGGAAAATATTTTTGGTATGTATCATTTCATATTTAGTTAAATTAGATGAAAATTTATCTAAACTGCTGGCCATAAATTTAAAAGTGTCTATAAACCTCATTTTTAATTTTTATTTATTTTTTCCAAAAGTAAAATAAACTTTTCTTAATTATTTGCAATTAAATCTATCTCATTATCATATCCTAGTTCTATAATAAATAAATGAGCATCATACCCAGCTGAATTGTGAATATAAATTGGTACACATTTGGGTAATTTTAGAGCTAGGTTTTAACTATTATATACTAGACTGATGAATTTTCCAGCTAAATGATCATGGCGGCGTACTTTTTTTTATACTAATTTCTGTATATTTACCCCCACAAACTGTACAATTTTTCAGATTTATTATAAATTTTCTTTTCTTTTCTTGTTAGCATATGGACTGGTTCAATTTGTGAATATATTTCCCCAATATATTCTACTTCCCTTTTCATTGATTTTGTAAACTTTTATGTGCATTTGGACCTCGATATACAACTAGTGGTTTATAATCACCATAACTAGATACAATATAAAAACAAAAACCAGAAGCCTCATGTAGCTGATGCTTCATTGTGTATGATTCATCATTTAACTTTAAATTAATGATATTTATTTTATTAATAGTAAGATATCTTTCTTTAATTACTTCTCTATCAAAACCAATAACAATATCTTCTTCTGTTAAAACAGGATATTCTCGGGTTAATTTAATTTCTTTAATTTCTTTTGGGTTAGATTTAGTGGTTGATATTTTCCCTAGTATGGATTCAAAATCTGCATATATTGCAAAAGGAACTTTCATTGTCTGCCCCACTTTTTAAACCATGATACACTTGCACCACTCTCAGATATAATGATTCAGATTGCGGATTCAATTTTAGTGCAGTAGGCTATATGTTTATTTTATTTTTCTTGAGATGTAAAGATTAAAGGCACATATAACATATATAAGTTTTATGTTGGTAATTATTTCTTGTGCTGAAAACAGTTTCTATAAATCTTTTATCCAACAGTAATGTGAGTTTTCTTTGTTTTGATATAAATTAAACTTATTTGTTTATCCATTTTATGTTTTGATATTTTTAGTGGATAAACATTATATTTATCTACTAAGGAATAATCGTACACCTCATCAAAAGAGTATAAATTTATAGCACAATTTTATTTTATATTTTTGGAATATCATCAATTTTATTAGGATAATTATATTCATCTATTACTTCGTCTATATTAAACACAACATTTTTATATTTAGTTACTCTTTGAGCATCTTTTTCTACTGGAAACAATGCTGACTTGATTGTCCAAAGAAAACATTTCTTATCTTCATTTTGTACATTAATACATGTTTTATTTTTGTTATTTTCTGGTAGCTCAATATATGATGTGCCAAATAATGGATTATTCTTATTTATAGCTAGCTCCATTCCAATTACTCTATTTATTCTCCAGTCTGATTCTGTTCATTGTAGTGCATCTATGTCAGCAAGTATTTCTTTTTTTGAGTTTTTGTAAATTCTATCAAATTCTCAGTTGTTTAATATTGTATATGTTCTTGCTTGAGATGGAAAATTTTTTAGTGCTTTAGTTTTTTCACTGCGATACACGCCCCAAAATTTAAAGGGAAATTTTATCGATCTATGAATTTTAAAATTATCGCATTTTATCTCAAATACTTTAAGTTTATAGACATTATAAAATGTCTAGGCAATATTATATTAGCGCTATTTTCAATGGCGTATGTTAATTATCTATGTTCAAAAGCTTTATCGGTTAAGTAAATATTGTTGGTTCTTCTTTATATTTTGTTTACAAATACATTAGTTGAGAAAGGGAATATTTCTTTTAGGTTATTTTTATCATCTTCATATAGTTCTTTAACATTAACATTTTAAAATGGTAAACATTTAAACAAATGGCTATCATCTTCATATGTTTCTTTGTTATTGACATTGTCATTCGAAAAAGGTAAAGTTTTAAACAGCCGATTATTTATAATATTTTGTAAAGTCGAAAATTTGAGAATATTTCGGTAGCTGTTTATTCTTTGTTTTTGTATGCTCGAGAAATAGAATTAGAAATGTAATTATATGTTAAAATACATCATTAAACATTTATTTATTTCTTTAGAATAATTTTTATTTTATTCTTTATATATATATCATTAGAGAAAAGAAATATTTCTTTTCAAACATTTTTATCTTTTTGAAATAATTTTTTTTTGATATCAGCATCATTAAAAGGTAAATTTCTTAGTTCCGATCTTCTATTTAAAAACTCTTCGCACATTTTAATAACATCACATTGTGTTTTAATACTACTAATTAAATAATGTTTTCCTAACTTGTATATATTTATTATTATTCAGAATTCTAGCTATACGTCTTAACTGAACCACTTTTAAAGGAATTAGATTTTCCACATTCATTTTTATTTTTGTTTATTTTATAAGAAATCAAAATTTAATGATGTTTTAGTTTTGATGGGATATTTGGTACCTTACTTTAAATGTGTTTATTTATAAGGAAACAAATTTAACAAACATAAATGTATAAGACTGTGTTTTATTTAATGATAATATTGAAAACATTTGTTTTTAATTATTTAACTGCTTATTATGATAATATTTCTTCATATATTCATTTACACAATTTTTACAAATTGTTGAATGTTTGTCCTTTGTAGTTTTATAATGAGGAAATAATTTTGATGATTTATTCTCATTACATAATTTACATGTTTTTATTGGATAATTACTATTTTTAATTTTATTTACAATATCTTCTGCTGTATTGTGTGATTTAGTATTTTTTACGATTTTTAAGATGTAGATTATAAACACATTTTCTACATTAACATGGTACTTTCTCTTTATTTCAATCATAATGATTCATACATTTTCCAATGCAACATTTTTTACAGATATTATAAAGCATATCTGTGTTCACCCAAGTTCAAAGTCATTGGCTCAAGGTTAGAGGTGCAAGGCCAATGTTACCCACATCTAGCAGTCGCCTAAGGTCATTTACTTTTTTTCATATTCAACTCCATAATACCTTTAAACCAGGAATCTTTTTTCATTATACTAATATTGCTCAGAAAGGAATACATGAAATTACTTACATGAATCCATTTTTTTTAAATAATCCATATAATTGGTTTTATGGCATTTGAAAGTGCACAGGAAAATGTATATCAGTACTAACTATTGATAAATAATGAAATGTTCGTCAGCATGCCAATTCGTTAAAATATGTTTATTAATTCAAACGAATGTATTCTGTAAATAAAATTTTATTTTTATTTTGCCATGTATAAAACAGGTTGTATGTTCCCTGTAGCTTAAATGTTGTTATTCTTCTCAGGGAATGCCAAGAAAATGTCCTATAGACAACATTGTGATTCAAGAAACATTCCTTAATTATACAGATGTTTTTGATGAAAGTGAAAACCTGAGAACTGCTTTATCTAGTGTGTGGAGTGATATATGTTGGGACGAAAATGTTTATATTGATGGTAAGCAGCTGTAAAAACCAAATCAGTGCCATGATTATGTTCAGCAAAATCGGTATGAGTTGTATGATCTTCCATCAGCAAAACTTTGCCTGGTGTCTGATGAACAAAATCCCAATAGTACTTTGCACGAGATACAGTATGAGGAAGAAGATTACACATTATCATCGTCGGCAAACTCAGACATCGAGGGAAATTCCAAGTGGAATGTTCGTATTCCTTTTGTTGAATACGAAATATGTAAACCTGAGGAAGTGGGGTATTGCGAGGGAAATTGCATAAAGAGGAGAAGAGTGCTTAAAAGAAATACTTGGGCAGGAGTGTTCTCGATGCACATATACGACCAGATGAAAATTCCTTGTTCACTATCTTTCAAGAGATGTAAGGTGCGTCTCAACGAAAGTGGAATAGGACCTTTCCTGTCAGATGCAGCTAAATGTACAGATTGTGGATCAAAAGTCGAAATAGAAGCAGACTACGACCTCGGTGCAGTTGAACAATCCTATACAAATTAAGTGGACCACTGCGATACTATTCAACAGTTCGTAAGGGACAAGCTGGCAATAGCTAAGGACCACACACTTGAAAAAGGAACAGAGCCAAATCTGTACTTCTGTCCAGAATTCGCTGAAAAGCTCGCATGACTGATGTTCTATTTTCCCCTGTGGACAGGAGTGACGACAGAATATTTTGGCTCACCAGACGAAATAGCTTCTTCAGCGCATGTCGAAGGTGACTTTTCACTATTGAAGAATGATATTCTAATGCATGATAAACCACCCATAAAGCTGCCATATTTCGTTTCCAAGCATCTGAAAGCATTGAGTGGATTGACGAAACTTGCTGCAGCGAAACAAATCTCCCATATTAAAATAGCAAAGCGGGAACAGTAAAAAATAATGTCTGCAATACCAGAATCTAGCAAAGAGCTGCTGTTACAAGAACATTGGAGAGGAAAGAATAACACCGTCGGTGATCAACAATATGACTCCGAGGAACAGAACACATCTGAAGGTAAGTAATAACATAAAAATTATTTTTTACTACTCGCCTCCCAGCAAGGCGAACCGAGTTAAATTCCCGGCCAGGTACTCTCGGACTTCAGTATGAGGGGAATCGTGCAAGACTATGCCGTCGGTCGGCGGGGGTTCTTGAGGAGCTCCTGTTTCTCTGCCCTTTAATTACTGCACTGATCCATACTCAACTCAATCACCATCATCGGCTCTCAAGACCTGGCCGTTGAGAGTCGTCCAAATCTCTTCATTCACTCTCGCAGAAGTGTGCAACTAGCTGTGTATCTGTGACCAAGACCTAGGCTCTTGCTATGTCATGCATGTGGTGTTTAGCTATATTGGTGAAGAGGATATTGACATGGAGCTGCGACGCCACGGCGGCCATCTTGGATTTGACTTTTTTGCAAGAATTTCTCTTTCCCCTCAAAAATTTCCCATTTTTTCCTCCGCTCATGACGGCCATATTGTCAGCCATTAGGTCAGCGTCCATTTTGTCAGCCAGTATGTGCATATAGTGGCCATTAACCTACTAAATAAAGCCCAAATAATTCAACATACCTTATCCTACCAAAGGCCAGAAAAAATTCAGAAATAACCTACCATAACCTAACCTAACCTAAAAGTTCAGATACATATTATATTTATCTTAAGCACACATATTTCCTACATGTCTAGCATTATTTATGCCACCTAAGAAAATTTGTCATGTCCAAACATCAACACCGCAATAATGCCATTAATCTTTAGCAATCCTCCTCCTCAAACTTTAGCAATCCTTCTCAATCTTTAGTTGTCCTCCTCAATCTTTAGCAATCCCCCTCAAACTTTAGCAATCCTCCTCCTCCTTAAAATTTAGCAATCCTTCTTAATATTTTGCAATCCTTCTCAATCTTTTGCAATCCTCCTCAATCTTTTGCAATCCTCCTCAACCCTTAGCGTTCTTTACATCTATCATTAGTAATCCTCCTCAGCAATCTTTAGCAATATTTTCATCATGAGTTGTATGCCCATCAGTATTTAGAGCCAACATGTGTTTATATTGCTGTTCGTCGACTTCACGTCCACACCTTGCAAGTGTACATTCCACACATGCTGGCTCAATCATCCTATTAGTGTTATTCGTCTAGTCATAATCGTCTGCAAAAACAGTACCCATATATGTAGCAAGGGGTATTGACATCACATTCTAGGTCCCCATAAACAAACCCTTGCAGATCTCGATGTGTTCATTGTAGCGCTGTGTATGGTCATTGTCGTAATGCTTCATCACACGAAAGGACTCTTCGTACAGGCGATTCTCTCGTGTCATTGAGCATGGCAGCTTTTAATGAGGACCTTTCCACAGAAGCGACACTGATTATGATGTAGTGGTTCAGGCGAAGACATGGATGGATCTGTTGGAGATGTAGGGGCTGGAGCTAAAAGAAACAGGTAATGTTGACAGTGGTGTTCTAGGTACCTTAGCCGAAAAGTTCGATGGCCCTATAGAATATTTCGTAGGCATAATGACTGAAGAAGTCGATGGCACTGCTGGTAACACATCCGAAGAAGTAGATGACACTGTCGTAGGTACCATTAGCTCTTGAGGTTCCGAAGACATGGCAATTTATGTATATTCCTATCTTATATATTATTATAAAAATAATTATGTATGTTCCCATTTTATGCATATGATAGTACTTCAGAGTGCTCTGACACCACGAAGATGAATTGCGAATACGAAGGCCTGCTTTTGACCTCGACGATTGTGGAGGCACGACCTGCACCATCGCTAACTGGTTGTCACCAGTGAAGATTCTGCGATCGTGTTGAATATATAACTGCATGGTAATGTGATCAAGGAACTAGCATCTGAATCATGTCTACCTGCCTGTGTGGCATGTCTCAATGTATTCATGCGGTTGGCCAGCTGCAATCACTTGGTAGTTGACTGGTCGGTACCTGAAGAATATATTAGTGCTGTAATACAATTGGTTCAAATTCAATATGATGTAACAGGGCTTTCAAATGCATATACTATAATCGGGAGGGGGGTAAGCTGAGAGGCTTTCTTTGACAACAGCTGTCATGAAATATACATTATCTTGGCTAGCTTCGCATCAAAGTTTTATTCTGCATCTGCGATGACTTCGGACACCCCAGAGCTATTGGTAGCTATGACAGTGCCATATACTTCTTCGGGTATGGTACCAGCAGAGCCATCGACTTCTTCAGCTGTTACACTTAGTAAATCTTCAACGGGGCCATCGAACTTTTCGACTAAGGTATCTAGAACACCATCGCCGATGTAACCTTCTTTAAGCTCCAGCTCCTACTTCTCCAACAGGTCCGTCCGAGTCTTTGCCTGAACGACTATGTCGTCATGAGTGTCGTTTCTGTAAAAAAAACTGCCATGCTCGGTGGTATGACAGAACGGCCTGCACGAAGAGTCCTTTTTCCGCAATGAAGCATTACAGCAATAACCACATGCATGTAATGTAAGGTGATACAATGAAGGATCACATTGAGATCTGTAAGTGTTAGTCTACTGGGAGCTAGCAAGTGATGTCGTCAATACTTCCTGCTACATCGATGGGTACTGTTTTCGCAGACTATTACGATGAGATAGTTAATGATAACGACGGAATGATTGAGTCGGTATGTGTGGAATGTATACTTTCAAGGTGTGCGTGTGAAGAACTCTTGATGGAAATATTGCTAAAGATTGCTAAAAAGGACTTCTAAAGATCGATGGAAAGATTGCTACAGATTGGGGAGGATTGCTAAAGATTGAGGAGGAGGATTGCAAAAGGTTAATGGAATTATTGTGGTGCTTATGTTTATATATGACAAATTTTCTTAGGTGGCTGAAATAATACTAGACATGTAGGAAATGTGTGTGCTTAGGATAATTATAATATTTCTGTGAACTGTTAGGTTATGTTATGTTTTTGTTCTGAATTTTTCCTGGCCTTTGGTAGTTTAAGGTAGGTTAGGTTTTTTGGGCATTAGCCGGTTTAATTTAGTTATGTTAATTTGACCGATTGTAAGAATGTTTGATTTGCGGGTTAGTCTGGTCTATAAATTTGCTTGGTACACTTGGGCTAACATGGATGGTATGGTTGGTATGTTGGGTAATATGTTTTCTGGTATATATGTCTTGCGATTGTTGATGTATATCCAACGGTGTGGACAGTATGTGTGCGTCTGTGAGTCCTGTAATGCTAAGGCATGATTGAGTTAAAGTGTTTGGTGTGAATGCTCAGTGTATTTTGACTGGTGTCAGTGGGTATGGTGGGTGATATGAGAAAGGGGCTATATGTTTCATTCGATGGTCTGTATGGACAAATGGTTGAGATATGCTGGGGTTATAGTGGGTGGTATGGTTGGTAGGTATAAGTGGTGTTGGTTGATAGACCAAGTAGAATCTGTTTTAGGTTATGGGACTGGCCTCAGCTGTGCATTTGCTTGGTACAGTTGAGTTATGATGGATATTGTACTTGGTGTATTGGGTGGTGCGATTGATTAGTCTGAATTTACTTTGGTTATTGGAGATGGGTTGTCTGGCATGACGTGTATTATAGTA
The DNA here is from genome assembly GCA_029891345.1 of Dryococelus australis. Classification (NCBI taxonomy): domain Eukaryota; kingdom Metazoa; phylum Arthropoda; class Insecta; order Phasmatodea; family Phasmatidae; genus Dryococelus; species Dryococelus australis. The sequence continues at coordinate 62,876,211 of CM056995.1, forward strand.
GATGATTGATTGGTATGGTAGTGTAGTGAGTAGTATATAATTGGCTGGTTTCGACTAATAGAGCAGAAAGTATGGTCAGTGAGTAAATTTTTGGTAAGGTCAGTGTGGACTGAATGGTTGAGGTATGCTTGAGTTATTGTAAAATGTATGAACAGTAAGTATATTTCGTCTGGCATTGAATGGTAGAGCAGATGCGATCCGTAATTTACAGTGGCTGGTATTGAACCTGTGTGCGGGTGTATAAGCAGCCGGGGTTTTTTTTATAGAGTGTTTTTGTAGTAATCTATTTTATATAAATTCTAAAAACAAAAATACTTTAATGTTTTGTTTCTTATTTTATTCCTGTATTGTAAGCAGTCTGGCATAAACTCTTTTGATTAAAAACATTTCTATGAAGCAAAGATCATTTAAATTTAATACATCATTTTCCTCTGAATAGTTTTTAACATGGTGAGTATGATAAATTTTAACTGAAGACACTCTCTAATAAATGTGTTTTGAATCATATGTATTGATTGACGAAATACATAAATACACAAATGCGAAGGAATGACAGCCTCTTGGTTTTGGTGGCGACTATGCAACATTTAAGCAAGCTTGTCATGGTTGCTTTGTAGGCCTGTGGTCAAAGTGCCTGGCTCCTATTTTAGAGGCCGTGGGTTCGAATTCCCCACCCTCCATGACAATTGTTCTTTTTTAAATGTTAGCAGCTCTCACGGGAATGTGTAAAATTTGCACAATTTAATTTTTTTTTAACCGGTTTAGCATGAAAACTCCATTTCCGATATATCTTATTTATTTATTTATTTTTTCAATATTTCGGGGTTTTTCAAATGACAAACTAAAAGAAAATAATTCCAATTATTAATTAATGCATCGATTCATAGATGTATGATTGATTTGACTAGGCTGATCAGCCGAATGCCTCGCGAGCAAATACAAGCTCAAGGACCTGCGAGCAGTGTGGGAAGAGGTGCCGGGCAGCAGGTAGGGGCATACCTCTTAAATCCAAAATGGTTGTCCTGACATTGAGTTGTATAATCGATATGACATCACGATCATATGCGTCTTAAAAAATACGAGTCTGGTGATATATAACACTCAATACTTAAGCCTTTGAATTTTGTCATTAGGTCCTATAAGTTTTTAAAATTCTGTTTACATTTTTTTGAAATTTTTCGGGTTTCAGTTTTTTTGTGAAAATACAAAACGGGATGATAGAGCATGAAAATACAATACGAAGCGATATCTTACAAATACGAAGGAAGCCACCAATTTACTTAAATTGGTTGGAAATTGGATTTAGGTGCCTCCGTTTTGGGATTCTGACACATAATTTTTTTTTTAAAGGAAAAATCGGGAAATTTTTAGATAAAAAAGAGAAATTCGGGGTAAAATAATTGATTTCTGTTGGGTTTTTGGGCGTAAAATAAGCAATTTTGAAAGAAAAATGGGAAATTCAAGATGTCGGCGAGATCCCACGAAAAGGCAATTTTCAGGGGGTTCGTTTTATGCAGCTGGGAAAAAAGGGAAATTTTTAAGGGAAAAAAAGTGAATTTTGGATAAAATAATTAATTTCTGAATGGTTTCTTGGTGTAAAATAATTTATTTCTGAAATTATTATTTTTTTTGTGTAAATAAAGTGATTTTTTTTTTAAAGTGAAAATATGTCCTCTGCTTATCCGGGATTCCGCTCCTGGCTCCAGCGCATGAACATACATTCGCATACTACTTCTGTCCAAACTGACAAAAATCATACCCTTTTTTTCCACTTCTTGCTACAGCAAGCTCTTCTATGTGTATATGTCTGTTCAAACACTGATTGTACATGCGTGAAATACTTTTCTAAAAGCCATTATATGCATGTGCATAGGCGTGCGCAGCGGGTGCAGCTGCACCCCCAACTGCATCAAGTCATTAGAAAATTTAAAAAATCATTTTACCAATTTCGTATTTTCACTAAAAAGTCGGCGTGTTTGAAAATACCACTAAGTTTAAAATAGGTTTACAGTAGTGTACTCTTTTTATGATTAATATCTTTAAATTTAAAGTTACTTTGTATTTTCTTCATATCGTAAAAGTTGGTCTATATTTTGCTGTGTGCACATTTCACTAACTAAATCTGCGCACATCTCTGTACAGGTGCATTATTGATACCACTGCTGCGGCGTGGCACGCATGCGATAACAGTACTGCGTGAATTTTTTAACAACACAGTTGTAGTGTTTTCTTAATAGTACAGTATTTTATAATAATATGTTCCAGGAAAGATGCCGTCCAGTCTGGCAGACTGCGTTCACAGTGTAACCAGTGTGCATACGAAGTCCACCTGCCACTGAAAAAAAAAGGATAACATACTTGGACCCAGACCCAAATGTTTATTTATATTTGGACAATCCCAAGAAAACACGGGAATCAGTTAGCTTGCTCGCTAATGATAACATACTTGGCCCTATTACAGTGAACAAAATAGCGTTCACTGTGAAGGACAACTGTCTCTTTGCTTCTCTTGCACACTTAGTTACATGCTTGTGTGTGGACTACGACTCTTACCGGCATACATTTTTGGAATCAAATTGTGAACTGCAGAATTTCATTTTACAGTTCATATAAGATGGGTCGACCAGGAAAACTTATGAAGCCAGAGTAAATTTTCTCAAGTCTTTGTACCTTAACAAGTCACCGGAAAAGGGAGAAATAATTACAGTCATTGATGCCGAAGATTCGATTGGTGGAGTTGTTTTGATGACTATGCTTTACCGAGTTCCGTTCCGTACAACTTCTGTGGTGACAGATCGTGTCCAAGAAATTGAGTCGCCAGTAATATTTTCTGGGACATAAATTTACACGATATAAAACATGGCATTCAGTGCTTGGAAAACGCCGTTTTGGAGTCTATGGAAGTAGGAACGAAGATATCTCAAACTTGTAAAAATGATTTTACAACACGGAAGGAATTTGGTCCGCATATTAGTATTGAACCAAGAATCGGACTTCCTGAAGTAATGTTTCGCCTTTCCGATATCCCAGAGGTTCTTCGTGTAGAAAACACTACCTTGGTGTTGGGAGGTGTGATCGACTTTGTACACGGAAACCATTTCGTGCGTTATTGTAGGCGGAGTGATAATACTTGGGAACTCTTTGATGACCTGGCAAAAAAGAACCAGACTTGTTTCTGTTTCTGGTATAAGAGGAAAATTATAAGTTATATTTTAGGTTAAAATTTAAGAAACGGGGTTTTTGTAACTGTTTAGTGTTCAAAATGTATAATTAGGAACATGATATATCTATTCTTTTTACAATAGGGGCATACAAGTATTTGACCTTTTAGTAGATACGTTATGTAACATATTAATAGTTATGTTTCACAACTTGGTTGTTACTCGCCATTTTAATGCATTAATGTGTGAGTTACGGCGTGTTAAGGAAAACATTTCCGAAAATGTAAAACTGTGTAACTTTATTAGTCTTTGTAAATATCTTTAACCAGATCACTGGTTAGTTATGTAGAAATGTGTATAATATAATATATTAGAAGTTATGTACATATATTTATTGATCAACGATCTTAAAGGTTTATACTTTCGTTAGTAGTATAGTCTACTCACAATACCACGTATTGTTGCAAAGCAGCAGGTAGACTTATTATATATATATATATATATATATATATATATATATATATATATATATATATATAATCCAATTAATTAAACACATTGTGTTATATTTTTATAACTTATATTGTGTTTGTAAATTAAGAAAATTCTTCTGTATTTGATTCGTGCTCACAATCTGGATTCCTGAAAATTAATTGCTGACTTTACGTATTACAAATGCCTAAAATGACATACCCTATTGATTTTGGATGGTAGTTGAAATGACATTTTCTGCACAAAAATGAATACTTGGTCTTTTCTAAACGGATTTACATTATCAAATAATATATTCCTATCATATAATTATATTTTTCATTTAAAGTAAATATGCTTATTATGTCAAATGCTTACATGAAGGTAAAATGGCTCAGTTTCGTATTTTATTTGAAGGGCTTCTTTCTCCTAAGCACATTTCACTAATAAAGACTGCTCATGATTTCCACTGCATGCATTGGATCTAAGGATCTCCGTGCTTGGATACAAATTTTTGCAGCATAAGAATGAAACATCTTCATTTGCACATGCATGTTGTGGTGAATAAAGCTTTCTGAAAATAAATATCACATTCATATTTACAACCGTAAATTATTTATTCATAAAATGTACTATCTATGAACTTTCTTGGGCTTTTGTCTCCAGGATTTTACAAACTACTAATCACCCCTACTGCTCCTTGACCTTTGCTTGTATTTCGTTTACTTACTTCAATAATGGCTACTGGAATCAGTGAAATTTATTCTACTGCTACCTTAGTGATGCTAGTTGTGATCGGTCTGCTAGGGCCTTATCAGAGCACGTGTTTCGTGTTTTAAGTGATTTCAAATGCTTTGACAAATTAGTAGCACAAACATATGATGGTGCTGCAGTCATGGCAGGTGAAGTAAATGGACTTCAGTCACTTGTAAGAGTGAAATGCAGTGAGGCCATTTTTGTACTTTGTTATACGCATAGACTAAATTTCGTTTTAACAGATCCAGTCAGCCACATTAACCAGCGCCGAAGGTTTTCAATGACACTTCCAGGATTCTGACCTTTCTTCTCTAAGTCAACAAAGAGATCATATGCTTTAGATCAAGAAGTTAAAAAGCGATTTCCTAGTGCCTCTCCCACTCTTTGGAATTTCGACAGTAGGCTTGTTGAAACGATCGGTGATTACAAAGCTGAAATAGAAAACATGTTGGAACTAATCATTGAAAATGCTGAAAAATGGGATAGTGAAACTCTGCTAAGTGCTCGCGGAATATTATTTAGCTTACGAAATTTTGATTTCATTTTCCTATTGCATGTTTTTTTCCACTATTTTCCCGATGACAAATGTACTTTTTCAAGTTTTGCAAAAGAAAACGTTTGACAATAATTTTTGCATCTTGAAAATAAATGAGTTCAAGGACTATCTCCAAAAACAAAGAGATAATTTTGATTCAATTTGGCAAAAAGTTAGTGAGCATAAAAGCGTAGCAGAGCGGCCCCAAAACAAAAGATTGCGAATCAGTCATATTGATGGGGAAGATAGAAAGGCATCGTACAGAAGGCTGTACTTTGAAATTATTGACGTAATAATATCAGATTTAACGTCCACATTTCGTGCAATCGAAAAACTCAGATTTTTAGAACTGTTGGACCCTACAGGATTCGTAACATTTAAGAATGTTTTTCCTGAAGAACGCTTTAGTTGTCTGAAAGAAATGTATGGCCACCATTTCTATTTTCCCAGGTTGCGAAGTGAATTAACGGTTGTTTACGGAACTAATCAGTTTGCTGTTAAGAGTTTTGCATAACCCTATCATTTTCTGAAGTCAGCAGATCTCGACGAGATTTTTCCCCAAGTCTATACACTATCTAGTAGTATTTTCACCATTCAGGTTACGAGAGCATCAGTAGAACGATCCTTCTCCACCTTGAAATGCATTAAAACTTATTTGCGAAACTCACAAGGCGAAGGATGACTGTCTTCTCCGTCCATAGTCAGTGTCGAAAAACAACTTCTTAATAAGCTGCGAGCACATGCTAGATTTCATGACGGCGTAATTGAAGTATTTGCTGAAAAAAATAGACTAATAGATCTGAAGTATAAATAAATAAGTAATCTGCAAATAACATGTTCATCAACGGACTCGTTCAGTAAGTAATCTTATATTTAATTTTTTTGTGTTTATTTGTTTGTTTTGATATAGACCTAAGTATATCTGAGAAACAAGATGTTCGAAAACATGTATTATATAGGCCTATGTGGTTTTTTGTTTTAAATCAACGCACATTTCTAAATTTATGACATTGTCAGCATGGGTTAGGCAGTGTCGCAGATAAGATGTGAATGTTTTTAATGTTAGCATGTTATTTGGTTTCGTGCTGTTCACTAGCTTTTCCAAGACAAAAGTGTTTAACTCTATATTAATTTTGGTTTTAAAATTTTATTGGGACTTTTATTAAGTGTTGTTTTATTATTAATTTAAATGACAATACACCAACTTACATGGTGCTGAATATCGGCCGCATATAATGTTCGCAAGTAAACACTGTTGACGATAAAGTGAGCAATCTGAAATCAACCTTAGAAAAAAGTTACTGCTCCTACCTCCATATATTTTAACGGGCGCACTGACTGACATGCGCCAAGTAAAGTTGGTAATAATGGATGGAAAGTAGTTCCATATCATAACGTCGTAAAAAAAGTGGGAGGTAACCATTTGTGACAACTTAAATTATTTCTTTCGCTTCCTGTTTTTTTTTTTTAATGAATCGGAGTGTAAAATTGACCAGATTTGTAATTTACTTTTCCAATAATTCCACAGTTTCATCTGGCCGACGCATTGATAAAGTGATGAGGCCCATTATAACGTTAATTTTACATACGGTGGAAACATACATAAAGTGTATACAAGTAGATTACAAGCAGTACTTTCAAAAGTGCTATTTGAACCATGAACAGCCTATAGTATACTGACGTAAGGAGAAAATCATTAAACCAACAAGTTAAATTTGTCGATATTTAACTAATGGTTGTTACTTTCAGAATTTTCACAAAATGTACGTTTTCTGTTTTGCACAAATTGCTTCCCCTTCTTAAAATCACACGCCTCGCCACTGGTAAGCTCGGATTCCATTCCTACCTCCTTCCTTTTCGCTACCCATCCTTCTTCCTGCTTGCGTCACAAGTACTCTCTACTAGTTATTCTGTCGTATTAAACCAAGAATTGAGTCCACATCTGCTATTTCCTGTAGCATTTTCATTAATGCTCCTACAGTTTGTATTTCCTGTCGGTATGGGTTTTACCGTGTCTGTGCGGGTTTTACCATACTCCTTCTAGAATATAGTTTCAGCTATAGGAACACTCAGATAGGTAGTCATGGCTTTAAACGTGTGGCCATGGCTGACCAATCCATCACGCTGAGAATGCACGCCTCCTTGCATGAATTTCCATCCTTTAAGGCGTAAGAGGTGCAGCCTTGAGACTCATTTAGCTCCTGTCCTACCGCGGGCGCACACTTAATACTTAGCATAGGGTAGGCTTTAAAAACGTGCTATAATTTTATTCTGCTAACCACTTATCGCTGTGATATCTCACCTCCGCTTTCGAATTCGCCTGGGTGTAGCGACGATCGACATCGTCATGAGCTCTTGACTTTATTTAAATTGCTCGTGGCATAGCGCACTCATAATTTTGTTACGTCGGCCTTAATAATTGTTAACCTTTCCAATTAAATATCTTTGAATGCGTGCGCTGACGAAGGGGACGGTTATCGGTGAGTCTTTGATATTTGATGTGTTTTATTTTTATGGGCAAATACTTGGTAAATGGATATGTTTAGGTTTGTAGCGCTGTCTTTTGGGGCATCCGCAGTAGTTATTTTCAAAATTGTGATTTGTAGCACGTTCAAAATTCCCTTTTGGAGAAACTTTAGATGTTTGAGTAGCATTGCGTATTTTTTGGACTGTCTGTATATCAACGATATTGCTTGGCACCGCCCAATTTGGCCTGGCTTTATCGATTATGTTGACGAAGATGGCACTCCCACGGCTTGCCGACGAATGGTTTTAAACGTCTGTATAGTTAAGTCTTTTAAAATTGAGTGCTGTGTTCCGGCTGTTTTTGCAAATCAGCTGCCACTCAGTCAGAATCAATTTTACAAGGTTTTAGTATGTTTTTAAAGTGTGTTTTATTTCGTGAAGTGCTATACCTGGCGTTTGCTGCCACTTCGTGTCCGTTTATTTGTGGCATAATTGTTTTGGTAAATATTAATATTGTTTGGTTCATTAGGCCCGATGGCTTGTGAGATTAGTAAATTGTAATTTCCTATATTATGAAAGTGTTGGTTATCAAAAGTAGTAGTCTGTCACTGCGTAAATAAAACACGTTAATGTTACTATGTTGTTACAGTGCAGTAAGACGCATATATGGATTTAATGAAAACATTTAATTATTCTGAAACATTGAGCCCAATTAGAGATTAGTACAAGATTTTGCCTGGTAAAAGAAAATTTGCCTCGGTCAAGTCATTGTTGTGAGGTCACGACGTTGTTAATAGTATGGAATATTGTCTGCTTAGAGCTGCTAAGCATGAAAATTTTTCACGTTTATCGTAAGTTCTTGCGCACTTGTTAAAGTGGGATTTTTTTTTTAGAGACAGTTTGAATAATCTGATGCGTTGTAGTCAGTTAACAGCGTAATTTTGTAAGTGTCACGTACCATTGAGTACGGTAAGTTTTTGTACCATTTAGCAGTGAAGTGATTTATATTGTATAATTTGCTATTTTTCTTATGAATTCTGTCAAACTTATACTCAAAGCCTTTGTGATATTACGCAATTTTTTATTAGTCTTGCCCTTTATAAAGAGTTGGTACGTATTAGCCATTGTGTGGCAATTGTATTCTAAAGTTAATGGCTGTGAACTTATACATGCCAGCCCAGGTTTTATATTGAGGTTTTAAAATTGAAATGTTGTTTAATGAATTGGATACCTATCTCAATGCAATTGTTTTGAAAGAGAAATTTCGTACCTGAATATGTTTTGAATGACGAAACATGTCAATTGGTGAGAAATAATTTGAAAATAAAATTTGGTCACTGCAGTACTGTATGTCCTTTTGTTCTGTAATTTGTACCTTTCTGTACAAGGCTCCAGGTGTGTGAAATCCAGATAGCCGAAGGTTGTAGAATTTTCAAACTTACAGTAGTAAAGGGTGTTTCAAGCGGAGGTAAATGAGGCCTCTATATCAGACGACATGAATATTATTTAAATTTGATAAAGGCAATCGTGTGCTGTAATATAAGAAGTTGTGATCATAAAGAATATAAAGATATTGAATGTGTTACTCGCCCCCATCTACAAAGAGTAGGTGTTGCTAGTATCCTATTTCATGCAATTAGTGACAAATACTGAAACATGAAGTCACAAACAAAACAAAGTGTTTCATAATGCATCTAGCTAGTTTGTATAGTATTCGAGATAATCACATTTATGTTTTCTGGCAATGGCAAGTGGTATGTTAAAATTCTTACCATAAATAATTGGAAATGCATAACATCGTTCTTTGTGTAATTTAAACTCCAGAACAATCACCACTATATCCCCCCCCCCCCTCTTTTTGTAGTGGATTGTCGCTGGCTGGGGCAGAAATTACACTGTACATCCTACTATAGGCTGTTCACGGTAAAATGAGCACTTTTGAAAGTCCTGCTTAGGATCTAATTGTATGCCCGTTGTGTATTTTTCCGCATTATGTAAAATTAACATTGCCATGGGCGGCATCACTTTATTCATGCATCGGTCAGGAGAAACTGTGAAATTATTGAAAAATAAAATATTTTACAAATCTACTAATTTTTATACTTCGATGCATTAAAAAACCAGAAAGCGAAAGAAATTATTTAGGAAAGGAAAGTTTAAATAATAAGTCCTGTCAGAACATGTTGTTAAATTGCATAACTAATGTTTAAGTTATTATTAGGTTAGCTTAAAAATCACAACTTCTGATTCACTTTCTATAATAGATTAGAATACTGCATGCATGTATTTTTGTCATTTAATTGGTTATTGTGTTTCCACATTTTACACATTTTTGTAATAAATGCCTTTATTTTTAAGCCACTAATTTTTTTGAAGTCGTATGGTTCACTGCAAATCGCGGCTTTGGTTTGTGATAATTAAACTACTTTATATTTTCGTCTGTACTAAATAATTAGACACAAATTTTAAAAATGTTGCGTGAGTGTATTTGATAACATTTCTTTCCTTCTTCGTAATAAAATTCGTCATGCACAAAATAATTGTGATTCTACACACTTAACACGTGTGAGAATCTAACTACAAATAATTTGAAGACCGACAGATATCTATACACAAAAAAAAAAGTTTACTAAGTAAATCGCACACATTTCCAAATTCGGTATTTTGGCACAAGTATAAAAGACCATGAAAAAAATGTTTTAAATTAATGTTTTTATGGAAGCGACAGCTATATTGAACACAACAGCCCGCCATGTTGAAACGTCTCAGATCATATCAAATGTTTGTAGGAAAAAAAATATGTTTGCCTCAAGATTTTGTTACAGCGCAGCCAGATCGGGACATTACCCTACTTCCGCCCTACAAAATACGTATTTAGGTAACGACCTGTTTGTATACTTTCAAGTGTTGCAAAATATGTAATAATTCATTCTCACAACGCAGCCAGATTTTTTCATAAGCACCCACAAGTCACAATAGTGTGTTTGTGTGGCCTTTCAATCAAAATGAAACGTTCACAATTCTACACACTGAGTCTGAATAGTTTAATATGAATGGGGCAGAGGTGGTGCTATTATAGACATATCTGCGAGCGTCGAAATTGACGTTTTCTATAGTGTTACATTTTGATCTACACTTTTACTTTACAGTTTTGTTTGTTAGAATTTCAAAAACTCTCTTTGATATAGTGTTAATAGAAGTTTATACAGTCTGAATAATGAGAGAGAGAGAGCGAGAGCGAGAGCGAGAGAGCGAGAGCGAGAGAGCGAGAGCGAGAGAGCGAGAGAGAGAGCGAGAGAGAGCGAGCGAGAGAGCGCGAGCGAGCGAGCGAGCGCGAGCGAGAGAGAGAGCGCGAGCGAGAGAGAGAGCGCGAGCGAGAGAGAGAGCGCGAGCGAGAGAGAGAGCGCGAGCGAGAGAGAGAGCGCGAGCGAGAGAGAGAGAGAGAGAGAGAGAGAGAGAGAGAGAGAGAGAGAGAGAGAGAGAGAGAGAGGCAGGCGCTTAACATTGTGATTTCTTAAACGACAAGGGTTTGGTAGATGGTATGTACATTTTCATTCAGTTGTGCTGTTAAAAATAGAAGAGGCAATGTAGTTTCGTCAGATGGATTTATGTCTCCTTTAAAGGCATATTCTAAATTGCTAGACCATCAAATTAAATTATTGACAAATGCATTTTTGAATGGCACGAATAGGGCCTATGTGTAGAAGCGAAACTTCATTTTTAATTTTGTGTGACTTCAAAGCCTACGTATCACCATTATCCTTCTTTGAATACTGCTTTGAACTTCCGAAAACAGAAGAAAATGGCATTTTCAAATAGGAAAGCATAATAAAATATAAATAGCAAGCACATGGAAACATAAAAAAAAATCTACCAAAACGTTAGCTTCTACCTGAACCTCGTGGTTTCAACCTCCCTTCCTTTCTTATGAGATTTTATCTTCTATACGTTTGGTTGAATTATAGGTTTCCATAAGTTGGTTTAACTTTTCTTCGGCAGTGAAGTCATATAGAGACGAATGGCTTTAGTGATGGAAGCTTCCCAGAATATGCTTGGGGTGATTTCGGGAAACCACGGAAAATCTAAATGAGAATGACCAGACCGGGATAAAATCCACGTCCTTCCGAATGTGTGTTCAATTTTTGTCTTTGCACCACTTCTCTAAGTCGTGCGATAGAAGGAAAACTAAAGGTTTTTAAAATAGTTTGTCTTGTTAGGAAATCGAGTTCGTCACTATCGAGTGTAGAAGACTGAAGGAAGCCTGTTCAAAATTTACCTCCGCTGATATAAACGCATTAATTTTTTATGTAGACCAAAATGTGTGTGCGTATTGCAGAGTGCTTTCCCATCACGTCAACGTACAGAGACATTGAAGTCAATAAAAACATTGTTTGATTGATCGAAACTACAGTAACTTATTTGTTGTACGATGCTTAGGTCGCATGTAAAGAAAATATGTCTTTTAATAAGTAGCATAAAAATATCTCGCGGGTAGATGGGAATAGTATGTTTGTGAGCAAGGGCTAGGGGCTTGAGGATCGAGGATCCAACACTGCGGCGGTTTTGTGATGTTCATAGATATGAGCTATTGACCATCTTGTTTCCGGCCGCCATACTTGTAGGCAGTATGCCGCCATCTTGGTAGACAATATATCAAATTTTCCTGCCCTATCATTCCGTCCATATTTCCCTATTAAAATGTATTGCTTTTACCTCGGATTTTTCATATTTTCCATCGAAACATCTAGACTTTAATCTCTAGAGTAGTAGAAGTTTCTCGTAAATGAATTTTTCGCTTTCCCGCCACTACATTTGCATGTCCGCAATATTACCAGCTTCCAAAAAATATCCCTATGAGGTTGAGCTGCTAAATTGATAGCTAAAATTGAAAGGGTTTCTTAATTTTCCTCAATGACTTCATGTTTTAGTCGAGGAGTCAGGGTTCATCTTGAATTCGATGTGCTATAAAATTTTAATATACTAAGTCATTTTTTAAATTTTACTTGTAAAATTTGCAGATATGAATGTATCACGCGACATGTCTACGAACTCGTATTTTAAACAAGAATTAGATTATGATGTCAAAACCATCGATTTGACAAATCATTATTTTATAAAATAAAAGTTATGTACTTAATATTATATATTTTTATTTAACTTTTACAAATAAGTGTATCGAGTGATGTGTTTAGACATTCGTATTTTTTAGACATATAAGAATATGTCATCAGAAAAATATGATTATGTGACAATGACCAGTGCTATATTTGATTTTATAAGCATGCAAATGTTTTAGTGAATACATCAAGTGTTATATATTTTCAGACTTGTTTTTTCAAGTCGAAGGCTAAAGTAACCTTATGAACATTGATTATGCTCCCTTTTCGACGCCACATAGGATCGATATTTTATTTTTAAATGAATTATGTAACCAGTTCGAGCATCAAGAACAACACAGTAGTTACCTTAACACTTGTCATGTTTTAAGTGCAACTTGCCTATATCTAAGCCCCACTAACTTATAAGCATAATTAGTCAAAATTTCCGAACTTTCTAAGCTATAGTCATCAAATTCATATCATAGGCATAGTTCCCAATGTCGATGAGAATGAGAAGTTAAATTATACCTTAAGCCCTTTTATAAGCATAGTTAGTAATAATTTCCGAACCATTGAAGCTATAGTTGTAAAATTTATATCATAGGCATCACCCCCGATGTCGATGAGAGTGGAAAGTTCAATTATGCCTTAAGCCATTTTATAAGCATAGTCAAAATTTCCTAACTGTTTAAGTTATAGTCTTCAAATTCGGACTATAGGTACTGCTCGTAGCACTGATCAGTATGATATGGCTCAATATGTCTTAATCCCTTTTATAATGATAGTCATAATTTTCGATCTGTTGAAGCTATAGTCATCAAATTCAAATCATATAATCGCCCTGATGACAATGAGAATTGTAAGTTCAATTATGCTTTAAGCCCTATTATAAGCATAGTTGATGGTAATTTCCGAACCATTCGAGATAAAACTACCAACATTCATAACATAAATATCACCCACGACGATGAGAAGGGTCGCAGGGTCAAGTATACTCTGTCTACTTATAAGCATAATTGTATATAATTCCCTAACTGTTTAAGATATAGCCATCAAATTCATAACATAGCTGTAACCCAAGATGACGAGAATGGTCGCGGACTCAAGTATACCCTATGTCCACTTATAAGCATAGTTTATGGTAATTTTCGAACTGTTTGAGATACAACTACCAAATCCATAACATAAGCATAGCCCACGATTATGAGAAGGGTCGCAGGGTAGAGTATACTCTATGTATACTTATAACGATAGTTGGCTATAATTTTCGAACAATTTAAGATATTGTAATCAAATACGTAACATAGCCATAACCTACGACAATGAGAAGGGACACGGGGTCAAATATGCCCTTTTTCTACTTATAAACATAGTTAGCCATAATTCCCGAACCATTTAAATTATAGTCACCATATTCGGATGATAGGTACTGCTTGTAGCACTAATCAATGTGACACAGCTCATTTTACCTTACACTCTTTTATAAGGACAGTTGCCCATCATTTCCAAACCGTTTAAGTTGTAGTCACCAAATTCTAACTATAGGAATTGCTTGCAGCACTTTTCAATGTGATATGGCGAATTATGCCATAAGACCTTTTATAAGCATAACAGGCTGTCATTGCTGTACTTTTTAAGATATAGAACGAATTATATTTTAAGTACTAGAGATGAAATGCAATTAAAAATTAATAATAACATTTTATTCGTAATATTAAAATTAAAATCGCTTGATGTAGCACTAAGTTTAACTCATCCAGATATCCAGACCAAATTATCTCTACCCAAATATATATCGAACCTTAAATAAATCTACTGTATTGTTAATGTTTTTTTATCTTCAATATAACCATTTACAAAAATCTCGTCTATAACACACATGCGAACCTAGCCGACTTTACAAAGGAAACTCATATGGAAACAAAATAAAATATGTCGAAAATTGTACTGGTACCAACAAAATAGTTAATTGCAGGCCAACGTTAGTCATACTTTAAACCTACAAGCAAAAATTTTCTGTGTAGTGCTAGTGTATTAATTTACCACTCTTTAAAAAAAAATGTTCGAGACATGTATACCAGCAATAAGTTTTTTTTTTTTTTTTCATTTTCACATAGTCAGAGGTAAATTGTTTTTCCCTGTTGTAATTTTTTTGTTGTATTCATAGGCATGCAATAATAATTTTTTCTTAGGTAAGAATATTTTTTTAATTTGTCTTAAAAAAATATGTTCGAGACATATACCAACAATGAGATTTTTTCATACATTCATAGGTAAGTACTTTTTTCTATTTAAGTATTTTTATTATATTCATAGGGAAGCATTAAGAATTTTTGTGTATAAGTTTTTGCTGTCATTTACGACATATAAATGTATCTCCTGCGGCAAACTTTTAAAATTAAGACAACATGCTGGAAGACACGAAAGTAATACGTGTAAGTAGAACCCTGACCACGTGATGCACTTATGTGATAGGTGTGGAATTCAGATGTCGCTAAAATTTAAGTTGGACAGACATATTACGCTATGCTGGTTTTTTTTTACCAACAATGTATCGGTACTGTAATACTGGTTCTAGTGGCAGACAGAATGACTAGTTGTGTCTATAGTTTTTAAAGTGTGATTAAAGAGTGTAAAAATAAATACTATGGGGGAAAAATGATCAAATTGAAACTGAACTAAATTGATGGTTAAAAAAAAAAAAACAGATATTGTGAGTTGCATAATTATTGCTAGTGGTGTGAGCATGAATTATAAATACCTACTGATAATATATAGTGAGCAGTTAGTATATAAACTTATAAATAGACTATCCAGCTCAGTTGTTATTCAGACTGAGAGAGAACAACATATCGCTCGAGTGAAGATGGGAGATACTCCAGAAAATTATTTGTGTTGCTACTGTAAGAAGACATTTTCTAAAAGTAGCAGTGTCCGACGACATGAGGCCGGTTTTCCTTCTAATATGAAGCGAGCTGTCTTATCATGTGAAATGTGCAAATCACAATTTGGACGATTTGACAACTTGAAAATACATCTCGTTACATTTAAAGGTAACGTTTCTATACCTGGTAATCAATATTTGCTGAAATTGCAAACCTCTTGCGATGCCATGATACCTTAGAAAGAAATAATTGATTCAAAAACGTTGTCGAAGACTTAGGACTCGACCATGGGAACTGGAAACTCTCAGACATTTCTGCAACTACTGCAACAAGATATTTGCATATGCCTGTGATAGAAACAGACATACGAAGAACAAATGCGAGATAAACCACTATCGCACAGCGTATCGATGTGATAAGTGCTCTCGATTGTTTGCATGTAGTGACAGTTTAAACAGACATTTGTAAGTGTGTAAATGTCTTGATTCTCTAGTTAATGAGCAACAAACATCGCAAACTTGCAATGGTCAGGTACCTCCTCCTGCATCGGGTATGGGTGCGCTGTTTTCATCGACAATTTTGAAACTTCATGTGAACTATGTAGACAATTTGTCAACGATGTGTAGGAAATGGTATCGTTATTGCTACAGGAGCTTTAGTAAAAAGTAGCAATGCATCTCGTCATGAGAGAATTAAAAATAAGACGTGTGATGGAGACTGGCTGAACTAATTTGGTTATTAATTTTTTTATTGCGGTCATAAGTTCAAACTGTGTTAAGAATAAGTCTGTGAAAAACTATAAGACTTGCAACTGTACATATTGTGATTGGTAAATAGATCAAATACCTATCTGAAATTATGCTTGTGATGAGATTCGTGTAAGTGAAATAATTGCAACAATTAGTGTGTGTATGCATACAGCTAGAGGTAGAATGCACCGTTCAGTTGTTCATACAGCGTAGAGTGAAGATCGTCTCGAGTAAAGATGGAACACACCCCAGAAGAATATTTCTGCTGGTACTGTAAGAAAGTGTTTTCTAATAGCAGCAATATCCGACGGCATAAAGACAGTTACTCTCTCTATAAGAATCAGGCTACCTTATCATGTGAAAAGTGCAAATCACAATTTGGACGGTGTGACAACTTAATAAGACTTCTTATTACACGCAAGGCGGTGGATATGTGAATTTATATCTAGTGTCAAATCCAGGAATTAAAAATATAAACAATAATTCAGTATCAATTCTTATTATTATCTTATCTTATTCTTATATAAAAAAATTATTCCCCTAAAATGTTTCATTCTTGAAGATGTATTTCCAACCAGCACATACCTCCAATTAAAGAAAATTCTCTATGTTAAGTTGTCACACTGAAATTTTGTCGCACGGAAGGATTGATGGACGACAGATTGTTGTGAATCACTTTCATCAGACGGATAAAAACACAGACGGATGACTGACTGACGGGTGCGACGGATGGTTGCGAGTCCAGCCTAACTCTCTATTTTTTTATACTTTGTCTTCGTGTGCATTTGAATTTTATTAAAAGCGAAGAATAATTCACTTTATCGTGAGTTCTATGCCATATTTATTAAAAATTATACGAGTGCCTTTCAATTTTCGGATTTTACAACAGCCAATCATAACACTGGTCGGACAGACACAACCTGGGCACTGTGAACACTGAACAAAATATAATACGAAATCTCATTGTGCTTTGACATCATGTTGAACTTTCGCTTAATTCTCGTCGTGCTGTTATGAATTCAGCACGGCTGCATTTGAAAACATGTTACTTCTAGCGGTGAGAAACGTACCGAGAAAGAGAAAGAGAGAGAAAGCTCCGCTCCGCCCCTGTTGCAGTTTCTTCCTCAGACGAAAAAAAAAAAAAAAAAAAAAAAAAACACCATGTCACTTGGGCCTACGAAGGATAATCTGCGCTGACATTTTTAACTGTAACAATGAAATATGTTTCCTTCAGTGCTAATAAAAAAATTTAGTATATCAATTGAATTGGCAACATTTCATTTACAAATAGCATACCAAAAAACTAGGTTAAAACAATCTTTTAACTGTGAACTATTTCTTACTAGCCGTTGCCAACACATCGCTGTTCTCAGTGTTTTTAATGCGTATTTAATACCAAATAAATATTAGAAGTTACAGAAGATACTAAGTTAAAGTTTTATTTGCTCAAGAATTCAGTACTTTAAAGTTAATCACAGTGTTATATATTTGTGATATACAAGTGATTGAAAAAAAAAACAGGTTGACACGTGATTTTTCAACGGTTTGTTTAAAACCATCTGAAGAAACTGTAAATTGACTATATGGTAAATTTTACTGCGACTTGCAAATTATTTATTTATATTTTAATTACATTTTTCATACATATTTCACGTATGTTTATTTCTAACTCTCCCTTTAGTACAAAATAGTTTCGTTGAGAACTTTTCCAAAAAAAAAAAAAAAGTCAGAGGTTTGCAAAGAATATTATGTGAGCTTATGGATCTCAGTGTAGGCCAAACTAATATAGGTTATTCGCGGCAAACTCAGTCCTTTTGAAAGCCCTGTTTAAGGTATACATGCATCGGTCAAGTGAAACTGTAGAATTGCTGGAAAAGTAAATATTTGACAAATTAGTTTATTAATACATTTATACATAGTAAAAAAAAGAAAGAAAACTAAATAAATAATTTCAGTATTCAAAAAAAGTTTACCTAACACTTTTAATTCAACATTATGTCATGGAACTACTTTCCCTCCACCATTGTCAAATTTACTGGGCTCCAGTGTGACACAGAGTGAGCCCGTTAAAATATACAGTGACTCAAAAAAGCATTAATACACCCACACGTTTAGTCTTAGCATGTGTATTTGAGGCATTGAAAGAACCACAAGCCATATGCAGACAGAGGAGCGGAATAGCAAGCCCCGTGGTACTAGTTAACAGCACATCAACGTCAGAAGGACGAGCACTCGAAGGGAAAGATGTTATTGTGATAGTCAAGAAAGTATTCATACAGCGGAGGTGTAACCCTGTTTGGTCTCGTAACGGCCGTGTTATCCACCTCCAGCAGTTGTACGTACAAAGACGGGTTCGCTGCACATCAGTTGCCAGACTGTTGTGGTAGCAAGAGGCAGTGGTTAGAATGGAGTGGAAGAAAAGCGAACTGTCTGTCACGCAACGCGAAGAAGTTGGTTCTCTCTTCTGTAAGCCAGGCAGGAGTTATCGTGGAATTACAAAAACCCTCTCCGTTTGTTTCGGAACTTTCAGTTCCGTACTGAAGAAGTACAAAGAAACAGGGACAACAGAAAATAAACGACGATCCGGACAGCCAGAAGTGCTTTACGTGCCGCGAAAGACAGTACATTGTCGCTTTAGCACGTAAAGAACCATTCCATAGTGCAGCACCTGTGGCGGAACAGATCGCATCAACATCTACACACTCTTTAACTACTCAAATTGTACGAAATGTAATACATAATGCCATTTTCCATGGTACGGCAGTCAGGAAGAAACCACATATTTATGCAGTAAACCGACAAAAATGCCTGCTATTTGCCAACGAGTACCATTATAGGCCTAACAAATGTTGGGATACTGTGATTTTTTCCGACTAGTCAAACTTTAACATATTCTGCTCAGATGAAAAACGGCGAGTGTGGCGAAGGCCAAAACGGAATTGCAGTCACGACATATTATACCTACAGTCAAACATGGAGGAGGAAGTGTTATGGTTTGGGGATGCATGGCGTCTTTTAGGATTGAGAAATTAGCTTTTATTGAAGGTGCTACGGATGCCACCACGTATGCGAGTGTGTTGCGCTATAACCTATCAAACAGCGTGCAGATGCTGGGGCTGGCAGTGTTCCAACAAGACAATGGCCCTAAGCCCAATGCCATGAAAACTAAGGTGTGGTTATTGTATAATGCTCCACGACATCTTCTAACCCCACCACAGAGCCGTATGTCATTCCCATAGAGCACTTGTGGGGGTATCTAGATAAACAGGTACAAAAACACCGCCCTTCATGCAAGCAAGCTCTGCAAAAGACTACGTCTGGAAGAGTGGTCCAAAATCTCCCCAGCACACACCACAGCATTGGTACGGTCTATGCCACGACGTCTCGAGGCATTCACCCGTGCTAAGGGTATGCACACGAAGTATTAAATAATTGATATTTTACTGCAGTGTACAAGAGTGTGTTCCGTTTGTGACTGTATGGATACTTCTTTGAGTTGACGACAAATATGTCGGCATTGTTTCATGCATATATATATATATATATATAACTACAGTGCTGTTATTGTGTTATGTGTGTATACGGCGAAAAACAGTACTGTAATGTGATTTGCAAACCTGGAGCACAAATTATGGGCGTATGAATACATATTTGAGTCCCCGTATGCAGTTATGGGCAATTACATATTTCAAAGGTTAATTTCAAAAGTTCTCAGCTAACTTTGAACAGCTTACATTTATGTCGCATTGAGTAATGGTTAAATCAATTACTTAAACATTCGATACGTGTCTGACGATATATTGCGACATAAGCACGAACAAAGTACAAGCAAAGAGACGTACCGAGAAATTGAGACGGGTTTGTGGTATACTCTTCCTGAAAGTGGAGCCCCAACCAACCACAGTGCACGAGCCTTTCAGATCAGGGCTGATGTTCCGTCTCTTCGGGAGCGATGCTTGTTTTACGTTGTCTGCCCACATAAACGGCTCGTCCACCTACAACGACCAAGTACTCGGTATAAAGACTACGTACATTTCACAACAGCGTGCTAACTTTGTCTTTCGGAATAATGTCTCATATTTAAGATGTTTAGTTCTGTTATATAAAGTCTTGGTTGGGAATGTAGAGGCTAAAGGGCAGAGTGCATGTGCCAGATGCTGCGTAGTAATAATTTTCCTAGTTACATAACTCAACATTCCGTTTGTCTCTATAACTGTCAAAACAGCGCAGCCTTTCATTGCGGTTAATTTATTGTTTACTTGAAATATTCTGAAACATTCTAACAACACTCTAACCACTTAGGATGAAGCATTTTAATTATTTTATAAGAATGTAAAAAAGCCAATAACGTGCAGTGTGTGATAAGGGACAACGAATTGAACGTTTAATGAGAGGAAGCCGATGTCTGGAAATGCGTGATTTGGCCACTTTGGGGCGACAAAGGTGGGCACAAATTAGCTGTGGGTTCCTAAAGATGGGCATACAAATAAGCCACCAACATAAGACTAGTGGACTTTCCTGCTCATGAGCGACCACACTTCGTAGACCACGGTCCACTGTGCCACTGTGGGTTTGACAGGTTAGGATTTACAATAACCCGATAGTCCGATAAAACAGCCCTGACACCGATGGGAAGTTTTCATCTGCCAATCAGGAGCAAGGTCATCCCAACAAAATCGCAGACCCAACTTTCGTCGGGCCTCGGACTAGTCGGACTGGTTTGGAAGGAAAAAAAAAAACATAACCTTACAACACAAAATTTCGTGCAGATTTCACTACTGTGGCAAATTTCACACTAAAAATATTTTATTTATTTGTACATCCTGGTTGTATTGTAACAGAGAGCTGTTAAATCGACGAACATAAATATACGTGGATAATAACTGCTCCAAAATCCAAAATATGTTTTCAAATTTTATCAAAACAAAATAGTATACAATGATTTGTGATTTATTTGCATTCCATAGCAAGTTCCAGGCCATTCTAGGATTTTCCGAAAGCCACGAAACACTTGGACGGAAACTGTCGGGGTACTGTAAACACTGAACTAATTTTGGTGGCGGAAATGATTGAACTGAAAAATCGTGTCGGACAGACGGGAAGAGCTCGTGTTGGCATTGTAAATCCAGCATAAGGGCGCGTTTACACGGCGATAGTACTTTGCGATAGTTCCTATCGCTAGAGCTACTCTCGCATTACTATCACAGTGTAAACGGCACAATAGTTACTCTCGTATTATCACGATAGCACTATCGCGATATCAACTCGAGCTACGTAGTTGATAGTAACTGTTGTGACAGAAAATGCAACTATCGTGTAACTATCGAAGTGTAAACCATGTAGCATCACTGTCGTGATAGTGTGGGTCACAAATTTGTAAATGTTTTTGTCACTTTGACAGTAACATTGCAGAATTATTTTGATTCTGTTAATAACTGTCGCGGTTCTTTCACTATGTGGCGGTACGACAGGCCGTATATTATCATATATTGACAGGACATTTATTGTCATATAATAAACCATGGGAACAATATATGTTTACATGTCAATAATACACAAGTGTTGTCGGACATGTCCCTTTTGAGGTCAATTATCACAGTATGTCTCGATCGTATGTGTAAAGATGACCTATCGCGGCAGTTACTTTCACAAACTTTTGTGATAGCTACTATCGTGGTAGATGCTATCACCGCGTAAACGCGCCTTAACACGACGAAACTACAGCGCACTTAAGGGGAGTATGTACGGAAACTTTTTCTGTGAAATCGTTGTTTGCGCACAAACGTGTATCTCGGTAAATAAAAGTTCTGGAACTACGAATTTTTGCCAGAAAGGATAAAAACTATTGTTTATGTCACTATCGTTTTACTTTTATCATATAAACTGTATTCATGGAGAAAAAAATCGTGGAAATGGTCATATATAGCATTTTTAAAGTTTGCCTATGCAATTTCCTTAAGTGGCAAGAGAAAAATACAACGATACGGGTGTAGTTCAATCTGTGGTCTTTCATCGCGTGTAATAAAACCCCTCTGTCACAGATATAATTGGCACAATACAGCGTTACGACGATAACACTGCACGCCTTGCGCGTAGGAACGATGAGGCGCTAGAAGTGCATGTTAGTATCGCCCGTATCGCTTCCTCACTTCTTAACCTAGGACGCGCAGCTACAGAGTCCCCTTAAGGGGAACCTTCACCCGCCACGCTGTATTCTCGGTTTTTCTAGTTTGTTTATATTTTTGAAGAAGAAAATTCCGCATGTACCCTGCCCTATACCCAACTAGCTATTGACCTCGCACATCAATATAGACATTACGGCTGAATTACCAACTCGTATTTATGCCACAACATTGATTTTGCCAAACTTGGCAGAACTAAAATTGTGACATTATCATGCATTTATACATCTCTTGTCTTGTCTGCATTGCAGATATACTGCACGAAAGCAGTATGTATACCCGATTCTCGATATAACTTATTTTTTAAAGGGTTTATCGAAATTTTTGGCACGATAAGACATAAATATTAATTTTTAACTACTTCTTTCATTCTTAAATATTCACTACCTTTATTATTCTGTGAGCACTGATGGAAGATGAGAAATAAGATAATATTTGTTATCTCCCATCAGTGCTCCGATAGTAGTAATGATAGTGAATATCTATCAATGTAAGGAGGTGTTCAAAATTATTCTTTATGTCTTGTCATGCCAAAATTTTTGAAAAATTCTCTGAATAGCGACTTTTGACCAAAATTAAGATAAATACATGGCTTCGTGCACCACTTCCTTTAAGGTCAATCGCTAGTTGGGTATAGGGTCACTTTCAAAAAAAAAAAACACGAGCTATAAAAAAAGAATTCAATATGGCGGGAGAAGATTCCCCTTAACATTTTGATCGCTATGTACATCATATATGATACACAGCTGTATTTTGATCGTGGTGACGCGCATTACATTAACTTGCATGACTTCGTAACATCTTTCATATATATGATTAAAAATTCTGCTTCTTTTTTATATCATTAAACTAAAGTGGTAAATTCAATTAAAAAAACCTTGGCCAAAACACACATTGTACGAAAAGCATGGCGGCAGTCATAGTGAAACAGAATTGCGCAGCAACCCCCTAAGCCATATATCCAAATCTCTGGATTGGCAGAAGGGAGCCTGTTCCATGGCTGCCACGGTCACCTGCTATTACACTCCTCGGCTATTTTGTTTGAGGCGCTATGAAGAACATGGAGCTAGAGAATGCAGCGATATTTAAGGAAGATCTTGTCACGCGAATCCACGCAGCAGTTGAAATAGCACACAACCAGGCACCCATAACTGTGTGCGCAGATCTCTGTAAATCCGATGCACGCTTTTGAATGGATTTGGAGGTCGGCAATTTGAACCCCTTTTTTAATCCACGATGCCATGCTGTTGTTGGGTCGGTGAAGGGTTTTACTGGAAAAATTTGTAATTAACCACACGTTCTATGCCCGAAGCGCTGTAATGTTTTGACGCTCCATAGCGGCCAAATCACGCATTCGTTGACCTCGGTTCCTTCTCGTAAAATATTCATTTAGCCGACCTGTATCGCATAGGGCATTGTCGGTGATTTTTAAAACGCTATGTACAATTTGAAGGACGTGCAGTCTAAATCTGAATCAATGATTTCAATCAGCGGAACTATTCTTACTGGTAAGTTGGCCAATAAGCTGTTACCGACTAGCGAACCAGCGTAAAGCACTGATATTTTAGTGCCAGCCCAGTTTAATTCGCCATGAGTCAGTAGAAATCATTGTTTCGTTCGTGAACACCAGCAGATAAAATAATCAGTTGAATTTTAGTGATTCCATTGGAGCAGTTTCAACAGGTCTACAGTGGGATGATTCCCACTGTAGATTTGGAGTAGTGTTAATAATGTTTAGAGTGTATCTACCATAAGAGGGGCGATGTCATTGGTCATGTGCACAGGGTTGAAACTCTTGTGTGGGAAGAACACCACAGGCTGCCGGACTTGTTTCTTCAGCCTGTCAGTATCGGAGGTCTTCGCTGTTTGCACGTTGTTGCTGCTGGCTACCCCCAGAAAGTCCCCAGCGTTCTTCGCCTCCCTAAAACACCACCTCGCTCCGTTACGCTTCGTTCAAGACGAGAAACGAGTAACTTTCAAAATGAAGGTAGGTGAACCGGTTCACGGTCGTCGAGTACGTGTTGCAGGAAGCGACCCCAACGCGCAGACGTGATAAGAAGTAACTTAACGTTACATTTATGGCTACCTTCACGGCTGACTGGAGGTTAGTATTCCAACGTCTACACAGCGTCCCCTGGCGGTCACCCATCAGAGTATTGACCACACCCGACGCCGTTGAACCACAGTGATCAGAAGACCAGCGGGTTCTCAGCGCGGTACGGCCGTCAACGACGTGCAGATGTGTAGGAATTAGGAAAATTCTATTTCCGATCGTGTGCACGATGGGAGTCAGCCATTACGATCGTTCGAGGAACAACGAAGAATACATAATTTCCGTTTTCCGGTATCCTGTCACTTTCATTGATGATGTTCTTTAGCGCAGTTTAAATGTGCATTTCTTTAGTGCAGTTTATTACAGTGAACATCCAATCGATTGAAAATGAGTGCTGGTAAAAATGGTTATTCTTCCGAGTCTTTTGACGACAGTTTACATTGAAGTGAAACGAGTTTCTTGCTTGCTGCAGAATAGATAAGTGACTGTTTACTCATATCATATGTTAAGCGGTAGCCTCATTTACATGACCAGAAAACTAAAAGACTTTCAAAATGCCAAATAAATAAATAAATAATAGAAAGTGATTAGAACCATAAGGAACATGAAGCGTACGCACCGCAAATTGTTTGGCTTGTATTTATTTTTCTAAATTGCTCAATGTACACACTTACATTAGGCTTACTGTACGATTACAAGTATTTCTGTTCCACCTGCGCCCATCATTTTTTACCAACTTGTTTTTAAATGCTTGTCAAAATGCATAACATATTCTCTATTTTCCCAGTATTGAGCTGCTGAGAACTTCACGAAATGCAACCAAATTAACTTTATCCCGCCTCAAATCAAGGTTCGACTATGATTAGCTGAACGAGAACGAATACACGACCTTCGTGAATCAGATTTATTTTCTTTCACGCGTACATGTCATTATGCACTCGTTCAACACATCATCGTTTTCCATCGTGAACAACCCTTTACACTAATACCACACGTTTGGAAAAATTTATTCTTGCAGACTGATTGCTCGACAACATAAAATTACTTGGATTGTTACAGGCCTGCTTCTGCAGTTTTCCTGAGCAGCCTATGAGCATAACAATTCTGTTGTCTTTCTACAGTGAACTATTAGATATTAATATGAAATATCATCAGCAAATAGTCGCCAAAGTAGGAAATGAGGGCTAGGATCACACTCGGGAGACCTCCCAGGCGGCACTGTCGCATTTTGTACTAGCATACTCTTAATTTTATAATTGTGAGGCTAGTTGATTCCCTCTCAGGACTTCTGAAGGCCGCTGCAAGAGCTACTTACAGTGTTTCCGTATCGACGACGCAGTGCGCTGCGGTCAGAAGCCAGTATTCTGTGATGATGGACGCACCGCACACGCGTCCTTCGTTCTCCAGCTGCAGAGAAGCCTGCAACAGCACACGTGTACCCTCGTGGTAATGCCAGGACTGTCACGTAAACCGATTTTCGCAATAGAGCGTTGCAACGCGACGCGTCGCGTGTTAGCCAATCAGAGCCTTGGTGCTACTGTCGAGCGTCGAGAACGATGCACGAGCGACGAACATTGGTTTTAACGCTCGTCGCCAGTGTCGGGGAATAAGAAGAATAACATTTCTGTACTTCATAATACACTGGCGAGAAACTGATATATAGAACTGAAAACATGCATAAACGGTTTGCAGATATACCTAATAATTGGAGTCCAAATTTATATCAATTTTACCTACCTTTAAGAAAACAAAAGTGTTTTCCGATGCCTGAAGAGTCGTTCATATTATAAGTCATTTTTAATTTTAATATAATTCTTTTTATTAAAGAAAAGTGTATATCACTAAAAAATATCACTTTCATTAACTAAATGGCAAGAAATTTAACTGCTTTTCGTTCGTTTTTATCGTTTCATTGCACGCTTCCTTGCAGGATAACAGATGGTAGCACGGTCTGTGTCGTTGGCGGCCAGCGTCAGAACCTCGCTCTATTGTGAAGACGCAAATAACGCTCGTCGCTGGGGGCGAGCGTCGGACGCGACGCGCCGCATCGCGTCGCTGTATTGTGAAAACCGCTTAAGGAATGTTTGTGCGTGTGCGTGTGTGTGTGTGTGTGCGCGCGCTGGCGTGCGCGCGCGCAGCTGGGAAGGTGGGGGAGAGGTTTTCGCTGCAAAGATTTTCTTCTTCGGGAGTATCCTCCAATCCCCCCTCCCCGGCCAAATGCCTATTATAAAACTTTTACAGTAAAATCTCTTAATACAAACTTCAAGGAACCTGCATTTTTGCAGTTGGTAGTTCCTAGGCTTGCATTAAAGGTGTTTGCGAAAGTTACGGAACATCTCAAAAAAATTAAAATGCATTTTGGAAAATGAGACATTCTTATCACCAGCAGTGGACTTGACATCACATTGTAATACAAATTAACAAATAATTTTTATCAAGCGTACTAATCAACATTAAATTCCCTGTCGTATTCCAAGGGGAAAGAAGAGAACGTTGTATTAATGATGACTTTGTATTAAAAAGTTTTTTACTGGCGAGGTTTCACTGTAATTATTTATGAATTATTCACAACAAATGCATTAACAGAAGAATAGGGAACGAAGGCGTATTGCATCATCCTAATGCTTAAAACCTTATAAAACATCCCCGCAGCCTCTGAGATTAGCTACTGCTGATAACTGTCATCGCGTATGCATGTTCAATACTTATTTTAATCGCACACTCTTGCTTCACATCTTCAGTATTCGAAGTGTTGTAGCATCTATTTCGGCATCGCAAGGTTTCCCGAGATTACTCCAGACGAATGCTTGGACGGTTCTTACTGGAGGGCCAGGGCCGTTCCATTCATGCGTGCCTGAATGGAATGGAGAGTTCTCGGCGGCTCTTAACATCGTGGTCCTGAGAGCCGATGAGGGCGACACGTGAGGTTGAGCATGGAGCAGCGCCGGAATGAAAAGGCGGGGCAAACCTGAGAAAACCCGCCGACCGGCGGCATCGTCCGGCACGATTTCCATATACGAAAATGCGAGAGCGACCCCGCCGGGAATCGGATCCGGTTCGCCTAGCTGAGAGGCGAGTAGTCTGGCCACCAAAACGCCGCGGCCCCCTGATTGTCTGACCAACTTGCTCCATCACGTTTTTACCAGTGTATACTCGTTCACGTATGGCACTTTGAAGAGTACGTAATATCATGATCGGTGGTATACAAGGTCAGAAGCTAGCGCAAAGACAGATAACGTCTTTCCTTGGGTGATGTTATATTGCCTGCTGCTAAAGGCTGTTCACGATAAAGTGAGCACTTTAGAAATGAACCTCAGAAAAATGTCACTGTCCTGCGTGCATATATTTTAACAGGCGCACTTAGTGACATTCGTCCAGTAAAGTTGGTAACGATGAATAGAAAGTAGTTCCATATTTTAATGTCGAATAAAAAATGTTAGGTATCTATATGCGATAACGTAAAATTATTTATTTCGCTATCTCTTTTTTCAATGCATCGAAGTGTAAAAATGAGCAGATTTCCAAAGAATTTGCGTTCTTAATAATTCCACAGTTTCATATAATCGACGAATGATCAATAAAGTGATCAGGCCATTGCAATGTTAATTTTACATAAGGCGGATTTGAATTATTACTTTTGAATCATTATTACAATATTTTTCTTCTTCTTTTTTTCCAGTAAAATGTTCTTTATATATATATATATATATATATATATATATATATATCTTGTAATATTCATGTTTACCAAGTTTGTCAGTAAATATGTTTGTCGCGTAAAAAATAATTTTGTTTTCAAGTGGTTTGTGTGTAAAAACAATGTATATATAATCTTCTTTCATTTTTTTACAAGTATGATGTATGTATGTATTTATATTATTTTCTTTCAATTTTTTTTTCTATACAGGTATGATGTATCTATATATACGATGTAAAAGCATGTATGTATTTCTATTATTTTCTTTCAATTATTTTTTGTGTACAAGTATGATGTGTGTGTGTGTATATATAATATACGATTAAAATTAATATTTTTATGTTACAAGTGCGGGCGTAATATTTTTTTATTCGTAGTAAAAATCATATTAAAAATGGCAAATTATCTCCACCGCTGCTGCTGCCGCATGCAAGAGACAGAGAGAGAGAGAGAGAGAGAGAGAGAGAGAGAGAGAGAGAGAGAGAGAGAGAGAGAGAGAGAGTGTGAGAGAGAGTGTGTGTGTGTGTGAGAGAGAAAAAAAAAACTTACTTACATTTCTGTTTACATAGGGAACAAACAATAAAGTACTAAACACACACACGCATATATATACACACACACAGTTATAAGATAAATAACTCTTAGTTGTATAGAACTTTGAAAACACATACAAATAACACACTAAAAAAACAAATTGTATAAATGCATATATATATATCTTTCAAATCGCATTCGTTTTACATTCGTACAAATGTTTGGATTAATCTGGAGATTCTCGGTCGGTAGAAAAAGTTTCACAAGTCGTCCCATGTTACATTTCACCTCTGTAAGAACACACACACAGTTAGACAGTTATAGGTGCATATCGGCAACATCGTTACGTATTGCAAGTAATCTTGTTTCAAAATAATTTAAACACTGACGATTCTCATCACCATCGGGTTGAAGGGGGAGTGTGATAGCAGCGAGAGGCAGTGGAGACCACATGTCCTCCCATATTTTGTCATTGATAGGATCAACATCAGAGTCTAGCGAGTATCGTATCGGCACAGGCGAGTTCGTCACTCTGCGAGTCTCTGTTGGTGTTGTCGATCGTACTTGTAAAACAGTCATTTCGGTCGATCTACGTTCTCGCTGTGGTATGTTGACAGCTTCCAGTAGCAGTGAACCCTCAATGATGGTGTTGTCACATGTAGTTAACTCACCCGTCTGGAAGCCACGAAAGCGCGGCGACTGGGGACTCTGGAAGGACGCCGTCGCCTGGAAGGGTACCGTCTGGGTGCTCCGGTCGGGTGTCACTTGGAAGGGTACCATCTGGACGCTCCGGCCGGGTGGCGCCTGGAAGGGTGCCGTCTGAGTGCTTCGTAAGGACGTCTCCGTCGCGATGTCGGACGCTGCTATAGGTGCAGCGCTGGATACTACCATTGTCTCCGGTGGTGCAGTGCCGCGCCGTCCTGAGATGAAGGTATCCACCTGTTCGAACAACTCTACCGCCGAAATTAGGAGGGCGTCGTCACACTCGGACCAGAAATCAAGCAGCGACATGGCGAAGATGGGTTCTGGCTAATGCCCATAGCCACAGTACAAAAAAAATCTTCAACACCGATACGATGACGAAATCACGTGTTGGCTGTAGGCGGCGGCCTCAAGAAAAAAAATTCGTGCATCTGCTTACACATGTCACACAAGGGCACGGCATCATCTTCCTTAGGCACCACGTCACCTCGTTTATTCGCCCGACGCGCCTCGCACCATACACGGGGTACAGTTGCCGAGGGTACCTAGGCTCTATTTCGTACGAATTACAGTCCGTGCATAGTGCGTACCCTCCAAAACACGTCATGCACTTTGTAATATTCACTGACATACCTTTCACCACCCGATGCTGTACAACAATGGCGCATCAACGCCCAAACTAAAACTAATAAGCGAGGGTCCAAACATCCCCCTTCTTTCAATGCTTCATATACTCCCACCACAGCCTACCCTCCCTTCAGGATGTGCTTGTTTGCTCACGAATACAAAAAAAGTTACCTATAAACTCAACTTCATTTCTAGATAGGAAGAATCCTTAGATAAGTTGATGTACTAGTTCGCCATTTTAAAAACCGTATACATATTGTTTACCATTAAAGTATTACTATGTTATCGGCGAAATTCTGCAAATATCCAATAGCGACGTATTTGAATTGGTGGGGGGAGGGGGGAGGGGGGAATGTGACCACCGGCAGGTAAATGGAATGGGAGGTGTTCCCCGCCATAATAGCCACGTCGCATCTCCCAGGAGAGAGGATACTGACGAAACTGCACATCGCGCATAAGAGCGGAAACGTAGCTAGCCGCCAGGAAACACGTATTCATTCTAGCGGAAGGGTTTTTTTTTTATCGGTTTAAAGTACATGAGTCTCAGGGCAGGACCGAATGGATGTCGTGGAGAATTACTTTGCGCAAGCTTTTCCTGTTTCTTGCTGGCCATCCAGTGCATGATGGCCCGAGCGGGACTCCTCCTGTTCCCGTCGGCAAATCCTTTAGATAAAATTTATTTCCAAACTTTATTTAGTTAGGAAAAAATAAATAAAAGTAGTAAAGAAATATTTAAAAAATACGTAACCTAGTCAGTTTTGATATACATGTATATTTTATTTACACAAATTACAAGCAAACTACGAATGCGACACTTTTATAAAAAAAAATTTATATAATCTACCAGTCAAAATACGTTCGTAAAAAATTAGTAACAGTCTTTGACGTTCGATCAGGCGCAGTAGAACTGGAACCATCGGAACTTCTTCTTCTTCCAAGTTAAGGTCAGCTGCAAACGATCCCATGTCGGCAACGACTGTAGCAGGTGACGTCACGCGTGGATGTTTGCGGGGGCGCACTTCACAGTCAGTTGCAGATCCCCTGGAATTTTTTTTCTTATGAATCGTAGGAACGACACGTCGACAAGACCTTTGACATTTAGTGGGGACAGTTGGAGTCGGCACGTCGTTGGTAGTATTTTTTACCCGACATGCAACATTTCGTGTGGAGCCATTTGGTATGGAGAAATTCTGTGTGGTGCAGTTCTGGGGGGAGCAGCCCTGGGCGGAGCAGTCGGGGGCGTGAATTTTAATGTTCGTAGAGTCACCTCGGCTGGAAGTTGCTGCGAATTCAAGAACCTGGTCTACTGTTGCTGGAAGAGGCGTATCCCGCTTCATGTGATGAACCAAGCAATTTCCAGGAGTGCTGCAAGTTATTAACTGTTGCGCAGGTTCGCCCGAAGTCGTCGAATATAGTCAGAGGTCCCATACATCACATTTTTATTCGTAGGTAAGTAGCGACCTAAACTCCCAGAACGAATAGACGATTTTAGAGTCGTCCGGGGATGTCAGGGCGTACAAGTTCTCCGGGTGAAAGATTGTAATCTTGCTCCCACGGTGACTCGTACTCGACTAGCCAATAATTTATTTTAGAGTTATATTTATATATATTTTGTTCATGCCATGGAATGATGTCATATTTCACACTACCAAATTATATATATATATATATATATATATATATATATATATATATATATATATATATATGATGTTACGTCTTTGCACATACCACTCGTAATATAACTGTACATTTCTCGAAGCGCTCACCAGAGAATTGGGTTCAGTTTCTTTCCTTAGTTTACGAAGAAAAGGACAGCCACTTTCGCAAATTACTCGACCATTTTTTTCCCCTTGTTCAGGAAGCCTTTCAGATTACAGTACATTATTACGATTGAAACGTACGTACCAGAATTTACATATCTACGTACGTATTTGACAGGCATGTATATTTATATATATGCACGTAAGTAATTAACTGATTATTTTTACCAGGCCGGAAAAACAATCATACTGAACAATCCTGTCGTGGAGTATAAAGCAGTAGGCAGTAGTGTTTGCGGATACATTTACCTTGGTGATTATCTCGATGTGGCAGTCGACCGTGCCATTCTGCACGCGCTCGTTTTGCTTCGATGTATCGAATACTAGCAAAGGTGCAATGTCTCGGAAATCTTCGGGGCTCAGAACGAGATGCACCTTGCGTCCGTAGTACGAAGATTGGAATTGCAAATACATATAATATGCCAGCAGGTACTGTCCATTTTTCAAAGTTTGCGTTCAAATCCACGTACGGGTAGCTTTCACTATTCAAAAATATATTTACGTTTTCGACCTTGCAGTGGTCGAACGCAGACTTGTCGGCTCTGATACTTTGCTGTTTGTTATTCTGAAGCCCCAGTACGACGTAGCGTGGTTTTTCCGTGGTGGACGAAGTCTTCACGACCCAGTGATTTCGCGTGGCGGCCAACAAGGCCGGGCAAGTGACTAGGCTCCAACTTCTGAATGCTATTTTATCACTTGACCTTTCTTGGCATAATTCAACAGATTGGCACGTTCACGAGTGCTCGGGGTGTCCAAAGTAAGAGAGACGGGCTGCGGATTTTCTCCTACTCCCAACACAGCATCCAAATGCGATGTGGATAGCATTATCACCAGTTCCTGCCTCGCTCCTATTATTATTTTCTTATAATCCTCGGCAAATCCCAGGAGCATGGAGAGCGGAATGCACACTTCGAACCTGCCTTCGTTGTAAATGGGAGCACTGTAGGCATCTTCAATTCCCCAGCCTGTCATCTTATGGCTAGACGTGAGCGATAGGTAATTTTTTTTATCGATGAGGTTATTCCCACATCATAAGACTGGTCTTTACTTTTAAACCGAAGTAGACTTGGAGAAACTTTGCGTTTTGAGGTGTTAGCGCAACGCTACCTCGCAGCTTACTAAACACGGGTTCGATGTACTGCTGTTTTTTTTATACGTTTCTGCCTTCCCAGCGAAATTTAGTCCCATCATTTCAGGTGTAATTGTAGCGTAAATTCTTAGTTTCGGAAATTTATCAATTCCTCATTTTGGTCCACGATCGAAACAGTTACTTCGTGGACGCTCTTTACAACGATCGGAACGTAAATGAGCGTTCTCGGAGATTCTACGATTTTATATCCGGGACCTACGGTGGGAGCAAACTCGTATATAGTACTGCTCGGTTTCCCATTCACGTAACTGTAACTTGCCAAGTTACAGTTTATCCGTATGACGTTGACTGGAAAGATGTTTACGGTCAGCGACGACTCGTGTTGCATTCCCGCTTCGTACACTCTGGTTTCGAACCCCAGCATGGGTCCGATGGTATCCGGTTCCGTGAAATCTATATCTGCGGTGCAAAACATTTCAATATTTAAGGTATTCAGATTCCCATGCAGTTCGAATGCAATGTCGTGTGGTAGCGATTTATTTATGAAGTATTCCATATCCTTCAGCTCGTACGCTCCGGTGGGAATGCTGATTGATTTCGCATCTCCTGCCACTATGTACCGAAATGTGGAATTCACATTTTCTTCTATGTTGGATATGGAGTGGTACGTTTGAAGGTCTACTAACCCCACACACCATTAACCCTCTAGCTTCAAGGGAGGATAAAAGCTAGCCCTCAGCTCGGACGTTTTACCACTCAGAATGTTGGACACCGACACACTGATGAGATCGGCATGGCTGACACAACCCTTTATATTCCTCACGAATTATATTGATGTTTATTCCTCCCCAGTTTATCACTATAAATCGTGATCATTTAAAAAGCGCAGGCCCAAGTGCCCACAGTTCCACGTGTTGGGCATCTGCTCCGTTTCGTAGTTGTAAGTTAGATTGCAATTTTTCAGGCACTCGCGCAGTTCGGGTGGAGGGCGCAAATTCCCAAAATTGTCGTAGTATATTGCTTGTTTGCCGTGTTTTACATAAGCTACCCAGTGCGTGCCAGGCCCGGCTGTCGTGTCCAGATTAATTATGGCGCACTCAATACATTTTGGTTTAGCGGGCAAGGAATCTCTCGGAAATACTCCTCTAAAATTAGGTATTTTCAATTTGCGTGCAAACAGTCCCAAATCCATGCTCGTCAGTGGACGTCTAGGCAGCGTCACTCTGATTTACTTCTTCGATATTTCCCCCCCTATTTTCTTCCTCTCGGCATTTGACCCCCCTCCTCCTCCTCTTTCTCGATACCGTGTGGGGAATACAGAGTCCTTTGCTGTTTTTTTACTCATGGCGATAGCTTCCTACGTTCTGTTATGGCGACGGGTTTCATCTACCTGTTTTCGATCGTTCGAAGCTCCCTTCACTGCACTAACGATATTCGTGACTGGCCCGGGGATAACGGCCAGAGCGCCTATTTCAGGCACCAGTGCGGGCAGGAACCCTCCTACCTTGTTCTTCTTCCCTTTCCTTTTTGTTTTTCGAGGGTTGTTCTGCTGCAAAGACTTTTTGCTCGTACGTAATTTCATGCCTAGTTTCACTTTGGCTTTCATGATGTTGGATAAAGAATCTGCCTAGTGTTCAGATCCTTGTTTAGGGGGGTAGCAATGCAAGGTATTTTTTTTGCTTGCAAATAAACCTCATCCAATGCGTTGATAACTATGTCGTTAGTCTAGTTTGGTTTACAAAACTATCTGGTAGGGACGATGATCCCAAGACAGGATTTCGCTGTCTTCACCTCACGACGAAACGAATTAATCTGACCTGCAAACGATACATATTCTTCTTTTATACTTTTTTTTCGTCTCATAGTTCCATCGCTCCATCACCCCATAGCTCCATCGCCCAATCACACCATAGCTCCATCGCTCCATCAACCCATCACCCCATAGCTCCATCACCCCATACTTCCGTCACCCCATAGCTCCATCACACCATCGCTTCATAGCTCCATCACCCCCATTGCTCTATTACCCCAAAGATCCATCACCCCAAGCCCTATCACCCCATCACCACATAGCTCCATCGCTCCATCACCCGATCACCCCATAGCTCCATTACCCCATAGCCTCATCGCTCCATCCCCCATCATCCCATAGCTCCGTCACCTCATAGCTCCATCGCTTCATCACCCCATCTCCTCATAGCTCCATCACCTCATATCTCCATCGCTCCATCATCTCATCGCCCCACCGCTCCATAGCCTCATCTCTCCATCACCCCATCACCCCATAGCTCCATCGCTCCATCACCTCATAGCTCCATCGCCCCATAACCCCATTGCTCCGTAGATCTTTCGCAATATTTCGGTTTGTGCCCTTCGTACATATGTATAGAAATTACATTCGTTCACCAGCTGTAATGTGTATATATATATATATATATATATATATATATATATATATATATATATATATATATATATATACACACACACGCAGTATTGAATATCAGCCATTTGTCGTATGGTGCATGTCCGCCGATGCTGGTTAAACTATATAAATAAGATCCTTTTATACATTTTCGTTTCAGTATCATTTTAGACTTGGAACAGTACAGACGTAAAAAAAAAGTAAATAATGATGCATCTGCTGTGCCGCTTCTACTGTAAAGAATTGACAGCTTTGTGGAATTTACGTCGACATGAAATAACGACCTGCGGAATGAAAAGTTCGATTGTGACTTTTGAATGGCAATTCTGCCATAGACATTTGCTAGGAGTGATGAGTTAAAGACACATTCTAAATCTTGTAGCACTGGTTCTCTGCAAGTACAATCGGCTCCACCTGTTCCAGAAAATCGTAGTGATAACATACTGATCGCCAAGCAAGATGTTACTCTACACATACGCATTCATGCTGGAGATGAAGCAATTTCCCATTAATCACGTCATGGTGTCCTGTTGCTTACTAGTGTGCGAGGTCTGATTTGTGGCCCGTCGGGTTGTGGCAAGACATGCGTCCTACTGAGCCTGCTGGAGAAACCGAATGGGCTTCGGTTCGAGAACGTGTACATTTATTCGAAATCGCCCCAGCAACCGAAATACTAACTGCTGACACGAGTACTGCAAGCCGTTGAAGGTATGAAATATTTCCCATGCAGCGATAACGATGTCATCGTGCCACCGAGTGAAGGTCTTCCAAACTTGGTATTTGTCTTCGACGGCATTGCCCGCGAAAAAATAAATTGCATTCAGGAGTATTTTAGCATGGGACGACATGCGTACGTGGACTGTGTGTAACCTCGGCCAGACTTATTCTCGCGTACCCAAACAACTGCTTCGTGATAATGCTAATGTGACTGTGCTATTTCGCATGGACGATACTAATTTCGCCACGTTGACGAAGAACAGATCAATACGGACATGACAGCAGTAGGAAAATGTATGTTTGAGGCCAAGGGACTGCGGTATAGGATTGTAGGATTCGCCGGCCACCATTTTGTAATGTCACCCGACCGCCATTTTTCCCCTCAAAATTTCCCTTTCTTCCCTCAAAACCGATTAAAAGACCCAAAAAAATTCCCCTTTTCCTTAAAAATTTCCCTTTTCCCTCGGAAAATGTTAGAAGCCCTCCTCTTGCAAAAACAAGCCCCTGGAATCCAATTTTCGCAAATTTAATTAATTTAGAGGGCTTCCTTCGGACCTACAGAGCAGTGACGACCATGTTGGTTTTATAGGCATACCCTATGCCAAATATATATACACAGTAAAGAGGATAGGGCACAGACCTAAGCATCAGCCATCTTACATCCATATTGTATGCAAATGACCTTTGGCCCCGACCATAACCTTTGACCGTGACCTTGACCTAGAAAATGCAAACATTAGAAAATTCAAGAAATTCGCGAAAAATTTCAAAAACCCAATATATTGCAAAATTCCCCAAAATATTATTAAAATTAAACAATTAAAAATCATTAAAAATATAAAAAACTATTCTAAAAGCATATAAATTATTTTTAACTTACACTTCCCAGCACCACCATTAATCACATTCGTTCCATCCCCAGCAGACGACTGACTCCCTCGCACCCACTCCCCTCACCAGTACTCATTCCGACATATTGATTTTTTCGTTCATTTGTTTATACATTACTGGAGACCGCCACTGGGTATCATCACTTGTCTGCCATATTGTAAGCCAATGCCCATTAGTAATTGAACTTTAACCTGTGACCCATGACCCATAACCTTGACCTTAACCCCATGACCTTAAAACAAAAACTTGAGAAAATACATAAATATCAGCACCCATAATACATTAAAGACCGACACCGCCATATTAGATGTAGACTATCTCGACCTCGACCCCATGACCTTGAAAACAAAAAACTCGAGAAAAAGTACATAAAATTCAACAAGCATAACACATTACAGATTACCACCACCATATTAGATGCTGACTATCTCAACCTTGACCCCATGACCTTGAATGACCTTGAAAACAAAAGCTCGAGAAAAAGTACATTAAAGTCTTCAAAAATATTACGCTACTGGCCACTACCGCCGTATTAGATGCAGATGACCTTGCCATTGTATGTTTATGTGACTAAACCAGACCAGCCATACTAATAGCGACCAAATGCACGAGTATGTTATAATCATGGGATGGATCAGCATATTTATATGCTTAATTAGTGTTAAATTTAAATGTCTGTACTACCAGCTCCCTGGAGACTTGGAATGTACGAGGGCAGCTGGGGCGATAATCATTCGTGCTCTTTTCAGACACCAAGCCTCCACCAATCCGCCACCAATCCACCAGCACCAATCCTCAACAGCCTCCTCAATCCTCACCAATCGTTCTCAATCCTCCTCACCAATCCTTCTCAATCCTCACCAATTCTCATCAGTCTCTAGAAATCAATGGTCTTGTCGGGCGCCTCTGACCATACATATAAGAAAAAAGATTCACTTACTGTCTCCAAAATTCGTACATGTCGACAGATTTAATGTTTGTGTATTCAGTGAAATATCCGTACATTTTAAACGAAAGTCTTTATCATCATTATATTTACACTTCTTGACGTTTATAAACGAGTGCTCATAGCACCACTTTAAAGTTGTGAGGGATAAAAGGATACGAGACACAAAAAAATTAAGGAAAAAGCATTTATTTTATTATAATAATTTATTATTATTTTGTAATTACATTTTAAGATCAGATGATATAACCTCTATCCTTAAGTTCTCTTATGATCGAAACCACCTCTTTCATGGCCGAGTAATCCACATGTTGTCTAAGCAAATATTTAAGTCTGTCTACAAGTTTGTTGGGATCTTCGGTAAACATATCGTCAGTATACTCTATGTCTTCTGCCTTCTTCAGATCACTTGTCGAAGAAAACCCGTTGAGGAAATGTGCAGAACCGTCGAGGGAATAATCATCGTCTTCAACACTATCACTGTCGCCATAGTAATCATCAATGCTATCTTCACTTCCTGTTGCATCCTCAAAATTAAATTTACTTTTCTGTGTACCAGAAGTTGTATGTTCATCCGTATTTAGAGCTGATGATCGTTTATTTTGAAGTTCGTCGACTTCACGCGGACATCTTGCAAGTGTACGTTCCGCACAAACCGACTGCACTGCACTCATTCCGACTTTAGCATTAACTGTGGCGCCATTATCGTCTTCGGAAAGGGTACCCATCGATGTAGGAGAAGGTACTATCTTCCTGCAGTGTATCATCTTGCAAAAGCTGCATGTAGCCATTGTCGTAATGCTTCATTGCATGAAAAGGTCTCTTCGTACAGGCCATTTTCTCATGTCGCCAAGCATTTTGACCATATGTGAATACTCGATCGCAGAATCGACACTGGAGACAACCAATTAGCGATGGTACATGACGTGGTTCCATGTTAGTTGAGGTCAAAGGCAGACCTTCATTTTCGCAATTCATCTTTGTGGTATAGCGAGATAGAGCTTCCAAATCGATGTTTACCTCGCGGAGTCCGAACATCAACTGCCATTATTCTATATAAATGCGGTTCTTTTAGAAGTAAAGCGTCTAGCTTGTGCCCATAAAATGTATATGTAAACAATGGGAGCACTCTAATCCGACCTGATCGAGATGCAAGACTTTGCAAGTGCGAATGAAGGCTGCCGGTATATTTTGACCATGATCGATACCTATAGCAGATTCGCCTGGGCCAGACCGCTCAAATCGAAGAATGCACGCGATGTGGCGGCAGCTGTACCTAGCTTATTGCGCAAAGTGCAATTTTCCGTACCCTGATGAAGAAACATAACATTAATCACTATTCTACTTTCTCTGGGCTTAAGGCTAGCATCATCGAACGTTTTCTCAGGACTCTAAAGGCTAAACTGTGGAGACATTTCACGGCGAATGGAAACTACAAGTGGTTGACACTACTCCCGAAACTTGTACGCAAGTATAATTCTACCGTTCATTCTACCACTCGCATGAAGCCCGAAGACGTGAAGAACAACTCCCTGCTTCTAATTGTGTACGCTATTTCGAAGAGGAGAGACCCGCGCATGCCCAAAGTCATGATCGGCGACGGTGCAGATTTCGGAAAAAATGGAATTTTCCACAAAAGCCCCCAGAACTGGTCTGCAGAGCTGTTCAAGGTGGTGCGTGTACGGTATGCGTACCCACGCATGTTTTACCTCTAGGACGGACATGGCGAACCCATCATTGGTGGATTTTACGCCGAAGAGATCTGGCCTACACAGTTTCCAGACGTGTACTTGGTGGAGAATGTGCTGAAACGGCGTAAAGGTCGTGTGTACGTATGGTG
The DNA here is from genome assembly GCA_029891345.1 of Dryococelus australis. Lineage (NCBI taxonomy): Eukaryota > Metazoa > Arthropoda > Insecta > Phasmatodea > Phasmatidae > Dryococelus > Dryococelus australis. The sequence goes on from CM056995.1 coordinate 62,915,860, forward strand.
GCTGGACCACTCGCAGCACGATAATTTACTATAGTAAAGCTTTGCTTGTTTTACTGAGTCGTTTTTGCTTTCTTTCATTTATGTCCCCTCCCGATGCCTACGGGGCTGTTGTGTGTATGCGCTCGTGGGGTATGAACAATGTACTGCATGTATTGTACCGTGATGGGCACCAGGTGTCGAGCCTGGAATTTCTTTATGTCTTGGTCTTGTGTATACTTTTTTTTTCATAATTGAGTTTGTTGCCCTGGCTATATCAAGAGTAGTATGTATCTAGTTCCACCTGTAAAATTATAAACAAAGAAATTGGGTTTGTTCCTCCGAGACAATCTAGTGCCGTGCTTGTTTTCCCCACCAGTACTGTATCATATTTTCTCACGTTCGTGTGTAAAGTGTATACGTTTCTCTCGTTGGCATCTTCTCTGTTTTTCATAACTCAGTAGGCTCTTACCAGATTAATTTTTTTTTTTTGGCTAGTGAGTGTTTGAGGTGTTCTAGGGAGACGAACGTGGACCTTACGTATTCACGACTGGGGTGCGACATATTCCATGCTAACTGACTATGTAGCCGCTCGCTGTTGCGACGCTGTGTATTCTAAACATTAAGTGTGAAATATTTTTCATGCATTGATGGCTGGCGTGAAGTCGCATCTGGAGCATGGTTGCAAGCCGGCGACAGGATGCTGTGTGGCAGTTACACATCCGTCCAGCTGAAAAAGCGCCGTCTTGCAAACTCCTTCCGACCGGCAGACGAACGTGCCGTGAGAGCAGAGACAATTGCTATGGCTTGAAGCGGCATGCGCTGTTGCTTCGTTTGAAAAAAAAAAAAAAAAAAAAAAAAACACATTCAATTACGTTTGTAAAACTTAGTATGTATTTGTTTCTTTGTGACTGCTCGCGTCTCTCTCTCTTTTTCCTATAAATTGTACCTCCATTCAGTATACCTTTACGATGTAGCGACTTTTAAACAAATAGCTATGCGTATGTATACCAGCCATGTATTTTTTTAAATCACTGATACTAAATATTTTCTTTACTAGTCGTGTTTTTTAAACAAAACATTATTTACAATATGGTAAAGCTGGTACAAAACATTTTCTTTGTCAACAGTGTTTGTTTTAAACGTCGAAACATCTTTTTTTTTTTAACTTACGTGAGCAGGTGTAACATGAGATACAAATTTTTTATTAACTTCCACTTATTTATTTAAACACACATTACGATACTGTTCTGTTCTACATATGTAGCATACGGAGATTCTTCTCCTCGTCAGTAATAAACACAGTGTTTTTTTTTTTCAGTTTTGAGGTCATCACATACACGTAATATTGTTTTATATGTACTACGGATTATCACACATCTAGAGCCTTAATGCTTGGGCATTGCATGACGCACATCGTCCATTTTCACAGCCGTGAAGCCATGTTGCATACTTTTCTACCAGCCGCCTGAACGGAGGACATCGTGGTTGTTTTTGTTTGCAGAGGTCTAAAGTTTTCGTACCGGCAGGACACAAAATGCGCATCGCCGACTCTGGACGATACACGTGCACGGGGTAATCGGGAATTATGGCTTCCTCCAACACTTTGTGAATGCCACCGTACCGAATAATTCCATCGTTCCACCTAAGTCTGTGCATGTGTTGCTGTTGGCGGCATGCCTGTTGCGTGGTGTGGCCAAGGTGCTTCCATTGGCATTATGGTAAAAACGTAAACACTTTGGTTTGCTCGTCATCATCGCTACGAGACGACAATCTGCTTGGTGACGTACGAGTCCAGCGTGCGAAACCCTTGGATGTTGCAAAACATTCTTCTTCCTTCACAGACACTTTAAATTTCTTACAAATTTTATTTCACACTATGTTCACTCGTGTTCTGGGCTAGCTTCCTCGTCGCTGGGTACTGCTTGCCAGTAGAAGACTTGTACGGAGTCTTCCGCGGGGGAGTTGGTCGCTGCCAGGGCCGCTCTGCGCGCCTTGCACCAGCACCTGCGGTGTGGCGTGTCGGGAACTGAAGTGGCAGTGCAGCCCTTGAAACACTCCTTGCACGGGAGGCAGTCCCGCAAGTCTTCGTCCAACTGTAGGCAGGCTGGCAAATACTTGAATACTGTCGAAATTTCGTACGGTGCGTACGTGAGTAGGAACTCTTTCGGCAGATACTGTAACTCGTCCCGTTTGTGCAGGGCACTAAGTGATCGTACCCTTCCGAATGCCAAAATGGCCGAAAGGATTTTATGACCGTTTAGACAACATGCGTACATTTCTAAGAGTGAGGTGCAACTTTTTCCCGGAGGCCCTCGGGGAAACACCTTATAAAGCCAATCGAAGGAATTGGAGGGGATGGAGTGAAGCGACTAATTAGCCAATGAGAAACATTGGCGGGGTGAACGGCGGTGACTAACGGATGGAGCGAAGCGACTAATTAACCAATGAGAAACATTGAATCGAGCGAAAAGTGAGTAATTAGCCAATCGGACAGATTGGCGGGGTGGAGCGAAGCAACTATTAGCCAATGAGAATCATTGGTGGGGTGGAACAGAGGTGACTTATTGTTCGATCAGGGGTGGTGGAAGGTAGCCGACTAAACACTGACTGGTCGGGTCGAACAGAGGTGAGTAATTAGCCAATGAAAGCCATTGGCGGCACGACGTTTTCCGATGATACCCGAGTCAATCATCTAATTGGGAGGGTTGTTACGTGGTGGGGATGGAGCAAAGGTGACTAATTAGCTAATGAGAATCATTGGTCGGGATCGCACAGAGGTAGTGGAGGATCGACGACTAAACAGTAATGGGTGGAGGGGATGGAGCAGAGAGACTAATTAGCCAATGAGAAACATTGGCGGGGTAATAGTGCACTTAAATATATATATATTGCAAGGCTGGGGTGGTGGGGGCGGAGGAGAACCGACAAATTAGCCAATGAGAAACATTGGCAGGGGTTAGTTGAATGAATGTAGGCGAACGGGCGTGACATAGGCAGTAACGTACATAAGTTCTTTTTTAATTAAAATGTTTAAATAATTTTTTTAATAAAAATTTTTAAGGGTAATTTTTAGGGAGAAAAGTTAAATTTCGAGGGGAAAAGGGGGGAAATGGCCACTGGGGTTAAAGACATTTTAATAAGCAAATTTTAAAACTATTATTAATATTAAAATTTCTTGAGAGAAATTTTGAAGGAAAAATGGGACATTTCGAGGGAAAAATGGTCGCTGGGGTTAATGACTTTTAAATTATTATTTTTTAAATAAAATATTATAAAAAATAATTTTTATACGATTTTTATAAATATTTTAAACGAGTTTTTATTAAATTTTTAATAACAAATTTTTTATAAATTTTTAATCGATATTTTAATCATTAACGATCTTTAAATTAGATTTTTCGTTATAAATGTTTTTAGAATTTTTTCGAAATTTTTGGGTTTTTGGGTCAGAGGTCACCGGGATCAAGATCAAGGGTCAAACAGTCAAGGTAAATGACATTCGAGATGGCGGATGGTGACGTAAACCCGGATGCGGGTGAATCGGAATCCGACGCCCCACGCCCTTGCGCTAGAATTCCCTAAATCATACTACTAAACTGAATCCATACAACTTTTTCAGACAAATATGGCGGCGTTTATGACGCTTCAATGACGTCATAACTGTCAAACTTTATTTGACCAAACTTATTGAAAGCAGTTTGACCGAAAAATCTGACAGTGTGACAGGGGATTTAGAATTTTCATTTGTTTATAAACAGCATTCAGTTGGTTATTTTTCATTTATTTCCAAGAGGGCATTCGGTATTAAATGTTTATTAAACAAAAGTACTAAATAAAATTATCCTGGTTGTCTCTCGTCTCGCCATTGCTGATTGGCGGAGAGACGTGTCATGGTCAGACGACAGCCAATTAGAGGACAGGAGACTCCCTAAGTAAGACAATTGTAATATATAACTAAATTTTTCTTTATAAAAATTCTCACCACCTCCAGAGACGGACGTGTGCGTAATAGTTTAAAAGTTGTAATGATTTAATATAATAAGATCGATGCAAGATATTTTTGTAATATGAATAAATGATAGGAGTAATTGAATACTAATGAATATTTATTTTATTGTGTTTGAGAAGATTAAAATGATATATGTATAATTTTGTCGAAGAAGAAGCACGAGTAAAATTAAAATTTTGAAAAGATTTTTGTTTTAATATGATTTATACTTAAAAGTAACAACTAACAACTTGGATATTTATTTTAAATGTTATAAACGGCGCCCAACGTATAAATGGCAGGACTGTGATATGTTTAAAATGTAACAAGTTCGTTAACAGTTTTAATTTATGTCTGCTGTATAATGAATACACTTTTTTTTCTAACGTAAAGTGTATAAACATTTATGAAAATACGCGTGTAGAACCTAATAAGATTTTGAGTGATTATAAGAGCGAAAATTTTCACCGCCCTCTGCAAATAATACTCTTACAAACTCTTGGTTCCTGTTTGCTTTCATTTTGCTTTCATTTCCCCTACAAACATTTCAGTGTCTCTTATTGTTCAAAATTGATCAATAATTTACCATTCTCCTTATTTACCTAGCGCAAGTATGTAGCTAACGAAGTCATGCTGCAGGAAAAAAGTAATTTCCCTTGAAAAATTTCGAGAAAAAAAATAGGTAATATAATTTATATTGAAATACACTCGAATGAGACCATGCTGTTTTCTTTGATTCCAAATCTTACATATACAAGTTTGGTAAATTATGAAGAAATAGAGTTCATGCTGTGTGGTTGGCAACACATAATCGTCAGTGGCCCCAATCGGCGGCTAGGTACGAAACTCACGTTATGTCCCCACAAGGGATGACATTAGTGTGTTATTTCCGAAATATTTAGTTATCTGAAAGGGGTCATAGACTTTCGGGATAAACTTTGTACTAATGTCGTTCCCGCTGTCGGCCAGGAGAAAAACTGTTGCACAAAACCTTGTCGCTGACGGCGGAAGGGGGGATAATTCGACCTTGATCAAGGCGCGCAGCAACCACACGTTTCACGGCGACCAGACGTCGCGCTACCTCGTCGAGGAGACGATTCAGTGAGGTAGAATCAAGGGAAGATGGAAGGGGTAGGTTCCAAATGTTCAGCAAAGGGTGAGACAACTGGCGTCCCAGGAACGGAAGAGAAAGGGTGAGCCAGTGGAATCGCGCACGGCTGAATTAAAACCAATAATGAATTCTATATCGCGATCCCACTGCGCGTGATCCTGGTCGTGGAAGATGAGACATTGTTTAATATTTTTATTAAAGCGTTCGACCTGGTTTCCCTTCGGAAAGTACGGACTAGATGTATAAAATTTCACTGCCCATTTAAAGCACGTGTCCTTAAAACATGTGGACTGAAAATATCTGGCATTGTCCGTCACTATTTCAGCGGGGGCACCAAAAAATTTCCATACCTGCTTCCAAAGCCGTGACGATGGTGGGAGCTTTCATGTTTTTTTTTCTTTTTTTAATGGAAGCAGGAGCACAAACTTCATGAAAGTATTCAGAAGTATTAATAAACACACATTCCCTCTCTCGGATCTGACTAGCGGTCCAAATATGTCCAGATGAACAACGTGCCAGTGGTAATTAGGCACCTGTATACATGTTTGACCCAAATTCGTCTGCGGAGCCTGCTTACACCGCTGGCATCCGTCACACGCCCTGACATACTGGGTCACGTCCTGCCTCAAACTAGGCCAAGCAAAAGGAACGATAATTTTATCAACAGTCTTATTAATTCCCAGATGGCCACCATATTATTAACCATGGGATTAATGCATTAACATGGGCCTTAAGGCTTCTGGAACAACCAACTTTTTAGCCCTGCCACTTTTAATAGAAAAATACAACAAACCATTCTTTTCAAAATAGGGACACTGAACCCCAGAACTTAAATCCCGCTTCACCTGTGTGCACCAGGGATCCGCATTCTGAACGTCACAAATCTGAACGAAAAACTCAGGAAACCCCTGAATTAACCTTAGAGAAGCTGGAAGCGCTACGGGAACTTTCTCAAAATCGGCATTGTCAAAACATGAGCGATAAAGCGTGGGCAACGGGATTGTCTGTGTCCTTTACGTGGTGAACTTCGAACCTGAACTTCAAGCGCAACGCCCACCTACCCAGTTTTCCTAATTGGTGGGGATGATTCAGTACCCAGTTAAGGGCCTGATTATCCGTAAACAGTCGCACTCGTCGTGTTCAATGTAAGGTGCAAATTTCTCTAGCCCAAACAGACACGCCAGGGTTTCCTTTTCGTATATTCCCAATGCTCGTTCAGACTCCGTCAGAGTTCTGCTTGCGAAGGCTACAGGCGCAATATGGCCTTCACGCCACTGTCCAAATGCAGCATCTATAGCTAGGGCGGAGGCGTCCACCTGGACCACAAAACGTTTTTCAAAGTCCGGTAAAATCAATACTGGTGAAGAACTAAGTGTTTTCTTTAGCACGTTAAAAGCCTGCTCCTGCTCAAGGTCCCAAATAAATTAGCTCCTTTTCTTTTAAGCAGGTTCAGGGGAGCTGCAATTTCTGAGTAGTGCTCTATAAATCTTGAGTAGTACCCCATTAAGCTGAGGCACGCGCCTCATAAAACTACGTTCCTCCACTCCCGTTATGCCTGCCCGCTTCGACAACGGGGCGACGAGGAAGACAATATGTGCAGAGCGGGACCTACAGCCAGCATAAAACAAATTTTTTACATGAAAAATGTGTGTTGCTATCTACCCACAATTATAAAAAAAAAAAAAATCAACTTACTCACTTTACTTACTCAAATGATACAAGCACGTGATGGTCTGCGACGAAAAGCCTGCCCCAGCAGGCCTACGTACGTGCGACAGCAAGTTGTCGCCCAGCAATCAGGCATAGCTTCCAGTTTCGGCGCGCACCCGAGGTAGACTGGCAGCTAAGTGTAGGGGATAGTTTGATCCGCCCGCACCAGACAGCGCTGCAGTCGCGGAGATTGCGTGGCTGGATGGTTAACCACATGGTATGGAACTGTGGCGCCGGAAGTGCCTGCTCACTAATAATTTGAAATTGTATAGAAGCTTTCCGAAAGTTTCGTGGGCTCTGATTGGCCGGTCTCTCGTTGCTCCCTCCCTGCGAGGAGAAAAAGTTTTGTATATAACGCCAGGAGCATGGTCGTGTAGGTAGAGACCAGCACTCCTGGACGTTCAGCTCACAGTTAAGTATAAAAATAATGTCGTAGCAGGAATAATATTTCTGGCCCATCTGGTCATTGTCAGGATGACGACTTTTGCGTCATGGCAAGTAGAAAAAAACTTACGAATTTCCGTATTCCAAGACATAAAATTTCTGTATGAACTATCGGCTGATTAAAGTTAACATTCATGTTTTTAAAGACAGCCGAAAATTCTTAAAGCGTAATAAAATAGGAAAATTAAAGTCATTTGTGTGTTAGACTTTTCTAAAATATTGACTCTATTGTCAATGTCAGTATTGTGAATACAGTTCTAAAAGAGTACTCTTACATTAGGAGTCAGGAAATACTCGCAAGTTTAGATTTTGTATCTAGCCAGTATTAAAGAAAAATATTTAAGTATTAAGGAAATTGATAAGAAAATGCTGAACATTAAAACATAGCCGTGTGGGCTTTTAAAAGGAGTTGAGAGCATGTTTTTCTATTTGTTCTGAAAGTGACATCACCCAGGCATTTTTTTAATCTTTAATATTTTATGATAATACCCTTAAACCTGGAGTAGGAGTACAGTAGTGATATGGATTTGTGTTAAGGGACACAAGAGAGACATAAGATGTAACTTGGAATTGTTTCAAGAACCACTTGTATGTGAAATTCTAGTACAGTTTTCAATGGGCATTTGTATTTTATATTTGAAAATGATATCATTGTATAAATTTCTGAGTCCATCTGATATTTAATCAATGCCAATTTTTTTTGGAAGACTAGAAATTTAGATAAATAATAAATTATGAATATTTTCCATAATCCTGTGTAAACTTTGAAACATTTATACAAATAAATCATACATGTTGTGCCAAGGAAGTCATGTATTTGTCTGTCTTTTTAACCAGAAATATTTCAATATATTTGATCTTTTACTTATTCTCTTGTGGATTGGTTCTTGAAGGGCTGTGTATACGTCCCGCTTGCCACGCCCTTTGGAAGGGCGTCGCAAAGACCTAACATTTTTTTTTTACACCTTTTATGATACGTGGGCAAGAAAAATTCACAATTGGGGCTACTCTTTCGGGATCCAGTAACAATTTGCCCTCGCTTATCACATCACCCAGAAACTTTACCTTCAGCTAAAGTTACTTTATCGAGATTAATCGTTAACCCAACTTTCCTGAGCCTCTGCAACACTTTACCTAAGTGATCCAGGTGCTCCTCCTTACTCAGACTAATCACATCTGCGTAATTAAAAACAAATTACAATTTATCGTCAAAGAGAACATAATCCAATACTGTAGACAGGGCCTGACTACCGAAGTTAGCACCCATTGGAATACGTGTAAATTCTTATTGATTCCAAGGAGTACTAAATGCTGTGTACTTGCGGCATGAGGGGTCCAGGATACACTGGTGAAAACTATGATTTAAATCCAGGACGGAGTAAATCTTAGCCCGTCGTAGATGCTGTAAGGCGCAGTGGGGAGGGAAAAAGGGTCCTTATGTATCTTACGATTTACTTATGTGTGGTTAACTACAAGTCTGTATTTTTCACGGTCTTTTTTCCGGATTAAAATATCCGGGGAAACAATAATCTGATTTTGACGGTGTAATTACTCCGGCCTGCAACGACTTGTCTATAATTTCTCTAGAGGTCTTCAGTTTTGGAGGAGGACATCTAAAATGCCGGTCCCGAACAGGCACATCATCCACCAGGGTGAACCTGTATGGAAGAAAATCACATTTCCCAATTTTAGGTGTAATAACGTCTCCAAATTCCTGTTTAATCAATTTTAATTTCTCTTCAAAATTATTTTTATCAACGGCACTTTGAGAACTGTTGGAGAGCAAATAGTTAAACTTATTTTAATGTTCGGCGCGAAGCCAAACGAAGACGTGAAATCAGCGAAATTAATTAAGGCCCTCGTCTACCCTAAAAATCCCAAGCCTAAAATATGCTTGTGATTCAAAACAGGAAGTATTCGAAATTCATAATTCCATGAAAAACGATCAAATTTAATATGCAGCTTTACTACATGAGTGACTGTTAACACATCCCTCGTTGGCAATACACAATTTCAGTTAGGGTGCGTGGAACACACGCACCCTAGAAATAACCTTGGCGTCGATCAGGTGTTTCACGAACTGCCAGCTGGCAACACAGTGTGTGGCGCCGGTATATATTAAAGCGGGGAACAGTCTATCACCACAAGCAACCGGCACCACGCATGTTCTACGCGGATTTCTATTTTCAAGCGAGCGGCGGCCAAGAATCCCGCACTTATTCCTGGCCGTCACTCGTTTCCCGAACGAGTACAAGAAGCACGTACATGACCCGTCATACCATAGAGGAAACACTTCCTATCTGTCCACGCTACACGTGGTGTCAAACAGTCGCGACATAAATATCCTCGCCTAGTACAATTACTACAGCGGATATTTTCCGTGCGAGCCGACTCTATCACAGTATTCTTCGCTCCAACCGCATTTCTTTCCTGTACAACGTTCAAACTTTGAGTAGACGCAGAATTAAATTCTCGCTCAGCTGTGAGACAACTCTGAATTTCTAGCTCCCGGGTGCGTAATTCTTTTCTCTAGAAAATTTTAACACGATCCAATTCAGTTAACCCAGAACCCAAAGCTCTCTGATGAGCTAAAATTGAGCCTATAAAATCGTTCAGCGTTTCTCCAGGACGCTGAAAATGGTAAACTTAAGTCGCGTTCTCACACGCGCCTGACGCGCGAGGAAAAGCCACGTGACAAAACTGTTTAATGAAAGTTGGCAAAACTGCAGTTCGCGGAATTAATTTCTTCGGTGATCAGCGCCAGGCATGACCTTCACACCGGAGCGCCAAGACCCGCAGCAAGGTGATGTCATCACCGATGCGCATGTCCGCGACTTTCGCGGCGGATAGAAAAAATTTCAACACCACACGTGACTAGGCAATGGTGAAAGGGGGTATCGTCTGTATTGCTTGACATCATATTTTGGTGGAACAGGACTGTAGGTTTGAAGCACTCGTCGAAGCTGTCTCCCCGGCGACGCGGCGCACCGCCTGGCCACTCGTTTCCCAAAAACTCCAGCGCACGTCAGCGCAACTGCTCCATGATGACGTTGAGCGGGAAGGAAACTTGGTGATCTTCCAAAAAAGCTCTCAAAGCCTCTTCGTTGCAAGCGTAGAAAATGCTATCCCCACTGCCATTTTGCAGAATCAACTTGAAACAAAGAAAGCAAAATGTTAGCAGAGTCGAGCGCTGATTAAATCTTGTGACCTACTCACAAGATTTATTAAACCATTTCTTTCCACAGTTCCTTTATTCACTTTGACAGGGCTCTAAATACAACAGTAGGCACTTTCATGAGCTTGAACATATCAAGATAACAATTAAAATAGCACCCCAGGCGCTCAATATAGAGCCAATCAAAGCGGAGTGCGTAACAAAAATTAAAATACTGATATTTTTTTAAAGAAGCATACATTCTCTCCAATGACTGAAGCCAGTAAAAACCATCACGAGCCTTTATAAGGCTAACACTTTACTGTATTTCTTAAACATTGAAAAGGCTTCGTTAAAAAAAAGCAGATAAAACGTATTGGTTGGATTAAAGAAGATTAAAATATTACAATAGTAAAACTCAAAGCAGTGGTCGGAGCACCATAAAGCCTATCACAGTCAGACCTGCATAAAACATATTTCTGACACAAATATATTTAAAATTCAAACTAAAACTCCACATGAGTGCTTTTCGATTGCAAGAGACTAACGACGTGAATAATATTGACTAGAGTTAAATAAGGCGGGTTACCATGTTGCAGATCAAGAATACGAGTCGATGCGGACCCTTTTGACTAGCCATCATTTTTCCAGGCAACTCTCATTCAAATAAAAACAACCTTTAATCAGCAATGCAAACTTCCACAAACCAATCACTCATAACCTTCAGCTCAATATGCTGAATTAAAATGTCATAGTCCTGAGGGTACCTCAAAGCAGCAGAATACCGGAAGGGTATTCTCAACCAGGCGACCAGAGTAGAAGTAACAGAGCCTCGCGCTGGTGCTAAGGCTGTTCAGTTCAATTGACATATTGACCAATAAGGATTCAGAAGGTCGCTAATGCGTAGGCGGGGGAGGGGGGGGGGATTTCCAAAGAGTTGGGTAGGAAAAGGAGAGAGAGAGAGAGAGAGAGAGAGGTAAACCAAAGCTCTCTGGAGGCGAGGTGGCAGTTCACACACACTTTAAAGTAAACGGCGTCTTCTATAAGATCCGGAGCAGTTCATCGAAACTGCGCAACTGGAAATACTGATTTAACATAGATCCGTACTGATAACACCGATGAAAAATTATGAAAGTATTACTTTCCTGCTGGAAAGGCCAGTGATGGCCGTAGGAGGAATATTGCGAGATGTTGCATTACTTCGGCGATGCGTCAACTGATACGGCGCAGACAGATAACTTGCCCCGACCGACGTTTATGTTAGTATCAGTGACCTAGCTGCCCTGTTTATATAAGAAGCCTGGACTTGTGTACTGAGATCACTACGCACGTCTGCAAAGCACTCGCGCCCTGCTACTGGTTGGTAAACTGCTTCCACGTCTCCACAGCGAAGCACGTAAGTACAATAATATACGAGGTGGTTTTAAACTACGTGTGTAGATTAAAACCACGGAATTTATGGGCTATAATATAAACGAGAAATCTTAGTAAAGGCTGTTCACGATATAGTGAGCACTTTTGAAATGAACCTTAGAAAAATGTCACTGACCCTGAACACAGATATTTTAATGGGAGCACTGAGTGACATTTGCTCAGTAAAGTTGGTAATGATGGATAGAATATATTTCCTTATCTTAACGCCGAATAAAAAGTGTTAGGTAACTATTTGTGATAACTTAAATTATTTCTTTCGATTTCTGTTTTTTTTTAATGCACCGTAGCGTGAAAATGAGAAGATTTGTATAATATTTACTTTCCTAATAATTTCATAGTTTTACTTCGCATGAATAAAGTGACGAAGCCCATGGCAATGTTAATTTTCCATAAGGCGGAAGTATACACAACGGGTATACAAGTAGATCTTAAGCAGAGCTTTCAAAAGTGCTCATTTTACCGTGAACATCCTACAGCAAAATGCTCCAGAAATTTATCTAGTATTTTTTAATTGAAATTGAAGTTAGCAAAACAGCGCCGGTAGCCTGCAACTTCACGTACATGCGTGCACAACCAGTCGCATATCACGATGGCGAACGGAACCGCCTTTACATAAGCCGCCATGAAAATACGTGCAAAATCCTACGTCGCCAATACCGCTGTTTGTGTGTTGTTGGAAATAAGATTCGATCACTTATGGCATAATTTGTTCATGTAGTTTGACACACGTGTACTACTAACAAGCCGCCACTAGTGGCGCCTACGTAACTCGAGTTTGTGAGTGAGTGAAGAGATTTGGGCGGCTCTTAACAGCGAGGTTTTGAGAGCCGACGAGGGTGTTTTAAGTGAATATGGCGAGCGCCGGAATGAAGGGGCGGGGGAAACGTGAGATCCCCGAGAAGACCCGCCGACCAACGGCATCGGTGACCCGGCCTGAGATTGAACCCGGTTCGCCTTGGTGGGAGGCGAGCGTGCTAATCTCTCAGCCATCGTGGCCCCACGCACCTCGAGATTATTGTGTCCTACGTGCAGGCGCTCTCCCCATGGCGTGACATTCCGTTCGCCTTCGCTATGTGAGATTTGTTGCGCACGCAGGTATGTAAGTATAGCTGCGGCCTCCCGGCGCTGTTTTGCTGACTTCAATATCAATTTCAATATAGGCCTACTATAGGAATTTTACAAACATTTTGCTACTAGGATTCCTGGTTTATATCATCCCATAGATGCCGTGGTTTGGATTTCTACATCCAGTTTAAAAACTCTTATATAGGCTGTTGACGCTTAAGTGAGCACGTTTGAAAGCCCTGCTTACGAATTTTTTTCTTCTCATATTTTATCCTTACGTTGTATGTTATCTTGACATTACAATGGACCTTCTCACTTTGTCCATGTACCAGCCAGGCGAAACATTGAAAATATTAAGAATGTAAATGTAATTCTAATTTGTGAATCCGTAATCTTCTCTCTCTCTCTCTCTGTGTGTGTGTGTATATATATATATATATATATATATATATATATATATATATATATATATATATATATATATATATATATACATTAACTTCAGTACCCATATATTTTCATAGTACACTCTCAATATAGGCTGTTCACGGTAAAATGAGCACTCTTGAAAGCTCTGCTTAAGATATACTTGAATACACGTTGTGTATTCTTCCGCCTTATGTAAAATTAATATTGTCATGCGCATCATCACTTTATTCATGCGTCGGTCAAATGAAACCGTGAAATTAATAAGATAGTTAACACTTTACAAATATGCTCATTTTTACACTTCGATGCATTAAAAAAACGGAAAGTGAAATAAATAATTTTTAGTTATTACAAATGGTTACCTACTTGTTATTCGACGTTAGGAATTGGAAATACTTCCCATCCATCGTTACAAACGTTACTGGGCCAATGTCACTCCGTTCACACGTTAAAATATATGCATGCATAGACAGTGACTTTTTTTTTCCTAAGGTGCTCACTTTATCGTGAACAGTCTTTACAACATTAAGTCTTAGAACTATGTTCAATAATTTGTTGCCAACTTAACTGGGAGCCGGCGTGCCAGTGTATACTGCAGCCGATATGCGTAATTATGGGCAGTGATTTGTTTCAAATGTTGATTTCAAAAATGCTTGCGTTACCGTGAACAGCCTATACTGTGCGTTCATTCTATTCCGATTGGGAAGCTCAATGCTAATAGTTTTGGCAACTAAAAAGTTTTCGGCGCAGGTAGCATTGATGTTGCATGCTTACCTGATTTTCTTCGTTTGCGTGGAAACGAATGCGATAATTGCAATTTACGTCGAATAAATAGATCTTCTAATTTGTATTGTGTTAGGACCTACGTAAATCACAAACTTTGCCCCTCGCACTTGAGTGGGAAATAAACTAAATATGTCCAAATGTTGTGAAACAATCGGTAGTGAAAATGGATTCCAGAAAACGTATCACACATCTACCTTAATTAAATGCGGCAACAGAATCGAAAAACTCCCTACGATGACGGCTGCAATTAACTTGCTCTTAAATCTGCAACTTTTTATTGAAATAAGTATACTGACGAAAGCTCAATATCAAACACTGTATTTTTACTGTTTACTCCTGTAAACAGCAGTGGAGGGTGTGCATACTGTTACCAAATAAAATTAATTTATTTATATATATTTTTTTTATTTTTTGACTTGGGCAAGTATGTATCACAATTCAAACCAAATAAAAACTTTTACCCACAAAAACACTGCTTGGCGAGTAAATCGCTTCAGCCTCTTTCTTTACGTGACATTTTGCTAAACGATTACAGGTCGAGTTGAGAGTTGAGATTATTTGGACTGCTCTTAACAACGAGGTTCGAGTCGATGAGAATGAAATGAGGTGAGAATAGAACAGCGCCGGAATACAAGGTTGGGGGAAACGGGAGATTTCCGAAAAAAAACTTGCCGACCAGCGACATCATCCGGCACGATTTCTATTTGCGAAGATCCGGGAGTGGCCCGGCCTGGGATCGAGCCCTATTCGCTTTGGTGGGAGGCGGACAGGCTAACCGCTCAGCTACCGCGGTCCTCCATATGCACGAGGACAGCCTTTATCTGCTTGATTATACCGAAAACCGAGTATAGAATGCTGTGCACGCAAATTTTTCAGGTTTATACTAATTAGTGTTTTAAGCTAAGGGGTGAAAAATCATGGACTAAAGATGAGGTAGACCGATCTCGCTGGCTGCACACAACTAATTTCTGTGTCCTAACATTGAACTGATTTTCTGCCAACACGCCCAGCGAAAATGGCGTGGTTTGGAATTTAGGTTATAAAATTGATTTGTAAACAAATGCTTTGAGATGAATTTGTAATGCAGTTTGATTAAATTAAAATTGGTATACGTATTTTATTCTAATAATAGTGTTTGTCATTTTCAAATTAAGATATAAACAAACACTTTCATCTCTGTTGACCATATGACTTTGACAGTTGTGTTCCTTGGGGGTAGGTCAATGTTGGGTACAAGCACAGAAGACGGATAAGCGGTCTACCTCCTCTTTAGTATATGTGAAAAATTAGCAAAACATGTTCACATTGAGGAATTGCGATAACATTTGCCTTGTAGGTGTAAAAAAGACTGGAAAGCCCTAGGAAAAATCGTGCAGTCGGCTGAACTCGAACCTTTTATTACACAAAGCGAGTCGCGCATACAAAAGAAAGACTAAACACAGCCAGTACATAGACGATATAACAAACATGGGCGCATTTCACCTGCTAGCAAAGTTGGTTCGATCATCCAACGACTGAGCGTTGCGAACACTTCACAGCAGCAAATTTAAACTGCAAAGTAAACAATACATTAAGGGTACTGCCTACCAGCTGGCAGCTGTGAAACTGAAATAGGAAGTCCCATTTTAAGGAAATCTAGCCTCAGTGCGTTAATTAAGAAAGATAGGAGTTTCAAAGAAAATAATTCTTGTCAAGAATTTTTTTGGAGAAGTTCCCCACAGCGGAGATGTTTCCTTAACGTGAATAACCTTTTCTGCAAACAATTTTTTTCTAAATTTATGTTTTTTTTCAACAAGTAAATACCGCCTATCTTTGTTGAAAATATACGCTCACGGGGATCTTCTCCTAAAAAAATTAGTGAAGAGCATATTTTATATGAAACGCCTATCCTTAAAATTAACGCACTGGGGCGAAATTTCCTTAACATGGGATTCCCAATTTAAATTTCGCAGCTGCCAGCCGGTAGGCAGCAGCCTTAAAGATAAAGTAAACCAATTTTCTTCTTCTGCGCATGTCCTCAACATTGACTAACCCGTCGCCAATATGACTGCCAGAGTCGCGTGGTCCACTCTCTGATGAACGTGTTTGTTTACATTTGAATTTTCAAAAGACAAGCACGTTTACATAAATAAAATACTCTAATTACCTTGAATATACGCTAGTTACACTGAAACTAGGTTAGAGAACACAAACAAACATTTCATAGCATTTTTTACAGAACCAGTACTCTAACCTCAAATTCATCCACATTTCTTTGATAGTGATATTGGCAGAAGAGCACTCCAATGTTGGAACCATAGAATAAAGATGAGGTAGACCGCTTATTCGTCTTCTGCGCACGTACCCAACACTGACCTACCCCAAAAGGAACACAACTGTCAGTCACATGGTAAACAATGACCAACGTGTTTGTTTATGTATTAATTTTCAAAAGGCAATCACTTTTATACGAATAAAATACTTTCATCGATTTGAATTTAATCAAACTTTATTTCAAATTGGTTGGAGGAAGTATATAAACATCATCCAAAAGTACTTGTTTACTAAAAAGTGTTCTAACCTTAAATCCAATACACGCCGTAGCACTTGTTTACTAAAAAGTTTTCTAATCTTAATACACGCCGTTTTAGCTTGTCATATATACAAAAAAAAATCAGTTGTGTTGGGACACGGAGGGGACACGGAGTTTGGTTGTGCGCAGCCTGCGAGATCGGTCTACCTCATCTTCAGTCTATGGTTGAAACACGGAGAGTAGCTTCTGCGCAGCTAGGCTGTTTACGGAAAAGTGAGCATTTTTTAAGGCCCTCTAAACAGGCATTAACCACTAATAAGTGTATTTTATTGCAACCTTATGCGTTTACTTTCGATAGTGGTAAAATGTACACACTGTGTTTATTAGCCACATGGCAGTGTTTATTTCAAAAAGTGCCGGAAATATAGAAATTGTCTAGAAGTAAAAATTTAGCAGGGTCTTAAAAAGTGCTCACTTTAGCGTGAATAGCCTATGCCCTTTTTTCCCGTCTACGCAGTGAACAGTGTCAGCTGTTATAAAGTCAGAGTCCTCTGACCTAGCTGATAAGCGAGTTGAAGGCTGCCACTGTGAAGGAAACCTGTCGTTAAGTTACGAATACTGGGGTATTTCACTCACTACCGGGATTCAAAGAATCGTTAGCAAACAAAACCAATTTCCGTTTCTTGCCAGCTGACGCATAAAATATTGTAATTGAGAAATCGCTTGTCAAACGCACTTGCATCAGCAAAAACTGCGAAAATATAAATATAACGATTAACGCCAATCCCTAGCTCTATAAACCTGATTTGACACATGAGAAATTCTGCTTCACGGAGCGCGATATTAATATTTTTGTAATTTTTTATGTTCTTGAATACAAGTTGCGTGGCAGATAGCATTTTTGGATTATTTTGCCATTTAAGAAATATTTTGTGAGTTTTTTTTTTGCATTTTTATTTGGCGATTTTCCTGATATTTGCATCCCTACTCATTGTGTAATTTTAAGACGTATGCCGAATATTAAACTTGCTCGCGCGGATATGAACTAATAGCTTATGTAAGGCACAAAAACGGTTTGAATTTATTTTTCCGTTTGTCGAAAAAGTCACTAAATTACACAATTACTGATGGAGTACTGTTTAATATTAATTCAAAAGCTTGTGGTGCCCCTTCCACTTCGGTTAACACACTAAAACTATTTTTGCTTATAAAAATGTATTCTCACAGTTATCATATCGTATTTAAATGTTTTGTCAACTTCATCACATGCTATTTTTTTGCTCTGAAAACTATTTTTTTTTATTTACAAAACTTTTTTACAAAAATTGTTATGCTTCAGAAATACCAGCAATAAATTAATGTTTTGTGAACTTAATAATAGGCTACAAATACATAAACGTAACACGAAAAACAATAGACTTATTATTTCAAAAGCTTTCATGTATTTTCTTGGAGTAAGATTATAACAGAAATAAAAGTGAAACCTAATATTCATAAACTCTTCCTACCCACAATATAATTACGGCTCAAACAAAAATATGCCATTCTCCGTTTCTACTAAGCCGTGGTTTATTAACCTACTAATCAAAATATTATGTATGGCGAGTTTAGAAAATAACAACCTAAATGGTGTAGTAGAGCGTAGATGACTGGCGAACATCGAATATAAGATTTTATCAATATAAAGCCGGCGTAGTAAACTATTTGATCAGGATTTTTGATGAAACATGAAATGACCCAGGAGTGAAGCGGAGTCAAGCACTGTAAACTGCTAATGAAGAGGCTAGAAAACTAAGTAATTGATTATAAAAAAAAACATAATGACCCCTTTATGATATTATATTTTTTACACTATTCCTTCTTGAAATTTCCCATACTTGTATACATAAAAGTAGAGAAGCGGGTATGTTTTGACTCACTTAGCGTAAGAGTGGCTTAAGTCGCATTTTCTCTGCAAGAGTGATCTATGTGCCTAATTAGCATATGCAAATGAGATTAAATAATGGTCTGATTTGTTGATTAATTAATTATATTATTATTAGATCACTCGATTAATTAAATTTATAAATTCGATTAATCAGTTAGTAAAATAATTATTTAATCAAAAGTTCTTATTTTTATTTTATTGGTGTTGTAAGGGTTAAGGGTGATATTGGCGGAGCAGCATCGATGTGTCCTCTGTGACGTCCGGAAGCCGATTGACCAGAGGAGTGGTTTATAATTGTTTATATAGGTGTTAATGTTGGTGTAAGAGTGGTATGAGACATTTTTTAATTTTTCTTGTTTGTGACTGATATGCAGAGCGGACTACACTACCAGGTCGAATGTCTGGAGGCATACTGAGGATTTAAATAAATGTTTTCGGCGAAGTAAACATTTTTTTTAATGGAAAGAGATGTTAAAATAGGCAACTGAACGAATTACTTTAAATCCGATTGACTTTAATCATTGAAACTAATTCATTAAACCGAATTTGGAATGAACGAAAAAATTATAACTGAATTCATTAAACAAATTTAATTAAACAAACAAAACGCCCAGCTAATATAAAATGACTACTCGCCATCATTAACCACCCCCCTCCCCTGAAAAAGATCCCCTCCCAACAAAAGTACACATATGCAAATATAAATATGCATTTTACTCCGTCCCTCATCGGCTCTCAAAACACACATCAAGGAATGCCTTACAAAAATCACTGAATACACTAACATACTAATTAAATCGCTTTGCTCTCAACAAGTTTAAAAAAAACTATGTATTTTTATAGTATTTTCATAAAAGTTAGGAAAATTAAATTATACTACTCTATATATGTTAGGGGGTGCGTGATATTCCCCAACCATTGTATAAACACCCCTGTTGTATTCAATTATGAAGAAGAGTGTAGCATATCAAATATTCTAAGTACTCAATATGCGAGATGTTCCCGTCCCTTCATGCTGCACGAGGGTTAGGGAGGCGGACTCGTGAAGGCTGGCCGGCCAAGAGGCGGACTTGTGAAGGCTGGCACCTTGAGGAGAAATTGGTCGTGGAGGGTTAGCAGAGCTCTATCCTCGCAGGGCCAGACAGTGTTCTGAATAATTCCAATGTCCCCCGAAGGTGAGCACTCAAATCTCCCTGCTTTTTCTCCCCCTCCTCCGACCATCCAACACGACTGCTGTCGCCTATCGTGCTTCGCTGAGAACCACACCCTTTTCCCCACCAAGCACTCTACAAAGCCTGTGCAATCCACCCTCACACCTCCTCCGCCAGTGTGACTCCTGGTACTGGCAAAGAGTCAAGTACAATCTCTCACATTGAGATAGGTGGGGGAGACGAGTCGGCAGCCAGCAGTTACCTGGCCATGGGAACCAGCTCTCCTAGCCAGCAAAGTTACATTACACCTGCCAGTCCAACCTACCTCGACGAGGAAAATATTCCCTTTACGTCTCCAGTAAAGCACATAAAATATTTCAAGTCCAGGAAACTCTTACCGAAACAAACATATTTAAGAAATTTCCAATTAGCGATGAAGTTTTAAGTTGTTCAATGATCAAAACTAAATATTTGAAAATTCGTTTTCCACTCTTGAAACATTTTTTTCATCCAAACATTTTTGCTAGCTAACATTTTTAACAATTGTGCGTATATATTCTCTAAAACACATATTCTTTACGAAACTAAAATCTTGTGAAACCAATCTTTGTATACTGTATCTAACAAGTTTATTTTACAAATGCGACCAACTAACATTTATACCAAATGTATATATTTAGGACTAATATTAACGAAATACTGCATTTTCAAAGTTGAAATTAACACATTAGAATACCCTATTTCGAATGCCGATAGGATTTTGGGAAACTAACGAATGTATATATTTAAAAAAAAAAGGTTTCTAATAAGATAATTTTACAATTCCTACCACTCAAATATATCAGAAATGTGTATATTTTGGACAAATGTGTATATATTTATATAAAACTACCACGATTTCAGGCTGGAATGAGTTTTAAAATGTCAAAATCAGCTATATTTCCAAATTTTTCGAAAAGGTTTGAATTCAAGCAATTTTAATGCAAAACCGTGGCCATTTTGGATTCACATAGTATATAAGAAAGAATAAATTAATTTTTCTTTCAGTATTAAGTCAGCAGTTGTCGAAGTTAGCTATTGTTGGGAGTGTATCACCGAGTGGTTGCATTAATCAACAGACTTCTCCGATATGTCCATCAGTCTAAATTCTTCAACAGCAGGTAATACACACAACGGTAACTGCTGTGAAAACTTTGATGAAGAATGTGATAGTGTTTAACGCCATTTTAGCATTTGGACAAAGTAAAATGCTTTTAAGATTAGATATTGAGAACCTCTTGCTGCTACCTAAAGCATTTATACTAACTTTTGCAGGACACAAAATTCAACACTTGTATCCATTCCTCTCAGAGGATTTAAGAGGTGATGACATATTCTTGTATTTGCCTTGCAATGAATATTGCCTGTATGGTACACCATCTTTCTTCAATCAACCAAACACAGTCCATCTGAGAAGAAATTGTGTAATGCAAAGAGCGCAAAACATAATGGAACTTGTTAATCATCCCGTTTTACCAAGATACAATTCCGGTATAGATACAGTTGATTCGGAAACAAAATTAGACTTGTTAAAACTCTGATGTAAACATGATTTAAACTTGTAATTTACAATCATGTAGTGCTATGTGGAACATTAAAAAAATTATCAAGACAATTCTTTTATAATTAAAGAACTTGCATTTTCTTATGCAACTGATGATAATGAAACAAAGTGTTATCTTTCAAAGCTCCAAGACCTTGGTATACTTTAAATCAGGAATTGAAAATGACTTTTCGACATCAAATGGACAAAGTACATGGTTTGAAATGGGACTCTGGTGATAAACCTTTTGAAGACCATTTCCAGTACATGAACGATGCACTTCTAGAAGACTACCCTGTACATGTGCTGGGAAATACACAGAAGGAAAATCTTAAAAGTCTGACTAATACAGAAATTTACTGTTCAAGCATTAATTCGCTAATAAAATTATATAACAGTAATCACTGCGATAAAAAAATGTTCTGTTCGCAATGCAAAAGCAAAACTTTAAGAAAATATTCATACCAGTATCCTACCTACATGTAAAGATAATAATTTAGAAAATTGGTTTTTTATATGCTCAGATCTGCATAAAAAAATATTTCAAATCGAGACATTTAATCCAGACCAAGTATACTCCAGTATTATTCCAAGTTACAAGAGAGTGTGGTTACAGTCTCTAATGCATATATACTCCCAATTCCAGATGTTTAACACAGCAAATGAACATTGGAAGATTGCACAAAGTTTCGCAGGAAATAAATACACATAATGAGTATTGTGTTATGAAGAAGATGATTGTCCGGTTTTTAACATGAGACCCAACAGCGAACTACCCTGTTCTTTGTGGGATCTGTGTTTTAAGAACAGAAGTGAAGAAATAATCAAGGAACCAGGATTTAGACAAATTAAATATATACAGAATAGAGAGTTCTATGACACTCCCACCTCGTAGACTGAAATATTTAATAACCTGCAACAGACCATCCAAATGCAAGGAAGTAGCAGCATTAAAATATCACCTTGTGGTATGTAGGACTGTGAGGTTTGGCAGAGTAACATTTGTGTTTGTAAATTCGATCTAACCAAGGTGAAATTAAGAAAATTTCAAGATGATGTTTAAATCTACTCGGTGATATACTCCTGGCAAAATAAGAAAACATTTATTCTTTGAAAAATATATATCAAGGAACAAATATACATCACATCAGTAACAATGGAGAGGTTCGACTCATATCACTTCAATACACCAGTGCTACTCCAGGTTACAGGAGAGTATGGTTTCGACATGAAGAAGATGGTCCACTAGAAATCCAAATGTGTTACAGAGAAGAACATTGGTGTTTCTTGTGAAGGAGTCTGACAGAAACTTTACAAGTGTTCGACGTTTGTTATGGGCAAAGATTTTGAGCGTTGTATAATTTGCAGCCTGACAGTATGCTGCCTTGTAATGAGAGTCATCTAGCATTTGAAGCCTTTTCTAAATACATAATGAAGTGCACACCAAACAAGAAAATTGAATACATCATGCAGAATGAATGTTGCTGTTCTGTACCAACAGTGGGGGCAGAACAATGTGAAACAAGGAACATGTTACACAGATAGGTAACAAAGAATCAAAGTCTCACTGTGGCATGTGGCAATGGAACATTTGGTTAACCAAGAACACTTAAATGACAGACTATATAAAGGAGAGCATTTAATATTAAAGTGTCAATCATGGCTAGCATCTTCAACCCTACAGTCACATATGAAGTCCTGCAAATAGTTTACAGGAGAGTATTCAGAGGAGCACTGCAATGGGATAATTGCCTACCAACTCGCCAGACCTCATCAGGGAACCACAATATATTGGAAGGAGACCTGCGATGGGGACATCCATAAATTTATTTTCGAGTATGGTGGTTTAGTTTTTCCTTCCATGTGAAACTTATATGTGTGTGAAGTGGCAAATTCAGAATAATGTTCTCTCCTATTTGTAAGTATGAATTTATTCAAAATGGTTTGTATTCTGTAACTTATAGAGTAGCATATTCACATGTAGTTGTTAAGGAAATGTGTGAGTCAGACATTCATTTCAAATGTTCATATTGGCCTGGTTATTTTACAACATGTAATGACCCATGTAGTTTTGATTCCAGTATACCTAACTGTTACAGTTCCAATTGTTTGGTAAATCAGTGCAGACCATAAAGGCTAGCGAAAAAAAACTTTAAAACTAAGAGCAAGCACATTGTAGCAAGCTTTTATGAGGAAGAGCAGAATTTGAAACATCTTATCTATACAAAAGATTATGTTTTACCATTTCAGTATTTCGAAGAATGTGACAATAATACTCATATGTTTGTACACAATAGAAAAGAGTTTAGTTACTTATTATGTACTGGGTGTGTTTCCTCAAAGTGTTATGTACATCGAGCAATAAAATTACCAAAATTAAAGTTTTGTCCTCAAACACATTTTAACTTGCAAAGTTAGAGAGTGAATTTATCAATATACATACATTGTTCCTTGCTATTTGTTCTCAGTAAGGTGTTGGATAGCAAATGTGTAACATGATGTTCTTTCATTCTGGAAATCACTACATTAGCATGAAATCAGGCAAATCTAATATATCGCATATGTTATGGTGCAGCAGAATTCTCAGCAAATTTACTAAGTCTTGCGACACCATGTTATGTTTTAAGGTTATTTATTTCCCACTGGGAGATGAGAAGAGCCATGAATTTATTCAATGTAGTGATGCGAGAAGATGTCCTGTTTTTATGACTGCAACAATGCCACTACCATTTAGTATTGAAGATGTACATTCACACTATATCGAAACATACCCAGACTTGGTTGAAAGTGTTGTGTTACACTCACCTGAATGTAAAGATGTGTCTATTTAAACAGACAGGATAAAACTAGGACATAAGAAACATTCTCTCCTCAAAAGTAGACTTCAAGAAGGGTATTTGGATCCAGTTTTATGAAAATGTCTGAAAACTTTGTTTACTGAAGTTACAAACAACTTATAACTTGTGTAAAACCCTAAACTTACCTTTGTTAAAATATTTGTGGATCACATTGTACGTTTTGTAACTATGTTTGTTCCTTAAAAACGTATATATTTTGAATACTTGTAAAATGTGTCATGTATTTTTTGAAACCTTCAATACCTGTGTAATATTGAAATGATTGGTTGTTTGTATTTGAAGAAAAAAAACTGTCTAAAGAAAACCATAGATGTACAAATTATTGAATAAATATGTGTGTGTTAAAAATAAATGCATTTGTATATATTTATTATTCCTTTTTCCCTTTACAAAAATGTTTTGGTTGCCCTAAGAAACAGAAAAAAATTACTCTGATTAATAAAGAGAGGTAGAGAAAAAGTGTATGGTTCTTGTGAAAATAAGTGAAGGTTATCCACTGTTAAAAATAATATAACTGTGAGAGTAATCACTAAACAGATAGTTCTTAACTAGAAAACACAAACTTGTGTCTTAAGAGTAATAATATACTCAATAGCAATTTCAAGAAAAAAAATACCAAGGTGCATTCACACCTGAATGAATAGCAGTTTTAAAATGTCATATTATACTTAACAATAAGGCTCAAGCACTGTATATCAATTATACAGGATAATGTTAAAATGCCTTCTACATACGGCCCTAATAAAGTAATTTAAAACAAATTTTAGCACTTTACCTTTAAGGTTTCAGAGTGAACCCTGTTCACTTTTATTACAAGATGTGTTCACGAACCAAGCATGCTGGTGGTTCTCAAACAACTTTAAACAGAGAATACCTCTCTCAACACAAAAACCAACTATGAGATAAGCATACTAAATAGGAATGACCAAAGTACATGCAACAAACTTCAGCCACTGCAAATACTACTAAGAAATACTCCCTAAAATTTTTAACAAATTGAAAAATTTCAACAGGCTACACAAGAAATGCCTTAAATGAAATAGTGTATCCAGAAAAATTATAATATTTCAAATAAACTCTGCTGTGTGACTAGCACACAGAGATCGACATTTCTAGTCGAGTTCTTAGATTTTGTGTCTTCTGAAAGCAGTTTCCCAGCCCTTATCTGTATTCCCCGACACACCACTGTCACTGTCACTGGAGAAGCTAATCCCTGTCAGAATTTCTGAAGATAGATGGCTCATTTCTGAGGATCCTCTTAGTAATTTTTTAAATATTTTTTTATAATTTTTAATTATATGAATTCGTACATTTTTTTTAGATTTTTTTTGAATTTTTTTTGAATTTTGGCGGATTTTTTTGAGGAGTTTTTGGATTCTTTAAGGTTTTTTTTGTGTTCTTTGAGGTCAAAAGTCCTCAAGGTCAAGGTCAAATGTTACACAGGTAAGGGGTGAAAGGTAAATGACATTCAAGATGGCAGTCGGGTGACGTAACAAGATAATGGCTCCCCGTCCTGCGCTCCTATGCCTTATGCCCTTGTGCATCAACCCACATTTCCCTACTACTTGTGTGTAGAGTCTCTTCGCGGTAACTTCACACTTTGCGAATCAAACCTAAGAAAAATGACCCCATGTGTGATGTGTTTGATTGTTTATTATATATGACATGAATAACACACTTTCCATACAGCTGTTAACGTAAAAGTGTCTTGTTTTAGTCAAATTGAACTTATAATTACATGTAACATACAAAAAATAATATTTAATTGATAACTAACGCAAACAAAAACAGAGAGGAAATATATGTGTTGATAATGCCTAGGAAGAAATAGTTCTCATGCAAGATGTTGTTAAACTGAGCGCACACGAATGCGTTGCTTCCATCCTTTGGTATAATTTTCTAGACTTAGTTTAACCTTGTTTTGCATGAAGAGAAGGAATAGACCTGACAGTAGAACTTCAGTAGGAATTCAGGAAATTTGAAAATAACCATGAATTGATATATACAATCTCAGTTGTGTAATGTTATTCCAGGAGCGAAGTTGCAATGAACCTCTGGCCACCCTTGCTGCTGCATTTGGGGATCTTGATGCTTTCTGCAGAGCAAGGTTCGACCACAGAGCAAGTAAGTACTCCGCACAGTAACTTAGCTTGATACCGCTCCAGTGTTGCCAGATGCACGGAAATGTATGCACGTGGTTGGACGAAAAGGCATCATTATTGTACTGTGTGTGAATAAAACTCCGCCTTCTTGTGTTAAATCACGGATAATCGATCTTTTAATGGTGTTGGAACAAAAAAGTTAATAATTATATTTTGGTATATTCTATTCCCAGTAAGATGAGCACTTTTGAAAGCCCTGCTTAAGATGTACTTGTATCCACGTTGTGTATTCCTTCACCTTGTGTAAAATTAACTTTGCTATGGGCATGAGACCAATGGCAAAGTTAATGGCCCATGCGTCGGTGATGTGAAACCATGGAATTATTAGAAAAATAAATATGTTAGAAATCTGGTCATTTTTACTCTTCGACGCATAAAAAAACAGAAAGCGAAATAAATAATTTAAGTTATCACAAATTACTACCTTAACCTTTTTATTGGATGTTCAGATATGGAACTACTTTCCTTCCATCGTTACCAACTTTACTGGGCGCATGTCACTCAGTGCGCCCGTTAAAATATATGAAGGGCAGGGGCAGTGACTTTTTTCTATGGTTGGTTTCGAAAGTGCTCACTTTATCGTGAAAATGCTTTACCAAACTTGTACATACATTGTTTTTATTCTCTATCCTTTTTTAAATAATTTGATGTCAATTTGAAATTATTTTCTGTTTAGCTGCATCTGTTATAACAAATACTAAGTTTTTCAAATGAAAAAAAAAAATTACATAGTAAACTAATGCCATGGGCTACCGCGGGACATACATGTAACAACCAAATAACAGTCCATACATTAAAAAATGACGGGTAAGAGTTGTGACCCCTACCGCTAGATATTCCGCGAAATTCGATGTGAATCGAGGTCGGGAATGAAACACTAGTCGGTAAGAACTTGTCAACCAGCTGGGTCTGCTGAGATTTGTCATACTCGGAAGACTGCCTTGTCGGACTTGACTGGCGCTTTGGTAAGCCGCTCGTTCCGGACCCACTAGGGCCGGCCTGGGGGCTTATTCTAAGTTATTTGTTTAATTTCCTGTCGACAAAAATATTCGTGATTACTCACATTTTCGTTTACTAACGAAAGGAGCTATTCTAAGCGCATTCTTGTGTTCGTTTGACGTCACTATGTTCGTTAAGAAACTCGAAACGAAAACGAAGCCCTTCGGGCCGTCGTTGCCAAGTTTAATTATAAAAACTTGGCGGGTGTGTGAAACAGATTTTTTGGGGATTGTGAAATAAGAGAATCGTGAAGTAATGTGCCTTCGTGCATTACAAAAACATGAATACTGTATATATATATGTATATATATTAAAAGCACTAATAAACTTTTGAGTTTTAATCAGCAGTGTAGGTTGGCAGTAGTAGGGGTGCATGGGTCCTGGATCACTTGTAGAATGACATAGGAATGGGGATGGTCTAAAATAGATTTTGCGGATTGATTGATTAATTGCATAATATTAATTGAATTAATTAACTGTTAATCCGATGTATCGGATTAAGGATTAATCTCTTATTCCTTTTTTATAAAATAATTTTAATTTTTTTTTTTAAATTTTGATTTTATGTGTAATTGTTTAGTTGGTGTCATAGTCATCAAGTCTTCATAATTTCGTTTTGCGTTTTTCCCAGAACATATAGCTTATGGGATAGTCTTCGAGGAGTGCATCATTTACGTGTTTGAATCTGTTTTCGTATGCTATAACACCGGAATCCCATTTCAAATAACGTACTTAATATATTTGATGGCGATACATACTTTGAAATTCAGGAGTTAAAACAGACCACTGGTGAGGTGATTTAAAGCTTAAAACTTTAGTGTCATTATCGTCGTTGGAATACAATATAGCGAGTTCTTTGACAGTAAATGACTTATCGTAATGGTTTTGAAATCCTTGCATGTAACACATAATGGTTAGGTTTTTATCCTTTTTAAACAAGTTTTCATATACACACACCATAGTTGAAGGTAGTTATTTACTATCTAACATTTAAGATATTTTATTTATAAAAATTATGAATGAAAACGGCGAGAAAACGTGTGCGTTGGTAGCGCCTAGCAAAAATAGTCCCCTTATGCAAAATGTTATTAGAAATGAGCGCAAGAATTCGGTGCTTTATCCTTCGGTGTAATCTTCTTGAATCTTAGTTTGCAGAAGGCGGAGGAATATTGTGTAAGTAGAACTTTAGCAGGGCTTGAGAAGCGTTTGAAGTAACCCGTGACTGTATTGTAGTCGCCAATGCCGGGCGACAAGATGGTGTCGGCGATAGTGGACGTGAGCCACACCTTGAAGTGCTTCGCGGAGATCCAGGAGAGCTCTCTGCAGCAGAGCCGCGACGCCATGCGTGACTTCGCGGACATCCTGAAAGCGTCTCTGCGTGCTCACGACGACGCCGTAGGGGACCTGCTGCGCCGGTCACAGCAGCTGCACGTCGACGACTGCGCCCCCTCCCTGGCCAACTTCTCTGACGCCGTAAGTACAGGGGCCTGCCCATGGACTAAATATGAGGTAGACCGATCTCGCTGGCTGCGCACAACCAATCTCCGTGCCCCAACATTGAACTGCTTTTCTGCCAACACAGCTAGAATAAATGGCGTGGATTGGGTTTGAGGTTAGAACACTCCTTAGTAAACAAGTGATTTTGAGATACTTTTGTACTTCCTCTAACCAATTTGTAATGCTTTTTGATTAAATTCAAACTGGTAAACGTATTGTATTAATACAATAGTGCCTGTCATTTAAAAATTAAGGTATATAAACAAACACGTTCATTAATGTTGACCATGTGACTTTGAAGGTTTGTGTTCCGTTGGGGTAGGTCAATGATATGTACATGCGCAGAAGACAAATAAGTGTTATACCTCATATTTAGTCTATGGTTGCTGTGTGTTTTAAATCCAGTTTTCTTTTACGAAACTATGAAACCCGTGTCCAATGTGCTGTTCTACGAAAATAACACACACTTCAGGCTATACCTGTCGATTACTTTTAAGACGTCACGCACATTAAAACACCGTTTCAGATCTCTCCAACATACGTAGCTGAAAACAACTTTAACGACTTTTTTTAAAGCGCCGTGTATCAAAATATACGCGTTACACACACACACAGAAGTACTCAAGGGCATGCAATGAACTTTGCTACAGACTTTCCACCAATAAAATTATAGGGTTACCGCGTAAGTCCCATAGATAACACGCTGCACGACGAGTACGCGGCACGCCGGTTCAGAGTCCTGCGCATAGCGGCGATGGCACACTTGAAACGCGTGCCAGTGTAGCCCTTGCAGCCCCGCGTTTCTCAGCTTCTAACATGAAAAAATGTACTGAAACATTTTCTGTGAAATCGTTTTTGCGCGAATACGTGTATCTCGGTAAACACATGATCTGGAAATAAAACTATTTGACATAAAAGTTAAAAAAAAACAATTACCTATGCCCGTTTTTTATTTTTTATTTTTACTTTTATCGTATTGAGTGAATTAATGAAGACAAATTCGTGAAAATGGTTAAATATCGCATTTTTAAAGCTTGCCTATGCAATTTCATGAGAGAAAACTACGAACATAAGAGCTTAGTTTACTCTGCGGGCTTTCATCGCGTCTAATAAACCCCCTATGTTACAGATCTAATTTGCACAGTCCAGCGTTACGATGGAAATACTGTACGCCATGCGCGTAGGTGCGATGAGGCACTAGGGGTGCGTGTTAGTGTCGCCCGTATCCCTCCATCGCTTCTTGACCTTGAACGTGCAGCTATTAACTCTTAAGGGGCCTGCCTGCATCGTTTTTCTACTTTTTGGCCGAGAAGCGCGGGGAGCTATTATGGTTACAACTGGCACGCGCTACAAGCGCGCCATCGCCTCTACGCGCGGAGCTCTTAACTGACGTGCAGTATTCTCGTGGTGCTGCGTGTACCTATAGTACTTTCAGCGGTGGCACATCATTTTACTAATGAAAAGCCTGTAGCGAAGTTCAATACAAGCTCCTATCATAGTTTGGTTCGTGTCCAGCTAGTATGTTTTAAGATACGGCAGTCTGAATGAGCCGTTTTTAACTATATTGGAGGGATCCAAAATAATATTAACATAGTTTTTGGTAATTTTAAACTAACATTCATTCATCGTCTGGGGTATGATGCCTCTTCGTATGTATACATACTGGAGGCACGTTTACTAATTTCGTCAGAAAAATAAGCTTCCAAACACTTTGCAACGCAATTCAAGCACCGGTGTTTAAAATCCAGTATATTTGCTTTACAAAACCATTACACGTGCGTCTAATGTGCTGAACTACGAATATAACACTAGGCCTGTATATTACTTTCAAGATATTGCGCGCGTTAGAAACGTCATTGCTAATCACTCCATGTTTAAAAACGGTATTTTCAAAGTACCGTATCTCAAAATATACGCGTTATAAACATACACAAGTACTCGAGGCGAGTGCACGTAACCTTGCTACAGACCTTAAGGAATTTTTTTTTCGCATGTGGGAATCGTGCCGGACGATGCCACTGGACGGCAGGTTTTCTCAGGGATCCCCAAATTCCCCCGACCCTTCATTCCCGCGCTGCTCCACACTCACCTCGCTTCACCCCCTTCGGCTCTCAAGACCACGATGTTAGGAGCCGCCCAAATCTCTTCACTCACTCCCTCACGAGAGCACTGCACGCCAGTTCAGAGATTTACACGTAGGAGCGATGCGCGGAAGTGTAGTCATTGTCGCTCCTTCGCTTGTCGACCTCAAACGCGCTAACCACCTACAGGTAGGCTGCGCGCTTAAAGCTTGGTTTACGACTGAAAGAATTACGATACCCATAGAACGCAAGTTGCGTGCACAAGAGTTAACCGCAATGATTTAGTACCTGTTGATTCACAACTGTGGGATAACAGGTCGTGTGCATGAGAGGTGCTGAGGTCCTGACGTAGTTACTCGTAACTGAACGTTAGATTTTCGTGGTTGGACGGAGGTCCTGGCCCGAGGACCTCACCTCCGTACCTAAGAGTTTGGATGTATTTACGGCTGTCAGGTGGTTTGTATGCCAACGGCGTATGTCGGTTCTCAGCGGTTACCTATCCAAGTACTGACCACGCCCGTCGCTGCTTAACTGTGGCGTTCACGAGGCCAGATAGAGTAGATGTGGTAGATAGGGTTTACTAACCTGAAATATTTTCAATGCCATAATTTTTAAAATAAGTGCGTAAGCAATTCAAATGACATTTGTTTACGTGGCCTACTATAAAAATTACTTACCAAATTTGGCGAGAATCCGTGAGTAGTTTCGAGATATAATATACTCAAGCGGTACCGTCTTCCAAAATCTCGGATTAACAACACTACACATTTCTGCATTAAATGCTTATGATGCACTGTCGATATACAAAAGTGGATTTAAATCCGTACAATTGTTCCCGAGATATGACATAGCACCCTACAATCTAAATGTGATCTCCCAGCGTGGTTAAAAACTATAGAAGTCGGTTGTCCTTACTAAGTGCTATATGTGTACTGAGTTTGGTAAAATTATGTTCACGCGTTCAAAATATTTTAGTTTTTAGGGGGAGTATAGACAGCACGCGCACGGACATACACACACAAAGGCACACAAATTGGGTAGTGTTATAGTAAGCCTTACTGTGCTTTGGAAAGTAGGCCAACTACAGGAAAGAACAGGTGACATGTACTTGCAAAAAATTTTAGGATCGTAGAAGCAAATATTTTAAAGACAAACAAATATGCAAACTCTTTTAAATCACTGTTCATTTTCAACATAGTATCACATCAAATCTGTTACTATACTCCAGTTAATGTATGTCAAAACAGCTGACACATTCAAATGTTAACCGACACTGCTGTTTGCCGTTAGACTAGTCTCAAAATTGCTAAAAATAATACACAGCATAAATACTTATTTGTGACAATTTCGCACAAGGTTTCTGGTAGTGTGCAATATCCTGCTGTTACGTCCCATGCTTTACTCGTATTTCTTTGTGAAATCACTATTAGAAGTTACATGCTTTAATGTATCCGTCGATGCGGGGGATACAGCTGAGCATTGCAACTCCGAATATATCTTCTACATTCAAAATTCAATTACGCAACTCAATTGCCAAAGCATTAAAGAATTTGAAATGTTGAGCGAGGACTGCGAAGCATTGCACGGGCTGTGAAATGGAAACAGTGTTAGTAGAGGGGGGGGGGGGGGAGACACCGTATTTTTTATTTCGTCTCGCCGCGTCTCCTAACTTCCGCGTTGTGTAACTTTTGACTAGGGCACTTTTGACACTAGCTTAAGTTTCAACCGACAGTTCTCGTCAAGATAAATCTAATGCGTGTTGTGTGCATAAAAGCATTTGTATGGCGTGGTTATGGTGAAACTGTATGAGTTTAATGTAAAAAAAACTAAGAAAACTTAACACAGTGTAGGCCAATACTCGTTAAAAAGCAAAGTCGAAATACAGAAATAGTATAAGGATGGAAAGAACATCTCAAAAGCAATCTAGTGATAGCTATAAAAACCCATATGATCGAGTGACGCGGTGCCGGGAAAGTAAAATAAACATAAAGGCGTTCGAGCGCGTCAACGTGGACGTATTCACGAAAAACAATTGGCCGTGTCCCCGACAACACAGCCACACCCCATCTCTAATGGAAATTCTCCTAATATATGATTATCAAGGATTATGCATTTCCTATTTACATATGTGTGCATAATATGATTACACGTAATATTACTTGCATGAAAAAGTATTGCCGTGTTTACGATAGCCGTTCGCAGCCTTAATCATTAGGGTGTGCCTCAAAGATAGAAAATTGCCGATGGCCACTATAAAGTAGGAGGTCAAGGGGGGGGG
Source organism: Dryococelus australis (assembly GCA_029891345.1). Lineage (NCBI taxonomy): Eukaryota > Metazoa > Arthropoda > Insecta > Phasmatodea > Phasmatidae > Dryococelus > Dryococelus australis. The sequence continues at coordinate 62,949,007 of CM056995.1, forward strand.
GGGGGGGGGTTCTTTCATGGTAAATTACAAATTTTAAAGTTCAAAAAAGTTTTAGTCACCAAAAGTTAACAATAATAAATTATTATAAGAAGAGCACATTTCGCAATCCTGCGTTTCTGCTTCCAAGCGAGGGGGCATATTTTTTCTGCCGACTAGCATTGTGGTTGAAGAATACCATCTAGAGACGCCACTACAAAAACACTCACGATCGTCTCTTTTAATGAAAATTGGAACCGTCACCACGAGCGCCTGGTAGAGGTCGTAACCAGTTACGAGCTTAATTAAAGTCCTTCGAAGCATGCAAACGTTCGTATGCGTGAGTGGCGTTAGTTGCATACCTCGCAAGGGTCCTTACCTACGGTCAGCCTGCGGAAGATGCCACCTGGGAAGCTGATGGGAGCTTGACGGGCACCTGCAGATAGCCCTAACACAATGGACATATTAACGTGAACCCACCTAAACTGTTAGCGAACCCGAACTAGCGCACTGGGCTGCACTCATCAGTGCGCAATGGACGAGTCCGCATGTTCCAGGAAATTCTGCACTTGCAATGAGAGCAGTCGATTCCCATGTTCTCTTTATGTATTGCACTGAGTGAAGTTTATACCGCCCTGTCACCAGAGCTAGTGTGGTAGTTTAATGCACACATGGCCGACTAAGAATCACTCGTTTCAGGCTACCACGTGACAGTCGCACTTTTCTATTTCAGGATTGGCCATGTGCACTACCAGTGTAATATACTGGAAAATTCCGCGTATAAAGTATTTTATATCACCTTGGACAAAGTACATTATTTGTTGTAAAACACGAATGAGTGGTTGGTCACAGGAAAAATTAAATTACTATTACCTATTAACTGTTTATGGTTAAAACAAACTATGCAACACTTGAATGCATGACATTACGATTTTATTTTCTGTTCATGATCTTCTAATAACGTGTGGCCTTTCAAGGTGGCGAAAATCACTCAAGATATAACGGACCTCACGGCAAAGCTCGCAGACAAAGACCAGAAGGTAAGAAAATAAATATACATTTAGTAAAATATTCTTATAAGATAAAAAAGGACAATGTACTTATGTTTTACACATTAAAAATGAAATAACGAATACGCTTTCTAGTTTCTCTGTAATTTCACTGAAAACGTTTTATATAGGTACGAAACGTCCATGAAGATGGAAACAAATTCGCACTAAGCACTTGAAATCACGAGAACCAGCACAAAACGCCACGATTTTACACTTCAAATCAATTGTTAATATGAAATGGAAAATAAAGTTGTACGAAACATACAGTATGCATACGTGACTACATTACACCGAACAGCTGAACTATACAGCACATTATCTGATCGATATCTTGGTTCCACGACGAACTTTAGTAAACCACAGCCAGAAACAACACCGTGTATTCAGAGTGTAACTGTTCTCAACCGATAAATTTTAGCAGGTTATTAGCTTATAGTCTATTTGAGGTTTCTTCGCACTTTGTCAATCAAACCTTTAATCACCCCATGTGTGTTGTTTTCTAATTACTTCGTGTTTCACGAACATTTTATACTTATGTTACCATAAAAATATTTTTTTTTTTAAATCTAACTTTTACATATATTTAATCCTCAAATTATAATGTTTCATTTTTATTTAATATGAATAAAAAAAGGGAAAAATATGCATGTTATCAATTCCCAGTGAGAAATAGTTCTTATACTAAATTTGATCACACTGAGTGCGGACAGATGCGGTGCGTCGTCCCTTCGGTGTAATTCCCTAGATTCGGTTAAGCTTTGTTTGCACGAGGCGGATGAATTTCCTGAAATCAGAACTTCATCAGGGCTTCAGAAAAGTTCTAAGTAACTGTGAATGGACTATACTAATTAAAAGTAGGCAATGTAACGTTGTGATTCAGTGTTAGAATATTTCGTATTCATTTCTCAAAAATGGAGTCATGTAGGTTATAACTACAAGGCGGCATTTTTGTTTACCATGCACTGTAGATCACTGTCACGCAGGGAACAACCTAATTGCCAGAGAGTTCCATTTTTAAAAGGTAAAATGTAATTCATTCTTCCTTCTTTATGGAAGGTGGTTGATATCGACACTCAATATTTTACGAGTTTCACTTCGTCGTTAAGTATTGTACTATTCATAAACTCAGAGATTGGTTTTTCATTCTGGCTGTGTTGCTACCAATAAACTTCTGCTTCAGCTGCAATTTAGAGAATGGTTAGGCCAACACCCTTCTGAATAGACTTATGCTACAGATCATGCATATATTTTGAATTATTTTTTTTTCGATGTTGAATCACCTGCCGAAGTTAGTCGGTATAATTCAATTAGATACTCTACACAATTTAAGTATATCCCGATATTGAATACACCGCCTATCAAACATGGCGCAGCTTCGATTAACATATTTACTAGCACTTCCTCGGTATAAGTTGTCTGATAACAATTTTCTTATCGTTTGTTACAGCAAATTAACCTGACACATAACCATAAGTTATAATGCGGTGCTCATTCAGTAGACAATTCTTCGTCGGCTTACGAAGCAAGCAAGTATTTACAAAAGGTGCGCCATCAAACAAGTCCTGCAGGTTTCTCTGACAGAAGTGGTTTCGAAACTGTCTACCGGCTTTCCTATACAGCGATCGTGAATATAAAGTAAAGGGGATATCAAAACGCTCACTTTACCGCTAAACAACAACATTGACGTTTTCTGGAATGAGATGTAATGTTCCAAAAAAAAAAAAAGTACGCTGGAGGTGCTCAGAAACTGTAATTGTCTGGAGCGTTACATTAGAGGTCAGTGGCTGTTTAATCAACGTCGGTTCGGTTCAGTGAGAAAAGGAATTGGTGCGTGTCTGTGGCCGTGTTCCGATTGGCTGCAATTTTTGATATATTTAACAAAATTGTCACATGACCCGTTTTGTCTAACATATCTATGACGGAGTATTGTAGTTTGCGTTGCGCGTTGTCAGTTTCGAAGCTGACAAATTACAAAATACAAATTTCCAAACCACTGCCATAATAGTTTTGCCCGTTTGAAATGTTTAGATACGTATTTAGACGAGTTTGTTAGAATAAACAGATATGTATTGTACTATCGCTATTTATTTAATAAAGCATGCTGCTGAGATATTGTTGAAATAGGTATTTGTCATGGAAACATTACTGTTAATTATCAAATTAACATCTTGTCAATTTTAAATTTTAAATGGCCCTCGGAAACTTTTGGAAATATTTGCTGTTTCTTTTAGGACTTCCAGTAGTTTCAATTTTGCAGTAACGTTAACATCAAAATAATAGTAGCATAGAGTGTTAGACAGTTGAATGTGGTGTGTTCCGATTGAACCTTACAAAATGCTAAATACAAATTACGAAAAACGATACTCGAAAAGAATTAGAACGTGCCCGGTGGGTTTTACGAGAAATTTCCTCGAATTGTGGAAATTAAATGAAAGTAACGAAATCGCTACTGTGTTTTATGGCTTAAATCTAATGAAAGAACTAGATGAGAACACCAAAACTAGTTTGCTTGCACATCGGAGTAGAGAGATGCGCGCTACCGCCTAATTTTCGCCCACTCAAAAATTGCCGATGTTAACCGCGAGCCCTCACTCCTACCTCGCGTTTGTGCTGCTCCAGCTCAAGGTCTTGCTGGCATCGCACATACTCTGTAGTGAGCGAACGAGACCACATTTATTTCAAAAGTGTTATTAAGGGTCCTATGTACTGAAACGTTTTCTTTGAAATCGTTGTTTGCGCGCAAACACGTATATCGGTAAATAAATGTTCTGGGAATACGACTTGATGTCAGAAAATATTTAAAAAAATTATCTATGAAGGTATTTATTTTTACTTTAGTCATATTTAGTGTATTCTTGGAAAAAAAAAATCGTGACAATGATCAAATGCCACATTTTTAATACCTATGTGTTAGCATTTTCCTCAAGCGGCCTTCGAGATAAAAGTACCAAGCTACAGACGTAGTTTAATCTGTGTGCTTTCATCGCGAGTAATAAAACCCCAATGTTACAGACTTGATTTGCACAGTACAGCATTACTACGGAAACACTGCACGCCTTGCGCGTAGGAGCGTCGAGGCGCTAGATGTGCGTGTAACTGCCGCCCGTATCGCTCCCTCGCTTCTTGACCTTGTACGCGCAGCTACATAGTCACCTTAAGGGGAACCTTCAGCCGTCATGTTGTAGGTCCGGTTTTTCTAGTTTGTTTATATTTTTAAAGAAGAAAATTCGGCATACACCATAACCTATACCCAACTAGCTATTGACCTCACACAACAATACAGGCATTATGGCTGAATTACCAACTAGTATTTATGTCACAACATAGATTTTTGCCAAATTTTGGCAGAACTAATACTATGGTATTATCATGCATTTATACTTCTCTTGTCTTGTCTGTATTGCAGTGTTAAGGCCAATTGTGCACGAAAGCAGTATGTTTACCCGATATTTGGCACGACAAGACGTTACGTCTTTTCCGTGCTGGTGCCATCGCGTCGGTCTCATTTTAAAGATATATTCACGTGAAAAATATAGTTGAGTTGAGTGTCGTGTGCGGCTCTGAACTACGAGCTATTGAGAGCCGCTGGTGGTGAAATGAAGTAAGAATGTAGCAGCGCCGGAATGCAAGGACGGGAAAACGGGAGATCTCCGAGAAAACCCGCCGACCAGCGTCATCGTGCGGCATGATTCCCACTTATGAAAATCCGGGAGCGACCCGACCGGGGATTGAACCCGGTTCGTCACAGGAGGAGGCCAGCTGTCTAACCGCTCAGACACGCGGCACCCGTCTAAAAAGAAACGTCAGCAAAATGATTTAGGTGTTAGGCGTTCATGCTCTCGTGCGTAAATGTGTGATATAAAACTCTCTTGAAATGTATCAAGAGTTCAGAATATTTGGTTTCTGATGTTTACATATACCACAAGATACATATTTTCTTGATCATTAATATTGTGCCCTAATCTTTTTATATGTACTAATAGCGTATTTCCTTTTCAAGGTGGTAACACTCTCTAATGCCAACAAGGATCTGAATTCACAGCTCGAAGATAAAGACCAGAAGGTAAGAACTTATAAATAAGTTATAAGTTAAAAACAATCATATATTTATATTTTCTGTGTAGCTAAAACATTAAATAATACATACAGTATACTCCTTAGACTGCATTCTACATAAGTATAGATATACGTAAAACAGAGTTATGTTCATACAGTATTCTTCATTTAGGTGTTATAATAAACATTTATAGAGTTCTAAACTTTTTCTGAGACGCTATTGTCATTAATGTTGTGAATTTTTATATTAATTTTAACGTTATTACGTAGAACAGCAATACTGTTCATTCTACATCCTCGCAGCGCCGATGCTATGACGCTAACTCCGCACCATTCTTAACCGCTGAAGCACAGAGTGGTTCAGTATACAGATGTGTAATGCCCCTTACAGCACGCATTCCAGCAGCACACGCCGGCAACGTGCATTATCTTACCAAAAAGGCAGAATCCGATGCGGTTGGGTTTCAGCGTGAATGAAAATTTGCACATTGAGTGACATTCGGCCAGTAAAGTTGGTTACTATGGATATAAAGTAGTTCCATATCCTAACATTAAATAAAAAGTGTTGGGCCCAAATTTGTGTTAACTGAAAATTATTACTACCACTTTCTGTTTCTTTAATGCATCGTATAGTGGAAATTAGCAAACTTTTAAAGTATTTACTTCCATAACAATTTTCGAGTTTCATTTTACCGACGCATGAATAAAGTGACGAGACCCTAGGCAATATTAATTTTACATATGGCGGAGGAATACACAACGTGTATACAAGTAGATCTAAAGCAGGGCTTTCAGAAGTGCTCAATTTACCGTGAACAGTCTATACACACTTGTATATACATAGGTTGTTCACAGTAAAATGAGATATTTTGGAGGCCTTGCTTTAATCTACTTGTATGCACATAGTGTATTCTTGCACCTTATGCACACTTAATATTACAGCAGGTCTGATAACACTATTCATGCTGTGGTCAAGTGAAACTGCGAAATTATTAGAAAAGCATTTATTTTACAACTTTGCCCATTCTTACACTTTTACGAAATAATATAAAAACCAGAAAGCAAATGAAATAATTTAAGTACTCACGAATGTTTGTATAACGCTTTCAATTCAAGAATAAGATATAGGAATAGTTTCTCCCGTAGTTATCAACTGGGCATGTGCCACTTAATGGGCCAGTTAAATATACAACGTTGACAAGAATATATGTGCCAAACTCCGGGATTACTCCAAACAAGGTGTGGGTACATTGACAAACACTAAAGTGTGGTGAATATTATGGAAGGTTAACGGAATCCAGAAGAATGAGAAAATTTGAAATGCACGAATGTAAAAATTTCAGAAAATTTTTGAGGTGTTGTAACAAAATTCGGAATCGCGTTCCATGAAACGAAGATTGTAAATCAGTTTAAATGTAATCTGTCAAATCGTCCGCATCCATTGCTTAAGTAAGGGTAGTCACCCTATTTTCGCAGGTAACTCTGGAACACCAGGCGGTAATAAAAAATGCAAGGCAAATTATTACTATGGCAAAATTAACATAAAAAAATTGGTTTGGTTGTGTTTGGGACACTGTCTTTTGTTTTGCGTGAATACGTCTGCGTTGACGCGCTCGGACGCCTTGATGTTTATTTTACGTTCCCGGCACCGCCTCACTCGATCATATGGGATTTTATGGGTATCACTGGATTGCTTTTGCGATGCTCTTTCCAGCCGTATAAAATTTCTGTATTTCGACTTGGCTTTTTGACGGGCATAGGCCGACATTGTGTTTAGTTTTCTTAATTTTTTGAATTACACTCATACAATTTCACCATAACCACACCACACAAATGTTTTATGCACGCAATCAATTTATCTTGACGAGAGCTGTCGATTGAAACAAACGAGCGTTGTAGCTTCTTCTAGTCAAAAATTATACTACGCGGAAGTTAGGAGACGCGGCGAAACGAACTCAAATTCCCCCCCCCCCCCCCCCTTCCTCTCGTCATACGTGATGGTCCGCAGACCTCACACAACGTAACATATTCTTTGATTAATAAAATGTTTACTTTTCTAATCATTTTACATTTCACTTGACCGACGCATGAATAAAGTAATGAGGTCCATGGCAATGCTGATTCTACATAAGACTGAAGAATACACAATTTGCATACAAGTAGATCTTAAACAGGGCTTCCAAAAGTTCTCATTTTACCGTGAACAGCCTATACCCAGCACAACGCGTCGTCAACCCTCCTGTGCTACGTTTGCACGGCTCTATCAGAGATTGCGGAATGAACGTTCAACAAGTGACGTGGCCGAATGCCGGAGCGCCACGTACAAGGCGAACGCCGGCATTTGACGAGGATGTGCTTCGCCGTACTCCATACTACATTACATACACATGTCTCGTGCATTCCTCCTATTTGTACTCCGTTCCCTTATTCTGTACGTTTGTCCTCTCTCAAATTCACCAGCACTTACATCCACTTGGCGTAGCGCGACTGGCAGAAGTGTTGACTACCCTCGCAGGGCTACACAGCGCCTTCAAAATTTTGTGTGGAGTTTTTTCAAAAACCGTTTACCGAAGCGAGTTCGGACAAGAGGACTTAGTTTGTCTTCATTTTGCCATAGTGAGTAATAATTTGCCTTGCATTTTTTCATTACCACCTAGTGTTCCAAACTTACCTGCGAAGATAGGGCGACTACTCTTGACTTAATCAATGAAGGGGGACGATTTGACCAACCGCATTTTAACAGATTTACAATATCCGTTTCACGAAACACAATTACGATTTTTGTTGCTTCATCTTAAGAACTTCTATATATTTTTTCATTCACGCATTTCAAACTTTTTTTTAAAGGCTGTTCACGGTAAAGTGAGCACTTTTAAAGACCCTTCCAAATGGTATTAACCACTAATAAATAGATTTTATTGCAGCTACAGATGTTATATTTTGGGAGTGGTGAAATGTATATACTGTGTTTATTGGTCTGACGGCAATGATTATTTTAAAAAGTGACAGGAAGATAGAAATTTGATAAAAAGAAAACTTCAGCAGGGCCTTTAATAGTGCTCACTTTACCGTGAATCGCCTACAATGCCGTGTACTTCCCTTAATATTCACCACACGATAGTATTTGTCAATGTATGCCCCATCTTATTTTTCGTAAGGAATCACTCGCCAAAGTTTGGCACATGGATTATGGTCAACGTTGTACATATGTGCAGGTCCTGGGTAAGTGATGTGAGAAGTGCCCAATTATCCATGAACAGTCTTTACATTTTTTTGTTTTTTAGATGTATCTACATGTAGTGTATTCGCACACCTGCACATACACGAATACATGCACACATGTTTACATACACAAATGCATACATACGTATACACGCACATACGTACGCTTGCAGATGTCACATCCTTAACGTGGACTATATTTTGAAACCTCGAGGTTCTAAGGTAATTTGTTTGTGACTTCGGTCATGAACATTAGTAGTTAGAAAATGCTGTTTCTGGAGCAATGACTGGGGACTGAGGATCATCTGCCATCATGGATGATGTCACATTGGCCATTTTGTGTTAGCCATTTTGTATAGCCTTGACTTTGCTAGTGTTATTAGCCATCTTGTTTCTGTTCGCCATTTTTTTTTTTTTAGTTTTCAGCTTCGGCAATGGAGGAAGTCCAACGAATTTATGAGTCTAATCCATTCTTCTGGCTGACCAGAAATGACACATTTATTTCTCTGGCATGGCAGCTTTCTACCATTGGCGTGTCTCCATTATCTACGCTGGTGTTCCATATTAAAGCAACAGAGGGACATCCGCCCCTCCCGCGATCATTTTGCCACAAGATATTATTAGGCGATAGTAAATAATAAAGCATAATCAAAATCAGTGTAAAGCCGTTCCTTGATGAACTAAGAGGAATAATCAACACATGATCTGGTTTGGAAGTTAGTCATTTTCACCATAAAACTGATTATGTCTGCTCAATATGGCGAGTGATCACCTCTGACAGCAACACAGGCCTGATAACGAGGCGGCATGCTCCCAATGTCATCAATGAAGTATACTGTAGAGAAGTTCGTAGGGCCTTTGTAGAGAGATTTGCGGATTCGGACGTGAAGCAACTTGTTTCCGTACAGCATCCCACACATGCTCAAGCGGATTTAAGTCGGGAGAGCGAGCAGGCCAATCCATGCGCGATGTGCGCAATATCATAATTTTCCAGGTCCAGGAAGAAATCAACCACCTGTGCTCTGTTAGGCCGAGTCTTGAGTCCACAGCATCTCGAAACAACTGAACATGGGGTGCCAAGATCTCACCACAATACCTTCCTGACAGCAGTTAAACCTTGTCGGCTTACAGGACTTAAGTGCATCTTAGTACTAGGCCCCATACACCTACAGGTGAAGTAATTCATGCAAGGAGGCATACATCACGGTTGAGAGGGACTGGGTAGGCATGGTCGAGATTCGGAACATAACTATCTCCCTGAGATATAGATAGTACTCAGAACAGAAATTAATCCAAAATGTTACATGCATTATCAGAAAATACTACAGGAGAATGATGGGTAACGGCTTTTCACAATAAAGTGAGCACTTTTGAAATCAACCTTAGAAAAAAGTCACTACCCCTGCTGCATATACTTTAACGGGCTCACTGAGTGACATGCACCCCGTAAGTTGGTAACGATGGATGGGAAGTAGTTCCATATCTTGTTGAATAAAAATTGTTAGGTAATCATTTGTGGTAATTTAAATTACACTTTTCGCTTTCTACTTTTTTAATGCATAAAAGTGCAAAAGTGAGCTGATGTTAAAATATTTACTTTCCTAATAATTTTACAAGTTTCACTTGACCGACGCACGAATAAAGTGCTGAGGCCCATGGCAATGTTAATTTTACATAAGGCGGAAAAAGACACAACGTGCATACAAGTAGATCTTAAGCAGGGCTTTCAAAAGTGCTCATTTTTCCGTGAAAAGCCTACAGTTTAGCTCTTTACTAGTAGGTGGTGAAACACTACCAAAGAGGGGGCGGGGTTTCTTCTTGCAAAGCCTGATCCGCCCTTATAAATATCTACATTTTTACACATAGAATTATAGTAGGTTAGGCAAAAAATTTGCAAATAGGACAACTTCAGGGGCAAGTACGGGGCACTATGATCGAAATGCACCTCAAAAAGGGTAACCAATTTCTAATTAGATGAACTAGGTAATTAAATAGAAAAATAATGCCTTGAATCACCAAAAGGGCAAGCAAATACATATCGTAGAAAAGTTTTATTATCATTTTTGGCTGAAGTGGTTCAGAGTATTCAAAATGTTTCATAAAATAATAATTGTTGTATTATCTATGTAAAATGATTTGTTTTTAATATTTGTTTTTATATTTTATGTTTGATTATAGTGGAATTCAGGCAATGTTTTTAAACCATTTACAGTGAGATCCTTGGGAATAAAATAGCAGAAGGAATTTTTTTTCACATCTCACGATGAATATTTAGAATTTTGCAATACTTGCACAATCGATTATATATTTTGTGTTTGTCAGTACTATGAAGTTAATTTTATATTGTAATAAGGTACAACATGGTGACGAATACAAAAGTACAGAATGGGAATGCTGGGCTTTTTCGTGTGGTGTGTGAAGTTAAAGGGTTTTCTTCACCACATTTATTATATTTAACATTTCATTACGCTTCAATGCCATTATGTTACTTTTCATCACAATAAATACTTATTACATACACAGACATAATACAGGCACATACACAAATATCTGCACCAAATAAGTATTCCTTATTTTCCTGTAATCACAACCACATTTGTTTACTACAAAACACGTACTTTGCGTGAAAACTGAAATGTGTACTGTGGCTGTGGCAGTTCAAGACATTCCTGCTGTCGGTCGGCTACGAGCACTACCCGGGGTTCGGCTTCTACAAGTACTTCCCGCAAGCACAGACGTGGGACGCAGCTGCGCAGAACTGCAGGAGATGGGGCTCGCGCCTCGGGATTGTTAACTCTAGGGACGAGGCCAGGGTGTACGCCACCATCTTAGTCCACCACCCGCTCATCGAGGGCGCCATCAACAAAAACTACTTCCACAGTGGCTACAAAGAAGTCGGCAACACGCGAAGCTTCCGAACTCTCGACGGTTTGTTTCCTCATGTGACCATCTTTTTTCGTAAGCTCTGCGGAGGAATGGTATATGCTGTTCATGGTAAATAGAGCACTTATGGAAGCCCTGCTTGAGATCTACTTGTATGCACATTGTGTATTCTTACACGTGATCACTTTATTCATGCGTCAGTAAAGTGAAACTAAAACTTAAAAAATAGCAAATGTTTTACAAATTTGCTAATTCTTATACTTACATGCAAAAATAATTTAATTACTCAAAGATGTATACCTAATACTTTTAATTTAACATTAAGATGTGGAACTACTTTCCCTCCATCGTTACCAACTTTACTGGGCGCAGGCCAGCCAGTGTGCTTGTTAAAATATGTGCAGTTATAGGCAGCAATATTTTTCAGAGATGCTCAACTAACTGTCAACAGCATATAGCACGACGAGCACTACATACGTTATAGTAAAGGATGAATCTGTCTCCCCTACAAAAAAGACCCGCCTACCTGGAACTGTTTTCCGCATTTGAAGTAAAGAAGCGCGGGAGCGATACGGGCGACATCGTCACGTGCATTAAAAATCTATTCATATTGAAGTTAACATGGAGCTCGTTACGTTAACATTGCTTTGTTGTATACATTGCGCAGTAGTGTAACTATACTATTAATACAGAATGAAAGTTTGCCTCGTCAAACACTTTACGGGAAAATTGAGAGGGGGGGACGAGCTTAGAGGTTATTGACAGTACCACAGTGGAAAGGGGCGAGTTAGAGTAACGGTCCCCATCACCCTCAGAGGGAAGTTCGGATTTACCATAAAAGTTAGGTTCGGATGCACCATAATTATGGTACACGAGAGCAAGGTTTATTACTTGTGTACCATAATTACTGTACAAGTGGGATAGAATCATTGGCTCTTGTACGATCATTTGTAGATGCGCACCATGATTTACTCGTTCTTTGGGAATTCCAACACACTATTGCAAGTCGACCTCGGCCCCACTGATTATACGATAATGAGTATGGAAAGCATAATGTACTCTGTGGCTTCCAAGCATTTCAAAGAGCCATTTGCGAGTCCAGATCGGCCGAACGGTTCGCCAGAATTAAGGTTTAAAGTTACAAATGTGCCATAATACACCTTCATTTATATTTATCTGCATATTTACCCACCTACAGGAGTTGTTAACTACCCAATACATACCATGAAAATGAGTCGAAAGGTACGAACAAGCACAAGCACCTACAACAGTTATTAACCACCCAATACATACCATAAATTTTAATATTTTATAATAATTTTTAATTGCAAAATATATTCACATATTACTTGCTACACTTATCATGGCCTAGCCCGCGGAATCTGTGGCCCGACCCCTGATTTATACATTAATGAAGAACGAAAGATTGGCGCTGAAAAGTGCTAAGTTCGGGGGAAGGCAGCGTCTCCCCATCGAGGGTTGAGGGAATGCCACCCCCTTCAGTACCTATTTTCCACCCTTCCTATTTCCATCCCCACTCCTCCCGACTTCACCATCTCGTTTGAAGCAGGGGAAACATTTCGTTAATTCCCATTTTAGTTTGCGTGTCGTTTCCGCACCGTTTGTGCCAGGGACTTGAAATTTGGATCGTGATATCTTTTAAGGTGGAGTTTCATTCAGCCTCAGTAATTTTTAAAATTTGAAGTTTTTAAAGATGGGGGGTCTATTTTTCGATTCCCAAAACCTCCAAATTAGTTCAACCTACAACATTCCAATTTGGCATGCTTTTACTGTCGCCCTCCCCTTAACTATATTATTTTAAGGGACATCAAGTTTAAAATTACTATTTCCCTTGATGCTCTGAGCTTCGGTGGCAAGGCTCAATATACATTCTCAGGGACCCCAACAGCTTTGAGCCATTATGGTGATCTCCTCCATTCAGTCTCGATTGCCGTGTAAAATTTTCCCAGTTTATGCACTTTTTTTGTATTTTTTCCCCTTCTTTAAAGTGATTCCATTTTCATGCCCGTGAGTCCTGAAAATTGTGCTTAGAAAAATTACTACTTTCGATGACTATTCCTACCTTATCCTTTATAACTTTTGTGGAATGCTGAATTTTCTTAAAACCCACTCGAACGCCTAAGCAGAAATAGCATTGAGGTATGGGGGATGTTTTGCTGCTTATATTTTACTGCTCGCTGTTTCCATGCATTTCGGCCAAGGAACTTGAAATCGGGCACCGGAGCATCCTTTAAGGGGAAATTTGTCACATACCACAGATTTGACAAAATTTTGAGTTTCTAAGGGGGATATCGATTTTTGATCCGAGTATATCCAAAATGATTTTGACTATGCCATTCCAATTTGTCACGCTCCTTAGCCCTATCACTTAAGTTGCATATCACGAAGGTGAACGGAACTGGCATGTCATGCAGAGCGACTGTACCTAGGCCACCTTTTTGAACAGCTTCTCTAGAGATTGTTGTGCAGATCCTACGTAAGTGACGTTTCAGACTCTCGGCGCTGTTTTTCTGAATTCAATTTAAATTTTAAAATACTAGATGAATTTTCCAAGGATCTTGCTACTATAATTTATTGTTTATATTAGCATATATATGACGAGGTTTCAATTTCAACATGTAGTTTAAAAACACACATACATTATAATTTTCAGATCGTAAGATAAAGCATGTGACGTGTGCCCACGTTAGACCCTTCTCCTTAGCCAGTTTTCCCGCCGCACCAGGATCCGTAACGAAGTGTGTGTGTGCGCGCTCTACGAACGCAAGTGCAGTGCATTGTAGCAAGGGACGATACAAGTACAGAGCAGAGCGAGCTGCGACCTCGTGCGTGTGGCGCAGGAATCTGAAAGTAGACCCTGTAAAATTTATGTTTAATTAATTGGTGCAATTAAAGGGCAAGGTTAGTTCACACAAGGGGACGCAACTAAGAAAGACGCCTGCCTTCGTAGCCCTAAAGCTCTCAGAGTGTTACAAGTGTCTTTTTGTAATTTCGTGTAATGTTCATTCATGTGTTTTTCATCTCCACATCATCCACACAGTGCAATGTTTTGTTATAATGAATATTATTTACAGGGTTAATTTTAGAAACAATGTGTAACAACCGGCACGCAGGGTACGTGTCCGATTTGCAAATGTTGGGGCCAAGGAAGTAGTGCAGCGTAGGGTGCCAGCCCGCCAAGTCGGCCGGCACGCCGCACGGGAAAGCCAGTAGTCGTTCGTCTTTGCGAGGAGTGTGCCGCCTTACGTCGGGGCTCGTGTTTCGTGCGGTCGGGAGCCATTTTACTGCAATAGCTATTTAATATACCGGTACCTTTTTCGTTTCAGCTGCCCGAGATTAACCCCCCCCCCCCCCTTCCTCCTACCCCCTACCCAGTGTTTGCATCGCCTGAGTAGGCTTAAATTGCACTTAATTTATTTTAAAATTATTTTATGTGACCACGTGTCTTTTCACACTATCACCCGAGCAGACGGGTTCGTAAGCAGCACCAAATGTAAGTTTTCCTCTACGGGGATGTAAGAATGTAGCTGATTAAATCGCAGTAGTGACGAGTTATCACGTGTGGATTATTTCCAGTTTGCCGCAAGGCATATAAGGCACGGGCTTCTCCCACCAATTTTCTTTAAGTTTGATTTACTGTACAAGTATGTTTGAAATGGTCACGAGTCTGTATAACAAGTAACAGTGGTTCGTATGGCAGTGCGGGGAGCCCAGATATCCCACAATGCAACAAGTAAGGAATTCAGACAATCAGTACTAATTTTATTTTACGAGGAGACAACAACTGCACTTCGAAGATTTGCCGTGGTCGTCGGCCGAATGACCCTGAGGAACGAGTCTGCGGCTGCTCTCCGACTTCACGATATTGTCAACCCAACAATATCTGGTGCCCTGGGTATTTATTTCCATCGAGATTCCAAAACTATATCCACCGCTCCTCACCTAACCAATGTCCTTATTGACCAACACCTTGGTACTAGTTGCCAGCCCCCTGCGCATTAGACAAACGTCAAACGTCATCCAACTTTGGTGCAAATCCTCATCTTAGAATGTGAACAATTTTTCCTACAATTTTCCCGTGCCAAAATAATTTTTCAAAATTTTTTCGAATATTTCCTGCAATTTTCCTGAACTTTCCCTGGATTTACCCACAATGAGGGAGCAGCGTGGTCAACCAGGCGACCAGTAAGGCATGTTGCAGTATCGAGACGCCTTCTAGATGACCCCGACGACGCCAGGAAAGATTCAGGTGGTCAGCGGGGAAAGCGTGCCAAAACAGTTTATCGCCACCATTACTTCAGCACAATGAGGTGGTGACGAGAAAGTGGCGAGGAGCAGCCATCCTTGGGCAGAGACGTGACTACAGCAACGTGATAAAGGACACAGGGCGAGTCGAGCGCGTCAACCTCCCTCTCCAACCACATCGCGACGCACCGCGAGGCGAGGAAGGAGAAATGTTTGGTCTCTCCTACCCCCCCCCCCCGGTCACCATTTCACTCCAAGCGGAACAGCTGAGAGCCCGCTGTCCGTTGACCCTGCCCGCTTCGTGCAGGACTGCCGCGATTAGTGGTGGGCAGAATCGAATGATTCGTATAATCGATTATGGTTTCGATTTTCATCGCAGAAATCGAATGAATCGTTCGGTATCCGAGAACTCGCTTTTCTTGCTTTTCAGCCTTGTGGTTGTGCACGTGCTTCTTCAAGCGATGTAGCCGTTTAATTGCCCCCTGGATATTTACAATCTTTAAAAATGCCACAATAGGAAGGGTGGGACTTTGACTGCTCCCGAGGGGGAAACAATCTAAGGGTTAGAGCTCGCACGTCCTTGGCTTAGTGACGAAAAATCCTCGGCGTGGTATTTTTCGAGCTTCGTGTCTGTCGCGTCAGTGAATTAGAGTTTTCTTCCGCTTGGTATCGCGACTAAAAATGCACGTTTTTAGTACATATTAATGATTGTGTAAATAACAAGTAAACTGAATTTAGTTTCATTTTAGCATTACGAAAGATATATTAATTTTTAATCTAGGTCTGTTAAGTTCTAACTTCATTAAAAAATTTTTTTTTAACATGAGCCGCAAGAATCGCTCTGTAGTGTGGGATTTCTTCGAAAAGAATTCCAATTCTTTATTCGTGACTTGCCAAATATGCAAAAAAAAAAAAAAAAAAATCGAAAAACTTTGGGAATACCACGAACTTAAAAGCTAGTCTTACCACAATACACCCAACCATTGTTATGGCTTTAGAGCTACTGACTGAAGTGGAGGAATGTCAGGAACCTACACCGCAGTTACCCAGCCAGAAAGAATTGTCTGTTCAACAGTGTCCCGGCACTGAACCAAATACAACAGCAATATTGAGTGCTCAGTGTTCAGCAGCAGTGCTCAGCTTGCTCCTCGTGAACCAGTCAAAAGACCAAGACAGTTGACTCTACATGGTTCTACTCGTCGAAAAGAAATGTCGGAAGCAGAACGTATGGACATTGACCATTTATTAGTTAAGATGATTTCAACAGATTTTCAGCCATTGTCAATCGTTGAAAACGAAGGATTCGCTAACTATTGCAAAAAATTGGAGCCGAGGTACACACTTCCTAGCCGTAAAGTGTTGTCAACAAAACTTCTTCCGGAAATGTACACAACTGTTCGAAACCGCGTTGAAAAGTTGCTTAGCTCAGTGCATTTTATTGCCGTAACAACAGATATGTGGACTTCTGACAGTGCATTTTCATATCTGACAGTGACAGTGCACTTTGTGTAGAATTTTCTGAAACTTCCCTTCACTCGTTGGTTCTAAATACAGTGCCAATGACCGACAGTCACACAGGAGAAAAAATCGCGTCGTCTCTTGAAAAATTGCTTCGCGAATGGAATATCCTGCATAAAACTGTAGGAATTGTCACCGACAATGGTGCTAACATAAAGAAGGCCGTCGGAATCCTGAAGAAACCACATTTATCCTGTGTTGCTCACACTCTCGACTTAATTGTCAACGATGCAATTAACGAAAAGATCGTGTACATATACTCAAGAAATGTCGTGCACTAGTGAGTCATTTCAAGAGCAGTAGTATAGCAGCTGAGAAGCTTAGGAATATGCAAAGACGGATGGGTACAACGGAACTGAAACATAAGCAAGATGTTTCCACGAGGTGGAATTCATACTTGCTTATGTTACAAAGATTGTTGGTAGTAAATGAACCACTCTCAGCAGCAATTTCTTCTTTGCCACATGTACCCGACAGCTTAGATGGCTGTGACTGGGAAATGATAGCCGAGTGTATCCCATTATTGAAACCGATTGAGATAATGACAGCAGCACTTTCCGGTGAAAAATATCCAACCATTTCAATGGTTGTACCATTGGTGCGAGGCGTCCAGTCAACAGTAAAAATAAAACAGCCAGTTAGCACAATTGCTCAAAATTTGAAATCATCTCTTCTCTCGGGATTTTCAAAACGTGTCTTGGCACAATTGAAACAAATTAAATTGTTTCTAAAGCGACAATTTTGGATGCTCGTTTCAAGAATCAAGGTTTTGGCCTAGATGAAAATGCAAATAGGGCACAAAAAGACGTTTGCGAAGAGCTTGCAGCGCTGATGAAAAAGGACCCGTGGACAGAGCAAATATTATGATCAGGTGGAAGCAGAACGAGTGGTGAGACAGCTGCCACAGTCGCTGAACCAGATTCTATTTGGAGTTTTTTAGATAGTAAAATTGCTGCCATTAAGTCCTCCTCGACGCATGTGAGTAGCAGTACATTAATGTTGCGGAAATATTTAGAAATGCCACATATTGACAGGAAAGGCAACTCCATGCGATTTTGGTTTTTCCCCAAAAAAAAAAAAACATGCCCGAACTTCATTTATTAGTATCCAAGTATCTCTGCATACCTGCCACCTCTGTGCCATCAGAAAGAGTTTTTTTTTCGAAAACTGGACAGCTTCTGAGTGCCCGAAGAAACAGGCTGTCGCCTAAAATTGTGGACCAGATAGTGTTTTTAAATTCTAATTCTTAAATAGTCTTCATTTTTCCTTCAGTAGTGAAATAATACCTTGGTTTATATCGATCAGTCATACTCATTTATTTAATTGATATTCTAATTTTATATATAGTTTTATTCATAGAAAATAATCATCGGAATCCAAACGTTTGTGTGTATATGTAAGTGATGTTTTACCGATTCATGAGCAATGAAGCACAATTTTTGGCAGAGCTGAGCATTCACTCAAATCTGGTGAGAAAAATTTATAACATTGTTTGAGAAACATTCTGTCCTGCATGTTGTAGGCTGTTCACGGTAAAATGAATACATTTGAGGCCCTAGTTACTTTTTCCTTTCAGCCATTCCTCATCCTTGAAACCTCTTTTTAAATAAATATTGCCATATAAGTAATAAACACAGTAAGTATATTCCACCGTCCTCGGAAGTTAACTTCTTAAACCAAAGTAAAATATATTTATTGATTAATGTTCCAAATGAAAGGGCTTTCAAAAGTGCTCACTTTACCATGAACAGACTATATGCTTTTGGATAAGTGTTCCTTCGTTAGCATATAATACATCTTTGTAAGGTCATGCATTAAGGTTTTTATGTTATTGCACTGATAGCAAAAAAAGGTTACATGTGGAGAATGATACATTCTGATTTATAAATGATTGTTGTTCAAAACACACGTGCATAATAATGAAAAGAGTGTTTAGAAAAAGTTTTCCTTTTGTCTAGTTTTGCATAGTAATGTTGCGAATGCGAGTGATAACTCGGAATAAAAGCGACACCTTGGAATCGAAATAGAGACGAGTGGTTCGTGTGAGAACTCGGAAATTGCAAGAACTCGGTTTAGATTTTAGTGGAGAAGGAATGGGTAGCATGATGCAGAGAATGGCAGCACAGTTAGTCAACAGAGGATTAGTACAGGTAGTAGAAACACCTACGAGATGGAATGAGGAGGGTGTTGGATCAGAGCTGGATGTGGTGTTGGTCAGATCTAGGAATGCTGTAGTTGGTGCAATAGTATTGGATGGTATAAGCGACCATCATATCCCGGTTGTGGAATTTGGGATTGGCAGGATGAGGGAAGTGCAAATGGCAGAAAGGTTGGTGTGGCATTATGGGAGAGGAGACAAGAAGGGGGCAGAAATATTCCTGAGAGACAGGTTTAAAAAATGGTCTATGGAGGAGGGTGTAGAGGGGTTGTGGAGGGAGTTTGCAGGATTAATGGAGGTTATGTTGGAGAAATTTGTGCCAATGAAAAGGTTACGGACTGTAGGAGATCCGCCATATTATGGGCAGGAGATTTTGAAAATGAAGAAGAAGTGCAGAAAATTACATGCCAAGTGGAGAAATGAAGGGATGATAAGATCTAAAGAAATGATGAGACAAATGGGTAGGGAGCTTGAAAGGAAGATCAAACAGGCAAATAATGTATTTCTGGGGAACATGGTGGAACAAGGAAAAGGCAAGGAATAGGGAAATTGTTTAGGTGTGTTAGTTTGTTAAGGGGAGGAGAGGAAGGGATCCCTCTGCTAACAGGAAGGGATGGTAGGCATTCGACAAATGACCAAGAAAAATCGGAGATGCTGCAAGAACAGTACTTGTCAGTGTTTGAGGCAAAGGACGGTTGGAATAGGGGGACAAACAGGGTTGGGGGGGGGGGATGTTTAGTGAGTTTAAGATGAGGTAGTGGGCGATAGAAAAGGTAATTAGGGGTTTGGAGAGCAGTAAGGCAGGGGGACCAGATGGGATAGGAAACACAGCACTAAAGTTTGGTGGCAAGGAGTTGGTGAAATATTTAGAAGTACTGTTTAAAAAGTCCTTACGAGAGGGTAAGTTACCACAAGATTGGAAGGATGCTATGGTGGTACCTATACACAAGCAGGGAGAGGATAGGGGGAGGCCTGGCAGCTACAGACCAGCGAGTTTCACATCAAGTACAGGAAAAGTAATGGAGAGGCCGGTGGTGCAGTATGTGGTGAGGGTTATGAACAATAGGAATTGGTTGGAGGAGTCACAGCATGGTTTCAGGAGGGGTTACTCATGTGAGACTCAGCTGGCTGGGTTATTAGAGGATCTAGTGCAGGTAGTTGATGAGGGGAAGCAGATGGATGCCTACTTCATAGATTTTGAGAAGGTATTTGATAAGGTGCCCCATAGGACATTCCACTACCCTCCTGATACCAGACAGGAGGGTAGTGGAATGGATAGGGGACTTTCTCAGGGGGCGAAGGCAGAGGGTGAAAGTGGGGGGGGGGAGGCAATATCGGAGGAAGAGGAGTTTATGTCAGGTGTACCACAGGGAGGCATGCTGGGTCCTTTGTTATTTACCATAATCGTAAATGACATGGGTTTGGGGATTAGGGGAAATATCAGATTATTTGCAGATGATTGTGTTTTATATGCTGTGGTGGGAGAGGGGGGCGGAAATTTGCAGGCGGACATTGATAAGATATGGTTGTGGACCAGAAAAAATAAAATGAAGATAAATGTAAGAAAACTAAGGTAGTGAGGTTCACAAGGAAGAAGATGATAAGCAGGGACATGTACAGATGGGAGGGACAAGAGATAGAAGAAGCAGCAGAATATAAGTATATATGGATTGTACTGCAGGGAGACCTCAGATGGGAAAAACAGGTAGAGAGGGTAGTTGCAAAGGGAAGAAGGGCTTTGGGTATGCTGGGAAGGGTGCTGAATGGAGTCAGCTGTGAGGTGAAGGAGAAGGCGTATGGCACAATTGTACGGCCAATGTTAGAATATGCTACAGCAATATGGGACCCATATGTGGAGGTGGAGGTGCGAGAACTGGAAAACGTGCAGAGAAAGGCAGCAAGCTGGGTGAAGGGTAGGTGGGGAAGGCAGGGGCAAGATGGTGAGGAAGAAGGGAACTATAGGCCATCAGTGATGAGGAAATAAATGGGGTGGAGCTCATTTAAAGACAGGAGGATAGTTGAACGGTTAGTCAGGATGTACAGGATGGTGAATGAAGAGGGGGCATGGGGAGGGCTACACTGCAAGCTAAGTAAGGGGGTGTTTAGAGGAAGAGGAAACAACAGTGAGAAGCTTCAGAGAGTGTGAAGGAGAACGGAGCAGGGTAGGCAATCCATGTGTGTGAGGTCTGTGAGGGAGTGGAATGCATTGAGTGAGGAATTGGTTTCTGTAAGAGGGGTTGGTAAATTCAGGAAGGGAGTGAAAAAGGAGTTGGTTGGGTGAAGGAGAGTTGAGGGAGCTCGCCACCGGGCGGTAGCCTAATTGCGAGTGTATGTAAATGTACATTTAAAAAATGTACATTTCACAAGGAAGCGAACACTCGTTTTGGGAAGGGGCGAAATAGTAACTACTCGGGCGGGGCGCGAGAAGAAGCATGGAACACGA
The DNA here is from genome assembly GCA_029891345.1 of Dryococelus australis. Lineage (NCBI taxonomy): Eukaryota > Metazoa > Arthropoda > Insecta > Phasmatodea > Phasmatidae > Dryococelus > Dryococelus australis. The sequence continues at coordinate 62,970,581 of CM056995.1, forward strand.
TAAGAAATAAGCGAAAACTATTGAATGAAAGAGGGAGCGACCCTACTTGGGCAAGAACAGAGGGAGAGGAGCGAACACTTGGAACATAAAGAAATACGAAAAACGGGCAAATGGTGAGGGGCAGGGGGTTGCTGGGAAGGGAGAAGCTAGGTAATCGTTCGGAATATGGGAGAAAGTAAGAACTCTGTTTACGTGGGGAATCGAGAGCCCTGCGTGCTGAGCGAGGAAGGCAGCTATTGGAAAAAAAGGAATATGGAGGGAACAGTGGGGAGAAAAAACCGAGTGGTTAAATCGAAACCATCCTGTAAAAATCGATTACTCAGAAACGTAACAAGAATCGAGTTCTTGATTTCATTTCACTCGATTCTGCCCATCACTAACCACGATACTCCCGCGTCACGCTTCCGTCCTCACACTTCATGTACGGCACTTCCACGCTCGCACTTCGCGCTCGTGCTTCTGCGCTCACATGGTAGTTTTGTCAAATCACCATGGCTGGCCAGATGCAGCACGGTGCGCCGGCACCACTGTGTCTGCAGTGTCTTAGTCAAAAACCACTGGATGTGGTAGACAGCCTGGCGAGCAACCGCGTCGCGAGCAACCATGGAGAAGAGCAACCATGGAGAAGAGCAGGTGACAGAACATTCTAACAGTAGTAACGAAATTTAAAATTCACACCAATTACATTTTTGCGGGACATTGTTATGCACAGGATCGGGAACCACACCGAACATGTGTGCACGGTGCCACATGCATGTGCACAAGGACTGCATGAGCCACACAGAGTTACACACCGTAACCGGATTGCGGTTCATTTGCGACGAGTTTGTTGGACAGTTGAAACCGACCGTGATCAACAACATTTCAACCGATTTACTCCCGTAAAATCAATCCGGTGATACAGTGGCCAAGCAGAAGACAGCAGTGTAAACATTATGCAAGCAGTCCAAATGGACGGAGATTGCATCACCATGGTAAACATGCCATGTCATGTAGAGAGTGAAGGAACAGAATCAAATGGAGTGCAAGGCGAGGAGGTACACTGCAAGGTCGAGGATACTGACAATCACACATCATCTGCGGGCAGGGCCCCCATGACACCTGTCAATCATCTGACACTGCATGACCAGTGCTCTCAACCATTGCCAACCCTACCATTGTTACCTCTACCACTCCCACTTATGACACCACAATTTTCTGCCTACCAACCAGCACCAATATTTCCACAGCAAGTATCAAGGATCTTTCCCAGGTCTTTTCCGGCACTGACACCTCTAACATTCTTTCCCGCCAATAGTAACGTATGTCCAGCTGGCAAACGGAAAGGTAACAGTAACGAGAACCAAAACAAGACAGAAGCGGTCCAGACACCGCCAGTGGCCTGAAACGCACACCGACATGATTTCAACTTTCTTAAAAGAGTGCACATGACGTCTGAAATGCTACAGGGTGAGTGGGCCAGTTGCACCGGCGGTCAATTGCAAGGAGAAGCACGAAAGTGGTGGGGCTCTGTAAACCACTACGGTATGCAGGGGAAAGAGTTCGTGCACGCTTTCCAATGCCAATACGGGAGCGTGTCTACATCCCTACAATCACAAAGCAAGCTACTCTGACAGGAGCAACAGCCTAGTGAACAACTACGAACATTCATCATGCAAAAGGCACATCTCATCAAGCGACTCCATCCACAACTGCCAGACAGAGAGGCGCTGGAAATCATTGCTGAAACCGCCTTACCGGAATACAGAGCTGCACTGCTACCTTTCCTAAACAGCAATATGGAGGAGTTTCTCAAGGCTGCTATCATCCTCGAACGAAACCGGAACTCATCGCCTCACGAGAGCAGAGCCGCACAATGGCGGCACAAGACAAGCGGGAGTGACAACAATACACAATAGGACCGGGTAGACCATCCCGCAAAGCAGTTCGGGAGCAAACCAGAACGGGAAATTGCATGTGCAAACAGTGAGAACATTCCACGCCGCAGTGGCAAGCCGAGTGACAGTATGCATAGGAACAATGGGGAAAAAATGGATACGGCTCGACAAAAGCCAACCATCGCGCTCCTGTGTCGCTACTGTAGTCCAGCAACCATTTTCCACTGGCATAGCACATGCCCAAATAATTCGCACCTCGACACCTACAAAGGACTTACACCGAGGATGCAGGGAAACAGCCAGTAGAGGTGAAGAAGCCTGACACTTTTTCCTCCCCGGTCACATTGTCAACAACAACAGACAAAACACCGTAGCAGGCATTCATTTAGCAGGTGAGTGGGTGTCAGGCGAAATTTATTCGCATCCTTGTGAGCATGAACAGTCAACCCTGTTACGCGCTAATAGATATGGCTGCATCACACAACTTTGTACACCCTCGTTTCGTGAATTCCGGCGATGTAACATCCAGTAACGACATAATTATTCTCGCTACCAGTCAAGTAAGTAATGGAGCATTGGACCAAGCAACAGTAACAGTAAAAGTCAGGGACTTGGAAACGATAACGAGTGCAATTGTAATGGCAGAGGTTAAGGAAGATGCAATATTAGGCGTGCCTTGGTTAAAGGAACAAAATACTGTAGTAGAACGAGCGGCTAGGAGAAGTCATTTCGGCACAAAATAGCAGCACACAGTGTACACTGTAGAACGGGCAGTTACTAGTGATTTACCCCCGGTATTGTTAGAGGAATTCGATCATTAGTTCCCGCAGCAACATCTGGTGGCATTCCAGTGTATACTGAGCGAGAGGAGGGAGTCATTTAGTAAAACAGACGTACTCCGAAGAACAACAGTAGCCAAACATGAAATACCACTAACACAAGAAGGGCCAATTTATGCAGGACCGCGGAGTTACATGCCACATCAAACCAGAATAATTTGTGAGCAAGTTAAACAGATGCTATCAGACGGGGTTATCGAGCCGACACGCAGTAAATATAACTCCGCCATTACATTCACACCTAAGGAGGACAGAATTTGTCACAATCAACCAAGTAACATGTAGTGATCTGCCACACTATATAAGTATAAAAGACGTGCTCACGACACTCTGCAAGGCAACTGTAATGATGTCGCTAGATCTTAGAAGCGGATATTGGCAAATTCCCATCAAGAAGGAAGACAGGGAGAAAACCTTATTCTCGACACCTGATGGGCGGCGATTCAATTTTTGTGCGATGCCTTTTGGCCGCAAGGGATCACCCGCTACTTTTCAGTCAGTGATTGTCCGCGTGATGGATGGGTTTATCGGTGACTTCATGGTAGCGTACCTGGATGATGTTAATATATGGTCGAGCAGTTGGGAGGAATACATACATCACGTCCCCATGGTTCTGGAGAGACTCGCAATCAATGGATTTACCTGCACCGCGAACAAATGCAAGTTGGGATTTTTGGGGCATATTGTAGATGAGGATGGAAAACCCCTAACCCAGAACAGTTAAGTTTACTAGAGAATTATCCAGCACCACGGAACCGCAAACAGCTCCGCATGTTTTTTGGTCTAAGTAATTTGTCGAGAGAGTTCATTCAAGATTTCGCAGTAATTACTGCCCCTCATACGGATCTATTTTCGCCCCATAAGCAGTTCGTGTGGGGAGATGCGGAGGAAAAGTAATTTCAAGCAATGAAGAAAAGTTTCCATTTTTGCTCCAAATTAGCATGTTACAAGCCAGGCAAGCACCTAAACTTACAGATGGACGCCAATCAACAGGGGCTGGTTGCCGTCTTGTATAAATACATGGAGGATGGTATGAAGCATGTCATTGATTTTGCCAGTGCGAAGTTGGGACAAGTAGAGCGCGGATAAGATGTAAATGAATGGGAAATGTTGGCATTGTGGGTGGTTAAAAAGTACCAGCTCTACCTATAATACAAACATTTCACATTACGAACAGACAATAGATGCCTTGTTTGGTTACACACAATGTAAACTTACCCGGTGGGCATTGCTCCTACAGTCATATGACTTTACTGTAGAGCATGTCCCTGGGAAGGATAATCATCTAGCAGACACATTATCCCACTCACCCGATGCAAGTATTGTGGTTACAGACTATGCAAAATGGGATGAAGTTCTCCCCCTCCCACGGTGCACGAGTTATTCCGAGAGGTACAGGTGAGCCAAGTACAAGCAGTGGACTGTGATATTCTTGTAGATGCACTGTACTGGGAAATAGTCAAGACGCAAGACAGCTGCTGGCATGAGAGAGAAGGGAGCAGTGTGCGAGAGAGATTGCGGAACAGTGGTGTGTGATGGAAGGGAGGTTGGAAACGTGCGTGGCAAACAATAATACAAAATGGCGTCTGTTTGTACCAGCAGCATGTAGGGCGAACATAGCAGGGCACCCAGGTACAGAGCAGACAGTCCAGAACATCAGGCAGCATTTCTTCTAGCCAGGACTCTTGCGCGATGTACGAAAATACGTGCAAAAATGTGTTATGTGCCAGACATTCAAATCGCGTAGGACAGATAGAGTACAGCAGCAACAACCCCGCCTACCGAAATCACTGTTCAAGACCATAAGCCTGGACCTGACAGGGCCATACCCCCGTACACACAACAGGCAAAAGTTTATCCTGGTCGTCGAAGACAACTTTTCGTGGTGGGTGGACGCTTATACGATGAGCAGTGCAAGGGTTACCAACATCGTGCAAGTACTCGAACGGAAATTCCCCCCCCCCTAGGGCTACCATAACAAGTGCTAACAGACAACGGAACGCAATTCGTGGGAAAAGTGGCAAGCAAAGTGCACCCGGTTGGGGGTGCAATACTTGAAGATGGTGGTGTACCACCCAGAGCAAACCCCACAGAGCATCGCAACCAAGCACTAGCGGGAGCATGGAGGACAGCATGGCAAGATGAGAGAGATAAAGGGAGAGAAACAGAGAGCAGAGGGAGAGGCAAGAAAGGTATGTGGCTGGGTGGGTCCTGGCGAGCAACCGGACCCCACCCACGCTCAAACCCAGACAACTAGTGTATGTGAAAGAACATCCACAGTCGGCAGCCCATCAAAACTTCTGTGCTGGACTTGCTGCACGATGGGCAAACTTGCACGGGGTCATCAAAAGGCTAGGGCCAACCATCTACTTGGTCAATGTGGGCAGAAAGACTAGCAAGTATCACCGAGATGCCATACATCTGTCACCTGGAGACGTCCGCGATGACGAGGTTGGTGACAAAATCACCCATGATGGAGCAACACCTGCCGATCCCACTGAGCAAGGGAGAGGAGAGTGGGAATGCACCTCTCGCAGGAGGCCACCCACCAGATGCCACCATGTCGCCGATGCCGGACGAGGCCATGTCCCCAAGGTGTCAGGATGACATCGGCCCGGATGACAGAGGGTGCGTCGCACAAAGGGCCAGCACCATCTGCACATCCGCTGCAAGCAGCATGCAACAAGTTAGAGGGGAGATACATGCACAAAACGGAGGAGGTGCACGAGACCTGGAGACTCACGATGGTGCCATCAAATACGAGCTCCAGGGGGAAGCAACGAGCACGAAAGGTGGGTCAGTACCTACCCCAGGACCACCAGCAGTGGGTGCCCAAGGCACGATGTCGCCTTGGCGCCAGTCAGGGTGCATCCGATAGTCGGCTCCATTGAAATCGATGGCGCAATGGCTACTAGTGCAAATCGAAGAGATCCGAAACTGCAACCAACAGTGACACTGCTGGGAGGGAGTCCCCAGGAGGCGACGCGATGCCTGTAGATTAAACGTTGCTCGTCGAAGAGGACAGGACGACTGAAGAAGCAATGGTGCTAACACCAGCTGGGGAATCACCCGAGAGTGACTGCAAACCCCCAGTAGTCGCTAGTCCCACTAGCTACCGGCAATGACATGGGGTTGTGAATGAGGACAGCAGCAGTGGCAGCGACGACAGAGGATTGTGCAACTCGTAAGAGATTCGCCACTCAGCACGCCGACTCCGGCCACCTGCGGCATCCCACACGTACATGAGCACAGAGCACCATGGCGATGGCAAGAGCATGCAGAATGATGGCAGCAGTCGGTGATTCCAGAATGGAGGGGGCTGGCAAGAAGCCTCTATGTCTTACGTCCATTACGAGCAGACACAAAGGGGTATGTCTGTCATTAGTGATGTGTGTGACTGCAAAAGGTCTTGTGAGAGGAGGGGGACGTTTCACATGTGCTCACGTTAATCCCTTCTCCTTAGCCCATTTGCCGACCGCACCAGGTTCCGTAACGAAGTGTGTGTGCACGCTCTACGAACAAAAGTGCAGTGCAGTGTAGCAAGTGACGATGCAAGTACAGAGCAGAGCGAGCTGCGAACTCGTGCGCGTGGCACAAGAATCTGAAAGTAGACTCTGTAAAATTTATGTTTAATTAATTGGTGCAATTAAAGGGCAAGGTTAGTTCATGCAAGGGGACACAACTAATAAAGATGCCAGCCTTCGCAGCCCTAAAGCCCCCAGAATGTTCCAAGTGTCTTTTTGTAATTTCCTGTACTATTCATTCATGTGTTTTTCATCTCTACATCATCCACACTGTGCAATGTTTTGTTATAATGAATATTATTTACAGGGTTAATTTTAGAAACAATGTGTAACAACCGGCACGCAGGGTACGTGTCCGATTTGCAAATGTTGGGGGCAAGGAAGTAGTTTAGCACAGATTGCTAGCCCACCAAGATGGCAGGCACGCTGCACGGAGAAAGATCAGTAGTCGTTCCGTCTTTGCGAGGGGTGTGCCGCATCAGTCGGGGCTCGTGTTTCGTGCACTCGGGCAGCCACCACCATGTTGGACTAGTCATTTCACTGCAATAGCTATTTAATATACCAGAACCTTTTTTAATTTCAGCTGCCCAAGACTTTATTACCCCTCGCACCTACCCAGTGCTTGCATCGCCTGGGTAGGCTCAAATTGCACTTAATTTTTTTTATGTGACCACGTGTCTTTTCACACTATCACCCGAGATGACGGGATCGCAATCAGCACCAAATGTAAGTTTTCCCCTACGGGAATGTAGGAATGTAACTGAATAAATCGCAGCAGTGACGAGTTACCACGTGTGGTTTATTTACAGTTCGCCGCAAGGCATATAAGGCACAGACCTTCTCCCGCCAATTTTCTTTAAGAGTAATTTACTGTGCAAGTATGTTAGAAATGGTCACGATTCTGAATAACAAGTAACAGTGGTTCGTATGGTCGTGTGGGTAGCCTAGATATCCCACAGTGCAGCAAGTAAGGAATTCAAACAATCAATATTAATTTTATTTTACGAGAAGACAATAGCTGCACTTGGAAGATTTGCCGTGGTCGTCAGCCTAACGACCCTGAGGAACGAATATGCAGCTGCTCTCCGGCTTCAGGATATTGTCAACACGACAATATCTGGTGATCTGGGTAATTATCTCCATCGAGATTCCAAAACTATATTCACTGCTTACTTATTCACCTTGGTACTGGTTGCCAGCCTCCTGCACATTAAACAAACATCGCATGTCTAGAAGCACTAATTTACAGCTTATACATTAACATTTCTTAACATCAGTGTGAACACAACAGTGATATTATTAAAAAAAATAACGTGCCCCATGTTGACTTCAGTGTGAATCGGCCTATGTGCCATCACCACAATGTGCAAGGCTCTGAACTGGCGTGCATTGTTCTCATTGCTCAGCATGTACCTATGAGACATATTTGTCAAACTGTGTATAACTGTATAGATGATAAACAAACTTTTTTTTAAATAGCCATTCATTCAGAGAACAGTCTCGGGTTTAACACATCAATTTCTAACTTTTAACACTTTGAGAATATTGTGTTCTGTAATATTACTTTTTTAGATGTAAATAATAATTCATTTTCAATTAAACCTGCAAATTCTTTTAACAATATTTTTTGAACAGCTGTGTAACGAACTTACCCGAAAGAAAGACGAGGTTTTTTGACAGAAAAGGAATAGAAAAAATAAGGGACCGTCTACAATTCAGTGTAGTCTTCAATTCAAAACGTAGGACAACAAATACCATATGTGTATGACTCTTATAATTCAGTATTTATGTTTGTGTTAGTTGCACAACACAACTACGGGCTTCTATTCATATGTTTTTTTTTACTAAGGAAGCAGTTAATACTCCAAAATTGGCATGCTATGAGACAGAGGATTGTGACAAATGCTTTTCATGCTTGAATACAGTGTCTCCTATTGTTGGACGTATTTTTTTACTGCTGAAACTGTACATGTCGACTTTGACAAGCTGAAATTAAGTTAATCATGTTGCAGGCGATTCACTTTTCGAGGCCGGATATACCGAATGGAACAGCGGGGAGCCCAACAGTGCGGATGAACAATGTGGGTCAATAAACCACGATGTCAAGCTGAACGATGTTCCTTGTGATGTGAAGTTCGCTTACATCTGCGAGCAGGAATACCCCTGAACTGACACAAACTAGCTCAATTTTAACGTTGCAAATGAAAACTTATGTGACAAATTAAGTAATTTTTCTTTGCAGCTTATGGTCACCATAAAACTATTCTTTAAGTTTTAAATTAATTTCAGTTGCAGGCAAGATATTTTTCTAAAGGTTGATTTCAAAACTGCTTAATAAGTATCTGTACAAACATCCGGCCACCCATCATGACAAACTGATCTGGGACTGTGAATGTTCTTTTGTTAGGGTGGCATCACAATAGAAAAATTATTATTTAAGAATAATGCAGTAGTTGCCTAATTGCGCGCGCACAGACACACACAACAAACAAACACACGCGCGCGCACACACACATACACAGAACGTCCTGTTTTTAATATCAAAGATACAAACGATAATGTTTAATTCAAGCCAATTTATACTCACGATAAGCATGCCCTCTTTCCATTTTCTTAATCACCACGAAACTGACCTCATATCACGCCTCAATAACTAGTCACATTATTCTTCAAGGCTGACATTTTCTGACTAAGACACTCTTCTTTTGTGGATTAAATCCACAAATACCACACACATGCTCACAATTCGGCCCATTTAATATTCTTTACGATTAAAACTGAAAATAGAGTTTCCTGGCAACTAGTGCCATGCCCTGATTGGCCACTATTACAGAACTATTACTTATTTATTAAATACATATAATTGTAATAAACAAATATGTATTATAAGAATCGAAATAATTATTAGGTACAATAAGATGTCAAAATATTCACGTAATGTGTATTTTTATCATTACAGCTAATTAATGCTTGGTAACAGTTGTTATATTATCTGTTGTTATATTATCTGTGCTGATGTTCAGTGGGAAAAATGGTTTTGTGAATATATGCAATTTATTTTAAGAATTCCCAGGCTTTAAGGTTTAAGATTCTTATTACAGATAAATTTGGTGTCTGCCAAGTTGTTTTGTATAAAGACGGCCGTCTCCTCTTATTCTGTTTTGTGCTTTTAGGAGGGCCTTACGTATTACATTTTCTAAAACTGGAGTACTTTGATTGCTGTTGTTCATCATCCATGTAGCTGCTCATAAAGAGGAATCACTTATTTCTTCTCTAAATTTTTATGTAAAAAAACAGCGAATGTAATATTTTGAGACACCTGAAGAAGTCATTATTTATGATGTTCCTAAAATAAAAGTTGCGGCAAAAAAATTCAAAACATGGACTATGAATTCCCTTTACAGGTAGGAAAAGTGCGTGTGCTTATCTCACACACCAATGTAGTATTATATGGCATGTAATAGGACACAATTCAGATAGTGTGTGCAAAGTATTTTTAACGGGAAAAACCGAAAGTTTGAGCCGTGCGAGTAACTTGCACAAGAGCCATAATGGATGCTCAGAAGCAAAAAATATGCTCTTTGTTCTCTATAACTACATCTGAACAACAGCCATATTGAACTCTGCCAAGGGTAGAACTCCACCCTAATTCCAGATATTGAGGTCTACTTGTAAACTGTTAATCGGTGTCCATGTTCACAGTATCACCGATACAATTAACCACAACATTAAAAAAAAAAGCAAGACGTTTTATAATTTTATAAAATACTGTTTCTTTCTTCTACTCCCACATTCCCGTCCTACAACCATCAGTATAGGTCAACTTTTTTCCTTCAGAAAGTCAAAAAAAATCCAGGAAATATTGATGCGTGGCCTGTCTGCAGATTGACGAGCATTACATTAAGGAGGGGTTGGTTTTACGGAATGCTAGGCCAGGCGCACCCCTTCTGGTTGGGTTTACTGGTTAGTTCTAGTCTCTACATAGCACACATACTTGTCCCGTGTAGAGAACGGCCTGGTAGCTTCGTGGCAGGGCACAAAGTCGGATTCGGGCAGCCAAATCTTGCTATGTAGGGATTGTTAGCAGCTGTTCCGGCCGGTTGAAGTGTTCTGTGATCCAAGGGTGGATCTCCTGGTCCAGGGGGGTTGGAGCCTCAAACAAATCTGTTGGAATCTCTGATGTAACAAGTACAAGAAGGTGGCGCAGGGCTCGAGCTTGTTCCTTGGGAACGAGCTGGTTTATAGATGCAACAAGGGCAGAGGTTAACTCTTGTAAAAGTCTGGAGGCAGTCAGTGCATGTTTAACCTTTTCACGAATACCACTATGATGGGAGAAAGGCATTAGGAAGAGAGAACACCCCTCATGTTGTCATGAGCCGAGCACTCCCGTGTGCTCTTATGACCACATGTGCCGCCACAGTTAGCTATCGCATTAGTGCATACCAGGCAGTGGCGTAATGTAGTGGGGGTGGCACTTTTAGGGGATGGCAAAATTTCACAATAAATAATAATAATATCTTGAAAATTGTTGAACCATTTCATATTTTTGTCGCACTTACGATTCGGACCGATTGAAATGAGAACGGAATTTTTCATTACTTATTCTGTGACGAAATCGGGGAATCCCCTTTCTTTAAATGAATGTATAATAATGACATCTTGCTCATTGTAGCGATTGGCAACACCGTCTGTACTGACTTGCAGGGACTCCCCATATTTTATTTTGTGCTTGGTTTGTTTATGACTAATATTCAGCGAGAATGACTTCTATCATATAAAGAATAGTGTTCAATATTGTATAATAACACCTGCAAATTAGGTTACTATGGGTAAGTCCCTTCAGGGAGGTTCGTGAGTGATGCTTTGACAATTCAAAGAAAGTTTGATTGATGGATCGTCAGTTGTCCAATTCACATTAACTTAATCGTATCGTATATATGTATATGCTTTCCAAACTGTGATTTCAATGCTCATAAGTACGTGTTGTTATTGTTAAATTATTGAACTTTGTTGAAAACTTGTATTGTTCGTATACGTATACATTCAACTATGTGAGTATTAAATATTTTATTTGCGTTTTTTATTTATGTAATTGTATGTTTGACTATCTGCTATGTTGTTTAAGCTTTAATTTATTAGAATAAAAAAATCAGAACAAGTAAATTTCAGTAAAGTAAGTTATATCTTTTTAAATTTATTAGTAATTATTTTGAAATGTTCTACGATAGTTTCGTTTACGACTCCAACTTGTACTTTTATTATTTATTATATATGTGTCAATAATTATTTATTTTTTTGTTTTAGCATCAAAAATGAAAAGATTAAAAGAAAGTGGGGCATCTTACCATAATAAAAGAAGAGCTAAGTTGGAAAATATTAGAAAAATGAAGGAGCTTTACTTAAATACGTGAAAAGTTCTGTTCCTGAGACATCAGATTCCACGTTGGGCTTAAATCCATGAAAGACAACTGGGCCTTCAAACCCAGAACAAGCTAAAAAAAAATACAAGAACTTGACACTGTTGATTTGGTACCTGTTAGAAATGTTGACATTGTTCCTGAAGATCAAATTCCAACATCATCTACTCAATAAGAGTCTGCATCTATATGTCTAGACATGGGTTTCGATAGTTTTGAAACAGAGTTTGATACAGCATCGGCATTGTCTGCTATTCAATACCAAAACTTGGACGATATTGGAAAATGGCCTGAAGACATAAATGAAAATATGCGATTGCATCTCATTCAGCAAGGCCAGGAAGTTGTTCAGCATATCAATACTAACATCGCCGAAGCGTCAACAGTAACACGTTCAGATTCGTGCTCTTTAACATCAAAAGGAGAGACGAGACGGCTTACCCAGGAATGGTTTTACTGCACATTGATTAACGCCGAAAAAGTTTTATGTACTTGGATGGCTTATTATCCTTCCAAAGCATCATTATTTTGCTTTTGCTGTCGTTTATTTGAGAACGTAAACACACCGAATTGATCAAAGTTTTGCTCATCTGATGAATTTAATACTTGGTGGAAATCAAATCCTAAGGTTTCAAGTCACGAATCAAGTGCACTACACAACCAAAATTATTGCAAATGGAAGGAGTTGGAGAGCAGACTTCAAAAGGACAGACTATTGACAAGAAAGAGCAAAACTTAATGGCAAAGGAAACAAAAAAATGGCAAGAAATTCTTATCAGAATGTTTGATATTAAAAAATTCCTTGCCAAACAAAATTTGGCTTTACGTGGCCATACAGAAAACGACACCAGTATTAATAGAGGAAACTTTTTAGAATTGGTGCATTTAATTGCAAATTACGATCCTATACTTCGTGAACATCTTGTAAGATCTAAAATGTGTGACAACATTTCAATCACGTATATGTCACCAGCAACCCAAAACGAATTTATTGCAATTTTGGGAAATAAACTTCGCCAACATATCATCGGACAAATAAAAAAGGCTAAGTATTATTCGATTATATTCGAAGTGGAATCTTTTAGAGATTTCATTGAAACAAAGGATAAAATTGCTGAAGGAATTTCAAAGATGATTTTGAGCAAGCTTGAAGCTGATGACCTCGATATAAGCAACTGTATAGGCCAAGCATATGATAATGCTGTTGTTATGGCTGGAAGGCATTCAGCAAAGAATTAAAGAAATAAATCCCAAAGTTGAATTCGTACCTTGCTCAAATCATTCGTTAAACCTGGTTTGTTTACATGCTGCCTCAGTTGAGGCGAGTTCAGTAACTTTTTTCGGCACATTAGAATGTTGCTATTAATTTTTTTCCATGTCCACACATCGTTGGGAAGTTCTGATAGCAGCTACAGGCAAAAGTTTGAAAAGGGTTCAAGACACGTGGTGGAGTGCAAGAGGCGATGCCGTAAAAATTACATGGCATCATTACAAAGACAGTGAATGATGCACAAAAATATTTACAAACAAAGGGACTTGACATAAGACTTTGATGACGGAACCAGAGATGCTAACTTGTCTTGTGAAAATGAGTTGAGACGGAAGCTGTTTTCTTCGTTAGATAGAATCATTGTAGAAATTCGTGAGCGTTTTCAGCAGCTACAGAATTTGGCAGATAAGTTTGCTTATCTAATGCCGGCTATATTACTAGATTCGGACGACACTAAATGTAATCTAGACTACGCATCTGCCGAAATTGACGAGCAGGACTTCAAGCTGGAACGACTTCTACTGCGGACTTTCATTGCTGCCACAGGCAACGAAAATAAATAAATAAATGCGGACTCACTTGAATTATTAAAATTTATTCTGAAATCCAAGATGGAAGATACTCTGCCCAATATTATAATAATGCTCCGAATATTCTTCACAATTGCCATGAGCAATGCCAGCTGTGAGAGAAGTTTTTCAAAATTGAAATTGATCAAAAATTATTTAATTTCAACAATGAGTACTTTAAGGCTAACCAATCTGGCTATCTTGTCTATTGAGCAAGAGGTGTGTGATGCTATAGACATTGATAGTGCAACAAAAGACTGTGCTCTTAAATAAAGTAGACGAATAAACTTTTAGTTAAAGACAGAAGTTTTGTTTTTAATTCTAACAAGTATATTATTTTTCAATAAAAATATAAATATTAACAGTATCGTTCTAGTTCTAATTGGAAGTCGATTTGCGTTTTATATTCAATTCGCTAATAACTTAATCTTGTCGATCGTCAAGGTATAATCATAAGTGTTCTATACCTGTTGTAACAATGTAAGTGGCATACGTGTAAGAATTTTTGTGAATAAATGTGATTATTATATTGTAAAACATATATATATGACTTTTTTATTTGTAACCTGTACAATACACAATAATGATGACTGTTCTTGCCGAAAACTTCTTTAGAATTACTGTATATTATAGTCTTTTAAATTGAAATACCTAAATAAGAGGGAGGCAAAATTTTCTTCTGCCCCGGGCGGCTGACACCCATGCTACGCCACTGATACTAGGGGCGAATCTAACAGCCCAGGGCATGTTGGTGCAGGTCGCCGGGAACAGCGAGTAACTTTCCCGGTGACCCAAATAGCATAACTACAAATCGGCCATTTAACCTATTTCTCACAAGAGGGAACTCTTGTGGGCCATATGTTAGCGGTCTGGCATTGCGTCCCTGTGAAGCCACGGCCGTCAGAAGAAAGTTACATTGGAGGGAATGTGGGGGCTGCCTGTAAAACAGTATAACACGTGCCTCTAGTTTGGCGTGTATCGGGGGGCCTGTAGGCCGAAGTATAAGTGTAGCGATGATGTGAAGTGTTTCAAAAGGCTAGTTTATATAGCCCATTCATTGCGTCAAGACGCCACTCGTGTGGTCACAAGTGTTAATATGAATTCCTTTGTAAGTGTGCAGAATAAAGCTGCACTTAGTTCGTTTTATCCTTCAGCTGCATCTCATAAATGAATACCATAGGTGTGACATCAAGGAAAACGCATGTTCACAGGACGTTACTTTATGCCAAAGATGCCCTGTGAACGACAAAGTCCAGTACTCTCGCTAGTACAAGATTTGAGTGAAATTTTCAACATAATAAATGCACATTATGTTAATTATGTAAATCCTCATTATGTTACATTTTTCAGATAGTGTTCATTCCGCATATTCATGTTTATATAAAACATTCGTAAGGGTGACGGCATTCCCATGATGTCATCACAAATCCTGTTAATTTAGCATTTAGAGCCACGGGAATGTTGCCAATATATGCAATGTAATTGATAGGAATTAAGAGGGCATACAGAAGTGTTATATAACCTTTGTGTAAGAGTAAGGACAAACAGCATAATGAGCTAGCACGAATCTGAATGCACCCACAGCATTCGCCCGCGCGAAACTGAGCGTCATTCGGAGTCTGACCTCCATCATCCCTGCACGCTGCTCGGGAACCATGCTCTTCAGTGCGTCCCCATGGTAGGTATAGCGACTTTTGAGTATTAATCATTAATTTTTCAATAGTGTAACTTTTGGAACATTTTTGCTTTTATTCTAATACAGAAAGGCGGACCGACAGCTAATTTTACAATAAGAACTTAAATGCGCAGTATGCACGTTTCAAAAGCAACATTAGCTACCGGCAGGCCACAGAGCCGAGCCTGCATAATAGAGTTTTGTAGAGTACAAGGTCAGTTGTATTCAGTTAGATGCAGTGTGTGTGATTATTTCCCTCCTTTTATTGCTTTTACCTTAGGTAATTTAGGGCACGGCGTCCTTAAGGCCGAAGTTTAACTTCAGTGATTTGTGTTTATTATGGGTCCTGCCCTCCATAGGCAGGTCCTGCCCTCCATAGGCAGAGTAGAGTCAGTGTTTGTGAATGGCCGTGTATGGGGGGCATTTACCCTTATGCTTGTATAGTGGTCGAAACCACTATTTTAACATCAGTGGCAGTAAGTGCACAACGAACCCCGCAACCAGCAAAATGGCAACCTCCAAGAATCCCCGCGGCAGTCGGCCCATGACCCCAAAATTTGCTCACTCGAGCTGGCGCCGGGCAACACATCACCTCGCCCCTGTCTTGGGTAAGAGGCAGGGCGACCTACATCGTTCCTGAGAGGGGACACGCATCAGAAATGGCCTTGCCCAACTAGTGGGGCTAATTCAATGAGCTGCAAGTAAACAAGCCAACTATGACATACATCATAAATCACGTATCCAACACGGGAAACATATAATAACATGCATGGCAAGTCACGTGAAAATACGACTTAGTTTGAGATGAAAGTGCGACATAAATATATTAAATTAAAGGCTTCAGTTACCATAAACAGGTATGTCTTGATATGTGTGCAAAAATTGGTGGGTTGCAGGTCATGCGTAGCGATACAAAATGTTTGAGAGCACTGATAAAAAACTGGCAAGTCAAAATTTTAGTATAAATGCAATGTCAATAGTGTCCTCTGTTTACCTATAAACACGATTGGGTATGCAAACAGTCTGCTGCATTTGCAAGTGCTATAACAAGTACGCAATATCTAATTTGTTTACATCAGGAATTACTATTTTATGATCACGTAAAAATTACTTGGAAGTTGGCATGTCCTTATTGTTGTTGATAAATGCAAACGTAATTTGGGTACGTATTTTCATTCAGTGTATTTATGCATGTATGGGCAGTGTACTTATATATGTACTTGAGTGTTTTGTTATGCACGAACTGTAACCTGTGACAAATGACACGCTGGTGAGTGGTGGAAAACATAGTCCCCCGCTCCAGTGCAATAAGATGTATTTATGCATTTAAGTGCTGTGTTATATATGTAATGTTATGTCTTGTGTGGTATACTGCCTAACGTGCATGAAACCACATGTGAATAAGAGAACAGTGTTGCGGCATATTGTGTGGTGTAACTGCCTGACGCGCAGGAAAACATGTGTCTGCAAGTCAGTAAGTAACGAGTAATAAAATCCGGAATAACCCAATCAACGGATGAGTAACAAAATAGCGTTTCGTAGCATCGCAACACATAAGAGAAATAACACATAAGAGAAATATATGCAACAGTAAATGCTGGAAGTGTTACCAAATTAATTTTTAGGCCAAACTAACCTAACAAAATTACATTTAACGGTTTTGATTCAGTTAGAGAAATTTTCAACAAGCTAGCGTCATTTTTGTGCGGAAATAGGAAAGTGCGTGCGAAGCCGCCATTTTGAGACAGGGTCGCGTCATGGCACACACCACACTTCACATTGACCCGGGATCACAGGCGATGTCACCAGCGGGATGCACAACAGGTGATTACCCCACCCCCTCCCTCGCGGACAGCAACGGGACTTTTCCCAATGCGCATGGGGAAAGTGGGTCAATTGCAAAGACTACACAATGGCAGATGCGATGCGGAATATCTTTGGGCAGTCGTCCGGTACATGCCCCAACCTAAGAGACACAAGTGGCGGGGAAGTAAGAACATTATGCCTAAAGTGTGTACGTCCCACATCTGAAACAGATTCAATCCAGGGCATCAATTGCCCATGCAGGGAACCGGAGGCTACAGAACGTTAAGAAAACGAAATTCAAAGGGAAAAATACAGCAGAATATGGTCAGCATGGAGAGCGACCTCTGCCGGCATTCGCATGGTATTATGCGCAGAGTGTAACAGACAGCGAGCGATCCGAGGCACTGTCGACCCTGTACAGAAGCACACCTACAAATGTACACACGAGAGTAACCTACAAATTTATTTCAACAGTGAACCTGAACAAAATCATCGCAAGGGACGCTGAGAGAAACAAATACTGTGTTCCAGTACAGGAAAAGGCGAAATGGAATGTGCAAAATTAAAGAAAGATTTCCATGCAGGGTGCCTGACAGAAAATTTGCATGCAACAAAAGACCAGCAGGGACGAATACTACGTAATGGTCGCACGAGTAACACTCGTCCCAAACCTCTGCAGACAGTTAGACTTCGTCACAGGGCGTGAGATACTACCACACAGATGACATCTAGATGTAAGCACACAAGCACAGGGCAAAACAGCTGCATGTGAACACTGGGGAAAGTTGTCACGTCAGTGCACTACTGAACGCGACATTGTCAACACAATTACCCAACGTTTTCGCTGTGAGCAATGTGTCCTAAGGTCGTAGGAGCGATTGCAACAGGCATTTTTCGAGCATCGAGAAGTCCACTACGGAGCATCCAGCACGATTATTAGCCCAGTAGGTGTCAAAGTAGTAAAGGCACGAACGAACCGGTCCACAGGGGACAGATGTGAGGAGGTTGATAGGCGACCTCTGGTAATACGACCAGCCTGGGTCAATGATCAAACTTAAACATCCTAAGTATCTCAGATGTCACCTAACCTCAAATAAATTACAGAAGTTACCAATGTTCTCAGGGTTAAGCAACAAAGACCCTCAAGCATTTTCGAGAGATTGCACGGGCCGCTTAGCACAGTATATAGTTTGTCACGAAGAATAACTGAAATACGTCGGCGAGCTAATGCGAGGGGAAGCGGGCACATGGTGGAGGTCCATCAAGCATTACAACATGGCATGGGAGGAGTTTCTAGCATCATTAAATTGCCGCTTTGCAAATATCTTTTCGTCACTACTAGTGCAAAGTACGGCAGTTTTGGACGCCCAAGGTCCATAGGAAAGCTTAACAGCATTTGCCACATGCAAAGTTAACATGATCCGGCTATTTCACCCGCACATGAGCGACAGATTCTGGAGGTAGTGGCCTCCACTGTATGGCAGGAATGCAAACCAGCAATGGCACCACTAATAAACAGAAGTGTGGAAGCTTTCATACTGTCAGCAGCATTATTGGGCCAAGGTGACAGGGAGTACCGGGCAGGAAGGGAGAATGGACAGCCTAACCATGGCCAAGGCAACAGACCCAGGTACCAACCAGCATACTCCGATAACGGAAGGGGAAGTTACTCCCAACCTCGCAGGGACCAGGGATAGAGGCCTGACATTGGCCCACCACCCCCAATATGGAATGGATCAAGGGAAGGAGCACCAAGAGAAGAAGCAGTAAGGGATGAGAGGAGAGAGCAAAATCTCCCACTTCAATGCCACTACTGCCTTGAAAATCACTGGCATAACGAGTGCCCAGTCTTGAAGGCCAAGATTGAGCAGAACATCAAAGAGAAACAGAAGGGAAACTCCAACAGATTGAAGAGGCTATGCATCAGATGTTGAGAATTCCGGTGATTATTAATGGCATTAGGTGTTTGGCATTAGTGGACACAGCGGCGTCCCACAATTTTGTCAGGAGGGACTTCATGAAGGTTCAGAGGCTGAACCCAAATCACCAGACGGTACACCTCGCGACACAACCCCATACAGGGCAGACAATCGGAGAGGCAGCAGTGACAATCCACATTGTGACGTCACCAGAGTCGGCTTGGAGATGAGAGGCGGCGCAGCATACTGGTGTAGCCATCTAGTGGCGTGCAGCGGAACTCGCTGCCTTCATTTCATTGTTTCCGTGGGCCAGCGAATATTGAAATTCTCGCAGGCTGGAACATCCATTCTTCTGCAGTGAACATTACAAATTATTGACGTCTCATAGCAGTCAACAATATAAACTCTCTTGTAATCAGACGCATGGCTGTGTTTCCTGATGAGCTGAAGTAAGTAAAATACCATTGTTGCAAAGACATCAAAATTTATACCTGCCAATTTTGGACAGTCAAAAAGAGGGAGATTTTCCTCTAAATATCAAACTCCCATTATCAATCATTTGTCAAAATCCAAACATTTAAGTTACAAATTCACGGCAGAATAAACACACAACAAATTTATACGATACATCAAATATTAAAATTACATATAAAGGTACCCTACAGAACCATGAATTCCACATTACATAATCACAATCTGCACTTGTCTCAACCTGCATCATGCAGATGCTGGCAATGGGGGAATTTAACTGATATTCCCCCCTTTTACAAAACATTTTGAATGCATGTGTACATTTATACATAAATACGTATGTGTCAACACATTTAGGTATGTGTATATATACATATGTGCGGATATTTGTATAATATGTTGGGCGTTAACTCTAAGAAATCTCACTAATCATTCGCTATTATTTTCATTAGGTTTTTTTTGCAGGCATCATTCTTAATATTGTCACTATTTAATATACAATTTTTTAAAAGAAAAATGTATGCCATAATCTTAAAAAAATATTCAACAGGGAATATAAATAATAAGAAAGGACGGTTAAATATGGCTAAATCGCACTTATGTTTATTGCTTAAACATTGAGCTCTCAATCATCATCGTAAAAAGAAACGTGGATTTATATAAATCATTGTATTCACATCCCTACAGTATAATCAATATAACTATTTTTATTTTCAGTTCCATTGAAAAATATGCATAAAACTAATTATAAGCAGTTTATTTACTTTATGTCAAATAATTTTCCATTTTCATATTGCCAATATTGGACTACGCAATTAAAGAAAATTGAATCAGAAATAAGTATATTAACTTTAATTAATCGTATCATAATTAATAAAATATATAATTATGATGTAGGCATGTAGCATGTACTATCAACACCCGAGTGTTGAGTTGTTTTCTTTCTGTTGTCATGAGCATTGCTGACGGAGTTGTTGAAGTTTGCAATCAATTGCAGGGATTTTTTTTTTTTTTTTTTTTTAATTTTCTAATCCTTATTGTCTAAGAATAAATGGCACAAGAGTTATTGATATTTTTAAAAGGAACTATGTATAATTATCATTTTAATAAACGAATGTGTAGTTAACACAGTAGCCAACCAATATATTGTCTACCATTAATTCTTTCACACATATTTAGTTCCATGTTACTGATTGTAAATACAACATTTAATTATAACATTTTAACCAAATTATTAGCACTACTTAAAATGTCTATCTGAAAACTGAAATAATTATATTTAAGAGTTGTAATGTCGGCACTAAATTCTACCTAATAGCTCAAAACATTAATGATTTTGGTTTGAGCTGGTGCAGATAAATAATTTCGAGAAAGTGTGACAAGTCGGGAAGGCATTGCGGTCGTAAGGAAACAGCGAAAAACTTTTTCATCCCATGAAAAACACAGTTTGTTAGAATTAATTACAGAACATTTCATAACATTCAAAATAAACAAACTGATTATGTGGCACAACAGAATAAAGAGAAACAGTGGCTAACGATTGCGAATAGTTTCAATTGTACATATTGTGATCACCACAGGAGAGCAGACAACTTGAAGGCAGTGTGGGATAACCTATAAAACCATACGCGAAAAACCTATATAGACGAACGTGTCCATACTAAGGGGTGCAGTGTGTTCTGCCCTCAAAACAGCCACACAAGATTACTGTATACTGCCACTAGTAAAGCCAGTGGAATGTCATTCCAGTAGAGACTCAGTTGTCGTAAACACAGCTCAGATGAGTAACCCTGCAAATGATTCAGATAACTATGCCTCGACTGGGTCCGATGGTTGGATGACAGTCTCTGCCAACAATGCGAGAAACTGCATGGCAACATCTTCCTGAACTAGTAGACGACGACCAGCAATGCACTCAAACAAAGAAAAAGTTGAACTAAGTGCCCAGCATATAGCAAAAATTGAGTTAACCAAAAGTTTGTAATTAAAGAAAACGAGGCAATGAAAAAGATTTGTCAACTAAAGTTACAACAGGAACAAGTAAGAACTAAACACGAGAAGCTTCAAACAGAGCTCTTAACTTTGAATATCCTAAAACTAAAGACAGAACTAGTTACTAATGTGTTATCTGTTGTGGTTTAGTTCACACGTTTAGTATATTCACTGACATTTTCAATTAAAAACACTACTGGTGTTTGCCACATTCTTGATTTGAATTAGGCCTACAAAAGTAACTTTGTTTATTTTACATTTGTACCTAATGTTAATGCAGAATAGTTGTAAAGGAAAATAATAAAACAATATAGTCTGTTTGATATAAGGCGAAAGTGCACTTTAACCGCTACATCATAAATTTCAAAATAATTTATTCTTTCATTTAAACATCGCTGACAACAGACAATAAAATCCCCGCAAACACTTTCCTCTTCAAAAATTAAATTGTACATTACAGTTTAATCCCGATAATGTCACCTAAACGGCCAAAATCAGCGGGTTAATATTTTATGGAGATATTCAGAGAAAATCGAGATTAATGTGTATGGTGAAATGCAAAATACAGATAATTGAGATTTTTTGCCAGTAAATAGCGATAAACTATCATTATCTCGCATGGTGAAACCAGCCCTAATAGCCCAAACATAGAGGAAAATAACAACCCGCCAAATTAGCATTGAACTTCGTCTGTTTATCTTACTTCGTGGGCGGCGGCAGCTCAATCCACCTTCCTTCCGCTGACCTTACTCAATCATCTCTGCTGCCGCTTGACTCCTCCGGCGATCCTTTACACGTTAATCTGCCCTTTCCCTGCCTCCAAGTCCCACCCATTCTCCTTTGCTCTCTTCCGAACACTAACCACGCCTATACCCATCTACACCCTTTGCTATTAATTCAACCTTCCGCTTAGCCACGCCCACACTACTCCAAGCTCCCTTCTCGTCCACTCATTCTTTCTCCCTCCCACGCCAATCAGCATTCCGCCCTCTTGCTTGTAACGCTCCCCCCCTGCAGATTCATCCACCTCAACAAGCAGCCCCCTTTTCTTTGTCATACTCTCCCTCCCACTGCTAACCAGCTGACAGTGTGGCATTAGCTGTCTCATTTTTTCACTACTTCCACCTCTTTCCAAAACCATACACAGACTGTGAAAACTGGCACAATCGACCTCACCCCAATTCGGCTTACATTCTTTTTCGAAGGGTTCAAAAAAGTTAAGCGTCAGGGGAAAAAAAAAAAAAAGTAGGAGGGCGGTAAAGCGGAGTCTCCCGCCTACAGCAGGAGAGTTAGCAGGTATGCATCATGCATCAATCATATGAATTGAGTTTTATTAGTCACACCCCAAGTGTCTGCTGCACTCTTGTAGCTACCATATTAATATTTGTTCATAAACTTCACATTCATTAAAAAATTTAAATATATTACAAAAATGCCCATTTTAATACTCATGCGAGATCCACTTGCAGTAACTAATCACTTTTCTTACACATTCCTTCGACTAGCTAACCCCCGATGAGTGCATGTCCTGCTTGATGACAGTATGCAGTTATGTGGGCTCCAACAATACTGAAGGTGCACAATCATACTTGGTACATTAACCCCTCCACTTTCATGTATTCAACTCCAATCACTATTAGTATCCTTTATAATTTCCAACAAAAATAATATTAAATTTTGTCCATCTCTGTACTCTATCGCTGCCTTGGGTGTGTTCGCCTACCTGTGTTACTGATCTTCAACCTTGATCATATGTGATCTTGAACTTACTTAAAAATTGAAACAGAAAAATATAAGAAAAACCTTACAATGGGAAAAATGCAAAAATTTGAAAAATAATACGTTTTGTGCTACGTGCTACGTGCTAGTGCTACGTACCATTCTCCATGCCACAGGTATGTCAAAAACCTAATTCCAAAAATCTGAAATAATTCAAAAACAAAGTTAATATTATTGTAATGCATATTGCAATGCTTTTACTCCATCATTCCATTTACATTGCTGTCGCATTAAAATTCATTAATAATTATAATCTGGCTTTGTACTCGGAGGGCAGCTATCTCAAATGTACTGCATTACTAATGACCCTGGCATGACCATTTTGGCAACCCTGAGGTTGAAAACACTAGAAACGAAAAAGTCAGAACTTCTGAGAAAATCGTAAAAAATATTTTTGTCCTAAAAACATAGAATACTACACAACTAGTACAATACCTGATGATAATACGCACCTAATATTACACTGATCATGATGCAAGACCTCTCCTACACATGTTGCGTACTCCATAAAGAAAAGTACCAGCTGTATACTACCCATATCATTCTTGCCAACTGCATATTAACTATATTGATACTGGTGAAACATGAACAACTTAGAAGTGGGCACAACTTGCCCCTAGGGGTGGAGGTGCTAAGTCTTCAGCTGCTCCTCTTTAAGACAGTTCCACTTCTCTTACAAATTTAATTTAGGAATGACTAAAACCTAAATTGCATGCTGCATAAAAAGACACGTCTAAAAATTCAGAGGTGACAATGTATGTAAAATGAGTTCCCACTAGCGCAATGACAAGGCATGCCTCATGGCCCCGCACACTGGTGAGACTGGGATGTGACAAGCACAGATCCAGAACATAACCAGCTCCTGGACGTGAAGGCGTGACCGGATTGCTCTGTTGTCGCCCTAACTTACTATGAATACCTCCTCTCCCTGTTACTAACACACAACGTCCCAGGCACTTTTAAGAGTCCTGAAAGAATAGTCTAGCTACAATGACTATAATTCAAACTGCCAGAGCAAATAGTTTAATTCAATACATCGCCCCAGGCCACATTGACTTCCTGTTGTGCACTATTCCTATATCCCGTAGCCTGGAACAGCCTAACCTAAGACCACAACAATGGAACTCTACTTAACTAGGATGTCAATAACCTACTTGCACCAAAATGATACCTGCAGAATTGCTTACGAGAGAATGGCAGGAAAAATTACAGAGGAAAAAATTATGTAAAAATGATGCCCAAGGGATAGCTCATATAATATCCTGTGGTCAAGGTGATGATAAGGAGCTGCGAAATACAATCAGCCAACTGGTCATGGGGTTGCATCTGTATTCGTCCCATACATATTGTATGCACTTTGCATGGAGCATACAAAACTAACCTGAGTGTCGTTGTACCTCCAACATTGTCACAGGCTCTGCTGGAATGGCCAGTATTCATCCTGCCAGATGCAAAAGTGGTGAGCAGAGGGAAATCAACAAAAAAGACAACTTCTGTGAACTCACAAACTTCACAACAGCATTTCTGCTGCATTAAACAAATTAAACCACTTCAAAATTGCTTTTCATTTGAAGCCTGAGAACCTTGCTATAAGAGAGCAGATGTGATGTCAATAAGAACTACCAAGAAGGTAATAAACCACAAACACTGTAATGATCTAATAAATTTTATTACCTGAAGTTGTAAAATCAGACTTCATTACAATGCCAACAACAATGTATATAAATAATATTTATACATTATTTTATTTCATCTATACATCAATCATATGAACAACAAACCAAATTTTGTTTGAAAATTTGAAAAGCTGATATTACAGGCAGTGTATTATTATAATGGTGTTTTACTATTATCTAAACTAAACACAGCAAGAACTTGTATTATTATTTCCAAATGAGTTTACTATATTCTGCATTAAGCTCAGACTTTACTGATATTGCTAGCATATGCTATTCCAAAAATACATTCAGGTCAAAATATTGAAAGATCTCTTTCTATGATTCAAGAAATAATTTTGTACAGTTAGCTGGAAACTGGTGTGGCCACAAATTTTCCAGTGTGTAAACTGCAACATAAAACTTTGGCATGGAAAAAAATTCAACAAACGCAAGCTGTTGGCATCCTTTGTAAAGACGCCGTACAAGTACGCAGACAAGTACATCATTTTGGGTGACAATATCTACTTTTGTATTTCTAATAGCAAGTTGATTAAAAATCATAAATCTTGCACAAAGTACTACCACAAATATAACACTTTGGGCTACATAACATATTTCCTTTAAACTGATATAGCATTGAACATTTGCTCACTAAACAGTTTCAAACATGCTGTCTGCAACTGCTGGCAACAAAATGCACACACTATTTTTTTTTAGTCATAATACATTTAATTTTTAAACACTTGCAATATTTTTAATGCTTTAAAAAAGAAAGCCAAATAAATATAAATATTATAAACATTTCTTTGATTGCTTACTTCCAGCACTCAACATACAGTACTCGTTTGGTAAACAACTCTTAGTATTTGATTTCCAGACATAAGTAGGAACAGTAAGTGTCACTCCTGTTTAACTTCACAGTGTATGATTTTGAATCAGTCAGCCCAGCAGTGTGAATATCAACCTAATTCAGCAGTACAGTAACAGGGCCTAAAAGTTTGCTTAAAATTGAATGGAAAATCCCAGGCTAACAGCAAAATTAAAATGTTTGTATTTTGTAAGATTTCTAGTACTTTTCAAGCAGCACTGCCTCTCAGGTTGCCGTCTAGTAATCAACAAACTTTTCGTAGGCACAGTGGTCTAATTTGTATCGTGGAAATCTCCTTAGTCATGGCCAGTGTTTACCAATGGAACCACCAATGGGTGGTTCCAGTCCAAGAACCCTTGAGCCACCACCTTAATTTAAACTGCAGTAGGGCCAAGGTACCTGCGAAGGACATTATGGAGCCTGCCTTCCTCTAGTTCATGACACCAACAAATTAAGCCTTATTCTACAATGTTCTCTGGCATTGTAATCCACAGAAGGGAACAATGTTTTTAACACTTTCCCAACGGGTGGTCCTCTGCATATACAGACCCACCCTTTGGGTACACCTATGGAAATACATTTATGTTAATCACAAATGTGATATGGGAAGGGGAAAGGGACCTCTCATCTGCCAATCAAATTTAAAAGGAGAGCTAAAAGTCAAAGTCAGGGTCGAGACAATCAATTTACAGGTAAGGGAAAATTGTATATGAAGCAGAGTTTACAAACATGCTTTATTAAATGCAAACAGCTTGCACTCATAATTCTGACAAATTTACACTGAAAAACTTTAAACAAAATTTACTCAAAACTTTATTTTCATCATTGAAATTAAAATATTGTTATCTCTGTTAAATTTTGACACCCTTTCCCCTTTCCTCACTATAAATTATTCTTTACATTTGTCAGCAAGTACCAAGACAGCCCTATTTTTGTGGTTACCTTTTCAGCAACATAACACAATGTACACTCAAAGGCAAACCATACAGGATTAAAAATACTGCAGGGTAACTCACAGTTGCATGATCTGCAACTGCTAGACAGAATCGTATTCAGACTGTATAATATTAACTGAAATTTGTTATGTTCTGCAGATATAAATTTTGCATTGTGCTAGTGTTTATACAACACACGGTCTAAGTGCAAAAAAGATATGCTATACTACAGGTAAAAATAAATACTCTTCCATTAAATAATACATAAACATGGCACACAGATGCCTGTTTACTTTTTTTCCTCATCAGGAAATTAAAAAAAACCTCCTACAGAAGCAGCCAATGTAAAATATTACATAATATTCAATCCAAACTTGACACCGGCTAACAGCCAGCGGCGCTAGAGCCCATGATGGCGCTCACCACGCATGTGTCACGTGTACATACACATGCGCGAAGAGGTTCAAATCTGAACTTTCCTACCGGAAATGTTATTTTTGCAGTGTAAAATGTGTCTTGTTATTTTATTTTCAGGGTTTGAAATGTCTTAAAGTGTTTGTTGTCAATTTGAAAATGTTTGGTTATGAATTCAAAGTGCACGCTGCACGGAGAGTAAGAACAGTAATATTCCGGCATGCATAGCACTTTTGCTTATGTGAACCCCGTAGGCAACCGTGGTAGGTCTGTGCGATGCTTGCCTCTGGGCAGTCTGTCTAGGAGAGTTGGCGAGGTAAGACACTGTCACGTACGCACTACAACTTTTGAGCACTGATGTATATTTCAATAGTACTTTTAGTATACTGATTAACCTTTACTTGTGTACGTTTTGCCAGACATTTCCCCCACATTATGCTTCCGCTTAACTAATTAATTTCGCCCTTGTGGTAATGTTCAACTTAATCGAGGAGGAGGAGAAAGATGTCGGAGAGGTTGCCATCCGCTTCTGCTAAAGGCGTTCCATCATGATTTATGTATTATTACTGCATGCAATTTCAAGAGCTTTGTTTTCATGTATGTATTTAAGGATATTTTTCATGTTTGAGTATTTTACGGCCATATCACATACAATCACGTGGTTAACCGCCACCAAGTCTATATCAGCACCATCCTTGCGCTTTGACAGCTTATTTGTGTAATATCAAGTGTGCGATAATTAATTTCAGGGTTCTATGTATTGGCATTCAGGGTTCCATGTAATTTTCACGTAAATGGATGCTTTTGTGTTTGGCCACGCGCAGTCACTTCAATGTTTGTTTTTGCTGCCATCAGGCCTGCTACAAGCCTGTAACAGCTTTAATCGTAAAGATGATAATTTTCTCAACAAGGATAGCAATTTGTCAGGGTTTATTTTGCGGTTTCCACGAAGAACTATTGCAATTCAACTTGCACCATGTGGTCCGCTACGAACTTTATCCAGCGGCATCCGCGCCATCTAAACTTGTTTTCACACATGTGCGTGTTTACTGTGAATACTCATCTCGTGCCCCATCATCTTTTAAGGGTATTTATGTAATTTTGTACGTGTGTAGGTGATATTACTTCCGTCCTAGCCGGCTATGTGTATAGGCCGTCACCACACTACCCACGTACTAGAGGGCGAGTCCCGACGAGTTTGCGCTAGTGATGCCAAGTAAACACATGTGTTTATGTAGCATCAGTTGGTTCATTATGTAATTAACAGTGTCCTGTCTACAGGGAAAAATCGTCAGTCCACCCTAGTGGCTGTCGACTCTTTTCCCTTGTGAAGATTGTTTTTTCATACACCACGGTGAGATCATTCATCTAAGCGTGCACTAGAGTAATTGCTGGCTGGGGAACACCCAAGCAGAGTTGGCTAGACATGACTGAGTTGTATCGTTAAATTTTATGGCATGTGATCTGTACGCATAGTATAAATAAAACAAGTCTCACAGTGACTCATTCTTTTATTTTGTAGTGACATTGTCCTTGCTTCCTGTGTTTTTCAAGTGTTAAAAAGTATTGAAAATGTGTATCATAAGTACGCTTGGGTGAAACGGATACATAGAACCCACAGCATCCCTGAGAACCCTGAGTCTCAACAGTGTGGTGATTGGGAAGCACCGCTAGCACCCATATCACCGGTAAGTAATTTGTGTCATTGTTCATCTCGTGTCTCACCCGATGGCATCAAACTTTACAAGGAAAATTAGGTATACTGTTATAGTTGGCAAAAAAAATTTGTCAAGCTAGCAACATACAAATGCATTAGGCATAAAAATGAATCCTGTTAAAAAAAAACTATATAAAAATTTTATGAGGACAACTCATATCAAAAAGCTGCAAAATTTTTTTTAAAACATTAATTTTACAAAGCAGTTCCTCTTTATTCCAATATTTTAAGGAAAATTCTTGTAACATACTGCCTTCACAATAACCCAAACTCGAATTTAGAAAAATTTACTACGTGGTGTAATTCATAGCACATTAATGTACAAATTGTTGGGCCTTCCAAGAACATAGCACACATGTAAGATGTCCAAAGTTTTAACTACTGTACCTCCAAGATTCATCTACAGTTTCCAACATTCTCAGGATTTGTGTTGCATAAAACTAAAACCAGGTAGTTTCTACTGTACATAATAAATCATTCCATTAATAAATTATAACAATTATATATACAGATATATCACATTTTTTCATACCATATAAATGTTGTCTTCATGTATGTTAGATGAAAATTTTTATAAACCAACCACATAAATGAAAATTGCAGTAAATTTTTCAATTGACTTCACATACAATAATACCTTTAACATTTTATAGTATAACCTACTTAACCATAAAACCACATTACTTGTCCTGTTTAATTGTAGACAGTTCCAAACTACACACATAACAAAATTTTTTCACAAATGCCAAAAATAAGTTTCAAAAAAATTTCAAGGCCATAAAAACCACACTGTTTCTTAACATTTATTATGATCAAAAGATTAAAACTAAACTAATAAAAACATGTATGAGAATGCAAGAGCAATAGCCCATTCACAGTTTCTTCGGATGTTTGAAACGAACATTTGAAAACTCACCCTAGGAGAAACATATTTATTCAATAAATCACAAATATGTAACACTGTGATTAACTTTAAAACATTGTATTCTCGAATAAATGAAACTCTAAATTAGTATCTTCTACAACTTGTAATAATTTGTATTCAATAAAAATTCAAATCGGTGAGAGCAGCAACGCTTTGGCAACGGCTAGTAAGAAATAGTTCACAGTTAAAATGTTGTTTTAACCAAGTTTTTGGTATCCTATTTGTAAATTAAACAATGCTTATTGAAATATTTAAATTGTGAGGTAGCCCTGATGGAAACACATTTGATTGTTACAGTTAAAAATATCAGCGCAAAATACGGTGCATAGACCCTAGTGACATGGTGTTATTTTTTTTTGACCAAGGAAGAAACTTCAAATAGGCTTTCAGCAGAGCGGAGCTTGTCGCTATCTCTCTCGCTCTCGGAAAGTTTCGCACCGCTAGTTGTAGCAAGGAAATTATACACGTTTTAAATTTTAACATATTTCATACTTATTACAGCAAAAATAATGAATTTCGAATTTGTAATTTACAACTGAAAAGTGATTGTAATGTTTGAATACTTATTATTATATACTTAGATGTGATGTCAGGAGGGGTACAAATCCAAAGTTGGCAGAAGTGGTGTCTGGCGAGTGGCGACTTGACATGGCATGTTGCTGTTCAACGAAGCATTAATTTTTCTTACTCTGAAAAATACTTCAAATTGCCAAATCAAGTACAAAAAATAAGCAACCCGAGTTGCATGTTTGAATTTACTGTATTTTTCATTGGATTGTTTTGCTCCGTTTTAATATTTGTTCCAACTGAGGCCAACACACATCAATAATAAGAGGTTAGTAACAGTTCTTTCCCCCACAGTTGCAACAAGGTTAAACATAGTCACGGAAAAATATATTATTGTGTATAAGTATACCAAATATGTTAACAATGTAATATAATAACACTAAGCACTATCATCAATACATTGTTAAAATATGTTTATAGGTCTAAATTGTGAACATTCATACGCTATGGTTTTTTAAATATAACAGAAATCTTTGAACAGCTGTAAAGAGTAAACAAAGCATTTGCCAGTTAGAAAAGGAGGAGTCATATGGCAGTGTTTATAATTACATGAAGCAGTAGGAAACATAATCAGTAACCAAAAGTAGAAATTTAGCAGGGCTTCAGAAAAGTGTGAAGAAGTAACCGTGATTGGACTATAGGCAATGCCACAAGCAGCCTGTGAGACTCGTCTCATACGCACAAGTACACTGAAATGAAATGGTGTGGTGTTTCCTTTGATGTGGGCATACCCATTATCTGATTGGCTGTACGAAGCTATGGGGATGGTTATTGCATCGGACTGGCTACTACATGCTGTGAAATGTTCTCTATTGGCTGTGCTGTCTGCTGGCGAGTACATTACCGGGCACTGATTGGTTAACAGCATCCCAACATAACATGTCGTTGGCCAGTGATGCCATTTTGCTAGCACGTGGGACTGGAATTTGCGCTATAAGAGACGGTTTCGCCTCTCCATTCTCAAGTACATACTTAGCAACATTACACAGCAACATTTGATTTCAGCTCAAGGTTTTCAACTCCGTCCCTAGATTAAGTGACATTAACTACGATGGGTATGTCAGTACATTAACTGTCCATCCGACGGAGGCAACAAAAATTAAGGAATTGATATGGTAATAGCCAGGATTGATATTTTGAAACTATTATTATGAAAAAAATCTCTGTGACTACCAAAATCAACCTAGTTGCCAGATTATTAATCACAACACACAGTTTTTAGTCAGAAACTGAAAACTGTGAATTTTATTAAGAAGGAAAATACGTAGTCTATTTTAGAATGCTGTATTTACCAGCATATCTTAAACCCTCAAGTATTTTATGCATCCTGTATTTTCACTTCCAAATTTGAGTGGAAAATAGTTCACAATCTTAGGCATACAAGTGTTTCAATGCTCTGCTACAAGATGTGATGGCACAGCATATTTAAGATTAGCTGCAGTCGTTCATTGAAAAACTGAATTCATGTTTTTATTTTCTTTCACATGCACTGTTGCCAGTCATTTGTACTGAAGATGATGTCAAGGAGCAAAATGCTTCACCTCATGTTCCTGGAAACAAACTTGCCACTTTCAAGCTACTGCTCTCTTAAATAGAAACAACATTATTCCTCCCTCTCTTACGCTCCCAAGCAATGTGAGTGAGTGAGGGTGCGTGTGTGCCAAAATGTCGCTTAGTCTACGTCACAACTAGCGGATGGAAGAAAGGAAGTGGCACATCAGTGGGAGGTCTTTTGTGTTCAAGCTTGAAGAGGGGAGAGGGGATGGCAACTAAGACAGGGCAACTGTGCTTGCTGCTGGCTGCCACCAACTCCAATTTGTTAGAGGGGAAAGATCAAAAACAATTGCTCTTGCTGCCTCTCGCTTGTTACCTCCCTCTTTCAGCCAGCAACTATATTTTATTACAAAACAAACAAGACTCTCCTTCTTTCTCTTATTGCAGCTTACATGCCAACCACTTCTCTGTTGAAAATACTGTAGTTGTCTTTAATGAACTACCAATGTAATCCAGTTCATAAAAATATACGCACAAAAGTTACTACTCATATTTTATGAACCTCATCTTTTGAACCTAAAAAATGGCATTAAAAAAGTGTGTAAGATACGTGTGTAAATACTCTACGTATTGGAATATTTAGCTTGGCGCAACATAACAAATGTCTTCACAACATTGGTAATTGTTAACAGCTTTGAAGTCTTTATTATTTTCAAACAAGTACATAATTGCATAGAAGGATCAAGAGATTAGCCTAATACTACAGTGCTCTGCAATGTCTTTGTCCAACTAATTTTATACCATATTTATTCAATAAACCGGGAGTTATATGTTAAAAGGAATTTATTCACAAATTGTGGTGATATTTAAGAAAAATGTTTGTTAATAGTTTCTCAATGTCTGAAGAGGCAGTGTCAGTAAAACTTGGTTTGAGATATTTTACAGCGTAAGCCCTCTGTCAGGCGGTGAGATATGGTGGTTTCTTCATCCGAAAGAACAAGGAGCGACCTGCAGGTATAAGTCTGGGAAATCGCCCACACCAGGTAGTTACAAGACGCGAGCCAGGAAGGCTACTTGCCATGATTTTGCAGGTTGGCTGTGTGGATAGCACAGTTTCAGGACCGAAGGAGAAAGAAATGAAATTGGCAACGAAACTGTTCGTGATTGTCATCTGTTGTAGAGCACCTCACTACTGCTGTACATGCTTTTGAAGTTATCTACAATAGACATTCCTGTGCGCCGCCATATTGGATGCAAACAACTTGTTGCTAGGTAATTGCTATGGAAGAAGTAGAGCAAAATGTCTTATTAAATTTGAGTAGTTTAATTTGTATGTCCAAGCGTGGATCTGTAATTAATTGTGGTGCTTCAATGACACATATTTTAATTATTTGTTGGATTTTTCCCGGAGAATTTAATTTAACCCCACACTCTAAATCTGAATCAGTGAGAATTTCACTGTTTCAATCTGTTAAATGTATTTGACTGATACAACAGTCACTTCAGTGAATTTAACTGATGAACCAGTGAAAAAATACCATATTTCTTTCACTGATTGATTCAGTAACATTTCCTACTGATTCATCAGTCATTTTTTCCCTTTTTACGAGGTAATATGAACACACAGTCTTTCATTTCGTTTTTACGTCTTTTGTTTCCATGTAATCGTCACAGCCCTCTGTTTGAATATTTAAAATGCATTTAATGAGGTCAAGAGAGTGCACTCATATATACTATTTCCTTTAACAATCCTAACGGTACCAATCAAACCAAAAACAGAAAGTATGCGCATACAACTTCAACCTACACGATTTAACGCAATACTATAACACATATATTTTCCTCTCGCAACTTTGAATTGGCGTGGTAGCTCAGATGGCAAGGCAACGACCTTGAGTCGAAGGGTGTGCGAGTTGCATTCCGGTGTAACCTGAGATTTTTTACTTTTTTAAATTACAGTAAATTGTGCAATATAAATAGTAAACTATCGTACATATGTACAGTATGCTTATTTCATGTAATTATTTGCCTACATTCAATAAAATCAATATTTAATTTGTGACTGCAGTCAGCTGTCACTTATTCAATCAGTGAAATTGTTTCAGGTCACTAATTTGACCAGTGAAATTTCTTCACTAAAACAATCACTGGTTTTCCACATATTCTAAGTGGAGCCATTTTCACTGATTAAAGTAGTTGAATTTCACTGTGAATCACTGCAGTATCAGATTCATGTAGCTATCCTGTACCTATGAGGGACATGGAAAAATAATGTTGGAGAACCACATTATTGACAGTAAAATGATTGCACTTGTTTCATGATAGGCAGTGGCTGTAGGTATTAGCAAGTGTTTTTCTAGGTTTGTATTTGAGTTATTCAATTTATAATTAAAATGTAAATTTATTTACCCCATTGCCACCAAAAGCCTAAAGATTTGTACTATTCCTAATAAAATTAACAGTAACTAAGAACTTACCTTATCGTTACAAAGAAATGCATAAAGTAACAAAATTTCTAATTACAACCTTAGTTTCCTAAATTGTGTCATTTAACCACGTTAATTTCATGAAGGCCTGACCTAATCTAACTTCATGTAAGGGGTTGGATGTGCTGATGTATTATCACAAACTGCACAAAGTACAATAAGGACTAACAGGCGTATGATACGGTAATTAAATTGTCTCAAGATAAGAATTAATTCTGTGAGTTGTTATTGTCTGTATTCCAATACACGATAGCACATCTGCTCAGACACCCTTTGTGATTCACCTATAGTTAAATAATATCTAGTAAGGTTAGGTCTTACTAGATATAATGCAGTTAAATGACACAATCTAATTAGTCATTTATTCCTGTTAATATTATTCTTTTTCCAAAATGTTGTGAGAGCATGGGCATATTTCTGTTTACCATATTTATGATATTTAAAAAAGATGTATCTCTGGGCCTTTTATAAGGAGTTTTACTATTACATTTGAAATATAAATACTTCAAAGTATCTTAAGTATGTACCGACACATACTAACACACATTGATAGAGCCAAGATTATACGCTGAATAGCGATAAAAATGAAATAACACCGAAATGCAACTTAATACACGCCAAGCACCGCCAAACACCGAAATGCAAGTTAAAACACAAAATAAATTAAATTTAGCCCAAATATATAATTTTATCTGTGAAACCATGACCAAAAATCTGTATCCAAAAATATATAAACTGCATGAAGATAAGAATAATTTAAGTTTTCAGATGATGGGAAGAAAAAATTAATAAATTTTAAGCTGTTGCCATTAAGGCTGAGTAAATTACAGCAGTAAATATTGAATACCATGTGGATGAGAAATGATCATTTACTTAGAATAGCAAAATTGTAAAAACAAATATAAAAATAATTATATTTCCAGTATTAAATTTTTTTTCTCTATAAAAATATCCAAGCTATTCGTGTAAGACTGTAACAACAAAAAAATCCTCTGTTTAAGAATTTCAAAATAAAAGTTACACAGAAACAAGACCTTTAAAAAGTGATTTTTTAACCTATTGTAATGCTCTGCGTTACCTTTGTTCAAATAAATTTTCTCTTGTTTAAGCAACTGCACACACATTAAAAATTTAATAGAAATATGCATATAAGAATAAATTATCAACAACTTTTAATAATAAAATTTTCATTAAAATAACACAGTACAATGTCGGCTCTAATAATACAGAATTTTAGTTACGACATTTCAATTTCTAAGACTTTCATAATAAAACCGATAACACCAAAATCAGATATTTTTAAAAACAAAATTTGCCTTAAAATAACACAACGAAATCTTGCCCCTACACATTGATAATGTTCAACGTTGTCCTTCGCGAAAGGAAAGAATTTACACGCCTCTCTTAAGTTATTGTAATATTGCAACCAAATGCAAAAGAATTTATCATAGCTCCTTCGTGATTACATTTACACAAATATTGTGAAAGACAAGAAAACTCTTACTACACCATAGAAAACTACTGGATCACACTTTTGTTTGCATCCAGCACAACAGTTGCTAGGCAAAGGTACAGGATATGACGCTGACTTCAACAGCATATAGGCTGTTCATGGTAAAG
Source organism: Dryococelus australis (assembly GCA_029891345.1). Classification (NCBI taxonomy): domain Eukaryota; kingdom Metazoa; phylum Arthropoda; class Insecta; order Phasmatodea; family Phasmatidae; genus Dryococelus; species Dryococelus australis. Next base: position 63,006,403 of record CM056995.1, read on the forward strand.
TGAGCATTTTTGAGGCCCTAGTTACTTTTTCTTTCAGCCATTCATCCTCTAATAACATTTTTAAAATTATTATTGCCATGAAAGTAATAAACACAGTTTGTATATTCCACCACACTTTGAAGTTAGCATCTAAGGCTAAAATAAAATATATTTATTGACTATTATTCCAATTGAGAGGACTTTCAAAAGTTCTCACTTTAACGTGAATAACCTATAAACACAGGGACTGAGTGTCACGTTGTCAGGCATTTTGAATCAGCAACTTGAGTCTCACACACCCACATATCCAAACACACAAGAAATATGGAAAATAAATTCTTAATTCAGTATGTTTTGATCAGTACTATTTCAAACAAGTGATTCTGAAATACTGCCCAGGGGAAAGATTTTGTATTTGTAGGGCAGGTAGAATAAACTGGAATGATTAAATTTACGCAGAAGTTGCAGAACCAAAGTACGTGTTATATTAAAAAAAAAAAAAAAAAGTATGCATTTACACACTTTCATTCTTTTCCAATCCTATTAGTTTTTTTTTTTTTTTTTAAATAAAGCGCTTGTAGTATTTTGTTCTGCTGCAATACTTAGACTGTGCAAGTAAAACTGGCAGGATAATTAGTCTTTTTAAAACACTAGCTGGATTTCTACGACAAAGTTCATAGTTAAACTTTATTTTCCACATATTGTAATTTTGTTTACGAAGTAAATAACATGAATAATTTTGACACCATTTGCTCTTATTCCAACAATACATTACTTTATGATGTGTAGAGTTAAATAATAGTTATGACCAAACAAATTCGTGAACATTCTGCTACTTTCTAACCAAACTAAATTGCACGTTATTGCAATGGCTCATACAATCCTTACTATATAAATGTGAAAGTGTGTGTGTGTTTATTGATTTGTCCTTTCACGTCAAATTGGAGCAATGGATCAACGTAATTATTTGTACAGAGATAGTTGGAGGTCCAGAGAGTGACATACGCTACTTTTTATCCCAGGAAAATATCTCAAATGATGATTAGGGATGTACATAGGTACTGGATTAAACTTTCCTTATACTACATAAAAAAAGCATTCTTAAAAAAAATTCCATCATTTCTCTTTTGTCTAAGGGCTACCTTACATTCCTTCCCAAGAGCCGCAGTAGCTCAGTGGATAGACTGGGAAACACCGCTGGTGCCCTCATCAGTAAGTAATTTGTGTCATCGTTCATTTTGTATCTCACCCGATGGCATCAACATTAACAACGAATGAGTAATACTGACACGTGTTTTAAAACTGTAGTAGTTTTATTATGATTATTTGAGTTGTTTGAAGTGTTTTTCGTTATTAAAACTAGCAATATATTTCTTTTTGCACACAGCTATACTTTATACGGCCCTAATTTTTTACACAAACAGCTGTATACGGTTTTACGTTGTTGAGTGTCCTCCATTTCGCTTGAGCTCATGGATACAGTACAGTACAAACCTTTCATTAGATGTATTGCATATACAGTGCTCGTAGTTTTAAAAATAAGTAATTTTACGAGACATTTTTGTACTGTTACAAACCATTGTAAAATTATGAACAATTTCTCAGTACAAATACAACAAAAAAAAGTGTTACAAATCACATATTGAAATCGCCATCTGCAGTGAATGTACCATATTTTATTCCGTGCATTTACATGCTTGGTTAAAAAGCCTCCATTACAATATCTACTTCTGTACTGCTGGGGCTTCCGGACTAAATTTTGTAGCATTTGTGATCTTTGACATCCTTACCCGTAGCATCTGCTTGTGCGCACATTGCACAATATATATTCGGATGTGAAATCCGATAATTGCTGACAATCTTGACAGTGAGCTGAAATTACAAATCTTATACGACCTTTTGGATCACTGTACCATTTGCAACGACTGCTACAATATGATCCCATTTTCGTCTATATCGCCTCGTTCCAGATGTAGCAGTGCTTCATGTTTGTCTGCGATTGTTATCTCCTTTACTGTGGTTTCTTCCCAGTCATCACCCACTCTGCTATAGTATTTAAAATATGTTTTTTTGGGGTCGCTGTTGGTACGTTCATGGCAGCAGCAAGTTCCCCTACCTGCTTGTATCCAATCCCAGTGCAAACTGCCCCTGTAAAATAGCTGTATTAATTTTCATATCAGCACTTTTTGGGTCATTTGTGTGTAAAGTATCCTGGATGTTATACTGCACACTGAAAATTGACTTGAGACATCTATTTGCTTAGTTTTTTATTGTTAAATTTTGTATGACTCATCCAAAAGCCACATGATCACACAAAACTTTTAGTCTATTTAGGAACTAATTCTCATCAGTTATCATTCTTTCAAACACTTCACACGCAGGCACATTGCTAAGATATCTGTTAGTATGCTGTTCATGTTGATGCTCACCAGAGGAACATGGTATAGGCAGGCCTATCTAAGTCGTCTGTGAACACGGTGTTGCTGGAGCTCCACTCGAAATACAGTTATCTCATGACAATTTTCTAGCTCATTCTTTGACAGATCAACGCAGGGAGTATCGGTGCCTTATCTCTCTGGTATTCTAAAAGTATTTCATTTATTTCCTCCACAAAGATATTAATTGCAATGCCAATTAAAAACAAAGACATGTCAAAATTTCTGTTAAGAACAAGTACATATCATATTAAAACATGGTATGTTCAAGTGTTATAAAATACTGCTCTGTGTGACATTTACTGTCTCTGAAATCAAAATATATCTCAATTTTTTAAAATAAAATGTCTCTTATAGTTCTGCTTTTGACGGGCATGCTGAAGTGGAGATAGAGGACTGGTAATTCATTACGTAACTAATTGACCACAAGGGATATTAATGGTAAATTGTCAGGCAAAACACAAAAGTGTAAGAAAATTTCATAAGAACTTACCTGAATTAAAAATATTGCCTCTTTGCCCATGCAAAACTATTGCGTCAACTCTTGTTTTTTCTTTTTCTTTTAAAGTTTTCTTTAATCTTTAATGTTTTCTTACCAAGTTATTCGGTGCATACTTACTCCAAATAATTTGCTATTTTGTCTTGTATTACAGCATTTCCCAAACTTCTTTTCCTGTGACCCGGTTATTTTTAGGACTCTTTTTCGTGACCCACTAAAAACTTATTTCCTATTTCTCCTGCGCCACCCTGCATTGCTTTGCGAGATATGATATTCTGAGGCGATATTCGTGGCCCGGTACCGGGTCGTGACCCACCATTTGGGAAACGCTGCACTATGTCACTTTCTTTCATATCTATTTCATATGGCCGCTCTGAGTATAAATAATTTTAACGAAATCTAAAACTTTATTCACATATTATTAGAGTTTGCGTACAGTATTATTATTTACAGCAACAATTTAAATATTAATCCACGTGTGCAGGCCGCAGTATCCATATGCACACGTGTTTCATACATCCATTTATTAACTGTTCCCAGTAAAGGGAGCACTTTTTAAGGCCCTCTCAACAGGCATTAATCACTAATAAATATATCTTATTGCTGCCTCAGGCATTAAATTTTGAGGGCAGTGAAACGTATACACTATGTTTATTGGTCACATTGCAATGTTTGTATTAAAAATCAGCAGGAATATGGAAATTATATGAAAGGAAAAATTTACAAGGGTCTTAAAAAGTGCTCACTTTACAGTGAACAGAGTATACGAAAGCAGTAACTTCAGAAAACAACAAGAGTTAAGGGAATTGCACCAATCTTTTCTGTAGATTTGTATCCTGTGTTTCATATTATACTACCAGACACTGATAATACTTCGTTTGGCGCATTTATTTACACAATCAAGGTAGCCAAGCCCTATTTCTTACAATAATAAGGTGGACACTACGTACATTACCATCGTTTTATCAAAGATCATGGTTTAAAATTTTGTTGTTCTCACATATTTTTCATAATAACCCATATATTACAGTTTTCGTTCTTCACTTTTCAGGGGTTCTGCAGTCCTTTACATTTGAAATCAACCATGAGTGTTCAATATTTAACTATTAATTTTTTCTATGAAAAATAACCTGCCCAATTTTATACATGTCTTTCTGAATCATGAGTGTGTATGTAAAATGCATACACAAAGAAAATTTAATATTGTTTCTAAAAATGAATAAAAAATTGTGGCATGTTTTTTACAGTCAGAGCCCATATTATGCAACCATTCAATACAATTACTCTAACTTGTATGGTATAATAAATATTTATAAATTTTACTAAAAAAAAACAACATTATTGTGTAGTAAAGCACATGGATTTCTTTACAATAATGAAGTGATAATCACATATATGTAAGATAGGGGAGAAAAATGCGGAGACAAGGAAAACCTGGAAATGTAAGAGAATTTTATTATTTTTGTGCAACCATGTAACACATTCGATGCTTAACCTAGGATCCAAATTCAGGTAAACTGCAGTTGCTGCGACACTGTAGGTAAGAAGCGAATTCACTTTGCACAGCACCAAAGACATAGTGTGGGTTTTAGAAAGCCTAAGAAAGTCGACTACCCCTGGGGTGACAGAGAGAGGCTGGACGGCCAGGCCGGACAGCTGACGCCAAAAGATGAGAAACTCTATCTCCGTAATAGCATTCACTGAAGTTGCAGTGTAAATTGGTTTATCACTGATAACATAGGTAAAAATCAACCCAACGATCGAAAGGTAGTATTCATAGCAATTCTGTACTGCTTTAATATTCACATATGTTTATAAATTTCTTGGGTTAGTTTTAATTTATGCCGATGGATCCTAAAATAATTGACATAATTTTTGTTATACTAAGAAGATACTGAATGATAAATAAATTTTAAATAAAGATAAATGACATGTGTATTATGCAATTTCATTTATAATTTCATACTATTACCACATATAGTTTTAGAGAAAATTCAGTTTTAAAATTTACATGCAAAAGATAGGGAAACAGGTTTACGAGCTGCTCCGCCGGTCAGGGACCCCTGGGGTGTGACTAAGTAGTGAGGTGAGAGTGAGGGAGGGTGGCCTCTCGAGCGGAATGCTACCACCAGGTCGTAGAAACACAGGGTGAGAAACGCCTTATATCCACAACAGTCGCGAAAGTTGTCATATGATCATTTGGGTTGTAATAATATGCACCGTAATTCACCCAGCATGTCCATAATAGTATTGAGTGGAGGACATTAATTCCCCTTTTGATTTTTGTATAATTTTTTATCAATATTTGGCTTAATTTGAACTTATTTGGTTGTATCCAAAAATGGTTAACATAATTTTAATCATAGAAATAAAATACTGAAGGATAAATAAATTTTATGTAAGCCGAGCCAACAGTTTATCATAAACTTTCACTATGTAAAGTTTCATATCTTTACCGTTTATAGTTTTCTATGAAAACTGTTGCAAAATATAACATTTTAACAGATAGGGGATTAAATTAGTGACACTGCCTCTTAAACTGTGGCATTGTTTGCTGAATGCACGAATACTATTTACAAGTACCCCAAAAATTTTCCTACACATTTTTAAAATAAACATAACAAGTTATGACAATTACAAAACAGCCGAGAACTTATACGCAGAATGACCAGTTGTAAACAATAAACTGCTTCTGCTTGTAAATAAAATTATTCATTATATTTTCAGCGCACATAAAATATTTAGACAGCTTTTATACCAAATGTTAAATACATCTGTTGACAGAGATCATGTCATTTTCATGGCATGGAAAATACAGCATTGACATCCTTAATTACATGGCCACACCATACATACTTGCAAAGCTCACAAATACATAAAACCTCTAAAGACATCAAATTTCTACTGCTTTAGCAATAAACATTTCAATAAATTAATGGAATCACAAAGGTATAACAAAAGAATGACTGCATGTTAAAACTAAGCCTCCAGCTCGTGTTACAAGTAGAAATTCACCAGTCACCAAGGTGATTCACAAAAGAGAAAAGTTATCCTGAGAAAGAAAGCTAAATTATTACTCAAGTTATCACAATATTTTCGGATTAAGCTATCCAGTCGCTGCAAATACAGTATGTACATAAGGATATGCTCAACACAAAGTTTAACATGCTAACTAAAAAGTACACTCAATAATACAACCACACTCTTAAGATGTGCACTAATCAGATACACTTCACCTTGAACACAACACCTTTTTGTCCACAGGGCAACATTCGTAAATACGTCTTGGCTCTTTATTTATTATCTCTAACCTCTACTATCCATACATATTTATACATGCATATTATATACACGGGTCACAGAAAAACTTTTCCTTTTTTTCGAAGACATTACACACGCTATAAAATCTTGGTCAAAACAACATTCCATGCTACACATGGCCCATTTACTTCATATTAAGTACGTGTTGCCATTGCCGAGAGCAGCATAACTATAAAACTACCTACCACATGACACTATTTCACTCAGCACTTTGGAAGATGATCAGTGACTGACTGATGTTTATACCCAAGTGAAGTAATGGTTGGCATTATATGCACTCTGAAGTGTACATGTCACATCAGAGTTGGTGGCATTTGCATATAATATAAAACCATCCAACATCAGCTGCACAGTTTACATGAACAGTAAAATTACTTTTTTTTCAGTGTAAAATGGTCTTCAATTTCTCAACACACAAGAAGAATATTTCATCTATTACTTACGAAGTACAGAAATTACTTAATCACAAACATGAAAATTATCCAGAACTAAAATACGTGTCCAAAGAAACAGCAAAATAATTAAAATGTTGGCAAAATCATAAATCAGGCACTTTCTTTGTACTGGGAGCAGAAACTCAGCAAGAAAGCACTAAGTCTGCATTTATTGCTTTTTACGTTAGTGGCAGTGGTCAGTGCGAATCACAAACATGATGTGAAATAAATAAACCTGCAGTGTGACATTTCTATAGAATTTCATGCTTAATTAAACACTTTTGAAAACAAAATATTAAAAATGTTCCTACCGATAATTGCACACATATTTTTATCACACACTAACTGGCATACACTCAATAAGTGGGCAGCGACAGAAAAACAGTAGTTCCATGTTTCAATGTTGAATTTAAAAGTGTAAAGTACAAACTAGTATAAACAAAAATGACTTTTTATGGGCTTCTATGTTTCTGAATGCATGAATGAATGTTATTAAAATACATGGTTTTACTCTATGGGACATGGATAAAGTTGATGCACGATGTATTTCTGCATCATTGATGCACATACTACTTTCAACTTCGCCCCATCTTGGACGCAACATTCAACCTTAACAGTACTGAAGGGACAGTGCACATGCCCACAGGATACACTGGCGCAATGTTGGGTGCAATCACAGACACGCCAGTGCCAGCTTGTACTGTTCGCCAAGATTCTCCAAGAAATGTCACATCAACACCCCCAATGCAAGATTGTACAGCCTGACTGAACCACAGCTACATCCAACAAAGGCCAAAAAGTTCCACGGCAAGACGAGAGAGGGCAGCACCTATTCTACTTCTATCCTGCAGCAGAGATAAGGGATAATAGCGCCACATCAGCACCTTTGAATTCTGGGCTACTGTGACCAAGGTTATCACCCCCCACACAACCGAAAACCCTATTCGAGATTAGTATAAATGGCCTGGCACGACCAGCAAAAGACAGTCTATGCTCCTGCACCACCCTCTTACAGGGCCGGAGGTAGCCATCGGTGGTTCGTGCTTACTGGTACGCTTCGCAGATGCCACAGCTCTCTTCAGGGCCGTTATCTGCCTTTCAGTGAAGACATCCTGACCAGAAACCTTTTGCATGCGTTGCAAACTCCAACAGAGCTCCTGGGAGACTGGACCTCCACCAGCTCCTGAAGACGCCTGCTCCTTCCTTAAACCACCTGGTATCAACCCCAGAACTGGTAATGGTCACGATGGTGTTTTCAGGACCACCCCTGCCCACCTGACGGTACTGGCATTGTTAACACTACCTCCATGGAGTTGTCCCCCTTTGCTGTTCCTTCAGAACAGTTAGATTAGTTAGAAGCAAGTTGTAAAGTACTTATTCTAGCAGTCTTTCTCGCCGAATTTCCCCAGCCAGATTAGAACCAGGTCACCTTCATCTGGAATTGCGCAGGTTAAAACTTCCGTTATTATTACTACAGTAAATATAACACACAAATTTTTACTATTCTGTGTGTGGTCATTTCTTGTTTTCCTACGTAGTTTCGGCCTACTAAAGTGAAGCCGGCAGACAACCAGTCACTAAGCCATTAAGTGGCTACCCAAGCTCTGCCAACCAGTAGAATTCGGTAGAGACTATACCAATAGAAATTCCACCAGGTGAATCAGGGTATCCCATACTGCGACACTGCTCTTCGTGGGGCCAGAAAGGAGCTGGAATTTACTCTGACCATCTGACCTCATGTGGATACCATATCTGGGTATTCCTGTCAAACAGCTCGAGCACCGCCTAACGCTCTGTCCACTGCTCCTCAAGGGGCCAGGCGAAAGGCACAAAAGGTAACCGTTCAGGCCTGGGAGACAGTGAATTACTCAGAAGTACACTTTAGGGAACTTCAGCACCAGCTCAGCTTTCCCATGCCGTACACCCGGAAGGGAGGTAGCCAGAGAAAATTAAGAAGGGCAGCTTGCACACCGGAGACTAACTTATCTTGCAACCCTAATTCCCAAGCAGAACTTTGTACTTCCACCGGGCAGGGCAATGTTCATCCCGCCCGCCAACTGCTGACACCTCTATTTCGACCCTTAGTCAAGCTCGAAGGCCCCATTCATCCCGTGGTCAAGGCCTTCATTAGGGGTGAAGAACCTCCACTAGGGATCGCAAACCCTTGGTTTTGTGGTCACCTGCATCAGTCTCCAGCAGTTAGCAGTACTCAGCAGAGCCAGAACATCACGCCATACAAGCATCTAAGGCGACCACCACCAGCCCTCGCCACGCCAGAGTAAGTCTCCAGCCAAGGCCACACAAGATGCAGCTCAGTATACAAGGTAAAAGTATGATCAAGGGTCAGCCAGCTCAAAGGGCCGCATGCGTTAAAGTGGTTCATGGCAATATTAATTTGACATATGCCTATGGAAGGATACACAGTAAACAGCAAAGCAGATCTTTCAGAAGTCCTCAGTCAACTATGAACGGCTTACAACAAACAAACAACCGGTCTGCAAGTTGAGGCACAATCACACTTCAGTGGAACCCATTCTTATATCAAGCAAGGATACGCACTATGCAAGAGCTGCATCTCTAAACTTTGTTTGCTGGTCATCCGGTAACTTCCTGTAATCCTATGGTTTTTTTAAAGGATGCAGAAAAAAAGCAGATGGTAATTTTGCTTCCCTCCACTTGAGAACCCCTTAGAAAAGAAGCCCAAATACAGTCACACTTGACGACAAGACATACATTCATACTTACAAAGAAAATGCTGCATACAGTCTATTCACTGTTTCTTCACATTTTTTGAATAGAACCCTTGAAAAATCACCCCATTTATGACGTGCTTGGTCATTTCCTAAATATGCCAATAATCACAAGCATTTTATACTTGTAATATAGGTACCTTATTTTTGGTTAAACTGAACTTTTACTTATATTTTACTGATAAATTATAATATTTCAATTATAAATTATATGAATAAAAACAGGGTGAAAATAGGTGTGTTGGTAATGTCTAGTAAGAAATAGTTTTTATCCAAAATATTATTACTCTGAGTGTGCACGAATGTGATGCATTGTTCATTTGATCCAATTTCCTAGAATCGGTTAAGCTTTTTTAGCATGAGGTGGAGGAATATTCTGGAAGTAGAACTTTAGCATGGCTTCAGAAAATTTCGAAGTAACTGTGAATGGACTATAGTTTCATTACTTTTGGACATCTACAAATTTACTAATGTCAAGCAAATACAAAATATCTAATGTTTACACTACAAAACACACATAAATAAATATTCAAACAAAAAACATATAAAAGGACACAAATTCAAGTACTCGCAGTCTAGTTCTTGTCAACTGGCACCCACACAAAGAAGGATGATGCATTTTTCACACGGTTGAACGATCTCTATGTTCTACTGGTTAGGCCAGCTTCATCAGGTGGTGAGTTGTAGGACACTGCAATATGGTGGAAGGGTACTGTTGGTAGTAAACCTAGTGGCCAGGAGGCAAACTACTGTAGGACGCGGCAGTAAAATTGAAAATTTGTCGGTATAGCCGATGAGTACGGTTTGAAGCTGTGATTATATTATGTTGAGGCCTGGCGGCTGCCTGGATTTTGTTATAAATTGGTGAGCTAATTTCCAGCATCTGTCTGAGCTATTGCTTGAAGGTGGTAGGGCTCTCACAATTCTAGTACTATAGCAGAGATCAAAATATTTGTTGTGTGATGCTGCATGTGCTGCAACTGGTTTGTCCTGTAGGTTATTGATGTGACCAGCTATGGCTTGTTGGGTGTCTGCTTTGCGGCCGTTCATCCTCTGCCTGAGTGTGCTGGTGGTGAGGCCGATATATTCTGCATTGCAGTGTTGGCACTGTAGCTGATAAATATGATTTTCTGTTGTACAGTTATAGTTGCATTGGAATGGGGTATGTACAGCTAGTGAGTCTGCTAGTGAAAGAAGTTGAGGGTTGGTGGATGGCACAGGAGCCACAGTGTGAGCTACTGTAGGGGTGGGATCCTCTGAGGGCGATAGTCTGGTTGGCATTACTTGTGGGCTGCAGCTTTGGACGAACCAGTTTGTTGCTGAGGCTAGGTGGCCTTTTAAAGACCAATCTGGGCAGTATGGAGAGCAGGTCTTGTGTTTGTGGTGAAGCCATACTCGTCAGTTATACTGGCAAATTTTCAACTTTCAGCTGCACCCTAGTAGTTTGCCACACGGCCGCTAGGTTTACTACCATCAGAGTCCTTCTACCATATTGCAGTGTCCTACGACTCACCGCCCGTAGCGATCTCGCAACTGCATGACAAATGTGTCGTCCTGCTTTGTGTGTGCGCCTGTCAACAAGTATTAGACAATGAGTACTTGAAGTCCTGTCCTTATAAATATTTTTAGTAGCCTAGCAGCCTACTTGTAACATTAACTGAAATATTCAAACTAATTTACATCTAGGCACCTAACTAACGATATATTAAAATTCACAACCCCATAACTGCTGATAAAGCTGTCACTCAAGTTTTAAGAAAATGTTTCCTTAGTAAAATAATATCAAATCTGTATTACAGCTTCTGGATACTTTCCATTTAAATGTTTCACAACCCAGGACTAGTTAATGAGAGCATTCTATCAATAGTTATTTCCAACATATTGATTAATATTATATTTAAATTCACACTATGGCAAATACAAGCAGAGTGGAAGAGAAATAGCAAATTCACAATACCAGTGTCTTATTTTCGTAACCAAAAAAGTGGCCAACCTTCCTACATACCAGAAAGTTGATCTGACAGTGCCAAGTCCCACTCACCCTTCCTCCCCTTCACGCCTACATTTAAATACATTATTAATATTTATTCCCCCACTATAGGTTGTTCACAGTAAAGTGAGCACTTTTGAATGCAGCCTTTTGCCATTTTTTTTATCCTTCAACCTATAACCACCTTTTTTTAACACATTACAATGTAAGTAATAAACACAGTGTGTATATTCCACCGCACTCAGAAGTGAACGACTAAAATAAAGTATATTTACTGACTATTATTCCACGAGGGGGCTTTCAAAAGTGCTCACTTTACCATGGTTAGCCTATAAAATTCTTCTTCATTCCCCTGATAATGGAACTCTCTGAAATTACAGTTCTAGAGCTAATGTTCACATAGTAATCATTAAAACTAAAGATTATTTCACATCAAATATTTACTGAAAAAAAAAAAAAAAAAAAAAAAAAAAAAAAAAAAAAAAAAAAAAAAAAAAAAACACACACACACACACACACACACACACACACACACACACCCACACCTGCAGCAATATATTTACAAGAATATACAACCCAAACACTACATGAACACTGCTAAACAATAAAAAAATATTTTGAATACAGTAAGTTTAGTTTGTTCAAAATACTATTTTTCTTGACATCTTCCAAAGATGTATGTAGATATCTAACAGATCCCTCAACGCTTACATTATTTGCATATATATAATTCCCAAAACTTCGAGTAAATCAACAATGCCCTGCTTGTTGGGCACAATATATCAGACAAAGCAAGCCAGATCCACAGAACTAAGATGGGGAAAGCACAGCAGAAGAACAGCGGAGATATTCAAACAGATGAGGCAGAACAAAATGCATGAATTCTCCACGCAAATGAGGTATCACTGCACCCCTGAGGAATTACTAAGATAGTTACAAGACTATGCATGTGTTCTAGGACGTCTCTGAGTTAACTCCACAATTAGCATGTCCTAAATTCCTGCAAAAAATGTCCATACTTACAAATACAGTAGACTCCGGACTATCTGGCCTAATGTGGCGGAAGGGCAGGCCGGATAACAAAAAAGCAGGATAGGCCGGAGTTCTATAACTACTCACTTCCTGCCCCACCAAACCATTAACAACATACTTTTCATACCAAAACCTGATATTATTCAAATTTTACTGACATCTTAGTACAGGCCAGTACTTTATAAATGTTTGTTATGCACTGTACTGTTATTTAAAATTTATAACAGAAAAAGGATGTCCAAAAATAAAAATATTGCAAACATTGTAAGATACATTTTATAATGTCTAACTTAATTGCTGGAAACATAAAATAATGTACACTGTACAGTATGTGAATAGTATACATACAATTTTAAAATAAACAAAACATTAACATAAAACGTAGGCCTAATTCTTTAAAAAATTATTTTAACTTATTTTACTGTTCATTGATAAATGACTACACAAATGTGAAAGTAGGCCTAAGATAAAAGAGTCAAAACCTACAGTTTTTAGTTTTTGAAAAAGTCTTTGATAGATGACTGCTTTCCCTGTTAGCCCTCTTCCGTGATGCAATGTCCCTCCACGTACGCAAGCAGATGATATCAGCTGGCGTCGCTTCCTCCTGCTGGCTAATGTATTGCAGCGCTGCCTTAATCATTTTGAACCCTTCCGAATGTGGGATGAGATTTTTCCTGTCATCTAAGGATGCTCCCCCCTCTTCTTCTTGTATTACTTCTCATTGTGTCACCAATTACACAACATCGTTGTCGGTTATTTCATCAACTTCGTCGTTTGCCATCCATTTTCTAATGTCCTCTGCATTGACATTGTCACAGCTCGATACTTTTTCCAGCGACGAAACAAGTTTATCGTTTTCATCTTTCACTTTGGTTTCCCACACGGTTGAAGGTTGAAATGTCCACCTTCATGGTCCAAAAGAACTTTCCAAGACCTTACAAGTGATATTTTTGGAATCTCTTCCCATGCTTCGGCCACCCACCTTATGACATCTAGCATGTTAATTTTTTTCAGAGTGGTTAAGTTGTCTTCATTATTATCAATCGCTGATATCAACGAACTGAGAAGACGCCAGCGATACTTTTTCTTTAACAGTTCAATGACATCCTGGTTCATCGGTTGACAAACAGCCGTCACATTGTTTGGTAAAAATAAAGCTTTGATGTCTCCATCTGTGAGTTCGTCAGTGACCGGATGCGAAGGTGCGTTGTCAAGAATTAGCACAGTCTTTCTCAGCAAATTGTTGTCTTTCAAACGTTTTTCTACAGCCGGTAAGAATTCATTTTGGAACCACGTTTTAAAGATTTCTGAATTCATCCATGCTTTCTTTTGATGTGTGTAATATAGAGGTAGTGATTCCTGATTCCCCAGTTTTTAAAAGCTCTTGGTTTCTTTGATTTTGCTATTAAAGTCAACCTAAGCTTGTGGTTGCCGGTTGCATTACTGCAAGCCAAGACGGTGACTCGTTCCTTGTTTTTCTTGCATCCTGGTGCAGCAGCTTGGTTTTTTCATGCAAGAGTTTTTGTAGGGTGCAGCTTATAATTTAAACCGGTCTCATTACAGCTGTACAAATGGTCCCCAGAAATTCCCTCCTTTTCAATAAGCTTAAAAAGATAGTCTTTGAACAAAGGTGCAGCCTCTTTATCAGCAAAAAAGCCTCCCCACCTATGGTAATCTGGCGAATACTGAATAGTTTTTTCCAGCGATCTAACCATCCATCACTGGCAGTGAATTCTGATTCCTCTCCTTCTATTTGTCGTTTAAATTGCAATGCTTTTTCCTGGAATATCGGCCCAGTAAAAGGCAAGCCTTTTCCTCTTAAGTGTTCATGCCACAGAAATAAAGCTTCCTCAATTTCTTTATGCTTACCTTTCAGCAAGGTTTTTCTTACTTTCATTCCAATTCCACTAACTTGGGCGGCACACCACTTTTCAATTTCTGCACGACTTTTCTTCCAGTCACCCAAATGTACTTTTCCCAAACTACGAAGCAATAGTTTTTGCCACTACCCCAGAGTCTAGTCTCTTTATAGCACATAGTTTCTCCTTCATAGTCACTACAACCTTTTTTCGCTTATCACCCATTTCCTGATATTCAGTAAAAAAAAACAACGAAGCGCGCAAAAAACAATTTTTGAAGGTAACCAGGAACAGTGGAAAACGTATTCCGCACTTGTAGACACCCGATACACAACTGATGGAACAAAGAGCAGGTAGCAGGATGTAGGAAAATCTGTGCTGTTCATGTCACAACTTGCGTTTTGCACACGGCACGTAGGAGGATCATACCAGACGCCCGCTTGCAATGTCTTGGCAATGTTGCAATTTATGAAGGCGTGAAAAGAAGAGTAGATAGTACAAAGAAAATTATCACTCATTTTATTACAGAGTATTGATTTTTTGGAACTAGGCTGGATAGTACGCAGGCCGGAAACTAGAAAGTCTACTGTAACTACAAAATAGTTCACTTACTGCACATGCAATGAGAAGTTGGCAATTTTAAGTTGCTATAACTGCAGTCATGTTTAAGTTTGAAATTTCTGCCTTTAATATTTACAATATTGAAAAATTTACAAACATTACACAGAATTGACTTGGAAAATGTGTTCTTTACCTGTCACATGCAGTCATCCAGGATGATTTCCAGAATGTAATTCCATCGTGGTACTATGGGTGTGCAATGCTTCAAAATTTTCTGATACAAATCTAACATTGACTTTATTCCTATTCACGTTGGACGAAGAAAAAATTCATAATGTTCAAAGTTTCAAAGTCAATCACCAATCCACAAATGGAAGGTGTCATATTCAACATAATTTTTCCCATGTGCCGGAATTTGGTGATGGTGTAGGTTGTCCCTACAAGTGTTCAACTTTTTATAACCTTTATGAATAATATCATGTTAAGTTAAGGTACCTGTTTCAAGGAGGGTTCAAATTTCAAATGCTTATCTCCCAAACTTTTTTAAAAAATAAAGGTGATGTTTGAATGGGATCCATTTCTTATCACCTTCTTTAAGATGTTTGGGACTGGAGGCCATATAACCCA
Organism: Dryococelus australis; assembly: GCA_029891345.1. Taxonomy (NCBI): domain Eukaryota; kingdom Metazoa; phylum Arthropoda; class Insecta; order Phasmatodea; family Phasmatidae; genus Dryococelus; species Dryococelus australis. Next base: position 63,021,890 of record CM056995.1, read on the forward strand.
TTTTCATTTACGAGTTTTCTATGAATTTTTTTTTAAACTTTTACTATACTTCCAATCTTCCTCACTACATTTCAATTTTGTTACCTTTTCAAATGTTTTCTTACTTTTGGGAAAACTTTTTTCTTTAATCCATTTTTGCACTATGGTCTTCTATTGCCAGATCTTGTCAATTTCCACAAAAATTTTTTTCCTTTTAACACCAGAAGTTACTCTCACCCAAACTTTCATAGAGAATGACAGGTGGCATGAAGAGTTCTGGTGTGGCTTCTGGTACAGTGGGCCTTTGCAGGCGGCTGATAGCGTGTTCCCTCTCTCATGGTTCTAAATGCACAAGTGCAGCATGGAAGGGGCTAATCTCTGGCTGGTGCTGAGAGGCGGCATTTGCCTGTTTAATCCACTCTCGGATACCACTCTGACGGGAGTAGGGCATGAGGACAGAATCACTACTATCAAACTTGCAGAAGTGGAGCTGGCGATACGTGTTCCTCTACAGGTGTACAACCACGTACCAAGTCTACCAACTGAGTGCGATATCCCTATCACAGTATCTGGTGCAAGAAGCACAGTAAACACTGAGAGTCAGGTCTCACTGGTCGACCGTCCCAATACGTGGGTGAGTGACTCCAAAAGCTGAGTCTCCTCAGACCCGGAAAAGTACTCCTTCCAGCGCAAGCAACGCGTTGCCAAGAGCATCTCCAAGCTGACAAGCTAAACCCAAGACCAGAATACCTAGTATCAGGGCTTTACTGTTCCGTACACCGGGGTGCACAGAATGGGTGGCCGTCCAGAATGCTTGTGGGTACTCTACTAGTGTGAGGCAATTCGAGCAAATCCCAGTCACCTGCTGTCCCTTTGATGGGCCTGATGTCTACAGGGCGAGGTACTAAGACTACGGGAAAGATACCCCGAAGTTGATTAAAACTTGTATACCCTGCTGAAGAAAATAAACAAGGTGGTGTCGCACTACCTCCTAATTTCAACGGGAGCTTTAAAGGCAGCTGCTACACATTGAAAGGTGAAGGCAACGGGGTAGGTAGACGGAAGTGCTATTAAAATAATTTAAACTTGGCTACGCTTCGTTTTTTGCCCTGAAGGAGCCGGAAGTATCCAAGTGTTTAACAATGTAAACAATGGCAGGAGTCTTCGGCACCGGGGTGCGGTGAAGACAGACAACGTACTGGTAGGAATCTTCGGCACCAGGAGTGTGGTGAAGACCAGGCAGCTGATGGTTCCTTCGGCACAAGCGTGCGGTTAAGGAACAGAACAGACTGGCATTCCAAGGGCTCAACCCTGGTATTTATGCTCTTCTTGGGCTGTGCCTTGGTGGGTTGTGGAGGGAGTGGCAGCTGTGAAGTGGCGCTTACCTCTGGACGCGTAACGTCGCCAGCCGGCGCTCAATCCAAGTTGCATGCAGTGATCATACTAGTAGTGCCATCCGGCGGTGTAGTTTAGTACTTGGAGGATCTGGATGCATAGTCTCGGTGACTCGGCCAGGGAACAGTCCAAGTCTGGCGTGAAGCGCCCGTCCATTGCCTTGGGTAGACAGTACAATCTCGGCATCTTGTGGTGTGTAGAATCGAAGAACTCTGTGGGAAACATGAAAAATGCACTTTTAAGCAATTTTTGAGTAAAAAAATGGCTAATTGTGATTTTACAAAACTAGTGACTTTTACAAAGTCTCTTCTATAACTGTGCATGCTCATAAAATCTGGTATTTACTGTGATGCTTCTCGCACTCTTTTTTTGTTTTTTGTTAACAAATATGTTTGGGGGAAAAATGGAAATTATAAATATATATATACACGTACGCGTGGCCCCGTGCACACATGCATGTACACACATGTGCATACATGTGCACACACACATGCATGTGCCCATGTCCACGCACACACATGTGTTATAATAATCTAAAATATACATTAAATTTGAATTCGCTGATATTTTGTGACCTGATTAATATTAGATTTGAAATTAAAAATGGTGCTTTGCACACTCCTACATAGTACTATACAACCAATTGAACCAAACACATTTTTTCTGTAACATCCCCCCGCCCCCAAAATAGTATGAACTAAAAGTACAGTGGAACCTCGCTTGTCCAGCCCTCTTAAGTCAAGTTAACAATTCATCTGAATCAACAGTTAGGAAGACAGCAATATGTACAGTACAGTAAGATTTTATTAAATGATCAAATAAACTCATACTATAGTGAAGATTAGTGTCTCTTCTACTGAATATACATGTCTTGTGCATGTCAACTGAACGCATTGCAGTGAAAGGCCACCATGTTCATGCCAAACAGAAACTTACTGATTACTCCATCCTTTGGCACTGTACACTAGATAAATAGTGTATATGTGTGAAATGTGTTTTTATGACCTGTATATACAAAATAAAGGTTATAACATTACATGTATAGTATGTGTGTTTGTGTGGTAATACTGTAGTCTACTTTATCCATTAACCCGTTCAATCCCCATGTCCATGATTGAGGACACGTTACACATTAAGCATATTTATGGTTACAACCGTACACCACAAGGAAATATGGGTTGGTGTTTTGAGCATCCTCTTTCCGAGTAATCTGATTTATTGAAATTTCAGCACTTCCCGTTTGTGAGTGGTAAATGTTGACATCAACGAACACGTAGCACGTTGTTCACTCGTTGCAGGAAGTACGCCCGTTACAAGTAAAGTGCACATCATAAAATTAAACAATTGCAACCCTGAAGCTACTTCTGCATTCGAGGCTCCGAAGTATGGGAGCGATAAGTGTGACGCTGTCACGTGCATCAACTGCGCCATCATGGCTAAGTGAAAGGCTCTGAACTGATGTGCATTGTTTTCATCATGCTGCAATATATATGTACCTATACAACTTTCAGTGGCGACTAAATTTTATTTGTAGAAAATGTGCAGCAAGGTTCAATGCAGGATCCTTTACAGTTTCACTAGTGTTTGAATAGTATGTTTTAAGATACAACAGTCTGAAAAAACCATTCTTAATTACATTGGAGGGCTCCAAAATAATATTTATAACACAAGTGAAATCTCGAAAATACCATCCAGTCCCCAACTGGGGGATGTTTTCTTGTTATAGTTAAACATATTGTGAACACAATATGTAATTAAATTTAAAAAAACATCTTGAAAACATACTGCAATGCAGTTCACGTGCCAGGAAGACGACAACCTCAACATACAGACAGATTACCCTGGTCTTTGTTTACCTGGATGAAGTTGGGCCCCGCCCTAGTAATGCAGGCAAATGAGCTTCTTCTGTGCAAGTTTCAAAAACATATTAGAAGAAAATGTTTGTATATTTTTTATCATGTTCCATATATAGCTCCACTTTTCCAATATATGTATATAAATTTAGTTCCAATACAATCACAAGATACTATAAAATGAACTTAACTACAACAATAATGAGACCACAATAATTTTGCCAAGCCAATTGAAAATACAAACCAAATCTGCATTTATAACACTACTGGTCATAAATTTACATTGGTGTCATACTGCGAAAAGGAAAAGAATTTAAAAACATAAAATGTAACTAAGGAGCAGCATACATTAAATAATCAACATCAAAATCTATTAAACTGCACAAAACACCACATTCTACATAAACGAGGCATCGAAAGAACAGATAAATATAAATTGCCTTTTGGGAAATGTATCATGATGGTGGTTAAATACAGGACTTTAATACCTTATTACCCACATACTTGGAAACTATTATCAAATATGGAAATAAGCTTAACAGGGACATGATATTTTCTCTCTCTTTTGCACACTGAACTTATTTTAAAATTTACTACAGTGCTGACAACAACTATGAATATGACACTAGAATAGTGCAAATCAATTTGCAACCATTTTCAATAACAATTCCTTTGGTCATTTAACTGGCAATTTCATACCCTACGTGTTGATTTCATTTAACTGCATGACCAGATTTAAATGAGAATTTCTTGACACTTCAGTCAATTTCACTGCCATTAACTTCATGATAATGGCACATAAAAAAACTGTTCCCATTTTAACACAAGTATGAAGATTTCAATTCAGCAAAATTCCAAAGAACTGTAACATGAAAATAAGTTCTCACTCACCACAATGTCATCTAACAGGAATGACTGCATCAGTTCTGACGACACATAGGCTACATAAACAAATTAAACTATAAAAAGTGTACAATTATTCTTTAAATTATAAGAAATGAAGTTAGACAAACAGGAAATAAATAAAAAATTAACTATAAATTGACTAGCATATGCAACACCACTCAAACATTTTTTGTATGCAATGTAGAAAAAAGATATGCCCATTCTAGCAGATACCGTACACACATAACTCAATATGCTGAATCATTGTATAATTTTTTATAGAAGGGAAGTGAATAATAAGTGGTTAATATACTCTACTGTTAATGTAATTACTTTTCAATTGATCACACTAAAACTTAGCTGAGCACTAAGGCTGATACAAATACTGTATACTAAGACAGAAAAACTTTGTCCAAGAACAATGTAAGCAACTAAGCAAAACATAATTCTGGATAGCTATGATCACACAGTGATTTATCACTCCTTTTTGCACCATCCATGAGATGGCACACTTGAAGAAAATACCCAACTTTATGAATTACTCCACAAAGCAGGATTAATGCTCTACACATCTGTCAGTCTGAAATACTTGTCCCTAGACCATGTTGTTACAACAAATATTTTCTGCAAATGAAAAGATTTGACTGGTGTGAAAAAACAATTTCAATCAAATGCACGCACACTAGTAATTTGCACTCAATTTCATGCAGTAACAACGTGGCATATAGTGCTTTAGTCCAATCGCAAACCACAAAAATGTATATATACGTGGGTAGTTTGAAAATATGAGGTTCTGCTTATATTTAACCATGAAAATAAATACTGCACTTTTATTACTTTTACAAATGTTTCAGAATGAAAATATCCTATCACACTGATATTAATAAAGAAATTAATGAGAAAATCCAAAACATTTAAAAGGGTACAATCAAAAGCTTTCAAAGAAAGATTCTGTTCACTGCTAACTAAAAAGTTGCCAGAACAAGTATAATTCAACATTACCAAATTTCTGATTTACATTTTATTCAAGTCCATTCTATTACTGTTCAATATTTGATTTTTAATTGAATAATTGCTTATAATAAAAAAAATTAACAATTAACTATATGGAATAATGTTGAAATGACCAAGATTTCAAAGGGACTACAATACAGCATCAATGTCCATACTGTACAATATTTCTGGCTGGACGATTCATTATAACAGAATAGCTGCAAAATAACATGATCTAGACTATTTACAAACATACTACAAAAGATTGCGATACTCTGATAAACTCATGTGGTCAGAAGGAAATGAAAGCAAGAGAATGGATGCACGGAAGCAAAATCGACGAATGGAGCCTGGCAATTCCTCACCGGGAGGAGGGGTGAAGCGGCTCCTCCAACTTAAAATGGCACTGGGAGGTGCCAGGACCAAGTGTTGGTGCCCGTGGGCAACGCCCAGTTCTAGTCACTACACCTTCGGGGAACTCCTGCTTGTGGAGGGTTGCCTGCTGTCTTCCTCCACTGAGCTGCCTGCAGCTGCAGCTCCCGCTCCCTTCTTCGCATCCCCATCTCCCATCAATATATCTTCTTCATCTTCATCCTCCTCTGTGCTCATTAGTTGCCGCGCCAACTTCACCGCATAGTACTCATTATAGTGAGCCTTGCGCTTATATTCGAATGCTTTCCGTTTTTCTGAAACAGAACAACTACTCACCACAATGCTTTCTCTTGCTCCACCAGGAGCGGATAATACCTTAACCAGGTGAAGCAACTGCTGCACCGTGAAGGAAGGAGGTTGGTACATCAACGCACCATAGGTGAAGTTATGTTATGCAGTCCTACCATAGTACAAGTTATGATAAGGCTATAAGAAATGATAAGAGAAACTGTTACACAACTACATGTTTGTACTTGAGCTCCACACACACTACTGCCGTTCCACAGCAGGGATGAGTGGGTGGTTCAACATCATTCTTGCTGCACTACTCTGAGAGATGTCGTCTGCCACAGTACTTTTCAACTTATTAAACCATGTAACATCTTAGTGATTAATTCATTTTACTGAGTAAAAAAAATGAAAAATGTGCCAACAAAATAATACTGAACCTTTTAAAGCTATTATAGCGTCTAAATAATATTAACTGGAAATTCCACTAACTTTGTAAGTAGTTGCCATACACAGAAGATAAAAATGAGAGCATTTTTACTAGCAGCTGTATTTTGAACAACATACTCTTTCTTGAAAAATACAAATTGAGAAAAAATTCTATAAAAATTTTAATACATGAAATTACAATTAACTTGTGATATTTATATTTAAAAATTTGTGCTAAAGAGGAAAACTATAAAATCTTGTCTCTTCATACTGACTACAATATCTGAAGTAAACTGAAGCCCACAGAACATGGAATAATTTTCCTTGCGATATTGCCTGTGTGGAGTATTGCTTGCTGCTGGACGTGCTTGTCCACTGGAAAAATCAATGCCTACGTGCAGTTTTGCTGGCTAGTCTACTATTTTTGGGTGATTGGAATGATGCTATTTTCTCCACGTGTTTCTTTGCTAGTTTCCGATCTCAACCAATGAGAGCAACTAAATGTGTCACATCACTTTATTTGTATGGCAACCCAATTGTTTTGGCAGTGTTAATAGATGCATAGAATAAACATATTTCTATGCAGTTTTGAGATTATCTGTGTACTTTCAGAATTTTTAGAAAAAAATTGCCATTACATTTCTGTTTTCATTCTTTCATATTGCGACAGTGCTGTGGTGCTTCTTGTTAGTTCAACTATTTGCCACTGCGATCACACTGCTAGAAACGTTCTCTTTGAGTTGCATCATTTCGAACTCCTTGCTCCTTTCGTTTCCCCGCCCCTACTTCTCCTCCCAGTGTGCCACTTTAATTGTGGAGGGGATCATTTGGTCAGTTGTGGTATGTTCAGCTGAGACCTACCTGTCATTGTACCTTTGCGATTGGAACCTTCCACATCACACTCTTCACTTGGGAATCATCGCCTTGGAAATAGACGTGTTTTAAATTGTAATATATGCATAGCGCACATAAATTTCTATGTTTAATATTGTTGTGAATATCAGGTTTTGATATTTTGGTTTTCAGTGCTAGTGTAGTGAGGACACGAAGTTCTGTAGAATTCCTCGTTCTATGTTCAAGTTTGTGCAATTTGAATTGTTTGTATGAATAGTGAATATTGCCTTACATGTTTTGCTAGTGCAAAATGCGTAGTTTATTCTTACTGTCGTTGCTCTATTCAGCTGGCACAGCCATCAAGGCTTTTGCATGTGATCCGATGTCCACACCTCGCCAGGTCGCATAGATACAATTTTTAATTGTGATGTTTCACGTTGACTACATGGTGCTTTGTACAGTCCACGGAAATTTTGGATGTTGCCTTGCAGATTAATATTTTTTAATGGTAATTTTTAATATAATATTTTAACTTATTTTATTGCAATGCCCTTTGATGGGTCATGTTTTGGATGCAGCTTTGCAAAGTTAGCTTTATAAAGTTCATACGTTTGTGGCATTTCTTAACGGCGCAGCTAAATAACACATTAAACAAAATATGGTTAACTATTTCAAGTAAGCTATTATGCCACATAATCCTAAACGTGTTGGAAAGGATTTTTAACGTAATTGTTGATTTTTTAAAGGCACAATATCAATTTATATTGGTGAATGATTGTCTCAAAGTGATATTACGCTTTGCAAAGGAAAGGTGTGTGGACTTGATAATGTTTCAATATTTTGTGAAGGAAATGAAACTTACGATTGCCTCACGTGTTTGACTTTACATTTAAATTTGTTATTGTTTTGTAAACGACCTACTGAAATCAACTTGAATCTTGAGAGTTCTAATTTAAATTATAAGTTATTTGTTTAATCCTTGTCACGTGTTTCATGGTTAAGGTACCGACCATGCCGGACATATTCTGGACTGACTTTTATTAAAAAATTTAATTACATATTGAATTTTCATATTGAACCTGGTAGTGTGGTTTCTATTGCTTGAGTATCATGCCTTGTATGATGTCAAGTGATTTCAGTAAGTTGTCAATATTTATTACATAGTAAATGTGAACTTGGAATCTGCCAACTTTTAATTGACTGGTGTCCAATTAATATTGTCTACACTTTGTAAGAGAGTGTGTTAAGCAATTTTTAAAGGTGCTTCTTAATAAGTAAAAGTAAAACATTGTCATTTTGGTAGTTTTTTAATATTTTCTCAAACTGTGATAATTTTGTGGCTCAGCACAGGAGAATTTTAAATTCTGTGTGCGAACTTTCATGTAACATTACCATCAATATTATTTATATATTCATGAGCTCTCTTATACAGTAATTGGGGTATATAATAAATGGCTTGAAAGTGTTTCCTTATACCTCATTTGTAAAATTGTGCTGAAAAATCAGTATAATGCTGATCATTCTCTTGTCCACAGTTGTTTATTTTGTCTATTTTAATGATTCAAAACTAAAAGAGGTGTAATTACAGCAATATTTCTAAGTCATACGGAGTTCATTGTTTATTTTCGCCAGCTGTCAAAAAAAATTGTCATGCTGCAGGCATTACTAGTTGACAGAATAGCTCGCAAGGAAACCCATGCAGTGAGCAGCAAAACCAGTGACAGACCCCGTGAGTAACCAAGTTACCTAACTCTTTGCTTAGCTCTCAAATAATATCTTAGCAAAACTCGCAGAAAAAACTGTCCCTTGTGCTCCGGGCTTAAGTTACTGTAAACTATAGGCTGTTCACGATAAAATGAGCACTTTTGAAAGCCCTGCTTAAGATATATTTGTCCGCACGGTCTGTGTTCTGTATTATGTAAAATTACTATAGCTATGGGCCTCATCGCTTTCTTCGTGCGTCGGTCAAGTGAAACTGTGAAGTAATCACGAAAGTAAATAATTTACAAATCTGCTCATTTATACTCTTTTTATAATAATAATAATAATAATAATAAAAGTGTGATAGAAATCATTATCATCACAAAATGTTACCTAGGACTTTTTATTCAATGTTAAGATACGGAACTACTTTCCCCACCATCGTTACTAACTTTACTGGGTGCATGTCACTCAATGTGCCCCTTAAAATATATGCAGGTGGGAGCAGTGACTTTTTTCTAAGTTTTATTTCAAAAGTGCTCACCTTATCGTAAACAGCCTTTACCAGTAAACACACACCTGTACCACATGCGCCTTTTGTTTGAACTACAAAAGTTTAATAAAAGCAAAAGGCCCATGATGGATACTTCAAACCACACCACTATTCTCAGTAGATTGAAACACACTGATGACTTGGCCAAGGGCTATTGCCAACTTCTCTAAGCACAGAATACCTTTAAATAAGTTCTCAGGAAAACTCAGCACGCTACAAGACAACTAAAATGCTGCCTGCTGCAGCTTGCTCACCTCTTTCTTCAGGAGTCTCATCAATTTCTTCCTCGCTGTCCGACTCTTCAACCAGGCTCTTTGGTAGCTCGTGAGCTCCCACTTTGATTCTGAAAATCAATGCCAGCAGAAGGTTAATGGGGCAACAATTATTTAACAAACAAATAGAGCACACTGCTGGTTCAGAACTGGCAAAAACTGAAAGAAAATATTGCAGCAACAATTTTATGACAAACAGCACAATTATACATACTAATAGACATAGTTATCCAGTTGTTCTTATTAGGAGCCCATTCAGGTATCCACATTTTGATTCTGAGCTTAACATATGATCAACATAAACAAGGTGAAAGAATTTGGCACTTAACAGGAGATGGCTATCTGTGACCAACCGGCAAACGTACCATCACTGGCCACCTGTAAAACGGCCGAGGACACCACGATATTCAGAGGAAATTACCCCAACCAATTCAACACAGTCATAGTTGTGGGATCAGAAACTTATCTGGTACTGGTAGTAGTGCTTGTTTAAGAGAAATTACCATCTACATTAGAAGCAGTTCTCCAACATTTATTGAGATTTTACCTCCAAGTGCCTCAATTGTTTTTTTTTAATAATAATAGATAGAAACCACAAAATCAATACATCAGCAAATATAATTTTTTATAATAATTTATTATGTGAAATACTATAAAAGAAAAAATTTAAATATTAACCTTTTTTAATTTAATTTCATCTTCTCCTGTTAAATTTTTTTAAAAAGTATATTTTATATGAAACATAAATTGCAATGTCATCGAGTTGTAATCACTTTATTAAATTAAAAATCTTTCTGGCATATATAATGATTATTGTGGTTTGTATCTCTCAAAATATATATTTTAAAATAGAAAACTGTAGACAGTATCAAATATTGAGGTAGGGCCTATATGATAGTTACCAGAATTTAAATACGTATCCAGTCAATAAATCTACTCCTATGAAAAAATATTAAGTAGTGCAAATTCTATTCTTGATTTCGTGTTTCGGGAATTCACACACTGTGAAACCTTTTCGCAAGCGTTAAAATACTGCAAGTGGATGCCACTCGAGAGTTTATATGATGTAGGTCAAGAGTACCTGCAACAAGGTAGTAGTGGTAATCAGCTGACTGGTGCTTCATACTAAAGCTGGCAGTTAGCCAAGAGCTGTGAGTCAGTGTGTGTGATGCCAAGCTGCACCCACATTGCAATGAATCACAGCTGTTACATCCTCGACACCTGTCTAGTCTATATATATATATATATATATATATATATATATATATATATATATATATATATATATATATATATATATATAAAGATTGAATGTTGTTGGTGTATTTGTGATTTTATAATATCCTCTTGCTATAATGAACTAAAGAATACTATTATAAATAAAGCCACAATATTTTATTTTTGTTTATTTATTTTTATTTATTTCTGCAAGCTGACAGTCTAGAAAATGTGCACACATCAAAATAAATGAGCGTGGTCTAGGGAGATAAGTATTGCCATTTGTTTACATTTCATGTTGATAATTTTATTTCAATATTTACATCTATCAACTTAATATTTTTCTTGTTTGCTTACATTTCAGAATGAGAGTTGAATATGTATCATGATTTCCTTTTAATTATCGGTCATAAATTTCTGAATTTAAATTTGAACATTTTTATGTCACAGATTTATATAATTACTCTTTCTTAATTTGCGTGATTTCTCCTTGTCAAACCATAACACTGTATACTGATAAGCCTAATTCCTAAGAGGTCATATATATTAATATTTTTACTGGCAAGATTTCTTTGTCAGGAAGCTTTTTATTCCTTGGTTTTGTTAAGCAAGATAGGGTTACACTTTTGTAAGCTCAGGGATTATCTCTCTAGACTTGGTAGCGGTCAGGTCATATAGGACTAGTTCCTGCAATTTTAGTTTAAAATTTTTGTAAGACTACCCATCATAAGGCAGGAGACGATGGAGGAGAGCCATCATCAGTGCAGTAAATCTGCACAAGCTACGGAAGAGGCCTACAAAGCACCAGTTAATTTTATTAGTGGATTTTCAAGTCACCATGAAGATAGCCAAGGGGACGTTTGAGACTTCATTGCTGCAGAGTTGCCTAAAGAGTAATACTCTACTGAATAATTTGATCCATAATTTTAATAATTTTTTTTGGATCGTAATCTGCCCACAGGTCCTGAGAATTGAATTTTGTTCTGAAATCAATCTAGTTGGACAAGAATTTGTTTAACAAACTTATTCAAAGTTAATATTACTTGTTTTCACTGAGCTTTCTCATCAAGAAATTACATTAATCTGAACAAAATTAAAACTCACGTAATGCTGTTCTTCAAACATAATAAGTTGGCATGAGAGATTAATTTATCTCTACATCTGAGAAATCTTGTTTCTCTGTATGTTTGACACAGCATACTTCCTACACCTGGAGAAAAAGGTAAATCTATTTAACTTACCTGCTGAGAGAATTAATGTCTTTGTTAATTTATTGTTGGACAAAAAAAGGTATGTTTTATCACACTATGATAAATGGTCAGTAGTATTCTCTGTCAGCATCCTTTTGTGTTGCTTAGCAACAACACAGAGGAATTTGTTGAATTGTCTTAAATGCAAGGCTTCTCTTTCACACCAGTGCTCAGGTCAATCAGACACACAATTACATTAAAAATTAAATAACACAACAGAACACTAAGCAGTGCTCAGAGTCATACAGGGATATCAATTAACTGAAAGTAACTAGATGGGTGGCATCACTGTCTCAATCAACAAAATCATTCAGCATGCATACCTACATTATCATTTAGCTTTTTCAGCTGCACTGCCATTTGACGGTCTCATGGCAAATTAAATTCAATACTATGTTAAAAAATAATTATTATATTACGCTTGTATAAAAATGTTATTAATTTTTTAAAAGGTTTATTACATCTAAATTATGGCCAGGGATTGCATCCTTTTTCCAAAAAAGGAAATTGATGGGAACATGCCAATGTTGTGTTTTAAGTGCCTTTAATGTTTGCCAAAATGTATGTCCACAGAGACTGTTGGTTCCATAGATTTAAATAGTACTTTAATAATTAGTTCTATCTACTGTAATAGGTTTTTAGTAACTAGATCTATTTTTTGTATTCATTATAATTTTATGAAACTGAATTATGTTAATATATTCCATGTTCTCAATAAAATATGGATTAATCATTTTAAGGCTTTATTTTAACAAAACTATTTAATTATTTACCTTCTAATTTATTTTAACTTAAACTTAATCAGGTAATTTTGGCAGAAGTAAAACTTTAAAAATTAAGTTTAATACCTTAAGTTTAAACACTTAATTTTTTCATACATCAACTTGACACATGCCGCATTCCTCTCCCTTAGCCCATTCGTCTCACTACCCACGTGCAGCTATGTTGTGCCCTCTACTGGAGGGAGTCGGCTGGAAAGTGGAAGTTACACCTCCACGACTTCTACCTCGATGCGGCGTGCGAGGAATACACCCATCTGCACAACGTCTAAGGCACTGCCGGAGTCAGGTGACCATCCCACATTCAAGTACTCAAGATGCAACTTTTGAGCGCATAATAATTCGGGCCGACCACTAACACCAAATAACCCCCCTCCAGTAAAGTTGCCACTGGGGAAATGAATGCAGTGAGGAAGCCAAACAGTTCCAGAGTGCCAGTAACCCCCTTTGTGTGCCCTCTCTACACATGTTATATCCCTGCGTGTGCAAGTGCAGAATTTTGAGAGTGTGACCTAACATCAAGGCAATTTTTACGAGTGTCCAGTCATTTTCAAATTTGGTTTACCAAGACTTGGCAGAAAGTTTCTATTGTTTTGTAGCCATTCAGGCATGGCTACCCACACCCCTCCTGGGGTGAAAGTGGACTCGTCCAGCTTGAGTCACCCAATGCCACTTTCCTACATTAAAAAATTGAGGGCCTAATAATTTTTTGTATTTTTAATTAAATAAATGAGGCAACAGACTGGGAGAGACATCCACGGAGCTTAATCATAATACATTATATACATAACATACTTGCTGCCAACACATTTTTATTCTTTATTATAATTTGATTTTCAAATGAAATTATTAAATGTTTGTGTATTTTGTAATGTAGGATAATATTGTTTTTGTATGTTTATTCTGTTTCTTGTGTATATTTGTATTTTAAGTGACTCTCGCACACTTTTGGGCTGAGCTCTTGGCAGGCCTCCGCCATTTTCTTCAATTGATCTCTAGCGCATTCCGGGGGTGGTCACACATCATGTGCCTCTGGGCTCTCATTGTTTGCCGTACTCACCATTAGCTTGAAACAATAATTTATCTTGTGTTTGAAACAATAACATAACTTTCAGTCTATAGGCAGTACCACCCCGTGTCCCGCCAGCTCATAAGTACCGGGATCTTAACCAATGTAATTTTCTTTATCGGCCGCACAATGTTTTTCGTACAGCATGGGTTGCCAATGCACCGTAACCATTGGGAAATTGTAAGTGCCTCTCAGAAGGGTTACTGCAGTGAGTAAAAGAATCTGCTCTTCAAATTGTGTTTTATTTCACTGCCAGACACTTCACTGCAACATAATTTTGGGTCCTCTACCCACTTAACTACTGCACTCCATAAGTGATGTGATTGTTGTGCAAGTTCTAACGGTGCATGAGATGGCAGTAAATATCTCACTTGGAAATTAGCTATGTATGCGGGCGCCTACATCCTCATTAGGCAGGCATACAAGATAAATCCTTCAACAATACATCACTGTCGGTGCAGGGTGAGTCCAGGGGCAGCCAAGCGAGCAAACTGTCCGTCCCAACTATGATAAAATAACTGCGCAGGGAATGTGCAGCCGACAACACCGCAGAATAAAAACACATTGACATCTGTTGCAGTGACGTACACGCTACAAGGGTTGACCAGGGCGAACAGTACTGTTTTGTTGCCAACTTTTGCGGGTCATGATTTCAAAGACCCCGACTCATTCATGGTAGTATGTGAAGATAAATTACATGGTCATAGCGTACATTGCAAAGACTGGACCGAGGTAACAGCTAATCACTTTAGAGGCACCGCTGCAGCGTGGTGGAACCTAGTCCACGAATACAGAGTCTTGTGGGAAACATTTTGTGAGAGACTGTTAGGCCGGTTCAATACCAACCATGATGCAATACAGGCCCAAGCCTGGGTGTATCGCGAGCAACAGTGCAAACATGAAGGGATAGAAGAGTTCATCTAGCGCAAAGTGGAGTTGTAAAAGAGATTGAACCCAAGGCAAGCCACTAATAGAGTATTGGAGATCGTTGTTGCAATATCAACACTGGAAATCAGATCGTATTTATGTTGAACCACCCGGCGAAGCGCAGAAGAGTTCACGAGAAAAGTGTACTTGTACGAGAAAAATGTACATGCAGGGCAGGAGTACCAATCGCTGGGACAACACAGTGGACTGTCAAACCCCGCACCCCAGCGATTGTTGTTGAGGTCATGCGACCACCCCGCCGTTCACACCAGGCAACTATTACCAAGTGAATCGGTCGAGAAACTAATGAGGGAGGTTGGCTAAACAGCACCTGCACCAATCTCACCACCGGAGTGGAGAAGTCCACCAACTGTGGGTGCAAAAGTGTACCACGTGAGTAAAAGTACTATACGAGCATTGAACGTAAACATCGAACTGGAAGAAAAAAATGTGATTTCTGTTGTAGACACTGCTTCTAGCCATAGTTTCGTACATGAAGGGTTAATCCAGGTGATTACTCACAAGCGCCCCAACAATTGCAATTTGCCACCACACATCAATAGGGTGAGGCCACGAGTGTTATGCACGTGGCAGTCAGAATACAGGACGTGCGGACTAAGTGCGACGTGTACATTGTGCCGGACTTGTGTGAAGAAATGATCCTGGGTTTACCGGGCTAATTAACAATCAAGCTGTCATCGAGCAGATTCTCGACCGCCTTCACGTGCGACAACTGCAGTGCAGCTGGATCAGTCTGCCCACGAGGTATCGAAGCAGCACCAAGGGAGACTGCAATGTCTGCTGGACCAGTATGCCAGGGTGTTTCACACAGAGGGGAAGCTTCAACGCACAGATGTCACGGAACACGCCATCATCACAACGTACGAGGACCCGGTCTACACGAAGCCGAGGGACCCAGGTATTTACTTCTGGAACGTGATAAGCCAGCAGGTATGTAAAATGTTGAATGACCATGTAGTTGAACCTACGCAAGTCTCTATAACTCAGGAATTATGGTAGCCCCTAAGAAAGATGGCGAATGGATATTTGTGTTGACTTTCGCCCGCTCAATAAAATCACAGTAATTGTGCCACCAGCTGTTATAAACACCAAAGACATACTGTCAACATTAGGGCCTGCTAAAGTGTTTACATCTCTATACTTGGAAGTCGAGGCATTGGCAAGTGCCTATCCGCTCACAAGATCGTAAAAAGAGTGCTTTCAATACACCTGATGGGAGAAGGTTACAGTTTGTTTCCATGCCATTCGGGCTAAAATGAGCATTTGCGACTTTTCAAAATATCATGGTAAACGGCTTAGATGGAGATACTGGAGACTTTGCGATGGCATATCTTGATGACGTGTTAGTATGGTCGACTAATTGGGAAGAACACTTACATCATCTGAGCCTTGTGTTTGAACGGTTGGAACGTAACCAGAAAAAAAACAACACTTACAACAAATACAGGATATACCAGCCCCCAGGTCAAGTAAGCAGGTGAGGAAATTCTTTTGACTGATTAATTGGTTGTGAGAATTTATTCCTAATTTTTCTGTTATTACTGCACCACTCATTGCTGTTGTCAGATAAACAAAAATTTGTATGGACCCCACAAGCAGAACAATAATTTCAACACATCAAAATTGCGTTTCAGAACTGTGAACCGTTAAGTCAGGTTTAACGCAGATCTTCTGGTTACTGTGCAGACAGATGCTTGTCAGGAGGGTATTGGAGTGGTGCTCTACCAGAGTGTTTGGCGATCATGCATGCGTTATGCAAATACAGACCCTACTTGCTAGGCCAGAAATTTACCCCAAAAACAGATAACCACTGTCTAATTTGGTTGGAAGGCATGCATAACGGTACAAAGTACGCTCACCCGCTGGGCCTTGTTGCAAGAGTTTGACCTCCAAGTAGTAGAGCACGTGGTCGGAGAAGCGAATGAGCTGGCAGATGCGTTGTCGAGGAATCCCTGCCCGCAGATAATGGTAACAGACGACACCGAATGGGAGGAGGCACTACCTCTCTGCAGCACTACGCCGGTAATGGGATTACCACCGCTCATCCTTCAAAACATTGTGTTATCAACTGCCAGAGCAAACTTGCATCTTTAAATCTCCATGATGGGTTGCAAAAAGTATACATTACCCAGGAAAATTCCCCAGATGCTGCACAGTGCCGTAACATTGCGCAGAAAGGTTTTCAGAACACTGGAGGGTTGTAAACAGGGAAATTCAGGTTTACCAGCCAGGGAATTGCAGGAAATGGAGGACGTCCGCACCAAAAGAGATACGGGAGTAGGTTCTGAAATACTGCCACGACAGTTTGGAACATGGACACCTGGGTTCGGAGCAGACATGAAGGAATGAGCAAACATTTTAATTGACCAGGCATATAGAGAGATGTGCGTAAATAGATGCAAGATTGCATCACATGTAATACAAGGAAGCCACGGAGAACAGACTACAATGTCCCACAATAACTCCGCCAACCCACCGAACCATTAAAAACAGTTGCTCTTGTCATCATGAACACCAAAATTGGGAAACAGATCCTAGTGGTCGTGACCGATTTGTTTACGAGGTTGATGGGGGCATTTCCCATCAGTAATGTCAGGGCGCATACAGTGGCACACGTCATGCAAAATGAGTTTTTCCTGAGATGGGGGTACTCTGAATACTTACACACGGATAACAGCACCCAGTTTGTAGGAATAAAGTGGCGGGAGTATTGCACCACATGGGGTACGAAACACTGCACCAGTCCAGCCTACCGTCCATGGGCAAACCTGGTCGAACTGCATAATCAAGACGTAAAAATACAGTTACGGGTCTGGTTGGGTGAAGATCACACAAGATGGGCGGAACCTATTCCAGAGATTATGTTTTGCATACGCAACAGGGTAAATGCAGCCACAAGGAAAACACCCACGGATATGGCACAGGGACTCGAGTTACGTGCACCAGGTGAACCCCGCGGAAACCCGCCGAAATTGCAGTACGCAAGCAGCCAATATACGCGCAGGCATGGGTCAATCAAAAAAGGTATTGCGATATGTGGGTACCGGACTGTAAGAAGCAGCCCACGGAATTAACCCCTGGAATGTATGTGTATGTGAGGGAAACCCACTGTCAGCCGGAAGTAAAAATCATTGCGCAGGACTGGCATCCCGATGGACAGGGCCAGTGAGGGTAATGGAAAAATTAGGCCAAGCAACTTTCCTTGTAAAAATGGGGAAAAGACGTGTAACAAAAAGGCATTGCGATGATCTGCGTATCGCCTGCACCCCGCCAGAGAAGAAAGGCAAGGAGATGCTGGGAAGACAAACACAATGTGGCATGCGGCGCAGCATAACAGAAGTTTCGAGCGGCGACCTGGATAACACAACGTCAATGTCAACAACAGTGCAGTAGCTCCATACCAGTCAAGCATAAATGATAGCCTTTTGGACACCACGTCATTCAGGGGTTTCGTACCTCCGGAATACTCCACACCATATAGGGGGAACAATCAAAGTCTAAATGTCAATAACAGTGTAGGCAGTGCAATGATACACCATCATTTTGAGAGTTTCCGTGTTATTAGGGCAAAATATTGTGGAGCAGGATAGCCTTAGGGGGTTTGACAATACAGTGAGGGAGGCGTGTGCGCCGGTAAGTGGAAAGTGCTACGTAAACGAAACACTGCCGAGCACCAACAACAGTTCCAGCCAACACCCCTCACAAATACCACAGGATACGAGTACCTCTAAGACCTGCCCCGCCTGTCCTCAACTGGTGGTCCCGGTTCAGGCCAAAGCAGAGCAAAGAGTAGCAGAGGTGAGCTGCTCGCACCGTCATGGTCTTCAAGGGAGGGCTTGTTTGACGCCGGCTAAGAGCCAGCCACAGTTGGCCCATGACAATACTCACTGCTAAACGGTACACGTGGGTAAGCACATGTGTATGTACCGCTACACTGACTTTCCCAAAACGGGATATAAGTTGTTTCAGTGTACTATGCATTTCTTTTTCAGGGTTAAGAAGATGTTTGTAAAGTGTAACATGTTTTTTTTCAGGGTTTTGTGTAAAATTTGATATTTGAAATTTAAAATGTGCACAGCGCCGAAGAAAGAAACAATGATATTCAGGCGAGAATGCCTTCAAAAGACAATTAAAATACAACCAAAATTCACAATAAAATTCCTGACTATAAAACTGTTGAAGAATGCTTTTAGTGCCATTTCAATTTGCCATATAATTATTTTCACTCAGCGTGCATAGCACTTCCGCTTGTGTGAACCCCGTAGGCAGCCATAGTAGGTCAGCACGACCCCTTCCTCTGTGCAGTCGTTCTAGGAGATCTGAAATGGTAAGACGCTGTCACATACGCACTTCATCTTTTTGCACTGATGTAGGTTTCAATAGTTATTTTAGTTTACCGGTTAACCTTTGCCTTGCGTATGTTTGCCAGACATCCCCAGCACAATGCTATCTTCTACAACTTAGTAATTTGCAGCCTTTTAGGCTTTTTGAGATGTTAACGAGATGAGAGGAGGAGATGTCGGAGAGGCAATGCAGCCCCCGTTACTTGCATATCAGGTGTCATCCACCCATGCCTAGGGCTTTTCTATGTAATTTCTGCTTAATTTCAAAACGCAATATTAAGGGTAATATGTTTGTATCAATATTTGAGGGATTTTGTCATGTTAATGTGTTTTACGGTCACATTGCCCATGGCCACGTGGTCAGGCATCTGCGCCATTAATGCGTTATAAGGGCTAATTCTTGTTCCATCTTGTGCACCATAATTTTATCTCAGGGTTTATGTAATAATTTCAATTAGGTTCGTGTAACTTATGTGTTTGATGCATTTTGTTCTTGACCACGAGGTCAATTCATATACGCATGATTCCCCGCCATCCAGCAGTTCCAGAGCTTTTGTATGCTCGTTTCTTAGTGGGATAAATTTTCTAATGCAGATAACATTTTTGTTCGATGGTTATTGACCAGATTTTTTGAGAAATAATGCATTTTTATGCCTGCACACATGGTCCGCTACGAGTTTCATCCAGCGGCATCTGCACCATCTAAAACCGATCTCACACCTTTGTGTGTTTATTTTCCCGCTCATATTGTGCCCCAGGTTCATCTAGTGTGATTTTATGAATTTATGTTGTCTGATGCCATTATGAGTGCACTAAGCCGCTATGTGTATGACAGTCGCCACACACCACGTGGTTTGGGGACAAGTCCCAACGAGTCGGCGCTAGATGCGTAAATATTTGCACGTGTTCATTTCATACTCAGTGTCCTGTCTATGGGCCAACCCTGCAGTCCATCACAGTGACTGTAGGCCCCTTGCTTTGTAGAGGCTGTGTCTTCAAACACAGAGGAGCATCATCCAATTGGAGTGCATCAGATTAATAATGTGCTTGGGAGTTCACCCACTGGGACTAGCTAGACACGCTCGGGAAGTAAAACCTATATCATTTCTGGCACGTTGTAACTTGGTAAAGTAAACACCTTCTCAGTGTAAAAGTTGAATGATTTTTCGTAGCGTCAGTTATCCAGCCCAACCCCAGTATTGTGCATTAGTGTTATGTGTGTAAAAATTGTTTTGTGAGTACGCACGGGTGAGATGAACACACAGAACCCACAGCAGACCTGAGATCCCCGTGAAAAAAAAAAACTCTCTCTATCGATTCCACCCCTGCATAAGCTACGCTGATGACATAGAAGCCACTAGAAAATCTAGACAAGAAGAAAAAATGGCATTACAAGTTTATTTTACATAAAATTTAAAATTATAAAAACTATTATAAACAAGTTTGACTACTTACAATCAGTTACGCACAATGTATGCTTTAGCTGGAGTTCTGTGTAATATCCTACTGCATATGAACACCATACCCGCCACCAGGATACAAAAAATACTACGTTCAAAATTATTGCTTTTCTTCTCACCAATAAAACTACATCAAATTGACAACTGGGAAAGTAAAAATAACTTCAAAAACACACACACATATTTATTATCAAGTGGCTATTGCACACACTGCAAGGCACACGTGTAGCCATGTCTTTATCACAAACAAACTGCCAGATTTTGCAAACCTTAAAAAAAAGTGTGACTGTGTTGGGGACACTGCTGTAAGATTTACATGAATATATCTGTGTTTGAAAGTCATATTTTCTTAGGGAAATAGGAATGAAATAAAAGTAATGGAATTAATACTTCCAGTTTATAGCTCAAATAAATATAATCTAGATGAGATATTTCATTTGGTACCAAAATCAGGATGCTAGCATACCAAATTGGAATCGCGACATGTCCTTCCTAGAAATTTTTTCCCATATACAAAATTGCAGACTGTCGCAGCGGGCCGCCTCAACCCATGTCTCACACATGCGCACTGCTAACTCAAGATCAATGTGACCACCTTTATTTAAGTCATGTTACTAATCACAAAGTTATCAAATCTTTAAAAAGGCCTCAGTAAAAAACTGCTTGTAAGTGGTAGGACTGACCTGTCTTCCATGAGTTAATGTTATGAATATACAATTTTCTCATATGTAAATATTCCTAATTTGCACACACAGAAAAATTTATAATAAATAAGCAGGATTACATTTTTAAAAAATCTCAACCGTTAGGTACTATAACATAATCCTAATGTAAATGTCTAGTTGGTGCTAACGCATACCTTTTTCTAGTAATTTTTTGGTAATTTTATAGAAAAGAAACTTTTCAGAAAATAAAATATTAATGGAAAATGGTATAAATCGACTTTATTAAGTACAGAGAACACCCAATCAATCATCCCTCATACATTTTAGATCATTAAGCACGACACACTGTGTATTATATTTTACGATACTCCATACACACTCAAATTACAGCACAAATATTATAATTTCACTTTTCCCATGCATATATTCGAATTTTCCAACAATTATTTGATTTAACATATCTAATTGAATTCAATGCAATAAAACACGTTTTCAAGCACTCTTTCAGAAACATACGACTGGTAAAACATCATATGTCGTTCACAAACTTCGCACAATCCAACTGTGACGTAATTGTAAGAAAAATCCCAGTGCTCTCTCATACTACAGGGTATTCAAAATAATGGTACACGGACACAACATTATGGTACATTTCGTACAATAACTACTTAATCATGGTACACAAGGCTAAATAATAATATAAGTACCATGAAAATGGTACGTCTAATATGTCGCCCGGCGTAAACAAAAATGGACCGGACTCCTCGTATTTTAACTATTTAATTTTAGATGTTCTAGTTAATGTATCATCAAGGGTCTGTAAATATAGATCAGGTAAGCCATGCACAACTTATAAAAATTTATTTAGTTGCTCTACTATCTCTCCTTCAGAAAATACCCTATTCTAGACAATTACCGGGCCTGCTAATGTTGCTTTTGCATTTCATAAAGAGAGAATTTTTCATTCATACTCCTATAAAAACATTAGGCTAATGGTAAGGAGCATGTACATTACCTTCTAAGGAGAATTTATAAGCTTTTGACTATTTCCCTGCTCTTAATACCTCTCTACATTTAAGTTTTAAAGTGGTCATCCCTGTCAATACTAATAACACTTTTATAAGCTAATTAAAATTTTGTACAGAAGTACTTCATTTTAAAATACTGAGCTTCTTAATTTTGTACAAATATTATGAACTGGCTTAATTTTACTAGCACACTAAGTGTTGTTTGTAAAAGAAAATGTTTAACTTTAAATACACCAAATGGACAACACCCCACATTTGTGCCAACTCAGTCAAGTAATATTTTGCATCAGAACTATTTTCTTACTAAGCATTAAGACCACACATATTTTGTCAATTTTATTCACATTAACTATAAATGAAATATAAAAATTTATAAACAAAATATTAGTAAAAGTTCAAGTAATGCCTGAATCGCATAGACCCGACGTGCAAAACACGACAGCCAACAGCTAATGAAATACAAGATAGATTGTCGTAAACCCGACAGATTCTGTCGTACGAACAGCAGTTTTGGATTAGAAATGATTTCTATTCTTCGTGTCATGCAGCATGGCGCACAGAAGTACAACATTGCAAAATTGTATTGCAAGCGTTCCCTACAATGGTAAATATGCAGCTTAAAAAGAAAAATAAATTGAAAATTACTGTATCTAACTCTTAAAAATAATCATTTTCCCTTTGTATACATTAGCGATACCAATTCGTCAACATTACGTATTACAAATTTCCCTCTTGTTCACCCCTTTGAAACTAACGTAGCCGATCAGCGCTTTCTAAATAGTTTGATTAAATGCTAAGAACATGGTGTCAGTGTGCTGTAAATACAAGTAGTCACACTGAAATGTGTCGTGATTGCATTTTAGTCGTGTCATGCTGTGTTGGTCAGTGCTATTTTTTTTAAAGATTTGGTTAAAAAAGTGTGAAGGAACTGTGAAGACTACAGGAAAGATCACTGGTAGAATTGCAGAGAGACTGCAATGACCCGTTTTTAAAGTAATTAGGTGGAAAAAATTTTAGGCACCGCTTCAACAGTAAATACCACATTATTGATACCTGCAGTCTCGTGAATGAAGATATGCAAAATAGCTGGCTAGTATTCAAACTTCAGCAGCATACATCTGAGAACTGCAACAGATCAAGCTACAAAAGGCAAGGAAACAAACTTAGTAAACGCCAACAGTAGGAGGCAGTTGCAATCAATTAGGAAAATATCCATACGGCTTACCCTTTAGCTTGTCACAGCATTATAATTAGAGAGAAATGAAACTGCTGTCACTAACACAAAAGTCATAAAGTGCGGTTGTAACAATGTGTCTACTAATAATTAATTTCTCGCACTCACTTTTCTGCCAAAACGTCAGCATCTAACCCATCTGGCTCATCGCCAACCCCCTCAGCCCAATTGTAGGGCGTTTTCGGTTCCTCTATCTTCATGTGACCATAATCTTTATCAGGAGGATGAAGCGTTGCAATAATATTCATTTCATCCCATTTTGTTTCTTTGTGTTTCCTGTAAAGAAAAAAGGTATCCATTTACCAATAATTTACACTTTTGAGTGTGGGGGCATTATGTACACAAACACAAGAAAAATAGTTTTCAAATCTGCGGTTTCTTGCTACTCACTTTCTTGTTGGCGCGTCTGGTTTTTCAAAACTGGACGAGGACTTCAAAATGCCCTTAGAGGGCCTTTTTGCTAAATTTTCTGTCATACTTGAGCTTTAACGTTCAAAACAATTTCCACGTTCTACACGACCCGAAAACTCACTTGTTCTGTGTTCTCGCCAAAGTAATCACTTTTGACAAAAAAAAAAAAAAAAACACTGAACACGTTCCGTTACTCACCCTATTTAACTGGTCAGTAGTTTCAATGACGAAAGATAGTCGCAACTTAACGTTACTCTTATAAGCACATTAAACACTGATAGTTCATCAGTGTTCGTAAGCAGTAAAAAGGGAACTGCAAGGAATAACAAGTAAATATATTTTGATCAACAATTATATCATCGTTTCGAAACGATCGGCAGTAGTATTCATTAATATTATATAAAAGGAATTAAATTATGTATTTAAGACAAATTACGAACAATATATAACTTGGTTCTGAGTTAATTTTTTGGACTGTTTGTGTTCGGAATCACAGTAAGATTTATTTTGTATTTAAGGATCCTGCCAAATGCACATTAAAATATATCTGAGAACCTACGACAACTAGAATCACCCACCAAAATCATGTTTCACTGGTACTGCATAAACTATGAAGCATCAGTAAACACAGTGCTTTCAGTATTTAACATAGCCTCGTGCAGTATACCGTCCAGTGGCAAACGAAAACGAGTGCCAGTGATCATCAGTGCTCGCCAGTAATAGATATCGGAAAGATAGGTGACGTTACTGAGATAACTGAACCAGTGAAATCAGCAGGGCTCTACACGGCTGTAGAAGACAGGTCTGGCCATTCGCCTATTAACAATGTTAACGAAATGACTCCCTTATTGACAGGTTTAGTTCATGCAGTAGCCGCAGATCGCAGCAAGCAAACTAGTGTTGTTACCATTGCTGGTATAGGGATAACACTATAGAGATATAAATATAATTTCCCCATTAAAAGCCCTTACACAATTGAAAAATCTAACATTTGACTTTACCATTTGACTTTACGATTGCTTTCCGACAAGTTGTTTCTTATAGAGCTTGTCACAATGTAACTGTTATAGGTAAAGTCAAGCACTCTGGACTTTACGATTGCGAAAAATTGAAATTTAAAGTCAAAGTCAAGCAGCAATTTAGCCGAGAATCTAACAGAGATTATGTGGAAAGAGCATTGTTTATTGTAGGGCGATTTTAATCTCGGTATAATAAACAAAGATCGTATTAAAGAAAATAAATGGCAAACAAATATAATGTGTAGAGGAAATATATGAATTGACATATTTTAAAAAAGTAAACAAATTATATTTTTGTTTTGAAATAAACTTTTAATAGAAAATTGAAGCCTATATTTATATAAAGCACGTAAAATGCAATCCTGCATAATACAATTAGATTTGTTTTTTCTTTGTTTTATTTAATCCATAAGATATTTTTCCAATACATAGCTGAACAAAGATACGAATTTTTACAAAGCTGGTAGAACCGATGTTCAATTGTCTAAACTCTGACTTTACAATTGTATTGTGTATTGGTGTTTCGTTAGAGGAAAGGAAACATAAAGTCAAATGCTAAAGTTTTCTATTGTGTAAGAAGCTTTAAGAAAAAATTTCAATTCGTCTCCCTATGCTAGCATGTAAACAGCACTACTTCGATAGCAGCGCTCTGCGTCCGAGTTCATGAACTAAATGGGTCAATAAGGGCATCAACTTTTCAAGCTAGTGCTCAGGTCTGTCTTCTAAGACCGTGGTATAGAGTTTAAACATAGCTGGCCACTTCCCCTGGTTGGTGGAGGGGGTTATGGTTGCTGGCTCTTGATGCAATACTTTGACACAACCCCTGGCATCTTGGATTACTCTGAAGGTGTGATGCCGGATTCAGAAGAGTATTTAGGTCTACTCATAACAGATTGTTCCGATACTGGTGACGAGCACTGCACACCACTGCTACTTGCATCCATGCGCCGCTGGGTGGCACCATAGACTCAAGATGAGGTAGACTGATCTTGCTGGCTTCGCACAACCAATCCCCGTGTCCCAACATTCAACTACTTTTCAGCCAACACGTGTAGCGAAAATGGCAGGGTTAGGATTTTAGGTTATAAAACTTATTTGTAAACAAATGATTTTAGATGCATGGTTAACTCTTCTAACCTACTTTTAATGTAGTTTGATTAAATTCAAATTGGTAAAAATATTTCATTCATTTAATATTCCTTCACATTTAAAAATGAACACATAAACTAATGCTTGTGGTATGCTAGAATAGGGTAGAATGGTTTTTGGGGGCGTTGTTAGTTTTGACATATGTCACGTACTCCCACCCCTAAGACCATTTGTCCAGCTGTGACCTGTAATGTCGCTGCAGCAGGGCTGTGCACTCTACCGATGGGCAGAGCATACGCCCGTTCTCAGGAGCGATCAGGAGCAGCGTACAGCAAGTACAAGCGCACGCCAGTTCAGAGGAGCCGGTGATTGCCATGAGCACCAAAGATGCCACGATGCAGAAGGAGATGAAATAGTCCCAACAATAAATGAACTTACGAGTCCAGAGCCTATGTCAGAGACTATTTGTTGTGTATATTAAATGATTTATTAATTTTTTGTTTCTCTTGTTTTATAGTGTTATGTTACCATGTTATCATTTATCTCATCACGCATCTAGTGTTTTGTTCATTCCATTTATACATGTTTTGTGTTGCAGGGTTCTTTTTGTAATTTTTCATATGTTTGTTTACATAATAGTACGTTGCAAGGTAACGAAACACAAGCTGTAGCAGGAAGTAGTGCTGCTCTGGCGCGTAGATAAGCTGAGGCATGCCTCCGCATCAGGCAGGAAGGTCAGTAAGCGAGTAGCATCAGATGGAGGTGGAGTACTTTTGTGAGCTCCGGTGTTTTTCCCGTACACTCCAGGTGATCTTCGCCTATTGATATGGACATTCACTGCAATAGACTTTAATGTAATTCTGGAACCGTTCTTTTTGTTGCTAGCCGCCCAGTATACCACCTCCTCTTCCCGTTGGATTAGCATTGCCCCGAGAAGCTTCATTTCTCTGTAAATTGTTGTGTGTCGCAAGACTTTTTCAGTTTCAATGTAGTGGCCAGTTATAGCCACCCTGTGTTTATGTAAACTGCTCTCCAAGAGGGAGATGTAAATTCATCGGAATAAATACATCTAAGAACTGAACTGTACGTAATTAATTTTCTCTCACTCTATGCATGGCAGGGGATGTGCCCTAATAATACCCGCTCAACCAAGTTTTACGTCAATTGTTTCTTTTGCAAGTGTCAGTTTAAGTATTGATCTATGCTATGGGTGTGTGGTTGGACCTGACAATTCAGTGCACAAGTTTTAAATGGCTAGTCAATTTTCTCGCCAAGGTAAACAATGTTATGTAGCCGACCCACCTGCTACCGGTAAGTAAAAACACCCACAGGATCATTCATTTGGTGCAGTAATGAACAGGGCAGAGGTCACCAGCATCATCGACGAGGAGATTGGGTCTAGGTGGATGGCCCGGACCCCAAGGTTAAGAGAACCAACAACCACATTGATGTCAGTAGATGTAAAAGAAAGATTGTGGCTCACTACAATTTTTAGGGTTATTTCTTATAAAACTACAACAAAAAATACAGTACACTAAATAGCGTTATTTCGTCTAAAAGTACAGAAAAAATTAAAAACTCAGAAACTGAAATTTATTGAAAAACGATTAAAGTCAAGCAAATTAAAACTAAAATCAAGGTATTTGAGGGGTAAATTTAAACTCTAAAAGCTTTTTTTAAAGGAGTTCTCAAAAACAAGCAATTTTAAGCAAAAAACAAGAAAATTTTAGCAGTTATTAAAAAATGAGCATGCAGGATTCTACAATGGTAAAACATGCTAAATAAGCTAAAAATAAAATGAAAAATATAAAAAATATAATAGATAGAATCTAAATATTGAATCAATATCATGTACAGATTTTCCATTTTTCATTACTTTTGAGCATCTATATGCTATAAAAACTTCCTTCTGATTTATTAGTTTCAAAGCATTTTTACGAAGTATCTTCTTATAGCGTTCTGGTAAAGTAATTTTATACTCATCATCTAGAATACAATTAATTTTTTTTTACCAAACATAGACTCATAAATTTATAAATCTGTAGCACTAAACCATTTTTTTTTTCTAGATCTTGTAGTTTAGTCGATTCATGCGAATTGTTCAAATTCTTGAGGAGAGATTCCATTTTTTGTTTTGTGTGATTTACAAAGAAAAAATATTTAAAAAAAATTTTTTTGTTTATCTTAATGAAATAATTTTCTTAATATATAAAAAGAAACGATGCTCGAAATGGAAAACAATATCATATCTAAGCAATGTAGAAAAAGTGGTGAAGTTTTAAACATAGAAAGTTTTGCACCACATAAACACACAAAAGATAAAATGTTATAGTGAATATGCTAGTAGTCGTTGTGAATTTAAAAAAAAAGAGAGAGTAATGTGTGAATGTGGAAACTTATATTTATAACACATCTATCAAAAAGCATAAAAACAGTAAATTATACAATACAGCATTAGATATTCTAAACGAAAATCAACATGCTAATTTCCAACAAAAACGTGTAAAGTCTGTAATGATAATAAATCTATAAAATTATTTTCCCTTAATAAAAATAGTAAGGACAAATATTCAATCACATGTAAAAACTGTTTAAGTGGTTATATGAAATATTATCGTCATATCAAGAAGTTAAATATGGTTTCCCAATAACTTAAGCACTTTTCGATTTACCCCGTACATCTGTTTTTACATTTTATTAATAAATTTTTATTTCTTATAAATTGAGAATTAAGGAGGCTTATATAACAGCTGAGTTAAACTATGCATGGGTGAGGGAGTTGAGAGATATTGCTAGATAATTTCAAATAGCATATATAAGCAGACGAAAAAGGAAAAACTCTTACCCCATTCATTATGCACTGTTTTAGATGAGCAGAGAAAAAGAAAGCAGACATAAAGAACAAAGAATAATTTTACAAATTTACCTTTGACTGACGCTAATATCAATTAATTATATCCCGAAGATAGACAAGAATTAGAAGAAATATTTCCATTCTACAATAATTGATTTTTTAACAGAATATATAGAAGAAGCAGCAACTATTACTTAGTTAATAACGCTTTTGAAAGTAGGGTATCATCATATAACATTGAAAATACATTTAATTTAGTATAGCCTATTCATTTTTTGACTTCAGTAAAAAATAAGGTATTTGAGATAATACACACACATCTTAGGAAACTTAGAGGGCTGAAAATCATTTTTAAATTATATGCCTATTTTTGTAAGCAAGATAATAATCAAGTACAAAGATTTACATTTCAATCAACCAATTATACAATGTTGAATGAAGGAGATAATAAAATGATTTATATATTCATTATATACCCGAAATAATTACACAATTATCTGAATTTCAAAGAAGAGGCTCAGGGTGGACATTAGATAGAATAATGGGAATACATTTAGCTATAAATTACTGTAATCCATTATATGGCTCATCATATATAGAATTGCCAGAAGATATTAATCATAAGAAAGCATGCACAATTGTTAAAAATAATGGTTTAAAATGCTTCCTTTGGGCAGTAAAATCTGCATTATTTCCAGCATATAAAAATTCGGATAGAGTAACCAAATATAAAAATGTGGGGCTTAATATCGATAAAGTAATAGATGAATCTGAATATTCAACTAAAATTGATTACATCCCAAAAATAGAAAACATAATTGATGTATCTATAAATGTATACTCTATAGGAGGCGAAGGCGAGAAATCCATAGTACATCCTCTTAAGCTTATAAAACTTAAAAAGGATAACCATATAAATTTACTTTATTTCAAAGATGATCCAAATTCTCATTACTGGTGGATTAAAGATTTATCAAAGTTAGTTTCAACACAAAAAATAATAAGCAACATATCACTTATAAATGAGATGCGTATCTTCAATTCTTTATCTCTCAAGACAAATTAGAGAAAAAAAAACGTAAAACTGCTCTAAAAATGAAGCAGTAAAAACCAACTAACTTCGAAAGGAATGCAATTATTTTTCAAATATTATAAACATACAATGAAGGTTCCTTTTGCAATATATGCCGATTTTGATACAATTCTAGAGAAAATATCAACAACTAGGCCAAATCCAAGGGAAACATAAAAATTTAAATTAATCCAAAAAAAAACTCTGTTTTAACAGAAGATGATATCGATAATGACCTTTATAAGAAGATACTTAAAGAAATATATAATCTTACTAATTAGCAAATATATAGCATTGATTTAAAGCTGAATGATGATTCACATATTCTCTATTTTTTATTTCAATTACTCGAAGCATCTGGTTTTTTTGCTATTATATTGTATCTGTTTATGGTGATTATAAGCCACCAGTTGTATACACATGCCCAAATGCACATAAGTTCATTCGTCATATGAAAAGGGATGTAGAAGACATTGTAGAAAAAATTCAAAAATTGAACCAATGCATCCACTAATAAAAGAAGAAAAATTGTTATATAATTAATCAAGAAAATGGACTGTATGCAAATGTGACTATACGGAGGACAATAAAAAAAGTACATCATCACGATCATATAAGTGTTGAAAATTCACTAACCCAACATGCAAAAATTGTAATCTACAATTAAAATTACCCAATTTGCACCAATTTATTTTCATAATTTAGCTGGGTATGATGCTCATTTATTTGTTAAGGAGCTAGGATATGACGATAAAAATATAGACTTAATTGTAAATAAGGAAGGAAAGATGATTACTTTTGGGAAAGCTACAGAAAATTTAAAAATGAAATTAAGGACACATTTATATTTATGGTAATTAGTTTAGAGAAATGATCATCTAATTTAACTAAAGATCAAATGAAAAATACTCAAAAATATTTTCCTAATCATAAGGTAGATTTAGTTATTAAAAAAGGCGTTTATCCATACGATTATATGGACTACTGCAAGAAATTCGAAGAAACTGAATTTCCACTAAAGAGCGAATTTTCCAATAAATTTAGTTAATCTGGTATAACTGACGATGATTATGAACATGCAAAACTTGTGTGGAATCAATTTAATATCAAAAACCTTGGTGAATATCACGATTTATATTTAAAAAGTGATGTGTCATTATTGGCAGATGCGTTTGAAAATTATAGAAATACATGTATAAATGCATATGATTTAGATCCTTCCTGGTATTTCAATGCACCCAGATTATCATGGGGCGCAATGTTAAAAATGACTGAACAGCTGTTAGATTTATTATACGATTATGATATGATTTTAATGGTAGAAAAGGGTATTAGAGGTGATATATCACAATGTTATAAGCAATATGTTAAAGACAATAACAAATATTTAGAAGATTTTAACTCTAATCAAGAATCAAATTATTTAGCATATCTCGATGCAAATAATCTTTATGGATGGACAATGCCACAATATTTACCATGTGGCAGTTTTGACTGGGTTTTATTATACATTAAATGATTTAGATTACTGGAGCGAAAAAGATATTAGATTTGGATGATGATTCTAATTATGGTTATATATTAGAAGTTGATTTAGAATACCTGCAAGAACTGCATAATTTAAACCAAAATCTACCATTTTGCCCAGAAAATAAGATAGTTCCAAAAAATCAATTTACATGGTTAACAACTTTACATAAAAAATAAAAGTATGTAATTCACTATCGTAATCTAAAACAGTGTCTAAATAATGTTTTAAAAACTACTAAAATACATAGAATATTGACTTTTGATCAGTCCAAATGGTTGAATAAGTATATATATTTAAATACATCAATGAGAACTAATGCTCAAAATGACTTTGAAAAAGAATTTTACAAGCTGATAAATAATTCTGTGTTTGGTAAAACAATGGAAAATATTAGAAACAGAAAATCTTGCAGCCTTACATATGAATAAAACAAATGTAAAATTTAATAAACCTATTTATGTTGGCATGTCAATCTTAGACATATCAAAAGAATTGATGTATTATTTTCATTATAAAGTTTTGAAACCTAAATATGGAGATAAAATTGAATTATGTTGTCATGATACAGATAGCTATATATAAAACATAAAAACAGAATATTTTTATGAAGATATGAAAACAACGATAGAAAAATTTGATACAAGTGATTATCCAAATGACAATATTTATAACATACCTCAAATAAACAAGAAAGTTTTAGGCAAATTGAAATATAAATGTGTTGTAAGGATTCATTAAAATACGTTCTAGTGTTGGCAACTCAACTTGTGAACCATTGTGGTATGTCAAAATATGGCGACAGGATACTGTCTCACATATAAAGAGAGGTAAAATAAATTTACACTTAAATATACCTCTGCCTTGTTTCATTTTCCATTTTCAATAGATTATGGGCCCAGACACATGGTGTAGTATTCTGCTAAAGGCAGCTGGGAAGTAATACATGGCAGCTTGTCAAAGGAGGAAAATGTGGCGGTAAATATAGTAGATGTGATGTTGGACATCTTGAATTTACGGTTTAGAATAATTGGCCAAGCTAAGAAGTGATAGTTATATGCCTAGTGAAAATGGAGCAACTGACAGGAAACACATCAGTGAATGTTATTAAGCTTGAAGGGACTAAGAACTGGAATGTGTGGAAATTTCAGGTTAGTGTGTTGTTACGGGGACTAGATGGCTATGGTGTTGTAGGTGGCTTGGAAACAAAACCCGAGGTGGAATCTTCAAAATTAGAATGGTCAAAGAAAGATGCAAAAGCTCAAATCCTGATAGTGACAAGACTTTCAGAAAGTGCAATGTTGCACATGATCACATGTACTACAGCCAGCGAGATATGGAGAAAGTTACACAGTGTTTATGAGCAGAAGAGTGATACAAGTCTCCACATGGTGCAGCAAAGTTTTTTGCATTCAAGTATGATGACAGTCATGATATGTCAAAGTTTTTTTCAAAAATAGTAGAGTTTCAGAACAAGCTAAGGGAGTTGGGAAAGAATGTCTCTGATAAATTCATCACAACGAAAGTTCTCATGTCACTACCAGAAAGATACAAACATTTTGTATATACTTGGGAGTCAGCTCCGGAGAGTAAACAGACCCTTGATAAGCTAACTGCAAGACTCTTGGTGGAAGAGGAAAGGGTAAAGAAACGAGAACCTGCTGAGTGTAGAGCCCTAGCGATGAGAAAAGAAGAGAGTGCTACATGTAATAAAACAAGGAGACTGAAGAAAGACTATGGAAGTGAAGTTAAGAGTGACAAACTGTGCTTTTATTGTAAAAAAACCAGAACATTTCAAATGAGACTGTAGGTTCAGATTAAGAAAAGAAAAAAAACAGCAATGCCTTTATTGTATCAATATCAGCAATGGCAGGACTTTCATTGAGCAATAAGTGGAGTGTAGACAGCGCGGTGCCAGTGAACACTTGTGTTTTGAATGTGAAATCTTCACCCACTATGAAAAGTTGCAGCAAGAAAAGTAAATTGTGATTGGCGATGGTTCAGTAATTAGCGCTATAGGCATAGGCTAGATAATACTACAGGCTTATGATGGTCAGGGCTGGGTAGAAACTAGTCTGAACAATGTGTTGCATGTGCCTGACTTGAAAACAATTTTATTTTCTGTTAGCAGTGCAGTAAATAGAGGTTATGTCATGTCAGCTGATAACAAAGTGTGTAAATTTATGAAAAATGGTTAAGTAGGAGCAATTGCAAATGCAGAAGGTAAAGTGTACACTATGAAGTTCAGATACAATGCTAATGATGTTGCTGCTGTCACTAGTATAGGGAAAACCACCTCAAGAGATCAGTTCTTACTGTGGCATGAGAAATTAGGCCACCAGAACTTTAACCACATTATAAAAGTGCTAAAAAGAAACAATATAAAAGTTCCTAACTCTACAATTGCCCAAACACAGTGAACAGCATGCTTTGAAGGGAAACAACATAGAGTTCCCTTTGGTGAAAGCAACTCAGTTTTCACTTTTCCTGGTGAGCTTATACACGCTGACGTCTGTGGGCCTATGGAAGTTAAGTCTGTAGGAGGTTCCAGATATATCTTGCTTTTAAAGGATGACTACTCCAACTAAAGGTCTGTATATTTTATGAAACACAAATATGAAACTAAATTGCACGTGTAAAAGTTTATACAAATGGTACAAACTCAATTTGGAATTAAGATAAAAATATTACGTACATACAATGGTACAGAGTTTGTTAACGATGAACCACAGCAAGTTCTAGAAGATAGTGGGATACAGCATCAGAGAACAGTAGCCTACTCACCTGAGCAGAATGGTATGGCAGAGAGGGAGATGAGAACAATTGTAGAAGCAGCAAGAACAATGTTACATGCTAAGAAGTTGAGTAAAGACTTATGGGCAGAAGCTGTGAATACTGCAGTTTTCATCTTGAATAGAACTGGAAAAGGTAGGACCAGTGGAAAAACACCATATGAAGTTTGGACTCAGAAGGTGTTCAATATTGAAGAGCTACAAGTATTTGGCACTGAAGTATATGTACATGAACCTAAGGATAAAAGGAAGAAGTGGGATGAGAAGTCTTTACAGGGCATATTTGTTGGTTAATCTGAAAACATGAAAGGTTACAGAATTTACTTTGCAGGGGAAAGGAAGGTGGAGATCGAGAAGGATGTGATATTCTCAAATAAGAATAGGGGCACTGAACAACAGAACAGTATGGAGAGTGTTGAATTGATGGAACCATCAGGGGAAGAGGAAGAAGCTACAGAAGAGAACAGTTAGCAGCATGAAATCAGTGATAGTGAAAATAAAGAGATAAATACAAGTATGCAGTATGAATCAACTAGCCGTAAAGAGGGAGAAGAAATGAGTACAGGCAAGCAGCATGAATCAGAGGGCAACCAAGAGAACAACAATAGTGATTGTGGTTGGGAGGAAGGAGAGCTACAGTATTCTGACTCTTTGGAACGAAGGCAGTGCAGGGTAAGGAAACCAGCTTGGTTAAATGATTATGAAACATGTTTTCTTAGTGTAAACAATGAACGATCAAAATTAAGTGAAGCTATGAAAAGAAGTGATGCTTGTAAGTGGTCACAGGCAATAGAGAAAGAACTTAAAGTGTTAGAAGGCACATCACACACATACATGGTATGTGTGTGATGTGCCTAAAGGTAAGCCAATTATTAGTAGCAAATGGGTTGTCAAATTAAAGTGTAATGGAGAACAAGAAGATTGCAAGGCTAGACTGGTTGCCAGAGGCTTTGAACAGAACGACCTTTGTGATGTAAGTGAGCTATATCCACCAGTTGCAAAACTAGCTACCTTTAGAATCTTTGCTGTTGTTGCCACTAAGTTTAAATTACCCATTCATCAACAAGATGTAAGAGGGGCATTTTTGTATGCAAATATTGACGAAGAGTTGTACATGAAATTGCCTGAGGGAGTCAGTTGTGAAAATAATGTGGTCAAGTTAAACAAATCTGTATATTGTTTGGAAAAATCACCTAAATATTGGAATAAAAAGTTTGACACAGTCATGAGTTCAGAAGGCTTTGTTATGTCTAAGAGTGACTATTGTTTGTATAGTGCATGTAAGGGCGGTCACGAACTGTATTAATTGGTTTATGTTGATGGCCTTTTAATGTTTGGGTCAGATGAAGCAGAGATTGGTAGCACAAAACAGGCGCTGTGTAACAATTTTGAAATGAAAGATTTAGGATCAGTGTCAGATTTTCTAGGCATGAATGTAAAGCAGAACTTGAAGGAGGGCACCACTGAAATAAGTCAAGAAAAATATTTGAAAGGAGTGCTCAGTGAATATGGCATGTTTGAGTGTAAACCAATTAGTACCCCAATGGACCAGAATTTCAAGGCTGAAATGCTGAATGAAACATGTAATGATAAAGATGTAGAGAATGTGTGTAGACAGATGATAGGTTATTTGTTGTATGCTGGTACCAAAGTGGTGCAAATGAGTGTGTTTTGAGAGCTAACAAACGAGAGATATGTTAAGGGTACTGTGGACCATAAACTTGTATATAATTGTGATAGTAATGATGTTCTTGTAGGGTATGTTGATACAGACTGGGGAGGGGATTGCAGTGGCAGGAACTCCACTACAGGTTTTTGATTTAAACTATTTTGGTGTGCTGTTACCTGGGGCTCAAGGAGCAAAATTGTGTTGCAGTTTCATGCACTGAGGATGAATATATAGCACTATGCACAGAAGTTAGTGAAGCTTATTGGTTAAAGAATCTTTTGAGCGATTTTAATTTTCCTGATATAATACCTATAAATATTTTAGAGGATAATGAGTCTGCAATAAAAGCTACTAAGAGCACAGGGAGCCATATGAAGATTAAAGCATATAGATATTAAGTACCATTTCATTAGGGAAGCACTATCTGCAAATATTGTGGAGATAAGCTATCTTAAGAGTGAAGATCAGATAGCAGATACATTTACAAAGCCCTTAGCAAAAGACAGGTTCTGTATGTTCAGGAAATTAATAGGAGTGAGCACACAAGTATTTTATTGAGGGGGAGTGTTGAAAGGATTCATTAAAATACTTTATAATGTTGGCAACTCAACTTGTAAACCATAGTAGTATGTCAAAATATGGTGACAGGGTATTGTCTCATGTATATAGAGCGGTAAAGTAAAGCTACTGTTAAAGATACCTCTGTCTTGTTTCATTTCCCATTTCCAATACAATGTAATGGAAAAATAATGAAAGAATTTGTTGGTTTACATGCAAAAAAGTACACTTACAAAGTTGATGAAAAATAAAATTAAAGATCGAAGGTTGTAAATAAATGTTAGTTAATAAGAGAAATACTTTGAGAACTACAAGAACTGTTTGTTTAAATAGAAAATAAACATAGAACAATGAATTTAATAATGGGCGAGAAACATGAAATATATACAGTAGAAGTTAAAAAAATACCACTAAGCCCATTCGATAGCAAAATGATTATAAAATAAAATACAATAGACACATTTTCATATGGATATCAAAATGAATAATTTTATTTTATGTATCTTGTAAGGCGGACGAGCAGTCCCCCATAGATTTTCTAATAAAATAGTAAAATTTTTAAACTTCTTTAATTTCAAAAGAATATCGATACCAGCATCATCAAAATCAATTAGTTTACCATTTTCATCTCTAATTTTTAAAACAATTTGATTAAAACGTTAATTAGTAATTTGATAAAAATTTGATATGTGGGCTCATATTCAATATAATTTCTAAAACCAAACATAGTTTTCGGTGGAAAACTAGCAATTTGTTTGTTTCTAAATGATTAGATTCATCATATTTTATTAATTTCCGCATGCCAAATTACAGTGGACATTTATTGTACTAACCCTTCTGTGGCCGCGCTTAATAAAAAGACACTATAGGTCGTGCTGAGTCTGACAGACCCAAGTTAATTTATTGGGTAAAAAAAATAACTCAAATTACATTACAAATGCAATTAAAAGCTATAGTTTGCAAGATTAAAAATCTTTTTTAAGCGAAATTTTAATTATTTCGTAAAACATAGTAAAAATGGAAAATCACATTCATAAATTATTTTAATGTCTTTTTAGAAAAGACAAAAATCGGTCTGTATTATTTTTCTTTACAGATCGAGCTCAGAAGAACACTTTCCACACATGTTTACTATATGTTCTAAGCACACAGTCATTACAACGTACACAAGTAAATCTTGTTTTTCTGTCCTTTCCAGGGTATAGAACACAGCGCCCTCTTTTATTTCCCCTTGGTTGAGTGACTTTTTCTTGATTTTCTTTACTACTCTTGTGCCCAATTATTTTCTGAACTATTTCCTTCAATGTTTTTGGCAAGTTGCTGATGTGTGCTCGAGAATGAAGGTGTTCGTCTACAAGCCCAAACACTAGCTCTCTCAAGAACATTCTTCTCTTCTGTTCACAGTTGTTATTGCCAATGTGAATTATGTTGGTGTTTATTCCTGCAATGTTAAACAAACGGTAAAATATCTCCATGGGCCATCTTCTAGTGTTTCTGCTAGTGTTATATGTAGCACACAACTTGTCCAGCACATATACACCTCCTTTTGTAGAGTTATGAAAGGTAACAATCTCTGGTTTGTTCAAATTTCTGGTATGGTTATCTACTTCTGCATCATGATGCATTGTGGAGATCAGCAATCAATTTTTCTTTTTTGTTGGGGATAGGACACTATGGTACAATCCGTCTGGAATCCGAACATACTTGAACAGTCTGTCATTTATTTATTGGTGAGGAATTATGTTGGTATCTCATGCTTATTCTTTCTTACTGTTCAAACTATTGTGATATTTTTTGTCAGCAAAAGTTTGGCTAGATCAAAACTTGTGAACCAATTGTCCATGATGATGTTACGACCAGATCCAAAAATGTTTACCCTCAATCGTTCAACAATGGCACTTGGGCTGCTCCTGGAAGCATAGGGCCCATCTGGCTGTTTCACTACATACTCTTCTAAATTCCATGTAAAAACAATGAGCATCCATCAAGGAAAATATTTCTATACCATATTTGGCAGGCTTGTAGGGTATGTATTGCCTAAAACTACATCGTTCCCGGAATGATTCTAACTTCTCATTAATTGTTGCATACTCAAACATTGTGTATGGTTTCTGGCAGTTATCAACGAATTTCTCAAATACTTCTAGTATCGGTGCCAACTTATCTAGTTGCTTTCTGTGTTCTCTGATTCCTTTATCATCAAACCGTATACAACAAAGAAGGAAGCAAAACCTGCCTTGTGACATAACTAACTGTAAAAGTTCAACTCTCATGCCTGTTGCTGTCGACCATAACTCATCAGTATGTACCCTATTGCAGTGATAAATACCTGCTAATTAAAGTAAACCCAACAGTGCTTTATGTTCTGGATATGATGTTGCTTTTGCATCCCTTTCTCTCAAGTAATTATCTTTTAGAGAATTTATATACTTGTTGATGTTGTCGACAATAATACTTTAAAATATTTTCCTCAGAAAGTAACTGCCAGCAATCTAATGACTTTTGGCTTCTTTTGCATCACCCCTCACTCCAGGAAGATATGATGAGATCTAGAGATTTTTTTTTGCATACATGATTTTTTCCATTCTGTAACTTTATCTTTGATCAGAAATAAGCTATTGTTACAACTCACTTTCTCCTTGTCGCTTGAAGTGCTATCCTGGTCTGTGTCCATAGTATCTTCTTGTTCTTCGATCTTGTCTGATACAGCATCCTCTACGGAATCATCACATTCGTCATCTTCATCAGAGAGAGGATCATCCATCAGTATATAAACCTTTTCAAGGTCAGATGGTTTTCTAAAGTCCTATCTTTCTTCTTTTGAAGTCATTATTGTTCCAAAAAAATTCATTATATGCTACGTCTGTAATCTGTTACAAATGCAAATATTAAATTTTCTCCAAAAAATTGGTATAACAGAATACAATTACATTCAAACATAATATCTTTTATCATCGCTCATAAATACTGTTCATGATAAGAATGTATGAAACCAACATAAAATGTGTGAGGGAATTGTTCTTAGTTCTCATAAATTTGTAAAAATAAGTAGTAATAGGTTGTTTCTAAAATATGTTTATATTTTAGAAAAATATATTATGCCAGCTTTGTTTGAATGTGATTTAGTTTTAAAAGAAATTAATTAAAATATATGGACATTTCATAAAAGTTTACCAGCACACCAGTCCTAAAAAGAATGATGCACCAATGGTCGCATGGGTCTCATGCACCCATAAAAGTGTTCCACAAACAGTCGCAGTGGGTTTCAGAGACCCAAAAGGCAAATAATCGCCTCAAACAGTAAGTTTATGAAAACACAGCTTATGAAAACCATAGAAGGTACTGGGTTGGTATTCGAAACTGTGCGTGCCATATATGAACAACTGCGGGAACTAATATTGGGTTGGGTCTGTCAGAAACGTGCGAGTTTTGAACGGTTAAAAGGATTAAGATTAGGTAATCTAGTACCTGCAACGACTTTGTCTATTTCAATAAGCAAATTTCTCTCAAAACCAAGAATATCAGATAGTCGATAGTCAAATTTAATATAAAAAAATAGATTTGATAGATATTCTATTTCTTACATTATCTGCTGTTTATTCAATGTTATTGGTTGAAAATGGATCAATCCAATTTACAGTTTACTTTAATGATTCAATATCGTATTAACATCTAGAAATAGTTGTAACTTCATATTTATCAGCATTAGGACTCATGTGTTGAGTTGTACTTATTGTATTGTTGTTTATATTTGGTGATCAATTTTTTTTATAAAAACTTACCAAAGCAATCGATTTTTCACTATGGATGATATCACAATAAAGTTATTTTCTTTAAAATAGAACTATTGTTTGTTTATTTAAATACTTTATTATCCACTTATTACAAAAAAAAATTATTAAATGAAGAAGTGACAGCTAAAGCAGCCTATGCTGTGCAAAGTTAAATAGGGTTTTGGTGTTTTAATAAAAAATAATGGTAAATTACTGCCTGATAATATGAGGGCTATAACAGTAGGTCCAAACAATTGTGGAAAAATTAATTTGATGAGAAATGTTATTTATAATGTAGGATAGATAAATTTTAATAAATAGTATGTTTGTTCAAAACATTTGAATCAACCAAAATATATTGAGTTACAAAATGATTTTAATTTTTTACCAAAAGGTTTACAGTCAAAGAAAAATTGCATACTTTTTAAAAATAATACTGAGGAAATGGCCCCTTTAGATCAATGTGAAGACGAATCTTTAACTGTATTTGATGATGTTATTTTAGACAATCAAGACATAGTTGGTGATTATTTCACTACAAGGAAGACATAAAGATTTAGATGTAATTTATTTAGCACAAACTTATTCAAAAGTACCAAAATAATTTATAAGAGATAATACTAATTTTTATGTATATTTAGACAAGATTATACTAATTTAAAGCACATTTACAATGATTTTGTTGGTGGAGACATGCCTAATGAAATATTTAAGGAAACTTGTTCGAAATGTCGAGATGAAGATTATGGCTTTATTACAATAGATTTGAGTAGTAAAATAAAAAAGGAAAGTATAGAAATAAAATTAAAAACTTTATAATTTTTTTTAGTTTTTTTTTTGTAAAAATGATCAATCTATTTTAAACATTATTGATGAACCTAAAACGTGTTTTATGAACATAAAAATGCAATGTTGAATGAACGATGGATGTGTTTTTGTATTTTAAATGAGTGTTAAAAGCATTTTCATGTTGTGTTTGAAATGATTAGCCTTCATGATCATGATCCTGTGCAACAGTTATCCTCCATGAGTGTGGTCCT
The DNA here is from genome assembly GCA_029891345.1 of Dryococelus australis. Taxonomy (NCBI): domain Eukaryota; kingdom Metazoa; phylum Arthropoda; class Insecta; order Phasmatodea; family Phasmatidae; genus Dryococelus; species Dryococelus australis. The sequence goes on from CM056995.1 coordinate 63,063,243, forward strand.
TACAGAAAAATATATAAAATGTTATGAGGATTTGACTAGCACCAAAACGGTGCTATCTGAAGATATTAAAAAAATACTAAATTATCAATGAATATCATTTTTATTCTTTAATTTAATCTTCTGTAATTTTTAATTGTCTTTATAAAAAAGAATATTAATAGAAAGACTTATTACAACTCACTAATTTCACTTGCACATAGTTCCACATATAAAAAATAGAGTCAAATATATTGGAATTTCATTGTATTCCAATTCTATCAATTTATACCAAAGAATGAATAAACCAATGAATTATCAAATTGAGTGTTATCATAACTATTTTAATATTGTTGTAAATAATTATGCTCAACAATACTTGATAAATTAAATTAATAATCTGTGTTGAATTGAGTAAGAAACAAATTTTTATTATAATATTCAAATTTACTAAAGATCTGTTTTATTAATCCAAGAGTTATGTGAGTTACCAAAACCTAACCCTTTTACATTAATATTATCGCCTTTTGTTTTTAAAACTTTTTCAACCAAATATTCCTCTGGACAGTTTGTTTTCATAACTCCGTATTCATAAAAACTACCCTTTATTTCTCCTCCTTAGTCAGCTTACAATTTGTAAGTTGGCACATCAAAATTGAAAACTTGAAACATGGTAAATCATTCTGTTGTCCAATTACCTGTATAGCCCTTCTCAAATATTTTCTTAGGTTTACTAATACGGACAATCGGGGTTAGCAATCATATATGTTTGATATAAATTTTTTTAATTTTTCTTATTAACTTTAATCATTTCATACCAACTGTTTTATGTTTTGATTTATTGTATTCATTTACTAAATCATCTAATATATTCATCCATTTATAATTTCCATTCAAAGCAAATTCATTACACATTGTATTTTTCAAAGTTTGATTATATATTTCTACAACACTAGATTTTAATTCAGAAAAGAAGAGTAATGATTTATGTAAATTTTGGCAAATGTTCTTTAAAAAATTTATTATAAAATTCTAAGCCATTATCACTTTGAATATTGCATGGTTTTCATTTAACAAACATAGATTATAAAGCATTTGCCTCATTCTTGGCTGTTTTGTCTTTAATTGGTAATGCAAATGCATATTTTGAAGAAAAAAACTGCGATAATTGTCATAATATACTTGAAAACATTCTTTATATGTGATATGTCATTTAAATTTCCAGTATCATTTTCAACTAGATTAACTCGCCATAAATCATCATGTTACGAAATTAGTTTTCTTCTGGGGAAATTTTTTTGTGCAGGTTTATATTATTCATTAATTGTTCCCTCTCTTACAGTAGGCAAACATTTTTTAAATGTTGATTTATTAGCATTACATATTGAAAATATACTTTTCTGAACTAATCGTCCATTTTTGTATTTCCAGTTTTCATATTATTATTTTTAGTAACTTTTTTACACTTCAAGCACCAAGTGTTCTCCATTTGAATTTTATGAATATTCCTATTAATATTATATCCTGAGTATCAAGAAGAGAATTTTTTGCAAGACAAAGTATCACCTCTTTTAGTATCAAAAGGCTTACTCTAATCTATTTTTGTAGTTCCCTTAATAACAGTCACATAATCTTCAGTAGTTATGTTATAAAGAGTACAATCCATCACAGAAATAAAGACAATTTTATTCTTATCGAAGTGAAAAATATTTTTAGTTTTATTCCACCTTGCAGTTAAATAAAATATGAGACTTTTCTTCCTTAGATTTTTCTATTTTTAAGTTAACAAAACTGATTGATTTAAATTTTGTAATGTAACATCTAATTCTTTATTAGAAACTTCTTTGCTTTTTTCTACATTCATGTTAAAGAGTGTATCACAATAATTTAAAACTGATTGGTTTAAATATTGTAATTTGTTAGCTATTTCTTTATCGAAAATATTTTATTGATCACATCTTTACCATCTACAGGACCATCTATATGAAATACTCTGTGCCCTAAAAAAAAAAACATAAGATTTTGTATAATTAAAACTAGTTCTTAGTTTACTTTGTAAATCAGAAATACCTGAATTGCATTGTGAATCTACGTATGTTTTTTAAATCAGAAACAATAGAACTTTTTTTTTAAATCTACATCTGTTTTTAATGCATACATTGTTTTTTTTTTATCAAAAATCTTTTATTGGCAGCATCTTTCCATCAATAGGATCTGCCATATTATTGATTCTAAGATTTTGAAAAGAAACATATGGTGAACAAACAAAAACTTTGCTTATTAGGTCTCCTAAAGCGGAAACAATGATATTATATTTTGAATCTACAGATGCTTATAATGCACTGTTTGTTGATACATAATTAAAATAAATACTTCCGTATTTTGATTTTACGTATGATTTTAAAACGAAAGGACTAGTGTTTAAAGATTTTATTAAGGGTTTCCCGAATATATCCATCATTTAATAACATAGAAATTGTATCATTAAACTTAAATCCTCTCGGGAAAAGGTGTAAAACAATTAAACATATATAACACGTATAACTGAATTAAAATTCTGAGTTCGATCATCATTGTAATAAACTTTTCTGTTTTTGAAATAATTAGTTCAATTAGTAAATATATTACCTCCAAATGAATCAAAATAGTAAACATTATTGTTTTCTTAAAAAAATAAACCCAATGAGGTCCTATATTTGCTAAAATGTCGAAATATACCACAACACATTAATTTTTGAGTATGCGTTTCGGTAGTTCGTCAATCATATAAACACTTCTGAAATGCTTAATATTTAATAGTTTTACGCATTTTTCGATATCAATATTAGATAGTGGAGGAAATTTTTGGGCCTCCCTTTTTTTGTAATCTGCTTCCAACCTTGTCTTCCATGGCTAAATTCCGTCTTTTTATTGTTCTAATTCTCTTTTATTTTTATACTTTGTACAACAGAATTATAAATTGCTGTGTCCCCGCCAGCTAAACTACCAAGTGCACCTAAAGCAGCGAATACGAGGGGAATAAATCCTCCATGATGTAAAACACTTCCTGTTTTTTTCTTTGAGTATCTTTTTGAGTATTGGCAATGACAAAGATAGTAAGAAACATTTGCCGTCTTTTAATTTTCTATTTATATTTCTCAAGTTTATCGTTTGTTAAAAATTTATCTATACCAACATATTTTAATTGATCAATAGGTATATTGTGAGGGAATGGTCCCTACAGATATATAAAAGGTTGTTGTTTATTTACTTATTCAATGTTTATTTTGAGGAAAGTGTAAATACTGATTATCTTGTTTGTTTTGATTTTTGTATGGTTTATCTACAGCTTAAAATGTTTATACTGATTTGGTAAATATTGACAAATGATAACTTTAATATAACTAATTTCTTGATTCTTTTGTTTGGATTCCCAAATGCTGTTTGTTTACTTGCAGTTTAAAGATTTTCTACTCGCTGTCAACACTGACCTAGGTTAACAGGCACTGGGTAGGAAAGAGTTTTATTTGTCGCTACACCATTTCTCCTTGGTGATAAGGAAGATAGCATTCATTGCTAGTTGCATGGAATAAATTTGAATTAACAATAGGATACATTTTCCGCCCGCAATATGAGTGGGCGTAATCCCTGTTTTTAGTAATGACTCTCCTTCCAGACACCACGAAATACGGACCACCGTTATTATAGGGCGCAAGCCGACAAGAATGTTAATATGTCCATCAATCTAAGTTTAATCAGTAATCTACCTGAAGAGAGTTTTTTAGTTGGTTAAAGTTTTGAGGGCAATTAAGAAGAGGCCCGGTAAATGTAGCTAGTTATTTGAGTGCTTCACAAGACGACGCCGACACCAACTGATTAAAATGTAAGACGAACTCTTCTGTACTAGTCTACTTCTGGTTCCTTGAATTTTATGCCATCGACATTTGATTTTGTGTTGTACTGTTTGGAGAACTGTTTACTAGCCCTGCAATCATTAATAACTCTCGCTAAATCGAATAGGGATTTCTAAAATATGTATAAAGAATAAATTTAATTTTTTCAAGTGAATTATCATACACAGTAGCTACGAGATAAAAAGAGTTAATGACTTCACCTACTGAATTAGCAAGGGGAAACTCATTTGTGTTAAGGAACACTAACTTCTGCATTATTACAATGAGATATTTATATAAGCTGCTCATATAATCGGCATGCTGTGTAGTGTGGTATTAGTTGAGTACTGGGAAAGCATATGGAAATAACATTTCAGTAATCCTACCAAACCCAACCTTAAGCTATAACAAGTTTGAATTGGATCAGTCCTAAGATTAAAATATTTCACACTCCAGTGCTTGAAGAATAAAAATGATTTTCGCTTATTTATCGAAGTGTTTTTCCATGCATGTAGATAATTAAGGAAAATAATAGTAATAAATCAAAGCATGGTATAATGAAGAGAGTCCTTGCAGTGAATTTCTTTACCAGTGTTAATTTTATCCAAGTGTTTATTTGCAGAGCTGTTAAGTTGTTTCTTTTCTTTTACTGTGTGAAAATTTTATTCATTGTCTTGTGGTGCCATGGCGCATACAATCGCTTTGCTATTAATAGTCATTTCTACAACACGTCCGTACACCTGCTTTATCTACTCACACATAATTTCTGTCATGTTGACACTACATGTTAGAATACTACTGTAAGAAAAGTAACCGAATATATATATATATATATATATATATATATATATATATATATATATATATATATATATATAATATCCTTTTTGTTAACATAGCTGAGGCAATAGCAGCGGAAGCAATTTTGTCACCAATTGGTGTATTTTGATTTATCCTAATTTCTTTTGCTTCTTTTTGTAAAATTTTATCAGTTTCATGTCTAGATTCTAAATCTTTATGATCTCTATAAATAATATTGTGATATTTGCATGCTTTACCTAATTTATTTATGCCTGTGTCTCCTCTTTCTAGTCCTTAGTTTAATTTTGTGAATGGCCCACAATAATTATAACCAGGCAGTTTTGGATAAATCTTTTTTTTCTGGTGTATTTGGTAATGATTTTTAATGAAGTTTTTTAGATTGGTCATAAATCGGCTTAATTATATTATTATATTTCTAGCCAACACCTGAATGTGGATTATTACTTTTTATATTAGGAATATTATTTTGAAATAAAGAATAGGGTAATAAAACAATTTGTGTGTAATTTTTAAGGTTATTAGCAGTGTAACTACCTTCAAGAGCTTCTTGTGATTTTTCTGTTTACAAATTACAAAGTCTTGGTGTTAAAAAATATTCTTTATCCTTAACAAATAGTGAATCAATATTTATTGTTACTTGTGTATCACCAATGTAAAAAGTTTCCTCAACGCCATGTAAACCATATTTTTCATTAAGAACGTTAATTATTATTGCCATTTATAAACCAAGATTTATAGTAGAAACGCTTGTTATAAGTGGTAAATATTTCATTTGACCTTCCAAATTAGGACATTCCTGTTCTGCAAATAATTATCTTTAAAGCAATGTATCTTGAGGTTGACGCGCTGCACCTCCAGAGGTGCTGGTGGTGTGTTCGTGTCCCGACTGAGAGCAGGTGGGGAAAAGGAACTGGTGATGTGCCAGGTGCCACGTTTGGTGTAGAGAACGATTGTTGATGGGGGTCGTACGGCCGACGGCCTACGGCGACTCTGGATATGCAGTTAATATGAAGGAGAGATGAGTGAATTTGTCCGTTACATTACATGAAGGTAAAATATTGCCTTTGGGCGAAACTGTCGGCCACTTCGCACGTCTATATTACTACTTAATTTGCCCTGCTTAAGGGAGGCAGGCCCCGTAAATACAAAAACACACTGAAATACACTTATAAATTTGAAGACTGGTATTAGGGCGCAACACCCGATGAGCTCAGGAGAGTTAAATGCAATAATACACCATAAAGGTACAATGGAATGTTACTGCACTTGTAGATGCGTACCTTCATTGAGTGGACCTAGCATTCTGGACCTGCCGGTGGTCCCTACTGCTGGAAAATAAGGCGTGGGCCTTAGATTGTAATTATGTGAAACTCGTCTCGCACGTGAAGTCCTGGTATGTTACGTCAGGATGCAGGGAGACCTTCCCTCGACTAAATAAAAGTACTAAAAAGGTTCTTGAATTACGTTAACTATGGATATGAAGAAAAATGCAGCCTATATTGAATTGCCGAGAGGGGTACGCGGAGCTTACTGTCTCCCCTGCCGGTTGTTTGGAGTGCTGAAGTCTGACTAACGACATGGCGTCGGTTTCGCCGCACATCCGGCGAATCCGGCACCAAAATGAAAACATGAAAAAACAGAACTTAATGGTTAACATGATAAGTGAAATTGATATTGTATGTAATTAAGATTGCTAAACTAAAACACATTGGTGACATACCCGTGAACGCCGGAGCGTAAGATATGGTTAAGAATGTTGTGTCACGATTATATCACAACACATGAAGGGTGATAGTAAATGAAATGAAGACTCAGGTGGCTGATTCTCGATACATGATTACATGTACACTCTTATAATTATCATTTTAGAATCGGTGAGTGTGGTAATGGTATTAATTTCTGGAATGTCTATGGATGTGACGACACACGGATTTCGTAACTAAGGGTGGAGCTACACTCTGTCTTCTATGGAATGTTATCTACTCTCTATGCTGGCTGCAGGCAGTTACCCTAGTGAGTTGTGGTGCAATCACCACTAACTATGCCTAAAAATGCTCCTATTAATTAATGTGGCTAGGGAACTACTAGCCACTTTACACCTCCTGCGAGAATGTGATTCCCCGTCTTTTGAAACAACTTGGAGCCACGCCGCACTCCGGATTCGGTCACGGGGCCCGTCAATATTGTGCACATTGGAAAACTGTTCCCTCCAATGTCTGCTGTGTCTAATGGTCGTGACTTCATGGGACCATTCATCACAAGAGTTACCTCTTGTGATGAATGTTAAATATTTTGACCTGCGGCCACGATTTATAGGGCGGCAAGAAAAAAGCAAATGTCGTTCTTGTCGACCTGCACTGATCGAGGCCGCGATCTAATGTCGATTGGTCGAGAGTGTGTATGAGGATGAGTGTGTGTGTGTGTATATATATATATACACACACACACACATTTTTAACTTATAAATGAGTTATAAAAGTAATGATAGCTTCGAGGGGCAAACTTTCCCTCCAACTAATTAAACCAGCAAGAATTTAAATGTATACAATAATAGAATCGAATTCAATATTCCAATAGTAGATGGCTTTTCTTTCCTAAATGATGCTTATGTATATGATCAATTTAGTTCACAAAATAGAGATAAGGCTGGAGATGAGGCAATTATGTCGAAGAAGACAATATGGATGTTTGTTCAAAATTTTTTCCTTTCAATTTTCTAGAGTAGAAATTTCAAAACATGGAAATATTTTTGAAGCTCTTGATAATTCAGGTATAGCATCAACAATAATGAATGCTTTATTAAGATCACCAATTGAACAAAATTAACTAGAATTTATAGGTGCTGATAATCCATATCGAGATAAATCTGTTTATAACGAATAATAACTAAAGATTTCTGTTTCTTGTCTTAAAACAAATGAAATAATCTCTCCTCTTAGATACCTGTTTGGTTTTATTCGTGATAACTCTGAAATCTATAGGAAAGGTGGCTATAAAATTACTCTTTTTCGTAATTCATCTGATATCAACTGTTAATTTTTTATGAAACTTTTGATAAACATGATAAAGTTACAAAACATCGCCCTGATCCTGGTAAAAATGTTATTGAAAAGTTAGAAATTATGTCCCATATTGTTGAATATTAATCGAATATAGACATTTCAATAATTTAAATAAATTATATATATATATAATCTTGATTATAGGCAATTTTTAGAAAAAGAATTACCAAAAAAAAAATAAAAATTATTTAGCACTGATATAAAAGATCAGTTTAATAATTTACAATTTGATATGGCTTTATTTTGTAATTGTAGGCTTCCAGTTTAATAGAAAAAACTGTGCTGAACAGCATAAACATGCTACTATGTTTGATAATTATAATGTGAGAAACATTTATGTTAAAAACGGTACAAATGAAATTATCCTAAAGAAAACTGGAATCTAGACATTGAAAACTGTGTTTATCTTAAAAAATTTCTTGCTTATAATGGTTTTATAAATTTAAAAACCAAACCAGATACCGACCATAGAAAAAATGAAATTTATAATAAACCATCTGTAAACTTTTATGGTGATATTAATTACTATTCATTTTGAAGGCGAAGGTCATTATATGTTATTGATTGTTCATACAGAAAAACAACTGTGGTTAAAGAAAAAACCAATATAAAAATTAGTGTTGATTATAATAAAGATCCTAAAGCAGCAGGGGACATTTGTAATGTTGTTTTATTAGTCGAAGAAATCTTACTTCAGATTTTTTGAAAGAAAGAGTTACTAAAGATTTATAAATTGTTCGGATATTTTAATACAATATTTTAGACTCATAGTTGTGTGGTTACATTTTAACAAAAATTGTGGGTTTTTAGATATACAGATGAGTTCTTTGATCAAATAAAAATCGTAATTATAATAATAAATTTTCTCATTGTATCACTTTTTATAAAATCTATATAAATAATTCATATTTTAAATGCATCAAATCACAGATTTTTTATAAGTTTGGGATATTGAATACTAAATTATAAAAACAGCAATTTCCATTAATAAAGTATTGGACATTGTTCATTTCAAAATTATTTTAAAAGTCTTTAAAAATTATCTCAGTAACTTTAAAGATGATGTTTATGATTCGGATTGCTGTGCTGGTTGGGATTATGGAATCAGTAATGGCTATGATAAGATTTTTCTTAATTTTTAGACAATAAAAGTCGTACTGGTTTTTTTACTTTTGTTTAATAAAATATACACATTCTATTAATATATATATATTATCATTTGATTTTCAACTAATTTTTCATGTTTTACCATGTGTCAATTCCTGCATGTTCATTTTCGAAGAACTGCTAATATTGTTTCGTTAATTTTGTTGTTTAAAATTGCTTGTTTTTTAGAGCTCCTTATTAAAAAGATTTTAATGCTAAATATATTCCTCACATACCTTGATTTTAGCTTTAATTTGCTTGACTTTCATTGTTTTTCATTAAATTTCAGATTTTGGTTTTTAATTTTCCCTGTACTTTTGATGAAATCACCCTATTTAGTGTACTGTTTTATTTTTAATTTTAGAATAAATAACCCTAAAAATTGTGATGAGCCAAAATTGGCCTTTTACAACTAATGATGTCACCTCAATGGTCTCTGGTGCCAACCAGGTATAATCACATTCTAGACCTCTCATTCACCACCCCCAAAAAACATTTCTACCCATTTTTGAGCATCACACAGGTATCAATTACATGCCCTCTTAATTCCTAATTAGCACACTATTTATGTGGGCGACATTCTCATGGCTTATTGCTAAGAAGAGTTGCCTCTTGTAATAAATAGCCTAAACGGCCCATTTGGTGTTACTCATCTTGGGTCATCGGGTAAGTTATTTGTTGTTCATGCGCCGTGTGACCAGCCCTCTTACCTTGACCAACAAATGGTGTGCTCGGATCAACAAGGAATAGACTGCAGCCGTGGGTAGTGTCAAACCCCCTCCTCCCAATTAGGGAACTCTTTCAACCCTCGCCCTCTCATAATGTCCTGCAGCAATGCAGTCCACACCTAGGTGCAGCTGCAACAGGTACTGATGGTTGCTGATGTCTGGACGCTGATGTTGCAGCACCTTACTGTCTCGTCGTGAAGTCTGATATCCTGTAGCACTGCCCTGGCAGCACCGGTATCTCTGTGGTAGGTGCCGACGGCGTTGTGGTCGGCTAAGTGGGATGCCAGAGGTTTCGCTGTAGTCCCTGTCACTGTCACATGGTGATTTGCTGTGACATAATTAGTTGGGCCAATCACCCATTACCCCGCCACCTGCCCCCGATGCCATACTGGGCACCGAGATGCTGGGCGTCAGTGCAGAAGGGTGCTGCTGTGATGAGGCTGTATTGATGATAGCACACAGCAAGTGGGCTACACTATCTGATTCTTCTTCACAAACTTCTTCGCTGACTAGCGCCAATTCCTTATCGGGCTTTGGGACACCAGACAAGGGCGCAGTCATATAAAAGTGTTGCTGGTTGGTTACGATAATATAAGTTGTAACACAGTGCTGACTGGTGGTAGAGGTGCCATCTTTGAAACTAACCCATTGCCTTGTGTTGCTGCGACTGAGCTCTCGTCCTAAAAGAGAATTGTTTACTTGATGTATGTGTATGCTATGTTATATGATCACAGAAAACAGTTAGAAGATATATTAATATGTAACTTGTAATAACCACTGCCGAACTTGTTTGTCGAGCCTTTAGTATGAGCTTTCAGCTGTTTTTTTTAAGGAGAGGTCCAAATGTATATAGAGAAAAAAAGCTGATGCTAATTACAAGAACATCTCTTAGCTATTCTATTATGTGGTCCTTTGCACAGATGCACCATCGCGGTTCGAAACTCGATCCTAGAACGGATGTAAAATTTTCACAGAAAACTGTTGCACCCACTTCTAACATATTTGGTTGGAAGTGACGTGTGCCAATGCTCCTACCCCTAAGACTGTTTGTCCTGCCATAGCCTGGAATGACGCCACAGCGGGGGTGCATGCCCTGCACACCATAGAGTGTAAACCTGGTTGCTGGAGCGATCAGACACAGCGCAAGTGTAGGAGCAATGCGGTGTACATCAACAGGTGGTTGACATGGATATGCCGCGGAGGAGGGTGAATTAGCCCAACTATTTTAAACTTTCAGTAAAGGACTTATTAAAGACATCGTTGTTGTTTTAATTAAAGGATGTATCATTTGTTTTGTTTTATTTGAGTGTTAATTGCCTACACTACAAGAGTTATGTATCATTATTTATTTCATCCTTCACACAATGCTTTGTTCACTCCATTTACAAGGGTGTTGTATTACAGGATTGTTATAGTGCTTTTTAAATTGTTATTTAGTTCTTAAGCATGTTGCAAGGGCAGGTGCTGCTGCAAGGCAGGACAGAAAGATAGTAGTCCCATTTCGGGTCGAGGGTAAGGTGATGCGAGCCTGCGTGTCGAGCAGGAAGTCAGTCTCAGTCAGCGTGTAGCAACCAACAAACGTGGTTTGCGTTCCGTGAGTTTGGGCGTTTTCCCACGCATGCCGGGAGGCCTTCAATATTTTGCATATGAACATTAACGATAATAGACTTAAAATAATACTGGAATCTTACTTTGCTACAGCTGCTTAGTAAGCCAACTCCTCTCCATGCGGGAATAGCTACGCTGCTGGGAGCTTCAGTGTGCAAGTAACCATTGTTTGTCGTAAGACATTTTTATCAGTTCTACCGCAAGGCTGGTTCTATTAGCTAACACTGCTAATGTGAAGTGCCCTCACAGAATGGAGTGTAATTCAATGTAATAAATGTGACTGTGAACTGAGTGGTACATACTTTATTTACGTCGCATCATGGTGTCAGGGGGCGGGCCCTTATAATATCTGTTCACTCAACCTATGTAAGACATTTAATCTGCAAGTTTTTTCGAGCTCTATTTCGCTTTGCATGGGCGTGTGGGAGGCCCCGACACCCCATGTATGCACATATAAGTGCTAGGTATTATTCCCGCCAAGGTCAACATGGTGCATAGCTGTCCGAGGAGCTATCGGTTATCTAACATCACTCATCTGGAGCAGTAATCGATGGGGCAGAGGTCAACACTTCAACGACGAGGAGATTGGTCTGGGCATATGACCCATATCCACAAGATTAAGAGATGCAGCATTAACACTGACATCGCGTTGGTGGCGTGTGCCGCCGCCGGGTATAATCATTCCTAGACCTCTTCATCACCATCAATGAAAATCTCATTTAACCCTTTACCATCCCACCAACAGGTGTCAATTGGCTGGCCAAAGTGGGCACATTTTCCTACCACAATTATTTCCTACCCCAGTATCCAATTGAGTACTTCAAATGGTGCCTCACCATGTGTACAATTTCTCCGGAAAAAATTTTCCCGCCCAAAAGTTCTTCCAAATTTTCCCGAATTTTCGAAGTTTTCCTGAATGGCAACTCTGTCCCGTCTTTTCCTACCTGCAATGGCGTGAGGACGGCAGGTAGGCAGCAAGGGCAGCAATAGCATCGGGACGCTTGTGGGATGCTGCATAGATGCTTGGAAGGCTTGTCAACAATCACCGAGGGATGCCATGCCAGAAGTAATGCCGCGTCGGTTGTATGAGGAGCAGGGGAAAGCATGAGGAGGAGAAGTAATGGGGTGGAGTTTAACCTTCCTCGGCCACTCAGCATTCAACACTGCCAACAGTGAGCTGACCCCTTTGTGCACACCACACGTCAGCTGGACTTCAACCCTGCATGGTGTAAGCAGGCTAGCCACATCGCAAGAGGGGCGAGCTATCCCGCTACCCCAACCCAGCGTGTCCACACAGGTTCGTTCGCTTCTACGGCGTATGTGGTTTTGTTTATTAACAAAGCATGAATGGCAGGATGACTGACAGCTCATCGGAGCTGTGGTGTCGTGAGTGTTTGAGCCCTATGGTGTATCTTGGACAGTTAGCAGTTGACAGCAAGACCTATTGCCAATGCCGTCGTAAGACCAGCACTACAAAAATGCATGCCAGTGACATCCGTGAGAGGGAAAAGGATAGTAACAGTGAGGTGATGCAGAAAGATCGAAATTTTCTAAAATTTCGCACATGAGTAAAATCTGAAAGTGAACAGTTCCCAAATTATGCATTTGCGAAACATTTTGATGATTTGCTATACAATGGCCAGGGAACCATTGTACTTCAGTGTCTACAATGTGATGTAAAATACCACCAGGAAAGAATCGGTGACACGGAACACCAATTTGTTACAGGACTCACATTTCTTTGCATGCCGTGTCAAACAATTTCAATAGCGACTAGGTAATGCGTAAACAGAACGGAAACCGTAACTGCACTCACCCCATGTGATCTGGTGTTGGAGTTATTAGGACAGTGGGATAACAATGTGGCAGTTAATGGTAAACAGCAATCTTTCACAATTGATAGTGGCACGGAATGCTAACAATGTGTCAAGGGGAATGGCACAGAGCAGAGGAGTGGAATGGAAGTAGAGTAGGGAAGGAGAGCACCGCCAAGCAGTGATGTCGCATACTCCTGCAGCACTCGTGGCGAATGTAAACAAACCCCACCACCTGAACTTACCCCAATAATCACACCATATGCATACCAGCCACCCACGCCATTTTCCCCCACAAATGTTTCCAATGCAAGTTTATCCACCAATTGTACCAAACTACGAGCCAACTTTTCCAAATTTCCCACTTGTTAATCTGTACTTGACAACAATCCCAGAGACAAAGGAAAGCGCGCTACGAAGCGGAACCACGGAGACCAACTTACTGATGTGTGCCACATACGCTCAGCCTTAAGACTGTATGTCCAGTTGTAGCCAAGCTGCCCACAGCAGGGTTGTGCACTCTACTGGGTTTGGAGTGTGTGCCCAGTCACGGGAGCTACCAGGTGCAGATGAGGCGCAAGGACAAGCCGGTGCAAATGCAGACGGTGATCGCCATTGCAACGCAAGATGCCTCAGAGGCAATAAGTAGGTCAGTGTAATGAACTGGACATTTCCGGCCTAATTAAAAGACTTTATTGTGTTGTTCATTAAAATGTTTATGATTGTTTTGCAGGTGTTGTTATGCTTTATTGTGTTTGCAAGGTAATGTGTATTTATATATTTCCATCTGCCGCAGTGTTCTTTGTTCATCCCATTTCACTAGTGCTTATGTAGTAAGGATATTTGTATTGTTTTCACATGTTTAATTACTTTCTTTTTATTAATGCAAGGGACAATAATACAAGTCATATCATAAAGTAGTCCCATTTCAGTGCGAAGGTGAGCAGCGGCGAGTCCCCGGGTCGGGCGGGACAGTTAGTCAGCTAGCAGCAAGTCATGAAGATGGTGTGCATGTGTTAGGCTTCGGTGTTTCCCGCGAACACCGGGCAACCATCAAATTTCTTGCAACTGGACATGTAATTACAATAGACTTGATTACTTGGAACATTTTTCAATATCATTGCCTGGTAAGCCACTTCGACTCCCCAGTTGATTAGCTTTGCCCCGGGGAGCTTAATATGCATGTGTTTCTTTAATTGTCATCAGACATTTTTCTCCTTCATCGCATAGCAGGTTAAAATAGCCGATTGTGTTTCGTGTAAAGTTATCTGGAAGAAGGGGTGTAATCTTAATGTAAAAATGACTATATTTCAAGTCAGTTGTTTGTTCTCGACCGCTTAAGCATTTCTGGGGATGGGCCATAATAATTCCCATTCAATCAGCACATGATATCTCATTTTCAGTGTAATCAGTTTTGTTCCTATCTACATGGGCGTGTGTGAGGCCCTGACAGTCCATGTATGCAAGTGTTATTATTAGGATGTTTTCCCGCCAACAGCAACAATGGTGTATAGTCGACCAATGGGCTATAGTTCAGGAAACAATCTTCATCTGGAGCAAAAATCTACAGGCGGATGACAACAATTCATCAGCCACAGCGAGGAGTTTGGTCCCAGGTCGATGGCCCACAACCCCGAGGTTAAGAGGAGCAACATTATCTTTAAAATCGCCTGATGGCGTCTGGCGCCCTGGGTATATTTATTACTTTCTTTCACCATCACAGCTCCAGAAAAATCCTGTCCCAACCTTTACGTACGTTCGCAGGCACGCTGGCGGAAGATCCGGCAGCATTCTAGGAAGACCTCGTGTCCTGCCTTACCAGGTATGATATGAGCCGCGACGAATGGGCAAGCTGTGTCGGAGTGCAACTCCACAGAGATGTGCACTCTTGGTGGGCATCTCTCAACCACCATGGACTTCAGTGGGAGGTGTTTCTGCATGTATTACAGTGCAGGTTCAGGGGGGTCTTTGCCTCTGTACAGGCCCATAGCAGATTGACTCTGGAGGGTCAACAATTGGGTGAGTTATCAACCTATTTTAGTACATGTAATAGTCAGCCTGTTAACCGTTTTCATTAAAATTTGCCAGTGCAGGAAGTACTAGAAGTAATAGCTGAAATGGCTAGACCTGAATTCAGAGTACCCTTAATACCTCTGTTAAACGGAACATTAGAAGATTTAATGCATGCTGCAATAATTCTGGAGAGAATGCATGTATAACCACACTGTGATGCAAATGTAGTAAGACAGCGACATGAGCAGAGAGAGGACACTCTAAACACGTATCATTCTGCCAGACCGCAAAATTTTTCACAGCCTTCCCACAGTAGCAGCAATGGACAAATGCATGAGAACTGTATAGTGAGCAAATGTATGAGAAATGATTTGAAATTAACTCCCGTACACTTCATACTGCAAGGAAATCACGTCAACAATAGCATGCGGGGAGCACATGCAGACATTATTTTTTTGTTTTCAGCATTATTTGTATCATTCATTTCGCAAGTGTGGGGGAGTTCATTGTAAACATCATCCAGCAAGCAACAAAGGGAGTTAGCTTACTAACAACGAAGTAACCAGAAATGTAAACATGTGGAAGTTAACCTCATGTTCAACATGTCACTCCAGCAAATACTATCATCCATAATACCGATATTAGCAAGTGAGGGTAGGCTATACATAGCACGAAGGATGGCATATATTCACAATATTAACGAATAAGTAAGGAGGGCATATACATACCACAGCAGCAAGTAAGTGCAAGAGGTGATGCAGGAGTATATGTATAAAGCAGGAAAGGGGAGTAAGTACATAACTAGCAAGCAAGTGAACAGGAGGAGAATTAGCATGTAAGCAAGCAAGTAGGGACGCCATATGTATATAGGAAGTTGGGCGAGAGCTGAATGAGGGCACCGGGTGACTGCTGGTAGGGAAATCAGTCCCTGTGTGTCCCGACCCCACAATGTCGCAGGCCATGCTGAGCTCAGGAAGGAGTGAGAGGAGATGTGAGGTGTGGCAGCAATTCAAAGGGGAGATTCAGCAGATGACACGCCCGTATGCACCACTAAGGGTTCACCACCAGGGGTGAGGCAGGACTGAAACACCGCCGGCGATCTCCAGGAGGAGAGGAGTAGCACAGAAGGTGCACCAGCCCTTCAAGGAGATGCAAGGGAGCAGGAGTTACCCTGTTTTGATACGCCCCTCAGGGATCCTGTCATTTTTCCGAAAATGCAAGAGCAAGAGCAAGAGGAGTGTAACAAGAATGTGCAAGTGCAAGAAGAGGAAACACAAGCAGGGGAAATGTAAGCAGGGCTACAGGAGCTGGAGCAAGCTAGAGTGCATGAGGAGCACGTAGATAAGCAGGTTGAACTAATGCAAGGGGTTAATGTAGGTGCAAGTATTTTTGAAGGGGCTGTTCAGCTGGGTCATACCCGGAGGCAGCGGAATCAGTAAGACAGCAATGAAGGTGACAGCGAGGGCAGCGAGTCAGGGATCTTGCTCTGCCTTCGGCGGTCGTGTCGGCGGGTACACTCGCCACCACTGCATCAACAATGAAAGCAGCTGGAGTTGCCTGGCAGGAATTGGCAACCAACGACAATGCATCATGCGGCAGGGCCACAGGAGCGGTGGTACCACCTGCAGGCACACAGGCCGGCCCGCACCTGCAGCTGCTGCCAGTGATATCGGACAGCCTAAAAAGGCCTAAAAAAAAAAAAAAAAAAGGGGGGGTTGTTACGTGTGTCATGCGCTCCTTCCTACCCCTAAGACTGTTTGTCCAGCCGTAGCCTGCATAGTCATCACAGCATGACTGCGCTCTCTCACACCACAAGTGTGCACCCGGCGCTGGAGCAAACAGGTGCAGAGAAAGTGCAAGGGCACACCGGTGGTTGTCATTGAGATGGTTTGTAGAAGGGTGAATTAGGGCGACTATTTTGTACTTTCAGTAAATGATTAATTAAAGACATTATTGTTGTTTTAATTAAAGCATTTATCATTTGTTTTATTTTATTTGAATGTTTATTGTCTACACTATATGAGTTATATATCATTATTTATTTTATCTTTCATGCACTGCTTTGCTTATTCCATTTACAAGGGTATTGTATTAGAGGCTTTTTTGGTGCTTTTAAAATGTTTATTTAGTTCTTAAGCATGTTGCAAAGGTAGGTGCTGCAAGGCATGACAGAAAGAAAGTAGTCCCATTTCGGGTCGAGGGTAAGCTGATGTGAGCCCGCGTATCGAGCGGGAAGTCAGTCATCCCATAACAACCAACAGAGGTGGTGTGAATGCCATGAGCTTGGGCATTTTCCCGTGCCTGCCGGGGGGCCTTCAATATTTTGCATATGGGCATTAACGATAATAGACCTAACATAATTATAGAACCTTTCCTTGCTATAGCTGCTCAGTCAGCCACCTCCTCTCCCAGCGGGAGTAGCATCGCCAGAAGTGGTTTATTGTGCTTCGCCAGGAGTGCTTGTTTGTCGTAATACATTCTAGTAGCCGGTTCTAATAGCCAACAGTGCTCATGTAAAGTGCAACTACATAAGGGAGTGTAATTCAATGTAATAAATGCGACTGTGAACTGAGTGGTACATACTTGTGTGTCAGGGCATTTGCCCTTATATTATTCTCTCACACAACTTACATAAGTCATTTAATTTGCAATTGTTTATGAGCTTTGTTTCGCATTGTATGGACGTGTTGGAGGCCCCGACAGCCCATGTACGTGCATGTAGGAGTTAGGTATTGATCCCGCCAAGATCAATAAGGGTGCATATCCTACCTACAGGTTATCGTTTATCAAACATCACTCATCTGGAGCAGTAATCAGTGTGGCAGAGAACAACACTTCAACGGCGAGGAGATTGGTCCGGGCGTATGGCCAACAACCCCGCGGTTAAGAGATGCCGCATCACCATTCACATCGCCTTGCCGGTGTTTCTCGCCACTAGGGTATTATCATTCCTAGACGTCACCATCACCGACCCTGAAAACCTCATTTAATCCTTTACTGTCCCACCAACAGGCGTCAACTGGCTGGCCCAAGTGGGGCCATTCTCCTACCAAAGTTATTTTCTACCTCAGAGTCCAATTGACGGCATCAGAAGTTTGAACTCGAATTTTGCAACCAAAGATGTTAGAAGAGGGTGCAGCAGTTTTCTGTGAAAATCTTACAGTCGATCTAGGATCGAGTTTCGAACCACGATGGTGCAACTGCGTATTAGATTGGCTGTTACCAGCATTATTAAGTACCTGTTTGTTAGCAGCAGTTTTATCATTGTGGATCTTTGCTGTGCCAATCAGTATGTTTTCAGTTTATATTACACAAAGAATTTCCTGCTACACAACTGTGCTACTTTTGTTCACATGAGAATATTTGCACAATCTCCAGGGATGTGATGAATCTCGTATCTTTCAACTAAGCTAGTGTACTTAAATAGTAATCGGAATCTGATATAATTGCATTACACTACACCGGTTACACCATTTGTGGTTGAATAAAATGAATGTAAGAAATTTATAATTGGTAAACAACATCTTAAACCATCTCTATAGACTAGTGTTGAATTTTTAAACTTCTACACTCACTTCTCCAACTTCCCGACTATTTTTTTCCCTTAAACCGTTTCGGGTGTAGAAGCTAAAATACTATCTACAGCAATACAAACGCAAAGTTGTGATTTTGGGTGCCATGTTGTAAAAGGTACATTCTACATGAACAAACGTATCATGTTCTGTGTTATTATGTTAGTGTTTACATGTACAGCTGATTTTAGTACAACGTGTTTTAACGTGTTGTAATTTCAAGTTTGGGAACATGTTAATTTATACAGAAAATACGTTTTATATTTACTGCGCACGGGTAGGAAGAAAAATGTAATATTTCACCTTTATATTGTCAACGGAATGGACTCGTAATTGTGCAGAATGGACGTTCAGCCATCGTTATCTTTGTGCTTTTATATTTTAATTTCCTGTGAAGCTTTTATTTGTTTAGATACATTATTCGAAATTTGTTTTGTTATTTCAGAGAATTAAAACGGTCTCCATTTTATAGTGTGCCTACAGAAGTGCCCGCTGAAGCAGCTAGCATTTTCAAATTGGTTAGACTATCGAAGCCATACTTGATGGTAAACAAGTAACACAACAAAGGGGCGAAGATTTCCTGTAGCAGGATAAACAACGTACGGTTTGTTGCTACGTATCTAATTACGATGCGCTTTGTGAAATTCCAGTTTAGAATAAACACGGTATTTGTATATTGTCTTCATGAACATCGTCTGGTGTACAGTTGAAATATTGGTAACGTTGTGTGTGTTTCTGCAGAAGAAAATGACATCCAATACAAAAATGTTATCGGGGTTTTGCCCTGACAGAGAGTGTCAATCAAAAATCGTTTTCCCATCATGTGAACTTGATATCGAGTGCAGTCGCTGTGGACAGCATTTTCGAATAAGTGAAATACGAGATGTATCCGAGGAGAAGGATCATACGTCAACATTTCAAACAGTGCTGCGAACTTTGTTGGCTGCAGAAAATCCTAACAAGAAAGGAATGGAAACGGTATGTGTAAGTAATTGCTGCAAGGCAATGAACGTAACCTTAATGTTTTGTTAAATTCTAGCGTCACAAAAATAATTCATGCAAACTTACAACGTTTCTAGTTAAACATTTTACCGTGCCCTTTTTTTTTAATCTTTGCATGTGTTATCGGTATTTGAGTTTCCTGAGGAGAAACCTGATGGTGAAAGCAGGGGATTTCTTGTAGGACGAAGGTGGGGCTACAATTAATAGAACTAATGTGAGAATGGTTGATGACCTAGGGACAATGGTGTTTGGCAAAGTGAGGCTGTTTGTGGACAGTTGTGTGCCGCATGCAGATGTGGTTGGGGAGATAAGTTGCAGCAGGATATAGAACAATTATGGAGGTTGAAAAATGGAATAAAATGAAGTTTTATGTAGGAAAAACTAAGATTGTAAAGTTTATCAGCAAGAAAGGAAGGTATGAAGGCACCTATAAATGGCAAGGGCAGGAGATAGGGGAAGCTTCATAGTATAAATAAGTACCTGGGAGTAGGTAATATGAGAGGTAGCAGGGTCGCAGAGGTTGTTTTAATTTACGTGGCGGGAAATGATCTGGCTTGAAAGTAGGTGGGGCAGGAGGTAGAGCAGGACCTCGGGATTGCTGTGGAAAGTACGGGAGAAGTTCCCAAGAGCTGGGGCAGTAGTCAGTGGCATGCTGGTTAGGAAAGGAGTATCCTACAGGAAGGCAGTGACTGCAAGTGAGGTGCATGAGAGTGCATGTAGGGATTTGGGGCCTACATTTATAAATAGTAGGAAGTGGGTAAGCTGGAAAAGTGTAGGGAGGGACCAGGTTCACCTGACAGGGCAGGGAAAGAGGATTCTAGGTGATCTGTTAGGTAGGGAAGTAGCTGGCTGCATGGAGAGGGTCAGGGCAGAGCAGCAAGTGTTGAAATAGCAATAAGTGAGAAGCATTGAAACAAGTGGAGGGAAATGGAGAGGATAGCATTGATGAGGCCGTAGGGGTGGAGATATGAGGTAAGCAACGTAGGATGGCAAAGCGGA
The DNA here is from genome assembly GCA_029891345.1 of Dryococelus australis. Classification (NCBI taxonomy): domain Eukaryota; kingdom Metazoa; phylum Arthropoda; class Insecta; order Phasmatodea; family Phasmatidae; genus Dryococelus; species Dryococelus australis. Next base: position 63,083,857 of record CM056995.1, read on the forward strand.
AAGCGTAGTACTAGTATAAGGATAATGGTGGTGAACTGTAGGAGTGTGTACAACTAACTGGAGGGCTTCTGGGGAAAGGTTGAAGGATATGGGGCAGACATAGTGGTAGCTGTGGAGACTTAGCTGACTGAGGAAGTGCTGGACATTGAATGTAGGCAGGATAAGTTCACCATCTTCAGAAGAGACAGGGATGGGAGAGGATGAGGAATAATGGTGTGTGGAAGGAAGGGGCTGAAAGGGGAAACAGAATGTGTTAGTGAGGATGTTGAGGTGATGGAAATTAAATTAAGTGTGGGTAGTAATAGGAAGATTACTTTGCTGTTAGCATATAGACCACCAGGACAGGGATGGCAGGCAATCGAGATGATAAAGGAGAGGTTCGATACACCGAAGGACAGGCAGTGGGTTGTTGTAGCAGAGGATTTGAATATGCCAGGGGTGAAATGGATAGAGGGTGGAGAAGGAATGGGCAACATAAGGCAGAGAATGGTAGCACTGTTAGTCAACAGAGGATTAGTCCAGGTAGTAGAAACGCGTACAAGGTGGAATGAGGAGGGTGTTGGGTCAGTGCTGGATGTGGTGTTAGTCAGACCTGGGAATGCTGTAGTTGATGCAATAGTATTGGATAGTATAAGCGACCGCCATATTCCTATTGCGGAAATTGGGCTTAATAGGATGATGGAAGCGCAAACGGCAGAAATGTTGGTGTGGCAGTATGGGAGAGAAGACAAGAAGGGGACAGAAATCTTCCTGAGAGATAGGTTTGAAAAATGGTCTATGGAGGAAAGTGTGGAAAAATTATGGAATGAGTTTAGAAAAATAATAGAGGTTATGTTAGAAACATTTGTGTCAAAGAAAAGCTTACGGTCTGTGAGAGATCCACCATATTATGGATAGGAGATTATAAAAATGTAGAAGTGTAGAAAATTACATGCCAAGTGGAGAAATGAAAGGATGATAAGATCTAAGGAAATGATGAAACAGATTGGAAGGGAACTTGAAAGGGTGATCAAACAGACAAAGAATGTGTTTTTAGGGAACATGGTGGAAGTAGGAAAAGGCAAGTAATGGGGAAAATTGTTTAGGTATGTAAGGATTGTAAGGGGAGGAGAGGAAGGGACCCCTTTGCTAAAAGGAAGGGATGGTAGGTATAGTTGATTCACGGTATCTTTGGCCTTTTCTGAAGCCCTGCTAAAGTTCTACTTCCAGGACATTCCTCCACCACATGCAAACTAAGCTTAACTAAGTACGGATGATTACACCAGAGGGACAGTGCACTGGATTCATGCGCACTCTGTTGTAACAGTATTTTGTATAAGAATTACTTTTTACTAGGCGCTACCAACACACGTTTTCTCATTGTTTGTATTCAAATTATTTATAAATGAAGCAATATAAATTATAGATAAAATATGAATAACATTTCAATTTAACAGGAAAAAAAAAGTAACTTTTATGTTAACACAAGTATAAAATATGTGATATATGGCGTATGTTGGAAACAACCAAGCACGTCATACATGGGGAGTTTTTTCAAATATTTGATTCAAAAAGGCTGAAGAAACCATGTATAGACTATATGCGACAAATGACCAAGAAAAATTGGAGATGCTGCAAAGCCAATACTTGTCGGTGTTTGAGGCAGAGGCGGATTGGAATAGGGGGGCAAATAGTGATTGGGAACTGTTTAGTAAGTTTAAGATGAGTAAGTGGGAGATAGAATTACCATGGTAATTAGGGGTTTGAAGATCAGTAAGGCAGTGGGTCCAAATGGGATAGGAAACGCAGCACCAAAGTTTGGTCGTAGAGAGTTGGTAAAATATTTGGAGGTGCTGTTAACAAGTCCTTAGGAAATGGTAAGTTGCCACAAGTTTGGAAGGATGCTATGGTGGTACCTATAAACAAGCAGGGAGAGGATATGGGGTAAGCCTGGTAGCTACAGACCAGTGAGTCTCGCATAGTGTACGGGAAAGGTAACGGATAGGCTGGTGGTCCAGTATGTGGTGAGGGCTATGAACAAGAGGAATTGGTTGGAGGAATCACAACATGGTTTCAGGAAGGGATACTCATGTGAGACTCAGCTAGCTGGGCTATTAGAGGATCTGGTGCAGGTAGTTGATGAGGGAAAGCAGGTGGATGCCTGCTTCATAGATTTTGAGAAAGCATTTGATAAGGTGCTCCATGGGACATGGATGAAGAAAGTTGAGAAGTTGATACCAGATAAGAGGGTAGTGGAATGGATTGGGGACTTTTTCAGGGGGCAGAGGGTGAAAGGGGGGAGGTAATATTGTGGAAAGGGGTGGTTACGTAGGGGTGCCATAAGGAAGCGTGCTGGGTCCTTTACTGTTTACCATAATCAGTAAATGACATGGGTTTGGGGATTAGGAGAAAAATTGATTGTTTGCTGTCAAGGGGGGGGGGGGGTGAACTTGCAGGCGGACATTTAAAAGATATGGTTGTAGACCAGGGAAAACAAAATGAAGATAAATGTAAGAAAAATTAAAGTAGTGAGGTTTACAAGGAAGAAGTTGATAAGCAGGGACATGTACAGATGGGAGGGACAAGAGATAGATGAAGCAGTAGAATATAAGTATCTAGGGATTGTACTGCAGGGAGACCTCAGATGGAAAAAACAGGTAGAGAGGGTGGTTGCAAAGGGAAGAAGGGCCCTGGGTATGTTGAGGAAGAGTGCTGAAGGTAGTCAGCTGTGAGGTGAAGGAAAAGATGTATGGCACAATGGTATGGCCAATGTTAGAATGTACTGCAGCAGTATGGGACCCGTACACGGAGGTGGAGGTGCGAGAACTGGAAAAGGTCCAGAGAAGGGCAGCAAGATAGGTGAAGGTTAAATGGAGAAGGCAGGGCAGGATGGTGAGGACGAAGGGAACTGTAGGCCATCAGTTATTACGAAAGAAATGGGGTGGAGTTCATTGAAGGACAGGAGGAAAGTTGAACGGCTAGTCAGGATGTACAGTGTGGTGAATGAAGAGGGGAGGATGGGGAGGCCTACACTGCAAGCTAAGTAAGGGTGTATTAAGAGGGAGAGGAAACAACAGTGAGATGCTTCAGAGGGTGTGGAGGAGAACAGAGTGGGTTGGGCAGTCCATGGTTGCGAGGTCTGTGAGGGAGTGGAATGTGTTGCGGGAGGAATTGGCATCTGTGAGGGGGGTTGGGAAGTTCAGGATGGGAGTGGAAGAGGAGTTTAGTCAGATAGGGGAGAGGTGAGAAAACTCACCACCGGGTGGTAGCCTAATTGCGAGTGTATTACTATTATTAATCAGATTCTGATGTGCTATGTGTTTTATCAGATTCAGAATGATCTTATGTGAAAAAAGCAAGTACAGTGATTGGTGTCAAAAAGAAGCGTTGTGGGAATGCTGGGAATGATTTTGAAGGGCGTTGTAAGGATTATAAAGCTAAGATTAGGACGATAAGACAGTATGCAGCCACAGTTGGGACCTGTATGTGGAAGAGTAGGTATGGAGCTGGAGAAGGTGCAAAGAAGGACAGTGAGGTTGGTTGAGGGTTTGTGTGAGGAAGTGGTGAGAAGGTAAGGATGAAAGAAATTTTCATCTTTAATGATGTAGTTGGTGTGTAACTCCCTGAGGAACAGTCAAAGAGTGGAGAGGCTGGTCAGGTCGGTGAATTGAATGGGAGGATAGGGAAGTTGAAGGGATAGCTACAATCAGTAGAAATTTTTGTAATTCTGAACAATGGGCTTTCTATAAATAAAAAAAAATCTCGGAAAGTGGTATATTTCTACTCTACTAATTACGCAGAACACTAATTTACTAGGGGCATCAAGGTTTAAGCAATACAAACCCCAAAATGGATTTTGGAGAAGGCTATGAAGATCAGGGAAATTGAGTGGTAAAATGAATAATAAATATGTACATTTACGAAATAAAGAGAAGGCAAAAAAAAATGGTATAGAGGTTTAAGTGTAGGGGCTGTAGAAATGTGTGGAGAAGGTTAGATAGTGGTGTGCAGTGCGACCAGTGTGGCGGCTGGTACCATGTTGGCTGTATAGGGATCAGGTAGGAGGAACTGGGATCACTACAGGAACATGAGTGGAAGTGTGAGGACTGCTGAGGGAAAGGGTTTAGTGGCAGTGGTATTGAACAAATTAAGGGTAGAGAAGGAAACACAAATAAGTGGAGAAGGTGGAAACTGGATTTGGGATATGCTGAGGGGAAGCTTTGTAGAGGGTGTGCCAGTGCCAATGGACGTGGCTAAGGAGGAGAGGTGGAAAGGGGAGATGGTAGATTTGATGAGCAGGAAAGAGAGGGAAATGATGCATAGGATTGAGAGGATGGAGGAAATGGTCAGGAATGAGATGGGTAAGAGTAGAGTAGAAATGAGGGTGGATAAGTTAGAGGAGGAGTTGGAAGATGTAAAGAGGGGGCTAAGGTAACTGAAAGCCAGTCCACAGGAGGGAAAGCTGAGTACAGAGGAAGAGTTAGGCAGAATGCAAGTAGGGCTGCAGAAGGAACTGCAGGAGGAAAGGCAGAGGAGGAGGGAGGCAGAGATAGAGGTGGTAAGATTGAGGAGGATAGATGAGTTGGAGGCAGTAGGAGACATAAGACAGCAAATAAGGTTAGAGGAGCAAGAAATAGTAGCAAGGGATAAGGTGATAGTAGTAGGCAGGAAGCAATCAGTAATAGAGGAACAGGAATCAGAAAGCAGGGAACAGGCAGTAGTAGAAGGTAGGCAGCAGTATGCTAAGGCTTGCAAGTGTGCGATTAGCAAAGACCAGCAAGCAGTAGAAAGTGGACAGTTCAGTGCCAGAGGGGAGAGAGGAGGGCTGACCAAAGGGAGGGAAAAAAGGGTGCTGCAGGAGGCCGGATACAAGGGTAGGCAGGTGGGTGGAAGAGCCACAAAGTAGGAACAGGTTGTAGGAAGGGAGCCAGAGGTTATTTTTTATAGGTTGCTCTATTGTAAAGGGGGTGGAGCTGAGGAATATTAGGAAGGAAATTACATATAAAGCAGCGTTTGGGGGGGTAAATACCAGGTATTTGGAGGAAAGTGTTAGTGGTATGAGAGATAGCAGGATGGCAAAGGTTGTTCTCATTCATGTAGGGGGAAATGACCTGGCTCATAGGGAGGTGGGGCAGGAGGTAGAGCGGGACCTCAGGGGATTGCTGAGGAAAGTGCGGGTGATGTTCCCTGGAGCTAGGGCAGTAGTCAGTGGCATGCTGGTTAGGAAAGGAGTATCCTATAGGAAGGCAGTGGCTGCGAGTGAGGTATATGAGAGAGTGTGTAAGGATTTGGGGGCTACATTTATAGACAGTAGGAAATGGGTAGGTTGGGAAAGTGTAGGGAGGGACCAGGTTCACCTGACAGAACAGGGAAAGAGGATCTAGGTGATCTGCTAGGTAGAGAAGTAGCTGGCTGCATGGAGAGGGTTAGGGCAGAGCAGCAGTTGTTGAAATAGCAATCAGTTAGAAGCAAGGAATTGGAAGGGGAGAGAAATGGAGAGGATAGCATTGATGAGGCCGCAGGGGTGGAGATAGGAGGTAAGCAATGTAGGATGGTAAAGCAGAGTACTAGTATAAAGATTATGGTGGTGAACTGTAGGAGTGTGTACAACAAGCTGGAGGGCTTCTGGGGAAAGGTTGAAGGATATGGGGCGGATATAGTGGTAGCTGTGGAGATTTGGTTGACTGAGGAAGTACTGGATATTGAGTGTAGGCAGGATAAGTTCACCATCTTCAGAAGAGACAGGGATGGGAGAGGAGGAGGAATAATGGTGTGTTGAAGGAAAGGGCTAAAAGGGGCTGTAGAATGGGTTAGTGAGGATGTTGAGGTAATGGAAATTAAATTGATTGGTAGTAGTAATAGGAGTATTATTTTGCTGGCAGCGTATAGACCACCAGGACAGGTATGGCAGGCAGTTGAGATGATCAAGGAGAGGGTCGATAGACTAAAGGACAGGCAGTGGGTTGTTGTAGCAGAGGATTTGAATATGCCAGGTGTGAATTGGGTAGAGGGTGCAGAAGGAATGGGTAGCATGATGATGCAGTGAATGGCAGCACAGTTAGTCAACAGAGGATTAGTCCAGGTAGTAGAAACGCGTACAAGGTGGAATGAGGAGGGTGGTGGGTCAGTGCTGGATGTGGTGTTGGTCAGACCTAGGAATGCGATCGTATAAGCGACCATCATATCCCGGTTGTGGAAATTGGGATTGGCAGGATGAGGTAAGTGCAAATGGCAGAAAGGTTGGTATGGCAGTATGGGAGAGGAGACAAGAAGGGGGCAGAAATATTCCTGATAGACCGGTTTAAAAAATGGTCTATGGTGGAAGGTGTAGAGGGGTTGTGGAGGGAATTTAGAGGATTAATGGAGGTTATGTTGGAGAAATTTGTGCCAATGAAAAGGTTACGGACTGTAGGAGATCCGCCATATTATGGGCAGGAGATTTTGAAAATGAAGAAGTGCAGAAAATTACATGCCAAGTGGAGAAATGAAGGGATGATAAGATCTAAAGAAAATTTGAGACAAATAGGTAGGGAGCTTGAAAGGAAGATCAAACAGGCAAATAATGTATTTCTGGGGAACATGGTGGAACAAGGAAAAGGCAAGGAATGGGGGAAATTGTTTAGGTGTGTTAGTTTGTTAAGGGGAGGAGAGTAAGGGATCCCTCTGCTAACAGGAAGGGATGGTAGGCATGCGACAAATGACCAAGAAAAATCGGAGATGCTGCAAGGTCAGTACTTGTCAGTGTTTGAGGCAAAGGAGGGTTGGAATATGGGGGCAAACAGGGTTTGGGGGGTATTTAGTGAGTTTAAGATGAGGGAGTGGGAGATAGAAAAGGTAATTAGGGGTTTGGAGAGCAGTAAGGCAGGGGGACCAGATGGGATAGGAAACGCAGGACTAAAGTTTGGTGGCAAGGAGTTGCCGTAATATTTAGAAGTGCTGTTTAAAAAGTCCTTAGGAGAGAGTAAGTTACCACAAGATTGGAAGGATGCTATGGTGGTATCTATACACAAGCAGGGAGAGGATAGGGGGAGGCCTGGCAGCTACAGACTGGTGAGTTTCACATCAAGTACAGGAAAAGTAGTGAATAGGCTGGTGTTGCAGTATGTGGTGAGGGTTTTGAACAATAGGAATTGGTTGGAGGAGTCCCAGCATGGTTTCAGGAGGGGTTACTCATGTGAGACTCAGCTGGCTGGGCTATTAGAGGATCTGGTGCAGGTAGTTGATGAGGGGAAACAGTTGGATGCCTGCTTCATAGATTTTGAGAAAGCATTTGATAAGGTGCCTCATGGGACATTGATGAGGAAAGTGGAGGCGCTGATACCAGACAGGAGGGTAGTGGAATGGATAGGGGACTTTCTCAGGGGGCGAAGGCAGAGGGTGAAAGTGGGGGAGGCAATATCGGAGGAAGAGGAGGTTACGTCAGGGGTACTATAGGGAAGTGTGCTGGGTCCTTTGTTATTTACCATAATGGTAAATGACATGGGTTTGGGTTTAGGGGAAAAATCAGATTGTTTGCAGACAATTGTGTTGTGTATGCTGTGGTTGGGGAGGGGGGCGGAAATTTGCAGGCAGACATTGATAAGATATTTTTTTGGACCAGAAAAAATAAAATTAAGATAAATGTAAGAAAAACTAAGATAGTGAGGTTCACAAGGAAGAAGATGATAAGCAGGGACATGTACAGATGGGAGGGACAAGAGATAGTAGAAGCAGCAGAATATAAGTATCTAGGGGTTGTACAGCAGGGAGACCTCAGGTGGAAAAAGCAGATAGAGAGGGTGGTTGCAAAGGGGAGAAGGGCTCTGGGTATGCTTAGAAGGGTGCTGAATGGAGTCAGCTGTGAGGTGAAGGAGAAGGCGTATGGCACAATGGTACGGCCAACGTTAGAATGTGCTGCAGTAGTATGGGACCCGTACATGGAGATGGAGGTGCGAGAACTGGAAAAGGTCCAGAGAAGGGCAGCGAGATGGGTGAAGGGTAGGTGGAGAAGGCGGGGGCAAGATGGTGAGGAAGAAGGGAACTATAGGCCATCAGTTATGATGAAAGAAATGGGGTGGATTTCATTGAAGGACAGGAGGAAAGTTGAACGGTTAGTCAGGATGTACAGTGTGGTGAATAAAGAGGGAGGATGGGGAGGTCTACATTGCAAGCTAAGTAAGGGTTTCTTTAGAGGAAGAGGAAACAACAGTGAGAAGCTGCAGAGGGTGTGGAGGAGAACTGAGCGGGGTAGGCAGTCCATGCTTGTGAGGTCTGTGAGGGATTGGAATGTGTTGAGGGAGGAATTGGTATCTGTGAGAGGGGTGGGTAAATTAGGGAAGGGAGTGGAAAAGGAGTTGGTTGGGTGAAGGAGAGTTGAGAGAGCTCGCCACCGGGCGGTAGCCTAATTGTGAGTGTATGTATGTATGTAGAAAAAAAAATGCCTGTGAGAACTTTCAAGGGGAGGAATGTGTTTCGGAGGAGTTGGTGATGTGGGTGTTGGTATACTTAGGAAGGGACTGGAGAGTAAAAAGTGGCATACCTTAGTTTGGGCATATGTTTAGACAGCAAGTTTCACCCCTGAACATAGGACATGTAAAGTTTATGCTATACAATAAGTACATAAAAACATAGATTTAATTTTTCCACACTGGCAAAGATGAATTGAAATAGGCCTAACACTTCCCAGATTAAAAAATTTTTGCTCATTGGAGTTTTCTTACTATGAAAAAAATTTGATAACAAAACTAAACCACTCAGCTGAACAGAAAAAATGAAAATTTTCTGAGTCCTTTGCACAACAGACCTACCGCCACAAAACAGCAGTGGAGTTTCTGGTGAAATTGTCGAATAGTCAGTGTAGAATGCAGAGGAAAGAACCTCTGATGACTATTACCATTAATAAAGATGCTTTACGCCAGCTCAGAATTAAGTTACTAATAGGTTCATTTTGAAGTTTGTATGACAGCTTTGCACAGCAGGAATCAATCTTTCTATGAAAAGCATCATGGTAAACAGGTAAGGTACAAAATCATCAAATATGTGATTTTGGCTTTACCAGACATCTGAAAAAATTCAGTGGGCAAAGCAAAAAATTTGTAAAATACTGATGTTTTAATTCTTGAACATACTGCATTTTAAATGGTGCTAACCCAGATTTGCTTGATGATGAAATAATAAAGAAACATCTGCACAACTGAGGAATAATGCTTTCAAGAAATGTCTACTACAAACTGTCAAAAGGTTTATTCCACAAGTTTCTAAGATTTTCTATAAATATTTTGTGTGTGCTGTTCTCATCACACAGCACATGTCCAATTGATCAGTAATAGATTTCTTTCATGTCCCCAAATGAAGAAATTGCACGGTGAAAGGCCAGGAGACCAGGGCAACAATCTGAACAGCATAAGTCTTCCTGACCACAACGTACAATCCAGCAGTGTGGGAGTTCATTTTTGAGGTAGTGATGCACTTGTGTGTGCCGAAGAGGTGGAGTCCCATCCTGCTGGAACACAAAGTTACGGGAATCCTCTTTCATTTGTGGAAACAACCATAACTTCAGCATGTCGAGAGACACACCACACCCATCACAGTGTTTTCAAGGGAAAAATGGACCCGTACACTTTTGTCTCTGATATTTCTCAAAAGACATTCAATCTTGGTGAATCCCATAGGTGTTGCAAAGAATCATTGGGAATTACTATGCCCCATATCCAGACATTGTGATGGTTCACTTTTCCACTCAAGTGAATTATCGCTTTACTGAAAACCAGATGTGTGGTAAATCCTCCATACGCTCACAAAATTCAATTGGATGGTGTCATATTCTGGATGCAAATGTTGCAACAGCTGTAAGCGGTATGGTTTAATTTGTAACAGTCGTCGCAAAATATTCCAAACAGTCGGCTGAGGAATTCCAAGCTCGCAATTCGCTTGGGTAGTTGATTTTTGTGGGCAGGGTGCACAACTTCCCGTCACTCTCTCCAATGTTCCGTTATAAAAATCTGGCCACCCTCCAGTCTTACCTTTACACAGTCATCCTGTGCCCTGGAACTGATGGTACCACCGAAGAATGCTCTGGTGACCTGGTGGTTCTGTGTGGTACTGCCCTTGGAATGCACTCTGCACAGTAATAACCGATAAAAACATTTAGCCTATTCCAAAAAACAAAATGCTTTCTGCTGCTTAGTCGCCATTTTGTAAATGATGGACATGGGCACGACAACTCCACATTTTCAAATGTTTGGATATAGGCCAGTAGACAAACTGTGGTTTAAAACATGCATTAAAATTAGAGTGATGACATTTGTACACCCCTTAGTTATAAAATTTAGGATGTCGTCCCAGCTGGTGGCCTTACTGCTTTTGACCTTTTTTATAGCCCAAAGGGCTAAGCCCTGCGAAATGGTAGGCATACCTGTATGTGAATTATTTGTATAGTTATTTGGTTTGAACATTATGGTTCGTATGAGTTTGTACAAAACCTTTAGCAAAATTCCTAGCAAAGATATTTGCCAGTTGATTGGGATCATGAATCATATTATTATAAACAGTTAATGTAAGGGGTTCTTTATAACCTTTTTTTTTCATCAGTTTTAACGTAGTTCAAGAACCTATTTGGATCGCTTTTGCGATTATTATTTATTTTAGTTTGCCATGTTTTTTTAGCATATTTAATTTTTTCTTATGTGTTTTTCCTTAACTCTAAAAAGTGTACATAAAAAGTATCATTCTTAGTTTTCATTAAATAATCTATGATATTGATCTTTCTTTTTAATCAAATTAATCAATTCTTGAGTGAACCAAACAGGGTATCTGTTTTTCCTCGCCTTGGCTTTTGGAATAAACTTGTTTATTGATGATAGAAGATTGCTAGTTAATCTACCATTTCATTCATGTCTTCCATCTGAAATATAGGGCTCCAATCAAAATTGCGATTATTTCTATAAAATACGAGGTTATTTGTTTTATATTTTTCAGAGACCATAGAAATCTGACTGCATAAAGCAGGGTGATTGATACTTATCTTCCTCCACCAATAGATCATAAGCTTTATCAACATTAATATGGGAAGTGGATAATAGTAAATCTAGTAATTCCGAAAAAGGTTTCAATTTGTTCAATTGGTCTACATTGAGTTAACTAAGGATTGTAACAGGAACTGACCTTTTAATTTGATGCCAGGTAACAGCCAGTGCTGCTAGAGCCCATGACGGCGCTCACGTGTCCCGCATGTGCACAAAGAGGCAGATAATTTTGAACTTTCAAATAAATGTTATTTTCCAGTGTAAAATGTGTTCTCTTGTATGTGCAGTGTTAAATATGTCTTAAAATGTTTTAAAGTATTTGTACTAATTTTAATTGTTTGGTTATAAAATTCAAAGTGTCTGCGGCACCAAGATTAAGAACACTTAATATTCCGGCATGAACGCCGTCATAAAGAGACACTAAATAATATTGAAATTCATAAGAAAATTATAGAAATGTAAAACAATACTTAATTTAATTTGTGCCATTTATTTTCAATATAAAATACTTCCGCTTATGTGAACCCCGTAGGCGGCCATGGTAGGTCCGTGTGACGCTTGTCTCTGGACAGTCTGTCGAGGAGAGCTGGCAAAGTAAGACACTGTCGCTTACGCACTACAACTTTTGTTCACTGATTTAGGTTTCCATAGTTAATTTAGTTTACCGCTTAACCTTCGCTTGCGTACGTTTTTGCCAGATATTTTCCCCAGCATTATGCTTCCGCTTTATTAATTTCTTGCACCATTGTGGCATTTTTAACTTAATCAAGGAGAAGGAGCAGAAAGATGTCAGAGAGGTCACGCGACCCGCTCATTTTGAATCAGGCGCCGTCTGTCTATGTTTATGGCGTTTCATTGTAACTTCTGCGTTATTGCTACACACAATTTTAAGATATTTATTTTTATGTATCTATTTGAGAGTAATTTTTCGTGTTTGAATATTTTACGGCAACATCACGTATAACTATGTGGCCGACCAATGCCAAGTCTTTGTATACGCCATCATTGCGGTTTGAGAGCTTATTTACATAACATTGTATGTACAGTAATTTATCTCAGGGTTCTATGTCAATTTTATTGAGGGTTCAATGTATTTTTCACGAAATTGATGCTTTTTGTACTTGATGTACTTTTGTACAGTAATATTTGATTTTACCGCCATCAGGCATGTTACATGCCTGTAACCACTTCAATTATAAAGAGAATAATTTTCTCAGCAAGAATAATCTTTTGTCTGAATTTTGTTTGCTGTTTCCACGCAGAAATATTGCAATTTAACCTGCGCCGTGTGGTCCACTACGAACTTCATCCAGCGGCATCCGCGCCATCTAAACTTATTTTCACACATATGTGTGTTTATTGTGAATGTTCATCTTGTGTCCCATCTTATTTCATGTATCATTTAAGGGTTTATGTAATTTTGTAATTACTGTACGGTGCCATTATTCCTATCCTATCCGGCTCTGTGTATAGGCAGTCACCACACTACCCACGTGCTGGAGGGGCGAGCCCCGATGAGTTTGTGTTAGTGATGCCGAGAAATTACACGTGTTAATATGTATTAAGGGTTTCATTTGTATTTCACCGTGTCCTGTCTTCAGGGAAAAACCGTCAGTCCACCCTAGTGGCTGTCGGCCCTCTTCCCTTGTGAAGGCTGTGTTTTCACGCACCACGGGTAGATCATCAATCTAGGCATGCACTAGAGTAATTGTGGGCTGGGGAGCACCCAAGCAGAATTGGCTAGCCATGACTGAGATAATCATTTTATATACATGTTGATGTGTATGAATAATAACAATAAAAGCAAGTCTACAGTGAACTTGACTCTTTTATTCAATAGTGACAGTGTCCTAGCCACGTGTATTTTATCAAGTGTTTATTTCCAGTGATTTTTAGTAAAAAGTTCAGTATTGCCTACGCGTTTGTAAGTACGCATGGGTGAGACGGACACACAGAACCCACAGCATCCCTGAGAACCCCGAGTCTCAATAGTGCGATGATTGGGAATCATCGCTGGCGCCCATATTACCAGTAAGAATTTGTGTCATCGTTTGTCTCGTGTCTCACCCGATGGTGTCAAATTTGATATAAAAATAGGTAATATTTTGAGTGTGGAAAGTATTCCTATCTATACCGGGAATATTGAAGTCACCTACGGTTATTATTTGATGGCAATAATTGTTAAGTTTATATTCTAAAAATACAAAGAATTTTTAAAAATCTTCAACTTAAATTTTTTTTGGAGCGGGCGGGGGGGGGGGGTATATAAATATTTCCAATTAACATTTTACTAATATTATTATTTATTATTTCAACCCAAATAGATTCTTTCATGTCATAATCAAGATCAAATTTTTGTTCAACTTTTAGGAAGTGTAATTGATTAATAGGTATTGAAATGCCACCACCTCTATTGAGGGTTGTTAAAATTGTGTTGCGGTCCATACGAAAAATGATGTAGTGTTCCGGAGAATTATTAGAATTTATACTGGAATTATTGAACAAAGTTTCCACTAAAACAGATTATGGAATAATTATAACTATTTATGTCTTCTGAAAATTTGAGGAATTTAGTCCTAAGGCCCCTTACATTTTGATAATATAATTCAAAATCCCTATTTGTCATCAACCTTTACTATTGGCACCTCCAAATGACGGTACTGTACATGGCTTAAGAAATTTTTGTCTCAGCTCCTTCAGCCGCTATTGTAGGTTTGCACGTCATTTGCTGGAGTAGGATCAGGTTCTGAACTGAAAAGTTGATCATTCTACAGTATAGTCTCCCGTAAAACAGACTGATCAAACAACTTGACGGCCAGAAAACTGTATTAAAGATGCGCTCGAACTATTCTTTGGGCACTGCTACATAAAAGGAGAATTATGAATTGTTTCTTGTTTTTAATTTTGCCACCTTTAGGTTCAAAACTTTTATTTCTTAATTAATATAAGACACAATGTCATTGCCCTGCACTTCCTCCGCAAAACAGGATACAAACAAATTCTTCATATGGGTGCGGGTTGTCTTCGGAACTGTTTTAATGCTGATGTTGTTACGTACACCCAGTTGTATTTGTTTCTCGGGAGCTGCAGGCCTTGTAGCTGAAGAGCTGCTTGCCGTGGAAGCCTTCGTGCCACGTTTACTGACTAGCATGAAACCCTCTTCATCAGCAGTTTGCAGTGTTGATTCTTAATGTGAATTATCTGCAGCTTTGCTGTTCGCTCGTGTGCTTTACCTTAAGAAACTAATTTTCTTGGATTATTGCTATAGAGGAGGACTCAAACTTTTTGTCTTCCGCTTCACTATAAGACTTTTTCTGTTTCTCATTTTGAGAAGCAATTAACTCCTTTATTTCTGTAAAGGATTCCCCACAAGATGTACAAAGGTTATTATTTTTAGACGTTCGAAAACTTTCGAACATAGCTCTCAACAAGGAGTTATCTTCTTTAAGGTCCTTAACCTCTTTTACCAAGTTATCTATCTTGTTCCATATCATTTCAAACATAGTTTGCACATTAGTGTCCACGGTTTCCACTAATTTGATGGATGTCATCTAACGATACTACCAATTCCAAGTATTTTGTTTTCTCGGTTGAAGATTTACTGTCTCCACTATTACCTTTCATTTTAGACGAAAAACCAAACATATTTATATTGTTCTTACTGTTCAGACATTTCGCACATTTATATTCGTCTTTGTTGCTTACACCAGTACAGCGGCAGTGTATCCTAGTCTTGCACTGACCTGCAAATTTATCGAACTTTTGTTTGCCAAAAAAAGGCTCACTACATATTAAACATATGTCTGAGCGGGGAGACATATAGAACCCCCTAAATCCTAACAAACTGGAGTTTCGGACACTACTCACTATAAACCACGAAAAAACATTAAAATCGGGAGAGAAAATTCGTGACACATCCTCACTCCACAAGCGCCAACACAATAATGTTAATAATACTAATAATAATAAAGTGCTGTTCTCTTGGTAGCATGTGGCATGCATAACTAACAACTGAAAATTGGTCAGTTAATATGCTCTCCTTTTCACCCTAGCGATTACTTATTTTCCCTGTTATGCATAACTAACAACTGAAAATTGGTCAGTTAATATGCTCTCCTTTTCACCCTAGCGATTATTTATTTTCCCTGTTCTTAATCCTTGAACATAATTACAGAATTTCTCCCCTTTTACTTTTTAACGAGAGAAAAATCAAAAGACATTTCATTTACAAAGGTGTAAAAATTAACTTTTCACAGTATAACAGGAAGCCTTTGCACTTTGTGTGTGTGTGTGTGGGTGTGTATGCATGCAAGCATGTGTGTGTTTTTTTATACCTATGTGTAATATTTTTCATAACTTTTGTTGACTACAAAATATCAAAAAAGCTGCCTGCGATTCATTATGTTTTCAGGTCAAAGTGTCTGGTCTGTCGAACTATCACTGCAAGCTGCTATCTCCACTGCTCACTTACCATGGCATGGACAAGAAGACTGCGAAGGCTAAGCCAATCTCTGAAATTACCACTCGGTGAGGCTTGATGTAACTTGGACTTAGCAGCTTGCTACATTCATTTTTAACTGTTCATGTACTTTTCTAAGGTTACAGTGTAATAAAATTAGGGTGACGATATTTGTAATTACATGAAAAAGAATACTTGTTATAAGAAATGTGATTAACATTTAAATTAATTTTGTTAACTTCCAGGCATGACAGTACTGTAAATAATAGAACCTAATGGGGTAGACAAGCGCTATTATAATAACTAAACTTCACTACTCCCATTGCATATGTTTCCCTGAAGGGGCCGCAGTGTCTAGGTGTGTAGACAACATTTGGCAGGACTCTTCGGCACGAATGTGGTGAAGACTAAGCAGGTTGAGAAGGATGGCTCCAGCGACGATGCGCAGTGGAGACCAAGGAGAGGTATTTCCCTCAGCACAAATGCGGTGAAGGAAGGGCGGGTAGAGCTAGGAGCGAAATTGCCAGGGTAGTTGTCAGGCAAGGCTGCGGTATAGAGAGCAGGCGGTCCTGCTCGGAGACGAGCAGATGAGTAACTCTGGTTTAGCCTGGCTGCCTAGGCTTCTGTGTATCTTGGAAGAACCGATGAACAACTGTCATTTAAGGGCGACGTCTCGCTATTTATACTCTGGCTGGCTCTTCCCATTCAGTCAGCAGAATAATGGTCGTGGAGAGGGGGTATGTCTGGCATAGCTTCTTCAAGGTGTGGAGTCACCAGCCGGCTTGGAGATGAGGATTCGGCGAAGCATACTGGTGTAGTCATCTAGCAGTGTACTGTGTAACTCTATGCCAGGAATGCATAGTCTCAGTGGCTGCTGAATAATACAATCTGCTGGCTAGAATGTCCATTCTTTCCGGGGTAGACAGTAAAAGTGCATAACGTCTTGTCACGTGTTCAACAATAAAACTCCGTTGCTATCAGGCGCAAAGCTTGCTCACAGATGAAGTGAAGTCGTTTATACTATTTTTGAAAATATGTCATGCATGAGTGTTTGATGTTGATTTGTCTGATGTTTCTTACCACAGTAATAAATGTTTCCTTCCAATCAGTGTACGACTGTTTGATTTGTGTAGATTTGCAAGTTAATTATTATTTTGAAATGCTTCTTTTGTGTTGCATTTTGAAATGTTTGTCACAGCACATCTTTACTCGAGTAGTGTGTCAGAATGGACTTTTGCCATCGGAAAAAATTCAGGAAAAATATTTTAGGTTAGGTAAAGAAGTTTGTTGGTTGCTAAACCTAGTGAATAACGTTATATCATGACATATTCCATTAAAACAAAGATATAATCATAGAATAATGACTGTATGTGATAAAAATCAGATTCAAGCTAGAAATAATCCTCTGCGTGTGGAGCACTTCTTAAAAATAATTGTTTCAATTGGGGGATGCAGGTATTGGACAGGTACAATGAATACTTACAGAAATGATTCCGAGGGGCGGGAGGGGGGCTGCTCAGAGAGAGCACGATGATGCAGGGGTCGTGTGGCCCACAGCCTGGTGACTGTCCCCCAATATCCTCCGTCGTTTGTAGTACTAGTACTGCAGAAGTTGGTTAGCTAAATCCTGTAATGCCTAGCCTAGTGGGGGCTGTAGGCCTCCCCTAGACACCACTCAATCTGGAAGGGATGTAGGCCTCCCCACGCCATTATTAAAATTACGTACTTCATTCAGATGGCTGGTTACATGGTCGTGACGCGACCAGAGATGAATAAAGAATGCAGTGCTTCACTTTACGTGACTTTATTCATACTTGAGATCTCAGAACAGGCTCATACAATAAGGGTTCGCCGTTTAAGTGGGTGGTCACTGAAGCAGACAAAAGGCACGAGGCTGACATGAAATTAATGAACACTTACGGCCCCAGCCGTGAACAAACAGGCTGGGGATGTGGAGTGGCACTTGCTCCGGGCAACGAAAAAGCAAAAGTTCCAGTAAATTATATTAAATAAAACAGAATAACGTAGCGATCGATCAGTGATGAAAATGGTGAAGGCCCAGAGCGACGTGACATGGTGACCACCCCACAACGTCAAGATGCTACCAAGGGGTTGGCGCAGAGCCCACTGGTTGGCTGGAACTCCCACCTACGATCACGTGACTGTGATCGGCAATAAGGAAGAATACCACACTCATAGTGTGCAGTGTTACCACACAAAACCTAACCTACAAAACATGTCCACATTTGATGTGGACAATGGGCTTGCTGGATTGTTCGGGGGTTAAACTTGCTCTCTAAACATACACCCAAACTCGGGTATGACAAGTGACACATAAGACATGATCACTAAAACATATAAGAAATACTTTCGTATTAGGTTAGTAATATTCGGCTACGTTGTCAGCCCTGTTGCAATTCCCTTGACTGTGATTAATGGAAAATACTGGACCCCAGTATTTTAATTCTGTCCATGTTGTAACGTGATAGTAAAACACAATTAAAATAGGCACAGACACTTGGGCACATTAAGACAATAGAACCTAATATTATTATTAGTATTATTATTACAGTGCACCATGGTGTATGTACATACTGCAACTCGGGTTGTGCAGTTTGGTGTGACTTAAATGCACTGTTGTTTCAGCCCTGACTTAGACAACTGACAGTCTTAAATCATTAACACAACACTCTTAAAATTAACATAACACTGGTGAGGCGAACGCCCCAGCACTTACATGCGGAAGCTTACACATAAATAAATTAATAAAACACGTGTACATGACACACTTGTGTACACAACATAACACTGAATATCAAACATGTAAACACTGGTGCACATAATAATTAAATATTTAAGAAAAACTAGTGATGGGTCGATTCCGATTCTGGAATCAATCAATTCCAGTGGAATCGAAGGATTCAGAATCCATAAATTTTGAAATTGAAATTGAGTGATTCTTTAAAAAAAAAATTATCGAAAGTATTTTCCCTGATTTAGCTCTACCGTATTTACAGGCATAATTCTCGCCCTGCTACAATTCACGCACCTGAATTTTATGATGCCGGATTAGGGAAAAAACTTTTCCTTTCATATTTCACGCTGCATATTTTGCTCAACGAGGCATGTAATGCTAATGGGCCCGCACTGTGTGCAATTTGTTCGACTGCGCCAGGTCGCTGACACTTCAATGTCACTGGTCCTGTTATAGATTTCTGGCTGCCGCGCCCACTCTGCAAACATGTGAACAAAATCATTCACTGAGTTTATTTGTATGCGGGTGGTATGAGAAGGGAATAGTTTACATTTATATTAATTTTTGTTTAGTACGAATGCATAATGGGTAAATATACCAGTCAAACTGATGCATTTAAACTTCAGGTAATTGTATCTGCAGATGAACACGGCAATAGAGAAGTGGGCCAAAAATTCACTGTTTCTGAGGTTAATGTGCATGTCATGTTTTCCCAATACCGGGCCGCTAGTACAAATTGAATCGGACCTGTAACAACGGCAGTGACGGGCGCTCCCACCCACCAGAGTAATCTTGTAGCGGACCGACCGAACCAACGGACTGCTGCCCTGGCTGAGGATCTAGGGCCAGCAGCAAGCAGCAGCGCCTGGCCACACTGCTTAGGATCTAGGTGCTCGCCCGGCTGCGCTACAGAAGAGCTAAGCACTCGCCCGACGCCCAGCTACGTGCACACTGCAACTTTATAAACAAGAAACTGAAACTAATACAGTGAAACTTGTAAGCAAAGGTAAGCCCCATTTTCTTCCCTGCTTCTATAAGCATTTTTTTCGCAGTAAAATAAAATAAATTTGGTAGATTTAGAATTAAAGATATATAGTGTTAGTGGCCTTAGAATCAAAATCAAAGAGTCAAATACCAATTTTGAGAATCAATTTTGGAATCGGAATCAATATATTTGAGGAATTGACCCAACACTAAGAAAAACACATCTCTAGTGAACCTTATGCACAAAATGGAATGTACTCTGGTTCTTACAAGATAAAATAAAAATAAACAAAACAAATGACACACTACAAAAGTAAACAAACACATGTTGTTGATAACCCTCCAATTATATACAACACTGGAGACAGACGTCTCACATGCTCACACGTGGCACTTATTGACATGGCATACTGTAAACACGTGGGCAATGGGCGAAGCTCCAGGTAGCGCATGGCAAACGGACTAGAGGGACTCTCGGCTGACATCAAATGCCCCACCCCACCTGGAGACAGTTTGCGTGCAGACACCTTCTACTCAGCAGCATCACGTGGTCTGCGGGCAAAGATATCCCCATGGCCACAGGTATTTGCTGATTTCCTTCATTGTGACTATCTTCTTCTCTCTGCAGACGGCGGCGCCATGTCATCTGCTTTAGGCGGCAAGTGCCCACAGGCCATGCACATGACTTGGCTCATTAGATGTTGCGAGCACTTTTGGATGGGTGTGGGGAGAAGTGTTCCCCTGACCCCATCTCATGACTGCTGGTACTGTTGTTTTCTTGGCGGAGGATGGCTGCATCGTTTTCGCATAGGTTGGGTTGGTTCCGCAGATCCTGCGAGGCTGACCCAGAGGCTGATGGGTTCGATGAGAGCACAGGGGATGCAGGGTGTCCATGAGGTGTCACAACGCTGGCAGGAAGGAACGCCATCTGGCAGCAGTTCTCGTCTGCAGATGGCTCGGCTATCAGCAAGGTCCCTGATGACAACTGACGCTGGAGAAAATATATTAGGCAGGCTGAAGTCAGCTGCAGGGGTGCTTTCAGGCGAGTCCCAATTGGACGGCTCGAAGCCAGCGCAGACTGGCTTAGCACATCACAATGATAAATCGCTGTTCTCCTGCAACTAAGACATATTTTGTAGCAAGAACCTCCCACTAGCTGAACGATTACGTGTGGCCCGCACCATTTTGCGACAAAACCAGCACAATATTATTTTTTTGTGAGTGTGTTCATATGTACACGTGTTGTCGCACACCTCCCAGCTTTCTCCTGCAGCTGGGGGTGTGGCGCGCTCCCCTAATTCGCTCCTGAATTGACCCGGGAGGGGAAGTTCACAACCGAGCAGCTGTGCCAGTGACTTCCCAGTGGCTTGGTTCCACAGCGTGAAGAGTGCCATCTGCAAGTGCTATGCATGTGAAACGTGATTTTCTCCCATACAAACACGGAGTTGAGTTTTGAGCTCTTGATTTATCCTCTCTGTGGGGTTGGCACGAGGGTGGTACACTGCAGTCACGTGATCTCTTATGCCCCATTTTGTACAGTAGTCACGCCAAGTACGTCCTGTAAATTGAGAGCCATTATCACTCAAAGGGATAAATACATATTTTGATATCTCCAGCAGGTGAAGAATTCATTTTCTATTGTTTTACCCACTACGTAGGCGTGTGCATTGGAGACCGGATAAGCCTCTACCCAGTGCAAAACGAGGTCAGTTATTCCCACAATATATCACTTCCCTGATGGCGTGCGCGGGCAGGGCCCTATCAGATCTAGCACGATAGTCTCAAAAGGTTCACACGGATCCTGCGGTTGTTGTAAACTGTCAGTTAATCTGCTTTTGAAACGGTTGCATCTGTCGCGCACATGTACAAAGGTATGCACACACGTCGAAACACCGGGCCAATATAAATATTTCAGCACATTTCTGTGGGTCTGTTCAGCTCCTGGGTGGCCGGCTGCGTCACTGGCGTGCGTTGGGACAGGACGATGTCACACGCCGAGGCTGGAATGTAAACATGCCACACATTTTTTTCCATTTCCCATGCGGGACTCAACACTGTCTATTGACCACACGCCTGTCCTCAACTGTTTGGTTCATGCACATTTCTCGCCATTTTGTGGCGATGGGTTAAGACATTTGAGCTTTAACAACTGCATCGTGGACTGATGTTAATAGTGGCGTGGCTGGAAGTAGCGTTACTGCCTGGCACTGCACTGTTGCATCGTCCTGCGTGTCATGGGGGGGGGGGGGAGGTCTTCCCACTCCTCTTCGTCGCACGCCACTGTACCACCTTGGGAAATGGCAGAGGTGGTCGGCCAGCTTATTTTCCACCCCTGTCACGTGCTGCACTTCAAAATCATGACTGAAGAAACAGTGCCCAGCAGGTTAGCCTGCTCCTGCTTTCCCACATACTATGCAGCCAAAACAAACATCTGTTGTCCATTTGAAGCATAAAGCGTTGGTATTCTAATACCTGTCTTCACTTTTTGAATGTCCACACTACAGTGAGGCACTCCCTCTCGTTAACATTATAGCGCTTTTCTACTGCACCAAAATTTGCGCTGCTGTAGTAGATTATCTGACGGAATCCGTTGTCTGCGATTTGGAAGAGAACCATGCCCAGTCCCTTTTTGCTTGCGTCTGTCTGTATGTATAAGTGGCGCGTCGGGTCATGCAACAAGCCAAAAATCTTCCTGAGCAGCTTCTGGATGTGGGGATGGCATGATGTTCAATAACACTGAGCTGTTCGGACGTCAGGTGGCTGCCATGCTCGTTCACAACATGACCCAGGAATTGAATGTTGGCTTTTCCTATGTGGCACTTCGGTTGGCATAACTTAAACCATTGATGATCAGGCGTTCCAGTTCCAGCGAGAGGTGGCATATGTGTTCTTCCCACGATGGCGACCAGATAATGACGTTGAGGTAAGCCATCCAAATTCTCACCATCATCGCTTGAAAAGTGGCCGGAGCACACTTTTTATGTTGCTGTATGGCAGCGGAGTACTCTTTGTCACCTGATTCAGCTTCCAGAAATCCATGCAAAAGCGCTAGGAGTCGTCTTTCTTAGAGGCCAAGGCGATAGCAGAATTATACGTGCTCTCCGTCTGTTAAATTACTCCCTCCTGTAGCATTTCCGAAATTTGCTCCTTGATGATACGCTGCTGGTGTGGGTA
Source organism: Dryococelus australis (assembly GCA_029891345.1). Taxonomy (NCBI): domain Eukaryota; kingdom Metazoa; phylum Arthropoda; class Insecta; order Phasmatodea; family Phasmatidae; genus Dryococelus; species Dryococelus australis. The sequence continues at coordinate 63,106,211 of CM056995.1, forward strand.
GTATTGGCGTGGGATGTCATACACTGGCACATCTCTAGTAAGCGGGATTGCTTACTCAGTTACAGTTGTGTGTGGCAGTGGGTCTGCGGCTTAAAATACGTCTCTACGCTCATAGAGGAGGCATTGTATGGCGGCACTGAGTGGTCCAACTCATCCACTTAATCTTCTTATACTGACCCAGCTGACCTTGAATCCAAGTAGTACGCGGTTCGTCTCTCTTTCCTCCCGAAGTGAATGTGTTGAGCACTTGGTTTGATGACAGTGTGCTGTTCATACAGCCAGGGAACCCCCAACGTCGCACGTTCTTGCAATGAGATGCACTGCACGATACAATCAGAAACACTGAGTGCATGCGAGTGTTGTTGTCAGTTCCTTCGCACCAACTATGGTTTGCACACTTTTGAATTGTTCACCTAAAATGAGTTGTTGAGCATCCTTGCATTGTTTGATACCTGGCGTATGTGCAGAGCGCTGTTACGTGGACAGGGTTAGCGATGCCCTGGACCTAACACATTCTCATACAGCACACACATATCCTCTAGTGTGCCGGCGATGGTACGTCCCAATACTCTCTGCTATTTCTGCGTTGTGCTCCACTTCCGCTTGAAGCTGCGAAGCTGCGGCAGGATCATGGCAGATATAATTTTTTCCTCTCAGGAAGTTTAGGAAAAACGGGTCTGGTGAAAGTGCGGGATGCAAGCATTTCCTGCACAATGATGTAGGGCTCTCATTTATAGTGTGCCATTCTAAGTGACCTGTGTTGCTTACGCGGCGCGGTTGACATGATGAAGTTGCTATTGTAGAAGTCAGTTTGTTTACACTAGGCCACGTGGCCTTGCTGCTGTCACATCCAAATGGTCGCTACATGGAAGCAGTGGTCCTTGCCCAAGCGGCGCTGTGTGGTTGGAGGGGGTTGGCAGTTGCTATGTTCCCCTCATTCTTGGACTTGCCCAAGATGGCTGTAGAGATGACGTCACGGGCTGCTGCAATCGACGGTGCGATGCACAAGCCCAAGATGGCGGTTCTCCCAGCTTTGTTGTTGTCCCATGCTCATTTTGGTGCCAACGTGTCTTTACTGCAGTGCAGCATCCTTCTAAGTCCTCCTGCTGTCCAGAAATGGCGTAAACCATGAAGTTAAACAGGAGAAATTTTGCCAGTTACAGTTAGTGAACCTGAGGGTTCACTTGAACTGTAAACATTGTGAAAGACATAATTGCACGTGGTCACGAGGAATTGTACACAGAAACAGGAATACTTAGGACATTTACACTGATGAAATACAGGATATTCTTGAGGAGCATGGGAAAATACTGAGGTATTTTTCGGGCGTTGATTGACGCCATGTCAATCCGACATTCCGAACAAGATTATGTTGGCGGGAATTAAATTTTAGATCGGATTTGGTTACAAAGATGGGCACCAATTGTTGGCTGCTCTGCTGGTCCATTGGGGGATGATAGTACTGGACAGTTACAATGAATACTTATAGAAATTTTTCTGGCGGGGCACCAGCTCAGGGATAGCACGATGATGCAGGTACAGGGGTTGTATGGCTGACAGCCTGGTGGCTGTCTCCCAATCTCCTCCGTTGTTTGAAGTGCTGGTACTGCAGAAGTCGATGAGCTATATCCTTTAATGTCTAGTGGGGACTGTAAGCCTCGCCCAGGCACCACTCCGAAGGGATGTAGGCCTCCTCACGCAATTATTAAAAAATATGTACTTCATTCAGTTGGCTGGTTTGCATCGTCGTGACGCGACCAGAGATAAATAAAGAATGCAGTGCTTCATTTTACATTACTTTATTCATACTTGAGATCCTAGAATAGGCACATAGAATAAGGGTTTGCCGTTTAAGTGGGCGACCACTGAACCAGACACAAGGCACGAAGTAGGCATGCAATTAATGAACCCTTATGCCCCCGGTCGTGAACAAACGAGCTGAGGATGTGGGGTGGCACTTGCTCCAGGCAATGAAAAAGAAAAAGGTCCAGTATTACTTTAAATAAAACATAATTATATAGTGATCGGTGATGAAAACGTTGAAGGCCCTGAGCGGCACCCCACAACAATGTCAAGATGCTACTAAGGGGTTGGTGCAGAGCCTGTTGGTTGCCTGGAACTCGCGCCTAAGATCATGAGACTGTGATCGGCATATTACATAATGAATGTAAATGGAATTAAATGGCCTGCTGCTGTTCAAGTGAGATGAACACCACAAAATCGCTTATTACATATAAAATATATCTGAAAAAAAAAAAATTAAAATAAAAACACCACGCTCCTGGCATGCAGTGTTGCAGTGCAAAACCTAACCTACAAAAGTTGTCCACATTTGAAGTAGACTATGGGCTTGCTGGATTGTTCCCGGGTGAAACTTATTATCTAAACATACGCCTAAACTTTTGCATGACATGTGTTACGTAATACATGAACACTAAGGCATATAAGAAATACTTTTGTATGAGGTTAGGAATATTCAGCCATGTGGTCGGCTCTGTTGCCATTCCCATGGCTGTTATGTATCTCTGTGACTACTCGAAAATACTGGACTCCAGTATTTTGATACTGCACGTGTTTTAACGTGATGGAAAAACACAATTAAAATAGGCAAATACACTTGGGCACTTTAAGACACTAAAACAAATATTATTATTATTATTACAGTGCACCACGGTTTATGTAAATACTGCAACTCAGGTTATGCAGTTTGGTGCGACTCAAACACACTGATGTTTCAGCAGACAGCTGACACTCTTAAATTATTAACATAACACTCTTAAAATTAACAAAACACTCTTAAAATTAACAAAACACTGGTGAGGCTAACGTCTCGGTACTTATGTGCGGAAGCTTACACACAAATAAATAATTAAATAAAACACACGTGTACACGACACACTTGTGTACACAACATAACACTAATATCAAACATGTAAACAGTTATGCAAATAATTATAAAATATAAAAAAAAAAAATCTTGAATGCATTGGTGCACTTTTTGCACAGAATGGAATGTACTCTGGCACTGACAAGACAAAATAAACATAACAAATCACGCACTACAAAAGTAAACAAAACACACGTGGTTGATAGCCCTCAAGTTATATACAACACTGGAGAACTATGTCTCACATGCACACACGTGGGATTTACTGACATGATGCACTGTAAACACGTGGGCGGTGGGCGAAGTTTCAGGTAGCACGTGGCAAACGGGAATGAGGGACTCTTAGCCAATGTCAATGCCTTATAATATGGAACTTATGATATAATAAAACAAAAATATCAGTTTAAATTTGTTTAAAAACATTGTCTTCTTGAGGTTTTCAGTTTGCTGTTATTTTCTTTCTAATTTCATGTTGTTTGCTACGGAACTATCACATTTTTGTTGGTAAAATGTGTGTACATTGACAAAAATTTACTCAAATAAACTTTCAGTGGAAGTTTTAATGTCTGTGAATACAGTACACACGCTTCGAATTGCGTAGTGCAATTACAGCCAAGTCGCATTGGGCAGGTTATGAATGCAACATACTGCGTCTCTATGCTAACAAAGCTAATTATTCTATTGATAACGCAATGAAAAGTAGCTAAGTAAATTAATTATATTTTTCTCATAGAAAATTTGCTACGTTTGTAGTTTTGAGCACTACCCACAATTAAACCAACACATTCTGAACAAAAAACAAGACAATTTGCTGGCATGTTACTAATTGTTTTAACCAAACCCATATTAAAAAACACTGTGTTAGATCTCAGTAAAATGGTTTGGCAACATTAGGAGTAAAATTAAACATTTGTCGTGCACTAACGTATTTTTACGTAAATGTTTAGGTTATGTATATTGAAATTCGCGTCCCATATCAACCAGCACTTGATACTTGCAACTTATAGATATTGCTCGCATATAAGACAAATTCAGTGCGCATGGTTCACTGTAACTTCATAATAGTGCAAATTTGCAACCGGTTTTAATTAATTTTTTGCAATAAATACCTAATGTTAACATTACATATTGTATGATGTGCAAACATCTTACTAGCTTATGTAACAAACTGTGAATAAGTGAAAAAATGGAAATTTTCTCGACAAAATTTTATTCATCAAATTATAATTGCTTATGTAAAAAGTCTATACAAAACTTCTCACACAAAACCCGTTTTATTTTAGTTGGAACAACCTACGGACATGAACGTAAAATTTTCCCGAAAATATTTGAAGTAAATTATTTCTGCCTGATGAGAAAATCGTTACGTATTCCCTAAGTTTTTTCTGAATCCTGCAAACCCCTAGTGGATAGTAAAGTAACATTTCTTTCACTTACCTTTTTGAGAGAATTTAAAATTTCTGCTAAATTTTTATTTTTCACAAAGTTTTTAATGTGGTGACAAATTGGGCATAGATTTTTCGTTTTGCCAAATTCATGTGTGTCTGGCTGCTCCACAGAGAAATTAATGGCATCTTATGTGTAAGGTTTCTATTCCACATAGATACTCAATATTTCAAACAAATTAGAATTAACACAGCAAAATAAAACTGTTATGCATAATTATTTAGCACAGTACAGGTTTACAAAATGTGAAAAGCAGGACTTCTGGCCACCCTAAATAAAATTAAATATCATCTGAGTAAATACATGGTTGCTACTCTTTTGGAAAACAGGGAAAAGTCAGGGAATTTTGAACAAGTTTTCCCTTAAAGGTTATTATGGGTGAAATTTCACCGAAGGGAATTTAATTTTTACTGCAGTGAGATGTCTTTCGAACTTTATCCTTCCATCTTACATGGGATGACTGTTGGTGCTTGTTCTCGTATAACTGCTTCTTTGTTTTTTTGAGTGGATGGGTGATATTTCACCCAGTGTAGATGTGATGTAATAATTTTTTCACATGTAAATGTTTAGTTTGTTTATATTTACATTAAAGTATTTGTGAAAATAACAACATTCTACTATGAGGGTAATGCAATTGAACATTCTGATTTATTGAAGATTATTAATAATGTCGAAACCAAAGAAGATGCCTCGGATAGTAATGAATCAGAACAGGAAGATTCTTGTGATGAGGACAATGTTGATGAGGACATTATAGACTGTAATTTCGAATCAGAAAATTTACAACTACCTGACAGTGAAAATATTGTCTCTGAAGAAGAAAATGCTGCTCTAGTGAACAGATAGAAATGTAGGAGACTTGAAAATATGTCGCAACATTCAAGTTCGGTTAAGTGGTATGATACTTTTACGTAATAAGCATATAATTGTTCCTTGCAATACTCTACTGAAAGGTAAATATATCCATGTGTGGTCAGCCGAGCATCCTCGGAGGCAAAATCTCTTGCTAGTAATATTGTAAGAATGAAGATAGGTCCTAAAGGTGATGCTAAGTGTATTACAAGTTTTGTTGAAAATTTGCATTAGTTTTTTGACACTAATATACTTTAGCATATTTTAAATTGTACAAATATTGAGATTACTAGCCAGCAAAATAATTATTCAGAGGCCCAAAGCTGGGCTCACAGCATCTCTCTCCTAGAATTACAATTTTATAGGCTATTCATGGTAAAGTGAGCACTTTTGAAAGTCCTCTCATTTAGAATAATAGTAAATAAACATATATTATTTTAGCCTTAGACGTTAACTTCAGTGTGTGGTGGAATCTACACACCATGTTTATTACTTACACTGCCATACTTATTTAAAAACGTGGTTAATGGATAAAAAATGGCTGAAAGAATAAAGTAACAAGGGCCTCAAAAGTACCATCTCTACCATGAACATCCTATACATAGGTGTACTGTATATATACAGTTCTAGGAGAGACAGTCACATGTCTGCCAAATTCTTATGGGATCCTCTTTCAAGCATGCTTTACTCGTGTGTTGTGCCTCTCCAGAGATTCAAGTTTATTACATATTGTCCGAAATTTGTTGACAAATGAACAAGAGATCAAGGGAAAATTAGACAACCCCTTCACAAACTATACCCCATCATATGAATGTATAAAATCGACAGTAATTGTTGGGCTTCCATGGCAAGTCTAAATTTTTGAATGTATATACGAAATAAGCCTGAAAAGTATGGACTGAAGATAGTCTATATGTGTGATGCAAATTCAAATTACCTAGTTTCAAGAATACTGTTTGTGGGCACAGAAATAAGGTGAACCTTTCGCTGCCTATTTAGTAAAAGAAATGTCTATGCCTTTACATGCAGCAAACACCAATTTAACAGTTTACAACTGTTTTACCTCCATTCCTTTTCTTTTGTTAGTGAAGAGAATTGGCATCACAATGGTTGGAACACTTAGTAGCAATAGTCGGGAAATATGGAAAGAACTCCTAGAAACAAAAAGTCGTCCAGCTGGCACAACAATCTTTTGTACTAGTCTCACAACAAACATCAACTGGTTTCATACAGTCCATATAAAGGAAAAGTAGCTATTCTGGTTTCAGGAATGTACCAAGAGGTAGGCCTGAAGTCATTCACTACTACATATAATGAAACTAAAGGTGGTGTTGATTGCTTTGACGAAATGTGCAATAATTACTCTTGCAGTAGGCATACTCAAAGGTGGCCTTTAGCTGTGTTTTATAGGCTATAAAGTGCTTGAGGAATCAATGTGTTTATCGTCTTTTCATTCTGTACAGCACTAAAAGGAAATAAAACCCCAACATGCCTAGCGTAATTTCATGATCCGGCAAAACCTTTCATGCGTCAGCGGTTGATGGCAAGAACAATACAAACCAGCATTCAATCAAACATTGAAGCTGTTTGAAATCATGCAAATCTGCCTAAAGTTCAACTATCACCTAATCAATGAAGGGCAGGTGCAGGACCGAAACAAGGAAGATGCAAAATGTGTAAGAAAAGTGTCAGGAAGTTTTAGTGAAATACTCCTTATGCTCTAGCTTTGTCTGTGGGGATCACCCTGAATTTTTTGTAAGATCTGTGACCAGTAGATATTGAACTGGAAAGAGTATCCGTATTTCCTGTCAAATTGTCAATTTTAGTGTTAAGCTAAGTTAAGAATGCAAATCTAATATGTTAATTCCAGTCTTTTATTTCATTAATGAAAAGTGTTAAAATATATGTGTAATATTTTTGTTATACTTCAAATAAACGGAAATAGATGGTTAAACTATATCAGTGAGTAATCAGTTAATCAATAATATTTATTAGAACATAGTTGTTGAATGAAAAGTCACCACCAAGTGTAGCCTTGGCGTGAGTTGAGGTAAGTGTATCTTTTAAGGGTTAACTAAATTTCTTGGAATTCTATGATAATGCTATAAGTGGCAGTTCTATCATCAATCTTGCAAAGCTACCACAATCATATGAAATTGTTTTGATGATTGTGGACAAAATGCTTAGGCATTTTTCTTTGCAATCAATGTAGGGAGCAATTTGGTAAGATTAGAGAAGTATTTTGGTATAAAAGTGTGTTATAATGCAAAGGCATAAATTCTTATAAAAAAAAATTGTTAACAAACGGTCAGGAAAAAAAATATCACTTTTGTCTGGAAATCAGGAAAATGTCAGGGAATTTTCAAATGGAAAAAAGGTGGCAATTATGGAAATTAATGATGTGGTTCTGTTGCTAGCAAGGGGCGGAGTACGCCGGATTTGAGAGAAACCCTAGTTCATGGCTAGAAATTTAACGGAAAATGACAAAATAAGTTTTCAATGTCGATAGGGCACCAACTCATCTATGCACAGGTGAGCACGTGGACTCTTATTCTCAGGGCAGTAGCAGGTCGATAGCCACACGGTGGTCCATCACAGCTCACGTCCAATCAGAAATGAGTTAGTTAAGAAAAGAGTTCAAGTTACACAGTCAATACACTTGAGCATGTGATTCCTGGAGGGGGCCAGGTCCCGAAGGTACAAATGCAATACACTCGTACAATAAAGCTATCCTAGTCTTAAGCAGGCATGGCATTTAGGCCTGCTACCAGCCGAAGTGGTCAAAAGTACTATTACGCATGTGATGAATTTTAAAAGTAATAAACTCTCCGGGGCCGCATGTATGATGGAGAGGAGATACGTACGCGGGAGGAACTAAAACAATTACAAGGTTCCAGTACACTAAAAACTTATTATTGCAGCTATGTGGTGTAGTTAGATGATTTCAAGGAGACTGGATGTGTCCAGAGAGCTTCTCTAAATTCGCATATGTTCTCGTGAGCATTTAAGGAACTGTTGCAAGGCCAAGGTGATGTACTTCAATGCCTATGCTTGCCAAATTCTTGGTTTGCCTTTGACTGCCAGGAGGTGTGTGTTGTAATGCTACAATTACCTTAAAAAGCAGACTGCATTCTTACTTTTCTGTATAATAAGGTCTGAACCACTTTTAAATAATAGTCTGGCCTTATGAGGAGGGGGCTATGCCCAGCATTCTGCTCTCTAGATTTTGCAGATACTAACATCCCAAAATTGCAGTTTCCTATAAGTCAGTAAGCTGTCCCTAGCATTCCCCTATTCTTAAATCTCTCTTGGCTATCTAGCCAACTGTTGTTCGACCTTTGGCAATGATCAGGGAATAATTACCCTTCCCATATTTCTGCTCTGCTCAAAGGACTCCTTGAAAAAAATCTTCTACTATACTTCTGCCTGGGGGGAAGTGGTTGCAATCACCCTCATCGCTAAGATTGGACCAATATGAGCGATCCCAACAGCACAATATTCTGTGCACCCACTGAATCTGTGTTTAAAATGTAATTTATTGTTTGTTATCTGTTAGCTCACAAAGCCTGTCATAGCCTACACCAGCATACACCTCCTCGAGCAGCAACTAGTACTGTTGTTGGCCTTTTGGCACATCCACCATAGTCCCTGGCTCCTAGTCCATCTTGCTGTAACCCAGCTGGTTATTTCTTTTCCGATCTTGTTGTTTGGGGCTTGGCCTGACTCCTATTTGGGCTTCCCCTAGGGGTTCCCAACTTTAATGCACCAGGGTACACCATGTGGCAGTTAGAATGGGACAGAATACAAAAATGTTGATGAATTCAAGTGTGTTGTACCAAAACAGCAGTACAGTACATATACGCCACAAGCAGGTGCATTGTGCCCCAATGAGGGTGAAGTGAGGTGAAGATATACTGGCAATAGAATGCAGTGGTTGGGGAATTGAAGTGCTCTATGAAAACCCTCTGGTCAATGGCAATGTCTGCCATGTTTCCACATGCAAAAAAGTCTACATGTCCCTGCCAGGAATGAAGCCTAGTTACCATAGGGAGAAGTTGGTTGTCTGACCACCATGCCACCACAGCCCTGTGGAATAGAAGCTAAATTTTGCATGTATGTTTGGCTTTTTTCTGTTCCAGGACAAGTCCCATTCTTACTTTCTAGGTACAATAATGTTGTGTGTTACACTTTTTGTACATAAAAAAATTAGTGAAAGCTACATTTGCAATCATTCAGTTTTTACCATTTTTTTTAATCATAAAAATATGCTGGTAGTAGATTGAATACAAAGTAAATAATTGGCCTTTGCAGGGAGAGTTTTGACTGCAGTGTTCTGGGTGACCGTGCTTTCCGTATTGACCCGCAGCACATAGATGTGCCAGGATATGGGAGAGATTTGTCTGGGAGTGCAATCTACTTGGCAGGGACTCTCTCACACATCCGTGCGACCAATGGAAACAGGTATGTGGGGCCACATATCATTGGCGGTCTTGTACTTTCCTGTAATTTTAACAAAATTATCCCAGCAGTATCATAAGCCAAGGCATTAGAGGAGATGACAGATTAAATGAATAAAAGTTTCTGTAATGTATTGTTGAATTGTGCAAATTTATGTCTGTTTGAAATACATTTTCCCTGTTATTTCATCATCTTTAAGGCATGATGAGCTAACACAGGTATGTCAGTGTAAATAAATGACTGTATTTGCACTTTTTCCTTGGGTAGTTGGGTGCTGTATTGCAAGAACAATAGTAAATTTCCTGATGTCCCCAATGTACATGAATGAATACATTTTGTTTATACATATAACCAAAAAACAAACAATAGACCATTTAACTTTGCGAATCAACTTATCCAAGTGCATCTTGGGTAAGCTAGAAAAATATTTACTTTTATTTCAGTGGGGCAAGTCGACGAATGAGATACCATTTAAAACAAAATTTTATTACAGGAAAATTTCTACAAGACACTTTCATTAAAAAAAAAATGATGCCAAATATTTAGGAAAATGAATTACTACTTTTAATGTTAGGTGTAATACCACCTACCACCTTTCTTACATTATGTACTTATACCGAGGTTAGAGAAGAGAGAAAGTTCATAAATTTAGTTTTATTAAATGTTATTGTACCTGTGCAATACTATGAGTTTTCCCTGCCAAATTTTCATTTAAAAGTGTAAAGTATTGTATTACTTTAGTGGTTAATGTCTGTGACAAGCATTCAATTTTTGGAGAAAGTTGAAAATTCTAGTGGTTAATGTCTGTGACAAGCATTCAATTTTTGGAGAAAGTTGAAAATTCTGTCACTTTATCTCTGGGATAAAATAAAAGTCGTTCCCACACATCCATATTATTCATTTGGGAATAAGATATTTTATACTGACAGCACAATTATTTTAGATTGCCAATAAAATTGTTCAAGAAAAAGGGTCAGATGTTACAAAATGGAGAATATCTTGTTGGCATCCCTGGGATACAGGACATGGCCTGGCACTGGCTCCATACTTGTGCACTAAAAATATTAATTTGAGTGCAGTGGAGTCTCATCGACTCAAATAAACATACATACATACATGCATGAGTGGGTCTAGTCTTTCAAAAGCTGAGTATGTGATACAAGCCAGCTGTATTTGAAGTTACTCTGTAATTTCGTATTTTTCAAAGTTTGTGTGTTGTCGGTAATGAAGATGATCTTTGTGGAATTTTGAGACTTGGGTAAATGCTCTGCGTTTTCAACTCTATTTGTGACAGTACGCAACAAATTTAATTAATTGACGTAATCATAGTTTCGGTGTTCATTTTTATGGTTATAGTCATGTGTCATTCAGGGTAGCTTTTGGAATGGGTTTTTTTTTGGAAGTTGATAGTTATTCTTATCTATCAGTTTTATTTAATATTATCCCCTGTAGTTAATTTTGTAGCTGCCATAGAAGGGTAGCTTAAATCATATTGTAGCTAATATCCGGGGTGTAAACCTAACATTTTAGCTTATCACTTGATCATCTTCTTCCTTGCCTTTTTCTTTTACCAGAAAATGTGCATTGCTTGGATATTAGGGGGTTGGACTTAGCTTCTTATTGTTTGGTTATTTATCATCATTATGTTAAATCTTTTAATGCAGGGATAATTACAACTTTGTGTAATAGTGTTGGTGATAGAATAAATATTATTGTCCATTCCTTGAGTATGTAGATATGGTAGATGTAGTTATATTGTATGCAAACTTAACATTTTGGCTTATCATGTGATACAAATTGTTGCCTTTTCACTCAACTAGAAAGTGTGCATTGCAGGGAGCTGCTGATCCCGATCCATGCAGATGGTGATGGCCACTGTCTGGTGCATGCTGTTTCCCGCGCACTCGTTGGACGAGAGCTATTCTGGCATCCCTTGCGAACCAACCTCAAGGACCATATCATCCACAACATCGACAAGTACAAAGTACGGTTCTTTACACAGTTGTGTGTTTATAATCAGAACAGCAGGTTTTGTTCTGCTTGCATGTTTTCAGCTGGATTCATGCAGAAATTTGTAGGGGTGTGCGGATAATGGATTTTGATGTTCGAATATATTTTAATTAAATAGTAACATTTTCAGATAAAATGTGAATAGTTTCGAAGTCGAATAGCTACCAGTAAACATTTCATTGAAGTTGTATAATAGAAATAAATTATGTAACCATTAATAGATCATGTGCTGTACACACACGACAATTTTTGTATGAAATATGATGAAGATATGAGACAGGCATTAACTATGGTAAAATGCATACATTGTCGCTGTAGGTAAGGAAGTTAATTTTTGTCATCAGAAAATACCTTGAAATTCTTTGCAATAAAAATAAATACCTTATCGTGAAAGGAAACTATTTCCTTGGTGTTGCAGTTTTATTTTCAGTGGTCATCCAGTTTTATTTTCAGTGATCATCATTGTTTGCACCGAGCGAGGTGGTGCAGTGGATAACTAACTGGACTTGCATTCGGGAGGACCTGGGTTCGATTCCCGGTCCGGCCATCCTGATTTTGGTTTTCCATGGTTTTCCAAAATCACAAAGGCCATGGCCGATTCCTTCTCATTCTTTCCCCAATCCCTCTTCCCTGTGCAACTTGTACCATCTGTAATGACCTCGTTGTCGACGAGACGTTACGCCCAACTTCCTACCTACTATCATTGTTTGCAACATGTGTGATGTCATAAGTTTAAATAGGCTAATTTGTGCAGTTGAAATGGTAGTACTTGTATTCTGCAAACGTTGAAGTTTGTTGTATGCGGTTGCAGTTATAATTGCTATTGTACTGCAAACTGGTTGCGTGTGTTTGAAATTTATTGCTATAGAGGTCGTGAGTCATAGTAACAGAATTATTTTACGTTAACTCTTTGCAAATGGAAACATTTCATTGTAGACACAACCGGCTTGCAATACTACTAGTGCTATGTTGACTTTCCACCACAACCACAGCTATGAAACAATGCCATGTTGGTATTGTTCATCTTCACCTTTATTTACGGTGTCCACCTTGTTGCTGTCTCATGTATTCATCAATGCACCAAAATTGTATACTTTTGAATTTGTTTGTAGAAATAAAACGCTAAAATTTCACCAGAATTACCAAAAAATCTGTGTGTTCATCATACGGGGCCTTGTGGCATATGAATAGAAGCAATACAAAGATGTTTTTGTTTTGGTAGTGCACAGCCAAGGTGTGTCTGTAATGGTTTATCTTAATAAAGGCTGTTTTTATCACGTTTCTAAACGAGTCATTCAATGACATACCAATTTAAACAACCTTGCTGGGATCTGATGATCGTTGATTTGCGGCTGCATGAAATGGTTAAAAAATTTTAAAAATTACTAGTTATCATGGTAGTAATGGTCCAGTAGTTCTAATAACTGTGGAATTATAGTTTAAGTGAACGTCTTCAAATGAGTAGCCGTAAAATGTCAAGCAAATAACCACTCTGAATGAAAATGTAAATTATTCACTTTTTCTGCATAAGATATTCAAAGTTTAAATGTGAATAATTTGTAAATTACTTTTGGCAACTATTTGAATTTTAAAATATTCGCCACCCCTAGAAATTGGTAAAATCTTGGAATGTATGCTGACTCACTGTTATCACTGTATGGGTTCACATTCAGTACATTCTTGAGCTGCTGGGTTAGATTGTGTAGTTTCTCATTTGAATTTAAAAAAATATTATAACAATTCCATACATGACTTTTTCTTTAAATAGTCAACATTTGTAAAGCTTTATGTATTATGTAATATGATCACAGAGAGAGCAAAATGTTTTTTGTGTACAGCACATATCATGGTTCAGGAGTGTTTTCCAAACAAATCAAGATTTATTTGAAACTCAATAAAAGGCTGACAGTATTATTTTGGTGAATATTTATGTTCAAGTTTCCTGGAAAATTATTTATGAACAGGTTTTCACAAAGACATCTGTAGTAAATGAGGAATCCCAACACAGTAACTCGTGACACGTAAAGCATAGAGATTTTTGTTTAAACTTACATTAATTTACTATAGAAAAATGTTTACATATTGTGACATTGTGTAATGTCTTTTCAACAAAACTAACACAGAGTTTCACAGTTTCATTTCCAGTATTTTTTTTTACTTATGTGTTTCAAAACTGATTGTATTGTGTTCCCTCATAATTTTTCTAAATTGCAGATTTTTTAAAGTGATAAAATTCCCCATATTAAAAAAATGTTGTCTATTGTTTGGTGGTTTTGGTTGATGTTTTGACTTTGCAATCAGTGTGAACGCTAAACAAATACCTTATTTTAGCATATATAGGCCACACCAGAAGTTTTTGATGACAAATTAGGGATAATTAATGTTCCTAGTATAGCTGCACTGAATTTTTTTATTCCTGTAAATATTGTTAAGTCACAATTCTGCACAAACATAATAAATTCCAAAATAATTCTCCTCTACAAAACATTTGGACAAAATTTGTGTTATGTTGTAATGTTTACGAATATACATTGTGCAATTATTCCACAGATGGTAACATGACTTGAGAAAGCATACCCACAGCAACATGTTACACAAATTGGCATCTTATCAGTGTGCACTTGTAGAGACACGGTGGGCATGCAAACTATGTCAGATACTTTTCTCTTATATAGTACAGAAATTATTTTCTCATGTACGACATCTGTGGGTGAGCTCCAACATATTTAAATTTTACACGCGCGAGAGGAAGGTTATTTTGTGTATGAATGCTAGTGAACAAATAATTGCACGAGAGAGAGAGAGATAATTTTTTCTTCTCGCCTCCCTTCCCTCCTCCCTTCCTTTCTACCTTTAAGAATTAAAACATTAAATTGTAATGTATGTTGATAAATTTCTAAACGTGATTTGGGGGGAAAAAATTTTACGCCAATATCTCGTATATAAGCAGCACCCCCCACTTTTATAGTCTTTTTTTTTGTAAAAATGTGCTGCCTATACATGCCAAAATACGTAGTTAGCCTCTTGTCAACTAGAGACAAAGAGCCCTCTTTCATAGACCTTACATACTCGTAGACATGTTAATGTATTTATGATAGTGCTTATGCCTTACTACAAATAGATCCAGCAAGCTGAAGTACCTGGTCTTTTTAAGCCAGTGGTGCAGTTGGTAATTAACTGCTAACTGATAGTTATAAAATAATCATCGCTGTGTAACTGTGTAAAAGAAAATGGTCTCTGGTAGTATAGAAATAAAAATATGCCTCTTAACTGAGCAAAAATATAATTGTATACTATTTTATGTGGGAGTATGCTTGTTAAAAGTACTTTGTGGCATACGTATATGTATGTTGGTAATTATTCCAACAGGTGTAGCTGGATATTTGAACTTGATAACGAAGCTAGTCAGGAGAATTTTCCTCCAAAAAGAAACTTTGTACCCAATAGATTTGTTCACATTTGTTAGCAAGAAAAATTTGTACTAATAGCTGTTTCATGTATCATGTTACTACAGTAATGAACGATTATAGGTGTCTGTGTGTCAAGCACATTGCCATAGATTGGTATTCTTTTGTACTCATTGTGATAATTAAGAAATCAAGTTTATTTCAGGCAGTTTTTGTCCTGGTTATTAGCTGTGTATTCAGATTTTATAAAAATAAATTTGGATGAGAAATATTGTTTTTCTCAGATAACTTATTTTATTGTGATGATGTAGTCTTTACACTTTACAGTTGTGGTTACAATTTACATATAATAAAGTAATGTTGCATTAATTTAATATACTGCTCCAGTAATCACATTTATAATTTTGCGTTGTATGGTTTTCACTTTTAGCGCCATACATATTTTCCCTCTAAAAAATTTTTTTAATGTAAATCTATTTGGCACACATTCTATATTTGCACACACAACTGTTCATCTAGGCAGTTGTTAAAATTACAATAAAAAGGAAAAAACAATGTTATGTTTAGGTGTAGTAAAAAAAATTTAATCATCATGGCAGTTTTCAAAAGAAAACTGTTAAGTCGTGGTCTGTACTAGAGTGACCACTCAAATATACCTATGAGAATGCTTGAAAGAATTTTTAATTTTTGGTAAGTGGACTACTTGTTACTTACTTAAATGTTTTGCCATATTAGTTTGCCATTCTACTACATTTTTTTTGTTTCAATGCACTGTATTTTTTATATACTAAGTCATGCTATAGTGAGAAGAAAGTTTTTGTTTTTGAGCAGAAACAGTATAGTGTTTTGTGTTGGCATGTAACATATTTACCAGAATACGAGGCAAGTTGTTGCAAGGATAAAAATTTCAAATTTGCCTTGAATTCGAGACTTTGGTTTAAATGGACTCTTTTGGCAGCCATTTCCAGCATACTATTTATTAGGGTTGTGCAAATGTGACTTTTTTCTCACGAAATGAAAACGAAAGATATGTTATGAACTTTTGTGAAACTGAAACAATAATGAAAAATAAATACAATAGAGTCCAGCATTAATGAATTTCATAACATCTTAGCAGGTTATTCATTATAACAGATTTGTTTCAAAATAAAACCAAACAATGTAGGATATGGAGTATTTACCATAGGGGGTCTTGCTACACTTAAATTTTTGTTTGATGTAGTTATTTCAGTTATAAAATAATGAAAACAAATGAGATGATTTACAGGTAAAAATTTTCTTTGCTGGTGCACTGCAAGAACATTCATTTACACCAGAAAATTCATTGAATTCGAGAATTTTTGTTTTGTTACAACCTTCTGTAACCAAATTTCTTACAAAAACAAAAATGAAAGTTGCCATTTTTCATTTTTGTTTAGGTATACAGAATATTCACACAACCCTGCTATTTTTATTAAATGTAGTGCTGTATGTCGCTAATAATTTATTTGTAAAATTTTTCCACCAGAGAAATAAAATTAAACTTAACACGCACATAAATACAAAAACATGTGACTAGATACAGGGAAAAAAGTTTTTGCAGACCTAGCAGTGTCCATGCTTTGTTTTGGTTGGTTACATCACAGATAAATATACAAGGGAAGATGTAAAACCTGAATTAGGAGTAAAAATTTTATGAGCTTGGTCCACATAGTGATTACCATAGTACACTATTTCTCCACTATGCTGCATGTGCAGCAGCCATATTCTAATTAACAAAGTGTTGCACAGTTCTATGATGTAGAAATATCCTATGAAATGAACAGCATCTTTTCAGAAATTATGTGTTTTTGTTGGTGAAGTTAGCTAGTTCAGGTTAAATTAACCCATTTAAAAAGTTGACGTGTGATGTCCTTTAGTGGCTGGGGTGATCGTCACACTTGGGATTGTTTTGTGTGGTGTGATGACAAGACACACCAGGTTTAGTTAAACTCTGCCTAATTAATGGTGCACCAAAGTCCGGCTGGTGTACATTACTGGACACGTGGCTTTTCTACTGGGCACAAAGTCGGGGATACCTGTTCTGGCCTTGCGAACGGTCGGACACACTAGAGTTATATTTCCTGGGCGGTTGGTGACCTGTGGTGGCTGCTGACCCTGCTGCGGCGCTGGTGGGTCGACTGTTGCTGACACTGCTAGTGGCCCTGGGTGGGCTGGAGTGATGGTGGCCCCTGAACCAGGGGTTCGCTAGGCTGAAAGGAACTGCCTTGTTCCTTAGTAAGTCTTGGACTATGGGATAAGGTGTTCCTGCAGTCTTAACGGGGACTGTGAATAAAGATGGGGTAGGAGCTGTGAGGTGAGGCTTCGCCAGTTGTCAGGCAGCTTGAGCTCGTCTCCAGAAACTAGGACTGCTAAGTGCAGTCGGTGTTAGGTTAAGCTGTTGTTTGTATTTAGATGTGGTAGCTGCCTTTTTATCTCTCCTTTAAGTACCACTGCGATGGGAGTATGGCATATGGATGAGGACTGCTACCAGAGCCGCAAAGGTAAAGCAGGTGACCAAGGTTCCTAGCTAGGTGTCCTGCCAAGTGTCGAGTTTGAAGAGACAGAAGTGGCACCCCTTGCTCTTTTCGTGTCCGGCACCGTTCAGCGTGGTAAACACAGTGTTAGATATGCAATTACAGTCCATTTACGACACTTGGGTGTGTGTCCAAAAGGGGTAAGTCCCTCAGAACCAGGAAAATACTCCCTCCAACACCACGAATGTGGTGGAAGAAGTACAACGTGGGCTGACTGACTAGCTGCCCTTTGGATTGTCTTTATAGTGGTGGAGGCTCTACCTTTCTATACACCGGAGTGTACAGAACGGATGGCCATCTAATATGTATGTACTGACATATGTGTGTCCCTGAGGGGGAAGGGTGGGTAGGGGCATTCCTACACTATGGTTTGTAAATGGGTAAAGTAATATTCCGCTGTCTCTTGCTTATCCCCTACGGATGTGGTGTCTACGTGGGAAATAGTACAAATACACTTGAAAATAATACTCTGGGGTTAGATAATACATAAAGACCTGAAGAAGTAGGCATTATTTTCAAAAATATGTGTTATTTAAATTTAAAAAAAGGCATTACTTTTGTCAAAAATAGCTGTTATTTCCTTGCTACAAAAATGCAGGTTTCTGCATGAGAATTACTCCAATTTTTAATGTGCTCTTTATAAAGACATACATAATTTGTTCATGTTATCTATGGTCGTAAATACACATGATGGACAGTAAACATGTTTTCGTTTAAGGTGATAAATCAAAGAAATCTACTGGCTAACTTATACACGCATTCATATTCGAATATCCAAAAACACATAAAATACATCTTAAGAAGCAACTATATGACATAAAACTGTAATAATTCACGAAAATACTACAGGATTTTGTACAATTCGTGAATTACAGCTGAAATCCTCAAAAATAGCAAAAAAAAAATTTTGTGTCAAAATTTGCATTACTTTTCGCTGTATTGCATTTGCTAATTTTTCAGGTCTCTAATAATACGTGTTTATTCTGGTAGGAATAAATCCGGTGGTACGTACTACCTCCTATCAGACAATAGTTGACTAGAGGTAAACTATGGTAAACAGGTGAAGGTGACCTGTTGTTACACAAGGTAGAAAATGCTAGGTGACTAGTATAACAATTTGACCTAACTATCCTAAACGTGTTGTCCAGAAGGGACTTGCGGGTGCCACTGGCCAGAAGGACAGTGGTAAGTATTGCAGTTCGTTAAGGGAACGTTGTGCTAGAGGTTGACGACTTCTTTAGGGGAAGATTCTGGAGATCTTCCGGGATGTGTTGAAGATGTAATCGAAAGCGTTGAAGATCCCTTGGTAGATCGAAAAGACCTGGATGGCAGTAGAGAGCCCCAGCACACGTAGTGATGGAGCATGCTGCTGCTGATGGTTCCTTTGGCACCAGACAGTACAGCGAAGGAACATAGACCGACGATCAAGGGCTGTGCACAGGTACTTATACCCTGCCGGCTTGGCCTCGTCTGGGAGGTGGGAGGAAGGTGGTATGACGTCCTCAGGGCATGTGACGTCATCGGCTGGCCGGAGTTCTTGCTGAGGGGGCACGAGTCAACGTTTATACTTTTAGTGCCATCCCTTGGCGCACTGTAGTACTATGTGTTCTTGAAATGCAGTTTGGGCGGCTTGGCCGACAGCTCATTCATGCTTCGTGGTTGTGAGCGTATGTCTTTACCATTGTGTGAACAGTACAATTTCGTGGTTTCTGTAACAGTCCCAGCAACTAGGGGCTTATCCTGTACACACACTGAAAGGTTTTACTGCTATTCTATCTGTTGGGTGTGAGAGGGTGTTTCGCACTGATGAGGCAACGTTGTTTTAGTAGTTTAATAAAGATGTCACACGTCAAAGTAAAGAACATAAATTTCTTTAGTAAAAAATTATATGGCATATATATTATGCCAATTTTAAGTTCATTGTTTTTAGATATGCCGAAGCAAGTAACAACAGTACTGCTTCAAGACACTGGCATGTCTGAAGGGAATGTGGAACCGTAGAATTATTAAAAAGAGAAGTAAATTCAAAATTGCAGTTTTAGGGACAGTGAGAAAACTATAGTGGACTATGTTAGTCAAAAACGTAAGGAAGTGTTTGTAATAACCACTGTGATCATAAAAAAATGTTATTCATTTTTCTTGTGTGATGCTCAAAATGAATTTTCCATTCAATAATATTATTTATTCTTAGTAAAGGTTCGAATTTAGGGCTTGTCTTGTAGTCAAGTGGTCTTGCATTCGGGTTAATATTCTATTAATGTTTAAACATCTATGTTTAACAAGTTGGCATTACTGTGAGGAAAAAGTGGAGGATGCACGTTTCAGAAACTGTTCCAAGATTTCTTCAATGCGGCCGAGTGGATGGACATCATCCAGGAGTGTGATCCTGAATATGAGCCACATGATGAAAGTGAAATCCTTGGCTTGAGGAATATTCATGTGTTCGGATTGGCAAATGTCCTCAGGCGACCAATCATTCTCCTAGACTCCGTGGCTGGCATGAAGAGCTCGGGTGACTACTCAGGTATGAGATTAAGGAAATATCATTTGTGACTTATTTAAGTTGATTGTGCATGTTTGTTGTTTGAAGTGGCTTGCACCTAAGGGAGAAACTGGAAGCAGTTGTTTCAGTGGCAAGGCTGCATTCCACATCACAGCAATAATGGAAATCCCACAATTTATTGAACAGTGGTTGAGGGACTTAAAATTAATTTTAAAGAGGATGGTGATACAAACATAACTTCTACTTGTTGTGATTCATCATTTTGAGCCAACTGGTAGCTATGTGAGGCTTGAAAAAGACCAAACGTGCAGGTGATTGATAACACAACCGTCAAAGTCGACACTACAGTCCGAGCTTAGCAAACGTGGTCAATTGTGGCAAGGCCTGGTACACGGCTGATGGTATCGCAATTCATAACACATAAATAATATGTGCCTGTTATTGTATTCTTTCTGCTAACGGGCAATCAGGGCCTGTACTTATCTCATTTCTGAGAAAAAATCTGCAAGTGGTACATGGGTAAATATGGACTTACTGTTACACACCACGTTTACAGCAAGGTTAGGGATGGTATGCTGCCTCTTTCTGTTTTCAGATTATCACCTAAGCTCAAGGAAGTTATAAAAAATTAGAATTGAATGGCACAGGCGTGATATTGTTGATAAGTGGATGGGAAGGGGGGATGCGAAATAAAAAAAATAAAAAACCTCACAATTCAAGTTAATATACTCACTGCAAATACTATTGAGCCAAGACCCAGAAAATATGTTGCACAAGCTTACGTTGTTTCTTACTTTCTCTTGTACAATAAAATGTCTGTCGTAAATTACCAGACATACAGGATCATCGAAAAAGAATGGTACAATTTAAAAAAAATCACAACTTCAAAAATGTTTGACCTATTTGTTTGGTTCTTGCACCAAAATGTACGGGAAGAATTAACGTTTCGTTTACCTTAAAATGTTTCTACGTGTGCTCCATTTGTAGCTCTGCATATGACCAGGTGATATTTGACCTCCATACACGTATTCCGGAGCATTGTCAGCGTAGTTATCTCAATGGTAACAGTGATTCTTTGATGCAAATGCTCCAAATTTTGAATCTTAACTGTTTATACAATATTCTTCACATATCCCCAAAAGAAAACGTCTAGAGGTGTAAGATCGGGGTTCCTAGGAGGTCAACCATTTGGAAACCTCGCGTGCAGGACATTGTGCATGGCTAAGCTCCAATGCGGCAAGCTCCAATCTGAGGGAACCCATATAACTCTAGCATGTCCAGATAAAGGTTGTCTATGATAGTTTTTTTGGTGAACACGAGAGGCCCTATAACTCTATCATGCATCGACCCACACCATGTACTCGGTTTGGAGAGTCGCTAACAAACTCAAAGTTGCATGATGTTTTTGCGATCCCCAAATTCTGTTGTTGTGACTATTAACACAACCATTAACATGAGGCAACTGTAAAGCACTCAATTTGCATAATTTCTTTCCGTGTCCATTTCATTTAACATGAAAGCAGCAAATGCAAAACGTTTGGGTCTATCTTATGGCTTAATATAATGCCTCAATTGAATTTTTCAGCATGCAATCTCATACATTTATGAGGAACATTTTGCACAGTAGTTTTTGGTATGTCAAGCTCCAAACTGTGGCTGGTAATTGACTTTTTAGGGTTGCGCACACAAGATAGCTTAATTTGTTCCACCTTTTCTTCAGACATTCTTGGCCATCCTGATGATTGTTTTTTCTGTATGGTACCGGTTTTGCAGGAACTTTTAACCTAATGACAAGTAGCCCTCCATTATGATGCACGTTGTCCGAATACTGCCATCTAAAATTACGTTGCACATTCATTACAGACTTTAACTCCATGAACCACAGAACACACTGCCTTCTGCTGCATGGTCGCAATCTCACTGGAGGGGTCGGCACAGATGTGAAATAGTGCGCTTGCCCCTGCCACAATCTCAAAGTGGATGTGCGACTGACTGTTGAACAACCCCCAAAAAAAACTTTCATCCTTCAATAACAATTTGGTGTGGGAATCAGCTAACTCCGTTAAATAGTTTTGTCGCTATAAAGTTATTAAATTGTACCATTATTTTATGATGACCCTGTACTTGCGGTTCATCCTCCATCCTGGCTACTCAAACATCTTTGCCACATTGACAACATTAATATTGAAGTGACCCACAAAATATTTATGACTGCACATTTTTTGTACATACTTTGCTGTTTACTGGACTTTCTGGTTTACTGGACTGTCTCCCAATTAGTCCTCTATACAGAGGCTCTACTGTACTAACCACCAATTCTGAAAACACATGCTTTACATAATAATAGTAAATGCTGTCTAAATAGGTCTTTGTAAATTATATTATTTTGCTTTACAGTATTTCTGCTAACCTCATTCAGTCCATACACCACTGTTCACATATTTACAGTACTATGTTAATTTTTAATTCAGCAGAAATATATGATTTTTTTTTTTTTTGTCTTTTCACAGCTTAAAAAAAAAACAAAGTTCTAACAAACCATAAACTAATTATGACACTTACAATTGTTTGCATTGTTAACATTTTGATTATGATTTTTTTGATATATATAAATATTTATCATATTAAAAATTATTTATTTTATTTTAAAATATTGAAATTATTTTGGCATTCATTTAAAAATGGTGCAATAGCATCACTACTGTCACAACAAACTTAATTTATGACCTGTTTGCAGCGGTATTTCTGCCGGCACTGGAAGCTCCGGAGTGCTGCCGTGGCAAGGGCGAAGGTCTCAACAAGCCGCTGTGCCTTGCGTGGAGTAGCTCTGCACACAACCACTACATCCCTCTTGTGGGTGTTAAAGGTGGTGAGTTAGCTCTTTCTTTATGTGCTTGTGTTTGGTAACTGTCTGTGTTAAATGTGGAAAAATCTAAATATTTGAAAAATGTAGAGGTGGATAATTCATTTTATTCATTGACATGTTATTTTCTGAAGTACTAGTGAAAAATATAATCACTGATTGTAACATAGATGATAACATGTCAATGCTTGTAGTAGATTCATGCAAATCTCAAAATTACCTTTTTGGTTCCCTGGAAAATGGTTGTTACTTTAATGGAATTATTTGATTTTGGACCGATTCTGACCCACCCCTACCTCCTACATGCAAAAATTGCATTAGAATTTTACATAGGCGGTTTTTGTGAATTTTTAGCAGCAAAATCCCACATTGTCCCAATGGGGTTGGTCTCTCCTGCACCAGAGTGTAACTCCCTTGGCACCATGAGGTGTGCGGTGAGAGTAGTTCACCCTAGCCGGAAAGCTGATTCCACCAGGAGCGTACCTAGTGTTGTGGCTCTACCATTCCTCCCACCTGGATGCAAGGAACGAGTGGCTTTCCAATATTGGTGAGGTGAGTTTTCGTAAGTCACTGGTCTCCCCAGACTCTAAGAAGTTCCCCTCCCCTGTAGCACGAAGTCAGTGGTGAGGCAGGGGTGACTTCAAGCTGGCAAGCCACCTTCGACGGGACGGTATCCTAGTGTCGTGGCTGTACCGTTCACTGCACAGGGCAGAGAATGGGTGGCCTTCCAAGGATATTTTGGTATGTTGCTGGTGTAGATTCAGAAAGAGCAAACCCAATCTCCTGCTGTCTCTGTCAGATCTGATGATGGCAAGAGGTAGGACATCGGAGTGATACTCAAGAGGTTAAGTAAGATCAATGTTTATTTACTGTGAAGGAAATAAACGAAGATGGTGGAAGTACTACCTCCTATCCACATGGGCTTGGTGGAAGGTAAACACCCTAGCGTAAACAGGGAAAGCACCCTGTGCAAAGCTATGTGATTAGGAAGTTGCTGATGCGTGTGTTACGGTTTACTCTTCGGGGCGAGCTCTACTCTTTGGTGTCTGTAAGGGACCGAACATGTCTCAGTCTGCTGCTCTGATGGTGCCACTGGTTCTTCCTTAAAAGCAGGTTGGAGAGGATCTTCGGCCCCGTGCAGAAGTGGTGAAGTAAACTGGAGAGGTGTGGGCCTTGGCACCAATTGCTTGTGCGGTGAGAGCCTAGGAGAGGAGTCACAAGACTTGATCGAGAACTGCAGCAGAACTGACGATACGGAGACCGGGGCACATCGCCTTTTATACTCCTTGGTCGTCCCTTCCTTCACTGGCGTAAGGCGTCTGGAGAGGAAGTTAGCAGGTGCAAGCCCAGAGCCTAGATCCTTGGTACGAGCGGCGTAGTGAAGAGCTGTGGGATCTAGGCATTATATATGGCAGCATCCCGCGGCATGCTGCTGTACTAGTCTCCAGACCGCTTGCATGCTCCCGGTGGCTCATTGGGCGAAAATAAATTCCATTATTGGGACGTCTGTCGTGGCCCGGTATTTACAACCACCTTGTAGGCGGTGGCGGTGACTCAACTCCGTTGACAACTGCTAACA
Organism: Dryococelus australis; assembly: GCA_029891345.1. Classification (NCBI taxonomy): domain Eukaryota; kingdom Metazoa; phylum Arthropoda; class Insecta; order Phasmatodea; family Phasmatidae; genus Dryococelus; species Dryococelus australis. The sequence continues at coordinate 63,130,771 of CM056995.1, forward strand.
ATTTAGTTGCACTGATGAGCAGCAGTCGTTTAATTAATTAGCATATAAGACGTTGTGCATCAATTTCTAAAAACGTGTGTTCGTGGTGGGTATGAAATTTTCTCTTTCTATAATTCCTTTTTTTAGTCACAAACACTTTCGGTGTAACTGTATGTGTGCATTTTTACTGCTTATTATAATATAATGTAGAGTTATCACAATCAACTTCAAATGTTTTGCTAAGGGAACAAAACATTTTTACCAAAGACTAATTTTGTGTGTATTTGGGACTTGTAAAGTAAAAATTTGATGTCAAGTAGGATTTGATGAACTTTATTTTATGTCAAAATCAAGCAAAACTATGGGAGATATGCCGGAATGTGTAGTATTCTTTAGATATGTGTTTGTTCGCTGGGATTTTGCAGAGAATAAACATCTTGTTAGTATAATATTGTACATATTTAAGGTATTTTGGAGAGTTCAGGGAATACAACCTCAACTTTTAACAGCATCTTGTGGAAAAATTTGATTCATACAGCACACATTTCGTATAGCGCAAAGTTTTCAAGGACCTAACTTGTACGCAATACGAGAACTTACTGTATATATCTATCACTTGTCAACAAATGCAGTAAGAGCAATTTCAGCAGCTCAGGGGGAAGCACGTTGAAATGGCGCGAGACAGAAATAAAAAGAATGGACAGGGCATGTGGGATTTTTTCGCTGTTTCGTAAATGTTGACCGGATGGCCATCAACTGTGCTGAGGAAAATGGCGTCCCGTTATATATGTTCTGTTCAATCATTTTATAAATCTTGATGTCTTGTAGAGATACTGTAAAAGTATATTAATAAAAAGCACTATTGTTTCATGCAGTTTTATTCATGGAATATCTACATAAACATGTATATGCAATGTAACCAAGAATGTAACAGTAACCACATCAATGTGTCAACATTGGAGTGCTCAAAGACACAATTGCGCACTTCCCAAAATAAAACTTATTATAGTTCCGAAGAAATTTGTTAACACTAAGGTAATTTATAGCTATATTTTTTTAGTTATGAATTTATGGAGATAGGTTTTTTAAGTTTGATTTGGTTTTACCTAGCTATGTTTATCTTGGTGTTACGTGCCCCTGTGACATCTGCCTGGAGTGCGCGGGGTGGGAGAACTACCCTCTCGTGCTTGTGGTATAGCCTTAGGCGCTCTGCTGTCTTCGGCGGTGTGGCGACACACTGTCTGCCGGGTGCATCCAATATCTTTTGACACAGTGATTCCAAAGTGCGTTTGAGTTGAACCCACTCGCTACGCATTCGTAACGCGTGCTTGGTTTGTCCCTTCATGTGTTTAAACACTCTTAGTAGATAAAGAGAAGAGCATTTCAGGAACAGTCCGGGAGACCATGTACCTTCCATTTCTCTGGCAAGAACACTTCCTGTTAGACATCTGGTAGTTGGTTCCTGTGGTTGGCAGTTGCACGTGGATGAGCTGTAGTCGTTTATAATATAATGGTTTAAGCTGCATACGTCCAGTTTTATAATATCTATTAAACAATTTGGCCAAATTCAACCAAACTTCGCATGCTGGCAGTATCTATTAGAAGCATAAAATATGTTGGTAAACCTAATCTATCAAAGACATTAGACAAATTACAAATAAATCTGATGCTCAAAATTCTACCTCTGTAATGCAGTTAGTTACTTGCCAGCTTACGGTACAAGGCATTCTGGGTTTGAGTCCCGGGTAAAGCATGTGTGTATTTGTAATTGTCTCATTGGTATTGCATCTGTTTTTGGTTCTATCTCTAATGATATCACTGTCAATGAGACATCAAGGCCCACCTACCACTTAACATTTTAAGAACTTCATCAAAATAATTTGCATGCATTTAGAGAAAAATAGAGTCATTAGTTTTATATATATAATTTCTTGTTCTGCCAGTCTTTATCCAAGAGTTCCAACTCTATTGCTACACACTGCAGTTAGATATGTGCAATATAACAATATATGGATTACAAAAAAATATTTTTGAAATATTGCAACTGCGATATGGTCCAACACTATAGAGCAATATATCACATATTGTGATGTTAATGTTGTGTGATATTAATTATATTCAATAATAATACATGTCTTATATTAGCTATTTGTGTTGTTGGTGACATGCAGTGTTATGATGTGCAGTGTTGGAGCTATGCAACATCAGTATAGCCTGTATTTGCATTGCTAGGCTAATTTTTATTTAAGATTGCAATTGATTTTAGTATTTTCTAGGAGTGATATATGGTGCAGATACTGTATGGTCAACATATTTCAAAACAATGTTAAAAGTGGATATTACACAGCCCTAATTGCAGCATGTGTGATGGATGTTCCTCCTGTTGTCTTTGTAGGAGCAGTGGCTGGGGGTTTGAAATTATGAACATGGTCTGGCTATGGAGGAAATTCAGGATTGCATGTTCAAAGAGCATCTGCTCAGAAAACCCTAGAGGTCTGTTCAAATGTCTGTTTGTGTTCCCCACTTTCGCCATCAGTTTGTTAATATTAAAATTTTCTTGTTTGTAAAGGTGCACCGTTCTTTATATAGTGTACACCAAGAGAACTGCATATGTACTCTGTGAGTGAAGTGAAAATGCTTTTCTTGGTAGGATCAGCAGACAAAAGTGATAAGACATGTTATTTTTGCAGCGGACTTGCCACGACTATCACGCAACCTGTTACCCAAGGTGTGGGCCGTACCGCAAGCTCTGCTTGACAAGTACATAGAGTTCGATGAATACGACCGCCTCATCATTGGTGAGTACTCCTGAAATAGATAGGATGGGGACAACAATCAAGGAAACATTGTTATTACAGTAAAAAAAACAGAGGAAAGAACTATTTTGACAGGTTAAATAAATATTTCATGCGTGTGCCTATTTTTGTCAAAGAAAAATTTAAAATTATTACTTTTTCAGAAAAGCAAAAACTTAAATTTGAAAGCAATGATCTATACTTAAAAATAAACTTGGGGCAAAATCTTTTCAGAACATGTAGGCTACAGAAACTATTTTGTTCAGCTACAAGTAACACGTCATGTCATGTCACCATTTGCCACTTCTGCCAGTTTCAGATTTGTAACTGTCTCACCATAGCATCTAAATATATTATGTATTCAAAAGTAAATATCTCATTTCGGTTTTAAATGACAAATTCAGAAATAATTATTTTTGCTGTAATAAGTATAAAATATTATAAATTGAAAACATGTATACTCTTTCTGTTACTACTAATGGTGTAAAACTCCTGAGAGATAGATAGGTGAAGGGATGGAGGGGAAGGGAGTGGGAAAGAGGGGGAGAAATGGGGTAGGGTGGTAAGGGGAGAGGGGGCGGGAGAGAGGGAGAGAAGCTCTGCTCTGTCTCTTTAAGTTTCTTTCACGAACAAAAAAAAAACCATCTCACTAGGGGTTGTGCACCATAATTTGCGCTGATATTTTCAACTGTAAGAAGGAAAGATGTTTCCATTAGTGCTACCTAAAAATTAAAATGTTTCAATAGGCAATGTTCAATTTACAAACATCATACCAAAAAACTTATGTTAAAACAATATTTTAACTGTGAACTATTTCTTACTAACAGTTGCGAACTCAACACTACTCTTACTGTTTTTAATTTGTCTTGAGTATGAAATAAATATTACAAGTTAAAGAAGATATTATGTTAAAGTTTCATTTCTTCAAGATGATGCCAGTTACGCCAACGTGGAATTGAAGGTGCTATGGTTCAGTATCCTTCTGAAGACTATAAAAATCTGTTTCCTTAAGAAGGATTTTAAGGAGACCATATGGGCTGATGTGTCTGAACCATGGGGGTGTCTGGCCCTGGCTCACCAGAGTACGTAACTGGGCACTGAGGGTTATGCTATACCTTTTATGGCCCACCCGGTGATTGGGAATTTAGGAATAGCTGTGAGTACACAGCCAGTGCTGTTACGATAATTTCAGAGGATAAAAATAAAATAAGAATAAAGGATTACGATTTAGAGGATGCCCTGTAGGCGCAGGCGTGATCGTAGTTATAAGGGTATCTAGCAACCGGGAAAACCAGGAATTTTACAGAAATTGTAGCTCCCAGAAATAGGCCAGGAATTGTCCTAGAATTTCTTCACATGTCCAGGATTAATGCCATAACAGAGAGGGCTTCTTGTAGCTACACGAGACATTGGTGGAAGTACTATTGTTCCTTGATTTTCTGTTTTAAAGTTCGGGAAATCTGCATTGTTTATGTCACTATTAGGACAAAAATAAATACTGAGGTACTGTGTACATATTTATGGAAATCACTCGATGCACTGGAAAATTTGCCAGGTTCTTTTATTACCAATAGAGAAATATGTTTTCTGCCGCTAGTGGGAGTTTAAAAAGTCACTAACTCCCTATTTAATCATTAAAAAACTCACAATATTATGTAGCTAAATAAAATAAAATATACTGTATTTCAGCGTGTATAGGCCACTTATTTTTACCAAAAAAAGTGGGGTGCAGGATAATGACGAGATATTGCATTAAAAAAATTTTGACCTCCAAAAATCAGTATTAAGTGATTAATTTTAGTATTTACAGTATAAACTCGAATCATCTAACTCGGTTTGACTGAAAGTTAGTGTCTACAGAACATATTCTGTGGTCCCTAGACAAAGTCCCTATGTAAACAATGTTAAAACAGTCAGTTTTTCCGTAACTCAAAATACAATTTTTACCTCATTGATCAAAGATTTCTGTGGCACCGCCGAAAAATTACATGCTCCAATCATTAAAAAACGAATTAATAATGAAAAAAGTATAAGTACAAATTGTACTCACCAATGCATACAAGTCGGTATACAGTACATTATGTACACATGCACCAGTAATACAAATACTGTAGATTGACGTGTGCCACTCCTACTACTAATCAACTACGATTATGACTCATCGCTCTTTATGTGAAGTATACCCTTACTTCACTCTACGTAAGTGTGTCTACATCAACCACCATGAGAGAGTTGTGCAGGCAACACTTTGCACATGAGTTTTCGGCCGCCGAGAATCTGCTGGGCGGCTGAACACGTGGCCACAAGGTTACACAACCAGTGGACACGCCATCTCCTCCCTCTCCCCACTCTGAGAGCCTACAAGCCATCCGCCACTGGGCAAGGCCGAGCACTACCGAAGATGAATGAAGCAGTATTGCTGACCAGAGATTTTCAACTCCCACGCCAGGGCAGGACGTCACGCCTTCTCCGCACCCTGCTGCGGCAGCCTAGATTTAAGCACTTTACAAGTCCGTGCGCAGCGGGGCTCCAGCTGTCATTCTTGTTTCTTCTCTCGTGACATCTCGAGCACTATTCAGTGCTGGGACCTTCAGTGATCTTCCAAGTTTTAAGCACGCCTCCAGTGAATGCTTCCAACTACGATGATCAGTCTTCCAACGAACAACGAACATGCTAATACATACTTATTAAATTCACTTTGTCTCTTCTAGACACCCGTTTACTTAGTACAGTGTAACAGTAATTCACTTTGTATTCATCTAGAACTATATTCTTTCCCTTGTAACCTAGAACCAGGTCGTCTACACCTGAATAACGCAGTTGTTTTCAGCACTCCACTGTTCAGTAGGCGGTAGCACAGGTCACATGTTTATTGTGTTCTCAATAAACACCTATTGTTCTCTATTCTTAAACTTTTTCTTCTTTAGAGTACTTTTCTGTTTTACCGGCTTGATACAAGATACAACGTGCACTGCTGATAGGAACCGGGAGATTGTTACTTAACCGAATTGGTCTTGACTACGGACTCCCTTCAGGAGTCAGTGAGTCTAGCAACACACACACTAGATGGCCACCTGTTTCTTTCCAGTAACCCGAGCACTAATTCAGTGCTGGAAGGGAGAAACAGCGGAGCTCCTACCACTAGTAACACCTTCATCCAAGGAGGGGCTACAAGCACGGGTTATTTCCTCACTTTGAGCACTAAGTTAGTGCTGAAGTGACCATAGCCTGAGACTTGCCGCTCAACCTTGCCTGAACACACAACCAGTAGAGGCTTGGCGGTCTACACGGTTCTCCATCTCTGATCAGCCCGAGAAGCATGGGGGATCAGTGTAGACTTTTACCGAGCTCGTGCCAGCAAGCAGCTATTAGGTGAACACTGTAGATACTCTTCTTGTCAAGGTGCACTACGTAAATTGTTAAGCCTCATTACTCTATATGCCTTATAAGGTGAGGCGTGGCCTGAAGCGTAGGGAACAATACTAAGCTTACATTGCTGCCAAACAGTGGTCTGCACTACCACCTCCTATGCAGGAAAGGCAGGCGGAACGGGATCACACCGCCACACTCAAAGCCAAGCAGTTGCTGCTGCTCCGGTCATAATTGTATAGTTTTCACTGCCCTTCTGTACCAACCAGGAGTACCACCTGGTGCTGAGAGGGTTAGTTTATCAGACCGAGGCTAGGTACGGCTGGTCCAGTCCATACTTCTGGAGCAGAGAGTTATCCACCTGGAATCGCCACTTCAGAGTGGGCGAACCAGCCGCTACTGAGCGAAACCAACACAGCATTACCAGCACCACCTAGGACAACTGTGTAAGTCAGTAACCAACACCCCTTGCCAAACACAGTTAAGCCTAATGAAAACCACGCTATTGGTCTCTAGTGTTAAAATCCTAGACAAACGTGCTGCGTACGTCTCACTGCTCTGCATTTAGTTCTATTTATGTAATTTATCACTTCCGAAATAACCTCATTGATTTAATTGCAAACTCGTTCTTTGCAGCAAAAAAGAAAATAAGTAATAACAATAAATGTCTCAGACTACACATTCTGTATTTACAGAGCACGAAATACAAAAGAAAACCATTGAAAAAATGTGGTAATACAGTACATATGTATATGTAATATGTACTGTTGAATTTATTAAATGTTTAGTAAACAATATTGCAATGTTTTCGGGCCAGCTATGTTAGTAACGACGAGCTAGAAGCAGCATTGCCATATTTTCGAGATATTGATCCGCGATGCAATGTTGCCAACAACACTCATAAATTTTCCCTTAAATATTTTTTCATACAAATTATAAATGGATTATCTATAAAATTGTAACTCTAACAAATATTCCTGGAAAGTTAGAAAAAGGAAATGCAAAATTAAGGTGACCCTATTCACTGCACTTCATCAATCACAATATTCAAAACGTTCATGAGAAAATAATTTTGCTGCTGTACAGAAGAAAGATAGCTTATGTATTTTGTGCACGTGCCGCATTGCCTTAAGTGGAGATTGATAGATGCCATTTTGTGTAACATGATGCCGTGGTTTTACTTTCTAAAGTCACGTTACCATCTGTGGAATAGTAATTGCATGATGTACAATTGTAAACATTGCAACATAATAACATTTTCTATCACAAAGGTTCTGTAGGGGAGAAATTAAGTCGGAATTTATTATGTTTGTACGCAATCATGATTTAGCAATATTTATAGAATACAAAAATTTGGTGCGGCCTATACTTGAAATATTAATTATCCCTAATTTTTCATCAAAAAACTTTTGGTGCTGCCTATACACGCATGCGGCCTATTTACAACAAAATACGGTAGTTTCTTCTACCACCAGAGTCGCTAAATTGGCAACACTGGAAATGCGAGCATAAACAAGATTTGTTATATTTTTCTGTTTGTGTACCTGTTATAGCTTGTGTGTTGTGTTCCATTCCCGTCCAGTCTTGAAATGGTGATCTTTTGCGAGATTTATTTCTCGTGTTATGTTCTGTCTTTGTTTCTTCTTGTTTGTGTTTTTATAGTGCATCAGTATGGTTAAAGACAAGCACAATGGCTGTTTAGTGTTCTTAGTGTGTTTATCTTAGTGTTGCAGAAATTGTCATCGTTCTTCACTCATTCTAATAAAAACAAATTAAACCAAGGCATTTTAAAAATATGAAATTAGTTTCGTTCTAGTTTTTGCAATTAACATTACTTCAAAACATTCCCGAAACTTTTTTATTTGCGAACTTCAGAATTAAACAAAAGAACATAGCTGCACACAGTGATTAGGTGTGTGTTTATCTTTGTTCGGAAGTGTAAATATTTGACACTGAATTACAGTGTAGTTGAACTCGAGTCTTATTTATGTTGGTAATGTGTTTATAGCAGTTGTACCTGGGCCATTAGTTTTAAGTAATGTTGACAGACAGCATGACCCCTAACTGAAATTATAAATTATACAAATGAGAATATATTAATTTGTTCATAAGTATGTTTCACTATCAACTAATAAGCTTAACCAATACAAATTATATGGGATGTTTACGGTTTGCCCAACCTGTTAACATAACCTAATTCCAATACTCAGGTTGCACTTATATTCAGTACTAGCCCAGCTTGCCTTGGGCAGTTTCTTGTTTATAGTGTTTGTAAATGAAATCATTTAGGGACCCAAATTTGTGTCCTAACAATTTATGCTCTGATTTATTGGTTTACATTTTTAGTTTCAGAGCTAAAAGTGATCAATATACTGCTAAATTTAGGTTCATTTAGAGATTTTTGTAGGTGTCTAAATTGAGCAGTATCAATGTATGAAACCTTTTCACTGTAATACTTAATACTTATTATTAAATGTGTTTGTTTTCATCAATATATATCAGTCTTTTTCAATCAATAATAATTTTATCTAAAATTGTAAGGCTTTTTTCTCCACCTGGATCTGCCCTTGTATTTCAAATATGTAACATTCAAAGGAATTCAGCTCTCATACATAAGATAGGTCATCCACAAATTGTTTAAAATTGTAGCAGTCTCCAGATCTGTTATATATAAATACTGTGAAAAGAGGTTATGTTTTGACAACAAAGTGTGCACTATTTTAATTCTTTTTATTTTGCTAATGTTTTTTTTAAATGTTAAATATTTTGTAAAAATTTTTAATAAAATATTATTTTGAATTCAAATATTTAGTGAATCCGGCACCATGAATTGAAGTACAAAATTCTTATAATTTTTGCCGTTTTAGTAGACTGATGTTTGTGAATTCGGAAATGTTTGTATGGTACTTAAATGTTTATATATGTGTATTGGGAATTGTACATGAATTTTGTCAATCTACAATGCTATGCACCCTGGTTATGGTTAAAAGTTACGTTTCAGCACGGGGGAGGACAGGTTCTGGCGTTATCCATCTAGGAAGGAAACTACTCTTCCTGGGGCCGGTGCCTTAGGCTACGCTAAACCGATACCAGAATCCTATTGATCAATTGGTGCCACAAAGTGCGCTTCACGATGGACGGTATTTGGGCCTATAGCGACGTGGGGAGAGGGCCCCCTGATCCCCCTCGGTGAGATGTTGAGTGAGCAACATGACCATCTACAGGCCTGAACTGCCCCACTGGGGTCACAGCGTTCCCCACGTAAGGACCCTACTGCTCTCAGTAAGTGGTGTGACCAGCTTATAGCCTGAGAGTAGTAGTGACTTAATGCATTTGTTCTCCTCAAGCTTCAGGAGTCTCAGAGGAATGTTCTCTCTCCCCTTTCCACGGTGGCACTAGAGGGCTGTGTGACAACTAGCACTAGACACCAAACCTTGACAAGAGGTGGAAGGGCTCTCTTCAGTGGAGACTTCATTCGAATCTGTACTGTGGCTTTCGTGCGTGCAACTGTAAGTAGTTAAGTGGATATCTACACAGAAGGAAAAGCGGATAAGGAAGGCAAATACGAAAGAAAATGATCACACCAAAATGAGGTAACGTGTAGATTGACGCATTCCCTATCTTGGTGATATGGAATTAGGGCACTGACTACCCTCTCGAGTTCCTCAAGCAATCCTACCATGGCGTATTAAGTTTAGAATGGGCCCAATAGGTTGTGATAGGTATTGTAGGGGGCCGCTTAAGGGGAGGATGCCTTCGGGTGAAAGGGGAATCAAACCCCAGAGTGAGGCGGACAGAGATAGTTTCCCTTCCTGGGAGTTCAACCTTCCTCACTACGAGGGCTGCCAAGATTCGGATACCAGTTGTCCCGGGGGTATGAGGATGATGTGAAGGTGTTTAAATGGCAGTGGAGGTGGAGGCGACCAATCTGGCAAATGAGACCGGGGTTATCCACCTTGGCTTCGTAGGTTGGCGTGCAGGAATGTATTTTGATGGGGTTGAGACTGCACTGGATTTGGGACGACCTTCATTGGGAGTCAACCCTCGATTGTTTTTCTTGAAGCCAACATTTTTAAACACAAGTTGGGCGGATCACCCTTAAGAACTATCTTGGGCGGGGCCACTATGACACGAGTGGTGGGGTTTCGGGTCGAGGAGGGCTGTCAGGTTCCTGTTCTGTCTCTCATCAACATGTACCAAGTAAGTGGTCTAATGGTGATGTCTGATCAAAGAGAATACATGGCAAGATAGGTCGTGGTATGTACTCGTTTTGTGAAAGTTCATGAATGCCAGCTTTTCTGCGCTACCGAGATGCGCACTCTACGGCCGACTTCGTCCCATCTGAGCGCTTCGAGCGCGGGGTGAATTCAAATTCATTGGCCGCTGAGACTTCGAAATTAAATATTGAAATTACGTCCGGCTTTAATAGCCATTTAAGTAACTGAACTTCACATATGAATTTACATTCTTCCACATCCAATCGAGAAGGAACGTGCCAGAGCAACCATGACAAAAATATAGTATCGTTTATTGAATTATACTACACTACCCTGCCTGGCCAAGAAGTTCCAGTCAACCCTCAAGATAGCAGTACCCCCCTGTGACCGTCTGACGTCACTGCCTGCCTGCCTCAGTCCGGGGTGAAAGAAAATGTCATTGCCTCCACCAGGGGAGATAAGAATTTGAGCAGAGCTGCAGAAGCAGATAAACCAGCTCCTGTGTTGGAAGGTTATTCTACCCCCCCCCCCCCCCCCTTCTCCATCCACGGAGAATCGTTGACACAGGGCGATTTTCGTATAAATAGAAGTCCAGCCCCGTGGTCCAGCAGAGACTCCAGAGCTTGATGGCTGCAAGGTTCGCGAGCTCACCTACAGTCTGCGGAAGACTCTCTCTCCTCTCCTCTGCAGCCTGCACAGGGTTTAGCCTCCTTCCACTGCAGCAGGCCGAGACAGGGCTCGAACCACCACCTCCAGCCAGTAGTTTGCAGAAGGCCGCCAGCACAGCTTCCTTCAGCTGACCACCCAGGGACAGCTCTCTACGTCTGGTAAATCCCACACCTGTATCCACTTACCCTTACCTCAGTTAACGTCCCTTGACTCCACGGCAACTGGTCGTTGCGCAATTTATGTCGCTCTGGGTAGAGCCCTCTTTTTAACAATCACGCTGTAAATAACGTATATTCGTAATTTGGTAAATTAAGTAGGAATCTTTGTAGGAATTGCTTATTCCTTTTTATTAATTTTTCCCAAGCAAGCCTTCGCCTGTTGATTTAATATTTAATATAATATCTTACTTAGGTTATATAGTGTAACTATTTCACCAGGGATCTGCTAACTCTTATTTTTTAACGTAATAAGATATTATGTAACAAACCTAATTTCTTGTGTTGCTTACCGTTATTATTTCTTTTAGAACCTGTACCACTTTTATTATTGTTGCTTAGTAATTCAGTGTTGTATTCCATTCAGTGCGCATTTAAATTCTAACTTATTTCACATCTATCTGGTCGTGTAGTGTGCTGAATCCCTCAGGAGGCAAGGACAGAAATTGGACTTAATTCCCGAGATTCCAGTGCACCCGCTACCGATAACTGACAGAAGGCTCTGTTACTTGGGTTGACATTATGAATGGCAGGTCTGCAGGAGTGACTGTAATTTTCACCCTTCCTTGGACTGCTGTACGCAACCCCTGTTGACAACCTCTCTTTATTTCATTTTGTTATATTTCATTTATCCATGCGCAAGCAACACGTTGGTATTGGGAGCTGTCAGAGGTGACGCGAGAGGCGTACCTCACTACACCAAGCTTTTACTAAATCATATCATTTCCATCTCTCAACTCAGTATTTTGAATACGTGTGAATCCGAGTGCCATCAGATTGATTACAACATAGTGTTACCTCCAGATCATGAAACACCCTTAAAGCATTTTGATGCCGTCGGATGTGACACGAGATGAGCAATGACACAAATACTTATTGGTAATTTGGGCGCCAGCGGTGCTTCCCAATGACCACACTATTGAGACTCAGGGTTCTCAGGAATGCTGTGGGTTCTGTGTGTCCGTCTCACCAGTGCTTACTTACAAACACGTAGACAGTACTAAACTTTTTACTAAACATCACTTGAAATAAACACTTAATAAAATATATGTGGCTAGGACACTGTCACTACTGAATACAAGATATAAATTCACTGTAGACTTGCTTTTATTGTTACTATGCATACACATCAACGTGCCAGTGAAATGATTATCTCAGTCATGACTAGCCAATTCCGCTTGGGTGCTCCCCAGCCCACAATTACTCTAGTGCATGCCTAAATGTATGATCTCACCGAGGTGCATGAAAGCACAGCCTTCACAAGGGAAGAGGGCCAACAGCCACTAGGGTGGACTGACAGTTTTTCCCTGAATACAGGACATGGTGAATTACGAATGAAACCCTAATTCATATTAACATGTGTAATTTCTCTGTATCACTTACGCAAACTCGTCGGGGCTCACCCTCCAGCACGTGGGTAGTGTGGTGACTGCCTATACACAGAGCTGGCTAGGACAGGAATAATTACACCGTACAGTAATTAAAAAATTACATAAACCCTTGAATGATACATGAAACAAAATGGGACACGAGATGAATATTCACAATAAACACACACGTGTCTGAAAATAAGCTTAAATAGCGCGGATGCCACTGGATGAAGTTCGTAGCGGACCACGTGGTGCAGGTGAAATTACAATATTTCTGCGTGGACACGGCAAACTACATTCAGACAAAAGGTTATTCTTGCTGAGAAAATTATTCTCCTTACGATTGCAGTGGTTTCAAGTGTGTAACATGCCTGATGGCTGTAAAATCAAACATTGTGACAGTGTGGTCAAGTATAAAAAAGCATCAATTTACGTGAAAAATACATTGTAGCCTGAATAAAATTGGCATAGAACCCTGAAGTAAATTACTGCACATACACGGTTACATAAATAAGCTCTCAGACGCAATGATTGTGTATACAAAGACTTGGCGTCGGTCGGCCACGTTGTTATACGTGATGTTGCCATAAAATATTCAAACACGAAAATTACCCTCAAATACACACATAAAAATAAAGCCCTTAAAATTGCGTGTAGTAATAATGCAGAAGTTACAATGAAATGCCATAAACATAGGCGGATGGCGCCTGATTCAAGTTGCGCGGGTCGCATGAGCTCTGCAACATACTTTTCCTCCTCCTTGATTAAGTTAAAAATGCCATAAGGGCGCAAGAAATTAATAAAGTGGAAGCATAATGCTGGGGAAAATGTCTGGCAAAAACGTTCACAAGCAAAGGTTAACCGGTAACCTAAATTAATAATGGAAACCTAAATCAGTGAACAAAAGTTGTAGTGCATATGTGACAGTGTCTTACCTCACCAGCTCTCCTCGACAGACTGTCTAGAGACAAGCGTCTCACAGACCTATCGTGTCCGCCTATGGTGTTCACATAAGCGGAAGTACTATGCACACTGAGTAAAATACTTAATTATTGAAAATAAAATGGCACAAATTAAGTTAAGTATTGTTTTACATTTGTATAATTTCCTTATAAATTGCAATATTATTTTAGTGTCTCTTTATGACAGCGTTCATGCCGGAATATTAAGTGTTCTTAATTTTGGTGTCGCGGGCACCAAACAAACCAAACAATTTAAAATTTAGTACAAATACTTGAACACATTTTAAGACATATTAAACACTGCAAAGACAATAGAACACATTTTACACTGAAAATAACATTTATATGAAAGTTCAAAATTATTGGCCTCTTGACACACATGTGGGACATGTGACACATTCGTGGTGAGCGCCGTCATAGGCTCTAGCGCCGCTGGCTCTTAGCTGGCGTCAATTTTTTAGGTTGGTGCGAACCCGACGAGGAATCAGATTCCGAGGGAACCCCTGTTCAGCCCACCTTAATATCAGAATCACCCACGAATACCGATATGCAGAGTCCCTCCAGTTGATCTAGACTAGTGAGACTAAAATCTGGCAAGATACTTCGTGTTCGACACCCGAGAACAGAAGTGCTTCCCAACTTCTGCACCATCACATTGGCTTTCAGGCATACAATCAGGGTTCAAATCCTGCCTAAGGCAGTTCCCCGCAATCAACCGGAACAAACCGAAGCCAATTTCGTCCCCGCTCGTCAACCCACAAGGCCACGCAGATCAATCCTGTCAGTACAAACCAGATCGCTCACCCCCTATTGGGACAGCTGGCATCCCGACTATTGACATCCCTTGTTGTACAAAAAGTAAGGCTGCCCGTAAGGGATAGCCTGACCCTCCGAATTAATCTGGGGTTCGACTCCCCTCTACCTCCGAAGATCAGAAGTGGTAGTAAGCACCCTAACCACATATCCACGAAAGGGGCATGCGTCAAAGTTGAGGAGTGACCTTGCTTGTGACTTCTGTGTCCCTCTCTGAATCTATTTCCCTCTGTAAGGTGTGTCTCTATCGGCATCGGGCACGGCTCTTAACACCAACTTTCTCAGAGTGTATCTGGTATAGCCTCCTGAACTTTCCGCTGACGTACAGCTCTAGGCGTGTGTCTTATGCACTCACACCCAAGGCCCTGACATTTAGATAGGCATTCCGGTATCAGGACACCACCGAGGGTAGACAAGGAAGCACCGGTAACCCAGGAGCAGCGGCGTGTCTCTCTGGACTTAAGCGTTCTGCACACTCCATCTCGTGTGGAGTTCGGCATACCTCACATCTAGTTCTCATGCGGGATCTTTTTATTGCACAGTTAATATTTTCACACACAATGTTTAATATGATGGTGAACTGGGATCTAAGTTAAAAATTACGATAGGCGATAAGTTCAATTTCACGTAATATTTATTATGTTAATGGAAAGGGGGAAAGTCCCGGCTGACTTTACAAAATTAATTAACTAACTAAAATATTAATTAAAATATAGTGTGTGTTGGAAACAGGCGAAGGTGAACCTGGTAAATAATTAATAAGGCAAGATTTACTGTATGCAATATACAGCATATCCTCACCTAAATGGGGTTGTCCAGAAGGGCGCTAGTACCGCAACGACCTGTTACCGCATGAGTCAAGGAAGTTGACTGGGTTAAAGGGTTATTGGGTACAGAACGTTGGCTTACCTCTGGAGAGAGAGCTGCCCTTGCGGTTAGTTGGTATGGATGTGCCTTCGCAAGCTGAAGGGGTTGAGCTGTCCTCACAAGTGGCTGGAATGTTGTCTTTTCAAGCTGCTGGGCAGGAGGTCGCAGGCTAAGGAGAGGAGAGGAGAGAGGTCTTCGCAGACTAGGGAACGCTCACTGACCTATGCGGCCAGTGAGCCCGCATAGGTCAGTCTCTGCTGGAACGTGCTAGTGGACTTCCTGATACTATACTGAAAAATCCCTTGATCAGGGACCTTCCGGGGGTACGGGGTAGGGTAGTCTTCTAGCGCAGGGGTAGGTTTTTCAGGGTTGCTGCAATGCCGCTCATTTCTTATCTCCCTGCATGGAGACGACAAAATAAAACATCTCTTCCTGAGGCTGGCTGGATGTGACGTCACGAGGTCGCAGGGGTGCTGCTATCTCGTGGGTTCGCTGGAACTTCTTCCACAGCTAAATGTAGGGTAGTGGTTCGTCAAAAATATTTTATTTATTCATGGGGGTGGCGCTTACATTCGGGCCATACATTCCATAACTAAACATGTCAATTACTTTTACGTATGCGGCTGTCCAATGCGTGTGGAGTCTCCTTGCTCGATACGTGAAATTACTTTGCCACTGTTCTGACTTGTCCTGAGGTCTCATTGGCTTGAGATTGGGTGAAGTCACCTTTAGAGACAGCGTGTGCGCTGTGCAGCATGTTGGCGTGCGTCAAGATATGTTTTATTCTGTCTGAAGTCTTTTACAAGACATATATCTCCTGCCTGTGCTCGCTATCATCTGATAGATGAGGGGCCAAGTTTGACAAGCTCTTTACCGCAGGGCAACAACGAGATACGAACTGAAGTTTGGGGTCAGAGCTTCAGCCGGCAGTGTTGATAAACACAAGTTCTGAACACTTAACAAGGCTAAGTTCGATACTGCTGAAGGCAAGCAGTGCTGCAAGCATGGCAAGATAGTGAGAGTCGCAGCTATAGAGCTGATGCTAACTGCCCGCAAACTGCCCTTTCTGAAGGGCGTGCAAAGGAATAAATACCATCGAGATACGTGGCGAGCGAGGGGTGGCTGGAGCAGGCCACAAAGTGGAGGAATCCTCCCCTGATGGGTAGTGAGCATGCGTGTTCGGTGCCTGCTGGCCAGGGCAGGGCAACCGAGGGGTTGGGTCCACCCACTCAGACTGGAGCGTATCGTCATACGGATTGCCGGTCTCTCAGGCGGCAAGGGGTTGACTCTCTTGTAGATAGGAATGGTACAGAGGCTGAAAGAGCGGCGATGGTCAGCGCTACAGTACACCAGGGAAGATCAGACGCTGAGGCGTATATGACAGCTGCTCGTGGTGCATCAAAGAATACAATACTTTAAAGTTAATTACAGTGTTATGTATTTGTGGTTACAAGTTATTTAAAAAGCAGGTTGACATGTTACTTCTAGGGTGATTTTTCAGAGGTTTGTTTCAAAACATTTGAATAAACTGTGAATAGACTCTAATGGGGGTGATGGTGGGAATAGTGTTGATCATCGTAAGGGTCATGGTGATGGTCATAGGGGTGGAGATGGTCATCGTCATTGTCGTGTTGGTGGTGGTGGTAGTGATAGTTTTCATGGTAATGGGGTGGTGGTGATGATGATGATGATGATGATGATGATTATCATTGGGGGTCGTGGTATCGATGGTGGTTGTGGTAGTTGTGGTAGTGGTGGTGGTATTCACTACCATTGGTAATATTTGTGATATTGGTGGTGGTCATTGTGGGGATGGTGATGGATTGACATAGAGTTGTTGATGGTTGGCGTAGGGGTGTTGATGGTTGATGTAGCGGTGTTAGTGGGTGATGTAGGGGTGGTGGTTGTGGTCATCATTGGAGTGGTGGTTTTGGTCAACATAAGGGTGGTGGTGGTCATAGGAATTGTGGTGGTTGCGGTGGTTGTCATAGAGGTCGTGGTGGTCATCGCAGTTCATGTGATGGGGGATGTGGTCATGGTGGGGGTGGTCATTGTGGTGGTGGCTGTCATTATTGTTGAGGTGGTGGTGGTGGTGGTGGTGGTGGTGGTAGTTGTTGCCTTGGCTGTTGTCGTCCATTTGGTAGCTGTCGTCGTCTTGGTGGATGTAGTCATCGTCTTGGCAGATGTAATCATCGTCTTGGTGGATGTAATCATCGTCTTGGGCAGCTGTAGTCGTCTTGGCGGATGTAGTCGTCATCTTGGCATCTGTAGTCGTCATCTTGGCATCTGTAGTAGTCATCTTGGTGGCTGTGGTTATTCTGTTGTGGTTGTCTTGGCGGTTGTGGTCATGGTGGCGATGGTTGTGGTCGTGAGGAGTTCATCATCTTGTTTGTCACCTTCATGGTGATCGTCTACCTGTGTATGTTCCACTGATCAGTGATATTGTCAGTAGATCAGTGATATTGTCAGTAACCGTTTCATTTTCCGTTGCACCATGGTATGTTCATTGTTATACTTAACAGGCATCTTACAACTCAAGCATAGTTAATTTATTAAAATGTTGCTTCCATAGTTAGAAATTTGTTCTCACATTTAAGTTAGTCACATATAATTTACCTCCCATTTGCTGAAAGTTTTAAGTGGGTTTAGAGACCTGCAAGTTGTGCAAGATAAACAGAGGTACAATGTCTGACACATGTGAAACTAACATGTGTTTTTATTAATCATAACCTCCTACAGAATTAGGAGGCTGATTGATAGGGTCATTATTTATTATTCCTCTCGTGTGCCTAAAAAGTTAATTGTTTTGTAGGTGTGAGTGCAGTGTTGCATTGTGTGTAGGTGGAGATAAGCCCCTACAGGATAGCTATTTGAAGAAACTGACGGCTGCTATGGATGAGTTGTACCTCCAGAAGTACGGGGTTCACCCTTCTCTCGTGGTGGATGTACATCAGTATTATTACCACAAGACAGGTAACTCATTTTGTTTATCATACCAGATCTGGGTGTCCTAGCATTCATGATGTGGACTTTCTAGCGCAGTGATCCAGGTTTGATGCCTGGAGGTCTGCTTCGGAATTTTTGCATGCAGAAAAACATGACAGACAATATTTTTTTTTTTGTTTGAGTGTACCCATTAGTATATCTTCATCATTGCATACTGTAGATATTCCATTTCTAGTTCATTTCACCTTAATAGGTGCTAAAAACTTAAATGAGTACTCTCAAAATCTCTTTAAAATGAAATCATTGATATTAACTGCAAGTTCTTCACACAGTTGCAGTAAAATTAAACACTGTTTCTTCCTTTGGTGCAACAGTGTGTATTACTGACTGGATTGAAAGTTCTTTTCGAAATTTACCACAATGAAATTCAGACAATACTGGGGCACATATTACATTTGTGTTCACCTTGAAAGTTTTATGGCTTCTTAGACTGTAGTACGAAAATTTAATCTGAAGACCAGACCAGATTCAGGTCTATCATCTTCTGTTGCATGGGAAAGTGTCTGCCTGTAACCACATAGAAAAATCATGATGCATTCCAATACATCCAGAAAACAATGTGACACAATTCTGGCAGACCATAATGTGAAATTAAAATTTTTTTACTGGTTTCAGCATAGGCGTGCAAGAGGTTCATTTTGAAAGGTTTTTTAGGAAGTATTTTCAACTGGGCTGAGCATCTTTTGGACCTCTTTTCAGTAATTGTTAAATGTTGTAAATTAAAATATGTTAAATGTTTGCTGTTTAAAAAAGTTATCTTTTAACTATTGTGTGAAAATAACAGTGAGCCTGTTAACAGGAGAAATTAAATACTATACTTGTATACTAAAGTTACAGCTGATGCACAGGGTGATGAATGATGTGGCTAAGTAGAGTGGGTTGTGCAGGAATGCTGACTCTTAAGACAGGCCAATTGACCACTGTGACGCTGAATGCAGTTAACGAGCGCCGCCTGTACCGCTGCCTGGCCTGTGAAGCTTGTCATGTTGTCCCATTTGCCACCGAGTGGCTGCAGCCAGGCAACAAAGGCATCCTTTACAATTTTGCCCTGAGGAAATATGGCCCGCTCCGTGAGGACAAGATATACTCCTTCTACAACCATGTGAGTGAACTTAATTGTCTTGGCTGGTCTTCTAGTGCTGTAGTCATAAAAGAAAATGGAGTCAAGTGCACATACTAACTGCACAGTAACCAACTTCATTAAGTCACTCTCATGCCTCTTAGAACTGCCAAAGTCATGTAATTTGGACTGTTCAAATACAAGGTTTTTTTTTTGTTGATGTAGTACTTTCTTTAACCATGTTTTAATACAAATTGTGATGTTTTCAAGTACTGTTGAATAATTTTTTTTTTTATAAAATTGTGTCTTTTGGAAAACTAAATTTAGTCTTGTAGCCAAGCCAATATTTGGGTTGTGATTTTGACACTTTGTAAGCAATTTGTGAACTTTTGTTAAAGATTGGTGGTATAAGACAAAAATCCATCCTGTCTTTATTGTATGTCAGGGCTGCCACTGATCTTTGAACAATAATCCTTGATCCAGCTTCCCAAAATCCTTAAAAATCCTTTAAACTAAAATGATTATGTTCATTAAAATAAATTGTGATATAAATAAAAGTGATTATGTCATCAAAATATTGAGTGTCATGTGCATGCTTACTATATTTCACGTTGTTAGAATAAATGGCAAACACACACCATTGCAGGTAGGAAAGAAAATAATTTTCTATTTACAAATTAGGCGAGAACAGTACATTATGTTTGCAAGATTATATTAATCATTAACTTGTGAGTAGGTCTTTTTGTTTTGTAAATGGGGATGTTGTTACCAACCATTTATCCTACAGTAGTCATCTCATCTTAGATTTTGTGAGGATAGTACTGGTAAATTAAACTTTTGTTACAAAGTATCTTGCATAATAGGCCTACACTTTGTTTCAAACTAAAATTGTGAATCTTATGCAAGTGCTCCAAATCAAATCAGAATTTACCATATTTCGGCGTGTATTGGCCGCACATTTTTACAAAAATAATGACTACAAAAGTGGGGTGCGGCCTAATGACGAGATATTGCATAAAAAAAATTTTACCCCCAAGAATTTGAATAAGTGATTATTTATAACCATATACAGTGTAAACTTGAACCATCTAACGTGGTTTGTCCACAGACAATTTCTGTGGTCCCGAGACGAAATGCCTATGTAAACAATGCTAAAAAAGTCAGTTTTCGCATAACTCAAAGTTCAATTATTACCGCATCAAACAAAAATTTCTGTATCATTGCCAGAAATTACATGCTCTGGTCATTAAACAAGGAATTATTAACAAAAATTGATAAGAATGAACTGTATTTGCCAATGCATACAAAGTCGGTATACAGTACATTATGTAAACATGCAACAGTAATACTAATAGATAACACAAATAAAATAAATTTTAACACACATTTTATTTGCTTACGTCTCACTGCCCTCCATTTAGCTCTATGCGTTCTATGCATTTAGTTCTGTGCTTCATGTCATTCGACATGACACACAGAATGTACAAATTTGCAAAATGAAAATGTATTGCAAGATTTCCCTACAATGGTAAATATGCAGCTTAAAAGAAAAATTGATTGAAAATTACTGTGTTCTAACTCTTAAAAATAATAATTTTACCTTTGTATGCATTAGCGATACCAATTGGTACCATTATGTATTACAAATTTCCCTTTTGTTCACCGCCTTTGAAACTAACGTAGCCTATCAGCGCCTTCTAAATAACTAGGTTAAATGCTGAGAGCATAGTATCGGTCGTGCTGTAAATTTAAGTAGTCACATTGAAATGTGTCGTGGTTGTGTTTTGGTCGCGTTGTGTCATGCTGTGTTGGTCAGGGCTATGTGATTCTGGCATCAGACTGAACATTGTGTGTTTGCTGAGTGCGGGGGGGGGGGTGGGAAGTGGGAATACAGTACATATATGAAATATGTACTGTAGAATTTATTAGATGTTTAGCAAACAATATTGCAATGTTTTCGGCATCAGCTATGTTTGTAATGATGAACTAGAAGCAGCGTTGTCATATTTTCGAGATATTGATTCGTGATGTGACATTGCCAACAACACTCACAAATTTTCCCTTGAATATTTTTTCATAAAAATTATGACTGGATTATGTATAAAATTGTAACTCTAATAAATATTCCTGGAAAGTTAGAAAAAAAGGAAATGCAAAATTACTGTAACCCTATTCACTGCACTTTATCAATCACAATATTCAAGACGTACATGAGAAAATAATTTTGCTGCTGTACGAAAGAAAGATATCTTATATAGTTTGTGTGCCCGCCGCATTGCCGTAAGTGCAAATTGATAGACGCCATTTTGTGTAACATGATGCCGTGGTTTTGCTTTCTCAAGTCATGTTACCATCTGTAGAATAGTAATTGCACAATGTACATTTGTAAACATTGCTACATAATACAATTTGCTGTCACAAAGGTTTTGTAGGGGATGAAATTAAGTCGTAATTTATTATGTTTGCATGCAGTCGTGATTTAATAATATTTACAGGAATACAAAAATTTGATGAGGCCTTATTGAAATATTAACTACCTCTAATTTTTCATCAAACTTTTCTGGTGCGGTCTGTACATGCACTCGACCTATACATGCCAAAATACAGTACTTCACCTAATTTATTTTTAAAACTGCAACATAAAATAAAAAAATACAGGTTGTAATATGACCTTGTGAAATCACTGAAGTTCCTATTGTTTACACGTCACTAGAATTATTTTTTGGTTTACAGTCACAATACTTACAGGGTCTTTGGTAGTTCAGTTTTTTTGTTCATAGAAATACTACTTTCGGTGAATTATTAGTATCTACTTTCCATGACTTGCAAACATGTTGACTTCAGAATCACATGGTGCAATCGTAACCTTTTCATATGGGCAGGTTATGAACATATCACACAACACCTTGATGCGTGACGGTCCTCGGTACTGACCTGTCTACTGTCAAGGTGTCTTTTGGTGGACACTAAGCTGGGCAGCTTGCCTAGGGGCTTGCTGGTAGGTTCTTGTAGCAAGTTTTTGAGGGTTCACACCCCATTTGAGGTGATGCAATGACACGTGAAGGTCAGGCGAAGTCGTGTTTTATATATATATATATATATATATATATATATATATATATATATATATATATATATATATATATATATATATATATATATATATATATATATATATATATATATATATATATATATATATATATATATATATTTTGAATTGATGTGTGATTGAAGTGATATTTGAATTGATGTGTGATGCGCACTTTTATATATATATATATATATATATATATATAAAAGTATATATATATATATATATATATATAAAAGTGCGCATCACACATCAATTCAAAAGATGTTTATCTTTTGAAATAAATTGGTTTTTCAGTAAGAAATCTTCTTACTTTTTCTCCCAAGAAATGCATGAAAAATTAATATTGCCCAGAAAGACAGCATATTGATGAAAGTGATACGTATTTTGGATAACAGCCAAATGTAAGCCTGACTTCAATAATGTAATACACTGTGTACATATTAAGAGGAATTGCTTTTCTTGATATGTGAACATAATGGTATTCTATATAATACAGTACTTAAACATAGAGAAATCCATTTTTATTTATTAATTTTTAAAATATTTGTTAGTATCGTAGTTAATGGAGACAAAAATATTTGTTTCAGGGCTTGGAGTGCAGCTACGATGCAGCTAAGGACATGCTAGTTATAGACAATCAGGATGTCAACAGGTGCCCATGGTGCAGAGAGTCGTAAGTACAGTATTATTTAAACACAGACGTAGGAAGCACTACATTCAATTTTACATGTGATGTCCCTTCCAGTCATTGCTCTCGGCTCACGTCCCGGTATCACTGCTATTGCATATTAAAAGTCGTAGAGTTATGTCTCTGCTAGCTCAGAGTCAATGAATACATGAGAAAAATTGTCTCATACTGACTGTCGTTTTTACTCATGTATAGTGCACACTCGTGTATAGGGCGCACCATGATTTTTGCAACAAATTCCAGGGAAAAAAAAAATTGCACCAAAAATTTGTGGCGTCCTGTTAGTAAGTATGGAACAAATAATTCTTTTTTACATTGATGTGTGGTGATTTTGATATGTTTGGAAAATACTTTAATTAAATAACTTGGATGCAAAAAGCCAAAATAAAAATTCAGGAAACCTCATGCTCCTACTCGACTTATTGGCTGGGAGTCATGGCGTGATGAGTGAGTAAATAGTCAAGCAAGGCAGGTCATAGTCGGGAATATGGCAGTGAGTGCGGGAGAGAGAGAGAATGCTGAAAACTTCGGAGATGAGCTAAGTACTGTATTTCGGCGTGTATAGGCCGCACATAAAAAAAAGACTACAAAAAGGGGGGTGCGACTTATATACGAGATATTGGCATTTAAAAAGATTTTTCCCCATAATTTATAAATTTGTCATCATACAGTACATTTTAATGTTTAAGCTTAAAGGAAGGAGAGAAAGAGAGGAAGAATAAGAAGATAATGAGGAGGAGGGGGAATAAAACTTTTCCAGTCTTGCAATTATTTGTTTACTCGCATTTATAAACAAAATAACCTTCATCCTGCATGTGTAAAATGTAAACATGTTGGAGCTCGGCCATAGATGCCATACATGAGAAAATAATTTCTCTGCTGTACAAGAGAAAAATATTTTATATAGTTCGCACGCCCGCTGTGGCACTACAGGAGCACATAGATATGACACCATTTTGTGTGACATGTTGCAGTGGTTTTGCTTTCTCAAGTAACGTTACCATCTGTTACCATGTGTGGAATAGTAATTGTGCGATATATAGTTGTAACATTGCAACATAATACAAATTTTCTGTCACATATGTGTTGTAGGGGAGTAATTAAGTCGGAATTTATTATGTTTGTACGGATTCGTAACTTAACAATATTCACAGGAATACGAAAATTCAGTGCGGCCTATATACTAAATATATTAATATCCCGAATTTTTCAACAAAAATTTCTGATACGGCCTATACACACACGTAGTCTATACATGCGAAAATACAGTATTTGTTTGTTTTAATTGATTGGGACATTCTTTCCTGACTTCAGGAAGAATGGCCCCAATCAATCCTATAAATAGTCTTAATTTTAGGGGTAGTTAGAGAGTTTAAGAGTGTTTGAGGATCAGTGGAGGTCAGTCTGTTGATTAGTCAATTAGCCTTGGTAGTAGACTGCAGTGAGAGACGAGGAAGACATTAATTCTTTTCTTTCAGGTGATTTTTTTTTGTTTTAGCCGTAAATTATTTAAGAAGTGCGTAGAAGTAAGTGAAAGCATAGTCTTATTCATTTGTTGTTGGGGCTTTAAGATTTCATTTTATTTAGGGTTCAGGTCATGAAGGTTGGTATTGAGTTGTGATGACTTGTTTTGATAGCTATTCTCTAACGATTGTCGAGTGTCTTTTTTATAGTTTTAAAGTTTCGTAACTTTTAGCCTATGGTATTTTTCTACTTCTTGCTTATGGTTTTAATTGTTCTGACAAGTTTTGGCCAATGAATACTCTGTGAAGGTTTATTCATTTATGTTCTTATGTAAAGTAAGTTGGGATTAGTCGCTTAAAACAGTCACTACTTAGTTATTACGAGTGTTTTAGGAACTGTGTTGATGTTTACATTAATGCTCATACGGATTTTACTTGTAACGCAGACATCCCTTTATAATAATTAAAAACAAAATGCTTCGAGATAGTTTTCCCTATTGTAATTATCTCTGTTGTTAACCTCTATAACACCCCTATGTGTTCTTTTAATGAAATTGTAACTATATTTAGTATTCTGTCACTACTGAAGTTTACTGAAACTATTCCATTGCCGATTATGCTTTTCAATCCAAATTTAATTGACAAAATTTTACTTTTATTATAAAGACACTGCATGCCTCAGGCTTTTATGAATTTTTTCTTTTTATTATTTTCATTTGAAAAACAAAAATTTCATAAGAATTAATTAGAGTTTGATTAAATTGTTTCTGTAGTCAGCATATAAAAAAAATTATACCTGAATTGTGTGCTCGTATTTTGTTTCTATGAAAGGTAGAAATTGCGTGTAATAGTATGTCCTTTAAAAACTCTTTTTGCTTATGCTTGTTCACATTTTTCCTTCAGTCTTGAAATTGGTATGTTATAAAATTTTATTGACCAAAGCTTATTAATTGTTGGTCTTTTAATGTATTGATTATTTTCTTTTAATATTGGTTGTTAAAGTTTACAAAGTTTATAGATGATTGATGTTATATTTTTACTATTAAAATAAAAATTCCAATTGTTTTGGTTTTGAAAATCTATGGTTTTTTTTCTTTTGTTTGCTCACTTTTTACTATAATTGACTCCTGCATATTCTAGTGTATAAACTTTTAAGGATAAGGTTATCTTTCTCTCTCCTTTCCTCAAACCAAAGAGGCCTAGCTTATATTTGGAAGTAACTGGTACTCTAGCGAGAAGCGGTAGTGGACAGCACATTGTTACATTCCTTGCAGCATGAGGAAACATGAAAATATCCAATCCCCATTAACCTGTCGTAAGTCGAGCGAGTACGCTATCCTAACCCTTCGCCACCCCCTCCTCCGTCTATACTGTTTACCTTGTTTACCCTCACATTCAGAATTTTTAAGATTTTGAGTCTTGCACTGGTTATTTGCTCATTGATGTTGAGCAGCTCGGTCTTTTTAAAAGCGATACAAGTATTTTGGATGATTATGGAAGTTAACTGTAGTACAGAAGTGGTAATGCTGTGGTTTTTACTGCTTGCTGTTTGATTTTGAATGAGTTTGTTTTTGACAACCAGTCATTTATTTAATACGTGCGCACATGCGCACGTGTGTGTGTGTGCGTGGGCACGCGTGCACATGCGCGTGCACATTTAATTACTTTTTTTAATTAATTATTTTGCTGATATGGTTGGTTTTGAGTATTGGGCAACCTAAATTATTTTTCTTCTCTGCCCTCAATCATCCACCGCTGCCACAATACTGATACTCGCTCTCTCACTCTTGCTCTCCCACTTCCACTCTCATTTCCACACTTGCACTACCTCTCTAACTCTTGCTCTCGCTCTCCGGCTCTCTATCCCGCTCCCGCTCCCGCTCTTGCTCTCACACTCGCCTCGCTCTCTCTCTCTGTCTCTCTCATACACACATACACGTATGGCAGTCTGCTCCCTTGCTAGTTTTAAAATTTTTATACTGCATAATCTTATACTAAATACGGTTTATATAATCTGAAAAATAATACCTCATTATGACAGGCAATGAGACAACAGTAACAATTATATGAAACAAGTACTTAAAGTGAACATTATCAATTAAGGTCCCTGCCATACATTAAGTATACACCAAGTAAAATTATTGTCTACTATGTATTCAGTTCCAGTATTAACCTCACGATAATATGTAAACATTATAGGTACATTATAACACTGTATCAGCCATACTTGCAGTTGACTGCATTTTTTCAGTTCCCATTCATCCTTGGGAATTTGGTGCATTGCAAGCCTCTTTAATTGTGGTGGGGCATTCAAGAAATTACCTTAGGAAAGTGGTTCAAGTTCATCTTGTTTGATCAGGTTTGAAAAAGTGTGATGGAACATTTTCCAGTTTCATTGCATTTGTAAATACTGTCACCATGATTAGTCTATGTTGTAAAGCTCTCCACCTTAAATGTTGCTTGCCATGAATGATTTAAAGCTAAACTGTCAGGTTGAAGCTTGGACCTTGCACTGTTTTGCAGCGGATCATTAATCCCAGGACCAACTACAGTGCACAGGTAAAAGTGAACCTTCTGGGTAGCATCACTCATGCCAAGCATTAGACAAATAATTTTAGCTTTGCTACAACCAAATCCTAAAAATTTGCTTGCTAGGGGTACATGGGCTGTAACAATTGCCCAACCTCAACAGGGGCTAAATTAATCTGGAATAGTTAGCCAAGTTGCTTGCACTTATAAACAATGGATCATTCTCAATTGAAATACATTGCCAAGGCACCAGTAAGAACTAAAAATGGGTTTTTATAGGTCAAAAATGCGGCTTCACCGTGCAAATGGATCTGTGGAGTATGAGGATGGAGATGCCACCAAGAATCGCTCCCAGTCACAAGGTGGACCATGCAAGTGTGGCTACAGACATTGGTGGAATGGGGCAGAGTACGACAATATGCCCGAGATGGTGAGTGGCCTTTTGGAGTTGGAGGGATAATTGTGCCTCTGCCTTGATCATGCCGGTACCGCCACAGTAACCACTTGTGCAATATAAATGTGCTGTGATGTATATGCTTATGTCTCTCTCTCTCTCCCCCTCTTTCTCACCCCTCTCTCTCTCCCCTCTCTCTCCTCCCCATCCCCCTCTTTCTTCCCCTCTGCCCTCTTATCCTCTCTCCCCTCTATCCCCATACCCTCTCCCCCCCTCTTCCTATTCCACACCCTCCCCACCCCCTATCTCCTCCCTCTCCTCACCCCCTCTACCTTTCTCTTTCCCTCACTCCCCCTCTCCCTTACTCCCCTCTCCCCCTCCCCCTTTTTTCCCTCCTCTTCCTCTCCCTCCCTCTCTCCTTCTGCCTCTTCAGTCTGCAGTCATATGCTGCAGTGTCTCTCTTAGTAATAAAATGTCCATATTTGGGCACTAACTATTGTATTTTCTTTGTCATGTATCCATATATTATTACTCGCTATTTGTGGCTGATAATATCACACAATCGCAAAGTACGTAAAATTTCAAGTGTGCGATTGCATCTATTTGTACAATTGTTTGAACATTAGTTGAAGTAGTCTTTATTTTAAGTGATGATGTGTGGCCAGGAGGATGAATATGTAATTGAAACAGAAATTACTTATAGATGTGAGCCGCATCAAATAATGATCTAAGAGCTTTGGGGTTAAAAATTATGGTGACCTTCGTCGCACAACATTTAAATGGGAAAATGGATGACTTAGTCATCTTGACACTTTTATTATGTGGTGCCAGAATCTCAAGGTTCAAAAAAAAAATCTCATGTGGTGGTATTCGTGATATGCGACTTGTGCTATTTTTGTGCTCAGGCACATGTTAGCAGTTTGTTTGCCATGAGAGGGCAGTAGTGTCGCAAGATGGCACGAACGGAGGATGAGGATGACTGCTTGTCCTAAACATTTTTGGTCCTCTGGGTGTGATTATTTATGGGAGATACATTTTTGTTTACGGAAATGTACGCTGGAAGTGTACTATACACCTTTCAACAGTTTGGTGACTTTAAACGGGAAAGTTTCTGTGGTTATTGTCGTTTACGGCACGTCACGCCGAAACTCTATGTCAATAAACACGCTGCAATAACGATCTCTGCCAGCCAGAGGAATTTTAATCCAAGTTTCTGCTCACGTACGAGCACGTAATTATTCTGCAGTTTTATACAGTGCTCTTCGTGCATCAGTGCAACTAATTTTTTGGATATACACTTACTCACAACTTTAAATAAAATGAAATAAAATGGCGACTGCAGCATCATCTGGGCTACAATTTGATAATTTTCAATTATCTGCTAGCCCAGGCAAACGAGGCCAAAGAACTGTACGAAGCATCTAGGGAAGAAGAATTGAAGATGGAAGACTTTGAGTTGGTCTTCGAATAGGTTATGTTGAAGAGAGATGAACTACTGGCAAATTTTTTTGCTATCTGCGCCCAGCCACCTCAAGAAGATCCGAGTGTGTTGAGTGAGTGCAAGGAATGCAACATACGAGACAGTTTTCCATGAACTAAAAAAGTCTATAGTAAATTGAAGAAGAACAGTTGTAACTACTTGACCCGCAGTGATTGTTCGCAAAGGTTCCCGACAGCAGTACTACCACCTCTACCATTGCTGGTATTCAGTGGCAATAGAGCTGAGTGGATAAGCTTCACAGAGTTATTCAATTCAATTGTTGGTCGAGCTCCGCACCTTACCCAAGTCCAGAAAATTCATTACTTGTTGGGTTGTTCACAAGGGGAGGCCAGAGAGTTGGTATACAATATACCGATCACCGAAAGTAATTACTCTGTAATTTGGAAAATATTAGAGAAGAGGTTCAAAAGTTTGAGATTTGCAGCAACACTACATGTCCAGAAGATTGTCCATCTACAAAAGGTTGACAGTAAGA
Organism: Dryococelus australis; assembly: GCA_029891345.1. NCBI lineage: Eukaryota > Metazoa > Arthropoda > Insecta > Phasmatodea > Phasmatidae > Dryococelus > Dryococelus australis. The sequence goes on from CM056995.1 coordinate 63,160,240, forward strand.
AAGAAGGTGGGTTAACTAAGTTTGTTACAGTAGTGGAAGAAAATTTGAGTGCGTTGGAGGCTCAGAAATTTCCAGTGGCTCAATGGGATTTCCTGCTGCTAAATATATTGCTCGAGAAGTTGGATGCATCACTCAGGCAGGCATTTGAACTGTCCCATGAAAGAGTATGTGCTATCGTATTCCAAGCTACTGAAGTTTTTGGGACGGAAGGCTAGAGATGTGGAGCATGTTCAGTTTGCTGCTGACGATCAACCTCCTGCTCGCTACACCTGTAAGAGTCGACCCTCTTATAGGAAATTTTCCTCCTGGAACAAATTTTGGTCAATTAACCATGGAAACAATAACCTTTCAGCAGATTCAAAGACAACACTTGTTTCAATTCAGAACAATACAGGTAAGCAGATGTTGTGCCCAATTTGTGGTGCAGCTCATGCCCTACACAGATGCCAGACATTTCTTTCAAAGCCGGCAGATGAGAGAAGGGAGTGCGTGCTAACCCATAAGTTATGTTTTAACTGCCTGCAAGCAGGACATGCAGCGGTAAATTGCTATTCAAAGTTTCGCTGTCAGCAGTGCCAATGCACACATCACACCTTGATTCACTTGCCACGAGATACAAGTTCTGATAAGACAGACCAAGATACTACAGATCCTTCTGGTCAAGAGGAAGGTAATAGTAGCACTGTCGCAATGTGTTTGTTGTGTTTTACAGAGGCGGATGGTCCTCTGACGACTGTTTTGCTTAAGACTGCTCGCATCAATGTTAAAGACAGTAGTGGCCAATACCAGGTTGTGCATGCATTATTGGATCCCAGTCAGCATTCATAACCGAAGGGTGTGTGAAACGCTTGGGACTTGCGACATCAGGCAGGGGTGAACATTTCTGGCATAGGGCATACTAGGACAGACTTGAGAGGGTCTGTAGTGTGTGAGATTGCCTCGCTTCCCATGCGAGAGTTACATTTTACTACTTGAGCATTGATTCTCAATAACATTACTGGTAACTTGCCTTCAGCGGAAATTGTTACAAAAAATCTTGCACATCTTAAAAATATTCCCTTAGCTGATCCCGAATTCGCCTCACCTGGTTGCATTGACATGTTGCTGGCAGCAGATGTAGTAGCTGATGTGATGACTGGCCGCAAGATCAAAGGAAAACCACATGCATTTCATACATCATTTGGTTGGGTAGTTGCTGGTAATGCTCCATGTGCAAGTAAAGGTGAGTCAGTTTCCTTATTTGTATGAGTGGATGCATCTCTTGATGTGGCCCTTCAGAATTTTTGGGAGGTAGAAGAGGTTCCATCAGTGAAGTTTCTGTCAAGCGAGGCTCAACAGTGTGAGAATCACTTCATAAGTACCTAAAAAACGTGGTGAAGATGGTAGATTTGTCCTGAGACTTCCATTCAGATCATCCACGTGTAATTTGGGTAACTCGTCGTTAACAGCAGTGCGTAGACTTGGTGGCCTAAATGTCGACTTGCAAAGATGGCAGAACTGAAGCAGCACTACCAAGACATCATGGACAGTTAACACCCACACGTGATGGCTATCAAGTATCCCTTACTACAAGTGAGTTTGTTCAGCCAGCATACTTTATTCCTCACCAAGCAGTAGTCAAGGAGGAAAGTGTTTCTACAAAAGTGAGGGTGGTTTTTGATACATCCTGCAAGACCACAAATGGACAATCACTGAATGATCTACTTTCTGGGCCGAAATTACAGAATGAAAATTTTTATATAGTTTTGAGCTTCCGAACATTTTCAGTTGCTGTGATTGCGGATGTATGCAAGATGTTCAGACAAATTGTTGTTGATTCCATTGATAGGAAGTACCAGTGTATCCTTTGGAGGAATTCAGTGGACGACCCTGTTAGCATGTACAAGTTGAACACAGTCACATATGGGCTGGCTTCTTCGCCTTTTCAAGCCCTCCCGCACGCTGCAGGAACTTGCAACAGATGAGGGTAGCAAGTTTCCACTAGCTGCTCATGCTATACTCAAGGATATCTTTGTTGACGATATAGTTACAGGAGCTGCAACTGTTGCTGATGCTCAGTTACTAAAGTCTCAGCTCATCGGACTCTTGGCAGTAGGAGGGTTCAAACTGCATAAGTAGTCCTCCAACCATGAGGAGCACTTGGATGACCATCAACATGAATCTGAGAACTCGTCTCGTATGTTTGGTTGTCCTGATTCAGTGAAAGTGTTAGGCCTATGCTGGGACCCAGTACAAGACCACTTTTTGTACAAACTGACTGTCCCTGACCGACCAGTGACAAAGCATGGTACACTCTCAGTTGTTGCTCCTCTTTATGACCAATGTGGATGGGTAGCACCAGTTATCACATCCAGTAAGATGTTGTTGCAGACCTTGTGGACTCAAGGCCTAGGTTGGGATGAGCCAGTTGGAGAAGAGATATCAAGAGTGTGGACACGTTTTAAAGACTCTTTGCCATCCTTGTCTGAAGTTAGTGTGAGCAGATTCGTTCCAGTCCAAGAACATAACTTGCAGTTTCATGGTTTTTGCGATGCCAGCGAGAAGGCATACGCTGCAGTCATTTATGCTCGTTGTGTTACAGCTGGTTGTGCCACTGAAGTGCACCTGCTTGTCGCCAAGTCCAGGGTGGCGCCACTCAACACTATGTCTGTTCCAAGGTTAGAGCTGTGTGCAGCTGTTTTGTTATGTAAACTTTGGCAATGTGTTGTAAGACTCTATTATTCAAAAGTTGTTAACCTGACATTGCATGCATGGACAGCTCCACAGTTGTCCTATCTTGGTTACGATTGTCACCACACAGTTTAAAAACCTTTGTCGCCAACCGAATTGCAGAGATCCAGTCCATTGTACCACTTAGTTCCTGGAGGCATGTTCTGTCGGAACATAAAACTGCTGATGTTGCTTCACGTGGCTGTCTTCCAGACCACTTGGTGAATACAATATGGTTTTCAGGACCACAGTGTCTGTTGCAACCTCATGAGAGCTGGCCTTTGCAGCATTCTTGCGAGAGAGTATTTCTTCCCAAAGTTAAACCAGTGATGTCCAGTGTCTTGGTGGTGAACTCCAATCAGATGCAGAACTCCTATGACCCTTTCAGCTTGTTGCAGAAATCATATTTCTTTTCTAGACTTCAGAGAGTCATAGAATGGATCTTACAAGCGAGAGCAATTTTCTGAAAACTGCCTCATTCCATTGGCAAGTTGCAAACAACTGAGGAGTTGTGCACTGCCCGTAACTACTGTGTCAAGATTTTGCAGGCAAATTACTTCAGGCAAGAGATTAGAGCATTGCAAAAGGGAAAACCATGCTTTAAACCAATTATAAGCCTGTGCCATTCTTGGACTCAAAGGGTGTTGTAAGGTTGGGCGGTAGGCTGCATAATGCACCTTTGACTGAAGGAAGTAAGCATCCCATCCTACTTCCAAAGCAAAGCAGACTGTTCGAATTGATTATAATGCATTGTCACGTGACCAACCTGCACACGGATCCATCAACCACACTGTACCTGACACATCGAGAATACTGGATAATTTCTGCTCATACTTTGATTCGTAAGCTCTTTCACAACTGTGTCGCATATTTTAAAGTGAGTGCAGCTTCATCAGCCCCACTTATGGGCACGCTCCCTGCCTTGCGATTCGCCCAGGGTAGAGCATTTTGCAATGTTGGAATTGACTTTGGGGGCCCATTCCTTGCTACCCCAGTTAAAGCAAGAAGGAAGACCACCCAGAAGGTTTATCTGTGCTTGTTTAACTGCATGGTGAGCAAGGCTGTGCACCTGGAGCTCGTAACCGACCTCTCTGCAGCAGCATTCCTTGCTGCACTGAAACACTTTGTATCCATTCGAGGGCTTCCAGAGGGCTTCCATCGAAGATATCCTCAGACAATGGAACAATCTGGTGGGTGCCAGAAACTACCTGAAAGAATTGTACAAAAGCCTCTTCTGTGGGGAAAGCCAGAAACAAATTGTCAGTGAGGCCAGTCACAGAGGGATAAAGTGGTCGTTCAGTCCCCCTGCCAGTCCTTACTTTGGTGGCCTCTTGGAGGCAGCAATTAAAAGTGTAAAAAAACACCTGAAATGTGTGGTGGGAACACAGCTGCTTACCTTCGAAGAGCTGGGAACTCTGCACAGATATCTGCAGTGTTGAACTCTCGACCACTATGTGCTTTTTTGGAGGATCCTCGAGAGTATGATGTTCTCACCCCAGGGCATTTCCTAGAGGATGATACTTTGGTAGCTCTGCCAGATCATGACTTGTGAGATCTTCCTCAGAACCGTCTTGACCGGTGGGAGCTAATCACTCAGTTCCAGCAGAGGGTGTGGAAGCGGTGGAGTAACGAGTATCTACACACACTCCAGCAGAGAAACAACTGGACGTCACCGCATCCCAACATTCAAGTGAACCAACTGGTGCTGCTGAAAGAGCCAAACTTGCCTCCACTGAAGTGGAAGACAGCACGTATGACTGAAGTTCACCCTGGGCAAGAAGTGCCCTGTGAGTGTCATGTCATTAAGGACACCTCAAGGCAACTTCACCAGACCAGTCACAAAAATCTGCCCTTTCCCTGGAGAATAATGGTGTATCGTGTGAGATTTCAGACTCATACTTTTGTTTGTTGTTTTTTTTAATACATATATTAAGTGGTGTACATTAGGACAATTGGAAGAAATGTTTATTTTTGGTGGACGTAAAGTTTACAAACAAAAAAAACTGGTGGGGTGGTATTCGTGATGTGACTTGTGCTGTTTTTGTGCTCAGGCACGTGTTAGCATCTTGTTTGCCATGAGAGGGCAGTAGTGTTTCAAGATGGCGGGAATGGAGGATGAGCAGTACTGCTTGCCCTAAACAAGCGCCTTAATGTTTGACTGGCACAAGGCCAGTGTAAAGATCATGTCTGGTGGCCTGTCTCAGGAGCGCAAAATTCAAAACTGTCATGGCCGTACAAGTTGGCTGACCCTTGTTTACACAATTACCTGGTAGTTTGTTGCTCTTCTGAGGTATTGGTGCTGCTGGCTGGAGACTCTTACTCTGTCGTGGCAAGGGCTGGTGGTCACCTGGCTCTGTGGTAGACTCCTGACAGCTGTAAGTGGATGAATGGGACCGCACCACCGGGGGTTGGTGATACCAAGAGGAGGTTCTTCACCCCTTAAGAAGGTTTCTAATATGGGTTGAGGAGGGCCTTCAAGTTTAATTAAAGGGAGGGACAAAGGTGTCCGTAGTATGGAAGGGTGAAGCCCCTCTGTAGGGCGAGTGGTAAGAACTCTGCCTGGCTGGGTGGAAGTGCAAAGTGCAACTTCTGACTGAGGGTCTTAAAGCTGTCTAGTTTCAGGGTCAGCAGTTGCCCTTTTTAACCTTTTCTGTTTACCTCCCTTCCGAGTGTAAGGCATGGCAGATTAAGGGTACAACTGTAACCACACAAAAGTAGAGGTGGTGCAGGCAATTCCCTATAGTGTACTTCTGAGTAATCCCAGTCTTGTAATGAGAGTGGCACCTTCTGTTCCTTTCGCTTGGCCCTATATAGAGCGGTGGACAGAACATTGATTGCTCAAGTCACTTCATGACAGGAATACCCAGGTGTGGTATCCGCAGGGAGTCAGATTGTCAGAGTTAATTCCAGCTCCTTTCTGGCCCCATAAAGAGCGGTGGCAGAGTATGGAATAACCTGAGTCACTGATTTGCCTGACGGAGGAATTCCTAGTGGTATAGGTTCTACCGAAATCTACCAGGCGACAGATCTTGGATGACCACTTAATGTGTATGTATTTGGCTTGATGCCTGTGGTGGTGTCACAATCTTCACTTTTAGTGGGCTGAACTACATAGGAAAACTATGACGTTTTAAGAAAATCAGTACACAGAGAGTAGGTAAGTTTCACATGTAATATTAACATACTAATAAAACATTAACAACTTTGACACGGGATTTAAATCTAGGTAATCCAGGTAAAGGCAACCTGATAATTAGTCTAATTGAAATAGGAAATAAGTAGCTTACTAAAATTATTTGACAACTCTTTCCTAACTAACTTGTGGTTTGTTCTGAAGGAACAAAAGGGGGACAACTATCAGAGCGGTAGTGTCGGCAATGCCAGCACCATCCGATGGGTAGGGAGATATCCTGAAGGGATGTTGACGTGACCATAACCAGTGGTTCTGGGTTCAACACTAGGGGGTAGTAAGGAGAGAGAGATGTCTTAAGGAGCCTTTGGAGGGGTCCAGTCTCCCATAAGCAGGGGATCTGCGGTGGCTGCAACAGTGTTAGCTTCTGGCCGGTGATGTCTTTGACTGGTAGAGATTCCGGTCCAAGAGAGCAGTGGAACATGCAGTCGTACCAGCGGTCGCACACACAGATGGCTACCTCCTGCCCTGTAAGAGAGTGGTGGAGGAGTAGAGAGTGAAAATTTCTGGTCATGCGAGACCGTTTATACTAATGTTGTGTAAGAGCTCAGTGGTGAAGGGTGTGAGGAGAGATAGCCTCTGCTGCAGGGGTAGAATATTCAAAGGTACTTATGGCGCTATCATCCCTTATCTTCGGGTGCTGCCCTCCCTTGCCATGCTGTGGAATTAGCATGGCCAGGTTATAAGAACCTTTATATTAGTGCTGAGCTGATACAGGATTTTACTGATACCAATACAGTGAACATATGAGTAATGGACTGAAAGACTTCTATTAGCACTAAAAGTATTTTGGGAAGCTGATGAAAATCTATGTTAAAGTCAGTGTCACACAATGTACTACTAGATTTTTTAAGTAAACTTACAATACATTAGGAAAATTAATTTCACATTAATTCTTTAAAATCAGAGATTAAAAGCTTAAAAGCAGCACTCAAAATATACTTTAGTAATTTATTTTTAAATTTAGGTCATTGAAATTTAAGCATGTTCTAAACAAATAAAATTAAAAGGATTAAATCTACAATGTCTTGTATCACAGTTCTCAGCATAATTCAACTTTGTTCATATTCAGAAAATAAAAAATTATTAATATGTTTAGTTTTTAAATTCAGCACTCACTTATTTTACTAAAAGTAAAATTGAAGCACTGCTGGTTCCGGGAATCATTGCTTCTAAAAGATTTCAAATACTGATATGACAAGGGTAAGGGAAGTGTGGTGCCTGCAAAGCTGGTAGCTGGTAATTTGGGAACCAGCAATATGAGCTGTAGATGATTATCTCCTAAAGTGTCTGTCACCACAGGCTGCACAGTGGAATGGGAGTGACATTATCTCTCTCTTCCTCATTCTTTCTTCTTCCTGTAGATGATTATTTTACAGCAGGGAGACATGTCCCTGGCCTGTGCCATCCTGGAGGGAATCTGTCAGTTTAATACTTGGAATGACAAGAACTGCTGACTAAAATGGCAGCAGTTAAGCCCCTCTTACTCCAAATTGCCACCATATCATCCTCTGGTTTAAAGGAAAATAATGGGTATCAATATCCCCTAAAAAAATAAAATCCCTTCAGGCTGGCTGACAGCCCATATTTGACATCAGGTATCCACATCAGGTATCAGTATTGTGTTAGCATTACTTTATATATTAGTAACAATATGTACACTGTACTATTTTTCAAACATGTTTTTTTGAGTAGCAAAAAAGGAATATGCAGTTATAATATAAAATTTGTTTCTCTGCAAGTACAACCTACCAAGAGAAAAATGATATATAAAGTATAGCATATACATTTCTGTTGTGTGATGTTGCATCGTGATTTTGCAATCTTGCCATATGGATGTGCCTTCAATGGCATACAAAAAAGTAAACAAAATGCTTGTAAATTGTAGGTGGTGCTGTCTTAAAGTAGGTGAATGTTTTTTTCTTGTACATGTTGCATTTTTAAACTCGTGGTTTAGTATTATTTGCTTTATCCACAAAATTAGTTTTTAAAATTGGTGAAAGTTTGCAAGGCGTGATTATCTGTAAAAATTCATTTATCGGGTGATTATAATGATTGGTGATAGGAATCAGTCCAGCCCTATTTATTTTTTACCTTTCCTGGAAGATAGTCAAATTCCCAACATGTACATATGTATTGTGGAACCTCTATGTATTGAACCCAGATGGATTGAAAGTCTGTAACTATGGAATACATTCTGTGGTCCCATTTTTTATTTATCTACATTTCAAGACCACATTCATTGAAAGGCAACATGTATTGAAATTTTTTTCTAAATCTCCTGAGAAACAATGACTGGAGAATCCACTGTACTGATTGATATATATATATATATATATATATATATATATATATATATATATATATATATAATCCACAGATGTTGATTTTACACACAATATATTACTAGAGAGTCCCTTAAATGCATTATTGTGTTTTACATAAGTGTGCCAGTGATGGTCAGTGTTTCACTATGGATGTTGTGTTACCAGGTGCCAGTGCTGCTAGCATGGGGTGAAGTGGTGGTTGCTGAGGAGGTACCCTGGTTTCAGTACGAGTCAGACCACAGTCTCAACAGCAATGCCTATGACATTGCAACCAGCCTCGTACACAAACACTTCCCAGGTAAAGGCTGTTCACGATAAAGTGAGCACTTTTGAAATCAACTATAGAAAAAAGTCACTGTCCCTGCCTGCATACATTATAATGGCCACACTGTGTGGCACTGTCCCAGGAAAGTTGGTAACGATGGATGGAAAGTAGTTCCATATGTTAATGTCTAATAAAAATTGTGAGGTAGACATTTGTGATCATTAAAATTATTTTTTACCCTTTCTGTTTTTTTAACACCTCAGTGTGTAAAAAAGACCAGATTGGTAAAATATGTACTTTACTAATAATTCCACAGTTTCACCATGTCAACACATGAATAAAGTGACGAGGCCCATGGCAATGTTAATTTTACATAATGCTGAAGAATACACAGTGTGCATACAAGTAGATCTTAAGCAGTGCTTTCAAAAGTGCTCATTTTAACGTGAACAGCCCATACAAACAACTTACCTGCTCATTCCTTCCACAGATGTTGAAAAGTTTGACTTTAGTGTTATTAAGGTAGAAATAGTAATGATTGTAATGGAGCACTCCACTTGACTACTGGAGCACTGCACCTGACTACAACATGCAGAGGTCATTACAAAGTAGTACAAATGGTACTCAAATTGTCATGAACTGCTAAGTTGGATATGAAAGATGTATTTTGTAACACTCAAAAATACTTCGCAAGAATTTACTTGAAGTATTTTAATGCTACATAAATTTAATTAATAAGAGTATATTTTCAATTCAAATTTAAGAATATTTCCATTTTAGATATTTTAGAAAGTACATTTTGCAATAAAACATTCATCAAATAAGATTATGATCATTATTCTAATTGTATTTAATTAAAAATTTTTTGTGTATAACCCAGCTTGTATATGTATAAGAAGATATGTTCGTTGTAATTTTATATAATGAGATTGAAAATTGATAAAATGGATACAATAAAACAAACAAACTTATTAATAATGTTTAAAAATACTTGATTAAAATGGATACAATAAAACAAACAAACTTATTAATAATGTTTAAAAATACTTGATTGAAATGGCTGTGCATTAAATTAATTATTAAAAATATTTCTAATACATTAATATTAATAGTAATAATAATTATTTACTTCTTCTTTTTCCGTTAGGGTCTTCTAGGGACCACGAGTCAATTTCAATGCTTCGTCCTTTGTTGTTCCTTTTTCTTCCTTAAGCACTCCTTCATCTTCTCACTATGTATCTTTTTCCTCTCCTCAGACCATTTCGAGCCTGTTTTCTTTTCCTTCCTGCCTTGGAATCCTTACATTTTTTTTTTTTTTTTTTTTTTTTTTTAAATTTCTCTGTTGCTTCTTCACTCATATTGTTTTTTTCCAACTTTTTCTTAACTTCCTGAATCCAGGTTATTGTTGATTTCTTGTTCCAAAGATATTTGAAGATCCGTTTGGTTAACCTGTTACCATCCATTCTATATCAATGTCCAAAAAATAGCATTTGTCTCTTCCGTATTGTTTCTGTTATGTTTTTTATGTTGCTATATATTTCATCATTACTTCTTAAATTCCAGAATTCTGTAGTTTTTAGTGGACCAAGTATTTTACGTATAATTCTTCTTTCTAGTATTTCTAATTTATGCAACTTGTAATTCAATACTTGACATTCACTTGTGTAAAGACATTTATTTAAAGAACTTAGTTTGCCACCCTACAGTACAAAGCTTTTACAGGATGGCACATACATATAACATGAAACAAGAACAAATAACAAGGACAAAACACAGAGACATGGACAAGACACAGGACAAACACTGCAAATACAACATAGTAAAATAGAAATAATAAGTGGAAAAAAACAAACAAAATCAGAAGTTATAAGATTAAAATCAATAGAAATATAGTAGGGATGCTCTAAGAAATATAATGTTTAAAAAGTCCAAAAAATGTAATTTTATTTCCCAAGAAATGATCAAAGTCAGAAAAGTATCTATTGTAATGAGATACACATCTGTTTACTAAATCCTTTTTATATGATTGAACTGAAAACATATGTATAGATCTATGTGTATAAACAGGGGTTTTTAGGCAGACTATTTCATGACAGCTGAACAACCAACATAAGCTAAAAAATTATTAATAAAAAATAGTGTGTCATTTAAAATACGGCACTCTTTTAATGACAATCTTTTATATCTAACAAGTTCGCTATTATAATTAAAGTCTGTACCAGAAGGAAATCTATTAAAAATTACTTTAAAAACATTTTTTTTTGTATATTTTCGAGTTTGTTAGTATCTGTTGAATTGATGTAGTTCCAAATTACTGAGCAATATTCTAATCTAGATGTAATAAGTGAATAGGACAAACATAAAAAGAATCTGGGGAGAAGTAGAAGGGTAATATACTTTATTACTCCTAAAAGTACGGTTAAAATTACTAATTAAAATATCAACATGGTAATGAAAATACAGCTTAGAATCTAAAATAACGCCGAGGTCACACATATTCAACTCTATTAATTGGAACATTATTTACATTATATCTGAACAAAATAGAATTTGTTTTTCACGAAAAAGATATACATATGGTCTGATTAATATTGAGTTTAATTGCATTATCACTTCACCATTTATCAATTGCTGTTATGTCCTCTTGTAAACCAACACAATCAACGCCATCTTTAAAATTTTTATAAATCTTTAAATCGTCTGCGTAAAGAAGTGCACTAGTGTGACTTATCACGCAGATATCATCATTTGTAAAAATATTAAAGAGTAGCGGTGCAAGTGTGCTTCCCTGTGGAACACTGGATAGAACAGATTGAGAGCTTGAATTTGAATTATCAATTTTGACTACAAAAGTTTTGTTTGAAAGATTATTAGAAAACCAATTTACATATGATGATTTTAGGCCAAACATTTGTAATTTTTGCAAAATGAGGTGGTGTTGTCATGTATCAAAAGCTTTTTATAAATCAAAATAAATTGCATCTATTTGATTTCGAGTTGTGACCTCGGTGTATAAATTATCTACCAAATTATACAAATAAGAAGAGGTGGTTTTGCCTGTTAGAAAACCATGCTGAAATTCAGTTATGAGATTTTTTGTACAAAAAGATAGGTGTTTGTGAATTTTTTTTTCAAAAACCTTAGAGAAACTTCTTAATAAAGATATACGTCTACATTTAGTAGTATCATACTTATTACCTTTCTTATATATGGGTATAACAACAGCTTGTTTCCAAATATTGGGATAAATTCCACTTTATATGCTCAAGTTAAAAATGTGGGTTAAAATGGAGGAAAATATATCTGCACAACCTTTTATTATAAAGTTTGGTATGCTATCACAATCAGTGGATGTGCTGCTTTTAAGTTTCTTGATAGCCCAATGTACCTGACCTTGATTAATAATGAGAATATTAATATCTAGATTATTCCTATCATTGAAAGATGGTAAAAAAAACTGTTAGATGGTGTTTTTACAAAACCTTTGGCGAAACTTTTTACTAAAGCATCTGCAATAAGTTTAGGATCATGAATCATATGACTATGTACTGTTAACATGAAATGTTCTTTATAGCCCGTTTTCATTATTTTTATGTAATTCCAAAATTTTCGATGATCCTGTTTTAAATTATTGTTAATCTTGGTTAACCAAATGTACTTTGCAGATTTAAATTTTTTCCTTAAATAATTTCCTTAACTCGGAGAATCGGGAATAATTGAATACAGATTTGGTTTTTCTTGTATAATCTATAAAAATGTTCTTTCTTTATTATCAAGCTTATGAGAACCTTGGAAAACCAAATTGTATGTTTATTATTTATACCTTTACTTTTGAGTATAAAGGTGTCTGAAAGTAATTGTAAGTTGCAAGTTAAATATTCAACCATAGAATTTACATTTTCCATCTGAAAAATAGGAAACCAGTCAAAAATTTTTTATTGCAATGTATTGACGCATGCCAGAATGCTGCGCAGCACAACTGCGCGCTCTATGGATGACTCCGCTCCATCTATGAATTACGCGCCCTCCAGGGCGGAATATATAAGCAGCAATCTGAAATAAATGTATTGCGCTAAGAAGTCCACAAGCCTGGGTGGCCGATCACATCATTGTATTGATGCATGTCAGATTAGCTAAGGCTGGATCACGGTCGTGTGGCTTTGGTTGCACTTAGGCGGTTGTGCGTGCGGGTTGGCTTATGCTTACTTATGGCTGGGCATAACGGTCGGGCATGTGGCCTTACCAGTTGGTACAACGTCCTCAATTTTACAGTTTACTAGTCCCTTGGATGGGCCTGGCTTACGACTCGTTTCGGAGCTAGTTGTAGTTGATGATGGGTGGGGGGTACTTGGAGTTGGTGCGTTGTTGTTTTGCAGGCGAGGGGTAACGGGATATAGCTGATTACATCGCTCGTCTTTAGCTCGGGTGGTAGCAAGGGCACGACGTGACACAATGCAGATCTCGCCGTTCCAGTCCTGGGATACCCTGCTCCAGAAGTTACTATAAGAGATGCCTGTCCGGTTCTCGGTCTTGTTCAGTAACTCTCTTACCACTGGATGACAGTTCGGGTGTGTATGTAGCAGTGCTGACGGGAAAGTAGCTGGGTTAATGGCAGTCGTCGTAGGTGGTGCCAGTGACCGAAGTAAGGCGGCACAATCTCGTTCGGCTCGTCGGCTAGCTGTAAGTGGAGTTAGACCAGCCAGTTGTCTGGCAGCAAGGTGCACAACTCTTTGCTCCTCTCTCCTGGTACCGTCCCCTATTATGGAGAACCTCGAAAGGCGCACCACAGATGCGGATAGCCCTAACTTAGTGTTGCTTGCCAAGAATCTTGCCAACGTGAGCTCCAGTGCTTCAGAAGATCCCGCACTATTTGTGAGTTGTTCAGAAGCATTGGAGCAGTGTGGGTTCCCAAGACTATCACTGGGTGTGTGATCCCAACCAAGGCTAGGCCGTAGCACCTAAGCAAATACCCCCGCCAGCACCCAGGTGCTCCGATAGGGATACAACTCACATGTACCGTCTCTCCCTGATTGAAAAGTGTTGCTAGTGGTCATGGCTCGTCTGTTCTATTCCTCCAGTACCTGTATACTTGGTAAAAATAGAATAGCTGGACGTCTATGGGTGTGTTTTGAACTTGGAGCCGCCTGAGGGGGAGTCTCCAGTTGTAGCTAATTTCAGAATAAGAATACTTTCCCAGTAATTGGTGACAGATTACTCTATGAATGAGACTCGGGGGTGCAAGAAACAAAGTCATGTTTATTAAAAACTTGTTAAACACGGTGACACGTGCTCTCCTGCCAGGCAGACCGGTGGCTGAAAGTAATCCTATCATAGCCAGGTGTAGGTGACCTGATCCTAAGCTAAGTGGGGAAGTTAAGTAAAAACTGTTGAAGAATATTTAGATACAAACCTAACTCTAAATGGGGGTGTCTGTAGGAGACAAAGAAGAATTACGTGTGGTATGTATAATACTGCAGAAAGCTTCTGGTAGCTATTGGTGTCGCTGGAGCGTCCGGTAGCGGTGCTGCAGAGCTCTAACGGTGATGTCAATGGTGGCAGCCTATGGTGGCTGCTGAAGAACGTTAGGGTCATTGGCGACAGCCTATGGAAGGGCTGTTGAAGGTTTCGTAGTCTAGACTCTAGCACCCAGGTGCTCGGAGAAAACTGCAGGAACAACTGGTGAGGACTGCAGCGCACGGCCTTATATAGCGAGGCAGCGTGTGTCGTGGTGGCCGCGGGGGAGGGCGTGCTTGTGACGTCCCTCAGGTGCAAGGCCGAAGTGGTGCTAGCACCCTCTGGTCATCTCTCTGGCTTTGGGTGTCCTCGGTGGCGCTCGTGCATGGCCTGAGGTAGCTGACGGCTTGTTGGGTCTCTGCGCGGGGGGGGGGGGAGGTGATGCACCACTGTCTTTCGCAACCCCTTATATCCACGTGTCCGGCCGCCCTCGAGGATTATGGTAGACCGTCACTTCCGTGTACGAAATGGCACGGGGTTTGAATCTCGCGTGTGTAGAAGTAGTACACTATAGATAGTCCATTCCCAATTGGAAGCGACTTATGAAAACAACCTTTGAGAAAACATGTCAACCTGTTTTTTCAATAACCTATATTCCACAAATATATGACACTATGGTTAACTTTTAGAGTACTGTATTATTGAATAAATGAAACTTTACCTTAATATCTTCTATAACTTGGTTTATTTATTTCTTTTTAAATATGAATTAACAACAGCGAGAGCAGCGACATGTTGGCAACGGCCAGTAAGAAATAGTTCACAGTTAAAATATTATTTTAACCTCGCTTTTTAGTATACTATTTGTAAATTAAACGGTGCCTATTGAAATATTCAAATACTTAGGAAGCCTCGATGGCAACACATCTAATTTTTACAGTTTAAAATAACAGTGGAAAATATGAGTAGGCCGTAATGGTACAGTATTGTTTTATGTAGCAAGAGCAATTTTGAAGCAACTGTCTGCTGGGCAAATTTGTTGCTCTCTCTCTGTCCTTGTCTCTTTCACACTTGGGAAGTTTCACTTCGCTAGTATGCGGTAAAGTTGTACATGTTTTCATTTGTAGCATATTTCAAACTTATTGGAGCAAAATAATGATTTTTGAATTTGTAATTTACAACTGAAAAGAGATTTTAATGTTTGAATACGTAATTATTATATTTAGATATAATGGCTGGGCAGAAATAAAGTGAAGTTGGCAGGCGTGGTGAGCCATGACATGGCATGTTGCTGCTTTACCAAAAGAAGTGCAAATTATACTTACTCCGAAAAATACTTCAAATTACCACATCACGTTTGTAGATGTTGTGTTTTTTAAACCTACCTTAGTAAGTTACGATGTTGTGATAAAATTGTTTTTCTGCAGCAGTAATAAATATACTGTTACGGTGTGTTTCGTTAACCGCTGCATATGAAATAGCGTGGCGTGGCTGTTTGGTGATAGTTACTCTGGATCCGTGTGTGCTTGATTTCAAATATTTGATGTGAACTGTTTTTAAAACAAAGTTATTTATTTACATCCACGTATGTTTGTTTATCACAAAATTGTACCTTTGCTCTAAGGGGTTTGAAACACAGTCATGTAACGTGATTTACCACCAATCCCAACAAAATAACCAGCCCAGCCCCAATAAACTTCAACTAACCAAATAGACAGTAAGTAGCAATACATTTAAATATGAGTGGAATAAAAGTTACGGTAGGCTTATTTGAGTGCATGTTCACCGCTATATTTTAAGTTTCTATAACAAAAATTGAGCGACACTAGTTGCGTGCTTGATTTTAATTTCGCCTTTTCGTTGGGCTGTCTATTCCTTCGTTATTCGAACTGAGGCCGTCCTTTTAAATAAATAACCCAACACATATCAATAACAAAAAGTTAAATACTACAGTTCATTGCCCCGCAGTTGTATCAGTGTTTAACACAGTCGCAGCAAAATATTAACGTGCATTACGTGTAATGTGCTATGTTGTGTAAAACAAATATGTTAATGTAACATAACCGTAAGAACTATCGTTAATTCAGGCATTTTTAAAACGTAATAAAGCTGACCTAAATAATGTTATAGGCCTAAACTGTGAATATTCGTACAAAATGGTTTTTGAAATAGACCTAAAACAGAATTCTTTGAAAAGCTGTAAATTGTAAACAACACATTTGACAGGTATAAAAGTAAAAGTTACATTTCAATATTTATTTTTAGGTGTAGCGAAAGTATACAAACACATGTACACACACAGTGGCATGTAAACATTGATTTTGACAGATGCTACATGGCAGTCACATGGCAATGCTTGTTTACATTTGGCGGAAGGATACAAAACGGGCCTGCAAGTAGATATTTGGCAGGGTTCCGAGAAAGTTGCTTCCAATGGGGAATGGACTATAGGGTTGCAGTGAGATGAGTCGTAATCGTTTGTAGTTAATTGGTATAAGCGGCATGCTTCAGTATATTATGTGCGTAATTGCCATCCCCATTGCCCGTCCTAATTATACATGCAGAAGGCACCCCTACTGTTGGAATTATTATTATTGAGAATTCTACTACTCGTGTTTGGCCCCTGGAAGAAGTTTCTGCAATCACGAGATATAGCAGCACCCCTGTGACCTTGTGACGTCACAGTCGGCCCGCGTCAGAGATGGGTTTTAATTTGTCGTCACCTCCACGCGAGGCGATAAGAAACTCGCAGCACGTCTGCACCCCTGATAAGTGTACCCCCATGGTGGAAGGCTACGCTAGCCCCTCCCCCCTGCTCACCGAAGAACTGCTGACCGGGTAAAATTTAGTATAAATACAACCACTGAAGCCAGCATCAGCGAGTGGCGCCGAGCTCGGCGACCCAAGAGTACGCGATCCCAACCCCGTCTGCTGAAGACTCTTCTTAGTCTGCAAGGACTCATCCTCCTCAGTCTGCAAGGACATACCTTCTTCCAGTCTGTGGAGGACTCTCCTACACCCAGCTTTTAGAAGGCTCTCCTTCGAGTTCGACCAAGGGCTCCTCTACTTCCTACTGCCAACCATCCTTTCTTGACCTGCACCTTAAACCTGAGTCAAGAATCTCTCTCCCTCCCTCTCTCTCTCTCTCTCTCTCTCTCAAGATTGGCTCGTCACCGAGGACCTGCACATGAGAAGTCCAACAGCTACAGGTATACCCCACCTTCACCCGGTAATCCTTATCCAAGTCAACTTCCCTTCACTCCGCGGTAACGAGGCGTCGCGCTTCGTCACCTACCTGATTAGTTTCCCCTTAATTAATCTAGCCGCTGTAAATTGCTTTGCTATGGTTTTTAATTTTTAGTTGCTGTAAAGTTGCGGATCTATAGTTTGCTTACCTCAGGCTCGCCTTCGCCTGATCTCCGTTTTGTTTACGTGATTCTCGTATCATACTTTTTTAATTGTTTCTAACACAATTTAATTTAATTGTGCATTTTTGTATTAGTGATAATCATTGCTTTTATTCCCCAGGGACCAAACCCTCCAATAAACAACCACGTAATGTTGAATTCTTATGTACCGTTACCAGTAGTTTGAGGACCATTGCTCCCTATCTTTGTGTGTTATGTTAATTCTACTAAACAGATGTACAATAAGCAAGTTGTTGCTCCTAGTAAGCAAAAACGTAGGGAACATTGTGCCCTTGCTTAAGCTAACGCCCAATCCACGTCTGAGGACGAACCGCTGGTTATGTGTCCAGATCAAACACCACGAGCCATTTCTCCTTTTATCTCTTTGGATATTTCATCCCTGCTAGACCACTTACTCGGTGGCGATTGGCCCAGGTATCCGACAGCGGAATACGAGGTTCAGGAGAAATTACTAAGTCAGGAGAATGAGGCTATTCCCCATGACAACGTTGCTAGCCAACTCAGAAAACCTTCAGTAATGTGAAATCATAATCCGGACAGTTTTTCCGAGTGAAACATCCTGCGGGCACAGCACCCCTGAAATATTGTGATATTAAGCTGGCAATGGGAAAGGTGATCCTGGTTCGACTCCCTGCTCAACTAGAGTCCCGTACCCGTGTGACATGCCCCTTGGTAGGTTTTGTTCAAACCTGTCAACACAGTCGACCAACTAGAGTCTCATCTGCCAGGCCATGCACCCCATCATCACATTCGATAAACCTCTAATCATTTCATCTGTTTGGGACATCTGGTGTCCCCCCGGATATTGGCGACCCTAGTAGTGAGGAGGATCACACGCCCTGGGCGGGAAGCTACCTCTATCTGACTCACTCTGGGGTTTGATTCCCCTCCAGTACATTATAAATCTGCCCCCAAGCGGCCGAATGTTGTATCAAAACCCCTAACGCCACCTAGGTCTAATTGAAGGTATAGTATTTGCCATTGTGGGTTAAGCTGGGCTTGGCAGGGCGGTCAATGTTACCATACTACCTTCTAGGATAGTCACACCCCAAAGCACACGCATCAGTATAAAGACAGATAATCACCTTTTTGATCATTTCTAAAATAGTCCTGATTTGTACTTTTAGGTTTGTCTAAATCTCAAATACTTTGACAACTTAAACCAGGATGATATTTATCTTCCTCCACCAATGGATCAATGGATTTGTCAACTTGAAAATGAAAATTTGCAAAGACTAGATGTAATAATTCAGAATCAGGTTTAGAAAAATTAAATTGTTCTAGATTGAGTGAGCTCATGGATTGTAGTAAAGATTGACCTTTGAGTTTATTATAATAATATGGAACATTCAGAGTATGAGAGGTATTCCATTCAATACCCGGAACATTGAAATCACCTACTATAATTATCTGATGAGAGAAATTATTTAATTTAGTTTGTAAGAAAGTGAAATAATTTGTATAAATATCCACAGATAATTGTGGAAGAAGATAAATATTTCCAATTAACACCTTATTACGGTTGTTACTTGCAATTTTTGTTCACATTGTGAATAATATAATTGATTAATGGCTGTTAAAACACTGCCACCCCTATTAAGGTGTGTAGTATTGACATCACAATCTTTACGAAATATAGTAAAATAATCAGGAAAATAATGAGAGTTAACACTAAAATGATTAAACCACGTTTCAGTTAGACAGATCACAGAATAATTAGTACTAATATTATTTTGAGAGAAAATAGGAGCTTTGGTTCTGAGACCCTGAACATTTTGGTAGTATAATTCAAAGTTTCTAACAGGTATAAACAAAAAGAAATAGCACCTCCGATTGCTAGTGCATTATATATAATACTTCTGATACAGCTCCTCCACCGTTCTAAGTCATCGCGTAACGTGTCGTCTAGGAAATGGTGCAATTTTATTTTGTTTCGTGTAGGAACATTTTTGGCATGTAGAGACGTGTAAGCAATGGCAAAATTTCATTTAATGTCGTGTACATAAATCCTTCAGCCAAAGGAGCACCGAAGAATAAATATTTGTTGGAAAATATAATTTCTAAAAGAAATTAATTGTCTTTTACTACTTTAAATTGGTCTAAATGATCATAAATGCTAATAAATCACTATTTTATTAAAAATCAAGTTAATGTCTAGTGGAATTGGTTAAAACGTAAGACTTATACATTGAACCACATAGTTTTACAAACATTCTATGCAGACGTCTCAATGATCGCAGAACTTGCTTGAAAGAGGAAAATATTGAAATGTGCAATGTGCTAAAATTTAATCAATGAAAATGTCAACTGGTATTTGTACTGAAAACAGTGAGTTGTTTACTTGTCAGTTACTTTTCTTCTCTAACTTTTTACATTGAAATGCAATAATTACATTAAGTACATAGTGTTGAGTTTACTGAATGATTGTGCAAATAAATTATATAATGCTAGTGATGGACAAATGTGGTTTTAGTGAAGCAAACTCGCAAGGATTGCCATAGAAAAACACGTGTTCAAGAGGTTGGAAATTTTACAAATAGTAAGTTTGCGTGTTTTGTAAATGTACTGGTAACAGAAATATTGAAATGCACTTGGCCTGAAAAAACAGCTCTGTGCACACTTTTGTAGTACATGGATAATATTTGTTTATTTTTCTACATTGTAAATGC
This sequence comes from Dryococelus australis, assembly GCA_029891345.1. Classification (NCBI taxonomy): domain Eukaryota; kingdom Metazoa; phylum Arthropoda; class Insecta; order Phasmatodea; family Phasmatidae; genus Dryococelus; species Dryococelus australis. The sequence goes on from CM056995.1 coordinate 63,180,282, forward strand.
AACACCTGTAAGGTTAACTTCGGTCAAAGTGTGTGTGTTTTTTATATATTGCTGCATATGTAGGAATGCGTACAGCGACGTTTGTATCACGTTTTGTTTTTTCATTAAAGTAAAAAATTTCATAGTTAAATAATTTAAATGTTATTTCCATACAAGCAAAATTGCAACTCAAAATGCTACACTCTTGTGAGAACGTCAAAATAATGTCGTCTCACGATAGATACCCACTGGTTCCTTTTTCCCCTCGAAATTATGTAAACAGAATCCCAACAAATGTTACTTTGTAATTAAAAAATAAAACTGGTTGGAATGCCAACCTACCTATAACATCCTACATTCATTACTGGACAGAAATTAGCTATCAGTGCCTGCCATGACAGGGAACATTTGTTTACAAGCATCTTTTTCTTCAGTGACAAACCAACTGCGGTGGAAGTATACATTGTGGCCGTTCTACTTTTCTAGAACTGTCAAAATTTAGCCCACTTACATGAAATGGATAATAATACTGTAATTACCTGACTACTGTTTATGTGAAAATTGTGTTATTGTATTTTGATGTGTGATTTTAACAAACCAGTTTTTAGAAAACCACTATTTTTCTCTAAGTTCTAAGGGATGCTAGTTTTTAATTTGAAAATACTACAAAATGCTAAATTTCATTTTTAAATTGCTAAATTTCACTTTTAAAATGCTAAAATACACATTTCAATATTCTAATGGATGGTTATGCGGTTTTTGTCCACGATATACACTCTTTTTTTTTTCCTTTGGTCCATGAGACATTGTTTTTCGTTGAGCCAGAGTTGTCCCAGAATTCCGGCTTCTTCAATACATATCTGAGGACACCACAAACTTTGCTGTGTACGTGAGGTGGTTGATTCTCATGGTAATTGTTGTTCTCCCATCGACCTTCAGGGTCTGATTAGGTTGAGCCATTCTAACAAAGTGAGTCTGCGGATGTGGGGATGCCCTTTGTTCCACTGTGAGTACATTGCTTCTGACTAAGTTTCCTGTAGCGGCGGAATCAAGGAGGACTAGGTAGGGGCTACCATTAATTTCCACTTGTATGTGGGGAGCCTCTGTTGGTTTATTTTTAGCGGCGGAATCAAGGAGGACTAGGTAGGGGCTACCATTAATTTCCACTTGTATGTGGGGAGCCTCTGTTGGTTTATTTTCCTCGTATACGTCGTTTAATTTCTGGAGGTGGATGGGCCCTTGTTTACCGGAGGTGGCTGCCCTGCGTGCACCCCAGTCGCGACATATCCTGCCGGTTGGGTCCTTTAGTCTCGTTCATACGCTGTGACGCATCTGGCACCCACGTTTTCTCCCTTCCCTCATTAGCCCTTGCCTGCGCGGCAATATTTGTGGAGATGCCGGCCTGTGCAGAACCAGCACTGCGGGAGCGTGGTGGCAAGGTGAGGGGGGCTTTGAATGACATTTCGCTCGAGTGGCTTATCTTGTTCGATGGTTTTACTGGCACACTGCTTGTTTAACAAGGCCTGCACCTTCTGCTCCACTTCTTTCGCCCTTTCCACGAGCTCATCCACAGTGTGCTGTTTTTGAAACTGTAATAGATTCCACAGTTTAAGAAGGAGCATGCATGCTATGTGCCTCATGAAGCTCTCTTCACTCTCAGTGCGGAATATACGCTTGTGCATTTGTACTTTTAGGTGTATAAAGATTTTGGCTTCCTCCTCTCTGGCCTGGGTTTGGCTGTGTAATTCGGATGTCAGGAGGGCTATGACTTCCTTGCCTGTGAACTAGGAGGCAAGGCGAGAACACAGCTGATCCCACTCTGTGACAAACTCCCTATACCTAGCCCACCATTCGAGGCCTTTGCCTTCAAGTTGTATTTGGGCTCTTCTGACTGATTGTTTTCAAGGTACTTCATGTTCGCGAAATTCCCGTTCACATTCAGTAGTGAAGGCTGTTGGGTCTTCATGTGTCCCTTCAGTCTAGATATGAGGGGTGAAAAGAGCAGTTCGGGTCTCCAGAAAGTGGGCAGTAAGAACTCTGCCCTGCGGAGTTGTACTGCAAAATGCAGGATGGGGAGTTGGATAGCAATTCAAGCTATTTCTGATGAAGGCATAAGCTGTGCTTCTAGAATTCCTCTGGCCACCACCCTTCCGGGTGTATGGCATAGGAGAAATTACAATTTATCGCCTCGTGTATGTGAAGCAGGTGATGTGGTCGCTATTGTGTTCTGTCAAAGGCCGAAGCCGCACAGGCGAGCATTATACTCTGTGTCCTTCTCATCTGGCCCTATAGAGAGCGGTGGACTTTATTTGTCTACTTTTACAACTCAAACAATTTGAAAACCTGACCACTATAGTCTGCAGATAACCAACTGATAAGCATAATATGGTTTTGCATAGATTACCCAATAGTGGATACTGCCATGTTTACCAATTAACCACAAAAATGGGTTGAAAGCAGTCAACACTGAGTAACAAATTTTAAATTTACAGATTGGCTGCACTACACTGTCAAGCAGTCTTTTGTTTCTGGTATCATCCGTTAAGAATCAATGATGTTGTTTCCCTCATTGTGTGCTAAATGCATTGGTGCCTTGCTGTTGCCATACAGACTACTAAAAAATCATGAGGATGACATTATTCGATCCTGTCATCTTAGTGTTGAGAAGTACGTATCTAATCATCTGAGCTATGAAGCTAGGTTGAAAAAGTGTGTCTGTGAAATTTGTTTCATACATTTTATTATTTTATTACCTCACACACGTTTGTCTATTAGTATATTGAAACATTTCTACACCACCTTCTGCATATAAATAATAATAATCAAAAAATGTTATGACAGTAGTTAATATACAAGATTTGCTAAGTATTAGAGCTAAATCCTATAAAGTTACTCAGTTAATATAATCAGACATGATAAAAATGAGCTGGCCATTTTTTCCATTTGTTTACTGTCATTGCTTACAACTTGTTTGTTATTGAAACTTGAAATTAATATTAGTTTATATCCCTATTCACTGTCCACTCCCTGTGGTTTTGCTCTTCCCATGGGGTGGGTGCCATATCTCTTGTCTCTTTCACCTTGGCCATCTGTCTCTTTTATTTGGGGACCCTTCTTTATTGTCCACCTCCCCTCTGCTAGGTGCATGAATGAATCACTACATTCCTCCACCTCTCTTTGTTTCCATGAATGCATCTTGCCTGACAACAGGACAATAGCCAGCAAAGCAAGATGAGAGGTGGAAGGGAATTGAAGGAGAAAAAGATGAAACACATTCCTATCCTTTTGTTACAGCTCCAAGGGAAGTAAAAGTCCTTAACATTTTCTGTATGGGCTACAGATTTGTTTGAAGACCAAGTGTGTGTGTGTGTATGTGTGCGTGTGTGCGCATGTGTGTGTGTGCACGCATGCACATGCATGCGTAGACACACACACACACATGCACACATGCACACATACACACACACACACACAAAAAAAACTTCAGCTGTAAGAGTGAGCAATGCTACAGTTACAGCGAGCCAGTACACAAAACAGCACTAGTTTAAACAAATTTATTAAGCTTGTATTTAATACAGAATACAACTGTGCATTAAAAAATTATTGCCGTAGGGAATGTGTTATTACAGCCAATTCTCATTATGGTCCAGTTCCACTGTATAATGATATGTACTGGAGCATGACGCACTGTGTATTTATAACATATACTCGACTTCGTCCCATCTGAACGCTGTTTCATTTAGCCTTGGGCAAGTCCTTTACAGTACTTGGAGAGGCTGGACATGTGCCTACAGGGTACGCCCTCGCGATGAGAAATGATATTACAGACATGTCAGTCCATCTTGTACTGTTTACCCTCTACTCTAACCAGACGTCACACAAACCCCCCGAAGGGAGACTGTATTATCTGCCGAGCCCGTCACCCAACCCAAGGTCACATAAATCTACAGTATGCCATGGGAGGGCACCACACATCCTGCGAGCATATAAGGGATCAAGCTCTCAGAATCAGCAATTTCCCAGCAGCAGAAGATGCTATCAGACGACATGAGGGGAGCAGCTTATCCCCTTCCTTATCCCTCGCCACCTCCGGTCCATACAGTTATCAGTATAGAAGGCCATGTACGGCCCAAAATTTTCAGTCTATGTTTCCTCCACCTCTCAGTCACCCTCCCTGCCATCCTCTTCTAAACTGTTGTCGACAGTCCCTTCAGGACTACTACTAGGACAACAAGTTAGATAGTTAGGGAAAGTTGTAGTAAACTAGCTAGCAGTTTTTATCATCTTCACTTCAGGTTAGAACCAGGTCTCCTTCACCTGGCTGTGCGTAGCGTAACTTCCGTGTCAATTCAGGTTAGTTTTAGAAGGTAGTACAGGCCACCATGCATATTCTCGTGGAATATACACGTGATCTAAACTGACTTCTGAGTACTGATTTCTGAGTGTCACTGTGTTAACCTCACGTAGAAACCAGCCCGTTAGAGTGAAGCTAGAATACCATGCTCACCAAAGCTAAATACACAAACATTAGGCGGCTACCCATGCTGTGACTCTCGGTATAGTACTGTAGATCTCCGACTATTAGAAAGACCTCTACAAGGTGGCTAGCCAAACAAGCCAACCTATACACCGCCACCGCTCTCTGTGGTTCCGGAAAGGAGTAAGAGTTTGTTTTGACGAACTGACCACTGTGAATATGACACCCAAGTGTCGTAAGTGTACAGTTGGAGGGAACCCACAGCTCTGTCCACTGCTCTCTACAGGGCCGGACGAAAGGGGCACAGGGTATAAACTCTTGCCTGTCTGGCTGCGGCCCTTGACAGAACATAGTATGAACCACGTCACCTGCATCACTTTTGCAAAGTGGTAAATTGTACCTTCTCCTGTGCCGTACACCTGGAAAGTTGATGCCCAGAGGAAATCTAGAAATGCCACCTCCAGAAATAGCTTGAATTGCAATCCAACTCAGTAGCTTAGGGCCAGTCTGTTCGCCAGGCTGTGACAGTGACACGTGATTTTATACCAGTCAGACAGGCCACACGTGTGCTGTATACCAGCCGAGCACCCGCTAAATACTAAGTTATATTTATGTTTCTCGTGATACTTGCATCACGAATCAAAACTGTAATATTGACCACCACGACCACCTTGTACATCAGTAGTCACATAACAAGAGTTTTCAAGGTATTTAACCTAAGGCATAGTGCATCACTACAATTTGTGATCTGTAACAAATACTCCGAGTAATAAACAGGTTGAAAGTTAGCAGTAAACTTGTGTGAAAGTGTTTGTGGTAGAATTAGTAATTTTTGGATGCATACTCATTATGAACTACATGTACATACATATAAAAACTCACAATTGTGCGATCTTATCAGTTAGTTCTAGTTTGGGATATTGATATTTCGTTCATTAGGGAGAATTGAATGTATACATATTTCCGTACAATGTTTCATTTTGTCTTTAAAAAATTGAACTGGCTACTTTTGTGTGTGTATATGTATACTATAATATAAATGTGTTGTAGGTGAATTTGGCAGTGAGCTTCTGATTCAGAAGGTCGTGGATCAAATTCTGGACCTGACCAAGAAGCCAGACCACAAAGATGTTCCAAATGCAATGACATGCTTCAAGCCTACGCCTTTGCATCCTAAAGAACCAAAGGTAATATACCTCATCACAACTGAATTTGTCTTTTGTGACAAAACAAATACGTAATTTTGTTTTCATTAATATAAAAAATGTAAGTAATTTATCTTTAAAAAAGAGTTTTTGCTCAGTATGAAAGATTTTGTGTGTTCACCAGTATATTATGTTTGAACAACTGATGCAGTGTGTGTACCGGCTGTAACGGACTTAAGTACTCAAACTTCTACGGATGTTAGAAGAGACCAAAAAAATTAATTTTCATTTAATAACCATAGGTAAGAAATAGATCATTGAGATACTTGTGATTTTTTTATGTGATTGGGAATGAAAATGAAACCATTAAATTTCAATTTAATTGTAATCCTTCACAAACACTGTCAAAAGTGCAGCTCTCTGTTTCAATACAGACTTTACACTGTTGTGTCATTGTCTGTCCTCAGGCTTGTGCTTTAGAGAGTTAGGCTGGGAACACATGGCAAGCTCAACGGGCCGGGTCCGGTCCACTTTTGATAATACATGGAGAGGAATTGAGCAGCACACATGGGCCCGGCCCGGCACGGTGCAAGGCTAAAATAGGCCTGGAGATGGGCGCCGGACTGTTTCCGGTGCGGTGTGTTCCCAGCTTAATCAGCTGCAAGCAACCATGCAATGAGTTTTTCTTATGATTCAGTTACAGTCCCATACACTAGGCTATTTAAGTGCCTCCATACAAAATAGTCATTTGGGTTGAGGTTGGGAGAATATGATGGTGCAACTTCTCATTTCTGTCGTGGTGAATGAGAGCATTTGAACCACAGATTCTGTGAGCAATGGACTGGCTGCAGTGGGCCCGTTGCCATAGCCTGCTTGTTCTCCCAACCTCATCCCACTTGACTATTTGACGAAAGGGGGCTACTTTATTGAAGTTTTTTGAAGGATTACAATTGAATTGAAATGTAATGTTTTCATTCTCAACCTCAACCATCTCAGTACCTCAACCATCAATTTTTGACATGTAGTTATTAGAGGAAAAATAACTGTTTTATTCACTTCTAACATCCCTAAAAGTTTGAGTATTGAATTTTGGTACATCTGGTACATACCTGTATTTACTCGTGTATTTTTTTCCCCAAAATAAAGGAAAAAAATTCTATGGTGGGTGCTGTACACGGAAAGAAAAAGAAGGGGGAGTGATATGGTAGCCATAAATTGTCCCTGGATGTTGAGGGAAGTCCTGGGACTGTCTGTTGTCTCATCTCTCACTCTTACATCACTCCTCTCCCTTCATTCTTAGTGACCCTTCAGTTATGTGTAGGTCGAAACCCCACCCCCCCCCCCCCCCCCTACTACTAATGGCATACTGTCATGCCACAAAACCAGAACTGCCATGTGTTTACGGGGCCCCCCACCCCCTTGTAATAATACCCAGATGCCAGTAGATAGTTCCACCATCCCTCTTTGTGTTTGGGGGGTGGGGGGGGGGGGGCAAAGCATGAAGATACCCTTTTTTTTTAGATAAGGGTAGTGTAACATTCTAGCATGGCAAAAAAAAAATATAGGGTCACTGCTAAAAGGAGAAAGGAGAAAAACGAAGCTGGAAATGTTAAGTAGTAGGAGCATGAGGTTTCCTGAATTTTTTTATTTTGTAATTTTGCACGCAAGTTATTTAATTAATTTAAAAAAATTTTTTACATATCACAATCACCACACATTAATGTAAAAAGAATAATTTGATCCATACTTACAAACATGGTGCCACAAATTTTTGGTGCAATTTTATTTTAAAAATAATTTTCCCTGGAACTTGTAAAAATCATGGTGCACGCTATACACAAGTGCATGCTATGCACGATTAAATACAGTATTTGTGTGACTTTGGACTACTTCATACATTTTACTCATCTTTCCTGCATGGTTGTTCATTCATTTAGCAATTCTGACACCATCCACTAGTATTCACGTCACGGATCAGTAAGTTGTGCTATGGAACATGCTGCTGTTGGTTTTGTTTAGTTGTGTGTAAAAATATGTACAATCCACCTTCTGTGCATTGGTCCAAACATTTTGGTCCTCTGGGCTGGATGGTGCTGGTTTTCATGTAGTTTTCGGTTTGTGTTTGTGACAATGGTTGTGATGACCTTGAAACACATGATGTTCCAGTTGTGATTGTTGCGCATTGCAGAAATTTTCCCTATTGCTGCAGATACCTTGCTTATTGATGTTTATGTTGATGACGTTTTTAGTGGGTCAAATTATTGACATCAGCAGTGCATGGTGGGCAGGAACATCACCACTTGCTGCTTAAGGGTGGTTTTCAACTCCATAAATTTGCTAGCAGTTTCCCTGCCCTGTTGGTGATCTACCCATCAAAGACCTGCAACAACCACTTGACTCACCTACCTTTTATGGTGATTCAAGTGTGAAGGTTGACACGTGCCCAAGGGGAGGAGTATTTCAAACAACAAATTATTTAGTGGGGCAAGACACATCGAATAAAGACTTAATACTTTTGGTGTTAAGAGTAACGGTGTCTTTAGTCATGTAATGCGTAAGGTATGAAGAAGATATCTTAAGTCACCTTAGAAGTTTTGACTCATGATGCCAGAATCACGATATTGAGCGTCTTAATGTTTAACTGATGCATGGTCAGGGTAAAGGACAGGTCTTGTGGCCTGTCTAATGGGCGCAAAGTCCAGAGCCGCTGTTACAACCCTATGAGCTGGCTGACCCTTGATCACACAGTTACCTGGAGGTTTGTTTCTCTTCTCCTGTAGAGGTCCCAGCTGGAGACTCTTCCCTTGGCATGGCTGGGGTTGGTGGGGGCCTTGGGAGCTCGCAGATGGTGCAACGTTCTGGCTCTGTGGTGACTGCTGACAGCTGGAGATGGATGAATAAGACCACGAAACCAGGGTATTGCGATGCCAAGAGGAGGTTCTTTACCCCTTAAGAAGGCTTCTACAATGGAATGAGGGGTGCCTTCAAGTTTAATTAAAGGTAGGGACAAAGGTGTCTGCAGTATGGAGGGTTGAGGCTCCTCTGTAGGGCGGATGGTACGAACTCGACCCCACTCGGTGGAAGTGCAAAGTGCAACTTTTGACTGAGGGTTGTAAAACAATCTAGTTTCAGAGTCAGCAACTGCCCTTCTTAACTTTCTTGTTTTACCTCCCTTCTGGGTGTAAGGCATGGGAAATAAAAGGTACAACTGTGACCATGCGAAAGTAGAGCTGGTGCCTGCAGTTCCCTATAGTGTACTTCTGAATAGTTCATGGTTTCCTAGGAAAGAACTATACCTTATTGTTCCTTTCGCCCAGCCCCTTGAGGAGCAGTGGACAAAGTGGCAGGGTGTGCTCAAGCTGTTCAACCTGCCACCCGAGCTCTGCCGCCTGGTAGACTTCTGTACAGCCTATACTACTAGTAACTCCTACGTCAGGCAAATCAGTGACTCAGTATATTCCATACTCCACTACCGCTCTTTATGGGCCCAGAAAGGAGCTGGAATAAACTCTGACCATCTGATCTGCAGATATTACACCTGGGTATGCCGGCAATAGGTAAGAGATACTGCTAGAAAATTAAGTATTTGACAACTCTTTCCCAACTCTCTTATCTGTTTGTTCTGAAGGAACCAGAAAGGGGACAACTACCAGAGGAATAGTGTTGGCAATACCAGCACCATCCGGAGGGCAGGGGGGAGGTCCTGAAGGGACTTCGTCACCGATTACCTGGTTGTGGGGTCGATACCAGGGGGTGGTAAGGAGGGAGCGAAGTCTTCCGCAGCCTCTGGTGGGTCCAGTCTCCCAGAAACGAAGGGCTCTGCGACTGCTGCATAAGTGGCCTCTGGTCGGTAATGCCTTCACATGTAGAGATTCCGGCCCAAGAAGAGCGGTGGAATCTGCGGACGTACCAGCAAACACGCACTCCAATGGCTACCTCCTGCCCTATACGAGAGCGGTGGAGGAGCAGAAACTGTCTTCAGCTGGACTTGCCAGCCCTTTAATACTAATGTCGTATAGGCGCTTGGTAGTGAGGAGTTTAGGGGGAGATAGCTTCGGCCAAGGGAGTTGTGAATTGTTAAGTGCTGAGGAGGTGCTATCATCCTTTATTTTGGCCGCAGGGTGCTGGTAGAATGGGTGTGGCCCTCCAGTGATGTGCTCTGGAACTAGCTTGACCTTGGTTGGGGAGAGCGGTGGCTCAGTGAGGTAGTACAATTTTCGTTGGGGGGTGTTGGCATGATGGCTTCTGGAGATTCTTGGCGAATAGTACAAGCTAGAGTCACGTGTCTGTAACTGCTACCAACCTTGTGTCGATGTGTCCTGTAGGCATCTCTTCAGTACAGTACTGTTTGGGATTTATGACCTGCCCAAAGGGTTGGACATTGCATCCAAGATGTCCGAAGTAATTTGTAGAGTGTGCATCAAAGATGCAGTCATGCGTCAAGGTTCTGGGACTGCAGTGAAATCACCAATATCTACCTATTTTTTGACAAAACCAAGGTGGCCTCTTAAAGAAGGTCTCTCTTCCTCGACCGGAACTTTGTGATGCCTTACTGCTAGAACAATATTTACACTTGCTTCTGGACAGTTACTCATCTATAATAGTCTTGCAGTTGTTGGGGCATTTTTACGTAGTATAGTAATGTTGAACAGCTGATGCAGTGTATGTATTTGTGTGACTTTGGACTTTTTTTGAACATTTGGTTCAAATTTCCCATGCAACTGTCTGCACATCCAGCGATTATAGCACCATCAACTAATAGTTGCAACAATGTGGTGGATCCCCAGGTTGTGTTGTAGTGCACACTGTAAGTTTTGTTTTAATTTTCTGAGGACTGCTCGATTATGGCTTACGACGCAGTGTCTGTTCTCTTTCTGCACTGACTACATGCACCTGGCCACAATTCAGTTTAGTACCACCTTGATGCATGACATTTCCTGGCTATACTACACTCAACATCACATCATCTGAATGTGCCTTCACTTCAACCATGCCGGGTTAAAACAGTACTGGAGGCTGCTCATGTGCCTAGAGGTTATGTCCTTGCAATAAGGGGCCTTATTAAATACACATCACACCAGCTTGTACTGTTCACTCTCAGTCAGACATGTCAACCTCCCCGAAGTGTGATATACGGTACTATTGGCCGAGCATCTAAGACCGCCTCCCAAGGTCATAAAGTTCTACGGTGCATCAAGGAATGATGCTAGCAGTGCTATAGTCCATCTCACGCTTAGATTGCCGTACAGGGCTTATGGTGCTCACTGTTGCCAGATTACTTCAGCTATGTGATGTAACTGGCAAGCTGAGATACAAATGCGCGAAGGAAATGGCCTGATTAAGAGAAATTTTATCTGTTTACCTCCATGCCAACTCATAAAGGAATCCAATCCTGCGGTGCAAAACTAAGAATTTCCTTTGAAACTGAAGCCTGTTAGATACCCTATCATTGTGATTAGACGGCGCGCACACTACGTAGATAGTTTTCTTTTTCGAAGTTGCAAATAAATAACTTATCAGCAAGGACAGCGTTAATAACAGAGATTGTGCATTGGAAAGAGAGAGTGAATGTCCATTACACAGCACACTGCAATCTAAGAGTATGAAGCTCTATAGCAGGTGACGCCAGCAGATAGCTTTGCTCAGAGGGTGGCACTCACCACCCCACCTCACTCCCGCATCTCAGAAGGGCCTGCGGACAAGGAGAATATACAGTGGAACACACCTATTACGACCCCTCATGGTTCCCGAGAATAGGGTCGCAATTGGGGGGGGGGGGGGGGTGGTCATAATAAAAAATTTGGAAAATTTTTGGCCGATTTTGACACACCCCTAACCCCTATGTGCCCAAACTTGCCATTTTTGGCATGAAGTATGTACAATCGTCTCTAGCGTATAAAAAAACCACAGTAAATTAAATATAAATATGTATATTTCAATAGCTGGACGTCTCCTGATTAATTTGATACCCAAGAAAGGCATATTGGACCATCCCTTGTCATAAAAAAGAAGGCCATTGAAAGTGTGTGAAAAGATTAGACTATGTATTATTTAAATATAAAGTTATTAATAAAGATATATTACGCAGGTATCGTGGGTCATACATTGCTATGAGACATGTAGCAATCAAAAAGTTTAGGTGGTGTTGCACAATACGTGTGTGTGCGCCATGCTCTTGCTTTGGTCTGGCCGTGTACGTAGCTGGGCAAGCACCTAGATCCTCTGCAGCGCGGCCGGGCACGGGCATGGCGGTTTGCTGCTGAAGCTCGGCCCTAGATCCTCAGGCTGGGCAGCTGTTGGTCAGTCGCTGCAAGATGGCAGGCGGTGGCCGCCCGCCCACTGCCATTGCCGTTGTAGGGCCGGTTCACTTCCTAACAGCGGCTCGGCATTGGAAAAACATGCTGATAGATGTGATTCACGTTAACGTGTTAAATATATACACTAGCACGATGAGGTGCAGCAATGTTTACGGGAATATAAGCTGTCTACTTGAATTTTTAATCATCCCAAATTATTCATCAAAAATATTTGACGTTGCATATACACGCACACTGCCTCACTCGCCATAATATGTTACGGGTAACATAAGAACCCATTTTATTTGCACACACTTATCTTTATTCACTTTACACATAAAATGAACTTTACTAGAAAAAAAACAAGTGCTCGCCATAAAATATTAGCATATTATGTGGGTGCACATAAACTTAAAAATAATAATAAAAAAAAGGGGGCATTGAATTAAATTTGAAGTTATCGTACATACACTGATTAAGAAACTAGTCTGTGTAATGTGCGGCTGTTTTTACAGCAAAAGAGGAGGGATAATGGAAGCAAAAAAAGACAGGGAGGGTAAGGCAGAGGCGGCGGCATGTGACCCGGCCTGCAACTCCCCCACCCCCCCTACTTCATGCTTCCTTGGACAATATACCAGTGTCCCCTTCTGGCATGAAGCAATTTATTGCTTCACGCTGCTTGGGATGACCAATGTCAAAGTCTATGATGGTAAAGGCCATTCATGGTAAAGTGAGCACTTTTGAAAGCCCTCTCATTTGGAATAATAGTCAATAAGTATGCTTTACTTTAGCCTTAGACGTTAACTTCCTGGTACTGTGGAATATACATACTGTGTTTATTACTTACATGGCAATATTTATTTAAAAAGATGTTTAAAGGGGGAAAAGTAACCAGGCCTTCAAAAGTGCTCACTTTACCGTGAAAAGCCTATAGCTTGAGAAATGCGCGACCACTAACAATAGTAAGGGCTAGTTTTCCATAGACCGAAAACAGTGGATATTAGAAACAAGTACCGCAGTGGGAGAAAAGTCTACAAACAAATTCGTGCCTCAAATTTTCGACTTTTTCAACCCAAACTTTTCACGGTTCCTCGGGATTGAGTCGTAATAGAGAGGTGGTCGTAATAAATGGGGTCCTAATGGAGGGGTTTTACTGTATGTCCATGCGCAGCCTGAAGACGGCAGTTGTCATCGGCTCTCTTCAGAGCCAAGCAGCTCCAGCAACTGACCTACCACTCCTGGTGCTAGAGCTCTCTGCTGTCCTCAAAGTCTTCACGACCTACCGGAGCTCTCTGCTGACACAACCAGGTCCTCATAACCTACTAAAAGTTCTTCAGCGACTTCACCAATCCCTTCCAGACCTTCTTCACCAGCAACTCCCGAAGTCACCATCAACATTCTTGCCTTACCTACTGGTAACTGCAATTGCTCCACCACTACCACCTCTGGTAGTGGTCCTCAATGGTCCCTTCTGGGCAACAGTTAGAATTAGTTGGGGCCAGTTATTCCCATAGCTGCCTATCCTGATTGTCGTGTTAAGTTTAGAACCAGGTCTGCTTCACCTGGGTACACGTAGTCTAACTCTGGGATAGTTAGGAGGTAGTATAGGCCACCATATTTATTCTTCATAGATTATGTGTGTGTGTGTCTATATATATATATATATATATATATATAAAATATGTATTCTCACTTACCTCTGAGTATTCATTTCATAGGGAAACTGTGCTGGAGGGAGTAAGATTCTATTCCTGGAGGTCTGATACCTTTGAACCCACTCCCAAACGTTGTTTATGGGCAGCCTGAGGAAACCCACCACTTGTATATTTTTGCTTGTTTGGCTCCGGACTTAGCTTTACACATAGCTCGAGACCTGAGTCGTTTGCATCCCTCTTTTGAGGCTAGTATTGGTTTCTTCCCATATGCCATATACCCAGAGGAGTGTTGCTCAGTGGTTGGTCAGAAAGGCAGCTACCCTCTCCAAAGCCAACCAGAGTTGCAACCACATTCCAATTGCACTCTGCAGCATAACCCCACGGGAACGAGCTCAGACCGCCTCCCCACCTTGTTTTCAGCCCCCGTCAAGACAGTTGGGTACCTACACCCTATCGTCACAGCCATCCGCAGGGATGAGGACATCCCCTTCGGTATCGCCAACCCCTGGTCTGGGGGCAACGTGATCAACAGCAACAGCCCATCTCGAGCCCCAACCAACATCACCAGTGCACCAGGTCGCAGCACCAATAGCAGCAGACTACAAGCGCGGCAGCTGAGTCAGCAGTCACCCCAGGCCACCACCCAGCCAGGTAAACCGGAGGCATAGTGCCGACCAATCCGCCAGAACGTGAAAGTTTCACGTGACTTTGTACCAGGCAGAAAGGCCATGTGCTTTCCCTCTACACCGGCCGTGCTCCGGTCCACCACTACTAGTGACTGACGTCATATACTCTCGTATTACTGACCGACACAAACCAAAACTATAATTGACTGTGGCGACCCCTCTCAGCCAAAGGCAGTCAACCATCAACCTTGTAGGTGAGGCTGATGCCTTGGGGTGGCTTTAGTGGATTCCCACGTATGTTGTGTTGCAGTTACTTTATTCTTCCTTTCTCCATCTTGCTTGGAGAAAGGCATAAGTTGGAGTTTGGTTTGGAAGTGCTACTGGGATCTCTCGGTGGTAACGCAGAAGTGTAAATGTGTTAGTATCAGGTAGACACCTTGCCATCCTTTGAAATTCTACACCCAGCGGTGAATCACAGTGAAACATACAGAGGTGGATGATTAGAATTAGTATCTAGCATTTGCCTTTCTCTGCCAGAATCCCAGGCACTCACTCACACCGACCCTCCCATTCCAAAAACGGCAATGAATTGTGGTGGCATGTTGGATTATTGGGGGTGGTGGCAGTAACTTGAAATTAACTTGGGTGTGACCTAGTGCTGGCTTCCCAATACCATGCTTGACTGTTGTGTCCAAAGTACTTTGGTCCACTCAAGACATGCAGAACAGCATAGCACCTGGCACCAAGTTGCGATGGTGACCCCCTCCTTGAGGTGCAATCGCCCACCATAGGAATTGTCTTGATACTATCTGACAGTGTGTTTCTGGTTTCCCTATTCCTCATTGAGAAGTTCCTGTGGACGTGGTAGGTTACTGGGTTTATTAGGGTTTCAGGTAATGTCACATTAACAATTATGGATATCATTTCCCTAAAAAGTAGACAAAACTCGAGAATGAAGCGTTGCAGGGATAATTCTGACTTAAAAAAGCTCTCTTCTATGAGGCTCTACTCATCAGTGTCTCTGTTGCCAAGCTTACAAAATCCCTGTCAGGTTTGACCCATGTGAGCGTATGGCCTCGGCCACATACACAATACTGCAACCTGCTCTGAATACCAACTGTCTCTAACAAACTTAGGCACATGAGTAGATTCGCAGATCCAGTTGCGACGGGGTGAGTGACATGTCGAGCATGGCCTTCAAACACATTTGAGGATAATTGTAGTGCAAAAGACTGCTCATTGCTAATAGTGGTTGGCTAGTGGTTGTAAGTGACACACTATCACAGTGCTTCTAAGAGAGATGAGTATGTGATGGTTGAAGAATCACAACTGACATTTTCTGTTTTCTTACGGCGGCAACTAAATATATAGCAGTGGACCTCTTGATGGTCAGGAGTGTGCAGGGGTGAGACACTGTTCCTTCTTACCCCACTTCACTGCAACTGTGTGAGCTAGCTATGCATGATAGGGGAGTGGTAGTGGGTGGTAGGCGAGCTATGCCAGGTTTCCAAACAGTAACTGGCGGTCAGGTCGGTGGTTTCTACACCCACTTGCGGACAAACCAATCACTTTCCAAGTCATCTTTCATCTGTAGCTGTGGTGGGAGGGGTCCAGGCGAGGTGTGACCTGCAATTAGGCTTCTAGTTTAGACAGCATGTGTTAACTCATAAAAATATACTCCATCTATGCATTGGCTCAGACAGATAATCTTATAGCAGGTTCTCTTTGAAAATAATTTTTGATCCCTTATCAACTCTCAATGTGGTGACAATGAAAGTGAACAGGCCCCAGTATACTCTATAGACCAGGGAAAGGGGATCTCCTTAATGAGGTTTATTTATTACCTTATTACTTTCGGGATCCTGATGTCCAGGCTGGAAGCTCGATAACCTTTAAGGCTGAAGATAGTGGAGCCAGATGGAAGGCTTGCCTGGAATAGGTCCTGACAGGCACAATATTTGCTGTAGAAAGCCGAGTGGTAAAATAGAGTTACCTGGCTACTGGTGGGCCCATATGCCGTGTAACTGCGAGTAACACCCCTTGTGGGGGCATGGCAGGAAGAGGTGATACTGGTTTTGGAAGGTTGTACCAAATGTCTGATGTTGGTGCTGCAGGTATGAAATTTCAGCTGTGCTCCGGGACACATGTTGCTCGTTGAAAGATGGCGGCTTCTTCACATTGTACCACATACACCCTGGAGGCGTTAGGCTCTGATTCACCAGATCACGTAGCCTGGTCACTTGCGATCTTAGCAGTCTTTTTGACCTCAACTGCCCGTCTGAATTTACAGTGTTCTGCATGTAAGGACTGCAAGGCTCCCAAGTAAGCAGCGTTACCAGCTTGTAGCGTGAGAGTCATGATGTCACAACGTGTTTGTTCTCCCCAAGCCTCAGGAGCCTCAGAGAAGGGTTCTCTCTCCATCTGCCACAGTGGTGCCATGAGGGCGGCAATACCGTCAGCAACCGGCTAACCAAACATTTCGACAAGAGGTGGGAGTACCCTTCAGTGGGAACTTTTGGTTTGATACTCTATTTGCAGTGGTGGTGCGTGCACCGAGAAGTAGATGGTTGGATATGCACACAGAAGCAAAGCAGGTAATGGAGGTGAAAGCAAGAGAGAAAGTTCAGACCAATGTAGGCTACTTGGTAGATGTATGTTTTATTCCGTCAGTAGGAAGTTACAAATACATATATCTCCGACCTGTGCCCGCGTACGTCTGATGGACGAGGGACCAAGTTTTCCAAGCTGTTTGCTGCAGAGCGACGAGATAACGGTAGAAGAGAGGGTGAGAGTGACCCTGGTAAAACCAAGCCTGGCGCGGATGAGGTCCGTGGCCAAACTCAAAGTGAAAGGAGAAAGCTCTGCAACAAGAGCTTCTGCCTGATCTGTTGAAAACACAAGTCCTTACAATTTTAATATACTATGGCTAAGTTATACTGTTACTGCTGAAGGCAAGCGGTACGGCAAGTGTGGTGAGATAATGAGAGTTGCAGGCGATACCCCGGTCAGAACTGCTCGTGAACTGCCTCATCTGAAGGGCTTGCATAACAATGGATACCGGCGAGAGACGTGGCGAGCGAGATGTAGCTGGAGCAGGCCGTCAAGACAGCTGGATACCCACACCCGATTGTCACAGCCATTCGCAGGGATGAGGACATCCTCTTTGGTATCGCCAACCCCTGATCCGGGAGCAACAGCAACAGCCCATCCCGAGCCCCGACCAACATCACCACCAGGTCGCAGCACCAACAGCAGCAGACTACAAGTGCCGCCAGGGCAAGGCAAGCGAGGGCGTGGGGCCCACCACTCATACTGGTACATGCGGCATCTTGCGGATTGCCGGCCTCTCAGGCAGCAAGGATTTTACTTGCTTGTGAATAGGAATGGTACAGAGGTGGAAAGAGCGGCAGCGGTCTGTGCTACAGTACACCAGGGGAACACCAAATGCTGAGGCTTATATATGTATATGACAGTGCTCATGGCATGTCATTTTTGAAGAAAATAGTTCTGTAAAGTAGATGTTTAACTGAACTGTAGTACGCTTATGTACAGTAAAACTCTGTTCAAATATTCTCGTATATTACATTTTCACATATGAAATGTGTAAATGTCCTTGTCGTCTCCTTAAAATGCTTGTTAGTATTTCTTTTGTATATGCTACAGGAAATTTGTTTCCTGCATAACGCCACTTTCTGCAGTGTATATGTAAACAGTGCACAGCTGGCTATGACACCGGCTTGGCATGGGTGAGGCACATGCTGCCTCGCCTCCTCCCTCCACTTGTCTGTCCTTAAGGGAGGAGCCTTGTTGCCTAGCAATGCAGTGACATCGGTGTGCCCTCCTTCTCTTGGACAGTTAGGCAGGCACTTGATGTGTTGCCCTATGAAGCTCTAATTCCCCATATTGGACACTGCGACAACCACTGACGTACGCGCTTTAGGTTAAGTGCCAATGACGTACGATGCTTTAGGTTAAGTGCCATGACAACCTTTGTTATGTGACTTCTGAGTTAAGAGACGGTCGTCGTAGTCAATATTATAGATTGGGTTTGTGACGCCAGTAACACAAGAAACATAACTTTACGTGACATGTGTTTGACTGGTGCTCTGCCAGTATATAGTACAGGTCTTGTGGCCTGTCTGAGTGGAACAAAATCAGGCAATACTGTGACAGCTCTGCCGATGGGCTGGCCCGTAGCAATGGGTTTACCTTGTTGGAGGATGCTCCTTGGTGGCTGCTACCCCAGTTGCTGTCTAGGCTGGTGGCTGCTACCCCAGTTGCTGTCTAGGCTGGTGGCTGCTGGGAGTCCTACCAAAATATGTTGTGCTGCTGGTGTCTGGAGTAGACTGATGGTTGATGACTTGCTGGCCCCCGAACCAGGGATTAGCTATATCCAGAGACAGTTCCTCTCCTCTGGGGATAGCCTCCACCAGGGGGTGTGGTGAACCAGCGGACTGTTGAGAGGAGGAAAGAGTGGTGGTTGTGACACTGAGAGGTTAGGCCTCTCTAGTGAGCGGGCAGTATGAATTAAGCCCCGCAGAGATATACTGTCAAGTGCAGGAGAAGAAATTGAATCACAATTCAGGCTACTTCGGGAGGCATAAGCTGCCCTTCTAGACTTCCTCTGGGCACCATCCTTCAGGGTGTACGGCATAGGAGAAGGTACAAATTATTGCCTCGCAAAAGTAAAGCTAGTGACGCACCCTAATGTCTTCTGCAGAGGCCCGCAGCCACACAGGCAAGAGTCGTACCCTGTACTTCATTTTTCAGGTCCCATAAAGAGCGGTGGACAGAGTAGTGGGTTTCCTCAGGCTGTACACTTACAACACTTGGGTGTGGTATCCACAGGGGTCAGTCTCTCAGATCCAACACTTACTCCTTCCCGGCCCCTTAGATAGCGGTGGCTGAGTACAGATTGGTCTGATTGGCTAGCAGCCTAATAGAAGTCCTCCTAATGGTTGGGTCTCTACCATACTATACCCTGGGGCACAGCACGGGTGATTATGTAATGGGTGTGTATTCGATTTTTGTCTGCCCTGAAGAGACTGTTGGGTGTTGGTATCTGAAGGGTAGTGATAAGGATTGCTGTTACTGTCCGGTAAGGCAGGATGTTCGGAGGTCTTGAAGGGACAGTCG
This sequence comes from Dryococelus australis, assembly GCA_029891345.1. Classification (NCBI taxonomy): domain Eukaryota; kingdom Metazoa; phylum Arthropoda; class Insecta; order Phasmatodea; family Phasmatidae; genus Dryococelus; species Dryococelus australis. Next base: position 63,199,596 of record CM056995.1, read on the forward strand.
ACAACCTTTAATAAGGGTGGTAACGAAGGAGCTGTCTGTGTCTTCAGAAGCTGCTGGTGTTGAGTCTTTCAGAAGATCTAGAGGACGTTTCCGCAGGCGCAGAAGAGGCTTCTGGTGAGGTTGATGTCAATAGTAGTCTTCATCTGGCCTTGAAGAGTGTGATGGAATCAGAAAGGCGTATTAGAGTGTGAACCACCGGTGGCTTCCTTCGGCCCTGTTCAGAGCCATGGGGGAAACATATACTGACTTCTGAAAGTCTCGCATGGCCTTATATACTGGTTGATCGCCGGACAGGAGGTGGCGAGGGGTGAAGAGTGAGATAAGATCCATCCCTCGAGTCGTCTGCTAGTGTCTACTGCTGCGTGGAGAATCGCTGATGTGGCGGGCTTCATCCCTTATCTCTTTCTATTATGAGTGATGCCATCCTTTGGTGTGCTGTAGAACTACGTGACCTTGGGTGGCGGGCTCGGTGGCTCGGCCGAGAGTTCAGTCTCCCTTCAAATGATTGGTCAGACCTCGGCTTGGAGAGTAAAGTGAACAGTACAAATTGGACTGACGTGTCTGTAATATCATTCCTGAGTGCAAGAAAGTACCCTATAGGCATGATACCAATCTCTTCAGTACTGTTTAAAATGACTTGCCTAGCGAAATGAAACAGCGTTCAGATGCGGCAAAGTCAAGTGTGCATCAAAGCTGCGCAGAGCATCACGCATCAGTTTTCTTGTCGACCACATTGGGTGTTTCCAGCTGCTTTTGTGTGCAACTCTAGCATACTACCACTACACTTCACACAGTCCCATTACTGTACATTACTACACATTGTCCCGCTATTGTTTGCATTATCTGCTTAAGTTGTATGTTTTAAGTCGGTGTATGTGATATGTTTTGCCGGCATTATTGCTTCATATAAAGCTGGAATAAAACAACAGGTATTTTCTATTAAATGCTTGACATTACAAAGAAAGTTGATTTGACTCTAGAGGTGCCACAGGTGACAATTGCAAAGGAGTTATGCTGTTAACCTGATCAAAGACATGATGGGGGAGAATACTATTAAGGAAAAAAGAAAGATATGTCTGATAAAAAAAAGAATATAGGGTACTTTTAGAGAGAAAGTTATATATATATATACTTAATTTAAAATTGATGGTCACTAGGCTTTACAAGTTGAGAAAATAAGATGGAGTTGTAAAAGAAATTTGGATATTTGGCATTTCAGGTAGAGGCAGTGGTTGCTGTGCAAGATAAGACCTTTTAAAAAAAAATCTTGCTTCGGTCTTAGGTAACCGAGAAAGTACCTTAGGATTAGTATGAGAAGTAGTAATCAGTCATTAAATTACCATGGCTTAGCTGTTGCCATATTGTCATTACTATTACTTGCATCGGAGTGGGTAAATTATTTATTTTGAGCGATGCAGTGTTTTTGTATATGTGTTTTATCCTTCCAGTATAAATGACTATATTTCATAGAATAATAGATTGTCATTGCTGTGTACTTCCATATATATTTTTCTCTTTAATTATAGGTCTGTTACAACTTTTACTTTAAGTTATTATTTTTAAGTAAAAGTGTGTATCATAGAAAATGTGAAGGTTGGCTGATTTTTTTGCTGTGTTGGGCATATTTTAAGCACACAAGCAGGTTGATTGATAATTTGAATGATATTCTGCAACATGCATATGGGTACAAATGCCCGCAGAAAGTTCATAGCGAACAGGGAAAATGGAAGAAGCCACCAGAAGGTGTGTGGATGGCTAGTATGGGTAAAGGAGTGTCAGTCACACATTGCGACTGCCTTTCAGGGGTCAAGCTTCAGGGCAGACCAGGAGTTTGTAGAACGTGGCATGGACATGCTAGACCGCGAGCTCCAGAAGAGCCCAGTGAGGTCTGAGGGCCCTGTTGCAGTGCAGCTGTCGAGGAATAAGGATCAGAACAAGAAGTTGGCTGTGATGGCCAGCATGGTGCGCCGTACCACTGTTGGGAAATCTGACACGTACACAGGTCGGTAATACATTTCTTCTTGTTTTGGGCTGTGCGGAATTGCCATTATAAATTTCACTGAATGTTACAGAAAGAGCAGAGAGAATTTTTTTTGCAGAGTACCATTTGGTCTTAATGATTAGCTTGACATTGGGGTGCACAGATATCCAGAATTTTTTTATTCTGATTTGATTCCACTAGTATTTGAACTCAGGATCAAGGTTATATTATTTCCAATCAAAAAAAGTTAATTTTCAACTTAAAAAAAATAGTTAGGGCCTAATCGTAACTGAAGATCCAGATGATAGGACCACAGAAAAATTTTAGTCTTCACTTTCAGAGTCCATATATTGCTGTTCACAAGGATTAGGCCTATGTAAGTGTTAAAATTGTGTTGCAAATTTTTTTCCTGTTAAAACTTAACAATGTTAGCAAATATAGTAATAGTGTCAATTTCACACATCGTTATGACATGTAATTAATAAGGCTTACACACTATTTACGTAAATTTCAAATGTTTTGAGTGCCACAAGACTGAGCGTATTTAAAACAAAGCCACTGCAGTGATGGCGACCAGCCGCCACAGCTGGTCTGGGAGACTGTGACCTACTTTTCAAGGGCAGCTGGGTCGCGAGAAAGGGATGGGAGGGCGGATTGTGAAGGGTAAATAGGCACACCCTGCACTCGAAGTTGGCTAAACCATCCGTACAGCACTGTTTCTAGATTGGCATGCTCTGCAGCACGTAACTTTTTGCATCCTGCCGACAAAATTTGTCTGAAGAACCACAGCTCTTATTTTTTATTTGTAGTTCAAATGTAAATAGGGTTGATTTAAAATTGTACCGCCTGCCTATCTCACTCTAATTCATATCACCTGCTTCGCACTCAGGAATAATTTGAAGTTTTGTTAGAGATCTATCACTTTCCACTTAATTTCACTCGCCATTGCTAACAGAGTAGACACACAGAAACAATTCAAGCCAGAGACAAAGCACACTGAGTGATACTGACTCTTAATTTTAAGTCACGTCCCCTTTCAGCACGCGCATATGCACCACTAATGGGTCGGCTCAGTGCACACTGGCAATTACAGCACGCTACTGTGATGTCTTGGCTTGTACTACCGATACTCTCTCGCAACTCTCGTACATTTGTTTCTGAGGTACATCTTGAGATTGTACCACCAGTTGTTTACATAACACGTTCGGGTTTGTGGAATGTAAGCAGTATGCATAAGACTGTTTTTCTGTTGTTACAGCATGTGTTACCACTAAAGGGTCTTGTTTTAAACAAATTAATTAACTTTATATTTACTGGGGAAATTTATGGTGCATGGAAATACGGTCGTTACAATCATATTCTTGTCTTATCCTGTACTAGCCGTATTCGAGTTTCACTGTATTTCTTATCACATCTAAAAATTATTACATAACACCAGTATCATAAATGAACAACATACACAATACCACACAGGCCTAGGCAAAACAATTATCACAAATAGCATGATGCATACTGAGATATTTACTAAATACGACTTCACCTCATCTTCATATGATGTCATATCATGTTTATTGGGGTTTGAACCCAGGATGACTTGCTTCCAGAGCCCATCAGCATGCCCTAGGCAAGGAACACACGAGGACACTGCAGTCAAGGCTGTCTACACTAGTATATCAGACGTCACATGTCTGTTAATCACCCCTACATGCAAAAGAAGCCAGCCAAGCACTGACCCTAAGCTCACGGGAGCAATGCAAACCACATAAGAGGAAAACTGCACTTCCAGTCTCCCCAGAGAGAATGCTGCCTCTGCCCCTATGAGAGGAGCTCTAGCCCGTATGTTACCCAACTGGCCGAATGGAGCTGAAGGATCAGCAGAAGGCCGTCCATATAGGCAAGCGCACATCCCCTGAAGTGCCAGTTGATACTCAGCAGCTCACTCCACCACCTCGTGTGCTGGAGCTCTCTGCTTACTGCCTTCATCACTAAGGACTACCGCTACCTTCAGAAGTCTTCTACACTTCATCCAGTGACCCTTGAAGAAGTCTTCAACCCCCATTTTAAACTCACTACCACTTTGGTAGTGAACCCCGAGTCCCTTCTGGACAACAGCATAAATGAGTTAGTGTCAGTTATATCATAGCTACCTAGCCGTATCTGCTCTTGTCTAGTTTCCATGTCCCCTTTACCTGGTATTCTGTAGTTTACATCCATTAGAGTTCATTGATAGTTAAGAGTTTGTATGGGTTACCGTGTCTATTCCTCTGGGGAATTAAACACATGATCTTAACCAAACCTCCAAGTACTTATTTCAAGGGTGACCCGTTAGACGTCAAACTACTAGAGAAAAGCAGGAGACCACATCTTTGAAACATCTGTGCCAATGCTAGTGTAGGGCTGTGGGCTCCCTTAACCGGGTGCACGTACATCACAAAATGCGTCAGTTACCGTATTTACCCAAAAGAAAGACAAGGTTTTTTGACAGAAAAGGAATAGAAAAAATTAGGGGTCGTCTACAATTTGGGAATCATCTTTAATTCAAAACGTAGGCGATTTTGACAAAGGCTTTTCATGCTTAAATATCATGTCTCCTATGGTTGTTCATATTTTTGTAGTACTGAGACTATACCTGTCAACTTTGACAAGGGCCCCCTTATCTGATGTCACTGGGTTTAAAGAGGAAGCTCTTTGCTGGGAAGCAAAATGGCTCAAATCACGTATAGGTATATGACACCCACAACAGTTTTACAGTTTAAGAAAAATGCTGTTACCATACAGACAGATTAGACACACCTATTTCATTGTGATTAACTTTTCTTTAAAAGTTAATCAAATATATCATATTATTCATATAGTAATTTTTCTTCTTGAAGGGTTTGTCATAACTTCATGCAAAAATACTTCAACCTAAATAATTTTTTCAGCACTTCACAGGGGTAGTCTTGAATTCATGTTTAAATATTTTTCCCTCAAAAATATTTTTTTAGGAACGGGTCAGCTTCCTTTTGGGTAAATATGGTAGATGGCCTCTCATATTGTGGACCAGGTACTCAACGGTACCTGGTGCGTACATACTGCAGAGCTCCAACCACTAGTAACTCAATCCACGTAATGGTTAGACACCCAGATCATCCAACTCACTCCACCCACCACGTTATTTTCGCAGGTTGGAAAAATAGGACTGATACTGGTGGCCTGACTCCTTCTGGACCACACACCACGATGAGGCTAGACATCCTGATCAGCCCACCGCTCTATCCTACCATGTAGTTATTTTCGCTGTTCGGAGCCATAGGATTGAGTGTGGGAGGACTAGCCCCGGCGGGCTACACACATAACTAGGGAATTCGTCGCCTGCTCTTCCTTAGATGGTAGACCATTGTACCAACCCATATGCTCTTCACCCAGAGGAGTGGTGCAAAGTGGAGGGCTAAGAGGGCAGCTGCTACCTCCGAATGCAGCCAATTGAACTGCAACCCAGTGCCAACTGTCTGCTGCAGTTTATCATCACAAGAACAAGCTAAAACCGCCCAACAACTGAAGAGGCCTCACCTGCCAGTCCCCCCTATGCTCCCTCTTTCAACCACCCCACAAGACTGCTGGTGAGCCAGACCTGATCGTCGTGAACATTCGCCTGGGACTTCCAGTGCCTCTACGCATTGCCGTGTGCTTCAGAACCACAAGAACCAGCAGCCTATCGCGAGCACCAACCAGCTTCGTCAGCCACAGCACTACCACCACCAACCAAGGACCAGGCCTTAGTTCCAGCCTGCAGCAGCCGCAGAGCCAGGAGCTACCATGGGCCACTGTGTTTACACCAGCACTGCGGAGAACGGCTAAACCCACACCAGACTTCGTACCGTGCCATCAGGCCACGCGTCCAAGCCATATACAGCAGCCAGGGTCTGAATAGCAGCCAATAGATAAAACTCTCACCACAGTTAGATAGCCTGTGTATCTGACCAGCACAATAGAACCTTTGTCTGCTAGTGATGTTGTCAGTTCAACCAACATCACACGTCAAAACTCAACTTTATACTTAGTAATGAAAGTGTGTAATACTGAGTCTTATTTTGAACTGTTATCACGGGCTCCATAAAATTGTGGCACACTTACTAATTTCAGTAAACAAAATGAATATGTAATTACTGACTCATGGCGGGCTTGGGAAAAGTTAATGGCAACGTCACGGTCGGGGTTAGTTTTGGGCGCGCAGGTCAGTCGCATGGGGTTCACGGTCATCCTCATTTACTGGCAGGAAAGGGCCCGACAAGTATATAGAGCAGGGCAGTAGCTTGGCACGTGACAACAAAGTCAATGGCTGGTTGGGCAATCGGGCGGGGTCAGTGACTCATGGCCATGGGTTTACCTGATGAGGCATTGGTTCCGCCGAACTGCTGCCCCAGTTGTGAGTGTGGTTGATGGCTGCCTTGGTGGCCGGAGAAGCTGGATGTTCCAGTGGGGCTATTGCTGTCCAAGCTGGTGTATGTTATCGCTGGACTGGTGCTCCTTGGCCCTCTGAAAAAAAAAAAGGGTTAGCAATACCCAGAGGTACCTCTTCCCCTCTGCGTATGGCTGCAAGGTGTCCCTGGTGTCGTCTTGGGGGCTATGAACAGAGAAGGGGAGGGAGCTGGGAGGTGAGGCCTCTCCAGCTGACGGGTTGCGTGAACTTGGTCCCAGGGTTATCGTGGTAGAATTCCGAAGAAGATGGGGTGTAGCTTCAAGTAGCTTTGTAGATGGCCATGGTCTTTCTCTCCCGCAATTCCTTCCCACCCCTTTCGGTGTAAGGCATGGAGGGGTACTACTACCGACCTCGCGAGAGGGGAGCAGGTGACAATTATCCCCGAGCTATAGTGTTTGGCCACAGCCGAAGCCAAGCTGATGCCGAGCCATACCCTATCCCCAACCGGCGACACAAACAGTGTGGTGGTTGGAGAGTCGGGTTCTCTTGGAGTCATCGGACGACAACTGTGGGTGTGGGCCCAAAATGGGCCAGACCCCCAGATCCAGTCAAATATTCCCTACGGTGACACACTAGCACTGTGGACGGAGTACAAACTGGCCTGGTTGACTTGCCTCCTTATGGGTTGTTTTTCTAGTGGTTGTGGCTCTGCCTTTCGGTACACCGGGGTGCACCAAACAAGTGGGCGTCGAGTGTGTGTGTTTTCAACATACGAGTCCCTGAAAGGGAAGTTGCAGTCCTATATTAGGTACATTAAAATCAGTTGGCAAAACTCAGTCTCGTGCTCCTCTCTTTTGGGTGTAGTGCTTACATGGAGTGGCTCAGTCACCTAAGGAAAGGAAAATCAGAAGTAAGAGAGAACTCGTGTTTTATTCCTGAGAAGAATAGACACGATGGCCTGTACTACCACCTAACTACCTCAAGCTGACAGGAAGTGCTAAACTACGCAAGTGCCAGGTGAAGGGGACCTGGTTCTAAGCTGGAAGGCAGATTCAACTAGGTATAGGCTCTTCACGGTAAAGTGAGCACTTTTGAACGGCCTCTCATTTGGAGTAATAGATAAATAACACTTATTGTAGCCTTAGGCGTTGAATTCCGAGTGTTGTGGAATATACACACTGTGTGTATTATTTGCATGGCAATATTTATACAAAAAAAGTGGTTATAGGATTAACAATGACTGAAAGGAAAAAGTATCTAGGGGCTCAAAAGTGCTCACTTTATTGTGAACAGCCTATAGCTGATAACTATCCCTATCTATTCAGTTCCGTGTCCTGAAGGGACTTAGGGGGCCCACTCCCTGAAGGGCAGTGGGGCATGCCGTTACCAGTGGTAAGTGGCAATGCTTGGGGGGGGGGGGCGGGGGCGATGACTTCTTCAGAGTCTGCTGGTGGTAATTCTCTGGAAGGTCTAGATGGAAGGCGTTGGGGTTGCTGCCTTAGAGGTTCTGGTTTTCTGGGAGATGTAGAGGTCAACAGAGAGCTCCAGCACACACAGTGGTGGAGCAAGTTTTTGAGGCTGTGGCTCTAAGAAGAGCTGACGAACAACTGGTATTTTTCTTGAAGACGTGGGCTCAGCAGAGAGCTCTAGCATCTGGGAATGGTAGAGCGAGCTGTTGGAGCTGACTGGCCCTGAAGAGGGCCAGTGAACAACTGACTTTTGTGGGCCATGCGCAGGTATAAGTACCTGTCGGCCCGCCCTCATCCGAGGGGTGGTATGGGTGGTCAAGTCGTCTGCTAGAGGTGGAGCCAAGGGTTGTCTGCTGTGCCATCTGCTGATTGCTGGAGCGGTGGCAGCACCATCCCTCAGCGTACTCTTCAACTACTTGACGGTAGCGGGTAGTTTCGGCCGCTCTGCTGCTGGCTCACTCATCTTCTGAGGGGGTAGCGTGGCATGGTCCCCTCTGACCGTGGGTAGCAGACAGTACAATACTGACGTGTCTGTATTAGTCCTCACGATAATGGACGTAACCTGTAGGAACTTTGGTAGATAATTATACTGGTTCAGACCCCATCCTGTGTGTCAAGGAGATATGCACAGATTAGATGAAGTAATTTGTATATGGGTCAGTACAAAGAAATATTAAAAAATTAGTTAAGCTAGGATAAAACAGTACTTTCTAAAATATGAAAATACACTAATTATACCCTGCAAACATGAAATAAGGCATTCTTTCAAATACTTACTACTTTCTTTGACGCGTCATCTAATGGGTGTTCATAGCATTGGTCGTCGGAGCCTTTCTCCCGCCCCAGGTGACTGGGAAGCAAGCGTAGTGCACGTGATAGGGTAATTGCTGAGAGTGGTACTATTGTCTTTTAGCAAGTTAATCATAGCTCACTGGGTGTGAAGAGAAGCGCTAGTGGGAGCTGGCCTGGTTTGAACCAGAGTGGTGGCTAGTAGTGCAGGTTGTGGCTTCCACTTATCGAGCTGGGCAATGTTCCCCTCTGTCGAGTTGCTTCCTCTTACTTCCAAGAATACATCCGGTTGGCACGTTGTTCATCCCCTACCAGGCTTCCAATCAGGGTAAGCCCCTGTTTGGCAGTCATCCTGCCCAGCCCCGTGGTGAGGCATAAGGGGTAGATACGGTAGAAAGGAAGATAGTGGGTTTTGCATGGACACGGGCACGGCCTGATAGGCCATAAGTGTAGGCAGGTGGGTGAAGTGGGAAAGGCTGATTTCTGGCCTTCATCAAGTGACTTGGTGAGTGGGAAGTCGCTGACAGACCCAATTATACAATTGTAGCTGTCAATAGCAGGATAGGGATGGCTACTCTAAAGATATGCGGGAAGACGGTATGTCGTCATTGATCCACGCATCATGAAAAGTCAGAGCTCCCCAACCGCGGGGGGTGGGGGGAGATGGAGGATCCTCTTGGCCTCCCTGCATGTGTGTTGTCTAGTCGGGATGTCGCTGGCAGCCCCAAGAACTTACAGAAGGGCACAACATTCAAGTGGGCTACTGCTCCGCATAGACAGGGTTCCATATTGACGAGGAAAAGATACAGGTGTGGTGACATGTGCAGGTTCCAGCAAGTGTGCCTTTGATTTGTTTGACAGAATAGGAAATAGCAGGAGCAGGTAGAGAAAGAAAAGTTAACTGCGAGTGATGAGGCGTTAATCCAGACTAGGGATTAGTATGTCTGTTTATTGCCGGAACAGTACACACACATCACCAGCCCTGACTAGGACCTGAAGGGCCAGTCCTAGGATGCCAAGTCTCTGAAGACACGGGGTTGATAGTGACTCCACTGGTTCGGTACTCGGACTTGTGGCTGAACATGCCTGGCTATGGGTAGCCGTGAAGCGCAGGTGGCTTCGGTAAGCTGACTGGCAGGGGTCTAGAGCTGCAGTAGCTCGTAGATGAAAGTGAGTTCAGATCGTATCCAGGCAGAGTGACGTTCTGTAAAGGTTTGAAGTTGGTACATGGTCAGGCAGAATTACATCCTACAACTGAGCAGCGAGAGACAGCCAGTGGATGCAGAAGTTGGTACGCAGTCCAGCTGACTGATGCCCTATGACTAAGCTGCGAAAGAGAAATAGATTCTCGAACTATGGGCTGCAGCCTGTATATACCCACAGCACAGCACAGGGCCAACTCTGGGGTTATGGGCAGCATATAGAGGCGGCGGAGAAGTGCCGGAGATGACCGAAGGCAGCCTGTTTCCCCTCCGCAGCCAAAGGCCGAATGGGTGAGTGCCTCACCGGAATGCGAAGCGGGTTGCAGTCAAACAAGAGTGCATCAGCTGGCCCAAGTCAACCATGGGCTGAAGGGTGCTCTGTGGCGTATAGGGCTTAACATCTTTCTAGGGAGGGTGCTGCAGCTATGACACGGCTGGAAGTTTATTCAAATTTTTTCAGTAACAAATTATCTCTATTTTTCACACAAGAAGCACTTGAAAATGATTGCACTCTTTACATTGTGCCACTCAATGTAAACAAACATTTTTGGCGACTAGGAGATGCTTCTAGAGTATAATTTTTTTTGTAAGATATGTACCTATTGAATCAAATTAATTTTTAATATAAATAGAATTTTGATTTTACATGAGAGATGTTTAAGCACTGTCTTCCCAAAAGGGAATGGCGTGGGGTGCACTTTGACACACTAAGTTGACGCGTGTTGTCTTATGTGACACAGTCAACGTGGTTTGTTTGCACTAGGTCAGACACGCTCTGAATATAACCAGAGTTATTAATTATTGGTAAGCTTCCGGCTATGAACTAGCACCGGATGTGTAGGTTGGTGGCTGGGTACACAATCAACACTAGTGGGTACAACAATGTGCTGGACCGGAACACTGGCTCGGCTCAGTGTACCTGTCTTACCAGGGTGTGCTTGAGTCTTCGGTTCTGATGTTGGCTGGTCAGTTACTCTGCTAAGTGCAGATGGGTCAGGTATGCACACTCGCTTGGCTGTGGTTTATGCCACCTTTCGCTCCTTCCTTTGAGATCTGTGCCTTTACCCAAAAGGCATAGAGGTCTTGTTGATACTTAATTATACTTTTGATCGGCTTAAATTTACAGAACCCTAGCTAGGTGTACTTCTAGTAGTGGTTGGCGGCGCGAGTCCGGTACTCAATAAGCCCTGCACCTCTGGTGCACGAACCTGGAGCAGTGAACCACGTAGGCCGTCTTCCTACCACTACTGAGTGTGGTCGCAACAGGGGTTAGGCCTTCAGACCCAGGCAAATACTCCTTCCAGCACCATAAGTGCTCTGGTAGCAGTACAACCTGGACTGACTGTCTTGTCCCTCTTGGATGAGTATCTAGGGGTTGTAGCTCTACCTTTCTATCCACAGGAGGGTATAGAATGGGTGGCCGTCGAAAGTTGGTGTTTGTTCTGGCGTACAGATTCCTGAAGGGTATCTGCAGTCCTACTCTGTGGTTCGTACACTTGTAACACCCTGTCTCGGTTGACGTCATATGAAAATATAGTTTCTAGTGATCGTAGGTATTACCTCTAGAACAGAAACACTCTCGGGATATGAACAAGATGTATTTATTAGGAATAAAAATACGGTGACGCATACGACCTGCTCCTAGACTAATCAAGATGGCGACTGACATTTGGTGGCTATGAAAACAACTTTAACCAAAGGACGTCTAGAAGATACTTTACAAAAAGGGAGCCACTACTTTTAAGGGCAGTGGGTGTAGTTGCCTCTACCAGTAAGTAGAGGGGGCTGCTGAACCAGGAGGAACAGCAATAGAAGGTGTGATTGTGTCTGCAGGCTTGCTGATGGAGAGCATCTGGTAGATGCAGATGGTGGTTTGAAGCCAATGGAGCTTCTGGTAACAAGTGGTAGAGGCTGCAGAAGCATTTGGTAACTGGTAGTGGCTGAAGATCTAGAAGACCTGGCAGTCAGTAGAGAGCCCTAGCACACAAAGTGTTGAGGCAAGCTACTGGAGAAGATCACTTCCATCCTCAGCCACGCACTGTTCTTTATAGTGTGCTAGGCATATCCTCACCAGGAGCGGGGTGGGAAGTGTGACGTTGCCTCATGACATCTCTCTAGGGCGTGGGTTAGCTACCCTCTGCCCAGCACTTGGCTTCTGCAATCTTCGGCCACGCTTGGAATGCTTTGTGGCCCTCGGTGCCGGGGGGGAGGGGGGTGCATCTGGGCGGCTTTTGCAATATCTTTCATATGTCTAGAATCACCTTCCAGGATACTGGCAATCTAAATAGCACTCGTGAATGGTGTTGCTTGGTTCTATTCACGTGTCCGTTATCACTCACTAGGCTGGGAGCGATCCTGTAGGCACTCGTGAATTACTCTGGGTTCGACCCTTCCCCGGGTTATGTAAAATACGTGATGGTTGAGGAGTCGTAGTCGCTTAGTTATAATACTGGAAAGCGGCACGTGTTAAAGTATTTTAGGCGTCAAAATATTTTATCAGTTTGTATTTTTACAAGGGTAGTTATTTTACAGTTATTCTCATAAGAGAGTTTACTGTATTTTATGAGATGCGGTACCAAAACATGTCTGTACGGCTTCCGATGTATACATTCACATTTTTATTTACAAAAGAATTCAAGATGGTGTTGCACTGCATGTCAACATATGTACTGCTTGTTAATCTGGCTCAACACATGAGAATCAACGGCGTTGATAGAATTGATTGTTTGCAGCATATACGTAAGCAACATACTGAACGTGATTCAGTGATATGCATGATTATTTGTGTAGTATTTTGTAAACAAAACCCTATTTAGGTTAGAAATGTTAGAATAAATAGTACTTTTGTGTAAAAGCCACATATGGACATTTAATTAAACCCATTTTGAAAGGCGTGATGTAAAATAATCTTCGTTGTACTGAAAGTACAAGATCTTTGTGTACTGAAAATTAACAAAAATTTAGTATGTTAAAGTGAAATAGTTTTACACAGTTTACATATAGTATTTGGGTGGGAACTCAAAATATTATGTTAAAGTGAAAGATATGTTAATTTGAATTACGTTGTAGCAGTATTTTACTGTATTTAAAAAAATTCTCCGTCATTGGTAAACATTTATTTTTGGGAAGGAGCTTGTAAATCTTAGACCTTTTAAAGTACTGATATTAACTGTATATAGATACCTACTAAAATAAATTATCAAATTTTGTGAACAAAATTGTAAATCATAGACCTAATTAAAGTACTTACATTAATGGTATTAACTTCCTCTAAGTTTGTGATGGCTGCAAGTTTTATACCATGAACACACATGGATAGTTACGATGAGGTTACTTTTGCAGTGTGCGTGTGTTTAGATATGGAGGCCTCCGAAGAAGATGAGCGCAGCCGGCTACAGAAGACACAACGGGAGCTGGAGAACCAGCAGAGGGACTACATCCTGCGTAGAGAGCGGGACTACCAACAGCAGCAACTGAGGCGCATCCAGCTCTCCGGCAGACACGCCCGCACACTGCAGGACCCGGGAGGCTCCTCTCAGGCCCTGCAGTTGGGTGGACGGGCGTATGCATTTGGCCGCACGCTGGGCAAGGGCTCCGTCCTGGGCAGAGCACGTAAGAGCACACAGCACTCACTGGAGCAGGTGGTGGCGGGCCTATCGACTGTGCAGGCCCTCGAGAAGCTCCTGGGAGCCATGAGAGATGGTGGTGCAGTCTCCGGCAGCCTGGCTGTTCCCTCGACCTCGCGGGGCGTGGCACCTGTCGACCGACGGCTAAGTCTATCGCCATGCTCGGACAGTAGCAGCTCAGATACGCGCAGCACAGACGAGCCAGTGACAGTAGCAATGGTTCACAAGCCGGCGGAGGACGTTGCTCCGTCTAGTAGTGAGATGTGCACTGGGAGTGAGGTGGAGAAACGGAAACAAAACATCAACTAAAAACATTTTGGAATGATGTGTGCAGTGGCCAAAAAGTAGCATATGTTGTACAGTTGTCTTTCTTTTTTTTATTACTGAAATTGTGTATATATATATGAGACATATTTATTATTACCACAACTTTCTTAATTTACCAAATGGACACCTAAGGCTTGTCCAAATTTACATTAGTGCAAGTACACTGAATGCATTTTGTTCATAGAATGTTGATTTTCATTCTGTTCATATTTCAAGAGATTTTGTGTAACTGTTTCTGAAATATAAAAATTTTATTGGTTATAATATTGTATTAACATGAATATTTGCTATTACATTTCCTTGGACTTGTAATGTGACTGAACTTATTGTACAAGCTGAGTCCATTTTAAATGAAAATGGAATACAGTAGCAGTGTGCTTTTTTTCATGTCCTGATTTTGGTCTCATAGTGTTAAACATAATGTTGCAAAATTACTTTCGTGTGTGAAGTCGTATTGCCGTTAAACAAGTGCCTATGTAAATCAGCTTCTTCATAATATTTGCTCTGTGTGGTAAACATTACAGTTTAAATTTGAATATCTGTTTAACATCCATTCATTTTCTGGTGCTACTGCGAACTATATTTCCTGTGAACACATCTGTTTAAATTCAATTTTTTGTATGAATTGTTTTCAGTTTTTTATTTTATTTTTTATATATATTAAAATGTGTGTACAAAAAACTTATATGTATTTGAAATATAAAATACAGTAAAAGGTCAGGAATCGGGAATATGTACATTTTTTTTAGTTTCAAAATAAATGATTTGAAAAAATTTAAACCTAAAGATAATAGCCTTCAAAATTTCAGTTGCATTTATGATTTAAAAATCATTTTCCGTGTTGTAAAATTTTTTCACGGTAATTCCAACTTTTTATATTAAATGTGTTCACATAATATGTCCCACAAATGTGGTGTATTAAGTACTTGTCTCTTAATAATTTTCTGTTTTTCTTTTGAAAAAAAAAAAGCCTGTTCACACTTGCATTCACACCATTATTTGTAAAAATGTTTCGTGTTCCTTTTCCATTCCTAACATTATGTTATGTGTATTCTCCCTGTAACTCTACAATTACTATACTATTTTTGTGCTATACTACTTTCATGTCATTGTGGTATACGAGTTTTAAACTTTTGAACAGAGTCTCAGGTCTATTGTATTACAGAACATTTTACTTTATTCATTACATTTGTCTAAAAGTCTTGTTAGGAACAGAAATTTTTTCCCAAATTTTTTTTTTCAGCCTTTTTTTGTGTTGTTCACATAGTGTTTATGTTTTACAGTAAAGAGTAATCTTAGTTCATTTGTTTCCTATACATATATGATACACTTTTTTAGTTAGGAGAGATGGCACAAATATATGTATGAATTAATTCTTAATTTATATGTTATGAAAGATAAATCATTAATTAAATATTATTTATATTGCTCAGAAATATTACATTATTTGAGAATAAAGACTTTTCTTATTAATATGTTCTGTGTTAAGTTTAGTCTGTGTAGTAGGTAAGTGCCATGCAATTTACAGCATGCTCATTTTATTCAGTGCTGCTGAATCAGTGAATGGTAATTGCCCACATTGTTTTCTTTTACCATATTTTGACAATCATGCAGTTTGCTGTTTTGCACTCATAATTTCTTTGTTGCTTGGCAGGTAACACATTTAGACGTTAACTTAAATTTTTGTTGCTCCAAAATTTTAAGATCATAACAAATACAGTTATTAAATTGCATGTATTCTCTCCCAAAATTTTAATCACATCATTGGTAGAAAAAGTAACAGTTTTGTGAAAGTACTTTCTAAATAATAATTGTTTGATTGCTATTGTTTGACTGTTTTATTAAAAAATTTGGAAACCAAAATTATTTTATTTACAAATAAGAAAAATGTAGGAATTATCTGTACATGTTAACTAGAAAGTATCTTATGAAAACAGTTAAGAAATAATATAAAATGCAGTAAAGTATATTGCTGTTTTATTTAAACTTTGTAAATACTGTCGGACCTCACAACTACCATGCAGGGAGTGTACTTCCGAGTGCTTTCATATGGAGAAAGTCTAGGAAGGGTCTAGTCGAAATGCCTCAAATGTCGAAGGCTGATGTCATGTCGCACTCACAGGAGCCTCACGGAGATGTGCAGTTAGTTTGGTGAGCTCTTACTACTGCAGTCCAAGTTCAATTTATTGCAGCTAAAAGAATGTATTTTATAGAGGTGGGATGAACCCAGATTTTGGCACCAAACCAAATATTTTTATTGAAACAAACTTGAACCGAACATTTAAAACTGTCCATGAACTAGTGACTTATGAAAATCAACCTTTGAAAAAACACTCTAGGCATAACATGTCACTTGTTTTTTCAATAACCTGTTTTCCACAAATATATAACACAGTGGTTAACTTTAGAGTACTGTATTACTGAATAAATTAACCTTTACCTTAATATCTTCTATAACTTGTAATATTTATTTATTTTTTAAACATGAATTAGCAATAGCGAGTGCAGCGACGTGTTGGCAACGACCGGTAAGAAATAGTACACGATTAAAATATTATTTTAACCTCATTTTTTAGTATACTATTTGTAAATTAAATGGTGCCTATCAAAATATTTAAATATATAAGTAGCCCCAATGGCAACACATCACATTTTTACAGTTTAAAATAACAGCGGAAAATATTGTGAGTAGGCCGTAATGGTACGGTATTGTTGTATCGAGCGAGAAAGCAATTGAAAAACTGTCTGCTGGCAAGGCTTGTCGCCCTCTTTCTCTTTCTTCGTCTATTTCACACTCGGGGAAATTTCACTTCACTAGTAAGCAAGGAAATTATACCTCTTTTCAGTTGTAGCATATTTCATACTTTTTAGTGCAAAATAATGATTTTTGAATTTGTGATTTACAACTGAAAAGAGATTTTAATGTTTGAATACGTATTTTAATATATTTAGATATGATGGCGCGGCAGTTACATAGTGAAGTTGGCAAACGTGGCGAGCCATGACATGGAATGTTGCTTTTTGTCAAATGAAACACAAATTATTCTCACTCCAAAATATACTTCCAATTAATACAACATGTTTGTAGACGTTGTGTTTTTTAAACATACCTAGGCAAATTACGATATTGTGATAAATCTGTTTTTCCACGGCAGTAATAAATATACTGTGATGTGTGTTTCGCTATTCATTGCGTTTGTGAAATGGTGTGCCTTTGTGCATCATGGTCGATACGTAGGCCCTGAGTGTGCGTGATTTCAAATATTTGATTAGCACTATTTATACGTTTTAAATGTGAACTGTTTTTATGATGATGTTATTTTTTTACATCCATATCTGTTTATTTATCACGATGTTGTACTTTTCCCCTAAGGGGTTTGAAACACAGTCGTGTAACATAATTTGCCACAATCCCAGAAGAAAAATATCAAGCCCAGCCCGATAAATTTTAATAAACCTAATAAACAGTAAGTAGCAATACATAGAAATATGAGTGGAATAAAAGTTATCGTAGGCTTATTTGTGTGCATGTTCACAGCTATCTTTTTTAAGTCTGTATGACAAAAATGAGCAACACGAGTTGTGTGCGTAAATTTAATGTGCATTTTTCGTTTGACTGGTTGTTCCTTCGTTTTAATACTTATTCCAACTGAGGTCGTCCTTTTAAAGAAATGACCCAACACATATCAATAACAAAAGGATAACTAGTACAGCCCTTGACATCGCAGTTGTAACAGTGTTAAACACAGGCGCAGCAAAATACTAATGTGCATTACATGTATTGAGCTATGTTGTGGAAAACAAATATGTTAATGTAAAATAACAGTAAGCGCTGTCATCAATTCATGCATTTTAAAACGTCGTAAAGCTGACCTAAATAATGTTAGAGGGCTAAACTGTGAATATTCATACGAAATGGTTTTTGGAATATGACAGAATTCTTTGAAAAGCTGTAAACAAAACATTTGACAGGTATAACAGTAGAAGTCACATTTCAATGTTTAATTTTAGGTGTAGCGAAAGTATATGAACATATGTACTCACACAATGGAATGTAAACATTGATTTTGACAGATGCTACATTGCAGTCACATGGCAATGTTTGTTTACATTTGGCGGAATGATACGAAACGGGCCTGCAAATAGATATTTAGAGCAGGGCTCTGAGAACGTGCGCATGTGTGTGGCATGTGTGTGTGTGCATGTGTGCACGGACATGTGCACGTGCACACAAACAAAAAAATCCTTATCCACACATGTGTGTCTTTAAGAATATAACAAACCACTAACATGTAGAACTGCCTTAATTATTCCATCTCTAATAGATGAACATGTAGCATTAAAAAAAACACACATACTGACACATGCCAGCATTCTGCGCTACAGGGATGCGCACTCTACGGCCTACTTCGCCCCATCTGAGCGTGCCAAACGCTGGGCAAATCAAGATTCATTGTCCATTGTGATGTGGAAATAATAATATTAAAAGACTACATGCATTGGGTAGCCATCAACATAATTGAACTGCACATCTGATATTATATTCCACATCTATCAGGAAGGTATGTGCCAGAGCAACCCCGACAAAGAAATAATATTAATTATTAAAAATATACTACGTTACCATGCCTGGCCAATAAATTCCAAACAATCCTGAAGATAGCAGCACCCCGTGATCTGACGTTACGGACCGCCTGCCTCAGTCCGAGGTGCATGAAAATGTCATCACCTCCAGCAGAGCTGATAAGAAACTGAGCGGCACTCCCGCAGCAGATAAACCAGCCCCTGTTTTGGAAGGAAGGCTATGCTAACCCTCGCCCCCGGAGAATCGCTGACAGGGCGATTTTTGTATAAATAGAAGTACGGCCCGTGGTCCAGCAGAGATGCCGGGCTCGCCGGCCGCATAGGTTTGTGAGCTCTCTTACAGTCTGCAGAAGACTCTCTCCTCTCCTCTGCAGCCCGCCAGGTCTCAGCCTCCTCCACTTCAGTAGCCTGAGGTAGGGCTTGAACCACTACCTTCAGCTAGCAGCTTGAAGAAGGCCGCCAGCACTCCAGTTCAGCTGACCGTCCAGGGACAGCTCTCCACGTTTGGTAAATTCTACACCTATACCCACTGAACCTTAAGTCAGTCAACTTCCCTTGACTCCCACGGTAACAGGTCATTGCACGATTGCATCCCCCTGGATAGAGCCCCTCAGTTGCACACTGTTAATAGAGTAACTTTAATGTTTAATTGATTAAGAATTTTCAATAGGAATTAATTTCTTAATAGATTTATTTTTCCCAGGCTTGCCTTCGCCTGTTGATAGAGATCTATATATTTTACCGAGCTGTAATATTTCTTTACCTAACTTGTAGTGTGAAATAATTTAGCCGGGTCTCTGCTAATGTATTGATTTAAACATAATAAAATATTACGTTATAAACTTAACCCCCTTGTGTGTTGACTACTGTAATTTTAGGAGGTAGGGCCTGATAAAGGACCAATCCCTGAGATTCAAGGGCACCCTCCACCAATACGAGACACAAGGTCTAGTTACTTGGGTTGCCCTTGTGAACAGTAGGAGTGACTGCAGATTTCGCCCCGCCCAGAACTGCTCATCCGCAACACCTCTTGACAACCCTATTTTATTTGTTGTATTTCACTACTAAATGCACAAACAGCACGGGGGTACCGTTAACCGTCGGAGGCGGCGCAAGAGGTGCGCCACCCTAAGACAAGCACTAACAAATCAGCTCATTAACGATTCTAATCCAAGTGCACTGATATCTAGTGAACTCGAGAGTGAACATATTGATTATAGCATCTATTACATCACCTGACCACGAAACCCCTGTCCAACCAACCCCTACACAGGCACCGAACTCTAATACAGACGCACCGGATTCCTCTAGCCGATCAAGTATCGTAAGATTAAAATTTGGCAGGATTCTTCTGGTTCGACACCTGAGGACGGAAGTACTCCCCAACTTCTGCACCATGACGTAGGCTTCCAGAAGGATGATCAGGGTTCAAATCCCTTCCAAAGTAGCTCTTCAAACGCAGCCAGAACAATCCATAGCCAACTTCATCCCCGCTAGACAGCCAATGAGGCTGCGGCAGATCAACCGTGTCAGTGTAAGCCAGATGATTCGCCACCATACTCATTCACCTCTCGTATCCGATTGAGTTTTTTTACCCTTATTGGGACAGCTGGCGTCCCGTTTATTGATGTCCCTTGTGGTACGGAGAATAAGGCTGCCTGGAAGGGATAACTTAACGCTCCATCTCACCCTGGGGTTTGACTCCTCTCCACCTCATAAAGTCAGAGTGTGCAGTCAGTGCCCTAACCACTTGTCCACCAAGAGAAGTGCGCATCAATACATACAACCTTAACAGTTTAGCCCCTATTTGTTCAAGCATATAACAGAAACAAACATGTTTAACAACAATCGCAATTTACCTCTAATTGTTAAAATATGTAACACATACATATACAACCTGCACAGTTTCACCACCAGTAGTTCCAAAATGTAATAACAAATTATGTAAAAATCAGAAATTAGCATTACAAAATATGTTAATTGAAACATAGTTTTACAAAACCTTAGGCAAATCACTTATTTTGTGTACAATCAGTTTTAGATAAAAAGTGCCATGTATTAAAAAAGGAAAGCATTGTCCAGTTTTTAAAACCATAGAGTTCAAGATACTATGTTGTCATCACTATTATGAAAAAAAAAAAAGAAATATGACTCGTTCTATAATTTTTGTGGTTTTGCATCCCATGTTTGTAATTTTTCAACATCTTTGAGATGAAGTAAGTTTGTTTCAAAGTTTGTTAATGATGTTCATTTCTGTCAAATTTTCAAACAGATCATGAACTTGTTTCAATTTTTCGAACCGAACTAGAACCAATCTTTTACATGGCATTCAATTTCAAACTCAACTGAACGTAACCCTAAAAAGTTTAGGTTCGTTTCGAAATTAGAATGTTCGACTCATCTCTAGTGTCTTACCATGTGGGAATCGCGGCCACATTTGGCATAGTGGCTACAGCATTTGCTTCCCACCAAATTAAACTGGGTGTGATTCCTGGTGGGGTCGCTGGCCTTGCATTCTGGTGCCGCTTTCTATCCATCTTGTTAAACTCTCAGCAGCTCTCAAGACTTCATTCTTAAGCGGCCGCTTAAACACCTGGAAAACATTGTGGGTTCTGCTTTGGTGGGGGGGGGGGGGGAGTGGAAGGAAGGAGGTTCTCAGGGTGCTTTTCCACTTACCACTGCATTCTTTCCATCCTTCAGCACTTGCCTGTCTGTCCACACACATTGTATGTATATAGTCTATTTCATGTAAGTGGGGTAAATTTTGACAGTTCTATAGCACGGCCACAATGTATCCTTCAACCACGGCTGTGTTGTCACTGAAGGAAAAGGCTTTTGTAAACAGATGTTTGAGACCAATGTACACTTGCATTTTACTCTTTCCTCGTGTTTCCTGTCATGACAGGCACTGAAAGACTAATGTTATCTAGCTTCCATTCAGTAATTAATATAGGATATTATAGCTAGGTTGGCGTTCCAACCCATTTTATTTGAGGGGAAAAAGGAAACAGTGAGGGAGTGGGGGTCTTCAGATAAATGTATTTCATGCAACGGCATTATTTTGATGTTCTTACGAGCATGTGGCATTTTGAGTTGCATATTGTTTTGATGGAGGAGTGGAAAATCTTGCTCATATGGAAATATCATTTAAATTATTTAACTTTAATGAAAAAAAACAAAAAGTGATACGTCGCTGTTCGTATTTGTATAGATGCAGCAATAAGTACACATTCACAAGTGCGTGTGCACACATGCACATACATGTGCGCATGCATACATGCACACACTTTGACCGAAGTTAACCTTACACTCGTTGAATTAACAATATAGACAAATAATCAAATATTATTCACTCACTACAAAAATGTGGAAAGTGCAGCTTTTTCAGGCCACGTGCATTTCAATCATTATATTAACTGTTTATAAATACATTTACAAAAAACACTAATTTACTGTTTGTAAAATTCATAACCTCTTGAACACATGTTTTTCTATGGCAATTCTTTCACGTGTGCGTGCATGTGTGATTTGTGTGGGTCTCTCTCTCTCTCTCTCTCTCTCTCTGTGCATCAGCGTGCGTGTGTGTGTGTGCGCGCGTACATGCTAACAACTTGGAGAAAAAGAATTTCAAGTAAATACAAATATAGACCACCTGCCCAGCGCGCTGATTCTCTATCCCTACAGCAGTTCACAAAAAATTGACACAATTATTATATTTATGAATAAATTTAGATTATACTGCTGGCCTAGAACAAAGTCCCACCAAAATTAAGTCGGCAAGCTACTTTCTGTACACTCAATTTATACGTATTATCGATAATTTTTCCATTTCCGCAAAGACCAAAGTGTACATAATATATTTCATTATTCTTATAGGTATCCTATATTTACCTGTTGCCAATATTACAAAACTCTGGTAACAAGATAAAACTTGTTTGATTTTTTAGAAACACCATTTCAGGTGGACAAGTTTCAAATTAATGTTTTTCCAACAGTTTTAATAAATAGTTCTTGGCTTATACAATGAATACAAGGCCAACCAAACATGACGCCTCCAAAAATGTATTGGTACAATCCAGCAATAAATGCCATTCTTTTTTGTGTTGCTTTCAAATTTTAGCTGGCTTAAAATTTTCTAAAATGTCATGTAAAAATTTTGGGATAACACACATATATTTCCCCTTTTTTTTTTTTTTTTAACTTGGCACTTGGCTAGCAAACTCTCTACGTAAGATGGAAAATATTCAAATTAGCTGCTAGTTAATTTCCTCAAGGTGCTAACATTCTCAATTAAAGCAAATTATCAAAGTCCTCTGGCCATCTTGGTGCCTATCTCCTACCCATGACACCAGGTGTGCCTGCTACAAGTGTCATAAGGGCTATACTGGACATTCGTTAATTACTCATTAGTTAACTGGTGGCATGGTGACGCCTTCTGGGGCAGTGGCAGAATACGACCCCAAGCCAGAGATTCACCAATTATTTATACAATCCAAAAGGCATTAGCTCCGGGAGGGGGTTAGCAAAATTAACAGCCAATAGAATTAGACATAACCAAGTAAAGAAAAAGTTCGTTAAACAGGCATTACTCCTTATTGGGGTTAATGTAATGATATCCAATGGCCTTCGTTCGAGCACACACATCACCAAAAATGGGCTGTCCACATGCTCACTTGCCACAAAACTCCTGGCGTGCAAACAGGCTCCAGAAAATGACGTCACAGGCATGGGAAACCTCATGCACCCGCCGATTGGCCAGTTGGACGTGACGACATCCTCCTAGTTCCTCGGAGCACCGTACGTACATGCGCGCCAGCGACCAAGTTGCCGGGCGCCTGCCATACGTGATGAGACCAAGCAGGTGGAAAGTCACTATGTCGGAATGCTGCGGGAATCGATGCCAGTGGTGACGCCATCGAATTAGTGGAGCCCACGTCGGGCTGCGTCGTCTAAAGGTACAAGCAGCTGGTATGTGGTAAAAAACACGTATTCTTTGCCAAATTCGGGTAGGTAGAAAATTGAATTTTTTGCAGTGATGAAAATATTTATTTTAAGCAAACTCCGTGCTCAAAAAGACGTCAGTATTTTAGGTGAGGCATCGTAAAATTACAAGTTTTAGTTTTGAGTACTATTTTCTTCCAAAGCCATCATCAAAATCGCCAACTTAACGACATGGATCCCATAGCAATAACAGCTGATAAAATACTTTACAAACGAGAGCATTTACTGTTTACATAGTATGTAGGTTGGTCAATTTGTCTCAGATTTTACTCCACTTATATGACATAGACGATATTTCAAGTTTTTGTAGTCAGTTTCCTACATATGGTTGTAAAATGGAAAACTTGCTGTGTTGAATGGATATATAACTAGATATTAAAAACCTGAGGTATAAAAGTTGCAATGGGAAAAAATTTAGGTAAATTACAATAACAGCAAACATTGCCAGTATACTTATTTACTTTTAAATACTACTCCAACAAAATTCATAACCAACATAATTACAAAAAATGTGTAAATATTTTAATAGACAAAGAACATGCTCCTTACATATTACAAATATTTATAACTGTAGAGCTATTGATTTTGCTATAGAATTGTGGCAGCAATCTCTGTTTTACAATGCAGTGATGCGTGATGCATGTAAAGACTGTACTACACATGAGATTGTCTTATCTGAACATGCCTTCACTTCCCCCAGCTGGAGATGGAACAGAACTACTAGCTACCCGAGTGCCTACAGGCTGCGTCTCTTGTCGCAATGGCTATTACAGACATGTCAACTTGTAATGTTCACCTAGTCAGATGTCACGTCAAACTCCCCAAAGCGTGAATGTTCCACTGGCCGAGCAGCCCAGACAGCCTCGCCCAGGAGGCAGAGCTCATCACCTCACCACACCGCCGCATCTCAAAGGGCCCATGGGCAGGAGAATATATGTCCGTGCGCAACCCAGGAAGCTCAGTTCGTCTCCGGAGTTCATCTCCGGCAGCTTGCTTCACTTCTTGTGCTGGAGCGTTCTGCTTCCCTCGAAGTCCTAGTGTCGTACCAGAAGCTCTTCAGTGAATTCACCATTGACTATCCAGAAGCTCTTCAACCCCTCTCCAGCAGCCTTCAAAGACATTTTTAACACTTCTTGCCTTGCCTACCCTTCTGGTAACTGCAACCACACCACTACTCCTTTTAGTAGTGGCCTCTGCAGGTCCCTTCTAGACAACGGTTATTGTTAATTAGGGTCAGTTATTTTCATAGCTACTTAGTCGTATAACCTTGTTCAGTTTAGGACCAGGTCCCCTTTACTTGGTTTCTCGTAGTCTAACTTTTGTCTAGCTCCAGTTAGTTAGGAGGTTTTGCTGGCCACCGCGTTTATTCCTCATGAAATAAACATGCAATTCTCTCAAACCTCCGAGTACTATTTCCTAGGGTGTTTGTTGAATCCTCAGTAGACAATGACCCGAATCCTCAGTAGACAATGACCCGAATCCTAAGTAGTCGACGACTCGCCAAAGCAAAGCAGGAGACTGCACATTTATTCTCGAATAACCGAACCTAGTGTAGGACTGAAGGGTTCCTTAACCTGCGCACGTACATCGAAAACATACACAATCGATGGCCACTCATACTTTAAACCTGGTGTGCAGTAAGGCATAGCCCCAACCAATAGAATCTCAATCCAAGATTCATCAGACCGCTGGTCAAATTGATCCACTCCATCCACCGTGCCGTACTGAAGTCGAAGAGAGTGATATACTGGGTCTGGAGATTTGCCTTTACTTGGACCCACACCAACTGTCATTGCCTGGCACCCAGAGGATACCCAACACTCTGTAATCACCATAGTTTGAGGAGCATCTAGCCGGGAGTCTAATTTGAGCCATCTAGACTTCCGAGAGTCTGAAAACACTCCATGGCACTCAATCGAACTAGCAAAAATGTCGGAGACCGAGGTTAGTCTAACCGACAACCCAGGCGCCACAATGGTCGAGGCCATGCCAGAAAACTGCCATATAGCTTCATGTCCTGACTCACTCGATTGTATGTACCCATTGTCAGAACTGATTCCATTACTAATGCCTAGTATAGACGGACGAACCACGTTTCACTGGTGGACTTCAATTCCGGTGTGACGAATTCTGCACCCGCCAGACAGCCTATTGAAGCTGGCTGACTTGCACTGAGCAAGGGGTAAATATGTGCACAGACCTTCCACCACATATAAATAGAATGACTCTATGAACGCATCACGAGGCCTGGTCTAGTTTACCGATGTGAAGTCTGCATGCATTTAGAAGATTACCACCCACCAAATCCTGGCCCTCGCCAGAGCCCTATTACAGCCTGGGGTAGCAGCAAACCTTTAATGCCTGAGTTTGGCAAAATACTGCATGAGGACACAATTGCATTCACTCTGGAATGCGTAAAGGAACTCCGCCAGAATGATATACCACTCAAGCAATGTGTCAGTAGGATCCAGAAGCAGCTTAAAGGCAAAGCTCTTGAATGGTGGGCAAGCTATGGGGAATTCATTATGGAGTGGGGGCACTTGACAATGGAGTTTCACAGCTGAACCCAAGCCATTAACAAAGAGGCTAAGACCTTTATATGCAGAAAGATCCAGATGTTTAAATGGATCTCCCCTGAAAGAAACGTACTCTCCTCCAAAAACTATACAATTTTTGCAAGTCCCAAAGCCGTAGTCCATAGAAGAGCTCGTAGAAAGAGCCAGGGAGACAAAGAAACTACCATGAGCAGGCGGCCTTGGAGTGCAACAACTCCTCTCTTTCCTCTGCCTGCCACCACTACTTCCCCTGGACTCCCACAGTGCTGGTTCTGTCTGTAACAGAACTTTAACTGTGACTGCCTCTCAAAGCAGCCAGCTGGAGGGTGACGAGCGAAGAAAGCCAACCCTCCTACCCATCATCCTGCGGGAAAAACAAATGACAGGCTTGGCGTCACACTGCAGATGCTGCCCCCCGAATGCTCCCTGTATTAAAGTGGAGGTTAACCGGCAAGTTATCGCTGCTATGATCGGCATGGCAACCACTGGAAACTTTGTTGGATGGGACCTACTCACCCCATACTAAAGAACCCACCTGGCAACCCATGATAGGAAAGTGCAGATGGCTCAGCCTGACCACCCCCTTCATATGAAAGGGAGGATAAGACTGACCATCCACATTAACCAGAAAAAAACACCCACACTGATTTCTTGGAGGCACCTGAAATAGGGGAGACCGTTATTTTGTGACAGCCCTGGCTCCAGCAGCAAAAGTACACTGTGGATTGCGAACAATACTGTGTGCTCATGGGGGGGGGGGGATGCTTGATGGTCCACTGGGAGCGAAGTGGTGACGTCACTCCCCAGCACACAGCTCCACCACATAAAGCAGGGAAACTTGTATGGCTGCAACCGTTACAGGTGTACCAGACCCCGCTGAACCAATGTCAGCAGCGACACCCAGGGATGAGACGATGGGCGAGGAAACCCCGAAGTCACCCGCCGAACCACCTCCGCCCAAGAACGAGATCACATGCCGCAAAGTGACCAGAAAGCAGATGCGCCTATGCACCAGAAAAACCCAGGACCATGGAGTAGAACCCTGCACTACGACCCCGATGAAGAGGAAGGGAGGGACCCACCTCCCCAAACGGCCCCCGAGGTTGAGCCCCTCGTCATCCGGGAGCCCAAACCTCAGCCAGACACCGACTGGAGAAGTTACCAGCCCACCTTCACTAGGGTCAAACCTTAACTAGAGCTCCGAGGAGCAATGTCCGCCCGGACACTGTCCTCAATGCCAAGCAATTTTATCCTGAAGATGTGGACCAGATGCAGCCGGATGACCTCAATGGGATCGGAGTTCTCCTGGTGAACTCCCTTGGATAGGGAACACCACTGGAGACCTCCACTGCCCAACCCCATCTCCGAGATAGGTGAGCCATGCCCAATCGACGAGGCAGGGGACCCCCAAGAGACTCTGCCTCAATCAACCGACCAGACTGCTCCATCCCAGTACAACATGGTCAACACCCCGGCCCTGACATCGGAGGATGCAGAGGTCGACAGGTTTTACGGCCCGAAGGCCGGCATTCCCTCCATCCTCCTGCACTGTAACTGTACTCTGACGAGTACAACAGTGCTCAGCACTTTCTCATCTTCTCTTTTCGGGCCATTCACTATTCTTTTGTGCCATTACAGAGTATTCTACCAGTTTTCTCAGTAATACCTGTCCTCCTCGCTAATCTGAGGTATTCCGACTTCATATCACTGAAGCCTTTACCCAAGTACCCCATCATGGGCCATCGGAAATTCGTCCTCCTTGCCACTTGTCGAAATCCTCTAGTCTTCTACCAATCTTAGTGGCAAACTCTTCCCAGAACTTATTAAGAGTTATTATTATTATAACTTATTATTATCAATCATAACACTTTTCTGGTCTTACGTGAAATGCCCTTAATCTCTGTAATTCCATGCAGTCGTTGTCTAATGTCTTCGATCTTCAGACATTCTATGATGCTGAGGTCGACAACCAGACATTGCCTCCTTTAAGGGAGAATGTGCATACATGAGCCGAATAGGTAGAGGAGCCTCAAGAGCCTCGGCCTCGTAAAATGTTCGTTGTACATGGACTTTCGGTTCAAGCAGGTTCAATGGTTCGAGTTTCGACTGTAATTGGTATCTACTAATGGTCTAGATAATAAGTGGCCTTGGGTCGTCCCCCTCCCAAAATAAGAAGCACATACTGTAGCTAGTGCACTTATAGCACATATCTTCTCGAGGTTTGTTTAGGGTGCCACTCCATTCAGATCAGGGAAGAAACTTTGAAGGTGTAGTCTTTCAGAGGTAACAAAGATTCTTGGGATGAAAAAGAGAGGCTCTACCACACTCTTGAGCAGTACCTGTCGATATTTGTGGCAGACAACCAAAAGGACGGATTCAAAGATGCCATTGTTTCTTCTTGCTTACCACACAGCAGTTCACGAGTCCACAAGGGCAACACTACCGAGGATGCTGTTTTGAAGAGAGCTACTTCTCCCTAGTGACCTGCTGTTTGACAGACAGACAGAAGAGGGAAGCTGCTTGACAGTGCTTCAGAACAAATAGTGACAGGATGAAGGCACTGTATGATAGGCGAACGTCGGGCAAAGCATTTCGAGAAGGACATCTTGTGTGGCCGTACAACCCACAGAGGAGAAAAGGGTACTGCCTGAAACTACAGAAATGTTGGGATGGCCCCTACAGCATTATGAATAAGTTCAATGATGTGGTCTTTTGGATTTGTTATCAAGGTTGTCGGGCGAAGCCGAAGGTTGTCCCCATCGACCGACTGTCACTCTATGAAGGTCATGACATTGCAGAGTCTGTTCGTTATGCCTATCAGGGTGCGTGCCGCTGCCGAACATAAGTATCGGGTGTGTCTGAGACATTTGAGGAATGCGCTGAATTACTGACCTCGCATCTCTTGGCTAGATTTGACAAACCTTCCAGGTCAAGGCCAGTGGCTATAAAAGGCGTGGTGGGCTTCTGAGCTGGCATTTGTTGAATGGATGGGTTTCAGCGATATACAACTAGATAAAAGAAGTGTGTGGCGAGAGCATTAACCAGTGGGAGAAAATATGCTACTGCGAACATCCGAGCAGTGAAGTGTACGACTATTGGACTGGATGTGTGAGTGAAAGACATTACAAATTATGGAAATGAATAGACTGAACATGTGTTAATGATGAGTATGAGATTATGTCAGTGGATAGACTGAATGTGCGTTAATGATGAGTATGAGATAATTGACAATAACCTAACCGAGACATAAAGAAGGATGTTAATCTGATTTAAAATAGAAATTAAATATAGAGCTCACTGTAAAATAAAATGAGTAATAGTGAAGACAGATCATTTAATGATGTAAATAATAGATGTGTGAATAAATTAAAAATTAAATTTAGTCCTTTTATTTTTATCAAGACCTCTATTCTCCACGCACTCAGATACGTCCCCTAAGCATTCATGTAACAACATATTGAATTGTAGTCTACATGCAGCTATAATCTTTCGACATTGCTACTGATTGATCTATGAATTGTTCTTATCCAAAGTATCTTATCTGAAGTAAATTAAAGATAATGCTGCACAACACATTAAAAAATGTAAATCTAAATTTTTGCAAGAGTTTTCTGTGGTTCCCCACGTCGTTCACCGACCCGCCGAAGCTCATCTCAGCGCCACACAAGTGCAGCAGTGCCCAAGTCACTGTTCCGTGTGGATGCCAGAGTGTGCACCAGTGTAAGTCGTGCTGTATGTTTTGTATTTATTTTTCCATTCGTTTTCCATGGCCCTTTTCCAATTCTAATTGCCTGCTTTTTTCAACATGGTGTTTACCAATGTACTAATTGTGAAGGTAAGAAAAATACATTATAAAACAGTATATTGGTACCAATGTAAATAAGAACTACTGTTTTCATTTGGTGACCAGAAAAGGATGCCACGTGTTAACTTGAAGACAGTTAATTCATACATTACTGAAACAATAGTTTTAATAATTATAAATAACTGTCTTTCATCAAGAGCCTCTGATAATGGTGCAAAAGAGAAATGATGTTAAGATAGAGAATGCTGAAAATTTACCATAGAAAAAGAGGAACACCCAGTTAAAGGACAAGTCAAGAATTGTCGTGGTGCAAATTTTTGCTCACATATAAGTATTGAAAAATTACATGCTATTATGGGTACTGCACAAAATATATGTGGGGTAAAGAGCATTTCTCCCCTTTTGACACTGAGGTGATGTTGGCAGTTTATCTACAAGACGTGGCCTGTCTTCAATATGGTTTTGGATCGATCTCGAGCTGGGAATACACTGGTGGATAATAAAAAATGAACACCACTAAAGCGATAAAGTAGAAACACCATATGCACATGAGGCATTGATAGACGGCAGTGCATGCAATGATCAACAGTGCTGTGATGTGGACAGAGTAGGAACCACTTACTAGGTACAACATCGCTGCACCCAATACAACTGTAGTTGACTCTGTTAAAGAGTAGTCTGTTGTTTCAAGCATCGACCCGTGTGTATTAAGCGTTGTAGACATGCCACGACGGCATAGACGACCACATTTCGTGCAATTAACAGACTTTGAATGTGGTCGTATTGTAGACCTAAGGGAGGCTGGATGGTCCTACCGAAGAATTGCCCAACCCGTAGGACATGAAGTGTCTGCTGATCATCATTGATGGAGCCGGTGATCCAACGATGGTGCACATGCTCGTCAACCTGGTTCCGGATGGCAGAGACATATGGATTCCCGCCTGGACCACTGCATCAGGCGAACAACCGTCTCGAATGACCTTGGTGTCAAAGCGAAGATAAGCTCAACTACCTCAGACGAGCAACCATTGCTGATCGCACGGGGATCGCCGCACAGATTAGTGTCTGTTCCACCCAGGGCTACGATCAAAGGTGCCGCTCGCCAGGCTTCCTCTCACACCTCAACAGTGCAACCCGTCTCGGGCGACGCAACTGGAGGTATGAATGGCGCAGAGTTGTGTTTAGTGATGGGAGCAGATTCTGCCTTGGCGCCAGTGACGGACGTTCGTGAGTGCGGCATCGACCAGGAGAGCGGCAACAACCAGGGTGTATAAGGCAGTGACAGATAGGACCAACTCTTGCCATCATGGTCTCGGGGACAATAGACTGCAATGACCGTACGCCTCTGGTGTTTGTTGAGGGAACACTTGGCAGTTAACGCTATATCCAGAACATCATCCAGCCCATTTTGTTGCCATTCCTACAACGACAAAGGAAGTCCTCTTCCAGCAGGGCAATGTCCGTGCACACATGTCTCGTGTTGCCCAGCATGCTTTTGAAGGTGTTTGTCAACTCCCCTCGACAGTACAATCACCCGATCTGTCCCCCATTGATCATGTGTGGGACATGATGGGACGGCGTTTGGTGCGGTCTGCAATACTGCCAACAAATCTCCACAGGTGAGGGTGGAACTCTATTCGCCAAGACGACAACTCTTTTCGCCAAGATGACATCCGACATCTTTATGATCGTCTCTACGCACGACTGCAAGACTGCATCGTCGCTAAAGGAGCATACACAAATTACTGACATTGTTGTTCAAAACGCTGTGTGGCCTGTGTCCATAAGTGTACACGACCATATGATCATTATCATACACAGTGCATTATTATTCAATAAAACCTCCACACATGTGGGGCCATTGTATCCAGGTGTTCATTTTCCATTTTCCGCTAGTATATACTTATTCCTTCGCTGCCAACTTAACTCGAAGCCCGCATGCCAACGTGCACGGTACCACATACCTACTTAGGGGCACTGATTTTTTCAAAGGTTCTTCAAAAGCACTCACTTTACCGTGAACAATCGTTATACCAGTATCATGGACCCTAACGTGCTAATTCGTGGTGTGCCAGCATGTGCTACACAATAAAAAATGAAATCAGTTCGCTCTGCGTTTTTTTTTTTTGCGTATGAACCTGCCATGGGACACAGGATATGCAGTCCCTTTCAAAATGTCATACAGGCCTCGATCACTGGAGAGTGTGCGTGCGAGACACAGTCTTCTAGCGTAGAAGTTCTGTATGAAAGGAAGGAGGGAGGGAATTGTTGACATGGCAAATTAGTAATTCGCGAAAGTACGGGACAAATTTAAAAAAAAATCCTTAATGATGCAGAGTAATACTATGCACGAGACAAGGTATAATAATTAAATATTAGAAAATTTACCTATAATTTAATGCCAGAAAAGTACTTCCGAGGATAAAGGTAGATGCAAGCGAGCATGCGGTAATCCGAATGAATAAAGTTTAGTCGTCTCAGAACATTAATTTAGCAAATGTAATCTGTATAACGAAGGGTTCCTCAAATAACCTTATAACAGACGAAATAATAATCTTTATCTGTTCTCAGATTAATACATTTCCTAACAGTTTGCATCAATAACACGCTGTACATGCTATTGTAAACAGTATTCAAACACGTTGAAGTTGCAAGTTGCAATGTTAATACTACATTGAACATATGAAAGTAACTCCAGGAAAAAATGTGATTGTGTGCTTTGCATGTATTTTAATAGCGATATCGTGTGGAAATCTTGTTGAGTTTTGCGAAAACATGATTATTTCGTGAGTTAGTCTAACACCACTCCCATACTTCTGTATGTCACACGTTTTGATACACCTGAGATGGGACGTTATGTAAGTTTCTACTAGGAAAAGTTTCGTGTACTTTGCTCGGGAAGACTCCGATATCCGTACATACACCCGCCGGACACCATAGATAGGCAGGCCGCCTATCTCCAAGGCAGCCAAGAGACGAGTTGGGTGAAGAAAAAGTATGACGTCTGCTACAACGCATACACAAAGAAAAAAAAAGTTCTGCGCCACCTGTAATTTGAAGGGTTGTGAAGGATAATTTCTGGAATAGTAGACGCATTACAAAGAGACATCATAACGGCAGCGGTGGTATTCTGTACAGACATAGTATTTTTTTTTTCATCCCATAGTTTCCCCCGAGCCGCGAGCAACCGAGGAATTCAGTAATTCCGGTGGTGCAGATATTTTCTTGAGGTGTGTACTTTTGTATCGTAGTCCTAACAATATAGCAACCGCTAAAGGCGATCAAGTCACGCTCACCACATACTTCATCGTCCCTACGCTCAAGGCTCTGAACTATCATACACTCTTTCCTTTTAGGATCTCAGCTCTGCGAGATGTTCAGAGGTGAGTGAGTGAAGAGATGTCTTGAGAGCCGATGAGGGCGATTGAAGTGAATATGGATTGGCGTCGGAATGAAAGGGCGGGGGAACGGAAGAACCTCAAGAAAACCCGCCGACCAGCGGCATCGTCCGGCACGATCCCCCTTTGCAAAAATCTGGTGACCCAGCCGGGGATTGAGCCCGGTTCGCCTTGGTGGGAGGCGATCGTACTAATCGCTCAGCCACCGCAGCCCCAATGTTCAGAGGTAATACTGTAATTTTATTGTGTAATAACAAAGATATATATGTGTGCGTGTTTGCGCGCGCGCGTGTGTGTGTGTTGCACATACCTTTGCTGCTTTGAATATCTTGTTCTGCAGTTTTCGTATTTAAAAGTGACGTGCAAACTTTTGTTTAAACTATTTTCGTTTACACGTGAGAGACGGAAATGAATAGTTGGAACTAGTCTTCAGACGTGAAACGTTTCTTAGTTGTCGTTATTGTAAGTAGATATTACTATGAAAGAAAAATATCGACGAACTTTTTAATATAACTTTATATTATTAAAGCTCTGCTTACCGGATTGTGGTGAAACTAGGCGACAGCAATGTTGCCAACCAGGTGTCAAGGTATTCTCCTAGATCCTAGTTAAAATCCTCCTAAACTTCATTAAAACCAAAGCATAATAAGAAATTACATTCGTACATTAGGTGTATATGAATCTTCTACAACAGCGGATTCGTAATGACCACAGAGCTCCGATTATTTGTGATCATACACAGACGCATAAACCTTATTCAACACTTCCTGTGAGTGCTGAAACTGATAACAGGATGTTTCTCATTATTAATTATAACTAGTACTTACCAGCAAACTGTTTGTAAGTTCTAATGATAGTTTGTTCCTAGCTTGGTTTTTACGTGGGACAAAAAAAAATTGCATTTTAAACAGAAGCATTAGACACCGATAGAGTTAGTAATTGAACTGAAAATTTAATGCAATTTGTAAAAATAAAAAAACTCATTTCTCCCTTTAAAAAAATCCCCTGAACGTTTCACGCTCCCAAATATTCTCCACGATAAGCAATTTTCCCTTAAATTTAGGGGAAAACCCCCAAGCTTGCAACATTGGCAGCTTTAGCATGAAATGGAGCACAAGCTTTCCCCCCACCACCACCTACTGTTTCCTTGTGTTATGGTCCTTGCATTGTGTAAAACCTGCCAGGGAAGTTTCTGTTATTGCTTACCTCCTGTTCTCGCAGGTTTATTGTGACCTTGAAACGTGTTTAGCTTCAAGTCAATGTTGAGGTGAGGGCCTAACACAAATTTCTGATTTGTCACTTTAGAAATCACATTTGACGTTCGATGTGGCTTTCTCCATAGCCGATTGTTCATAAACTCCCTCGGCCTATAATACTTCGCTCTTCTTGATTCCCAGCAATAAATCCTAGCAGAAAGTAACCGTAAGGAACACAGATTTCGTGGCATTCAAATTTTCGAACTTTCTGTGTAGGAATGAAATTTTAAAAGGGAGGTAATGTGCCACAATAAAGAGAGGATCAAACATTTTTGGGTGAGAAGAGAGGACGCAATATTTTAGTGTTGTCTTCCTCTAACACTCTTGACATACATATCACGTCTGCCTGAGGTGGACGTCAATGTTTGTGACATATTTTGTTACAAGGAATAAAGCATATGATTTACCCTACGCTTTTTAGAATTGGCATACACGTATTTCAGGTGGGCAGGCTTCTAAGCAAAGATTAGCGCATCAATGTTTGTTCCATACTAAAAAAACTAAAACTAAATTTTAGAACGTAAATGTCTCCCATGACTTTAACTTATCAATAGTAGCGATGAGTAAGAAAAACATAATTTTCTGTGCGTAAAATTATTTCTGCTTTCGACGATCTTATATTCCATTTAGCCGATTTAATAGGTCCTAATATTAATCATAATTCATATGACTCGGCACTTACTATTGAAATGAATAAGTTTCGTTTCGCTTATACCTAGGGCCAGTGATTTTTCACGAAAAAATCTGAGCCCACAGTAGAATTCAACACTACATGTGCACAGCAGTTTTTATAGCGCTATTGGCTTTTGTCCGCATAAAAATCCGTTTCCGCATTTGACGCAGCCACTCAGTGTTTGGTAACGCCTGCAGTGAACCTTCGTGATTGGTGTGCTAACAAATTAACGCGAGCCAAAACATGATTTAGACAATAAATAACGCTGAACGATCATGTAGCGCTTTGAAGTTTATCTTAACTCGATATTTTTTCCGCAAAATATCACCGGCCTTACTTGTGTCTTCATTCTACGTTTTGAAAGAACATTGGGCAGGGCAAATCAACTGTCCCGCAGCGACTTCGCAGTTAACGCAAACTCGGCTGCGATGATTTCCGCAAAACTGAGAGCTGCGGGGTGTCGAGTTCCTACGACAGCCCATTCTCTGCGGCATTTCAGGAATGCCAACCTGCAGTTACGGCTAACCGCAGGCGCGTCGAGTGAAACACCACCTTGCGTAAGGCCATTGCACAATTGAAAACTTGAACATTTGACTTTACGAATCATCTTTATACGTTTGCTCCTCGGCGTGTTGTTTCCTGTCGACCTTGACACAATGGAACTGTCAAAGACGAAGTCAAGTACTCCTGACTTCACGATTTCGAATAGTTGAAACTCATAGTCAAAGTCAAGCATATGTTTTGCCGAGAATCCGTCAGAGTTATTTAGTCAAGCTCATCGAATTGGCAAACTAATGTTACGTGAAGAGAAAAAACATAAAAATTATTATGAATAGAGTAAAAAGGAAATTTTAATATAAATATTTAAGCTTATTCTAAAAACAGGTATCTACATAAAATATATCCTTAGCTATATAGAGGTCTAGTGATTTACATAACAAGACGCATATTTCACCAAGTTTGCATATACGATTTTCAATTGTCTGACCTTTGACTTTACAGTTGTATTGGGTAACTATGATTTTGTCAAAGGAAAGTAAACGTAAAGTCAAATGCTAAAGCTTTCTATTTTGTAAGGGCCTGTAGTTTAAGATGCGCTCAGCCCAATTCTGAAACTGTCCAACACTAATCTGTAAAAACAAAAAGTTGTGTGTTATAGAAATAAAATATTTTGACTTTAATATAACTATTACGAGTTTTTTTTTTATATTTAAGGAATCACAGGGAGTTAACTCTTGATCAAATCATAAAAATTCTCAGAGTATTACCTGTATCGTGCTTTATATTCAGTCGTGAAACCCAAACTCCAATGTCTAAGAAAAGGTATCGTGTTATGCGCGATCCTCGAAACATAACACCAAGAACAGGATTTGAACTACTTCGAAGGGGTTTCGATTATTGACTACGTGTTTGAATTAGCAAGACCGTCATATGCTACAATATTTTGATACAATGTATAAGTTTTTAAATAAAAAATTGCCGACTGCTTTTCGAATAGTAATTAGAATTAGAAACCCAAGATATTCGCGAGTGCAATGGTCTGTAGGCTAGACGTCACAGACATATATACTCTTATACATATATCAACCGTTTATTGGTTGATTGTTTTGGTAGTAAAAGGTGGTGGTTGGGCGCACAATTTATTGCATGTTTTTTATTGGCTCATTTACTCCGGGAGGTGTCAAACAACACGCTGACCAATTACAAAAGTAACTTGAACTTACAAGTGTGTGAATTCCAACTTGCCTAGAAATAAACCCACGAAATTATAGGATGTTTAATAATAAAGTATAAAAACAACACAACTAGTACATACACAAAAAGAAGTGTTATAAAATTTTTCTATGTAAAACTCGATAGTGAAAAAAATTGTTATTTGAAGTTTCTTGATTTTAATATAATTTCATTTTCTTAAAACTCATATTAAAATTTCTGTTTTATTTCAGTTATATAAACTTAAATATAATAGAGTTGTCAATAATATTGCTTTCTTAATTTAAGGCAATTATTTCGTCAAGTTAACAGATGTTAATGTTTTATCCCAATTTTTTTAATGTTGGCAATCTTTGAGCCGAGTTATGTGCATTATGGATGCTGTACCATGAATGTAAATAATATTGTCGAAAGCATGGAGTTAGTAGTATACAGGAGATGGCATGTTGTGACGTAGGTGAAGCCGCTGAAGATAGGTAGTTTTACTATGGACTCTAGCCGCCATCTTGCCAGTATCCCAAAACATTGTTTTTACTTTAGAATGGCGTTAAGAGAAAGGTTACATTCGAAGCATTTCGTGTTGAACAAAGATGCTGATGAATAAATAAATATATATTACAATTCACGTGGGAAGTTTTACTAGTTTATTATTGGCTTGTGTTAGTTGTGCAATCAAATAATTTCCAGATAAAACTACCGATCGTGAGTGTATGTACCGCGGACCAGTATTGGGTTATGTGCGACAATAAGCACGTGTTTTAGATATAGTACTCATATATCAGAATTTGCGGAAAACTGTTTTTTGAATGAATAATTAAATAAAGTATAACAAGCGTCCTACCGTTGTCGTGTAATGTACTGCAGGTTGCGTGTCGGTAATGAGTGCAACAAAACGGCGACCAGCAGCCTAGCTGAATTTTTGGAAGGCAAAGTTCGCATGTTCCTGAGGCACGAATAAATAATTATTTGCTGGCATTTATATTTAAATTCCTAGCACTGACAATGACTCGGAGGTTTGTTTCCAATATGACTTCATCTCCTTCATACATATTTAATGTCAATATAGTAATACGTCGTTTTTGGTAAATGAAATAAAATCCCGTTTTAGTTATTCCCTCTCTTTGCATTACATTAGTTCTCTGTTATGATACAGATTTATACTTATTTATGTGTATTCCGAAGGGTGCGGGGGCGGGGGGGATTACAGGCGGACATTGACAAGATATGGTTGTGGACCAGGAAAAATAAAATGAAGATAAATGTAAGAAAAACTAAGGTAGTGAGGTTTACAAGGAAGAATGTGATAAGCAAGGACATGTACAGATGGGAGGGACAAGAGAGAGATGAAGCAGCAGAATATAAGTATCTAGGGATTGTACTGCAGGGAGACCTCAGATGGAAAAATCAGGCAGAGATGGTGGTTGAAAAGGGAAGAAGGGCTCTGGGTATGCTCGGAAGGGTGCTGAATGGAGTCAGCTTTGAGGTGAAGGAGAAGGCATGTGGCACAATGGTACGGCCAATGTCAGAATGTTATGCAGCAGTATGGGACCTGTACGTGGAGGTGGAGGTGCGAGAACTGGAAAAGGTGCAGAGAAGGGCAGCAATATGGGTGAAGGGTAGGTGGAGAAGGCAGGGGCAGGATGACGAGGAAGAAGGAAATTATAGGCAAATGGGGTGGAGCTCATTTAAGGCCAGGATGAAAGTTGAACGGCTAGTCAGGATGTACAGTGTGGTGAATGAAGAGGGAGTATGGGGAAGACTACATTGCAAGCTTAGTAAGGGGGTATTTAGAGGAAGAGGAAACAACAGTGAGAAGCTTCAGAGGGTGTGGAGGAGAACGGAGTGGGGTAGGCAGTCCATGCTTGTGAGGTCTGTGAGGGAGTGGAATGTGTTGAGGGAGGAGTTGGTATCTGTGAGAGGGGTAGGTAAATTCAGGAAGGGAGTGGAAAAGGAGTTGGTTGGGTGAAGGAGAGGTGAGACAGCTCGCCACTGGGCGGTAGCCTAATTGCGAGTGTGTGTGTTTATTTTATTTATTTATTTATATCCCTTATTGTAGGGCATAATTTTGTTTCTTGCATCTACAATGTTGGACAGGGTTAAGTTACCCTTGGTACATAACTAAAACACAGAAATTAAAATTTTTACTGAATTGTTTGCACTGGACAATCAAATATTTTAGAAATTTTTCAGAATAAATGAAAAGGGGGAGGGACAGGAGATATTTATGGATAATCTTATTCCCCATATCTACAAAAATTGTTACATCTTTCTCCAAAAGTGCCATTTAGTACCAAGGGCTGAAGCCCCGGCTACAATCACCATAAGAATCAACAATAAAAAATTGAATCCTCACTTGTATATGGCCCCAACTACAACACAACATAACGGCGTAAGATGGTGGCCTGCTCGCGGTAGCAGCGTTAAGAGGATTGAATATTTTCAATTCTTTTACGCCGAGTTCTACTCCGGCCAATCACGAAACAACATCTCCAACCACGATAGACAGTGCAGTGCAGGCTTATAACAAGAACATAGTTATTAAATGAATTTTGCATTACAGTTAAGATTTTCGTTTATTTAAATAGTCAATGCAATTATTAACATGTATACCACACTTTAAATATCCCTAAACACGATTCCTGCGAAACTTTTTTCATCACAAGTAGATAAATAAAGATAAATATCAGGTTAGCCAAAACACTGTTTGAAAATCTCCGCGATACATGTATAGTCTGTTTTTTTTTTTTTTTGTGCCCATTTCTCATTAGTCACGTAACAGTTTTCTTACTGCGGTTGTAGCCAGTTTATTTTCATACTTCCTTGGTAACGCTACGGTGATTGTTGCCTATGCTTTACCAGACAATTTTAATTCAGCCCAACGTTGATAAAATTCACATTGGGAGAGAAAACTACAATAGGATATTATTTCTATAAATATACTTTTAGAGATACTAAAGGAACTACCCTATGGTTAGGTTAAAATGTATGAAAACTTATTCGCCAGCATTTTAGATTACTTTGGGTAGTTTAATTAGATTAGGATGTATTGTTGAACTACAATGTGTGAAAGACGCATGCACCGCAATTATATTGATAACAAGCGCACATGTATTAACAACTGCCAAAGTGGTCCACACACACATCCACATGCACACACACACACGCACGCACTTGTGACAAAATTTTTTTGTTGTTACCTACCAACTTGAGCAATTATTATTTTTAGTGTGAAATTCTCCTCTGAATACATTAAAAACTGTTCAGTTTCAATATCTCGGAACCACGCTGCAGAAACTTGACAAACAAACACTCCTCTAAGAAAAAGCATTATCGTTGAAGAAATGAGGTTCCTCTCCTCCCTTCCCAGGGGTGGAAGGGGGGGGTGGGGTCTGCGGTGGGCATAGTGGTAGGACGCTTGCCTTCCACCAATGTGATCCATGTTGGTTTCCCTCTGAGGTTTCTCACAGATTTTCACATATAGTAATTGTGCTGATTGATGCTGCTGTCTGGCATGTTTTTTCGAGGTTTTCCCCACCCTTGCATTTCAATGCTGCTCCATATCTGCCATATTTTACCCTCATTGGCTCTCAATACCTTGGTTGTTACAAATCACCAAACCTCTCTCAGCTCCTCCCGTCTTAAGATGATGGAGGCTATGGTGGTGTAGCGGCTAGAGTATTCGCTGTTTCACGAAGCACACTTTTTTTGCATCCTATATACATGCAATACACTTTGGAAAGGACTTGTCAATTATTATTATTTTTTTTTGTTATTCAAAATGGATATTTTCACACAATTACATTAACATAAAAATAGATATCATATAAAAATATAATTTACACGCTTCTTAATTCTAGCAGCTCTACAAAAATGTTAAGACTGCATTTGGTTGCAGTACAAGTTATTAAAATTCATATACAGATAGATATTAAAGTATAAAGTCTACATTAGATTGAAACACATGGTATTACATGAAGTCTCCTTATATCAGTCTGGTTCTGCATTATAGAAATTTATCTTTATGTAAGTATTTTTCTACGGAATAGAAGGCCTTCTTTAAAAAGTGTAATTTAACAGCTCTTTTTAATTTCTGTAAACTATTAATTTACTTCAAATTAATGGGTAGGTTATTTATTAGTTTTGCCCCAGCATTGTGTGGATTTGATGTAAATTTTGAGGTTCTGTAGGAGAATAGGTGAAGATGATTAGCTTGTCTGGTGTAGTAATGGTGTAGATCAGTATTTTAATGTTTTCCATGTAAAAAATAATACTATGGTACATATACATGCATGGAAGAGTGAGAATCTTGTTATTTGTAAATAGCGACCTACAATGGCTTCTTTTTCCTTATTACTTATTAATTTCACTGTTTTCTTCTGTAATCTAAAAGCCTTTTTCCATTTTGTTGATTTACCCCAAAATATGTTTCCATAATTTATTATGCACTGAATATTTGAGAAATAGTATGTAAGTATTGTATTATTATTACTAATCTTTTCTAAGGTATGTACCACAAAACACATTGAACTCAATTTTTTACAGGCACTATCAACATGCTCATTCCAAGTTAAATTACTGTCTACAATAAGCCCTAGATATATAAAAGGCTACTATTTACTGCCTGTAACCCGTCTTCTTCTTTGCTGAGCTTCTTTCATCCTGCATTGTATGTTTATTTCTTTGCATGAGATTCATGAGCACATATTTGTTTACATTTAATATTAATTTATTATACTGAAACCAACTGGACATCTCAGTCACTATGTTTTATATTTTCTTGAAGAACAGCGTTATTTGAACCAGTTACCAAAATGTTTGTGTCATCCGCAAACATTATAGCTGAGCCGTTGGTTATTTGTTCTGTAAAATCATTAATAAATATTAAGAATAAAATTGCTCCCAGTATTGATTCCTGTGGCACTTCTACTCGAGTAGTTCTGGTATTGGACATAACATTTGCAATGCGATTTTTGTCATAATATCTTATGGAGGTGGTCTGTTTTCTGTCTTCAAGATATGATTTAAACATATTATTGGTTACACCTCTTACTCCACACTGTTTAACTTTTAGCAATAAAATATTGTGGTCGACACAATCAAAAGCGTTTGAAAGATCTGTAAATATACCTGTTGAGAATTGTCTTTTATCAAAAGAAGTTAATATTTTTTTCAGTTAAACTGTAAATAGCTTGTTCTGTAGATCTGCCCTCTAAAAAGCCATACTGATGCAATGAAATAATCTTGTTTCTTATTAAGAATTGTTTCAGTTTATTTGCTATCAATTTCTCCAAAATTTTTGAAAAGGATGTAAGAAGAGCAATAAACCTATAGTTATCCATCAATGCCTTGTCACTTTTCTATTTATTGGTACTACTTTTGCATATTTGAGTCTGTCAGGGAAAATTCCCTGGGCAAGACATTAATTGAAAATGTAAGTCAAAGGCAGTTTTATTAAATAAGAACACTTTTATTAGTAGTCATAGGTACCTCATATATTTCACAGGGACTTCTTCTTTAATCTTTTATTACATTTATGATGTCTTCTTCAGAGATAGGTGTGAAAACAGCATGTTAGCATTCCAAGTGTTATGTCTTTGGGGTATGTGTGCAGGACTAATATTTGTAGCTCTGTGTTGATTTTGCAATTTTAGTAGGATGTTTGTGAAATAGTCATTAAAACTATTAGATATTTCCTTGATATTTTCGATTTTGATAGTATCAACTTTCAAGCCTAGGTTTCAATTTATTATTAATAATGTTCTACATTGCTTTTGTTTTATTTGAGGAGGCTATTTTTTTCCCCATTGTATTTCTGCTTTGCTACTCCAAGTAATTTGATATATAATTTTTTGTATTGCTTGCAGTATAATTTTTGTTTGTCCTCTGGGTTCTTAGCATTTTATGCATTGGTTTTAACCTCTGTCCTGAGACTGTCAGACCTTTACTAATCCATTTTATTTTTGGGCTACTGCTACATTTTACAGATTTGAGTGGAAAGGCATGATTAAAATGACAAAGAAATGTATTAATAAAACTGTTCCAGGCAATGTTTGGTTCAGTTAATATATAAATTATGTTTGTTCTGGAGAGGTTATTCGTGGTGATTATAGAAAATTTTGTTCGTAGTTGTTCTGTAAACATCATACCATTTTTCATTTACAAGTAGGCTTTTAAAAAATTTAACATTTTCATCTAAATATCCGTAAATCATCATCAGCAGTATTAGAATAAGTTTAGGACCAATTAGTTGCCCTCAAAATTAGAATTTGAAAAATCATTAAGGAGGGTGAAATAGAGTTTAAAGAAAATCATGCGATGTTTTCTATTTTGCAGATGGTGTAGTTATAAGAAAAGATCGGCTTTTTCCAAGTTTTCTTTATTTTGATACCTTTGGAAAATGATAAAATGTATAAACATGTCATTTACTGTAATGATTACAGCCTACCGTTAAATACATAACCATCTAAATGCACACGTCAACTTCATTTATTTAACTTAACATCTTATCGACAGCAGGTTCATTAGAGAATGGTAAACCAAGAACACAATGAAGGGAATACAAGGAAGGAATTAGTCAAATTGTCTTTATTGAGTCACCACAGAAATTGCATGGAGTGAGTTTGAGAAACCATGGAAATTGCAAATCATGAAGGCTACATTCAGTAGCTATTAAAAATTTGAGAACTTAATTGGTTGTAGGCCTATATTCTTGTGTTGATAAACAGCTGATTTCTTTTTTGTCACTGCAACTCTGCTGACTTGGGGAGATAAAAATTGTAAGAGTGGAGTTTTTATAAGGCGTAGCTTTGTATTGGTTTACGAGATGATTTGCCATTACAAACAAATGAATTCCATAAACTCCTACACTGAAATAGCAAATCGGCATTTAGAAAAATAAGTATCTGCAGTTTTACAAAAGTGCCTCTACCTCTAGCGAGTCCGCAACTTGCAGATTAAACCTTAAATTCACGGCACGTTAGTAATCCCAACCGCACTTGCAAAAATTAAACACATTGTAATTGTTAATTTACAAACTTACGCAGATAACATACCCATATACACACAATAATTGTGCGATATCTTTCACGAATGTATCCACGGTATATACGAAAACACTAAACATCGCAATCGCATGGCCCGTCTCGTACGCATTTTCATACATTAATATTACTTTTCGTTGGTCGTTGAATAAATAAAAAATG
The DNA here is from genome assembly GCA_029891345.1 of Dryococelus australis. Lineage (NCBI taxonomy): Eukaryota > Metazoa > Arthropoda > Insecta > Phasmatodea > Phasmatidae > Dryococelus > Dryococelus australis. The sequence continues at coordinate 63,243,579 of CM056995.1, forward strand.
GATTACAGTTTTAAGGCGTGTTTACATTACAAATTTACATTTCACAAACGCAAGAATAACACAAATTTAGAAAAAAAATTTCATAACTTGTGAGTTCATATAGCACTCGAAATGCTGTTCATTTTCAAAGTAAACGAAAGTCCTGTCTCTCCCACATGGCTGTTTCACTTGTAACGCACTCGCAGACGACTTCAATAGCGCATTATATTCGATTTTAGTACGGTTAAGTTTTATCATAACTTTTAAAAGCTCCTATAGTTGTATAAAGATTATTTCCTGGAATATTTTCAAGGCAAATATTAACCTCACAAAGACTAGGGAGTGACTTCTTAAACTCCTACCACTGGCAAAGTACATCCTGTCCAACAGGTTCATCCCAGCAAAGACCTTGGGTCCATAATAACTGAAGCAAGATCTTGCTAGTTACGATCACTGGGGCCAACCATCCACAAGGTTCGTACAAGTGGACAATGGTTGAAAGAATGCCTCGCTTGGGTGGTGCATCATATACCTGTATTGTGTATATGAAGTAGTCATGGCCTGGATATCACCGCAGCCCCAACACCTTCACAGATTCACTGCAGTCCAGGGTTCTAGACTCAGATGATACACTTCCATCATCCATCAACTCCTGACTATTAGAAAACCATTTATGTAGTTGAATCCCTCCAGCATCCAACCTAAAGAGTTTAACTCTTTAGCTTCAGTGATGGTAGATGTTCCTGTGACAATGTCGTCGACAAAGTCATCCTGCAGTAAAACATGTGCTGGGCTCCTTCATCAGTTACAAATTGCTTAATTGAATGCAGTGCTTGGTGGGGTGAGGATGTCAACCCATAAGTCCCAGATATGCTAACCCTTGAATAGCAACAGTTGAGTCCTAAGTGCTTCATGCATACATCTGTGATTATGGATGATTGCGATGCTTCATCTAGTAGGGCTCTCATTGTTTGAAATTTCCCTACACCATCCACGACCTTGACCAGTGTTGTGGTTAGCAGTACAGTTGTTGCCTGCCTGTCCTGGACACCTTGAGCTGAGCACATCACCACTATCTTGACAAGCAGCTGCATAGTCATCTGTATATGGTATTGGATCTACTTCCCCTCCATTGTTTGTTATGTAAAGCAAAGTGTGGTGTGATTTCAGCAGGAACATACTGGAAGTTGTCAAATATAAGAATTAGGTTGCAATGTAGGTACCTACATAAATGTATACATACAACATTAAGAGATGGGATATACAGACAAAAATACAGAAAAGAATATTAAATTAAATTATAGAGAAGTCAGTATTCCTGGAAGTAGCATTTGAAAACTTTCGCAGTAAACCTACTCAATTTTAAAACATTATCACCATCCACAGTTTAGAGTATGCACCAGGTCTGCAGTAATGACAATTGAAACAAATAATAAATAGTTTGGGATATACACTGTTGTAGCAGAGTTAATGCTGCAGAAACTATAATTAAACATACAAACATACAAAACCAAACAGGAATAGTTGTTAACCAGTACATAAACACACAGAATTCTGCAAAAGGAGTCATTTACTTGCAAGAAGATCACTGTGTTTGTCTGATTTTGTTGTCCATCATATATATCTTTCTTTCGTTCTTGTCTCTCTATGTTCCTCGTGTTTCCTGATTCATGACAGGCACTGAAAGACTGTAGGATATATTATAGGTAGGTTGGCATTTCAACCTGTTTTGTTTTTGTAATTGTCACCTTTGTTGGGGTTCTATTAATTTTATTTCGAAGGAAAAAATAATACAAAGAGTAGATTTGGGAGGGGGGTGGTGGGGGGTGGAGGGGGGTTTAGATTAACGTCTTTCGTGAGACGGCATTTGTACGAGTATGTGGCATTTTGAGTACCATATTTTTTGATGGAGTAGTGGCAAATTTCGCTCATATTGAAATAACATTCACATTATTGTAATTTCGAATATTTTAACTTCAATGAAAAACATAACATGATACATACATCACTCTTTATATTCGTACATTCGTATGAGTATTTGGCATTTTGAGTAGATAACTTTTTGATGGAGCAGGGGCAGATTTATCTCATATTGAAATAACATTCACATTATTGTAATTTCGAAAATTTTAACTTCAATGAAAACAAAACGCGATACAAACATCGCTGTTCGTATTTGTGCATTCGTACGAGTATGTGGCATTTTGAGTAGCATATTTTTTTAATGGAGCAGTGGCAAGTTTAGCTCATATTGAAATAACATTTACATTATTGTAATTTCGAAAATTTTAACTTCAATGAAAAACAAAACACGATACATAAGTCGCTGTTCGTATTCGTACAGATACAGCAAAACACACACTTCGACCCAAGTTAACCTTGCACTCGTTGAGTTTACAATACAGGCAAATATAGAAATATTTACACACTACAAAAGTGTTGGAAGTGAGGCTTTTACAGTCCAAATGCATTTCAATAATTATAGTAACGGTTTAATGCATTATTTACAAAACACGCAAACTTACTGTTTGTAAAATTCGCAACTTTTCGAACACGTACTTTTCACTAGCATCGATAATTCCTACAATATCTTTATCATTGTCGTCTCAATTAACCTCGCCGATCTCGTTCACAGCCTCCATTTCAAATTTAAACAAAGATTGGCGGGATCGCCATATTTATCTCAAGTGTAGACACTCACACAGAGTTTCAACATGCAGAAGTAGACGAGTTTACCCTCTGGGTAGCAGTACCTATAGATGTTCAGACGAATGTTGTCCTTTGCCTAGAAGATAAATTACCCAAGACCCTTGCCAAGAGATGGTAAGACCGGCCCTAAGAGGATACTGTTCCTCGATTAAAATAATTACTTTCATACGATTTCACGATACGAAATAACCTAAATACAAGTTGTAATTACAGTTTCCCGCCAACAACTGTCGCTGTACTCTGATTGGCAACTTCTTGACTTGTTCTTAAGTCAATCGTAAACCTTCCTTTATATTTTATATCTTAACAGAATAAGTTTGCCGTGTGCTTAAGATATGATTCTATGTATTCAACGATATTAGTTTGACTGTCGTGTTCGGGTCTTGACGGGTCATGTGCGTTCTTGTTGTTACTTAAGAGATCGTTATATTTTATATCTTAAGTATAAGTCAAGACGAAGTAGCCAATCAGAGCACAGGGACTGTTGTTATTGTCGGAAAACTGTATTTACAACTTGTATTTAGGTAATATAGTATTACGAAATCGTATGAAAGAAATTATTTTAATAGAGAGATAACATCCTATTAATCTAAAGAATAGTTCATGGTCACATTTTTTTCATGGGAGAGATTTTTGAGTTCGCTTTAATTAACTTTTTCAGATTTATTGATGTAAATGCCTAATGTTGGCATCGGCTTCCCTTCTATAAGATTTCACGAGTTTTTTTAAAATGAATACACAAGCAGTAACCACAGATAATTAAATGTATGTAAATTGTCAATTTTTCGATATTATTCCAGTTGCTAACTTCTCCTATGAATTTGATTGGCTAGACTTAACATGTGCTAACTCAATCATTAACTGCAAAATTTCTTATTGTAATTTTCTGTGTGCATAGTGTCATTAAGTATAATTCTTAATTCTTCAGTCTTCAATCATAAACCCACCTTAACGATCACGTAAGTCGTGCCAAGAACGCACAGTATCCGTTATGACCTGTACACGACAGTCATAAACTAATATCTTAACCACACGGGGAACTTATTCAGTTAAGTCTAACGTAAACCCACCTCTTACTCCTATCAACTGTCTAGGGGTTGATTGCAATGCTCGTGCTGCGAAGCAGATTCGGCCCGAACGACGCGCTGACCGAGAGCAGCGTGTACGAGAGGAACGTGTGCGCCTGCGACACTGCTGCCAACTTCAGCCGGAATCTTGTCGCCTCGCTCGACAGCCCGGACACGATGCGCGAGATGCTGGCGTAGCTGGCAGCACTGCTGAAGGTGCAAGACGTCTACCTGATGGAGCGGCTGCTGGACAAGCTGTACTATGTGCCTGAGCCACACTGGTCGCCATCGACCGAACCACAGGTAGGTATGCCTGGTCTGTTCACGGTAAATTTAGCACTTTTGAAAGGCATGTTTAGCATATACATTTACGCACATTGCGCATTCTTTCGCCAAATATAAAATTAACTCTGCTGTGGGCCTCACCACGTTATTCATGCGTCGGTCAAGTGAAACTGTCAAATTATTAGAAAGGTAAACATTCTACAAATCCGCTAATTTTTACGCTTCGATGCATAAAAAAAACCGAAAGCAAAAGATATAATTGGAGTCATCACAAATGGTTATAACACCTTTTATTCGATGTGAAGATATTAAACTACTTTCCTTCCAGCATTACCAACATTACTAAGCACATGTCACTCAGTGCGCTCGTTAAAATATATGCAGGTAGAATGAAGGTTGATTTCAAAAGTACTCACTTTATCATGAACAACCTTTACTCGTAATGCTGTAGAGTGAATACAGTTGAAACCAACTTCTGCCCATAAATAACTTGACCTATCGCACGTGTAAAGTTTAAATTTGTGGCCACTGTTTTATTCGCATTCGAGTACGAATTCGGATATTGGTGACATATTTGAGTTGCTAACAATTGCACGACTTCACTTAGATTACGAATTAATAAAGTGCTATTGGCCTGTCAGTATTAACGTTATAGTCGTGATACAACCACAGTAAGAAATAGCCTTAGAAAATAGAACACACACCTTTGACATTACCGGGCCACTTCCAATGATGACCGTGTGCTTTACATACACCAAAGTATATTCGTAGAATATTTTATTACATTATTACCAATACTTCTATATTTACTAGCGAATATCAGAGACCGAAAGTGAATGAAACACATTTAGTAATTTGTGTAATAAATTTCCTTCCTCTCTGATGGTTTATGGTGTTGCATTTTTCACAAACATGTCTGTAGTTAACATTTACGTTTGTTTGACTCAGACCTGAATAAACACACGACTGTGCATACATGATTAGAGAGCACAGTGCATGAGATATCTAGGCGGCTCTATGCACTGGTGTCGTGAGGGCCGATGAGAGTGAATGCAAGATGAGTATGGAGCAGCGTCGGGATGCACGATTGGGAAGGGGGGAGATCCCCAAGGAAACCGGTCGACTAGTGGCGTCGCCCATCTCGAGTTCTACGTGCGAAAATCTGGGAGTGACCCCTCCGGGAGTCGAACCTGGTTCACATTGGTGGGAGGCGGGTGGTATATCTGCAGTGCATCCGTGGCCTCTTTCACATGATCAAATTTTTCTTCAGAATGCCTTCAATTTTCATTGAATTCAGTTCATTGGATGTTATATGACGACATAGAAATGTCATAATGGCTGCTAATTTATCTTTCGATTTCTTGACTCAAGTTTTCCTTCAAGATTTTCGTTTAAAACAAGTTGTATATTTTCTTGAATTCAAAATTCCTATTGCTTCACCGCAGCTTTTCTGTCAGTCTTAATGGAAGTAATCGCATAGTAATAGATATGTGTACGCACATTTAAAGTTTTTACAAAACAATGATGCAAATTTGTTTGAAAAGAATATGCCCACCAAAATTAAGAACATTAGGGTGTGTTGACCAATTATTTTCGTGTTGTACATGAGTCGTTGATACTTCCAAAAATTAATTTTTGAGGTTTTTTTTTGACTGGTTTTATTAAAATGTTTTTGATAAATTTCCATGTGGAGACTTGAAAGCCAGGTCCACTAAGAGAAATCACGTGCCACTGAGCAAAGCATGCTGTGAGCGCCCCTTCCCCTTCCGCCACATAAATGTACCATTTACAACAACATAAATAGTCTTCATCCATGCAAAAATAGTTAAGTTTTGAGTGTCTAAATTATATTTTTATGTAATACTTCGTTTTATAAATAAACATTTACGAGCCGGGCCCTTGCCTCTCTTCTCCCCTCGTGGATGGCCTGCTGAAAGCTCTTTGAATTCAATTCATTGAAAGGCAATTGAAGTGAATTATTAGTTCAATAAATTGAATTGAAGTAATTGAATTCAATAAATGTTTTATGGTGAAAAACTGCTCTCTGTGTGTGTGAGAGAGAAAGTTTGTGTGTGTGTGTAAGAGGGAGAGTTTGTGTGAGAGAGAGCGATTTTGTGTGTGTGTGTGAGAGAGAGAGAGAGTTTTTGTGTGTGTTGAGAGAGAGCGAGTTTGTGTGTGTGTGTGTGTGAGAGAGAGCGAGTTTTTGTGTGTGTGAGAGAGAGCGAGTTTGTGTGTGAGAGCGAGTTTGTGTGTGAGAGCGAGTGAGTTTGTGTGTGTGTGAGAGCGAGTTTCTGGGTGGGTGGGTGGTGGTGCAGGTGCTGAGCGACTGGGCGGAGTGGACGCACTTCTCCCACCAGCTGGCGGCGATGCTGACAGCCTTTAACAGTGACTCGCTGCACGTGTTCCTCACGGTCGCCTTCCATGTGCCGTGCGCCATCGTCGCCGAGTCGGAGCACTACCCCGTCACTAAGGCCGAGTTCCACTCGACCTACAAGTGCCTAAGCTCGCTGGCCGCCGAGCTCATGCTGCTGCTGCAGGACAACGTCACCAGTCCGCTCTCCATAGCCTTCCTCAGGCAGTTCTGATGCAACCCCTGCAGTGCACGACACGTGCCACTCTGGTGGACTTTACTCGAGTAACACAGACATCTTCCAACTAATAAATACTGCACTAATAATGTCAAAGAAAACACTTTTGTAAAATAAATACAGGATAATAACTACAGACACCTGTTTTTTTTTTTCTCGAAAAGCTCTGGGTGCAGGCTAAGACTTCAGTAGCCTAGTACACAATTGCAACTTCCTTACCTGAACCTGGAAACTTTCGAAAAAGAAAATATCCCTGCCCTCAACTATAGACATTTTAACACAAACACCGACTGGCCAATATGATCCCAGTAAAGATGGCAGCGATAACCGACAGCGACGTGAGGGACCAGAACATGATCTGACATCCTGTAGAAGGAATAATATATGTACATTGACTTTTTTTTAAAATTCAAGTCCACTTGTACGGGGCTAAACTAATGTATTATTTTTAACTTCCATATTTGAGTATTAACAAAGAAACTGAATTAAAATTTTTGAATAGTAAAAGCTTGTTTTATTTTGTTCAATATTACTGCATTAAAACATAGCTGGATCATTGAACAGGATTGGCACAAAAGCAACAATGGCATAATCCACAGTATAGTGGCATACAACAATTCGATGAAGACACACATTCTGATGTTCTTGGGGCACTTAATAGCATCCGGGAACACTGATCTCAAGCTAATGAAGTACAGTGCTGGATCTAGGCACTTTTGTTTTCTGTCTTGCGAGGGGGGGATTTGGAATCTGCGACCTCCCTTTTTCATTTTTGATTCTAAAGTAAGGTTTTTCTTAAAATAAAGTGTTTATACCAGAATATGAATGCAACCTTCGGTAACTTGTTTTTCGTGTGTCGTATGTACAGGAATTGAGTAGAAATATTACAAAGATATTTGATAATGGAAAAGAAAATCCTAAAATGGAATAGATTTTGCAGAACTAATAGTAAATATTATCATAAAGTTATTTGAATAATCAGAATTGCCGTATAAAAGCATCTACGAAAACAGGTATTTCATATTTCTTAAAATGGTACATACCAATTTATTCCATGATAACTAATAACAGTCTCAACTTTCCAAACATATGTTACCAAAACTGTATATTCGAATGACGTTATAAATGCAATGACAGCTTCTACTTACCAAAATTGGCAAATTATTACAATTTATTAATATACTAATAATTATACGCAAAATATAAAACATCTGACAAACAAATAAATAAACAGCAACTGTATCACTGTTGCCCTGAATACTCGCAGTGTCTGCAAGGTTATGTTATCTGACTTGTGCTATGTGCCCTCACCCCTAAGACAGTTTGTCCGACAGAGACCTGTATTGCCACCACAGCAGGGTTGTGCGATATATCGACGGACAGAGCATGCGCCAGGTCACCGGTGAGCGATCATGATCGGCACAGCACAGAGCAGTGCAAGGGCACACCGGAGTAGAGCAGCCGGTGGTTGCCATGATAACGTTAGAGACTCTGCAAGGTGGAAGAATATGAAAATATACCTGGAAATAATAGGACTTGTGAGCCCAGGATCTATGCCAGAGACTTTGTTGTGTTTTCTTATTAATTGTTTTATCACTTGTTGTGTTAATTTGTTTCTTTTGTGTATTGTTAACGTATTATAATTTCTCATCACGGATCTTGTGTACTGTCCATTTCATTCACCAGTGTTTATGTTGAATGATTAGTTATATTAATTTTAAAATGAGTTTTATTTAATAGCATGATGCAAGGTAGAATAACACAAGTTGTAACAGAAAGTGTCGCTCTGGTGTGTGGGTCAGCTGTGGCCCATCCGCGCATCAGGTGCCAGTCAGCAAGTAGCATCGGACGAGGGTGGTGTGTGTGCCGTGAGCTCCGTTTTTTCCCGTGTGTGCTGGGCTGCATTCAACAATTGGTATTGACATTTCATTGCAATAGACCTTAATTTATTCCAGAACCTTTTCATTCGAATGTAGCTTCCAGGTACAATATTCTCCCTTCCTGCGGGAATTATATCGCCTGGGAAAACTTAGTTCTACCGTAACTTATTGTGTCGTAACACTTATATCAGTGTTACCATAGAGGCCAGTCTTTGCCACCCTTCATTGTTTTAAGTGCTCTCCTTGGGGGAGATGTAATTTCATCGAATAAATATGACTGCGAACTGAACGGTATGTATCTTATTTCGATAGCTATATGCGTTTGAGGTGGGACCTGATAATACCTGCTTTCACCAGGTCCTACGTTATTAATTTTCGCAAGTGTCAATTCAAAGCATTGTTCCATGTCTGATGGGTGTGTGGCTGGCCCTAACAATCCACGTACGCGAGTGTTAATGTCTAGTCAGTTTTCCGACACCATAAGCATTATGGTACATAGTCAACCCACCGGCTACCATTTAGCAAACAGCTACCAAATCATCCAATCTGGACAAATCAACGGGGCAGAGGTTATCAGCATCGTCCGAGTGGACAGCCCACAACCCTGAGATCAGCAGAGTAAACAATCATCTTAACATCGCTTCGATGGTGTCTGGGAGCCTATCCGGGTAAACCACATCCAAGACTTCACCTTCAACGACCCCAAAAATCGTATCCTACACCTTCCCTGATGGTCTAATTGGGGCCATTATCCCATCATGATAACTTCCCCGCCAGATTTTGACGTCAAAATGTCGCCACTTTACGTGGCCAAATCTGCTGGCAAAATTTTCCCTACAATTTCCAAAATTCTCCACAAGTTTTTTCTGGTCATTGAATTTTCCAGCCCTTTTCCTTCCTGCAACAGCAAGAGGACGATAGAAAAGCAGCAGCATCGGGACACCTGTGGAATGCCATTCAGATGCTAGGAATCGTGTCAACAATCAGAAAAGGATGCCACGCCACGCCGCAAGCCATGCCACTCCGCTTGGTAGGAGGATTAGAGAGAAGCAGCGAGAAGAAGTGATATGGTGGCGCCACCGATGACCTCTCGCACGTGCCACATATTAGCTGGGCGTCGGGCTTGCAGGATGACTGAGACCACGATGGCACTGTGGTGTCCGGACTGTTTGCGCCCTATGGTAGGCAGTGACAAATCACTAAGCGAGTACAGTGAATTTTGCCAATGCTGCCGCAAGACCATCCTTGTGAACTACAGCGTCGGTGACAAACGCGGACCAGTGAAAGACAGTAGTGGTGAAATAGCACAGAACAATCAGTATTCCACAACACAAGTAAAATTAGAGGTCAAACAATTTCCAAATTACATATTTTCCAGGCATTGTGACAATTTGTCATGCAATGACCAGGCTGCCGTTGTACTAAAGTGTGTGCAGTGTAACACGAAATATCATCAGGACTGTCTCAGTAACACAGAACATAAATCAGTCGTGGGACTTACATTCACTTGGTTATCATGTCATGTGACATCAACACAATTCATGCAGGGCGTAAACCGAACGCACACTGTATCCGCAGACACTCTACGGTAGCAGGTGTTGGACTTATTAGGACAGTGGAATAATGAGGTGGCAGTAAATGTAAATAGCAATCTTTCACAAGTGATAGTGGCACGGGACAGTAACAACATGTCAGGTAGAGTGATGCATGGTAAAGGAGGGGAGTGGCAATTGAGTAGGGGAGGGATGCAGCGCGAAGCTGAAATGCCACGTGCTCCTGCCATGCATCTGGTTAATGTAAACAAACTCCCGCCACCTGAACCTACCTCAACCCAAGTACCATACCCATTCCAACCACTCACACCATTTTCCCCCCACTACCGAACATGTTTTCCGCACCTGTTTACCCGTCAGTATTGCCTACATTGCTAGGAGTTTTCTGTATTTCCCGCCTATAAACCCATACTTGACAAACTGCATGGGAACAATAGCACTGCAAATAGCAGGGACAGAAAGTACGACACCAAGCAGAACCGTGGAGTCCAGCCCAATTCAACTTCCACCAGGGCCGATCACGGGCCAAAACACCATCGAAATTTCAGATTTTGCTCACGTTCGCCGCGATGCCGTTGGAGGATCTGGCAGAGTTTTTAGAAGATTGCGTATCCCGCCTCGCCAGGTACGGGGTAAGCATAGACGAATGAATTAGTCAGTTGTGTCGGAGCGCAACTCAGTGGAGACGCGCACTCTTGGTGGAAATCTCTCAACCATTATGGACTTAAGTGGGAGGAGTTTCGTCGTTCGTTCCAGTGTAGGTTTAGAGGGGTCTTTACTTAAATACAGGCCCAGAGCAGCCTGACTCTGGAAGGTCAACAATTGGGTGAGTAGCTTACAGCCTTTATCACACGTAAAAATCATCTCATGTGTTTCCATTCACATTTGCCACAGCGAAAAGTGCTCGAAATAATTACATAAACAGCCAGATGTGAATTTAGAACAGCTTTAGTGCCTCTGTTTAATGATACGTTTGGAAGGTTTAGGGCATGCTGCAATCATTTTGGAACGAACGCATGAACTACCACGCCATCATGCAAGTGCAATTAAATGGCAGCACGAGCAGTGGGAAGACAATGTAAATAAACACCATCACACCACCACGTCAGAACATTTTTCATAACAATCGCATAGTTATAGTGGACAGTCGCATGAGAAAAATATATAGTGGGAGTAGATGGGGAATGACAGAGCTGTCTCACCTCACTTAAATCTGCAATTTCCCTAAAAAGTAAAGGAGAAAACTAACATAACTATTTCCTGCTATTTTTATCGAAAGTACAAGAAAAAATTTAAAAAGTTCAAAAGTCAAAATCAAAAGCATTTTTCGATTTCAATCAACTTTTTTACTTTTTCTAAGATTGCTAATTTTGCAAGCGAGAAATCTATTTCAATCAAATTTAATCTAAAATATAGCTAAATAAGCTAAAATAAAATGCTTGTTATTAATTACAAATTATATTCGAAGCTCTACTAACTTTTTAAAAAACTCTATCTTAAAGTCGTCACCTATTTCATGAAGTACATATATATCGCCAATGTTTTCTAAGAGCAATAAATGCAAGTTTTGTAGATTAAATGAAATATGAAAGCTAATTCTCTGAGTTCGTCAGAAGCATTATCTAATTTATAGGAAGGTGTATTTGAAATATAACCCCTTAAAAGAAGTTTGTCATACAGCATAGTAACACAGCCATTTTAATTATTTACAAAGAAAGTAATTTATGAAGAGGAAATGTAGGTTGCACAAAATAAAAATGACACACTAATACTGCACAAATAAAAATACAATTGATATTAGTCGAAAAATCTCATTCTGGTCAAAAAATATTTTTTTTTATTCAATTAAATAACTTTAATACATATTTTTAGATCTATAGTTAACTATCGAAACATTTTGTTGTTTCCATTAAATCGTTAACATCCTGCATATATTAATTTAAAAAATACACATATATTCAGGAATATTTTCTTTCAAATAAACATAAGTTAGATTCCTTTGATTAATTAGAACACTATTACAAATTGTCCCTGCTTCAACAGCTTTATTAAAATCTACACTAATTTTTATATTTTTTTTTAACAGCAGTTGTTTTTCTGTATAAACCATAACAAATAATGGTATTGCCCCAAAAATGATTAATAAATTGATATCAGCTTGAGTGTTTACAGTTGGTTTATAATAAAGTTCATTATTTCTATATAGAGTATCTAGTTTTGATTTTGAAATTCTAAAATCATTACAAGCAAGAAACATTTTATCATAAAGGCCATTTTCAATATCTATTTTTCAATTTTCTTTAGGAAATATCTCATTTCTACCATTCCTAACATAAATATTTCTTACATTACAGAGATCAAACATAGAAGCATGTACATACTGTTCAATACGATTTTTTATATTCGCTTGAAAGCTTATGGTTACAAAATCAGGCATATCAAACTGTAAATTATTAAGCTGATCTCTTATATCAAGGTTAAAAACAGTTGTTCCATCAGGAATTTATTTTTATAAAAATTGCCAATTAACAGTAATAGGTATTTTTGGGTGCTTGTATATTTTTTTCTTTAATTGCAATGGCTTTGTCAGATTCGTATTTAACAACTGGCCACATAATTTTTGAATAACAATTTTACCTGGATCAGCATAACTTTTCAGAACTGCACCATCTTCATCTTTGTTTCATAAACATATAAAAAATTATTAGATCAATTACGAAAAAAAGTAATTTTATAATATTTTCAGTAAATTTCATTGTTATCGCGAATAAAACCAAATTTATTTATTTAGTTATTTAATTTGTTTATCACTATTAACAGATTTTACTCGATATTTATTATAAACACCAGTAAATTGTTAATAATTTTGTTTACTTGGTGATCATAACAAATGATTAACCTCTTTGTTGATGTTATTCCTGGATTATCAACAGCTTCCATATTATTTCCTTGTTTTAAGATTTCTACATTAGAAAAATAAAATGAAAAAAGTTAGAACAGACATCAATATCATCTAAATTTTCATATTTTGCCTCGTCTCCAATTTTATCTCACTTTAGTAACCTATATTGTTCATAAACATGAGCACCGTTTGGGAAAGAAAATCCATCACCTTTAGGAGTATAAAATTCAATTATATTATTGTAAACGTTTAAACTCCCCCTAGTTTGATTAGTAGGAGGAACAGTTTGCCTTTCAAAACTCTCGGTACTTTTATAACTCATTTATAAGAAAACAAAATATACATACAAATTAATGATTCATCAAAGGAAATTTTTTGGTTTAATTACTCATTGAAAAATTCAAAAATTTTAAAAAGAATCATGAAGCAGATTATGACAGAAATAAGAAGAAAGATCTACCTTTAATTCACAAATGATGAAATATTCATTTTAAAAAGTAGAACCAGTGAAGAAAATAAAAATTTAATAACAAAACTAGTTCCAGTTGCAGTAAAGAGTATAGATTATCCACCTACTCCCGACGAAACATCATTAGAAAGATAAATTGCTAAAGATAAATTTCCAAAATTGTGTATCATACCTCTGAAAGACACTGCTATAAGTATTGAAATCGTTTTTCTGGAGATATTAATAACATTAAAGAAAAATACAGTTTACGAGGAGGATATACCGATGATACAAAAGTAAATATAGATGGTGTTATTGTATTTCTCGATGATAACAAATATGAATTAACAGAACAACACACTAAATTGTTAACAAAAAATAGTGCGACAGAACTTGGTTAATTACAATTTTAATGATAATAATAATTACACAGAAATTGTTTTATTAACCAATACTGTATTTCAGAAACATATCCCCGTTAAGAAAAGGAATAATCCAAGTTAAAATATTGATTAGAAATGTAATATAATTAGACCAATTTATGAAAAACATTTAAAAGATTCAAGATCAAGATCAATACCAAACACACCAGAAATAATGATTTCTCCTAGAACTCCTAGATCTGGATAAAGTACAAAAAAATACAACAATTTGCCAAACAAATATTTCTGGATGGGTAATGTTAGAAAACTGGTTGATAGATTATTAGTTATTCATGGCGAAGAAAATGCTGTAAATAAAAATTATTACAATGAAAAAGTGAGCACAATGAATATGTTGAACAATAAATTTTCTTATTTTCTTATTAATAATCCAAAAGGAATTCCATGTTTTATAAGAGTTTTCAATGTAAATCCTCATTATTTTTGGAATTCTGAACATCACGACAAAAGAATAATAAATTTGGCATTAAACAATTTAAATTTGCCTGAAATGAATTGACAGGGTATAATTATCCTGATCCAATAACAAAATTAGATGGAAAGGTTAGAAAAAGGTGATACCGGAATAAATATATGAAGCACGTAAATTTCATGATATTGCTTATAGATATCATAAAGATTTATAATCATGACTAGTGCTGCAAAATTTTACAAAAAGAAGCCAAGGAGATTATTATATAAAGATACTCAAATTGCTAGGAAAATTGCTTCTGCAGCTGTTGCTTCAACTATGTTTACAAAGAGAAAATTACGATGGGGTATTAAAATGCATTAATTACTTACATTATTTTTACTGATAAATGAAGTTAGCAAATATAACATTCGATTCACCATTGATCAGCTTAGAGATTTGGGCGTAGATAATTACTTAAAAAGGGAATAATTCGAGAGAAAAATTAAAAGAAGACAACTGTACAAATTAACTTTGTTAATACCAATAATCAAAAAAATATTTAAACGAAAATCTGGACGTGGTTTACATCATGGAGGTTTCTTACCATTTTTAATTACTGTTTTAGATGCACTCGGTTCTTTAGCTAGAGGAGCTAGCTCAATATACAATTCTGTAAAACATACTAGAAAAAAAATCTAAAAAATTAGAACAAAATAGACATAATTTGGCTATGAAAAATAAATCAGTAAGTGGAATAGTTGCAAAAAAGGGGAGACCAAAAAAATATGAATATACCACCTTTAACTAATTTCGTAATTGAGAAATATGTAAAAATATGAAACATAAAAATTTCAGTAATGTTTATATAATTGTCGAACTACCAAAAACAATGCACAAAAATGAATGGGCTGTGGTCAACTTTAACATTGCATCAAATTTTGGTACTCATTGGGTTTGTTATTTTAAAGACAATAATGATGTTTACTATTTACATTCATTTGGAGACAATATTTCTACTAATTTAATTAATTACTTCAAATCGAGAAATGTCTCTTACAATGATAATCAAATTCAGAATTTTAATTTAGTTATCTGTGGCCATTTATGTTTAATAATGTAACAAATTTTTCGAGAGATTTTAATTTCCTTAATATAATTTCTCTGTTATAAAATTACACTTATATTTAGGAAACCATTAATTAAATCATTATATAAAAACTCAGATGCTAAGAATTATAAATATATGTCGATTCAAAATACAATATTATTGTTTCTGCTTTACGAGACCAAGCAAGTAAAGTTTTTGTCTATACAACAGTTTATGTTTCTCTTCAAAATCGTAGAATTGATAATATGGCTGATCCTATAGATGGAACAGATGCAGTCAATAAAAGGTTTTTCGATAAAGAAATAGGTGTTAAATTACAAAATTTAAACCGATCAGTTTTGAATTCTTGTGAAACACTTGTTAATTAAAAATTTGAAAATGAAAGAAATAAGTCTCATGTATTTTATTTACCTGCAAAGAGGGATAAAAAAGTATTATTCACCTATATATATATATATATATATATATATATATATATATATATATATATTTTAATTATCGTACTGTTTATAAAATATTTTTTGCTTATCTCAATTTACCTAATGATACTCTGATTGTTATTTATGATTCTAAAAAAAATTGATTATAGTAAGCTTTTTGGCTTTAACATAGGTGATATTCCATCTTTTAAAATCATAAAAAATAAAATATTTAGCTATGATGGAATGATGGCCCCATAAGAATATTCGTAAAATATAAAGATTAAATAATTTTTACTATTAAATGGAAATTACTTGCTGCTGGAAGTGTAAGAAAGTTAGTAAAAATAATAATATGTCAAATGTAAATACTGAAAATGGACCATTAGTTCAGAAAAATAAATGTTCAATGTATAAATCTAATAAATCAACATTTAAAAAAAAATTGCCCAATGTAAGAGAAGGATTTATTAATGAATTATATAAACCAGCAAGAAGAAATTTTCCAAGAAGAAAAGTAATAACATATGGAATTGATGATTTATGGCCTCGCTCTGGCCTGGTAATGTTCCATTTGTAACCTCTCTAATCTCTGATTATCACCGACTCATACATATAGCATGCTACAAAGGACTTTGTGTAATCACAGTTCAACTTCCTCTCACCCACCGCATTGATCTCCTACATTCCAATATTAATAATAAAAACCATGATCAAACAATTCACCAATAAGATCACAAAATCCAGAAATCCTCTCATAAAACTGTCACAACCTATACAATGACTGAACTCACTCATATTTTCAACACCAATCCTTAAAATAGCAAGAACATAAAGCCTGATTCCAACCAACACCACAGAAGAAACAGAATATGAAACACAAGAAGAGGACAAATTCCCCTCACCACATCAATAATCAATATAACAAGATAATTGTATAAAAATTTAAACACCCAAAACACACAAAAATGAAGCATATAAAACATCTCATTTCACACAACAAATACAGCGAAGAATGCAAACAAAACAATGACTTTAACCATTAAAAAATAAGCAAGACAAACAAAAACTATTTTTCCAATAACATAAATAACCTAATAAAGATATCACAGCCAATAGTTTTTAAGTATCAATAAGAACAGAAATATAAAAGCAGTCCAGTATACATTTGTAGGAATGGAAAACAATAGTAATAAAAAATATAAAAAAACTAAACTGTAACTTATTTCTGTTCTTCATAAATCCCTTCTTAAAATTATCTCGTAATTATATTAGTGTGTGGTACTGTTTTCCTAGGCTTGTCAGTGCATACGGCCCTAAAATCTGTAAGAAAGACAGGATTCCAAAATACGTTTATCGTTACGTTTTCGTCTTCGCCATTGGTATGACCTACTATTCAAGTTGATATTTTTATTCATTAAAAAAACAGGCATTATCTGTAATGTAGTTGGAAGTATTATTTAATCAACAATATCAATATCTGAAACCGTAACACTGCCATGTTCGATACAAAAAAGTTACCGCCTATTTAATAACAACATAAGCCACTTTTCGGATTGGCTAGTCCTAGCGAAAATTAAGTCAAACGAGATAAATGACTGACAGCCGAAATTAATTCGAATGGTAAATTCGTCTACAAACGATAGGCAGTGGATCATACCTTTCTTATTGCACGTATGTTCGCATACGAAAATGACCACTCTAAAATCCCTCGTGCAACAGAGGGGAGAAACACATTATCGACTTCGAGAGCACGAAACTAGAGCAGACTGAGAGGTATTATGACATCAATGAAAGGGAATGCCTAGCGGTCATTTGGGCGGTGAAAAAATACTGCGCATACCTGGAATATCAGAGATTTACGCTACAGACCGACAACCGGTGCCTAGTATGGCAGAGGTAAGGAGCAAGTTGACGCAATGAGAGTTACATCTGCAAGCCTATAATTTTGTAGTAGAAAACGTGCTTGACAGGGAGAATGAACTGGCGGACACATTGGCGCATAATTCCAATAATGAGGTGATTGCCTGGGACAAAGGAGAATGGGAAGACATTTTACCGCCGAGTTCATGGGACCCAGTATCTGAGGTGTGAGTACAGGAGATAATAGTTGCCAACAATGAGGGCCTAATTAGTGACTTGCACAGCGAGTCATTCAAGTGCAAAGGAATTGCAGGAAAAAGTTAAGCAATCTGCATAGCAGAAAGTAGCGGGATGGTGAGTCGTAGACGGCCGGCTGGAGACCTATTCGAACCAATAACCTGGGAAATTGAGGGCGTATGTCTCCACGTGTGCGAGGGATCAAGTTTTCGCCTATTCACACTGTGGCAGTGTGGCTGGACACCCAGGCATTGAGCAGACAGTTCGAAATGTACGCGACCTTTTTTTTCTGGGACCCGAGGCGATTCGCACAACAATGTCAGAAATGTAATGTTTACCAGGCTCATAATGCCGATGGAAGGCAGCAAAAAAGGCCACGCATGTCAAGGAAGCCATTCGATAGGGTGTGTATATATTTGATGGGTCCGTATCCAAGGACGAGAGGAGCAGTTTTTCCCGTGTCGGGGATTCCCACAGAATCTATTAACGGACAACAGCACACAATTTACTGGCCAGAATTGGAGAAAAATTGTGCACAAAGTGGAATGTCAACCACGTTTCAATGGTGGTGTATCACCTGAGGTCGAACCCCGCAGAGAGCCGAAACCAGGACATTAAAGCACAGTTAGGGCTCTGCGTAGGTGAACAACACACCACTTAGGCAGATCAGATACCTGCCATATTGTACATGTTCTGGAGAAGAGTAAACACAGCGACGGGGAGAACACCTGCTGAAGTGTTACCAGGATGCATCGTGTGAAAATCATGGGAAACAAAATGTCCACCGCTAGAAGACAGCAGTGAATTTCCGAACACGGATACACAGTTACAGCAACGTCAGAGACGCATACGTGACATCAGACAACAGCAGGATCGCTATGCAGCAAGATGGCTACTGGTCACTAATGGACCATCGCCTAAACTGCATGAGGGGCAGGAATTTTATTTACGAATGCATCCCCAGTCCACCGCAAAGAAAGATTTTTGTGCAAGGTTAGCAGTACGTTGGAGTGGCCTGCATCGTGTGTTATAAACACATGGATCCACCATGTACATAATTTGCGAGGGGAGGAGGAACTTGTGGGTACATTAGGACGAGAGTATGCAGGACCTAGAGTACCGGCCTCACGATGGTGAAGGCAGCGACGATCAAACGCAGAGGTGGTGCAGAACAGAAATGCCGTCATCGTGCTCCAAGAGGGAAGGAGCGACCAGGAGAGTGCATCCACATTTCAAGCAGGAGCAGAAGGTGAGGAGGAGAGTATGCAGGAGTTGCCTCGCATTATTACTCCCCACAGGAAGAGCCTGTATCACCTCGGACAAAGAGCATAGAGGGTGAGATGCACAGCAGTGTTGGTGTGCTCACTGAAGGACTAAGGCAAGAGAAGTAGGAACGGAAGCAGGATAAGCAGGAGCAGGGAAAAATGCAAGTGGAAGTTAATGATGCAGGTGGAGATATTAGCTGGGATTGTCCAGTCGGGTCACATCCGGGGATGGCACAATTAGCAGGAAGACAGCAGGAGCAAGTGAAGGAAACAGCGAGCGCAGCGAGTCGGGGAGTATGCATCGGCGTTTACGCCAGCGGGCACACCCGCCAAAGGAGTCCCCACCAACGCAAAAATTCAGAGTTGCCTACCAGGAAAGGGCAACTGCCAGCAAAGCATTGTGCGGCAGGGTCACAGGAGTGGCAGTACCACCTGCAGTCATGATGTTCTGCTCGTACCTGCAACTGCTGCAACTTACATAAGTCGGCCTACAAACCGTCTCTAAAAAGGTAGGTGGGGGGAATGCATTTGACGTGTGCTACATGCCTCACCCCTAAGACCGTTTGTCTGGCCCAGACCTGCAACGACACTGTAGCAGGACTGTGCGCTCTATCGATGGCCAGAGTATGTGCTAGGTCACTGGTGAGCGATCAGGAACGGTGCAGCACACAGCAGTTCAAGGACACACCGGTGCAGAGCTGTTGGTGGTTGCCATGTTAATGTTAGAGACTCCGCATTGCGGAAGAATATGAAAATATACCTGGCAATAATAGGACTTGTGAGCCTAGGATCTATGCCAGAGACTTTCTTGTGATTTCTTATTAAAGGTTTCATCACTTGTTGTGTTTATTTGTTTCTTTTGTGCATTGTTAACCTATTATCATTTGTCTCCTCACACATCCAGTGTTATGTCCATTTCATTCACCAGTGTTTATGTTGAAGGTTTAGTTATGTTAATTTTAAAATGAGTTTTATTTAATAGCATGATGCAAGGTAGATTAACGCAGGTTGTTACAGAAAGTAGTGCCGCTTTGGCATGTGGGTCAGCCGAGGCCTGCCCGCAAATCAGGCGGGAGCACTAGTCAGCGAGTAGTATCGGACAAGGGTGGTGTGTGTCGTGAGCTCCAGTTTTTCACGTGCGCGCCGTACGGCATTCAACATTTGGTATGGACATTTAATTGCAATATACTTTGATTTAATACTAAACATTTTCTTTCACATGTAACTGCCCGGTTCACCACCCTCTCTTCCTACGGGTTTTACATCTCCCGGGGAAGCTTAATTCTACAGTAACTTATTGTGTCGTAAGATTTTTATTAGTGTTACCATAGTGGCCGGTCTTTGCCACCCTTCATTGTGTAAGTGCTCTCCTACGGGGAGATGTAATTTCATCGATTAAATATGACTGTGAACTGAACTGTATGTAATTTTTCGATCGCTATATGCCTGCAAGGGGATGGGCCCTGATAATAACCGCTCTCACCAGGTTTTACATTATTAATTTTTGCAAGTGTCAGTTATAAGCACTGTTGCATGTCTTATGGGAGTGTGGTTGGCCCTAACAATCCATGTACATGAGTATTAAAGTCTAGTCAGTTTTCTCGCAATGAGAATTATTATGGTATGTACTGAACCAACAGCTACCATTTAGCAAATCATCCAATCTGGAACAACAATCAATGGGGCATATATCATCAGCATCATCGGCTAGGAGATTTAGTCCAGGTGGACGGCCCGCAACCATGAGATCAGCAGAGTCAACAATCATCTTGACGTTGCCTCGATGGTGTCTGGCACCTATCCGGTTAAACCATATCGAAGACCTCACCTTCACCACCCCCCAAAAATCATATCCTACACCTTTCCTGACGGTGACAGGTGTCAAAATGACTGGCCCAAGTGGGGTCATTATCTCATCATCATAAATTTCCCACCACATTTTGACGACATCATATCCGATTGTGTTCGGGCTGACTGTTGTATTTACAAGAGACAGTATGTCTTCCCCCTTCCCCCTTGATGAAACTCGGTCACTTTTCGCGCCAATCAGCCGCCCTTCCCATATTTACGAAATAAAATATCCCTAAAAAATTTAATATGACTTATGAGTTAGAGGTAAACATAGGCTTTAACCTAGAAACACACTATTTTATCATGCACATTTGCATGCCTTTTGGCACATGCTGATATAAACACATTATATTATGCATATAAGTTTTATTTGGTGGACGGGCGGATGGGCTGTACAAACAAATCTCTTAATTACATGGCTCTCTATAAGTTTTGAAAAAGTAGGCTTAGCTGGCCACATGGTCGGTATGCTACGTAACTGGCCCGTGGCTTACATAACTACACTGGACCTTACCTAAAATATTGTAAAACATACAGGACAAAAACACTGGACAATACTGGATAAGAAAATAAAATTAATATTCATAACTTATTATATGTAAAAATACTTACATAATCTCTTACAGACTGCACTCAAATGATAATAAGGCACACGGTCTCATTCCTTGTCTTGATTCTGTGCATGGAAAATTTGAATTGAATAATTTTTAATGTACATTTCAAATACACAACATAAATAAAAAATATATTGCATGTCACGCGAGTTCATGTAGATGGTGTTCATGTCCAAAAAGTAAATAAATACACATAATTACATGAGACTCTTAAATATAAACAAACCTGTACATTAATCACTTGCAGATGGATGTCTTTTGCATATGTGATAATTAGTAACATAATAATAATTAAAAAGGTCATAAAAACATTTTACAAGATTACTCTAAAACAAACTCATCAAAACACCAGTGCACTCTACCGCACACACTCACATTCGGAACACACTTTGTTCATTGCACTGCCCTCATGCGGGTGGTGGGTGAAGCTGAAGATGGTGCGTGACGAAGTCTGGAGGGAATGTGTGGTACACCCCTCCCCCTTCTCAGTACTCCGGCCAGCTTCTGGCACAATAATGCACCTCTTCTCCGCTGCGCACCGGGTACTGCCGGAGTCAGGTGACCATCCCACTTTCATGAACTCGTGAGACAACTTTTGAAGGCGTGAAAATTTGGGTCGCCCAACACTGCCAAGAGGTGGCCTCAGTAAAAATACAGCCAGGAAAATGAATGCAGCAATGGGGTCACAGTGTTCCAGAAACCTCTAGTATTTCCCCTTTCATTTCATGTTTATCTAACTGTGCATGCATTGTGCATAAAGTTAGTGTGTGCCAATGACCCATTAAAATTTTTTTATTCTGAAAGTAATGTGGGGTCACATTTATATGTGATCCCCAATAAATGGACCTTGCTTACAGCCCATTCGAGCATGGTTACCAAGACACCTCCTGAGGTGAGACTGGATTCGTCCACCATGAGAAATCCACTGCCACAATATAATCTAAAAAAATAATGGTGCTAGTAGTTTCTATGTAATCATATTAAAATGTTCGTAATTTGAACACCCCATCCAAACCTGCAAAGGACTGGGAAAGACAGCTCCAATGGTACTTTAAATTATGTGATTTAAGTGTTTTTGCGGCAATCCGCTTTTTTTCTATCAACAATTTTCAATGCAAATTGATCATGAAGATTTATAATATGTTTATGTGTTATGTGATTGTATTTGTTTGTGTTTATTTCTCTTGTAAAAGTGCTGTTGTATTTTTAAGTACAACTTGCATGCTTTTGTGCTGCGGTCCATGTGGACTCCACCATGGTTTTTCCAGTTGGTTTTGAGCATTTATGAGAGTGGATGCATGTCGTGCATGCATCGTGCAAGGCATTTCAACTTCTTTGTGCTAACCACTGAGTGTATCAATATGACATGTGCCACTTGCTACGGCCTTAACCTGCTATGTCACTGCAGCAGGGCCGTGTGCTCTACCGACGGGTGGAGAATACACCCTGTCGCAGGCCAGTGCAGAGCAGTCGGTCGTTGCCATGGCGACTAGGATGCCGCGAGCCGGAAGGAGACAAACTAGGCCCAATAATAACTGAACTTAAAGAGTCCAGGGCCTAAGTTGAACATTATTTTGCTATACTCATTAAAGGATTTATTGACGGTTTTGTTTCTTTTGTGTTTATAGTGTATTGTTAAATGTAATAATTTATTTCATCACACATATAGTGTTCTGTCCATATCATTCACACATGTCTGGTATTGCAGGGTTTGTTTTGTTAATTTTTATATGTATACTTATTTCTTAGCATGGGCAAGGTAAAGTGATGCAAGCTGTAACAGAAAGTAGTGCCGTTTGGCATGTGGGTAAGCCGCGGCGAGCCTGCGCATCAGGGGGGAGAGTCAGTAAGCGAGTAGCATCAGTCGGAGGTGGAGTGCGTCTTGTGAGCTAGGATACACACTCTGCAGACGTGCAGAGCGCACCGAGTGTTCGTTGTGTGCGACAAGTGCAGGATTAACCTAGGTCTCGCCGGGGCAGCATAAACAGCACTTGCCCAAGAAAGTAGTAGGACCTCTCAAGGCGAAGTAATATGAAAAAGAGAACCATACAATGCAGTTAGTTAAGAGCTTATGGCCTATGCCATCATAGCTGTTACCTGTTATTTCAACAAAGAGTCAAATTTGTTGTCCCTTTCTGTTTTTTATGCTGCCAGTGTTGTATTCTCTTTCTCTGTAAATATACATTTTCACTTTCATTGTTTTGCTGTGTCCATACTCATTTCACCAGTGCTAATTATGTCTACACCATCCAGACGTTTATGTAATTTAACGTATAAATTAGCATTACATTTTAGGCAGGTAAAGCAGGAGTTTACGTGCCATGCAGGAAGAATTCCCCACCTTGGTGCACAAGTATGCCTTCACCAGCTCTCTTGCAGGAGTGGGAGTTCTGTATGCGTCTGACTCCACGAGGGTGGCTGCGTGTGTCCGTGAGCTCCGCTTTTCAAGCCCACCAGGTGGCATAAATCTTTTTGGAACTTATCACTTCACTGCCATAGCTTAATTCTTCAGAAGCATTTCGTTTCTCGCCGCCTGTTACACCACCCTCACTTTCCCGTGGTTTGCATTGCCGGGGGAAGCTTCAGTTTTTTCCCTAAATTTTCTCATGACATGAGTCAGTTTTATAGTTATACAGCGACGACCGGTTTACATCAGCTCAAAATGTGTAAAGTGTCTCCCTGGGAGGAGTCTTCATTAAGACGAAAAATGCCCTAAGAACTATTCAGTGTGTAAGTTATTTCGGTGGCCGCAAAGTTTTGAAGGCGACGGGCCTTAAAATAACCACATTCAGTTGGAAGTGTTTTTCAGCAGGACTAAACCTAAGCATGTGTCCGAGTAATTGTACCATATTAGTATAGGCGTGTGGGTAGCCCTGATAATCCACACCGCGATACGTCAGAGTAATTATCAGTTTGCCTCCAAAACGTCACTGCAACAGCACAGAATGTAATCAGTCAATGTGGGTTACCATTTAGTTAACTCCCAACAATAGCATCTCTACAGCCTTTACTTTTGAAAGGCAGAGGTCAACAGTTTAACATAAGTTTTCATCCGGGCGTACGCCCCGCAATCCTGTGGTCACCCAGAGTCTTCGTGCTATAGCATCGTCCACCATCATGGCGTCAGTTTGAGGCTTGGCTTCTAGTGGTGTAATTCCAACATTTCCGAGACCTCGCAAATCCTATCTAACCCATTTCCACGCCACCGCCCGCCGTTAAACTGCTTACCGTCTATTTTGTTGAACAGCAATACTTCCGTAAGGCGATACACTCCTTCCTTTGAACGCTATCATTATCTCGTGTAAATGTGCAATCTGACATTAATATGTGTGTTTACTATGTCCAGTGTTTGAACCTTGTCTACTGCAATTTTATTTGTCCAATATCTTTGTACAGAGTTGTATTAAAACATGATAAAACGGAAACAAACGTCATTTTGTTTGAAATCCTTTTTTCTTTGGTTTGGTTGGAAGAAATAAAAGTAATGTTGGCTGTTCTGAAATTTTTTTTTCAGGTTTTGACTTGCTGTATATATATATATTTTTGATATTTTGATGTTTACATACAACATTTATTAATTTAACATGTATGTTGTTTGAAATTGTAAATTATGTGCTATGTTATACCAGTTTACAAGGTATCAGTGACAACATTTAATGATAGTGGTATTTTTTTAAATTCATGATAAAAAAAAACACGTTCTTATTCGGAAATATTTGTTGTAAGTAGATTCTCTAATCACTCTGTTGCTCAAATATTTGCTGTGTGAAAATGTGACTGTTGCGACAATAAACCGTGGGCTGTATGTAAATATGATCTGCGAGACAAATCAGGCATAAATGCTACGACTTACATTTGATCATTTGTCAGAATGTTACAATGTCAGTTGAAACGTATAGTAAAGGACGGGCGTCCAAAGCTAGAAGAAAGATCATCGACGCATCCGTAGAGGACAAGAAAAGCGACCCGACTGTAAGGACGGAAGGTCACTAAAGTACGGTGTCAGTAGAGGTGGGCTTCGCAAGCGGCTGACGAGGAGTTCCATGAGAGAATGGCAGGCGATGTCAGACTCGGAAGGCAGCACCAGCCGATGTATCCGCGTGATGGGACCTCCGGCTGTGCCCGCGCTCTTAGCCAACCGCGGCACCAGCTACGGTGTTCTCACGAGGAGGAGGTATCAGAAAATGAGGTCTGATGGCTTCCTCCCTTCGGAACTGCACCAGGGATTGAAGGCATTGCACGTGTCTGCATCTTTCGATCGTTCGAGCACCACGAGCGACTATGGCACGGCATCCGAAGATTCTAAAAATTCCTCCTTCCGCATGGAGTGTTCTCCGTGCCACAGCCCGTGCAACAGTTGTCACTGCGCATCAGTGAGTGGTATAGGGAGCTTGTCTGATGATAGTGACATGGTGCCCACGATCCAGGAAGAGTATGAGCTGGAGGACTGTGATCTGTCAAACGCGCTGTGGGACTCTGATGAGAGTGAGTGCAGCAACGAGAAGTCCGGTGGCTTTGACTCTGAGGCAGAATTGGAGTGTTTCAAACATTTGAGAGAAAGTATGAAAGTGACATATCTCAGGAACGAGAATGTGGTTGCAATAATTCCTACTGTGAATTCTTCAGGATATACTGGTGACTTCAGCATCAGCATAAAACGTAGAAGAGAAGACTGTCTGAACAGGTAAATGGATTATCTTGTTCGTGTAGGTGTAGGTATCACTTTAGAAAGCCTTTCTTAAGATCTACTTGTATGCACTTTGTGTATTCTTCCTCCTTACGTAAAATTAAAATTGTCATGGGCCTCATCACTTTATTCATGCGTCGGTCAAGTGAAACTGTGAAATTATTAGAAAAGTAAACATTTTATAAATCTGCTAATTTTTACACACTGAAGTGTTAAAAAAACAGGTAAAGCGTAAGAAATAATTCAAATTTTCACAAATGCTTACCTGACACTTTTTATTCAACATTAACATATGGGACTACTTTCCATCCATCGTTACCAGCTTCTAAAAACTATGACACCGCAACTAAAAAAAATTGTTTTCAGTTTGTCTAATGTTTTGTGTGTACCAAGGGAGTTTTTAGGACTGTATGATGAACTAGGCTGCATTTTCCTTTGCAGTTGGATATTGTCTGGTTATTTAGAAAAATTGTGCCATTGGTTTTATTTTAAAAGAACCACTTTTAAAATAGTTTTCATGGCAACACATAATAACTTTATTTACATAGGGGGAAAAAAATCTATTATTTTAGAAATGTCACAGACATAGTCAACACTATTAATGTACGCTGTAGTCTACTGATGCTACGACTGCGATTAGCTGAGACGAAGGTATTCTTTCAAGGAAATATAAAATTATGCTGCTCAATTTGCATACAAATTAATATCTTGCTTAACCACGTGTTGCTGTTAGATAAATCACAGTTTTTGGGCAGCTTACCAAGCAGACAGTGCTAGAACCAAGTTATGTGTGTTTTAAGTTGGATTTTCTGCTAGAATGAAGATACATGTGCTCCTGGATAATATAATTGTGTGTATGCCCCAGTTTTCTGTGATGTGAAAATTCTGTTTAGGACAACACAAAGCAAAATTGTTATTTGACATTGGGCTCTTTTGGGTGTCATTTTTTTTTTACACATAATTCACTTTTACCCTCATTCATAAAGAAGCCATTCTAGCATTTCAGACACACTGCAATCTGCAATAGTCCCAAGTATGTCAAGGCTTTTTTCATTATGTAGTTCTATGAATTAAAAAAAATTGTAATTAGAATTTTTTTGCATTACCTATTGAAAAGGTTTTTTTTGACATTTTTGTTTGAAATGCATTCTCAAAAAACTGACATAAGGAATTATTTCATCATAATATTTACAATACTGCCCTTATTCCTCAAGATTGAAATGAAAACATCAGTTATGATTTATTTCGGAGAACACCTTTCAAACTGAGCTGACAGATTTTAGGTACAATAAAATGTAAGATAATTTTTAACAGTATATTGCTTTTGCTGCTAAAACCGTAAAGAAATAATAAAATTGCCCTTGAATTAAATTGGGTTATTGGGGTTGTGTAGTGCTCCTGAAGCACTGGAATTGCCTTCTCACAAAGTATTGGCCTTCCTTGTAGTCAATGTGTTATTGCTTGGACCCTTGTGGAAATTTTTTTAATATTCACAATATCTATTGTCTTTCTCTATGGTGGGGTCATGGTGGCTGAACGGCTAGACTGCATGCCTCCCACCAAGGCGAATCTGTTTTAATCCCCAGCCGGGTCACTGCGGATTTTCGCAAGTGGTAATCATGCCAGATGATGCTGCTGGTCGGTGGGTTTCCTCGCTTTTGCATTCCAATGCTGCCTCATTTCACTCTCATCGGGCCTCACGACCTCATTGTTAAATGAGCCGCCCAAATCTCTCAAC
Organism: Dryococelus australis; assembly: GCA_029891345.1. Taxonomy (NCBI): domain Eukaryota; kingdom Metazoa; phylum Arthropoda; class Insecta; order Phasmatodea; family Phasmatidae; genus Dryococelus; species Dryococelus australis. The sequence continues at coordinate 63,271,609 of CM056995.1, forward strand.
TCAACAACTTGACTCTTTCCATATGGCAGCAACTGGGAACCACAAGGGTAAACACCAGTGTTAGTCCTACTTGCATGTAGCTGTCTGAGGGAGGAGGTATTTGAAATTAAGAATATTCAGCCAATATCTTGAGTCATCTACCATTTATTTTATAATTTTATCATGACACAATATTCCGTGGGATTACTTAGGAGTAAGGAGGCAGGGTAGTAGTCCTGAGTGAACCAAGAACATGGAGGAGTTAGGTGGCAAGCCCCACAATTTGGTCACTCGTTGCCTGAAGGTAAGACACTCCTGGTTTTCTGTAAATGGGATGCAGAGATGGACTTGCTATCATCTGACTTCCCCAGTATAAAATAGTTAATCACTGTTTGTGCGCTTGCACCCTTCAAGTTGTAATAGCAAATATATTACAATACAGGACACGTGATGGACATATTAATAACCACTTCTACTAGCGAACCTAGGGGAACTTATGTGAAATGGCCTATTTTAAACATTTTCTTACATTGTAGAGTAAAAAAGAATATAAAAAAAAAAAAAAAAATTAGAAACACAAAATTACTAAGTTAAATGATTGAGGGAATGTGCCATAGCAGAAAATAATAGAAATGAATTTATTTCAAATTCTCTAACAGCGGAGTTCTGTATACAGGAATGACTACAATAACTACTCCAAACTTTGCTGTGTTAAATAGGCAGTGCATCCAGTATTGGTATGCAAGGTATTTGGTGGCTATAGGCTGTTCACTGTAAAGTTTTGAGATCTAGTTACTTTTTTCCTATCAGCCATTTTCTTTTATCTTTGTGCCACTTTTTAAAATAGGCCTAAGTATTGCCATGTAACTAATAAATACAGTGTATATATTTCACTGGGCTCGAAAGTTAACATCTAAGACTACAATACAATATTTAAATTAACTGGTATTCCAAGTGAAAGTTTTTTTTTTTTTAAACAGTGCACACTTTACCATCAATAGCCCATAAGACTTTTAACTTCTTGTTTATAATGAGGTTATTAAAGATGGAACGAGCTTCTCAGAGATGCAGGAATGTGGCCTATAGTTAGGAACCATGGGAAACCAAAATCAAGGTGGCTAGACTGGGAATCAAACTAGTGTCCTCCTGAATGCAAGTCCAGTGGGTTTACCTCATAAGGTATTAGTGGTAGTGTTCAGGTAAGTAATCAGTTTACTCAGTACCCTGAGTGAAAGAAGTTTGTGTGTGTCGCAGTATGCGGATTCACCACGTGAGTGCAGTGGTGTCGATGGAGCCACATGGGGTGCAGTTCCATAAGTCGTTCCCCGCACTGATTATCATCCCGTTGACAATGGAGCCAGCTGAGGAGGCCTGGCTGGCCTGCCTCTGGAGCAACACGTCGGACGACCAGGCCCCGAACTGGCAGCGGCTGCCTCGCAAGGACTACACCTACAGGTAACTGGCCCCTACCACATAATGTTGCCAACTATACGGAAATTTCCGTCCATTCAGGGAAATGTTATTACTCCTGGAGATAGGTATAGCATATTCACGGAAATTGTTACATATAGCTAACTTTGGTTGTATAGTTAAAAGAATTAAGAAAATGTGAATGTGTATAAATTTCTTTATAAAATTTTGGCATTATAGGTGAAGTGAATAAAAATTTTATAGACAGTTCATGCATTTCAGTATTCAGTGTCAAATTTAACAAACCGTTAGAATGTGAAAATAATATGGTGTTATGATGATCAAGTAAGGTGTTTTATATCTTATATCATGAACAAAAATATTAAGTGTTTTACTAGGTTGGATTTATTAATTGTGTATGAGAAAAATATTTATGATATGTGGTTTAAATTGGATCTAAATGTGATAAAACTATTACTGTGTGTTTGCGAGTATTTGTCAGCAGCAGGCATCTTTCTCTTTGCAGTCTGAAAATGCTTGTGTGTGCGATGCTGTAGAATGTACCTACATAGGAAACTTACCAATGGTCAAATTAAATATGTTTGATCAGCAGAAACACAGATGAAACAGAGCACATGAAACAATATACCCTTCATAGTTACAACAGGAACACACACTCAGAGATGATACAAGACAAAAGAAACTTCATACTATTTGCATTAAAGAAACAAAACGTTGCTAACAATATCCGATTCTACATTAACGTAACACATTTAACAGCTAGAAAAATAATTGTATGTAAGCAAACTGTCGTGGTTGGAGATCAAATGTGGAAATGTAAAATTACTGTGAAAATTAAAATAGAAATCAATCAAATGTTAGTGCAGGTCAACTGATAACTGAGTCAGGTAAGACTAAAACTTTTCAGTTAATTTTGCTATCACCTATCTTTTACAATCCATATTAGGTTTCTAATTACGTGATACAATATTAATACTGAAGTTTCTGGCTTGAGGAAAAATGATCAAAGTCTGAAATTTATATGGCTAATATATATGCTAATATTTTCACAAACGTAAGCTGACAGACTTCATTTTCTTTGTAACAATTATACAGTACAAAAGAATTCACTGTCCTTATGTCTAGGAAACGATAAAATATTCCTATTGGCCACCTTTGTATTAACAGACTGTAGAATAAATGCCACACTTTTCTTATAAGGCATCAACTATTCCTTTCGACCCATTATAGTATATAATTAGAGTTCTGGTTCTGTCTCTCTTCTTCAATGGCAGCCTTATGATGCATTGAAGATGCTAATATGTAGGCCTTCTGTTTCTTTGGCACACAGGACACCAAGGTAATGTCTTATGTGAAATCAAACAATGCAGAACCTCCTCTCAAGAATTTGCTGCCAGAAAATAATTTTGCATTTCTCTTTTGTTTTTCCTGATAGTTCCTACATGTGTTAGTTCTTTAGTGTGCAATGCATTTACCAGTTCAACTGAAGCAAACCAGTTGTTGCCAGTCATATTTATATTCGTACCTTGAATTTCAAACGTCCAGCTTGTCTTGTGTCTGTGTCTGCTTGGAAAAATTGCTGGTCTTCTGGGCAAAGAGATGAGCTGTAAGCTATACCTTGTGAAAAGCTATAATGTCTTCCACGAGGTGACACACTGCCTGTAGTGGCAAGGTACATAGAAGATTCGCTGTCTCCCGATACAGACTTTGAACTATGTGGAAATCCAAATACCCTGAAGAGTGTCAGCAGATACAGTGAATATATTCACTTAATGAAACTGGATTAGATTGGAACGATGCTAGGTTCGAGCAGTACATATACGAAGCTGGCAAAACCCACAAATCATTGCAACTCATAAACATCTTGCCTGTTAATGTGATACGAATAAACTGCAATTTGGCCAATGGCACATAACTTAGTGGCTGGCCAAGCAATATGTTGCACGAGTTTTCGCAGATGGTCTCTTCAGATTTTTTTAACTTGTGGTGCCGCAAAGCTTCATTTACGTTCCAGTTGTCACAAAAATAGCTCATGAAATGGTTGTGACAATCGTAGACCAGCACAGAGAGTTGCTGAAATCTTGAAATGAAAAAATCACCCTTTGCTTGCATTTGAGGGGATGGGAATAAGATTTACAACTACCAGAAGCAATAAAACAAAGTAGTTTGTCAAACCAAGGTATTTACACGTAGTAGTGACATTTTCCTACACAGCCTGGGTTTCGAGATTGATCACAACTGAAGATTTCATAAACATCAATGAGCCGGTTGTTTTTGAAGACAGCATCACGAAAGTGGGACTTCACACATACCAGCCATTCCTGATCAGGCCATACCATGGCAGGTTTGGTTAACTGTGTAGCATCTGCACTCTCCATTGCCAGTCCTGCAGTTCAGAGCAACTCAGGCGAAAGTAGATGGATCCAACCCGGCATCAACAAAAATAAGGAGCAATGGTGTTCTCCATCTTATCAATTACATCATGTATTTGCTCAACAGTGTTGAGGTTGCAACTTCCTTCTGCAAGGCCATGGTAGGTAGGGCATGTACACAGCCCAGCAACTTACAAAAAAATATAGCTTAAGCAGAAACACGAATGGTAAGGATTCCTGACACCAGCACACAAGGACGACACACAAGTTCTCTTGTATAAATATATAAATATTAATTTATATTTCTTTTCTTTCTTTTCCAAAATTTTACCAGTAGTATGGTATGAGCAAATGTTTCATTGAAACATTATCATTAATTAGTGAGATAAACTTTCCTTTTAACATTTTTGTTTACACCAAAATATTAATATACCAGTATCTAACACTATTTTTTTCAATAAAATAACTTATATATTTCCTTATTTCCACACACACACACACACACACACACACACACACGCACGCACGCACACAGAGTGTTCTCCCTCTCCCCCCCTCCCCCCCCCCCCTCTCACTCTCTCTCTCTCTCCCTCTCTCTCTCTCTCTCTCTCTCTCTCTCTCTCTCTCTCTCTCTCTCTCTCTCTCTCTCTCTCTCATCTCTCTCATCTCTCTCTCATCTCATCTCTCTCTCTCTCTCTCTCTCTTATCTCTCTCTCTCTCTCTCTCTCTCTCTCTCTCTTTACTTTTTAGCAAAAATGTTTATAAAAAAGTGGTTAAGTTTCCACAATCGAAACTGAGTTAAACAGATAGTTTTTTTGTTACCCAAGAGATCTCTAGGATTCTACCTAACCACTTCTCTCATTTCCTTTCATGTGCAAAAAAAAAAAATCCTTCATGGTTTGTGAATAATTCCAATTTTATTTTTATTCTTGACTTTAAAGATTCTCAAAAGAGTGACAGAGTTGTCACACAAGATCTAAAAGTTAATTACATTGTGTTTAAAAACGTTCAAAAATATGACACAAGTGGTCACACAAAATTTCCTTTAAATGACTGCATAAAAACATGATTTTGATCTTCTTAAAAATCAGTCGTTTTACTGCAGATAATTCTTATCATTCTTTCTTTCAAAGGAATGATAAATTGGATGGGAGCAACTTCCATTTTCCTGTCTTGACCATAAGGGTGCTGTGATGTTAAATTTATGTTACAAACATGTTGAGAAAGTACTTAACTCATGCAGGAAGTCCAGGAGGTAGCAGGTCTCTGCTCTCTCAACTACCTCCGGGGCTATTTATATTTCAAGATCAGGCGATTGGCCACAAAAAAAAATCACACTTTACAAACTAGCTAATCAACATTCACCGATTTTCCATAATGTTCAATGATATTCAACACTAGTCTCTTTCGAAAACACTTCCGGCCACGTCCACCCGCTTCTGCTGTGATGTCACCGCAGTGATGCCTCGCCTAGCGGTGGCCAAGTGAAACGTGCCTCTCGGTGACCATCTTCAGTAGCTGGCAGGCTTTCAACCGAAACAAACCTATGTTGGTTGACAGCACGGTTTTCCATCCCCGCTGTCCCCTTGTTGACACAAGGAAGTCGGTGCAGAATGACCAGATTATACATGATGTCAAGTAAGTGTTGCTTGGATTAGTAGATAAAATTATTTCTTTTCTGTTGTTTTCTGTTGATGATAGAAACAAACAGGCGACACATGGTAATCTTCCGTAGGCCGCTATACTTATTTATATGGGCCGGTCAAAGCAAACAGGTAGAATTGAGGTAATTTGAGACCCTGTCTCAATGTGGACCACTAAAAAATGTCGGCATAACGACCACTTTAAGAACTACTGCTCACTCACCTCGAACGAGCTGTCTGCAGCCAAGATGGTAGATTGGGGATAGATGATGACCACAGTCTTCCTATATATCCCAAAGGCAAATTCAAGATGACAAACCTCTAGTAATTTTATTGGAATTCGCAGAAGACTACAGTCACATTATCATCAATTCAAAGCAGAAACTGGTACTGCTCCTAGCCAAAACTTACTGTGGAAAACATTTGCTTGTAATGCAGTTGAATATGTCTGGAGTTATCTATTGTCTTTTCATCTTGTGCATGAAGGCCAAAAATGTTTATTCAGCTGACTGTGGTGTGAAAAGGGCTGTACAGGTATGCAAGATGTAAACAGCTGTCTGTGTGAGGTATTTGGCTCGGAGTACAACCCTCAAATTGTTAAATAAAAGATTAATTTTCTTATTTATATTTATTGTTGCCAGGTAACCAAAATTTGTCAGATTAACATTATATGAGTGGGAATTACACTTGCATGGTTTCCGTAACAGAATTTACAGGTCTTGCCAAAGGGATAGTTGGTAACAACACAATTTAAGGAATTCTGAAGTTTACCTCAAAATCAATTTTACTTCCTCTGTACAATCTATTTGTTCAAAACTTGCCTGGTTTCGTCTGCTCTTTGCAACAGGGGTATTGGGTTAAAGTACAGGGGTGGGTATGGGTTTGCGTACATAAGTAATTAGGCACATTATAAAACCAATTCTAAGTTGTGAATTGATTTGTCACTGTGCTGACTTTTTCGGCCCAGTTCTACTTCGACCCAGTAGTGTGGAGCTTGCATAACATTCAAACAACACACACCCTCCTCACTTGGTGATCCAAGACTAAGCTCACTGATAACTTTAACCCACATACATTTGATAGCCCATTCACGGTTATTTCACACTTTCCTGAAGCCCTGCTAAAGTTCGATTTCCAAAATATTCCTCCACCACATGTAAATGAAGCTTAAGTGAGTTTAGAAAATTACACCAAAGGGACAACACACCACATTAATGGGTATACTGTGTAATAATATTTTGTATTAGAACAATTTTTTAGTAGTCATTCAACTACCAGTGATGTTAAATACTACAATTATTGTAAATAATAAAATATAAAACTAATAATAATACTCTTTAAGTTAATTGGTATATTATATATTTTTATTTATATTATATTATTTGTTATTAAATTTGATATATCACTGTTTATTAAATTATATTTTTTTTATAAAAATTGAAATGAATATTAGAGTTATTATAGTTATTGCAGTTCTTTTTATTGATCATGAAAATATTATATTTGGTATTAGTCTTGTTATATAGATGAATAATACTATTATTCCTGTAATTATTGAAATTATAATGGTTTGGATAATAATTGTTATTCCTATAGATAAAGGATGTTTTATTAATAGAAAGATTATATTTATTGTTATATTTATTATTATATTTATATTATTTCTGCATGGGTTGTTGACCCCTCTGCTTCTGAGAGACTGGATCATCAGTGGCTCCTGAAGACGTCTGCTCCTTACTTACCACCCCCTGGTATTGACTCCAGTTGGTAACAGTCGCAACTGTCTCTTCAGGACCGCCCTGCCCACCGGACGGTGATGGTTAATCGTATTGACTCGAATTTGGGCTCATTTGATTGCTCTGAATGATACCTTTGGAGATAGATGGTCAGTAAGGCCTGATGATGGATTCGGAAGGTGGTCATAGGAATTTCATCAAAGCTAACCATAGAATCTACGATTTTGGGCTCATTTGACTAGGCATGTCGACCATTTATCTCTGATACTCGTGGGTACTCCAATGAAAACGTATAACAACAAAATCAAAGAAACTGCAACACACCGAGAAGGACGTTTAGAGAAGGTGAAGTTAACACGTCAGCAGAAACTCGCTAATGAAGAAAAATGTGAGAGGCTGACAAAAGATATGAATGCCAAAAAAAAAAAAACATAGACAGCTCAACAATGCATTGAACGAGCAAATGCTCACGTACGTATGTCCCAATGAAGATGTTCTCTCACTCCTGAGCAACGCAAACTTAACTTGCAAAATGAAAGACAACGTATAAAAGAAGTGAGAGCATCTGAAACACCAGAGCAATGCGATGCCCATTTAGAGAATGTTAGGCGATATCAATCTAAAAAGAGCGAATGTGAAATGCCGGAGTAATGTGATGTTCATTTGGGAAATGCTAGACAATATGAAGCAGAAGTTAGAGCATCTGAAACACCGGAGCAACGTGATGCTTGTTTAGTTAGTGCTCGACAACATATGTCAATTACAAGAACAACACTAAATGCTGATGCTGATCATTTTGAATAAACAGTTAACATATTTTGTAATAAATATTGTGAAATTTGCACTGAAAGATGCTACCCCAATCAAATTACTATAGAGTTAATTTAACTGCTGTACCGTACTTGCCAGATGAACTGGCTCAAAAAATAAAATTGACTCTTTGCCATCACTGCAATAGCCATGTCACCAGTAAGAAAACAGTACTGCCGACAAAGGCTTACTGGTATAACTTGGACCCTGGTGCAATACCTGAGGTGCAATACCTGAACAACGTATTCCGTCTAGAATCATACATTTTGTTAAGATTATCAAATTTAATGGACTATTCAGACAAAATGGATTTTGTGGGCAGGCAGTTTTGTTTGCTAAGGATATTTTTGAAGTAACTGAAAAACTACCCAACATGTTACTGAGGTCTGTTGATAGTATTGGCATGATAATTGTTGCTGAACACCTAGAAAACTTGAATGTATCACGCAAATTCTCAATTTCACATGTAAACGTTTATAATGCTTTACGCTGACTTATCACGAATAATCCATTGTACAAAGATGTAGTAATCAATGATGACGTACAAATAAATTCACAAAATTTGGTTCGACTTGTGAATAATAATTACACTGAAAATTCTAACAGTTCAGATGTACAATTAGAGGACATTGGATGTCAGGAACAAATTGCACAGCAAAATGTTATTTCTTACATTCCAATCAGCAAAAACAACAAAATTCTGTGAGCTTCGTGGCATTGAGCGACTCCGGACATTTTCACACTGAGATATGCAGGTGTTCGATGCTGTACAATAGTCCTCGCAAATATTGTAAGAGCCACCATTTTCCCTCCTAGTTAGTGGTCTATGAATACTTTTTAAGTGAGAACATGATTGAGGGTAAAACTTTGTATGGGGCAGTTAGATCCTTATCAGTGAATAACCCACTAGCATACCCTATAGAACAAAGCTGTTTTTAGAAGTGCGTAATTTTGATGTTATCAAAAACGATTTCAGAATGTACGACCGCTCATTTTGCTTTAAATACGAAAATGACACAAGTTTTTATGGGAATTTACAAGACCGAGCAAATCGTGGCAATATGGGAATGACGTTAAAAGACGCTGTTGAAATGTTCTTAACTCATAAAACTGGTGCATTAATAGCTTCATCACTGACATTAGGAGTTATGAAACATAGTAACAAATTCTATTTTATAGATTCGCATTCATGTGGCCCGAAGGGTGCCAAAGCTAACGACTTTAATGGAATAGCCTGTGTGATCGAGTGTGATTCAATAAATGAGCTCGTTAGGATCTACATATGTGCAACAGGTTCAAGAAATATTCAGTTTACCATGAATTACATTATTGTAAACATATTGAATACTAACACTCAAACACAAAATGAAAACAAATCTACGCATGCCAGTGTTTTAATCAACAATTGCAAATAATCTGCAAGTGCAACAAGAGAACGAAACTGAACATTGTTCTTCTTTTACTGTGTCACCCCAAAAAGAAGCAATACCCATTCAAACATCGCTAATGATTCCAGTAGATTGCGTACAACCTGAAGTAGAGGAAGAACTTCAAGTATCCAACAATTTAAATCAAATTGTACGTAAAATAAACAATATCGTTAATGAGTCCCACGAACGAAAGGCTGAAGAATTTTCCGGTTTTCATTTGTTTCCCTACGATTTAATTGGTCTTAACGAGGAATCCATAGCTATAAAAATTACGCCATTAGACTATTAACAATTTAGTATACTAGGTAAAGATACAAGGTTTTAGCGGGGCTGGATATACGTAAAGCCCTCTTGATGGCTGACAACCGCCCAGATGAAAATCCAAAGGACCTGGATAGGATCGCAACTCAGTTATTAATCGAGTGATACCCTGTTGTGGTAAGTCGTCTCTTCGTGGTTAGAGTAAACGCACTCATGAAATATTTATGGAATAACTGCGAAGTTTTGGGCTGTAAACTAAATGATTTCTTGTGGCGGATTAAATTCCAGAATTGTGGAAGCCCACATCTTCATATGTTGGTATGGGTTGAGAACCATCCATCGTTTGAGACAGAGGCGAAACTTCATCAGCTAGATCAACTATGTATGTGCCAAATGCCACCTGAAAGTTCTGAGCTATATGAGTTGGTAAAAAAGACTCAAATACATTGACACACTCACACCAGCAAAAAATAATGAGGTTTCAGCATGCCAATTTAGCTTCCCATGTCAAGAATGTGATCAAACATAAATTGTTGCTCATTCATCAGACAATTTCCTTTGCAGCGGTGGAAGGATATGCCTTTTAAAGCGACGAAATGAAGATAGGTGGGTAAATAATTATAATCCTACACTTCTCAGACTATGGCAGGGTAATATGGACATTCAACATTGAGGACCAAACGAGCCCATAGCCTTTTATGTATCCAAGTACATATCTAAAGTAAAACCTACTCAAGTTGATGCAAGTGTCGCACAAGCGTTACGCCAAATACAATGTGAAGAGTCTAATATTTCCCGGAAGCTTTTTAAGGTATATATGAGGTTATTAAAAGAGTGTCAAATCTTGACTTGCGAATGTGCATACAGGCTGTGTCAATTAAATTTTAAAGAGAGTTCAAGAAAGTGCATTTTTCTTAACACCAGGAAGCCTGAGGAAAGATATAGAGTGTTCCAGTTCAATGAAGCTGGTCAAACTGCTGGCTATTGTTCAAACATGATTGATCAATATGAAAAACGCCCGATAGAGCACGCTGATTATGACTTTAATAATATGAGTCTACTGGAGTTTGCGATGTTATTTGAACCGTATTATGCCAAATGACAAGACAACAATAAAGAAAGCGTTGATCAATATGAGTCGTTTGAACAGCAGACTAGGAGACTATTAATTACACTTAATGACAACAGCAAAATGGTTATCAGAAACACTCCAGCAGTCGTACATGTGCCTTACTTTATAGCAGCTAATGATCCAGATAATTACTATTACAGTTTACTTCTCCAGTACTTACCATATCGATCTGAGATTGAATTAGTGGAAGGTTACGATACATCGAAGGCTGTTTTTCTGGCGAGAGAATCAAATCTTCGACAAACAAGTACACGCATGGACATTTTGAGAGAACGTGACAGGCAATACGAAAATACCTTTAATCAAGTACATGCCTTTGAAATTCTCAATCAACAACCACTTCAAGCTGATTTAGAGGCAGAAGATGTAGAAACAGAGCATAATATGAGTGATGACCAGTTTCAGACAGCTCAAAGAGCGATGAATATTGGACAAAAAGAGGTCTTTACGTACTTTACCCAAAAAATCTTAGATCAAATAAATGGAGCTACTGATCGTTTACGTCTCTTCGTTACTAGCAATGTTGGAACGGGCAAAACATTTCTCTTTAATTTACTTAAAAATAAAGCCAACAGATGTTATGCAAAGCATGTAGTTAATATTTGTTCATTAACAGGAGTAGCAGCTTGACTCGTTGGAGGCTTAACGCTTCATTCTGCTCTCAAACTACCGGTACAGAAAGACAGAAGAATTGTAGAGATGCCAATTCTAACATGAAATTATTTGAGTCTCGTGCAGCAACAGTGGCGGGACATTGAATTCATGTTCATTGATGAAATATCCATGGTCCCCTACAAAATGTTGTTTATGATAGATTCTTGACTAAAACAATTGAAACACAGCGAGGATCTTTTCGGTGATATTAATATGTTGCTATTTGGAGACCTAATGCAATTGCCGCCTGTAAGAGGTAATCAAGTATTTGATCAGCTTCTCAGATTAGTACCAGCAACAAACTTGTGGCTACTTACTTTGGTTGAACTAACTGACAACATGAGACAGCAAGGAAATGCTACCTTCGTACACATTTGAAATGCTTTAAGGATTGGGGAGTTAGAATCTGAGCATTTTGTTGAACTAATAAGTAAAATTAATACCTTTAGAGTAGCTACCAGTAAGTTCTCTATTGAAAAAGCTCTTCGGAGTTATCCGACGAACCAACAGGTCAATAACCATAATCAGGCAGTTCTTGAGCACTTCGGGGCAAAGGGAACAACGGTGTTCAAAATTAAAGCCCAGCATAAGTTAATAGATGCAACAAGAAATGCCAAGAATATTGACATTGACACCATAATTCCATCAGACTAATAAAACAGGAGGAATGCCTCAAAAACTGGAAATTTTTGTAGGAGCGAAGGTCATGTTGCGATCCAACATTGATGGCAAACGACTCGTTAATGGTGCCATAGGACACATCACTGAAATCATATGGCCATGTTTCCAACGTGCCCAGATGTAAGAAACGGATATACCATCGGTTCGGGTAGACTTTACTAATGAGGGCATTCATATCATACACACAAAATCCGTACAGTTTCCAGCTAAGTTTATCTATGGAACTGCTGAACGTAGGATGTTGCAGATGGTACTGTCTTAGGCGTCTACCGTTCACAAGATGCAGGGTAGTACAGTGGATTATACTGTGATCTATCTGGGGCCAAAACTTTTTGCTGCTGGTCAAGCCTATGTTGCTCGCAGTAGGGTAAGGTCTTTGGATGGTCTTCAAATTGAAGAGTTAGATTGTGCAAAATTAAGTGGCAAAAACCCCTGCAATTCTGAAGGCTTTAATAGAAATGAACAGAATGAGGAATCATCTAATTACTTACTACTAAAAAGAAAATAATAAAATTATAAGTAAAAAACATTTTAAAGACAACCTTTTATTATATAGTGTACTAAAAAGAAACAAGTAATAATATTAATAATTAACAGTCAGTTATCATTAATTTTACTCTGAAACAAGTCTTGGTTGCAGTCTGGTTGTCAAGATAATGTTTTTTCTCAATTGAAAGGGTTCGTAGTGATATCAAGCATAGTTGACAAATCAGTCTAATGATTATATTTAGATTCATTAAAACTTAAAAATAAAAGTGTGGCACGATAGAAATAACCAGATCATATGCGTGTGAAGTTGAATAAGTGGGTAACTGACCGTTCTTGCCATCAGCACAACATTGCTACGTTACAGCAACAGATAAATGATTAATATTATTATTTGTTTCTTTGTAGTACACTATGTAATAAAAGGTTGTCTTTAAAATGTTTTTTACTTATAATATTATTCAAAGGTTTGATTCAGAAAGTGTGAAAAAACTGTGAATAGACTATATCCCCCTCTGCAGGTTAGAACCAGGTCGCCTTCACCTGGAATTGCTTAGTGAGACTTCTGTGTCAAAGCAAATTAGTATAGGAGGTAGTACAGGGCCACTGTGTTATATTACTCAGTCAATATAACAAACCTATTTTCTATGTGTTGATTTTCTTGAGTGTCATTGTGTTGTCTCCTACGTAGTTTCAGCTCACTAAAGTGAGCCGGCAGACCACCAGCTCTTAAGCTAAATATCCTCACATTAGATGGCAACCCAATCTCTGTCTCTTGGTAGAATTTGGTAGAGCCTTATCACTAGCAACTCCTCCACCAGACGAATCAGTGAATCAGGTTATTCCATACTCTGCCACCGTTCTTTATGGGGCCGGAAGGGAGTTGGAATTAACTTTGATAATCTGACCCTCTGTGGATACCACATCTGCGTATTCCTGTCAAGCAGCTTGAACACAACCTGCTGCCCTGTCCACCGCTCTTTATAGGGCCAGGCGAAAGGAGCAAGAAGTACCGTTCCTGTCTGTGCAGCTGTGAATACTCAGAAGTACACATTAGGGAACTGTGTTACCAGCTCTACTTTCGCGAGGCATTAGTTGGCACCCTTAATTTCCCATGTCGTACACCTGGAAGGGAGGTGCACAGAGGAAGCTAAGAAGGGCAGCTTACTCTTCCGAAACCAACTTGCATTGCAACCCTAACCCTCCAGTTGCACTTTGCACTTCCCACACTAAGGGCAGAGGTATACTGCCTGCACTACTGAGAGACCTCACCTCTCAGCCCTCATCCTATCCTTATTTCCACCGTTGATCAAGACTCCTGGGAAGCCTCAATCAGTAGTAGCGGCAATACTACGCGGAGAAGAGCTGCCTCTGGGCCTAGCCTGCCCTTGGTTCCGAGCCAACGAGTAAACAACTCAGCATCCAGCAGTCGCAGACAATGGTCACCGCAGCAGCAGGAGAACGCCAGCGACTAGCTGCCTGTGAGTCACCTGGAGCAGATACCTTGCAGGATCTTCACGACTCAAGTAAACCAGTGATAAAAGGCCAGGCCACAAGACCCGTCTTGCATACCGGCCAGGCACCTCAGAAACATTAAGGCCCCCTTTCCTCCATATGTTTCTCTTGTTTCTGGCATCACTGTCTAAAACTGGAAAATTGACCACAGCAAAAGCCTCATTTCTTAGAACTTACATCTGTAAGTTTTACGTTTTGTTTTGCATTTAACCTCCCACGTCGTTGGTCAAAGTTTGACGTGAACAGCCCTAACCATTAGAACCCTCGCTATTTGGGCATGCATCAATGTTTATGCAATTGCATAAACAAGAGAGAACATTTTATTTGAACTAAGGTAATGCAGAGCATTACCATAGGTTAAATAAATCATTTTTCAAGGTTTTCTTTTTTCCTTACTCATATGTTGAGGTTCCTAAACAGTGCAGATTTTTTGTTAGGCTTACACAAATGGCTTAGATATGGTTTTTATAGAAAAAACATTCAATACTGGAAATTAATTTACTTTTATATTTGCTTTTACAATTTTGCTTTTCTCATTAAATTATCATTTTAATCTTATCCAAATTGTATCCAATATTTACTGCTGTTATTCACTCGGCCTGAATGACAACAATTTAATATTATTATTTTTCTTCCCATCATCTGAAAACTTATGGTTTCAAGATAAAATAATATATTTTGGCTGCATTTAATTTATTTTGTGTTTTTAACTGAAATTTTGGTGTTAGGCTATGTACAACTTGCATTTCTTGACTCTTCCTATTGCTTGTATATGTTACAATATACAGAACCGTTTTCCACAATATCTGTTTTATTGGTGGTGTGTCAGTAATGAATATAATAGAAATAGCAGCAAATTAACTCAGAGCATCTAAATTTGCTCTGAATGTGTGTCTTGTCAGTAATTACATGCAGTAGTTGTCCGTGAGTTCTTACGTTTCCATTTAAACTATGCCTGTGTGTTTTGGTTTGTGTCCTGCAGGGCTTCCTTGTTTATGAGCTATGTGTGTTTTGTGTGCAGGCACGGCAGCCTGGTGATAATGACGTCCCACTTCAGCCTGTTCACTGTGATACTGGAGAAGCCGTACCCAGAGGTAATGCGAAGGATCCGTTGCCGGCTGGGGGGCCGTCTCAAACTGGATGAGGTCCCTGGTGTGGAGGTGGAGTTTCCTCGTGGCTGCCTGGACAGTGACCTGGATGCTTTCATTCGGGTGTTCTTCGACGATGAGCCGCCCTTCGGCGGAGGTGCAGAGGTTGATGACCACAGGGCATTGGCATCTCCGATCGTCATGCTGGGTCCACATGGACACGAGTTTGACATCACTCGCCCTCCAGTAAGCTCCTGTTATTAAAAATCTTGTTTATTTTCATTAATATACTACTACCATTTAAGTGAAAAAAATTGAACAAAATTTAGATTTTGTGAAACTGTCTATACAATTTTTGTAAAATACAAATACAAACTAGAAGAAAATGTGAATAAAATTACAAAGGATACAATTGACTAAAAAATCATTATCTTGAGTTGGCTGAGAACTGCCTACCTGTTCTCAAAATAATACGTAAAATTATATGAAAAATTTGAACAGTATTTTGATTTGTTAAAGATACATTATGTGAATCTCTTTCACTCTGATTCAGTATTTGATTTGTCCTGAAACATTCCAGATTTCAGAACTTTACTTAATTGTATTAATATTTCTGCTGTATGTTACGTTATCCACACAGAAAGTGAGAGAGGGTTATAGAAACCTTCATATCTCTAACTTTTAATGGAGGCACACATTGGTGTAGAAATCGGGTGTTTTGTAGTTTTACCATCCTGTTTTGCAATTTTAGCTGATTCTGGTTCTTGTTCCACACAGGTACGTGTGACTCTTCCTGTCCCACATTACCATGACATTGTAGAGAGGTTTGGTCCGCTGGCCCGACTCAGGGTGCTGCAGAGCTCGACGTGTGAGGACGAGCCAATGGTGTGGCAGGACATAGGTGCACCAAGCGTATTGCCAGCGCCGTCCACCGCCCATCATACTGTGCCGCCGGTTGTGTCTTTCTACGTTCACCACTTCTCCTTCTTCAAGCTGGTGTGGGACATGTTGGCGAATTCTTTGAACCAGGCGAAGATGGGCATGTCCTACTTCTACCCATACATCTCCTTCTCAATGATGTGCCAGGCCTTTATGGACGAGAACTCGCAGAGCAGTCGCTTTGGCCTGGAGGTCATCTGCTACCGCTCGGACCACCTGGTGCCTCAGACTACCAACTGCATGTGAGGGAACAGTTTCTTTAAAGTAATGTGAAATTTCCCTTTTAACTGTTTTTGTGAATTCAACATGGGTCTAGTCCCTGATAGTGTAGCCAATTATCATTTGGAGATTAAATTAATTTAGTGTGTGAAAGTTTGGTATTTTATTAGTGCATTCAATGGCCTGTAGTTTTGCTTAGTGGTTATTCCATAACATTGAGTGATTATTTGCTTCAATCGGTCAAAACCATGTGTATTAAATGCATGATAAGCACAACTGTTTTGTTAAATAATTGCTCAGAAAGTTTTTTACTCTTCCTTTGACTGTGTTTTTCATGTTAGGAAAGTTAACAAAAAAACTTTAACTGATTGAAGTTTAAATTAATGTTTGAAAAAATTAACCGATCAAAGTTAAAAGATAACGTATACATAAATGATCTCATAATAGTTTTTAAATCAAAATACAATTAACTAAATTAAATTAAAAGTTAAAGAATTTAATAATGTTTTTGTTAAAGTAAAGTGTCAAAATGATTATTAGTTCCATATTTTATTAAGAACACGAACAAATATAAGTAATTAAGTTTCAAAAATTATAATGAATACCAATAGGTCTGATCACTAAAAAAAAACTATCACGGTAGAACAACTTTACAGCGTGGTGCTAGTTGGAAAGGGGTTAGTGAGGTTTTGAGGAGCGGTGAAAATATTTCATTAGGAAAAGGTGTTCAAAATATAATGTTGTCCAAGGTGCCAGGCATTATTCAGCGAATAATGCTGTGAAGTTGTTGGAGAGCTGACTCTTCTTCTCAGGATCATGTGCTGACGACCAAAGGTGGCAAGGCAATTCTTCTGATGTGCTGATCAGATGCTCCTCAGATGAATTTGATATTTAATTACATGCTACGCAGTGGATTATTGGGGCTGACCACATGCCCATAACTGATTTACTTACGTTGCAACACATTTAACACTTTAAAACATGAATGCTTTCGGCGGGAGGGTGAGGGCCCATGTCCTGAAATGCTAGAAGGCGACCTGAATAAAAACACATGTGATCTCATTCAACGTTATTTTACTGGATTTTTATTAACACTCTTGTATGAGAACAACTTTACATAGGTGCCAGGCTTCAACCTGCCGGTAGTGGTTAAACAGCACAAAGCCAGACAATGGATTAAGATGAAGACTTAAACTTCCCCAGGCGATGCAAGCTAAACGAAAACGGTTCCGAAAAGAATTAAACTATTGCAATTAATATGACTGGTGGAACAAAAGTAATGGCCGCCCGGGCATGCAAACCTGCGAATATGGTGAGTGACGCTCTGTCCCGCTCAACTTGCTACTAGGAGTAGGCAGGTCTAATACACACTCTCGCTTGGCGGCGGTATAGGCCGCCTTTTGCTTCTCCCTCTGTGAGTCTTGCCTTCTACCAAAAGGCATAGAGGTTGGATTGACACTTAAAGATATTCGCTGATCGTCGTGAACACGAGACAGATCCCTATCTAAGTGTATTCCCAATAGTGGTTGATGGCACAAGTTTGGTGCTGTAATCAGTCCCCCGCCTTGGCGCGTAGACCTAGAGTGATAAACCGTGTGGGTCGCCTTCCTACCACTATTGGGTATAGGTTGCAACAGGGGTTAGGCCTTTAGTCTCAAGCAAATATCCCTGCCGGCACTGTAGGCACTTTGGCCGGATACAACTTGGGGTGACTGTCTCGTCCCTGCGGGATGAGTTTCTAGTGGTTAGGTCTCTACCGTTCTATCTCCTGGGGTCTAGAATGGGTGGCCGTCGAATGGTGTATGTCTCAGGCGTATGAATTCCTGAAGAGACTCTGCAGTCCTACTCAAAGGTTCGTACTGGTATAGCAAAACCCAGTCTCGGTTGACAACATAAAGTAGAAATATTCCTAGTGGTCAAGGGAAATACTTCTTAGAACAGAGACTCGTTGGGAAAGGAACAAACTGTATTTATTAGATGTAATAAATACAAGTGATGCATGCTACCTCCTAACCAAGCAGAGAATGAATATGGAAGTATCCTACACTAGACAGGTTATGGTGACCTGTTCCTAAACTACCCAAGATATCTAGTGGCGTTGACGGCTATGATAACAACTCAGTCATAGCTACTCTATACAAGGGGCGTCTAGAAGAGACAATAAAAAAAGGGGTTCCACTACTTTAAGAGCAGTGGGTGTAGTTTTCTCTACCAGCAAGTAGAAGCGGCCACTGGTCCAGGAGGAACAGCAGTGGAAAGTGTGGTAAGTCTGCAAGTGTTGAAGACAAAGACCTTCTGGTAGATGGTGGGGGTTGTCGACAATGGTAGCTTCTGGTAGTTGCTGGTGGTCATCGACAATGTGGCCTCTGGTAGCTGCAGGTGTGGTCGTTGACAATGAAGCCTTTGGTAGCTGCAGGTGGCTGCAGCAGAAGCCCCTGGTAACGTCAATGGTAGCAGCGCCTGGTGGCTGCCGAAGATTGTTGAGCAGTTGAAGGCCCTAGCACACAAACTGTTAAGAGCGAGCTACTGGGGAAAGGAATAACTTGCGAGCCGGGTGTGTCCGGACTTATATTGTCCGCATGACAGGTGCAATAACGGGGTGTGGTGGGAGGTGTGATGTCACCTCATCACGTCCCTCTCGTGGGTACGAGGCTGGGGTAGGGGTAGCTAACCTCTGCCTGGCGCTTGGCTTCGTGCATAATCGGCGGTGCTCGGTTTAGCCTCAAGGAGGTTGACAGCTTGTTGGCTGTAAGCACGGAGAGGGAGGGGGGCATGCTCGCTGGTTTACGCAACCTTATTTTCCACGTGTTTAGAATCGCCATCCAGGGTTGTAGAGATCTAAGACACTTGTGTTATATGTTGCCGGGTTTGTCTCTCCCTTGGGTGATGTAGAAATACATGAGGCAGATGAGTCGAAGTTATTGTAGTAATATACAGGAAAACAGCACACATCACTCTATGTTTAAAAAAGGATGCACTTCGTGTCCACAGTGTATATGTGATAAAAGAAAATATAAAAAAAAATTTATACAAGAATTATGTAGTTAAACTTATAAAACAAACTATTTAAATAACTTGCCATGCATGATGACATCAGTGAACATACTTCAACTATCAAATTCAGTGGCATCACTCGCCCTATGTGTAACTGACTGATAACCTTCCGTGACTTGGAGCGATAACTTACAAATAGTGCTACTGTCAACCTTTTGTAATGTAATGGTATGTAGTGTTGTGCTATGCAGGTATGAAAAACCATTTTGAATATGGTACATGTACCATGCCTTAAGTTACTTGTAAATGAATTATGCTGGTTTAGGTACCTTCCATACCACCTAGAGCTTACAGGCATTCATGAAATTAACAAAAATTAGTTACAATCAGAAACCAAATTTTTTTACAAATAAATTTAAGAATGAATTTTTAGTAAATATAATTAATAAGTTAAAAACATAAACATTTTAGTTAAGGTTACAAGTATGCCGTTAGGCTACCAAAAATATATAAAAGGACAGAATTTCAATTACAGTCTATTACTTGTTAATAGGAACACACACAGAGGTGAGTATGGGATACTGCAGTGTCCTACAACTCATCTCCTGATGAAGCTGGACTAGCCAGCGAAACGTAATGATCGTGCAACCATGTGAAAAATGTGTTTTCCTTCTTTGTGTGTGTGCTTGTCGACAAGGACTAGACTGTGAGTACTTTAATTCCTATTCTTTTATATACCTATATATTTTAATAAGTTAAAAAGTTAGTGTTTTTTTTAATGGTTAATATTAATAGTTAACTTTTTAAATTGTTAATCTTAAAGTCTGGTTTTATTATGTGTAAGACATAAAGTGTACAAAATAATTTCTTGTGGAAGCAGTAATATGTTGCTGATCTAAACGTAAACAAATGTCATGTCATTTTTTTGATCTCATGATTTTGATAGTGAAGGAGATGGAAAAAAGGTGTACTGGATTTTCAGTCTATGTACTGGAGGAGTGCTTGCAGAGTAGATTACAGGAATGTTTCTGACATGGCGGTGAATAACTTGCTTGTAGGCACCGGGTGGGAGCCAGCTTGAAGCCCAAGTTGGTGCGGCCAGGCCGGATCCAGGTGCGGCTCAAGTCGCAGATGTTTGAGGCAGATGTGGAGGCTGGCGAGGATGAGGAGATGGTGAAAGAAGAGGCGGACTTCCGTGGCCTCGATTTTGAGAAGCAGTATGCCTGCAGGTGAATTTTCCTTCTGTTTTTCTCTTTAATCTGCACTCACTAATGACGCATGATGTCTTCTTCAATAATAATAAATGACAGCTACTCATCAGTGCAACTACGTCCCTGGCAATTTGCCTACCGAGTCACGATGCTGCCGCCACCTACAAGGTTGTTTTCTTACAAGATTGTTTTATCTGCTGGTCTGTGATAGACGTCCCAATAATAATTTATTATATCGTCCAATGAGCCACTGAGACCATGCAAGAGGTCCGGGGTGAGTATAACAGTGTGCCGAGTGATGCCGCCACATGCAGGATGCCTAGATCCCACCGCTCTCCACTATGCCACATGCACAATGGAGCTAGGCGCTGGGCTTGCACCTGCTAACCACCTCTCCAGATGCCCTATGTCAATGAAGGAAGGGATGGCCGAGGAGTATATAAGAAGCTGCATCCCGGTCTCCGGATCATCAGTACTGCTTCAGTTCTTCATCGCTTTTCGTGGGCTCTCATCACTCCAGCTATTGGTGCTGAGGCTCAAACCTCTCCTTGTACTTCACCGCTCACCTCATGAGGTGGAAGATCCTCTCCAGCGCAACCGAAGGAAGAACCAGCAGCGTTAACAGCTACACACTTAGACACGTTCTGTCCCTTACGGACAACCTGAGAGTAGACCTTGTCCCAAGGTTTAACATTACACTACACGCACCAACACCTGCCTCTCCTAGTACTTTTGCACAGGGCGCCTTTCCCTGTTTAAGATAGGGTGTTTCACTTTCTGCCTAACCCATGTGGAATTAGAAGATAGCATTTCTGCCATCTGTGTTTATTTCCTTAAGGTCAATAAACACCGATCTTACCATGTCTCATGACATTCACTCCGAGCACCTTCCTTGTGTCATATCGGAGATGGAGGACAAAGCAGGAGACCGGGTTTTGCTTTTCCAAACTCACACGTACAACACACCAGCACATTCTTGGAAGGCTCCCATTCTCTGCCTCACCAGTGAACGGTAGGGACATGACACTAGGATATCATCCCCTGGAAGTTGGCTTGCAGACTCAAAGTCGCTCCCCACCTCACTGCTCACTTTGTGGTGCCAAGGAGAGGATGTTCTTGGAGTTCGGAGAGACCAGTGAGAACTTGTCACTCACCTCACCAGTGTTGGAAGGCCACCCACTCCTTGCACCAAGTGGGAGGAATGGTAGAGCAACGAAACTAGGTATGCTCCCGGTGGGATCGGCTTGCCGGTCAGGGTGCTCAACTCTCACCGCTCTTTGGTGGTGCCAGAGGGTTGCATTCTTGTTCAGGGGAACCTACCCCCGCGGACAACACCTTGCAGTTCCTGCAACCATCACCCTGCAGCTCGCGCCTTCTCTACCTAATGGAGGAGTCGAGAGTGAGGCGGTGTTGGCTGCAGTAATTTGCACCTACATGTGGACACATACACGTCAACTGCCTACCTCCTGCAGATTTTTGTGCCTAATGCCTTACACTCATAGGGGTGGAGTTGAGAGACGGGCCAAGAAGGCAAGAGCTATCTCCAAAAATCCACAGGGGCTACGTATCCTTCCTAGCGGGTTCGGGCTGCTTAATCCACATGAGCAAGTTGCATTACTGAGACATTTCACTGTACCAGCACCCACCGTCATGTCTGTGGACTTTTTCGAACCACCCATCAAGGTCGCAGAATGATACCACCCTATAGTGCAGTAGGCGCTGTTCGATGTAAGGTCCGCCAGTGTACCGGAACCGCAGCAAAGTTCCACACCCACACATACTGCCCCTCATTCGAGTGCTACTCCAGTAAAGGGAACAGAGATAGTACCGGCACGTACCGAACCACCTCGCCGCACTACTGCACCACAACCTAAACCTGCACCACGCCACATAAAGATTGTCGAGCCCGACATCATACAGAGTCGTCAACCCACCAGGCCTGTGTTGTACACCGGGCGGGTCCCTATGCCCAGACCTGAATAAACCGCTTAGACGCGACTTGCCTTGCATCACGTAAGTCATCCAGGACAGGGACAGTCAGTCAGCTGGGACTGTCATGCGTTACTAATTAAATGTTTAAAAGAAGATAGAAAACACAAGTACTCACAGGGCATTGCTTGTGGATTGACACACTGTCTCATCATTTGCCGCCTGAAGAAACTGGCCCAGTACTGTGAGTACTGTGTTTTCTTCTCCTAGATCCACCATGTGGGCGGTTGTTTGACCACATATAACCTCCACATCTGGTGCTCCCCCTAGGCCATCATTATGCTAAGTACCATCACATTCCATACCGTTAACTGTCACAAATGAAGGCCGTTCAAAGTATGCGGGGAAACTTGCTCAGAATGGATAAAGCGAGATACTTTACTAACCCATGTATTTAAAATGGATAAACAATATAACGTTTTACATTATGATATACACATTACTTTACATTATGTTAACTACCTTATATTGCATCGGGGCGCTCAATATGTTAGTTACTATTTAGTTGCAAGTTTATATAGATTAGTTCATACAGTATTGTCACATGCCTCTAATTCTCTTTCTTGCGTCTACTACTGGAATGGCTTTACCTTCATGATACCGAAGGCTAATCACTATGGTGGCTTATGGGAGACGAAACCCCTGTTGTGTGCCGCTCAACCTAATAATTAATGATTACGACTCATCGCCAATTGTTCCTACTTCCACTGCTATTGAAGGAGAGAGATTTTTCCACATTAATTCTCTGCTGTCTACTAGGTAACAGGAACCTATGAGCAGATTCTCTTCACCTGAAGGTTACGCAACCCGGCAGGCACCCCTCCCCCCCTGCAACTTGAACCAACAAGTAGCCCGCTACTGGGCAAGGCTGAGCACCGCCGACAAGGCATGAAGTAGAAATGCTGACCAAAGTTTTTTGACTCCCACACCAACCAGGGCAGGAGATTTGCCCTTCCTGCAGCCCGCGCCGGCAGCCTACAAGCTTCACCTATATAAGACCAAATGCTTCTGCGCTTGGGCAGTTCATTATTCGTAAACTCTGTGGTGACATCCCAGAGCACTAATTCAATGCTGGGACCTCCGGGAACTTCGGAAGCTTCGAGTACGCCCCCAGTGGCTACTCACCAAAGCATCAATATCCATCGAACTCGTACACATATACAGTAGAATCGCGTTGTAGCGAGCACGGCAACTGCGAGAACACGGGTATAATGAGGTCTTTTTGAGGAACCCATCAAAAAATCACAAAAGTATTCCATGAAAAATTGTAATTTTACGATTTGAAACATGTGCTGCGAGATTGTGTGATGCAGTTTTGCTGCGGGACTCGTGACCGTGTGAAGCACGCTTTTGTTATCTGTCTGCCGTAACGCCACTCCCTCGCCCTGCCTCCTCGTTTCCCGAAGTACCTTATGCCACTTTCATGTGTCACATTCTTCCGCTGTGCCTTCTAACCTCCCTCTCTTTCAAACTAAGCGCATTGCTCTGTAAATAGAATACTGCCCTTCCTACTTTGACACCATTTTCGTGAATCAGTTCTGCTTTTCCATAGTTGTTCATGGTCGTGCTGTAAACTGTGTTTGGTTTCAAACAACTTGACATATGTGGGTCAAATATTATTGTTAAATGAAAACAAATTCCATTTAAACATAACAGTCCAAGCAATAGCTGGGATCAAATACTGCTACATATTAACAGATTTTGTCTGGGTTTTTTTTCCATACTGTGGCATACCAATTGAAGATAGGGATACAACTACTACTACATTTTATCGCTGTGCTATAAGGAACTTAATTTTAATCCATTTTTATAAAGTTTTCGTGAATTTTTGTTGGTTTTGAGTAAGTCTTGCGCCATGCAGGTTTCGTTAGTTGAAAACGTCTAATTTTCCAGTGACTACCGTATTTATTGGCGTAATTCTTGCACTGGCACAATTCACGCACCCAAATTTTATGGTGTGTATCGAATTAGGGAAAAAAATTTTCTTTCATATTTTACGCAGCATGTTTCTCTCAATGAGGTATGTAATGCTAACGGGCCTGCGCTTTGTTTGATCGTACCTGGTCGCCGACACTTCAAGGTCACTTTTTCCGTTATCGAGTTTTGGGTGCCGCACCGCACTGCAAACATGTAAACAAAGTCAGTCACAGAGTTTATTTGTATGGGGGTGGTTTTTTTTAATGTGAACGGAATAGTTTACATTTATGTGAAATTTTGCTTAGTACGAATGCATAATGGGTAAATAAATATACTATTCAAACTGCTGCATTTAAACTTCAGGTAATTGCGTGTGCAGAGGAACATGGCATTAAAGAATCTGGCCAAAAATATATGTTTCTGAGTTTAACGTGCATGTTATGTTTTTCCCAATAATGAGCCGCTGTTACGATGTGAACCGGGCCTGTAACGACAGCAGTGGCGAGCGGTGGGTGGCCGGAAGTGGCAGGTGGTGGCCGCCTGCCGGAATAATTGTGAAGCGACCGACAGCAGCAAGCCGCAGTGTCCGGACGTGCTGCAAGGATCTAGGAACTCGCCCTGCTACATACACATGACAATGTTTTTGCTGCAAGCCACAGCACACAAGTGATTTATTTTGAATATGTATCTATATCTATTGTCAATAACTAAAGTGCTGTGTTTTTAAAAAACGTATCCCCCGCAGTTGGTGAGGGATTACTTATAGTAGACCCTATTTTAATGTTTACATGCACGTGTCTTGATGATTTCTTGCACAATTTACGTGCCGTAATTTTTGGCACTAAAATCCTGTAAAAAATTTGCAAGAATTATGTGTGCGGAGCTGTGACGGGCGAGTTATCGCTTGCAGGGCAGTGCTTCGGCGGCCGAGTAAGCGATAGTGGGAAATGCTGCACAGGCCGGGCAACTGATGTGCAGGACAATGCTGCGTAGGCCGAGGAACTGATTGCAGGCTTAGCGGCTATACTTACGTGGCACGGTTAGTTTTCCGCTCATTTTAACGCAATCAGTTATCATATAACAGGATATTTTTACATTATGGTGGTTCAGACACAATTTAAAATCAGTTTTAGGGCAATCTTTAAGTAGTACGCCCTACTGGGGATCAAAATTGGTCTAATTCGGTGATGGCGAGGTCACCCTTATAGCGTGGATTGAACCTGGAACCATGACATCTCGCTGTAAAGGGATTCTACTGTACTTAACTTCACTTTGTCTCTTCATGACACCCTTTTCTTAGCCAGTTTAACTTTAAATACTCTTACATTCGTCTAAAACCAGTTAGTCCCCATTTTACTAGAACCAGGTCGCCTACACCTGGAACCGCAGGTCTGATAAGAGGTAGCACAGTTCACATGTTTAGTGCATCTCCAATAAACCCATTATTCACTACCCTTCTGCTTTTCATTTACAGGATACTTGTCTGTGTGACGGTCAGGGACAGAATACGGCGTGCACAGCCAACAGGAACCCAGAGTACTGACATCCACATTAGATGGCTACCTCTTTCTTTCCAACCCTCGAGCACCAAGTCAGTGCTGGTGGGGAAAAAGAGCAACGTCCCAACCACTAGAAACATCTTCGTGCAAGGAGGAGCTACAAGCTCAGGTTATTTCTCACTTTGAGCACTAAGTTAGTGGTGATGTGATCTTAGCCTGGGGGTTGCCGCCCAACCCGGTGCGAAAGCACAACCACTAGAGGCTTGATGGCCCATACTGCTTCCCGTTCCTGATCAGCCCGCATGCGTGGGAGATCAGTGGGGGCTCCTATCGAGCTCGTGCCGGCAAGTCACTTTTGGGTTACACTTTAATTACCGTTCCTGTTTAAATACACTGTGTAGGCTGTCAGATCGGTGTCTCCTATGCCTTACAAGGTGAGGAGTGGGAAGAGGCATAGAGAGCGATACGTGGTTCACGCTGCTATCAAACCGTGGATAGTATTACCTCGTCCTACGCCGGACAGCAGGCGGAACGGGACCACGCCGCCCAACTTAGACGACAATTAGTAGCACCTGCTTTAGTACCAGTAATTTTCTTGTCACAGTGCATTCATATTCACCCTTTGTGCCACCCGGTGGTAAGGCGGTTGCTAAACGAAACAGAGGCCAGATACGGCTGGGCAAACCCCAACTTCTGGACCAGTGAAGTCAGCGACTGAAATTGCCGCTTCGGAGTAGACCAAGCTTGCCGCTAGTGGGTGAGCCCCGCTTTAACCGCAACACCCACAACGATGGAATAAGTTAGCACTACCCTACACCCCTCATCTCGTACCATAGAACCAGAGTAAACCACCCTACTTTTGGTCTAGCTGAAAACTCCTTAACATACATGTCAGTCAGACTTAACCAGCATACGTCACCCCATTCTTCTGTCCATCTTGACTTGTCATTTGCTTGATGTGGTCAGCCCCAAGCTCGACTCCTCAGTGGCCTTAAATATGGCTGCTGTTTGCAATTCTGGCATTTATTTGCATACTGCCCCAGGCTTGTGTCCTGATTGCTGCAGCGGCTACGCTTCCGTGACCTTACTCTGGTTGCACCTGGGATGGCGCATTCATGCGAGGAACTTAGCTAGAGCCTGCCCAAACCATAACAATACCCACTGCTGTTAGAAGGATATTACCATGATCTGCTGTGTTTGTTTGCCATCTGATGGCTGGCAACCCTCCCACCTTGATGCTCCTCCATGGAAGTTGGTGGACTTGGGCCAGGGTGCCCACCAAACCGGGAAAAAGTATGGAATTGAAAAGGACCTGGGGAAAACCTGGAAATAGTCTGGAATTTTGTCCATCTGTAAGGAATTTTTTCCCCCCTTTTCAGACGTTTTGAGTTTCGTCGCAAAATACTGTGATGGTAAGTCGGGGTAGTTTTACGTGAACAATCATTTGTCAACATTGAGCAACATTTTTTCCGGCCAGAGTAATTTCCCTTTCCAAGTTCCCGCCCACCCGCCGTAATAGTTTCCCACGCCGAGCAACATGTCACTCTGGAGGGGAAGAATGTCGGCAGGTGTATCTCATCTTACCCCTTTCAATGTCTCGGTTTCCCCGCTCGCTTATTTTTCAGTGTTTGTGTGTAATTAGCTGTGTGATGAAGTGATCATGTCGACTAGATATTCATCTCGTTACGAATCAGAATTTCCATGGGCTTCAGAAGACACTAAAGATAGGGGCAGTGCGCAGTGAAAAATATGTGTTAAAAGTTTCAAAATAGATACAATGGGCAGGGGAGCGTTTCTAAGCCATGCAAAATCTAAACTGCATCAAAAAATTCTTGCTGATAACTCGAGAAACTTGAAATTTACTGCATTCTTTTCTGCACATTTGAACCAAACCGTAACTATATATTCTTGCAGCAAATGTAAGTAACAATTGCTTGTAGTATTTTTTACTGCCTGTGTGTGTGTTAATTGTCCCAAATGTTTCACTTGATTTAAACATTTAAACTAGCAATATAACATACCCTTAGCTTTATTTAACTGTAGAAGTTTATAGCATAGCTTTAATTGCCACCCACCCAGCACAGCAGGAAGCTAGAAAGCTACGAGTCGGCAACGCCTCGCGACTGCTAACTGCTAGACTGTTCGTAGCTTCCCTGCAATCATCGCATGCCTCCCGTGTTGCTTGTAATGATACTTCTCTCCTTCATTGTCGGCGTCCTATAGTTGGAGATGGGAATGATGCCCATGTTACTAAAATAATTTAATCTGCAAATGTGTTCGAATAAAATGACAGGGCCAGGTGAAAGTGTATTTTACCATCCCCTTGTCTCGATGTTAAAACACTAATAAGTGTCATGACTTTTTACCAAGCCGAATAAGTCCGCATTTAGTCGTTTGTGGTAGAAAAACTACCATTAACTCAATTATATATTAATTAAATATAAAATATAGACTTTTAAAAATGAAAGATGTCCCAGAAGTTTTATTAACAAGTCTCATTACTATAAACAAAATGTGCAATGTGCTAGGTTCATTTTCTGTAGCTGTTGAGTAAACTGGTTAATTTATTTAAACTATATAAATTTGTTTTAATAAGGACATGTTTTTAGAATAAAGTTATATAAAGACGTATAAATACATAATGTTGTTATTGCCTAGAAAAGTTCCAACTTTGCGCGACGTGTCTTAATTTAGTGAGCCTTGCGTTCAGTTTCAGTTGCTTCTCGCGAGAAAACCAGATAATAAATCATGTCATAATAAGCAGCCAAATTCAGAATATATTATACCCTAGATGAATATAGATACAGCCTCTCGTTATCGCCGAAAAAAGTTAAAACTGTGCAGCGTAATTTAGGCTTGAATGTCATTGCTTTTTAGCAGGCCATAAACATTTTTATGAATGCAGCGTACTGTAATTGGTATGCGCAAATTCATTTTAAGAGTCATTGACAATCGTTTACGTACCATGGAGACACCCATTAATATCGTAGCCAAGGACGATGGTCCAGAAATTTGCCGCTGCGCAGCGCAACCAATACTTTTCTTTTATTATTTCATATTTCTCCAGAATTGTTACGGTTTTACACTAGCTACCGTTCACTTTGTCTTATCAGGAGTCATCTAAAGTCTAACATCCTAAACGTAAGCGAGTTGTCAAATTGAAGCATAAAACCAAAAATAAAATCTAGGGCCGACAAAAATCCGTAATTCAATAAAGTCACATACAAATAGAGCCAGTAATTGATACTATCAGTTCTGGGAAGTCAAAATCCTAAAAATCGTCATTAATGTAGTAATGTTACGTGGCCTATGCAAATCTGAACGTGCATGTACACATCACACACACACATGCATGCGCCCGACAATCATTCCACTCGCACGTGGGGATAAAAGGAAGTAGGAACTGCAGTCAGTAGTCGGCGATGCATGAAAATAGCCCAACTTATGGCTGTCCCTGCTTGTAATCACTGCTGACAGGGACGCAGCATATAGCAAGCTCTGCACAGTTGGCCTGCAGGTAAGCAGCACACGGCGTGCCGCCTAGTTGGAGGAAAGCTTTATATATAATGTGCATATAAATTCGAATTTTTTTTTGTCCACGGTATATATTGCCTTTATTACAGTTTTTCAAGGATAAATCTTTATAAATAATGTAGATGTAATTCTATTTTTTAATTGGGCTTATAAATTGTATTTATTGCAGTTTTTCAAGGAAAGAACTTTTATAAGTAGTAATTTGCTGAATGTGTAAATAACATTTTTTTTTGTCTAGGGAGGTTATATTGCATTTATATTGTCTTTTTAATGCAAACTTTTTTTGTATTTCTATATATATATATGTTGCATTGTAAAAGATAGGACACTGTACAAAACCTGTTTTTAAGTGTGTTTGTAAAATCCGGAAAATCCATAAGATAACCTGGAAAAACCCTGGAATTTAATATTTTCAATAGAGTGGCCTCCCTGACTTGGGCTCACCCCTTCTGTGGAGAATTACTGGAAAATGCATGTACCGAAGACACATTTCGGCCATGTATAGAGGTGGTAACCCCTCCATCCAGCCATCTCGTTCCGTCCGTTGCTCACCATGCTCTTAGAAACCCTTGAAATACTGTCGCTAATTGGAAAATCATAGCAGTTCACTGGAGACACATTCTCCAGCCTTAGCTCTCACTTACCAAAATGAAAACAAAGCAAAACTTGCTGAATTTTCATGAAAACAAAAATTTTTCCTTAATAATTTACATCTTAACGAATATTGTTCAAAAATCAAAAAAATTACTTTTTTACTAATATATTAAGCAAAAAATGTCACATTACTTACTATAATAATACAGAGGATTCAATATTCCAGTTACATCTATCAGATCGGCCTCAAAGTATGATTATAAAGCTTCCATTATCTTATATAAAAATGGCAAAAGAAAAAACGTTTGTAACGTTAATTGTTATGGATCAATCCTTTTATTACATTATTTTTGTACTGAGTAATTCAACTTGTTGTCAGTGTTGTTAAACAAAAAAACATAAATACTGTATTTTGGCATGAATAGGCCACACATTTTTACAAAATGAAATTTCCAATAAGTGGGGTGAGGCTTATTTACAAGATATTGCATTAGAAATATTTTTAACTCCAAAAATTGCTATTAAGTGTGAAAAGTACAACACACTATGGATTGAGACCATCTTGTAAACAAACGCCACTGACGCGTATAAAATGGTTACAAAGACCCCCCCCCTCCCCCCTCCCCCCCGCTCAGTGTCACACTGATGATCGAGGTACCGCCACGTTAGTTACTGGAGCTGGTAATGAGAAGGTGGACATCACGATATCGAGGCCTGGAGCCGTTCTGGGTCAATCTACAGAGTTTTATGCTGAGCATAACTATCTAGCTGGTGGTTAGGTGTAACACTCTATGTTGAGACCCCTTTGCCCCCTTATACATTAATTAATATTTACTGGGAAGGTTAGGCAAATCAGAGTATCACATCATAATTGGTATTGTGCCATCAGAAGTAATTAATAATTGTTACTGGTTTTGTATCTATTTGTATTCAATCCTGATAAGTTTAATATTTAATAAAAGTTATTGCGTGTATGAATTCCCCAATGTTATTAGTAAACTGATAGAGCTGCGTCACCCAATTAAGTACGTCTCCCCCTTCACCAGTCTTGACAGTAGTAAAGAGAGAGAAGAGAGTGGTCAAGTGGTAGATTAGGAGTTAGGGAAGGGGAGACGCCACAACATGCTCATTGGCAAGACTATGCATTTTCTCTATATAAACTATCTCGCAAAAGGTTTGCGCAAGCAATTAACAAAGTAAATGCACACATAACATTGATTCTAAAATGTACAAACCATGATTCATAATTGACAATAACATTCCCAAGATTGAGTAAACAACACTGGTTATAAAGTATATCAGATCATACATTCAAAACATTTCAAAAGGTTACAATTAATGATCACCATTTAACTTGAGACTGCATAACCACGACGTGTGCCGTTCTTCTTGGGTCTTACAGGTTAAGGGGTGACTACGCTGATTACCCTCTTTATTCCGGTGGAGGAAAGGGGAATCAAACCGCAGGTTGAAGCAAAAAGAAATGAGTTCCCTCCCGGGGAGTTTTACCACCCTCGCAACCAGGGCTGTCAAGATGTTGGACGCCAGTGGTCCCGAGAGGATGAATGAAAACAATCGATAATTAATAGAGCGTGATAGTGGTGGTGGTTGATTTGGCCGAGGTGACTGGGTTTATCGGCAGCGGCCTCGTCAGCCGGCGTACAGGAATAAAGTAGGCCAGGGTTGGTTTGCTGCGTGATTTGGGTACGAACTTCGTTTGCGAGTCGAACCTTGACTGTTTTCCCGGATGCCAACTTTATTGTGCAAATATTCGGCAGTTCTTCTGTCGTCTGGTGTCGAACCCGTATCAGTCTACCGGAGGCTAACTTTACAATGCTCAATGGGGCTGGGTTGGCCTAAATGGGAAGTACCATGGTATCCAGAGTATTAACAGGAACTACAGTCTCGGAAGATTCTGTTAAGATGTCTTCCTGCTCGTCGTCTGGCAGACACCAACCTAACCAATGTTTCAATGAGCTCTTGTGTGTCGCAGTGTTACTGTGTTGTAACTTACAGGTAAGTTCACTGGTTCCTGAGGTAACAACTCCATAGGGTTAGAAATAGCTACAAGACTATTTTACCGGCTCCCAAATCTGCCGTGTTTGTGGTGCTTTGAATTTTGGGCTGTTTACGTTTCTGCAGACATAGCAGTCCTAGGTGGGCTTGACTTTGCAGTAGTTCCCAAGGACCTGCAGTGTGATGGGCTGTCAAGGTATTAAGTCGTACGTTGAGCAGCGGTTGAGGATGCACTGAAAACCCGGAAGCAGCAGCATGCCCTTGCAGGCTTAAATGCCAATCGCTTCAGGCCCCGTCTCCTGAGGAGTCCAGCACACCTCACAACTGTTTGTTGAGAGGGGTCAAATAAATGCAGAAATTAATTTACCCACCCAGAAATAAAATATAACAGGGGAAATCTAAACTACAATTACTGTAAGTGACACACAGGGTTTCGGTTCACGTAATATTTATTATGCCTTTAAAGAAACATTGCGGACGACACCCGGCTAATTATATTCACACTAAAATTGAGCTAGAACAATTAGTTATAAAATATTACTCAACAGGCAAAGGTAAGCCTGGGAAAATAATTAAGGAGAGAAATACGCAAAATCTATGTACGCAATTTACAGTGTCTGATGTGATTAAGGATAGTCTCCAGGTGGGACATTAATCGTGTAATGACCTGCTACCGCGGGAGTCAAAGGAAGTTTACTGAAGTAAGGGTAGTGGGTACAGGTGGTTAGATTGTCGTACAGAGTGTGGTGATGTAGGCGATCACTGGTGTGGACGAGCTTTATCCAGGCTGAAGGGCTGGAGTGCTGGCGGCCTTCCCAAGTGGCCGGCTGGAGAGAGTGCTGCCTTCCCAAGCAGCAGGTTGGAGTTCGAGCCCTTCCGCAGGCTCTTGAGAGGTAGGAGAATTGTCTCAGACTGGGATGAGCTCGCGAACTTATTCGGCCGGCGAGCTTGGCTTTTCTGCTGGACCACGGTGCTGGACCTCTATTTATACTTAAATTTTGCTGATCAGCAGTTTTTCAGGGCGTGGGGGGTAGCGTAGCCTTCCAACACGGGGGTAAGTTTATCAGGGACTGGAGCGCCGAACATTTATTATCTCCCCATGTGGAGGCGACAAAAATATTAAATACCTCTCTCTGAGGCTGGCTGGATGTGACGTCACAAGGTAACGGGGGTGCTGCCATCTCGAGGATTGATTTAAACTTCTTTCAACTGCTTCCACGGCTAACCGAAGGGTTGTGGATTTTCAGTAATAATTATTTTTTACGTAGGGTGGTGCTTGCATGTAGGATTCTGGGCGGGCAGTGTGTATTGTAATTACGTGCCTTAATTACAATTACGTATTCTGCTGCCCAGACTAATGAAATCTCCTTGCTTGAGACGTTTATCTCATTTGCCACTGATATGACTTGTCCCAGCGATCAGGTCGCTCGTAGATGGGACGAAGTCGCCTGTAGAGAGCACAGCTGCGCTGCGCAACACGCTGGCATGCCAATCAGCGAGCCCTTGAAGCAATGAAGACCCATCTTGAAGAATCCACAAATGCTTCAGGTGTCGGCAGTGGTTGCCGCAGTCATTTATTGTTCGTTTTGCTTTTGGACGAGCGCCTCTTCTGTGTTCACTCTGCCCTGATTGGAGTGTGGCGGGCCCGTCTCTAGGTCATGCGCAATCTCGTTTTTATCTGTGCGGGTTAACAGCCTCTTTGTTCTTCCTCTTGGTCTCCTCCTCTTTCACGGTTGCAAGGCGGATGGGGGTTCAGCGCACGGTGCCATCTGCTTCCCAGCGCCGAGTAGACATCCTGTCTCATTTCTTCGCCTGTATTTCTTACCAAGGGAGGAAGAGTTTTGGAAATGAAGTTTGCAGGAACAGCTCGATTGTTCGTCGCACCTAGTCCTTTCTAGTTTAAAGGTAGTTTACATACCGGGAAATGTACAAATTATTTAAACATTTGGGTTGTACAAATCTAGCTTGCACTAAATATTTTTACCTTAATATTTTATTTATTTTTGTCCTCGAGTAATAAAGGCTTAGAATTAGCAGATGCAAAGAAGTGGTGTCAATTCTACTCGCATAAGATTTCTAGTGGAGCAGCTGTATACTGTGGCCCCTGCGGGACGAAGTTAACTGACTTTTCAGTCAGTATGGTCGCACAGTATCCTAATGACATGTGATGACAAAGGAAAGTTTTTAGAAAATAATTATTATACATCCTACAAGAACTCCGGGTGGCACCTCTACACAAAACAGATGGTAGTTCATAGAAGAACACACATGACACTGGCACTCAAATAATATTGCGTACAATTTGTATGGGAATCTCGAAGTACGTACTATTTGTACGAGATTAGGAAGTAAACTTACTTGTTTCAGCAATTTGCTGTTTTCAAAAATATCCATGTTTGAGATTCACATAATCACCAGGTTTAAACACACTTAAAGCTAGGTTACACATGGTTCATCACTTTCATCACAAGAGTAGACCATCTTAAGTTTAGGGTTATGCTAGATTACTGTTCACTCCTTAAGCAATTTACAAGGTTCCCTTTGTATAGTGGGATGATTCTTACAAATTGTGATACAGGGTTGTGCGCATGGGGTTAATTTGATAATCTGGTAGGCATGTGCCTTCTATTGTGGTTACATAAGTTGAGCTCATGCTATGTGAGTGTGGTAGGTGTTGCGTACTGCTGTTGGTGCTTAGCCTGAATTACTTTGCAACATTAAGGGTTACGCATGTCACTTGTACTTCTAATCTAATATGATTACGACTCATTGCCAAGAGTATCTCTTCCACCATTACAGACGTGCAAGACACATTGCCTACCCTACAGGCAGCAGGAATCTATAAGCTTATTCTCTCACTTATAAGCTTCCACTGTATAAGTCAGGATGCTGCTGAGCTCGAGAATCGTTCTTGTTCCATCTCTTGAATTATCCCACAGCACTGCTGCCAGTGCTGGGACCTCCCAAGATCTTTGAAGCATTGAGTATGCCCGCTGCAACTACTTCACCGTCGACGACCAGTCAACCCGGCAACCAGCGAACATGCTTCCCAACAGGTTAAATTCACTTTGTCTCCTCAATACATCTTTAATAGACAGTTTAGAAGTATTATATATTTTCTTGTTGAATTAATTCTTTTCCATTCTCCATTAGAACCATGTCATCTACACCTAGCCAGCGTAGTAACTTTCAGCACTCAGTTGTCTGGTAGGAGGTAGAACGCGTCACATGTGTATTGAGACTTCAATAGACATACTATTGTTTCTTACTGCCCAGTTTTTATTTCTTAGAGTATCTGTCTGTTAGCCTGCTAGATACAGGTTGCTACGTACACCTTTGACAAGGACCAGGAAATATTTAAGTACCGAATTAACTTCAGCCACAGGCACCCTTCAGGGGTCCATCATATTTTCCCCCACCCGTTAGACGGCCATCTGTTGCTTTCCAAACTACTACAGCATTGCTTTGAGTGCCGGTGGAGAGGAACATAGGAGCCACAACCACTAGTAACACCTTCACCCAGAGAGGGGCGACAGTCTCAAGTTACTGTCATATCCCACAGCATTGCTTCCAGTGCTGGGATAAACTGTGGCTTGAGACCTGCCATCCATTCCTGTGTGGACGCACATCCAGTGGCAGCATTGGTGGCCCAAATAGCTCCCCGTCTCTGATCAGCCTGCCTAGCGTGGGGAATCAGTGGAGATTTTACAGTCTGGTCAGAAAGCCAAAACTGGACTTACACTATAACTTGTATTTAGTTTATTCACGTCAAGGTGTCCCCAGTAACATGTGAGCAGACTTTATGCCTTTCAGCCAGAGGCACGGCCAAAGTGTAGGGAACGACACCTAGCGCTCCTTGCCTCCAGAAAGTTGAGTGCACTTCCTCAACCTAAACCGGAAAGGCAGGCGAAACGGAACCGCGCCACCCAACTCAGGCACAAATCTGTATCGACTGCTCCGGGCGTGATATCATTTGTATCTCCGTGCATACGCGTTCACCTCGCTTTTAATCTAGCGGACAGAATCCTCGACTGTCATGACTATGTATCTGACCGGTCACCCATCAAGAGATTTTCTGGCGCCCAACGTGGGGCGTCAGAGGAAAGGCTGCACGCAGTAAACTGCACGTACTAGACCAACCATACCCCGAGAACTAAGGGTCAACAACAATCAGTCAAGCTGACTTCAGGTAGTACTCAAAACACCCCGTGGCACCCTTAACCTCTACCATGTCAGACGCCAAAGTCAACGCCGCCACTGGCGAGAACTCCAACAACGAACCCGATGTATCCAGCGGACAGTGTAGCCATGCCAACTGCCCATGCCATGGCACACTAAGGATAGAATGCACTTACTGCAATAAAATAAATTCTTTCATTATGCCTGCAGAGGCTGGTCTGAAGAGACCTGAGCTACAGACGGTTTAGAGTACCACTGTACCGCTTGTCAACAACAGCCAGCAAGTTTCTGTAATGAAATTTCATGCCCCAGGTGAAGCATAAATCACATGAGGTGCACAACGTGCAGTGAACCCTATCACCACCTATGCATAGGATGGCATGCCGAACGCGTGTCTATGCCCAGGAGGGCCTACCAATGAGAGAGGTGCTGAAGGAAACACATCTCTCACTCCCCCAGTAAGCCTTCCTGGATATATATCCAACCTGGAACGGCACCTGGCTATTCAGCTACCGGTAGAGATGACGATATTCAAATAACCGACTTTGCAGGTCGCCCACACAAAGACCCAGTTATATTCATCCAGTTATGTGAAAAAGAATTTAAAGAAACGGACCTGCCACCAAAACAATGGGTTGACCGGGCCCAACTGCATTTAATGGGCCTCGCCCTCACATGGTGGGAAAGATAGGCAGAATTTTTAATTGACTGGAAGCAGTTCACTAACTGGATAGCGGCGGAATTCACGGGTGAGGAGGTGTTGGCTAAGCCAACTACACAGTTTTATAGCCAGACCTAGGTACTCAACGAAGAAGATGAAATCTTCATACAAAGAAAAGGACAAATGTTTTGACGGGTATTTTCCGGAGTTGATGAGGCTACCGCCGTTCGTTCCATTGGTTGAATGTTATTGCCAAATCTTTGGAATGTACTCTTGACAGCAAGACCCAGGACCTTGGATGAATTAGTTAATTGAGCCCGAGAAGCTTAACAAAACTTTGCAGCACAGGCTAGTCTCGAAGAATCAGTATCCACCAAGGCCTTTGAGGTATGAACACCACCTGCTGTGCCTCCTAAAGGCGTACCAACCCCAACCCCTCGCGTGGCATTTGTACCCAAATGCTGGGTCTGTCCAGAAAACCACTGGAACAAGGACTGCCCTCAGAAACCAGAAGGGGCTGCTGTTCTACCAAACTGAGTTAATAAAACATTGACAAATATACCAACATGACCAGCTAGAAATCCATGCCGGGAAACGCCGACACCGGGGTACGAAGTACGCCACCACCCCGGGTTTGCAAGGGCCCATCCTCCAGGGATTAAGTGAGGAAGTACTGATTCCTGTAGCCCCCCAGAGGTGGAGGTAAATAATAATAGGGTACTCGTCCTACTTGACTCGGCAGCCACCGGAAATTTGATCAGAAAGGATTTGTTAACATCAGACCAGCTCGCCGAACTAAGACCACAAACCAAAATAGTAAGAATGACGCAACCTGAATCCACTCTGGATGTAACAGGCCACATTACTCTGAACATAAAAATTCAAAGTATTGCTACACTGAAAGAATTCATTGCATCACCAACCATGTCCGAATGTATGATACGAGGGTGCCCATGGCTCATCCACAGTCAATGTATTTTAGATCATGGACAATGAAGAGCCTATCTGGGAGAAACCAACCGAATTACTATAAACTGGGATCAAAACCCAGACGACATCCTGCCAATGCCCATTGACCCGATGAGCATTACCCACGAACTCGACGAACCAGAATTTTTCCAATTAAAGACCATACTAGATGAGCACCCTCGAGCTTTCGAACAAGGAGGACTGCTATTACAGACACGTTCCATACAGCATGAAATATGGCCAACCACTGACGTACCAGTCTACAACCGTCCATACCGAGTGTCAGTCCGTCGCAGTGACCCCATCATGGAGCAGGTTAACGATATGAAGGACCAGGGAATTGTAGAGTCATCAAATTTCCCCATATAACTCACACGTGGTCCTCGTACCAAAAAAAGACAGGAAATTGTGATTTTGCGTAAACTACAAGTCGTTGAATTAAGTTACCCCCCGATCACTCCTCCAGCTGTACACTTGTCTCGTACACCACGAGACATTGGCAAGGCCAAAATATTCAGCACTCTCAACGTGGAGTTTGGCTATTGGTAGATTGCGGTCCACCCAGTCGCAAATATATGGCCTTTACAACAACAGAGGGCAAAACCCTCTAATTTTAAGTCATGCCTTTCGGCTTGAAAAACGCCCCAGCGACATTTTAATGATTAATGTTGGCTGAAGTATAACAGGTTACATCGGCGAGTTCTGCTTTGCTATCTAGACGATGTAATAATATATTCCAACTGCTTGGAGGAACACCTAGGCCATCTGCAATGAGTATTGGAAAGACTCAAATTATACGGAATAACTTGCAAGCTGTCGAAAACCTTCTTCGGCAAGTCTTCAATAGAGTTTCTGGGACATGTCATATCACCTGAAGGAAACTTTCCCCAACACAGTTCGATATGAGCAATCAAAGAAGCGGAAGAACCTTAAAATAAGGGACAACTATGACGGTACATGGGTCTGTGTAATTGGCTACGAGACTTCATTCCAAATATTGCAACATATATGGCATCGCTACAGCCACTCCTCGAGAAAGACTCACGTTGGCGATGGGGTCCGGAACAACGACAAGCATTTTCCAACTTGAAGAATAACTTCATGAATATCCACCAGCTCCATCGACCACAAGGAGACAAACCCTTAATACTGCAAATGGACGCGTGTCAAAATGGCCTGGGTACAGTAGTGTACCAGCAAGACGTAGAAGGACAGCCCCATGTGATAGTTTATGCATGAACCCACTTAAATGAAACCGAGCAGTGCTACCACATTAATTCGCAGAAGTGTCTAGCCATTATCTGGGCCGTGAAGAAATATCGGTATTATCTCAAAGTGCAACACTTCATTCTATGAACCGACCCTAAAGCCCTCCAATGGCTGCTTGAGTTATGGAATTCGAAGTCTAAGCTTGGGCCGGAGGGACGTACCTGGGAAAATA
This sequence comes from Dryococelus australis, assembly GCA_029891345.1. Classification (NCBI taxonomy): domain Eukaryota; kingdom Metazoa; phylum Arthropoda; class Insecta; order Phasmatodea; family Phasmatidae; genus Dryococelus; species Dryococelus australis. The sequence goes on from CM056995.1 coordinate 63,310,989, forward strand.
ATAAATGAGAGAAATACGCAAAATCTATGTATGCAATTTACAGCATCTAACGTGATTAAGGAAAGTCTCTAGGGGGCACATTAATCGCACAATGACCTGCTACCGCGGGAGTTAGAGGAAGTTGACTGAGTTAAGGGTAGTGGATACAGGTGGTTGGATTACCGTACGGAGAGTGGTGACCTAGGCGGTCACTGATGTGGACGAGCCTTATCCAAACTGAAGGGCTGGAGTGCTGGTGGTCTTCCTAAGTGGCCAGCTAGAGAGAGTGCTGCCTTCCCAAGGAGCAGGTTGGAGTTCGAGCCCTTCCACAGGCTCTGGAGAAGGAGAGTCTTCTCAGACTGGTGTGAGCTTGCGAACCTATTCGGCCGGCGAGCCCGGCATTTCTGCTGGACCACAGTGCTGGACCTCTATTTATACTTAAATTTTGTTGATCAGCAGTTCTTCGGAGGGTGGGGGGTAACGTAGCCTTCCAACATGAGGGGTAGGTTTATCAGGGCGCTGGAACACCGAACATTTCTTATCTCCCCGCTTGGAGGCAATGACAATATTGAACACTTCTCTCTGAGGCTGGCTGGATGTGACGTCACAAGGTCATGGAATGTCATGGGGGTGCTGCTATCTCAGGGGTTGATTGGAACTACTTCCATGAGTAATGGAAGGGTTGTGGATTTTCAATAATAATTATTTTATTCGTAGGTTGGTGCTTGCATGTAGGATTCTGGGTGGGCGGTGTGTATTGTAATTACTTGCCTTAATTACAATTTCATATCCGGCTGTCGAGGCGAGTGGAATCTCCTTGCTCGATACGTTTATCTCATTCGCCCCTATTATGACTTGGTCGCTCGTAGATGGGACGAAGTCGCCCATAGATGGTACAAAGTTGCCCTTAAAGGGCGCCGCTGTGCTGCATTCCGGCATGCGTCAACCGTAAAATAAATTGAAGGTGCTGTTTATAATACATTATCCAATTTAGTAAACATGACCACATTATGAACACTCCTTAATAATGGTCTCCAATCATTGCCATATTTAAAGGCAGAGTAACATCCATAGCAAAGTTGAATAAACAATCCAAGTAAAATACTCACCACAGAATTACAATCAAGTCTAAAGCCTGGAGTTAAAAAATAGTGTTGATAGTTTGTAAAGCCTGGAGTAATAACAGCCTAAAACAACATGTGCCAAATAAATGATAAAATCAGTGATAATTGCCCACTGCGTTATTTTAATATCCCATTACACTGCAATAAAAATTTCTCATACAAAATATTCTACATTCCAGTATTACTTGATAAAACCATCCAGAAGTGTGCTCGCTGAAAGGTGCTTTTGACTTTGCCGTATCGTTAATAGTTACATAAACTTCAAACACAAACCTCTTCAGTGTAAAGAATTGCTGTTCCAGAATCAGCAGTGACTTACTACCAATAATACTGTTTCATATTCCTAGTATACCACAACCCCTGAAATAACCTTAAATGGCCGATCAATTAAAGTTTCACACACAAGACATGAGTACACAAAATAACTTGAAATGATTAAAACAATTAACAATATAAACAATACACGGGTGGTGACTACACCCATTAAAGGTAATTAACATCAGTTAGACAGAGACGGGGAGGGGGGGACACAAAGGTCCAAACACAGCTGCCGTGCTATAACAAGAAAACACGTTAAAATTTAGTTAAAAATGTGAATAAAAACCAAACTGCATGTGAAGGCAGCTTTCTTATAGCCTAATAAAGCTCCACATGCAAAAAAGAATGACGACACCAGATAAAACAATACTCTATCTGCACCTAAACAGGAACCCACGTTACTTAGTAAGGGTGGTGCATATAGCATGCCCAATTCAGGGTCCCAAATGACAGCAGTCACAAATGAAGTTAACCAAAACATAATTTAAGCCAGGCAGGCCGAGACAGCGTTTAGAAAATATTACTACTACTGCCCGTTACCTATGCCCTCCCAAATTGTTCCAAACACAAACAACTCAATTACAATAAACCATTACAAAAAACCACTGTCGTGACTCACCATTTCACACTTGTTTTCTGAGAATCTTCCACAAAATGGATTAGTAGTGATGAGCATCATAGGGATGATGCATGGTATCTTTTTCAACAGTGGAGATTAGACGACTTCCACTCCATCCTTAGTTCAGTTTAGCCAGTAGACGGACGTTTGCATTTTCATTTATCCCTACGTAAAGTGAGATTGTACAGTCTACCTTGTAGATTGTTTTATTCACTGGCCCACCGTAACAGTGGTTACAAGCAACAAGTTCTTTTACTCCCCGCTAGTTCACTCTAGTAGTAGGAATATTATTTGTCTTTGCTTTTCTTCCCTTCCAACGGACCGGTGACGTTACGTAGGCAAGTCATATATTCGCTACCTCCTGCTGTGCGATAACCCCCTCACCTTAGTGGCACCATCCAATCAGCGTCGGTCAGTGGCCCGAGTTAGTATAAAAGGAAAGACAGCAAGCGTCTGCACACCAGTCTTCAGTTCTCCCCCATGGAGTTCTGACCAGCCAGAACTAGTAGTCTTCATTTCTAGCTCCAGTCGCTCAGATCTAATGAGATTAAGCAGCCTTCATTCCCAGCGCTCGCCGCTCAGGAATTGACCTGGATATCTTAGTCTCCTGCACATGTTGCTCGGACACTGTACTCTACACCTTGTTTTATAGTTTAAGTTGCGCTTACAATAGGTTAAGGTTATGTTAGTTAGGCTCTCTCCCAGCTATGTACCTTGCTATACCCACTTACCCTGCATTATATGGATGTATCTGCAGTGGACCTATCCCTGAAGTCCTCAGGACTCATCCTGTCACATCCTTGCTTTTTACCTTGCTACGTGTCAGTTTCACCATGTTACGTCATTGCACATGATCCACATGTATAACAGTGCACGAGGAGATTGCTTAGACATTCAGCATCACACTTTGCATTCCCCTGCTTATTACCGGTCACCTCTACTGGTCATCACCGCAGTGTATTCTAGCTTCCCAGCCAGTACTTGCGCTGTCGGCCAGGAGTTAGGGTGCATTCACCACGTGTTTTCTTCCTTTATGGAAATCAAACGTGGATCGTCTTTTACAGTGAGTTCTTTCCTGTGGACATGCCCTATTCCAAGCGGAGGGAGCTGAGGAAAGAGTCCGGCAGATCCTCTTGGCTTCTGGCTGATCGCACAAGTATCAGCCCTCTGTGGTGTCTCATATAGTTAGTTTAGAACCTCAAGCTCAAGCACATCTTCAAGACCCACTGGGTCTTGAAGATGTCTGACACTCCAGTGAACAATGGCCCGACGGAGTACCCTTGGTGGGTAGCAGAACATTTTAGCCAACCTGATCAACCACCTACACCAGTCTCCGCTTACTTGGTTCCGGCCATACTGCGCCCTGCTCCTCAACCAAAGCTTATGTTTACACCAACCTACTCCACTGTACCAGTACCTGCACCTATCAGAACAGACGCCACTCCAGCAACCCATTGCCCAGGTATCGCCAAGAAACCAGTGGCACCCAAGCATAGAATTGTTCTACCCACACCTGATTTTGTCCTCTGTAGCAAGACCACCTGGCCAGTTCTATATAATGGGAAGGCACCCGTGGCCCATCAGAACTGAAACCCATAACATTATAGAAGTACCTGGCTTAACTTCTAGCCAAAAGGGTGGACACCATCTACTAAGTCAAACAAGTGAGTATATATTCCCGGTGTGTCATGCGTCAAGTAAAAGGAGTCGAGCCAGAACCTTTTCTGGCACCCATTGTGGGCTCCGACTGTAGAAGTGGCTTGAGGCAAAACAAACAAGCCAGCCACGACTGCCAACTCCACATTTATACAGAGCCCAGAAACTGTCAAAGTTCAGGAATCCTCAGAAAACACCCCGTGGCGCCCACATCAACAGCCAGCATGTTGAACACCTCCGTTAGTGAGCCTGAGCTTGAGGAGCCCAACTTGGCCGGAACCGGACAATACCGCTGTCCATGACTAGGCTGTCCCAGAACGGGAATCCACCGTATTCAATGCACCCAATGCCACCTCTGGCGTCACTATACCTGTCTCGGCTGGGCAGATGAGCTTGTTACACCAATGGTCTAGAGTACCAGTGTGAGGACTTTCATACCAGGCAAACCACATACTGCAACTGGGTAACTTTCCTGGATGAGGAATCCATACGGTACGATGTGTCCCCTGCAATGAGAATTACCACCAAGCCTGTATTGGTTGGCCAGACAAGCCGATAAACAGTTCAGCCTAGTTTACCAGTGTGATGTTTGTAAACGAGCCGCACTCAACCGACCTTCAAACCCTGGCCCTACTTCAATGTGCAGCTAAGTCAGTTACAACGGAGAACCACAACTATCTGAGTTTGCCGCAAGACCTCACGAGGACCCCTATACGTTCATCAACGAATGCGAAGGGAAATTTTGCCTTCACGAGATTCCCAAAAAACACTGGGTTTCTTGCTCCCAGCTTAAATTTAAAGGAAAGGCCCTCAATTGGTGGAACGTCTATGGAGAATTCGTAACAGACTGGCAGCAGCTCATCACTCACTTGGCACAGCATTTCGCTGGAGGAGAAGTAGTCGCACACCTTACGACGGAATTCTACAGCCAGCATCAGAAACCCGGGGATGAGGTTGAAATCTTTGTGAGGAGGAAAGTACAGATGTACCTACAAATATTTCCTGAGGGGGTGCATATGCCAAATCACGCATCTATTGTTGCCATGCTTATGGAATTTCCTGATTGCTCCGAAGCCCACCTCCGTAGAGGAATTTGTTCCTCGAGCCCGGGAAATTGAAGGTAAGTTTGTAGAGTAGGCTGAGATCGTCCGCCTAGCGACGGATAAAGGGAAGATAGAACAGGGAATGACAGGCCATGCGCCCTCCCCTACTCCACCTGCAAGTTTGTTTACTGACAACCCGCCACCACTTCATGCCGCTTTGCATAGCGAGAGAGAGCGGGGAGAAGGGAAGGCGACGAGGTTGCCCCCCCCAACCCCCTTCCCGGTGTCACACCGCCTGCGCCCTGCCCGATTAGATGTTGGTTCTGTCCTGGGAAACATTACAGCCATGATTGTCAGCAGCAGGCCGCCAAGAGTCAGAAGTGAACGGAAAAAGGGGACGCAACTTGTGCGCCGCGACCCACCACAGTCGGGTCGAAACAAACCAGAGTCAACCCCGGCGACAAACAACAGCCCCCACCAAGAAGGCCTCCAAAACTATTGCAAATCCTGCAGATTGAAATCAAGGGAGACAAACCAGCCACCAATTGACACAAAAGATCAGGAGTCAAACCTGACGCATTAGACGATGTAGGAGACTGCTTTGTGAGTCTGAATTTGATACTGCTCAGTATGTGCAGTCACCATTACCTACCAACCCATGGGACAATGATAAGGAACGAACCTATATGTCCACCTGCCCAGAAGAACGGACGTCTCCATCCTCCAGGATAAAAAAGAGGGAACCACCGGTAACGACGAGCTACTTTGCAGAACTTGTTAGGACACCGGCTCCTAACGTAAGAAGAATGGAGACTTCAGAAAGTACAGTACCATCCACCCCTGCTGAGTTTTGCCGGAAGTTCATGAAACACCCTGAGAAGTGGACTCCGAGCACCACGGAGATATCCTGGAGAAGTCCAGCAGACTGGAGAACGAGCCAACAGTGACTCCTGATCTCCCGCACCGGAAGAACTCCATCAGCCTGAACCGCCAGATCGCCAGTACCACCAGAGCATGCATCTCGACGGACTGTACCCGTCGCTCATGTGAAGGGCCGCCAGCAAGGAACTTTCGATGGCGGATGTCATTGCAGCTGATCCTGCTGTGCAGCCGCCATCATCTATAAAGGCAGCACACCGAGCAACTGGTGTCCATGAGGTCCAGCCGAGTACGTCGGACCAGCTCACTGTAGAGGCCACTGTCGCCCCTGATCATGCAGCCAACCTTGCCATGCAGTTGATGCTCAACGTGGAGGCTGCCGCCTCTCAGTACCCATTGCAACGCAGTGCAGAGGGTAATTCTCAGGAACAAATACAGAGTGAACCCGAAGGATAACTCCTCTGGGAATTTACTTGATAATTCTGTTGTTAGTCCTTGTGTAATGCCGTTTAACTGTGCTCTGTCCATGTCCAATAGATCTGAGAACGAGAATCCGGAAATCCGCCACGGACGTGAGGGAAAACCAGCAGAAGGCCATTCCACCATCCATTTCCAGACCTGCACTGAGAGCATCATCAAAACAGTTCCCGGTCCTGAGGTACTTCACCAACCGCCAGAACGAGCGCTCAGAGCATCAGTTGCAGCTCAGACAATCGTGGGGTCCGTCCACTCCAGTCGAGAGAAAGCTGCTGACCACAAAGTCAACAAGGACCTGACATCAACTGGTGGGGCTAGATCGCAGCCGTCTTCCACCCAGTTGTCCTGACCTATCACTGTGGAAGAGCCAGCAACCTTTTCGGACCAGACGTCCCACGCGCTGCCACCTGAGCTATCAGCACTCCTTGTCAGATAGCAACTGACACCACCAACATACCACAACAAGATGGCAACACAGCATCTAGCTGCCACGCGCTTGCCATGCTGTCACGATAGGGCAGTACAGAGAGACTCCATGGTGGCCATCCGCCAAGTTCCAGTGGCCGCGACCCCCGAAAGCACATCCAAGGAAATGGGGGATGCCCCAGCACACAGTAGAGTGTCGACCGACACCCACCTCAGTAAAGTGCAAGCTAGTTAGCTACCCCCGGTGCTACGAATTGTTGAACAGTGCACGCCAGCACTGTACCCCCAGTGAATGCAGCAGCAGCTGTTAGTCAGAGTAGCCAGTATGTTCTTTGACGCAATAATTAGTGCTACGATATGACAAATAAATCTCTCAAAACGACGAATCAATTAACAGGTTGGTGTGTTTCTTAATTTTTTATATTAATTTCCAACACACCTTATTTAAAACTTGGAAACCTGTACTTATGTGGTTTTTACACTACTCTACAGAAATCAATATTATGCAACAAGCTGGCTTTCTTTCCACTCATTTTAACAAAATCTCAAGTCCATATTAAAAAGTATGTGTCTTCAACAATAGTTCTTAAAATAAACCCAAAATTTTACTGAATAGAAGTCCAAAAAAATTTGATTAAGTCATCAACAAACTGTAATCCAAAACCAAGAGAAGTCCAAATTGTAATAACAGGAGAAAAGTGAGAAGGTGAGCAAGCGAGACCACAGCAGCAGGATACATCATGCGTAGAAACATTTGGCCACCTTAGGGGTAGACAGTGGGAGGATTAAATAGGTATTGGTTAGCACAGCCAGTGGGGCTGGTATCTATTGTTAGATAAGTGCTATGCCCAGTATAGTGCTCAACAAGAGAAATGCAACATATAGTTACTGAAGAAAGTGCAATAAATTCATTTTTTGATCAATTTATCTCAAATTTTCAACTTTCCTCACCAAAATTTTGTATGGTTCCTCAAAAGCAAGTTTTTATAGAAAGATGGGCACAATAATTGGGTTGATACAGAGATGTTCTACTGTGATTCATTAAATTTTGGTTTGGAACCCGCTACTACCTTCAGATTGTTTAGTCTAGCCATTTTATATACATCAAAATTTCTGCACTCAAATTCAACAATACAGTTGCACTGTCTTGTTAGCAAACACTTTTTTCTCATGCATTTTTAAAATTTTTCTCTGCTTTTCTCTGTATATGCTGAGAAGTTGCATACCCTACAACCTACATTGTTGTTACTGATATTCATAAAAATGTTTTCAAATAAAGTATTGTATAAGGAGATAGTAATAAGAGTAGAGTTGTGCTAATATGACTTTTTCTCACAAAACGAAAATGAAAGATATGTTATGAAGTTTCATGAAACCGACACAAAAATGAAAAATAATCTTGTTATATCTCAGCCTTAACGAAAGATTAACGAATTTCATAACATTTGAGCAAGTTATTCATTATAACAAATTTGTTCCCAAATCAAATTTAAAAAAAGTGTGGGATATGAAGTATTTACCACAGGAAGTCTTGCCTATATTTAAATCTAAATCTTATGTGGGTATTACATTTATAAGAAAATGGAAACAATATGATTTACAGGGAAAAATTTTATTTGCTGATGCTCTAAATGAACATTCATTAAACACACGAAAATCCATTGAAATAGAGAATTTTCATTTCGTTACAACTTTCTGTTTCCAAATTTCTTACCAAAACGAAAATGAATGAAAGTTGCCATTTTTCATTTTTGCTTCAGTATGCAGAATATTCACACAACCCTAAAATGTGATGTGATGTTATCACAATAAATTACATATCTAACATTAAGGATTTGTGTTTTAATGTTTCAAAATGTTAGGTCGTTAATGAGAGTGTATAATGTCTACAGTAAAAGTAAAAAATTTTTAGGTTTAAGCTATATGGATATTGATGAAATCCAGTATTTTCTATGCAAGATTGAAATTAAAGTCATGGTAGCAGTGGCTATCGCACTCGCCTCCCATCAAGGCGAATTGGGTTTGATTCCTAACAGGGTCGTTCCTGGATTTTTGCAAGTGGCATTCATGCTGGACAATGCCGCTGGTCAGTAGTTTTCCTCGAGGTTTTCTAATATTCCCCACCCTTGCATTCTTGTGCTACTCTGTACTAACGTCACTTCACCTTCATTGGCTGTGAACACCCCAATTTTAATAACTGCCCACATCTCTTCACTGCACTCCACACACTGATTAAAGCCCTGCTCTGTATTGGTTTGGTTTTCATAGTTGGCTAGCATAGACTATTTTATAAATCTTGTTTTGTGTTGTAGGTTTAAACCGAATGTGTCTGTGGAACGAGGCCCTTTCGGCAAGGTATTGGTTGACCGCATTGTCAACCCTAGTACCAAAGACCCTCTGTTTGAATTCAACCTTTACAAGGTTAGTAATTGTGTATCATAAAAATATACAAAGAGGATGTTACTGTTTATCATGAATGTTAATTTACGCTTTATGTTGTAACTGGTTTAACTGTTTTTATGTGTGTTTATTAGTTACAAAACAGAAGCCCATTAACATTTTAGGAATTATGCTGTGTTAAAGAAATTAATTAGAGGTGGGATGATGCCATGTTTTTGATACTCTACTAAATACATTTTTCAGCTCGATACTTTCGATACTTTTGATACTCGATACTCTGAGCAAAAAAATGTTGATAATGCATTCAAATTTTTATAAACTACATTTTTATTGTTTCTCAGCCAAATTTCTGATAAAGTTTAAAGTCAAAGAAAAATCATACAAGGTAGAATTTAAGAATATGGAAACAAATTTGATATTTTTATATAAACTTACCATCTAACCATATATGGTAAGTCTCTCAGTGTTAAAAAAATTATAAATATTTATACGACACAAAAAAACATGGCAGGAATGTCAATTTTCGTACTAAGAAAGCTTACAAATTATTAAAGCATTAAATATTTTCTGTACTAAGTCAGATAGGAGAAATGTGGGAATTGTGAATCGCCGGATGAAACACAACAATGGCGATTCTTCTGATACTGAACGTAAGATAAATTGATTATTCTGTTTGTTGTTTTTCGTTGGTCGTTTTCAAAGATTGTACATATGTAAAACATATGAAATATGTATGAAATACCGGTTGTTAAAACAAATGACACGTAAAAATTTTAATATGTGCTTGTATTTAGAATTCAGAAATTAACCAATTGCACTTAGCTTTCTTTATAAATCATAATGCATCTCCAACACACTTATTCCAGTCATCATGTGCTGTTCATAAAACTGTCTTTACAGTAGCTTGAATGGCCAATTCTTAATGTAAAAATATACAAAAGTGGTTTAGTTTTGGCAAGTGTTATCGGACTCCAACTCAGCAACTACATAATTATCAGTTCATTTGTAATTAACAAAACATGTGATGTTAATACTCCGTTTCAATTTCACTAAATATTGACAGTTCTAGAAAAGTAGTATGACCACAATGTATCCTTGCGTCACAGCAGCTCTGTCTATGAAGAAAACAGTGAGTGCAAACAAACGCGATGCTCAGTGTAGGTTATCATTCCAATCTACCTTATTTTTGTTATGGCAAAGTCAGACTGCTGGGGCTCCATTAGTTTTATTGCCAGTGGATTGGATGGGGTTGGGAGAGACTTCAGTTTAATGTCTTTCATGACACGGCATTGTTTTTCACCTCTTCTTACATGACTATTATTTTGAGTTACATGTTGTTTTAACAGAAGAGTGAAAAATTTGCTCTTATGGAAGTAACACTCTAATTATTGTAACCTGTCAAGTTTTAACCTCACCGAAAGAAAACATGATAAATATTTATTTTGTGCCGGCTTTATTTACTACAAATACAGTATGTGGATTTTTTTCTCCTTACATTGGTGGCCTCTGAAAGTAGATTGCTGTGTAGATGTGCAGCAGTGAATTGTTTGAGATTTAGGGTACTATGTACCTGCGCATTCAAGTTCAAGAAGCGAGGAAGCGATACGGGCGACATTAACATTCACGCCTAGCGCCTCTTCGCTCCTACGCGCAAGACGTGCAGTGTTTCCGTCCTAATGCTTTACTGTCTAAACTAGATCTGTAACTGTGAGGTTTTATTACACGCGATAAAAGTACACATATCAAACTACCTGCATATAATCGTACTTTTCTCGTACCGCTTAATGAAATTTCATAGGCAAGCTTTAAAAATGTGATATTTGACCACATTCACAATTTTTTTTTCTTCATTAATACACTTAGTATGATAGAAGTAAAAAGTTAGCAATATTGTGAATAGTTTTTTATCCTTTCTGGCAGCGTTTAGGTGCAAACAAGGATTTCACAGAAAACGTTTCAGTACATAGGACCCTTAACAGAAAATTTTTAGTAATTGACGTGTTTCTTGTCAAAGAGAAATGTGAATGTCATGACAAGGAATGGCATTATGATAAGTGATCTGAGTTTATGCAGTAAAACGGTACTGAAATACCGTACTAAAGTGAACCACATGTTAGATTATGAAGTTAATTTTTGAGGTGCTAGTGCATTAACTGGTATCATTTAGAATCAAGATGGTGATTTTTGTATGGTGTTTTTTATACAAACCGAATAGCACAATCATGGCTTGTGTTATTTGAAAATATTATGTTTCTGGCATGTGTATTACCTCCTGCAAAAATATTTCAAGATTTGTGACAGGTTGTATTTGTAATAGACATGTTATATAAGTTATTATTATTTTTGTTAAATTAATTGATTTGAATGAATGAATGGATTAATTTTATTTGAAGAAATGAGATGAATTCATTTGCACTTCAAAAAGTACTGTTAACGTTGCAGCGGAATAACTGCATAAAAGTAATACATCTATTAAGACCATGTTCAGATTGTGAGCACAACAGAGTGAAATACATATCTGGAAAACTCAGGAAAAATTGATTAATGCTTGGAATTTAATGTGCAATGCCATTTAACCTAATAGATTTTTTGTTCAGTAAAATATTTTTGTCAGTAGTATAAACAGTATATTTTTTTAACTACTGAACGCTGAAAAATAATATATCTTGTGATAAGATCTGTTCTTATAATGATATATTTTCAGAAGTTAGTGCTGTGAGTTTTGTTTTAAACACTTATTTAAAAGTAATATAGTATTGTCATTTTAAATCTTTTGTTCACTTGCAAAAAATACTGGACATGTTATTTCTGTTAGAGAAGCATGGAAAAGTGAATGACATTTGGTTCTGACATTGTGAAGTGACCCTGTGTAGGTAGGGAAGTTTTTGCAGTTCTGTGGTATGAAAGTAGAGTGTGATTTGCAGACGGGCCTTGAGAGCCAGTCAATAACAGTTAGCAACAGCGAGCGTTGGACCCACTCTGCCATGACGGAGCTGGCCAACACACTGCAGATCACAGAGAACAACAACTGGAAAAAGTTTGCACAGTACATTGGTTTCACCAAGAACGAGATCAAGAGCAAGTTCCAGGTGAGTGGGACCAAGTAAAGGCTGTTTACGGTAAAGTGAGCACTTTTGAAATAAAACATTGGAAACAATCACTGTCTACCAACTGCTTACATACATACTATTGTACACACTGGCATACAGATTCCCAGTTTAATTTGCAGTGAATTAAGGAAAATAGTTCCATGTTTCGTGTCAGTGTTTTTCTGGTTTGTTTACATTAGAGTACAAATTATCATATTTAGGTTTTCAACAATTTTATGTTTTCACCCCACTGATGCATGAATAAAGGTATTGGGCCCATGGAAATGGAAATTCCAACATATAACGGAAAAATACAAAATGAAGATAAAAGCAAATCTTAAGCAGGGCTTTCAAAAGTGCTTAATTAATGATAAAAAAATCTATACCTCTCGTAGACTAAAGATGAGGTAAACCAATTTTTCGACTTCTGCTCACGTACTCAACGTTGACCCCTCCCACACCAATACAGCTGTCAAAGTCACATGGTTAACATTGATGACGTGTATGTACAGGTATACCTTAATTTTGAAAAAATAAAAACTTTTTAATGAATAAAATACTTTTGTCAGTTTGAGTTTAATCAAACTGCATTACAAATTGGTTCGAGGAAATGTGCAAATATTTTAAACAATTGTTTTCTAAACAGTGTTCTAACCTGAAATCATATTCACATAATTTATGACAGTCATATTTGTAGAAAAGTAGTTCTAAGCTGGGACGTGGAGACTGGTTTCCCAATACCTCTATTAAGATCATCTCTCACTAACAACCCTATTCCCTGATACCGTGAGTGGTCCTATCAGTAGGGTTCTATTGTAGTTGCTCTGGGAATGGCTATATACAGTTTTTGATCAAAATGCTTGGTTGTAGTACTCGGCAGATCCCTTCCTTGCCATGATGAACACCTACAGTGACCGGGGTGGAACACCTGAAGAGTTTATCCAGGCGCTGTACGCAGTCAGCAGGGACCTGCGACTCAAGATGGCAGGCATGAACGGCTCAAATAGCGCTGGAGGCAGTAGTCATTCTGATTCACGTGGCTCTGATGGCCACGCCTCCTCTTCCAAGGACTCTGGCCACAGCAGCCAGAAGAAGGCCGCCTTCTGGTTCATGCGGCCTTACAGTCGGCCTGTTGATGACTCAGACTCAGGTGAGTGCTCTTTTCCCTGTCCTGTTGCTGTGGGCAGCCTAAAAATAAGGTAAAAATTCATTTAATTACATGACCTGAATAATGCCAATATAGATGTGTGTTTATTCTTGTGTCATCCAACAATTTGGTGTTTTTTAAATGTTAGTGTTGTAACAATTTCATCTTCCCCACCCTTTGCCTCATCTTTGTCATACTGTATATTTGTCTGTGACGCACCACGAGTGCTGTCGCATACTTATATAAGTCTCAGCCTGTAGTGCTCCCCTCATGTACCGTAGTACCGACCGCCGCCACTCTTTCTGCTTCTGTACCATTCCTATTCACAAGTGAGTAAACTCCATGCCGCTTGAGGGGCTGGCAATCTGGACGATACTGCGCTTCAGGCTTAGTGGGTGGACCAAACTCCTCGCTTGCCTAGTCCTGGCCTGCAGACTATGTCTCTCGTAGGTATTTATTCTTATGCACAACCTCAATACGAGGCAGTTCACTGGCAGTTTGCGAGCAGTTCTGATCGGAGCATCACTTGCAACTCTCGCTGTCTTGCCACACTTTCCGTACTGCTTGCCTTCAGCAGTAACAGCATAACTTAGCCATACTACGTTACTATTGTCAAGACGTGTGTTTTCAACACATCAGGTAGAAGCTCTTTTCTATGAGCTTTCTCATTTTGCTTTGAGTTTGGCCATGGGCCTCGTCTGCGCCAGGCTTGGTTTTACCAGGGTCACTCTCGCCCTCACTTCTACCATCATCTCATTATCACCCTGCTGCAAACAGCTTGTCAAACTTGGTCCCTCGTCCATCAGATGCTAGCAGGCACAGGTTGGAGATATTTACGTGTATTTGAAACTTCCTACTGCTGACGGAATAAAACATATATCTACCAAGTAACCTCTTTTTGGTCCTGTCTTTCTCTTTCACCTCCCTTACCCACTTTGCATACCCAATCATCTACTTCTAGGTGCATGCACCACCAACGCGACAGAGTATCGAACCAAAAGTCCCCACTGAACGGCGCTCCCACCTCTTGTCGAAGTTTGGTTGGCTGGTTGCTGGCGGTAGTGCCAACCTTCTGTTGCCACTGCGGCAAGGGAGGAGAGAATCCTTCTCTGAGGTTCCTGAGGCTTGGGGAGAACAAACACATTGAGACATCACGACTCTCAGGCTACAAGCTGGTAGTGCTACTTACTTGAGAGCCATGGAGTCCTTACATGAGCAACGCTGTGAACCCAGCTTTCATGAGTCCGTGAACAGTCACCCTGCTCGGCCCACTCCAGCTGCGTAGCCGCATAACGAAGAAGCAGGAGGGAAAGTGCGAGAGGCAGCACCACCACCTCCCCCACCGAGTCAGAGCCTACCTAAGTGCTGGTATTGCCCAGAACTGCATTTCTATCATGACTGCCCGGTGCTTCATGGCAGACACTGTGAGAAGGATGCTCAAGCCAGCGCCTTGAAGGTTAAGGACTCTGTCTAGAGAAAACCCAAGTCAAGCGATGACATGCAGGAAATGGTGTAGCCGAGGAAAACGGGGGAGGGAGGGTCATGACCCCGGCAAAATAAGTGAGGCCTCAGAAATGGCGGTGTTACAGGAAGGAGGTAAAACCGAAGATTGATTGCTGTGAATTACTGTCTACGTTAGATACCACTGCAAATGCCAGTTTCATTTGCCAGTCAGCTGTACCTAAGGATACCCAAGACACGAATCTCCGGGACACTACTGCATCCTTGAACATGGCCCAAGAGGGAATTCTTCTGTCCATTGAAGGTGTAATCACACTGTTGATCCAGGTGGGAGAAAAGAGTATACCAAATGAATTTTTCAATGTCCACAGGGTACGAGAAACCATAATTCTAAGTTAACCCTGGCAGCAAAGTAACAGGTGTTTATTGACTGCCAGCAAGGCAAAATTTTTCTAGGAACCGTGAAGCGGAGGTCGATCACCTGGAAGTAGCCGGAGACAACCGAAACATGACAGGGCATTATGGGCGAAGAGATGAACCACCAGCTAGATGGACCAGTGATAACATAGTTGGTAGTCATATTAAACACGACTGCAAGGTGTTCGAGCACCAAGGAATCCTACGGCAAACTAGCGGCAGAACTCATTAAATTCACCTTTGTCTCCCTGACATAATACATAACAAATCAGTCAACCCATCACCCTATTAAAGGCAACTCATTGAGATACAAATGAGGGAGATGTAGATGCTGGAAATCATAGAAGCCACCAATTCGGCCTACAATGCTATAGTGCTGAAAAAGAATGGAACACTGAGGTTCTGTGTGAACTATCACCTCAATCAAATCATGCAACCAATAGCTGCACCCCTTATTAATGAGGGTCACACACTAAAGGATCTGGGCAAAGCAAATATTTTCACTGTGTTTGAGCTGCACTGCGGGTATTGGCAGATCTCCATACAAAAGGAATCCAGAAAGTGCACTACATTTTTTGCCCCTGACGGGGAAGTGTACCAATTTAACGTGATGCCATTTGGGCTGAAAAACGCCCCAGCCACATTCCAGTGACTCAAGTTGGCAGCGGTCTTGAAGGGCTATTCAGTAGACTTCTGTCACACATTTCTGGACGATGTGATAATTTTCTCTGATTCCTGGGAAGACCACGTGAGACACCTGCAACTCCTGGTACTTGAGAGATTTGAGCTACATGGCTTAACATGCCGGTTAGGCAAATGCCACTTTGGTGAACGCGAGGTCGATTTCTTGGGGCACCATGTTACTCCAAAGGGAAACTTCCCGCAAAACGGAAAAATCCGAGCGATTAGCAAAGCTAATGCCTCCAGGAACCAAAAGCAGTTATGCAGTTGTTAGGCATATGCAGCTGACTGAGGGAAATGGTCCCAAGCATAGCCGACTTAACAGAACCCCTTAATCAACTGCTACAAAAAGTCCAGGCATGGAAATGGACACCTGAACACGACCAGGCATTTAACACTTTAAAAACTCAGAACGCCGATCCCGAGATTTGGCAAAGACAGATGACCATCACGCCCGTAATTCTTCAGACTGACACTAATGCTGACCAGAGTATTCCCATGCTAACCAGGGCAGGAGGACGTCATACCTCCCCCGCACCCTGCGTCGGAAGTCTATAAGCTTCCACTATATAAGTCCGGATGCTGCCGGGCTCAGGAGTCATTCTTACGCATTCTTCTCTAGCGACTTCCCACAGCACTAAGTCAGTGCTTGGGATCTTTGGAGATTCGTGTTACTTTCAAGTACGTCCCAGCGGCTACTTACTACATACGTCGACAACCAGTCAACCCGATGACCGGCGAAAACAATCACATATTTATTTAACTTCACTTTGTCTCATCTAGACACCTTTTACTTAGCAGTTTAACTCCTTAACTAATTTGAATTTGTCTATAACCAGCTATTCCATTTTTACTTAGAACCAGGTCGCCTACACCTGGAACAGCAGATACCTTCAGCTCTCCACGACTCGGCAGGAGGTAGCACAGGTCACATTTTTATTAAACCTTCAATAAACACTCATTGTTCTCTACCTTTCTGTTTTTCATTTCCAGGGTAGTTGTTTGTATTAACAGTTGGAGACAGAATACGCAGTGCACTGTCGACAGAAACTGGGAGTTTTGTTACATCGAATTAGCGTGACTGTGAATCCCTTTCAGGTGTCTGCACCTCAGAAGACATACATATTAGACTACTACCTGTTTCTTCCCAGTGACACATTAGCACTAAGTCAGTGCTCGAGGGGAGGGGGGAATAGCGATGCCACAACCACTAGAAACACCTTCACACCAGGAGGGGTGACAGACTCAGGTTATTTGTCATCATTCACACTAATTCAGTGCATGGTGACCATAGCCTGAAGTTTTGCCATTCAACCTAGTGCGAACGCACAGCTAGTAGAGGCTTGGCTGCCCCGACAGCTCCACGTCCCTGATCAGCTCGCATACTGTGGGGATCATTGGGGACTCTTATTGAGCTCGTACCAGCAAGTCACTATTGGGTTACACTGTCAACCTTCTTATCTAAGTGCATCGCGTAGACTATAGAACTGTTTGCCCTATGCCCCCCAAGAAGAGGAGTGGTAGAAAACGTAGGAAACAATACCTGACTCACACAGCTCTCAAACCGTGGTTCACATTACCATTTCCTACGTAGGAGAGGCAGGTGGAACGGAACTTCGCCGCCTAACTTAGATGTTAGGCAGTCGCGTCTGCTCTGGTTCTAGTAATTAACTTCCCACCTTGTATCCGCATACGTCCTACGTGCCACTCTGTGGTAAAAGGGTTTCTGACCGGTACCGAAGTGCAACTCGGCTGGGACAACCTCAACTTCTGGACCAATTAAGCACATCTGTGGAATCTCCAATCCGGCATAGACCGAATTTGCCGCGCCTAGGCAAATTCTACTCGACTACACCCAGAAGCAGGAGTGAGTAAGTTCTATTCAAAACCCCTTGCCTCGCGTCAACTATTTAAACCAAACTACCCGCTTTTGGTCTAATGGACAAAAGCCTCGACCAACGTGCTAAGTCAGTCTAATTGAGCACGAGTCAAAACACATAATTGCTTATGCAAGCACTCTGATGAGCAACACACAGCGTTGTTACCTCAGCAAGAGCAAGAATGCTTAGCTATCATCTGGACTGTTAAATAATTTTAGGTTTTTCCTGGAAGAGACCATGTTCATTTTATGCCCTGACAACAAGCCGTTAACATTACATACCGCAAACGCCACAAAATCAAAGTTAGGCCGATGGACGTTACTCCTGCAGGAGCTAACGTTTAAGATTCAGCTCTGCCCAGGCCAACTTAATGAAATCCCTGATGCTCTATCCCAAGCACCGGACCAAAATAAAGTGGAAGCCAAAGTAGACGACTGGTAATGTATGCCCGGCCACAAGGAGCTTACAGTTCAAGCCCTTGAATCACAGCTGGACTGCAAGAAATTCACCCGCTATCAGCAGCATGACCCGGAGGTAACGGGACACACTGGAAAAACGCCCTAATCAGTACAAACTTGAACAAGGTTATGTATGGGCCCGCACTCATGCGCACACCGAGGACTAAAAGTTGTGGGTTCCTGCCCACATTACGTCAAGATTTGTGCTATTATTTTTACAGGCACCCACATGCTGGACTCCCAGGAGCTGCTGAAACCCTGAGATAACTAACTATAAAGTTCACTTGGGATAGGTTAACCAAGTACGTACACGAGTATGTAAGCCAGTGTCTGCAGTGTGCTTACTACCAAAGCCCACGAGGCTGAAGGCTACAAAGGAATACCACAGCGACCCAAGATGCCTTGGGCGACCATAGCAGCCAACCTAATGGGGCCTTACCTTAGATCTCACAAGGGGAAAAGGTACTTGGTAGTCATGACTGACCTCTTCTCAAGGTAGGTAGAGGCGTACCCCTTGCCAAATGCTGAAGACTCTACCATTATACACAAGTTAAAAGGAGATTTTTTCCCATGCTGGGGTTTCCAGAAAACCATCCTAATGGATAAAGGAACCAAGTTTACAGGGAAAAAAATGGGAAGTTGCCTGCTACCGTTGGGGAGTCGAACCCTGGATGACCCCGAGCTATCACCCTCCAGGCAACCCTACAGAACACAGAAATAAAGAGGTAAAAAAAATGCCACAGTGTAAGAATGGGGGAAGACCACCAGAATTGGTCTTGCTACATCCCGAACATTTTATTCACGCTAAGGAGACATCAGAATGAGGCACCAGGCACCTCTCCTAGTGAATTGCTCCTTGGATGAATCTTACATCGCCCTAAGGATTGGAAATGGAATAGCAGGGGCAACCAGCCCGACAGCGTTCCACGTCCCAGTGCCAGCATCAGTCAGCAACCACAAGTGCTGCAGCAGGGTCAGCAGCTTACACAGGCCACCAGTTTCCCAGGTATAAACTTGAAACAGTCTAATCAGATGAAAGGTCGTACTCGCAGTCCCCGATTTTGTTCCAAGCCGGAAACCCACTCGGCCAGTTCTCTGTACTGGCAGGGCTCCGGTACGCCATTAAGTAAGGTCAAGTCAGTGTAACCCGGTGTGTCTTTTCCTCACACCAAATAAAAATAGCCCATTCGTGACGATCTGCCATTGCTGAACGGACGCCACGTGCATCCCAGAGTACAGCTGGAATTCCGTACCTGGGGCACCAACATCAAAAGACACATGGTACAACCTTCTGTAACCAGTGTCACCTCTTTCTGCTCCGCCCCCAAAACAGGGTTACCCGCAGTTACATGGCCTACGGGCTTACCAGTAGTCAGGAAACTCATTTAACACCTCTCGGCTTGCTACCACAATTTTTGTGCCTGTCCAGACCTATTCCGGGACAGGCACCTGTATATATTTGTGTTTCAATGTTCATATCCGATTCAGTTGGGTGAGCTAATGTTCGATTTGTGCCACACCTGGAATGTTCTATAACATTACAATATGCATGTATTCTTTTTGTGAGTAAAGTTGTATTAAGATGTGTGATTCAATGTGCAGATTCCCCAGATGAGGAAAATGTGAGTCAGAAAGCACGGAAGCGGTCACTCCCAAGCAGCAACAACAGGAGCAGCAAGGCAACCAAGAAATTAAAAATGGCAGAGAAGCCTCATGATGATGATGTTGGAGACGATGAATCAGATGAGGGCAATGATCGTGCCCATGCAGCACAGAGTAATGAACTCTCTTTGGTGGAGCACAAGTGAGTTACTGCAGCTATCTTCACCATAACTTCATCCTTTTGGAAAATGATTGATGTTAGTATTAGGGATGGGCCTATACCAACAATACCAATTCTCAACTGCTGTTGCTGCTGATTACAGTGATGCCAATACCAGTTTTGATGAGCACAATCATAATTCCCAGTTCCCAATATTTGGAAATACTTTTTATTACTTAAATTTAAGTGTTCAATTTTGTGAACACTTTAAGCACTTTGTATTAGGTGTCTACAGCATAGAAATGAAATACAACACAAATAATAATAATAATAATAAATTATAAAATAGACAAACTGGTCAAATACAGTGGAACCTCTCTATTACGATCCCTCACGGTTCCTGAGAATAGGTTTGAAATAGGGAGGGGGGGGGGGGGGTCATAATAAAAAAAATTGGTAACTTTTGGGCCAATTTTGACCTACCCCTAACCCCTGTGCCCCCAAACTTGCCATTTTTTGCATGAAGTTCATGTTCAATCATCTCTAGTGTATAAAAAAAATCACTTTTTGAATTAAATATAAATACGTATGAATATTTTAATAACTGGACATCACCTGATTAATTTGATACTCAAGAAAGGCATATTAGACCACCCTTGTTGTAAAAAAGAAGGTCTAAACACAGCATGAAAGATTAGACTATGTATTATTAAACTATATCTAAACACTGTTGGAGATGCCTTCTGTTTGAAGTAAAACACAGAATTTTATTTATTGATAATATATATGAAGATACATTTGCTCACTCGTGTGCTGGGGCTAGCAGCAAATACATTGCCGTGCACATGCAGCTGAGCGAACGCCTAGATCCTCTGCAGCGCGGCCGTGAGTGGCAACTCGCATTTGTCGATCGGTCCTAGATCCTCGGGCTGGGCAACTGTCGGTCGGTCACTACAAGATTATTCTGGTGGGCGCAGGCCAGCCAGCCGCTGCCAGTGTCATCGTTACAGGGTCGGTTCGGTTCGTAACAGCAGCCCGGTGTTGATAAAACATGCTGATAGATGTGATTAATGTCAATGTGTTGAATTTATACAAAATGTAGGCGGTGTGTTGGCCTCTGCACTGGCACAATGAGGCCCAGCAATGTTTACGGGAATATAAAAATTTAGTGCTGTCTAATTGAAATATTAACCATCACGAATTTTTCATCAAAAACTTTTGATGTGACAAATACATAAACATGGCCTTGCTCGCCAAAATATGGTAACATAAGAACACATTTTATTTGCACACACTTACCTATCTTTATTCACTTTACACATCAAATTGACTTCACAAAAAAAAAAAATGCCCACCAAAAAAATTAGCATATTACGTAGGCATGGGCGCACATGAATTAAAAAAAAAAAAATTAAAAAAGGGACATTGAATTAAATTTTAAGTTCTACATACACTGATTAAGAAACTAGTCTGTAATGTGCAGCTGTTTTTACAGCAAAAGAGGAGGGATAAGGAAGCGAAAAAAGACAGTGAGGGTATGGCAGAGGCGGCATGTGACTAGAACAAAGAATCCTTACCCACCCGGACTGCACCCCTACCCCCCCCCCCCCCCCCCCCCCCCCGTTCATGAAATTCTGTGCATCCTCTGGCAATACACCAGTGTCCCCTTCTGGCATGAAGTAATTTATTGCTTCACGCTGGTAGCGACAACAAAAAATGTCATCTATAAGGGCAGCTTGAGAAATGCTCCACACCACTAACATCAGTAAAGGCTAGTTTCCCATAGACTGAAAACAATGTATAATAGAAACTTGTACTGTCGGAAAAGGTCTAGAAAAACAAATCCAAGTATAACTGAAACTGGGGGCTAGGAATTACTGTATCTATTTTTAGACGTGCCTCAAATTTTCGACTTTTTCAAATCAAACTTTTCACGGTTCCTCGGGATTGGGTCTTGGGTCGTAATAGAGAGGTGGCCTTAATAAATGGGTCGTAATGAAGGGGTTTTACTGTAAGTGCCTTAATAGTCAAGGAAAAACTGTTAACAGACAATACAGCATTCATTACGAGTTCATTAAAATTAACTTTCAAAACTTCAGGCAATCTGATGCGGACTTGGATTGTAGATCTGAGAAATACCATACATAACCTCAACATGTATGTTTGCTTAAGCCAACGATCTAAAGATGTAATTAAAAAGAACTTATTGAAATCAATTTAATATTAAATATTCACTTGAAATTGAGCAAAATTTTTTTTTCATTTATACTAATTGTTTTGCCTTGTGTTCTTTCGTCGGCCGAGCCAAAATCAATCCCTTGGTTAAAATGACAACTTATATATTTCCGACAAGTTTTGCCAATTATTATTTTCAGAGTCTTATTCAGACCTTTAACACTCTAACCAAAACCTCAGCCGACTGCTTCCAATAAGAAGTATGCTCATCAAAATCTATTGTATTTGTTTTCACTTTCCATTTACAATAACAACAGTTTCATTGAATTGACGCGTGCCTGATTAGACTGACTTGACACGTTAGTCGAGGATTTTGACCGCTAGACCAAAAGCAGATTTACTAGGTTTAGATAGCTGGGGTGAGACGAGGGATGTTGGCTAGAACTTAATCACTCCTGCTCCTGAATGTTGTAGTCGAGGTAGGTATAGCTTTAGGCAGGACAAATTTGGTCGATGCTGGAATGGATGTTCCACAGACTAGCTTCTTTAGACCAGAAGATGAGATTGTCCCAGCCTAAGTGCACTTCAGTACCGGTCAGGAGTCCATTGACAACCGGGTGACACGTGGTATAGATGCGGACACACTGTGGAAAGTCAGTTACTAGAACTGGAGCAGGCCAGACTGCTTGTTGTCTCAGTTTGGCGTCACGGTCCCATTCCACCTGTCTCTCCTGCATAGGATCGGGTAGTGTTATCTTCGGCTGAGAGCGGGGTGAACAAGGTGTTGTTCCCTGTGTTTTCTACCACTCCTCCTGTCATGAGGCATTGGGTAACAGTTCTCTAGCTTATGTAGTGCACTTTAGACAGAAAGAATAACAGTGTAACCCAATAGTGACTTGCCGGCTCGAGCTCAATAAGAGTCCCCATTGATCCCCCACCATAGGTGGGCTGATCAGGGATGTGGAGTCGTGTCGATCGCCAAGCCTCTACTCGTTGTGAGTTCGCACTAGGATGCCCAGCAAAACTGCAGGCCATAGTCACCATGCACTAACTAGTGCGGATGGTGAGAAGCAATCTGAGTCTGTCGTGCCTCCTGGTGTGAAGGTGTTTCTAGTGGTTGTGGCATCACTGTTTCTCCCCCATGAGCACTAACAGTGCTGATGTGTAGCTGGGAAGAAACAGGTAGCTGTCTAATATGTATTAAACCGGGAATTTTATTAAACCTTCGGTTTAATAAAATTCCCGGTTTCTGTTGACAGTGCACAGTGTAGTCTATCTTCAACTGTGGAGACAATTAAATACCCTGGAAATAAAAGCGGAAAGGTAGAGAGCAATGTGTGTTTATTGAAAGTTCAATAAATAAGTGACCTGTGCTATGTCCTACCAAGTCGAGGATAGCTGTAGATGACTGCGTGGTTCCAGGTGTAGGTGACCTGGTTCTAAGTTAAAGGGAAAAGCTGGTTCTAGACAAATATAAAAGATTTAAAGTTAAACTGCAAATAAAAGGTGTCTTGAGGAGACAAAGTGAAGTTAAAAGAAGATGTTCGTGTTCGTATGCTGTCGGGTTGACTGGTTGTCGACGCACGCAGTAAGTAGCCAAGGAGGCATGAGGCATACTTGTAAGGTAACAACCTTCTCCGAAGATCTCGAGCCCTAGTAGTGCTGTGGGAGGTTGCTAGAGATGCGAAGGAATGTCTGCCGAGGCCGGCAGCATCCGGACTTATATAGTGGAAGCTTGTAGGCTGCCGGTGCAGGGTGCAGGGGAGGCATGACATCCTCCGGTCCTGGGTGGCGTGAGATTCCTCCTGTCAGTAATTCTGCTTCATGCCTCGTCGGAGCCAGTCGACCTTGCCCGAGGTCTGGGCAGCTTGTAGTATTCGAGCATTGTTAAAGGGGGGGGGGGGGGGGTGCCTGCCAGGTTGGGTATCTATCTTCTAGGTGGGAAGGAATTGCTTGTATGTTCCCGTTGTCCGTAGGGTAGGCAATGTGTTGCTCACATCTGTAGAGATGGAAGAGGGGTTCTAGGTGATGTGTCGTAATCATATTATATTAGATGTAGAAACAGCACACGTCAATTCGCCCTCCTCCCTCTCCATTGCGATGAAGACTCATCACGGAAAAGGTGGTGGAGAAAGGCGTAGGCCCCCTCTCTGGAAGGTCTAGAAGATCTGGGTAGATGTGCGGAGGTAGGTAGATCAAAAAAAAATTTTCGTAGACAGGTAGACGGGACCCTTAAGGTAGGGGTGCTTGACCGCTATAGCGCCACGTGTTCTGTGCGCTCAGGGCGCCCAGCCGGCGAAACGAAACATGTGAGACATGGAGCGGTGTCGGCCGGCTGGCGACCTTGATTCTTTCTCTCTCTCGCAGGTGGCGGGCGGGCGTACTTCTCTGCCCCTCGCCCTGGTTATCAGGCTTTGCTCATGCGGCGAGAACGTGTATTCCCCCGTGTGCAAAGATTACTATGTTAGGAAGCCGCATGTGTCGAGTGTCCCGCCGGCCTAAATTTTATACGCGTGCGATTAGTAAAAAACCATCATAGCGCTGGTGGATATTACAAGGGAATCGTACATAAAACCTGAAAGAAAAATTATTAAAAAGAATGGCACGTCTAAACGAGGGGATTAAAGTAAGAATAATAATAATATGTACAAGCCTTTCTCATGGAAGGCGGGGAAACGCCACTACTATCTTGGAGCTTTCTGCAGTGAGTTAAGAATGAAAAAGGAAAATCTTTCCAGGGAACCTTTGTGTCTGGTAGCAAGCTAAATAGTTATGTTTGACATATTGTGAAGTGGCCAACCACAGGCTGGGCTGTGGTTGGGTTGACCGGCTAGACGAATACAAAGCGAGTACACTATATGCATGATTAACACAGCAAATTGTACGCACAATGGTCACTAGATACAAGACATATACACTTAAAAATGTAAGTTAAAATATCTTGCACCATATTAAGGTAGTTTAACGCTCACTGTGTTACTGAGGAGGTGTACGATTGCAAACAACACATAGGAAAACCCTTATCTTACATTTTTCTTGGGATAAAGAAAAAATGGTGTAAATGAAGGTAAACACTAAATTGAAAGTAATTTACCTTGTGTTTGAAATAATTTTATTTATGTAATGTTCACAACCTGCTGTACATTCATGTAGGTCAAAAAAATTAATAAAACAAAATTGAAACTAAAATCCTTTGCAGAAGAAATTATCACATGGAAAAAATTGGCTTTATTTACTATTTTTTGCTTTTTTGAAAAATACTCTAACATTGTATTTTGCTTTTGTGGTAGGCACTTCAGTTTTTCTATTTCCTGTTGTAATTTGTACAAATGGACAAAACCTTGCTCACTGCCACTAACACTTGTTAAGTACCTATTCAGAATGTTTAGGGCTTCATCTGCTTCTCTGTAAGTGGGCGGTGGTGGTTACTCTTCCTCCTCCTTTTCCTGTTCATGGTCATCTTCGCATTGTGCTTCATCACTGATGCCCTTGTTTTCCCTATAACATTGTCAACAGACTGCACTTCAGATGTCATAACATCAGCATCAGTGATGAACTCTTCAAAAGAAGCACCCACACTAAGAGCATCCCACTCAGCAGAAATTACATCTTGCTCCTCCAGGATAACATCAGTTTTCTTAACAGGAAAACCTGTTTTTTCGAAGCAGTTTTGAATGGTGCCAACTTCATCTTCAGACCTTGCTCGTGTGATGTATATGTTTCCAGAGTGGGCTGGGCAGTTATCTATAAACAAAATAACTTTTCTCTTCTGCAGCCCCATCTTTGCTTCCAGGGCATGTAAATGGGAAGAAAACAATTTTCTTGTCATCGAAGCTTTTTTGTTTGCAGTATACTTGGTAGGCAATGTCTTCACTCCTGCAAAACGTGAAGGTTTCAAGGACCCGCCTACCACAACAGGAGGCAACTTCTCACTACCATCGGCATTTGTGAACAACAGTACTGTGAGCCTCTGTTTGCTATGTTTCCCGCCAAAGCGCTTTTCACCACAAAAACAAAAAGTTTTGTCGGGCAACACATTGTAGAAAGACCAGTTTCGCTGTAGTTGAAAATGTTCCGAGCATCATAGCCCCTCACAAGATCTGGTAACTTTTATTGCCAGTGCTCAACAGTTTGTGGATCAACACTTTGACTTTCCCCTGAAACCTTATTATAAACTACATTGTAACGGTTTTTAAAACGGTCAATCCAACCATTGGAAGCAGTGAAATTGTCAATCCCAAGACGTGCTGCGATATGGAGTGTTTTTTCACATAAAATTTTACCGTCAATGGGAATACTGGCAGTTCTCACACTTACAAATCACTCTTTCAGCAGACTGTCAACCTCATCATATTTTGAAGTTTTAGTACACTTTATTTTCTTTTGCATCGGCCTGCTTCATTCAGCAATATTCTCAATTGAAGTTCTCATCTCGGCTATTGTATTCAACGTAGAAACTGGAAGCCCTAGTTCCTTAGCTAAGGAGACTCGTGTGTACAGCAATGCGTTTTAGGATTTCCATTTTGCATTCAATGGTAAGACAATTTCTGTCTCGTTGGTTTGCCATTGTTAACTGATTTTACAGACATTCACTTAATAATAAAACTTGGATGTAGTAAACATGTATGTAACTGTAATTACAGACCAATTGTAAAAGTTTGGTTATGATTAAATTATCGCACACCAAAAGAAAACAAACGTACAGCATACCAAAGATAAATGGGCACACATAGCCATCACAGAGGCAAATAGACACTGGCGCGTTCTTGTCCTGCAAGATGACAAAATTAAACTTCTCTACATTGACACTTCCAACGGGAATTTTTCCCAGTCAGAAGAAAATATACTGTATTTACCGCAATGGTAAGCTATTTTTTTATCAGTTTGAATCTCCCTAAATCATGCCTCCATTTAGAATTGTGGCAAGATATATTAAGTACAATTCCGACCAAGTATATATAAAATAAGGTGATATATTGGACGGTGTATATTTATCAGTTTTGTTAGAGCTGTAATACTAATATAATAAAGTGGTTTCAGTTTGTACAAACGCACAATTTTTGTGTAAAAGCGCACTACCTTATTTCTTGGCTGGGTCTGACCTCTAACAAAGTCGTGCAGGCAGCAGCAGCAGCAGCCATGGAGTATTGATTACTGCTGGCCCCTCCTCTACTTCCTCCTCGCTCCCTCCCGACCAGACCATGCCCACACCCCTCTCCGTCTTCCTTTGACTACCCTCCTACTCAAGCCTCTGCATTCCTCACACACTGCTCCCCTCCTGCGCACAGGGGCGCTATTCTCAGATTGCTGTTTTCTTCTTGGCGGGACTTACGGCTCTCGACTACCTGCCGTTCTTTGAAATCTGTATTAGCACACTGCCAGAAACACGGAGAAGCTTGAACACATCTTCCGCCTGCTTGTCGTAGCCTCCCGGGGCTGCCGAGCTGCGCCAGGCAGGAAGCTTAGTGGTGAATGCTGGGACAAGAACACTCACACACAGATTAGTACATGTCATATTGTTTTGGTGCTGATTATTTCCAATATTTATTTATTGTTGGTACCAGGAGCGTACTCTCCATGAATGCAATGCACGCAGTGCAAGCTTTAATAAAATTCAAATGCGAACATATTTCCTAACAATATACTTCCCATTTTTCTTTGAAATAAAAATAAATTTTCGTTGCACATTAAACTGGAATGCACATCTCTTTTCCTAGTAGTTACTCATAATGTTGTAGGAAGGTGCTGAAGGGTGGCGCGTGCTGTGCATGTTTTGATAATGGAACGTAATAGTTCCCTAAAACGTCAAGGCGTAGCGCTGTTATATTCTCAACATTCGGTCAGCTGGTGTTTTATCACTGTAAGATTGTGCGAAATGTGCGCGAATGCATGCACAAGGCGACATTGCATTCAGCATGCTAATGAGTGAGATTATAAACCTTTATTCAATTTTTAGTGACCGAGGCTTGCGTGTTCTACTGTTACATTTGAATTTGTATTTTAAACAGTAGTTTCACAAGATGAATGATGACTGTAAAGGCGACATTGTAATAAGTGTATTTATTAAATCTTTTCAGTTATGTGTGTTTGGTGAGAAGTTAGAACTTGTTTAGGTATAATGAGAGACATACGCCCGCTCTCAACAATTTTAAGACAGAGAACAAAGTCAGAAAGTTTGTACAAACATTTAATTCTGATCTTTACAAACAAAAAGTTTGGTTTTGCGGTAACGAAACAGCTTATTTTAGAAATATATTTACTTGTAATCATTATATGTAGGTGCTTTGCGGTACATCCAAAAAGTACGAATATTGGTTTTTCCCCCTGAAGACTTCATTTATTTACGTTTCTGAGTACAGGTGCTAGGATATTAATGTATGGAAAATGATGTTAGTAACAGCACTGCTTAGGTATAAAAAACAAGGTACTATATTCACATTCATGTACCACTGACATTTATGCGACTAATTAAAACATTATTAAATTATTTAAATATTTATATTTAACAAGCATAAAAATCAGTCTTGTGCTTTCCATAACTAATCAAACTTATATGAGTAGAAAACTAAAAGAAGGCAAAAATATCACAATACTAAAAATAAGGCTTTTATGTGTATTGATTAACATTACTCATTCTATAAAGCTCAAATTATGTTTTTACACAATCAACTCGTAAGTTGTGAGCGTAGCTCAGTGAAACAGTATTCCTGTTTATAATTTAAGTTATTACCAGAAAACGTTTATGTCTAGAGAATAACTTTGTGTAAAAGCTATTAAATGCACAGTGAAATTGGCTGCCTGTGGCTATTTGATTTAGCTTTGCTTTGTATTGTTTGTTAGTATTATTGCTGTTAGACAAAGATATTCTAGACATAAACGTTTTCTGGCAATAAATTAATTTGTAAACAGCATTAATGTATCATATAATATAGCTAAAAAAAATTCATTATTCAACAGAGATTTGAATTCTAAAACCTAATATCACGCAGCTCAAACCCGCGCACCAACCCACTGAGCTACAGACACAAGTTGCAAGATAGCCGTGTAAAAGCTTATATACATGACAAAGTCCAGAGGTATCGCGTATTTATTGAAGTTGTGTTTATTGTTTTATTATGACCATGCCAGTAAATTGAAACATTTCCTGTTATTTACAGGTACACTAACTTTCATTTTGTACGTAAATATGTTTTACAGAACCCGTAATCTTTTCGTAAACGGACATATACGCCTTTAGGTTTACTCGGGTGACAGCCATCTTGGTATAGCAGAAATGTATACCATGTTCTATTAAGTCACGTGCCCCAAAATTGCTTTTTGATTTTTTAGCGAACATAGCCTTCTGTCTGGGGTGACTAGAAACTGATGATATTCTGGCATGAACGGCGAACACCCGCCTGTAGCTTTTCATTCGTATTCGAGAATGCGATGGGCAGGCTCGCAGGCGGCAGCATGGCGTACTACTGCAGCCTACCACGTACTCAGGCATGCATCTCAGAATAGCACCCCAGGTCACTGCCATTCCCCTCTATTGTAAACATCTGCTAACTTATACCCTCCTTCCATGTAGCTACACCCATACCCGTCTCCCCCTTTCTTTGCCAAACATTCAGTCTAGCCACGCCCACACTACTCCAAGCTACCTACCTCATCACACTTTCTTTCATCTCTCTGTCTTTCTCCCTCCCCTCCTTCCACTTATTCATCAGCATTCTAGCACTCTTGCTCCAAACATCCCACCACCCTCCTTTTAACGTATCCATCAAAACAAGCAGGTCATTTTTTTTCCTATTCTCCCTCACTTCCAAATTCCACGGTGGTGTGGCACTATTTCTCTTATCTTTTTCACTACGCCCGCCTCTTTATTACCCCTTCACATACACAGGCTGTGCGTCGACTTACAATGCCATAAAGACCGTACCTAATACACGCACAAAAATGTAAATCATGGGAAGCCATATTTTCATGTGACGTAAACAACAGGAACGGAAAGCATTGTAAATATGGGATGTGCTCCGGGAAATAAAGAATACAGTGTAACTGACGGAAACGTGAGATCTGGGTTCTACTTACACTAAAAGCATATACATAAAAATACTATCCTACAAAACTACATTCTTTCTTGTAGGCGATCTTCACATATACCCTTTGAAAACGTAATCTCATATTTAAAACTGTGCCTACACATCAATTCAGATTTAGTGCTTAAAAGCATACAAAAATTAGCCTAGTTATCCCTTGAGGGAGTCCATCTTATATCGTTGGTCTAACCTGTAGTATCTACACTGTGTATCTTCGTTGGAATGTTAGACCTACGATGTAAGATGGACTCCAGCAAGGGATAGCTAGGTTAGTTTTTTTAATGCTTTTCAGCATTAAATCTGATTTGATGTGTAGGCACACACTTAAATATTGTAATACGTTTTGAAAGGTATATGTGAAGATCGCCTACAAGAAAGAATGCCGTTTTGTAGGACGGAATTTTTATGTGTATGTTTATGTTTGCTTTTGTTTGCAATATCTTGTGCACCTACTCAGTAACAACCAAAGACTGTGAGCGTTAAAGCTCCCCAAATCTGGTGCAAGATATCTTTAACTTAACAATTTGAGTGTTTATTTGTATTGTATTCAGTGACCAATGTGCACACAATTTGCCGTAATAGTCATGCATGTTAGTGTACTCGCTTTGTATTCATTTAGCCAGTCAACCCAGGTATTGAAGGGCCTGTGGTTGGCCACCTCGCAATCTGTCACATGTAACTTTTAGCTTGCTGACAGACACAAAGGTTCCCTGGAAAGATTTTACTTTTGTTTTCTTAACTCACTGCAGCAGGCTCTAGGATAGTAGTGGCATTTCCCTGCCTTCCGTGAGTAAAGCTTGTACATATTATAATTATTCTTACTTTAAACCCCTCGTCTTTATGTGCCATTGTTTCAAATCATTTTTCTTTCAGGTTTTTAATTCATGATTCCCTTGTAATATCCACCAGCGCTATGCTGATTTTTGTCAATGGCGTGCATATAAAATGTAGGCCGGCGGGACACCCGACACACACGGTTTCCTGACCCGTAATCTTTGCAACACGGGGGCAATACAAACTCTCACAGCATCAGCAAAGCCTGATAACCTTACGACCATAGGCACGGCCAGAAACGTAGGGAACGAAACGCAGCGTTCCTTGTCACCAGAAAGTTGAGTGCACTTCCTCAACTCACTCCGGAGTGACAGGTGGAACGGGACTGCGCCGCCCAACTCAGGCACGAGTCAGTATCGGCTGCTCCGGTAACCATCTTATTTGTATCTCCGTGTATCCAAATTCATCCCTAGTGCCATCCCGTGGTGAAAGGATTGTTAACCGGCACTGCTACAGGATTTGATTGGGATAATGTCCACCTATGGACAAACAAAACTCACTTGTGGAATCGCCAGTTTGGCGTAGGTCAAGCTCGCTACATCTGGGTAAACCCACTACAACCACAGCACTCATGAAGCAATAATAATTTCCTACTAGCCAACACCTCTTGTCTCTGACCGTCTATTTAATCTAGACCACCCCACTTTTGGTCTAGTGGACAAAATCCTCGACCACCGTGCCTAGTAGCCTATCCAGGCACGCGTCAATGGCTTGGTCCGCCATTTTCTGTATTGTCACGAAGAGGCAAAGATTATTTTCTCTCTGCAGTTTACTAGTTTCGGAAAGCCAGTCAAGGATTGTGTATTTATTTAATGATTCAGCTAGACACGTGCCGCTTATACAACTTATCAACTATGATAACAACTCATCACCTGAGTACCTACTGCCACTGCTTCAGATGTGAGTGATACGTTGCCTACTCTACAGACAACACGAACTGATGTGAAAATTGTCTTCACCTGAAGTGCTTAACCCAGCAGGCACACCCCCCCCCCTCCCCGTGCTGAGAGCCTACAAGCTGCCCAGACCTCGGGCAAGAACGAGCGTTACCGACGAGGAATGAAGCAGAAACGCTGACCAGAGTATTCCCACGCCAACCAGGGCAAAAGGACGTCACGCCCTCCCCGCAGCCTGCGCCAGCAGCCTACAAGCTCCACTATATGAGTCAGGATGCTGCCAAGCTCTGGAGTCATTCTTACGCATCCTCTCTTGCGACATTCATCACTGACTCAGTTTTGCGACCTCCAGAGATCTTGGTATCTTCAAGTACGCCCCAGCAGCTACTTACTACGTCTCATTGACCAACGAACACGAATATACGTATTCAACTTCACTTTGTCTCCTCTAGACACCTTTTACTTAGCAGTTTAACTTTAACTAATTTGTATTTGTCTAGAACCAGCTATTTCCCTTTTAACTTAGAGCCAGGTCGCCTACACCTTGGAATCACAGTTACCTTCAGCCCTCCACGGTTTGGTAGGAGGTTGCACGGGTCACGTCTTTATTAAACATTTAATAAACACTCATTTTTCTTTACGTCTCTGTTTTTCATTTCCAGAGTATTTGTTTGTATTAACGGTTGGAGACAGAATACGCCGTGCACTGCTGACTGTAACCGGGAGATTTGTTTAAACCGAGTTAGTCTGACTGTGGAACCCTTTCAGGTGTCTGCATTATTACATGGCTACCTGTTTCTCCCCAGCCACACATGAGCAGTGCTTGTGGGGGAGAAACAGCTACGCCTCAACCACTAGAAACACCTTCACACTGGGAGGGGCAGCACTCAGATTATTTCTCACCATTCGTACAAAGTCAGTGCGTAGTGATCATAGCCTAAAGTTTTGGCGTTCAATCTAGTGCGAACGAATGCTCAACCAGTAGAGGCTTTGCAGTCCCCATGGCTCCACGTCCTTGATCAGCCCGCATACTGTGGGGGATCAGTGGGGGACCTTCCTGTCTAAGTGCATCATGTAGGCTATCGAACTGTTTGCCCTATGCCTCATGAGAAGAGGAGTGGTAGAAAAGGTAGGGAACAATATCCGGCTCACTCTGCTCTCAAACCGTGGATCGCACTACCACATCCTATGCAGGAGAGGCAGGTGGAATGAGACCGCACTGTCGAGCTTAGACGTCAGTCGCACCTGCTCCGGTTCTGGTAATTTACTTCCCATGTTGTATCCGCATAAATCCTACATGTCACCCTGTGGTAAAAGGGTTTCTGACCAGTACTGAAGTGCGACTTGGCTGGGATAACCTCAACTTCTGGTACAATGAAGCACACCTGTGGAATTTCCGATCGGTCGTAGACAGAATTCGCCGCGTCTGGTTGAAACCTACACTGACTACAATGCCCAAGAAGCAGGACTAAGTAAGTACTAACCAACACTCCTCGCCTCACGCCGGCTATCTAAACCAAACCACCCAGCTTTTGGTCTAGCGGACAAAATCCTCGACCAATGTGCCAAGTCAGTCTAATTGGGCATGCGTCAAACTAATTATTTTGTATCAATGACAGAGAGACGTGTAGTAAGGGTTGCAATAGAACAACATGTATTCAGGAGTTGCAAATAGGAATTACGAACAGTAAGTCAGTGTGTATTGTAAATAACGGGGTTTGAAAGTGTGTATTGTAAATAATGTATTTTGAAACAGTTATTAGAATATTTGAAATGTTCATGGCTTAGAAAACCACCATTTCAACTCTGTTTTGCAGTGTAAAAATAACACGGTTACTGTATGGAAAATGAACTTCGCCAAAAATATTTACTTCCTGAATGTGTTTAATATTAAAATTGGTACAAACTATATATTAATCATGTCTTCTTTCGGTGTGGTTAAATCTTGTCAGGTTATATAATAATTTTAATGTTTCTTTCATATGAACTAATTTTTGACTCGTCCACAAAAACAATATGTAATTAAAGATTATACAGTCTCTTAAGAAGAGGTTCCAAAAAACGCTGTCTCATGAAAGATGTTAAAATAAAATCTTTCCCAATCTCATCCAATCCGCTGGCAATATAATTAACTGAGCCCCAGCAGTATGACTTTGCTATGACAAAAATAAGGTAGGTTGGAATGGTAACCTAAATTGATCATAGCATTTGTTTACACTATTGTTTTACTCATAGACAGAGGCACAGATCAGCTGTGGTGCAAGGATAAATTGTGACCGCGCTATGTTTCTAGAACTGTCAAAATTTCGTGAACGTGTGTTCGGTATTATGAATGCAAGTACAAATTCAGTTTTTTATATGCCATTTGTGTTTACAACCGGTATTTCATATTTATTTTACTTGTTTTGTATATGCAAGATCTGTAAAAATGACCAACATTAAACAACAAACATAATAATAAATTAATCTTACTTCCGGTAGCAGAAGAATTATTGTTTTTTATCCGGTGATAAACAACTACCACATTTCTCCTATCTGACTTTATCCAGAAAAAAAATGTAATGCTTGGCTTTCTAAATAAAATTTGTTAAGGTTTCTTAGTGTGCAAAAATTGACATGCCTGATGTGTTTTTTTAGTATAATATAAATAGTTTTAATTTTTTAACACTTGACGTTTACCATAGATCATCTGTGTGAAGTTATATAAATTTCAAATGTGTTTCCATCACCTGTGATACTACCTTGCGTGATCTTTCTTTGATTTTAATCTTTATCATAAATTTGGTTGAGAATAATGAAAATGTAGTTTACAAAAATTTAATGGCATTATTCAAATTTTTTTACTCAAGAGTATCGAGTATCGAAAGTATCAAGGGTATCGAGCTGAAAACTGTATTGAGTATCGAGTATTGTAAACATTGTATCATCACACTCCTAATAAGAAAACAGATTGATTGCTTGTTGTCGCCAACCTATGAATTCATTGAAAACAATAAAAATGTAAAAATTAAATAAAAGAAAAACTCTTGCAGGATGTAACCAATACTATTGATAGCACCAGTTGTGTCGATTAACTCCGTTGTATTACATTCACATAGTGTCCAAAAATAAATTATGCACACAATCTTAGATGAATGTACAAATAGGAAATGTGGTAAAATGTAAACAACGGGAACAAATCATTGAAAAACAATGGTTCCGAATATATTTTGGGTTTCAGACAGAATATCTGATTGATGGATGCTGTAAATTAATGCTTTACGAGATGTAGCATGCTGGGTTATTTAACATTGTGTTAAATAAATTAGTGCTACTAATCTGTGAATAATAATCAGCAAATAATGTTCAGATGCAGCCGATGCCGAAGGTCGTGGTATTGGCCAGTTAATCGCGGTATCAGCTCATCCCTAGTTAATATCTACTGTTTGATGTAACATAAGTTATTGTATTAGCTGTCAAATAAGTGACTACATACTTGAAATGTAAATGATATGGTTATGTATATGTTTCTTCATTCTTTTGAATTTTCTTGTATTCACTGTCACATGATTTCCATTTATACATTTCTTTATCCTTTACAGTTTGAAGTAATCTCAAAGAAAATTTTGTGAGATTCCTTAATCATGTTTGTAATTCATAAATAAATAAAAAGTTGGGTGTGTAATAAACAGGAGACTAAAAGAAAACACCTCAAATTAAAAAAAAACACAAAGATGAACAAAAATTTACTAGTGTATGTACTTGCAATTCCAAAAAAATAGTTAGGCATTACAGCATATTCTTCAGTTTTCAAATAAATTGTACCAAGTTCAAAATCATTTTAGCGTAGTCTGGAATGTGACACATACCCAAAAGGATGGGGTTCTATTTGTTGGGGGAATTTGCACTAAACTTTGACCAGCGACTTGGGAGGGTAAGTACCACACCATACTTTGTGAAGTACATATGTCTTAATGAAAGATGTTTTTGTTGTGGTCACTTTAACCATTTTATACAGCGATGCTAGAATTGCAAGAAACATATGGGAGATGGGCCTTTTAAAGTTTCCGAGGTGCCCAGCCGGTGTACAAGACGGGTCTTGTGGCCTGTCTTGTCTTCACAAAATCTACAGCCACATTCATGACCGTTCGCACTGACTGACCTTTTGTCCTTGGTCTACCTGGGTGTTGGAAGTTCCTCCGCTGTGTCTGCTCTAGATGACTGGCGGGCTCCTGGGGAAGTGAAGTGCCGTAGGTGTTCTGGCTGTCCAAGTCCGCTGGGAGCTGGGTAGCCTGCAGGTAGGCCCCGAACCAAGGGCAGGCAAAGCCCAGAGGCAGCTCTTCTTGTATTATGGTGTCCACTACGGGGTGAGGCTTCCCAGGAAGTTTAATCACCGGTGGGAATAAAGGCTGTGGGAGGACTGAGGGATAAGGCCTCTCAGTATTGCAAGCGGTTTGAACTCTGTCTTGCTGCTGGAAGTACTGCTGAGGGCAGTAGTATAAAGGGGAGAGCAAGTTGAACCACCTTCAGAGTAGTATAATGCCTTTTCTCCGAATGCCTCCCTTCCTAGAGTATGGCATAAGGGAGTATTTATTTGGGCTGCTGTTTCACTGGACTGCTGCTCCCACTGCCAGTTACCTGGGCGGCAGGGTTTTGCCCAGGATGAGCTGGCTGGTGCTAGTGTTTACGGACTCGTTCGTCCTTTGTCTGAGGGAGAAGAGGATCGTCGGAATGTGCTGATAATGGTGGTGGTTGTCATCCACACTGAGTCAGAGGCTCTTCTTCAGCTCCTTATTCCTCCACTCAGTGGAGTTAGCAAGCTGGTGGTTTGGGGGGGTTGGGGGGTTGTCCACGTCTTAATCTCCCATCTGCTGCATACCGCTTGCCAGCGCTGGCTGGTAAACTGTGTACAGTTCTCCTTCAAGATTGACTATGAGTATCCACAGCGGAAAAATATCTCTGTCTTGAACTTTTGGATTTTGTTTGAAGTTTCCTGGCTGGGGAGAAGGAATGCCTCTACCCAGCGAGAAAAGAGATTGATTATTACCAAGAGGTAGCAGTTGCCCTGGGTGCTTCTTGGGTAGGGCCCCATCAGGTCGGCTGTCAGCTGTACCCAGGCCATGTGTGGTTGACGGAGCTTCGGTGTTGATTGGGGCACAGGTTAAGCCTTATCCTGGCAGTACGTCTCACAGCTGTTGATGTACTGTCGGACATCCTGGCTCATCCCGTCCCAGATATAGCGGTTCCCAATACATTGCAGGGTCTTCTTGATAGTGGGGTGTTTGGCTTGCGGGTGATAGTGAAAATGACAGCAGAGGTCCGCCCTCAGGTTTTTCGGTATCCAGATTTGCCCCGGGTTACCCACTCCAAGACCACACGACGTTGTCTCGAAGTTCAAATTGCTGTGGGTACTGCTGGAGGAGTGTCTGGATGTCGGGGTCTTGTTGCTGGTGATAAGTGATTTGGTACTTGCTTAACTGGAGCTGCAGCAGTCGATGGTGCTCTTCGGGGCTCCGGCTAGGCACTGGAGAGAGGGTCATTCTCTCCCACTCCTCCTCGTCTTCCCCATCAAGATCCAGCTGGCATGATAGGGCGTCAGGCAAGTAGTTTGTTTCCCCGGCCAGTGCTGGACTTCAAAATGACACTCGGTGAGTAACATCTCCCACCGCCCGAGCTTGGCCTTGAAATTCCAGGACTCACATAGCCATTGGAGGGCTTTACTGTCTGTCCGCAGAATGAAGCACCTGCCTTTGAGGTGGTACCTGTACTTCCTCACCTCCCGGACTATGGCGAAGCACTCTTGTTTGTTGATGTGATACCGCTGTTCTGTGGCGTTAAGTCTGTTGCTGGCATAGGCGATTACTTGTGGTCAGCTGTTGCCATCTTCCTGGTTATAGGCCGATCCCTTGACCATTTTGGAAGATGTCTGTTTGCGGTATGAAGGGACTCTCCCCTTACTTTTTGTGTAACAGCGTGATATTCTGGAAACTTTTCGTGGGGTTCTGGAAGGCGTTGCCGTGTTCTGGTCCCCACCGCCAATATGTCTCCTTTTCCAGCAAGGGATGTAGAGGAGCCATCTGGCTGGCGATGTCAGGCACGAATCGTGCAACCAGTTGAACAGGCCTAAGAAGCGTTGCGACTGCTTCTTCGTGGTAGGTTCTTCTGCCTCTTCAATGGCGCATTTTGACAAAGCTTGAAGGTTGTTTTCTCTAGGTGATACCATGTGCCCTAGATAGTCTATCAATGTCTTGCTGAAGTGACTCTTTGATACCTTGCAGGTGAGAACATGGAGTTCTAGTCATTTCAGGACTCTCTGTAGGTGCCCACAATGTTCTTCTTTGACTGACGTGATCCTCTGGAAGGTGGCTGGTACGTTCTTCAGTCTGAAGGACATGATCCAGAACTGAAGAGTTTTGCCCTCTGGTGTGGTGAACGCTGTGTACTTGCGACTGTCGGGGGTACTGCGATCTGCCAGTACCCTGCCTCATGTTGAGGGCATTGAAGACTTTGGCTTTCCCTATGTCCCTCAAGGTGCACATTAGGTTGATTGCGGGCTGTGCTACTGGGTGTGTCACATCATTCAGATCCTTATAATTCACGCAGAAATGCAGCTGGCCGTCCTTCGATACCAATACCACTAGGGAATTATATGGTGAGTCTGAGGGTTCTACTATTCCTTGCTCTTTCATTTCTTGGACTTGTGTCATTATTAAGTGTTGCCTCCTGGCGGACACTCAATATGGCAGTTTTAAACAAGAGAATCTGTAGTGCTCCAGATCAGTGCTATATGCTCCGGGTTTGGCGTAATTGCCCTACTTTTCCAAATACGTCTGCATGCTCATCCAAGATTTGTCTAAACTCTTCGAACTCTGGCTCAACTAGCTGGGGGTTGATCCCATCTGGATTAATGGATGGTGGGACTACTGCATCAGGGCTATGTTCCTATTTCACGGTGACTGTATATTTATCTCCCATGTAAACACTTCTCTGGCCGTGAACCATAACACACTATTGCTGGGAGTGTTTATTAAGCTCATTTCGAGAGTAGTGCGTCCATCCACCTTGAGGGTAGTATCATGTTGTGCCATTTGTACTCAATAGGTTTTGCAGTCTGAGTAATGCTCTTTTTTGTGGCATTAGAACATCACTCCGTACAAAATTGCCAGTTGTTTGTGGAGTTTAGTAAAGCAAGTAATTTTCGGCCATTTATTTGACCTCAATTTGAGGGGCTTCTGGGGGTCGCTTTCTTCATTCAGTTTTTGCAGTACGGGTCCTTGGTTCTCGTTGGTGGAGGCTAGCTTCTCACCCCGGTTGTGCGGTTGCGGCGTTCACCACCTGGCTGGGTGGTTTATTTTCCACTTTGCACAGTGGGGCGGCTGGTATCCCTACTGTGTTCCTCTGCCCCGCTCGCCCCTGGCCTACCTGTTTGACAGGGCAGTACCGGGGTTAAAGTGCCGTTTTGGGCAGAACCAGCTCTTAGGTATGAGAGTGTGGAGGAGATGGTGGAGGAGGGTTTCCCTTTGTCTTATGTTATTTTTTGGGCTCAGCTGGCCTTCTGACCCTTGGCTTATCTAGTGCTACCTGTGCTTTAAATTATGCTCTGTTTCCTTGGCTCGTTGTACAAGTTCCTCTATTGTCTGTGGCTTAGGGATTTGTAGCAAATTTCATATTTTTGGTAGGAGCATTCGGGCGATGTTGCGCATGCAACTTTCATCTGTTTATGTCGGGAAAGTTCGCCAATATATTTGTACTTTCCTGCGAATTAAAATTTTGGCTTCCTCATTGGCTTTCTTGGTTCAACCATAGAACTCTGTGGTAAGGTGCACCAAAACTTTGTGGAAAACTGCATAGAAAGGTGCGAACACAGTTTCCCCCACTCAGTGATGAATTCTACATACTTGTTCCACCATTCTTGGGCTTTCTCTTGGAGCTGTTTTCAGGTGCGCATCACCCATTGTTGGTTTGGGACATCATGTTCCCATAACTTTCTTGCATTCTTGCCAAACACGATCAGGTCTTCGTAAGGTTGCCCAGAAAATTCTGGCAGCTGTGGTTCACTGGTGCCTCGGGTGCTTACTGGGCTATGTCTAGGACCCGGATTGGTGGGTTGGTTCTCGGCTGCTCACCTTCATAATTCACAGCGGTATACTAGTCCCTGTTGTGCCACACGTTCTTCAGGCTATTCTATACACGCATGATGAAAGGGTTGGGCATACATGATACAATGTATGGTATTGATCCCTCTTCCTGGGCATTTGATCCAGCTGCAGAAGGCAGTCTGGCAGGTGCGGCAGTCATTACATATGAATTCTATGCTGTCAGTGTAGCGCACTTCGTCTGTCCATCCCAAACACTGGTAATGGAAAATGTTCTGGCACTGTGCATATATAATGGAGTGTGTCCCTAGGCCAGGGCATGTGGCTATATGGCACCTATTCAGTATGGCTTTGGCCATTAAGGCATCTTGATCCTCGACTTTGCTATGTTCTGTGTCGGACATGATCACTGGGGTACTTGGGCACCATAGGGTTATTACCTACTCCCCGAAGTCTGGTTGGTTTATACTTGATGTCCGGCTAGTCTCTGTTAGTCGCGGGGTCGTGCTGGCATAGTTCTGTCTTATTGTGGCACCAGTAAGAACGCATGGGCCCCACGTTGGGTGCCACAAGAACTCTTGATGCATGATGAGCTGAGGAGAGCTGAAGGCGATGTCAAGGTCGGGAACAGTTTTGGGTGTGCAGGTCAGTCACACTGGGTTTTAAATGGCCGTCCTCACAACTGGTAGACTGGGGGCCTGACCTGTATACAAGGTGGGACATGTAGCTAGGTGATTTGGTACAAAGTCTGGAACTGATTGGGCTGTCCGATGGGCAGTATGACTCGCAGTCATGTGGTTACCTGCGTATGTGGTGGTCCGGCCGGTCTGCTACCCCAGTTGTGGCTGTTATTGGCGGCTGCTGGTTTTGCCTGAGGAGCTGAGTGCCCATAGATACTGTGGCTGCTGAAGCTGGTGTAGGGCTTAGCATGGCTGGTGCTCCGATGCCCCTGAAGCCACGGGTTGGCGATTCTGAGTGGCACGTCTTCTCAGCGGATGGTGGAGATGATGGAATGTGGTGTCCCTGGTGTCTTCTGAGAGGCTGAAAACAGAGGAGGGGAGGGAGTTGGGTGGTGAGGCCTCTCCAGCTGACGGGCGGCGTGAGCTTGGTCCCAGGGGTTATCATGGTAGAGTGCCGAAGAGGCTGGGGTGCTGCTCCAGGTAGACTTAGAGGCGCTGGCCTTTCTTCTGCCACTTTTTCCCACTCCTTTGAGTGTAAGGCATGTATAGGTTGTATAACCGGCCTTGCGAGAGGGAAGCAGGCGACTATAGTCCCTAACTACAGTGTTCTGCCACAGCCGAAGCTGAGCAGACACAGAGCCGTACCTTGTTCCCCAACCTGCGACACAGGGGCGTAGTGGTCAGAGAGGTGGGTTTTCTCTTAGGTGTCAGACAACAACTGTGGGTGTGGGTCCATATAGGCTGTCAGACCTCCAGGACCTGTCCAATACTCCCCCCAGTAACAGTTCAGCGTGGTGGGTGGAGTACAAACTGTGCTGGTTGACTAGCCTCCTTATAGATTGACTTGCTAGTGGTTGTCGCTCTGCCTTTCTGTACACCTGGCTGCACAGAACGGGTGGCCGTCAAGCATGTGTGTTATTTTACATATGAGCGTCCCTGATGGGGAGTCTGCAGTCCTACACTAGGTTCTGAAAAATATGGGTGTAATCCACAGTCTCCTGCTTCAATGATGGGAGTAGCACAGTTACCTAAGGATTAATATTCAGGAGTAAGATAGAACTCGTGTTTTATTCGAAGAGGAATAAACACTGTGCTCCATACCACCTCCTAATTGTCTAAAGCTACAAAAAGCCAGGTGAATGGGATCTTGTTCTAGGCTGTTTAAGGTAGTTTGACTAGATAGCTAGATAAAATGACCCTAACTACTCTGTACCGTGTCCTGAAGGGACTTAGGGGGACCACTACCAGATGGGCAGTGGGGTATAGTTGCCATTACCGGAAGGGTAAGCAGGCAAGGGGGGTAGACAACTTCTTCAGCGGTTACTGGTGCAAGACTCCTAGATGGTCTGGAAGGCATTGGTTTTGCAGCCAAAGAGCTTCTGGTAAGTCTGGAAGACATTGAGGTCAGCAGAGAGCTCCAGCACACCAGTTGGTGGAGCAAGCTGTCGGGGCTATTTGGCTCTTAGAATAGCAGAAGAACAACTCTGATGTTCCTGTGCAGCACGTAGATATATATTATCCCGGCCCACCCTTGTCCAGGCTGCGGGTGTGGGGGTAGTCAAGTCATCTGCTGGTAGGTGGAGCTAGTTGTCTGTTGCTGGGTGGAATGTGGCAGGTGGCACCATCCCTTGGCTTGCTCTTGAACTACTTGACCGTAGAGGGTTTTCTCAGCTGCTTGTCCGGTGGCTCCCTAATGCTTCGGAGGGGGAGGGAGGTTGGCGTGGTTTTCTGACTGTAGCAAACAGTACAAAACTGACATTCTCTACTAGTCCTCGCAACAAGGGACGTAACCTGTAAGTACTCTGGTAGTGGTAGTACTGGTTCAAACTCCTCCTGGTGCACCAAGGAGATATGCACAGATGAGAATTAGTCGTTTGCATAAATGTCAGGAAGGCATCACGTGTCGAAGTTGAGGGTTGGTGGCTTGCACAGGAGTCACATCATGAACTATTGCAGTGGTGGGATCCTCTGGGGCAATAGTCAGGTTGGCATTTATGGTAGGCTGCAGCTTTGGACAAACAGTTTGTTGCAGAGGTTAAGGGGCCTTTTGAAGATCAATTTTGGTGGTTTGGAGAACAAATCATGTGTTTGTGGTGAAGCCAGAATTTGTATTTAAACTGGAGAATGTTTCTGAGTTTAGTTCTTTGTGTGTGTACCTGTCGACAAGTTCTAGACTGTGAGGATTTGAATTTCTGTCCATTTATATATTTTTGGTAGCTGAGCGGCCTACTTTTAACCTTAACCCAGAACTTCAAAAATATTTTCGTTGTGCGTGTGTCAGAAACAAGCTACAAGAGATGACTGCATAGTAAAGTAATTAATGTGCTAACTTGTTCTGTAAACATTTCTAAGCTAGTTTTATGTAGTATTTTGAAAAAGTAATAAAAACTAAGTGTGTTCTCAAATAAAAATGTTTCATTGTTGGTCAATTAAACGAACATTTGATAAGCACTCTTTTGTTGAACTACAAATTTTTTATTTCACGAAAGCTTGGCACCCAGTTTTCTTATTGAAAGCAAAAATTGTAATTATGATTTCCCTAACATTTTCTTATCCAGTGGTAATCTACCATAATACATATGTATACAAATTATGTTGCTTTCATTGGGAAAACTTACACAGTTGCCTTCCTGCTGCAGGAACAACACATACAGAATGTCGGACCAGGATCTGTGGCGTGTGTCATCCAAGTTTGTGCGCAAAGACTGGCGTAACCTGGGGCGTGCGCTCGGCCTGCCAGAGAACGTGATGGTGGACCTGGAGCACCAGCATGCAGCGGTGGGCTTCCGTGAGTGTGCGTACCAGATGCTGCTGGCATGGAAGGGGCGCAGTCGACGCCAGCAGTGCACCTTCGGCACCCTCTACAGCGCCATGCTGGTCGAGAACATGGTCAACCAGGCCAAGTTCCTCGTGTCCGTAGTTGACACCACTGCCCCCAGCAAGGAGTAGCCTCGCAGTGACACTAGCTCTGGAGTTACTTCTCCATCAGCCACTAAGGCTGTGACATCATGACATGTCTGCCAGTGTACATTCTTATCTCACTGCCGCTTCTGTAGTATCTACAAATCCTGTTTGGTCATCATGCTGTACCAGAGAACTGTTGCCTACCCTCAGGAACCTACTTTATGATAGCAGATTCAAAGTAGGTGTCCAGATATTCGTCTTGGTGGCCACCTTTGAATCAAGTGTCCAGCATCACCTTAATTATAGGCTGTTCATGGTATGTAAGCTGAGAAGTTTTGAAAGACGTGTTTAAAATATACTGATGTGTGATGTCCTGTCAATTGGGAGACTTATGTCAAGTGAGACTGGTTTTTGGGCGCTGAATCAGGTACACCCTTTTCTGATGGGAGTTTGTTTGGTTAAGTCTAGTCCTGATGGCGTACAGGTGTATGCCCAGTGTACAGGGCTGGCCTGTTAGCTTTCTGGCAGGGCACAAAGCCTGGCTCTGCAAAGTGATTTTGCACTTAAAGTTGCCTGCATTGTCTTGGCTATTTGGTTGATGCTCTTGATTGTTGCTTGGGCCGGCGGTGGGCACAGTGATAGCTTGTGGAGGCGTGGCATGTACTGGTGTTATATGCTGGCGGTGTGGTGGCTGTGGAGGTGGGACCAGAACAGCTGGTGTAAGATACGCAACAGACTCAGTGGGTGGTGTATCCGGTTGGCTAAGGTAGGTTGCAATCCACGGGTTGACGTCTTGGCCTACGCGGACTGGCTCTGGAAACAGATCCTGGGGTATCTCTGGTGTGACTGGTTCCTGTAGATGTTGGATAACTTGAGCCTGTTCCCTGAGGTTGAGTTGTGTGATAGAGGCTACTAAAGCAGGGGTTAGTTCGTGCAGATGCCTAGAGAATAGTAAAGTCTGTTTCACTCGTTCCCTCAATCCACGAATTTTGGAGTAGGCCATTTGGATAGCACAACACCCTTCACGTCCGTGAGGCAAAGGCAAGATCTGTGTGACTTAATAGT
The DNA here is from genome assembly GCA_029891345.1 of Dryococelus australis. NCBI lineage: Eukaryota > Metazoa > Arthropoda > Insecta > Phasmatodea > Phasmatidae > Dryococelus > Dryococelus australis. The sequence goes on from CM056995.1 coordinate 63,355,515, forward strand.
GTGTTGAACTACATGTGAGCCGTCGACTGGACGGACACCCTATTTCAGTACCTGGTGTGGTGGCGTAGTGTGTGCTGAAAGTCAGACCTCGCCTTCAATGGTCATTTTGTGGGTGTTGTCCCGGCTGAGTCTTCCCAACTCAGGGAACGCCCATTTTCCAGCAGTGAAAGTGCAGTGGAAAGGAGCGAGCATCAAGCTAGCTGACAAGCTGGTCCGGAATCAGTGTACTTGTGCAGGCTCCGCCGTTCCACCTACAGTGTAGATAGAATGGGTCGCCAGGCTACGTGCATGTGGGCTGTTAAAACTGGGTACTGGCTCATTTGAGTATATTCCCGGGATCAACTGCATTCCTCTAAGTGAAATCAGCTAGGTAAGGTGCTAGTCTACAGGAAATGTGGTACTCAAGGTTCCAGTTACACACATTTTATTTCCTTACTACGGAAAATAACACATGATGATGTACTACCTCCTACGCTGGTAAGCGTGTGTGCTGGGAAGTTGAACGATGCACAAGCCGGTAAAGATGACTGGGTTCTGAACTAATAAGGGATGGGGTAGCCTTGAGCTGTGAAAACAACTTGAACTAAACTGACTCCCTAACCATTGTTGCACAGAGGGGGCCGTAGTGTCTAGTGTACGTAGATGTGTAATGGCAGATAGCTGGCATGGTGCTTGGGTGACTAAGCAGGCATGGCAGGATAAGTCCTGAGCTGGGACTTAAAGGATTGGAGCTTCTGGCACTAAGAGTGCAATGAAGAAAGGTTAAAGTAAGGTGTAAGCTAGAGATAAACCCTGGCGACTAATGCGGTGAGTGTAAGCAATCAGATTGGTCAGTTCCCTGGTGACTAGCGCAGTGGGTGACTGAAGACTGGCGACTGGGCCCGGAGTCGTGCGAAGACTCCTATTTGTACTCTACCGGGCCACTGCCTTGGTGGTGTGACGTCATCGGCCGGCTGCTGAGTGAGAAAGAACAAACTAAGAACCTTACTAGAGGCGCTATCTAGTGGCTGATAAAAATACTCTTTGCTCAAGATCCATATTTATGGTGGGCCGGTGAATAATACAATCTACCCTATCTAGAACATCCATCTTAAATGGTAAACAGTACAATCTCATCACGTGTCGGGATTAATGGCAATGCAAACTTCGAGAACTCAAATGCAAGGCTAGGCGTAGGAATGATCTGAAGTCATCAAATCACCATTATTAGGAAAAGCTTTATGCGTCAATACTTGTATGTAAATTGTGTATTCTTTCTCGATATGTAAAATTATCATTGACATGGTTCTGATTATTCATACCACAGGTGAAACTGTACAATTGTTATAAAAGTAAATATGTAACAAGTTTGCTCATATATACACTATGCATTAAGAAACAGAAAGTAAAAGAACTAATTTCAGTATTTACTAGTTGTTTCTGTAACACTTTTAATTTAAGGTTAAGACAAGGAACTAGATAATTACACTCAATTTCTACCAACTGTACCGATTATATGTTAGTTAGTTTGCCCTTAAAAGTACATGCAAGTAGTGGCAATCATGTTTTTCTAAGGTTGATTTCAAAAGTGCTCAATTATCCATGAACAGCATATACCAAAATGTGCATTTCATTTTCCTCTGTATCTTGGGGGGAAAAAATAGCCAGTATATTGTATCCAGTGTTCTAGTTACAAGATCAGAATGTGTAACTTTATGTTACACATTCTCAGAAAATATAAAATCAATATTTTGTATTTGCAGTGAGTACCTATTCACAACCTTATAGTGTGGAACCCTGTTGTAACATTTCTCAAAGATCCAAGGAAATGTCAGCCTTATATAAAGGAAAACTTTATAAGAGGGTAATTTTGTATTGAGAAACATTTGCATGGACCAAGGGAACGGCAGCTCGTTAAGCAGGAAAATGTTGTTAGAGGGTTGTTATAACAGAGTTCCACCGTATTTGCAGAAGAACATACTTCCCCCCCTATAGGTGTGACATTTCAGCATGATATCCGTGACTGAAGAAGCTGACCAAAGTAAATGAAAAGGTAAGATTCCGAGAGAATGTTCATAAAAACCATAACTTAAAGAAAATATTTATTGAGTGCAGTTCAGTGCAGTGTTGTTCAATATGTATGTAAATGTTCTCCTTGCCAACATGTACAATCTCACAGTTGAGTAGTACTTGAAGAATAGTGCCTTCATTTTTGTGTTTAATTGCATTTGTAACGAGCATTAGGTCAGTAAGTGAGGATGCAGAGGTGTGTGGAAAGAAGGGATGATTTTCAGGTCCCATCTACATTTGACCATAATATTGCAGCAACTTGCCATAGTTCTTTCCCTAATGTTCCCCAAACTTAGCACTTTCTAAGGTGAACATTGACTACGGGATACCACAAAGTCAAATAACAAGAGCTGTAATTTTTTGAAGTATTCTGTTCCTTAAATTCAGTGTACAATTACCCTGAACAACAGAATACTTTCTTAAACAACAGTGAAGTACAAAATATTTTGCTCTCTTATGTACATATTGTTGTAAAGTATTTGTTTCCATTAGGACTATGTAGTATGCCTGGTTTGTGTACATATTCTGTAAATAATCATTCTTTTGTTATTACTATTTTTATAGCAATAAATTAGAAAGCTTTTTTTATACCATCTTATGCAAACATAGTTTGTTGTGTATTTAATGAATGTTGTGCAGATGTGTAGTACTTATGTCATTTTTATATTTTGCTTTTCTGAGCTGGCTCATTTTTATTCTGCCTAGTAGTATTTTTACATTGACATCAGTAAAGTGTAACACTCGTTATTTACTTCAAGGATCAGGGTTTACTTTTGCTTGCAAGAAATTACATAAAGTTTGGCATGTCTGTCTGATATCTTACAGTACATCACAAGATGTGTGTTTGCTTTTGTTGACTTAAAAGAGGCAGAGACTTGAATGAACAGGGGAAGGATGAGGGTAGCGAGAGACACAAGGAAGTATGGCTGCCTTATATATGTATCTACTTCCTTAGTACTTACATCACTAGGTAGATTCTATCACCTATTAGTATCTTCTTAGGGGACCCTCTCCATCACAAAATGTTGGCTGTTTTATGGTATGGCAGTGGTGAAAATTACATAATCCATGCGTGACAGCTTCTCTTGCTGGGCGAGACACAGCCATCTTCCACCCCTGGCAGATCTCTCACTACAGTCCGGACTCACTCGTACGGGGAGGGGGGGGGTGGTGGTTCAAGCGAGCCGAACCTGACTTGCTCTCCATAACAGCCCATAATAAAAGAAAGAAAGAAGAAAACTCAACAGTGACTGTAAACAAACATAACAAGTAGGGATGGGCCAATACCACATTTTGTTGATACTAACAATACAGATCTCAACTGTCGATGCCGCCGATTACAGCAATGCCGATACCAGTTTTAATGAGCACAATCATAATTCCAAATTCCCAATATTTGGAAATACTTTCAATTACTTAAAATGAAATATTCAGTTTTGTGAACACTTTAAGCACTTTGTATTAGGTATCTACAGCATAGAAATGAAATACAACACTAATTTTAATAATAAGTATTAAGATAGACAATTTAACTGGGCAAATAAGTGACTTAACTGTCAAGGAAAAAACTGTTACCAGACAATACAGAATTCATTACAAACTAAGCTCATTAAAGTGAACGTTCAAAACTTCAGGCAATCTGATGTGGAACTTGGATTTTAGATCTGAGACATACCCCATATATAACCTCAACATTGACGCATGATAGTCCCATCTGACTGACTGCCCCTGTCCTGGGTGACTTACTCGATGCTAGACGAGTCACATTTTAAGGCACTTTATTAAGGTTTGGGCATGGGGACCCACCCGGTGTACAACACAGGTCTGGTGGGTCTGTGACTCTGTACAAAGTCGGGCTCGATAATCTCTATGCGGTGTGGTGCAGGTTTAGGTTGTGGTGCAGTAGGGTGGTAAGGTGGTTTGGTACATGACAGTACTGTCCCTGTTCTCACTACCAGGGTAGCACTCGACTGAGGGGTGGTATGTGTGGGTGTGGTACTTGGCTGCGGTTCCTGTGCGCGGGTGGGTCTTTCTCTGAACAGTGCCTCCTGCACGATAGGGTGGTATCCTTTGGCGACCTTGGTAGATGGTTTGAACAAGTCCACAAGCGTGACAGTGGGTGCTGGTACGGTAAAACATCTGTGATGCAGCTTCCTCACATGGACTAAGCAGTCTGAACCCACTAGGAATGATACGTAGCCCCTGTGGATTTTTGGAGACAGCTCTCACCTTCTTGGCTTCTCTCTCAACTACACCTCTACAGGTGTAAGGTATTAGGCACAAAAATCGGGGCTGCAAGAGGTAGGCAGTTGATGCGTATGTGAACATATGTAGGTGTAAATTACTGCCGCCAACACAGCCTCACTTTCAACTCCTCCACCAGGTAGAGAAGGTGCGAGCTGCGCGGTGATGGTTGCGGGAACCGCACTCTGTTGTCCCGTGGGGGTAGGTTTCCCTGCACCAGAATGCAACCATCTCTGCACCACCAGTGAGCGGTGAGAGTTAAGCTCCCTGGCCAGCAAGCTGTTCCCACCGGGAGCTTGCCTAGTGTCGTGTCTCTACCGTTCCTCCCACTTAGTGCAAGGAACGGGTGGCCTTCCAATACCGGTGAGGTAAGTGTCCAGTGGACTCCAAGAAGATATCCTCCTTGGCACCACGAAGTGAGCAGTGAGGTGAGGGGCGACTTTGAGCCAGCAAGCTAACGTCCAGGGGACGATATCCCAGTGTCGTGGCTCTACCATTCACTGCTGGGGCAGAGAATGGGTGGCCTTCCAAGGATGTGCTGGTGTGTTGTGGGTGTGTAAGTTCGAAACAGCAAAACCCAGTCTCCTGCTGAGTTCTCCAGCTCTGATATGACACAAGGAAGGAACTCGGAGTGAAAGTCAAGAGACTGGTAAGATCGGTGTGTATTGACCCTAAGGAAATACACAGATGGTAGAGGTGCTCTCTCCTAATTCCACACGGGTTAGGCAGAAGGTAAAACACCCTATCTTAAAACAGGGAAGGCGCCTTGTGCAAAACTACTAGGAGTGGCAATTGCTGGTGCGTGTAGCATAATGTTAAACCTCGGGACGAGCTCTACTCTCAGGTTGTCCGTAAGGGACCGGACATTTCTAAGTGTGAAACTGTCGAAGCTGCTGGTTCTTCCTTCGGTTGCGCTGGAGAGGATCTTCAGCCTCACAAGGTGAGCTGTGAAGTACAAGGAGAGGTTTTAGCCTCTGCACCAATAGCTGAAGCGATGAGAGCTCAGGAGAGCCAATCAAGAACTGAAGCAGAACTGATGACCCGAAAGCCAGATGCATCTCCTTATATACTCCTCGGCCGGCCCTTCCTTCACTGGCATAGAGGTCTGGAGAGGGGGTTAGCAGGTGCAAACCCAGCACTTAGATCCTTTGTGCATGTGATGTGGTGGAGAGTGGTGGGATCTAGGCATCTTGCCTGTGGCTGCATCCCGTGGCACACTGTTGTACTCACCCCGGACCTCTTGCATGGTCTTGGTGACTCTTCAGGCGAAATAATAAATTATTATTTGGACGTGTGTCCCGGCCCGATAGATACAACAATCTTGTAGGTGGGGGCGGTATTGTGACTTGGTAGATAAACTGCCAGGGCTGCAGTTGCGCTAATGAGTAGCAGTCGTTTATTAATACTGACGAAGACGTCACTTTAACATGTATGTTTGTTTATACCAATAGCTTAAAGATGTCATTACAAAGAACTTATTGAAATCAATTTAGTATTAAATATTCTCTTGTAATTGAGCAAATATTTCTTATTTATATTAATATTTTCCCTTAGTATTCCTTCGTCGGCCAAGCCATACTTAATCCCTTGGTTAAAATGACAACTCATATATTTGCGACAATTTTTGCCAATTATTACTTGTGGAGTCTTATTCAGACCTTTAACACTCTAACCAAAACTGAAGCTGACAGTTTTTAATAAGAACTGCTCCCGTCAAGTTCTAGTGTATTTGTTTTCTTTTTCAATTTTCAATGACAACAGTGTCGTAGAGGCCACCTTCCATTACTGCTGATGAGCACTGAAATCGCTGATGATTTATCAGTGTTCATCAGCAGTAAGGGAACAGTCGTCAGTATGCAACAAATTGATTGTTTCAGAGCGTCTGGCAGTAGTATTCCAGCGTGCAGGAAAATATAAATAAGTATGGCAGACACACTAACCTCACTAATTTTTGTAGAGCATTTGGACTAAAACAGTAAAAATGTTTCTCACCTTCTACTCTTTTTTAGGCATCTTCTGACAGCACCACAATATTATAAGTGATTGCCTCAATACCTGTACATTCCGTGAGTATAATTTCCCCGAACGTGACTTGAACTTCCCGCCAAACCTAGGGTTTACTTGATAACACTGATGTTTTTAGCGCCAGTGAAATCCGTGATCTCGGTAACGATTGTGGCCTCCCATAGGGTACCTCTCAGATGCGACCATCAGTGGCTATTAGTGCCTTCAGCAGTATAGGAACAATAGCTGACGTTACTAAAATGACTGACCAGTGAAATCCGTGAGTAACGGAAGGTGGCCAGAATGTGAGATTCGTTTTCATTGCCGCCAACCGATGAGTGGAGTAAATACACAAGAAGAATAAGAATATAGGTTGCTTTTTGATTGTCGCCAACCTACAAATGCAGAAAAAACAGTGAAAACGTATGAAGAAAATAAAACAAATACTCTTGCAGGATGTAAACAATACTATCGATAGCACCAGTTGTCAATTAACTGCATTGTTTTGTATTCACGTAGTATCCAAAAACAAATGATGCACACAGTCTTTGACGAATGTGCCAACAGGAAATATGGTAAAATGTAAACAACGGGAATAAATCATCGAAAAAAACATTGTTCCGTATATATATTGGATTTCGGACAGAATATCTGATTGATGGATGTGGTAAATTAATGCTTTACGAGATGTAGCATGCCGGGTTATTTAACATTGTGTTACATAAATTAGTGCTACTAATCTGTGAATAATAATCAGCAAATAATGTTCAGAGGATGCCGATGGTCGTGGTATCAGCCGGTTAGTTGGTATCGGTATCTACCGATCCCTAATAAAAAGCAATTTTAGGTTAGGTAAATTGTACCCTGTGATTTTGCAATGAGTTGTAACTTTGGATTATGTACATTATTTGAGAATAATAATGTAATGTAGTGATGTGTCTGTCGAGTCTTAAAAAATCGAGTCCAGTTGAGTCAACAAAAATCGACTCGTCACTTGAGTCAAGTTTTTTTAATGCCATACATTGAGCTACTGAACGTGAAATGTGAGTCACAAACAACAAATACTCTTGTGAACCGATAATTTTACGTTGCTAAACCGCTAAAGTTGCTGGAATGAAAACTCTAACTCTGCTGTGATAAAATCCTGGTGGTGTCATATTCGTGACTTGAGCCATTTTGCTTCCCAGCAAAAAGCTTCCTCTTTGCCTTTGCTACCCTGGGCCACATTAGATAGTGGGACCCTTGTCACGATTGACAGGTACAGTCTCAGCACAACACAAATGCATACAACCATATGGCGCACTGTATTTAAACATGAAAAGCTTTTTGTCTCATGGCAGGTCACACCTTCAGCAGAAATATTTATAACTAAACTTGTCATTTCTTTTTCCATCTAATTACTGTTTTAAAATCGTGTTTTAAAAAAACAACTATTATGTAACAAAAACTTAAAATTTGTAGTGCTTTTTGGCACACCCAGCTTGTAATTTACCCTCCCACTCCACCACTTCTACGTATACATTTTTTTTCTACCAGCGTCAGGAGGCTGACATTACCATTCCTACCATAGTCATTCACTCTTTGGCATTGATGAGAGTGAAATGTAGTGCTGTAAATCACTCACTCTGGCAAAGAATATTTCTTATTTGTGTAAACTAGTCCTAAATTTTTTTCTTGGTAAACTGTGACTTGTAAGAGGGGGAGGAAGTTATAAGGGGCAGGCGTTATATCCATGTGCAAAGGTAGGCCTACACATTTACATTTATGGTGTAAACTCAATTTTAACTAAAATATTTTATACTGAACTGGACTTTACTTTCATACAAATTGAAACTCCACGTGACTCAACTCGAGTTCCGTACAACCTGACTCAATTCAAAGCTGTAAAGATCAAACTCGCCCATCACTATTGTGACCCTATCAAGCGTGATATCAAAATTTTCAGGTCACGACCTGGAATTGTAATCAGATGTATTTGAAAATATTTATATTTAAATAAAATTTGTTTAATATTTAAATTTAATTCCAATTTGAAGTATGTTTGTACTAAAGGCACTTCATCAAATGCAGATATGATGCATACAAAATCAGTAAACAATCTTGGAATTCCTCGTATAAAAGTTAACTATTTTATTTTACAAAAATTTTTGTATCTTTGTAGCTAATGCCACTATGTAAGTTATCCCTGTACGCAGATAGTAAACCACAATCACCCAAACAACCATTTTGAATACTATAATAGTTCTTGTACATTTTGATTTGTTGCACTCTGTTTAATAATTTATATTCTGTTTTTTGGGCATGTTGTCAAATGATCTCATAATTTGTTTGCATTTAAAATGTAACTGATTTTAAAATATAGTTATTGAGAATGGTGAAGTATACATAAATATGTTAGAAATTATAATAATTTATGACAGTAAATACTGTAGCTGCCATTTTAAATTTTTTCACAGTGTGTGTGTGTGTCAAAAATATATTTTGTATTATTTTCATTTTTTATGTTCATACATACAGTACATAACTGAATAACAGACAATACATGTGGAGGTACCTGAGGGTACGCTATTGAAGTAACTGTCATTAGTGAGCCCAAAGTCAAACATTCATTATTTCCCCATGAGAAGCGCCATATTTACTCATGTATATCGCACACTCGTGTATAGTGCACACCATGATTTTTGCAACAAGTTCCAGAGGGAAAAATTTTAAAAATAAAATTGCACCAAAAATTTGTGGCGCCCTATTAGTAAGTATGGAACAAATTATGATTTTTTACATTACTGTGTGGTGATTGTGATATGTTTGGAAAATACTTAATTATATAACTTGGGTGCAAAAGACAAAATTAAAAAAAATCCGGAACCGTCTTGCTCCTGCTACTCAATGTTTCCAACTTCGTTTTTCTTTTTATCTCCTTTCTCCTTTTCGTAGCGCTGTCACACTACCCTTATCACAAAAGAAATGGCCTCATCCCCCCCCCCCCCAAATCTTCTTGCGAACATGACTCGCTAACCACTGCCATGGAAACAAAGAGGGATGGTGGAATTACCAACCTGCAACATCTGGATGATATTGCAAGGGGTTGGGGGGCTGTAAACATGTGGCAGCTCTGGTTTTGTGGCATGACAGAATTTATAGCTACCAGCCTTTTTTTTTTTTTTTTTTTTTTCGTGTATAGTGCACCCCAGAAATTTTTTCCTTTATTTTGGGAAAAAAAAAGAGTGCTCTATATACAAGTAAATACGGTACTTAGCATTTTGGGTAATGGGTTAAATAAAAATTTTATTATGTTTTTTTAATGACATAACATTTTTTTTAACAGCAAGATCAAAATAAATGGAACCAGATGCTTAGTCAAGGATGGATAAGTGATCAGTCATGGCTTGTATTTAGGAAAACTCCCGACATTCACCGGGAGTAATCTCATGAAGACTACAGAAAGCCAAAATTAGTAATACGAATACCAAATGGGAATCTAAACCATTTCCGTAGTGCAAGTTCAGTGGCAGTTACCAATATGCAGGGCTGATCGGTTAACCAAATTTTGGTTCAGTCCGGTCATTTTTACAAAAACTGAAACCTACCCAAATTCTCAGAAGAAAAAAAATGACCTATCAGGTTTTTCTTGCACCAAAGTTAAAACTAACAAATTATTAACAATTTACCGAATAATGACACTATCACTTATATTACAGTATGTAGCGTATCTGTGGAATTATATTTACAACATTACTACTTACGTGTTGTAGCATTAAAATCATCCTGAACAGTTCCTCGAGATAAAGAGATTATTGTTTCCCAGTAAACCGTGCATTGCCAATACAGGAATAATGTTTTATTGTGTCTGATTTTATTTCATTCTGTTAAACATGGTTATATATTCAAATTGTATACACAGATGTTAGTAATGTAAATTACTTTAATTATAATTTTATATTAACGAAGCATGTAAACAGTTCCCTCAAAAATAGTTAGCAAATAAATATGATGCTATGGAGCCAGTGCTGCCACACTTGCTCATACAGTTTTCCCTTTCCATTAAACTGGTACGGACTCAAGTTTTGTTCATTGCATGGACACAATATTGTACAGGATTGTTTTTCTTGTTATGTTTCTCTGCTTGCTAACTGCTTTGTCATTTTCTTCGGCAACGCCAATCAATTTAGGTTAACAACTACGTTTTTTAACAGCCTGATTATAAACCAGCCATGGCCTCGCTATTGTGTGAGCCATGTTTCATTGCCTGCAAGAGTGTAGTTAAAAGAATAATAAAGAACATTTCTTTTGTTTTTGCTTTGGGTGGGAATTTTTTTAGCGAGTTCTTAAGGTGGGTTTATGATTGACTTAACAGAATAAGTTCACAGTGTGCTTAAGATATGATTCAATGTGTTCAAGGGTATTAGTTTATGACTTTCTTTTGAGGTTTCTGGACGGTTCGTGTGCGTTCTTGGTATGACTTAAGAGATTGTTATATTTTATATCTTAAGTACAAGCCAAAACGAAGTAGCCAATCAGAGCACAGCAACCGTTGTTGTTGGTGGGAAACTGTATTTACAACTTGTATTTAGGTTATGTTGTATTGTGAAATTGTGTGAAAGTAATTATTTTAATCGAGAGACAGTATCCTCTTAATTTAAAGAATATTCCATGGTCAAGTTATCTTTCGTGGAAGAGATTATTGAATTTGCATTAATTGACCGTTTCAGATTTATTTATGTAAATGCCTAATGTTGGTATTCGCTTCCCCTTCTATAAGATTTCACGAGTTTTTTAAAATGATTACACAATCAGTAATCACAGATAATTAAAAGTATGTAAAATGTCTATTTTCCATGTTATTTCGGTTGCTTGCATCTCCTACGATTTTGATTGGCTAGAGTTAACAGTCACTAATTCAATCATAAACCAAACTGCAAATTTTCTTATTGTTAATTTTTTTTGTGCTTATCGAGTCATTAAGTACAATTCTTAATTCTTCAGTCTTTAATCGTAAACCCACCTTTATACCGCTTACATTACTTGCGGCGTATATTTGTTTAAGTTCTTTCAGCTGACTTTCCGCTAAATTTGGCGGAATTAAAAAATATTTAGCAGAGAAATATTTATTTTAGCGGGCAGCTAAATATATAATACGGTTACATAAATCAGATTTTTACATGTTGAAATTCAAAAACTGTGTAGCCATGACTGACCCGAACCGAGAACCGACATTTCAAACCATAAACTGAACTGAACCAAACTGAATAAAAAATGTGAGAATCGATTAGCCCTACCAATATGTAATGTTCTTGGTTTTACTGAAAATTAATTGGGTACGAGTTTCATATGTTAGGTGCAAAGAAACTACACTAGATTCTTGATTGTGCAAGGTGCCATGGTTCCTGAGATTGATTTAGTAAAATTGCAACCTTGCAAAATCAGAAGTAATCGTTTTAACCTCATAAAATAAAAAGAAAAACTGTACGTCAACTGCAATTTTCAGTAAAGTTTGCGTTTAAACATATCTAATTCAAAACCAACGTGATATTTGAATTAAATATTAGTTTAATTAAATAGTATTGAATGTGCACTCTTGGAGCATCAGTGTTCATTGTTAATGTACATGTAAACATTAATATTGAAGAGATAAGTTTTTGCTGCCCTCATGTGAAGTCAAAATAACCAGTTACCACCTCATTTACTCCCCTTATGTGCCAAGCAAGGTTGAAGATAGTTGTCGAGCAACTATTGTAGTGTTTTAGTGCCCTCCATCTCATGGTCAACTGGGTGGGCGTTAATTAGGGATGGTTCAGTTCTACTTGCCAGTTCTCTGTTCCACCAGTTCTTAGGCTTGAGAACCAGAACCAAGAACGACAAATGTGTTTATGGTTCTTTTATTTTATAAATAACAGCATCCAACTTTGCTCCCATCAAAATCCCATTACAATAATGACATGTGACGCTGCCGTGTCGACTAGGCAAATACTACTTCAGGCAGAGGTGGGTAGTGATATTTTTGTTCCGGTGCTAAGTCAGGCACACCCTTATTCTTTAGGGTTCGTTAGTGCAGTTAATCTGCTTCCCCAGTGTAGAGGACTGGCCTGGTAGCTTTTTGGCAGGGTACAAGGTCTGGTTCTGCCAGAACAATCTTTTGTTTCAGGCTCTGAGCCTTAGGTGTTATATGTGGGCGATTAAGATTGCTAATTCTGGGATATGTTTCTGGCAGAATGACTGTGCGTGTTAATGTTCCTTAGGTTTGCATATGCTGGTTGTTGGGTGTGGTTCGTGTCCGTAGGGACAGAACAACAGGCGTGAGGTAGGCGAAGACAGCTGTTGGCTGTTGTTCCTGTTGATTCTTAGTATTCCATCAGCCACGGGTGAACTTCTTGGCTCAGATGGATTGGTGGCTGGAATAAGTCTTGTGGTACTTCCGGTGTGACTGGGACAAGCAGGCTTCATAGGGCTTGAGCTTGATCTTAAGGGTTGAGCTGGCCTATCACAGCAGGCAACAAGGACAGGAGTCAGTCCTTGCAAACACCCAGAGGAAATTATCACCTGTTTAACCTTCTCCTTCAGACCACTTCATCTGGAGTAAGGCATCTGGAGTCACACACACACTCACGTCTGTGAGTTGAAAAGTAGGGTATGTGTTCTCTACCATGTAGAGCCACATGAGCGGCTGCCGACAAGCGGATATCCAATCTCAGTGCTTAGGTGAGATGAGTAGAGAAAATTATACCTCCTGCTTGTAGTCTCAACACGTGGGTGTTGGTTCTGACCGCACCTCTCTAATCCAGAGAACATCCCCCTCCAGCACAAAGGTGCGGTGGAGAAGAATGAACACTGAACTAGCAAACTGATCCAAAAACCATGTACCTGTGTAGGCTCTGCAGTTCTACCCTACCGGAATATGTAGAAAGGCTGGCTGGGTTAATGCTTGTGGGTAAGCAAGACATGTGGATGGCTCGTTTGAGTAACAGTCCCCAGGATCACCTGCATTTCACTCAAGGGTGAAAGGTGCAAAGTCTACAGGAACGTGGACCTCAAATATAGGTTTTGATCATTGTTTATTCCATGTACCAGGAAATAAACACGTGGTGACGTTCTCCCTCTTGCGTTGGTCAAGAGCTTGGCAGGCAGCTAAACTAAGCAAGACACGTAGAGGCAATCTATTTATAGACTAGTTGGGGTGGGGTAGGTATAGCGCTGCGAGAACAATTTAAAACTATAACTGACCCCCTATCGCATTGTTGCTCACAAGGGGCAGCAGTGTGTAGTGTGGATAGATGACGAGTGGCGCAGTGCTTGGATGACTAAGCAGGACATGACGGGATAATTTCCAACAATGGAGCTTGAGAAACGGTTTCCCTTATAGCACAAAGGTACAGTGAAGGAAGGAAGGAAGGACGGTACAGCGAGGAATGAAACTGTAGAGTACTTTGGCGGCTAGCATGGTGAAGACTGAGTGTACAGACTGGTCAGTTCCGGCAGCATGTGTGGTGGAAGAATGAAGACTGCTCTTTTGTTGAGGCTCATAGACAAGTAGATGAATGACTGGAGTTTGCGGGATGTGACTCACTATTTATACTCTGCCGGGCCGCTGCCTCGGTGCTCATTGGCTGGCGTCTTGAAGGCGAGGGGTAGTCGCTGAGCGAGGGGTGACGAAAAGCATAGCTCTCTGTTGTAACGTCTCCAGCCGGCTGGGAGGATGAAAGACAAATGACGAAACATACTAGTGGTGCCTTCTAGCAGTGTTAATACTTGTCTTGCTGTGCATAGCTTCGGTGGGCCAGTGAATAATACAAGTTGCTGACTGGAACATCCATTCTTGCCGTGCAGATAGTAGTGTCATTTGACATCATGTGGCTAACGGTATTAACGAACTCCGTAGAAATCAGATGCGCTGTGGACTATGCTGATCAGCTGACATTCTTCTAATTACCATTGGTAACAACATGTCATGAGTCAGTAATAGTTTTTACGTAAAATTTATTTGCCACAAAAATAGTACAAATCACTAAAACACAATTTTGCTGTTGTTAACAGACAGGCTTTTCCATCAGCCTTGAAGAAATAAAACTCCTGCAGATGTCACACACCTGGTGTGTGCACTGTGCACAAAATTTTTTATACCATTGACTAGCAAAACTATAGTCATTTCACTGGACTATTCGAGAAGTTGAATACTTGAAAATGGTGCCCATGTCATCAGTGGAAACTACGGTTATTACATTTTGGTAATATAACTATGGCATAAAAATGTGCTTTTAGTGCTTTTAAGTTATAATTTATTATTGCAAACACACACTTGTCTTTGGTTCCAAAAAATCTACTCCTTTTTTTAGATATTACTTTTATTTACTGAGGTTAAAAGCAAATGTTTTCTGAAGGGTAGCAGTATTTCGTTATTTGGAATGAAAACAAACTGTATAATGAAGTGTTCATTGCTTGAAGAACTGACTTCACAGCACCTTTGGAGCAGCATTGACTATTTCCAACATCCTGTCTAGGGAACAAAACTTTTACGTCCTACCTTTCATCTTAGTCCACACTCAAGCAGGAAAATATTATAAGTCCCAGAGTAAATCTTCGCCAAAACCTAAGTGCATGGTTCCAACAAAAAAATGCAAAGTCCCAACTCACTACTTTAAGTTCCAATTTCTTCCTTTCAAAATTTATATTGATTTCTATGGCCAAATTGATCAAGTCCCAACTTGCATATGCCATACTTAAGTCCATTACTTCGTTCGGCCGAAGTTAAAGTTCCTCTTGCTGACTGGAAAAACTGAGTCCCGATATCACTGTGTAGACAAAAGTCACATTCATACTTAATCCTAATGAATCTGTGTCAGCCAAAGTCTATGCAGCTCCTCCTCAAGCCCCAGACTGAGTCCCAGGGAACTCGACAACGATCTCCTCTTCCTCAACTCACCACGCATCTTAAATATCCAACCTACAACCCCTCCCACGAACCTAGAGTTGCAGGCCAGGCCTCCAGAACAAATGGAAACTCATGACAACATCAATTAACCAAGCACAGGCTTTTTTACAATGATGTAATCAATTTCCACTACTGGTACGATGTCTCTTTGTTGCACAGGCCAAACGCCTTAACAACTTCAGGCCTCAACTTGCCATACATGAGAGTGTTGCATGTAGGAGTGACTGCAAGAGTCTAGCATCATAAGCGGGAAAATAAGAATCGACTCTTACAAACAAGCACCTTAAAATATGGTAACATTATCACACGTGTGATGAAGGTACCTACATCACAAAATTTTACTTGAGTTATAAAATAAAACTATTTATTTGAACTAACTTTAACACTTAAGGAAATCATAACATTGCATATGACCTACTGAGTTCAGTTAGAAACCATGACTTAAGATAACACACTTTCAGTTCTGTAAACGTCATAATTCTTAATTTAATGCTTAATTTTTCTATTCTTAACCCAACTTAAGTCTTGTGACAGCAACAGTGACAATTCAAACTCATAAACTTTTCTGTTGATTCAAAGGTTTCTTGTATAATTAACTTATTAAGTGTCCAAATTCTTGTGCAGCATAAATAAGTTTCACATTTCATTTCTTGTGTAAAGTAATCTGATTTTACATCCCATTACTAGTAGAATGTATAGTCTCTACTTTTATAATTTTTTACATAACCTCTGTAAACATCATCATCACGGATTAACTGGTAACATTATCAGATACCACTTCCTACTGTGTGGTGTTACAAAATGGCATCCCAATTTATTGTAGCCATAAGTGTGACTTCACAAGAGCATTCCTGTGTCCTCTGCTACAAAACCTGTTCATCTGTGATTGAATGGTTGTTTATAGTTCGGTGATAAATATTTTTCATGAGTATGTTGTTTCTGGTGGTGAATTTGATATTAACACTATAAAAATACATTTATTCGAAGCCTTGTGATACTAAAACCACGCAGTTTAATTTTGTAGTGACATTTATTGAATATGTAACATGCCATTGATTGTAAGATGCAGTCCATTTTCAGATCTTAAATAGACACAAAAATCTGGATGCTAGAAGCGAGTAAATACAGTATTTATATTTCTAGCTTACCAATTATATGCAATGTCATTACAACATCTATATTATATCTCTAGCAAAGAACATCTTTTTTTATTTATTCTGACTACAACTTGCATTTTTTGCCAACTTTTTTTTATTTTCAATTTTTTGATTTTTTTTATAGTTCCGAAGAATGTTTAGAAAATTGCTATTCTCATAAAATCTGTACCCATAAAATCGAGGGTCTACGTGTACCTCTTCAACATGACAAATAACAGATCTATGCTACTAGAGGCTCTTCAACTGTTTACAGAATCTTTGGAAACACCTCAGGTGACCTGATAAGCATATGTAATCACAAGGTTTTATTTTTTTTTTCAAAATGAAGTTTTACTAAACCAGGCATTCTTTGCAAAAGAATCATTTTGTTTTTGATATGCATTTGATTTCCATGGTGGTGAAGTCAGGTTGTTCGGATTGTATGTATATTTATTTATGTAAGCTACCCAGTTTGTACACCCTTAGAATAATTCAGTTTCTTGTGTGCTATTCACCACAACCTTTCATTCTTTTATTCACATAATATGTTGTCAGTAAATTAAACGTAGAAAACTGCAGTTGTTTCTTAATGAATGCTAGGTAGTCTGTCTTGATTTCGTGTATACTTTTTGTACAGTGGTCATTTTGTATATTTTTTGTACACTAGTGATTTATGAATGTTTAGTAAAATTCCATGACATGTACAGCTTATTTTTATAACATTACATATTTTTAGAACATTACATATTTTTAGAATAGTGTAAATAGTGTAAGTTAAAATATTTGAGATTATGTAATGAATTAAATATTGAAGATGAAAATTATTATGTTTTAGAATACCTATGTTAAGAAATTTCTGTTCATGATTTTGAATAAATACGTGTTTTTGTAAACATTTTAGTTTTTGTTTAATTTTAATAAAGTGTTTTTGGAGTCCGCAGCAACCCAGCTGGCTTGTATGTAAGACTTTTAACATAGTCTCTACAGTATCGTTGCCTAGTATTTTACAGAGAACATTGAACATGCTCAAACATAGTTGAATTTTTAAATTTGTTAGATCCAGATCATGATTCCAATTTGCATTCACTTATTTATTGTGTATCAAAAGTGGTGAAAGTGTTTGCTTTGTTTATTTTACAATAAAAAGTAAACTGCAGGTGCTCTTGTATGAGACTGAGCTTGATGAGCATTGTTTACCCAAAGACTTGATGCATGATGCACTGTGCAGCTAACATACACTCGACTTCGCCCCATCTGAACACTGTTTCATTGCACCTGGGCAAGTCATTACACAGTACTTGAAGAGGCTGGACACATGCCTACAGGATACTTGATTGCAATGAAGGTAGATATTACAGACACATCAGACCAGCGTGTACTGTTTACCCTCTACTCCAACCAGACGTCACGTCAAGCCCCCTAAGGGAGACTGTAGTCTTGGCATGGACCACCGAGTCAGCCACCCAAAGTCACATAGTTCTAAGACGCACTCAGGGAGAGTACCACCCATACTAAGCTGTGATAAGTGATGAAGCCGGCCACATCAGCAATTCTCTATATAAAGTCCGGCGTGGCCTGAAAACTTAAGTCTGTGTTTCCTCCACCGCTCAATCTTGGGCCGGAGGAAGCTACCGGCAGCTGGCCTCTCTGGTCTCGCTGATTCCACCGCTCCCCTTGAGGCTGGAAGACGTCTACTAGAGCAGCCAGCTCGTCCAGAAGCCTCTTTTGCGCCTGCGACAACGCCTTCAAGGGCTCTTGGAAGACTCCACCATTGCTCCTGAAGATGTCGACACGACCCTCCGTACCACCCACTGATAAACTGTCATCGACAGTTCCTTCTGGACCACCCCTAAGCCTGCCTTGCCAGATGGTAAAAGGCAACACCTACCATTACCCCTCTGGTAGTGGTCAGTTATAGTCTCTTCAAGACACCAAGGTTGATAGTTAGGGAAAGTTGTAGTAAACTACCTAGCAGATTTATCACCTTCACAATCAGGTTAGAATCATGTAGCCTTCACCTGGCTGTGCGTAGATTAACTTCCGTGTCAATTCAGGTTAGTTTTAGGAGTTAGTATAGGCCACCGTGTTTATTCTTTTTGAGTATACACATGATCTAAACTGACTTCTGAGCACTGATTTTGGACTGTCACTGTGTTCTTAACCTTACGTAAACACCAATCCACTAGTGTGAAGCCGGCAGACCACACTCACCAAAGCTAAATATCCATCAGATGGCCACCCGTGCTCTGCACGTGGGTAAAGTACGGTAGAGCCTGTACCACTAGGAAGAGCTCCATTTGGCGGCTGGCCAGTCAGGCCGACCTAACTCTACCGTCGCTCTATACGAGACCGGAAAGAGAAGTGAAAGTCTGTGTTGAAGGACTGACAGCGGTTGATATCACACCCAAGTGTCCTGACGTACAGCCTGAGCTAATCCACCACTCTGTCCACCACAATCTATGGGGCCGGATGAAAGCACAGGGTACAACTCTTGCGTGTGTCGCAGCAGTCCTTGTCAGTACACTGTAGGGAACTGGGTCACCAGCTTCACTTTTGCGAGGCAATAAATTGTACCTGCCCCTATGTCGTACACCCGGAAGGGTGGTGCCCAGAGGAAGTCTAAAAGGGCATCTTACACCTCCAAAAATAGCTTGAATTGTGATCCAATTCCTCCTCCTGTACTTTGCAGTACACCCACGCGGGGCAGTTCATACTGCCCACCCATTAGAGAGCCTCATCTCCCGGTCCCAGCCCAACCACTCTTCCCTCCACTCATCAAGACATCAGGAACACCCCATCCACTGGTAGAGGCCATTCGCCAGGGAGAAGAACCTCCTCTGGGTATTGCTAACTCGTAGTTTGGAAGTTTCAAGACCGTCAACCGCCAGCCCACCCCAAACTCTCAGAAGATCAACGATGCACCACGGTTAGACCAATGGCAGTCATCCGCCTTCACCACGACTTGGACAACAACCTCCTTAGACCCTTTCCCAACAAGGCAAACAAGTTGCTTATAGCCTGCCCATGACAGCAGTACTTGATTTTGTTCTTTTCCAACAAGCTATGCAATCTGTTTTATATACCAGCCGAGCACTGGTCAAACAGTAAGAAGTTAAAAACCATTTTCTTGTGATACTGGCATCATTAACCAAAACCTTGAATTGACCACGGTGATCTTCTCTCGACATCGGGTCATCATATAATGGTGGTTCCCGTGTCACCCATCCTAGGCCGTTGTGCATCAGATTACAATATTTTATTTAGGGGTGACTTCAGGCAACTAAAATCATGAAAAAATCACTGGTGTTATGCGCGTGCTGCTTAGCATTGTTTCCTTTGACCGGCGCAGGTGAGCTAAGGAGTGTGTAGAAGACAGAGCACTAACATGAGAAGTTGGTGGCATTTTACAAAGGCCAGCCACCGTACACCATCACGAAAAGCCTATTGCAACTCATGTACTCCTGAACCTTGGTAGATTGAATTTATATGGTTATTTGAACGAATGTTCTGGTTCATTGTTCTTGCCGGACATCACACGTACATTATAAACACACAGCCTTAGAACTCAGATAACAGAATAAACAGAGACCACATTATCTGGAAATTTCATATTTCAGAACAGTCCTACAACAGAAAAACATAACTAAGAACCAATATTCATTGGAAATGCAGAAACCGAACAGTCACACCAGAAAAACACATGTGTTAGAACAGTCATACAAAAGAAACACAGATATTAGAACTATTGTACGACAGAAACACAATTTAGAACCTCATATAAATAAAATTCACACCTTAAAGCGGTCATACAACAGAATCACAGAGGTTTGAATGATCGTAAAAAAGAAGCGCACAAAAATTTGGAACCACATACTATTGCAGAACCACGTTAGTTAGAAACATCTGGCTCACCGAGTCTATGCAACAAAAGCACAGAGTTCCACTGCACGCCGCTAGATGGCTACGCCAGTATGCTTTGCCACCTACTCATCTCCAAGTCGGCCGGTAACGTCACAGCCTCTAAGAAGCTATGCTATCACCACCCCCCTCTCCATGGAACTACCCCAACCAGTGAACAAAGAGGAAGGACACGCAGAGTATAAATAGTGGGTCGCAGCCTGTAAATGCTTTCATCAGCTCGTCTACGAGCCACAACGGGAGACCAGTCTTCATTTCTCCACTGCACTCGCTGCCGGAGATCTGACCAGCCTTATCTCTTTGGCATTCACGGACCGCCACCAAGCTAACCTATTCCACTTTGTTCCTAGCTGATACCTACCCTTCCTTCACCACATGTTTAGTGCCAAAGGGAACTCCTCTCCTTGGTCTCCACCACACCTCATCGTCAGTCATCTTTCACAACGTGCTTAGTGTTTACCGAAGATTTCATGCCATACGTCGTCTACACTGTGGCCCCTTCTGGGCAACACATGCGTAGAGAGTTTAGACCAGTTTAAGTTATTTTGATAGCATTCGTCTACCCCTCCATTGTTAGCTCAGGATCAGGTTACCTCTACCTGGATAACGTAGGTTTAAGCTTCCCTAAGCTCTTGCCAGCGTTAGGAGGTAGTGCGACATCACTTGTTTATTTCCCATAACAGGGAATAAACAAAGTTTAACTAACTCAAGGGTATCATCTTCCTGTAGACATTGCACCATTCCTAGTGTAATTCACGCTGCTGAGGGAACTGCATTTGAACCGGAAAGTTACTCACTTGAACCATTAAACTACCAGCTTACCCACACACACCCACAATGGCCAACCTTTCTGCATACCCTGGTAGGCAGAAAGGTAGAGCCCTCAGCTTGTAGACTTGGTGCTCGCCCTCTCCACCACATTTATAATAGGTGATGGAGGGGTCGTTCTCTGAGGGGGGATGACTTGGCTTTTGAGCTCACATCCACGTGTTGGAACTGTTGACGGCGAAGACCTGATTCTCAGTGCTCAGCGTGTTTAAGGGCAGAGCGTGAGAAGGTGACTGTGAAGTCAGCAGACGTTTCACATGGCCTTATACCAAGGAGGGGTATACGTAACTTGTGAAACCTCACGGATGTGAGAATGTGTTCTGATCCAAATGCCTTTCTCCCCCCGGAGTGGTCTTCGCGAGTGCTAACTGCCTCTGGGTACTTGCAGGAGCATACCTCCTCCCTCGTCGCCGCACTCAGCCAACTGACACCTATGAATCAAGCACAGGTACTGCGCCGCCTACTGGTACCCATTACTTCAGAGATCCTCCATAACCTCTTCTAGGTACTGACACATCTGAGCAAGGAGATTCACCCCGGGAGCGCAGAGTACCTCAGTCAACCGGATCAGCCTCAGTAGTTCCCATCCCTTACTTCAGACTCGAACCAGCTGCACAACCCCCACAAGCATGGTCGAACATCGGAAACCAGATCACTATTCTGCCTGTGGCTCATGTACACCCTACAAAGTCGACCAAAGTCAAGCCTCTGACTAAGGTTACACATCGCCCGGGTATCACACTGGCAGTAAACAGTCTTGAAACGTAAAATCACATTGCCTGAACCAGATTTTTGCCCTTCCACAAAGCTACCAGGCCTGTTCTCTTCACGGGGCATGCACCTGTACCTCGTAGAGATTAAACAGTAACCCTTAAAACCCACCAGAGGGTGCACCTGACCTAGTGCCCCACAAAACTAACTCATCTCTGACGTAGTGAACATACAGTCAGCTGAGGTGTCACACGTCGAGCTTTCCGACACTAAAATTTCCTACCTTTGTTTTTATTTTTGTACATAATGTGTTCTACAGCATTAATGAAACTTATTCTACCTCAGATGGCACTAACTTACAAAAATGAATATGACACTACTTTTTAAAATCTATTTTCTAGACACAAAAAATTATGTATTAATTCTTTTTCTCCTCCATTCAATTGACAACACGTTAAGTCAAAACATCACTTTTGGTGAAATCAATGTTTTTTTTCTCAGAGGAAATAAAATAAAAGAAAATACTATATATTACTTGTTCACAATCAACTAAAATTTAATAATTTTTTTTATGTTCATCTTAACAATTTTTGTCTCCTCCAACACAGAAACAATAATTCTACCAACACTTCAAAGGAAAACACTAACATGAGTAGCCTATATACAGGTTGGTTCGCCTAACGTGGACACCTCCAATATTT
Source organism: Dryococelus australis (assembly GCA_029891345.1). Taxonomy (NCBI): domain Eukaryota; kingdom Metazoa; phylum Arthropoda; class Insecta; order Phasmatodea; family Phasmatidae; genus Dryococelus; species Dryococelus australis. The sequence goes on from CM056995.1 coordinate 63,378,029, forward strand.
CCAGAACAGTTGCAGATCACGAAATGTGGTTTTCGCTTAATGAAATTACATATGGAGGCAAGTAATTTGCCACAAAGTGACTATTTGTAATATGTGTATGAACAAAAATAATTAAACCACATACAATTTTTCCCCTGGAAACATACATTTATTTCAATGGCATCTGAAAGTAAGTGCAAAGAGGAATTCAGTGATACATCATATGCAGTGGAAAGTAACACACAAACACCGAGAAATAATGTGCAAATACGATTAAGTTAGTTGGGCCGGTAGTATGGGCAGTGGACCTGTACTCACAGCTGCAAGCAAGCAACATGCACCGTGACTCATCCTGGCAGGACCACTTCCTTATAGCAGCGCAGGGCTTACAGAAATAATACACTTGTCTGCAGTGACATAGGCAGAAATTTATTTTAAAGAACACATCAGTATAACAGTGAAACAAAATAAGAAATGAAAAGGAATAATTAGAGGCTAAGCATGTTAAGGCATTCGCCTGATGAAGCTGACTTGGGCAGCAAAACATCGTGATCATGCAACCGCATCGAAAATGTGTCGTCCTTTGTGTGTGTGTGCCTGGCGAGAATTACTACACTGTGAGTACGTGAATTCCTGCCCTTTTATATATTTTAAGCTAAGATTTTGAAAGCGGAGGTTTCAGGTAGAAGAAGGAAAACCCTACTGTCTATAACTCTGCTTGGCACTTTTATTGACTCAGTCATTGTGGAGCTGGATAAGAGTACTTGCACAAGAAGTTAAGTGTATAGGTTAAGATATTGCCAGGAATAATTCTCTTTTATGTCTGTCAGACTTTTAGTTGTAATACACAGGTGCTCCAGAAAATTATTTGTGTCATGTAGACTCATAGTTTTGTCCAAACATTGTACATGTGTGTGTTTTTTTTCTGTTCAGACAACACTGCCTGCAGGCTGTTGGTACCCAATTGTGTGTTGAGTAACACCCAAGCAAACAAACCCGGTATGTCCCTCTGGGGCAAAAAATGTTATCTGCAGTGGTTGCCGCATCCTTGATGCCCTACTGAACTTGACCTGTGACACTGTGATGGCTTGGATCTTTTGTATGTCCGCCAGAGTTGCCTGTCGTCGGCTGTAGCAGGCTGGCAAGATGTCTCCACAGTATTGAAATAGGCTTCGGGATTTGTATTTGCTCCTTATCCATATCTGAAGACATTATTTCCACACATGTGAGTCCCAGCCATCCTCAAGTAAAATATCTATCTCTTCTCAGAGGAATAATTTGGCTGTCTGTTTTTATATGAGTGTAAACACTGAAATGTTAGTCAACATATATTCAAATATGTGTTTGTCATTGTGTGATTTTGTGGTAAAGAGGATCATGTAAGTATGTACTACATGTTTGTGCACGGGTGTATTTGTATGTGGGTACAAGAGATAAGGTAGACCTTTGCTGCTTGCTTGACTACATGCATTTAAAACTTGGCAATATCTCAATATTTCCTCAAAACTAGTACTCTCAGAGACAGCTACAGTATATTTTATGGGAAAGGTTGGTCTATGGATGTATACTATTTTCATACAAGAACGTTTATGCCTGACAGAATCACTTGATTTATCTTTTTATGTGCCAAGTGAAATTTGTTTTATGTTGTTTGCTTGTAATCACACACCCATGATACGGGAATGTTTTGCACGAGAAGTTTTGCAGAGGCAGTTTAGTAGGAACTGCCACAATGTGAAAGTTTCTCTCAAGGTGCTCTCATTCCCATCTCCCAACTTCATTCTGCCACTTACCTATTTTCATTTTATTTCACCTGTTTAATTCTCTAGGCAGGTTCAGAAATACAGCTGTGAGCCTCAGCTCCACATACCAGCAGGCCCAATCCATTCATGCCTTGTTCCAACTAGGAACATGTTGATTTTAATTTTTAAAAGTGTTATGTATAGGTATTTATGGACCAGCCGTTAGTGAACCTTGTAATCACATGACATATGCAGACATTTGTTTTTCACATCAAATTACAGATTTCAATTGTTCTAGTAGCAAAAATGGAGAAATGGCTTTTTAAAAATAAATAAACTTTTTTTGCAGGAAATTAAAAATTATCACATTTTGTCATAACACATTTTATAAAACATTCTGGCAAGCAAGTATTCTCCAGCATGTTGACAGAATGCTTGAGGCTGTGAAAGCATGTTTTAGAGATTCTTTAGGCAGATGGAACAAAAGGGTATAAGGGTTCAATGGGGGGTTTGTGTGCTTCATCTTTGATTTATGTGAAGGGGGTGAAGACCATGCATGCTTCAATTTGTTTCTTCTTTTACTTGCTTTGATGGTGGTTTTGTGTGAATAGTGAAAAGTGTTCTGTAAGACTAACCGGCAGAGTAAGTTTGGTAGGCCCATGCTGCGCCTTTCCTGACTGTGGCGTTATCACCACAGAGGAATGCTACTTCAGCTAACAATGTTTGCATTTAAGTGTTGCATGTATCTATTCATGAATGTTAATTCTGACAATTTTTGAAAGTGTTTAGTCATGTTATCTCCATAAATTTTTCACACGACAGCCTATGAAGCGGTAATGTTCAATATTGGGCACTGCGAAACCAGTGACGTGTGCCACCTTAGGTTAAGTGCCATGAAAATCCATGTAACGTGACTTCTGAGGTAAGAGACGGTCGTCGTAGTCAAAACTACAGTTTTGGTATATGATGTCAGAATCACGAGGGACGTAAGTAAGACATAGTGTTTTGTAGGTGCTCTGCAGGTATACATCACAGGTTGCGTGACCTGTCTGACCAGTACAAAATTAGGAGTCACTGTCACTGCCCGGTGAACGAGCTGGCTCTTAACAACTGGATTACCTAGGTCGGTGAGAATCCATTGAAGCTGCTGACCCAGTTGTACGGATGAGTGGCTGCCATTGGTTTCACTAGGATGTGGAGTACTGCTGATGTTGCGGGTGTCCGTGTTAGACTGATGACAGACAATCTGCTGGGTCCAGAACCACAGGTTGGCTATCCCCAGAGGTGGCTCCCCTCCTCTTCTGATAGCCTTTACCAGGGGTTGTGGTGATCCAGCAGTTTTGATCAGTGGAGATAAAAGTGACTGCAGTAGTACTGAGTGGTGAGGCCTCTCAGTAGGACGGGCGGTAAAATCTCTGCACCGTGGGGGTGAATTACAAAGTTCAGGTGGAGGAATTGGATCGCAATTCAAGCAATCTTTGGAGGTGAGATCTGCCCTTCTAGATTTCCTATGGGCACCAAATTACCGCTTCACGAAAGTGAAGCTGGTGATGAAGTTCCCTGCAGTGTACTGCCAAGGACTGCAGCTGCATAGGCAAGAGTTGAACCCAGTGTTCCTTTCACATGGCCCCATACAAAGCAGTGGACAGAGCGGTGGGTTGGCTCAGGCTGTACGTCAGGACATTTGGGTGTGGTATACACTGGAGTCAGTTCGTCAGCACTGAATCTTACTCCTTTCTGGCCCCGTATAGAGTGGTGGCGGAGTTAGTTCGGCCTGACTGGCTAGCCGCAGAATGGAGGTCTTCCTAGTGGTAGAGGCTCTACCGTACTATACCCAGGGGCACAGCACCGGTGGCTGTCTATGAGTGTGTATTTATCTTTGGTGAGCATGGTCGTCCGGCTTCACTCTGACGGGCTGATTTTTACGTGAGGTTAACAACACAGTGACATTCAGAAACCAGTACTCACAAGTCAGTTTAGATCATGTGTATATTCAATGAGAATAGACACGGTGATCCGTACTACCTCCTACAACTATCCTGAAATTGAAATGGAAGTTAAGCTACACTCAGCCAGGTGAAGGTGACCTGGTTCTAAACTTGATTGGGAAAGAAGACGATAATGCTGCTAAGTAGATTACTATAGGCTGTTCATGGTGAAGTGAGCACTTTTGAGGCCCTAGTTACTTTTTTCTTCCAGCCATCTTTTATCCTGTAACTATCTTTCTAAATAATATTACAGTGTAAGTAATAAACAGAGTGTGTATATTCCACTGCACTTGAAAGTTAACGTCTAGGCTAAAATAAAACACATTTGTTGACTTATTCCAAAAAAGAGGGCTTTAAAAAGTACTCACTTTACTGTGAATAGCCTATACAACTGGCTTGAACTATTTACCTTGTTGTCCTGAAGGAACCAAAAGGGGTTACTACCAGAAGGGTAGTGGTGAGGTTTGCCGTTACTGTCCTGTAAGGTAGGGTGGTAGTCCTGAAGGGACTGTCGATGACCATTACCAAGGGGTGGTAAGGAAGGAGAAGTATGCGTCTTCAGGAGCTGGTGGTGTTGAGTCTTCCAGAATGTCTAGGAGGAATTGCTGCAGGCGCAGAAGAGGCTTCTGGTGGGGTTGACATCGTTAGTAGGCTTTATCCGGCCCTGAAGCAGTGAGCCCTGAGAGCAGTGGAATCAGCAGACGTACTAGAGAGCACGTACCTCTGGTGGCTTCCTCTGGCCCAGGACTGAATGGTGGAGGAAACATAGACTGAATATTTCAGGTTGCGCAGGACCTTATATACTGATAGCTGCTTGGACCAGAGTAGGCAAGGGGTGAGGAAAGAGATAGCTCCTCCCCTCGAGTCGTCTGCGGTTGTAGTCTGCTATAGTTGGACAAGAAACAAAAGAACCTTCTCTGTTTACCTTCTGCGCAGCAGCGGCTTTCTCTTACCTCTGCAAGACTGGAGGGGTGAAAAACCACTTCTCGGCATTCGAGTCCGTATTACATGAGCAAAAACGTAACACACAAATTTTATATCAATATGCATTTATCATCAGATTTTGAAACATGTTAATTTTTTCAAACGTAGCCAGCATATCTAAAACGGGTTTTCCTACACTTATATTGGTAATAGAAGACTGAACAAGTGATGGTAAACGTTAATGTCTTGATTTACTGTTTGTGTCACAAATTGGTATATAAACGTCTTTCAGACGAGCATAAAAATGTATAAGCACCGGCAAGTTTATGTAACTAACCAGTGATATGGTCGAGCCCAATCTATGGGAAGCTTACAAAAACAAAAGCAAAAGTGAAGAGATGGTACTCTAGGACTTATGAACCTACTAAAATAGCAAAACTGTGATGTAAAATAAAAATTTGTAAAGAAACAGATTCATGCAGCTCATAAAATTTTGCCACAACAAACCATAGACAAATATGAAACGTTTTCCTCACCATGTAAGACTTGTGTATTTTCCTCCACACAGCACTGCCTGTAAAATCGTTTACTTCAATTACTTTCTTGAGCCATTTTCTTATATTTAGGTACGTATTGAAAAGTCAAGACTTGTTTTCCTGCTTACCCTCTTCCAAATTTGTTTGACTGTTGATTCTGAATTTCCTGTTACGGCACTTGTCAGTTCAATGACACACGTAAATTTAAACTACTTTGTTTTTGTTCACTGAATTGCACTGCAGCATTATATATTTTCTCCCGTGCCTGTTTCTGCGTAAGGGTGTAGAAAGCGTAGGTATGTATATAGTAAGGGTTCGTCTTTGAAAGATGTTTCTTTTTACCACAGAAACTCTGTTTCTATGCCCACGACCATTACGAAGAGAAGGCCTTGGTGCAGAGCTTCTATTTCAGGTGTATTAAATTTATTTGTTAGGACACAATATACCGTAATGTTATTGATTACGAAATAATAACATTAAACCACTGTTAATTTCCTCCATAAAGCCTATAAACGGTGAGTAAGTTAAACATTATTGCCTCTATGTGTATGTCGCTGAATTAGCGCATAGTGGTTTTCATCATGATCGTAGAACTTCAGAAATTTAAGCGGTGACGCTGTAATTTTATTGGACGCCCCTCTGTAGCAAAGTTCAATGCATGCCTCTGTCATAGCATCCCATGTGTCTGGTTTGCATATTGTGAGATACAGCAGCCTGAATAAGCAGTTTTTAGCTATTTTGGAGGGCATGAAAATAATCTTTCCAATGTGCGTGATGTCTTGATTGTATCAGTCTGTCAACGTTTGGCATGTGCTTTTTTTCTTAGGTAAACCTACTGGGGGCATGTTTAATAGTTTTGTCAAAATACACATCTTTCAAATATGCTACAACGGATTTCAAGCACCGGGTATATGGCCGCCTTAAAAACACATTGTTATTGAGTTATAATTTATGAAGTGGTTTTTAAAATGATGTAGTGCAAAAACATTTAAGCTAATTAACCACTTTTAATCACATTGTTATTTTTAAGTGAACCTGGAAATTTAACGAAGTACCCTATTATTTTATTCTTCCTAAATAAAAATTTAGTGGCATTACTCTTAATTAAAAATAATAAACCTATCTGTTGTATGCTACCACGTTTTTAATGATTGTGTTGATAGACAGAAAAATGTTTTTAACTTTCCATAGTATACTCATAACCTCCACTTTCTTGTGGTGCTTGCCACACCTGAATGCATACCTTAACATAGGTCCGATAGCGAAGAAAAAGAATAAACGGAATGGAACTGTTATTTTATGAGATGGTCCGAAAGTTACAGTAAATAAGGATTTTTGGTTTAAGTATGTTTCGGGGGTCCATGGGGTTCATCATGATTCTAGTGGGGATCCTTACAACCTCAATAGGGGTTTGGAACCGCACATCCCCCATGGCCTCTATACCCATGCCTCGCAGTGGTGTACCAAACTTTATACACAACATAGATGCCATGGAAGTTATTTGTACCATGTAACATGGGCCGCCCAACGATCATGCCGGCCCAATCCCGCAGAGCTGCGATCAACTGAGTGACTAATCCGCTCCACTACCTCAAGTGCTCGTCACGTGACTGCCCGCTGACACTGGGGTCTGTGCATATTGTTTTGTCTCTTGTCCCACTATAGCATTATCTGCTGCATGGAGAATCGCTGATGCAGCGAGCTTCTTCCCTTACCTGCTCGTAGGATGCGCGGTGTTCACCCTAGGCGCCTGCTCCATTGTCAGTCCACTGTCCATTTTCTAGCGCCTCCGATAGCCTGTCATCAGACACTCATATAACCAGTACTGTTGTTAAGAGTCCTTCCTTCAGGTTTTGCTATTCACAACTCTCTGCCAATTTAAAAATGTCATTAATAAACGCATCTGCCAATTTCTCGTCTTGTTGCCGGCATTTGAAAAACCGAGGTCATTCATAAATAAGGTTTTTGCTCACTGAAAAAAATGACTCAAACCTACCTTCCACCATTGCATACTTTTTATCCTGATTTTCTTTCAAGGTGAACGAGTCCACCATGCCATCTGCCTCAGGTCCCATGCAGTAGAGCAGCATGTTTACTTGAGCTTCGTCCAATTTTTTGCAGAGTCCCAATGTGATCTGGAACCTTTTGAATCGTATCCATTTTCTGTATTCTAATGGTGCTTGAAAATCAAAGTTTTCAGGTGGTACAATCTGAAATTGCGTTGCACGTGCCATTGTGATGTATGCCACTGCTTCCTGCCATCCGTCCCTGCGGTTCTGTTAAAGAATGCGAAAATTGTCCGAATGATGGCGTCGTTACTACTGGAAAAAACCCCTGACACCATGTAGTGTTAGTTGTACACACCAATAGGCTGCCATGTTTTACTCGCCACTGTCCCAGCCCTTGCCCAGGCCTCTCAACCTCTGTGTCTCCAATATCCCTACACTACAAAATGGCATGAAGCGTGTGTGCTCTCCAGTGTCACTTCCAATGCTGTCATAATCAAGCTACGTTAGTGATTTTCCATTTATGGTCTTCCTAAATAACTTGTTTCTGACAATAGGGTTCAGTTTTCATATCAATAATTTGACCAGTTCTGTAAAAACAATGCTATCAAGTACACCTTCTCACCATCCTACCACCTGGCCATTAATGGCCTTGCACAAAATATGATGAAGACTGAAATGCAAGCTAAAGGCTTGAGTTCAGTCCAGTGTTCTCCTGAGTGTTGCACTACCCCGTTTCCTTAAGAATTACTGTATAAATCCACATATGGTGATATGGTGACAGCGGAGATGCCCAGTAGCCTTGTTTTTGGCAGGGTCATCCACAATAGACTTTCATTGCTTTCACCATCAGTGTCTGCGACTTTTGCCGCCCATTGAGTGGGTTCTGTTATTTCCAAATAATCGCAGATCTAAATTCTTTGCTGTGAACAAAGTGTATACACACAGAGGAAGAAATGGGAGAAAGGAGTGGTCATTCTAAAGTTGGGCCCCCTCACTTACAGGATGCATGCAGATGATGGCAGCACCTACCACCATCACCTGGATCAGCTTTGTTCTGGCCCTTTAGAACATGCTTCAGATGCAGTAGAAGCTAGCAGTGCCCATGTCAACAAAGAAAATGCGAGTCAGCATCTAGGAGACCCTGGGATAGAGGACTGCGCATCAGGTGTGGAAGAGGATGCAGAGGTCTACGCTGCTGAGATCCTCAACAACAATGCTTAAGACAATAATTGACCAAGCGAGGAGCCAGAAGAGTGTTTCATAGATATTGCGTATGAGGAGCAAGTCCCGAAGATGGTATTTCTGGTATATGTGACTCAGTGACAGGGGATAAAAATGAGCCAAGATATCCCAAACGTAAAAGGGCCCCTAAGAAAGTATTTGATTTATAACTGTTAATGGTTTTTACTTAGCCTGTCTTTGTGATATTCCTAATAAGTGGGGAGGAGAAATGTATTTCTTGCAATACAAATGTATATGGCCTGTAACACGTTTATATACACCTCATGGCAAGCTTCCATTTTTACAACTGATGGCTGCAGGGCTGCCAACATGAAAATATATACCACACAGTTGCAAATAAACGTGCAATAAAGTGGATTCAAGGTGGTTTCACCCTGCATTTTGAATGACTTAAAGGACAAGTAATGGTATGATCGCTGTCAATTACATTTGTGTCAGGGATGACATGTTGCCATACAGCAATTTATGTTTATAGGAATCAAAGATTTGAAAACAATTCTATAAGTTTTATTCTAAACTTACGCCAAAGTGTATATTTTATTTTGTTCTACCTGTGGTCAGCATGCAATGGGATTTGGTGAAGCCGAACGGTGAGCTGTGTGAGCTGATAATCAGCAGCCCATTGCTCACATTGCTACATGAGCTTCCTGCATGGCTTGAAATCTACCTCTTGATCCCTTTCTCTGGCCACGAGTATATGCAAGAGAGAAGGACAGCACTGGTCACTATCTTGTTTGCTAGCATAGTTCCTGGGAGCTAGAGCCCCAACCCATCTGCTGGTGCAGACTCTACCCCATGAGCTCTTGTGGCAGAGTTAGGACGTATAATGGGTAAGATTATTGAAGAATGCAAAATTAAGTGGAGTGGAGTGGAGATGAGAGATTTGGGCAGCTCTTAACATCAGGGTCTTGAGAGCCAATGAAGGTGAAGTGAGGTGAGTGTAAAGCAGCACCGGAATGCAAGGGCGGAGGAACAGGAGACCCCTGAGAAAACCCAACAACTAGCAGCATTATTTGGCATGATTCCCATGTGCAAAAATTTGAGTGACCCCGCTGTGTAAAATTATATCTTGAGATTATGGCTGGGTGTTACGTTGTCTCCTTGTTAATTAAAGAATATTTGTAAGTTACGTGGGTTTTTCATATTTGGAGTAGAATCAGCCTTGTATCTCCACCCAGATTTCTTCTATTGGAAAGAGGTGCATTTTCGGTCCTTGACTGAATTTTTATTTTTTTACCCAGCGGCAGAATGATTTGTGACTTCCCTGTGGAGCTGACATGTGTGTCTTTCCGAGGCTGATCCTTGTTGGTATTATACAGCGGGTACAGCCTTCATATCCGCAGCAGTAGTGTCACCAGGGATTTGTAATGGTATGGCTGAAAAAATTCTTCAGCAACTGGTACAAGCAACATTACATGGCCCTCAGATACCTTGTAATTCGTGGTTGTTGGTGGCACAGCTAATTGACTCGTACTAACATGTGACCACACAATCCTGGAGTTGTCTGTAAGCTTTAGTCAATCCTGGAGATACCAACCTTCGTAGCATGCTTGATAGTGTGGTACTAGCTGGAGATCAGAGGTCACCTTCAGGAAAGAGAACATTGCGCAGAAGGGTGGATGGCCTGGCTGTGGTTTGTTGATCAATGTTCACAATCCACAAGTGTAATAGAGTTTGTAATCATATGTATCTTCACTCTGAATGTCTTCTCTCTAACCTCTACACTTCAGTGTAATCTTGTGGTCAACATCAGATTGTCGTGTAACCATCGGTGAGGCCAACCAAGCATCAGAGACTCATGAACATAGCAGAAGCTGAGATACTGCACAGTGTCAGCCCAGGTAGAGGCATGTCCACAACCATTACACAGTGAGGTTCGTACCATCCTCATCATAACATAGAAAGATCAGTAGAAGCTTGGGCTCAAAGGTCTGTTGAGACCAATCTCTCAGATGTCTTCACTAATGCCACCTGGCTGCTACAATCACAAAAAATTAAGGAACAAAACCACCCAAGGGATATGACTCTGATTTGCTTGGGTATGTATTATACCACAATGCACATCCCAGACTGCAGGTAGACTGTACAGATAAAACCATCTCAAGTACCCAGAACAGTTCCCATTGAATTAGTCACCAACATCCCTTGTGAATGATTCCAAAAACAGGCGGTCCCCACCTCAAGTACCAATTTGACATCTGTTCTCATCAGAAATCTCTTTGTGCAACCACAAGACCTGTAGATCATACTACAGAACCAGGTTGGCCATTGATGTCAAGGACAGCAATGTTTATAGGACCAAGGAAGACCAGACTTTGCCTTGTCTTCACCTCCAATGGAGATTAGGAGCTCTTATGTATTAAGTATGTATACTAACCTTATTAATCATTTGTTATTATCAATCCACCAAGGTTGCCAATATTTTGTTGATAATGAACCAAAGAGTGACATTGAAGTTATCCTTAGGACTATGCAGGTGTATTTACTTTTAGGTTGTATTGTTAAATGTGTTATTACCATGAAGCAGACCACATACCAAAATGTTTGTAATAATCCTGAGCGTGTTAATGAGAGTGGCTGAATTTTTAAATGTGTAATGTTTGCAGACAGTGTCACAATGCACCGTGTTGTGGGAGCCTCCCTGAAGAGGCCAGCACAACTGGACAGTGTGTCAACCCAAATTATGACCCGCACAAAGCATGTGAGTACCTGCATTATATTTGCCAAGCCTTAGTTTAAGGTTATAGCGATTTTAGCATTTAAAGCCATTTGTTTATGTATTAGTTTGTTTTGAGTTGAATGTTTAGTTATTTTGATAGTAGAATGTAATCTTAAAGCCCCTACTCTCAGGAATAGTTAGGATTTTAATTCAGACATCACTTCAAAATTCTTATTTATTTACTTGTTGGTTTGCATTTAATATATTTTGACAATTCTATTTCTTTTTTTTTTTATTTTGCTGTGTGAACTGAATTGAATTATCTTAGGAATTGTTGGTTATTTTGTCACCATTTTCTCTGTGCATTTTACCTGGCATAATCAAGCATGTTTTGCCATGGAGGAATGCATTTAATTACAGTTCTGATAAGATAAGTGCCAGATCTCAGGAAGTGACTAATATCTTGGGATTTCCCATTTTTAATTAGTGTCACTGTGTGAACCTCCTGATTGACTCTCTCTCCCTAGACACCATGGAAAGTGGTACATTGTAACTTTTGCATCTTCAAGAATTCTTTTGATATTGCGCATAGCGCCCACTCCACTGTAATGGTAGGAAACATGTTTGAGAGGAGCCTAGAAGATGCCCTAAATGTACTGCACGTAGATAGCCACTTTAAAGTTTTGGTTATGAAATTAACTTGAATTTCAAGATAGTGATTTTTGGATTTTTAAATAATTTTCTGGAATTAAATGAAGGGCGTAACTATTTTGTCGGACATAAAGCAGGAGGCAGCAGATAAGATCTTTTGTTCTGTTGGTGTGCAAAACCATGAACATTCTAACCAGATTAATTTCTGAGTATACTATGAGCCAGTTGTATTTTTATTTTCTCATGTAAATTATTAATTTTATTGCTAATTTTTGAGAGATGATTTAGTATTCAGATATATTACAACTGAATTTTCTTATTTGAACTACAGGCAATCTTTTAATTGCTTTGATTAATATTTCTGGATTTTCTGTACTGAAACATTTTTCATTTACCATTGAATTATCAATTTTCTATATACCACTTTTGCAATAAAACTACAGTTTTCACACACCAAATGAATGGTTTATGTTTTGTGTAGTATTTGAAAGTAGATATTATATTTTATTCTCAAGAGTAATTTTATGTTTGAGGGTCTCGTTTCATACAAATGGTATGAAAATTTGTGCTTTGTCTACGTCTATCTGTTTGAAGGATAATGTGTCTTCACGTAACTCAGAGTTCGTTAACGATCACTGCTGATGTGTAAAAAGTATCACATTAATTACCTACTTGGTTTTCATAAAAAAAACCAGTTATACTTTAATTGCATTTTAAAGATTAAAAAATTGTTCTCACGCTTAGCGTTAAACAAAGGGAAGTCAATTTTCCTGGAGTCATTACATTCTGGCTGTACGCTAGACATAGCTCTCTTCATCGCGGTAGGGCAAATCCAGCGGTACAATTGTACTTTGCGGTGAATCCATAACTCGACCTCCTCTTTTGAGTGCTGGATTATCCCGTAAAATTTAGTGGTAATGTGGGCCACGACTTCCTCGCCCGAAAATTGAGTGGCATGGTGAGGCAAGCGCACAGCTGGCTCCAGTCCATTACAAATTGTCCGTACTTCGTCCACCACTCCAAAGCGCAGTTGTGGAGTTGCTTGCTGCTTTTGGTGACCCACCATTTGGAAAGATGTTCATGCACTGTTAATTCCTTTTCACATTTGTCTGTGAATGAAACCTGGTCTTCATGGGGTCGGCCCACGAATTTTGGTAGTTGAAGTTTGCTGGAACTACATGTCGTAGTTGGACTTATCCTGTATCTGGGATTATTCGTCCTATACGTGGTGACTCCTCTGCGTACCTCGCATAAATAGACTAGACCGGGGCAGGTGACTCGTTCCTCCGGCCAGTCTGTGCAACTGTGATGAAATGGCTGAATTCATATGATACAGTGGACCAAATTAATGCCGTAGTCTGGGCAGGTGATTCAATTAGGCTGATTGGCATATTCTGCATTCCTGGCATCTAAGTTCTAGCCTGTCCGTGTACAGTGAGCCTATCCTAGGCACCGATAGTTAAATACCTCCTGCCAGTTAACACACGTGATAGACTGGATGCCAGTTCCGATGCAGGTGGCTATATGACAACGTGTGTTTCAACCATGGTTGCCTCTTGGGCTTTGTTTAGGCTGGCTTCGCTAACTGACATAGCTAGTTCAGTAGTTGGGTGCCACGAGGTTTTAAAGGACTCCCTGAAGTTCGGCGTCTGGCTAGATTGGGCAGTTAGGCTAGTGTGGTTACCCACGAATCATGGTGACCTTGTTCATGTCCTGCTACTTGATTCGCTAGATGCCAGTGTGCCCCACGTTGGGTGCCAAGAAATTTAACCACCTGCTTCTTGACGTGTGATGTTATCTGGGTCAGGACATGTATACTCAAAGTCAGAAGCAGGGAACTTTGTTGGTGCTGGCCACGAGCACTTACTATGGGTGGTTCGGTTGACGTTACTTGTGTACTACAGGCTGTCCTGACTATATCACAGGCAGTGACGGTTGGCGGCTAGGTGTAAAGTCTACAACGGCCTTAGCTACTGGCCGGGGTGCTGGCTTAGGGGCCTGCGGCTTACATTCAATTACACTTGGTCGGCTGAGTTATGATCACTGGTGTTACTGCTGCTGCTCCAAGGACTACTGCTTCTGCGGCTGGACCGGCTGCTGCTCCACGGGCTGCTGGATGTTCTCTGCAGGCTGAGATAGCGGCGAATAGAGATCCAAGGGTATGCAAGGCTAACTGGTACCCTTTCTTCACGACAATGGCCGCTATCAACGGATGCGGGTTCCAGTGCTCTGGAATCTTCCGTGGAGGCTGAAACAGAGAAGGGGAGGGAGTCGGGAGGTTAAGTGCCATCGACTTTTGGGTGGCTTGAGCTCGTTCCCGAGGTGTGACTCTTGGCAACGTGCCTTACTGGACTGGGTGCAGCTCCAGGTAGACTGGTAGGCAGTAGTTTTCTTCTTCTCCTTAATTTCCCTCCGACCTCTCTTGGTGAAGGGCATTAGATGCAAGAAAGGTATTCCGGGAGATAGGAGCCTATCTAATTGTGTTATGCTGTCTAGGCACACTGGTCCGGCACCGAGTACAACTTTATTCTTCAACCGGCAACACAAACTGTGCGGTGGTTGAAGAGTGGGTTCCCTCGGAGGCGTCTAAATGGTTTTGACGGGTGAGCCTCTTGAGCGGACAGGTCGGACCCAGAGCCAACCAAATACTCCCTCCAGTGACCCAAGTGGTGCGGTGAATGGGTGCAAGCTGGTCTAGTGATTTATCCTCTCAAGTAGGGGTATGGCTAGTGGCTGGGACTTACCATTTGATACACCTGGTGCAGCAAACAGGTGGCCTTCGAATGGTGTGTGTTCTTGATGTACGAGTTCCCCTGGAGGAACTCGCAGTCCTACACTAAGCTGCAACTGGTATTGGCAAACCTGGTATCTTGCTTCACACTGCGGGATGTAGGTGTTTATTGTGGTAGTCTGGATTTACTCAAGGGAAAATGAGAGAGCAGTTAGGATCAGAATGTGTTTATTCTGTGAAGAATAAGACACGGTGGCCTGTACTATCTCCTGTCTACCCAAAGTTGACCGGAAATAGTTAACTATGCTGTCCAATTGAAGGGAACCAGGTTCTAAGCTGTCTGGTTGCAGTATCAACTGGGTAGCTAATTACAACTTTCCCTGTCTTAACTGTGTCACGTGTCCTGAAGATGCTTAAAGTGCCCAAATTCTGAAGGACACGTGGGTACCCACTGCCAGAGACAAGCAACTAGCGTGGAAGATGACTTCTGGAATGTTTCCCAGGGGGAGGGCTTATGAAGTTCTGGAGTAGATGGCGGTGAGCTAAAGATCTCTAGGCAGCGTAGGCGGTGTTGTTCAGAAAGCTCTGGCAAACGTGTATGGTGGAGCAGACTGACCAAGGCTGGATGTGGCTCTGAAAAGAGCCTGATGACAACTGGCGATTTCAGCCGCTGCACTGGAATATATTCTGCTAGACTGAGAGCTGGGCGGCCATTGTTGGCAGGTGGCATCATCTCTCCGCACCATTGTACTTAGGGTTATAGCGAAGCGCCGATATCTAAAAACAATTGTGGGCATATTGCCGAGGAGAGGCTGGGCTATGCATTGCTTACTTGCTGGCAACATTATTGAAACGTATAATTCTGACACATCTGTAACCATCCCTAGTCCAGGGAAAATCCTGTAGGCACTCTGGTAAAAATTACATTCTTCCAAATCCTGTTCATTGTTGCTTGTAGATGAAGCGTATAGATGAAGTAAAGTCGTTAATATTAATAGCCAGTAAGCATTACGCATCAGTTCATACAATAGTTCACTTTATTCTGAACGAGTTGTTTAAGAAAAATTTCATTTTCCTTTCGGCTAGCTTAGCAGCCGAAAGGTTTACGCTCTGTTGCTCAAAGAATTTCTTATGAGGTAAGTTTATTTTTAATTTTACTTTCTTTTATTGTTGTTACTGGTAGATATTGTTTACTTGATTTTTATTGTAACTCGATACTCAGACCTCTGGGTTGATTAAAATTTATAAATTAAAATTTCTTTGGTCCAAATGCTTTATTGAGATATTTTTAGTGACTATCCCAAGCAAATTAAAACAGATAAGCAATGTTTGCTCATGCGAGACATACAGCTTACTATGTAAAAGTCTTACAACCATGATATTGTTCGCTGCCCTTGGTCATCCTCGTCTTTCTTGAAGACACTATAATAAATAATCTGGCACTTTTAAGTAGCTTCTAAAGCCTGCGCGCATTTGTGGAATTGCAGTGGCTCTCCTACATTGCCTTACCCTTATGATAATTGGTCCAAATCAGAAATTAAGTTAATTTAAAAGCAGACAAAATTTAACAGTCTGACCACTGTCATGTCTGAAGAGAGAGTCCCTGGGCTTACTTAAGGCAACCCTTCTTATTCCTTAACAAATCAAAGAACAAACAATTTCCTGAGAAGAGAAACTTGTCTTTTAACTGTTTAAATTAATAATCTCCTAGGCGTACAAATTAACATTACGCAATGCCCTAGTTTGGCACGGATAAAACACCTAAAATAAACAACATTAATCGCTCTATCTGTGGCATCAAAATATTCCATCAATAAAAATTTCAGAAAATTAGAGTATGTTCATCAAAATAAGATTCTAATAACATTTTTACCATAATTTTACATATAAACAAACAAGAAAATATTATACTGACGGATGTAAACATTGCAAACAAATCATAATATTTGCCAGCATAAATGTCAAACTGAAATATAAACAAATAAGTAAATATTTTTTCTTATATCTTTACAATGTATGTAATGAAATAATTTTTTTATGACACTACACCACAGTGGCCACCATCAAACCAAGAATTTTACACATGAGAAATGAGGTAAACATTGCACTTGGTTGGTGGGTTATGCCAAGATATTTCCATTTTCTTCCACCAATCCATTCTATTGCTTTTCCAGCTTTACTTCACCTTGGGGGTCACGGGGTCAGACTACTTGCCTCCCACCTAGGCGATCCGGGTTTCATTCCCAGTGGGGTTCCTCCTGGATGTTCGCATGTGGGAATTGTCCCAGATGATGCAACTGGTCAGCGGTTTTTCTTGGGGATCTCCCATTTCCCTTGCTCATGCATTCTGGTGCTGCTCCATGCTCACATTGCTTCACCCTCATTGGCTCTCAAGACCTTTATGTTAAGAGCTGCCCAAATATCTCCACTCCACTTTCCCTCACTTTAACCTCTTGAGTGCTACAGATTTTAGCTGTTAACCTCACTGACAGACACAAGACATTAAGAACACCAACTTTTTCCTTCAGTCTTGTAGTGTGGTTCTCGTATCTTACTTTGGGTAATGTGTTATGTTTATAACTATGATGAGTTCTCTGAGGTCATTTTTGCTATTGTCTGATGCTCATGTGGCGAGACAGCTGAATTAGTAATGGTTAAAGACCTGCCTATGGCTTGACTTAGAATTTGAGCACTGAGTATGCATTTAGGTGGTGTGGGACCACTGCAGTGAGGAGGTTCCACTTTTTCTGTGTGTAAGCATTTAACAAAATACTTGGTTTACACAGCATTATACAACTGTGAATATGCTTTCTAGGACAGTGTAAAAGGGAAGGTGATTGCCATCCGGCGGGAAGACCAGTCCGTGTGGGAGAGAAGAGCGCCACTAGCGCCATCCAATGTGAGACGTCTCACTCGTGCAGGTGTCAAGGTCATTGTTCAACCATCCAATAGGAGAGCCTACCCCATGCAGGTAACTGGAGTCTTCTGATAGCTAGGGGTCTCGTTGTACAGAAGTAGAGTTGATCTGTTTTGCATTTCAGTGTGCTGTAGCCATAATGATGTCTGCTGGGAACACATTGTAGGACAATGCTCTAAATTTATGTATGACAAATTGAAAAAGAAATTAGTTAAAATTACACTACTAGAATATTCTTTTTTCTCTTCCTAGGAATGAATTCTGCATAGCTTAATTTTGTAGTTTTGAATCTCCAAAATGTCTTCATTTATAAGTTAGAGAAGTGGATGGTATCATCTTGTAGGTGTGAATTATTACCATGGTGTTGTCAGAGATGCTGTGGTCAGAACAGCCTAACAGCAGTCGTGTTGTGTGTCGGCAGGCGTACCAGGCTGCAGGAGCAGTGATCCAGGAGGACATCTCAGAGGCATCAGTGATCTTTGGCGTGAAGCAGGTGCCGGTGGACCAGCTGATACCCAGCAAGACATACTGCTTGTTCTCACACACTATCAAGGCCCAGGAAGCCAACATGCCACTGCTGGACGCCATGCTCGAGAAGGTATACACCCCACTTACACATGCGAGCCAAGGGTTGCTCATGACTACATATATAAATACACTATGTAAATAATTGTTAATTATGCTCTATGATAAAGATACATACAGTAATTGTAAGAATAGTAATGCAAACATAAGAGCAGATAAATTTTATACTCAATGGTTGTTGTAGTGATCATATTTTAGATATATTTTTACATTATGTTTTGAAAAATGTTTTGACCCTGTAATGTTTGCACAGTTAACAGGGTGTCAGAAGGTAATTATGGTAATTACCCAAAAATAGTATATCTACTCTTTTGAAAGTCTAAGGAGTGATTAATGATTGACAAAAATATCTTTCAGAATGTGCATGGGGCATTTAAACTCACTATACTGCTCTAATAAGAAGGTATTTACCGAAATATAACACTGTACTGAACTCGCCAGCACAATTTTTAACAAATAACATACAAACACTTCAAAGTAGAAATATTTATTACAAATTGCCCAACACTAAAAGAGAGAGAGAGTTATCTTTCATTTGTATAATATTGCAAAATAACACTGTGAAAATTCTTATAGCACAATTTTAAAATTCTTAAGGCACAATTTATATTTCACAATCAAGGCCACAAATATCTCTAAAAACATGTAAGAGCAATTTTAAAACAATCATAGAATGAATGACTAGAAGCCCTTTTAATACCATGAGTTACCCACTCATTACTTAGCATACATAATTCCTGATACCAATTCGAATGATTCTGCCACACAGCGTGGTGAACTAAAATACTAATCATTGCATTAGGCAATGCAATAACCATTAAATTTGCATATAATCACCAAATTAAAGAAATAAGTCATAAACCAATAATTAATGAGTCCGGAACACTCCGATATTTCAACTCTAAGGAGTAGTGCCCAGTAAACAGTATAAATCCTAAACAACTTTAATTCTCAGAAATAAAGCAGTGTCATTTAATTTTACGCAACCCAGTGCATGCTCTGTAAGCGGTCAACAAGGTTTGAAATACAAACGAGTTAATAATGACCCCGGAACACTCCGGTAATTCTACTTTAACAAGTCATGGTCTGTACAATGTAATTTCAAGACAATTTAGTTCACTAAAAATAATTGTATTACCAGTATGTTTCATGTGGGAAATTATGATAACTTACTGTTGTAACACGGTAACTCTCAAATGGGTATTGTGCGGTTCCGCCAATAGATCGTTTACAAATCTCAATGCTTGGTTTTAAAAAATTCTGACTCAACAAATGTATCTCTCTCTGTTCCCAAATTACGCGAACATTTACCCATCTTAAAACACCTTTTATCATTCACGCAATGGGCAATGTCACCTTTAAGGAAACCAAACATTTCATATTTCAAATTATCCAACAAACGACGTTCACTAAATGTGAAGGCAATGCTGCAGCCAGTGTAAGACCCATCAAAGGGTATTTGCCATAAAAATATACACGTTAAAAATTAACATTAAAACTGTGATTAAACATAATAACATACACATTGGCGACCAACAAATCTATGGGCCATTCATAGCACCATGTAATAAAATTAACGACGATACAATTAAAATATTCTACCAAATCGTCTGCGTGAAGCGTGGATGGCGAAAAGCATACAACATCCTTGATAGCCGGGCCAGCCAAACGGGGCAGCGGCAAAGGTCAGGTACATGTCTGCCTGAGCAGAATGACATGACCAAAAAACCAACAGTATTTATATATAAGCTTAAATTTTAAACGTGCATGTCTTAAATAATCAATCAAAAAACGCTACCAAAATTCGGCTTGCGCCCTATGTTAACACTCACTGCACTACTAAAAACACACACAAAGTTAATGCCCGTAAAATTTAGAATGCTGTCCACCACTCAACAGTTCTTCCCATCTAGGCTTACAAAAGCTAAACTCTCCAAAATGTTAACATTGAAAATACTTAAAATGCACTGTGCACGTATTACAACTGTCAAAAGATATCAAATTCCATGGTGGTAAATTTCCGATGCCTTCATAGAAGTGAATAGTTCCAGTCATTGAGGTAGAATGAACGGTGGGCACCACTTAATCCAGCCAACAGGCTAGTAATCTCCTCCACAATTGAAATTCGTGATGCACTGAGAACGGGAATTAGGGTGGGGAAGAAAAAGGAAGAGGAGGTGGATTCCAAGTGACGAAGGAAGACATCTCTGCGCGCTGCAAACTGTGGCGGGTAGCAGAACTAACAACGGTGAGCGCAGCACTGTTGCAACACAATAATAGGTGTTTGAAACATTATTGCATTTAACATGGTGTCATCATCTTGGGCCTCCAAGGTGGTCTGACCATGTGCCTGCCACACTATCAGGATAGAATTCAAAGAAGGTGCCCAGACGCATCTTAGCTCTTGCCTGGTAACACGTGTGTGAACTTGAGCTCTCAGAGATGTGTGCCACTTTCTGTCGATGTGGTTGGTTGGTATAACCGACAATATCTTAAGCACGTAATTTCACTCCCACAAACACAGTGTCATACTAAACTTACTTGCAAAATTTTTCTATCGCCATATTTATTGGCCCAAACCACCACATGGTGCAGTTAAAACACAAGCACTATACAATGCACTTATTTGCAAAATATTTTTTAAACTACCAATATGGAAGAATGCCCCTTGGTATGAACAATAAATTGGGTCCCATGGGACCTTCGCTAACCAGGATGAACCTGGATGCAAAGCTCTCTGTGGAAACTGCCAGTACCTATATGTATAGCACATGGCCATTTGCGAGCACTGCATACAGAATATAGAAAGATGCACAGTAACATAGATAGTAACTATAATGTTGACTCTTTTGCATATTTTCTTAAGATCAATCACTCTGTACAACAGACTTCGTTGTTTACGGCATTACCAACTTAATATTTGCTTATTCTTTGAAGTTTTTATAGAGGAGGAATTTTAAACAAGATTGACGCGTGCCCGATTAGACTGACTTGGCACGTTGGTCAAGGATTTTGTCCTCTAGACCAAAAGTGGGGTAGTTTGGTTTAGATAGTCGGCTTGAGGTGAGGGGTGTTGGTTACCATTTATTTACTCCAACTTCTCAGGCGTTGTGGTCGGGGTAGGTTTCATCTAAACCCGGCAAATTCTGTCTACACCGGATCGGAGATTCCACAGATATGCTTAATTGGTCCAGAAGTTGAGGTTGTTCCAGCCGAGTTGCACCTCGGTACCGGTCAGAAACCCTTTTACCACAGGGTAACATGAAGGATGCATGCTGATAAAAGGTGGGAAGTTAATTACTAGAACCGGAGCAGATGTGACTGCTTGACGTCTAAGTAAGGCAGCGCGGTTCCGTTCCACCTGACTCTCCTGCGTAGGACGTGGTAATGCGATCCACGGTTTGAGAGCAGTGTGAGCCAGGTATTGTTCCCTACGTTTTCTACCACTCCTCTTTTTGTGAGGCATAGGGTAAACAGTTCAACAGCCTACGTGTTGCACTTAAACAGGAAGGTTTGACAGTATAACCCAATAGTGACTGGCCGTCACGAGCTCGATAAGAGGCCCTACTGATCCCCCACAGTATGCGGGCTGATCAGGGACGTGGAGCCGTGGGGACCGCCAATCCTCTGTTGGTTGTGCATTCGCACTAGGTTAAACGGCAAAACTTCAGGCTACAGTCACCACGCACTGAATTAGTGCGAATGATGACAAATAACTGAGTCTGTTGCCCCTCCCGGTGTGAAGGTGTTTCTAGTGGTTGTGGCATCGCTTATCCCCCCCCCCCCCCATGAACACTGACTTAGTGTAATGTGTGACAGGGAAGAAACAGGTAGCCGACTAATGTGTATGTCTTCTGACGTGCAGACACCTGATAGGGTTCCATAGTCAGGCTAACTCGGTTTAAACAAATCTCCCGGTTCCTGTCAGCAGTGCAAGGCATATTCTGACATTGACCGTTAATTCAAACAAATTCCCTGGAAATGAAAACCAGAAAGGTAGAGAACAATGAGAGTTTATTGAATATTCAATAAACACATGACCCCGTGTTACCTCCTACCAAACTGTGGAGGTGTAGGTGATCTGGTTCTAAGTTAAAAGGGGCGTGGTTGGTTCTAGATGAATACAAATTAGTTAAAGTTAAACTGCTAAGTAAAAGGTGTCTAGAGGAGAAAAAGTGAAGTTGAATACGTATGTTCGTGTTCTTTGGTCGTTGAGACGTAGTAAGTAGCAGCTGGGGGCATACTTGAAGTTTCCAAGATCTCCAGAGGTCCCAACACTGAGTCAGTGCGGGATGCGTAAGATTGACTTCCGAGCCTGGCAGCGTCTGGACTTATATAGTGGAAGCTTGTAGGCTGCCGGTGCGGGGTGCAGGGAGGTCGTGACGTCCTTCTTCCCTGACTGGCATGGGAAAACTCTGGTCAGCATTTTTGCTTCATGGCTCGTCGGTGGCGCTCTGCCTTACCCGAGGTCTGGGCAGCTTGTAGGATCTCAGCGCTCGGAAAGGAGGGAGGGGGGGGAGTGGCATGTTAGCCGGGTTGCGTATGCTCTAGTAGAAGAAAATTTGCATATAAGTTCCTGTTGCCTGTAGGGTAGGCAACATGTTGCTCATGTCTGTAGTAGTGGAAGAGGTACTGTTGGTGATGAGTCGTAAACGTATTAGATCAGTTGTGTAAGCGACACGCGTATATTCGCCCCCCCCCCCCCCATCCCCCTCTGTTGTGATTAAGACTCATCGTGGAACAGGTGGCGAAGAAGACGTAGGCCCCCTCTCTGGAAGGTCTAGAAGGTCTGGGTAGGTATCGGCGGACGTGATGTAAATTGCACAAAAAAAATTTTTTTGCAGACAGGTAGACAGGGACCCTTGGCTTGACCAATGTAGCGGTGCATGTTCTGTGCACTCAGGTAGTCCGGCTGGCGATGCGGAACATGTGAGACGTGGAGTGGCGGCAGCCGGCTGGCGACCTTGATTCTCTCTCTCTCTTTCGGGTGGGCGTCCTTCTCTGCCTCTCACCCTGGTTTTAGGCTTTGCTGATGCGGCGAGAGTGTGTATTCCCCCAGTGTTGCAAAAATTACAGGGTTGGGTAGCCGCGTGTGTCGGGTGTCCCACCGGCCTACATTTTTTATGCGTGACATTGACAAAAACCACCATATTGCTGGTGGATATTACAAGGGAATCATATATAAAAAGCTGAAAGAAAAATTTTATAAAACAATGGCACGTCAAAACGAGGGGATTAAAGTAAGAATAATTAGAATATGCCCAAGGCTTACCCACGGAAGGTGGGGAAACGCCACTATTATCCTGGAGCTTGCTGCAGTGAGTTAAGAAAGAAAAAGGAAAATCTAGCCAGGGAACCTTTGTGTCTGTCAGCAAGCTAAATTGGTACGTCTGATTGATTGCGAGGTGGACAACCACAGGCCCTTCAATACCTGGGTTGACGGGCTAAATGAATACAAAGCAAGTACACTACATGCATGACTATCACGGCAAATTGTGAGCACATTGGTCACTTAATACAATATACATAAACACTCAATAAAATTGAAGTGTAAAATATCTGGCAACAGGTTTGGGGAGCTTTGAAGCTTAGTCTTTGGGGTTTAGCCTGTAGTTGGTGCACAAGATATTGCAGATAAAAGCACACACAAAAATATAAGCATACAAAAGTTTAACATAAAAATCCCCTCCTACAAAACAGCATTATTCTAGTAGGCGATCTTCACATATACACTTTACAAACATATAGATAGATATAATTATGTGCCTACACATCAAATCAGATTTAATGCTGAAAAGCATAGAAAAAAATTCACCTGACTATCCCTTGCGGAGTCCACCTTATATTGTAGGTCTAACAGCTAATTTGTACACTGTGTACATTTGTTAGAATGTTCAAGGTAAGTTCCCAAGGGATGTTCACGATTGTAAGTGCTGAAAACACACTCCTATACGACGGCATTCTTTATGTAGGCAATCTTCACACATACACTTTCAAAACGTATGGTGACGTTTATAGGTTTACCTACACATCAAGTCAGATTTAAGTGATGAATATTAAAAAAATATTAAAAGCTAAAAGGTCATTGTTGCGTCGAAGTCTTTATCTTCAACATAATTACTTGCACTGTGGTGAGTGTCTTTATGTGATTCACTTATGATAGCCATTACTGTCACTGTGGAGAGCGTCTATTTGTAATGTTACCTACTTAAGTGGGTTGTCGGTCACTAAAAACTATGGAAACTCGAGGTGTAAAATGTCTATAAAAATTACTGATGTACATCTTTTTACGGCTGTAGTAAAATATTAATTAGCAAATAGTCAAGTGACTAATTATGGATTTTACCTCGTTGGTTCTTTATACTTGAAATTTTACGGGATACTTTTTTATTTAACCTAAATGTGATTGTTCTGCTTACGTTACTGTCTTTGGCTTACAGCTAAATTAAATGTGGTGCACATGACCGGTCTATAATGAAGCCTTTTGAAACGTGCGCAAAGTAGCGGTTTACGGCTACTGCACTGTCTTTAATATTCACGCACTTACTGGCGATCTTCAGTCTCACCATTATCGGGCCTCCCTCTCCGACGAAGGGCAGCGTTTAGAGGGTACGGCCACATGTACCTGGTTGTGGGTCTCCATGGTGATTTCCGGTACCGACCAGGTATATGGGCGGCCTTGGCGGTACGTGGTGGCATCAGGCATCGTGGAGCAGCCAGGGGCGTCGTGGCATCTGCTTCTGCCACAACAAATTGGGAGGGCACTCGGTCAAGGGACGTTGAGGCAGTGCTGGCAAGCCCTCCACCCCGACTGCACGTATTCCTACCTGTAGGGTAGGATGTTTCTCTGACGGGGCAGTGCGAGGGAGAAAGATCTCGACCCCGACTGCGGGCAGCACAGCTCGTCGTGGTACCAGGTCATGGGCGTCATTAATGGTCTCGATGGTCAGGTCCTAGGGCGAGGCAGTGGAAGGGAGTTTCACCTTAATCTCCACTACAGATGATGAGCCTGTTGAGGGGTAGTGGATGGCATAGACATTCTCGATGAAAGAGGCTTCTCATGTAACAAGATAGCGGGGTGGAGCACTTCCAATTTGGCAGCTCAACGTCCGGGTCTGCGGGTATTCTTGCATCGCAGGACCTGGGGATGGAGCACATCTGTTGCAGCTCAACGCCCTGCTGTGGCAGAGTTTCCTGTGTGACAGGTGGTTCGGACGGAGCACTCTTGTCTGAGCTCAACGCCCTTCTGTGGCAGAGTTTCCTGTGTGACAGGTGGTTCGGACGGAGCACTCTTGTCTGAGCTCGACGTTCAGGCTGGCGGGTCTTCCTGCATGGCAGGGTGTTGCTGGGACGGAGCACTCTTGCCCAAGCTCAACGTCCTGACTGGCGGGTCTTCCTCATCAGACCCAGAGGTTGACTTTGTTGAAGTTGATATGGCCTTGACTTCTTGCTTAGGAGTTGTACCAGGTGGAATGGTATGTGCTCGTTCTGGGTCCGTGGCGTGCTCACCTGTTGACGGCCCAGTGGAGGGTACAGTGGCTTCTTAGCATCAGAAACCAGCTTCGGGAATTCTCGGACGTCCTGGATTTCTGATTGGATTGCTTCCATCTCCGTCACCGTTGGCGGTTCGGATCTCTCTGCTAATCCGACTTGACCAGAAGGGTGTTTGGCTGTCTTCCCTATTTCTGGGACTTCGCCAAGACATTTTGAAGCAGCTAAGGGTGGCCCGGTCAGGTCTGACAATGACTTGGTGGCCATAGCTGGTCGGCGTCGAGGGCAGGGATCTAACGGGGACTGCTCCTTGGGGTGGTTGCATCTCTATTCTCCCGGGTGGAAAATAGGATGGCTCC
Source organism: Dryococelus australis (assembly GCA_029891345.1). Taxonomy (NCBI): domain Eukaryota; kingdom Metazoa; phylum Arthropoda; class Insecta; order Phasmatodea; family Phasmatidae; genus Dryococelus; species Dryococelus australis. The sequence continues at coordinate 63,403,842 of CM056995.1, forward strand.
CTGTTGCGTTCCAGGGTTCATGCCTCGGGCCTCTTCACCAGACTTTGCTGGAGTTCGGGAGCTACCTTTGATTGTATAGGGCCTCGTTCGAAGGTTGGGGGCCACTAAAGCTCTTAGTCCTGGGTCTCTTTGGACTGAGGCCGCTCATGACGTCATTGGGCTCTTCGGGCCTGGCTCCTGGTCTTCGTTGGGAGATTGAGGGCCGTCCTATCCGTGTTTACCTGTAACTGCTAGAGACGGATCGGGTACAGGGAGGGGTAGCCTTTGGCTGACTACCTTCCCAGCTAATCAGGGTTCCTCCGTTTCTTCCAAGTTGTATACAGCATTGTTCATGATCGAGTACAAATTGCTGCTGAAGTAGCCATGGTTGCCCCAAAACCATGGATTCCTCGATATGGGGTGTAACTAAAAAGTCAACATGGGAAGTCATGCCATGTACCCCATTTGGTATTTTTATGCCTCCTTCAACCGGAATAAAGCAATTTGGTTCAATGAGTCTGACTGTCCTTGTAGTGGGGTTCATTTGGGTTCGTTGGCGAGGCGTGAGGAGTTCGCTTGTTATAAAATTCCCAGTGGCCGCCGAATCTAAGATCGCCACTGCAATTCCGTTATTCAGGCGGACCTCTACACGGGGCACTTCAGGGCAACCACGCTCCCTTGTCAAGTTTTGGAGCATGACTGTGGATTCCTCTTCCCCTTGTTTTGGTTCTGTATTCTCTCTCTCTTTCTTCATCGGGCAGTCTCTATTCCTGTGGTTACCAGAAAAGAACTTGCATTGTGGTATGCAGGAGAGGTGTGGTGTAGGGGTAAGCGCTTACCTACATGCCTCGAATGACGAAGTTAGTGACTCCGGGGTTTTCATCATTTCAGAGTTGTCAAGTGCAGCCTGTGCTGCGCAGTTCTGTTCTGCCTTTCATGCCAACTCTATCGATTCGTCGATTGTCTTGGGTTTAGCCGCAAGCAATACGTTCCGCAGCCCAGGTAATAACTTTCGACCACTCGATCGGACGGCCATCACTTCTTCAATTCCTGGATATATTCTTCGGAACAATTGGTACTTTCGATGGATGAATATTTCTGCTTCGTCGTCTTGTTCCTGGTTCTGACCGAAGAGTTGTACGACTAATTTTTCCAACACCTCCTCGCCAGTGAATTCCGCCGCGATCCGGTTACTGAACTGCTTCCAGTCTGTTAAGAAATCTCCGTATCTTTCCCATCATGTGAGGGCGAGACCCTTCAAATGTAGTTGGGCCCTGTTGACCCATTGTTTTGGAAGTAGGCCCGTTTCTTTGAATTCTTTTTTGCATTCCTGCATGAATGCTACTGAGTCTTCATGTGGGGGACCTGCAAATTTGGAAATTTGAATGTCGTCTTCTCTACCGGTTGCTGGATGGCCATGTGCCATTCCAGGTTTGATATATATCCGGGATGGCTTGGATCTGCGGGAGTGAGAGATGTGCTTTCTTCGGCATCTCTCGCACTGGTAGGCCATCCTGGCATAGAGACGTTTTCATCGGGCCACCCTATGCATAGGTGGTGATACGGTTCACTGCACGTCATGCATCTGATGCCGTTTATGCCTCGGTCGGGACACGTAATTTCATTGCAGAAACTTGTGGGTTGTTGATGGCAGTGGTACAGTGGTACTCTAATCTGTCTGTGTCCCGGGCAGTGCAGTAGGTGCATTCTCTACTTAGTGTGCCATGGCCTGGAGAGTCGGCACTGTACATCGGATATGTCGTGCTCGTTGTTGAGGTTTTCGCCGGTGGCGGCATTGGCCTTGGAGTCTGACATGGTAGCGATTAAGGGCATCACGGGATGTTTTCGGGACTCCCCAAAGTCCGCTTTACTGATCGTTTCGACCCTTAGTTCTCGGGGTATGGTTGGTCTAGTTCGTGCCATTTACTGTACACAGCTATATGTCTGACGCCCCACGTTGGACGTCAGAAAATCTCTTGACGCGTGCTCATTTAGACTGACTTGGCACGTTGGTCAAGGATTTTGTCCACTAGACCAAAAACGGGGTAGTTTGGTTTAGATAGTCGGTGTGAGGCAAAGGGGTGTTGGTCAACACTTATTTACTCCAAATTCTTTGTCGTTATGGTCTGGGTAGGTTTCATCTAGACGTGACAAATTCTGTCTATGCCGGATCGGAGATTCCACAGATGTGCTTCATTGGTCCAGAATTTGAGGTTCTCATAGCCGAGTCCCAATTCAGTACTGGTCAGAAACCCTTTCACCACAGGGTGACACATAGGATGTATGTGGATACAAGGTGGGAAGTCAATTATCAGAACCGGAGAAGGCGCGACTGCCTGACGTCTAAGTTTGGCAGTGCGGTTCCATTCCACCAGTTTCTCCTGCGTAGGATGTGGTAGTGCGATCCACAGTTTGAGAGCAGTGTGAGCCAAGTATTGTTCCCTACATTTTCTACCACTCCTCTTCTTGTGAGGCATAGGGTAAACAGTTGGACAGCCTACATGATGCACTTAGACAAAAAGGTTTGACAGTGTAACCAAATAGTGACTTGCTGGCATGAGCTCGATGAGTCCCCCAGAGCTGATCAGGGATGTGGAGCCTTGGGGTTCGTCAAGCCTCCACTGGTTGTGCGTTTGCACTAGATTGAACGGCAAAACTTCAGGCTACAGTCACCACGCACTGAATTAGTGTGAATGATGACAAATAACCTGAGTCTTTCACCCCTCCTGGTGTGAAGGTGTTTCTAGTGGTTGTGGCAGCGCTGTTTCCCCCCCCATGAGCACTGACTTAGTGTAACGTGTGACAGGGCAGAAACAGGTAGCTGTCTAATATGTTTTGTCTTCTGACGTGCAGACACCTGAAAGTGTTCCACAGTCATGCTAACTCTGTTTAAACAAATCTCCCGGTTCCTGTTGGCAGTGCACGGCGTATTCTGACATTGACCGTTAATTCAAACGAATACCCTGGAAATGAAAAACAGAAAGGTAGAGAACAATGAGTGTGTATTGAATATTCAATAAATATGTGACCTGTGCTACCTCCTACCAAACTGTGGAGGGATGAAGGTAATTGCAGTTCCAGGTGTAGGCGAATTGGTTCTAAGCTAAAAGTGGAGTAGTTGGTTCTAGACGAATACAAATTAGTTGAAATTAAACTCCTAAGTAAGAGGTGTCTAGAGGAGACAAAGTGAAGATGAATACGTATGTTCGTGTTCGTTGGTTGTTGAGACGTAGTAAGTAGCAGCTGGGGGCGTACTTGAAGTTTCCATGATCTCCAGAGGTCCCAACACTGAGTCAGTGCGGGATGTCATGAGAGAGGATGCGTAAGAATGACTCCTGAGCCCGGCAGTGTCCGGACTTATATAGTGAAAACTTGTTGGCTGCCAGCGCGTGTGACGTCCTTCTGCCCTGGTTGGCATGGGAAATCTCTGGTCAGCATTTCTGCTTCATGCCTCGTCGGTGGCGCTCGGCCTTGCCCGAGATCTGGGCAGCTTGTATGCTCTCAGGGCTCGGCAGGGGGGAGGGCACCGTGCGTGCCGGGTTGTGTATCCTCGAGGTGAAGAGAATTTGCTCATAAATTCGTATTGCCTTTAGGGTAGGCAATGTTTCACTCATATCTGTAGTGGTGGAAGAGGTACTCTTGGCAATGAGTCATAATCATATTAGATTAGTTGTATAAGCGGCATGCATCAAGATAGTTCCCAAATATGAATATTTGGCCAACATTCTTATCAGATAATGGTAAATTCCACTGTCAAAAGTATAAAGTAACGTGATAATTAGTTGTTATATAGTGCATAAGCAGATTGTAGAGTGATTTTACGGTGTGTTTTGCAGAACATCCGGCTGATCGACTACGAGAAGCTGATGGACGAGAGGGGACAGAGGGTTGTGGCATTTGGGAAGTATGCAGGCCTGGCAGGTATGGTGAACATCCTCCACGGCCTGGGACTGCGGCTGTTGGCACTGGGCCACCACACTCCCTTCATGGTGAGATGACTTGTATCCTCTTGTCCACACAGCGCCATGGCTATAGTGTTGGGGAAAAAATATACTGCCGTACTCTTACTTAGAAAACGGTACGAAAGGACAGGAATAAATGACTTAATATACATGCACAAAGGAAATAGTAGTTTATATTATACCATACACTATAACCCTTTTTAAAACTATAGGAATTTCAGCATTTAAAGCCATTTATATTTTAGTTTATTTTGAGTTGAATGTTTATTTGTTTTGAACGTAATATTAATGCTCCTACCCTCAGTAATAGTTCGAATTGTTATTCAGGACATCACCTCAAAATTAGTATTTATTTACTTCTTTGTATACATTAAACGTATTTTGAAAGTTCTATTTCTTTTCTTTTATTTTGCTATGTGAATAGAACTTAATTATCTTTGGAATCGTTAGTTATTTTGTCACCGTTTTCTCTTTGCACTTTACCTGGCATAATCAAGCATATTTTGCCATGGAGAAATGCATTTAATTACAGTTCTTATAATATAAGTGCAATGTCTCAGGAAATGACTAATATCTTTGAATTTCCCGTTTTTAATTAGTCACCATGTTAAGCCCTTATGGTTGACACTCTCTCCCTAGCTGCAATGGACAGCGGTACATCATAAATTTGTTCTTCAAGAATTAATTTATTTTGCACTTACCACCTATCACCATGTTAAATGCAATAATGTTTCAAACACCTATTATTGTGTTGCAACGGTGCTGTGCTCACCATTGTTAGTTCTGTTACCCGCCACCGTTTGCAGCGCGCAGAGACGTCCTCCTTGTACTTTGGCACCAGAAGTGCGGTGAATACCAAGCGAGAGCTGATGGTTCCTTTGGCACCGTAAGCGTGGTGAAGGAGTTGGACAGATTGACGTTCCAAGGGCTATGCTCCGGTATTTATACTGTCCTGGTGTGCCTTTGTTCAGTTATAGAGGTATGGCGGCGTTAGATCCTTTGGGCGTGTGACGTCACCTGCCAGCCAAAATTTCGGCTGCTGCGTGTCTCTGCAAATCATACTAGTAGTGCCATCCCTCAGAGCGCTATAGTACTAGGTGACCATGAAGCATCATCTTGGTGGCTTGGCCAGTGAACAGTTCAATTTCTTCAGGATATGAGCGTGCACCTTTTACCATTGGGTAAACAGTACAAGTTATTGGCTTCTGAAAGATTGTACTGCCAATCAAAATCCATTGGTGTGCGGCCGAGTGGTTCGCACTGATGAGTAGAAGTCTATTTAAATAAGTTGAAAAGACATCCCGCATCAACTATTGTATAAATGAAAATGATAATTACAGAAATTAAGTGTAAAGTATACTAACATTATTGTGTAACTTATTTTAGTTTATAGTAATTGCAAAAAATCCTAATAATGACCCAAATTTTTTTTAAATTTAAAATCTACAAAATGTTATTGATTACAAAAATATACAGATATATTGTCATTACATGTGTTTTAATTTAAACCCTGTGTTTCTTATGTTCTTTGTTGTTTATTATCATTTTGGAATTACTTAGAATATTTTGCAATTTTGGTCATTTTTGTGCTTAAGCATCAATACCATGAAAATGATATCAGCTCCATAGTTGCTGTAACAGTTCACTATTATCTTGCACACAGTTGTGTGTATATTGAGCATGATCAGCAGTCACTGGAGTTGATGGAGCAACCAACTATGTTACACTGTTGCAGCACATTGGCCCTGCACACAACTACCGTAATTCATCCATGGCGCGGCAGGCCATCAGGGATGCAGGATATGAGATCGCCCTGGGGATGATGCCACAGTCGGTTGGGCCACTCACCTTTGTGTTCACGGGTAGTGGGAATGTGTCACAAGGGGGGCAGGAGTTGTTCCAGGAGATGCCCCACGAGTACGTGCCCCCGGAAATGCTGCAGAAGGTCGCCGAACACGGAGGTCAGAGCTCTCAGCATCATGTAACACTGACTTGGCATTTCATTTTTCCATGTGTGTACTGAAATCTTTGGTGTAACTAGAAACATGTTCTCTAAAGGTGGTTTATTTGTGGCAGAAAGGGGTGATGTTTAATGGTTCAAAAACATGATTTCTTAATACACTTTAAATGCTAATGTCATTTATATCCTCCCAAACTGTGATTGCTAGCGTTCATCCTACACATTTACTCAATATTATTTTCAAATGCCCTCAATCCAGAAACAAATAGCTTTAAGTAGTGTGAGTAAACTTTATAGGTGGGATAAAGGTCCTTCCAATATAGTGTTACCTATTTAAAATCAGTAATGATGTGACATAATAAATTACTTGGCAATTGCAGGTGTTTTTATTTAAAGGGGCTGACATATGGTGGCAGAAATATGTACTATTATATAGGTGATACCTCTGCTGATATGATGCAGTAAATTTGTAAGCTCTGACTGTCTAAATTTTGATATAATTGTATCCTGTTTCAAAAGTGACCTAGACAAACTCTCATTATGTTAGTTTTATTAAGATTTTTCGTACCCATGGATTAATTTCAAGAAGTTCTTGGTAATCAAAGGTAGACACAACCTAGTATTTTTATATTATATTCAGAATGGTCAATATGTGGTTCTGCAAATGTTATCTGTAAAAATCTTGAGCCACTTATGTTTACAGCTTTGCACGCATGCATAGCATAACACCTTGCAAAGCCTCAGTCATCTTGTTACTTACTTTGTCTGCAGTAACCACCAAGATTTACGGTTGTGAAGTCCGGCGGAGGCATCATCTCGAACGGAAGGAAGGGGGAGGCTTTGACCCAGAGGAATATGACCAGCATCCTTCCAAATACATCTCCACATTCAGTAAAAAGGTGATAGGAAATAGGTGTAGTAGAAGTAGCATGCTCTTTGATATTTGTGCTTTAAGTATCATGTAACAAATATAACTGAAGCAATAACATGTTTATACCTGTGGGTAGGTTTGTCTCTATGAATATGCAGTATTACATTTTGCAAAAGATACAAAGTTTCTACTGCACAGAAGTGTAAACATGAAAATGTATCTGTGTAATGTATGTGTCAGCACTTCACTAAGATTCATCAGTGTATATTACACACACACACACGCACACGCACACGCGCATGCGCACGCACACACACACACACACACACACATATATAAAATAATGTTTTATATGTAGGAAAATTTTATTAGCAGGAAACAGTATTACACCTGCAGGAACACATCAAGCAATATTGTATTGTATATAGTAAATAGCTGGCCAAGTTCTTAAAAATCTTCTTCTGAATCATTTGATGCAAAAATATGAGTGGTCTGAATTCCATGGACCATATCATCAATTAATTCACAATGACATGCATTCTGGAAGCTTCTTAACTCATCTAATCTTGGTTATATTAGTAATTTTCAATACTATCACTTCTAAAATTGTTAATATTTCAAGTTTAAACTGTTTTCTCTATGTGTTTGTAGGCTACTGGATTGCTAATATGTCTGAAATTTTTCTTAAGAGAAAAATTGCATTTGAGATGTTGCAAGGAATTGAACAAATACAAATGTTGTAAGTTGGAAATTAAAAATATGAACATTGTTATATGCAGGAAATGAAACCATTAAACCTTATGGAGAAATGGTGGAACCATGTAATAATGGTGTTATAAGTAAGAAAATGTGATATGCAGGAATGGTATAACAGGAACCCAGTGCCTACACAGTCACCTGTGGCAGAATAAATGTTATTTATTACGCAAAACGAAAATCACTTGGCAATCATCAGCATTCTCAAAACAGGAGATGAGATTTTCTCTTAAATTATTCAGAAAATTCAAATACACTCTTAACAAAAATTCAAATTTTTTTTCCGCTTGCCAGGATTGGTCCCACAACCTCCCTAATGCAATTCAGACAAACTACCACATGACCAAACAAGGTGGAACTGTTTTTTTTTTATTTTTATTTTGTACAAACAATTTTTCAGAAATTTTTCTGGATACTGTAAAGGATATGTAAATTTTTAAGGCCATTTTTAGAAATAATCATAGTTACTTATGTAATAAATTTGTGGATTATGGTCATTTTATTTTACCAGTTTTGTTACCATGAACTTGTTTTACATTTTTTTGACTTTACTTGGTTCTAAACAATTTTATTATAGAGTGCCATAAACCGGGGTACAATATCTGACAATATTTGTGTGTGAGCACCACTTGGTGAAAGGACAGGGTAGCAAACGCTAATTGGACAGGTAGGTAACATTTGGAATTTAAAATATCCAGCTATATATTCCTCTGTTTATATGCGAAAATAGCACCAAAATTAAAATTCTGAGTGGTACAAAGTTACCCTGCAGGGGCAAAGAAAGTAACACTGGTTTAGGGTATGCATTTCAAAAATTTTATTAGCATTATTGGTTTTAACATTTCTCACTTAATTTTTGAGAGGCTATCTAGTTAGAGTATGTATTATGACCTACCTTAAAAACATCAAAGGATTTGATAACTACACTTAGGCACACACAGTTGTGTGTGAAATGTAACTCAAAGCCAGCAAGCTGCTGTAACTGCGTGAGTGGTAATAGGTTGTCGCCTCATCGTTCACCCGTAGTGGGATTGGCAGTTGGAGGGTGAGGCAGAGGTCCTTCCCTCCTGGGCGACAGTGAAGCAATGGTCGCCACTTGAACGGGGTTTTTCTTGGAGCCTAGGCTGTTGGCTTTGGCCGCTTCTATAATCGAGCGTTGACCTTGGGTGGCACACTTGTGAACGATGGTTGAGTGGGTACCTTGGTAGAGGTGTAAGTGGGTGTGACACTAACGGGCCTAATACCCTGGTAACGTTGGTTGTCCATACAGAGATAGGCGTCTTCTTCAGTGGCATTGGCAGCAGTGGAGATACTGCATGTGGTACGTGCCAGATGAGGTTCGAGGTGGAGCTTGACAAGCTGGTGGTAGACCCTCTCTGATGTCCAGTATCCTCTTTCTTTCAGGTGTATACTTAGTTGCCAACTGATCTGTTTTCCTTCAATACCCCAGCCTGAGCTAGCACCAGCTTGGCAGGTGGTGGGGAGTAACCAGATAAGTTGATAGCAGGGGGCCAGTAAGGGTTAGGCACAGGCTGATAGAATGTATGATGGGGAAGTCTGGTAAGGTTGGAGGCCTGTTCTACTGGCCTTCAGTCCAGTCACTTGGAGCTCGGAATGTCATAGGCAGTCCCATGTACCAAACTGGTAGTTACAGTAGAAGGCTAGAGGTTTTCACTCCCGTGGCTCCCTGGTGCTTGGGACGTCGTGGGCAGACCCAGATATCAAGTAGAGTGCGTCTCCTTGGGGGTTAGCCTGTCGTTTCCAAGCAGTTGACTCCACACGTGACGTCACAGGCAGATCCAGGCACTTACTGAAGATCGATAGTATAAGAGACAACTGCTCTAGTGGGGACTAGGAAGGCAAGCTTCCTAAGCTGCACTTCGAAACAGTTATCAATAGGAGAGAAAAGGAACGAGGTTTCGGCTTGTGGCTATCCCTAAATGAGTCTTACTAGGACAGGTGACGAATAGGAAATAGCGGGAGCAAGGTGTAGTAAATACAGAGTGCTGGAAAGGACAACTAACTATGTCAGATTTATGCCTGTTTCATTGATTCCTCAATCAAACACACATAAACCAGCCTGTACCCTAATTGGGCCAGAAGAGCCGAACCTAAGTTGCCAACTGGTATTGTACCTTGACGCGTTACCGGTTAGAATAATGACCTCGACAGTTGAGGATTCTGTCCGCTAGACTAAAAGCGGGATGATTGAGTTAGATAGGCGACGAGAGGCGAGGGGTGTTGGTTAGTACTCACTTTCTCCTACTTGTTGGGTGCCATGTTGGTGGTGTACTTTGTCCAGTCATAGCAGTCTTGGCCCACACCGTGGCTGCGATTCCACAGGTGAGATTCATTGGCCCAGAAGTGGATGTTGTCACAACCGAATCTAATCTCCATACCGGTCAACAATCCTCTTACCACTGGATGGCATGATGGGTGAATGTGTACGTATGGAGATACGAATAATACCACAACCGAAGCAGTCGATACTTACTTGTGCCTGAGTTGGACGGCACGGTCCTGTTCCGCCTACCTTTCTGGTGTAGGTTGAGGAAGTGCACTCAACTGTTTGGCGGCAAGGAGCGCTGCATGTCACTCCCTATGCTTTCGGCTATGCCTCTGGCTGAAAGGCATAAAGTCTGCTCACAGGTTACTGGGTACACCTTGAGGCAAACAAACTACATACAAGTTATAGTGTAAGTCCGATTTTGGCTTGCTGACCAGGCTCTGTAAAGTCTCCACTGAGAACCCATACTAGGTGGGCTGATCAGAGACGGGAAGCCGTTTGGGTCACCAATGCTGCCACTGGATGTGCATCCACCCAGGAATGGACAGCAGGTCTCAAGCCACGGTTTATCCCGGCACTGGAAGTAGTGCTATGGAATAAGGCAATAACTTGAGACTGTCGCCCTTCTTTGGGTAAAGGTGTTACTAGTGGTTGTGGCTCCTCTGTTCCTCTCCACCGGCACTGGAAGCAATGCTGTGGTAGTTTGGAAATCAACAAATGGCTGTCTAATGGGTGTGTAAAATATGACGGAGCCCTGAAGGGCGCCCGTGGCTGAAGTTAATTCGGTAGTTATAAATTCCCCGGTCCTTGTCAAAGGAGTACATAGTAACCCGTATCTAGTACACAAACAGACAGATACTCTAAGAAATAAAAGCTGAGAGGTAGGAAACAACAGTATGTTTATTGAAGTCTCAATAAACATGCGATTCGTGCTGCCTCGTACCAGATAATTGAGTGCTGAATGTTACTATGCTGGCCAGGTGTAGGCGACCTGGTTCTAATGGAGAATAGGAAAAAATTAGCTCAACAAAAATATATAATACTTCTAAACTGTCTAATAAAGATGTCTTGAGGAGACAAATTGAATTTAACGTGTTGGTAAGCATGTTCGTTGGTTGACAGGTTGACTGGTCGTCGACGGTGAAGTAGCCGCAGGGTGTGTACTTAATGCTTCGAAGATCTCAGGCGGTTCCAGCACTGGCAGCAGTACTGTGGGAAAATGCAAGAGATGGAACAAGAATGACTGCTCATGCCTGGCAGCATTCGGACTTATGTAGTGGAGCTTGTAGGCTGCCGGCGTGGGGTGCGGGGAAGGCGTGACGTCCTTCTGCTCTGTTTGGCGTGGGAATACTCTGGTCAGTATTTCTGCTTCGTGCCTCGTCATTGGTGCTCGGCCTTGCCCGAGGTCTGGGCAGCTTGTAGTCTCTAAGTGCTAGGAGGAGGGGGGGGGGGGCATGCGGGGTGCGGCCGGGTTGCATATCTTCCAGGTGAAAGGAATTTGCTTATAAATTCCGGCTGCCTCTAGGGTAGGCAATATGTCACTCATGTCTGTAATGTGGAAGAGGTACTCGTGGTGATGAGTCATAATTGTATTAGATTAGTTATATAAGCAGCACACGTCAACCTAGTTTCGGAAGACGTAGCAGCGCAAGTGATGAAGGCGACCCCATGTCAGTGGTACTTGTTCTTGTGATAGCTATAGTTGAGCTACAAGGTATGCTGACACAGCGAAGCGATTTCGTGCATAGTAGAACTCTTTTTTAGGTCTGCAAAAGACAGTGACGACTTGAAAAAGTCTATGGATGCTTGCGGAGTGTAATGTTCTGCAGAGATGAGAAGGCTTCTCCGTGCGTGCTCGAGTAACGTGACATGCGTTTAGATTGGCGCGAAGACGGTGGTCGGTATGCTCTCGGGCAGAGTAACACCAAACAAGTGGACTGGTGCAAGACAGCCATCAGCGTGCTCTCGGGCATAGTAACATCGGGCAACTAGACTGGTGCAAGACAGCTTTGAACTGAGGACTGCGGTCCTTTTTGTACTCTGTGTACAGGCCAGCATTGGTTGCATGGTGTGGAGAGAGAGAGAGAAGAGAGTAAAAGTGAGCGGTGGCTACTTCCCCTCACTTGCCAGACGCTAGAGGGGTAGAGAGCTACGTCGTGATGTGAAGCAGTTGACGGGGCAGCAACAGCTGGGCAAGCCAGTCCTGGCTTGAAGGCATTCTGTGGTGTGTACAGCATAACGGCTCTTCTTAGGAAGGGCCACAGATGTGGCGAGGCTAGATAAGAGAATGATATCGCCCGTGGTGCTTCAAGGTCTGACCAGAGTTTTCCAGGGTTGTGATAATTGGTGCTCCCATTCAAGGACACTAGAACCAACACATTAATTTAACATGTGCAGTAGCCAAGGCTAGCATTGATGCACATGCAATGTTTCCTAGAAACAGAAGATTTTGGAGCCCACCTTCCTCTAGTATAACAAAAACAATAAATAAAATGAAAAATGTCGTGAGCTTCACTCTTTTAGTCCCATATTTGTGTTTTGTTAACCCAGAACACATAACATTATGGTGTTTCAGAAACTTTCCTAACCGGTAAAACCTTTGAAAAATGTTACTTCCTCTACATGTATATATTTTGTTAGGTGTGTTGACTGGCATGTGTCCTGTAAAGTTGGTAAAAAAGGACGTATAGTTGTTCCATGTCATAGCATTGAATTAAAAGAGTTAAATAAACCTATGTAAATACTGAAATAATTTCTTTTCTTTGTGTTTTTTTAAACAGCATGTGAGATTTAGGAAATTTGTAAAATATTTATTTTTCATTAATTTCACTGTTTCACTTTACCGATGAATAAATAAAGTGATAAGCAGCGTACATGCAAGTAGATCTAAAGCAGGACTTTCAGTTACCGTGAACAGCCTGTAGTCCTTTGCATGCCCCAATCACCTCATGGTCACACCTGTGCAAGTGGCACGTTTTAGACTAAGCAGTGAACTGTGTGTGACAGGTAGCACCGCATGCATCATTGATCATAAACGGCATCTACTGGGCGGTGGATTCGCCCAAGCTGCTGACAATACCAGATGCCAAGTACTTGCTGCGGCCTGCGAACACGCCCTGGATTGCCACCTCCGAGGGCTCGCCTGCCCTGCCACACCGCATGCTTGCCATCTGCGACATCAGTGCCGATCCGGGTGGCTCCATCGAGTTCATGAACGAGTGCACCACCATTGACACACCCTTCTGCCTTTACGACGCTGACAGAAACAAAGACACCAAGAGGTTAGTGATGCCACAGGTTTAGTAATCCACTCTTCAGTTAATACAGGCAGTCATTCTTTCATTTGCAGGTTTCTTAACTGACATACTGTATTTCTTTATGTATGTGTTACTATTAACTGTTTTGGATACTTTCACAGGTGTAATTTAATTATCAAATGTTTGGATGGTGGTTTTAAGACAGATCATAAACCATGCTCTTGATAACCTCTTAGAAAATAAGTATGGGAAATGTTTTGTCACATAGGATCTTACCCATTGTGGGAATGGCAGTTGGAGGGTGAGGCAGAGGTACTTCTCCCTCTCGCCTCTCAACTATGGTGAAGCAGTGGTCACCGCTTGCATGGTCGCCAACCTACGCTGTTGGCTTTGGCCACTTGTATAATTGAGCATTGAGCCTGTGGTGCGCTTGCTAGTGATGGGCGAGAGTGTATCATGGTAGGGTATAAGCGGGTGTGACGTTAAGGTGCCTGACTACCCTAGTAATGTTGGCTGGCCAGACGAAGGTATGCATCTTCTTCGGCGGCGTTGGAAGCAGAGGAGATACTGCATGAGGTAGGTGTCAGATGAAGTTCAAGGTTGAGCTTGATGAGCCGGTGGTGTAGACCCCCTCTTGCGTGCAGCCTCCTCTTCCTTCCAGGTATATACCTGATTAACAACTGAACTACTGCTATTCAGTATCCCAGCCTGAGCTAGCTCCAATTTGGCAGCTTTGCTCCCACCCAGCACTACAGTAAGACATATAAGGGTGGGGGGGGGGGGTTGGTTAGACCAAACAGGTTGATAGTGAGTGGCCAATAAGTGGTAGACACAGCCTGCTGGAGAGTAGGGTGTGGAGGTTTGGTAAGGTTGGAAGCCTGATCTACTGGCCTTCAGTCCAGTGACTTGGCGGGCGGGATGTTGCTGACAGACCCAAGTACCGAGCTAGAGGTTGCAGTAGCAGGGCTAGTGGTGACCTCCCCCATGGCTCCTTGAGGGTTGCCTTATCATTTCCAATCAGGTCACCTTGCGAGCGAGGGATGGGTGGCAAACCCAGGCACTTACTGGAAGTTCGATAGTCCAAGGGGCAACTGTTCTAGGAAGTCCTAGGAAAGCAAGCTTCCCAAGCTGCATTTTGAATCAGTTATCAACTGGAGAGAAAAAGGAGTAAGGTTTCAGCTTGTGTCTAACCCTAGAAGAGTCTTACTAGGACTGGTGATGAAACAGGACATAGCAGGAGCAAGATGTAGGAAATACAGATTGTTGGAAGAGACAACTCAACCAAGTCTGATTTATGTCTGTTTTATTGATTGCTCAATCAAACACACATAAACCAGCCTGTATCCTGACTGAGACCTGAAGGACTGATCCTAGGTTGCCAACTGGTATTTTACGTTGACACGTGCCCGGTTATAGTATGTTTGGAATGATCATTGTGGTTTTAGTGCGCTAGACCAAGTGTGCATTTTGTACGGACACGCATTGGAAAAGATACACAGCGCACCACGAGAGCAGTTGGGATTGCTCATAATCTTAATGAGGTGGCGTGGTCCCTTTCCACCTGTCTTTCCTTCATTGGAGGGGCTATCTTTTGTTCCCTATAACCATCGGCCATGCCTTATCTTATAAAGCATAGAGTTTGGTTCACCACTGAACAATACACATCGTGCACTACGGACGAGAAACTTATTTCCTATAATAGCGTTGTCCAGTAGCCGCTTGGTAGCACGAGCTCGATGTCTCCTGCAATCCCCCACTGTAGCAGGCAGATCAGAGATGTTGAGCCGTGTGGGCCACCAAGGCTTCTACTGGATGTGATAATGAGCCAAGGCAAGTCCGCAACACCCAAGCTAATACCTCCTCCAGCACCTAGTTGCTCTGGTAGGGGATAATAACCTAGGCTTGCTGTCTCTCCTGGGTTGAAAGTATTCCTAGTGGTTGTGGCTCCTCTGTTCCTTTCCTCCAGTACTCGAGTGCTCGGGGTAGTAGGAAGCAACAGGCGGCCATCTAATGTGTGTGTTACCAGACTGGAGGACTCCAGAAAGGGGTCCTCAGTCAAAGCTAGTTTGGATTTAAAACGTACCTGGTTTCTGTCGGCAGTGCACAGTGAGAATTATTCGTAGCAGGCGAAGTAGATATTACTCTAGAAATAAAAGTGTGTGAATAAAGAACAAAACTGTATTTATTGAGGATTCAATAAACACAGTGACTCATGCTATCTCCTACCAAGCAGATGGAGTACTGAAGATAACGTACATTAGCCAGGTGTAGGCGACCTGGTTCTAGGCTAAAGGGAAAAGTTGAACTAGAAAACTGAATATATAACTACTGAACTAAAACTGCCTAATTGCAGGTGTCTGGAAGATACAAAAAGAATTTAAAGTCCCTTTGCTATAGTAGCAAGGTATATTCGTGTTCGATGGCAGTCGAAGACTGTTGTCATCGCAGGGAGTAGCTGCGAAGGCTGCTGAAGACTCGAGGTTCGCTGGAGGCCCCAGCACTAAGGAGAGCTTGGGGTTTTTTCTAGAGAAGAAATATGAATGACTGCTGGAGCCCTGCTGTGCACGGACTTATATAGTCACAAGTGTAGGCTGCCGCGGTGGGTGTGGAGAAGGCGTGTGACGTCCTTTTGCCGTGAGGCTGGCTTGGTAGGTGAGAACCCTCTGGTCAGCACTCTGCTTCGTGCATCTTCGGTGACGCTCGGCTGCACCCCGAGGTGGCTGACAGCTTGTAGGCACTCAACATGACTCTCACATGGGATGAAGTAAGGGTATATTTGATGTGATGAGCGATGAGTCGTAATCGTATTTATTAGTGATATAAGCAGCACACGTCTTTGTAGTCTCGGAAGATGTGGCAGCTCTGGGGGTGAGGGTGACCTCAAGTTAGCGGTACTCATACTCGAGTCAACTCTAGATCAGTTACAAGGTAGTTGGAAGTATGGCAGGCTTCAGTGTGCTTGCAGGCAGTGTGGCGGCATTGTGTAGAGTAGAACTCTCGAAAGTGCTGTGAATGGCAGTGATGATTTAAAGGTTCCGTTTGACTCTTGGGCAGAATGACGTTCTGAGAAGGTGGATGCAGTGTCTGGTGTCTCTCGGGTAGCGTGACACTCTGCAACTAGACTTACGCGAGACAGCCCACTGCGTGCTCTTGGGCAGATGACACTGGGCAAGTGGACTGGCACGAGACAGCCTTGAACTGAGGACTGCGGATCCTATTTATACACGGTGCACAATGCCAGCACGGGAGTTTTGGGGTGTGGAGAGAGAGGAACCACAGAGAGAAGAAAGTAAAAGATAGCGGCGGCTATTTCTCCCACATGCCCAACGGCTGGAGTATTAGAGAATGGTTATGTGATGCAAAGTGGGTTGTAGCGCAGCAGGCAGCAACAGCTGGGCAACCCACCCTGGCTTGAAGGCATGCTGTGGCGTGTATGGTATAATAGCTCTTCTTAGGAGGGGACCATGGCTGTGGCAAGGCTAGATGAGAGAATGATGTCACTCGTGACACGTCAGTTTAAAGCAACTTATTTCTTTCTGTCACTGTTTGTTCAACATATATAATTAGGAAAATTAAATTAAATTAATAGTAAATTGCCATTCATTCTGTTCATTATTTGCTATGTAATCATTACACTATAAAAATATATTGTATCTATTATTGTTATTGTAAGTGGTGGCACAGGGCTAAAACTTGGTGCAATATGTGCCACAATGCCCTTGCTCTGCAGTCCCTTGCTTCCATTGGAATGCTGAAATAACACAAAGACTTCAATATTACATTACATGAGCTTTTGAGAAAGAATTCTACGAGACAGACAGAGAGACACGTGTCATTAGGAATACCTGTGGTTATGCACTTCTAGGAAGCACTCTCTACACTATGACTGCGCCTCATCTTGCAGAGCATTAATCCTTATAATGGGCCAGTCACATCATTCTTAAAACAGTAATTGAGGTGGGACACATGCCTACAGGGTACATTGGAAAGCCCCAACTGATACTATAGACACGTGATCCTAGATTTTACTATTCCCAACCACATGCCTAGAAGCCGTCACATCAATGCCCCTTCCAGAAGATTGTTCTATCTACTAGATTACCGGCTCCTCCAGGCTGGCAGTGCCAGTTCCACAGCGTGCCGCTGGAACACAGCACACAGCCCATTGGAGCATCACAGCTTCCTCAAGCGTGCAGGAAGGCAAAGATGTGTCAACGCCTCCGTGCCAAGCAGATAAGGAATCCAGGCACCCATGTGTGACATCAGAAAGACCAACCCACGAGAGGCGGAATGAGCTTACCCCTTCGCCCTTCTGAGTATCAAAAAGCTCAAATTTTCAGTATAAATAGGGCTTGCAGACAAGCCTCAGGGCAGTTTTGCTACACCTATCCACTTTAGTTGGTCTGAAGTGTCATCCCATGGGTAAGTGCTAGCCTGCCCTGTTCCCCACTGTAACCAGTGGGGAACAGCAACCAGAGGGTTTCCACCTCTTTGGCAACCTCCAGTTCCAGAGGCCTTTGGATGCTGATGCCAACCACAGGGTCCTGCCAACACCGCTCTCCTCGATCATTCTTCCTTGGTAATCATTCCTCAAGGTATCCTTCAGGTCACGACCATGATGTTCCCCTCTGGGTACTAGCCACATCTGCTCCTTCAGCACCCTTCTGGTGTTGAACCCCGTTAGCTAGGCTCCTTCGAAACACAACCTTCTTAGGGAATTTTAATATTAATTGTGGCTTTTATTGATTTAACGTTTCTAGCCAATTTACTTACAGCTCACGCACTCAGATTCACTATTTGCTATCAGTTTGCCTTGGCCTGATTTTAACGCCATCAATCCTTTTGAAAGTATTAATAATAATTATTATAATGGCTGATCGGTTAACCGAATTTTCAGTTCGGTTCTGTCATTTTTGCAAAAACTGAAACCGACCCGGAAAAAAAAAAAAAAAAAAACAGTTGATATTTTCTTGCACCGAAGTTAAAAATAACAAATTACGTAAACTCTCGTTTTACCGGACTTCCATTCAGTGGACTTCCATTTTAACAGACAAAATCTCAAAATCTGAAGTGAAATTATTTTCACCACTGTGTCTAATTACTACATATAGTGCGGGGACCCACATAGTTATAGTTTTTTGGTGTGTATGTACATGTAAGTTGACAGAACGACACGCCTGGCCCGAGACCTACATGGTTATTGTTTTTTGTTGAATAGCAAAAACGTGAGTTGACAGCTGTACACGGCAAAGGGAGTGAGAGCTATTGCCGTGCATGTAGTTTTTTTTTTGCTGAAATGGCTTCAGCCACAGAACAAAAAAGAAATTGTGTTAATTTGACAGTTAAAGAGAAACTAGTGTCGTATATTCATAAAGTAAAAGATAAACTGAAGAATTATGTGTTGACCAATGATGTCGAATCAAAAGGAAAAAACAAGAGTGATGGATAACAGAAAATAATAACATATTTAAAGAGTCCTACTTGCTGCCGTTTTATGTGTAGACCTGACATCACCCCACCGTATACAAAAACTAGCTTGGTAAGAAAATCACTCCAGCCCCTTTACTGTGTTTCTCAACACCACAGCTTTCCCCTCCAGCCTCCTTGTAAGTTTATCACTGCATGCATCTGTATTCATCACAGTGAAACAGCAGCCCGACCGCCGGCTAGCGAGATGTGTTGTTCCAAACATTTAAGTGTCGTGTCGCCTGTCACACTCCAAGTAAGGGAATGGGGACCATTCCCAGATAATCATGTACGCTTGACGAAGACAACAAAAATAACGTGGTAATAGGCAGAGGTTGGGAGTAGATGGGGTGGGACGGCCTAGTACCACCGAAATGGCTTTGACAGGTTACGGGTAGGAAACAGGAAATAGACTATCCCTGTACATGTTTTTTGTCTCTAAAGCTGTGTTCGAAATGGTAAATTTGGGGAATTAGGGTTTAGGAATTTAGAGTGGATGGTTTCGAATAGCTTGTAACAGTGCTACATGTGACAAAGGTGGAAACTACAGGCTTGTGGAATTTCAACGTTATTTTTTTTGTCGTCCCATCAATAAATAAAATAAAATAACTTTCTCCCGAGCATTTTCACGTAATCCCGTTGTCTTGTGTATAGCTGATCTTATTTCTTTTTAGCCGATATCATTCTTCTCATTATTTCTTCATTCCCTGCAATTAACATTCCATTTCAAATAACAACCTATAACTTTTTATTTAGCAATTTTAATACAATATACAAACTTTATTTTAAAAATCACTTTACGTTGATCCCTGATTTTCCATTTTTCACGTGCATGTATTGTGCAGCGTTTCAAAACCAGTAAATACCGGCATTTCCACTACGACACAGGAAATAAAACCTAAACAAACAACAGTAGATGTTTTACGGACCTATTTGGGGATTTAGTGTGCTACTTCACATCAGTAAATTTCAACCCTAAATCCCCAAATATTTGGGGCTTAAAATTTATTACATTGTCGATTTAGTAACCTAAATAATGGCCGAAACCCACTGCAGTGAACCAGCCCTTAAAAAAAGGAGCAACATAGCCACGAGTTTGACCCGTGCTGCTTATACATCCAATCTAGTAAGATTACAACTCATCACCAAGAATACTTCTTCCACCAATACAGACATGAGAAACATGTTGCCTAACCTACAGGCAGCAGAAATCTCTGAGCGTATTCTCTTCACCTGGAGAATATGCAACCCGGCAGGCATGCGGTACCTCCTACCCTATGCTGAGAGCCTTCAAGCTGCCGAGACCTCAGGCAAGGTTGAACACCACCAATGAGGCACAAAGCAGAAACGTTGACCAGAGTATTCCCATGCCAACCAGTGCAGGAGGACATCACGCCTCCCCTGCACCCCGCGCCAGTAGCCTACAATCTTCCACTATATAAGTCAGGATGCTGCTGAGCTCAAGAGTCATTCTTGTTCTTCTGTCACTACTTTCCACAGCACTTCTCAGTGCTTGGACTTCTAGAGAACTGCGAAGCATTAAGTATGCCTCCTGCAGCTACTTCACCGTTGACGAACGTCAACCAGCGAACACACTCACGAACATGTTAAATTCACTTTGTCTTCTCAAGATGCCTTTCTTAGACCAGTTTAGAAGTATTGTATCTTTTCTTGTTTAGATATTTCTTCCGTATTTTCTATTAAAACCAGGCTGCCGACACCTGGCCAGCGTAGTAACCTTCAGCACTCAATTTCCTGGTAGGAAGTAGCACGCTTCACATGTTTATTGAACTATCAATAAACATACTTTTGTTTCCTACCTTGCCACTTTTATTTTTGAGAGTATATAACTGTTTACCAGCTACACACACGTTGTTACGTACACCATTGACAAGAACCGGTTAATTGATATAACCAAATTAATTTCAACAGCGGGCGCCCCTCAGGGGTCCGTCATATTTTCTACACACCCATTAGACAGCCACCTGTTACTTTCCAACTGCCACGGCACTGTACCAGTGCCGGTGGAGAGGAACAGATGAGCCAAAACCACTAGCAACACCTTCACCCAGGGAGAAACGACAGTCTCGAGTTATTACTTTATCCCACAGCATTGTTAGTGCTGGGATATCTGTAGCTTGAGACCTGCTGCCCATCACTGTGTGAACGCACATCCAGTGACAGCATTGGTGACCCAAACAGCTCTCCGTCTCTGATTAGCCTGCATGCGTGGGGGATCAGTGGAGACTTAAGAGCGCCTGGTCAGCAAGCCAAAACCAGACTGACACTATAAACTGTATTTAGTTTGTTCACCTCAAGGTGTACTTAGCATACTGTAAGCAGAGGCTCTGTGCCTTACGACCATAGGCATGGTCGTAAACGTAGGGAACAAAACGCAGTGTTCCTTGCCGCCAGACAGTTGAGTGCACTTCTTCAACCCACTCCAGAGCGACAGGCAGAACGGGACCACGCTGCCCAACTCAGGCATGAGTCAGTATCGGCTGCTCCGGTAACCATCTTATTTGTAGCTCCGTGTATCCAAATTCATCCCTCATGCCATCCCGTGGTGAAAGAATTGTTAACTGGCACTGCTACAGGATTCGGCTGGGATAACGTCCACTTCTGGACAAATAAACCTCACTTGTGGAATCGCCGGTTCACCGTAGGTCAAGCTCGCTACATCTGGGTAAAACTCACTACGACCACGGCACCCAAGAAGCAATAATAAGTACGTGCTAGCCAACACTCCTTGTCTCTCGCTGTCTATTGACCTAGACCACCTCGCTTTTGGTCTAGCGGACAAAATCCTCGACCACCGTGCCTAGTAGCCTATCCAGACATGCGTCAAGAAATTTTCTGGCGCCCAACGTGGGGCGTCAGACAAATAGCTATGCGCAGTAAATGGCATGAACTGGACCAACAATACCCTAAGAACTAAGGGTCAATGCGATCAGTCACGCGTACTTCGAGAAGTCCTCAAAACACCCCGTGGCACCCTTAACCATTATCATGTCAGACGCCGAAGTCAACACTTCCACGTGCGAGAACTCTGACAATGAACCCGATGTATACAACTTACAGTGTATCCATGCCAACTGCCCAGGCCATGGCACATTAGGATAGAATGCACCTACTGCAACAAACTCTTTCATTATGCCTGCATAGGGTGGCCTGAAGAGACCCGAACAACAGACGGTTTAGAGTACAGCTGTACTGCTTGCCGGCAATAGCCAACAAGTTTCTGTAACGAAGTTACATGCCCCGGTCGAGGCCTAAACCGCATAAGGTGCATGACATACAGTGTACCCTATCACCACCTATGCATAGGGTGGCCCGATGAATGGGTCTGTATGCCCGGGATGGCCTACCAGTGTGAGAGATGCCGAAGGAAACACATCACTCACTCCCACAGATCCAGGCCTTCCCAGATATATATCCAACCTGGAACGGCACCTGGCCACCCAGCTACCGGTAGAGATGATTATATTCAAAAACCGTCTTTGCAGGTCGCCCACACGAAGACCCAGTCACATTCACGGAGAAATGCGAGAAAGAATTCGAAGAAACAGGCCTGCCACTGAAAGGAAGGGATGACCGGGCCCATTTGCACTTGAAGGGTCTCGCCCTCACATGGTGGGAAAGATGCGGAGAATTTTTAACAGACTGGAAGCAGTTCAGTAACTGGATAGCGGTGAAATTCACTGGCGAGGAGGTGTTGGCTAGACTAACAACGCCATTTTATAGCCAGACCCAGGACGTGGATGAAGAGGCCAAATTGTTTATACGAAAAAGGTACGGATTAACCACCGCCTTTTCCCGGCAGAGAAGAATGAAGAAAATTGTGTATGCTTCGTAACTTGAATGCTATTACCGAAGCTGCATAATAATTTTCTACAAGCTACGAAGCCGCTGTCAATAGGAGAGCTGATAAAACGCACATGGGAAACAGAGCACAATTAGACAGAGCAAGCCGAGCTAGACCGTAAGCAGGTTGATAAGGGGAAGGAGGGGAGTACACTGACAGGCCATGCACCCGCCCTTACACTGCCTGAAACCCCAAACTTGACTTCTCCTCCTCACTCTCAGATGTCACCAAAGTGTCTGAACTGCACTGGCCGATATCACAACAGAGACTGCCCTACAAAGAAAGAAAGGGCGAATCCGGAACCCAAACGTGGGGGAGAAGAACCCCAGTCTCGCTTTAAAATTTAACAAAAGAGTCTGATTTCCCTGGAATGCCCTGTGTAAAGGTCCACCTTAATAAAAGAAACACCGTGGCAATGCTAGAATCGGCCGCCATGGGAAATTTTATATAGAGCTACCTACTCACACCCCGCCAACGAGCCTAACTAACCCCCGTTAAAAGTATGGTCAGGCTCGCACAACCGGATCACTTCCTTCGGCTCGAAGGAGGCATAAAGTTATCGATCAGGATACATAATAAGATCTCCCGTGTTAATTTTATAGCTACGCCTCATATAGGGGAATCCATCATTTTGGGGCAATCATGGCTACTGCAACAGCACTGCGTCCTCGACTATGGCCAACGTCGCCTTCAACTGGGAAGAGACAGAGGAACCCTTATTAACTAGGAAGACAGCCAGCTGAATGCTGCCCCTCAGGCCCGAGGAACCCGTCGACGTCATGGGTAGCCTCAGTCTGAACGAGCTCAAACAAAGTTAACATCTGGCTCCGAAGATGAAATACAAAATGACACTAGACCACCGGAACCCGGAACGTCGAGCTCTGACGAGAATGCTCCGTACCAACCCCCTGCCAAGCAGGAAGAACCGCCCATCGGGACGTCGAGCTGCCACACCGGAAGTGCTCCGCCTCAAGAACCTGCAATGCAGGAACTCCCGCCAGCTAGGACATCGAGCTTGGACAAGAGTGCTCCATCCCAGCCTCCTGTTACACAGGAAACACTGCTACCCGGGGTATCCAGCTGTAACAGACGTGCTCCGTCCCCAGGTCCTGCGGCACAGGAATATCCGTAGACCTGGACTTCGAGCTGCCACATTAGAAATGCTCCGCCCTGCCATCTTGCTAGGCGAGAGGCCGCTTTCATTGAGAACGTCGATGCCACCCACTACCCCTCAACAGGCACATCAGCCGCAGTGGAGGTCGAGGATAATCTCCCTTCCACTGCCTCGCCCCAGGACCTGGCGATTGAGACAGTCGATGCCGCCCATAACCTGGTACCACAACGAGCTGTGCTGCCCACAGTCGTGGTGGAGATCTTTCTCCTCCGCACTGCCCCGTCAGAGAAACATCCTGCTCTATGGGTAGGAACCTGTGCAGTCAGGGTGGAAGGCTTGTAACTCCCCCGCACTGCCTCAACATCCCTTTAACGAGAACCCTCCCACTTTGTTGTGGCAGAAGCAGATGCCACGATGCCCCAGGCTGCTTCACGACGCCTGATGCCCCCATGTACCTCCAAGGCCGCTGCCCAAACGCCTGGCCGGTATCGGGAATTGCCATGGAGACCCACAAGTAGGTATTAATGGCCATACCCTCTGCATGCTGCCCTTTGCCCAAGGGCGGAGGGGCCCATAGAAAGTGAAACCAAGATCGTCAGTAAATGTGCGAATATTAAAAACAGTGTAGTAGCCGTAAACTGCTACTATGTGCACGTGGCAAAAGGACTCGTTATAGACCGGTGCACCACAGTTAATTTAGCAGCAAGCCAAGTGGACAAAATCGTTGACCACCATGCCTAGTAGTCTATCCGGCCACGCATCAAGTTATTATGTTAGAAACTCGATGCCCTATAATACTCACCACATCAGATTTTGTCCCCGTAAGGAAGCCCACAAGGTCAATTCTATAAAACAGATAGGCCCCCACACAAAACTAAGCTCCCTCATTAAAGAAATGTTGACATGTTGTAAATGTCCATCATGATACTGACATTACGTTGGTCGAAGTCCTCCTCAGTGATTAAAACATGAATCTCTCACAAACTCATCTCAAGAATTAAGTTTTTATTGACGTTGAAAGATCCTGGCTCGAAACCCAGAGTGGACACCACTAATCCCCTTGACAAGAAATCCCTGTCCCAACGTGGCGAGTACCCCGCCTAGCCGACACACATGCTGTTTCATGTAAATTAATTCTTGGGCTTGTGTCTCGACTCCAACCTACATCATTTCCTTAAATTATGTGTGAAGTGTTTTATGTTTTGTTTAAATTCATCTTCTCTCCAACCCAGAGGATAGGACTGTGTATGTAATATACGTGATATATTTTACTGTCCTTTTGTTGCCTTTCACAAGAATCTGGCTTGAGCATTGGGGTTATTCCAATTTTCTCTTGACATATGTATCAATATTATTTATATTTGAGTATCTGGTCTTTAGCTTCATTGTGGGCAAGGTAGGGCTGGATGGTTCCCTGATTAGACTGGTAACTCCCTCACCTGGGATGTTACCAGAGATGTACTGAGAGCGGAACGCTTATGGTAAGGTCTGTAAGTGTGCCAGCTAATCAAGTTAATGATTCGGATTAGCACGAGACTCTATCAGGGCCTGGCTGAGCAAAACCCTGAACTCTGGTGCAAACTGTATTTTGATGCTGACATATTATGGCTGGTTGGACGTTGTTGTGGTCCACACTGATGTTATGCAGGATAACTCAAAGGAAACTCACAGCTACATAACAACATTTACGCTAAATGAGTCAATGAAGCAGCTATGCAGGCTTGATGCACCCTATATGTCATAACTTCCTTGCAGGACTACACTTACAATGGTATAACCCCAAGCTGTAATTGGATAGATTTGAGCCATCCCCCAAAGTTCACCATGAGACAGTTACTGAGGTGTACAAGGTACTCTAAATGCAAAGAAAGTACACACACAATGTTACTTAATACTTGTGTATATTCCAGAATACTGATGATGAATGGTACAAACACCTATCTTAAGCAGACGTTCGGCTGAGGCCTTTTACTGGCATTGGTAATGTCTCCTGGATGACGTAAAAGTTAAATGTGAAGTTTATGATCAGTGGGGTTACAGTGCAACTGGCAAGGTGCATGCCCAGGAACAATAAGCAATGTTCTATTAAATTACACTATGGTGATGAATGATGGTTCAGAAAACGATGAAGGCCCTGGGCCACGACATAAATGTGTAACCTTTAATCCCTGCTACGACCATCTGGCAGAGGCAGTGAAACCATGGCATTGACCTCATCAGTGCCACATGCCAAAACAAAAATCCCTTAAAACACTATGGATGATATTTTACAAGCATGATGATGACACTATTACATGACCAGATATTCTTTCGAATGCTATTGCCCTGAAAACTTACATGGCATCACGTCCTCCAATGCACTGATACCTGATCTAGCATTCCTTACATGTGCCTGGTAATTTAATCACAGGTTGGATTTATTATAAATACTATCTCAGTTGATTGCACTGCTTCTACAATGCCGCTCCTTGTATGTGCCCACATCACTGCACTGACTCTTGGGAGTCAGCATGGATAGTGCGCTCACACAGGTATAGTGTGGGGTAGCTGCACAGATCGGCCGATGTGCCGTATGCATTGGCATACGGCATATCGACACACTGCGGGGGGACCATGATGTCTTGGAGCGGGGTGGAGTGCGCATGTCTGCTGCATGGAGAGAGTCAACAGGGGCTCAAAAAGGAAAGGAGGCACAACCGACATCAGTCTCAATTCACTATAGACTTAGTAACGTCATTAAATGATACTCATACTTACTCTATGCTAACAATGTTCATTACGTGAAATGTAATGTTTTTGGTATAGCCAAACACAAAGTGGCCCCTAATTTCATAGTAGCTAATTGAGTTACACAGATTGCTGTATCTACTAATCTATAACGATAATGCAGAGATATTACTTGCATGTTCCAAGGTATTGTACATATACGCAATATTCAGTATAGGTAGTCTGTTCAAGGTTACTTACTTCCAACTTTTCTGAAACTGTGTTAATGTTCTACTTTCACTCTATTCCTCCATTTCATGCAAATAAAGCTCAACCAAGTCTTAAAAGTTACACCAAAGGGGCAATGCTACACATTTGTGCACACTCAGCTTAATAATATTTCGCATGAGAACTATTTCTTACTAGACATTACAAATACACCTATTTTCCCTCTTTATTTATTCATACCAATTATAAGTTAAATATGATAATTTATAAATAAAATATAAGTAAAAGTTCACTATAACCAAAAATAATATACTATACTTCTATGTCAACAGAAGTCTAAAATGCTTGTCATACATGGTATATTAAGGGAACAGTCAAATATTTCAAACATGTGTGATTTTTCAAATGTTTGATCCAAAACTTGTGAAGATACCTTGAATAGATAGACTATAGCATGCCTGTTACAGCTTCAAAGGGCCGGGAGTTTTAGTGTGCTCCATAGACAACATGCCAACCCAGTTGCCTCTGGAGTCGACGGACTTCTTCGGGGACCTGCTGTACCCGTATGCAGTGGACATCCTCAAGTCAGATGCAGTGGTGCCACTGGAGCAGCACAACTTCCTTCCTGCGGTGTATGGGGTAGGCACTGCTCTCAATCACCACACTACTCACCCTCGATCTCCATTCAAGTTATGTCTTCACGTCTTGTCACTTTTCAGTACATATTTTCTGTTCACTATTAATTTAGCACTTTTGACATCAACATTTGAAAAATGCCACTACCCCCACCTGCATATATTTTTATGGTCACATTGACTGGAATATGCCCAATAAGTTGGTAACGATGGAGAAAAACTAGTTATATTTCTTATCATTGAATTTATAAGTGTCAGGTAAACACTATTGTGAATACTGGAATGATTGCTTTTGTTTATTTGTTTTCTTTTAATGCATGTAAGTGTAAGAATTAGCAAATTTGGAAAATATTTACTTTCATAATAATTCCACAGTTCCATTTGGCCGACACATGAATAAAATATCAGGCCAATTGCAATGTTATTTTTACATACTGTAGAAGAATACACAATGTGCATACAAATATATCTTAAGTAGGGCTTTCAAGAGAGCTCAATTTACAGCCTTTGACAGCTTTAAACTCATCAGTATGCTCATAGATTTGATTTTCGCTTCTGTTGTATGTGTATGAGTGTGTTTGTGTTAGTACATGCATGTCTATGTGAATATGTGTGGGTGCATGTGACACATTGCGTCCCCAGAGATGATGAGCTGTGTTCGTGCTCCGCCTGGTATGGCAGGAATAGGGCAGGAACTCTTGAATGTGCCCGGCGCCACATTTGGTAGAGAATAGTGATGATGAGGGTCGTATGGTCGATGACCTACAGCAATCTCTGGATCTGCGGTCTATTTGAGGAGAGTCTCAGTTGATGATTAATTTATTACGAAAATTTTGTAAAACCCTTTTCTAAGGGACGAAGTAGTCAGTCACTTTGCATGCCGATGCTAACACTGAAGTTACTTTGCTTGTGGGAGGCAGGCCCGTAAAGCAATACTTTAACTCTGAAAGTACACTGATGAATAAAACTGCATTAGGGCACAGTGCCTAATGATACTCAGGAGAGTATTAATCAATAAAAGTCGCCTATTCAGTATTTGACATCTTTATTGACTGTTATGGTACAGAACAATTTCACTCTGCAAAATAATGAGTACCCTGAATAATCAGACCCCGTCAATAATGGCCTGCCGGTGGCCATTGCTATGAAGTAAGGCGAGGGCATTAAGGATGCTTACGTGAAAGATGCGCAGTTGCACATGTGAAGTCCTGGAATATTACCTCAGGAGCAAGTCGGGCCTCCCCTTGGCTAAATTTAAGATAAAAAGTTTCCTGTTTTACGTTATACTATTGTCTTGAATGAAATCAGCCTAAATTGAATTGCCGTTGGGGGATAAATGCGGGAGCTTATCGCCTATCCTGCCGGATGGCTCGAGTGCTGAAGTAGGACTGATTTTAAGATGGCCGCAGCCTCGCCAAGCTCGGTGAGACTGCCGCCAAATGCAAAACATGAAAAAACGTAACTACAAAAATAACATGATTACACAAATGAACTCTGCACATAATTATTATTACTAACTATTAACATGTTGGTGACATACCTGTGAACGTTGGGGCCCCTGTGACGGCTAAGAATGTGATATCACAAGTATGCCACTGCACTTGTAGGATGATATTAAATGAAATGAGGCCTTACATGGCTGATTATCGAAAGATAAATACATTTGCCATCTTAAAACGAACATATATATGCTGTAATTGTGAAATACTGCGAATAATGGGATTATGCTAGGCAAAATCCACTGTTTCGCCTCTCATTAATTAATGGTTCTAGGGAGCCGCTCGCCACATTTCACTTGCTTCAGGAATATTATTTGCCACATTCTCATCCCTCTTGGCGCCACGTAGAACACTGGGTTAGGGTCACAAGGCCCCCTGACATTGCGCACATCGGAAAGGCTTAAGATAAAGCTGCGCCACTTACCCCCGTGTTCCCTCCAATGGCTGTTGTGCGTAATGGTCGTGACTTCATGAGTAACACCCTTTTAGTTCACATATCAGTTTATTATGAGAGTTCACTCTTGTAATAAATAAAAAGTATGGTGGCCCTCGGGCCACAGGTTGCAGAGCAGCAAGAAAAGTGTAAGCATGCCATTCTTGTCTACCTGCACTGTTCATAACCGAGACCTAATGTCGATCAGTCGGATGTTGCTGTTGTGGTTGATGCATCGGCAATGGTACAAACGGGCACAAGGGATACGTGGACGTCTGGAACACGTCACATGCTATTATAATTCACTGCACTATTCACATTTAACTAGTTGGTCCTGAAGACAAAAGAAGTGACATTTGAATCAGAAGCTCCATAAATGTGTTAATTCAGTTTTTACTTTGGATAGGTTTAATTGGGATTGGGGGAAGACTGCTCTCATGCTTACTGCAGTGACCTCCTAACACAACAGTTTAGGTTTGATTCCTGCCAGAGTCACTCCTAGATTTTTGCACGTGAGAAACTTAATGCCATGGGTTTTCTCAGAGTATTCCAATTTGCCTCACCATTGAAATCCATTATTGCACGATTCTAGGATTTTAATATGTCATCCTTTGGTGATAGGCATGTATGGGTGCCACATCAAAGCCTGTCACTCAGTGGAAATTCCACCTGTCTTAAGTGACTCCTCTGCATATGTAATAGTAACCACTTCATTTATATACATACATATATGGTGCATAACGCTCCTACTACTAATCAACTACACTAGAGAGAATTTTCCAGATGAAGTCACGGTTGCTTAATCTACCAGGCAACAGGAACTTATAAGTGAATTCTCTTCACCTGAAGGTTATACAACATGGCAAGCATGCTGCCCCTCCTACCCCGCGTTGAGAGCCTACAAGCTGTCCGCCACCAGGCAAGGCCGAGCACTATCGAAGATGAACGAAGCAGTATTGCTGACTACTACTGACTAGAGATTTTCAACTCCCACGCTAGGACAGAAGGACATCACGCCTTCACCGCACCCCGGTGTGGCAGCCTAGACTTGAGCACTATATAAGTCCATGTGCAGCGGGGCTCCAGAGGTTATTGTTGTTTCTTCTCTCGCGACATCCTGAGCACTACCTAATGTTGGGACCTCCAGAGATCTACGAAGTATTACGTACGCCTCCTGAGGCAACTTCCATCAACGACGACCAGTCATCCAGCGAACACGCTTATATTCATTAAATTCATTTGTCTCTTCTAGACACGTGTTTACGTAGTACAGTTTAACAGTAATTTACTTTGTATTTGTCTAGAACTATTTCCTTTCCCTTGTTACTCAGAACCAGGTCGCCTACACCTGAATAACGCAGTTACCTTCAGCACGCCACTGTTTGGTAGGAGGTAGCACGGGTCACATGTTTATCGTGGTCTCAATAAACATCTATTGTTCTCTATCCTTAATAAGTTTTTCTTCTTTAGAGTAATTTTCTGTTTACCGACTCAATACAAGATACGATGTGCACTGCCGACAGGAACCGGGAGATTATTACTTTACCGAATTAGTCCAACTACAGACCCTCTTCAGGAGTCCGTGAGTCTAGCAACACACACACATTAGATGGCCACCTGTTTCTTTCCATCAACCCAAGCACTAATTCAGTGCTGGAGGGGAGGATCAGCGGAGTTACTATCGTTAGCAACAACTTCATCCCAGGAGGGGCTACAAGCCCGAGAAGCAGAACAGAGGTTTGCCACAAAAGCTAGTCTCGAAAAACATTTATCGGCCAAGGCCCCTGAAGTTTGAGTCCACTGGTTGCATCCCTTAAAGGTGCACCAGCTCCAGCCACTCGCATGGCATTCGTACCAAAATTCTGGTTCTGCCCAGAGAACCACTGGAATAAAGACTGCCCCCCGAAACCAGAGGTGTCTGCCATTCCACCTGATGCATGCCGCTTATATCAATTAACTACAAACAATTACGACTCATCTCACTGCAACCCTAGTATACTATTTCTACACACGTGAGATTCAAACCACTCGCCAATACGTACGTGGAAATTATGGTCTGCCACAATCCTGGAGGGCGGCCAGACACGTAGATACAAAGGGTTGCGAAAGACAGCGGTGCATCCCCCCCCCCCCCTTCTCCACCACGCAGAGTGCCTACAAGCCATCAGCCGCCTCGGGCCATGCACGAGCGCCACCGAGGATACGCATAGGTCGAGAGATGACTAGATGTTGCTACCCCCACTCCGGCCTCACACCTGAGGGACGTCACATGCCCTCCCCCGCGGCCACCATGACACACGCTGCCTCGCTGTATAAGGCCGTGCACAGCGGTTCTCGCCATTTGTTCTTGCAGGAGTTGTTCCTGCAGCCTTCTCTGAACACCTGGGTGCTGGAGCCTAGACTACTACAAAGACCTTCAACAGCCCTTCCAGAGGCTGCCACCAACAGCCCAACACTCTTCAGCAGTCATCCAGAGGCTACTACCATTGGTGTCAACAAATCAACTGCCACCTGAGGCTGCCTACCTTGGACGTTGTTCAACAGTATTCGGCAGCCATCCGAGGCTGCCTACCTTGGACTTTGCTCAACAGTCTTCGGCAGTCACCAGCATTGACGTCAATAGACTTGAGCAGTTACCAGCAACTGCTACCATTGCCATCACTGTTAGAGCTCTACAGCACCCACAACCAGACTCTCCAGTGACGCCAATCGAATTACCAAGTTACCAGAAGCTTCTTCAGTAAATAAATACATTCCACATGTAATTCTTCTTTGTCTCGTACACACACATCCTATTTAGAGTTAGGATTGTATCTCAGTAATTTTTGTCAGTTTTCACTTAACTTCCACCTTAGGTCACCTAAACCTGGCTACCGTAGGATTACTTCCAACCACCAGTCTGCCTGGCAGGAGAGCACGTGTCACCGTGTTTACTAAGTTTTTAATAAACACGGCTTTGTTTCTCTTACCCTCGAGTCTCATTCATAGAGTAATCTGTCAACAATGACTGGGAGAACCTCAAGCTGAGTACCGCCGACATTAAACGGGAAATTATTCGTATTCCGAAATTAGCTACAACTGGAGACTCCCCCTCAGGCGGCTCCAAGTTGAATATGCACCCATTAGACAGCCAGCTATTTTATTCCTACCAAGTATACAGGTACTGGAGGAATAGAATAGATGACCACGACCACTAGCAACACTTCTCAATCAGGGAGAGACGGTACGTCTGAATTGTATCCCTACGGGAGCACGTGGGTGCTGGCGGAGGTATTTGCTTAGGTGCTACGGCCTTGCCTTGATTGGGATCGTACTCCCAGTGTTAGTGTTGGTAACCCACACTGCTCCAACGCTTCTGATCAGCCCGTAACAGTGGGGAATCTTCTGAAGCACCGGAGCTCGTGTTGGCAAGACTAATTTAGGGCTATCCGCGTCCGTAGTGCTCCTTTGGAAGTTCTCAGTAATTCCACCCGCTCTATGCCATTCAAGGTGAGCATGGCACCAGGCGAGAGGAGCAAAGAGTTGTGCGCCTTACTGCCAGTTAGCCGGCTGGTCTAAACCCTCTTATAGCTAGCAGACGAGCCAAACGAGATCATACCGCCTTACTTTGGTTATTAGCACCACCTACGACGACTGACATTAACCCAGCTACTTTCCAGTCAGCACTGCTACGTACACACCCGACCTGCCATCCAGGAAGCATAAGCCAACCCACGCGCACAACAAATCCGACTCCTCCAGCTTCAAATTACCAGCCACCAGATAACATTGAGTCAGCAGGAGGACCCCGACATACGCCACCTACTACTGGAGATGCCCCTCCGCACCACTTTGAATTACAGGATGATGTTGTGTGGACATGTAACGGACAACCCAATATGCCCTGGAAGATCTGGGTTCCGCAGCAGTTATGCATCAATATATGCCGGCACCAGCACGACTACCCTCAAGCTGGGCACCCGGGTACAAGGGAGACCCTGCTAGACATCAAGGTTCGATACAGCTGGGACAGGATTAGCCGTGATGTCCGACAGTACGTAAGCAACTGTGTTACATGCTGTCATGGCAAAGCATACCCAGTTCCACCTTCTACAGCGCAACCACGGAGACCCAACAAGGCGTGGACGCACATTGCCACCGTCCTCATGGGACCCTATCCCGGCAGTACCAGAGGGAACCTTTACCTGCTAGTAGTAACTGACCAGTTTTCAAGGTGGGCAGAGGCCTTCCCTCTACCTAGCCGAGAAACCGCCCCAATCGTGCACAAAATTGAGACAGAGATATTTGCCCAATGGGGATACCCGAAAGCTATTTTAGCTGACAATGGCACTCAATTTACAAGTCGCCAATGGCAGTCATTTTGCCATGGATGAGGAGTAGAAACCTGGAATACCCCGCCGTACCATCCCCAGGCCAACTCCACTGAACGAAGGAACCAGGAGATCAAGAAGTGCCTTCGTATGAGAGTGGGAAACGACCACCAACATTGGGACAAGAATATCCCAACAATCCTATTAGCCCTTCGTCGGAGGACCAATGAAGCGGTCAACACAAGCCCTAGTGTACTCCTTCTAGGCCAAATACTCCGCCGACCAGGTGACTGGCAATGGGAAAGTGAGCCCACTGATATGCCCCAACCCGAGGACATCAGGCTAGCTACCCTAGCCCATTCCACTATGGCCCAGAAAGCCCAGGACGAGTATATTAGAAAGAAGTACCCTATACCTAAGACAGGGGTATGGGAGTTCTCCCTAGGTGAAATGGTTTTACTCAGGGTGCATCCCCTCAGCAAGGCCAGTAACCAATTCAGCGCTGGCCTTGCTGACAAATGGGACGGTCCGTATTGTATTGTCGGCAAAAGAGATGTCTACTGGACTGAAGACATATGAGGATGGATCCGGAAGGCCACCCGAGGTCAGATACGACTCTACCCAGGGAACAGGCCGACACTTGGGGGGGGGGGGGGCGACGGAGAGACACCTGGTCAATCTGAAGACGATGACGAACCTCCATCCAGAAGGGTAGTTCTCGTCACTGAAACAGTACCCTCAATAAGGCCTGAACCAGCGCCCATCATCATCAACAGGGCACCTAGTTACATCACGCCATGGAAGCCAGATGTTGAACAACGCCGAGGAGCATTCTCCGTTAGATCAATGCCCTCGACGCCATGCAGTAATGCTGAGAAAATTGCAGCCAAATGTGATAAAGCAATCACTAGCTGCTCTGAAATGCCATGCAGGAGTCCACAAGACCGAGAATTCCGTCAAACACCCCGCCGATCAAGCCGCATCAGCGAGCAGTAGGACCCACCATCGGTGAGAGAGATAGAAATCACACAATCACCTACCCTTCCACCTAGTACAACTTCGAAGCCAGAAGTCAAGGCCGTTCCAATATCTACCATGTTGTCCTCTGGCTCCGACGATGAAATACTGATCTCCACTAGACCACCAGAAGCTGTTCTCATCGCGAGAGCAGAAAATGCGGAAGAAGAAGAATTGCAAGGGGCAGAGACTAAGGACATACCAGCATCTACGACGTGGACCACTGCACCCACCAACGAAGAACTCCCACCACCCAGGACGTCGAGCTCCGATGAGAGTGCTCCATACCTACAACCTGCCACACAGGAACTCCCACCATTCAGGTCGTCAAGCTGCCCAGACGGAAGTGCTTCGCCTCAAGATCTTGCCACGCAAGAACTCTTAACACCCGGGACGTTCAGCTCTGATGAGAATGCTCCACTGCAAGAACCTGCAATGCAGGAACTTCCGCAAACCTGGATGTTGAGCTCCGATGAGAGTGCTCCGTCCCAAGAACCTGCCATGCAGGAAATTCCCCCAGCCGGGGCGTCGAGCTGCCAAGCCGGAAGTGCCCCGCCTCAAGAACCTACGACGCAGGAACTACCGCCAGTTGGGGGGGGGGGAGCTGCAACAGAAGTGCTCCGTCCCAAGGACCTGCAACGCAGGAACTCCCGCAGACTCGGACGTTCAGCTGCCATATCGGAAGTGCTCCACCTCGCCATCTTGCCATGCAAGAAGCTGCTGTCGTCGAGACCATCTACGCCGCCAACTACCCTTCATTTGGCACATCACCCGGAGTGGAGGTCGAGGTGATCCTCCCTCCCACTGCCTCGCCCCAGGACCTGGCCACTGAGAACGTCGATGCCGCCCACGACCTGGTCCTACGACGAGCTGTGCTACCCAAAGTCGAGGTCGAGGTCTTTCTCCCTTGCACTGCCCCGTCAAAGAAACATCCTGCCCTACGGGTAGGAACCCGTGCAGTCGAGGTGGAGAGCTTGTCACTCCCCCGCACTGCCTCAACGTCCCTTGAACGAGTGCCCTCCCAATCTGTTGCGGCAGAAGCAGACACCTCGACGCCCCGGGCTGCTCCACGACACCTGTTGCCCCCGCGTACTGTCAGAACCACCCATACGCCTGGCCGGTACAGGGAATCGCCATGGAGGCCCACAGCAAGGTACATGTGGCCATACCTTCTGCTCGCTGCCCTTCGTCCGAGGGGGAGACCCACAAGAGGTAAGAACGAAGATCACCAGTAAGTGAGCCAATATTACTGACAGTGCAGTAGCCGTAAATCGCTACCTAGTGCGTGTGAAAAAGGACTCGTTATAGACCTGTCACGTGCACTACATTTAATTTAGCCACTAGTCAAAGACAGTGAAGTAAGCAGAACAATCACAATTAGGCAAAATTTAATTCAAAGTATCCCGTAAAAGTGCCTCACCCCGCTGTCAATTAGAAAAGGGGGGTGGGGGGGGGAGAAGTGTAAGGAACCAAAGAGGTAAATGCATCCTGCAAATTAGCACTCGACTATGTGCTAACAAACTTTTTAATACAGCCGTTAACAGCTGTACATAAAACTGTAACTTTTTATCACAGTGCAATATAGACATTTTACACCTCAAGGTTCCATAGTTTTCAGTGGCTGACAGCCCACTTAAGTAGGTAGCATTACAAAGATACGCTCACCACAGTGACAGTAATGGTTACCGTAATTGCATCACATTAAGACACTCACCACAGTGCCAGTGATTAAATTGAAGATAGAGACTTTGACGTAACAGTGACATGTGTTAGCTTTTTCTATGTTTATATTTTTCATCATTTAAATCTGACTTGATGTGTAGGTTAACCTTTATTGTAACCATAAGTTTTTACAGTGTACTTGTGAAGATCGCCCACACGAAGAATACTATCTTGTAGGAGAACATTTTCAACACCTGTTGACTTTTACATTCCTTGAGAACTTACCTGAACACTTTCAACAAGAAACAAGATACATTGAGTACAAATTAGCTGTTAGACCTACGATATAAGATGGACTGCCACAAGGGATAGCTAGGTTAATTTTTCTATGCTTCAACATTTAAATCTGATTTGAAGTGTAAACACGTAATTATATATAACTATACGTTTTCAAAGTGCATATGTGAAGATCGCCTACAAGAAAAATGGAGGTTTGTAGGAGGGAATTTTTATGTTATGCATTTGTATGCTTATATTTTTTGTGTGTGTGTTTTGTTTGCAATATCTTGTGCACCAACATAGTACCAAATCAAAGACCCTGAGCTTAAGAGCTCCCAAAACCAGGTGCAAGATATTTTTAATGTTAATTTCATTCAGTGTCTATGTATGTTGCATTACGTGACCAACGTGTGCAGAATTTGCCGCCATATTCATGCATGTAGTTGACGCCGACGGTGAGACATGAGACGAACGGCGACATAATAAACTTACTGTAGGTGGGTGTCAGCAGTGTTTCCCAGTCACCACACTGTTGAGACTCAAGGTTCTCAGGGATGGTGTGGGTTCTGTGTGTTGTCTCACCCGAGCGTACTTACAAAACACTTTGAATTACTAAATATCATTTCTAAAGATGGATCACTTGCAAAAGTGGGCGAGAGGTTACTGCCACTACAAAGGAAAAACTTTCAGCACTGTGTATTTGCTTTTATTCTGTTAACCATATAAGATTGTGCCAACATTACTCTTATGAAAAACTCGGACGTGTCTAGCTAACTCCGTTCGGGTGCTCCCCAGCCCGCAATTAATCTAGCGCACTCCTAGATGAATGACATCTCTGTGGTGTTAGAAAACATAATCTTCACAAGGGAAGGGTTGACAGCCACTAGGGTGGACTGGCGATTTTCCCTGAAGATAGGGCGCAGAAAATTACAAAATGAAACAAAATGAACAAGATGAACAAACACGTGTGATTATTTGGCATCACTAACGCGGACTCATCGAGGCTCGTCTTGCCGCACGTGGTTAGTGAGATGATGGCCTATACAGATAGCTGGCTAGGACGGAAATAATATCACCATACCCTTTACATAAATGACATAAATACACTTGAAATATGATGGGACATAACATGAGTGGTCACAACAAACACGCAGATGTGTGAAACCAAACATAGATGGTGCGGATGTCGCTGGATATGCTTCGTAGCGGATCACATGGTACAGATGAATTTTCAGTCTTCCTCTGTAAATTGAAAATTCTTTCAGATAAAATGGTATTATGAATCGGAAAAATATTCTCCGGCAAACTGTGACATTTGATGGTTTTTAACATGCTTGATGGCAGGAAAATCAATCTTGACTGCGTGGTCGTACATACAAATCATCAATTAAGTGAAAATTACATGAAACCCTGAATAAAAAGTACATAGAACCCTGAAACAAATTACAGCACACATGATTTTATACAAATAGACCCTCAAAGCGCATGGATGGTGCGGTCATTGACTTGGCGGTTATGAACCACGTTGTCGCAAAGGATGTGGCCGTAAAACAATTAAACATGAAAAATGACCCTGAAATACATACATGAAAATAAAGCCCTTAAAATTGCACGCAGCAATGATACAGAAATTACAATGAAACACATTTAACATAGGCGGATGGCACCTGATTCAAGTTGCGCCTGCCATGTGGCCTCTCCGACATCTTTCTCCTCCTCCTCAATTAAGTTCAAAAAGCCACAAGAGCACAAATTATTAGGTTAAGCAGAAGCATAATGCTGGGGAATGTCTGGCAAAAAGTACGCAAAGCAAAGGTTAACCAGTCTACTAAAGTGAAACTATTGTAATCTACATCAGTGCTAAAAGTTTGTAGTTCATACGTGACAGCGTCTTACCTCGCCAGCTCTCCTCGATGGACTGCCCAGAGGCAGGGATCGCATGGACCTACCATGGCTGCCTATGGGGTTCACACAAGCGGAAATGCTATGCATGCGAGAAAACTTTGATATTTAAAAATAAATGGTACATAAGCATTAAATATTGATTTACATTTTAGATTTTTCTTATTAATTTTCTGTATTCTTTGAATGTCTTTTCATGATGGCGTTTACGCCATAATAGTGGTGTTCTTAATCTTTGCGCAACGCACATTTTGATGAATTCATAACCAAACATTGTGCAATAATTTTAAACATACATTTTAAACATTGTATACACTTGAAAAACCTGGAAAGGAAACAAAAGACACATTTTACACTGCAATTAATATTCCGTAATGGGAAAGTTCAAATTGGAGCCTCTTTACGCACGTGCATGCCTACGTTTCACGTGAGTGGAGAGCGCTGTCATGGGCTTAACGCTGCTGGCTGTCAGCCGGCGTCAAACGACCCCTCCCTCAAAGGCCAAGATGGTGTGAACAACTCAACATTACTCTGGCGGGCTCTGCCCGGCTGTGGACTGGGTTCACCGGTTAGGGGCAAAAGAAGCATGACCTCGGGAGCCTCCTTATTGTGCGGCATTTGCAGGGGGCGGGGTGTAGGCTGGAACCATGTTGTGGGGATGTAGCGGTGACTCGCCTCGCCTCTTGTGAGCGGTGTGTTGTATTGTGTTGACAGCTGACGTCACATTCACTTTCCTACTAAACGCCCAAAACTCTTTGAAACTCTCTTGCCCTACTAAGCTATCCCCTGGGGATGCTGGAAAACCTCTGAAAGGTGTGACCTTTACACTGGTGGTATTATTGTTTACATTTTCATTTTGGTTACAACCATATTTACTGGTGCCCTGGGGAAACCCCTTAAAACTTGGATCAATGGCACTGGTTTTGTTACAACTTATTTGTACATTGGTGTTACCACTTTTATTATTTTTGCACATGAAACCCTTGAAACTGCTTTGATTGGTTACATTGTCATTTGCTTCCACGGGGAAGCCCTGAAACGGCATTGCACTACTACTCTCTTCTCCCACTTGTGCATGTATGTTTTCGTCGCATGTTTCCTCCCTCTTCGGTGTGGAGTGTTCTGACGGTTTGAAACCAGTAAATGACATTGTGTTGACAGAACAATTGTTCACGTTTGTTCCCATGCTAGTGTTGTTGTTTACATTGGTGCACATGTTGTTAACATTTCCCTGTGTACTTCCTGGTATGCTACACCGCGCTCGCCGAGGTACTGGGTGTAACAGCGTCTCCTTGCCTCTCTTTCCTGCAGGTGGGCGGGCTATACGCAGGTCGTCATGGAGCTTTTTCATGACACGTCTTGGTCCCATCTTCACTAAGAATGTAGAATTTCCCAGTTTCTGTATCACTCTCACTGACCCTGATCACCTAGGTGCCAGTCCTGCATAATATTTTTCCATTCTGGCTGATAGTGGGTTTTCTCTAATGTACACGAACATCCTTGGCTGTAATTCCGGTGGTGCTTTCCTACTCTCCGGTACTCATGTGCTACAATACCTTTCCTGTTTTTCCCTTACCTGTGTATGAATTTGTTGTTGGTGTACTACTACTTCCTCGGGTGGTACCGGGGCGTTTTCTCTTGGTTCTCCAGACGCGCGCAACTTGCGGCCTTGGACCATTTCAGCCGGAGTTTTTCCGGTGGCTGCATTTACCCGGTTCCTTATGCAAAACATTACCTCAGGAATTAAATCAGCCCACCTGGTGTGGTCTTCGCCTAGCAGAATTCTCAACTGAATTTTTATATTTTGATTCCGGTGCTCGGTCGATTCACTCGGGGGTGGTATGGTGTTCGGCTCCCCACTTCGTGCAGTACTCCCTCCACTTTCTCCCCACAAACTGGGTGCCTTTATCGATCAACAAAAATTCCAGATAACTCCACCTCAGAAAAAATTCTGTTTGCATTATCTGGGCAATCGTGTGTGCACATACATAACTTACAGAAAACGCTTCAGTCCGTCTTGTAAACAAATCAGTAATGACAATCAAAAAACTCTTTTCGCTTTTATTGCGGGGATACGGACCCACGATATCAAGTGCTACAGTTTAAAATGGCTCTGTTGGCAGCTTCAGTTGTTGTGGAGCATCGCCGTCTGTTCTCCGCGGCTTCCGGGTATTGCACATGACACAACTTTGCACATATTTACATATATCTCATTGAATTCCTGGCCAGTGAAAGAATTTTTGCATGTTCCTGCACGTCTGCTCAGTACCTGGGTGTCCATGTTCTAGATTGTCATGTCGGTACGTTAACACAAGTTCACGTGTTTCATTTGGTATGTATGTTCGCCATCTTGTGCAATTACAGGGGTGTTTCACCGGAATCTCTCGGTCTACTATTCTCCAGTGCTCAGAATACAGCATGGCACAGTGTTGCCGGCATTGTGCAGCATCTGGGGAATTTTTCTGCACTGCGTGGACCTCCCTTAATACGTCACGAACGTTCAACAAGACCCGTTCACCAGGTGGTGTGGCAACAATGTTTGGCAAAACAAAAGTTGGTGTGCCTGCTGTCAGTGGTACGGCAGGGTGGTAGTGTCTCTTCCCATGCTGCGTCATCTGTTACCGTTAGGTTCAGGCAGGGGTTCCTGAACTCTGCGTTCACGAGCTCATTGGTTTTCCCCGCCACGTGTACTACCGTGAAATTGAATTCCTGGAATAGTAAGGCCCAGCGGGCAAGTTTGCTCTTCCTGTTATGCATACCCTCTAACAACACGAGACGATTATCTGTTTTCAATGTAAACTGTCTCCCTAACGGATGCAGCCAGTACTTCCTCAGTGCGTGCACAATTGCAAAACACTTTTGCTCATTAACGTGATATTTGCGTTCTGCCTCACCAAACTTTGAGCTGTTATAATCCAAGATGTGTTTTTCCCCGTGTTTTCCCACTTGGTATAACACAGCGCCAATGCCATCCTGGCTCGCATTGGTCTGAATGACAACATGTAATTCTGGCCTAAACCTGGATAGCAGTTTGCAATTTTGGAGACCAAGCTTGATTTTGCGGAATGCCTGGTTGGCTTGAGGTGTCCACACAAATTTACTCTTTTCACATAGCAATTCAGTCAATGATGCAGTTATCACAGAAAAATTTGGGATGAACTCCCTTAACCAATTTATCAAGCCAAAAAATTTTCTAATTTGTGTACATGACCTGGGTGTGGGTTTGTTTTGAATTTCCTGTACATGTTGTTGTTCTAGTTTGTGTCCATTCCCTGTTACATAGTGTCCTAAAAACTCCATCTTACTCATACCCGACTTACACTTGTCCACTTTACACGTAAGCTTGTTGCGTTCGACCCTTTCGAACACAAGGCTCAGGTGTTGCAGATGTTCTTCCCTGCTGTTCAACCATACAAGTACAACATCAAGATAGGCCATTGCAAAGTCTCCTGTGTATCCAACTAGTACATTTACCATTAAATTCTGAAAGGTGACAGGGGGCATATTTTAGACCGAATGGCATTACAACGAACTGAAATCTATGCCCATCTGGTGTGGTGAATACTATTTTTTTTTCCTGTCCTGGGGGCAGATAGGCACTTGCCAATATACGAATTTGAGATCTAGTGAGGTGAATAGAGCTACTGGCCCTAGTGTTGACAAAGTGTCCTTTATATTGATTACTGGAGGTGGCATGTTTATGGTTATTTTATTCAGCAGACTGAAATCAACACAAAACCTCCATTCACCATCCTTTTTAGGGGCAAGTGTAATGCATGAATTGTAGAGACTTTGCATTGGTTCAATCACATTATCATTGAGCATCTCACATACCTGCTGTTTGATGGCATGCCGGAAGAAAATACCTGGGTCTCGTGGCTTGGAGTACACTGGGTCCTTGTGCGTCGTAATGATAGCCTGCTCTATGACATCGGTGCGCTGTAGCTTCCCATCAGTGTGGAACACACTGGCATACTGGTCCAGCAGGTGTTGCAGATGTCGTTGTTTGGGCACCTTGTGCGCTAACTCGGCAAGCGGCAAGGCAGCTGATGTTGTTGGCGGAGTTATTCCCACGACGTATAGGGGCCACCATCCACATGTCCCCATGTGCAGACAGTTGAGATGCGGTTCAATTATGGCTTGGCTGTCAATTAGCCACAGCAATCCCAGAATCATCTCCTCATATATGTCCAGTACAATGTAAGCATCACATTTTGTACGGAGCTCACATATTCCTACCATCACGTGCATTACACTCTTTGCCTCACCTTGTTGATTAGTGGTGGCAAATTGCAGACGTCATGGCAGTTTGCTCTCACTGGTGTAAACAGCTGCTGTGGTCTCATTACATCGGGCATCATTGCAGGTGTTGATGTGTGGTGATTTTGCATCGGGGATTGGTAGTCCTGTGCCGTGCGCATATCTCTCTCATAGAGGCATGCCTCTCTCCTGAACTGTTCTACACTTAGACGTGTCGCTCGCCACAGGTATGGCCTAATCTCAGGTGTTGACAATGCTACAATGATATTGAGTACTCCGCGAGTCGCTTGTCCCGGATGTAAGGATTTATACAGACCCAGTTTCCTCTGTACGAACTCTTCAATACCCTCTCTGTCGTGCTGTTGTTCATGGTAGTGTCTGGTCTGCACTTGTATGGCATCGCCATCCATATCAAACCTACCCAGCAAGCATTCACAGAATTCCTCCCAGGTGACTTGGTAATTGCAGACTAGATTGCACCACATGGCAGCAGTTCCCTTTAGCCTGTTGGCAGTGACCTCAGTCCAATGATCCCTATGTACATGATGTTGGTGGAGTTTTCTTCCTCGCAGACTGCAAGAAAAGTACCTGGGACTTCCAAATCATGTCCCGCAAAAGTTGGCAACA
Source organism: Dryococelus australis (assembly GCA_029891345.1). Taxonomy (NCBI): domain Eukaryota; kingdom Metazoa; phylum Arthropoda; class Insecta; order Phasmatodea; family Phasmatidae; genus Dryococelus; species Dryococelus australis. The sequence continues at coordinate 63,446,917 of CM056995.1, forward strand.
GCATATTTCTATTGGGTCCCGTCAAGACCTGTGGCATGTACATAATACTGGCGGTGGCGTGGGCTTTGCCTCTGGTGTTTTTGGTGGTGCAATCTCAGCACAGTTCATCTTACAGCACTCAACACATTTTATGACACTATCACGGAAGGTTACATACTCATCAGGCCCTATGCATCGCAAATGTAAGTCCCGTTTGCTCTGCTGGCACTGTGCCCACTTCGTTCCCTCCCTGTCACATCTGGTGCGCGCACACAGGTGTGTTTCTGATGGCGTGGATATGGTGTCAGATGCTTATTGGCATAGCGATTGATTCCACTAGTTCTCGTCAAACAAATTGATCTCACTTACCCTTCCACAATGCACGCATCTGTATATCGGCATGTCCAGGTAGTTTGCACTTGCTTTCGCGGGTGTCTGAGTTACCGACGCAAAAGTCTTGATACCTTCTTGCGGTAGATCAGATGTGGTGTCCTCCATTTTCTTGTGATTGATGCGGATGACGCAGCGCTGATGAACACACTGACCCCACTTGGGAATGCCAATTGACGCCATCGGGTGAGACACGAGATGAACGGTGACACAATAAACTTACTGTAGGTGGGTGTCAGCAGTGTTTCCCAGTCACCGCACTGTTGAGACTCAGTGTTCTCAGGGATGCTGTGGGTTCTGTGTGTCCGTCTCACCCGATCGTACTTTCAAAGCACTTTGAATTACTAAATATCATTACTAACATTGGATCACTTGCAAAATTGGGCGAGAAGTTGCTGCCACTACAAAGGAAAAACTTCAAGCACTGTGTATTTTCTTTTATTCTGTTAACCATACAAGATCGTGCCAACATTACTTTTATGAAAAACTCGGACATGCCTAGTTAACTCCGTTCGGGTGGTCCCCAGCCCGCAATTATTCTAGCGCACTCCTAGATGAATGACTTCACAAGGGAAGGGTTGACAGCCGCTAGGGTGGACTGGCGATTTTCTCTGAAGATAGGGCGCAGAAAATTACAAAATGAAACAAAATGAACAAGATGAACAAACACGTGTGATTATTTGGCATCACTAACGCGGACTCATCGAGGCTCGTCTTGCCGCACGTGGTTAGTGAGATGATGGCCTATACACATAGCTGGCTAGGACGAAAATTAATATCACCATACCCTTTACATAAATGACATAAATACACTTGAAATATGATGGGACACAACATGAGTGGTCACAACAAACACGCAGATGTGTGAAAGCAAACATAGATGGCGCGAATGCCGCTGGATAAGCTTCGTAGCAGATCATGTGGTGCAGATGAATTTTCAGTCTTCCTCTGTAAACTGTAAATTCTGTTGAGATAAAATATTATTGTGAGTTAGAAAAATATTCTCCGGCAAACTGTAACATTTGATGGCTTTTAGCACGCTTGATGGCAGGAAAATTAATCTTGAGGTCGACCACGTGGTCATACATACAAATCATCAATTAAGTGAAAATTACATGAAACCCTGAATAAAAAGTACATAGAACCCTGAACAAATTACAGCACACATGATTTTACACAAATAGACACTCAAAGTGCATGGATGACGCAGACGTTGCCTTGATGGCTATGAACCATGTGGTCGCAAAGGATGTGGCTGTAAAACAATTAAACATGAAAAATTACCCTGAATTACATACATGAAAATAAAGCCCTTAAAATTGCATGCAGCAATGATACAGAAATTACAGTTAAACACCTTTAACATAGACGGATGGCGCCTGATCAAGTTGCACGGGTCGTGTGGCCTCTCCGACATCTTTCTCCTCTTTATCCTTGATTAAGTTCAAAAAGCCACAAGAGCACAAATTATTAGGTTAAGCAGAAGCATAATGCTGGGGAATGTCCGGCGAAACGTACGCAAAGCAAAGGTTAACCAGTCTCCTAAAGTGAAATTATTGTAATCTACATCAGATTAAAAAAGTTTGTAGTGCGTACGTGACAGCGTATTACCTTGCCAGCTCTCTTCAACGGATTGCCCAGAGGCAGGGATTGCATGGACATTTTACACTGCAATTAATATTCCCTTATGGGAAAGTTTTAATTGGAGCCTCTTTGCGCACGTGTATGCCCACATGTTACGTGAGTGGTGAGCGCCGTCATAGGCTTAACGCTGCTAGCTGTCAGCTGGCATCATAGTGTACTCGCTTTGTTATTCGTTTTGCTGGTCAACCCAGGTATTGAAGAGCCTGTGGTTGTCCACCTAGAACCCTGTCACACGTAACTATTTAGGTTGCTGATAGACACAAAGTTTTCCCTGGAAAGATTTTCCTTTTCTTTCTTAAATCACTGCAGCAAGCTCCAGGATAGTAGTGACATTTTCCCGCCTTCCGCAAGTAAGGCTTGTACATATTTAAATTATTATTGTGTTTATTCCCCTCATTTTGTCGTGCCATTGCTTTATATAATTTTTCTTTGAGATTTTTATGTAAGATTCCCTTGTAGTATCCACCAGCGATATGCTGGGTTTTGTCAATGGCACTCGTAAAAATGTAGGCCGGTGGGACACCCGACACACGCTGCTTCATATCCCAGTAATCTTTGCTACACAGAGGATATATACATTTCACCGCATCAGCAAAGCCACATCACCAGGGCGAGGGGCAGAGAAGGAAGCCCGCCAGAAAGAGAGAGAGAGAACGAAGGTCGCCAGCCAGCCGCCACCACTTCACATCTCATACGTTTCACTTTGACGGCCGAGCGACCAGAGCACACAGAACACGCGCTGCTACAGCGGTCAAGCCACCCAAGCTTAAGGATCCCTCCAACTAGACTGAAATTTTTTTTTGTGCTATTTGCCTCACCACATCTACCTACATCTACTGAGACTTCCTAGACCTTCTAGAGAGGGGACCTATGCCTCACTCCACCTCCACCACCTTTTCACAATGAGTCTTCATCGTAAATGGGGGGGGGGGGGAAATTGACGCTTGCCGCTCCTACGACTAATCAACTACAATTATGACTCATCGCTAAGTGTTCCTACTTCCACTATTACAGACATGAGAAACACGTAGAGAGAATTTTACAGATGGAATCTCGGTTGCCTATACCAGTCAACAGGAACTCATAAGAAAATTCTCGTCATCTGAAGGTTACGCAACCCAGCTAGCACACCGTCCCAACCCCCTCCCACACTGAGAGCCTACAAGCCACCCGCCACTGGGCAAGGCCGAGCGCTACCGAAGATGAATGAAGCAGTATTGCTGACTACTGCAGACTAGAGATTTTCAACTTCCACACCAAGGCAGAAGAACGTCACAACTTCCCCACACCCTACTGCAGCAGCCTAGACTTGAGCACTATATAAGTCCATGAGCAGCGGGGCTTCAGCTGTCATTCTTGGTTTCTTCTCTCGGGTCATCCCAAGCTCTACCTAGTGCTGGGACCTCCAGAAATCTATGAAGTCTTACGTACGCCTCCTGAGGCAACTTCCATCAACGACGACCAGTCATCCAGCAAACACGCTTATACTCATTAAATTCACTTTGTCTCTTCTAGACACCTGTTTACTTAGTACAGTGTAACAGTAATTTACTTTGTATTCATCTAGAACTATTTCCTTTCCCTTGTTAGTCAGAACCAGGTCGCCTACACTTGAATAACCTTCAGCACTCCACTGTTTGGTAGGAGGTAGCACTGGTCACATGTTCATTGTGATCTCAATAAACATCTATTGTTCTCTATCCTTAAGCTTTTCATCTTTAGAGTACTTTTATGTTTACCGGCTCGATACAAGATACAACATGCACTGTTGACAGAAAATACTGAATATTATAACTGAATTAGTCTGACAACGGATCCCCTTCAGGAATCCATGAGTCTAGCAACACACACACATAAGACGGCCACCTTTTTCTTTCCATCAACCCGAGCACTAATTCAGTGCTGGAAGGGAGGAACAGTGGAGCTCCTATCACTAGTAACACCTTCATCCCAGGAGGGCCTACAAGTCTGGGTTATTTCCGTGCTTTGAGAACTAAGTTAGTGCTGAAATGACCATAGCCTGAGACTTGCCGCTCAACCATGCCTGAACACACAACCAGTAGAGGCTTGGTGGTCCACACGGCTCTCCATCTGTGATCAGCCCGCAAAGCGTGGGGGATCAGTGGAGACTATTACCGAGCTCATGCCAGCAAGCAACTATTGGGTAACACTATATTTATTGTCCTTGTCAAGTTGCACTGAGTAAATTGTTAAGCCATATTACTCTATGCCTTAGAAGGCGAGGCATGGTCTCAAGCGTAGGGAACAATACCAGACTTTTCTTGCTGCCAGACTGCTGTCTGCATTACCACCTCATACGCAGGAAAGGGAGGAAGAACGGGACCACGCCGTCACACTCAGATGCCAAGCAGTCGCGGCTGCTCCAGTCATACTGGTATATGTTTCACCATCTTTCCGAACTAGCCAGGAGTACCACACGGTGCTGAGAGGGTTGGTATATCAGACCGAGGTTAGGCACGGCTGACCCAATCCACACTTCTGGAGCAGAGTGTCGTCTGCCTGGAATCGCCGCCTCAGAGTGGGGCGAGTCAGCCGCCACTGAGTGAGACCTGGACAGCATCACCAGCTTCAATCAGGATGACAGTGTAAGTCACTAGCCAACACCCCTCGCCACACCCTGTCGAGCCTGACTTAAAAACCCCGCTATTGGTGTAGCGAAAAAATCCTCGACCAACGTGCCATTCAGTTTAACCAGGCACGTGTCATATTTAATACACAATCACAGTAAATCATTTTAAATTATAAGTATTGTTTAATGCCTCACCTGATTGGGGGTTCTGTCAAGATAGGATTGTCTAGTTCCCGCCCTCGGAGTGAGTACTTCAATTACGGGAACTGCTGGGTTGGTGTTGTTGACAACTATCTTGCATGGGGTGCTGTCCAATCTATTATTTGCCGGTATATCTTTGGTGGTGCTGGTTCGCATGTAGTGTGCCTACATGCTCAGATTGGGGCAAAGCTGACGGCAGTAGGGATTACAGGACAGAAAGACAATTGTCTAACAATGTGAGGTTGTGCAGTGTGGCAAGGAACAGGTGATTAGTGTTTGTGTGGGATAGGGGGAAAAGGGGAGATGGTTCGTGGAATGGACTAGCAGTCCGGCAGAGGTTCCTCATCTGTATCCTCTTGAACTGGCAACTTATTCCTGACGGGTGCCTCAGGTGTAGTTAGAGCTATGTTGTGAGTAGCCTCTTATTTTACGTCACTGTAGACCCTTACAACCATAGTTCCCAACTCAACAGCCTCTCTGGCCAGAGCCAAAGCTAGCTTAGCTGCTTTCCGGCACCCAGCTCAGAAGCCAAGCATGGGGACAAGAATAGTATGAGAAGTAGGTGTCCTGTGGGCATGGGCACAGCTTGGCAGCAACACTAGTGTTCAAAGTGTGTGTGTAGGGGGGTGAGCAGGGGACATGCTGCCTGGAAAACTGTGACCTCTCTCACAGTGCAGATGACTGAGCATTCTGTGTCTCCCTTATAGCAAAACAGGTTCAGCGGGGATACAGTTGACACCCTTAGTACCTCGTAGGGTTTGTGGTATGCTTCCCTAGCAGGGCCGTCTTCAACTCCTAGCAGGAGAGCAATCAGTTGCAGTGGGACCTGTGCATCCAGTTAGTGTGAAAGAAGGTTCATACACTTTTTCCCTGTGACAACCGACATGGCGGGACTACCGCTATACGCCAGTCATCAGTGATGAGAGGGAGTGCTGTTTGTAGTATGCCTTAATAGCAAGATGGAAAAAGACTATACCTGTATGACTTAGTGACAAGTGGTAAAATGCTCGGCCATTAAGGTAGGTATAGGTTACGCACTCCTTCCCTGTGTTAGCAAACATACCCCTACCAACAGCACAGGAGGGAATAAATATATCCACAAAGTCTGAAGGGCAGGAGGGTGAAGGGGATTGGAGCAGCGTTCTCAGACCTGGAAGTACAGTTGAGGGTTTGTGGACTAAAGGGGAGAAAGCAAGGATGAAGGTAGAAGAATAGTGAGCAGAGCATAAGGAAAACGCCAAGGTAGATGTGATTGGATTTATTGGACCAGCCAGTTAGTCTAACACTTCCAGAATGTATCCTGTCTAAAGCCTGTAGAGTGGTCCCTAGGTTGCCAAGGAGTCCACAGACACAGTGTCTGGCATGTTGCTGGAGAGAGGCGAGGGTAACCCCAGATATCTCTCAGCAAGACATCCTAGTGGTGGGCCAATGCTCAGTCTTCTTAGGTTGTAGTGCTTTCTTGTAAACGAAGGAAACAGTATAGTTGCTGAATGATTCCCAGGAGGATGGTGTGACTGGGATACTGGCAGATAGCTGACTAAATTTGGACACCGCTCTGCCTCTTATATACCTTTGACCAGTAGTGAGCAAGGGAAATGTGGCGTGGAGAGAGAGAGAGAGAAGGCATTCTTTAGCACATGCCATACTGTAGTATTGAGGGAGGGTGGTCCACACCACTTGCGGTGCATTCGCGAGAAGGGGTGGTGAGTCATCATGCGGCACGTGCAGCCATGTGTTACAGACAGTCTGTCTATAGACGGTGGCAGCTAAAAGGGACAACCAAGTGTCCATAATATGTAGGAAACTGGGGTGTGTATTGCTTTAATGGTTCTTCCTAAGGAGTGCAACTGTGGCGAGGCTATTAAAGGATAATGATGTCACCTGTGGCACATCATATTCTATGATACTGTTTTGATGCCTATCAGGTCCACATGTCCTACATTTTTCTCCTCAATATTTAGCCTTCATTTGAGTCTGGTATCTGGAACTAACTATTCAAATTGCTTCACAGTAATTGTCACACATCTCATGCCAAGATCTGTTCAGCTGTACTTAGTGGAAACAGATTTTATGGTAATACTTTCTAATATAGGGTGTACATCTAGCTTACAAATTCAAATGACTTATGAGTAAGTGAAAACACTTTTCTTAACTTCTTTCACTAATATACATCTTTATTTGGAATTAATGATTTTAATCGACTTGTTTATTATAAGTTGTTATTGTGTATAATTAAATATGTATCTACAAAGCTGTGGTTAATATGTGTTCCTGAAAAATGTCGTAAATACACGTCTTCAAAGTGAGATTGGAACTCAAACCCAGAATCTACACCCTTACAACTGACAAGGAAGTACTCTGACCCCATCTACTCAAGACCACAAACAACTTTTAACTGGCAGTCATTTTTTAAGTGTACCTTGATATCATATCATCTCTCAACGTGATGGGTAGCTATATGAAAGTGAACAGGTCCCAGGATCTCCCTAGAGACCAGTGAAACGGCTACTGTTGTGCACGTAGGCAACGTAACTGCAAATAATGGCAGTTTTGGTGGCGTGGCAAGAAGAGGTGACACTGGTTTCGGAAGGTAGTACCAGGTATCTTTTTATGTTGGTGCCGCAGGTACGGAATTTCAGCTGTGCTCCGGGACACACGTGACTCGTCGCAAGATGGCAGCTTCTTCGCACTCTGCTGTGTACACCATGATGGTGTTAGGCTCTGGTTCACCAGATCGCATAGCCTGGGCACTTCTGACATTGGCGGCTTTTTCTGGCCTGCTTGGTAGCATGGCATTAGGAAACAGAAGTGGGTACACAGCTAGGCCCTTACAGTGAAGTTATGTTAAATCTCAGATGATAAAACAAACGAAAAAATTGGGTATTACTATTTAGAGGATTTAATGGGTGTCCTGGAGGCACATGCTCAACCGTAATTATTGTTCAAACTTACATAGCACTGTAGGGGAAGATAGATCTGGCATGATCCGTCAAGGAAGGAAACTACTCTTTCTGGGGCCAGTGCCTTGGGGTAGACCCGTACCAGAGTCCTATTGCTCATCCGGCGAAGGAGCATGCGCTTCATGAGGGACGGTGCTCAGACCTATAGCAGTTTGTGGAGAGGGCCCCTGACTCCCCTCGGTGACAAGTTGAGTGAGTGGTGCTACCTGCTACTGACCTCAACTGCCCCTCTGGGTTCACATCGTTCCCCACATAAGGAGTCCATGGCTCTCAAGTAAGCGGCATTACCAGCTTGTATCCTGAGAGTTATGATGTCTCAATGTGTTTGTTCTCCCCAAGCCTCAGGAGCCTCAGAGAAGGCTTCTCTGTCCCCCTGCTACAGTGGCGACAGGAGGGTGGTACTACCGCCAGCAACCAGCCAACAAAACTTTGACAAGAGGTGGGAGCGCCCTTCAGTGGGGACTTTGGTTCGATACTCTGTCGCAGTGGTGGTGCATGTACTTAGAAGTAGATGATTGGGTATGCACTCAGAAGCAAAGTGGGTAAGAGAGGTGAAAGCGAAAGAGAATGATCGGACCAAAAAGAGGTTCCTTGTAGATATACGTTTTATTCCGTCAGTAGGAAGTTTCAAATACATATATCTCCAACCTGTGCCATTAACGTCTGATGGACGAGGGAACAAATTTGGCAAGCTTTTTGCCACAGGGCGACAATGAGATAACTGTAGAAGAGAGGGCAAGTGTGACACTGGTAAAACCAAGCCTGGCATGGACAAGGCCCATGGCCAAACTCGAAGCAAAAGGAGAAGGCTCTGAAATGAGATCTTCTGCCTGATATGTTGAAAACACAAGTCCTGACAATGGTAATGTATTACGGCTAAATTATACTGGTACTGCTGCAGGTAAGCGGTACAACAGGTATGGCAAGCTAGAGAGTGTTGTAGGTGATGCTTCGGTCCAAACTGCTCATGAACTGCCACATCTGGAGGGCATGCATAAGAATAAATACCTGCGAGAGGCGTGAGCAAGGGGTGGCTGGAGTTGGCTGCATATAGGAGTAAGCCTCCCCTGATGTGCAGCAAGTGTGCGCATTCAGTGCCTGCCGGCCAAGGCTAGGCAAGCGAGGGGATGGGTCCACACACTCAGACTGGAGCATTGCGTAGCGCGAATTGCCAGCCTCTCAGGTGGCAAGGAGTTGACTTGCTTGTGAATAGGAATGGTACAGAGGCTGAAATAATGGCGACAGTCGGCGTTACGGTACACCAGGGGAGACTAGATGCTGAGGCTTATATATGTACACGACAGTGCTCGTAGCACATCAACCTAATGTATTTTGCTCGTACACTTACAATTAAGTGCATGCTTATCTTTGTTATCAGTATAGAAAAGATTACAGATATCATTTTGTTGTTGAGAATCCTATAATTTATGTTTTGAACTTAGTGTTGATGGACTCAAGCAGTGTTATTGTAGAATATATTTCATTTTTGAAAATTGTTTCAGGCAATAATTGCGAGTAATGGCAAACTGACTCCAAACTTTGAATACATCCAGGAACTTAGAGTAGCAAAGTGAGTATAATTTAACAAGTTTCAAACTGATAAACAGATGTTACCTATGAATAAATTTAACTGATACATTTATGAGATGGATCAGTCTGGAAAAATCTGGTTGCCTGGATAAGGCTCTGCTGCTTGTGGTAACCAGGGCGAGCGATAAGATGTGGGTTTCTGTTTTCAGTTATAAAGTATGTACTTGACCACTGTGAATGCATGGTGAGCTTTCTTATAGCCTGTCTCATGAACGAGTGTACTTTTTTGATAGGTTAGAAAGTTGTCTTGTGTACAGTTATTACCATGGTAAATTATTTTCTGTTTACATTCTGGGCAGGTTGACAGTCAGCTAAGTGTGTTTATGTAAACATAATCTGTAGCAGTGGCAGAAACTGCTGTATCCATGGAAACGGCTGTAAACAGGACTGCCTTCAGAACTGTCAAAAAAGTGCACTCATTCATGAGACAGGCACAGACTATATCCCTGTCTCTCGCCTTAGATAAGTGAACTTCTTGAGAGTTGAGAATTGCCTCATTTTAACATTATTCTTGTGTAATTGATTTTTGAATACGCTGCGTGTAGCACCATTCTGTCATCTCTGCAGTTCCTGACTTGGAATATCATCTTCTTGGGAAGGGAGTTAGTGCTTGGTTGTACTGTATGCTTATACAAACTTAAGTTCTTTGCATGTGTTTTTGGGAATCCTCAAGGTTTAGGGATGGCATATTTGCCCCTTTCATTCCCCTGATCCAAGGGCATACTGGTCTGAAAATGTATTTTACATGTGCGGTGTTGTCTGTCTGTCTCTCTCTCCTTCTTGTTCTCTCCCGCCCTCTCCCTCTCCATCTCTCCCTCTCCTCCCTCCCCCCATGTCATTTCATACTGATCTTAAGTAAGAGAATAAACAATGTTACAGCGGTCAGTGTGCAATAAAATTGATATACTTTCCATCTCAGTCACTCTTACTCTCTACCTCTGTCTTTTGGGGCTGCTGTGAATTGCAGCTGAATGCCACATGTGTTCTTATTCAGGTGAAGTTAAGAGCATAATGTCTTTTAAAGAGTTTGTTAAAGAGGCAATATTTTACAGCCCATTTCAAATTTAAATGGCTGCTTCAGAAATTGTGTATGAACTTTATTTCAATAAATGTTAGTAGGCCTATAACTGGGAGCATGCAGAACTGAACTGATGTCTGGAGAAAATTTTTCCACATGCCGGGCTTGTATTGGGTTCTGAATGCCTGATTGTTGGCTAGTAAATAACGCTGTAAAACTACATTAGAAGTGCAGCATTTTTTCATGTTTCAGTGGCATAGCCATAGGTAAATATAGGGGTTGTAAGCGTCCTTCCATTCTCATCTAAGATTGTCAACAATTAAAATTAGAATAATTAACAAACCTTTAATTATGATAAAAATATGCAGTTGCTGTAAACTGTGATGCATTTTATTATATTCTGAAGCAATTTTTCTTGTGGTATTTTCCATAATTAACCTATATGTCAACATTACTAAACATGTTGTAACCTCCTTCCTTTCTCTTAAGTCAGTTGTAACACACACACACACACACACACACCCCCCTCCCCTTGTCTTAAGAAATTTCTCTCTACACCACTGATCATACTATAAATCATTTGTCTTATCAGCACCATAATGTGTATTTATGCATAGGTTATAAATATATATCAGTAACATATACATTAGCATATATCATGTTTGTATCATGATATTATTGATCAACTGTTATTCACTTGTATCAAAGTGAGTCGCTGGGAATAGTGGCAGGCTGGCACCTGAGTTGTGTTGATGACTGTGTTGCAGCTACCGGAACCGACACAAGGCCTTCCCAATGGAGGAGAGCTCACGCAAGGTGGTGGTGCTGGGAGCGGGCTACGTCAGTGCGCCTGTTGTAGAGTACCTTCATAAGGAAGGCAATGTACATATCACTGTGGGTACGTCTGCCGTCCCTCACACACTGCTTCCTTGCTGTGCCTGGCCAACTTCTGGGCACCTAAGTTCCCTCATGCTTGCTAGTCTGTAGCAGCCTGTTGCGGACTGGTCAGTAGTCCAGCAACAACAGAACATCCCGGCAGCAGATACGCCATCCCACAAACACCCAGTCTTCAGTCTTCTACCTAATGTTTGTGAGACAGCTGATAGCATGTCCAGAGCTGTGCAAACCTCTCTTCTTCCCTTGCGATGTTCCCTCCACTTCCACCCTCTGAGACTTGCTCAGACACCTGCCTGTCACAGCACGTAGTACTGCTGCAGTCTCCATCCAGCTAGATATATTATATTTACCTCAATATAAGATGAACTCAAAATTAAGACGACCTTTACAGTTTTATTTTAGAAAATAAAATATAAAATTCCTAATAAATATTTTGGACTTGTATATTAGCATAATTTTTTTAACTTGGCACATTATTAAATGATTCTCATGGCTTTCATTGCCGTCACCATGTCTTTGTGGTTGCATTAACCACTTCTTTACCATACATTTCAGTAGTCATCTTCAGAGTCTCTTGACAGCAGAAGTTCATGATATGATATTGAAGATGCCTATTGAAATATATGGTGCAGTGTTGGTTAATCCAACCACCAATACTCAGCTCCAGCCCGGAATCCAAGGTATTTGTCAAAGACAAATGTTAAAACTAAATATTAAAGTGGAGCAAAAAATTGATGTTGAAGTTAACTGCAATGTTCTGTGCTCAGAAACATGGTATATTTCTTGTAAGACTTTTTGTAGGAATCTTTTACTGTAATGACATACACATGTCCCATTAAATATTATTGTATTCAGCTTTTATAATTGGTGAAAATAAGAAAATCTTCTATTTTCCAAAATATAATATTGGAATAAACTTAAGCCATATTTTCAGGCTATAAGGGTTATCTGTTCATAGATAATTTCATTTTGATATTTTGAAAATCAGTTCATCAATATATAATATAAAAGGAAGTCCCTAGAGTGTGTCTGTCTGTATGACTGCGTTAATCTCGAAAACCACTGAACGGATTTGGAAGTAGTTTTTACTGTTATGATCTTCATTTATCGAGGAAGGTTTATGTGTTAAAAATTTCCCTAGCACTTATAGGAGCTTAGCATCAGCAGTATTAGTGAACCAAGTCGGAAAAAATTTTGCAGCCAGCGTGCTGTCATGAAATACGCTGTCTAATCCTTTAGAGATATAACAAAATCATATATGAAAGAATTGTGTAAAACTAAATGATCTACAAAAAGTCAGTGGTAGCATATATCTATCTTTAATAGATAAGTAGTAGTAATAATCGTATTTACAACTTAAATTACGCAATAAAAGCAAATGTAAAATTCACTGACTTTTCTAACCATAAAGAACTTAATCTTTACCAAATAAACTAATTCATAATTAAAACTGCTTAATGTAGATAAGAATTGTCCTTTACATCATACAATTATTGCCAATAATTTAAAAGTTACGAAAAGTTTTGTAAAAAAGTAATTTTTTAAATTGAGACATGCGCGCACGGACCTATACTTGGGCGGGGGTGACGGCACAGGGTGTGGTGATGCAAAGGCAAGAGAGGTGTAAAGGAGGAAGGTGTACAAGGCGAGTGTATGGCCCTGCATGCCGTGCACGGTAGGCAGAAAAAAACTTAATTGTACTCGGGTGTAGACAGACTGGATCGCTAGTCACCTATATTATGCAGACATCTTAAATTCATTTTGTAGCAATGGTAGTTGAACCGTATATTATATAGCACAAATTAAGATAATAGTAAATTTACACCTTCTCATACATAATTGGGTACGTAAATTTTGCTGAAGGTTCAGTTACAACCTCTTCAAATATTTACCATTCTATTCTTCTTATACTTTCATGCACCTTTTAATAATCCATGCAAATTATTACTAGTTTTTGTGTGAAAAAATGTTAGATCTGTAGTAGGTCTATTTTCAATAAAAAAAATTGCTGTGCCTCATTTCATTTTGTTCCATGCTTTCTTCCCGCCTCTGATACACGAAGGTAGTTCCCAGCTCACAAAACCATCATGTTGACACGTGCCACTTATACTACAATTACGACTCATCTTTCTTTATATGAAGTATACCTTTACTTCAACCTACGTTACAGTTGTTACTGCAGACCAATAAACAGTGTTACGTGCCGCTTTAATCTGCTGGGCGGCCGAACATATGGCTACAAGGTTACGCAACCAGTGAGCATGCCGCTTCCCCCCCCCCTACCACAGCGCTGAGTGCCAACAAGCTGTCAGCCACTTTGGGCGTGGCCGAGCGCCGCCAAAGATCCATGAACCAAGAACGCTGATGAGAGAATTCCTACCTCCCACGCCAGCCTCACGGCAGAAGGACGTCACAAGCCTTTACCGCACCCCGCCGCGGCAGCCTAGACTTCTGACTATATAAGCCCGTGCGTGGCGGGGCTCCAGAGTCATTCGTAATTCTTCTCTTGAGTAACCCAAAGCAATCCTTAATGCTGGGGCCTCCAGCGAAACCTCTAGTCTTCAGTGGCCATCACGGCTACCCTCTGCGACAACAACAGTCTTCAACACCCATCGAACATGAATATACCTTACCACTTTAACTTCTTTTGTCTCTACCAGACACCCGTATTAGACAGCTTTAGTTGAGTAGTTAAATATTCAGTTTTCTAGTTCACTTTCTCTCCAGCTTAGAACCAGGTCGCCTACACCTGGCTAATATAGTTTTCCTTCAGTACTCCATCTGCTTGGTAGGAGATAGCACAAGTCACTATATTTATTGAGTCCTCAATAAATACAGCTTTGCTCTCTATCCTAACAGTTTTATTTCTAGAATAACGCCTACTTTGCCTGCTAGGAATAAGTTGCACTGTGCACTACTGATAGAAACCGGTACTTTTGTAAATCCGAACTAGCTTAACTGAGGCCCCCTTTCTGGGGACCTCCAGTCTGGAACACACCCATTAGACGGCCGCCTGTTGCTTCCTATTACCCCAAGCACCCAGTTGCTGAAAGGAAGGAACAGAGGAGCCACGACCACTAGGAATACCTTCCACTAAGGTGAGAGAGCAAACCTAGGTTGTGTCACCTACCAGAGCACCTAAGTGCTGGGGGCAGTATTGGCGTGAGTGTTGCGGCCTGGCCTTACTCGATATTACATCCTGTAGTAGTATTGGTGGCCCACATGGCTCAACATCTCTGATCAGCCCGCGGACATGGGGGATCAGTGGAGAGACTTACCGAGCTTGTGCCACGAATCAGCTATTGGACCTACACTATTATAGGGGAATAGTTTTTCGTCCAAAGTGCACGACGTATCTTGTTCAGTGACGAACTCTATGACTTATAAGATAAGGCACGGCCGAAGGCATAGGGAACAAAAGATTGCTCATCTAGCTGCCCAGCAGCGGAGTACCTTAGCCCCTCCTATGCAGAAAAGACAGGCGGAACGGGATGACGCCGCCTCACTGAGATTACGGGCAGTCTCGACTGTTCACGTAGTACGATATATTCATTTTCCACCACTCGTCCAAACCAGTCCTGACTATCAGCCGGTGCTGAGGGGCCTAGTCTACCGGACTTCTGGTTCGTGTCCGTTGGCGGTTACATAGTGTCCTAGAAACTCCATTCTACTCATAGCCAACTTACACTTTTCCACTTTGCACGTAAGTTTATTACTTTTGAGCAGTTCAAAGACAAGTCTCAAATAGTGCAAGTGCCCTTCGCAGCTGTTAGACCAAACAAGTACGTCATCGAAATAGGCCGTCACAAAGTTTCCAGTAAATCCATCCAATACATTAACCATTAAGTTCTGAAACATTGCAGGGGCACACTTTAAACCAAATGTATGGCTACAAACTGAAATCTACGTCCATCTGGTGTAGTAAATGCTGTTCTCTTTCTGTCCTGCGGGCGGATAGGCACTTGCCAATATCCAGACTTTAAATCAAGTGATGTGAATACTGAAGCTGGTCCTAATGTTGACAAAGTGTCTTTAATGTTTATGATTGGTGGCTGCATGTTTACGGTGATTTTGTTAAGGGGGCGGAAGTCATCACAGAATCGCCATTCGCCATATTTTTTTGGAGCAAGGATAATACCTGAATTATAGAGACTATGTGTGGGTTCAATAACGTTATCATTGAGCATCTCACATTAGCTGGTTGATGATGTGGCGAAAGAAAATACCTGAGTCTTGTGGCTTGGAGTACACTGGGTCCTCGATCGTTGTGACGATTGCATGCTCCATTACGTCAGTGCGCTGCAGCTTCCCCTCAGTGTGGAACGCACTGGCATACTGGTCCAGCAAATGTTGCAGACGTTGCTGATGTGTGGCGGGCACCTCGTGCTCGAAGTCAGCAAGCGGCACAGCAGTTGTTGTTGTTGGTGGTGTTGCTCCCACGGCGTAAACAGTACATCGGCCACGTGTCCCCAAGTGCAGACGATTCAGGTGCGGTTCTATCACTGCGTGAATGTCAAGAAGCCATGGAAGTCCCAAAATCACTTCTTTGCACAAGTCTGGTACAATGTATACATCACACTTGGTATGCAGCTCTCTGATTCCTACCGTTACATGCATAACACTTTTCGCTTCTCCCTGTTGGTGTGTGGTAGCGAATTGCAAGTGCCTTGGTGGCACCCTAGTTGTTATTGCTTGTATCAAACCCTCATGCACAAAATTGTGACTAGCGGCAGTGTCAATAACAGCTGTACATTTTTCCCTTCAAATCTGCACACACTCAGTGCTTTTACGGTACTATCAGTTACTTGGAACACTTTTGCACCTTCATTAGGCGGATTTATATGACTTGGTGGTGAGATTGGTGCAGGTGTGGTTTCGCCAACCTCCCTACTTAGTTTCCCAACCTGTTGCCTTCATAATAATTTACTTGGTTATTGCTGCAAAAGTTTGATCCCTGTCCGTGGTTTCCTCTCACTGGTGTGAATGGTGGCGGTGGCCTCGTTACATCTGGCATCATGACGGGTGTTGACATGCTGTGATTTTTCCGCAGTGAGTGGTATTCCTGACTCGCACGCACTTCCCTCTCATACAAGCACGTTTCTCTCGTGAAATGTTCCACACTTGCACACGTTGCTCTTTGCAAGTACAGCCTAATGTCAGGTGTTTACAATGTCAAGATTATTTTTAACACTCTGTGGTTTGCCTGTCCTGGATGTAAATGCTTATACAAGTCTAACTTGCGCTGGATGAATTCCTCGATTCACTCGCGTTCTCTCTGCTGCTCGTAATACAGTCGCACTTGTGCCTGGATAGCATCTCTGTCAGTGTCGAATTGACCTAGCAATCTCTCACAGAACTCTTCCCACGTGACTCGATAGTCCCTGACCAAGTTCCACCACGTGGCAGCGGTTTCCCTTAACCTGTTGGCAGTTACCTCAGTCCAATCATCCCTATGCACGCGATGCCTATGTGAATTTCTTCGCACACTGTAAGGAACGTACCCGGATCTTCTGAGTCATATCCCATGAAATTTGGTAAGAGAACATTTCTGTGGTGAGTACGCAATGACTACTGGCGGCGTGGACTTTACCTTTGGTGTTGTCGGTGGCGCAATATCAGCACAGTTCATCTTACGGCACTCAACACAGTTTATGACACCATCGCAGAAGGTTACATATTCATCAGGTCCTATGCATCGCAAATGTAAGACCCTTTTGTTCTGCTGGCACTGTGCCCACTTCGTTCCCGCCCCATCACATCCAGTGCGCGCACACAGGCATGGTTCTGACGGCGTGGATACGGTGTCAGACGTGCATTGACATGGTCCCATAGATTTTCACTGAACTAGTAGACTTCACTCACCCTTCCACAATGCACGCATCGATCGATCGGCATGTCCAAATAGTTTGTGTTCGCGTTTGTGGGTGTCGCGGTTGCCAAAACTGATGTTTTCAAGTTCTCGCAGTTGATCAGGCATGGTGCCCGCCATCTTCTCGCGGTTGATGCAGATGATGCGACGTTGATGTACACACTTGGGCCACTTGGGAATGCTAATTGACGCCGTCGAGTGAGACACGAGACGAACGATGAAACAAATACTTACTGGTAATATGGGCCCTAGCAGTGCTTCCCAATTACCGCACTATTGAGACTCAGGGTTCTCAAGGATGCTGTGTGTTCTGTGTGTCCATCTCACCCATGCGTACTTACAAACACGTAGACAATACTAAACTTTTACTAAATATGTTTATCACTTGAGAAACACATGTGGCTAGGACACTGTCACTACAAATGAAAGAGGTAAGTTCACTGTGAGACTTGTTTTTATTGATACTGTGCATACAAATCAATGTGCCAGTAAATTAATGATACACTCAGTCATGTCTAGCTAACTCCGCTTGGATGCTCCCCAGCCCGCAATTAATCTAGCGCATGCCTAGATCGATGATCTCACCATGGTGTATGAAAAGACAATCTTCACAAGGGAAGAGAGTTGACAGCCGCTAGGATTGACTGACGATTTTTCCCTGAAGATAGGACATGTGAATTTCAAAATGAAACCCTGATGATACATTAACATGTGTTATTACTCGGCATCACTAACGCAACCTTATCAGGGTTCACCCTCGAGCACGTGGGTAGTGTGGTGACGACCTATACACAGAGCCGGCTAGGATGGGAATAATTGCATCATGCACTAATTACAAAATTACATAAACCCTCAAAGATACATGAAACAATATGGGACATGAGATGAGTATTCACAATAAACACACATATGTGTGAAAACAAGTTTAGATGGTGTGGATGCCGCTGGATGAAGTTTGTAACGGACCACGTGGTGCAGGCGAAATTGCAATATTTCTTCGTGAAAATGGCAAATTAAATTCAGACAAAATATTATTCTTGTTGAGAAAATTATTCTCTTTACAATTTACGTGATTACAGGCTTGTAACATGCCTGTTGGCGGTAAAACCAAACATTTACATGACTGCGTGGTCAAGTACAAAAAGCATCAATTTACATGAAATTACACGAAACCCTGATGCAATTTTAAGATAGAACCCTGAATAAAATATTGCACATAAGGTGTTACATAAATAAGCTCTCAAAATGCAATGATGGCGTATACAAACACTTGGCGTCGGTCAGCCACATGGTTATACGTGAAGTTGCCATAAAATATTAAAACATGGAAAATATCCTCAAATACATACATAAAAACAAAGCCCTTAAAATTGAGATTAGCAATAATGCAGAAGTCACAATGAAATGCCATAAACATAGGCAGATGGCGCCTGATTCAAGCTGCGCGGGTTGCGTGACCTCTCCAGCATCTTTCTACTCCTTCTCCTTGATTAAGTTAAAAATGCCACATGGGCGCAATAAATTAATAAAGCAGAAGCATAATGCTGGGGAAAATGTCTTCCAAAAACGTACGCAAGCAAAGGTTAAATGGTTAACCAAATGACTATGGAAACCTAAATCAGTGAACAAAAGTTGTAGTGTGTACGTGACAGTGTCTTACCTCTCCAGCTCTCTGACAGACTGTCCAGAGGCAAGCGTCGTACGGACCTACCATGGCCGCCTACGGGGTCACATAAGCGGAAGTGCTATGAATGCAAAGTAAAATATTTTATTATTGAAAATAAAATGGCACAAATTAAATAAAATGTTGTTTTAAATTTTTATAATTTTCTTACGAATTTTAATATTAATTTAATGTCTCTTTATGATGGCGTTCATGCCGGAATATTAGTGTTCTTAATCGCGGTGCAGCGAGCACTTTTAATTTCATAACCAAACATTTAAAAAATAGTAACAAACACTTGAACACATTTTAAGACACATTAAACTCTGCAAAGACAAATATAGAACATATTTTACACTGAAAAATAACATTTATACAAAAGTTCAAAATTATTTTCCTCTTTGCGCACGTGCGGGACACGTGACACGTGCATGGTGAGCACTGTCATAGGCTCTAGCGCCACTGGCTGTTAGCCGGCATCAGTTTAATAGGCATATTCTCCTTTAATGTAAGTCTTGGCGATATGTAACAAATGCTATATAAACTAAGGGCTAAATTTTCAAAACTTACTGGCAACGAAACCTTTTTCAAAAGATGTACATATATAACTGTGATTATTAAGAAAAGTTATTAAGAACCACGTCATCATTAGTGGCAATAGAATGCTCCCTCATGGCACAACTTAAACTGAAAATTATTCATAGTAACTTTGTATTTCTGACTAATGAAAAACCCCTATATACACATTTAATTAAATGATAAGGTATTGTAATTTATAATTTAAAGGTAACATGGTATGGCAGCCGGATGGAGCTCTTCAAGGCATGCCATGAATAAAACACATTAAACAAACATATTAAAAACTTCCTTAAAATCGTAGCTCGACTGCATGGCGACAATTGTTAAATATTTTATTCATTGTTCTCCCAAGGCATGCAGCAGTAAAAATTTGCAGACAACACAGGTATTTAAAAATGAATGAACAGCCAAGTTGTGGAACGGTGTTGCGACGTAGAATTATAACTCGCCCGGGCCAGGCCAAGTGGGGCAACAATGCTCACAAAAAAAAACTTGTTTCATAAATGCTAACCAACATATCATTAATTCTAACTTCAATAGATTAATCTGAAAATTCAATTTGGAAGGTGCTATTGAAACTGAATTCAGAAAAGTAATTAATTAGTACTGCATACCTTCAAAATTAAGCATACACTTACAAAATCACATAGTTACAGTCTTAGTTTGCCCTATAATAAATGCATATTGTCCTCAACTCGCCGTTTGTCATCCCTCTCGCTGATGCACATTACTAATATGATTTAAACCACTTTAACATCACTGACAATATGAGATTTCCCCTGGCACGCTGTGCCTTTAAGCAATTAAACATAACCAAAAATCATGTTGATTGCTGGTCTACGATGGGGCCTCAGGTCGATGAGAAGAGAGACTACCCATAGGGGTAGCCAGTACAACAGAATCATAATTGGCCCCTCCAATTTAAAATTAATGATGCAACATAGGAGGGAAAGTGGGTGGGGAACAGAAAGGAGGTAGGAGAGGGAATCCAAGTGCCCGCTGTCATTACAGGAACTAGCCAAGACAGTGCTGCTGCAATTTCAACATGTTTTCTAGTTTAAATTTAGTCACAGATAACATACAGGTCTCATTACACTCAACATGAAATCTAATAAGGTTAGAAGTTGTATTCTGTTAATTTACATGTCAGAACCCTCATCTACTGAAATTACATATGCGTAGAATTTTTTTGACAGTCCCATGCAAAACGGTATACAAGGAGACCGCTGCATATTTATCCATCACATTTAAGTAGGAAGGTTAAGCCTAACGTCTCATCTACAGTACGGCCATTAATAAATGTAACAAATTGTTTAGAAAGACAGGTATGGAATAATCTGCCATGGCCTGTATTAAGGAGTTATCTTGAATAACAATGGGAAACCGAAATCAAGGGGGCTGGATCAGTAATCAAACCTGGATCCTCCTGAATTTTAGTCCATTGTGATACCAATACACTCCCTCACTCGATCTCGCCATATGCGAAAAATTGTAAATGCCTTAAGGTCACGTCTGACCATAAGGAAGCATTGCAACGGAACCTCCCTAGTCTGCGCTATGCATTTCCGTGTGGCTAAATTTCTCACAAATTACATATGAAACTGGAGGTTGTTGATATACACTATGAAAACCAATCAATTAAACTACTGATGCCACTTTATACATTTCTCTTTGCCGCAAGGAAACTGCAGTGAAAATCCATAAAAATTGCTGTTTGTAGCCAACTTCATTGTATCTTTTTCCAGTTTATAATGAATTTGATAAAAGTAAAAAGTGGCTTCTGTACATAATAGCTTTTTAGCTTTTCTGTGAAAAAAGTTGTATTTCCAGACCATTCACAGTATTTACTGAGATACACATATATCCGCAAACGCTGGTTTTACAGACTACATATATTGTATTAAGAAATCCCATTAATTGCAAATCAGCAATTTTCCATATTACTGCATGGTGTGTGGTGTGTGTGGCTGCAGCATCAGCACTTAAGGATGAGGCAGATGCAATTGCAACAACATTTGAGCGAGGGGTGGAGCCAGCGCTACTGGATGTGACGGAGCGGCCGGACAGCCTGCAGGAGCTGGTGTCGTCGGCGGACGTTGTGATATCCTTGCTGCCGCGCTCTCTGCATGCCCTGGTGGCACGCTGCTGCATACGGCAAGGTGTGCACATGGTTACCGCCTCCTACTGCACGCCCGAGCTCCAGGAGATGCATGCGAGGTGAATGCTGCAGGTCGCAGTTACCATTTGCATGATGCTCTCCCCAATTTGAAGAGTGAAATTATACACTTGTGTGAAATCTTCTGTAAAGTCGTATAAAAGCTGGTAAATTTTAATAAAAATTCCTAGTGTCTTAAAAGAACTGCATACCGAACAAGCCATTAAAATGTTGAATTTGCAATTTATTTTCAATTTGAAAATTTTATATCTAATAAATTTAATATTTATGTATATTTACTGGGTATTCAGTTTTTGGAAAATCTGCTGTCAGTTCAAGAAATTTTGCCATTCTGTTAAAATTAATGCACATATCTCAAAAGTCATCATTCCCACTTCTCTAACAGTCTTGCACACTGTAAAAATTTCTTTCATTTTGGTTGCTTGCAGTTTGCAGGGTTTTTTCCTATTCCTTCAAAAAAATTGCTAAATAAAGTTGCTTTGTTGGCTTTTGCTGCTAACATCACAAGATTCACAATGATTTTAACATACAAGTTTAATTAGGTGATGTTGGAACACAATTCACATTATGAGTCATGTTATCATTGACATCCACTGCTGTTTCCAGTCTTTTCCAAGTCAGCATAGTGAAATATCTCCATCTATTTCTGTATTTCTCCACCATTCTTTCCCCTTGATCTTCCTCCAGTCTTCTTCCCTCTCCTGTACTCCTGCATTACCTGTTCTTCCCACCACCTTCTTGGTCTTTCCTGGAGTTGCTTCCCATGTATTTAATTTGTATCATTTGTTTAAGCAGTTTCTCTCCTCTGATACTCTCTATATGTCCCTACCATTTCATCCTGTCTTTTTCAATCATCTCATCCAAATCATGTATGCCTGCTTGTACGAATTGTGTCCTTCTTTGTTAATATTACCATTTTCCTTATAAACCTTATTCACATTGCTTTTATTTTCCTACATATCTCCTATCCGTTGCACACATTTCTGCACATACATTACAATCTGCCTCCCTGTTGCCCTGTCACTTGCAATTCTTCCTCCAGTTTCCAACTAAGCTTCCTAGGTATAGTAAGTTCACGGTTACTGAAGACCTGCTGCTCAAGTTATACTTCCAGGCTTCATTCAAACAAAGCTTAACCAAGTTTAGACAATTACAGTATGCTGAAAGGGACAATGCATCACATTTGTGCTCATTCATTTCAATCATATTATGTGTGAGAACTATTTCTTACTAGGCATTACCAACACACCTATTTTTTAAATTCTTGTTCAGTAAACCATATTAATTTGTAGATAAAATATATGTAAAAGTTGAATGATTGTGATACGTTACATATTAAAGAAATGACCAAACTCATCATACATGGGATGATTTTTCCAAAGGTTCAATTCAAAAAGTGTAAAGCTGCAGTGAATGGAATACATTTGAATGATTCCACCTCTTTTGATTCCATACTGTGTAGTTCTGTGTGTACAGTGTTAGTCACGTGTGATATGTGCATCACTGACTTGGGATGTTCGTGATGCAGTGCAGTGGAGGCTGGGGTGACGATTGTGAACGAGGTGGGGCTGGACCCTGGTATCGACCATCTGCTGGCCATGGAGTGCTTCGATGAGGTGCACCAGGCAGGCGGCAAGGTCGAGTCTTTCATTTCCTACTGCGGAGGTTTGTCGTCACTCTACTAAGTTACTGCTTATTAACAACACAATGAGGGCAGGAATTTATAATAATAATTACAGTGGGCATAACAATTACATTCAAGTGTTACAGATTCTATTATTTGATAATTAATTAGTGTATGTTAACATAATTTAAGTGTTCTGCTTGCCTGCAGTGATTTTGTGCTTTCGAGGCCTCAAAACACATTGACGCATGCCAACATGCTGCACAGCGCAGATGCTCTCTCTACAGGTGACTTCGCACCATCTCAAGCCAATGAGAGCTCGGGGCAAGTCAGTAATAGTGGAAAAGCAATTTCACATATCGAGCAAGGAGATTCCACACGTTGGACAGCCACATATGTAAAAGTAATTGACGTGTTTAATTATGAAATGTACGGCCCGCCCAGAATCCCGCATGCAAACGCCACCCCCATGAATAATAAATTAAATATTTTTGACAAACCACTACCCTACTATTTAGCTGTGGAAGAAGTTCCAGCAAACCCACGCGAATGCAGCACCCCTGCGACCTTGTAACGTCATACCGTGCCAGTCTCAGGAAGAGGTGCTTTAATTTGTCGTCGCCTCCAGGCAGGGAGGTAAGAAAGAGCAGAGCGTTGCCTCAAACCCCCGCATTGGAACGCTACTCTACCCCGCACCCTTGGAAGATCGCTGATCACGGGATTTTTTCATATAAGGAAGTCCAGAACTATGCTCCAGCAGATACGCCCGGCTCACCGGCCACGTAGGTCAGTGAGCACTCCCTGATATGCGAAGACCTCTCTCCTCTCCTCAGCCTGCGACATGGCTCAGCACCCAGAAGCCGCAAGAAGACTTCACTCTACCCTGCAGACTGTGAAGGCTGCACCACCCCTGTAGCTTGGATAAGGCTCGTCCACCACTGCACCAGCTGACCGTGAGGGCAGGAACACCTCCAGAGGTAATTCCACTCCTGCACCCTGCACCCTTTACCCCAGTCAACTTCCGTGACTGCACGGTGGCAGGTTGTCACACCTTAGTTTACCTCCTGGATCAATCCCTGTAAATCAGGATACGTAGTAAAATTGCCTATTTTACCGTAGATTTATTTATACATAATTTTATTTATTTTTCCAGGCTTGCCTTCATCTCTTCCAGTGCATAAAATATTTTTCATATATTTCAGCTAGTTAGTTATTTCTTGTAATTGATTAGCCGGGACTTGCCACTTTTCATAAATAACGTAACGTAAATTTCACTTGTCCGTTTACCGTCATTTTAACGCTAGTCCCTGTGTCATTAGCATTATTAGCTTTAAGTGTATTTGTACAGCTGTACCACGTTCAATAATTAAATCCCGCTGGAGACTAGCTGTGAGGTGCACAGAACTCTACAGGAGACGGAGCTTGCAGAAAGCCTTAGTCTGCGAAAGACATGCCGCATCTCCTGGGTTTCCGGTGTATCTGCGCCTACCTCCAGTGATGTCCCTATACTGGACTGCACATCTAAATGTCAGGGCCTTGGGTGTGACTGCACAAGCCACACCCCCAGGACTGCACGTTTGCAGGAAGCTCAGGGGACAGAACAAATGCATAGTAAGAAGGGTGGAGTTCAGTGTCGTCGACGACATAGAGAACGCCATGCCTTAGAAAGAGCTCTCGAAGCCAATGCCACTAATGAGGACACGAGCAAGGTCGAACCCCCACCTTCGGAAACTGAAGTAGTACCTAGGTAGATATCCTCTTTTATTCCTCTAAATTACTGGACACCATTATACAAATATTTTGGCACCTGTTGACCAGAATATGACCTGGAGGGAGATCACTCTGTTCAGTCGGAACCTTCACCCTCGGTAGCTATCATTACCGCAGCCAAGGTAGACCCTCCGAAGGATGAACTTAACACGTGCCTCATTAAACTAGCTTCGGGGAAAATGGTCCGGGTTTGACTTCCGCCAAAGGTAGTCCCCAAACCCCGCGTAGTATTGTATCACACGAATTACATTCCTACACGCTGACCCACTCAGCCCGTATGAATAGCCCCGATCTCTCCAACCAGACCATCCACCCCCACGATGTCATTAAATTTCGTTGCCACCTCATACACCCGGGGACAACTGGTGTCCCGCCTATTGGCAACCGTAGTAGTGAGGAAGATAGAACTCCCTGTGTGGGAAACTATCTCATTCCGCCTCACTCTGGGGTTTGACTCCCCTCATTTCCGATGGTATCCTTCCATTAAGCAGCAACCCACGGTATCTAAAACCACCGCGACCCTCTGGGCCAATTTCATTAATGAATCACGCCATGGTAGGATTACCTGACAATCTAGAGAGGACAGTCAGCACCTTAACCATCTACCCACTGAGGTAGGGCGCACGTCAGTTTTTAGAAGTAGAGGATCATCCAGGATTTTTTTTTTTTCTATGTTGAAAGTTTTAAAATAATTTTTACAAAGATGACTTTAGTAAACTTGAAACGAGTGATCAGGTATAAGGATATGGGGCATAAGTGCCAGGCACTGACCACCCGCCATGTTGTGACATCACCCAAGCTCCATATTTGATCTGTGTGACCTTGACCTTGAATCTGTGCCCCTGATCCCATGCCCATGACTTTGGATGACCTTGAACCCAAAAAAAAACCAAAAACTTCCAAAAATGTCTGAATAGTTAGAAATTAAACCATTTAAGAATTTTTGAAATTTTCGAAAAAAAAAAAAAGAAACTTTAAATACTTACACACAGGAGGACTGGGCTCAATGACGGGTGGAGCACACATCCTTCCTGCACGACAACCAGCAGATGACTGACCACCACCACTATTTTTTCATTGATTAATGTCACACCCCTCCCATTCCAGCCTATAGTGTGACTGATTAGTCTGATACTCTATATACCCTCCATCCTCATTGGTTATGCTCTAATATCTCATTTAATTTATGTCACTCTCCCTCACTAACCTCCCCCCTCCCAAGAATTTTGATTGGCTCTCCTTGAGCCCCTCCCACACTCCAATCTCTGCCAAAATGAGGGAGCGATAAGGGCTGCACTGCTGCATGTATCAAGTGCACCAATTTCACTAAACACTAGGCTCTAACCTGGCATGCAGTGTCCTTGTCATACTGCATGTACCTACAGGACTTTGAGAAACAACCCTATTATTTTTCTGGTGAAAATTCCATGACACGATTCAACATATGACACGTATTTATGTATGTAGCTCATACACACACATTTGAGATACAGCACTTTGAAAAAGCTGTTTGTAGCTATGTTGGAGTGCTCTGAAGTGGTATTCTAATGTGCATGATATCTTAAAAGCACTAATAATGCCTCAAGGGTGAGGGAAACTAGAGAGCCTCAAGTAAATGTTCCTGCCAATGGCAACATCCAACGCAGTTCTTACAGTGCTAGGCCCGTGAAGTGTGGAATGTACGAGCGCAGTTTGGGTGATAGCCAGTCTTATTTTCCATGCTCTTCTTGACCGTCAATGCATTAATGCTTGCCAGATCCAGTGACCTCGGTGCTGCCAAGGTGTGATACCTTAGTAGGAAGTGCCGAAAGTTACCCCTGAGGTATCTCCAAGAATTGTCCCCCAAGATGGTCACGTGGTTGATCCAGCAGGGATGTAGATGGGTCTTGAACCCAGATATCTGAGCTGGGAAAGGATGTCGCCTAACCTTATGAATACAAAACTAAATTCAAGATTGTCAGTTAACCGGACCTTCATGAACCCGGGCTAGCTCGGTGTCGGTGGGTTCCCCCACGTTGTGAAGGGGAGGGAGAGTTTTCTCCTCGTAAGGGCTCTGGATGAAGAAAGCGTGGGGAGTGTAATGCCGAGAATCAGTCTTATGTTCACAGACTAGTGATGATGAGCACGTGCCTTTCAGCTAGCAGAAGCGGTGAGCGTCAATAAGAGGTGTGAAACCAGTGTCATGGTGTAACTCAATGTGGGTAGTGCAAACAACATGGTTTCCTCCAAGGGCTTTGATTGAGGGGTGTTACACTGTTTCTGTTTCAATTTCCTTAAGTGCCTGGAGAAGGCGGAACCTTTCCCACAACAGTGAGTACATGGCATAAGGCCAGTTGGAGAGAAAAGAATAAATAAAAATAATAAAATTAATTATTCAGAAAATACCCAGAATAAAGCCTGTTATTATAACGGACCTGACATGTACTTCCAAGCTCTGACTGATCTAGTGCCACCCTCTGTACAATTTTGATCTGGTTTTCTCCAATCGAGAAGGAATTGTAGAGTTCGGGTACACTTATACAGTCGAGGTCCTTAGGTGTATGTGTTTGTAGTAAAGGGCTTCCCCGGAGATTTACCACTGCAACACAGATAACATTGAAAGCAGTGCTAGGTGTTACCTTGGCAAAATCTGGAATACTTCTGTGTTGTGTTTTCCTGCTGTTTGGTGTAAACCGAATGTTGGCATTACTCTGAGTAACTACAACACACTGACACATACTCTCACTATCACACTCACTTATTAAAGGTCTAACAGGGAACTCCATCTGAAGAAAAGGATAATATCTGGTAATATTGTTTTTACTACTCATATAAATGCCAATTGCTACAACACAGGGGTAGAACAATACAATTTTGGTGCTACGTGAATTATTCCTACTTATTACAAAATTCCAAATCGAATGTACAAGGATCCCACACTCAATCATTAATTAGATCATTAATTAGTTTTTGTCTTAAAGTGGAAGCTTCTCTGAAAAAGTCAGGTGGTGGCAACCTGGTAAAACATAACTGGATCTATGAATCTTTGCGTGGATGATATAGCATTAATTAAATAACCATGGTACTTTCCCTGTCTGAATTCAGGAAGTCCAGAATGAACCTACATTGATTAGCTAGTAAGGCTCTTTCAGGCTAGCGGTGAAGTGAAGCCTGGTTGGGGCCTTAGTGGAAGGTCCAGAAGGGATGTCATCGCCGCAACCTCTCAATACCTGAGAGTAGGTAGGAAAAAAAAAAGGGGGGGGGGGGGGGGAGGTTTATGTCTGATGACTGATGACGGAGCTAGAGCCTCTGGTGGTGGTCGATGCCTCGGGTGCTGCTGGGGAGCCTGGAGAAGGAGAAGACCTCTGGTGGGCGTCGAACCTCTGCGGGGTGCAGTAGGTGGCCGAAGGAATTGAGGGTCTTCCGGATGCTAACGTCCTCCGGAACTCAGATAGCATTGTCGACTGGTACACTATGATTGCTGACGCAACTGAGGATCTCTGCCTTATGCCAGGTGCCTTTGGCTTGCCAAAGCCAGGAAGGTGTCACTGCATTTATTGCCTATGACCCACTGCTGATCTCTGCTCTGTCTTTTATACTAATTTTGGCAATTAGCTGGCTTTCAGAGGGGTGCGGGGGGATTTTAGCCTCGCCTCTCAGGGGGTGGAGCTTGTGTTGTCATCACAGGGCTGCCTGGATACTTATCGCTGGTGACGCTTGCCAGAGGTTGCAATATCTCTGGAGCATCTTGCCCTTCAGGAAGGCCATGACTCTCGCTCTGGTTGGCCACATCCCAATCAGCGCCAAGTTTGAAACTTGCGGGCTTCTTAGGCGGGAGCGGCGGCATGGAAACTCATGGTTTCTTCAGTGTTTTCCAGGCTTCTTTGAGGCGGGGCAATGATGTGACTGGCTTGTAGCTTTGTTTGGTGAGCATTAGGAGCGAGGAACACGTGAGGCATAGGCATGTTGGGTATCTGTCAACGTAGTTTTAGGGTCACATGTCCTGCCTTCCCTACTGCTAGATTCTGGGATCACGGCATGCCCCGGCATTTCTTGCCGATCAGATGGGGTACAGTCAGCCTTTTATCAGTGTGCTGCCCTAGCGCATGACATGTCACACGTCAGCATCAATCATCCAATCTTAGCACCAATTTTCCAATCTTTCCATCAATCTTTCAACCAGTCTTGCAAACTTTCCATCAATCTTGCAGTCTTTCCATCAGTCTTGCAGTCTTTCCATTGGTCTTGCAATCGTTCATCCAATATTTTGATATAATCTCACAATCTTTCCATAACTCTTCTAATCTTTCCATTAATCTTTCGATCCATCTCGCAATCATTTGGTCAATCTTTCAAACTTTCCATCGCCCCTTTAATCTTTCAATCAGTCTGCAGTCTTTCCATCAATCTTACAATCTTTCCATCCATCTTCTGATCAATCTCATAATATTTTGGTTAGTCTCGCAATTTTTCCATCAATCTTGCAATCTTTTCATCAATCTTTCTATTAATCTTGCATTCTTTCCATCAATCACACAACCTTCCCATCAATCTTTTGATCAATCTCACAATGTTTTGGTCAATCTCACAATATTTCCATCAATCTTTCACTAGGGTTACCGGACACTGAGGATAAAAAAGGAGAACATTCACCTCACAAAAGGAGGACATATCACTAAAAAAGGACAGTGAAAGTTTTTTCTGACCAATAAATGCATTATACTGGAGGAAAATACATTATGTTATTTTGGTATTTGATAAGGTTTCAGTATTGTTGAGAATCGCATAATAAGATTGCAATAATTTGAAGCAAACTACCTTCAAAAATTCAGTAAACTGAACAAAAAACATTGATACTGGCAGTTAAAATAAAATATTATGAAAGTTATAAGCTTGTAACATAAACTTGAGTGCTTACATTTATTGTACGAAATAAAACATCAGAATACAGACACTGCAGTATAGATGGTATTCTAATGAGACATTACACAAAAAAAAAGTATATGTTACTTACATAGTATATTCAAGAATACGCAATATTTTCATGTGAGTAACCAAGCATACACATACTATCAAAGAACACATATTTTCATGATATTAACTTAGTACATTAAAGAGAACACATATTTTCGTGTTAATCATCAAGTATATGAATACTATATGAAAGAACACATATTTTTATGTGAATAACCAAGTATATAAATACTACATCAAAGAACATATATTAATGTGAATAACCAATGTATGTTGCACATACAGTTCTAAATTTTGTTACACAAACCCCAATAATAGTTAATTATATAATTAGCAAACATCCATGTGTTTTCAATATATTTCAGACGTGCAAGGCCCCGTACGCCATACACAACACAAGCATTGTGTTGAGCCGTCTTGCATGCATGACAGGTGCTACATAAATAACAAATTCAGCATTCAGTTGTGTACAAACAGAAATGGGGAATCAAAAGATTTCATGTAGTATCTCTTCCAGTTAAAAAGCTGGACATTTTTGAGTATCAAGGAAAATCTGGCCGAACGCAAAAAAATACCTAAAAATGAGGACATGTCCTCCTTTTGCTGAATGTCTGGTAACCCTATCTTTCACCCATTATTTAAATCAATCTTGCAAGTTTTCTATCAATTTTCCAATTTCTACATTAATCTTTTAATCAGTCTCACAATTTATATATTAATTTTCGAATCTTAACATCAATCTCTTTTGATAATTTTTGCAGTCTTTCTACCTGACTTCTAATCTTTACATTAATCTTTCGATCAGTCTTCCAATATTTCCATCAATCTTTCAATCTATCCATCAGTCTTTCAATCTTTCGCCCAATATTTCTATCAGTCTCACAATCTTTATATCACTCTCGTAGTCATTCCATCATTCTTGCAGTCTTTCCATTAAACTTTTGAACAATTTCCTGGAGTGCCCTTTAAAGTAATCCCAGACTTCCTGTATGTAAGTTTTTTTTTCTTCTAATTTTGGAAAAAATTTTATACTAAATATTTTGAAGTTTTTGAAATATTTTGGAATTGTTTTAGATTCTTAGGTCATCTTAGGTCAAGGGGCATTGGGTCAAGGTTATGGGCACAAGTTCAAGGTAATATAGATTCATAATGGCAGTTGGAGTGTCATCACAACAGGGCAGCCGATGGGTGTCTGACATCTGTGCCCTGTTCCTTTATGCCCAATCTCTGTTTTTTATTCTACTGTCTTTTATTTCAGTTCACAAATTCTTCCATTTTATTTTTGTTTTTGTTTTTTCATGAATGAGTCCAACACCCTCTCGTAAAAACTTCTTTCTCAAAATCACTGCAACGCATTTCACGTGTTCTGTATGATTTGCCGTAACATAACTAACTCCTGAATTTGAGAAATTACTAACATGTAAACATGCAACCACCCCACTGGCTGCCATGCACATCAACTCCCACATACCCAAGGCAGACCAAGAGTATTAAACATCCTCGTTCAAGCATTTACTGGTGTAGCGTAATGATAATATGGTCTCCAGGAGCAGATTTAGACTTTCGGTTCAGAGGGGGAAGAGTCACTCTGTTGTGCAAATCCACATCTAGACTTTCGAGTCGTGGCATGTCTCATCGTAATTTTAGGAAATAATATTAAACTAAACAAATAAAACCAATATTTCAAACAATTCCAATATTATTCCATTTCAGTTTTAAAACATTCATAAAACCATTTCATGTTTAAGTGCATGATGGGGGGTCGTCATGTCAGTAGTGACCCCTCTCTGGATCATGAATTGGTTTCTCTATAGCCGAGTCAGATGCTTACGGTTGTACGAATGTAACTTTTTGTTTAACAAAACAAAAATTAAAACTATAGCATATGTTTGAAATTCATGACACTGAAATGAAAACCAAAAAATAAATAATGTCATGACACCTCAGCCCCATGGAATGTTTAACGAAAATGCCAACATTTATCATGGTATAATTTAAAATATGAGATCAAACTTGCGCAACTCTATCAGTGGTTGTAAAGTACAATAATACTTATAAAATATTTTCTTTAAGCATATACAAAATATGTGTCGTAAGTGGATTGTACAAGGAATCAATGCTGTAATAGCATCTTTGAAAAACTAAACAAATATATTCTGCCAACATTTCATGTTTATTTTAATGCATTATTGTATTAGTTTTATTTTGGACAAATAGACACAAATTGATCGATACAAATTTCCAGAGTTACTCAACATAACGAACATTTGATAAACTTTAGAATATTCATTGAAGATGAAAATTTTTAATTTCTTTTAAACTTTCAGCCATCAGTTTTCTTACTGAAATCAAAAACTAAACTCGTATTTTTGTTAATGTTTTGCTATACCGAATACTCAGACAACCCTACATAGGTGACAGCCTTCCACAGTCGGGGTCAGACCTGCTATCGCCATAAGCATTCTGGCTTTCCAAATTGCTAGGCAAGGGGAATTGTTCTGGTACAAACTCTTATCATAAGGGATTAAGTCCATTTCACAAGAGCATTCATAAGGGCAGTTTCTCTGGAAGTCACAGCGAAAGAGAAAATGCAACAGAATGTGTCACTTGCAGCTTGAGAATAGAGTCTGCAGCATTCCGTACTCCAGCTTTCACATGATGGTATGATGCATTGTTATTAAATCATCAGTTTATGTGTGCAGAGAATTACTAGGCATTACCAACCAACACACCTATTTTCTCTCTGTTTTTATTCACATTAAATATAAGTGAAATATAATTCATAGATGTAAGTAAAAGTTCAATTTAACCAAAAGTAAGGCACTTTTATGCTAACAAAGATACAAAATGTTTGTGATACACAACGTTTGGAAACAACTAAACTTGTCCTACATGGGATGATTTTTCAAAGGTTTGATTCGAACATGTGAAAAAACCGCAAGTAGACTATATATAGGATGCTAGGGTAGACTGTAGTGGCCCTTTACAAGGATCTGTTTGTATGTATTAATGAACAGGTCTGCCAGCTCCAGAGGTATCTGACAATGCTTTGCGATACAAGTTCAGCTGGAACCCCTTGGGCGTGTTGCAGAACACACTCGGCACTGCCAAGTACATCCTTGAAGGAGAGGTGAGGAGGCCAGATTTTCAGTGATAATTCTCACTTCTTTTAACATGTTTAAGTTTGGAAACAGCCAAAGTGAATGTGAACATTAAGACAAGAACAAGGAAGCCAGGCAGCAGTTGAACAAATAATATGAAAAACTATGTTGTCGCATATAGGCTTACATGTTTATTCACTTTCAGTCAAGTAGTAAAGAAAGAAAAAGTATTCATTAGGAATAAAACAAATTATCAGCATATAATATATGATGAGCACAGATAATATATGTATAGAGTAAATGCTTGCCAATTTGAGAACCTCACAAATTTGTTATCATTGAATTTATGCAGACAGTGATTTTATTATTATTATTATTATTATTATTATTATTATTATTAGTAGTAGTAGTAGTAGTAGTAGTAGTAGACTGACTGTAGGTTGGATCTTCAGGAGGATCTTTTACTGTGTACAAGAGGTTTCCTAGTAGATAAAAGATATTCCCTTTGGGATTTTCAGGATCGTTTAGGATGTTATATTTTACATACCTAGGGTGCCAATATTTGTAGAGTATGAGTTTATGGTTGGATCATGGGCTGATGGCCACCTGTGAAGTGTCCACTAGCCATAAACAGAGTTAAGCAGATGTATGATGCTACATGATACCTACCTAATGGAATTGTGGGCATTTCCAACCACGACAATCAAAAAAAGAGATTGTTAGAGGCGATATACGAATTGTTGACCCTGGGAATGGGCCAAAGCCTAAAATGTCAGTGAGGCAGCCAAGTCCCAAAATAAATACACTGTAACCTTTACACAAAATACTTACTATGCAGAGTTACACTTAAGCGAAACTTTGATGTGGATCAAACAACTAAGCCCCAGCAGTAGCCTATACTGCAGTAAGAAAATGGCCTGAGAGCGACAAAGAATTTATGTAGAAATTATACTCCTGCAATCCTGAGGCGAACAGTCCATAGGAATGGGGGAGCAAGCTCTCTGAATAGGAAAGTAAGCGAAATGTCCCAATAGTTATTGAAGCTGAAGGTGACAATTCCAAAAGAAAGATGAAGAGCCCAGAGAAAGCCGACCCTTTAATGTCTGGGTCCAGAATAAAGATCATGATGTGCACACCCTCTGACACATGTGGACTGAGATATAATCATATTATAGTCAAATAGATATGTGCTGTGTATGGTGTAGAATTTACATACGCAATAATGGGACAACATATAAACACTTGAGTGGCCAGGCTGCACAGCTGACTTGCAATAAATCAGTGGGAAAGGATGTGATCTTACATAGGCTGCCTCTGTATAATTTCCCGGTGCAGTCCTGGGCCGGTAGGGGAACAAGCTTATTACCATTAGCACCCTCTAGAAACTAGCATTTGGCACGTACACCATTTATGTACATACGTCAAAATAAGGCAGACAATTGAAAACTCTAGTAAACACATATGTAAGACCCTGGGTAAGAAATAGGTTAACTTGACACTACAGTAGAGAAAACGACAAAACAGATAAGCCCTTTGAATAAATTTCATTTATTTTACTTTTCATTTCATTTTGTATTGTAATTGTTTAGATCAGAAATAATTAAAAACCCTGATGGCAATATGAGAAAAACTATAAAGACAACACACTATCCTAACAACGCTAAAAGTCGTCATGCCGAGCATACTTGAACCCTTTTACTGTTACGTAACATAACTTGCCATAGTCTGAATATACTGGTTTCAAAATCAAATTAATTAAACTGTTATCTGTAATATAAAATTATGTTAAAACAAATTGTGTTCTCACTAAACAGTCTAGTTCTGGTAGAAACTACTCTTATCACAGGTTTTGCAGTGGGCGTATGTTTGCTGGAAATTTACGTACTTATAAAAGTCAATATGGCGTCGCTTGTGTACTGATGCTAACGGACATCGAGCTGAATCAAACTGTAAATAAAATTAGGTCCAGATGAATTTGTAAGATCTTTTGGTAGAACTTATCTTTTAATCACCAAGCAAATTTAAGGTAGGATGTTCTTGCAGGATTCGGTGTAGCAGGATTAAGGTGGAGATACGTGGAGCTTCGCTCTACACATATGTAGATGGCGTGTTTAAACTATCTAGCTCCTGACCACTTAACCTCGCGAATGGGCAGCCATTGACACAAGCTCCATTGCTGGTTACAAGTTAACTTAAAAGTTGGTCCTGCCCTATGTCTGACGTTGTTGGAGGCTGCTAGCGAAAAGAGCGTTAGTCTCTGCAGGCTGACACTAGCTTAAGGGGGCCTACAGTGCCAGCCAATCAGGAATAAGGATTTAAACCTGCGGGCCAATGGGGATCATCAAATCTATTCAAACCACCTACATGAACCACTTCAAACAACCTAAATGAAGAAATACCAAAGAATACGTGATCTCGGAACTGAGTTATAATACAATAAAAAGTAGAAAGACTTACAAAATGTAGTTAGAGCAAAAAAATAAGTATAAATTTTATAAAAATAAATACACAATGAAAAATGAACTAACCTATCACAATTAAACATAATTATTATTGCCACCATACATCTAAGTTTTAAAAATCTTACATATTAAGAAAAATAAAATTAATATAAATAAATAAAATTTTCGTAGGCAGTGGAAATCATATGTGACATGTGTGAAAAATATTACATTAGCTCTTGCATGACAATATGTATAGCAATAAGAACAGGAAAATTAATATAAGTTAATTGTATGCTTAAAAACCCCATTTTCATGGGCATTACAGGACAACATACATATCAAGTTAATATAAAAATGTGACACCGTCGGGTGAGACACAAGACGAACAATGACACAAATACTTACCGGTAATTTGGGCATCAGCGGTGCTTCCCAGTGACCTCACTATTGAGACTCACGGTTCTCAGGAATGCTGTGGGTTCTGTGTGTCCGTCTCACCCATGCATACTTACAAACACATAGGCAATACTAAACTTTTTACTTAACATCACTGGAAATAAACACTTAATAAAATATATGTGGCTAGGACACTGTCACTACTGAATAAAAGAAGGTAAATTGACTGTAGACTTACTTTTATTGTTATTATGCATACACATCAACGTGCCAATGAAAGTATGATTATCTCTGTCATGACTAGCCAATTCCGCTTGGGTGCTCCCCAGCCCACAATTACTCTAGCGCACGCCTAGATAGACGTTCTCACCGAGGTGCGTGAAAGCACAGCCTTCACAAGGGAAGAAGGCTGACAGCCGCTAGGGTGGACTGACGGTTTTCACTGAAGACAAGACGCAATGAATTACAAATGAAACCCATGATACATATTAATACGTGTGATTACTCAGCATCACTAACGTAAAATCGTCGGGGCTCGCCCTCCAGCACGTGGGTAGTGTGGTGATAGCCTATACAGAGAGCCGGCTAGGACAGGAATAATTGCATCATACACTATTTACAAAATTACGTAAACCCTTGAACGATACATGAACAAGATGGGACACAAGATGAATATTCACAATAAACACACATATGTGTGAAAACAAGCTTAGATGGCACAGATGCCACTGGATGAAGTTCGTAGCGGACCATGTGATGCAGGTGAAATTGCAATATTTCTGCATGGAAACGGCAAACTAAATTCAGACAAAATATTATTCTTGTTGAGAAAATTATTCTTTTTACTATTGCAGTGGTTACAGGCTTGTAACATGCCTGATGGCGGTAAAATCAAACACTAATGTGACAGCATGGTCAAGTACAAAAAGCATCAATTTAAGTGAAAAATACATTGAACCCTGAATAAAATTTACATAGAACACTGAAATAAATATTGCATATACTATGTTACATACATAAGCTCTCAAAATGCAATGATGGCGAATACAAAGACTTGGCATTGGTCAGCCACGTCGTTATACGTGATGTTGCCATAAAATATTCAAACACGAAAATTACCCTCAAATACATACATAAAAATAAAGCTCTTAAAATTGTGTGTAGCAATAATGCAGAAGTTACAATGAAACGCCATGAACATAGCAGACGGCGCCTGATTCAAAATGTGCAGGTCGCGTGTCCTCTCCGAAATCTTTCTGCTACTTCTCCTCGATTAAGTTAAAAATGCCACAAGGGTGCAATAAATTAATAAAGTGGAAGCATAATGCTGGGGAAAATGTCTGGCAAAAACGTACACAAGCAAAGGTTAAACGGTTAACCAAATTGACTATGGAAACCTAAATCAGTGAACAAAAGTTGTAGTGTATGTGATAGTGTCTTACCTCGCCAGCTCTCTTCGACAGACTGTCCAGAGGCAAGCATCAAATGGACCTACCATGGCCGCCTATGGGGTTCACATAAGCGGAATTGCTATGCATGCAGAGTAAAATATTTTATTATTGAAAATAAAATGGCACAAATTAAATAAAATATTGTTTTACATTTTTATAATTTTCTTATGAATGTTAATATTAATTTAATGTCGCTTTATGATGGCGTTCATACCGGAATATTAGTGTTCTTAATCTTGGTGCAGTGGGCACTTTGAATTTCATAACCAAACATTTAAAAAATAGTAACAAACACTTGAGCACATTTTAAGACATATTAAACTCTGCCAAAACAGATATAGAACACATTTTACACTGAAAATAACATGTATATAAAAGTTCAAAATTATTGGCCTCTTTGCGCACATGAGGGACACGTGACACGTGTATGGTGAGCGCCTTCATGGGCTCTAGTGTCGCTGGCTGTTAGCTGGCATCAAATGTTGACATTAAATGAAAATATTAAAACACAAATGTACAATATAACCACGCACATTGGGCCCTATAATTAAAACACACATTCATTTTACAAATGCTACTAGAATAAAATAAAATTACAATAGGTAACAAGAGACATTACAAAATAAATAACAAATTACATACTATTATTTGTTGGCGGTCATTTGACTTTTACATTCTAAAAGTGTTTTCAAACGCTTTATGGTAAAAGTAAAGTGGTGTCATCAGCGTCAATTGGTGAAGAGAAATTAGTTGTGTTGGAAGTGGAATTACAGCTGTAGTCTCAGGGCGCCACGCTGTAATTTCATGCATGGCCAGGCAGTGAGCAGAAACTCTTATCAGGGTCGTGATGTTGCCTCGTAACTGATCAGTTGACACCAATAACGTATCTGGAATCTTCTGCTCTACTGTTGACCATGGAGCATGCCAAACACAATCACATGGCAGATAGGCTACGTTATGAGTAGGAATTAAGCGCGACCACGTGTATGTTAAATACGAAGCCATCTGGCATTTAATACATGACAAAGTGCTTGGGGTGCTACATGAACTCAATTATAATGAAGAAATACAGTACAAAGGCACTGCGGCATGAAAACAATTACATGAGGCTTTGTCTGAACCAGCCTGAGCTAGACACTATATCAGTGAATGCAAAGTTGATGGCCCTGCAGGCCATGTGGCATGCATCCGTCCAGCTTGAACTCTGAGGAGACACTGCCCAATGGCAGTAGGAAGCGGAGATACGAGCCCACACCGGAAGTGGTGGCCTCGTACAGAGGGAGAAGTGTAATTGAAATTGGAGGAACACAAAATTAACATCAGTTTACAAAAATAAGCACAGGAGTGCACAGGCAAAAGAAACAATTAAAAACTTTAAATACTAACTAAACCCTTTTCTACTGTTGTCTTCGTCCGCCGGACCATTCTTCAATGCACTCTATACAATGTGCAGATGCACCGAATACACATAACACACGTACGTATCACACAACCGTGCACCTCGTGTGTGTGCGCTCCATGAGAGGCTTCTGCTGGCCGAGGAACGAGGTCGGATGACAGTGACTACCAATGGAGCGCTGCACCTGAATGTAAAACATGCACAGTTCATTGGAAAGTAGAACACACACTAATGAAATTGTCAGAAAAGTATGATTTATATTACCTATGAAAGAAAAATACGTATATTTTGCAACACTGTAAAATATTTTGCTAGAATTACTTATTGAACTGTTGAAATAATCAATTATTATAAGTCTATTTTCAAGCTAAATTTTCACTTATTTACATTCTCAATGGTAAGCATGTTTTGCATAAAAAATGAAGTATGACCATTATAATAATTACTCTGGTTGTATGTAATAAAAAAATTAGTACAAGGGCTAGTCAGACAAAGGTTTCTCCATTTTGTTTATGGAGAATGTATAGAACTGGTTGGCTATCATTGTGTTGTGATTAGAAAGGCATCCTTCATTTGTTGTGGGACGTACGACCATCATGCAGGCAGTGCAGGTACAGTGCTGTGATATAGTCATGCCAATTAAAGAGCATGTGTGTGGGTGAGTTTGACCTTGACCCTGATAACCTTAAACTCTAAAAATAAAAAAAACATAAAACAGCAAAAAAAATTAAAATTGAAGAAAATATTAAATCACTGAAATGGATATGTGTGACCTTGACACCCAGGGACAAATTATAAATAGGATTAAGGCCAGGGTCACCTATGTCTAAACTGTTGGTCGAGTCCTTGTCAGTAACGTATTTTTTCTTGGGTTTTTAGAGTTTTGTTTTCAATATTTCAGCTTTTTCCAATTTTTTAAGTTAACTAAATTCTCCGTGGTCAAGGTCCCCCACATCCAATATAGTGGTTGGAAATCAATAATGTAAACTAACATGGCCACCCCAGACCATTGAGTGCAATATCCGGTTTTCACATCAACCACGATGCCAGACAAATTTGTAATCCAAATCCGGACTTCTGTGGCCGCTTCAGCATAATCTATCTACTCACTTCCCCCACAGTCCCTACCTGTTGCCCTGTGACTTCTACTTCTTCCCTGCCTTGAAGAGGACTTTAGGAGGACATTGTTTCATCGCCAATGATGATGCTTAAGTAGCCATACCGAAATTTCTTTGTAACGAAAATATTAACTTTTTACCAACAGGAGTTTTTCAAGCTTATGAAGAGACAGGACAATTGAATTAATATCAGTTGGGACTATGTAGAGAAATAGACGATTAGGGCCTGTATCTGCCCACATCATTATGTCTCATGTCAGTAAACTTACCTGCAAATTTCAGACTAGGGAAACTTATTTTCTGACTAACCTTTGTAATGATGTACAAATGTATTTAATAATTGATTTTGTGCACATCTACTTTTGTATTTCCACTGTGGATGCTTCAGAAAGCACACTTGCAAGTAAGTCATTTATAATAATTACTACAGTTTTTTGTAACAAAATACCTGTTGGTATTAATGTCAAAAAATATTTTTAATTATGTATATTGTGTACATTTATTGTAGTTATAAAAATGGGAACTCCTATGCCTATTGGTTGGTAGTCTTTTTCTGCACCTCTCGTGGGCACGAGACCAGAACAGTTTTGTGTGCATGTGCGTACATGGCAGGAAGTGATTGTCCCTGATGGCGGCCAGCTAATGGAGGAGGCAAGGCCTCTGGACTTCCTGCCGGGATTCTCACTCGAGGGCTTCCCCAACAGAGACTCCACCATCTATGCTGACCTGTACGGCATTGCCAAGGAGGCCCACACCATCCTCAGGGGAACCCTGCGTTTCCAAGGTTTGTGCCACAGTTACATTAATTTATACTGGAGCTCACTTCACACTCATTGGTTTTGGGTTTTGGAGAATAAATGTGTACGTATTTACATACATCCACCTGACTTTGTTATGTGTTTGCATACATACCTTGTGAGGTGGTAGATATCTCATACCATATGTAGAGTTGTGAAAATGTGACTTTTTATTTAACAAAATGAAAATGATATTTATGTTACTGAATTTTATAAAACTGAAAAAAAAAATTAAAGAAATTTTACAAGAACTATATCATAATGAAAGTAAAATGAAAAATCTTATATTTTAAAAAGTTTTTTTATGTATTATTAATCACACAGTGGCTCATTATCAAATACTAAACCCAATTTAAACTATGAAATCAAATTTGTGTGGTACCACCACTTGAAAAACATAGCAATACTATGAAAAATATTATGGTGTGCATAAATCAAAAATAGATTTTATGACTTGACACCTTAATGAAGAAAAAAATACTATAATAAAACATAAAACCCTTAAAAACTTAAAAAGAAAAAAATTTTACACAATAGTTTTGAGAATATATCGGTTTTGTTTTGTGTGGTTGGTTTAGAAAAATTATAAAAAAAGCTAACTAACAAGTGGATATTCATACAAACATTTTCCATTGTTAGCCAACTAAATAAATATTTGATAAGCACTCACATATTTATTGAATTCAAAATTTTTGGTTTCATTTAAACTTTCAGCAACAGTTTTCTTAACGAAAGTGAAAATGATAGCTCTAATTTTTCGTTATGGTTTCGACATACCGAATATTAGAACCTGCCTACATAAGTCACACATGTAGGACCTTTAATAATTACCATCATATTTCATCAAAAAGAAATTAATTAAAATTATTGAAATAATGCTAAGATGTATCCAATCTGTTAATCTCGTAGTTGTGGCAAATATTTTTTTTTTAATGTACTACCACCTTATTTTTAAAAAATATGTTGTTGGACTAGTATCTCATTATTTATTCAAATTTTGTGTATTGAAGTA
Organism: Dryococelus australis; assembly: GCA_029891345.1. Classification (NCBI taxonomy): domain Eukaryota; kingdom Metazoa; phylum Arthropoda; class Insecta; order Phasmatodea; family Phasmatidae; genus Dryococelus; species Dryococelus australis. The sequence continues at coordinate 63,488,538 of CM056995.1, forward strand.
TTCATCTGTTCAACAGCTGTGTGACAGTGAAGTAAGTGACTTCTAAAACTGCAAACATAATGTAAAGCTACTTGCATGTATATCTTAACGGGCACATGCACAGACCAGCATGCGCCATGTAAAGTTGCTAACGACCTATGGAAAGTAGTTCTGTGCTTTAACGTTTAATTAGAAGTACATATTAGGTAAACCTTTGAGAATACTGAAATTATTTATTTAGGTGTACATAATGTTTGCAGTTTTAGAAAATTCAGAAATGAAGTATTTCATGTTACAAAATTATATCATCTTAATTTGATGATATAACGTATTATAAACTTATATGAGATGTCTTATTTCTCTACTCCCTTCTCAGAGTTAATTTTTTGACACCTCTAAAGGTAAAAACATGGTCATTGGATATCATGCTGAATTATGATGTGGGAGTACAGCAAAACTGATGAACCCCATATATTTAGATCTCTCCTTTTATGTAGGACCACAGTGATGTAATAGTCAGACTACCTGCTTGCCTCCCACCAAGTAAGACCAGGTTCAATTTGTGGTCTTGTCGCCCTCGGATATTCACACATAGGAATTGTGCCATATGATGCTGCTGGTTGGCACGTTTTGGTTGAGGATCTTCCATTTCCCCCGCCCTTGCATTTCGGTCTTGCTCCATACTCATCTCGTTTCACCCTTACCGGCTCTCGATCTCACTGTTGAGATGTCCAAACCTCTCCACTCAAAGTGTTGGATGAGGGTCACATTACATTTGTTTGAAACTGTACATTTTCAACAATACGAGTTATTGACAATGCTACCTGCGACAGGTTTCTGCGACACAGTCAGAGGAATGCAGAAGCTGGGACTATTTGATTCGACTCCACATCCTGCCCTACACCCAAAGGGTCCAGACATCACGTGGGTGTGTATTGCCTCAATGTTTACATTGTTATGCAACAGTATGTACTTGGCTTGTAATAATTTTTTCATCGTACATAAAGGAAAAAACTTAAGCTCATGTGAACCAAATCTTGTTTACGAAGTGTAGTTTATGTATCAGCACTCTGCCTCTGTGATTCCTTGGTTTGTGAACTGCAATAAAACAGACCAAGAACAAACATTTGAATTCTTTTATTCTAGGTATTCTTTTTCACTTTTCTTACTCTCAAACTAACATTTTGATTACCACATATATGCTCTTTTGTTATTGTAATGGTACATGGTAAAGAATAAACACAATTATTTTTATGCATGAAATTTTAAATTTCTTTGTTATATTTATTTTGCTCACCTATTTTAATATGTTTACTTCCAGACAGTTCACACTGACATGGCTGGTAGGTCTTATTAGTCTCGAATCCTATAAACAGACAAAATTATTTGTGGCTTACTGTTTAAAATTATGGTTTATTTCTGTTCTTGAGTAGTTATCACAACCATTCACAATCTAAGCATTTGGAAACATTAACAAATTTTAAAATAAATAATGAGTTGCAAGGGCACTAGGGAGTTTGACATATTGTGCTTAGGACCATGAAGCTAACATATTGATGGTACATTGTGTCCCTTCAGAGCACTAGTGTGCTGGGATATTTGCAAGTACCCCTGTTCATGGGGTGATTTTGCAGCGGCAGCTGATCTGCAACCTGATTGGGCTGAGTGATCCTACCATCTTCTACGAGAATCTGAAGAGCAGGCTGCAGCAACACACGGGAGGCAACGGCTGGCGGAGGGTGGATGCCCTCGAGAGCCTGGGACTGCTGCAGGATGACCCCGTGCGCAAGAAGAGCACCCCCATCCACACCATCAGCCACTTTCTATCCAAGAGGCTGGCCCTCGGTGAGTTGTTTTCATACAGTCTCTGTGGACACAGGTTGCAGCACCACAGTATCGGTTACACCGCTGCTCAAGTGAATGAGGAAGGGTTTTGGGTTCTGCCTGCCTGCAGCTATTTTGCACGTTTGAGGCTTCAAAATGTGTACGCTATAAGTTTGGCTCTTGCTCACTCAACATTAGCCTCATCGTAACCATGTGCTATGTGTTCAACTAGCGTGCAGTCTTTCCTTCTGCGATTTGCCTGAATGTGACTCATAGTGGTGACTTTGAATTTTTATGGCACACTAATAAAGTTAAAATGTCTAAAGAGCATGTCTAAAGAGGAGACTAAAGTTTTTCAGCTAAAACTGATTCTGTAAATGCCTATTTTAACCACTTTTTACTGGCAAAAAATTACCTAAGAGTTGAAATGAGAGCTTGAAACTTGTCTTTGGGCACTAAACATTTCTTAAATGCTTTTTGTGTTCAGACACTACTACAAAATATCCAATAGTTTTTTAACCATATATTTTCTACCAAAACTCTGCTACGTACTTTATGTGCGAGCCAGGCGGAGTTCTTTAACAGCTAAGGGACATATTAATAGTCATTTCTCAGATCTCGTCTTGAGATCATATTACGTGATACAGCCTTGAGATGAGTTTCTAGTCTTGAGACGTGTGCGAATTAATACTTTGTTTTTGAATCGTACTCAGTTGAGATTAGTTTCAAGTTTCTGTTCTCAAATCATATTATATTGTGAGATACTGTTTTTTTTCATCTAGCCTCGCAAAGGGCACATGGAAGCAGAATTGAGGTATTTTTTGCTGTAGATGCGCGTGATTGCAGCGACATCCAAGTGTTTCTTGTTTTTAGTTATATTTTCTCCTATTTCGTGTGCGGAAACTCATTTTAAAAATACTAAAAATTACACACAATTCTACTTGTAAAGTTCAAAGACAATGAAAAAGTAATGTTTTATGACAAATAGGGTGAAATATCATCGTACTTTCACATAATCGTCTTCAGAGATGGTATTTATCTATTTTAAATATGACATTTTTTGTAAAATAAAAGTATTTTAAAAATATATCGCTAGGTAGCAATAAGTATTATAATACGACACGTAAAACAATACTAAACAAACATTACTATCCGTTACTTCGGATACACTGCCGTAGAACTAATTTTGTCATAAGCTATGCTTCCAACCAATAACCAAACAAAAATAATTTATTGCTGTTATGCAGTGTGATATTTTTGAAATAACTGTAAATTGTTATCACTATTATATTAATGGCAACAAAATGTTTCGTACTTTCATGCACGTTACAATCCTTTACTTCGGATAAATGGCTTCTATAATCATATTGATCGTTAATTATGTACGTCGCACATTACAAAGCAAATCCTATTTTCGCAATCAAATATATTACATATAACCAAACAGTGCACAAATTTGAATCTCAAGTGACCTACAACATTACGACTTTTGTCTATTTTATTAGCATGCACTTATGCTGATATTCTTTTTAAAAAAATATATGGTTACAACACTTACTTTAAACACATCTATTACCTTTGCACTGGGGACAGTACATAACATTTAAATTGCATATTTATCAAAAACGACACACTGGTTTTATATTTATTTATTTTTTATTTGCCCTGTTGATCCCATATGGAGTAAAACCATATAAAATAAATAAATTTTCATATTTAAATGTACACATAGGACCATCTACAAATGAATACCGTGTAGAAATTGTCTCTCAAGACATCTCTCGACATCAATTACCTTAAACGAGATTTATTTATTTTCCTGTCTCTCTTGATACTGGTTTTGGTGACTATTAATAATACACAGTCTCAAGAGCCGACTGTTAAATGGCTAAAATGTGTTTTAAGTGAAACCACTCTCAGGTGATAGATAACTGATATAATATAAGAACCTATTCGACACCTTTTGCTGTCTAATAATGGGAAGGTAAGTACCGAGCCGAGTGCAGTGTAACTCACGACATGGAAAATAAGAGGACGTGGTTTTGAACGATAAATTATTAAAGGCAGTGAAGAAACCAATTATAATTGTCTTATTTATTCATTTCTGTCTCAAAATTACAAGTTTTCTTTGCAGTAAAATATAATTAATTACTTTAAAAGACAGATATTTGCCACAGGCGCAAGGTGTCAACACATGGCAAAAAGTAGTGGCGTGGAGCTGTAATCCTCCTGCCATCACCCCTCCTCCACCAGGCGCCGTGTACTCACTGCCCGATTAATAACTTCTTCGTGCCCTCTTAGCTGAACGAGTGCACGTGGGACATTCAAAATTTGGCTTGCATTCAGTGTTATATCATTTTCATTTTCAGAGGATTTGAAAGTTTTAGGTCAGCTTGCATTTGGTGTCGGATTGCAATCAATTATAAACAGTATTTTGAGATGTTATTTTGTGTATTTAAACGAGTTTAGGTGAAATGTATTTTAATGTATTATTTACAATAATATTTTTCTAAAATTCCCATTTTTATTGTGTTTACTAGTTAAACTGTATTCACAGATAATGTACAGCTCTTACTATACTCAACATAAAGTTTTATAAGGTTAGAATTTGTATTGTATTGATGTACATGTCAGAAACTGCATCTACTGAAATCCTTCATGTATGGACTTTTTTTGGCAGTCCCCTGAATAACGATACATCGAGAGCCCACTGCACTAGATACAGAATATTTGATCATGAATTAAGGGTACCGGCAACTAAGTCAGTTACACAGTACTTTTTGAAATTATCAAATAGGATCATCTGCATGTCTGTTTGATTAACACTTTTGAAACCAAGATACCTTTTGGAAAAGTCATGGTGTGACTTTCTGCACTTTGCACTTTTTAGTTCAATATTAAAATGGCTAACTGTGATATTACTTGTGACTGCTGCAGAGAAAACAGATAGTGACTTGGTGGTGCTGAGACACGACATTGGGATCCTGTGGCCGGATGGTCGGCGAGAGATGCGAGGCATAAACATGGTATCCTATGGTGAACCTGGCCGCTCTGCCATGTCCCGAGCGGTGGGAATACCAACTGCAATAACAGCCAAGATGGTGCTGGATGGTGAGTTTTGTAATGCTAGTGCAATTCTGTGTGTTGGAAACAGTCCATGCTACTCCATTTAAACTGAACCTGATTCCCTATGCTTCCTTAATTGATATTGCATAATTTAAGGCCCCATCCACAATAAACTTGGCTTAAATAATGTAACTTACACAGCATAACAAGCAAAATCATACATAAAAGAAGAAAAAACTTGTCTAACCATTCAGAATAGAGCAGGAAAAAAGGAGAAAAGGTTTACTCAAACAGGAATTTTCGCACTTGTAAGTTATCTATATTGATTTCAACAGTTTTTTTTTACTGTTCACATGCTTATTCGCCAGTGTCAAAAACTTAGTGTAAGTTACTCAGAGATGACCATCTGAACACCAAGGTCATACACTAATTGTAGGGTTGTGCGACTATTCAGTATATACCAAAAACGAAAAAACAAACAACTTTCTTTTTAATTTTGGTAAGAAATTTGGCCACCTAAAGTTTTAACGAAACGAAAATTCTCTATTTAGATGCATTTGTGGGTGTTTAATGAATGTTCATTTAGTGCACCAGCAAAGAAAATTTTTTCCTGTAAATCATCTTGTATGTTTTCATTTTTTATTAATGAAATCACTATGTACATAAAACGAAAATTTAAATGTACGCAAGACTCCCTGTGGCAAATACTCCATATACTAAATTTGTTTGGGTTTGATTTTGCTACAAATTTGTTATGATGGTTAACTTGGTAAAATGTAATTAAATTCGTTAATATTTTATTAAAGTTGAGCTCTAATGACATTATTTTTCATTTTTGTTTCAGTTTCATGAAATTTTATAACAAATCTTTTGTTTTCATTTTGTGCGAAAAAATTCACATTCGCACAACCCTAACCAGTTGTGGATGTTACCAAGTTCAAACACTGGTATTTAATTCCTTATGCTCTGCACGTTATGTCACCATGTTGATTGTGGACGAGACTTAAATGCGAGCTCAGAGCTGTCACAGCACTAATGACATTTTTACTACAGTATAATATTCCATCTTTTCCAGAGGATTCATTTCAAGAACACAGAAAATATGTGTGTGTTAATTCAATAAATTTGTTTATTTGAATTATCCATGGGATTTAAGTGTGAAGCTGTAAGTGTTCATTTATATCAGGACCTCTACAATAAATCATTAGATTATTGTCCAAAGCAAGCACATTAGCAGCATAGTGTAAGTCAACCAAAAAAACTATCATTTTTTTGCATCTACATATGACTTTGTAATTTTGAATTTGGCTTGTTTTGTGCTGAAGCATAAAATTAATTCTGCACAAATTCAAATCAAATTATGGTTTATTGAACAGACCGACCATCAATGGCTTCTACAAACATTTTCAAAACAATCCAAGTGTTACACTGGTGTAAGGGTTTGGCCTATATCACACAATTCAACAATATATAATTAATATACTGGGCTTGAGTAACACTGAGTATTAAGAAGTCTTAAAAAACAGAGATCATAAAACCTGGTGTAGATAAATATCACACACCTTAGGAGTAACATACTCCATTAAAATACACTTTGTACATGAACCACAATGGTAAAATCAATTTCATATTTGTAAACCCTACTCAAATTCCAATTCACTTTATTGAAGTGGTGCACCAGGTTTTCAATACATAATTACACACTGAAAATATTCAATAACCCTAAATTGAATCACACAAATAGCAGTACTTTAGAACTTCACATGTGCTGCTCCTACTACTTATCAACTATGATTACAACTAATTGCTCTTTACGTTAAGTATACCCGTACTTCAACCTATGTAAGAGTTGTCTACATCAACTACCCATGAGACAGTTGTCCACAAAACACTTTACACAAAATATAATTTCTTACACAAAACATAATTTCTCGGCCATTTAAATTTCCCGGGCGGCTGAGCACGTGGTCACAAGATTAGGCAACCAGCGGGCATGCCGCCTTCCCCCCCCCCCCCCCCCCAACCGGGTCACCCGCCACTGGCAAGGCCGAGCGCTACAGAATATGAACGAGGCAGTATTGCTGACTACTGCTGATCAGAGATTTTCAACTCCCACACCACAGCAGAAGGACGTCACATGCCTTCCCCGCACCCCGCTGATGCAGCCTAGACTTGAGCACTATACAGGCTGAGGCATTTAAAACAGGCCACCTTAATAAATCGCCCACTTGTAAAGATAGAAGAAAATGGTTCATACAAATGTTGTTTGGGGTGAAAGGTGCCATAATGTGACATTAAGAGTTTGGTGTTATGTCGAGGGGTGAAGGAGTTATGGGGTCAATGTCGGTATTGTAAATAGGATGACGTACCTTATTACACACCTCTGAACAGCTCTTCGCAAGATGAATGCAAACATGTGTCACACGTACTAGAAATGTGAACATTAAACCACATCGTTCCATTTAACATACCGCAGTTGATCCCCATATTTCTGTCACCCCTCAGCCTTACAACACACCTATTTATTAACATAACACGATGGCCCCTTTCCCCAAACAACATTTATCTGAAAAATTTTCCTCTATCATTACAAGTGGCAGATTTATTAAGGTGGCCTGTTTTAAATGCCTCACTTAGTATAAGTCCATGCGCAGCGGGGCTCGAGAGTTCATTCTTCATCCTCTCTCTCGACATCCCAGAGCACTGATCAGTACTGGGACCTCCAGAGATTTTAGAAGCTTTAAGTACGCCCCTAGTGGCTACTTCCCGTCTCGACGACCAGTCAACCAGAAAACATGCTAATACTTATTAAATTCACTTTGTCTCTTCTAAACACCCATTTACTTAGTTCAGTTTAACAGTAATTCACTTTGTATTCATCTAGAATTATATTCTTTCCCTTGTAACCTAGAACCAGGTCACCTATACCTGGATAATGCAGTTACCTTCAGCACTCTACTGTTCGGTAAGAGGTAGCACAGGTCAGATGTTAATTGAGTTCTCAATAAACATCTATTGTTCTCTATCCTTAAGCTTTTTCTACTTTAGAGTACTTTTCTGTTTCCCCGGCTAGCAACAAGATACGACGTGCACTTCGAGCTATGAGTACGCCCCCTGTGGCTACTTCACCGCTGACGATCAGTCAACCCGACAACCAGCGAACACGCTCACCAACACGTTTTAAATTCACTTTGCCTCCTCAAGACATATTTACTAGAACAGTTTAGAAGTACTGTATCTTTTCTCGTTTAGATAATTCTTTTCCGTTTTTCCATTAGAACCAGGTCGCCTACACCTGGCCAGCGTAGTAACCTTCAGCACTCAATTGCCTGGTAGGAGGCAGCACACATCCCATGTTTATTGAGACTTCAATAAACATACTTTTGTTTCCTACCTTTCAGCTGTTATTTCTTAGAGTATCTATCTGTTTATCTGCTAGATACAGGTTGCTACGTACACCACTGACAAGAACCGGGTAATTGATATAAGCGAATTAACTTCAACTACGCGCGCCCTTCAGGGGTCCGTTATATTTTCTTACGCATCCATTAGAGGGCCATATATTGCTTTCCAACTGCCACAGCACTGTAACAGTGCTGTAGGGAACGAAGCGCAGCGTTCCTTGCCGCCAGACAGTTGAGTGCACTTCCTCAACCTACACCGGAGATGCAGGCAAAACGGGACTGCGCCGCCCAACTCAGAAACGAGCCAGTATCGGCTGCTCCGGTAACTATATCATTCGGATCTTCGTGTCTACAAATTTACCCTCCGTAACATCCCGTGGTAAAAGGGTTGTTAACCGGTACTGAAGTAAGATTCGGCTGGGATAACATTCACTTCTGTACCAACGAAGCTCACCTGTGGAATCGCCGTTTCGGCGTGGTCCAATCTCGCTACATCTAGGTAAAACCTACCATGACCACGTCACCCAAGAAGCAGGCATAAATACGTACTTACCAACGCCCCTCGCCTCTCATCGTCTATTTAATCCAAACCACCCAGCTTTTTGTCTAGCGGACAAAATCCTCGACCATCGTTGGCGCGCATCAGTATTGTACCCAGACGGATTGAAAGTTTGAATCCATGGAATATATTCTGTGATCCCATTTTTGAATTTTTTGCATTTCAAGACACATTCATTGAAAGTCCTTGTGTATTGAAATTTTTTGCCAATCCCCTGAGAAATGATGAATAGAGAATCCACTGTATTCGGACTTAGTTTTTGTACGGCTTTCTATCACATGTATCAATAAATCTGTTACAACTGATTGCAGTGTTTGCCTATGTTATTATACAGTGATCATGCTAGACTCTGGCCAGTTAGGGTGCGAGGAACAGTGGCGTTTCCGTCGCAGACAACGGAAATATTAGTCAGGTATTCTGTGCGCAACGTGTGCCATCAAGAGGAAAATCACCACACGTCCTGAAATACAGAGTCTCAAACCTCTCAGTGGGGGAATGCACTGAGTGATGCATCTACAATATTCACTTTACGACCTCACACAACATTGAATCCCTCAGCTCGTTGCCATCTGTCTACCATTCCCTCCTGGCGGCAGGTGATACGACTGGGATAGCTGCAATTTTTACAACTTTATTTTGTCCCACTTACAGTTTTTCCAACATAAATTTTCCTCTTATTACAATTCCTTGTGTTTTGGAACAATATTAACGATTTCACTTCCTTGTTTGTTGCGATGTTGAAGTGCTGTCGGAGGAAGCTGGTTCAGAGAGAGAGATTGAGTTGTTGACTTGTTAGCTGAGAAAGTGGAACCTGCAGTCCTACAGTTTTCATATTTTTACAGGTGAGATCCAGCAAAAAGGGATGGTGCTGCCTTTGACGCCAGACATCTACAGACCATTATTGTCTCGACTCAGAGCAGAAGGTTTGGAAACAAAAGAGAAATCAAGATTCCTGTGATATGTTGATGAAGAATCTTAACTTATCAAGTCCACAAATACGATACAATTTTTCACTGCTGCAAAATATTTCATACTTTTGTACATGTAAATAATTTAATAAATAGGTTCTAAATATTCTATATACACATTCATTAACAAAATATGTACTTTTTAGCTGTATAATCATGTTACTTGCAGTAATGCAATTCTTCATTCGTCTTGGATAGTGTTACTGTAATAAGTTCCGTAAAGAATTCATATTTTGCTCATCTTATACAAATTTATTATACTTTTTTACCGCATGTACAACACAATCACGCTGAATACTTTTGTTGGCGATAAAGTAACAACATTCATATGGTTAATTTATTTTCTAATTTCCTGGCTGATTTTTTGTAGGAGAAGTGGCTACCCAAACAGGTAAGAGTCAGATAAAGGCAGAGGTGTGATCCCAATGCATGCCACTGTGCTTGCCATTTATAATTTGCCAACTCTCTTTATTTAGCTATTTCAGGGAGAAATTTATGAACTACATCCTCTAAAGAAGCAGCAGTGACACAGCAGCTAACAGCACTTTTCATCCACCAAGGTGAAACGGGTTCGATTCCTGGTGCCGAGATTTTCACATGTGGGAATCATGCCAGATTATGCCACTATTCGACTGGTTTCCTCGAGGATCTCCCGATCCCCCACCCTTGCATTCCGACGCTGCTCCACATTCACCTTGCTTCACTCACTTCAGCTCTCAATACCACTGTGCTAAGAGTTGTCTAAACTTTTTCATTCCACTGCAGCCTCAGTAGCCATGCCATCTCCACCACAGGAAAAGCACCTAGCACAATAAGTCCAAAAGTGAAGTGGGGTGAAATCTTCCCTGCATCACAGCTCGCCCAGAAGTCATCATCGCTGTCCACTTTCACATATGTGAGCGTGACACGGCTTGCAGAATATATTTACTACGGTATTTTGAAGTGAATTATATTTGAAATAAAATTAGTTCACCAAGATTATGAAAGGTTCATGCTGGAGATAGGAAAAATTAGGTTGTCAGTGTGAGGCTATTTCCAAATAGCAAGATATGTGAATACCTAAACAGGTTTAGCTAGTTTGGGCCATCATGTCAAAATAAAAGGGATTAAATTTAAGAAAGATAACAGGAAACGTATTGCACACAACATAGTTTATATGTGAATACCTAAACAGGTTTAGCTAGTTTGGGCCATCATGTCAAAATAAAAGAGATTAAATTTAAGAAAGATAACAGGAAACGTATTACACACAACATAGTTTACATAAAAAACAAATACCCTTTATACAAGAACATCTCTTCCTTAAAACTAAAGAAAAGAATCATTTTTGACAAAAAAATTCAGGAAACATTACCAGTGAATATCTTATCTCTCGTAGACTGAAAATAACACTGTATTACCAAAAAAAAAATTATATAACATTTTCCCCTTCTTTAACAAAATAACTGTTTAATAAAAATGACTTTGACAGAAGACATAATAAAAGGATGTTGCCCGTTAATAAAAGACAAAGTGTGACTGCTAGAATAAACAATCTGAAGGTCTACAGCATATTTTTGCATCTCTCATGTAGACCCTCATCAGCCATTCAAAAAGAATTTAATGTCTTGGTGTTATGACTTCTTCAAAAGGTGCAAAAGTTCAGAGATTTTGAAGAGCATTATTTATTATGTGAAGCGGTAGAGCAGTTGTGAACCCTCATTCCAATGTTGTCTGGACTTAAATGTGATATATTTGAATAAATAATAAATTTCAAAACTGCCAAACAAATTCAAGCATTAAATTAAGGTGAAACAGCAAGAAAGTCGTTCATCCGCAGGACAGCTGAATTCATGGTGCTATCCCAGATGCCGGTTTCTTTATGATGCTATCCCAGATGCATTGGCTTCTTTCTTGATATCACAAAAACAATTTACTGAACATTTGAGACCCTCTTCAGAATTATTCATGTTCAAACAGAACTCTACTGCATTTTGGATTGATACAAATATATATATATGATGGCCCAGTATTTCAGTACCCCAAAACTACCTATTTACTTGGAGCCCTGACTTACAATGACCAATTACTGCGGTGGGACATCCAACAATTATCCCTGAAAACAGGGTCTATCAAGAAAGTTCAAAACCCAGACGTATAGGCATTAAATTAAAAAGTAAAAATTTTTGTTAATGCACCTGTTCAAGTCGCCCCAGCTCCTTCGAGCATTGTTCGATTAGCCTAGGGTAGATGGAGTCGGGTTCGACACCCGACAGTGGAAGCTCTGCCTAACGATTGTACTATAAGATTAGTGTCAGGGAAATTTATTAGGGTTCCGCTCCCTTTGAAGGTCACCTCTAAAAATCACGCTGCAAAACCCCGGCTAATTTTGTCCCCGCACGCCGGCCGATGAGGCCGCTGCTGATAAATACCGTCACCCCAGCCATATAAATCATCCCCACAATCACCCTCGAATAATCATTGAGTTAAATCATTCACCCCTTGGGACCGCTGGCGTCCCACCTATTGACAGTCCTGGTTGTGAAGGTAGTGAAATTCCCTCGACGGGAGCTTATTTCAATAAGCCTAGCCCTGGGGTTTGATTCCCCTCTCCCGTCATGACAAAGAGGGAAATCTGCGTAGTCACCCCTTAATTCGTAAGAACCGATAAGTTCGGCACGCATCACAGTATATGATTGATGCGTTACCAAGTGTATGGTAGATAAGTAAATTTCCACCCCCCCCCCCCCCCCCCCCCCAGGAGCTGGGGAGCTTATGACTTCTCAAATGGAGTTGGTGCTTGTAAGGAGAGTAAGGTTGGCACCACCAGCATTTGTAGAAAGAACTGCAACTAAGTAAGGTTGGTGTTGGTGCAGGCAGGATGGAGGGCAAGCATGTATACGATGAGATTATTCAATATAGAAATCAGATATATTTAACAATATTGACGTCTATCCTGCCTGCCTCATTCACGCGCCTATGTGTCTCCGATTAACATGGTTGAGTACACGTTTGCGGAATACACAACATGATCCTGGTGTATGGCACAGCTGAAGGTAATGGAAGAGCAGCTTGTCAGCTGTATCAAGAGCGTTATCCACAACGTGTGACACCATCGCATACCCTTTTTGCCACAGTTACGCAACGGCTCCGAGAACAAGGTACCTTCACCGTCGACAGGAACGACTGTGGTGCTCCAAAGAGACGCCGCACTACCAAATTGGAAAAGGCTGTATTGCGTCATGTTGAACAGAGCCCATCAGCGAGTACGCGAACAATTGCGCGTGCAATGGGGTTCGAGGCAAGGTATACGTCGTGTGCCATTAGGTGACTGTCTGAAGTAATGTACTGCTTACCCTGTTGCATACCAATACAGGCACATCTGAGATATTGCTCTTTCCCTCATCAGCAATGGTGGACGAACGATACACCTGATTTGAAATGGTTGTAGCACAGAAAGATACGTTTCCGGGCATGGGTTCCTATTCAAAAGATAGTCTACTCAGTCCGCTCTACAAGTCCTAGAAATTTGTAAGGGGAATTTCCGAACATTATATATATATATATATATATATAAAATATATATATATATAAGAATTAGGTGTGCGCTCATGGTAGGACAGGACAGGAGCTAAATGTGTCAGGGCTGCACCCCTTACGACTAAAAGGATGGGAAGTCATGCAAGGAGGCATGCATTCTCGGCAAGAGGTATTGGGCAGCCATGGCCGTCAATTGGGGCCATAACTTACCTCCTTAAGCGTACCTATAGCTGAAACTATATTCTAGAAAAGGGAGGGTAAAACCCGCATAGACACTGTAAAACCCCTCCCAGCAGGAAAGAAAACTGGCGGGAGCATTACTGAAAATGCTACAGGAAATGGCAGGTGTGGAATCGATTGGTTTAATATGATGCTGAGGGGGTGGGGCTTGTGGACTGATGCTCCCACATAAGCCCGTGGGGTGGAGACTGCTGCCCATATTCCTATGCAGACTGCTTGCACAACAATAATTGATAGTAGCAGTTGAATGCAGGCGCCCCCTGCTTCTCGTAGAGTGTATCAAAAACCTGGGCAGCTCAGTCGTGGCACCTACTCTATCTTATCTCTTCCGCACTGACGCCAGGGTCTCCACACCGTGGGTGCAGGCGGGGAGAATTGCTGCCGGGGAGCCCCCCCCCCCCCCTTCCCTCATCCAAGATAGTCCTTTCGGTCGTGGGTGAGCTGCGCTCGGAGAGACTTCCCAGGATCTACCAGTGATGGAGACGAATCCGCTGGCCAAAGTGAAGGCTGCCATCGAGGTACTTCCAAGGTCCGATGCTCTGCAATTACATTCCTCACGCATCCGCAGTCGAGAGCCCGCAGAATCCAGCAGAAGGGAGGTTCGCCACACTTCGCATGTTTCAGCACCTCGGGATCCCCCACTGCTCCTTGATGGTTGGGCCGCCTCCAGCAGATGCGCTACGCCGTTTTCATACTGAGCCACCCAGGTTCCCGACGCCCACGATGGCGGCACCTTCGAGCCGGCCATTTGGTCCACAGAATGGTATTTGAATATTCCCAGCCATCCCAGAGCCTGAGAACTCCCGATCTACCACCTGGGGATGCATTTCAGCGAACAGAACATTGGTAGATGTTTTATACATATTGAGCACAGTGTCCAGATTTCGAAAAGAACATTGTTTGCGAACATTATGGCAAGGTGTTCGCGATGTGTTCCCAGTACCCTCACCGTTTGTTACCCGCTCAGTACTTAGTTTGAAGTAGCACGATGAGTACGCAGGCACAAGTAGCAGCAGCTGCATGTAGTATTTACATTTACTACCCAATGAAAAAGCGAAGAAAATCTCGCCGTTGCAGAATGACAAGACTGTTTGAAAGTAGGACAGTGTATAGTGGCTCAAGTTTGTTGGCAGATTTAAGTTTTCAGTCAGTCAGTGGCCTGTACAAGAACTTTACAAGAATGCATCCATCGGCTTTTGAGTGGTTGATTAACTTGATTGGACTGACAATTGCTCAGAGAGATATGTACGTCTTTTAGAAAAGCAATTCCCGTAACAGAAAGATTGGCATTGACTTTGTGTTTTTTAGCAAGTGGTGATTCGTATACTAGCCTTCAGTATGTATTTAAAATTTCGAAACAGACTATCAGCACAGTTAATCCTGAAGTGTGTTCTGCTCTCATCGAAGGACTTAAGGATTACATTCAGGTAAGTCAGACTAAAGGTTGTATGTTATTGACTTAGTCTGCAGAACTATGTAGTTCTATGATTTATTAATCTAACTTTCTACATCTATTTATTTTAAAGTACAAAAGTCATTCCATTGTGTTACAATTCAGTACGAACAATGTAACTAAGATTAACAAACATAGTTTATAAGATATCGTAAATAATGATATCATCGTCATCAGACGTGAAGCTATGTGATGCTGCTGAAGGACAAGTGGTAGTAGAGCTGGGCAGTACAGTGGAAGACTGCATTACAGATTTGTTCGACGGGAAATTACTTGGATCTGCTTGAATGGGCTGTGGTATAAAATTCTGAGGATAGCTGTAATGATTGTAGAAACCTCTGTTAGCGCGAAGGATAACACCCACAATTTCATTTTCAATTGCACTTCTAGTATCAATATTGTACTGTCTCAACTTAGATGTGACCAAATTTCCGAAGTGTTGGCACTCATCGTTAAGCTGAGTTGCGGTGGTCGACAATGCGTGAAAGGCTTTGTCTAGACGTGCAGCTTCGACTCTGCTTCTTCTTTTTCGGTGCGCATTCCTGTGTCGATTCTCCAACTGCACTACATTCGTCCTCTCTCTCTCTCTCTCTCTCTCTCTCTCTCTCTCTCTCTCTCTCTCTCTCTCTCTCCCTCCCTCTCTCCCTCTCCCTCTCCCTCTCCCTCTCCCTCTCTCTCTCTCTCTCTCTCTCTCATCTGAAAATGTCAGGAAAAGTACTAGGTTAAACACGTAAAAATAGTCCCTGCTTGTGATTGCATTAATTGTGATAGCAGGCACAATAGCTGGTATGGTCAATGTGAAGATGGTAGCGGCACAGATTAAATAATTCGGCGATTCGAAGTCGTTTTCAAAACAAAATGTTTGTGAAAGATTGAAATTAATTAATTAGGTTGACGCGTGCCGCTTCTATGCCTATTATAATACGACTCCGACTCATCGCCTCGGAGTATTGCTTCCATCTCTACCGAAGTGAGCCAACGTTGCCTACCCTTACAGGAAACGGGAACTTCTGTTTTTTCCCTTCTCACCTGAAAGGCACGCATCCTGGCAGAAACACCACCCCCCCCCCCTTTTTTTCCCCCCCTTTTTTTCCAACATTTTTTTTTCTAACTACTCTATTACTAAGTGTTAAGTGAAAGCCCGGTGGGTAGAGCGGGATTTAATGCATCTCAAGGCTAGACCCCGTATGCCTACAAGAATAGGAAAATCATGCAAGGAGACATGCACCACGACAAAGAGGGATTGGGCAGCCACGGCCTGCAATTGGGGCCATGACTACCTCCCTAAGTGTACTTATAGCTAAACTAATACTAGAAGAGACTGGGAAAAACCGGCATAGACACCGTAAAAACCCAGTCGACAGAATAGAATTCCAAACTATTCATGCATTAAACAGAAATGCTACAGGAGACAAAGTGTGTGTGTGGAAAATGCTCGTGTTAGTAGAGATGGAAAATCTGGTAGAGAGTGGACAGGAACTTTATTGCAGTTTCACTTCGCCTTCGCTAGCGGGAGGGACGCTGGCTTGTAACCAGAGACGTGCTTGCACACCTCTCTGGTGGGGGAAGTGGCGCTATTGGGCATCTTCCCCTCTATTCCCCAGTAGAACCTGAAAATTGAAAAGAATAATGTGAATTGGCAATAAGCGTCGGCGGCAACGACAGCTGGGCCAACACTTACTGGTTTTTTTATATCCGGGAAGATACGGTACAGCCTGTGAAAGGAATGGAGTTAGTTATTAGACTAATTTCAAATAACCTAAGCGTCTTATACTAACATGTCCTCGGGTCATATATGTCAAATCTAATGCTGTGCTACCTCGCAGCGGCCAATCTCTGTAGCCATAGGAAGTTACAGAGCATATTTCAGCCATATGCTGCGAGTGCACGGAGCTTCGCATGAGGGGGGAATTGTGTCTTCACCATGAAGAATAGTCTTCTTCTTCAGGTGGCGGTTCTCATGACACTTGAGAAAAGGACTCTTGAGAGAAGATCTCTTGAGAGAAGATTTCTTGGGAGGTCTCTGTGTCTTGAGATTCTTCGCAATTTAGCACCACAGCCGCCCAAACCGAGCCATGTGGCTTTTCCGGTGTACGTTTTGGCTAGGACTGAGGGTACATAGTGCTTCGCAATGTCGGAGGTAACTTAAAGTAACCGAAGTACAATATAACTACTAATAAAATTTATGAATTAAATAAATCTAAGCTAACCTAAGCTGTCCCTTCGGGACTCCTCATTTAGTATACCTTATATAATTATAACGTAGACTTAGGAGGCGGCGCAATTGCTATTATAATTGGCTTGGCGGTGTGTTACACGCAGGGCTAAGGGGGTCCCCCCTTCCACGCACACCACCCGCAAGCTACCCCGACCTCGGATACGGCCGAGCAGACCCAGGCACGAAGCCAGAACTGCTGACGAGATAATTCTCACGCCACCCAGGGCCGGAGGACGTCACGCCTTCCCCGCTCCCCGCACCCAAAAGCCAACAAGGTACCACTGTACAAGTCCGGCCACGAGCTAAGCTGTCGTGGGAAGAACATAGCGCTCGTGACTGCTCGTTCTCTGGGAACTACCCGCGACTTGAGGACCAGCGAAAGCGAAGTGCATCTGCGAGTGCGATGGGACCATGGCAGCTTGGGTGCGGCGACTATCCGCAACTCGTCGCGTCCCTAGGTGGTGGATAGGAGATCCCCAGGCTCTGGGGTGGCTGCGAATAATCAAATATTGTCCATTTCATATAAGTGGTCTCAAATTTGACAAACAATGTGACCAACCTACACACTATGTAAACAGTAAATGCTCTCGCTCCTACAGTATTGTATCAGCTAATGAACTGTTGCGGGATCCGTGTTGTTAGGTTGGCTATTTTGATTATGTGTTTGGAAAAAAATAGTACTATGAACTAAAAGTTGTAATTTAAAATCTTAATTATAATTACATCATTTATGGTTTAAATTATGTATCTAGAGCAGTATTAAATTTTCTTGGCTATTAGTAACGGGACTTTAAAAACATGTTCAGCATTTATGACAGAGTATGTTGACACATACTAACAGTAAACGTTTCCAGCCAATGGCTACCCATGTTTATGTTTCTAACCCGACGAAGACAGTTTTGCATGCGCTTTTTTTCTCATCGTGTTTATTATACGAATATCTTATTGGTGTTGTCGGAATATTTAATCGGGAGTTAATTATTTTTTATTTGATTTTTTCAAACATAGTTGGTTGTAGGTACCGTTGTAGTGCGTTTTGTTGAGTGAGATTTATATTAATCGGCACGTCGTAAAAATTGCTCGTTCCGCCATTTTCCTAACCGCCTTCCACAATGAAGTAACACGAATATAATTTTCGTATATATGTTTAAGTTTGTTTGTATCAGGAAACGTGCGCAGTGTTGATTTTACTGAAAGTATTTTGCAAATAAATTATTTAATGCTAGTGACGAACAAACGTGATTTTAGTGAAGTAAACTCGCAAGGATTGCCATAGAAAAACACGTGTTTAAGAGGTTACAACAGTAAGTTTGCGTGTTTTGTAAATGTATTTGTAAACCGTTAATATAATTATTGAAATGCACGTGGCCTGAAAAATGCCGCACTTTCCACACTTTTGTAGTGAGTAAATAATATGTTTTTGTCTACATCGTAAATTCGATTGTTAGGTTAACTTCGGTCAAAGTATGTGCGTGTATATATCGCTGCATCTGTACGAATACGAACAGCGACGCATGTATCGCGTTTTGTATTTTCATTTAAGTTATAATTTTCGAAGTTAAATAATTTAAATGTTATTTCCATAACAGCAAAGTTTTCCACTGCTCCATAAATACAATATGTAACTCAAAATGCCACATACTCATGCCGCAATCATATAGCTCCGACCAAAACAGCACGACACGACCAAAAACGCAACCACGGCACATTTCGATGTGGCTATTTGAATTTACGGCACGACTGACACCAAACTCTCGGCATCTAACCCAACTATTTAGAAGGAGCTGATAGACCACGTTAGTCTCAAATACGGTGAACAAGAGGGAAATTATAATACATAATGATGAGAAATTGGTATCGCTAATGCATACAAAAGTAAAATTATTATTTTTAAGAGTTAGATACAATAGTTTTCAATTTATTTTTATTTTAAGCTGCGTATTTACCATTGTAGGCAAAGCTTGCAATACGATTTCATTTTGCATGTACATTCTGTGCATCGTGCCGAACGACACGACGAAGAATATAAATCACTTCCAATCCAAAATTGCTGGTCGGACGACAGAAACGGTCGGGCTTACGACGATCTATCTTGTATTTCATTGGCTGTTGGCCGTCGTGTCGTGCGCATTGGGAATATGTAATTTCGGCATCGTAAGAACATCAAAATAACCCCGTCTCACGAAAGACGATAAACTAAAGCCCCCCTCACTCTTTCTCTGCTCACTTTTTCCTTTTTCCCTCGAAATAGAATAAAGATTATACCCTAATTGGGCCCACATTTCATTGCCATGAATATTTCTCTGTGTTATAATTGATTGAAACACTGACACTCTGGTTCTGGAGGGTTTCAAAATGTAAAGTTTACTGGCCATACAAACTTGTAAGTTGTACCACTTTATATTTTTTGAACGTATATAAAATTTGTCAAGCTTGTTACGCAGGGATGCTTCTTAGCAAATAAATTTAAAGGTTTTTCCTGTTTTTAAAGACTGTATTTGAAAGTATCATAATGGCATGTAGGTTTCAACGTTGGAGTCTTTCATAAACGTTTTGAGCATTTTTGTTCTGCAAATTAAAAGCGCTCATATGTTTTTAATATACACTGTTAAGAATATTGTAAGAGTAACAGAAGAATTATTCACATAAACAGGATTTACACTGGAAAGACAACTTTTGATATCAGGTAAATTACAACATGCTTACCAACAAAATTCTTTCAATTTGATCACCCAACGAAGGTACTCCAACATCATAAAGAAGTGTCTCGTGCATCAGTAGGAACTGCGAAATTCCAAAATTTATCGCCAAGGAAAATCTTGGGTAGGTGGAGCATCTTTTTAGTGTGTAAGTAACATGTTCGTTTGATATATTGTTTCTGTAGGTCACATCTGCTTTTCTAGAGCGCTTTGTAACATCTCTGAACTGAAATGCAGTTTTTCATTAGAAGGGTACCCGAGAACAAGCCTAGGGCTGTATTCACAATTTTGAGGAGGTAGGTTGTGCGACTGAACTTCAGTGTAAATATCAACACTGTGTTAGTCAGAAATAAGTTTTTATTCGCAGCATGACAATCTGAAGACGTAGGTATTTGAGAAGAGTTATTGAAGTATTTTGTATGTAGATCTGCAATACTTAACATTTGAGTTACTAAATGAGAGGTGTTAAAATTTCTGAAATCAAGTAACATTGGCTTAATTATTATTTTGGCTACCTACTCCTGAGAATTATAACCACCATAAAAGTATCAGGCTGTACAGAGTTTGTTGTTATATCATATCACAAAACTGAATTATGTACTTTTAATGCCACAGTAGCCTGTATGTAAGAATGTATATTGTCTTTGAAAAAAAAGGTGTCGGAGAGGGGGGGGGGGGGTATTTCGGTATTTAAGCAGCCGGGGGAGGGGGATCTTGGTATTTGGTGTTCGTGGAAACCATGCTAAATTTTTATGTTTACAAGAACTTTCCTCGGGTAAGTGTGACAAGATTAGTTGTCATTAATATATTTTGAGTACCGTATATTAAAAAACAGTAAGATATCTTATTCATTTGACAGTCAAAATACAAATTCATTTTCGTGCATCCTGGTTACAAATTCCTTACAAGGTAAAAATTATCAATTTATAGACTTATTACATGGGCTGTTAGCCTTTTACATAAAATACTTATAAACTAAAAAAAATGGGATTGTTGCCAACCTGCAATTGTTTGAACAGCCCTTCGCAGCTTCTTAAAGTCGTTTGGGAGGAGGCACATGCAGTCTGTTTACAAAAACAGGCAGTTATATGTTGTTTGTTTACAAATACTGGCAGTCACATGGTGTTTGTTTGCAAACAGTCACCTTCAATGACAGTTCATCTGTGGCGGAAGGATACATAGCCACCCAGATGCCATTGGCACTACTTTCCTAGAACTATTAAATTTGAGACCACTTATATGAAATGGACAATACCAGCCCGCGAACCAACTGGCCGGTGTGAGGACGCCGAGAACGCCGTCGTCGTGGACGTCGGGAACATGGGCAGCTCGGTACGAGATGGCGAAGCGCAACTGCTGGAGGTGTGAGGGAGATCTCGAGGTGCTGAAAAATGCGAAGTGTAGCGATCCTCACTGCTGGATTCTGCGGACTGCCGTTTGCGGATGCGTGATGAATGTATTGGAATGCATCGGACCTTGGAAGCACTTCGATGTCAGTCTTCACTCCTGGGCCAGCGGATTCGCCACCACCACTGGCAGGCCCCGGATGTCTGGCGTTTCCCAGACCGACGGGTTATTTTGGAGTAAGGGGAGGGGGTGGCTCCCCAAAAGAACTCTCTCCACCATCACCCATAGGTTGGAGATCTTGGCATCGGTGCGGAAGGGCGAAGATGGAGTCGGTGTCATGACTGAGCTGTCCGGTTTTCCGATGCACTCAACGAGTAGCCAGGGGGCCTTGCATCCTCAGTTACTGTCGGTACTGCAGTGCTGGTTCGCCTACACGACAGTATTGACAGTAGCTCAACTTCGAGGGCGCCTGCGTCCACACGATGACTGGCATCGGTGCGGGGGCTGTTCTGTCCCCCGCAATACACACCAGCTGCGCTCTCATTTCATTTCAACCCGCATCAAACCAACATAAGTCTCTCTTCCAGAACTAACAAATACCCTACTTTATCCAGCACTAATTCAATTAAAAGGGATTATTTTATCCTCTGCGACTGTTACATAGATTTTACACGGCCCTCTACACTTTGCCTGATTAGCTGTGCTCTTCCATTTAGACCCTTCTTCTTTCGGGGTGTGCACATGGCTACAATTGCGGCCATGGCACTATAACCCTGCTTAGCCACGATGCATGCGCCCATTATAAAAATTAAACCCGACCTAAGGCGTAAAGGGCTTGCCCTGAGAGTAATCCTTATCTCCAACCGACTTAGCTACTAGCATGCATGTCGGAGGGCACACAGAACTGTGAAGGTACTCACGCTGGCGTAGCGGGATTTGGGGGCTCGCCAGAAAAAAATGGCTGTGGAGTACGAGTTAAGCTGTCGTGGGGTGAACATCGCGCTCGTGGCTGCTCGCTCGTTGGGAACTGCCCGCGCCTTGAGGACCAGCGAAAGCGAGGTGCATCTGCGAGTGCAATGGGACCATGGCAGCTTGGGTGCGGCGACTATCCGCAACTCGTCGCGTCCCTAGGTGGTGGATAGGTTGGGACAACTTGGTCTTCTGGACGAAAGAAGCACGACTTTGGAACATTCGCGCAGGCATTCACCCCGCTTAAGACTAAACTTACCTCAACTACCTAACTATAGGTGAGAGAGTATCAGAACTAGCCAACACTCCTGGCCACATCCCCGCTAAGTCGCTTTTGATCTAGCGAGTAAAATCTGTAACTACCGTTTCTAGTCAGTCTAATCCGCACACGTCAAGGTTTTGTTTAGTATTTCAAGGCAGGTAAAGAATATTAACTAACAGATGCATTTATTTATAAATTATATTTGATTGATGTATGAATAAATTGAAGTGGCCCTTGCAATGTTATTCTTATGTACGCTGCAATATTACATACAAGACGAATCATGGGTATTATAAGTGCTCTACGTAACATAACACGTCTAGAGCCGTACCAACAGTGTTACAAATAACTAAGCAGGGAGCGTTCCACGCAATAAGCATTATATCTATCATAACCAGATTCCGACATCTGCCACATACAGTTGACGAACGAAATAATGGGGACATAGTTTGTAACATAATGTCAATTTTCAATGAAAATTAGAATAGCCGTTAGTAAATTGTGGTTCTGTTTTTATGTTTTTCAGATTCCTAGTACTGAAGAAGAATGGGCGGCAGTAGCAAGAGAATTTGAAAACAACTGGAATTTCCCACGTGCTGAGGAAACCTCTCCTCTTAGAACCACATAATCCTCAGCGAGTTGTTATGACTGTTGCCTTGCTTCACAATTTATTGAGACGACGCCCAGAATCGTCTACTGTTTATACGCTCCCGGGAACATTTGACTGTGAAGAGGCGGGAGAAGTAATACACGGACGTTGGAGGGATGCTGGTAACAATATGGATTCGTTGTTGCCAGTTGCAAGGGTTCCTCGTAGATCGAAGAATGCAGTGCTTAATGTGAGGGAAGAATTGGAGGAGTATTTTACAAGAGAAGGCAAAGTAAAGTGGCAAGATAACTATGCTTAGTATGAATGTTTGTTTGTTACCAAAGCACTTGTACTTACCGTTGACACTGTCTTTCTTTGTTTATTTTAATCCATCAAGAAACGTAGACTTTCAAAAGCAAACCAGGAACATTGGTATACTTCATACGTTCCTGTAACAAATTGCAATTTATGTAAACTCATTTGTTTGGTGTTTAAAGTACGACAATACAATAGACAATATTATATGTATTTGCATTAGTAATTAAAAGAGATGCCAATATTACACACGTAATAATATAAGTAAATTGACAAATAATACTTATAACAAACAATATTCTTTCCTGCCAAAATATTGCAACTTTAAATACTAGCAAATAAATATCGTTGTATAATCAAACATTGTAGCTGGTGAAACTGATACGTTAGGCATATAATAGTTGTGTACTAAAATCATACTGATAGCTCCGAAACAATAACATAGTAATTCATCCAAACGTATCGTTTCAAATGTAATATTAGGTACGAGGGTACCTAAGCTAATGTTTGTATGAAGAGCAGTTTGTGCGACTAAATATTTCGTTTATGTAATCAAGGTATACAAATGTTTTAAAACGTGGCCATTGTTGAAAATTAGATTGCAGTACACATCTCACCTTTTACTTTTCCGACAGTGTCTTTCACTTTCTTTCTCTCTCTTCTTAAGGCTGACAGCAAACTCTCTATTTTTTTCTTGCATTCATTCACATCTCTGTCCGTTTCGGCTCTAATGTCTTCCCACGCGTCTTGTTTTATACTTTTGTTAGAATGATGAGGATTCTCTGGGTCCCATAGCACTGTTTTTTTTTTGTACTTATCTATCAGTTTTATTTGGTCTTCCTTGGACCACTCCATTTGCAGTTCACTAGTATGTAAATTAATTTTATTTAATACGACAATAATGTCAACAAGATTAGTACAAACAGAAAAACTAAACAGAGTCGCACACCACCACTGGCACCATGCTAGCAGCACGGCTTCCCATCGACAACTGAATGTTCTCATCAACTGTTCGCAGCGACGCCCAGACTGTTATCCGATCCGTGTCGAACATCCTTTGATCTGACGGGCAAAAACCGACAAATGACGGACCGCAGCCGAACAGACCACCGAACATTTTTTGTTACGGGGAAATGTTCGCTTTCCCGTCCACAGTGATTGCCAACACGTTCGTGAACAATGTTCTGTTCGCTAAAATGTTCAAGTCTGGACGCGCCTTAAGCTGCCACAGTCCCACTGCACCCGCAGCCTCACCACGCCTTCGCTGGTCCCAAGGGTCGGGTAGATCCCGGAGGGTAAGCGACTCTCGACTCTCTCTCTCTCTCTCTCTCTCTCTCTCTCTCTCTCTCTATATATATATATATATATATATATATATATATATATATATGTCCCACTATTTCCTATCCCTCCTCCTTCTCCCTCCTTCCCCCATTCCCCCTTCTTTGCTCCTTGTATCTTCCCCCTCGCACTCGTACATTTTCCACAATACTCCGTTAACCCAATCTTTCTGAAAGAAACTCCTCATTGTACTACTAAGTCCCACACATGTACGGAAAAAAGTTAAAGTGCCCAAACTTCTTCAAGAAAAACGAAGTATATAACCTAGCACACAAATTAACTTTAAGAGTGTCTCACGCATGAAATCCCTAATACTGCGAAGCATAGTCTCGTCCGCCGCCTCCGGTCGTCTTTCCGCAATGCTGGCCGGTGTTTCACAGGTCGATGTGTCTATGGGTGATGTCTCCCCTTTCTGCCTTTCCTAATCATCGGGACGTTACTCCCTCAGTGCGGGGCAAGGACAAGCCCTTGTGGGGCGCTTGTCCTCTTGTTAGTTGATCATTACTCCAGCCTAAGTTGGGTACAGCTAGCCCATCTCGCCAAATATATGCCGTCCGGGGACCACACGTACATCAGAAACACGGATAACTTAATAAACAGACGATACCACATTAATTAGAACCTTCACATCTTAGAACATTCATACAACAGAAATACACAACTAAGAACCAATATTCGTTGCAAACACAGACAACCGAACAGTCACTCCAGAGAAACACACGTATTAGAACAGTCATACGAAAGAAACACAGGTGTTAGATCTATTGTACGGCACAAACACACAATTTAGAACCACATACGTCAGAAATGTCGTACAACTGAAATCCACAACTTAGAACGATCATACAGCCGAAACACAGGTATTAGAACGATCGTACAGAAGAAACAACCATTTCAGAACGACATATTACAGAACCATATAAGTTAGAAATGTCGTACAACCGAAATTCCCAATATAGAACGATCATAAAACAGAACCGCAGATGTTAGAACGATCGCACAAAAGAAATACGCAATTTAGAACCACATATGTTAGATACGTCGTACAACCGAAATCCACAACTTAGAACGATCATACAGCCGAAACACAGATGTTAGAACGGTCGTACAATAGAAACACACTCTTAGGAACTATCATACATTAGAAACACACATCTATTAACTGTCGTACATTATAAACACATAACACAGAACTGGTTTTAGTTAGAATGTTCTGCCTTGTGTGGTTCTGGATATGTGGTTCTAGTTTATGTGTTTCTTCTAAGTTGCGACGGCGCCCTACCGCCCAACGTTCCCTCCCCGCGAACCCCGCGTCTAACCAAGTGTCGCCGGTCAGGGAACATCGAGAACACTCTACAATACATTACATCACACTACGTCATATTTAGTAAGTCACAAACAGTTACAATGATGGCGTAAGTTACCTTCAATAGGAATTAAATTAACACGGACTTTTAGTGGTACCTAGGCAAACGCCTAAGCTTTTCAGGCAGCAACCCGCACAGAAGCTGCGTTTGGCAGGTAGATACGTATCCAGACAAAACAAGACATGCATCGAGGCAAAGAGGGATTGGGCAGCCATGGCCTGCACTTTGGGGCCATGAGTACCTCCCTAAGTGTACTTAGAGCTAGTCTTAACTATGAGGAACAAGGGAAAAACCGTCAAGAGAGATGTAAAAACCCTTGCGACAGAGAAGTTAAAATTTAAAAAATTATTGCATGCATTAAATTTAATTAAATAAAATGCTACAGGAGATAGAGAGTTTGGGAAGATGCTCTTCGTTAGTAGAGTTGAAAAGACTAGTAGAGAATGGGCGGGGTCTTTATTGTTCTCTAACTTGGTGCCGGCAGTAACCAGAGAGGTGTTCGGGTGCATCTCTGGTGAAGGAAGTGGCGCTATTGGACCTCTTTCCTCCAATCTCTTCTATGAACCTGAAAATTAAAGGAGAAAAAGTTAGCTACCAGTAAGTGTCAGCAGAGATGACTCTTACTGGTTTTTACTGGAACGTTAAAAGACGGCAAGGACCTGTGGAAGAAAGAGCAAATTAATCTAGCCTAATTGACCTATAATACTATCCTAAATATAATAAATAGTAGCATATGTCCTCAGGGACATATGTATCTAAAATAATGCTCTGCTACCTCACAGTGGCCACTGAGCTTCGCTTCTTAAGGTAATGCTGTGCTACCTCACAGCTAGCATATCTCTGTAGCCATGGGCTGTAACAGAGCCTATTTCCACTCATAGTGCTACGAGTGCACGGAGCTTCGGAGTGAAAAAAGGAGGGGAGGGAGAATTATCAGTCTGCTTCTCGCATGTCCACTCACAGAATATGAACGATCAGAAAGAAACACATTACAATAATGGGAGATCAACAGTATATTACGTCTCAAATCTGGGAAATCTTAATTATTGGATGAAGAAGGAAAACCAAACAATATGACGAGAACACTCCGTCACAACTTCCTTGCTAGAAGACATGTGGCAGCTTCTTTCTCGGCCGTTCGTCTTTGTAGTGGAGCATGTATCTGGGAATACTTGAGAACTGTCAGATCTGCTTTCTTGGGAGCTGTACGGGAAAGTTATCCTACGAGACGATGGCAATGGCGAGATTGTGATACTGGCCGAGCGCCCAAACACATCGGTAACTACACGAGGGCTGACCCATCCGTGGCAATGATAACCACAGCGACTTACCCGGGCCTCCCTACCACCGCCTCCGAGAACCGATCTCCAATGGACTGTATTAAGAATAGCACCGTTCTGTATCTTTAAACAATACTTTTAGAGTCTTGCAAATTTGATACGATTGTTGGCTTCCTCAGGAAACACCAACATAGGGTCGACATATCCCTGATCTCAAAACTTATCAATCATCATGCCTCCACAAGGTAGGGAAACACGAACACTCAACAGTAAAAGGCACTGCCTATAGGCCTACTGCAAGCCCACCGCCTCCTTCCGGGAACGTATGCGACATTGCAAACTTATTCCGCCGGAAGCCCGGGAGTACGTGTACAGATACGAGCACAGCCACTCCCAATTAGGACGTCCGGGAGCGGAACAAACTGAGGCCGTGTCCCAATCGGTACTTTCTGTTAACAAAATGAATCACTTGTATGATTCTGTACGCCAAACTGATTAGTATTATTGTATTGCGCCTTTTGCATTTGGTCAGCTTCGAGGATCGCATATTACAAATATCACCGCTATTTTGGTTTAGTCGACTTTAAGACATATTTGTTAAATTTGCACAGAGTGGAAAAGTAGCTTTTACACGACTCAAGATACATGCTAAACTCGTGCACGATAGTGCTCTCATAGTAAATTTTATGCGAGAATATCTCGTGCAAGGCAGATCTCGTACGAAATCATGTCCCATTTGCAAAAGAGTTTTGCACCAAAGGGGCGATTCAAATGTTTTCATACAAGGATGTATTTTGCTGCAAGTTTGATATGTGGATACGTTTCTCATAACATTTTCGTGATATTCTCGCACGAAATTTCTCGTTCGAGGCCTCCTACGAAATCTATTTTAAGTCATGTAAAACAGTTTAAACATACTAATTTCAAAATTTAAATGCCTGTCTATTAAAACAAGTCGAAATATTAATCAAATGTGTATTTTTCACTGTAAAGGTGTATTTTTTTGTAACATATATACGTCGTTATTATTTTATTCTGTTGATGTTGAATGTTAGTACGTGCTTTAAACATGGTTTTATGAAGATATGCGGTATATTTTAAAAACTTCTGGGTTTTTGGTTTCATATAATTATTTCACGTCAGCCAAGTCGTATTCAGCAATACTGTCTACTTAACAGTTGACTGTTGAGGTGTTCGACTCAAAACGTTACAAAAATCAAAACGCAAATTACCTACCAAAAACGAAAAACCCAACTAAATGGAACATGACCTCAAATGTAGTTGATCCATGTCACAGCAAAAAGTTGAGGGGAACGGTGCTCGAGAGCAGTATGTTTACCTAATTTTCGTCAATAATTATTTTTCAGAGGATTTTTCAAAATTTATGGTACGACGATAAATAAATAAAATTTCTAACACCTTTTTTAGATAGTCACGCATTGTAACGAGAAGATGCAGAGGCCACATGGAAGCATCCGGTGTGCAGTGTTTTGGAGACACGAAATAAACAGAAGCCGTCATGAGGTAATCTAGGCCAGCAGGCGCGTATATAAGCGAAGGGATCACAGCTGGCTCCAGTGACTTAGCGCCGGGGGGTTGGGGGGGGGGGGCCTTCCGGCGCTAATTCACTGGAGCCAGCGATCTGCGTGTCTACAGCAAAGCCGTGGCAGAGACCTCGTACGTCCGTCGAACTGCATTGTAGAGATATCAGTGGTGAGTGAAGTGCCTAGTTGAACGTGAGAAGTGGCTTATTGACTGCTGCGAACAATATTAGGGCCAGTATTGCTGTCAGTGTTAAGAGTTCAGATTGGAGTCAGTAGTTGAGATACTAAAGCTGCTATTAAAGTGTAGAGTAATTGCATTGTTATTAAATAAATTGTATTGCTTAATGCATAATTTATAGAAGTTGAATGTAAAGATAACGGATCCTGTATCTTTCATAAAGAGAATGTAATTAAAGTGCATTTGGCATTGAGCGGCTATTATTTCACTGATTTTACGTCCGAGTCACTAAAGTAAATCTTTAGTGTGTTAATTTTGTACCCCTTCTGATTAGGTAACCAAGGGAGGTAACAATATGCCCTGTCTAAGTATTATTCTCGGAGCACTGATAAAAGTTAACAAAGAATTTTCGCTGATCCCAGTGTTATGATTCAGTATAGACGGACAAGCGCAGCAAAATGCAACAACGCTTCGGTAACCATGCCAGGCAAGGGGACGCGGTGTTGTAGTGGTCAGACTGCTTGCCTCACACCTAGGCGAACGGGGTTCGATTACCGGTGGGGTCGCTCTCGGATTTTCGCACGTGGGAATCGTGCCGGACGATACCACTGGTGGACGGGTTTTTTTTTCGGGAAACCCAGTTCCTCTCGTCTTTGCATTGCGGCGCTGCTTCGTACTCACCTCGCTTCACCTTCATCGGCTCTCAAGACCTCACAGTTAAGGGTCCTATCTATTCACTGAAACGTTTTCTGTGAAATCCTTGTTTGCGCCTAAACGCGTGTCTCTGTAAATAAATTTTCTGGAAATACGAAGTTTTCCCAGAAAGGATAAAAAAAAAAAAAAAACAATTGTCTATATCGCTATATTTTTTACTTTTATCATATTAAGTGTATTATTAATAAAAAATCATGAAAGTGGTGAAATATAGCATTTTCAAAGCTTGCCTACGAAGTTTCTTTAAGCGGTAAGAGAAAAGTACAACTATACGCAAGTAGTTTGATTTGTGTACTTTCATCACGCGTAATAAAACCCCACAGTTACAAATATAGTTTAGACAGTAAAGCGTTAGGACGGAAACACTGCAGGCCTTGCGCATAGGAGCGATGAGGCGCTAGGCATGCGTGTTAATGTCGCCCGTATCTCTCCCTCGCTTCTTGACCTTGAACGCGCAGGTACATAGGACCCTTAAATGCCGCTCAAATTTTTCCACTCCACTGCAGGCCAGGCGAAGAATCAAAAACATGTAGTTTTTAAAACATAGCCCCGAAGTGTCAGTGGATCTGCGCTCTCGGCGGCACGGTATCCTGAACAAATACGGCACCAGAAACTATATAATACTTGCCATGACTATGTACATGGCCGGTCTGTCTGTGGACAAACGCCGAGAATAACCTTCAAGATGCAAGTCGTCGCTTCCCGTCACAGTATACAGCCTACGGCAACGATACCATTCACGTTAGTTAGGCCTATATATTGTAACTAATTTACTAAGAAACTCTCCGTAGTCTCTAGTATAACATATAAAAACCATAACACCTAGTACGGCGCCCTAATACAGCCCCATCACGTGGCGGAGATGTGAACATGTGCGTCCATTATGTCGTGCAAGTCGGATGAAGTAGCCGTTCGCCTCCCAGAACCTGCCCTGTATGTACCTACACACTGCGAGTAGAGCGCCTGCAGGAAAGCGGAACGCAACCAGCTCTACATCTATTGGCGTCAGTGAGGAGCGCGCCCTGAGGCCTAGAACACAACTACTACAAGTCCTACAGTTGTAAGTGCAATTGTACACTTGTGCATATTCTGTAACAAGGGCATATACTTGTAGTTACCAGTGTAGGACTTACAACTGCAAGTTAAATCCCATCCTTGTTCAGGTCTGTAACAAGCTTACACACGTGTAAGCTGTGTTACAGAAAAATCCACAATTGTTGTCTTTTTTCCACAAATCTTAAGACTCTAGGTAGAGATTATTTACTAGCCCACCTGTAGTCGAAATTTAATGTATTTCTGAGATTTAATTCTGGTGTGCACGATTAATTTTTGTGGTTGAGGTATCTCTATATTAAAATATGTGGATGTTTGTGAATAACGAAGACACTGCTGCTGGTGTAAGACAGCTCCTGCAAGCATTATATTTTAACGGGCGTACTGTAATGGATGTTCCGTTAATCCGTTTCCGTGCCAATATAATACAATTGTAGTAGGGGCGTGATGGTTCTGGCTCACTAGGCGAATGACACGTGGAGATGTTTGGTAGTGCTCTATTTTTGGAGAGCGTCATCGATGTTCACACTTGGACGTCTAGCGGGCGATGAGCTGTGAGGTGTGTGGGTAGCAGGATATATATGTTGTGTAATAGTGGCATAAGTTTTATTTTTGGGGAAGAGAGTGTTAAATGTCGTGTACAGAGGTTGGTGTCGGGAGCGACCACACAGGGTAAGACTGAAGTGGTAGGCTGGGCGAGGGGGGATGGAATGCATGTAACTAATGGGGTGTAAGAGATATGTCCTCTTCGGCCGGTGTCTGAATGTAGACTGAGGTTTAGATATGCGAAACTGTTAAATAACAATGAAAAATATCAAATGTGATAGGTCTAATAATTATGTAATGCTTTGATAAAACAAAAGAGATTTGTTGATGAAAAGAAAAACTTCAAAGAGCAAATGGCTTACTCTTAAAATATATTATATTCAAATGAAATTCTTCAAGCTTTTGTTATTTGCATTGCCCTAATTTTATCAGGTTATGGGCCCAGTGATGTTTGGTTTTGGAGGAAAGTGGTTTTTATGTAAAATATGTATTTTATTTTTGACGGAAGGATTCCCAGTCGAAATGGTAAAAATCAAACGTAAATACACAAAAAGAATTAACACAATGGAAGTTCAGGTAACGAAACTGAAGGGAGACGTCAACAGGCACATCTGGAAATTTCAAATTTTGGTAGCAGCAGAAACAAAAGGCTTTTTAGATGTCATGATGGGTGAGGTTAACATGTCTTATGAAGATGGTAAGTTAAAATATATTTGGAAGAGAAAGGATTCCTAGGTCAAGGAACTGATTGTCTTTAGAATGGAGGAGGAAACTATTGTCCATATTTTAAATTGCAAAACTTCTGCTGAAATGTGGAATAAGCTCTTTTCCATATGTGAACAAAAGTCTAAAACATCAATTCATTTGCTTCATAAAAAATTCTTTAGTTTTCAAAATGAAGGAAAGGGGGCAGCTGCTTACATATTTTATGCTATGAATATTGTGACAAAACTAAAAACCTTTGGGGAGGAAATCTCAGACTGCCAAGTTATTACGAAAATACTAATGTCTCTTCCCAGAGAATTCAGACATTTTGTGTCCTCATGGGAATCTGTTGATCCTGTCAGACAAACGCTAAATGAGTTGACTTCACGACTTATTATAGAGGAACGTAGGCTGAAAGATACATCTTGTTCACAAAATCAGGCTGTTGCAGCTTTTCAAAGGCATTGCACTATTTGCAATAAAAGGAACCACACAAATGAAAAATGTTTTAATAATAAAACTGATGCAGCAAATAGTAAAAAGACTCTGACTTGTCACTTTTGTAATAAGCCATGTCACTTTAAAAAGGATTGCCGTTTTTATTTGAATAAGACTATGGCTAGTGCAGTGACCTCAGGAAAGTCTGGAAGTACGAATACAAAGAGTAACAAGGTTTTCAAAATGCTTTTGTTAGTATGGCCAGTGTTACTAATCAAGAAGACCTGATCAAAAATTATATGTTTTACTTGGGCAGTAGAGCCAGTGAGCATTACAAAGATTATTGTACAAATTTTAGAGATTGCTCAAAAGAAATTAAAATAGGAGATGGAAGATTACTGAAAGCATTGGGTCTTGGTGATATAAATGTTGTTTGCCATGTCTTCGCGATCTGGTAGGTCACAATGCAAGGTGGTGTATCCTTTGCCACATAGCCTACACATGGCCGGGG
The DNA here is from genome assembly GCA_029891345.1 of Dryococelus australis. Taxonomy (NCBI): domain Eukaryota; kingdom Metazoa; phylum Arthropoda; class Insecta; order Phasmatodea; family Phasmatidae; genus Dryococelus; species Dryococelus australis. The sequence continues at coordinate 63,521,626 of CM056995.1, forward strand.
GGGGGGGATGACACACTCTTGTCGAGTGTCCAAATCGCTGGCAGTTGTTACACTGCGCTGGTCCTTCGGACCTGATCACAAGGCCGCAGAGTCCACGAAGCTGAAATATTGTTTGCGACATTTCACTGGCAGGGAATTCTGCAATAAAAATATGGAAGGGCTGGCGATCGCGCATTGAGAGTTTTGCCATGATTGATAGTGCTTCTAAGCCGAGGGGGACGAGTTCTTTGCGAATCCAGGTGCTCGGAATACTCTTGTCTAGCCCCTTAAAGGCCACTTTAAGGGACATCTGGCTGCGCGGGTTGAGGATTGAATACTCTACTTTGAAAGCATCTAAAACTGTTATCGCTTTGCGATAGTCTTCGAACGAGGCAAGGAGGTAGGAAACTCTCTGTGGAACAACTCTATTTTGTGTTGGTAGGCTTAGCTACTCTCTGAAAAGTTTACAAACGTCGGGGTAGGTACACTTCTGTGTGTGATACACAGTCAGTGGCCTGAGATCGAGCCTCTTTGCCCTGATTGGCTCTGCATTCAGATTGGCTGGTGTGGAAGTGGGAGTGCTCTGATTGGTCAGGCTTTGCTGGCCGAAATTTCCTCCTGCAGAAGTCGATTTGGCTGCCATTTCGCTGACTTTTCTCTTCTTCGAGGCGATGTCTTCGTCCATTTTTTCCTGTGAATCAGCCATGGTGAAGCTCCTGGGGAGGGGGGGGGTGTCCCCGTAGGGTCTATCTCCTACACTATTCTCAAATGGGTGTAAAACTAAGTAAAACCCTAAAATAAACGTTACCTAGTTCACAATTGGCCTCCACAAAACTAATTTCCTTGACCTCTCCCCTCTACCGGAGACAAGGCTGGGGGAAAACCAGCCGCTTGGCAATAATTAAATAACCCTGGCTAGGGTACCTTTAACCTGTACCCTATAAGAGAGCACAGGCCTGGTGTTGCAGAGAATCTCGCAGTCCTCTTCTAACAAAAATTTCACTTCTTCTGATCGTATTCAATACAAATCGGGCGCGCTCAGGCAGTTTGCCTGAACTACACAGCAAACTATCCTTTCATAAAACAAGCAGGGCAGAGCTACTGCGAAGCACGTCCGACCTATACCGAGCACAATGGCGGAATGAGCCTGACGTCTGAGAGAAACGAGAAAATGTTTGTCTCAATTCCCAGAGTGAGAGCACGAGAGAGAGCCAAGCAGTACTCTCGCCAGACTGTGCGAAAGAGTGCTCTCTCTCGAGAGTATTCTTTAAATTGAGACACGGCCTAAATTTTAATGAAAGTTTTATACCTATACAGTGTATGGAAATAATATTACACGTTAATATGAGAATATGGGAATGTTTAGCTTTGCTACTATACAAAGATGGGAACTTCCCTATGCATTTGACTCTTTCCGGAGCAACTGTAGGAACGTGACCATGCACGTATTGGAAAATAATTTACCATTCACGCTTTGTCACTGTACGTATACATTGATATGGTAAATTTACAAATAATTTCTTAGAGTGTGCTTATTGATGGGACCACCTGTTTTTTGTGAAGAGATTTGCGTGGGAGCTAGACTACAATATCGTATGTGCACACTTGGAATCTTCAATTGGCTACTGGCCGCTTCTCTTTGTGTAAAGAGAGTCTGTTACATGAGTGAGCCAATCAGAATTAAGTTTCTCCAAATACTGATCGCCCGTGATTCGCGAGCAGGCAGATAAGACACGTAACAATTCAAATCATCCAATAAACAAACTGGGGTTCCGAACTAAAGTGTTTAAGGACCACAACTTGACCTGAAATCTTTTCGCTAAAAACAGGTGCCCCTAGTTATTGATTATAAGTGTTCTGGAATGTGCTTTTCTCATCTTCGCTTAGTGGGCATAAAGAGAGTGGTCTGGCATGATTCTGAGATCGACGATCGACTGCAAGACGACACGGGGCTGCGTGCCTCCTTTGGGTGCAATATCGAGATAATATCTCTTATTACCTAGTAAAACTTTTAGGGTGGCCGCCTGGTTGAACATCTGAGGCCTAAAAGCGTAGGAACACTAGGGGCGACCGAGCATGCTCATCAACTCTCTCATCGCCTCTACGCGCAAAGCACTGAACTGGCGTGGTCTTGCCGTTGATAACGCGTCTCTGTGCGACTTTCAGCGGAGACCCTATCATTTTATGACGTAATAATAAAAATAAAGGTTTTATGCACATCCCTATTTTTTTTTTTTTTTTTTTTTTTTTTTTTTTTTTGTACAGGAATTTTCATACCTAAAAATTACAGTGAAAACACCTGTTTGAGCCATTTTCACTGTAACGAAAACAAGCTTTAGATAGAAATGGAGGAACTGAAAAAAGTATACAAAGACGTAACGTTTATTAAATGATATTCGTAAGCAGACCTCACTCGAACACGTTGGGCGGTTTTTTTAACAAAACGTTTTCTATTGGAGCTCTGCACACCGTTCTGACCATAAGGAAACATTGTGACGAGCCCTCACAATGCTGCGCTATGCATTCCTGGGTGAAGGCTGTTCACGATAAAGTCAGCACTTTCGAAAGCCCTGCTTATGATCTGTCTGTGTGCACGTTGCGTGTTCTTCCGCATTATGTAAAATTATCATTGTCATGGGCCTCGTCGCTTTCTTCATGCGTCGGTCAAGTGAAAATGTAAAATTATTAGAAAAGTAATTATTTTTAATAACTGCTAATTTTTACACTTCGACGCATTAAAAAAAACAGAAAGTGATAGAAATATTTTTATTTATTACAAATGATTACCTAAAACTTTTTATTCGGCGTTAATATATATGGAACTACTTTCCCTCCCATCGTTACAAACTTTACTAGGCGCATGCCACTCAGTGCGTCCATTAAAATATATGCAGGTAGGAGCAGTGACATTTTTCTAAAGTTAATTTCAAAATTGCTCTCTTTATTGTGAACAGCCTATAGCTGGATTTTTCTCAAATTAGATCTGTAACAGTAGGATATTGATACACTCGACGAAAGCCAATGAATTAAAAGTACAGATACCACTTTGTACATTGTTTTCCCTTAAGTGAACTGCGCAGGAAAGTCCTCAAAACATTGTTTTTAACGATTTTCGCTATTGTTTTCTCTTTGTAGGATAAATATATAAAGTGGTGGCTATATATAATAGTTTTTTTTACCTTCCCTGGATAAAAATCGCACTCCAAACTACTTATATACTGAGATATACATCTTCACGCAAACACTGTGATTTTACACACAATATATTACTAGGGATTTCCCTCGAGGCTCCAGGCAGACTTGTATGACTTGAACCACGTGTGACAGAAACTTAGAGGTAGGGGTTGTGGATATTTCATTGGGATAGCCGCCTACCTGGAGGTGGTTACCGAGGAGCAAGGTAGCAATAAGGGCTACACTTACACGCGCATCAAGGGCGCCATCGCCGCTACGCGCAGGGCTCTGAACTAGTGTGGAGTGTTCTCGTCGTGTGTGCTGCCGCTGATCTCTCGTACGTCCCCGGAACGCTGTGCTCAACGCTATACTGTGAAGGTTCACGATTTTTTCCCTCCGAGAATAAACTTAATACGACAAAAGAAAAAGAAAAATAGGGCCATAGACAATTGTTTTTTTTATCTTTTCTGACAAAAACTCATATTTCCATAACTTTTATTTACCGAGATACGCGTTTACGCGCAAACAACGTTTTCACAGAAAACGTTCCAGTACATAGGATCCTTAAGTGAGTTTGCAAATCTAATTGCAGCCCGACAGACTTGGGTCAAATCATTCAGTCAGCCGGGGGGCCGCGGGTTTCCGTGTTTATATTTTAGCTGCGCTCCGGGCCCGTGTAGCTGTTAACCACTGTTACTATCTTAGTAAATTTACGTTGTTAAGTGACTAGTTGAACTCGCGTGTAGAGTGTGTGTGAGTCCCTACAACCCGAGTCGCTGCTCATCGACAATCCATGTACATATGGGACTTTAAGTGGTGACCCTGTAATTTTATTGGTGGAAAGACTGTGGTAATGTTCAGTGCTTGCCCCTCGAGTATTTATGTGTGTATATAACGCTTCTATCTTGAGATACATTTCCAACTCACTCACTCGAGTGCTCGCTGCAGGTCGGTTGTGCTTGGCAGTCGCTCTGCATTGTTAATTCCCTGAAAGGTGGTTTAACTGGTGAAGACATAAGAGATTGGGTGATAGGCCCTTCGGGGACCATCCTCCCCCCTCCCACTCTCTCGATGTCGGACGGTACAGCAATCCCGATGGACGAAGATGCGGTGTCGAAGAAGAGAAAATCCGCGGAAATGTCCGCCTCCCCCATCCCCCCCCCCCCCAACCTCCAGACCATTCAACGGAGAGAGAGGCGAATACTTCAGGGGCAGTCTTCTTCAGCGCAGCAGGCGCCCCAAGCCGAGCAAAAACGGCCAGATATCCGGCCTATCACCGTACATCATACTGCGGCGTGCAATTAAGCCTCAGTATGCAGTCTTTTTCGCAAAAATCTCAGTCAGCAGATAATCAATCCCGTCGCCCCGGAGGGCGTATCCTATCTGTGCCAGTCGATCGACGACTACAGCAAAGCCATTCAAATACTGGAGTCTGTTCAAGTGAGTTTTTCACTGCTCACTCCACGAAATGAGCTGCCCCTTAAAGTAGCCTTAAAAGGGCTAGATAAGTCAGTTATTGCGGACTGGATACGAGACGAGATGGTTGGTCTGGGCTTCCAGCCAATCGTAATCGCGCCTAAGATGTCGATGCGAGACAGACAGCCCTTGCAAATGTGGGTGGTGGAACTTCCACCCACCGAGAAATCACAATCCATTTATACACCACACAAAAATAATTTACTGGGCTTAAATAAACACCTCTTAAATAAAACCGATAAAATCCCGCCCTTGCAAACCAACACAGGTTTTGTTTTCACCCCTGAAGCAAATGCCTTTGCAAATGTGCTGGAAAATACTTTCCAGCCAAATCAGGATCCCTGTGATAGAAATTTTACAACCCACGTTTATCGAGAAATTAAAACAAAGCAAAGAAAACCGACTGTAGATGAACCTGAATTCACACAGTCGCACGAAATAAAACTGGCAATTCATCTCATGCATCCCAGAAAACCTCCAGGAGCAGGCGGAATTCAGGCTATTGTATTAAAGAAAATGCCCGAATTGGCACTTGACTATCTAAATACATGCTTATGCTATGCTCAAGCTGGAATACTTCCCAAACTAATGGAAAATGCCAATGTGATTGTCTTTCACAAACCAGGGAAGGATAAGAAACTCCCTCAAAATTATAGGCCAATTAGCCTTTTAAATACACTTTCTAAAGTTGCAGCATATATAATCCTAAGACGAATTAATTCTCATATAAGTAATAATAATTTACTTCCCGAAGAGCAGTTTGGCTTTAGACAAAAGCACTCCACAACACACAAATTGGTACGAATCAGTGAATATATTAACCATGCCTTTAACTGGAAAGACTATGTAGTCGCAGTTTTCCTAGATATTGAAAAGGCTTTTGACAGATTTTTTTATGCTGGATTAATTTATAAATTATATGAATTAAAATTCCCCGATTGCTATATTAAATTATTAGCCAGCTATTTAAATCACAGGACTTTTTCTGTTCAATGCGAAGGAGCGAAATCAGAAAATAAAACCATATATGCTGGAGTGCCTCAAGGAAGCATAGTTGGTCCTGCATAATTTAACATTTATATACATGATTTGCCGAAACCTGACCACCGACTGGTGCAGTTTGGATGCTATGCCGATGACAGTCATATTTAGTCGCTTATGCGACCTCGGCCTAGCAACGCGACGACTACAAACTGCCTTAACAGCCTTTCAAGAATATTGCTCGAAATGGCGGATTAAAATCAATGTCGGTAAATGCGAGGCGATCGTTTTTACGCGCAGGGCGCTACCCAAAGCTGCAAATAGTCCGCAAATCGCATTGTTTGGCGAACCGATACCCCATAAAGATGTTGTTAAATATCTAGGCGTGCATATAGACCGAAAACTGACCTGGAAAGCACATATAGACGCCAAATGCGTAAGTGCGTACGCTCGGCTGTCCGCCCTTTACCCTATACTTAACAGACAAAGTTCTATTACTCGAAATACAACTGTACTGCTCTATACCATGCTAATGCGGCCTGTTATTATCTATGCTGCGCCAATATGGGCACATGAAGCTAAAACACATATCAAGGAACTACAGAATGTGCAAAATAAATGCCTGCGAATTGCAGCAGATGGGCCTAGATACTGTCCCATTACAGACCTGCATAGCGAACTAAAAATTGAAAAACTAGACGAGCACTTCGCCATAATGGCGGAAAAATTTCACAATGACTGTGCCACACATGCCAACCCGAAAATATCTAGTCGCGGTGATTATGACCCCGACGAGACTCAGAAATATAAGCGGCCTAAAAGCATTTTGATTTACAGGCCGCCTTAAATCACTGAACAGGCCGCCTTAAATCACTGAAACTTGAACTACAGGCCCTCAGCCATGCACCCGAATAAAAATTATTCCAGGAAACCAGTATTACTACAATACATTTAATCACAAATTACACTAATTGACAAAATAATTAACAAATAATCAGCGAAGCACTATGTGATCACAGAACAAGGCGAAGCAGGCTCCGTACAGCCTCTGGCTTGTAGATGGCCCTGTGATTTGCATTGCAGCCAAACTGCACTACTCACACACTCATGTTCTACAAAGATTCTCTCATCCTACAGCTGTCTGTATGTATGGCCCGTCACCATTGCCGATTCCAAGGCAGTCATTCGCAGCAATACAGGCGTATAAAGACTCTGGAAGTTAATCAGCAATAACTCCAGAGATTGGCTAGCAGTGAGATGGCTTGTGGCGTAGGGTGCTCTTTGCAGCGGCTGGTGAGGGTTGTGAAATGGCATACCTACACTATCACGCACTCATCACCCACCAATACTCACAAACCCACACCTTACTATACACACTACACACAACTGCAAGCGAGATCACGAGCTATGTGATGAGTACATTACCCCTACTTAAAGTCTCTCTTTTCCAACTCTTAACTGTAACATTCTGACACTTTTCTCTGTATTACAGGGCGATAACAGACTTCTATCGGGTGAGTGGCTCGGTTCTGGCCTCCCACCAGCAGGGCCGCTCAGCGCGACCCTGTTTATCAAAACTGCACCGAAATCATTTCATTTTACCCTTCATCAAACTCACAAAATCTATTTTAGCGAGCTAACATTACCCTACTTTCTCCAGCTCTAATCCAATAAAAGAAATATTTTTTTCCTCCGTGACTGTCGAATGGTTTTCTCCGAGCCCTCTCCGCTTTGCCTTGTTTTCTATGCCCCTTACTAGACCCTTCTTCTTTCGGGGTGTGTCTATGGCTACAATTGCGGCCATGAAACCAGACAATCCTGCTCTAGCCGCGATGCATTCGCCCATTTTATTAATTAATTCCGACCTAAGGCGTAAAGGGCTTGCCCTGAGACGCATCCCATTCTCCAACCGTCTTAGCTACTAACAAGCATGCCGGAGGGCACACAGGACTCTGAAGGCGCTCACCTTGGCGGAGCGGGATTTGGGGACTCGTCATAAAAAAACAGCTAGATACTCTTTCTATTCGTAATTTTTATTTCAAACTGCTATTAGCTATTGCTGTTCCAATAGTACCCAGGCCCTAGAAGCGACTAAGGAGGTTGATGCGGGGGTCGTGCTGCGGCAGCTGGCCGAGCTGTCCTCCCAGACATACGCAAAGATACAGACCTAGTTCAAATTATTTTTGAAGGAGTCTCCACACACATGCCAGCCGCGGAATTTTACCAGAAATTTTACAATGACACACCGAACACAGGCTCCCCCCCCCCCCCCCCTCGAGAAACCAAGGCAAGCACGAGCTCGACCTTAACAATGAAATGGACACAGATGATGACACCACACATGCCACTGAAGAAGAAAGGACGGTAGAAAAAGCAAGAGGGAAACTGAACAAGCGACAAGCTGAATTGTACGAAGAATCGGACAAGGAATTCGAAATGGAAGCGAGAAAACGCCTAGCTTCGGCCAGAAACCGCACCCTACAAAACTGCACTGCACAGCCACAGGCAATGCAATCCGGTGTAGGTTTCGAACCAATTTGACGCCCTCCGAGAGGTTAGAGACCCTGAAATAGCTCCTTCTAAAGAGACAGAGAAGGGGCACTTGTCTAAATAGGAGTCTAAAGCTTTTATATAACAATCGGGGAAGTTGATTTGATACAGCTAGTAAATTAGCCCCGCGTGGAAAACCCTGTCAAAGGCCTTTTCCACGTCTATAAATACCGCAACTGTGTAATTTTTCCTATTAAAAGTGGCAGTGATATACTCAGACAGTCTAACCAGCTGATGAACTGTCGAGTGTTTTTTCCTGAAGCCAAACTGCTCGTCAGGAAACAAGTTAACTTCGCTAAGATGATTGTTTAGGCGGCACGAAATGACTCGTTCGTGAATCTTAGAGAGCGAGCTGAGCAGACTGATAGGGCCATAGATCTGTAATTAGGTCGGTTTTGCCCGGTTTAGGAAAAACAATTACAGTGGCACATTTCCAGGGAGTGGGAAAATGGGCAAGATTAAAATTTTAATTTATGCACTGGACCATAGCCTCAAACACGCTGTGCGGCAGCTGTTTAAGAACTTTAGCCTGCAGGGAGTCGAACCCGGGTGCGTTGCGGGGCTTCATGCGTTTAATGATATTCTTTACCTCATCGGCATGCGCGAGGTCAGGTTCGGCCACTGTGGGCTGCTGACGAAGCACTCGGAGGTCCTTATAAATCTGAGCCACAAATGCTGGATACACAGGGAAGGCATTGGGCTGGGAAGCTAATTCTGACTGATTGATCATAGCCTCAGCCTTCTGCTGGGGCGTATAAGCCATGTCTGCATTGTGTTAAAGAAGCGGGATTGGGTCGCGCTTCTTAGTAAACGCTTTAGTCATGCGCCACAGACTATTATCCTGGGTGCATAGTTGGGATAATTAATGATTCCAAATATCAGACTGCCGGGCAGTGATTTCAGAATTAATTCTCTCTCTAAGTTCATTTATCTGGGCTTTTGTTTGCTTTGTTCTGATACGAGAACAGCGCCTACGTAGCCTATTTTTGTGCGAGATAAACTCCCTGATGTGATCAGGAAGGGTTTTCTCCGGGATAAACGTGCTAACTCCCGATTTTATTATCTCTGTGACGTGCGCGACAGCAGAGTATAATTCCTCGGACGTACTAATAAGAGCTGGTAGATTAATTTCTTCGTCCAGGTAATCCCTAAAGCCAGGCCAGTTTGCATGCTTATAGTCTTTAATTTTCCGAATTGGAGTATTGTCTGGAACGACTTCGTTGAACGACAGGTGGACAGGATAATGGTCCGAAACCAATTCGCGGAGCACTTCAAAATCTAAGGCCATGGGAAGGCCTTTATTCAGCACGATATCAAGTATATCGGGCCTGTGGTTAGCTTGAATGGGGTCGTAAGTTGGCTCGCTGGGCGCATAAATAAAATAATTACGATTCTCCATATGATTTAAGAGAGTATTCCCATTGGCTGTACGCGCTACGCAGCCCCAATCAGAAAGCTTAGCATTTAAATCGCCGACAGCGAGCATGGCAGGATAAGAATTTATCAATTCATTAAAATCTGCACTCAAAAGCGTGCGTCCTGGCGAGAAATATACTGAATAAGTCACGATTTGTTGATTTCCTAGCTTAACAGTAACACCCACAGTCGCAGTTGTTTCGCGGGATTACATACAATTGAGTAGTGAATCTGCATTAATACTGGCTATTGCACAACCAATAAGTTTAGTGCTCTCGACGAGGAGACATACGACGCAGATTTTTCCCCTCCGCGCAGCTGGTAGCCACGCATCAAGCCTCAAAGAATGGGACGTAACAACAAAACTTGCAAGAACAAAAAAACAAACGCAACAGGGCATAGACCCAACGGGCGTCAAAACAAAATATTCAAATTAGACAAACAGAATCTCAAAACAAAGCCCAGGAAATGGAAACCTCTGAAACCTGCGTCCCACCTCCGACACAGGTACCTCAAGCCTAGCAGCACATTACGGAGCAGCCAATAGAGCTAGTAGATACAACTGCCGACCAACAAACTCCAATCACCCTACCCACTCTACCAGAAAACCTGGAGCAAACCACAGTGCAAGAATCTCATAAAAACACTAGCATCCTATTTAGCTCACTACAAAAAATAGGCCACGCACAACCAGTAAACTTACAAATTGCACAAGACTTATGCAATCTGCTAATGGCCTGGAATGACACAACTATCAACCAAGTACACAGACTAAAGCTAGCGGCGGAATTCGTCGTAAATTTATCCATATTGATTTCTAATGTCCGTCACTAACTCAACAAAGCTGAAAACACTAGCCACCTGGAACGACAGAGGCATTAAAAAGTCCCTACAAGAGCTGACAGATTTCCTACTCCGCAATAGCATACAAATAATAGCATTAACCGAAACTCATCTCACACCAGCAGACCACCTCCGCATCCCTGGTTTTATAATATACACCGACAGGATCGAAATACAGGCCAGTAAGGTGGGGTTGTAGCCCTAGCAGTCAAAACAAATATTCTACATCAGGCTTACCAACTTCCTGATATACACCGTATCGAAGCTGTTGCAGTAAAGCTCACAGTCAAAGCCTGCATTATCCTGTCATTATATGCACCGCCAGGCCGCTCAATTAAAGCAACTGACTTGTCCAAACTTTCTAATAACATAAAAACCATCAGTAGCACTAGGTGACCTGAATGCCAAACACCCTGCCTGAAACTGCTCGGTGACCACAGTGAATGGATTAACGCTGTTCAAACACCAGGAACATAACCAATATCTAGTATGCGCCTACTACAACCCTACTAGATATTCCGACATAACTAACCACCAACCTGATATACTGGATATTACTATATATCAGAACATCAATGTCAGAAATGAATTAGACGTCCACCATGAATTTAACTACTACCATTTACCTGTAATAGCCACAATAGAAGAAGCAGATACAAATTCCACCAACTCAACAAGATTAAACTTCGCTAAAGCGTACTGGAACAAACTCAACCGAATAATAGTCAATCACATCGATGAGGAAGCAGTTATTACGACCGCTGATGAATTGCAGAGCTATGCAACGAAATTGACACATGCTATCAATACTGCAATAGCAAGTGCAGTTCCAAAAACGAAGAAACCGCTATCACAGGCAGAGCCACTTCCAGAAAATATCAGAACTTTGATACGCAGGGAAACTACGACGCAAATGGTAGCGAACTCGAATCCGCCCATACAAACAGGAAGTAAATAGCGTACAAAATGTAATTAAACTACAACTTGAATTACACCGAGCAAGCGCATGGGATACGAAAGTGGAAGTTAACAACAGAGGACAACTCGCTTTGGCGAACTACCAAACTCCTGACAAGAAGGGTGCCAATAATCCCGCCCTTAAAGCGTCCAGATGACACGATTGCATATACCCCACAGGAAAAAGCAGACCTCCTAGCAGACTCACTTCAAACTACTTTTACTCAAAACGCCACACCAAACTCACCTAACCACACAGCCTTCATCGAACTACAGGCACAAAATATACTATCCATACCGATCACCTCTGAACCTACCTTTACAACAGACATAGTGGTTCGAAGAATCGTCAAACGAATGAAGCCAAACAAAGCCCCAGGAGAGGATAAAATACCTACAATAGTACTGAAGCAGTTAAAAGGCCCTGCCCTAACAGCCATAACCACCTGTATAAATTGCATACTAATAACTGAGACCTGGCCAAACACATGGAAAGACGCGTATGTAATACTTTTTCCAAAATCAGGCAAAGACAACACCCTGCCCACGAACTATCGGCCAATCAGCCTATTAAATACTACGTCGAAAATAGCTGTAACTGTCCTTAATCACAGAGTACTACACCACCTAGAAGCCAATCATATTCTGCCTGACTTTCAATTAGGTTTTCGCAGAGGCCATTCTACCACGAACCAACTGGTGAGAATAATTGAAGCAATAACCCAAGCCTTTAATTGGCGACAGTACACTGTTTCAGTGTTCCTGGATATAGAAAAGGCATTTGATGGGGTATGATATTCAGGTCTATTATACAAGATCCAGCAAATTAAATTACCAAATTGCTACATAAAAACACTGGCGTCCTATCTGCAACAACGCACTTTCCTCACCAGCCTATCAGGCGCAACATCCACCTTACGGCCAATCACAGCAGGCGTGCAACAAGGCAGCATTCTGGGGCCCATATTATTTAATATCTATGTACATTACTTGCAAGCTCATCCTCAAACAAATATGGCCTGTTATGCGGATGACACCATGATATAAACGAGCTCAAGAAAACCCCAACTAGTAATTCAGAAAATCCAGAACGCACTAAATAAACTGAGAAATTGGTTCTCTAAATGGCGCACAGCTGTAAATGTAGGAAAATCAGAAACCGTCATATTCACCCGACGAAAAATGTCAGCAAACCTAGCAAACTTGAATTTATTCGGTGCAGAAATCACCTACAAAAACTGCGTGAAATACCTGGGCGCACTACTAGATGCAAAGTTAACCTGACACAAACATATTACAGTCAAGCAAGCAGCCGCCCATGCGAGATTAGCTCAGCTATATCCGATATTAAACTCAAAAAGGCAGTTTATCCTTCCACAACGGTAAACTTCTATATAAAGCCTGCATCTAGCCTATAATGACGCACGCAGCCCCAGTCTGGGGCTGCGAAAGCTACAAGTAACGCAGAATAAAGCCCTGAGAAGTATAGCCAGAGTGCCTCGCTACACCCCAACCAAGCTAATTCACAAAGAATTGAAAATCCAAACCATCTCGGACTTCGTCATCAACCTGGCTGAAGAATTTTATAAAACAACTGAGGATCACCCCAACCCACTCATAAGAGCCCTATGCAAGTATGAAGTACAGCACCTCCGCAAACACAAGAGACCGAAAAACATACTACGAGAGAAGCCGCCCTAGCGTGTACAAACATAACTCAGGACACAATACTAAACTTCCATTACGACAAAATTAATAAACCATGATAAAGCAAGTAAAATTAAAAATTATAAGCATGCGAACTGGCCAGGCTTTAGGGATTATCTGGACGATGAAATTAATCTCTCATCTCCAATTAGTACTACCGATGAATTAGATTCTGCTGTCGAGCACATCGCAAAGATAATTCAGACAGGAATAAACAAGTTCATCACGGAGAAAACACAGAGGACTAGCACAGATAAGCTTCCTGATCATATCGGGGAGCTTATCTCGCGCAAAAATTGGCTGCGTAGGCTCTATTCCTGCACTAGATCACGGCAATCAAAAGCCCAGATTAATAATATTAGAGAGCGTATTGATATTAAAATTATTGCTTGGCAGGCTGAAATTTGGAATGATAAATTGTCCCTTTTATGTTCCCAGGATAATGGCCTTTGGCACATGACAAAAACGTTTACAAAAAGCGCGATCCAATCTCGCCTCTTCAAGGCAATGCAGGACTCGCTTATACTCCTCACCAGAAAGCTGAGGCTATGGCAAATCAATTAGAACATGGTTTCCAACCCAACATAAATCCAGCTGATCCAGCTTTTGTGGACCAAATTTATATGGATCTCCAAGTGTCACTGATGCAGCCCACAATGGCTGAACCAGGTCCCACGTATGCGGAGGAGATTAAACGTATTATTAAATATATGAAACCCCGAAGAGCACCTGGGTTCGAATCCCTGCAGGCTATAGTCCTCAAAGCAACTGCATGACAGCATGAAAACATGTTTGAGGCTATAGCAGAGTGCATTAATGCAAGTTTTAATCTTGCCCACTTCCCTACTCCCTGGAAATGTGCCTCAGTAATTGTATTTCCCAAACCGGGCAAAGACCCGACTCAATTACAAAACTACCGCCCAATCAGCCTGCTTAGCTCGCTCTCTAAAATTCATGAACGAGTTATATTGCGCCGGCTGGACACTAATATTCGCAGGAAAAATCTTTCTACTGTACACCAGTTAGTCCGTTTGTCTGAACATGTAACTAATACTTTCAATTGGCGCCAATATACGGTTGAAGTATTCTTAGACGTGGAAAAATCTTTTGACAGAGTTTTCCATGCGGGGCTTCTTTATTAACTATACCAAAATAATTTCCCAGACTGCTATATCAAGCTTCTGGCATATTATCTTGATAAACGTTCCCTCTCTGTTTCCATTGAAGGAGCAATATCTGAAAAGAAAAATATTTGGGCAGAAGTCCCCTAGGGCAGTATCCTAGGGCCAGTCCTTTATAATATATATACCCACGATATTCCGCGCCCCCCTAATTGTCATATCAATTTAGGAATTTACGCAGATGACACTGTCATTTACACTCGGCCGCGTAGGGCTGAACTTATTTTCGCCTGTGGCGAATCAAAATAAACGTGGGTAAATGCGAAGCGCTAGTCTTCACGCGCCGCAACATCACCCCAAACTTACTCTCTTCGGGGAGAATATTCCTTTTAAAGATGAGGTAAAATGCCTTGGTCCCACGATGGATAGAAGGCTGACATGGCGGAAAGATGTGGAGGCTAAGCGAATTGTTGCTTATGCCCCCATGAAAGCCCTATATCCACTTTTAAACTACCATTCTGATTTGTCGCGTAAAAATGGGATTCAATAATATGAGACTATGATTCGAACCACTACTGCGCACAAACCCATCTCAATTCACTACAAGTGGTGCAGAATAAATGGCTTAGAATGGCTGCTCATGCATCACGCTATGTCCCTAATAGGTGCTTGCATGCGGAACTTAAACAAGATCTGCTGCAAGACGTAATTCGAAAACAGGCCCATACCTTTTACAAGTCAAATGAAGAAAATGCCAGTCCACTCATCACTGCCCTTGGGGAGTATGATATAGACGAGACGCGGCGCTATAAGCGACCAAATGCGCTCCTAGCGCATAGGCTCCCTTTGCCCTGCATGTAACACACTGCCATTTCCATTTTGGTAGTGCCTGCGCAGCCTTAGTAGTCTATTGCAGAAGACTAATCTGATCAGTCCTAAAGAGACTGATCAACCTAGATCAAATGATCAATAATTTAATACTATAATTAGAATAATACTCCTCTCTTCCCAGCCAGCTGCTTGCAGGTATGGTCCGTTCGCCACTGCTATTCCAAGGCTGCCTCTCGTCAGATTATCTGAAAAATCTGAGGAGGCTGTGGCGATAGTGTGCCCTCTGCAGTAGCTGCTGAGAGCCCCCCCCCCCCCCCACACACACACACCACCTAACACTTTAAGTTAAAATTATAATTGTGTTAGAATAAACTGAGTTGCATTGTAGGAGCAGCTCAGCCTAGATTAGTTATTAGCTTTTAAATTACTTTTATTTAATTTAGCCTCTCTTCCCAGCCAGCTGTTTATAGGTATGACCCTTCGCCTCTGCCGATTCCAAGGCAGCCACTGAACAGTTTTACCCGCAAATAACTGCAGGGCTTGTGGCGACGTGCGGCTCTCTGCTGCAGTTGGTGAGAGACCTCCCTGCGTCGACAAATCAACCTTCCCTTATCCGAAGCTCGGTGCACTCGCAGCATATGGCCGTAGATATGCCCTGTTACAGCCTATGGCTACAAGGATTAGCCGCTGCGAGGTAGCACAGCATTAATTTTAGACACATATGTTCCCGAGGTCATATGTTACTTAAGACACTTAGGCTATTTTTAGACTTAGATTAATTATTAACCTCTTTCTTTTCGCAGGCTGTACCGTCTCTTCCCGGACATCAAAAAGCCAGTAAGTGTTGACCCAGCTGACACTTACTGGCAACTCACTTTCTTGGTCTTCAGTTTTCAGGTTCTACTGGGGAATCGGGGGAAACTGCCCAATAGCGCCACTTCCCCCACCAGAGAGAGGTGTGCAAGCACCTCTCTGGTTATAAGCCAGCGTCTCCCTCCACTTGCCAAGGCGAAAGGATAATAAAGTTCCTGTCCCCTCTCTACTAGCTTTTTCATCTCTACTAAAACGAGCATGTTACACAACCTCACACTCTGTCTCCCGTAGCATTTCTGATTAATGCATGAATGATTTTGAATTCTATCCTGTCGACTGGGTTTTTACGGTGTCTATGCCGGTTTTGCCCAGTCTCTTCTAGTGTTAGCTTATCTATAAGTACACTTAGGGAGGTAGTCATGGCCCCAATTGCAGGCCATGGCTGTCAAATCCCTCTCTGCCGTGATGCATGTCTCCTTGCATAATTTCCTATCCTAGTAGGAGAAAAGGGTCTCTACCTGAGATGCAATAAAATAAAGGGTCTAGACCTGAGATGCAATAAAATCCCGCCCTACCCACCGGTCTTTCATTTAACACTTAGTTATAGGGTAGTTAGAAAAAAATTACAGCTACCGTTTCTAACTGTGCTGAAAAGCTCTGAAATTGTGTTTCTAATACGCGTGGTGTCTTGAAAGTAATCTACAGCATTGTCTGAAGCGTGGCTTTTTTTTTTTTTTTTTTTTTTTTTTTTTTTCGTAGTTCAGCAGATTAGACGCACATTTCATAGTTTGTAAAAAAAAAAAAACTGTATTTAAAACACACTGCAACGCAGTTCGACTGACTTAATGCTCTTGGATGCAAGAGAGGTAGCATGCGCTCTGATATGAGTAATGCCACCCTTACACCAAACAGTGGAGGAAAACTTTTAGACTCCTAATAGTAGGACAGCTTTGACTACGTACGACTGCAGAGCTTAATAAAACTGGGGAAGCTGGGAAAAAACCCAGTTAAGTGTGGCATAAGTCTTGAGTTCATCAGTCAAGTGACTGAAATGAATTTAAATTTGGAGTTTTGAATTTAATGTAAGGATTATTTATTAATATCGAGACTTCTTATCATCAGAAATTTTATTTTTGGGGCACGCTTGCATAAAAATAAAAATAAAATTAAAATGTTTAATGTCATTAAATTTTTATTGATAGTGTTTCATTATGGATGAAATTATATATAAACCAGTTGTATATGTTGGCTCCTTTCCCTAGGAATTTAATTTTGTGCCTATCATATTTAAAGCAAAGAAAAATTTTTCCAATGCCTGCAAAGAAATTTATTTGTGGCAGATTTAAATTATTTAGAATTTTCCGTTTACTACGCCCCTTCGGAATTTTAATTTGTAGTGGGATTAGTGTAAGACAAATAGATATGAAACATTGCGTTGCCTTCCTTTTTTTATATAAATTTAAATTTTTTACCTGGCATATTGAATTTGTTTTTAGACATTTGTAAAGCGGTCATCTCAAATAAAACGTGCCACAGTCTTTCATCATACTTCAAATATAAGTCAAACGAACCCAAAATTTTCATGTTAATAGGTCCAGCAATTATTGGTTGTAAGTGTAGGAGTCACGCAATCAATGAGAACACTTAGTTTTATCATAAGTACTTACCTAAATATATATAGATTTTGAAGATGAAAATAACACAAGGAAATATGGAAAAAGTTAAGTTAACTATTATCATATAAATAAGAATTTCTCTACTAAAAAAATTTGCACGTAGAAGCTACTGCACCTTTTTCTGGGGGACCGCAATGGCTGAGCGGTTGGCCTGCTCGCCTCCCACCAAGGAGAACCGTCTTCAGTTCCCGGCCGGGTCACTTCCGAATTTTTATATGTGGGAATCGTGCCGGACGATGCCACTGGTCGGAGGGTTTTCTCGGCGATATTGTGTTCTGTTACCATGGATACTAAATTGTAGATAGGAAGTGCGACGCTAGCAAGTCTATAGGGAGGGATGGCGAATTTTGAAAATAATATTGTGCATCGGCGAGTCCCTGACAATATGCTATATATATATATATATTATATATATATATATATATATATATATATATAATATCTGGTTCGGTGATCACATACGACCACACAACACAGCCCTAACGATAAATAAATAAATAAATTTTTATCGTTGTGTGGTCGTATGTGATCACCGAACCATGTTTATTATTAATTGAGTTGCTTAGAGCCGAGTTCGAGATGGGTTTAGACCAAGCTAGTACAGAAGTACGAAGCAAATTACGTGTTTTCAAGACAAAGATGCCCGTATCCGGCCTACAGACGCAATAATTAAAAAATTATAAAACATAGTTTTTTTTTCAAGACTCATACAAGTGTAAGTTCTGAGACTGTAGAGTGCGCATAGGTCCGTGAGCCTCGCGTTTATGGAAGAGTGGCTGAAGAACAGTAGAGGAGTATATACAGAGGCGGAGATCAGGAGATGTCCTCAAGTTTTCTACACGATCCTGCGTTAAGGTCCATGGTGTCCGCGCGTGTCTGCGATGTCAGTTCCCAGCTAAGTCAGCCCAATATTCAATGTCGTGAAGCTCTCAGCAAATAAATTATTTTTTCGTGCACAGTAACTTAAAGAAAATATAAACAGTTTGCGCGAACATTCTAACACGTGGACTATTTTTCTCACATGCTCTTCGCTGAGTGATGTTTATTTTATGAATTATATTTTAGTCAAGTTAATTTGCATGAGGTTTTAATTTACATGCTCGCCATGCTCGACTAGCTAGTGTCGGCACTCCGATAATTTTTAATTTTGCTGAAATAACATGTTCGTTTTTGCTTTTACGCCGTACTTTCATTAAATCTTTGCAGTAATCAGATCAGATCTTATTTCAAATTGTTATTCAGTAGCTAAGTAGCTAGTTGGTACATTTCACAGCATGCAGATTTCAGGATTGCAGTTGTATGTATGAGCATCTACTGAGCTTAGAAAGTATTTTGTCTTTGTGTCTTAAAAGGAAAGTTCGCATGTGTTTTGCCAACTTGTTTTTTTTATTTTTATAATAATGATATTTCAGACAACTACACGATATAAAGCTTACATATTTCGAAGCAAGCAACATGCTACAGCATAAAGATGATGCCAGCTTATCTTGCAACAGTTTACCACACGCCACTGCAAGGGTGGAGTTTTCACAAGCCTTATAAGAGCGGGACGCGTAACTTATGCTGAGACAATCACATTTCTCGAACACATCAAAACTATTTACTAATTACCATTTATAATTTATAATTTTTCTAATATTTCAAACATGTTAAACTTATTGCGCTTTTTTATGAATAATAACCTACTTGCTAAGAATTCTGGGTCTTGGTTTTGTTATATTTGAATGTTTTTTGTTTATTTTCTCCGCTGTTTAGAAAGCGCGCTCACACATTCACACAAACCCACACACCAACGCTTTCTATCTCTCTCATTTTGTAATTAATAGCGCCAGAAAACCATTTAATTAATGTCCGGTAGCCTACAGTTTTGCTGACATTTATTTATTTACTTCCCAGTTTTCAATAATTTCTTTAAAAACTTGTAGTAGTTGAAAAAAGAGGGTTCTGGCCCACATGGAGCTTGGTGAGGGACACAGGGACACATGGCGCCGTCTTGAAATTCCCCGATTTTTCGTACAAATGGCCAAAATGACTACAAAATCGGCCAAATTTCGCGAAATAATCATGATTCTCGCACACCCAGACTTCATGCTCTTGCATTCCACCAATGGTCCCACATAGTGGCGTTTGACACATGACAGATGAGGGATGAGGGATTTAATCATTGGTGGCCATTTTGTCGGCCAGTAAGCTGGCAGCGGCCATGTTGGCGACAGTACACTGACGATGGTCATTTTGTTAGCCAGGCCAGTCAAAATGCCTGGAAGCTTCCCAAGCCATCTTGGACCAGAACATTCTGCTGTGTCTACTGGTCCACCATTTTGGCAGTTGCACTGTCTAGCAATATGGCGACCGGCGGAGGTGGGGGCCATGCCAGTTGCAGTAACCATCTTGGACGAGAAGTTCCTGCTTTGCCAATCCAGTCTGCCATTTTAGGAGTCACACTGACTGGCAAGATGGCACCCATGGAGGTGATGGGTGGCAGCAGCCATGTTGGCAGCCAGTAAACCAACGATGGTTATTTTGAAAATGTCCTGCCATCTTGGACGAGAACTTACTGCTCTGTCACTCTGATCTACCATCTTGGAAGTCACACTAGATGGCAGGTGGTGGTGGGTGGCCATGTTGGTGTTCAGTATGCCAGCGATGTCCATTTTGAAATGTCCCAATATCTTGGACGAGAACTTCCTGTTTTGTCAATCTGATTGTCCATCTTGGAAGTCGCACTGACCGGCAAGATGGCAGGCAGCAGGTGGCCATATTGGTGGCCAGTATGCCAGCTATGTCGATTTTGTGAATGTCCCAATATCTTGGATGAGAACTTCCTGTTTTGTCAATCTGGTCGTCCATCTTGGAAGTCGCATTGACCAGCAAGATGGCAAGCATCAGGCGGCCATGTTGTCGGCTAGAACACCAACGATGAGGGAAACATCTGGAAGCTCCCCGCTCTATAATTCCTTACCACAGCCCCCTCCATAAGTACGTTTGCTATTGCCCAGCACAAAATGGAGGTCAATGCATCGTCATATGTGACTGTCTGGCAAAATGGCGGCTGTGTGTCTCTATCACAAAGCCACCCGATTGGCGGCGGACGGCCATGTTGTCGGTCATTACACTAACGATGGGGAAGCTTCCTGCTCTATCATTCTGTATCACTGCTCCCTCCATAAATCTGTTCACTACTGCCAAGAATGTTGGCCTCATTCTATGCTACTGACTGACAAAATAGCGGCTGTGTGTGTCCCTACCACGACGCCCCACCCGACCGGCGGTGGTGGTGTGTCCGTATGATGAAGCCCCACCCGACCGGCAGTCATGTTGTCTGTGTCCCTATGACGAAGCCCCACTCGACCAGCGGCCATGTTTCAGTATGTCCCTATCACGAAGCCCCACCTGACCAGTAGTGGGTGGCCATGTTGGCGGCCAGTATGCTAACAACTGGAAGCTTCCTACTTCCTGCTCTATCATTCTGTACCATTGCCTCCTCCATAAGTCTGTTCCCTACTGACTAGCAAAATGTCGGCCAATGCATCATCCTATGGCACTGACCGAAAAATGGCGGCCATGTGTTTCCCTATCATGGAGCCCCACCCGACTGGTGGGGTCATGAGGCGGGGGTACATGTTGTTGGCCAGTCACAGTGGTCATCTTGGATGAGAACTACCTGTTATGTCAATCTGGTCGGCTATCTTGCAAGTCGATCTGAATTGTAAAATGGTGGCCGGTGGTGGCAGAACGTCCTGTTCTATAAATCTGGTCTATGATCTTGGAAGTCACACTGTCTAGCAAAATGGCGGCCACTGTAGCACCACACCCACTTCAGTTAGCACCACATTTTGCACCGCAGGTAGTAAGTACCATACACACTGTAGTTAGCACCACACACAATGCAGGTAGCACCTCATGGACTGCAGTTAGCACCACAGCACCACAGTTCGCACCACAGCACCCCAGTTAGCACTGCAGCACCACAGTTCAAAACTACTGCTGGGTCCAGGGCTCACTCAGCCAGCCATACTCTGTTAAACCAACAACATCCATCTTGCCAGAAGGATATTCAAGTTCTGCAGGGTGGCCATGTTGGCGGCCAGTACACCAATGATGGTCGTTTTGGAAATATCCTGCCATCTTGGTGGGAACTTCCTGTTCTATCGATCCTGTCGGCCATCTTGGAAGTCGCACTGTTTGGCGGCCTTTATACCCAAATCCTCTAATGGTGGTCGCATGCTAAAGCCACTGACCATCAAAATGGCGGCCGTGTGTCCCTATCTCGAAGCCCCCGAATGGCTCCCATGTATCCCCTGTCGGAAGTCACCCAGTCAGCCGGCCCGCTGTTGTGACATACAAGAGAAAGTGTGTGCACCCTATACACAACATGCTGTCATGGGGAAAGGAAAGCGCCGCCGCCCAGCCCATGAGGTACACAGTGAGAGCACATATATAGTGAGTGGATAAAGATTTGAAATGAGACACACTGAGGTAGAAAAATTTTTTATTCGAAAAGAATGCGTACATTACAAAGTATTAATAGCAGTTTTCGGGACCCATTGATTAAAGGGGTCGCAGGCCCAAGTAGACACTTTGTCTACTTATAAGCATAGTTGGATGTAATTTCCGAACCCTTTGAGATACAACAACTATATTCATAACATAGACATCAACCCCGACGACGAGAATGTTTACAGCATAAAGTAAACCCTATATCTACTTATAAGCATAGAAGGCTGTAATTTCCGAACCATTTGAGATACAACTACCAATGAAAAGAGACGACCTCAGGACTCGCCAAGCCACTCGACATATATTGCATGTTAGGAGGAGATTGCATGGGCCTGCACACTCGACAAGAAATGCAGGAGGAGGTGCGGGGATCGTTCCGGCTTACCTTAGGTTACCAGTTCGATGCCTTGACCGCCATTGTATGAGAGGTGTAAGGTGAAATAGCATGTCGACCTATGCGCCCGACAGACAATGTACGGTTAAAAATTACCTCACGACCTGACCATACTTACGGGCCAACTGAAATGAAATGATTACCAAGAAAGAGAGGACACGGAGGCAAGCAGAATTTACCAACCAATGTGTAAGAATTGAGTTATGTTAGGCGAAAAAAAATACCATTGTGAAGTGTGCGGGAATAATAAGGCCAACACATCGATGCAAAGGAAAAATAGTTATAAGTACTTATCAATCAGCACAAGCACAGGATATCAAACACTGGTGTGTGTGTGTGTGTGTATATATATATATATATATATACACACACACACACTCATGTATCTGGAGCAGCTGACGAGGTCGTGGTAGGTATCGACACAGGTTCGGCTAAAAGTCATCATCAAGCTCACAGTTCTGTCCCTGGGAGCCCTTGGTGCAATAGTATAGGTGGCCTCATTCAGGCAGGGTGCGTTCACACTCTTTTGGTGGTAGTAGTCGTCCTGGCTGTGGTTGGCGATAGACATGAAGCTTAATGTATTAGTAGTTAAACTAACAATATCATGGTATAGTATAGGTTGGCCTGTTCAGTTGTCATCCAAACTTCAAAGCGTGAATAGTGCTCTTCTTCGATGATGGAGGACAGTTGTTTGTGTCGCTACTTCAAGAAGACTTTTTCTAAAAGCTGTCATGCCCATTAACATGAGACTTGTTGCCCTCATAATATGAAGTGTGCTTATGTGTATTGTAAAAAGTGTCAATCACACTTTCGATGACATGATAGCTTCAAACGACATATTGCAGCATGCAAAGAACTTCTTCCTGTATGTGTCAGTCGGTTTTTGCTGTGAATAAAGCATGATATATTTGGAGGAATACCTGTGAACAAAACGACAACGACATTAAAGCCATCATGCCCAACCATGAAAACAACGAGAGGATCAGCCACATTCTACTATGATAACAGAACATTTGCACATGTGAAGAGACATATGAAGCATAAATGTAAGTTGAATCCCTATCGCACAGGTTATAGATGTGATAAGTGTCAAGGTTTCTTCACTCGTACAGATAGTTTAAACATACATATGAAAAAGTGCAAAGGCCTTGTATTTGCTAAGCAACAAACCTGTGAAGATCAGATACCTGCCGTATCGAATAGTGGTACATCAACTTCTGACCTGCACAATCCTTCGGGGAGGAAACAGTGTCGCTATTGTGGTAAGATCTTTAGTAGAAACAGCAATGCACAACGATATGAGAAATCTACCTGCATGCCAGTGTAGTAAACCGAATACACTACCTAACTGAATTGGTGTTTCTGGAATGCTTAAATCCCACTGACGAAATATATTCGACATGAAGGATTTATAGAATCGTAAGTGTGTTGTTGTTATTTGAAGAGTGGACATCGAAGATGGAACATACTTCAGAAAGCCAATTGTGCTGATTCTGCAAGAAGTCGTTTTCCAACAGATGCCATGCTAGTCGACATGAGACTGGTTGTTCTATGAACACGAAGCAGACTGCCTTAACATGTGGACAGTGCAAGTCTCGATTTAGATGACGTGATAACTTAAAAAGACATCTTGCAACATGTGATGGACTCTCTCCCGTGCCTGTTAAGCGATGCAGGTCTGCATCTAAAAAGTCATGTGAAGGTCAGGTACCTGCAACATCGGACTTGGATCTCCACAAGCATCAAGATTATGGACTGCACCTGCTATATTGGATACTAGTGCACTGTCACCGTTGGCAACATCGATCGTGGACATGTACAATTCTCTGCAGAAATCAAGATATTTATTTTGCTACTGCAGCAAGACCTTTAGTGCACGTTTCAGTGCCCGTCAACATGAAAAACCTGGAGCATGTTCAAAAAAGTCGAGCTGGAGCATCGCAACTACTCAATGTCATAAGTGTGGTCGCAAGTATGAAAAATTGTACATATGAAAAACCTTCTATATCAGCACATGCTGAAAGTGTACCAAATGAGAATGGGTTCATACTGAAAGAATCTGCGGTCTAATGAAGATGTATGTTGCAACCGGTATGGTGAAAGATATTTGTACATATCTTAAGCATGTGAAGCAGAATATTACAGATCAACTTACAGATGAGATGGAAAAAGGTGTAATAAAATATAATATATGGTTAAAATGCCAATATACCAAACCAGAACCACATGACGATGACTGTAGTCAGAGAACCTTCAAGACCTTGAATGTGCCTTTGTACATGACATCGAAGACAGCGTTGAAGCTAGTATACAGAAGGAAGAAGAGTATATGGGAAATGGTACCGGTTGGACATTACAGAGGATAGATCAGATACAGTAGAGAACGAATTCACATAGGCCACTTCGTAACTAGGTGCATACTCCACTACAACATAGAGGCATTTTCGAAAGGCAGAATTGAGGTATAAATTATTGCAACCATAGAAACAACTGACCAGGTGTTACCCAAAACTGGTCGATATCGGTACTGAATGAGGGGTCAGCCATGAGGGGTCAGTCGAGAGAGGTCAGCCAACAGGGGTCAGCAAAGCGAAAGCGTGTTGCTGAGACCTACTTAAAGTTGGGATGGAAGAAACATGGATTCGAACCTAGTACACCAATCAAGAGCTATCTCGCAAGCTACCCAACATGGAAGAAGAAGAACATATTTGCAGACATGTATCATGAATCTTTTGTGAAGAATGACATGAAGTCTGGCTACTCTGAAGACTCCAATGACCTAGCTGATAGATTGCGGTGGTTGGTTTCGTTGCAGAATGGTAGATATCTGTATGTCATTGGCGAGATAAATTCAATTATTGATGAACTCAGATTTGGAGGCTTTATTGAATGATATATGTATATGTGTGTGATTTGGTTATGTATATAAAATACATAAATAACAATAAATGTATTTTTTAATTCCTGACGACTAAAATGTTTACCTATTGCTATGTGCTAGCTGGTGTCTTGCTGCACTCGTTCCCGATGAACGACACTTTTTGTTATGTATAAATTTTATAACTGCAAGTAAACACAGTGGATCGCCCTGTATCCTAGGCTGAAAATGCAATGACAACTTTCGTGTCGATATGTATTATATCATTTACTTGCTTGCAGCGACTCTTCAGATGCAGATGCTGATGGTGTTACAGAGTCTTCGACCATTGATTCCATCTTCATATTGTAGTGGTACTATAAGCTTGTAGTGTCTCTAGGGCAGGGGGCTTGGGGCTCAGAACACACGGACACACACCGCCATCTTGGATTCCAAAAAATTTGCAAACGAATGTGCTGAAGGCCACAGCCGACATCTTGGACCAGAGCTTCCAGCTCTGTCAATCTGGTCCACCATATTCGAAGTCACGCTATATAGCAAAATTGCTGCCAGTGGTAGGCGGCCATTACGCCGACGACGACCATTTTTAAACATCTGGAGCCATCTTGGACCAGAACTTCCTGCTCTGTCAATCCAGTCCACCATCTTGGAAGTCACACTATTTTGCAAAATGGTAGTCATGTTGGCAGGCGGCTATATTGGTCGCCAGTATGCCGACGACAACAATTTTGTTTTGGATATCTGGAGTAATCTTGTACCAGATCTTCCTGCTCTGTCAATCTGGCCTGCCATCTTGAAAGTTGCACTATCTAGCAAAATTGATGCCAGTAGTGGGTGGCCATGTTAGCGGCCAGTACACCGACGACTACCTTTGTTGGGATTGTCTGGAGCCATACTGGACCAGAACTTTCTGCTCTGTCAATCTGGTCCGCCATCTTGGAAGTTGCAATGTCTAGCAAAATGGTGGACGGTGCTGGTAGGCCATGTTGGCGGCCAGTATGCTGACGATGGCAATTTTTTGGAAACGTCTGGAGTCATCTTGGCCCAGAACTTCCTGCTCTGTTAATACAGTCCGACATATTGGAAGTCGCTATGTCTAGTAAAATGGCGGCCAGTGGCAGGCGGCCGTGTTGGTTGCTAGTATGCTGACGATGACGATTTTGGAAACGTTTAGAACCATCTCGAACCAGAACTTTCTGCTCTGTCGATCCGGTCTGCCATTTGTCCCTGACATCGCCACAACCCCATGGCCATTCTTCGGAGGTCAGCAACAGTTCTTTCCTCGTCCACATCTTAATCAAAATCACGAAGGAAATTGACTAGGTCCTCCGTATTGAGAGTGTACAGGAAACTTACCTCCGACCTGATGATCATGAAACAAAAATAGATTTGTAAACAAGACACAGCAGAGTTAAAACAATTCATATTACATTAATCCTAACACAATTTAGGCTTGGCAGGCCAAAACTTAATTTATAAAAGAAAATACAAACCCACTGTCAGTCGACCTATGCCATATCATATCAAACACTCAAGATATTAGTTAGAAAAATACACAGTTAGAAAAGCTACTGCTGTGACTTACTGTATGTGCTTGTTGAACTCTGAAGCTTCTCCTGTCTCTTAATCATGGGTGAGAAGCACCCATCCAATATCAGAAACACATAGCTCCATGTCGCTGGTAATTTAATCAAACAGGAAGCAAGGCTAGCCACTGACAACAAGTGTCGGCATTGATGAAAGTATCCGAGAAAAGGCAGTCACGAAATCACAAACGAGAGTGAATATTCAAATTAATGCTTGCCCCAGGAATGGAGAGGGATAGGAGGGTGATTATTGAGGGGAAGCAGGAGGGAAGACTGAGTTGGCTCAAGCATTGGCCTCCGCACCACAGCGAATGGCCAGCAAAAATGGAAAGCAGACTGCAACACCGTTACACATAGGTAAATAATATATTCTTCAGAAAATTGCTGTCATCCCTTAGAGATATCAGAACAAGCCTACAAAACTGAACACGCTGCTGGAAATCACCTGCATATAATGCCTGGTGAAGAGCAACGCGATGTGGATGGAATGTCCATTGGTGCAGTATCAGTAACACACTTGTTTTAGATATTCCTTCAAACCTGTAAAGTTCTCGCATACCCATGTAGGGGTTTGCATCGACACGTGCCAACACATCGTGTTGATGCATCTCGCCATAGCAGTCTTTCGTCGCACACGTGTTGTGGAATTCCAAGCACCTCGTGACAAGAGACATGTGCAAATTCTTCGTATCGTTTTTTGTGAGATGTGTGTCCGATTAGGATACCTTTCACTATACATTTGGATGGCTTGCTTGGCATTTCTGCTACACTCACCGTAAATAATTAGTGTGTCCAGTTTTTCCTCATTCGTGAACTTCATCGTGCACGTACAGTCACACACTGCAATAGGTACCACTTACCATACCAGATTATGGGGACTGGTGCTGCGCTGCTATTAGGAAGCGGTCCCGCCAGGATGAGTCATGGCACGTGTTGCTTGCCTACAGCTGCGAGTACAGGTCCACTGCCCCATGCTACCGGCCCTCTTATCTTAATCATATTTGCACATTATTTTTGGCGTCTCTGTGTTTCTTTCCATTGCATAATGCTATATTCCAGAATTCCTCTTTGCAAGCACTTTCAGATGCTGTTGAAATAAATGTATGTTTCCAGGGGGAAAATCATATGTGGTTTAATTATTCCTGTCCATACACTTGTTACGAATAGTCACTTTGTGGTAAATTACGTGCCCCTGTATGGAATTTCATTTAGTAAAAACCGCATTTCGTGATCTGTAACTGTTCCGGATATTTTGGGGGTGTCCATGTTAGGCGGACCATTATATATATAGTGACATGCACCGAGCTCTTGCTAGCTCGTTTGTGGGGCGAAGTCGCCTGTAGGGTGCGCAGGTGCGCTGTGCACCAGTGTGGCATGTGTCAGTTTAAACTGTACTACAGATTGTTTATGGTCTTGTGGGGTACCAGTTCATTTGCAGAACATCTGCCTAGTGAATTACTGTAGTTTGTAATTAAGAATATATATATATATATATACACACACACTTTGCTACAGACTTTCCACCACAAAAATGGTAGGGTCGTCACAACAGCACGACGAGAACACTGTACGCCAGTTCAGAGCCCTGCATGTAGCGACGATGGCGCACCTGATGATTGTGGCAGTGTAGCCCTTATCGCTCCCTCGCTTCTTGGCCTCAAACACGCTACAAACAACGGGATACTTTTTATGTTAACACAGTTATAAAACATTTGTGATATTTGACAGGAAACGATAAAACACGTCATGCATGGTGTGATTTTCCAAAGGCTTGATTCGAAATTTTTCTGCTGCAGGACTTAGTGAAATTTACTATATTTTGTTAAGTTACTACAAAAATCTGTGTTTTTTTTGGTTGGGGGGGGGGGGGGGGGGCTGATTTATACGTAAAATTTGTGCCGTACAGCTTACAGTTTTTCCTGTACCCCCTTCCTCCCCTAACAAATTCCCCGATTAAATTAGCACGCCCTTAGTTTAGGATAATTTCCGTATTTTCTCTGCATGCATGTATTCCATTTCATTTCACACTATCTTAAACACACACCCAGCATCCATAGATGCAAAGTAAACACGTTGATACGGTATTTGCTCTGTGGGTCGGCTTCATTGAGGCGTAGCCTATTTCAGCATCACCTGCACTGCATGGCTGCATCTAGCGTCTATAGTAGGTATCCAACTCAGCTGGGAAGGCACCCTATCTGTTTAAGGCGAATGGAAGCAGAATCGACTATAAAATACTATCGACTAATACCGGACAATTGGCGATTTTCCTTGCGAAAAGTGATTTCCCTGTGCTCTACCTTTCCCTGTGCTCTACCGGCTTGAGGTGGCGAAACATATGTTTACATTTACCGTCGTGCATTTTAAACTGGGAATAGTTTTAATGATTTAAGTGATTCACGATTGAATCACCATGGCAGGTGGCATTTGTATAGTGTATAATTGTTTCAGTTACACTATTAATTCTGGAAAATCTATTTCCTTTTCGGTTTCGATTTTCTACTAACAAATATCTTTGTAATATTTTTACTCGTTATTTCCAGCACATACATAACATGAAACACAGGTTTCCGAAGCTTGACATTCATGTTCTGGTATAAACAATTTACTAAACAAAACCTTACTTTAGAATTGAAAATAAAAAAGGTGGTGGGGGCAGACGCCAACTTTGCCGCCCCCACTTTTTTTTTCCTCCAAAAAAACGTGACGAGACCCAACATTGGCCAGCAAAACAAAAATAATTGGCATTAATATGTCCTTGATTTAGAAAAAGGTAGTGATATATACTTAGGATTTATTTTGCCTTGTTTGGGACTACAAAGTCGTGGATCACAATCATACAATCATCACAACAGAAGCTTTCAAGAATCTAATTTCCAAAAATATTTTACTGCGTGGGAACTAAAGCTATCTGTTCATTTTAAATTTTTGAGACTTGTACGCTGGAGATGTGCATTAAATCGGTATTTAGCTAGAGGGACTACTCATACTTGCTAAAGCAACAAGTTTTGTTGTATCACTTTTTATGTTTGTAATGTGGAATGTCACTAACGTTATTTTTATAATATAATTCTTATACAAAAATAACCAACACAATAGCATTGATTCGCGATAGATGTTACGGAACAGTATGTCAAAAACGTGTGTGTGTTGTAGGTTAGATATTAGGCCTAGTGAGGAAAAGCAAGCACATATATTTAATGTATTTTTGTAGCATACACACATGTACAAAAATTAAAAAACAAATCATATTTAATCTCGGTGTATTCCAGATCTCCAAATGCGTCCCGAACATTACAAAATAAATTTTACAGTTATTACTGTAAAGACCTTAGAATTCACTTATTCGAGACTTTCGGCATTAAATATTGCGTTTTTTCTTAAAACAAAAACTACTGTTCACGCATTAAGACACCTGTACTACAATATAAAATAAAAATAAAATTGTTCCTAACAAAATACTTTGTAGGAATACTGCATTTCGTGCACAAATGTACTCGTTATGTCCACTGTGTGTACACTGATTCAAAGTTCGCGGGTGTTTGCCACCTCACGCCACTAGGTTCGCTGCTGCTGTTTACACGCTCGTCTGTGTTGTTCATATAAGTCCGGTATGTCTCTATTGTATTTGATATGATTGTTAGGTTTTTCTTCGTTTATTACAAGTTACAACGCAATCTGTAGAGCAGCGTTTATTTATTCTGAAACAACCTGTGCTTGTATGTATCATAGTGATGTTTCCCACCATGCACGCGTTGACCTGTTGCCAGATGTCTAATATTTGTCTCTGAAATGCTGAAATATGATAATTTTGGACGTAAATTATACCTACTTCGCTTTTTAACGAGATTTTTGATTGCTCTTGTTGCTTTAACGCCTCCACGATATCCTGTATCTTTACATAGAAAATACCATTCCTAGTTTATTGTGGATCGTTGAGGCGAGTCTTATGGGCTCTCGTCCAAATTTCTAATTGCTTTTCGCTTCATCTAGTACCGTAATAAATGACGTTCAGTTTTATTGTACGATGAATTGAAATGTCGATGATGTTTCCAGTAGTTGAATGGCATTTGAACGTTAAGATAGTCAAAACAAATGTGTTTGTTTTAAAAAAAAACATCCAGTGTCCGATGATTCGGGTATCTTACGAGTTTAGGAGTATACCCGAACACTCGAACAGTCTTTATACGACAATTCTCCGTCAGCTGTTGGAATTTTTGGCAGGCAACACTGTGTAAGTGTCCGCACATCGCACGTATAGCGAGGTGCTGTTTGTTACAGAGATGTCGTATGGTTGTTTGCTGTTCTCGTTGCAGTAGCAGCTGTAGCACATGTGAGAGAAGTTAATGTGCAACTATAAGTGAAAGTATGCGTTTGTATTGGTATAACTGTTGGTAAGTACACATCAGTCAGATGAATTTTAAAATGTGTAAAGCTGTAGTGTCTCTTTGCAATCCCTATTTTGATGGTGATCGATAAACTACACATGCTTACAGCACGCCTGTCCAACCGTCATTTTCACTTTATTTTTTATTAGTATATTTATTATTTCCATAGTTTTCATTGCGTACTGTATTCTACAAATGCCAGTCGACATAAGGGTCTGCAAATTCCAGATCTTTATGCTATAAGTTTTGTTTTATGTTCCTGCGTGTTCATGTTACTGCATGTAAAGGCCGTTCACGATAAAGTGAGCACTTAAGGCCCTTGCAACAGACATTAACCGCTAATAAATATATCTTATTGCAGCCTCAGGCATTAAATTTTGATGACGAACTGTATACACTGTGTTTATTGGTCACAGTGCAATGTTTATGTTAAAAAGCAGCCAGGAATATGGAAATTAAATGAAAGGAAAGATTTATAAGGGCCTTAAAAAGTGTTCATTTTACTGTGAACAGCCTATAACAAACACAGGCCCTACTTACATTGTATTAAAAATTGTTTAAAGAAATTTGTTCCTTATTGCTTCACTTGACTTTTCAGATATCCAGAAGAATAGGAAGCAAATCTACTTTTTTAGTTTCTTTTTACATCTAAATAGATAATTAGCCTAATTCCTTTAAAAGGTCTGAAGAGTTTATTTATTTGATGCCACTATTAGTGAGGACTGTATGCAACACTAGTTTATTCTGCAAGCTATAAAATAAAAGTTATTCTGACTGAAAACTAGTTGTGCAATTTTTTAAATTTATTTTATTTATTTGTTATTGCCTCTATGAGCCAAAGCTCCTATAAGATAGGCTGTACAGTAAGAAAGAAGTTTGTAGTAGGTAGTATATTATACCCATAAAAAGGATGATTTTTTTGGTTCAAATTGTAATTTTTTTTTTATGTTGGCAAGTTACGTAGAAATATACGATAGATGGAACACTGGAAAAGAAAATATGCCAGTTTGTAGGCTTAAAAATTTTACTTTGTTTCAAATTTTTCTGTTATGGTAATTTAATTTTGTTTTGCTCGACTTTCTTTGAAAAAACTAATGAGCCTATGTTGATTAAAAACCAGTACCGGTAATAAATTTTTTCTATTATTTATATTACTCATTAAGTCCATTTTATTTTCCTCAATTATTTGTTTGCAGTTTTAGCACATATATGAACATTTTGCAACCAATAGTCTATTTAAATTAAGGAGTCTGTTTGACTTGACTTGCCACCAAAAAGGCAGGAAAATAAATGTTTAATTCATGTAGTCACGTTGTAGAGGCTGTTACAAAAAAGTGAGCACTTTTGAAATCAATATTTTAATGCAACAGTTACAATTACATACACGCCACTGTGCACACTGGCATGCTGATTCCTAGCTAGGTTTGCAGTGACTTAATACAAATAATAGTTCAAGGACTCAATGTAGACCAAGGTATTGCAAGTGTAATGTTTAAATCAACAGTTACCAAAGTTTTTTTTCTTATTTTTTACACACAAGAACATGAATTTGAGTGTAGGTACTTTCATGAAAATTCCACAGATTTGCTTGGATGACACACAAATCAAGTGAGTCTGTTAATAGCAAACTTAATGTTATGTATGGTAGAATACAAGATGAGAAAAGTAGATCATATACTGGGTTTTTAAAAGTACTCGGTTAATAGTGAACTACTTGTATAGTGTTCACCTTCCATAGAGGCAGACTGGGTTCGATTCCCGACAGGGTCGCTCCTGGATTTTCGTATGTGGGAATCGCGCACTGACAATATTTTGTTTTGTTGCATCCGTAAGATCTTTTTTCAGTACATAGCTGTACAACGATATTGGACAACTGAAATTACAGTATACAAAGTTTATACACTGGGCATTGTAAACACACACACATTCACATAATCAGACTACACGTATACGCATCACATCTTTTCCTCATAATTTGACCAATCATCATCTAGCATGCTGTGGGGCACAGTCGTTTTTCTGAAACCTAAGAAAAAGGAAACGAGAAAAACCGGAACAAGAAATGCATACAAGGACATGTTATGCAATCATATCTTAATTTTTATAGTTAAGATATTCATCTAGACTATAAAATATTAATTTAGAAAAAAATTCAGCTGTTTTTTAGAGTTTTTGGTTAGAGAAGCAAATTTCTTAAAGGTGTTGTGGTAATTTATTGAAAAGTTGGCTACCAAGGTAGGATGGCCCTTTCTGGACAAGTTTTAAGTTAACTGAAGCTACGTGCAAGTGTTTTTTTTTAATTCTAGTGCCATGCTTATGATGCTGCTTGTTGTCTGCTTTTCTCGGGGATCTCCAGTTTCCCCTGCCCTTGCATTCTGGTGCTGCTACATCAGGGTGGCCACTCTTCTGGAAGACAGTGAAAACCTGGAAAAGTCAAGGAATTTGGAAACAAATTGAGAGGCCACCACTCACCTCGCTTCGCCCTCACCTGTTTGTGAGACCACCCAAGTCTCTTTGCACACTATACAGTGTTGTGTTGTATCCTGGTTGCAGCTGAGGGTTCAGAGAAACATTCCACACTTAACTGGCTTCAAGAGCTGGCTGCCCTCAATACCACTATGAGATTTCTGCACATCAGCGAAGATGATGAGAGTCTATTTGGCAATGAACTCAGTCAAGATCACCTCAAATTCTACCAGCAGCACAAAGATGCATTCAAACGAATGTGGACGGAACAGGTACGACTTGGCAAGCCATATGATTCAATTGTTTTTACATAAATTTTTTAAGATGTGAAATATGTCCAGTTGTTGCCTTCCCGCTTTTGTGCTTTATCTGTTAATTTTTTCTCCCAATTTATCCTTTTCCCCAACATCTCCACCTATCTTGTTAGGAATGAATAATGGCCTGTATCCTTCTCTGTTATTTCCTTTTTCAGTTAGTGGCGAAACTTGTCCAACTTTGAAGTTGGCAAGCCTTTTAGCCACCCCTATTAAGACTTTTTTTTGCTTCTCTTGTAAATTTAATTTTGGTGCGATGAAAACCTAAATTACTTACATTTTGCAGAAAAGATACACATTTCTACATCCCAGAAGCAGACGTGTAGGCCCCTGCCTGCCGTATTTACTAAGTCTGAGCTGCAAATTTTTCCCAAAAATATTTTGGAAAATCAAAGAATGGGGCTTAGAATAGAGTAGGCACCATAAATTTTTGGTGTAATTTTTTTACCATTATTTTATTGATTTATTTTTTAACAAATTTGAATATTTTTGCAGAATATAATAAAAATACAGCTGCTGGTAAGCTATTTGAAGCTGAGGAATCAAACATGTCCTGCAATGCTATTATTTGCCTTCAAAAGCACAATGTTATCATTTTACAGAGTGAAATATATTTGTTTTGTTGGAGAAGCATTTCTATTAAAGACAATATTAAACTTAAAACTTTCTTCAGAAATTAAATTTTGTACTGAAATAAGTATACCAATTATTATTTCTGAGGATTTTCTCCAAAAAAAATTTATATCTGGCTTAGAATCTATAACAGCTTAGATTTGGGTAAATAAGATACATAGGTAACAGAAATGTTATGTTACAACAATTTTTTGCCAGTAGTTAAAAATTTAATTAAAAATTTTTTATATCTTGTACTAGCGACCCGCCCCGGCTTCGCACGGGTGCAATTAAGATAAAAAAACTGCTTAACCCGGCATTAATTAGGTTGGGTAAACTCTCCTAAAGCATTAAAAAATGCACATTATAATTTAATAATTAATTAAATAATTTATAATTTAAAGTTTTTTTGCTATTTTTATTTGATATTTTTTTTTTACTTTTTTATAATTTTTCATATTTATATACATTATATTACAATGCAATTTATCTAAGATATATAAATTTAATATGTTGTTGGCTAAGACATTCTCTGTAGACAATGTTTGACGTCCTGTTATTGTTTGGTAGCAAAATGTACTGTTTCTCGGGACTTCCAACTCGTGATAAACCAACATATAGTTGGCCATGGGAAAAACACTCTTTTCGCAAGGTCGATTCCAACCAAAGAGAAAGATTGACCCTGGGACTTATTAATAGTAATCGCGAACGATGTTTTTACGGGAAATTGCAACCGTTTGAAAGATATTGGCAAATCCGTGGGAATCATGGGAATTCTCGGGATGTTTGCCAGCTGGCCGGCTGCTGGACCAGTGAGTATGGTCGCGACAATCGAATTTTCTTTCAAATCTTTAATGAGCAATCTTGTGCCATTACACATGTTAGGAGGGCTTATATTCCTTAA
This sequence comes from Dryococelus australis, assembly GCA_029891345.1. Taxonomy (NCBI): domain Eukaryota; kingdom Metazoa; phylum Arthropoda; class Insecta; order Phasmatodea; family Phasmatidae; genus Dryococelus; species Dryococelus australis. The sequence continues at coordinate 63,557,192 of CM056995.1, forward strand.
AAGCATGATAGGAGTACCGACTTTTAATGACAGTTCGTGAGGTGGCAAGCCAGAAGGATTAAGCGAATTTAGAAAATCTTGAGGAAAGTGGACTACATCGTCAACATTGGTGACTGTCAATCGACTTTAAGGTTTTGACTTGGCCGGGAACTCTTTGTATAATGAGATTGTTGATTTAATTGACAGTGTCGTTCCTAGGTGATACTATTGCCCTGGAACACAACCAGTGAAAGTCTCTTTCTAGTAAATTTTCGAGGTCCGGATATACTGCTTCTATAAGATGCTGCAGACTGTGTACTATCTGAAATAATGTCTCATTTAAAATGATTTCAGCAGAATTAGTGTCCAAATTTAGAGAAGGAAAAACTCCTTCTCCAAGTCTGAGCAATTGTTGTGGGAAATCTTTATGCATGTCTCCACCAAGATAGGCTCTCATATTTGTTCGCAAATTTAGGTGTTGAATAGAACCCCATAAGGGAGATGATTTAAGACATGCTTTGATGATATCTGCATGCGTCCCTTTTATAACTACAGGGAGTGTCTGCCGAAAATCCCCAGCAAACACAAAAGTAACTCCCCCCATAATTGCAGTAGGGCTTCTAAGGTTGGCGCCGTACGCAGCACACAGCACGTTTTATTTTCCGAATCTGTCCGTCCTGCAAAGCCGTAGTACATTATTTTGTTCTATCATCAATAGTTTTCGCAGTGCACGCAATGTAAGGAATTTTATAGGTCATTTATGTACACTTTGGGTTACATTATTGGAGTCTTAGTAGGGATCCCTATTGATTTTTAAAATAAAATATAGCCTATGACACTCAGTGATAACGTAGCATTCTACTGGTGAAAGAATTTCTAAAATTGGATAAGTAGTTTCGAAGATTACCTCCTACATCCAACACACAAACACACAAAGTTACAAACACCACCTCTTTATAATATTAGTATAGAAGTATAGATTGCATGCAAATGTATGAGCGGATAGATATTAGTATTAAGTTAATACAATAAATGAAATGAGGACGGACAGATTCGGAAAATAAAACGTGCTGTGTGCTGCGTACGGCGCCAACCACATGACCGCCGCGCGGGTACCTGCCAGTGCAGCCAGATCGTGGGTAAAACGTACCCCCACTTTGTGGGACAGTCTCGTCTAAGCACATTGAAAATGGCACAAAGTGGGGGCATTTTTTACCCAGGATCTGGCTGCACTACCTGCCTCACAGTCATACGCGTTGAGAACTTTGACCTTGCTACACCGGTAGCTTCACGGCATGGCCTTGCTGCGCGGCGTACTTTACTGATATCGTATTATCTCTTTAACCACACATCCAGTAAAAAGCAAAAATCACATGTATTTAGTAATGGTGCTGATAAACGTGCTTATTTTTATAAGGATTAATAAATTGTTGATAATATGACCAGTTAAACATCATCTAATGATTTTAATTATTTTTATTAAATGATACATTTTTAAACTCATGACATCTTTTGAATGGAATGTCCGAATTGAATAATTCAAAAAGTAATATACAGGTACTGAACCAGTCTTGATTGTGAAGAAATTAATTTTGATAAGGATTAATACCAAGGTACTAATAAAGTGCCTTTTCTAGCGGCGACATTTTAATTTAGTTTTTAAAATTAAAAAATAGTTATTGTGACATAACTATTATAGTTAGACATATGGTGTTGCGACACTTTTTGTAGATAATGATGTGTTCTGCAAAGCCGTACTTCGTTACTTTGTTCTATCATCAATAGTTTTCGCAGCGCACGCATTGTAAGGAATTTTATAGGTCATTTATTTACACTTTGGGTTACATTATTGGAGTTTTAGTAGCGATCCCTATTGATTTTTAAAATAAAATATAGCCTATGACACTCAGTGATAGCGTAGCATTCTACTGGTGAAAGAATTTTTAAAATCGGATGAGTAGTTTCGAAGATTATCTCCTACATCCAAACACACAAAGCTACAAACACTACCTCTTTATATATTAGTATAGATTAAGTCCAGTACCTACATCATTGCAATGGGAAACATTTAAGACTGTATAGTACAATGTATCAATGCACATAAATGAATGAAAACATTCACCCTCATTCTTATGACCTTTTCTAAATCTAGGGTAGGGGCACGGGTAATGTATACCGTGTCCGCACCCCTACTTGTTACGCCACTACCTATTTACATTCATGTACCTCAGTTCTTTTGTCCTGCCCAAACCAATCTGTAATAGCACCAAACATTGTATGTACAGATCCAATTTTTTATTTTTCAGGGAACTGGATTTTGGATAAGGTTCACCATATCCCTGCGGAACTTCATGAAGCTACAGAAGAAATTTGTCATAGATCCAGGTGATGATGAAGAGCTCAAAAATAAAATTCACTATGGCTGTGAACAAGCTTACTGCAAAATTCTTGATGATATTACTGGTAGCACGTAAGTATTGTATACAGAGACACAGTTTTAGGGTGCCTGCACTTAAGTTGTTATCTATTATCATCATCATCTTCATCATCAGCCAGTTCAATCATGAAATGATGCGGCCTCTTAGAGTTAGGAATTTAGGTAGAATTTCAATAGTCTTCTCCAGGTGGAACGGTCTTGGGCGATTCTCTAGCAGTTAACTCCAGCAACCCTGCGTATATCTTTGTACCAAAGATCTGGTGGTCCTTGTCTTGGTCTTGGACGATTTCTTGGACTCCATTCCAACACCGTTTTTGTCCATCTTTTATTTTTCGTCCAAGCAACATTGCTGGCCCATTGCCACTTCATGGTGGCTGTCTTCTCCATGATATCTTTGACTTTAGTAACTAATCTGATGTCTGTTGCTTTTTTCTTGTAATTTCTAGTAAAACTCAGCATTGCCTTTTCCATAGCTCTTTGGGCTGTTCTAAGTTTTCCTTTTGTAAATTCATTAAATTTCAAGGTAAAACATAAAGAAAGTAATAATAATATTTATGAAAATACAAAAAAGTATGAGTGAAAGTACATCCTACAATTAACAAGATTGTCTAGACTGACCTCTACAAAAATATGAATTAGGTAAGTGCTAAAGTCCTTTGTGTTGGCTTTGCTTGCACTCCAGGAGGTAGTGGCATAGATTTACATATTATAATGGTAAATTTTCAATAGCTAGTGGCAAGAATTTTTTTTATGGCTATTGATGGTTTTGTAATATCTATCCATGTTTAGCTCCAGAAAACTGATAAAATGCAAATCTCTGTTGCTTTGACATATTTTACTATATTTCTATATTTTTTGTTTTGACCTTAAAATTTCGCAGATGTGCCTTCCCCACTCTGAAACAATGTTGGCTGAATCTAATATGTTTATGTTAATGTGAATTCACTTCCTCTGTAAATCCCTGTAATACCATTCTGAAAATCCCCCCACCCCCCTCAAGTTGTTGGAAAAGTCACTAAAATAGACAGTTATCATTCAGTTTTAATTTATTGCAACGTATTAGCCTACAGTAATTTTGCTCTTTAAGCTTTATGGTGAATCACAAGAATGAATAACATCTTTGCTGTTCAAGATTTGCTGATCTAACACATCCCACCCACTAGCTGGTTGGGATAACCAATGATGGTTGTATGCTGCTACGTAGTTAACATTGTGCAAATAGCTACTTGTAGTTGTGCAAGCTGTTTCTCAGTTGTGTTGTATAGCTCTTGATACATTACTTTGAAATTCACTTTCATTGATTGCATGCTCATTTTGTGAATAAATAAGTTTGTCACCCAGAACATTATAGTCTATTCCACATACTAGGGCATTTTTTTGACAGTTTTAAATATAGTTGTGTACACAATAAATTCTTTCAATGAAAATATGTTTTGTGCTGACACACTATAGTCCATTCCCCATTGGAAGCAACTTTCTGAGAGCCCTGCTAAATATCTATAGTCCATTCCCAATTGGAAGCGACTTATGAAAATCAACCTTTGGAATAACATTCTAGGCATAACATGTCAACCTGTTTTTTCAGTAACCTGTATTCCAGAAATATATAACACTGTGGTTAACTTTAGAGTACTGTATTACTGAATACATAAAACTTTATCTTAATATCTTCTATAACTTGTAATATTTATTTTGTTTTAAAAATTAACTAACAACAGCGAGAGCAGTGATATGTTGGCAATGACCGGTAAGAAATAGTTCGCAGTTAAAATATTATTTTAACCTACTTTTTCAGTATACTATTTGTAAATTAAACTGTGCTTATTTAAATATTTATGGCAATATATCTAATTATTATAGTTTAAAATAACGGCAACAGTCTGTTGAGCGAGCCTTGTCGCTCTCTCTCTCTCTCTCTCTTTGTCTCTCTCACACTCGGGAAGTTTCATTTTGCTAGTGAGCAGGAAATTTATACATGTTTTCGATTGTATCATATTTCATACATATTACAGTAAAATAATGATTTTTGAATTTGTAATTTATAACTGAAAAGATATTTTAATGTTTGAATACTTATTTTAATGTATTTAGATATGATGGTGGGACAGTTACCAAGTGAAGTAGGCAGACGTGGGGAGCCATGACATGGCATGTTGCTTTTAGCCAAATGAAGCGTAAATTATTCATACTCCGAAAAATACTTCAATATACCACATCATGTTTGTAGACGTTGTGTTTTTTAAACCTACCTAAGCAAGTTACGATGTTGTGGTAAATCTGTGTTTCCACGGCAGTAATAAATATACTGTGACGTATGTGTCATTAATCATTGCATCTGTGAAATGGCATGCCTTTGTGCATCGTGGTCGATATTCTGGCCCTGTGTGTCTGCGTGATTTAAAATATTTGATAAGCACTATACATACATTTTAACTGTCAACTGTTTTTATGACAAAGTTAATTATTTACATCCACATCTGTTTATTTATCATAACTTTGTGCCTTTGCCCTAAGGGTTTGAAACACAGTTGTGAAACATAATTTACCACAATCCCGTAAGAAAAATACTAAGCCCAGCCCGATAATTTTCAATAAACTTAATAAACAGTAAGTAGCAGTACATAGGAATATGAACGGAATAAAAGTTACCTTAAGCTTATTTGTGTGCATGTTCACCGCTGTCTTTGAAGTTTGTATAACAAAAATGAGCAACACGAGTTGCGTGCTTGAATTTAATATACCTTTTTCACTGGTTGTTCCTTTGTTTTAATATTTATTCCAACTGAGGCCGTCTTTTTAAAGAAATAACCCAACACATGTTAATAACAATAAAAAACTAATTAGTACAGCCGTTTACCTCGCATTCATAACAGCATTACACAGTCATGGCAAAATAATAACGTGCTATGTCGTGGAAAACAAATATGTTAATGTAAAATAACCGTATGAACTGTCGTCAATTTAGGCATTTTTTAAACGTCATAGCGGACCTAAATAATGTTAGAGGCCTAAACTGTGAATATTCATACAGAATGGTTTTTGGAATATGACAGAATTCTTTGAAAAGCTGTTAACAGTAAACAACACATTTGACAGGTATAAAAGTAGAAGTCACATTTCAATGTTTTTGTTTAGGTGTAGCGATAGTATACGAACACATGTACACATACAATGACATGTAAACATTGATTTTGACAGATGCTACATGGCAGTCACATGTCAATGTTTGTTTACATTTGGCGGAAGGATACAAAATGGGTCTGCAAGTAGATATTTAGCAGGGCTCCGAGAAAGTTGCTTCCAGTGGGGAATGGACTATACTTGCATGCCCGATTTGTATCCTTCCAAGGGTGGATCCACGAGTGAGTTTTTGGGGGTGAACTTTGTAGTGAATATTAAAACCTCTACTATTTTGACGCTTTTATATTTTTACTCCATTTCACTATGTAAAATTTCATAAACTTACAACTGCAGTAGAAAGTAGATTGTCCGGACTAATAGGGACCAAAGGTAATTCCTAATTGGGTTAAGCGAAAATCCAGATAATGAAAATATGTTAAAAATGAAGATAAAAGAATTTGTAAACAATCATTTTCACCCACCGTAAAATTTATAACATTCGTAGAACATAGTAAATGTATCCAAAACAGAATCTGTACATAAAATAAAAAAATTGTATCATTTAAAAAGTAATCACCCCTCCTCCCGGACGTGTTTGTGTCTACTGTGAACAACATGTGAAAGGGCACATCACCAAAGCCGACACAATTGCTTCTCTCTCCTCCGCGGGTATGAAAAACACTGTGGCGTAAGAGATTTTCGTGTTTTCTATTCTCTTTATTTTGAAAACGACTCCAGATAACTGGTCATCCGTATAACCAACATTAGGATAATTTACTTTCTGCTGTAGTATCTTTGTTAAAATGTGCAATTCCGTTTGACTAATTTTTAATATAACATTACTTTGTTGTTTGTTATTAAAATACAAAAGTTGTACTGTGTATTGGCTCACACACTAGATAAAGGTAGAAAATACTTTCTTAGAAATACTGTTGGTACACTTTTTGCTTCATCAGCACCAGCTGATTTAAGAGCCATAGAATTAGAAATAATTTTTTGATTTTGATGAATCAAGAGCTATTTCTTTACTACAGTTAACTTCCCTGTTCCGTGCCTCTCCAAGCAACTTCCTCAGTCTCTAAAGACCTTGCTGTTGATGAGATCTTAAGCCCTACATACTTGCTATCTCTTAGCAGCAGGATCAGTAGTGAAACTTATTTACACCCGCATTAAGCTTCCTACACAATAGAAAACTGTAGCATTTGACTTTGTTTCCTTTCCTCCAACGAAACCACCAATACACAATACAATTGTAAATTCAAGTTTAGACAATTGCACATTGATTCTGCCAGCTTCGTAAAAATTTGTATCTTGTTATGTAAATAATTATTATATTATCCAGGAATTAATTTTATGCACCTTTCATAAATGTAGGCTTAAAATTTATATTAAAAGTTTATTTCAAACAAAAAACTAATTTGTATGCTTTATTAAAATATGACTATATATTTCCACTTCACAATTTATTTAATTTAAGACGAGCTTTGTTTAATATACCGATATTAAAATCGCCCTACAATAAAATAACACACTTTCCACATAACCTCTGTTAGATTCTCTGCATAATGGCTGCTTGACTTTGACTTTAAATTTCAACTTTTCGAAATCATAAAGTCAAGAATGCTTAACTTTACCTTTGACAGTTCCATTGTGTCAAGCTCAATAAGAAACAACATTTTGGAAAGCAAACAAGGTTTTCAATTGTGTAAGGGCTTTCATTGCAAGATGGCTTGGAGGAGATGACTTTCATTTGTGAAGTTCCTTGCACCATCTTCCATTGACGTCTTGATAACGGCAACTCTGCAGTTTTGTTATAATCTGGTGGCATGGATGACTGAGGAATGGCAATACATCTTTTGTGGTGAATTCTGGTGGTGTTTTGGACATGGATGACAACTATATTCTAATATGGAGAGGCACTGGATAGCTTACAAATTTTGTCTTCATTGTTAGGTGATACCAGCAGAACTGGTGGCATTATGGCATGGGAAGCAAGCTCCTACAATTTGGTATTATTTGGTAGCGATCATGGGAACACTGATGGCACAGTGGTATGTTCAGGAGATCTGTGGCTTCTTGTGCTTTCTTTCATGGCACTGCTCCAGTGGGTGATAAATACCCACCTTAGAAATATGGTTGACAAAAGATAATATTTAGAATGGTAACTCCTCCATACTACCCAATGGGAAGTGATTCATATACATAGTCACTCTATTTTTAATGTGCAATTTTTTTTTCAAAATTTTTATTCCCATAATTTTAGAACAAGATAAATCTAATAGGTTGAGAATAAGAACAAGTGGTATATGTGAATTTATAATGAGATGGGTATGCAAGGGAGGAAAGATCAATTGGTATTGTTATGCATAAGAAGGCAGATTTTCACAGACCTAAATGTCAGTAAACCAAAACTATAAAAAAAAAATTATAAGGCAGGATTTTGTTTGAAATTGTGTTCCTGTTGGTAAAAGAGGTCATTTGATTATTTGCCACTTTGTGTCAGCCATGTTGGGTTGCATTCCCAAATGAAAATGGGTGTTTGGTCAAAATTCAAAATATCCAAAGATATCCATTGTGAAATTGACATAACCGTCAATGCAGTTTACTTGCGTTCTGTAATTGTAATAAAGGGGACAGTGGCTACGGTGCTCATCCTCCCACTACTGTGATCCAAGTTTGATTTCCGGGGTTCTCTCCTGAATTTTTGCATGTGGGAATCGTGCTGGACGATGCAGTTTGCCGGCGGGTTTTCTCGGGGTACCCCTGTTTCCCGTGCCCTTGCATTCCAGCATCGCTCCATCCTAGGGTCTCATTTCATGCCATGTCTGGGGATGACAGGCAGCTACGGGTCTCAGCTGGAAAGCCCGTCACTTGGTGAGTGTTGCCTCGCCCTGGGTTCACTCCCCATTTGTTATTTTTTTATAATAAACAATACTTGTATCATTCCATTATCATTTCAGTGTCCACCTGTAGGAGAATTGAAATAACTGCCCATCAATGAAAGCATTTTTCCTCATAAAAAAAATCCAAACATAAATACACATTATATTTTCAAGCAAACAGAACAGGAAACATTGTGACCACTCTCTTAATTGCAGTATTTCAGAAAAACTCTTTTTAAATGATAGATGCTAAAACAAATACAGAAATAGTTGACTTGTAAGAAAACTTTTGTAATACCTACTAAATATTGAAAAGCTAAGAATGTTGTTCTTGGCAGAATTAGAAAGAAGAATAGGTATCAACATTAAACAAGGCAGAACATTTCAAGATGGTGTAGCATGTTGTGTTAAGTATGTATTAGCCCCACATGTTAGCAGGGTACAAATTAAACTTTTTGTTTAGAAAGTTTGAGGGGGCGGGGGGGATTTTTTTTTGTAAACTTTAGACTTTTGAAATTTGCCATTAACATTATATGACATACAATTAAAAGTAAATGTGTTCATAATCTGTAAAGATTCTAATTTTTTGTAAGCCATTAATAATACCTAAAGTAATAATACAGCATAGGTATATGAAATTGATATATTCAAAATAATACAATTCCAATAATTAAAAGTATTTCTAACAATGGATTTTTAGCAGTAAAAGTTATGGTACATAATGTAAGTTAATCCACATCAATGATAAGCTGCATAAACTTATGAGATACTAGAAAAATTTAATGAAAACCCATTATTTAATTTTTGGTTCTCAGCTCCTTGTTACAGCATAATTGTGTCTTATACTGTTGGAGTATTTAAAGTGTTTTCATTAATATGTACCTAATTCAGGTGGAAATTTCATCAAAATTGGTTAAGTAAAAGGAAAAGCTTTGTTGTTCTAATTTGTACTTGGGAATAACTCATCTCGTCAATCGTCATGCGTAATTATTACTTTTCAGGGATGGGAATCACGTACTCTGGCTGGGAAATAATATTGTCCTATATGAGCCAGGGAAAATACTTTATGAATGATAAGGGGAATTCCCTGCCTTCCCCCCATTAATTCACACTCTAAATGAAATACAGTTGTAGGTATGCATATGTAATTAGCTATGCCAATTTGACTAAGGTATCTTGTCCTGTTCCTTTTTTTTGTTTGCATACTTCTCATTACAGTACAAGTAAGTAGATCGTCAGTTTTACAAGGGTTGCAATGTGTTAACAAGTGATAAAATATAGGGTTATTCCTGCTGTTGCTAATTATTGGTTTGCCACAAAATTTAAAACTATTGATGTACCGCTCCCAGCCAGAGCTGATAGCAACAGGTAGTTTAAGGTGAGTGGGAAAACTTTTCAAAAGATGATAAAGGGGGGAAGGTATGCTGCCACCACCCAAATTTATGAATTAACAAAGGGATTGGGAACCTGATACTGGTTGTTAGTGCGTTATTTTCTCGACGATCGCCTAGGGTGCCAGACGGCCTAAGATGTTCTTCGTAGGGGTATGGGAGTTCATGGACCAGAATGGTTTTATGAGTCACTAAAATTATTTAATTGTACACACTTCGCCTACTATGTTTAGAATAGAAGGGAGCACCAATATAACATTGTTCAAAATCCAAGTAATTACATACAACACTCTAAAACTTCTGGGACGTTAGCCACAGATGCAAAACCTACCTTAAATTTTACATCAAACACATTGTTATGAATATTTCTCACCAAACCACAACTCTCTAGCCTTATCCTTATAGTGATTAAAGTTTCTTTATATCTACCGACATTCACACAACGTTCAAAATAATTGCTGGGAGGAAGGCAATATTTTATATTGTGCAACATTAAAGGTTTTGTCACATTTAGGACAGTATCCATAAATAATGATGGTTGGTACACAGAGGTCACAAGGACAAATACCTTCCTTGCTTATGGGTTAAATATTGTTAAGGATAAGCACCCTTCTGTTGCAAGTTGGGTAAGGTTTCTGTGGTATCGCACCCAGATAATCTATTGAGCCTGGCTCTCTGTGACAGAGGGTTGATTACATTATATATGTTTTAAATAGGGATGGGTCGAATAACAAAAAATTTCAGTTCCGGTACCGATTGTACATTCAAATATCGGTTCAATTATTCGGATAACATTTTTATAATTTCAAACTAAATAACTTAAAAAAATCTGTGTCACACACTAAACATTATTCATGCATCACGTTCAAAAGCTCTCACAAAATATATGCACATACTCTACTCCATTTGTTTACTTTTTTTCTCTCGTATAATACGCTAGAATGCTGTATTTAGAAGACGTACACATAGAACAATTAGAATGATTCAAAGCTAAAAATTTGGACATAAACATCAGCCATTTTGTTTCTCTCTGTACTGAGTGTAGTATCTTCTTGGTATACATTTTGTCTCATTTAAATGATAGAATATATTAAACCAAATACCGTATTTGATTAAACACTTGTCCTTAAAAACTACTTTTGTGATGATTGGTACCATAACAAATAAATTAACATTAATTTGCTTTCAACATCAATAGTAATTTGCTGTAAAGAAATATCGCGGCCAAGAAAAAATGCCTGTTACAGGTAAATTAACCTATATTGTTTTGGCTGTAAAGCAAATTTTTGTTTTTTTTTGATAAGTTTCTTGTTACAGTTATTTTTGTAATGACAGAATTTTGCCGTGACTAGATTAATTCATAATGTTTCGTATTAAGTATATCACCATCAAAAAATATTACTAAATTTATTGCTGTGTAGAAACGAGAACCGAAAAGTCAATAACCTAAAACCAGTTCTGAGTCAAACCTCAAGAACTGGTATAAATTGGAACCAAAGAACCAAATCGACCCATCCCTAGTTTTAAATTTTACCAAAATTTAACTATCAGTTTACCACAAATATTAAAATTTACCTAAAGTTTGGTAAATTAATGAGAAACTGAATTCAAAGATCAAATAACTTTGTTTAATTTAAAACTTTCAATAATTCATCAAACAATTTAATATACCACATTCTTAGTAAAACTCTATAAACTGAGAATAACAAAAGATGACATTAAAATTATAATCACTGTAATATATTTCTTGTATTTTTCCATGTCTCACTTGTACACTCCTACTGTAATACCTGAATTTACTACATACCACCAGGAACAGTAGTGCAGACGCCGTCTCTCACTCTTCTTCCTAACCTTAAGAAGTCAGCATAAGAATTCCAAATCTACCAGATGTACAAAATCTTAAAAAGAACTCTTGCTGCAAACAGATGAGGCTTGTTTAAACAAAACACAAGTTACGTCGGCGCTCTTGAAGAGCGCAGCTTGGTGACAGTCATGTGTCTCCCGCGAGAGTTCAGGAAAGAGTTCTCGAAAGAGTCTTGTCCCATTGCTACTACCCAGCACGTACCATGCCTTCAAACACATCCATCCATGTTGGCGCTACTTCTTCTGACGACACGCCGGGCGACGCGTTACCCAACTAACTAGCCCCCTGTGCCACTAAGGGGTCCGCCAGGTTACCCACTCTGCTGCCCATTCTTTTCTCTTCTTATAAAATTATTTGTTTACATCTGGACATAGCTCTGGGCAGCTTCGAGTATCTCAATGGAAGCAATAACTTAATTCTACAATAAGGCATTAACTCAATTACACAAAGTTAAATAACAAGTTTTAACACGCAACATTAAAATGATTAAGGGGTCTGTCTTTCTTTAACTTCAAAATAGTATTGATTTACAACAGGCTTCTCAATACCGTTAAACGACATGAACATTTAGTAGGAGACGGGGTAGCCTCCTGGCAGTATAAAACCTGGTAAAAATTGGTCAATAAGTGTAGCCAATCACATGTACAAATGGACCGGAGAGAGGACATGTTGAATCAGCCCAGACAGTGACAAGCAGCAGTTGAAGGGGACAGTGACCACCCGCCCATAGTTTTCTGTCACCCTTACCCAGTTGGCCACGAGAGGGAGGATGCACAAAGAATAACTGTCATTTTATTTGGTCAACATCTGCTTTTTTACATGGCTAATAATATTTCATAAAAAAAATTTTTAAATTTTGACAGAGGTAAATGAACACCATCATTAGGACAGCATCCTCTGATTTTCTTGTAAGATTCCACGTGCGTTGATCTAAAATTATATTACGCTCTGTGGTTAGGCTATTATTTGGCAACAAAGTGGTGCTGTGTATGCTCTTCTAGGATATCATTTTATTTGGAAGACATGAATCTATGCAGTTATAACAATATTTAATTTATAGTTTATGTAGGTTGTATGCCAGACAAAATTAAATATTAACGTCATGCAAAAAAATGCACTTTAAGTGCAATTTTTAAATTTTTTTGTTTTAAAATAGTTAAATTTTGATTTTACAAGGGTAGCAACTTACTAAATCATTCTTGGAAACCAGTGCACTTCATGGAATCGAAAGGTTTACTGTAGGTAATTTTCTAATAAACATCACACTTGTAAATTAATTTCTCACATTTTATTAAGTTGATGTTATGTATACTACTGCATTATAAATTGTATTTATTACAGTTCAGCTTTCATGATAAATGCAATATGATGGGATGGAAACTTGCCTCAGTTGGGTTAATGTCGAGGGGCAAAAAAGTTCCTTGCATACAGTGAAAACATCATAACTAATAGAAAAGATCCAGAGTGATTTTTGTAGCTATTATCCAACATTACTTCAACATCCATCCATTGAATTTTGTAATAGTCATATGTCATTTTAAAAAATATCATCCATATTTTGAGAAGTTATTTTACTTTTCATGTACTACTGTAAAAATAATTTTATGCACTGTCTTGTTGCAGATGTTTTCTTGTTAGTGAAATTTCTCCAAGCTGAGCTTTTTAGCTGTGTTTGCATTGTCGTTGTTAATGTAATACAATGTATTATTCTATTATGCTTAATAGGTGCTCTGCCCTTACAAACTTTATGATGAATGTGGCAAAAGTAGCTGAAAATAAATCCAGTTTGGTCAACGTTGCTCAAAAATCAGTCTGTGAGTATCAAGTAAGCATTGTGCATGTCAGTTGGAAGTTTATAGACAGTTACTATTAAAGGCTATTCAAGGTAAAGTGAGCACTTTTAAAAGCCCACTCATTTATAATGATATATTTTAGCCTAAAGACGTTAACTTCTGAGTGCTGTGAAATATATACACTGTGTTTCTTTCTTACATGGCACTACATATATTTACCCGTGAGGCATTTCCGCGCATTGGGCAGGCATATTCTACTTTGCAACTTCGCCCCATCATCGAGCACCAGCACTCACATAGGCAAGTCATACTCCCAATAGTACAATAAATCACGTGCCTACAAGGTCCGTAAACTGCACGTCATGAGCAACTACAGATACGTAGTTGGAGAAATTGTACTGTGTACTCCAAAGCCGTCACGCAGTTGCCCTAACCCCAGCATGGGATTTTACTGTTTGCTGAGCCGTCGACACCCTTCCCGAAGATAAGCGAGTTCCACAGTTTGCTGCAAGAGGTCAGCATCCATTTCACTGGAGCATCACAGTCTCCAGTGCCTCGTGCCAAAACGATAAGATATGTCAACACCTGCGACACAGGAGATAAGAAAAGGGTGGCACTGCAACCAAGTAAGAATAAATAACCCCTGCAGAGAGAGGCTAGTCATCACTGCACCTCTCTGGAAGCCTAAAAGTTGAAAATCTTAGTATAAATAGGAGGAACCATCCCAGGCTTGGGGCAGTCGTTGTCCCCCCAGTCTGAACAATGCCGAGGGCAACAGTAGGAGTAAGTGATTGCCTGCCCTCTCTTCCAGTTTGTAAACGCTGAAGAACTTTCTTATGGGTGCGATAACCACTAGGCCAACGGTAAGTGGCAGCCGATCCTCTCTTCCAGTCTGAAAAGGCTGTTTGAAGGGTAAGCTGACCACTAGACCACACTTCGTGTGCACGTATTGGAAGACGTCACAAGAAGTCGACTGCCATCTGTGATCTCACAGATGGGTCAACACTGCCTTCCAGAAGCTCAAGAAGACATCACCCTCTCTTACCATTTACCATCTGGTAATCCTCCAGCTCTCCATTGGTAGCAGGTTGCGACGTCGTCCCTTCTGGAAACCCTGCATCCCACCAGCCAGTGAGGCTACGTCATTTGCCCGCTTGGCAAATGCAGCTTAGGTTCTTTCAGATCGCTCCCTATTAAGTCAGGATTAGCATATTAACTGATATGATTTCTTACACATTAAGACACCTAGCTTTTGCCCAGGACTCCTTCACTTGGAGTAACTTAGGATCAAGCTTCGCATTCTTTTATTATGTAAATATATTTATCTAGGAGCTAGTATGGACTCACCCTGCATTTCCTTATTACGTCATTATACAGCATTCATTTTGAATTAATTTGGAGAGTATTGTTATTTTGTTATAGTTTGAACCCCTGTTTCATTTAACAGTAAGATTTTTTTTTTTTTTTTTTATGTTATCACAGAGAAAGAGCCAGCAAACAGCGTATAACCACTAAGGTAAATACAAAACACCTTTTGGAACGTCAAACCAAGGCCTGCCCTTTGGTAGTTCATCAGCTGCGCCCCTTAACATTAGGTATTGTACTCTAATCCATACAGAAGTTGATCAGACCAGGTGTTCTACTTCTCCCTCCCAGTTTGCAAAGGCCGGAGGGAAAACTGAACACTTTTGCCGCTGATTAAACTTCTTGCGGGTGCCTCACCCAGGATCTGCATCACTCGTAGCCATTCCCAGTCTGCAATGTCCAGACGGTGGGTACCAGGAGTGATGTCACGGTGTCCTGGAAGTACACTATAGGACAGATAACCTTGGTTGCTTCTCCTCTGAGGTATTTAAAAACATTCTAAATGGCTTATGACAAACATGGAAGTATAAGCAAGCAACACACAAGCGCTCTCAGAGAAATAATTAGGGAACTAAGGAATCTAACTCCAACAGAGACCATTACTAATAATTTACAAGCTTCTAATTCACTCCAATTGACGACCGCTCTATGTGGGCCATTAATCAAATAACCAGTTAGAGACCATCCAGCGATTGTGCTTATCTTAAAGGAAGGAAGCTCTCGTAGGAATCTATCTTACCCGACCCACTACTTGTCCTTTTACCCCCATGAACCATATAAATTACATTGCACCATTGCACTGACATTGGCCGCTGTCCTGGAGCTTGCCCATCGTGTGAGCCAGTCAACAAAGAGGAGCGCCTCCTCACCCGACTAACCAGGTACCGTGCCCAGCGAAACGCCGTACTGTAGTGTGATTGAGAATTTTGTCCTAGTTAGATGGCCCACGTGGCCAATGCTATATAACGGCCAGCCCCCGAAGAGGGATTAAGGACCCGGCCTGATAATTAAAGTAGCTGCCTCTAATGCACTCTGCGAATCTGGCATTGCAATTTGGGTTGTATCAAAAAGTTTATGGAACCAGAATTTCCCATTTGGAAGAACACCTGGTTCAAGACACGTTAGGGTTCACCCTCCTCTCCCGTTGGTCTCGGATTAAGGTAATGAAACAAAATCCCCAGCATTTTTCTCTTTGTGGAGATATTTCACCCTAGCAAGGCATCAATCCACGCACCCCAGGTGTGTACTCCCATTAATAAAATCCTGCCGAGCCACCAGAGAGGTAGAGGGAGATAGGGATTTTATTATTAGCTTAAAATGTCACCTCATCCTGAACCAGGGTACGTAGCTTCAATTTATTTAAAAAGTTGGTTAAAGGATTAAAAAAGTCGAAAAAGTAACTAGGGCCTCAAGCTTACTTTACCATGAACAGCATATACTGTTTTTTATATGTCAGAATTTGTAGTTATGTATTCTGTTTTATCTTGAGCTATTTTTGTAATAACATATGAACAGTGGAAGGTTTTTCAAATCTATTATTTTGGTAGCTGTTATAGAAAATATGTAGTGTTATTTCCTTATCCAAAGTGAAAAATAGTTTTGCAACTAAGTTTTCAAAACTGTTTACAGTTTATCAGACATTTACTACTAGTACATGTGAAATAATATAAATGGACTTATTTTTTTCTTATTGTACTATTGGTTCTTAAATTGTCTAAGTCCTGCAATCTCCTACTTTCTGTAGAATAATCTGTGTGATATATTTAAGGCTACTGTGGTCTGTGAAAGGTGAATGTGTTGATGTATTTCAAGGGTTTCCAATTGGTGGTATGTACAGGATGTTCCAGACATAGATGTCCACGATGTTCCAGACATAGATGTCCACACAGAGGCGGGTGATAGAGGGGCCCGAGACCTACAAAAATGACCAACACATATGTGATCCGATTCTGGACAGTTCAGAAGTTATGAATTTTTTTCGATTTTACGAATTTAGTGCTTTGAGGAAAGTTAAGTATCCCAGTGAAATTATATTTTTAAGAAATGGTACCCGACAAGTGTAGTCACATAACCAAACATCATTTATGCTATTGTCACATTACAACAATCTGGAAAATAATAACAGTTTGCAAAAGTTATGTATTGTACAGATATTTGCCACGAGTTTATGTTCGTTAAAAAAAATACTATGTACTACATAAACAAATGCCTCCCACTGGAAAGACTTTCTATGAGTGTATGCCTCGTTAGAAGTACAAATAATAGGCGGTCATGAACAAATGTCGACATCGTAAAGTTTAAAACCGAGTTAGAACCCTGAAGTTGAAAAGTAACAAACTGACTGTAGGGCAATGCTACTTACGTGGAAAACGTCAGAAATGACATGTGATCTTAAAATGGAATGAGAGCGACGAAGCATTTTCCCTATGCTTTGGTTCACTTGTTTTGAAAGATTGACACTTGAAGGGAGAACAATTAAATGAACTAAATTGGCCTGAAATCATTTATTTGCATATTCATAACATATTTTCAATATGTCTGCCCTGTCCCTGTACACACAATCTGCACATTTGTATAAAATTACTTCGTAATGATTGGAATGCAGGAATGTTTACTTTTATTATATTTTCAGCTTCTGACAATTTGTGTCTCAGTTCCCTTATGTTGTGTCACTAACTTGAATAAACTTTTTCTTTGAAGTACCCCAGACAAAAAAAATGAATCGGATTCAAATCTGGTCATTGGGGGGGGGGGGGGGGGGGGGCTACGCTGTTGGTCTGCCACATTCAATCCATTTATCAGGGAATATGGTTTTTAAATGTTGCCATACTTGCGCTGCATAATGACATGGACCATCATCATTCTGAAACCACATATTTTTACGCACCTCCAGATTCATGTCTTCTAGCAGTGGTGGAAGATTGTGCTGGAGAATATTGCTGTACGTGTCACTGTTCAGTCTTGTCGATAGCTGAAATGGCCCAATCAATTGGTGGCCTATTACACCCGTCCACACGTTCATGCCAAACTGGTGTTGGAAATGTGAGTCTCTTGTAACATGAGGGTTTTCAATTGACCATGAGTGAAAGTTTTGGATGTTTAATATTCCACCTCTTTGGAAATGTGACTCGTCCATCCACAATATGTTATCAAAAAAGCTTGGGTCCATCCATACACAGACGCAGCATTTCTTAGCAAAAGTCAGTCCTTTTTTCATAATCCGCTGGGAGTAGAACCTGCACCCTCTGCAAGTTATATGAGTGGTAATTGCTAGCATGCAGTATACAATGTACAGTAGAACCTCTCTATTACGACCCCTCACGGTTCCCAAGAATAGGGTTGTAATAGAGGGTGGGGGGTCGTAATGAAAAATTTTGAAAATTTTGGGCCATTTTGACCTACCCCTAACCCCTATGCCACCAAACTTGCCATTTTTTGCATGAAGTTCGTGTTCAATTGTGTCTAGTGTATTAAAAAATGCTTTTTAAATTACATATAATTTGATACCCAAGAAAGGCGTATTGGACCACCATTTGTCATAAAAAAGAAGGCCTAAACACAGTATGACATGGCCATTGAAAGTGAGTGAAAAGATTATACTTTGTATTATTAAAATATGAAATTATAAAAGATCTTTACACAGGCCTCGTGGGTCATACATTACTATGAGGTGCGTAGCAATAAAAAAGTTTAGGTGGCGTTGCGCAATACGTGTGTATGCGCCATGCTCTTGCTTTGGTCTGGCCGTTTCATTGCTACAAAATCAGACGTATTGCGCACAAAGCAGTAACTAAAAACTCTGTTGGAGATGCCTTACGTTTGAAGTAAAACACCGCACTTTATTTATTGATAATATGTACGAAGATACATTATTTACATGAAATCACTCGTGAGCATAACGCTGCTTGGAACAACAATTGTCAAAGTTTTGAGAAATCGGTGACTGCTAACATCAGTAAAGGCCAGTTTTCCATAGACTGAAAACCATGGATAATAGAAACTTTTACCACCGTTGAAGAGTAGGTCTACAAAAACAAATCCGTGCATAACTAAAACTGCATTTGAAGATACCGCGTTGGTGAGGGATTACTGTATCTATTTTTAGATGTGCCTCGTATTTTCAATTTTTTCGACCCAAATTTTTCACGGTTCCTCGGGATTGGGTCGTAATAGAGAGGTGGTCATAATAAATGGGGTCATAATGGAGGGGTTTTACTGTACACTAGTTGTCGGGATACCAGTAGAACTGTTTATCTTCCTGATATTAGTAGACGGTTCATCGCCCACCTCTTCCAACACTTGGTCGATGCGGTCTGGGTCAGCCCTGGGGATGCCTTCACATCTTGAACCAGGCATACGGCCTTCCATGAATATGTTATGTGTGTTGATAAACACCCTGTGATCAGTATACCTTTCAAGTTGCCGGCCTCCTCTTCTCCATAGATCTTCTTCATAAAGAGCAGCAGCATAATATCCACTGCCTTGAGCGACACCGTAAAAATAGTGCATCTCAGCATATTTGCGAGGCAGTATATTTGCGAGGTGAATAAGGCATGGTAGTCTGCTTATTGACACATCGAGTGGGACAAAATTACATCAAATAACTTGCAAAGTCATCTTTCCCGTTAGTAACCAACCGTTCATATAACACTGCTCTTCAAAAGTCTAATACGCAATAGCTGTCACCGTGATAATGGGGGCGTAGGGAACGTTTTCGCTACTCCCTTATTGGGAGACTGTTTTACTGGTATGGTGGCATTTTACCCACAAGAACACCAACGCATGTTCTGTTTCTTTTATGGTATGCTCTCACATTTTCCAAGAAGTAAACTCATTCCATGTATGTATCGTTTCTTTACAGGTAGTGTGTTAACACTGCAACTTCTGGGTCATAAGTCTGTTTTTTACGTTATGTCGACATTTATTCATGACCGTTTATTCTTTGTAAATCTAACAAGGCATACAAGTAGGTAGTTTTTCCAGTGGCTGGCATTTGTTTATGGAGTAAATTAGTATTTTTTAACGCACAATAAACTCATAACAAATATCTGGTGAATACATAACTTTTGCAAAACTGTTATAATTTTCCAGATCGCTGTAATGACAATAGCATGAATGATGTTTGGTTATGTGACTACACTTGTCAGCTACCAGTTATAAAAACGTCACTTCACTGGAACATGTACTTTCATCACAATCATTAAATTCTTAGTGTAATGTAGAGTAAGTTCCAAAAATCGGAAAAAAATTTGTAACTTCTAAACTGTCCAGAATCGGACCACATATGTATTGGTAATTTTTGTCGGTCTTCGGCCCCTCTATTATCAATCTCTGTTTGGACATCTATGTCCGGAACATCCTGTATACCACTGGTAGTATATGATGGCAAAAGTGAGGTGGTATGTGACAGATATGCTAACTCTCCACACCCACTCGTATTAAGAATGTTAGTTGTATTCAGTGACAAAAAGGTAGAGTTCAGAAAAAAACTTTACAAAGAAGCATTGGTTGTGTTCAGTGTAAGAATTGGTAGTCTCTTGAAGTCGTGGAGATAAAAATCATGAAACAAATTACAAATGTTTAAAAAAACGTATGTTTATAGTGGAAAAACACACATTTATAGTCTTCCTTATTTGTGGTGCCTTCACACTTATGAATAAAACCTTTGAACAATCAACACATACAAGACATTTTTGTTTGTTTCCTACACTTTAATGTTTCAAAAGTATTTTATACTTTGTTAACATTAAAAGAATCATATTTCTGTTTAAAATGAATGTGTATTGATGCATGAAGTCTTTGCAACATTGACACTAATGACTTCATCTCATCAGTGAGCAAGTCTTGTCACCTGATTCCAACTGAGTTTTCATTGTTACCATGCATCACGGGACCCAAGATTGTACTGTTTGCACCGCTCGAGAATGGACGTTCCAGCCCAAAGATAGTATTATTCACCGACCACCGAGGCTATGCATCCAAGGCACTGAGTACCACAGCACGCCGCTAGATGTCTCTACCAGAACGATTCGCTGCATCTCGATTCTCCAAGCCGGCTGGTGTCGTCACGCCTTGAGGAATCTATGCTGCAGATACCCCCCCCCCCCTCCAACGCTGCCCCTCTCCAGCTGACTGAAGGGGAAGGACCAGCTAGAGTATAAATAGTGTCACGCGTCCACAGAAGATAGTCGTTCAGACTTCATTTTCTTCACTGCAGCCCTTGCCAGAAATTGTGGCCAGCCTACTCGCTATTCACCAAACCTACCCTCCTTCACCGCATTCATGCTGAAGGAACCACCTCTCCTGGTCTCCACCACAACTCGTAGCTAAAGCCATCCTTTCCAGCCTATCTTCACTGCATTTGTGCCGAAGATTCACCATTCCCAATGTCGTCTACACACCCAGCCACTTCGGTCCCTTCTGGGTAAAAATGCATAGGAAGTATTACCATTGATGGTCTAGGACCAGGTCGCCTTTCACTGGCTCAGTGTAGGTTAAGTTTCCCTAAGCTCTGTCAACGTTAGGAGGTAGTGCGACATGACTCTGTTTGACTTCCTGTTAATAGGTGTAAACAGAAGTTTTACCAACTCAAGGTTATCCTTTCCCGTATTTATAATACCTCTTTCAGTGGAACTCGCACAGTTTGAGGGATAGCAGGTGACTGGGATAATTACTGCTCATACGAGTCAAATGCACCAATTGAGGACCCACATGCACAGTTGGACTGCCACCCTTTTTATACTCCCCGGGTACAGAATGGTAGAGCCCCGACACTAGGTACTCGGTCTCTTGAGGCCAGCTTGCCTGCTCAGTAGCATACTCTCTCCATCGCATTTAGATGATGCCGGAGTCATTGTTCTCTGAGTATGGGGAGACTGTTGCCTCCTGAGACACTCGCCTACATGCAGGGACTGTCAGTGGCGAGGCCTGTTTCTCAGTGGTCACCGCGTTACGATGCAGAGTGCTGAGATAGAGAGTCCGCTTGAGTTGGCAGATGCTACACGTGGCTGTACATCAATAAGACATGTCGCCTACAGTCACTTCACGGATGTGAGAGTGTTTTTTAGTCCAGATGCCCTATTCCTATCGGAGTACTATCCGAGAGGTCAGACAGGTGCTAACTGCCACTGGGCACTTGCAGGAGCTTCTCCTCATCCTCACTACGATCATGCGGCTCTCTCCAAAGGATCAAGCCCAGGCATTGCGCCATCTCCAGATTCCAGTCATACCAGTGATTCCCCAAGGACCTCTTTAAGGACCCCATTCTTTTGAGCGAAAAAACACACCCCTTGTTAGCAGCATACATAAGCGGACAGGACCAGTCCTTGGGACTCGCCAACACCTACTTAGGGGGAATTGAGCCAGCGGCACCTAATCAGCCGACAGACATAACTTTTGAGCCTCTGTCTGTAAACCAGCCAAGCTCACACTCACGCCTGTTAGAGTTGACACAGGTTGAAACAGCTGCCACAAGTTGCACGTTGCCCAGGTATACCACTTTGAGCCAACCCTCTGAAATGCAAGATCACTCTCACAGAGCCCGATTTCGTGCCCTGCCGTAAAGCTACCATACCAGTCCTCTACATTGGATGTGTGCCAGTATCACGTAGAGACTGAAATAACCCAGACCCCTCCACCGAGTGCGCCTGACCTGGCACTCAAACAAAAACTCCCACTTGCCGTAGTGACGTTTCCTACTGCCCTAAGGCCATCACATGGCCATTTTATACTTTGATACCTCGATACTGGGCTGTATCAAAATTATAGAGTATTGTGACGTGCATATCAATACTTTTATTAGATACTTCTTATCGACACGTGTAAATGGCTTCATCTGCCATTTTCCCTATTGTCACACAGTGCCACCGTTTAAATGATTCAGCTAATTATTTTGTATCGATGGCAGAGAAACGTGTAGTAAGGATTGCAATAGAACATGTATTTAGGAGTTGCAAACAGGAACTACGAACAGTAAGCCAGTGTGGATTGTAAATAATGTGTTTTGAAATTGTGTATGTACTGTAATAACGTATTTTGAAACAGTTATTAGCAAGTTTTAAATGTGCGTGGCCTAAAAAACTACCATTTCAACTCAGTTTCGCAGTGTGAAAATAACACGTCTATTGTATGGAAAACTAATTTCACCAAAAATATTTACGTTTTGAATGTGTTAATATTATAAGTAAGCCTACCAACAAACTACATATTTATCACGTTTTCTTTTGATAAGGTTAGAACTTGACAGGGTATAAAATAATTTGAAGGTTTCTTTCATATGAGCAAATTTTCGACTCGTCCGCTAAAAGAATATGGAATTATAGATGATACAGTCTCGTAAGAACAGGTGCAATCCACTGGCAATAAAATTAATGGAGGCCTAGCAGTATGACTTTGCCATAACAAAAATAAGGTAGGTTGGAAGGTAACCTACATTGATCATAGCAGTTGTTTGTTTACAATGATTGCTTTCTTCATAGACAGAGCAGCTGTGGCACAAGGATACGTTGTGGCCGCGCTACAATTTGCTTTATTCATAGACAGAGTAGCTGTGCCGCAAGGATACATTGTGGCAGCACTAAGTTTCTAGAACTGTCAAAATTTAGTGAACTTATGTTCGGCATTCTGAATGGGAATGGAAGTACATATTTTTCTACATGCCATTTGTGTTTACAACCGGTATTTCAGATTTATTTTACGTGTTTTGTGTGTGCACATTTTGTGAAAATGATCAATGCAAAACAATAAACAGAATAATTAATTTATCTTGTGTCCTTCGGTTGCGGAAGAAATGCTATTGTTTTTTATCGGGTGATAAACAATTTCCACATTTCCTCTGACTTACTCTGAAAAAAATATGCAATGCTTGTTTTGCTATATTAAAGTTATTAAGCTTTCTTAGTTCGAAAATTGACATGCCTGATGTGGTTTTTTTATATCGTATAAATATTTATAATTTTTGAACACTTGACAGGCCTATCTCTAAGTAACATAAATTTCAAATGTGTTTCCATCATCTGTAATATTATCTTGCATAATTTTTCTTTGATTTAAAACTTTACTGTAAATTGGGTTGAGAACAATGAAAATATAGTTTACTAAATTTGATTGCATAATAGAAATCTTTTTACTCAAGAGTATTGAAAGTATTAAGCAAGCTGAAAACTATATTGAGTATAGAGTATCGAAAACATGGTATCCTCCCACCCCTAGTACTTATATCTTATAAGTAAATTATAATAATATACAGTATATTATTCATAAATTATATGAATAAACACAGAGAAAATGGGTGTGTTGGTAATTCCTTGTAAGAAATTGTTATATAGCAAAATGTGTACTATTAAACTGAGTGTGCACAAATGAAGTGCATTGTCTGTTTGTTGTAATTTTCTAGACTGAGTTAAACTGTGTTTGCATGTGGCAGAGGAACAGTCTGAAAATAGAGCTTCATCTGGGTTTTAGAAAAGTTGGAAGAAACCATGAATGGACTACAAGCTTCCATAGCTGCCAGTATATGAAGTCAGTTTATGCAAACAACTAGTTTTCATGGAAGATAGTAATGTTTGCATTTCGGAGCTTTTCCACTCATGTTTTTCACGAACTATGTTCTGAGAGTTGCCCACAATGGGAGGAGAAATTATTTCTGGTGGCTAGACACGTCAAACAATGATTTAAGACATCTCAGGTTAAGTGATACACAAACTCTGATTACGTAGCTTTTGAGGATGGATTTAGATGTTGAAGTCACCAGTACAATTTTGACTTGTGATGCCAGAATCACGATGTACATGGGTGTGCCTTGGGATTTAACTGGCACACGGCCAGTGTACAGGACAGGTCTGGTGGTCTGTCGAAGGGGCACAAAGTCTAGAACCACCGTCATGGCTGCGAACGGGCTGGCCTTTGTTCACACTTTTATTTGGTGTGGTGCTTGGCTGGAGATTCTGTCCCAGTCGTGGTGTTGATTGATGGCCACCAGGGAGGTTCTCAGGAGGTGACGTGTTCTCTGTTGACGTGGTGCTGGCTGAAGGAAGATTGCTGCCTGTGGCTGGAAACCATTGAACCACTGGTTAATGATTTTGTATGGCAGATGTTTGCCTCTTAATGCCTTTATAGGCTGTTCAAGGTAAAATTAGCACTTTGAAAGCCCTGCTTAAGATCTACTTGTATACACGTTGTGTATTCCTCCACCATATGTAAAATTAACATTATCATAGGCCTCGTCACTGTATTTGGCATCATCAATTATTAGAAAAGGAAATACTTTACAAATCTGTTAATTTTTACACTTCTGTGCATTAAAAAACAGATAGGGAAAGAAATCATTCATTGTCAACTTTTCTGAGCGAATGTCACCCAGTGTGTCCATTAAAATAAATGCATACAGGAGCAGTGACATTTTTCTAAGGTTCATTTCTAAAGTGCTCACTTTATCGTGAACAGCCTTTACTAAGAGGTGTGTGTCTGGGTGTTTGATTAGGATGAGGAGTGGTCACTTAGAAGGTCGGGTGGTATGAATTCTACCCCGCTCGTTGGAAGTGCAAAGTGCAACTTGGGACTTAGGGTTGCTTTCGGGCACAAGCTGCCCTTCTTAACTTTCTCAGCCTACCTCCCTCCCGGGTGTACCGCATGAGAAATTAAGGGTACAACCTGGCCTCACGAAAGTAGAGCCAGCGCTGCAGTTCCCTAAAGTGTACTTCTCAATATTCGTAGCCGCACAGGCAGGAACTATACCTCTTGCTCCTTTCGCCTGGTCCTATATAAAGTGGTGGACAGAGCGTAGTACTGCGACCTGTTCTGTAGTCGAATCAGGACACACAAGGAAGGGGGAATGGTTGTAACCAGAGGATAAAGCACTCTTATCAGATTCACTATACTTTATTACAACTACTAGATCTACTACAAGATGTTCATATAGTCCTTGGTTATTACAACAATGTTATGCGTCTTATTAAATGACTTTATTACCAGACCAAGTTACGGAAATTAAACCTTTACAATGACAACAGTTAAAGAGTGCTCTTGGCTGGATGAGCCCTAATTGTTTAATCCGAGGACCCTAATCCAGCAAGACCTAAGGTGCCGTACTGGCATTATAATTACCCTTTTAATCTTGTCGTCGTGTCGAGACCCTCTCAACGGTGGCAGAGTGAAGAGGTGACGTTGTGACCACGGCGATGGCGTCTCGCTGGTCCCTCTGGAGCAGGATGGCTGCGAGCCACCATCGTCCTCATCTTGTATACTACCCCACCTAGCCTCATCACCTTCCTTGACAGGTAGAGTATTGGTAGAGTATTTTCTAAACAGCGGGGTTGGCTCATCATGGCTGCACCGTTCCAGATCCTGAGCATCGCTTGCCAGCCCCAGCTAACATGGCTTGCACCAGTAGGTTGGTTCAAGCTGTTTGACAGGAATACCCAGGTGTGGTATCCACATAGGGTTGATCAATCCAGGCTAATTCCAGCTCCCTTCCAGCCCCATAAAGAGCGGTGGTTGAGAATGGAATATCTTAGTTGTTCGATTCACGGGGTAGAGGAGTTGCTGGTGATATAGGTTCTACTTAATTCTACCAGGCAGCAGAGCTCGGGTAGCAACTCTTTGTGTGTGTATTTGTATTAGTGCCTTGGTCTTACCGGCTTCACTTTAGTGGACTGAAACTACGTAGGGAAACAACATTGATGCTTCAAGAAAATTAGTACACAGAGTCTAATTAGAATTCACGTGTTCTATTACTGTAGTAATAATTAGACGGTGGCCCTTACTACTCCCAGACTAACTTTCTTTGATGCAGAAGTTCTTAACCTTTGCAAGTCCAGGTGAAGGCGACCTGGTTATTAATCTTGCTGGGATTTTGGCAATAGACACTGCTAGAATTAAGAAATTTACAATTTTCTCCTGACTATCTGTTGTTGTAAAGGAACAAAAAAAGGGGGGGGGGGGCAGCTACCAGAGGAGTAGTGTCGTCAATGCCAGTACTGTCCGGTGGGCAGGGCGGTCCAGTCGCGACCGTTACCAGTTCTGGGGTCTATACCAGTGGATGGTAAAGAAGGAGCAGAAGTCTTCAAGAGCCGCTGAATGGTCAGACTTTCAGAAGATGTTGGAGTCTAAAACACGTGCAGAAGGTTTCTGGAGGGTTTTTTTTTCAATGGTTGGCAGATCCAGCCCTGAAGATAGCGGTGGAATCTGCGAGTCATACCAGCAAGCGCAAACCGCCGGTGGCTTCCTTTGGCTCAATCGTGAGTGATAGAGGGGCAGAGACTGTCTTTTGCTGGTCATGCCAGCTTTTATACTAATCTCTATAGGGTGTTCGGAGGTTGAGGGATGCGGGGGATGATAGCCTCAGCCGCAGGGGTCCAGAATTGGGAAGAGCTGATGAGGTGCTATCATCCCTTATCACTGGTGGCACACTCAGCTGGCATTTAGGGGAATTATCTGTGACCTTGGGGGCCAGCTTCAGTGGCTCAGTCAGGCAGTACAAGCTTACGTCGGGGGGTGTTGATGTGACCTTTGCTTGGAGATTCTGGGTGAACAGTACGAGCTGGCATCTTTCTGTAATAGCTTCCCAAAATTGCGCCAGCGTATCCTGTAGGTATGTGTCTAGCCTCTTCAGTGCTGTTTGTTATGACGTTCCCAAAGGGTTGAACATTGCATCCAAGATGGGACGAAGTTGAAAGTATAGTGCGCATCATAGATGCGGAAATTCATCATGTGTCAGTTCATGGCATGCTTTCTGATACAAGCTGTATTTACCCAAATATAAGACTATTTTTATTCCAATTTTTATTTCCAGAAGATTGAGGGTGGTCTTACTTTTGCTGGGGCCACAGATGTGCAGTGGTTAGGTTGTTCACCTCCCACCTAGGCGAACCGGGTTTGATACCCGGTGGAGTCGCCTCCGGGCGTGCCGGACGATGCCGCTGTTTGGAGGATTTTCTTGCGGATCTCCCGTTTCCCTTGCCCTTTCATTCTGGTGCTGCTCCACCTCAATCACCCTCATCAGCTCTCAAGACCTCACTGTTAAGAGTAATAATGAGTGAAGTCGATATTTTTTGACTAGACAAATTTCAGTACAATGCAAACCACGTGACAAAATGTTAGAAACATTAACAGACTGTTTTATAATGAGTGGAGTTGAGAAATTTAGGCAGCTCTTTAACATCGAGGTCTTGAGAACCAATGAGGGCGAAGTTAGGTGAATATGGATCAGTGCTGGAATGAAAGGGCGGGGGAATCGGGAGATCCCAAGGAAACCGGCCAACCAGCAGCATTGTCTGGCATGATTCTCATATGCGAAAATCTGGGAGTGACCCTGCCGGGAATCAAACCCAGATCGCGTAGGTGGGAGGCGAGTAGTCTAATCACTACACCACCACAGTTCCATGATTTATAATTATAAATGTTGTTAGGATATTCAACACAAGTGAGACTGCTTACGTTTTAATGTATTTGTAGTCTAACTCCTAAAATTGGCTACAGTATTTGAAACTTTTATTTAAGTGGTAAGATTGACTTACCCTGCTAATTTGCGGAACAAAATAATTTGTTCATTAAAAAGTTTTTTTTGGAGACCATTTGGAAATCTAGGAAGGATGTCTTGTTTCCAGGTAAATATGGTATTTGACACCTATCTTGTTAGTGCTTGTGTACTGAAACAGAATTACTTTGTATCCTGTTCATGTTTTCTTTTGCAATTTTTTATTTTGTGATTTATAGCTTAGTTTGTTATATTTATTTGTTTTGTTTTCAGCTAATGGCCCATTTTATAGTAAAATTTCCCGCACGGTGTTCAGAGAATTATTTGGGGATCCAACATCCAAGGAAACCTTTCTAATGGTATGTCTGTCTCGTACACTTATTAAAAATATTGGATAGTCATTAATTTTCATGTGTGTTGAATAGTGGGGGAAAAATTTGTCATATTTGTTACCTGGGTAGTTGATGACTTTTATTCAGTAATATTAAAATGCTGTTGCTGTTTTAAATGTTATAATTAGAGTTTTTCTGATACCGATACTATTTATCGGTATCGGCCGATACTTTGGCTTTTTCCTATGTATCAGTATCGGGTATGGTATCGGGCCTATACTTTAGTATCTGTTGTAGACAATGAAGTCGGGTTATTACTTTCTTTAGGCACAAAAATGACCGTATTTCGGGCTTGTATACGTCGCACATTAGAAGAAAAATAAAAAATTCCATATTTAGGCGTGAATAGCACACACCCTTTTTTCCCAAAATAAAGGAAAATAAATTCTGGGGTGCACGCTATACACTGGAAAAAAGGGGAAGGAAGAGCGTTAGCCATAAATTGTCCGGGGATGTTGAGGGAAGTGGTGGAACTGTGTTGTCTCATCTCTAGATCTTACATCATCCCTCTCCCTTCTTTCTCTTTCTCACTCCGTGACCCTTTAGTTATGTGTATTTCGAAACCCCGCTCCTCCCCCCTCCCCTCTCCAACTAGTGGCATCCTGTCACGCCACAAAACCAGAGTTGCCACATGTTTATGGCCCCCCAACTCCTTGTAATAACACCCAAATGGTTGCGGGTCAATAATTCTGCCATCCCTCTTTGTTTCCATGGCAGAGGTTAGCGAGCCATGGTAGTGGATTTGGGGGGGGGGGGTGAGAAGAGGCAAGGAGACCCCTTTTTTAGATGAGGGTAGTGTCTAGTGCGGCAAAAAAAAGCTTGTCACTGCTGAAAGGAGAAAAAAACTAAGCTGGAAATATTGAGTAGTAGAAGTAAGAGGTTTTTTCAGATTTTTTTTATTTTGACTTTTTGCACCCAAGTTATTTAATTAAAGTATTTTCCAAAGACACCACAATCACCACACATTAACGTCATAAAGAATAATTTCTTCCATACTTACTAACAGGGCGCCACAAATTTTTGGTGCAATTTTATTTTTAAAAAAATTTGCCCTGGAACTTGTTGCAAAATTTATGGTGCTTGCTATACATGAGTGCGTACTATACTCGAGTAAATATGGTATGTGTCACTCAAAATAGTTGCACCTAACATCACTTGAATTTCAAAGCAAATGGTTTCACCTGGAAATGTTATGCAAAACATTTTAATGAGGAATTATTATTTGTGAAGATGTTTTTTTTAAGTTTAAAGATTGTTTTATCCGGTAAGGTTGGTGTTTCATTGTATCTGGCGTAAAATTAACATGACTTTAAAATTTATTATTTATGTAACTCAAAGTGCAGCATCTTGGCGAATAAAATTATATGCCCAAAAGTATATACTCTACCACTTGTCAGCAAAAAATTGTTTGAATATTGAGCAACTTATATTATAAGTGTTCATTTTCAGTAACTTCTTGTGGTGAAATTGGAGGATTTATATTAATTTATTTTAATACACACGTCTTTGAATAAACTGAGAATATGTAAGTGCCTATTTGACACCTTTTGCCGTCTAATATGGGTAGGTAAGCACCGAGCTGAGTGCAGTGTTAACTCGTATCTGGGAAAATCAGAGGACGTTGTTTTGTATGATTAATTATTAAAGACGGTGAAGAAATCTATTGTAATTGCCTCATTGGTGTCTCAAAATTACAAGTTTTCTTTGCAGTAAAATATGATTAATTACTTCTAAAGACAGACCTTGGCCACGTGTGCAAGGTGTCGCCAACAGGTAGCGGCGTGGAGAGGTCATCCTCCCCTCCCCCCTCCCCTCGTAAACCAACAGACATGACACTGCCCGATCAATAACTTCGTTGTGTGCTCTTAGCTGATAGTGCGCGCGGGACATTAAAAATTTGGTGTTGTATTATTTGCATTTTCGGAGGGTTTGAAAGTTTTAGGTCATCTTGCATTTTGTGTCGGATTACAATAAATTGTATACAGTATTTTAAAACTATTTGTTTAGATGAGTCTAGGAAAAATGTTTTTAATATATTAACAGTAATACTTCTTCTAAAATTCAGTGTGAAGGGCATTGGTATCGGGGTATCGGTATTGGAACAGCTCTCGTTATAATGCTGTAAAACAGTGCATGGATGTAGTGATAGCAGTTCATGACGTCATGTTAAATTCTCATAATTTAGTAGACTGTTCAGGCTGTGCCTTCACTTCGGCCAATTTTAATTGCTCTGTGTCATAATTGGTTTAGTATAAATTTGTGTGTGCTAAGGCTGTAAGATATGTTTTTCACAAATTTTGCAAAATGTGTATAAATATATGAATTTATATTACTCTATGAGTTTTAAAAGGTGTAGTGGTTCTGCTGTACGAAAACTCGTGGGAGTTTGCAGCAAGCACTAGCTCGGGCTAGCTCAGTTGGTTTTAGTTTGAGACTCAAAGCGCAGAAATAAACACTTGAATGTTTGTTGATCCTGGTGTGCCAACAGAAATTAATGAAAGATGATGAATGCTAACCGAAGTTTATTACTGCCTTTTCACAAACAATTGACACTCGTAATTAAAAATAAAAAACAGGAAGGGACAGACTGGCAGCGTGGTCATTCGCTGCCCTGCACGAACACTACATCACTGAATTGGCTGATAAACTGATGTGAACTGAAGTGAACTGTGACGACGATGAACTTAAGTGAAGTTAAAACCTTAGTGACGATGAGAAAGTCGTTCTAACCCTATTTATGCTGCCTGAATTATTGCATCAAGTTAACGTGGTCCAATCGTGGACTTCGTAAAGTGTGCTCATGTCTAAAAATTGCCTGTGAACACGGACGTGAGTCTTGATATCAAAATATTACAGTGAGCGTGGGCTGTCACATTGGCCTACTGTGACATCAGTACACAGAGTTTCACCAAATGGTACAACACACTGGCATGACTCACTTACTAAACACTTTAAAAAGTTGCACTGTCATTCTGTGATGATTATACTAGTGATGCATTAACTTGAATAAAATAATAAATTTGGAAAAAAGAACATGTACACAATACAAACAAATTATTACTGTCACGATTTCCTAAACATTAAATCAATTACTATCCTTAACACAAAAATACAGCAAACAAAAGCATTTCCCGAATATATAAATTATAATATATTGCAATGCTACAAAGGGATCAAAGAAAATACTTCAGTTCAAAATGCAAGGAATTTTAACTTTATACGTGTAAAAAAAAAGGGATTGTAGTGTTTTTTTAAACAGGCTTCACTCTTGATCAAATGGTTTAACTGAGAATGTAATGAGACTAGGTGTTATATGTATAAAGTGGCCGTCGTGTGTGTGTGTGTGTGTGTGTGTGTGTGCATGCGTGCGCGCGCGCGCGCGCATTATTATTATTTTTTTTTCATTTGGCTCAAGGCTGAAGTATTATAGTATTCTCAGAATTAGCATCACAGTGAACTATTTTTTGAGATCAATTATGAATTAAATTTCACATTGGAACCCATAAGTTCCTATTTGAGATACTCACACACTTACTATTTAAGGTTTTTCTTGTTTCATCAGATTTCTTGTTGCAATGTGAACATTTTCCTTGAAAACCATTTTGAATTTCAGCTCGTAAATAAAAATTCTTTGGATTAGAAGGTTGGATACAAAACCAAAAAGTTTCATTTATTTACGTAACAATACAGATTCATTGTTCTTTTAATTCAGTTCTTAGGTATTTCAGTATAAACTTGATGTTTATTTTAAACATCTGCAACTGCCATGCATGTCCCATAAATTACACATTGTGTTTAATATCAGCGTATGTATGTAATTGCAAGAAAAGAGCTATAGGCATGCATGCAACAGTTGGTTCTGTATTTTGCTGTTGTAATATTGCTACAACACTCGAATGATCTTGGTATTACATAACAGTTATGCATACACGTACGAACACTGTTAATCATATAAAACTGTTCTATAAAACAGTTGTATTTATGTTGATATTGTTGGTAACGAGCATCTTTTGATAGGCTATTCGTGTATAATTGAGAACTTTTGAAATTATCATTTGAAATACAACACTCTGTGAAACTGCACATATTTTGACAAGCAGTTAGTAAAATATGGTGATGCATGCCACCCTATGAAGTAGTAATGATCTGTGGTGGGCACAGAAACAACCATTGACACACGACGCCTTAGGAGGAGTGCTACAAAAATATTGGTTACATGACTGCTAAAGTGAGAGGTGTTTGTCATAGTGAATATTGAGGTTTTGGTTTGCGATGCCAAAATCACGTGAAACATAGGGGTGATTCAATGTTTAACTTGTGTTTGATCAGTGTACAATACAGGTCGTGTGATGTGTCGAAGTGGTACAAAATCAGGAGTCCATGTCATGGCCTGGTAAACGGACTGGCCCTAAACTGGTTTACCTTGCTGGACGAGGATCTGTTGAAGGTATTGCCCCAGTTGAGGTGAGAACTGGTGGCTGCCGTTAGCCTTACCAGGATGTGAAGTACTGCTGATCTTGTTGGAGCCTGGAGTGGGCTGATGGAGGACTTTACTGCTGGCCTCCAAACCACGGGTTGACTATCCCCAGCGGTGGCACTTCTCCCTGGCGAACAGCTTCTACCAGTGGATGGGATACTCCTTCAGTCTTGATTAATGGAGGGAAAAGTGGTAATGGTAACTCTGAGGGTTAGGCCTCTCAGGTAGGTGGGCGGTAAGAACTCTGCCCCGCTGTGATGTACTGCCAAGTGCAGAAGAAGTAAATTTGATCGCAATTCAGGCTACTCTTGGCGGCGTAAGCTGCGTTTCTAGTTTTTCTCTGCACACCACCCTTCCAGGTTATGGCATAAGAAAAGGTACAAATTACAGCCTCGCAAAAGTGAAGTTGGCGATGCAATTCCTTAGCATTTTCTGCCAAGAGTCGTACCTCGTACTCCTCTCATCCGGCACCGTAAAGAGCGGTGGACAGAGTGGTGGATTTCCTCAGGCTGTACACTTAAGTCACTTGGGTGTGGTATCTACAGGGGGTCAGTTCTTTGAAACTAATTCCTACTCCTTTCCGGCCCCATTAAGAGTGGTGGCAGAGTATGGGTTAGCTTGATTGGCTGAACACCTGGTGGAGTAACTACTAATGGTCGGAGCTCTACTGAACTATACCCAGGGGCATAGCACAGATGGCTGTCTAATGGGTGTGTATTTAGCTTTGGTGAGCTTGGTTGTCCGGCTTCACTCTAATGGGCTGAATACTATGTGAGGTTAACTCGACCCTCAGAAATCAGTACTCAGAAGTCACTTTGGATCATCTCTATATTCAATGAGAATAGACACGGCAGCCTGTACTAACTCCTACAACTATCCTGAATTGACACGGAAGTTAAGCTATTCTCAGCCAGGCGAAGGTGACCTGGTTCTAAACCTGAGGAAGAAGGCGATAATATCTGCTAGGTAATTTACTACTACTGGCCCTAACTATCTACCTTGTCCTGAAGGGACAGGATGTGGTGACTACCAGAAGGGTAGTGATGAAGTGTGCCATTACCATCCGTTAAGGCAGGAGAGGTCCTTGAAGAGGACAGTTGACGACCATTACCAAGGGTGGTAATGAAGGAGTTGTCTGCGTCTTCAGGAGCTGGTGGTGGAGACTTCGGGAGCTCTGAGGCTTCTGGAGAAGTTGATGTCAATGGTAGGCTTCATCCAGCCCTGAAGAGAGTGGTGGGATCAGCAAGGCATACCAGGGAGTGTAAACTGCTGGTGTGGCTTCCTCCAGTCCTGAAGGAGCTGTGAAGGAAACATAGACTGAAGATTTCAGGCTGCGCAGGACCTTATATACTGATAAATGCTCTAGCAGGAGTAGGTGAGGGGCGAGGAAGGAGATAAGCTCCTCCCCCTGTGTCATCTACTTCTGACATCTGCTAGCGTCTTCTGCTGCGGGAAGAAATGCTGATGTGGCGGGCTTCATCCCTTAGCTGTCCGCAGGATGCGTGGTGCCCTCACTCTACGTGCCGTAGAACTACGCAACTTTGGGTGGCAGGCACGGTGGCTCAGCTGATAATACACTCTCACTTCAGGGGTTTGGCGTAATGTGATGTATGCCTGGAGAGTAGGGTGAATAGTACGAGCTGGACTGACGTGACCATAATATCATCCATCCCTGCGAGGGAGTACCCTGTAGGCATGTGTCCAGCCTCTTCCAAGTACTGTGTAATAATGACTTGCCTAGGCAAAATGAATCGGTGTTCAGGTGGGACGAAGTTGAGTGTGCTTTAAAGCTGCGCAGAGCGCCATGTGTCAATGGCAAAGTTGATGGTGGATTAGGAAAAGAATTTTTTGTAAGGTGTTACAACAGCTGTAATATTACAATTTGTTGCACTTGAAGTTGTATTTTTCTTTCAGGCACATTGAAGTTAAATTTGGCTTGTAGTAAGACATTTTCCAAAAAATTTCATAACTTCACTAAATCGACACAACAACACTATTAGATAAGGTAGATTGTTTGGTTTTTTTTTTCTCCAGTGTTTATAATGCTAATGTTGTCTGACAAATTTGAATTTTAGGTCACAATCAGAAATGTTGCAAGCAAAAAATTAATTTAAGTCATGAGTTAAATGTTACATTTTCTCAGAGAAGTGATATATTGGTGGTTTGTTGTATTCTAATGTAATTTATGGTCGTGGAAAAGCTAACATTATGGGTTGTGCGAATATTCTGTATACTAAAACAAAAACCAATCATGTGGAATGTTAGTTTTGGTTTCGGTTAGTCCCACCAGCAAAGGAAATTATTGATGCTGCAATACCTCAATACCATCAATACATTATGGTATCCGTATTGAGTATCACATGAGAATATCCAAATTGGATTTTAACATTATGTTAATGATATTTACCATACACATTTTTTCCATGAAGCTTATAATGCCAAAATTTCCATAATATTTGCATACTGTATTTTATAGCATAATTATTGCCACCGCATAACACTTGCACATTAATTTTTAATTACCAATACTAATTGAAAACTTGTCTACGAGTCAATTGCAACTTCAGCCACATCACAACACATGGAGCAGATGGGAGGGAAGAACCGAAGCTAGAAGTACTATGACGAGTTGTAGCTTCCCTCCCTCAAGAAGAAACGAAAGTGGGAAGGGTGCCTTGGTAGTTGCTAGGAAACCATTTCTCCTCTTGCCAGGCATGTATGGGGATGAAGCAAGGCCACACCTTTCACAGAGCGCTGAACTGATGGAAAGAAGTTGTAAGATAAGATAAAGGAAACTTTGAAATTGCAAAATAAGTGTATACTGAGCTTTCATTATCCTTAAAGTTGACGCGCGGTGACATCACTGTCAGGCAAGGCTTTATTGTGCCAGTCAGAGGCACGGGCTAACTGGGGTGAGGTTTTACTTATTAGCTGCTGCTTGGTCCCCGGATGCTGTATAGAATGGGGCGCGTGGTCATGCTGCACAGTGCAAAGCCAAGGGTGGGTTTAGCAGTTCTCTGCATTAGGTGTAGACACAGGCACTCGTTTAACTGCAGTGACCTAGAGTAGTTCCTGGCTTGGCCACTGCTACTGGTTGGAACTAATGCCCGGTCCTTGGGTGATGGTGGTGCTGTGGTTGGCAGAGTTGGTTGGTGTCAGGGGAGGGCTGCTGGTCCTTGTGGTCATGAAGCATGGGTTGGCGATGCCCAGACGCACTGGAAGTCCCAGGAGAATGTTCTCGATGGTCGGGTGCAGCTCTTTGGCGGTCTTGTGGGGTGGCTGAAAGAGGGAGCATGGGGGGGACTGGCAGGTGAGGCTTCTCCAGTTGTCAGGTAGCTCCAGTTGTCAGGTAGCTTGAGCACATTCCCATGGGGATAGGCTGCAGAGGGCAGTTGGCACTGGGTTGCAGTTTAATTGGTTAGGTTCGGATGTAACAGCTGCCCTCTTAGTTCTCCACTTTGCACCACTCAAATGGGTGAAAAGCATATAGATAGATACAACAGTCATAACACCTAAGAAGATCATGCAACGAATTCCCTAGCTATGTGTGTAGCCCATCGGGGCTAGTCCAGCCAGACTCAGACCTATATCTCCAACCAGCGAAAATAACACAGTGGATGGAGCGGTGGACTGATTGAGATTCTAGCCTCATCGTGGTGTGTGATCCAGAAGGGGTCAGGCCACCATTATCAGCCCTATCACTACAACTGCTGAAAATAACAACACGGTGGATGGAGTGAGTTGGCTGACCTGGGTGTCTAGCCACGTTGTGGGTTGAGTTTATATTAGTTGGGGCTCTGCCATACATGTGCACTAGGTACCTTTGCGTACCTGGTCCACAGTATAGGTGGCCATCTAATGTGTATGTTTTTAGATGTACATGCACTTGGTTAAGGGAGCCTGCAGTCCTACACTAGTTTAGGCTAAAAGGGTTTTAAGGCGCGATCTCCTGCTTTTCTCTAGTAGGTTTACTTCCTACTGGGATGCAAGTCAAAGTCACCCTAGGAATAAGTACTCACTCAGAGGTTAGGTAAAATCATGTATTTATTCCCAGAGGAATACACACAGTGGCCCCTACTAACTGTAATGGAAGTAAACTACGGTAATCCTGGTGAAGGAGACCTGGGTCCAGTCTAAACAAGAGAACATACGGCTAGGTAGCTATGCTGACCCTAACTAATTCTATGCTGTTGTCCAGAAGGTACTCTGGTGTCATTACCAAAGTGGTAGTGATTAAAAAGGGGAGGGGGGATAAAGACATCTTCGGGGGTTGCTAGGAGAAGGTCTGAAAGCTCTCTTGAAGGTAGGTGTGGTCCTTCGTGAGGAAGGCTGTATATGCAGAGATATCCAGTACACGAGGTGGTGAAACGAGCTGCAGAGTATCAACTGGCATTTTGAGGTTGTGCGCTCGTTTATATGGACTGTCAATTGCGGGTCCTTCGACTGGTTGGGTATCTTCGGTCTGTAGCTCCTCTCTTAGTGGTGAAGGTTGCATTCTCTTGAGGGAGACTGGAAGTGCGGTTTTTCCCGCATGCGGGTTGCATTTCTCCTACTAAATTAAATAGAAGTGGAGCTAGAGTTACTACATGAGAAAGTGGCCTGTGCAAAAGCTAGATGTAATCAATATCAAATGATTTTAACGTAATTAATCTAGCCCATTCGGGATATGTTCTGAAGGAACCTAGTTAAAATTACAGCTCAGGTAATAAGATTACTCTAGAGATCCGGAATGGACGTCAGTGTGACCTGCTACAATGGAGTGTGCTGGAAAATTACCAGGTAGGAGTAAGGGGGTTATCTCCAGGAGCCTGTGGGCGAAGCCGGTCAGCAGTGGCAAGAGTCCTCGGGGTGGCTGCTGGAGGTTGTAGAGTAGTCTCGGAACAGTCTGCCAGAGTGCAGTCGTAGAGATGTCTAATGGTTGGCACCCTTTAGATATGTCTCCGGTCTTCCTAAGCTGAGAGAGAAGGGAGGTGGACCACTTACCCTGGAGAAGTTGCGGACTTTGTGCGGCGAGTGGTCTAGTGGTTAGTGCCCTTTAGAAAGGATCTGTGGCTTTCACAGGCTGGGAGAGAAGGGTTGGCTACCACTTACCCCTACTGTTGTCCTCGGCCTTTGCAAGCTGGAGGGCACAGCTACTGCCCTGAGCCAAAGGGGATGGCTGGCTCCTCCTTATATACTAATTTTCCAAGCTTGTTGTCTCTCCGAGGGGTGCGGGAGTGGCTAGCCTCTCTCTGCAGGAGCTATTTATTCTGACTCTGAAGAGGTGCCTTTAATTTTTTATTGCCTCGGCTGGAGGCGTTGACATTCTTATCACCTCGCTGAGAAGCTGGGTGCTGCCCTCCAGCAGCAAGCAAAGGCACTAGCTTGGTCATCCTGGAGGGTAGCTATATATCTGCCAAAATTAAAAGCCCACGTCAGGGGTAGGGCGACAGCGTGATGTCTTCTTGGAGTTTCGGCAAACAGTACAATTTTTCCGGCCATGTGTCTGTAGTCCCACATGATATACATCAGCGTACCCTGTAGGCACATGTCCATTGTATTGTTTAGGAGTGATTGACTTGCCCCATTACAAGCTGCTTGCTTGGGAATGGGGCGAAGTCGAAGAGTAGAGCGCGCATGCGTAATATGTGAAAAGCATCATGCGACAAACTTTATAGAAGTAAGACTTCCCAGCAACAATAGTAAACAGTGTAGTAAATTCAATTCAATAAATTAGTAGACTGCCTATAATCACTACTTAATTAGTTAAAGTTTTCAGACAGCCCTCCAGTGATAAAAATTTTGTAGTTCTCTGAAATTGCTGACAATGTGCTGACTATTAGTGTAATGAATTTATCTCTTAAGTGTGTAGATATTAATATGACTATTGTGTGTTGATTAGATATGTGACAAAATGATCATATTTCTTCATGCCACGGGATCCCTGTGTGTGCTTCTGAGGAGATGGACTGTTGCTAAGGACAACATGGCTTATGTCAAAGACATCCCATGGAAGCCACCGGCCAGTTGGGATAATATGGTCATGCTTGATTTGTTTGAATTTCACTTGCATCAGAAGTTTGGCGATAAGTTGTTTGAGATGGCAGGAATGGATAAAACCTACAGCTGGTTAGCTGCATTGGTAAGGTCTGAACTTGTTTTTTTTTTTGTAGTTGGACAGTGTGTAGCAGCATTCTAAATGTTTTGTTCTACATTTTCGGTACTATGTTACTAAGTGTGTGAAATGAGTTTTAGTGTATTTCACTGTGGGGAAATTGACATTGACTTGTTATGGCTGCGTATATTAAATATACGTAGTTCAGTGTTATATTATTTTACACTTGCATGAATCATTCTTGTGGGGGAATGTGCTACCGGTTGTTCCTTATAGCATTTTAGTAGTAAAACATTGTGGTGGAAACTGAAGTAGCCATTTGTAAATAAAGCAATTTACTTACTA
Source organism: Dryococelus australis (assembly GCA_029891345.1). Classification (NCBI taxonomy): domain Eukaryota; kingdom Metazoa; phylum Arthropoda; class Insecta; order Phasmatodea; family Phasmatidae; genus Dryococelus; species Dryococelus australis. Next base: position 63,596,808 of record CM056995.1, read on the forward strand.
AGTGTACAAACATAAAATTTACTGTACGTCTACTTACAGTTGTGATGTTTTTGAGATTTGGACAGTTTTAACCAGCACTAAGATGCACAATTAAAGTACCTATTAAAAGATGGATTTTTCACATAAAACAGTTTTCCTACAAAAAAACAAGTAAAAGTAAACCATAAATAGTCATTTGTGACATTTTAACATTTAGAGAGAAAATAAGACATTATGAGTAATAAACTGAGACTTTACTAGCACTGAAAGTATTTTGGAAATCTGTGTTTAAGTCATTGTCGCACTATGTTAAGTAAACATACTAAACAATAGGTAAATTCATTTCGCATAAATTCTTCAAAATCTGAGAATGAAAGCAGCACTCAAAAATATTTTAGTAATATATTTTTAATCTTAGGTCAGGGATCTTAAAAATTTATATTTTAAACTTATCAAATAGAAAATATTAAATCTACAAGGTTGTGTACCACATTTCTCAGCAAAATTCAACTTGGATTATATTCGGAAAATTAAATATTATTATTATGTATAGTTTTTAAATTCAGCACATCGTTACTTTACTGAGAGTAAAATTGCAGCACTGCCAGTTGCTAGATAATGAATGCAGATTTCATATTGCTTTTAAAAGATTTTAAATACTGAAATAACAAGATGGAGCTGCAGTGGCTGTCAAAGCAGGCCACAGTGGGGTGGGAGCAACATCTCACTGTCTCACTCACACTTCCCGCAGATACAGTAGAACCTCTCTATTACACCCCCCCCCCCCCCCTCACTGTTCCCGAGAATAGAGTTGTAATAGGGGGGGGGGGGGTAATAAAAAATTTGGAAAATTTTGGGCAGATTTTGACCAACCCCTAACCTCTATGGCCCCGAACTTACCATTTTTTGCATAAAGTACATGATAAATTGTCTCTAGCGCATAACAAACCACTTTTTAAATTAGATATAAATACATATGTATATTTTAATAGCTGGATGTCTCCTGATTAATTTGATACCCAAGAAAGGTATATTGGACCATCCCTTGTAAAAAACCATCCCTTGTAAAAAAGGCGGCCTAAACACAGTATGACATGACCATTGAAAGTGTGTGAAAAGATTAGACTATGTATTATTAAAATATAACTAAACACTGTTGGAGTGCCTTATGTTTGAAGCAAAACACAGAACTTTATTTATTGATAATATATATGAAGATGCATTGGATCACTCGTGTGATGGGACTAGCAGCGAATGCATTGCCGTGCACACGTAGCTGGGCGAGCGCCTAGATCCTCTGCAGCATGGCCGGGCGCGGCAACTCGCATCTGACAATCTGTCCTAGATCCTTGGGTCTGGGCAACTGTCGGTCGGTCGCTACAAGCTGGCGGGCAGCGGCCAGCCACCCGCTACAAGATTATTCTGGTGGGCGGGGGCCAGCTGGCCACTGCCAGTGCCGTCATTACGGGGCTGGTTCACTTCGTAACAGCGGCCTGGTGTTGATAAATCATGCTGATTTATGTGCGATTCATGTCAATTTGTTGAATTTATACTAAATATAGGTGGCGTGTTTGCCTCTGCACTGGCCCGATGAGGACCAGCAATGTTTACGGGAGTGTAAAAATTTAGTGCTGTGTACTTTACATATTAATTGTCCCAAATTTTTCATCAAAAACTTCTGATGTGACCTATACATGCATACGACCTATACATTGCTCGCCAAAATATGGTAACATAACACTTTTTATTTGCACACACTTTACACATAAAATTGACTTCACAAGAAAAAAAAAAACAAATGCCCACCAAAAAAATTAGCATATTACGTAGCCATGGGCGCTCATAAACTTTAAAAAAAATCATTAAAAAAGGGACATCGAATTAAATTTGAAGTTATACGTACACTGATTAGTAGTCTGTAATGTGCCGCTGTTTTTACAGTGAAAGAGGAGGGATAATGGAAGCGAAAAAAAGACAGGGAGGGTAAGGCAGAGGCGATGGCATGTGACTAGGACAAAGAATCCTCACTGACCCAGCCTGCAGCTCCCCCCCCCCCCCCCCCAAACTCGTTCCACCAATTCAATGGACAATACACCAGTTTCCCCTTCTGGTATGAAGTAATATATTGCTTGACGCTGCTTGGGACAACAAATGTCAGAGTCTATGATGGCAACTTAAGAAATACGCAACCACTAACATCAGCAAAGGCTAGTTTCCCATAGACTGAAAATTGTGGATAATAGAAACTTGTACCTTGGTTGGAGAAAAAGTCTACAAAAACAAATCCGTGCATAACTGAAACAGCGGTTTATGATACCGCGGTTGGCGAGGGATTACTGTATCTATTTTTAGACGTGCCTCAAATTTTCGACTTTTTCGACCCAATCTTTTCACGGTTTCTCAGGATTGGGTTGTAATAGAGAGGTGGTCATAATAAATGGGGTCATAATAGAGGGGTTTTACTGTAATTATCTCTCAGCAGGGTAGCTTCTCCTGCCCGCCCTTTCTGTTGTTAAGTGACAGTCTCTCAATTTAGTTCTTAGAATAAGAACGGCATCTGTTGCCTCAAAACAGCAGCAGGTGAGCCTGTCTTACTCCAAAGTAGCCACCCTATTTATTATCCTCCGGTGTTATGACCAAGTATAGGTAAACTGCAGTATCTGCGCTGAGTATCTGAATTTACTTTGTCAGATTCTTACAATACTGATACTCTAAATATCGGCAGATACTGTGGTGTCGGCACCGGCATCGGCCCAGCACTAATATTTAACATTGTTTACATGAAAGAAGTCATGGAATTTCTATTTAGAGAAAGTTATCATCCAGATGATACAATTTTTAAGTTCTTTATCTTGATTTTAGGTAAAATTCTTTAATACTGTGTTGCTTAACTGAACTTAGCATACTGAACTATTGTATTAACATATTTAGTGATGCCATACAATGTTAAGTTGGCTCTTTTTTAGGCCATCATTATAGTGGATACTACACGATACCTGCTGCCGTACTTGGTTTTTGTACAAGCTTCTATAAGCCGTGGTGTATGAGCCGGTATACCAACCCCATTCGTAGAACTGCTACTAGTTAGTCACTTGCTTAGGCCTATAAAAGTACTAGATAGCACATCTTAATATTGCTATATTACTGTTTGCCTTTTACATAAATTGATTGCTTACTTGTATAGTTTGATTCAATTTCTTGAAAATATAGTGAATTCAGTAAGAGTAGAAATGTGTTCTTTTTAATATTGACGAAAATTACTGACCGGTTGCAAAATATAGTTTTTTTCTTTACGTACCGTGATATTATATTCACATGTAAAATTTAATGATAATAAAAGTTTGGGTCCGGTGGGGTTTCGAACTCTAGCCCAAAAGTTACGTGTTCAATACGGACCCCACTACTTTACCACGGTACTACCAGTCCACTCATAATTTTGATAGTTTATATACTGTAGAAATCAAATGAATTTGAATTAATTTTTTCATAGAGTAGGTAATGTTTTAAGTATTTAGAACGTTTTTAAGCAGTAATTGAAAGTTGTCATAACCAATATTATTCGTTGCCGTATTTTAAATCTATTTGAAAGAGTTTCCACCTCACGGATGTAAAATCAAGGTGGAGGCGTCCTTTTCAGTTTCTTTATCAACTTGTTTCAAGTAGTAGCGTACGCTCTGAAACTGCAGTGTGATTGGTCAGGTACGAGAGCCGGTATGAAATTCGCCACGGAAAATAGGACAGGTCCAATTACCAAACCTGTGATGAAATCTGCTGAAAAATGCCATGACGGGTGCCGTACAGGCTGGTATAATGGCAGCTATGGTATACCTTGCACAAGCTTTTACGAAATCTGGTACGTTAATTGATATTAATTTTTGTACTATAAAGTGTGATAGTTTAAATTTCACAAATCCTCTCACCTGTTTCCTTTGATCCATCCACAGTGTTGTGTTCACATTAAGGTAAGTATGCAATAATCAAATTTACGTGTGTGTTAATAATTGCAGTATGTAGAATTTTTGTAATTTTGAATTTTATTAATCAAAACATACAGTATTTTGTTTAATAACTGTATATAAAATATATAGCATAGTTTATATATCTCGTGTAAAGTTTTTCACTTTTTGACAGTTCATGTGGAACCAGTAGAGAAATGTTATACATGTCAATCCCCCAACATATTGCTTCCACGTGACTTCCAGAACATGTCGCCAAGCTGCTTACAATATGTAGATCTTGAGAAAATACCATTTAAGTTTCCTTCATGAAACGAAACTGCAGGAAAAAGGGAGGAGGTTTTATGAACGTGTTCTACTGTGCATGTATTTTAATAATAATAAAGAAGATTATTATTTTGGTTCCAAAAATAAAATACTTGAAATACCAGTCCACTAGATGCAAAAAAAAAGGGACGCGGGGTGGGGGGTAAACTGTCTAATTAAATATAAGAGGATCACTTTCAAAAACTTCAAATTTTCTGTGTCAATAAATGTTTTCTGTCAAATAAAAAGAATAACTAATAAAACTGATTATGACAAAATCTTGATCTTTTTTGTAAACAGTAAGGATATATAATTATTTCCCCTTCGGTTTCGTAGTTTACATTTAAAATAAATGAATAAATTTTATTTAGTTATACATTAAAATAAATAAATGGCAGCTGTATAATTTATCCCAAATTTACAAATGCAAAATCTTCTATTTCTTTACAATTTACATTTTTTTTGTAACCGGGGCACAAATTCAGGGACGAGGGGAACATATTATGTATCAAAACATAATGACAGAACATCACGTCAAAATCGTCTAGTGTCATCGGCATCTTGCGATCACTCAGATAACTCTCAAAACTTCTTCTTCAAGCAAACAAATTATTCAGATAAACTCCATTCTTAGAGAAACATCATAGACTAACACTGCACCACAACCTGAAAACAACAGTATGGCCAAAATATTATTTCGGTCTTCTCTTTTACACAGCGATTAGCGTCAAACCATTTATAAGTTAAAATTTTACGTCTAGAACAAATGCAATTACTGGGGCTAGTTGGAACAAAAACAAACTTCTAGGCTCTACATCTACGAAAACTTACTACTAACTGTACTTTAACTTTAGTAGGCTACAGGGTGTGTAATCTTTCCAGTCTCCTCCAGCCTCTACAGAGACTTCACTGTTATTTCACGTCCTCGCTCTTCAACAACTCGATCATGACTCTCACCTCTATTGCGTCCTTCCACAACTGCGACTGCGAGCGTCGTCCACATCGCAGACATTGCTGTTGCCAGGCGGTCGTCAGCGAAAAACTTCACTGTCATTGCCCCTGCCTCATTCACACTGTGCAACTGCTACCTACATCCTTCCGTATGTTACCCTACAGATGTGCACTGCAGTACTTTATCCGTGTGGCCTCAGCGGGTTCATGCGCCACACCACTGCTAACTGCATGTCTTGCAGTGCCTTTGTCCGGTCAGCCGTCACACACATGAACACATCTTGCGTCCAGCTGGCCGAACGGAAGCCTGTATCAGCACCAGCTCACGACAGCGACGTGTGATTGCAAGGGCCCCAAGGTAACCCGAAGTTCCCCAACTAGCCATCTGGCTATAAACTGGGAGAGCTTTTAAAAATTTGGAATACAACTATAGCTTAAATTCAAAACAAAAGACACTAACAATTTACTGCCAAAAGGGATTCTAATTAAAAACACATTAAAAAAAACAAACAACTGCATTAAAAAATTATCAGAAAACTTGAAAAAAATTATAAGAACTGTCAATGTATGTTACTGTGGTATAGATTACTTTGTAAATATTATTTTATTGTGTACAGATTTGAACGCCCCTCTATTGCCATCAGTGGCGCGCTCGTAGTGCTTCTAGGAACTAGTGTATTTAGAGAATGTTGTTCTCAATTCATTCGGGATAAATGGTGTTTGGTATTGCCCGCCAGTTCTCATATTAACTAACTCTCGTATAATATAGTCCATCACGGTGTTAGACGCAACATTTATTGGTCCTCCGGGTCAGATATTGTTCAGACATAGTTGATTATCTATTGTATCGCTGTTTTGTGTATTTGTTCGTGCGGTGCTACTTCGGTCGTGACTCGTGCTACCTCGTTCGTAACTCTTGTTACCTCGGTCATGACTCGTATTTCGTCAAGAGTTTTCAGAAGTTGTGGTGGAATTTGGTCCCAGCACATTGTCAGAGCATTTATATATCAGTACTTTGCCAAAACTGGCATATTTGCATTTGGTTGTATTGATATGTGTATCTTGTTCATAATTACAGTGATCTACACATACTAAGGATAAGGTTAAGGTACAGTGGTACAGTTAAGAAATCACAGCTACTTAGTTCCTTAAACAAAATCACAGTTATAACAGTTATAAATCACTTTTAATTCTCAGAACTGTGCTAAAATCACTGTTACTGATCACGGTTAGGTAATCACTATTACAAACAGGATTATCAGCGTACTGAAACTTCATGTGCCTCTTGCTTTTGGCCTTAATAGTGCGGAATAGTGGTGAACATGGCTGATGAACACCTGGCACTTCAGAGACATCTCGAAAGAGCGGAAAATCGACTACACCATGCATTTACATTGTCAGCATCTGTGCAAGGTGACAGTACTGACGCATGCCTCTTCCTTTCTACTTGCCAGGACTTAGCTCAACATTGCACTGGAAGTTGCGCTCAAAGACAGAAGTGAGTTTGACATCCAGTCCCATGCCCAATGGCTTATTAAGTTTGATGATGAGTATTATGCTGTAATGGCCATACAAGATCTTGTCATAGCGAGCAATGGTAGGAATGACAAAGGAACCACCCAGTCACATTCAAACACATCACATGTCAAGTTACCCACTATTCAGCTTCCCAGTTTCAGTCCATGGTAGCCACCAATAATAACTTATCTCAGGTGGATCATTTTACATACCTGAAGTCGTGTTTAACTGCAGAGACATTGTTGTTAATTCAGTCCCTACCACTCTTGGAGGAAAATTACATTATTGCATTGGGAGATTTTAGTGAGAAAATATGAAAATAAGACTCATAACCTCAAACCACATTGAAGCGTTACTTCAAGTGCCATCGGTGTCATCCGACTCTTTGAGCTCTATGCGTGCACTGCGAACTGCGCTAGCTGAAAATATGGGTGCTCTGCGAGCATTGAAAATTCCTGTAGATCGCTGGGATTTGTTGTTGTTTCACTTGATGGAGAAGAAACTGGACCCTTACCTGTGCCGCCAGTGGATGCTGACAATAAGTGATTCACCACTACGAAATCTGACAGAATTCATAGGGTTCTTAGAAAATCAGTGTCAATCAGCCGAAGCAGTCGGTTTGTACCATGTCAGGACCTCTATGTGAAAGACTTCAATTGTGTCCAAATCCAGCAAACATAATTTGTACAGTCCAACTACTTCCCTGGTGAACATCACACAAACAGCTACTGCTAATTGTACCCTATGTAAGGCAGACCACGTTCCTTCCCAGTGCTCCCAGTTGCTGAGTATAGGCCCAAAGGAACGTTACGCACTTACCAAAAGGTTGGATTTGTGTTTGAACTGCCTTAGATCATCACATAGAGCTAGAAACTGTAACTCCAAATTCCCGTGTCGACACTGTGGTGCTAGGCATCACACACTGCTACACTTTGCTGAATCACAAGATGCATCAGCTCCTGAAATAGATGACCCCTTGGATATCACAATAGAAGATCATATAGGAGATGGCCAAACTAAAATTGTATCCATACTTGTAGCTCATACCACCATGACAGCTACCATCACTCTTTTGCTGTCTACTGGTCTAGGAGAAATCCAGGATGCATTTGGAGCTCCCCAAAAGTACGTCCCTTCTAGACTCGGCTAGTCAGGCTAGTTTCATAACCGAGACCTGCCTACACAGCGGTTTAGAATGCCCTGACAGAAGATTCAGCTCCCGATCCATGTATTATCCAATGTGCCAGTCAGTGTTTCCAAGTCAACCACGACTTGCCTAATCAGTCCTTTAGGACAAACCTCACCATCATTCAGGCGATGCTGTAACGCACCTGAAACTCTCAGATCCTACCTTTGCCTGTCCAGGCCCAGTCGACTTGCTGATAGGTGCCAAGTTGTTTCCGCACTTGACGACTGGCCGCAAAAGGGATGGAAGCAAGGAAATACCCACCGCATTGGAGACTGTGTTTGGATTGATCCTCATGGGAAGGGTTAAAACTGCTGTTCCATCGCAACCAATAACATCATGTTGTATTTCATTGTTTACATAGTCCCCATCGCTTGATTATGTTGTCAAAAGGTTATGTGAATTAGAAGAAGTTCCTCAGAAAACACATCACTCTTCTCAGGAAGCACTCTGTGCTACAGTGTTGCTTTGCCCTTTTGTCAACCAAGACCAAAGTTAGGGGCATCTAAGAGCCAAGCAATATGTAAGCTTCATCGTCTTGAGAGGCAACTGAAACCTTCAGTAAGAGCCCAGTATACAGATTTTATGAAGGAGTACTTGTCATCTTGACACATGGAAAGAATTCCAGAGGGAGAAATCTCTGTAAATGAGGCCTACTACATTCCTCACCACTTTGTAGTAAAGCCTGATAGCACCACCACTAAGTTACGAGTGGTGTTCGACGCATCGGCAAGAACCACAAATGGCCAATCGCTCAATGACATACTTCTTATAGGGCCAAAACTCCAAAGCATTATTGTTGGTGTGGTGCTTCAGTTGTGTTCACTGCAGATATCAAACAAATGTATCTGCAGATATCCATTCATCCCAGTGACAGAGATTATCAGAGGATTGTGTGGAGGTCCTCAGATGATGAACCCATCTCGAAATACAGACTGAACACAGTTACTTATGGGGTGTCATCTGCACCATATCTCCCCATACACACTCTCCATCAACTCGCAGAGAATGAGAAGAGCAGATTTCCTGTTGCAGCGAAGATTTTATCATCAGACATGTATGTAGATGATGTAGCCACTTGAGTTTGCAGTGTTGAGGCTGCACTCAATCTACAGCAGGAGCTCATAGCATTACAATTGAGAAAGTTTATGAGCAACCATGCAGCCTTGTGGATTGGCTCCCATCGGAGGTCATTCATGCACCATCATCTCACTCGTTTGATCTTGACCGTGTCTTTATTATTAAAGTCCTAGGTCTGCAATGAAACCCTTCCACTGACTCATTTTCATATGTAATCCAGCCCAACTCCAATCTGCGTACAAAATGCATCATCCTGTCAGACTTGGCTCGAGTGTTTGACTAACTTGGTTGGCTAGCTCCTTTAACTTTGTTTGACAAACACTTGATTTAGATGCTGTGGCTGAAAGGTGTGAACTGGGATACTGAACCACCCCTGGAAGTGTGTGAAAAGTGGGACCATGTCAGATCTGAACTGTCATTATTGTCGTCCATCGCTGTGGCCCGTCCACTAGTGAATCTGCAGGGTTGCACATATCAAGTTCACTGCTTTGCTGACAGTTTCAAAATTTGTTATGCTACTGTTGTTTACCTTCGTGTGAAACCTCGGCAGTGTCCAGCAATAGTTCACGTGTTGGTGGCAAAATCTACGGTTGCACCTGTGAAGGTGTTGCTACCTCGCTTAGAACTCTTTGCGGCTCTTTTGCTAGCTCGACTTCTCCGTCTCATCATTAACAACTATGATTCGAGGCTGCACATTGAGGCCACTTATGCCTGGACAGATTCTAGGGTAGATTTATCTAGGATTACATCATTACCTCACCTCTGGAAGACCTTTGTGGACAACCGAGTCAGTGAAATTCAAGATTACACATCAGCTGAATGGTAGCATTATGTTCGGTTGAAGGAAAATTCTACTGACTGTGCCTCACGGGGTTTGACGCCCGCACATCTTCAGCAACATCATTTTTGGTGGGCTGGACCATGGTGGCTGAAGGAAACAAGTGATTGTTAGAAGCTTATCTTTGCATGTTTGTTTGTAGTGTAACTAAAGCAGTGCACCTTGAATTGTGATCTGACCTTTCTACCGATGTATTTCTAGGTGCATACAATTGCTTTCTCTCCTGTCATAGCAGCTCATCTGACCTATATAATGACTAAGGAACCAACTTTGTGGGCGCTAATAACCATCAGAATGAGCTGTGACAGCTGTTTGCTTCTCCCAACCACCAACAGACCATGGCAAACTCCTTGGCCACCCTTGGGGTAACTTGGCATTTTAATCCCCCCACAGCACCTCACTTCGGTGGATTATGGGTAGCCAGAGTTAAGTCGGTAAAGTCCCACATGAGGCGTGTTGTTGGAGACCAAATTCTCACGAGGAACTGAATACTGTTGTAGTGCAGATCGAAGCCATCCTCAACTCCGGGCCTCTTTGTCCACTGAGCTCAGACCCGAATGACTCGTCCGCGCTTACTCCTGGTTATTTTTTGATTCTTGAGTCGCTTGTCAGTTTCAGAGACAAACCTGGAAGATGTCCAGCTAAATAGTTTACAGTGCTGGCAGCTCGTGAAGAAGCTTCAGCAAGATTTCTGGAAACGCTGGCATCAGGACTATCTTCACACCTTACAGCAGCATCCAAAGTTGCAGGAAGAAAATCAACCTCTTCACCCTCAGCAGCTTGTATTAGTAAAAGAGGACAGGCTTCCTCCGCTGCAGTGGCGCTTAGGACGCATTTGTTGCGCTACACCCTGGTTGTGATAAAGTGCCTAGAGTAGCCACTGTCCGCACATTGGACGGAACCGTTAAACGCCCTGCCGCTAAACTGTGCCCACTGCCCTTTAAGGGTTGAAATGAATATTTCAAGGTGGGCAGTGATGTTTGGTACTGTGTGTGTAGAAGTCTTTGTAAATATTACTGTGTACAGATTTGAACTTCCTGCCATTGCCATCAGTGGCGCGCTCGTAGTGCTTCTAGGAACTAGTATATTTAGACAGTCAGTTGTTCGCAATTCGTTCAGGAGAAATGGTGTTTGGTATTGCCCGCCAGTTCTCATATCAACAAACTTTAGTGTAATACAGTCCATCACAATGTTTGACGTAAAAGTCAGCAACTGTGAAATAAACCAAAAAGTCTCTGGCATCTGAACCAACAATAGACTGTGATAACCACGTGGAAAATGTCATCCTTCTTTGTGTGTGTGTGCCTGTCAACAAGTACTACACTGTGAATACTTGAATACCTGTCCTTTTATATATTTTTGGTAGCCTAACGGCCTACTTGAAACCTTAACTAAATTATAACATAGACATGTTAGTTAAGATTGCAAATAGGCTGCTAGGCTACTAAAATGTATATAAAAGGATAGGAATCCAAGTACTCACAGTCTAGTACTTGTTGATAGGCACACACATAAAGTAGGACGACACATTTTTTCACGCAGTTGTACGATCGCGACATTTTGCTGGCTAATCCAGCTTTATCAGGCAGCGAGTTGTAGGATACTGCAGTATGGTGGAAGGGCGCTGTTAGTAGGTTATTGATGTTACCAGCAAAGAATAAATGGCCACAGAGCAGACTCCAAACAAGCCATAGCTGGTAACACCAATAACCTACAGGACAAACCAGTTGCAGCATATGCAGAATCACACAACAAAGATTTTGATTCCTGCTATAGTACCAGAGTTGTGAGAGCCCTACCACCTTCAAGCAATTGCTCAGAACTCAGACGCTGGGAATTAGCTCACCAATTTATAACAAAATCCAGGCAGCCGCCTGGCCTAAATATAAGATAATCACAGCTCCTTATCACACCAATCTGACATACCTGCAATTTTTAAATTTTTTAATCTTCCCGCCCCACCTTAGTTCGCCACCCGGTCACTAGGTTTACTATTAACAGCGCCCTTCCACCATACTGCAGTGTTCTACAGCTCGCTGCCTGATGAAGCTGGCTTAGCCAGCCAAACGTTGCGATCGCGCAACCACATGAAAAAAATCTGTCTTCCTACTGTGTGTGTGTGTGCGTATCGACAAGTACTAGTCTGTACTTGGATTCCTGTCCTTTTATATATTTTAAACTAAATAAATTATAGCAATTGTTCCACTCACTTTCAGCTGGCTGATAAATTTCCCCATAGAAATATGCAGTCAATTTATTTACTTGGTGTAATAATTCATACTAATGCATTACACAGGATGTGTAGTAAATTAGTGATAAGGCATTTCAGAAACTAAGCCATAATTAGCTGGTAGGGCTTCATAATCAGATTAACGTACACAAGCGAAGGAAGAAAATAAGGTTTCCTCTTATTTTACTGCATCTGAAGTGTAGCACATTATTGTATAATTATCATGTACACCGTTACTGAGAGCAGGATTTTGCCATAAGTTGTTATATGTATATTTCACATGTAAAATAAAGTTTAATATTTTTTCCTCTGAATAAAGTCACTATATTAAACTTTTAATTTTAATGTCAATAAATACATATAAAGATATTTGAATTATTTATCAAGAGTAAAAATAAACAGTTTGCTAAAACACATTCCCAAATATTTAGAAGTACTGTTTTTCTATACCAACATAAAACCGAAAAGGTTACTTTTCTTTCATAGCCTTTTCTTTGGGGATGGAGATAATGTCTTATTTTGTGATTATCTTTGGGGTGTCTTATTTTCGAGTTAATTTCAGGGTATAATTTTCAAGTCACTTTTTGGACAAATTGAATTTCAGTGCATCTTATTTGAGGCAGCTTGTATCTGATGAATTACTTTAGGATGTCCTATTTTTGGGGTCATCTTAAAGGTTTTTTTTTTTTTTAATTTAGCAAAATATAGCATTTATTGAAAATAAATATCTGTGTAGCATTTGCTATTTTCACACACCTCTACATGCGTAGTTTCGGAACTGTGCCAGTCATTGCAGTTTCTGATGTTGATAGACATCAGTTAAGATGCTTGGAGGGTAGGTAAACTGGGCCAAATTGACAGGTGTTGGTTGTCAGTCTCTGAAAGCATCCCCATGTTGAAATATTTATATATTGGCACACTGATGACACCTGTAAAAGTGTTGTAGCCATGATTGGTATGCTGGTGGGGTATTATCCCTTGGCTACCACTGTTGCTGTGATCTTCCTCAGTCAGCTGCAGTAGTGCCACTGTTGATCATGTATTTGTATTTACTAGACATACAAGATGAATTGGCCTACAGCATCATACTTCAAAATGCATACACCTGTGGCTGGAAACCTTAGTTAAGCTGTCCCGTACAATAAGATAACTTCTGTCCCCCTTCCACCATCTCTTCTTTCCCTTTGCAGCGTGAGACAAGGTAGGGAACTGTGAATGAGTCATGGAATGCATAGGCCATTCCTACAACATCCAGCAGTGTTGGTGATTGATAGGAGTGATTCTACAATCTACTGATGTACTCCCTAAGAGGCATCCTGTTTGAATACCAGCATAAATGACAAAATGAACAGCATCAGTGCACTTTAAATTAATAGTGAATGAAAACAGTTTTTTAATACACTTCAGTGCACACTTTATTTGCTTACCCTCTTTTTCTGTACCCTGCTTCTGCAACATAACCTTGGCTTATGAATATTCTATGATCACTGTAACTCAGGCCTTCCGTTTTGACCGATCCCCCCCCCCCCCCCCCATTTTTACGGATATTTAACACTCCTAGGAAAATCCAAATCCATTTTTTTATAGTGTTTGCTCAAAGTGGTGGTACTAGCACCCACAGCGATGTGTGTCAGTTTCATTGATGCATTGGTTTGAAAGATTGTTGTAATGAGGTGGATAGTTAAACGAAGTATTTTGGACATACACCATTGCTTCAATAGTTTATTTCTCATATATTTTGCTATTATTCACTGGCGCAGGTATACAGCTATCTACATATTTCTGTTCCTGGCTGTGACCACATGCAAAGACCAAGGCCAAAGAATTAACATGGTTTGTACATTCTAAATCCCCAAAAAAAAAATACATTAAATATGTAAATGTTTTCATATCCACTTTTTTTTTCTGTAATTTGCAATTTTTTTAATTCCAAGGATTTTAAAGAATTTGACCCAAAGATTCCAGAATTTTTATATACAGCAACCAAGATTTCAGCTTCAGGGCTGGTGGCAGCCCTGCTGTAACTGTAGCTCATAGTCTTGGAACCTTCACTGCCACTCCAAGGTCAAGTTATAATCACTATATCACTGTTATTAAGCTACATATATCCAAGTGATCGTTTGTGTCATTCAGTAGTGTATTTATTTGTGTTGTTATAGATGTTGATTTTCCCAAACAGGATGCAGTTGAGGTGGAGTTTAAAAAACAGCTTGTCAACCATATAACCAGTGGAACTAAGAAAGTGTTGCTGTGGAAGCCACTTGATAGAGAGTGGACGCAAAAGAAGCTCGCCAGTAGAGATATTTGTCTGCACTTGACAAAACTTGTTTGGTCTACTTACTGGCTCTCTCTTGCGGATTCATCTTGTAAGTACTGGACTGACTTGGTACCCTTTTAAATACAGTAGAACCCGATTTAAGGAAATGTCACGGTTTCTAAAAAAAAATTTTCTCTTTCGATAAATTTAAATTTACTCATTTTTTCACTCTAACACTAAGAAGTTGTGACAAAACATGTGGTTTATTTTTCAAGTTTGATGCATGCTCTTCTTTGTTATCTTGCTGATAAAGGTTAGGACGCTGACCATACACTGTGGTTAAACCCCACAGTGAAGCGAACTGAGATTGTTTCCCGCCCAGGGAGTTCAATCTTTCTCACTACTAGGGTTCCCAACAGGCAGGATGCCAGCTGTCCCGGAGTGTATAAGTGGTAAAAAAAAGGAAGATATTTAAATGAGGTTGATGGTGGTGATGGGTGATCTGGCCGGAGATTTAGGGGCTATCCGGAGAGGCCTTGTCGGACGGCATGCGAGAATATAGTTGGCAGTGGAGGGGTTTGCATGAGGTTTGGGAACAACCTTCGGTGGGAGTCGAACCTGGATGATTTTCCCCGAAACCAACTTTATTAAGTAAGAATTTGATAGGTCGTTCTTCGGAACTACCTCGGTTGAGGTAATGCTTGCTACCAGTGGCAAAGTCTTAGATTTGGGTATGGTGTGGTCCCTCCAGGTTGTATTCCGGCCAACAATCACCTAATAAATAGTCGTATGGGGACTCTTGTGTGGTAGGTAGGGGGGCGAGTTTGGCCACGGTATGAATTCAGGTTCCGTCGGTGGGGGTTCTACCTTGTTCATGGTTGCAACAGTAATTTTAATTTTAATACTAACTTTACGCTGTAAGGCACCCCGTTCTCGACACATTATGCGGGTCATAACGCCACCTTGTTTACTGTGCATTGGTACAGCTGTCTACCTTTCCGCGGACTTACAGTCCTCGGGGTATGACTTTGGCAGTCACACCCAAAGCCCTGACGTGCAGTTGTGTGGTGTGGTATTAGGACTACGTTGAGGGTAGACGAGGGAACACCGGAAACCCAGGAGCAGCGGTATGTCCTTTCGGACTCAAAATATTTGCAAGCTCCGTCTCCTGTGGAGTTCGGTGCACCTCACAGTTAGCCCTCAACAGGGTGTTTTATTGCACAGGTTCCACTTCTATCACAGTTAACTAAATAAATGATCAGGGGTCTAACGCTAAAATTATGGTAAGTAAACAGATCCAATTCACGTAATATTTATTACAGTTAAGGAAAGTGGGAAAGTCCTGGCTGTCTTATACAAGCTTAATAACCAGTTAAAATATTAATTAAAATATATCATGCACTGGAAACAGGCGAAGGTGAGCCTGGTAAATAATTAATAATAATAAAAAGGCAGACTACTATTCTACGTAATTGACGCCTAGACGTTGCCCATTGATAGTTCCGCCGTCCCTCTTTGTTTCCGTGGCAGAGGCTAGCGAGTCATGTTCGATGAAGGAGAGGGGGGCGAAGAAGGGACGAGGATACCTTTTTTTTTTTAGAGAGAGAAGGGTAGTGTGACATCTAACGCAGCAAAAAAAGAGAGCTGGTCACTTCTAAAAGGAGAAAGAAGAAGGAATTTGTTTTATTTTACGCTTTCTGCACCCAAGTTATTTAATTAAAGTATTTTCCAAACATATCACAAACACGAAACATTAATGTAAAAAAGAATAAATTGTTCCATACTTACCAACAGGGCGCCACAAATTTTGGTGCAATTTATATACACGAGTAAATACTGTATTAAGAGGACTGCCGGAAAATGTCCATACATGGAGGATTTCAGTAGGTGAGTGTTCTGACACGTACATCAATAAAATACAACTTCTAACCTTATAAAACTTTGTATTGAGTGTAGTAAGTGCTGTACACGATCTGTGAATAAAGTTTAGCTAATAAACTCATAAAAATGGGAATTTTAGAAAAAGTATTATTGCAAATAATACATTAAAAAACATTTCACCGAAACTTGTTTAAATAAAGAAAATAGTATTGTAAAATACAGTATATAATTTATTGTAATCAGGCACCAAATGCAAGCTAACCTTAAAACATTCAAATCATCTGAAAATGAAAATATGATACTGAATGCAAGTCAAATTTTAAATTTCCAGCATGCACTATCAGCTAAGAGTGCGTGGAGAAGTTATTGTTCGAGCAGTGTCACTGCGGCAGATGGAGGAGGGGTGGCGGCGGTTGGATTACCTCTCAACGCTGCTACTTGTTGGTGACACCTTGCGCGTGTGGCAAATGTCTTTTAAAGTAGTTAATTATATTTCACTGCAAAGAAAACTTGTAAATTTGTGACAGAAATGAATAAATATGGTAATTATAACTTATTTCTTCGTTGCCTTTAATAATTAATCATTGAAAACGATGTCGTCTGATTTCCCCTGTCATGAATTACACTGCACTCACCTTGGTGCTTACCTACATATTATTAGACTGCAAAAGATTTCGAATAGACCCTTACATTTTATCAATTTTATCCATTTATTCAAGACTCATCTCTATTCAAATTAATTAATATAAATCCTCCTATTTCCCCTCAAGAAGTTTCTGAAAATGATTTTCATACTTATAATACAAGTCGCTTGATGTATAAACAATTTTTAGTGACAAGGAGAGGTCAAGTACATGCTTACGGACGTATAATTTTATTTGCAAAGATGCTGTCTCTTAAGTCATGTTAATTATATGCCAGATACAATGAAAAACCAATCTTATGGGAAAAAAATAATCTTTATTCCCAAAAAAAAAACTCTTTGAAAATAATAATTCCTTGTTAAAATGGTTCACGTAATATTTTCAAGCGAAACCATTTGCTTTGAATTACAAGTGATGATAAGTGCAACTATTTTGAGCGATCCATATTCTTGATAAAATATCTACGTTCACCAGGCACACATTTACTCTAGGCCTGCATGTAAAGGCTAGTCTGCACAGTGCAGCCGAGAGACTTTTGTTTTTTCCTTTGTTAGACACCAACTTCCCCTCTCGTTGCTCTGAGGCATGTAGGGGAAATAGCAAGCCAGACACGCACATTGCACCCAAACCCTAGACACTGGATAGGAGTAAATAGAATGCTTAATTTATTTACAATTTGATTTTGTTTAATTGTTCAGTCCAATATTCAATATAAATACAGAAAAATTTGAATTATTTGATATAATGTAAATAAACAGCTTATCGTTTTAAAAATATTTTTCAACGGAATTGAAAATAAAATTATTGTAATATTGATTCAGTTGTAAAGACTGGAGTACAATGATTTATATAAATCCATATTTATTTTTACGATGTTGGTGGTGATGTGAGCATTATTGTCGTACGGCCGTGCGTGTTGAGTTAGTTAATTGTTATAGCAAAGATTTTGCATTGTGTACTGACACTTGACAGCTCACAGTGGCCGTTTATTTTTGGATGTAATTAGACATATTTTAGATGTGAATATTGAACACATGTTTTTATTAAAATGGGTGGAATTAGACGATTGGAATGTTATGCAGAAAACTGTTCACATGTAACAGTGCCAAGCTGTGAACATATTTTTTTCTTTTGTTTTGACATTGGCACATTTTCACTGGGCAAAAAATAAGCGTTCTGCTGCTTTCTCTTGAGTGACGTCTCTGGTTCTTGTATGCTCGTTGATTGCACCACACTGCAGTGGAGTCGTACTCCAGTCAATATAAGCTATATACTAAAGTACTACAGGCGACTCCGCCCGGCTACAGGAGCCTTTAAGTGAACTAGGGGCTTACAGAATATTAAAAACGGGGATCTCTTAAAACCTCCTTTATATAACTCTGTAATACAAGTGAACAACACTTACAATATAATTATTGTTCAAATGGGAGAGCAATTACTTATATTAATAATAACTGTTATGCAAAGCCACTCTGTCAATTATTTACTTGATGTCCTTCCGACATTTCGTTGGAACTAATTCACCTTATAAGATGCCGAAGGCTGCGTCCCTCTACGTATTGCAACTGCGGTTCAGCACACCCCTCTTGTTGCCCTTCTTGGGGTCGGCCACTGGCTGACGTCCAGACAGCATCTCATGCTTCTAGCAGATATCTGGCCACGCAATGAGCCTTGTGCTGGCCTCTATTGTCCGTTCGTTGAATATCTCGCCCACTGTTTATAATCCCCGCTTGACACAATCCCTCATATCCGGCCTTCCGCTTTTTATAATGCAAGGTTTATGCATGGGCGTTAGCTAAGGGCGGATTCAGCACGCTACAACACTGCAGTATCAGACAGATTTGTTGGAAAGACACTAGATGAAGCGCCGTGTTGCAGAGCAGTTATAAATGGCGGCACTTGTGAAGTATTTCACATCCAGTTACTAGACTTTCGGATAAGTTTAAAAAATGATAGTTGCGGGAAATATTAGGTGAAGGGACCCAAAATATACTTTGATCGATGCTCCATGCGATAAACGATACAAGTGGTTTATGTTAACATTATTTACATGAGAATTTCGCTGCGACCAAAAAAAATTGTTAGTGGATGCATCAGTTTATCGATACATGCGATAACGATACATCAAGTTGACTATATTGAGTTTTAAGTTGCTGCAAGATGTTTGAATGTGAATCATTATTAAGTTTTGTGAAGAGTTGAATTTGTCTGAGAAGAATATTGAGTTATTTATGCAATTGGTTCTATAATTGTCTAATTTTGATGAGAAGACTAAAGGAAGATTAAAATTGGAAAAAAAGGAGCCAGGCTTTGCATGTCTACATAATTGCTTCATATCTAACTCTGCTGAAATATAACAAACTGACCTTATTAATTTTAACTGATGTCCAGAAGGGACCGTTGTGAGCCACTACCAGAGGTGGTGGTGCAATTGCCATTACCAGCAGGGAAGGTGAGAGTAGTATGTCCAGAAGGGACCTTGGAGGTCCACTACCAGCAGGGTGGTGCTTGCACTACTGGAGGGCCAGTGGGATTGCTGTTTTAGGCTATTCACAGTCAAGTGAGTACTTTTTAAGGCCCTCCCAACAGACATTAACATCTAATAAACGTATTATATTGCAGTCTCAGGCATTAACTTTTGAGAGTGATGAAATGTGTATGCTCAATTCATTAGTCTCATTGCAATGTTTATGTTAAAAAGTGGCGGAAAGATAGAAATTGACTGAAAGGAAAAATATAGCAGCGCCATAAAAAGGGCTCACTTTACAGTGACTAGCCTATATCGGAAGGTAAGGCAAGATGTTGACGGTATCTTCGGGAATTCGTGCTGAAGGGATCTCCGCTCCTTGGTCTCAACTGCAACTCGTTCCCGGAGCCATCCTTCTAACCTGCTTAGTCTTAACCGCATTCATGCCGAAGAATCTATGACAACGTCGTCTACACGCCTAGACACTGCGGCGGCCCCTTCTGGGCAACACTAGTAGGAGTAGTACCAGTTTAAGTTAGTTGCATAACGCTTGTCTACCCTGCCATTGTTAGCTTAGGTTCAGGTTGCCTTCACCTGGCTCAGTGTAGTTTAAACTTCCATAAGCTCTTTCCAACAGTAGGAGGTAGTGCGACACCACTCTATTTACTTATTATAAAACTGACTAAACAGACGTTTTAGCAACTCAAGGGTATTCTTTCCCGTAATTTTAATTCCTTTCCCAGTGGACCTCGTGCCGTTCAAGGGATTGCAGGTGATGGGGAAATTACTTAAATGCAAATACACCAATTAGAGTACCCACATGCGGATTGGACGGCCACCCTTTCTGTGCACGTTGGTGGATAGAACTGTAGATCCCCAACACTAGGTACTTGTAGTTTCTTGAGGCCAGCTTGCTGGCTCAGTGGCAGGTAGACTGTTCCCTTCTAAGACACTCACCTATGTGTAGGGACTGTCAACCAGCAAGACCTGACTCTCGGGGCTCACCTCATTCTGACGCTGAGTGCTGAGATGGGGATACCGCCTACGGTCGGCAGACACTACACGTGGCGCTACACCAGGGTAGGACAACAAGTCACCCGCAGCCTCTTCACAAACGTGAGAATGTGATTCAGTCCAGATGCCCTACTCCCATTGGAGTGGTATCCGAGAGGAGGTCAGACAGGTGTTTATTGCCTCCGGGCGCTTGCAGGAGCTTACTCCCCTCCTCCTCACTACACTCGAACAGCTCTCCCCGAGGGATCAAGCCCAGGCATTGCACCACCTGCAGATACCAGTCATACCTGACATTCCTAAAGACCTCTTCCGAGACCCCATTCGGCTCAAGAGAGGAAACATATCACCTGCTTGCAGCATACATGAGCAGACAGGACCAATCCTTTGTCCTAGCCAACACCTACTTCGGGAGAATTGAGCCAACAGGACTTAATCAGCTGACTGACACAACCTTTGAGCCACTGCCCATAAACCAACCTAGCTCACACTCACGCCAGCCGGAGTTGACACTGGTTAAACAGCTGCTTCATGTTGCACATTGCCCAGATATATAGCCTAGAGCCAATCCCCTGAAGATTAACATCACTCTCGCAGAAATCTGACATTGTGCCGTGCTGAAAAGCTACCAGGCTGGTTCTTTACACTGGACGGGCACCAGTTCATGTAAAGTATAGATCATTCCAGAAACCGCTGCCAGCAGGTGTGCCTGATCTTAGCGCCCATCAAAAACCCTCTTGACGTAGGTGACGTTCCTCCACCAGCCTCAGGCTGTCACGCATCAATACTGTGGCTGTATGAATTTGTGTTATGTTGAGACTGTACCTGTCGAGCTAGTAAAGTTTTCTGTCATACTATCTGTTACCTAGTGCTCTGCCACACAGGCGGCAAGAGGAAAGCTTTGCCGGAAGGCAAAATGGTTCAGGCCACTAATATAGCGCCCACCCATCTTAGAGATAGCAATTTTTTTTTTATTTGTCATAAAATGTGTTTATAATATTTGGTAATTGACACGTGGTCAGTGTGTCTGTTGTTGGAACTTGGGAAAATTTACCAGGCTAGGTGCCAGTCATTTCGGTAGGTAATGATGTGAGTTGAAGTTTTGGATCTCGGAGCCCATGTGGCCAACCACCTGGATGTACTCAGTTCCCTTGTGATGCTGCGGCTGCTGTCTTTCCTGATGTAGAGATAGCTTGGGTACTGTAAGGAAATGCCTTACCAGAGGTTACCCAATATTTATTTAAAATTTCCTTTGCTTAATTTGCATACTGAAATATCTTTTAATTTACATATGTTGTTGATCAACATTTCTCAATAGTAATATTTGCATATGTGATATATAAATAAATATTAACTTATTTCAATGGAAAGTGAAACAAACAGTTTTTCATAAACAGTACTCAAGTTAGTGCAGAAGTGGGATAAAGAAAACATCTATGACATTCATGCAAGGAAGACACGTTTGTCTTAGGAATGGTGTTTGTTTGGAACTTACGAACAATGCTGTCAATGCATTACAGAGTTCTGTTAAAAAGGAATATTTTGGCATGAAGGCAAGAGAACATTTGAGAAGGGGAGTCGTTCAAATGAAGCCTGAGAAGGATGACTTCGATGCAGAGCCAATGCGAGGGATAACTAGCATCGCCCCAGGATATGCAGGAGGCCTGATCGAGTGTCGCACAGGCATGGTACAACATTATATGTCGTGGAGCAAGCATAGTTCGGAAATGATATCCTATTTAATTGATGATATCACTACTGCCAGTTTGTCGTAGTCCAGTGGCTATCTCCACCATTACGACCGTCCCCAAGTAAGGTCTGCGTTAATGTGCGTTAATCCTGCTGTAATTTATTTGTCGATATTTGCCTACCAACAGATTTTAATTCATTGAAGTCATTTAATTCAACATTAGAAAACTACTGTATTTATCTGAAAACTCTTTAAGACTTTTACATTAATTTGGAACAATACCATGAACTTTATCAATTTTCAAAAGATTTTATTAATTGTATATTTAGAAGAATTTTTTCTAATTAATTATCAGCACATCCCAGAGGTACGAGTGCGAGGAGTTTCCCTGCACTACGGACTGTAAGCTAACCCAGAACATTTTAGTGATTTTAAAACACAAGAGACTAATTTAATTAACATGCTAAACAACTTTATGTAAAGTTTCACTATCGTTTGAAAATTAATAGTACTTGCTATAGTATATTACATTGGTTCAATCCTAAAGTTCCATTAATAATATAACAATATCTGACAGTAGTTGCTTTCAATGTTCTAGCATATCGTAATTATTTATTTATCAAAGAAATGATAATTGCAGTGTTTGTGTTATGTTTGATTTTTACAGAAGTGTGAGTAAAACAGACTTGAATAATCTTATTTGTGGAATGTTATTTCTAAGGTGTTTTTTTTTTTTTTTGCCATCTGAGTTTTATTTTATTCTTTGTTTGACATGAAAAATTCAAAGAGTGTGGTTATGTATAATTGTTCTTCTGTTGTCTAAGCATATAATCACACAGAAGCAATATTTACTGAAAACTCCCACCATTGGAAGTAATTCATTCATATTTTGTTCTTTTTTTTTTATATAATCATATATATTATTTTCATATATTACCTAATCTTACCCCTTTTTCAGAGTGGCAGCCAATGTTTAGCCATAATTTGTCAGATGTTGTCATTTTGTTACAGTGCTCTCCAAACATGCCAGCAAATTTTATTTGTTATACACATTATCGCTTGTCACCACATTTATTTTACAATGGCGCACAACGTGAGGGCCAGGTAAGCATGTTGTTTAATTTAAGGGAAAATTGTTTTAGTCGCGCTTATTTTTGAAAGTTGAAATAGATTGTTGTTAAAGTATATGTGTATACTGTATCTATGAAGTTCCTTAGATTATCACACACAATCTGCACAGAGGTTATACACGCTAAGGTAACATATGTGTTGGCAAGGAGAAAGAGTCATACTTCTATGAAAGTTGGTATTGTGCTATGTTTTAAATAAATTATGTTTTGCACATCACAGATACATAAGTCTAATGTATGGCCAGAGAAGTGTATTTCCCAAGAAGTTCTCTTTGTTGTTTAAGAAATAGTGGGGCAGACGAAATGTTTAGTTCTGGTTCAGAAATTCTTAATTTTGAAGGAACACTGATTGTGAGCACTACTTCAAGTGTCTCTGGAGATCATTTTAGCCATAGGGAGGAAGTAGTCAGATCTGTAATTGATACTAACGTCATGGCCAACTTTTCAGACCAGATCGACAGACCAAGGGAAAGTCATGAGTCAAATGTGGATTTAGCAACACTTTTTTTACAGTTGAGTGCTGAAATTAAAATGCAAAATGCCAGTTTGAAGGCTGAGTTAAGTGCGAAAATTGATGCTCAGGGTGCTGAAATTAAAACTCAGGGTGAGAAAACTGAATCTTTAAGTGCGGAAATGGACTCTAGGTTCGACGAACAGCATAATAAATTGAGTAATGTCGAACAACAGTTAACGCAAGTAACTCAACAAATTGTTGATTTGAACGCACGTGTCGACGGAACAACTATGTCGGTAAAGAATGTTGGAAAATACATTGACAATTTACAAATGAGTTAAACTGAACAGACAGCTATGATTGATCTAGTTCAGAGTAATGTCGCTATATTGCGGATTAATATAGAAGAGAGTGTGTCGCAGCTTAGCAATTTTACCAAAGAGAATTTAGCCATAGTACAAGCTAGCGTAGAGGAAGTACACACACTGTTAAATTCCATAGAGAATAACATACACAGAGAACTAGAACAAACTAGATTAGCTATCAAAGGACAAATGTGTGGTTTGGAAACGCTAATTTCTGCAGTTGAATCCAAAAATAAAGAATCTTGCACAGATGTTGACGGGAATATTTTAGACAATGTCGACCATCAACTTATTAATTTTGAATGTCACATGGAAGCGAAGCTTCACAAAACTACAACCGACTATCTTGTAACATAGAGAGATTTTGCAAACATAAGTAGAGTTGCAAAATAAAATAGTTGAGCTGGATTCGCGATTAAATAATATTGCACCAGTAAATGGTAGTACACTATGTACCAGTAATACTGATTTCCCGGTATTTCTTTCAACTGACTGGGATAGCAATGTTAGAGTTACTGATATTCCAAATGTGGGTAATGCAAATATTTTACCGTATAATTTGACTGCAGCAATGCTACATTATCCTGTAAAACAATGGAGCGAAGGCCTACCAACATTTTCAGGGCAAAGTAATGAAAATCCTGTTGTTTTTCTAAAAAAAATTAGATGAATATGCAAAATTGTTCAGCTTAAGTGAATTAGAACTTTTGCTGTGTCTAGGATTAAGCCTTAAGTCAACAGTATTTTACTGGTGGGAGATCGAGAAAGAACATATTCATACATTTTTTCAATTGAAACAGAAATTTATTCAGAAATACTGGAATGCTAAAATCCAAGGTAATTTGCGTGCACAACTTCACTTCGATAGATTTGATTCCAAAAAATCCAAGTCGTTGGAACAACACTATGGTGAAATGTTTGAACGAACCAGACACCTAGATGCATCAGTAGGAGACGAGGAATTCGCGGAAATAGTCGTTTCACAACTTCCTATCAAGTACCAGGATAGATGGGCAGATAGACCATTCACTAATTTAAATGAGTTCCGTACTCAATTGATTAAGATTGATCATAATGAAAGGCAGAGGGCGAATGTAATACTGATGTAGAAAAACCTATTATGTCGCTTTCATCTCCGCTTTATTCCGGATCTGGCCAAAGAACAAACAATTA
Source organism: Dryococelus australis (assembly GCA_029891345.1). NCBI lineage: Eukaryota > Metazoa > Arthropoda > Insecta > Phasmatodea > Phasmatidae > Dryococelus > Dryococelus australis. Next base: position 63,621,924 of record CM056995.1, read on the forward strand.
CAATCAGTTCCAACATACTTCACATGTAAACACATTTGAATTAATGACTGATGACAGTAACCATCAATGGTTTCAATGACATATAATGGGGGTAATTGATCATTCAATTACATGAACAAGAGGCTTGGGAAAAGATATAAACCTGGATGTTGAAAGTGGTATAGTTGTGGAAATAATAATAGTGAAACCACTGAGAACCCTCCACAACCAAATGCTTATATTCATCTGGATGGTAACGTACATATGTTGTAAGTCAACGAGAGCAGCGGTAGTTCGAGAAGGCTAAATTATCCTTCAGACAGCAACCATACTCGCCCATCGAATGTAAATTGGATTGGTCCACAATCAAATCCATGGCCACTAACACACATTCCACTACGTTGCAGTGAACAGTTTGTAATTTAAGTAGTATACCTCCTTGGCAGTATTTCCATGGTAATAATCACACACCGAACATATCTGAGGCAGTGATATTTTCAAAGAAATGAAGGGCTGAATCATTTAGCACCTGTGTTCCCACCAGCGGTACAGAATAGTACGACTGGTACTACTTCATCTAATCAGTTGTCGGTGGAACAACAAAAGTTAAACTAGACAGGGTTGGTAAAGTGTGTCTCCCTGCGCTGACCCGGTTAGTTCCCGTGGAGACAAATAGTATGTACAGAATGGATAAGGTGAGAGCTTCCAACAATAAATGTGATAATGTTATTGTTAGTAAGTCAGTCAGTCATTCACCTAGCATGTTAACGTTAATGATGGATGAGACCGAACGAGAATTCTCAATACGTTAGGATGAGGACATTTTGCCGAATGCAAGAATATCTCTATGTCCTGAAGTAAACTTGAATGTATGTTACTTGATGGTTCCTACATTACTGGATAGTGGGGTGGAAGTAAGTTGTGTTGGTGAAGATTTATTTAAGGAACTAGAACATCGCAACGTTAAGCTACCTATAATGCCTGTTCCTAGATTGAAAATAGTAGGAGTTACGTCACGTGCTAGTCCAGTTGTAAATAAGCAGACTGTATTACCTATACAAGGTTTAGGAAAACCGAAGTTAGCCAATGTACTTGTAGTAAAAGGTCTGGTAAAACCTTTAATACTAGGCACTGATTTTAACGTCTTACAGAATAATCTTAAACTTCAGTGGCTGGTTAATTACAGCACCTGATGATAAAACTGATTTACCTGTTCCACAAAAATGGAGTACATCTGATGACATTTTGAGCTTACTAAGACATGATGTTCAAATAATGCAGTTGAAGCACGAACCTATGTGTATCGATAATGCAATTTTATTAAAAGAGATTTCGAAAGCAGTATCAGTTGTCGATGCATTAAATAGCCTGCAGAAATCGCAATTGTATGACATGTTAGTACATCAGAATTGTATGTCAGAGATTCCTGGTAGGAATAAACTTTATGTACATATTTCACAAGAAGGCTTATCTGATACCGGATACCGGACTGAGGCAGAAGCGTTTTTAAAGTTTATGTTAGAGTGGAATGTAATCAGCAGATAAGCGAGTCCTTATGCTAGTCCTGTATTGTGTGTGTGAAAAAAATATGGTACTCTGAAGCTATTTCTGGATGCCAGAAATATTAATAGGATCACCATCAAAGATCGTGAAGGACCGATTCTAACCAGAAATGTTTTACGGTTATATCAAGGTGTAAGATATTTGACGACACAAGATATCACGTGCGTGTATTGGCAACTACCATTATCATCTGAATCAAAGCAATACACAGCTTTCTTGTTTAGAAACTATGTATTTAACGTTATGCCATTCGGCTTATGCAATGCAGTTGCGGAGTTCACGAGATATCTATATAAAACACTAGGTGAAGAATGCCGAAGTTTTGCACGAGCTTATGTTGATGATATTTTGATTACTTCTAGTAATTTTGAGGATCATTTTGAACATGTGCATATCGTTCTTACGAAATTGCAAGATGCAGGAATGACAGTTAAGATTAGGAAATCTTAATTTTGCCGTACTGAGGTACCATTTCTAGGTCACATATTGACTAATGAAGGCATATGTACAGCACCTGAAAAGCTGCAAGCTATAACTCATTTTCCAGTTCCAACAAGCGTAAAGCACTTATGTGCCTTTTTGGGAGTGTTAGGATTATACAGAAACTATTCTGATAAAATCTTGAAAGTAGCAGTACCTTTTTTACACTGCTAAAGAAAGGTGTACAATGGAGTTGGTCTGAAGAACATCAGGAGGCATTTGTACGTTTGAAAGATATTTTCATGACTGATCATGTAATATACCATCCCATACAAGGATGAGAGTTCTTGTCGTATACAGATGTGTCAGTTTATGCACTTGGGGTAAAGCTTGCACAGAAGGATGAACGAGATATTGAAAAAACTATAGCGATGGCTAGTCGTACACTAAATAGCGCCAAACGTAACTATACAGTTACGGAACGTGAAGCACTTGCTATTATTTGGGCCCTACAGAAATTTTGTGATTTACTGTTAGGAGAGAAAATCAACCTACTGACAGATCATCAAGCTTTAACGTGCTTACGTACCGGATGAGCTTTTGGCGATAGATTGACGCGATGGTTATTGTATCTACAAGAGTAAGAGATTGATATTCAGTACATCAAAGGTTCAGATAACTATGCAGCTGATTATCTAAGTCGTATTCCTGACACTGAACACCGATTCTGATTGGATTCAGCCACCAATGAGAATGAAAGAGTTTGTTGCAGCACATGTTTATCAGCAAAATTTTAAAGCCAGCAAACATTTGAAAGAAGTTCTAAAACCGCTAGCTTATTTGCAAGAATGAGATAAATATTGCCAGATCATTAAGGAAAAATCGTTAAGGTTACCACTAGACTCTGGTGTAGTGCGATATTATACCTTTTCTGATGAGGGAATAGTATATTTATTATCGTAGTGAGAAACTACATAGTTTTGAGACAGAATGGAAACCTATCATTTCAGATAGTATCAAGTCTGTCGCAGTTGAAGTACATGTTATTCTAGGACAGGTAGGAGCAAACAAACTGTACGCTAGTTTAAGATGCATTGTGTATTGGCCAAAAATGTTACACAATTAGGGAATGTACATCTACCGGTGATCTATGCCAAAAAGCAAAGTCACGTAAAGAGAATTTGCAGGGTGAAGTCAAGTCAATATTACCACGTGAACCTATGTCTTTGGTATCCGTGGATATTTTTGTCCATTACCTCAGTAAAAACCTGGAGTAAAATATGTATTTGTGATCCTAGATTTGTTTTCAAAGTTCATCAAGTTGTATCCGATTGTACAGGCAAAAGCATCAATTCTGCTTTGAAAGTTGAAGGAATATGCCAATGAAGTTGGAAAACCTATTTGCATATTGTCAGATAAGGGAAGTCAGTTCACTAGTGACTTGTGGCTAAATGGTTTGAAGAACATGAATATTATCATCCCTACTACTATTTCAGTCCGCCATCCACAATCAAACCCCGTTGAACGTAGTATGAAGTCAATGGGAACCATGCTAGGGATACATTGTTATCATGCACAACAGCGTTGGAAAGATAAGATAAACTTGGTCGAATTTGTGATAAATCATACTGTACATATTACTATGGGACGTGCACCGATTGACGTTTTTACCGGTCAGTGCATGGGCAGCTTAATAAAGGAATTGGACGCTTTACCAAAAATTGATGTACCAACAGGTGAGCAAGATCCAGATGTAATGCATCAAGAATTGATGACATTAATAAGACAAAGATTGTTTCTTGCAGCAGAGAGTCGGAAAAAGCACTATAAGACAATTAAGTTGAACAAGTTCCATTTGAATGATTTGGTGTTATGCCGTAGCAATCCTACGAGCAGTGCATGGGAAGGTGTCACCAAGAAGTTATTCTTAACTTTTGAAGGTCCATTTAAAATCATAGAAATTGTTCAGAATAATTATTATGCACTAGCAGATTTAGAGGGAAATCCAGTGGATAGATACAACATAACACAATTGAGTCCGTATCGAGTTCCAAAGAAGAACCCAAGTATCGTGATCACTGACAGCAAGGATATTGGAGCTATTGACAGCCCAGAAAATTAATCATAGGCTGGACTGATACGATATGCTAGTAAGCATGTCAGAGGATTTTTATGCTAGTAGTAGATGCTGCTAAGTGATTTGTTGCAGAGTCTTGAGTAATGGGAAGACTGTCTACAGTCTTAATTGTTATGTTAATATTAGTATTTATTTTAAGTATATTGTTAGGTATAATATTCACTGCACCCTTAAGTTTACTCGCCAACCTTGTAGTCTGAGATCCTACTAAGATATGAAGAAGTCCTAATTTTACAGTTGCCATGAATGAAGAATGTTGTTAACACTTTACTGTGTGATATCATGGAGGTCCATAGAAGATGTGAATTGGATACGTTGTATGCTTATAAAATTAAGACCACCCGGAGTTTCAATCTATTATCTTCACTATTATTCATGAATAAGCAAACAAAGAAGCCTATGAGAATAATTACAGTAGTGTCCCATTATAGCGAGATGTCACGGTTCCAGGTTCGATCCTCGCTATAAGTGTGTCCTTGCTGTCCTCGAATTAGACAGATTTTGATCTCCAGTAGGGCCTGATACTTAAAATTCGCCCTAAAATTGCTTTTAAATTGTGTGCAAACCACCATAACGTAAAAATATCCTGTTATATGAAAACTAATTGCGTGAAAATGAGTGGAAAATCTCACCGCACCATGTAAGTATAGCTGCTCTGCCTGCAATTTGTTGCTCGGCCTATGCAGCATTTCTCTCAATCACTTACTTGGCCACCGAAGCACTGCCCTGCAAGCGATAACTCGCCATCACAGCTCCACACGACCGCCTCAAACCAAATACCCGTATTTACTGGCATAATTCTAGCACCTATTTTATAGGATTTTAATGCAAAAATTAGGGTGCGTGAATTATGCAAGGAATCGCCAAGACACGTGCATGTAAACATTAAAATGGGGTCTACTGTAGGTAATCCCTCGCCAACCTTGGGGGATACGTTTGTTAAAAGCATAGCACTTCATTTATTGATAATAGATATATGAAGATACATATTCAAAATTAAATCACTCATGCGCTGGGGCTAGCAGCGAAAACATCACGGCCGGGCACGGTGACTCGCATCTGTCGTTCTGTCCTAGATCCTCGGGGCTAGGCAGCTGTCATCAGTCATTACAAGCTGGCGGGTGGCATCTGCTGGCTGCCGCCCGTTACAAGTTTCTTCTGGCGGGTGAGGGCCAGCCGGCCGCCACCAGTGCCATCGTTATAGGGCCGGTTCGCTTCGTAACAGCAGCCCGGTGTTGATAAAACATGTTAATAGATATGCGATTCACATCAATGTGTTGAATTTATACGAAATTTAGGTAGCGTGTTGGCCTCTGCACTGGCATGATGAGGCCCGGCAATGTTTACGGGAATGTAAAATTTTAGTGTGGTCTACTTGAAACATTAACTATCCCGAATTTTTCATCAAGAACTTCTGAAGTGACCTATACACACACACAGCCTTGCTCGCCAAAATATGGAAACATAAGAATATATTTTATTTACACTCACTTATCTTTATTCACTTTACACATAAAATTGACTTCACAAAAAAAAAAAATGTACACCAAAAAATTAGCATATTTCGTAGGTATGGGCATGCACAAACTTGAAAAAAAAATCATTAAAAAAGGGACATTGAATTAAATTTAAAGCTATACATATGTACACTTATTAAGAAACTAGTCTGTAATGTGCCACTGTTTTTACAGCAAAAGAGGAGGGATAATGGAAGCGAAAAAAGACAGGGAGGGTAAGGCAGAGGCGGCATGTGACCGGACGAAGAATACTCACTGACCCTTGCCTTCAACTCACCCCCTCCCCCCCCAACTCCCACCCGTTTCCTCGGACAATACATCCGTGTCCCCTTCTGGCATGAAGTAATCTATTGCTTCATGCTGCTTGGGACAACAAATGTAAAAATATATGATGGTAGCTTGAGAAATGCGCAACCACCAACATCAGTAAGGGCTAGTTTTCCATAGACTGAAAACCATGGATAATAGAAACTAGTACCGTGGATGGAGAAATCGTCTACAAAACAAATCCGCGTATAACTGAAACCGTGGTTCAAGATACTGCGGTTGGTGAGGGATTACTGTATCTATTTTTAGACGTGCCTCAAATTTTCGTTTTTTTCGACCCAACCTTTTCACGGTTCCTTAGGATTGGGTTGTAATAGAGAGGTGGTCATAATAAATGGGGTCATAATAGAGGGGGTTTAGTGTATACAGGAAATGTATTCACTCGAAAAATAACACTTCTGTCTTGACGCTTGCCCGGTTAAGTCTGACTGATATATATGTCAAGCAATTTTCCACTAGATCAAAGGCGGGGTGGTTTACTTTGGTTAAATGTTGCACTGCGAGGGGTGTTGGCTATCGCTTACTTACACTGTCATCTTGGGTGTTGTGGTTGATGTGGGTTTCACCTAATAGTGGCGAGCTCGGTTTACCCTGAAGCGACGGTTCCAGTTGTAGGCTTCACGGCTCTAGAAGTTAGGGTTTGCCTAGCCGTATCTTGTCTCCGTATGGTTTAACAACCCTCTTACCACCGATGGGTGGTAAGAGGGTTCACGATGGGTGAATGCAAAAGCAAGGTGACAAGAAGATTACTGTTACTGAAGCAGGCGTTACTGCTTGGTGCCTAAGTTGGGCAGTGCGGTCCCGTTTCGCCTGCCTGTCCTGCGTAGGAGGTGGTAATACCATCCACGGTTTGAGAGCAGCATGAGGTAGGTGTTGTTCTCTACATCTTTTGCCACTCCTTACCTTTTAAGGCATAGAGCACAACTGTCTGACAGCCTATGCAATGCACTTAGACAGGAATGGTAATTACACTGTAACCCATTAGTCACTTGCTGGCACGAGCTCGATAAGAGTCCCCACTGATCCCCCACACTTGCGGGCTGATCAGGGACGTGGAGCTGTGTGGTCTACCAAGCATCTACTGGTAGTGCGTTCGCACTGGATTGAGCAGCAAACCCCAGGCTAATGTCACTCCAGCACTAAATTAGTGCTCAAAGTGAGAGATAACCTGAGCTTGTAGCCCCTCCCTATGTGAAGGTGTTTCTAGTGGTTGGGGCATCGCTGTTTCTCCCCACCAGCACTAACTTAGTGCTCGAGGACTGGGAAGAAACAGGTAGCCGTCTAATGTAGATGTCTATAATCTTAGGGTTCTTGTTGGCAGTGCACGTCGTACTCTGTCCCTGACCATTAACACAGACAAGTACCCTGTAAATGAAAAGAAGGGTAGTGAACAATCTGTGTTTATTGGAAACTCAATAAGCATGTGACCCGTGCTATCTCCTACCAAACCATGGAGAGTTGAAGGTAACTGCGGCTCCAGGTGTAAACGAGCTAGTTCTATGTAAAAAGGGGAGTAGCTGGTTCTAGACTAATAAAAAATTATTTTAAGTTAAACTGTGCTAAGAAAAAGGTGTCTGGAAGAGACAAAGTGAAGTTTAATATGTGTGTACTTGTTCAATTGATATTTATGCATAGTAATTAGCCGATGGAGGCGTACTTGCAGTTTAAGAGATTTCCGGAGGTCCCAGCACTGAATTAGTGCTCTGGGATGTCACGAGATAGTTTGCGAAAGAATTACTGCCCAAGCCTGACAGCGTCCGGACTTGTATAGGTGAAGCTTGTAGGCTGCCGGTGCGGGCTGCGGGGACAGCGAGTCTCCTGCCCTGGTTAGCATGGGAGTCAAAAAACTTGGGTGAGCAGTTGTCAGCGTTTCTGCTTCGTGCCTCTTCGGCGGCACTCGGCCTTGCCCAGTGGTGGGCGGCCATAGTGAAAGGGGGGGCGGCGTGCCAGCCAGGTTGCATAGCCCTCAGGTGAAGAGAATTCGCTCATGAGTTTCTGTTGCCTGGTAGAGAAGGTGGCCGAGAATTAATGTAGAAAAATTCTCTCTTCTTCTGTAGCAGTAGAAGTAGGAACATTTAGCGATGAGTTGTAATCGTGGTTAATTGTTAGGTTGTGCGGCACGCGTCAGGGCAAACACATTTTCACACTTGTATACAAACAAGTTATTCAATCAGCATACAAATACACCAGCACCAAGCAATATATCCATTGGTCCTGGTGGAAGAACATAGTATCAGCAATTTTATGTCCTCAATATGCTTCCATTTAGCTGATGGTGAAGTTACGCTAGGTAATGAGTTGGTGATTTGAGAAAATGAATGCCTCAGGATGGAGATAAGGTGTATTCTTGGCACATGGTTTCACAGCGTACAAAATTACATGCTTGGCATTGTTGACAGGAGCATGTCAGAGACCATGTATAGGCATAGTTACCTTGTTTGGTAAGCCAACTGCTTCACACATTAGAGGACATTAAATTATATGAACATTGGAAAATGAAAGTAATATTGCATCTACATAAATGAAGTACATTTTCAGTACTTTACAGTAACCAATTCCATGTGCATGTTGGTGGTAATAAGACTTCATAAACTCTAAGCGTTCAAAGTATTATTATGCCATATTTGAACTACCAAATTGTAGTAACTACAGTTTCCATTGATGTATCGACAGTTGGCATGGACTCCCATTTTCTCACGATAGACCCCTCAAAAAATCCACTGGAATAATAGTAGTGTCGCCAGCATCAATATCACAGAAAATCTTGTGCACAGTGCACCTAACATGATTTGGCAGTCCAAGTGAAGCAACATGTCGGGTAATGTAGCGTAGTGCACGCGAGCAGGGAGAATATTGCACTCTCAACTGCCACTCACTCTACCAGCCACCCCCTCCCCAGAAATGAGCACTGATGCGCTAGTATGAAAAATTTGTAAGTGGCCACATCCCTGTATATGAAAATTTCTCTATTACTAAAAGCTTGTGATGCAAACTCAAGACAGCCCAAATAAATGAACACAGCAGAATGCTCCAATGAGCTTAATATATTTTACAATTTTTTGAAGTATTTTATGGAACTTTTATGATGTTTCGTAGTTTTATTTAGTTTTAAGTGTTAAAAATGCATTTGTTTTCTAAAAGGTGCCAGTGCATGTTTCTATCATTTATTAATTAATTTGAAATGTTTTTACAATGTTTGTGTCATGTGTAATGCAAGTTTTAGTCACTTTTTGGTGTGCTTAGCTGTATCCGAGTACGCACCAAAACTAGCAGTCTTTGTTCCGGCTCGTGCAATGGCGGCACAATTTAATGCTGCTCCAGGTGCCTTTGTCATTTTTTACCAATCACATAGACAGAAATAGTTTAATGACCAGGACCTTTTATTGCTTGTGCCTGGAAATCGCCCCCTCGTCTCCCATTGCAATAAAATGCTCCTCATAGGCAGTAGTGTCATGCCAATCTTGCTAGGTGGTCAATCTCCTTTGTTGCTTTAATTTTTTTCTCTATATTTATTTGTTGGTTGACCGTTATAAAAGTCAAAGATGTTTCAGAATCCAGTGCTTTCCTGGATAATTACAGCCACTTCATGGGTGAGCTGCACTACAATTTTATTTATCGTGCTAACATATATATGTTGACCTTTCTTTGTAGTGTCACTAAATATTAGCAACTGGTAAGTGTTTTTAACCTCATTGACTGTTTTCTTGCTATGTTTCAGCAAAGCGTATGTCTGTAGAAAACATATTCCATGAAAACCAGCGTGAACAATGTACCATTCAGATTGGTGTGGCTATGTACCACCATGTGTTTGGCCCAAATTTTTTGCTTTTTTTTTCAAGCAAATTAATCATTTAAAAAATCAGTTAGATGTTGGTGAGTAAATTTTTAAATAGTCTTACCTGGTGCCTTGTGGTATTAGCATAGTTCTCATAACATTGATTTCTGGTTTGTTTTCAGAAACATTAAAGGAATTGGAAGATTATTCATTGATTGGGAAAAAATGTGGACTCTCAAAAACAAAATGGAATGAAATAATTCAGAGTCATCAACTGCTGGAAAAAATTGTACCAGTATTACGAGATAGAAATTACAAAATGATTAACTGTAAGAAAAAACCTTGAGTGAAAATTAATTTATGAATAAAATGTAACTTTCTCTCTTATGATCCAAGTAACATCTTATTGCAGATATCAAATTTTTTTTCTTTCATTTAGTAAGTGTTTTAGCTTTAATCTTTTCTTGCGTTCATAGTCATTTATTGTAACTGTTCAATGTTGGAAATTATACCTACATATTTATTCATAGACTGTAGTTTGTGTTCAGTGTAAAAATTTTACATTGTTGATGTTGATAACTGCTACCATTATATGGCTGGTGGAGAAAGAAATCCCAAGGACTTGATTGTGGGAGTGGTATTGTCTGACTGAATTTGTTAGATTTTTGTATTCTGACACACTGCTAATATGGCTGGAATCTTCCTTCACTCTTCAACCTCAATTTTTGGTGTTAGTTCGGGGCATTGTGTACTGAGTGTACAAAGGGTCAGGAAGGAGGGGTGGGTATATGGCTGGATGTCACCTTCACCTTGGAGCCCATACCACCATGTTTACGCAGCCTAGGTCTTCCTCCCCAATCCTGTGTTGTTCCAGAGATTTCTGGGAGGGGTTGTGCAGAAGCACTGATCCAGTCCTTGTACTCAGGAAAGTCTTTTACTGCATTTTCCTATTATTACCTCAAGCACATCTAAGAACTGCTCTGGCGTGTGCTTCTGCTGTCGGAACAGCTGGACAGTAAGTTACGCTAGACAGATTGCTGTGTTCTGTAATTCCTCTGGGGTTTTGACTGCCAGGTAACCATGTCATGAGATGCTTGGAAAATGTGCAGCTATATGCACTGCTTTACCCCAGGCACTCCACAGTCCATTCCAAAGATCTCCTATAGCTTGTGTATTTGTACTAATTTATAATTCTGAACCACTTGGGACAATTGGTTTGGCACGTTGCTGGTGGTCACCACCTTTGCTGGGAATGTTGTCTACCTTATAAAAATTTCTACTGGTTTTCAGCTAGCACTTTATTCTGAACTTGTTTTAGCTGCATTAGAAAATCATACATTGCCCTTGGGCTTTTACAAGGTAAGTGTCTAACTTCAGTTTCCTACAAGTCCGGAGTCAAGGTAAATCAGGGGTTTCCAAACTTTAGTTTACATTAGTTTATCACGTTCCCCTTATGCAAAAAAATTAACTACTCCCCCTGCCCATGTAACAACTTCATCATTATAAGGGTAAAACAAAAATGAATAAAAGTCTCAAAGATTTTATTTAATTGATAAATTTTAATTCTTATTGAACACAAATGGTGGATAACAAATCAATGAATGAGACGGATGAGCTTGCATATTTTTAACAAGATTCCCAATTCTTGGTTGAATAGAAGAAATTGCACAATGTAAATCACTGGCAATATCGAGTTTGCCTCTATACTTTGCCACCCACGTCCCTCGTAGCATGTTGTCATGCCTCCTTTGGGGGACAAGCCCCCCCCCCCCCCATTTTGAAAATCAATGAGGTAAATGGACAATATCAGTCGGTGAATCTTTTCTTCCAGTGTCAAAGGAGCTCCAGACGGAGACAGAAGGGGAAAGCTGGTGTTTGTGAGGAATGTCAGGGCTCATAGATTCTTCAACACTGTGAATAGTGCACAGGGTCATCCTAGGTGGACCTTGTGGAGAGCCAACCTCTTTATGGCGCTGGTGTCCTGATGGGCTCACAACCTTTGTAAACATTCTGGTAGAGCGGGTTGTTGCTAGACACGCTACGGGCAATGTGTGCTGTCCCTCTAGCCTCTGACACAGCTGTGCCCCCTCCGTATTCAAGTTCTGTTAGCTGCACATGCCACTGTACTGTGTTGATTCGAGGATAACAAGTTCACATAGCTGCAGCTACCATCTGTGTGTCTGCTGCACAGAGGAATAAGCAGCTCATCACTCTGTGACCCCCGCCACACACACACACACACACACACACACAAACGCGCGTGCGCGCGCACGCGCGCTCGCGCACTCACTCACTCACTCGCTCGCTCGCTCGCTCCACCCACACTGGAGACCAAAGTTTACTGGCTGTGGATTGCATTTTGAAGCTGGTTCGACTCAGCTCAATTGTATACTGTTACTCTACGCAAGCTTGCACTGAAGCTGGTTCGCCTCAGCTCAGTTTTATGCTGTTACTCTGCCCAAGCTTACCACTTGTTACTTTAGCCACAGTGCTAAGCCCTGTGCTCGCCACCAAGTTCACAGTACTTCGGGGTCGCCCTCGCCCTGCTGGCATCCACGTTTACAAAGTTTACTATCCTGTTATAGCTTTTGGCAATCTAGGTCTGCCCCTTTAGGTCTGGTATGGGTACAGGCGGGTTAAATAAATGCACTCAACTTAAGTTTCTTCAAGTTTTAAATTATTATAACCAACTTTAATTACATGTAGACATACTGGGAAGGTCTGCATATTATAAGAAATATTAAAAACTTCCTGTGATCAGTAAAGACATTGAAATACAGTAAAAAACAGTTATAAATGCACCACTTCATTGACAGTTTACAATGTGAATGGTTTCTAGCATGTGAAATAGAAAGATAGTCTGTAAATGAAAAAGCGTACGGATAGAGAACAAAATTATGTTTATTGAAAAATCAATAAACAAATGACTCGTGCTACCTCCTACCGAATAGTGGAGTGCTGAAGGTTATGTACATTAGCCAGGTGTAGGCGACCTGGTCCTAGGTTAAAAAGGGAAAGATTGTTCTAGACGTGAAACATACTTGACTAATAAACTGTACTAAATAAAGTGGGTGTCTAGAAGAGACAAATTGAAGTTAATGTGAGTTACTGTGTGTTCGCTGTTTGTAGGATGACTGGTCATCATAGTTGGAAGTAGCTGCTGGGGGCATACTTAAGACTTGGAAGATCTCCAAAGGTCCAAGCACTGAACAGTGCTCGAAATGTTGCGAGAGAAGAAACAATAATGACTGCTGGAGCCCTGCTGCGCACGGACTTGTATAGTGCTGAAGTCTAGGCTGCCACAGCAGGGTGCGGGGAAGGCGTGTGATGTCCTTCTGCCGTGGCGTGGGAGTTGAAAATCTCTGGTCAGCAGTAGTCAGCAATACTGCTTCGTTCATATTCGGTAGCGCCCGGCCTTGTACGGGGGGCAGATGGCTTGTAGGTTCTCAGCATGAGGAGAGGGTGGGAGGCGGCGTGACAGCTGGTTGCATAACCTTATGGCCACGTACTTGGTCACCCGGGAGATTTCAGTAGCCAAAAAATTATGTGCAAAGTGTTGCGTGCACAACTCTCTCGTGGGTTGTTGAAATAGACAACTCTTACTTGGGTTGAAGTAAGGGTATACTTCATGTAAAGAACAATGAGTCATAATCGTAGTTGATTATTAGTATGAGTGGCACATGTCAATTCCCCCCACCCCCTCTCAGTTGCGAAGAAGACTCATCGTGAAAAGGTAGTGGTGTGAGGCGTAGGCCCCCACTCTGGAAGGAGTAGCAAAGAAAGTTGGGAAGACAAGCAAAAAAAATTTTCATCAGGTAGGCGGGACCCTTAGTGCTGGGTGCTTGACCGCTGTAGCGTCACGTGTTCTGTTCTCGAGCCAGCCGAAGAAGTCGAGACGTATATGTGATGCGGAGACCATAGCTCTGTCTCTCTCATGGCGGGCAGGCTTCCTCGCTCTGCCTCTTGGTCTGGTGGTGCGGCGCTCGCTGACGCTGCGAATGTGTTTTTCCCCCCTGTTGCAGAGATTATTGTGTCAGGAGTACTGCTTTTATTGGGTGTCCCAGCATGGTGCTATGGATATTTACAAGAGAGTATACAACATGAACCTGAAAGAAAAAGCATGTAAAAATTACGGCATGCAGAAAACGAACGGAAAATAGAATAAGTATGTTCAAGCCTTACTCGCGGAAGGCGGGGAGACGCCACTAACTATCCTGGAGCTTTCTGTGGTGGTTATAAAGAAAAGGAAAATCTTTCCGGGAACCTTGAGTCTCATAGCAAGCTAAACAGTTATGTGTGACAGGGTATTAGTTCAACAACCGCAGGGCCTTCAACACCTGGGTTGGCCGGCTAAACGAAACAAATGCGAGTACACTTTAAAACATGCATGGAACGTGGGCAAATAGTGCACGTTGGTCACTTTAAATTACATACACTGCTATATTTTGAAGCTAAAAATATCTTGCACCTGGGTTTCACCGTAATAAGTTCATGTGAGCTTTGTGGCTTAAAGTCTTTGACTTGATACTGAGTTGGTGCTCAAGATACTGCAAACAAAACACATACACTAGAAAATCATGCGCATACAAATGCATAACATAAAAATTCCGTCCTACAAAACTGCATTCTTCTTGTAGGTGATCTTTACATGTATACTATAAAAATTCGTAGGCATGTTTAAGTGTGTATCTACACATCAAATTCTTTATACAAAAATCTAAAACTACTAATTCCTTTTCAGCTGTCTTTCTTATCGTAGGCTAACGCTAACATGTATTTCGTCGAAGTCTCTGTCTTCAACCATCACTGGCACTATGGGGAGTGTCTATACATGATATACTGTTGGTAGTAATTACCGTCACTGTGGTAAGCGTGTGTAGGTAATACTACCTTGTATGTGGGCTGTCGGCCACTTATTTTACGAAACCTTGTTGTCGGTGAGGTGTAAAAGGTCTGTTTTCACTGGTTTTAAATTGCGTACAGCGTAATAACTGCTGCATTGAAAAGTTCAGTTTGCACATAGTCGAGTGCCGAAATATCTGTCTGTAGCGGTTCCTACACTTCCCCCCCGCTTGATGACAGCTGGGTAGCCACTTTACTGGATACACAATATTTAATCTAGCGTAAATTAAATGTGTCTCTCTTTGCCTATCTCACTGTCTTTGACTGGTCGGCTAGATTAAATGTCACTTGGATACAAATTGATAACGAGTCCTGTAATGTTTACGGTAGTAATTTACAACTGCGTGTGATTAATCTTGGTGAACACTGCACTTACTTGTGTTCATCGAGTTTTGGTTTAGCAGGCCTGCCCCTGGGACTTAGTTCAGCATGCAGGGGGTACGGTCACCTGTACCTTGATGTAGTTCGCTGCGGTGATTCTCGGTACCAGCCAGGCGTTGAGTCTGCCTTGGTGGCACGAGGTGGCATCAGGCGTCGTGGTTCAGCACGTGGTGTTTTGGTGTCTGCTTCTGCCGGAACTGATCAAGAGGGTACAGCTACAAGGGATGTCGTGGCAGTGCGGGGTAGTGATCCCAGGTCCTCTACCCCAACTGCACGGGTTCCCACCCATAGGGCAGTATGTTTCTCTGCTGGCACAGGGCAAGGGAGTTACGGCAGGAGACCGCTCTCCACCGTGCCTGCGGATGCATCCCGATGTGGGGCTGGGTTGTTGGAGGCATCGACTTTCTCTATGTCCAGGTCCCATGATGAGGCAGTGGTAGGGAGAGAACTTTCAACCTCCACTCCAGATGTTGCTCCAGATGAGGGGTAGTTGGAGGCATCGACGTTCTCAGCACCTGCTGTGGTAGCGCAAGGGAGCTGCGGATCACCACATTCAACCTCACCTACGGGTGGTGCGTCTCGCTGTAGGGCCGGGTAGTAGGAGGTTTCGATGGTCTTGACGTCCAGGTCGTGTGGCGATGCAGTGTGAGGGAGAGGAGTCTTGACCTTAACTGCGGGAAGCTTCGTGGAAGCTGGGATGACCTTGACCCCTGTTGGGGATGTTTCTTGTGGTTGCGGTGTTTGTACTAGGTCCGTGGTGTGTTCGCCTTCCGGTAGTCTAGTGGCATATGCCTCTGGGCTCATGTCGTGGACGTCAACTGATGGCCTAGTGGCATATGCCTCTGGGCTCATGTCGTGGACGTCAACTGATGGCCTAGTGGCGGCTTCCGCGCTCTTGTCTGGAGCGTATTCCGGTGGTCTAGTGGCAGGTAGTACCTCACAGTCTTAGCCAGAGGTCGACCTCATAGAAGTTGGAACGGCTTTGACTTCTGGCTTCTGAATTGTACTAGGTGGAGGGGTAGGCGCTCGTGTGATTTCTACCGCTCTCACTGATGGTGCTTCCGATTGCTCACTGATGGTGCTTCCGATTGCTCACTGATGCGGCTTGATCGAGGGGGTGGCTAATGGGGTTCTTGGTCACATGGACTCTGCTATTACAATTCGATATTACAATAGCTGCATGGCATTTAGGGCATCCATCTAATGAAGAATGCTCCGTTGCATTGTTCTACATCCAGCTTCCATAGCACAATGTAGCTAGGTGCCCTGTCGATGACAATGGGCGCTGGTTCAGGCCTCGGTGAGGGTCCTGTTTCAGTGTCAGGAACTACCCTTTTGGTTGGAGGTTCGTCCTCATCTGCGGATCGACCAGGTTTGTCTGCGTCGTCATCCCCAAGTGTTGGCATGTCTCCCGGGTAGGGTCGTATCTAGCCTCGGGTGGCCTTTTGGATCCGTCCTCGCATGTCTTTGGCCAAGTAGACAATGTCTCTTTTGCCGACAATATGATACGCACCGTCCCATTTGACAGTGAGGCCAGCGCTGAACTAGTCACTGGCCTTCCTGAGGGGGTGCGTCCTGAGTAGTACTGTTTCACTTAGGGAGAATTCCAGTACGCCTGTCTTCGGTATAGGGTACTTCTTCCTAATATATTCGTCCTGAGCCTTTTGGGCAATAGTATTTCGGGCTAGGGTAGCTAGCCAGATGTCCTTGGGTTGAGGCATATTGGTGGGCTCACTTTCCCATTGCCAGTCGCCTGTTCGGCGGAGTGTTTTGCGTAGGATTACGCTAAGGCTTGTATCAACCACTTTATTGGTTCTACAGTGAAGGACAAAGAGAATTGTTGTGATGTGTTTGTCCCAATGTTGGTGGTCATTTCCCAGACTGATAAAACTGCATTTTTTGATCTCCTGGTTCCTTTGTTCCATGAGGTTGGCCTGGGGATGGAATGGTGGGGTAGTCTAGGTTTCTACTCCCCATCCCTGGCAAGCCGACTTCCATTGGCGACTCGTGAATTGAATGCAGTTGTCAGTTAAAGTGGTTTTTGGGTATCCCCATCGTGCAAATATCTCAGTTTCTATTTTCCGCATGATTGGGGCGTTTTCTTGACTAGTTAGAGGGAAGGCCTCTACCCACATTGAAAACTGGTCAGTTACTACAAGCAGGTTACGGTTTCCCTTGGTACTCCGTGGGTAGGGCCCCATCAGCTCAGCGGCTATGGGTGTCTACGCCGTCTTGGGTCTCCTTGGTCACTGCTGTAGGAGGCGGTACTGGGTATACTTTGCCATGACAGCACGTAACACAGTTGCTTACGTACTGCCGGACATCATGGCTTATCCCGTCCCAGCTGTATCGAACAATGATGTCTAGCAGGGTCTCCCTTGTGCCCAGGTGTCCATCTTGAGGGTGGTTGTGGTGGTGCCGGCATATATTGGCGCGTAACTGCTGTGGAACCCAGATCTTCCAGGACATATTGGGTTGTCCGTTATGCGTCCACACCATGTCATCCTGTAAATCAAAGCGTTGGGGCTGTTCCCATAGTAGGCGGCGTATGTTGGGATCCTCCTGCTGACTCAATGTTTGAAGCTAGAAGAGACGGATTTGTTCTTCCGGACTTTGTTTGATCAGAGGGGGAGGGGATATCCTTTCGTTCTCTTCCTCCTCTGCTTTTTCCTCCAGTGTAGGCAATCGGGACAGGCCGTCTGGTAGGTAGTTTGTTTATCCTGGGCAGTGTTGAACTTCAAAATAAAATTCTGGTAGGAACATATCCCACTGTTCGAGTTTAGCTTTAGCATTCAGAGACTCATGCAGCCATGTCCGCAGAATGAAGCATTGTCCTTTGAGATAGTAGCAATATTTCTTCACTGCCCAGATAACGGCCAGATATTTCAATTTGTTAATATGCTAGCGCTACTCCATGGCATTGAGCCGGGTTGAGGCATTCACTATCACATTAGGTTGGCTGTTCTCGTCTTGTTTATATAATACTGCATCCAGGCCGTTTTGGCACGTATCTGTTTGCAGTATTAATGGTTGATCTCCGTGCGGATGGTGGAGTTGCCTGATGTTAGCGAAGCTGCCTTTTAGATTATGAAAAGGTTGCCGTTCCAGTCCCCATCACCGAGTGTCCTTCTCGAGGAGTGTGTGAAGTGGCGCCAGTATTGCATAATGTTTGGTACAAAATCTCGTAGCTAGTTGCACAAACCCAGGTACCAGCGTAATTGTCGCTTGTTGGTTCGTCAGCCTCTTCAATGGCTCGAATCAAATTTTGTTTTGGGAAATTCCCTTCTGGTGACACAACATGTCCCAAGTAATCTATGGATGACATGCCAAAATTGCTTTTTGACAGCTTGCAAGTCATTCCATGGAGTTCTAGTCGTTTTGAGTACTTGCTGTGTGTGTTCAAGATGCTCCTCCCAGCTATTGAAATAAATGATTACATCATCAAGGTATGCAAAACAGAACTCTCCGATGTAACCAGTAAGTACCTCTGGGAACGTGAGGCGTTGGAATGTGGTAGGGGCGTTCTTCAACCCAAACTGCATTACTCAAAATTGAAGAGTTTCGCCCTCAGATGTAGTGAATGCAGTGTACTTGCGGCTCTCTGGGTGTACTGCAATCTGCCAATACCCGGACGCCACGTTCAGGATGCTAAAGATTTTTGCTTTGCTAATGTCCCATAGGGTATGCGTTGGGGCAATAGCTGGGGGGGGGGGGGGCAATGGGGTGTGTTACTTCATTTAGACCCTTATAATTGGTACAGAATCTAAATTTTGCATCTTTCTTCAGGACAAGGACTATGTGGAATTATACTGTGAATTTGAGGGTTACACTACCTCTGGTCCTTTATGTCATTTATTTGTTCCATGATTAAGTCACGGAAGCGTGTTGACACCCTTTAGGGTCAGTTGTACACGGGGATGTCGGCTGTCATTTAGATCTCATATTGGATCGACATAGTCTGGTGTAACAACCCCCTTTGTCTGAAGGCGCCAGCTTGTTCATTTAATTTTTAGTGTAGCTGACCGAATTTTGTCTCACCAAGTTCATTATTCATTCAGTTGATCTCAATAGACATAGGTACAATGTTGTCTAGACTGTAGTTCCAGTTTACAGTGATCCTATCCTTCTCATCCTTGTACAAATGGTGTTGCCCATGGTCTATGATGCACTGCTGTTGCTGTAGCTATGGGCAACCTAGTATCACTGGTTCAGAAATTGCTGATGATACCACAAATTCAATGGACGCCGAGAGGCGATGCAGATTTACCTGTAAGGTAATTCGGCCGTCAACATGGAGAGTAGTATCATGCTGGGCCATTCGCACGATTTTCTGCTAGCTGCTTGGTAGTCAGGAGGATTCTTCGGATAAAGTTCTCTGTTGCAGCAGGGTCAAGTAGTGCCAGCATTCTGTTCCCATTTATCTCGACTTCTATATGGGGGGCTATGAGGACTGATGGTTTCTCTTTTAAAGCCTGGATGATGATGGGCTCTTGGTGTCTGGTGGTGGTGGCAGCCCGTTTCTCACCCCGGCAGCGGCATTTACTGTCTTGCTATCGGGAGTCGGGTTTCCAGTCTGTCTTGCTGGGATAGTTGCTGGCGTTCAGTTACCATTGTTGGGTGGAATGGCAGACCCCTCTGGTTTCCGGGGGCAGTCCTTATTCCAGTGCTTCTTGGGCAGAACCAGCATTTTGGTATGAATGCCATGCGAGTGGTTGAAGCTGGTGCACTTCTAAGGGGTGCAACCGGTGGAGCTGGAACTTCAGGGACCTTGGTCGATACAGGCTTTCGAGACTAGCTTGTGCTGCAAAGTTTTGTTCTGCTTCTCGGGCTCGGTCAACCAGTTCGTCAAAGGTGGTAGGTTTAGCCATAATGAGGATGTTCATTAGACTAGGTAGTAACATCTGACTAATGGAACAAACTGCGGTAGTTTCATCAACTCCGAGGAACACGCGTCGAAACATCTGTACCTTCCTGCATATGAAGATTTCAGCTTTGTCGTTGGGTACCTGAGTCTGGGTATAGAATTGAGTCATCAGACTGGCCAACACCTCCTCGCCAGTGAATTCTGCAGCGAGCCTGTTACTGAACTCTTTCCAGTCAGTCAGGAATTTGCTGTTTCGTTCCCATCAGGTGAGGGCTAGACCTTTTCGATGTAATTGGGCCTGGTCGACCCATTGTTTTGATGGCAGGTCCGTTTCCCTGAACTCTTGTTTGCATTCTTGCGTGAATGCTACTGGATCCTCATGGGGTTGGCCTGCGAAATGTGTAATCAGAATGTTGTCGTCTCTACCGGTTGCTGGATGGCCAGGTGTTGTCCCTGGTTATATATAGATACAGGACGGCTTGGATCTGCGGGAGTGAGATGAATGCTTTTGTCAGCACCTCTCGCAATGGTAGGTCATCCCTGGCATAGAGACGCGTTCGTCAGGCCACCCTTTACATAAGTGATGGTAGGGTTCGCTGCATTACGTGCACCTGATATGATTAATGGCTCGACCGGGACACGTGATTTCATTGCAGAAGCTTGAGGGTTGTTGACGGCAAACGGCACATCTTTATTCTAATCCTTCTGTATTACGAGCCTCTTCTGGCCAACCTAGGCATGCATAATGGAATAACGTAGCACAGTATGTGCATTCTATTTGCAGTGAGCCACTGTCTGGACAGTTGGCATGGCTACATTGTGCGTCACGTATATCCTGCTCATTGTCGCTGTTTTTGTCTGTGGGGGCATTGATCTATGAGACAGACATTTTGGTGGTTATGGGCGTCACATGGTGTTTAGTGGATTCCTCGAAGTCCGTTCGACTTCACCGGCTTAACCCAAAGCTCTCTGGGTTCTGGTTGGTCTAGTTCGGCTGTTCGCTGTGTACAGTTAATAGTCTGATGCCCCATGTTGGAAGCTAGAAAGTCGCTTGACGCGTGCCCGGGTAAGGTCTGCTTGGCACGATCGCCTTGGATTTTTACGCTAGACCAATAGCATTGTTTTAGACAGGTTTGTCAGTGGCTCACGAAAGGTGTCAGATACAGACTTACTCAGAAGACCATCGTGATGCTGATGGAGTTGAGGTTTCAACCATTGTTCTCAACATAATGGTCGCTGGGTTGCTCCATTCCGTATTGATGGTTCCAGACTACAGATTCCCAGCTCCAGAACCTGGGATTGGCCAGGCTGTACCTAGCTTTGGTCTCGTAAACCAGTCCTCTCCGAACCGGGTGATAATCTGGGCTGGTGCGAATATTCGGTGGAAAATATACAAACACCACGGGAGCAGTCCCGACTGCTTGATGCCTGAGTGTGGCTGTGCAATCCCGTTCTGCCTGCCTTTCCTTTGTAGGAAAGTGTAGACCACTGTTTGGCAGCAAGAAACACTAGGTTTTGCTCTCTACGCCTTTTGCCGTGCCTTATCTTGAAAGGCATAGTGTGTCGCTGGTTGAACAATGCACATAGTGCACCTTGACGAGAAACAATTTAAGTGTCAGTCCAATAGCTCCTTGCTGGTACGAGCTCGGTAAAAGTGTCCAGTAATCCCCCACGCTTGGTGGGCTGATCAGAGACTGGGAGCCGTTTGGACCACCAATGCCTCTACTGGATGTGATTTCAAGCAAGATTGAATGGCAAGACTCAGGCTATGGTCATTTCAGCACTAACAGTGTTCAAAGCAAGGGAATTACCCGGGTCTGGTGCCCCTTCTTGGATGAAGGTATTCCTAATAGTTGTGGCTTTTCTGTTCCTCCCCGCCAGCACTATCAGTGCTCCGGTGGTGAGAAGAAACAAGCAGCCATCTAATGGGTGTGTTAATTAGGTTTGAGAAAATACTCTGTTTCTGTTGGCAGTGCACGGTGTGAATGCTTCCTAGCATGCAAAATAGAAAGATACTCTGTAAATGAAAAAGCGTAAGGATAGAGAACAAAATTATGTTTATTGAAAAAACAGTAAACAAGTGACTCGTGCTACCTCCTATCAAACAGTGGAGTGCTGAGGTTGCCTATGTTATCTAGGTGTAGGCGACTTGATCTTAAGTTAAAAAGGGAAAGATTGTTCTGGACATGAAACATACTTGGCTACTAAACTGTACTAAATAAAGCGGGTGTCTAGAAGAGACAAAGTGAAGTTAATGAGTGTTAGCGTGTTCGCTGTTCGTAGGATGACTGGTCGTCATAGTTGGAAGTAGCCGCTGGGGGTGTACTTAAGACTTGGAAGATCTCCGAAGATCCCAGCACTGAACAGTGCTCGAGATGTTGTGTGAGAAGAAACAAAAATGACTGCTGGAGTCCTGCTGCACACGACTTATATAGTGCTGAAGTCTAGGCTGCCGCAACAGGGTGCGGGTAAGGCACATGACGTCCTTCTACCGCGGCGTGGGAGTTGAAAATCTGTGGTCAGTAGTAGTCAGCAATACTGCTTCGTTCATCTTCGGTAGCACTTGGCCTTGCGCGGTGGCGGGCGACTTGTAGGTTCTCAGCACGAGGAGAGGGTGGGAGGTGGCGTGACCGCTGGTTGCGTAACCTTGTGGCCACGTGCTTGGCAGATTCTCGGTGGCCGAGAACTCATTTACATAATGTTGCATGCATAACTTTCTCGTGGGTGGTTGAAGTAGACAACTGTTATGTAGTTTGAAGTAAGGGTATACTTAACGTAAAGAGCAATGAGTCGTAATCGTAGTTGATTATTAGTATGAGCAGCATGCATCAAAGTAAATTATAAATTTCAGCTTCAGACGCTGTTATCTATATTGTATCTATTAAGGCGTTAAGACTACTACTCCTAATTCACTACCAACTTGACTGTATGTATTGCAGTCAATGCTTGTGTTAAAATGTTAGAAATTACAGTGACAGGGCAGTGATTTCTTTCAAAGGTTAAGTTTAAGAGTCCTTGATTTATTGTGAACTTCTTGTAGCAGTTACAATCAATTTTTTATGCTGAAATTATTTCACATTGTCTACATAACATTTAAATTTTTGTCTGCTTTGTTCATAATTAGGCTTGTTAGTTTTTAATTTTAACGTATGTCAGTAACTTTTAAAAAAAGATATCAATAAATTTGTCATTTTTTTGTTTCAGTTATAGAGAACAATGAATATTGCCCTTTCCCAGATTGTGATAAAGATTTTTATCCAATGTTTACCGCATGGCATCTTCCTCTGGCAAAAGACTATTTGGATCATATCTTCTGTTGGATCGCACGTGTGAGTTTTTGGTTGACTGTTATGCTTAACTTCATAGACACAGACAAAATGACCAATAAAGATACTGCAAATCCATTCCTGAAAACCACCTCAATAATACATAATACGTAATTGCAATCATCACATGTTTGTACTGTATATACTTATTTTCACTAGGGATATAACGATTCCACTTTTCCTAGATTCTCGATCTCGATGCCTATACCACTCTCGATTCTCCATTCCAAAACTCGCGATTCCTTTAGTTTACAGAACAAATTAATGTATAGGAGGGTGTGAAATTTAATTATTTAAACTAGGCCTATACTAGTAGTAGGCCTATTACTAACATAAATAAAATAACAATTGAACAGTGGGAGCATATTCATATGAAATTCCCAAAAGTTCAATATTGGCATATGAGATAATAATGAAAATGTACATATATATCATAATATATTTCGTCCACATAGTTTATTAAAAAATATTTCCAAACCTTACTTGCCATTATAAATGTTCACCAACTTAATAAATTATCAAAATGTTTGCAAGACTGGCACTTATTGAAAAGCAATCATAGTTAAAAAATTTTAAAGCAGTAATTATTTAAAAGCTCCAATTTAAAAATACATTATCATTTTGGTTAATTCACAAACAATTTTTCTGGAAATGCAAAGAAGTTTAAAAAATATATATATTATTTACACTAATAAATTTTAATGCAAAGGAATTATGAGATACATAAACTAGAGAAGCAGTATCCACGTAATATCAGTATCATCTGCATATTTTTTTTTTTTTAAGTCTTCCCAGACCAGTTCAGGTCTGTGTTATTAATTTCGTGCTCACTTCACACTTGTCCAAATGATATACATTTTACGGTCTTTTACATCGGCTGCAGCATCTTCCATAATTTATGAGACTAGATATTTTATAAAACAGCCAATTTAATGTGTCAATTTAGATATCACACATTCGTTTCATGCACATCTGTCAATGTTAGTAAACAAGTGGCCGCCATAGATTACTGCACACATTCGAGTTGTGAGTATTCACTTCGCATGATTGGAGGCGGTTTGTTGTCAAACTCTCTGTAGCTTATCTCGAAGTACATGTTTTACTGCTTGTGTAATTTTTGGAATGTTTGTTTACATTTAGTTTCGCAAGAAAAAATAATGTATTTACGTGTGTTGTTGCATTCAGAACTATCATTTCCGAGATTTAAAAATTGTCCCGAGATGAAATAGAGAATTTTTTCATCTCTAGAATTTCTCCATATTCCCAAGACTTGCGTTTCTGTAGGTTTTTACGGTGCTGAAGTAAATTTATCTTATAATATAGAAGAAGAGTTTATTTCTTTTGGATAAATCTCATTTTGTGATATATAGTGTATTTGTTGTATTTCGTGTTATTTCGCGTTTTAACTTGTATTTCGGTGTTATTTCGTTTTATCACGATTTACAAACTCGTGCCTCTAGTGATAGATTATGTATTTGTAGTAATCAGGTTTTAGTGCTTCGATTCTTCATCTTCCGATTCTCTATTATACAAACCTTGAAGAATCGCTGGTATCAAGGAATTGTGGAATCGAGTTTGATATCCCTAATTTTCACTAATTTTCATAGGGAAGGGATATTTTTTTGGAATATGCAATGTTTTATTTTAAATTTTACTCCGAAAAAGATTTGCTTTCTTTATTTGAAGTCTGTATTTTTACTTGAATGATGGCAAGAGGAGTCATTATTTTTTAGGTGGGAATATGTTCTATTAAAGATGTTCATATGCCTGATTAAATATTTTTAAAATGTAATGCTCCTTCTTAGTAAGGAAAATATGTAGGTGGACCAGGAAAGAATGGCGTCTTTTGGTTTGTCAGGCTGTCCACTCACAAGGACAACAGGGAAAAATCAGAGAATTTCATGTGACTGAGAAAAGTTGGGGAAATGGAAAATTTCACCTGGGTCAGGGGAAATGTAAATAAGTTGCTACTCTGCAAAAGTTGTTACTTGTGTGACTTTGGGTTCATGTAATCATAAATGTATGTGATTAAAAATTTCAATTTTTCAGTTTGTGAACTGCCTATAATACATTTTTGCCTAATAACATATGGCTTATATGTAGGGATCCCAGAAAATGGTCAAATAGAATGCCTGATTTTGGTGCAAAAAATAGTGAAAATCTGTGTTAAATTTCGTTGTTTGAAATGAAAGCAGTGTCATTTTCTGTGTTTAAAATGAAAGCAGTGTCATTTTCTGTGTTTAAAATGAAAGCAAAGCTAAATTTCTCTAACTTGTTTAAAAATAAAATCAATAATTAATTTCTTTGCATTCATATTAAAAAATAAACCAAATTTCTGTGTTTGAAAATTAAAACGTTTGGTAAATTAGAATGTGCATGTTTAGTGTCTGAACGAGAAATTGAAAAGTAATTATTAAAAATAAGAAACAGCAGTACTACAGTCCATTAATTTAAGGAAAATCATTAATTTAAGAAATGTGGTGTAAATTTAGACAGTAAAAAGTAACACGTCCACAATGTTTCTTTCCACCACAGCTGTTTGTTACTGAAGAAAAACAAGTTTGTAAACAGAGGTTTGGGTCCAATGCACACTTCCATGTTCCTCTTGTGTTCCCTCTCATTGCAGGCACTGAAAGATTGATGTTAGCTAACTTACATCCAGTAATTAATGTAGGGTATTATAGTCAGGTTGGCAAACCAACCTGTTTTATTTTTGTAGTTTGTTGGGGTTCTTTTTATTTTATTTCGAGAGGGGAAAACAGAGAAGTGGTGGGGGGTTTAGTTTAACGTTTATCGTGAGACAACATTGTTTTGAGGTTCTTATACGTGTGTTGCCTTTTTGAGTTGTATATTGTTTTGATGGAACAGTGGAAAATATTTCTTTTATGGAAATAACATTTAAATTATTGTAACTTCGAAAATTTTTACTGCAATGAAAAAACAAAATTCAATATATATGTCGCTGTTTGTATTCGTACAAATGCAGCAATGTACACACATAGTTTGGCCGAAGTTAATCTTACACTCAGTTTTACTATATAGACGAATAAACAAATATTATACACACCACTTAAGTGTTGAAAGTCCGGCTTTTTCAGCCCACATGCATTTCAGTAATTATAATTGTTTGCAAGTTCATTATTTACGAAACATGCAAACTTACTGTTAGTAAAATGTGCACCCCCTGAACACGTGTTTCTCTATTGTAATCCTTGCAAGTTTACATCAGTAAAATCATGTTTGTTCGTCACTAGCATTAAATAATTTATTTGCAGAATCATTCAATAGAATCAACACTGTGCACGTTTCCTGAAACCAACAAACTTAAATTTGATACAAAAATTATATTCATATCGCTTTATTGGGTTAGGAAAATGGTGGAATGAGCAGTTTTACAAAGTGGTAAACACATACCTATTACATTTCACTTTGTTTCCACCTGATCCACCTACCCTCAAAAACTAGAACAGCCAAGTACTTTTTCACAACCCAGTCGCCCAGGCGACATGCATGTTACAGAACTTGCACATCATTATTTTATTTTTGATGTCAAAAACGTAGTAACCTTCATGCTTCATTACATGTTATAATATTATTACATGTTAAAATAGTAGCTATTTTCAGCATCTCAACACACAAATAATTGGTAATCACTACAAAATACTATGAAGAGCGGCAAAGTTGATACACATTTGCCATGTTGGCATTACAATAAATTGTTGACACGCAATTGATTGTCGACTCACAATTGACTTTTAACACACAGTCAATTTGTAAATGATTATTTACTGTTTCTGAAGAATGTAAATATTTGTGTTAGTCTTTTTCATGCAAAATTTCACATTTTGAAGAAGAAGAAGAAGAAGAAAAAGTAGATTTCGCGAAAACTGTGAAATAGCGGCCATTTTTGTGGTATTTCGTGTATTTCGCAGTTTACCATTTTCTGGGGTCTCTATGTATATGTACCAAATAAAGTATTTTTGTGTTTGTAATGGGCACTCTTTTGAAGTCCATAGCATATATTGTTTGAAATGTGGATGGGCTGAATAAAATGTTGGCGCGCCCCGACATCAGGTCAGTAGAACTGAAACGCAGGACACTGGGAGGTCAGACTCACTCCCTCCCACATCCTATCAATCGTATGTGCGCCAGTCATTCCGAGGAGAATGGTACTACCTTCGACACGGAGCTCTTATGTCCCATACTCTCACAGATGCCAAACAGGAAGGCAAAGCACCGTAATCGAAAGCTCATGGCATAGTCCCGCAGATAGGGTTAGCGTAGGAAGGCACCCTGTAGGAAGTACCATCACCGAGGCGAGTGAACCTCCAGCCGACCCCTAAGTCGCAGACAGAAGGCCACAGGCTCATCTTGTTCTACTCCTTGCAGCATCCCTGGTTGTCAAAAGCCAGGAAACCCAAGAGATGACCCTGCCGACCAGTGAAACGGTCTCCCCATCCGTCGCTCCCATACAGGAGGAAGTGCTGCTCAAGGAAACTGACCTGGATGATAGCATGTATCCATTGCCCCCAGGCTCAGTTCCATCCACGCCACTCCTGAGGGTGTGGAAATCGCGAAGGATAGGGACGTGCGGATACGTACCCTGTTACCCCTCCCATCCTTCCCCCTTATCCAAGGCAATGTGAATAATGAACAAGCAACTAGAGGGAGCCCATCGTGTACCACAGAGGCCACAATGGCATTGGTCAACCAGGCAACCGATGCAACTGGAGAATCAGTGGCTGGAGAGACATTAAAACGGTTAACATGAGCTGCAAAGTACACGAAAACAGTTTCCTGGATGCCCGAGAGCATCAGCGCTGTCGATACAGTCCCTCCAATGTCTGGAGCAGAAGGTAACCACTAGTGCTGTGTTACAGTATCCAGAGAGGAAGGAATAAGACGAGCCCACCTACACCAACAACCTAGGTAGCTTCTAGAATCATCCAACCGGCAGACAGCACCATCACCCAAGCTGCAGTCCCAGGCCTGCCACCTGACGTCCGACAGCGACGAGCTACTCCACTGTGCGCCAGTCGCATAATCTGCATCCCGGGGCGCTACAAAGAGACACCTTGCAGAGCACCTACAGCATTCCGATGGTCTCCTATGACAGCATTACCACAACGAAATAGAGGGCCTCACGAAGCGCCATTGCACAACCCTATGTCACTTTAGTAAGTACTTGGCTTATGCCACCTTTCAATATTGTCCTCGACAGGACACTTAGATAAAGTGATAATTATAGTAGGGAGTGATAGAGTAGGGAGAACGCCGAATACAAAAGTGCACGCACTCGTAATAGTCTAGCTTAGTACGCATTGCCAGGAACCGAGGTTGTACACAAATGAGTGCCCTGTTTAAAATGTAGATTTCTTCTGACAATGGGCACCTCCTAACATAAATGAAAATATTTATCAATGTTTTCCATTTTTCTTTGATTCCTTGATTGCCAATAACAATGCGGAGGAAATTAACGTAGCGTCAATCCCGAAAAAGCTGGAAAATTCATGCTTGATTGACCCTACCCTCCAAGTGTGCTCACGTAACGTATAAAATAATAGAAAACATAAGATTGTTTTGTTGTGTAATGTATCTGTATGACACAGGTAACTTAGTCTCGAAACACAGTGAGCACCGTTAGGAAGTGAGATGCGAAAGAACAAAGCCTATCAGCAGGTCTCTAAACACAAGTAGCATAATCATCATCCTTCCTAACAATGCGTCACTGGGCGACATTGAACTAGATGACCCTGAATCTAAGACACCCTCTTCTTAAAAAAAATATTTTTGAGGGAAAAATATTTAAACCTGAATTGAAGACTACTCTTTTGAAGTGCTGAACAAATTATTTATGTTGAAAGTATTTTTGCATGAATTTACGACAAACCCTTAAAGAAAGAATGCTAATATATGAATAATATGATATATTTTATTTACTTTTAAAGAAAAGTTAATCACAATGAAATAGGGATGTCTAACCTGGCTGTATGGTAGCAGCATCTTTCTCTATACTGTAAAACTTAAGTGGGTGTTATATATATTAGTGACTTAAACCATTTTGCTCCTCATCAAAGCACTTCCTCTTTACAGCCAGGTGACATCAGCTAAGGGGACCTTTGTTAAAGTTGACAGGTACACACTCAGCACTACAAAAATACATACAACCATAGGACACATGGTATTTAAGCATGAAAAATCTTTGTCAAAATCCTTTGTCTCATGGCATGCCTATTTTGGAGTACCTGCTACCTGAGTAAAAAATTATGAATAGACGCGCGTTGTAATTTTATGCATGTAAGGCAGGATTTACAACGACCCGTCGCGTCCGTCCGTCAGTCACGTGACCAACAGCCAATCAGAGATGTCCATTAATTCTAAACGTCTGTCCGTCAAAACCTTGGCAAGCTCTAACTTTCGATTGACGAATGGATGAAATTACAGCCTTCTAAACTTGCACTTTTGTTACTCGTTCATCCCGAGTTCTTTACAAGTCTGTGTAGTGTGTGCAGTGTTCTGTTTTTGCTGTTTTTTGTTGTCACATGTTTGTTTTATGTAACTGTAAAATAAAAGTAAGTTAAATTTTTCTTGAAGAATAATTGATAATGAGGTTTGGAAACACGAGCTCCTTTTTCGTAATAGGAAAAAGGAATAAAATTATGCTTTATATGCTATAGAGAAATTTCTTACATCAATTTATTTCCGTTACGTACGTGTATGGTTGTTTTTGGTACAGAAACACAATCCTGCAAAAGATTTTCGCTTTTTGTGGAGAAATTTTTCCTATTTGTTTGCAGCAATGAATTTTCGATGGACGTACGAAGTTTGGTTGTAAATAGCTCAGTTGGGAGACAGACAAACGTATGACGGACGGACGTGACGGGCTGTTGTAAATCCTGTTTAACACAAACTTAAATACTCAACTAGTAGTGTCGCACGTTTATGGTAATTGTGAGTCGGTTTTGAATTTAAGACAGTCCCGAATTGTAGATGGTCCCTTATTTTTTCTATTCCTTTTCTGTCAAAAAACCTTGTCTTCCTTTCGGTTAAATACGGTAATTGCAGTAAGAGCACGAGGCGAAATGCCCTGTAAGCATGCTGTAACCGCCGCCCAAGAAATTTCCAATCTTATAATTAAAGCAAATTATGCTAATTGCCAATGAAAAATGTGTGAACCAAAATGTACAAAAAATTTTAGATAGTAAGTTTAAGAGAAATTAACTTGAAAGTTAGAACCATATATGAAACTAACATAATAATGCTCCAGTGAATAAGTTAGGATAGAGAAAGAATGGAATTTGAAATGAATATGTGCATTGTAGTAGTAAAAATATAAAGAGAACCCATGTAAATTAATGTTAATGTGTTCTTGAAGCGAAAAGGTTGCTATGAGAGTTTAAGTCATGTGATGTCCCGCCACTAATAAGGTGGAACAAGTAAGAACTCGAGTGAGATCTAGTATACTTAGTACCTCCTCATAAGGAGTAAGTAGTTTCCTCCAGTTAGCTTTAAGAGAGAGTAATGGTATGTAAGTAGAAGTAGGTTGAAGTAAAGATGAGGCAAGTTTGCTGACATAAACGTAGGAAAAGAAGAATCCCATTGAAAAAAATTTTATTGTAATTTTTTTTCATTTTCTCTCCAAGTAAGTATGAGGGAAGTTAAGGCACAAGTGCTGTAAATTAACGTACTTAGAAAAAAAAGGGGGTAAATCTACATGTAACACGTGGACTTAATTACATTACAGTAGTTTGATAACAAACTGCCTCCAAGCGCTAGTAACATTGGTGCGAATTGAACGCTCGCAACTAGAATGTGTGTAGTAATCTATGGCGCCGAATCAAATGTTTGTTTACACAAGTTGCTTGGAAAATGTCGTGAAATGCAAGTGCGATATCTAAATTGATACATAAAATGGACTGTTTTCATAAAATATTTAGTCTCCTAAATTATGGAAGATGCTGCAGCCAATGTAAAAGACCATAAAATGTCTATCATTTAGACATTTTGTCTGTGCTAATGTACATATTTAACCTCTAATGCATGCAATTGATTTGTTTTGTTTACATTCAACGGTATTATAAAACACTAGATTTACAAATTCAACAAAGAAAAATTATTTTCTCTTGCTCTCATTGTAGTCCCACTGTAAGTTGTCTGAAATGTAGATCTGTAAAACTGAATACAAAATGTTGCAGTACATATAACATTTGTTGATAATCGACTAGAGTTCAGAATCGAGAATCCAAAGTAAAATTTTTGTAATCTAATTGAGAATTGGAATTGACAAAAACCTTTAATCTTTCCACCATTAATAAAAACGTATGTAATTTCAGACATCACATACTTGAACTAGGTAGTAGCCAACCCTAAATCTATGTAAAGTGAAGCTTGCAAAGGAATAAGTGTGACGTAGTGATGAGACTTGCACCAGAAAAATGGCTACCCATAATTTAGGAATCTTAGCTACAACTGTACTTAACCTAAGCCAGGTTTTGATCGTATAATGTAATCACAAGTAAACAGTGTCTCTTATGTGTGATTATTACAAGTGTCAACATATGCCTTCAGTGTTCTGTGTCTTTTACTGTAAGGGAATATTGATGACATGTTAGGGCTTAAAACTATAAAGAGGAAAGAGGCAGTTAACCCAGTGACATTGAGCAGATGCCCGCCTGGCATCTGGTTTCCACAACTCAGCTGGCCGCGCACGCACGGAAGAGGTGCGAGTCCAGAGTTACAACAGATGCATATTGCCACCAGAATAACCGAGAAAGTACCTGAAGAAGAAGAAGTGATCTAGCTCGAGATGGGTCTACGTCGGTTCAGGGGGTGGGCAATTGACGCATGCCACTGTACTGCGCAGCGCGGCTGCGTACTCTACTGTTCAACTTCACACCATCAATTGCTGAGAGCTATTCGGGGAAAGTCACTTGCCAACAAGCAATTAATCCCGTGGCTACAGGGTTAGTCCCATGCATTGGACAACTACAGACATATGAATAATTAAAAATTATTTTATGAGATTGTATTGCTCACCTAGAAATTGGCATGCTGTCGCCACCCTCGAAACTGAAGCTTGTTTTACCCGCCCAGCCACGGACACGCCAGAGAAGGATAAGATAGTTAAGACACACAGCAGGAAAGCAGCACCCCTGTGGCCTGTAAAGTCATCACAGCCAAGCCTCGAGAGGAGGGGATAAATATGTCAACAGTCTCCAGCCAGGGTGATAAGAAATGTGTGGTGCAGCCCACTGTCCTGAATAACCAACCTCTGCACTGGAAGGCTAGCAAACCCTGCACCCTTGTGACAACCACCAGGCTGCAATCTTGCATACATAATGAGAAGCAAAAATGCTCTCCCCAGTTGATGTCAGCTCGCCATAGTCTTTGTCAGTCATCCTGGCGACCGCATAGGTTGGAGGGCATCCCCTGGTGTGCAGAAGACTCTCCAGCCTGAAGAAGGCCCTCTGGGCATGCAAAAGCTCTCCTCTCCAAAACCAGCAGCCGGAAGAAGGCTCCTCCAGAAGCTCCAACATCACCCCCTGCAGCCCACGGAAAAATTCCCTGGTCAAGCTCCGAAGGTATCACAATGTCCTTGCCCCTGCACCCCTACCCCGAGTCACTGATTGCACTCCACTGTAGCAGGCCGTAACATCCTTTCTGAACAAAACCAGTTCTCGTTATTTTGCAGGAAATTGTAAATAGCATTTTGGAGCCTTTCTCAGTTTTTGGAATACTCAGGTTTGCCTTCTCCTGACATAAAATAATGTAAAATGATTTTATAAACAATAAATACACTGTGTTAAATCTATCCTTTGTTGAGGTAGTTATTTAATTCTCTCTCACGTACTTTGTTAATTTATTTGGGTTTTAATAATCTACAATCATTTCTAAAACTAGCGACCTCTGCGGACCAAGCACGAGTGGGCTGAACCACTTGGATTCCTGGAGCTTGCACAAGGCTTTAGCCTGAATAAGACCGGGAATTCCTGAGTCGTGTCCGGTACACCCAAGTCTGCCCACAGAAAATGCTCCACATCTAGTCAGTCAGATATTACGCTTGTTATTTCGTTGGCGTCTGTATAAGACACACCCAGTAGGGCTTGAGTGCCGACTTCTAGGTCACGAGTGCGCCTCCCTAGAGTGTTTAAGAGCCCATTAAAGGAAATTGCTGATATTACTAACTTTCCATAGAGTGTTTAAATGCATAAGAAAGGAGGAGGTCATAATAGCAGGATCAGATGACTAGCCTGTCGGGCTCTACAACAAGAGCTAGCTCGATCAGAGGATATCACCCTGTCGAGCCCCCCCCCCCCCCCCTTCCCCCGTCCATTGGTCTTACTCTACTTCTTCCTAAACTTGCCGGTGAGACCTGTTGAACAGATTAAGGAGGTCCCTATAATCAACAAAAATTGTCACGTACTTAGACATGTTGTTAGGTATCTGTTGGCCATGGCCTGGACTTGGAGCACGTAAATTACTTAATTCCCCAGTGCCCGAGCCAGTAGTGGAACCACCACCACAGGAACCTAATAAGAAAATTCCATCCACCACTTGCCAGGTTCGCACCACAGCCGGGAAAGTCATTCGTATAGTCAACTCCCTCAAACTGGTATGTAACAAGGTAGTTGCCTCGACAGCTGATTTTGTCCCGACACGCAAACCAACCAGTCCAGCCCCTTACAAGTGCCCTGGTAGCATCCATGAAGTTGATTAGGTCATTACCCAGCCACATAATAAATTCACCCCCATCTCAGTATCATCCTCATCCCCATTAACATATTTTTTTATTATTTTAATTTTCTTAATTAGTGACAGCTGACATCACATTTCTTGACTGCCTTTACGGACGGAGATGTTCATGATCAAGCTCACCCTGGGGTTTGATTCCCCTCCATCCACTCAGCCCTTCTACCAGACGATGTTGTCATAGGATCCAACGGGGGCAAATCCTTGACCTGCCAGGCGAAATACCCATTAGAATCATTATCACCACAGAAGGGTCAAACAATCGCCCACCGGAGAGAATCAGCACTCAAAACTGCAGAGCTCAGCCTTACTCCCTAATTAGACTCGGACGGAGGAAGGGTCGCACACACCCTCCTCCTCACCCTGTCTCGAGTGGATGGAAAGCGACAAGCCGGCAAGTGCTTCAACATGATAGGAATAGCGCCAGTCAAAACAAATCACACCATTGCACGTCTGTAAATTTCCAGACACTGGTGGGAACCCTGTTATTTCCTCACTAACCAAACTGCACCAATAACTAATGGTCAACTGCATTTCCAGAACTTTTTTGAATAAGAAAAAAAACAATGACACACCTAATGCCTGTAACTATTGTTTTCTGACTGAACTGACATTTTAACTTAAAAAAAATGGCAAAGACATGTAAAACTATCACTGCCAGAATGCTTAGCATACTGAGTAAATTATCATCCTTCACAGAACAAATAAAAAACATTTCCTTAGTAAACTCTGTACTACTTTCTGCATCATTACAACAGCATAAGTACTATGTGATGTATTGTCAAGCACAATCAGCTTCTCTTCTGATAGGCTAGCTGCAATCATGCTACCACAACCTCCCAATCAGGACATTGCATGATGTGGCTGTGGCCACATAAAACTCAACATGTCCTCCGATCCCAGGCACTTTCATAAAATGGTGTAGACCTCATTCAATTTTATGTTGGCCATTAAAGGTTAATTTTGTAGTATGCCTGATATACTTACATCATTACAACTATTAGCATCATAACATGATGTTGGTGTATAGGTACTAAATATTGGACACAATTATTTGTTCACACTTCCACCATGGTGTCACTGTTTTGCACTTAAAATTTCCCATTCTAGTTTGAAGAGCTGGTGGCACCACTGACAGTGTTCCCACTGCTGAAAGAGCTGCAGCTGCCGCTCGAGCGTCTCTTGGTCATCATTCACCAGGGAAAACTTTATGCGCAAGTGTGCATGGTGTATGTGGAGGAGCTTGAGTGCTTGTATGGGACCAGTCTCTTCAACTGGCTGAGGTAATAACTTCGCTGCTGTTAGTTATGTGTTAAGTGAGACTGTTTAATTTTTAGGAAATGTTGATAAAGGCTGTTGACCGTAAAGTAAGTATTTTTGAAGTCAACGTATTAACTACAGTGAAACCCTGTCAAGAAGTTCCCACTTAAGAATTTTTCGTGCTTAATAAGTTGAATAATTGTGCACCTTGTCTATCTGCACATGTGTAATTTGACCCTTTTAAGTTTATTTCCAGGTTAATAAGCATTATTTTCTCAGTTCCTTCAGAAATGTCTTAACAGAGTTTAACGTACATAGGTGCTACTGTACACACTGCCTTGCTGGCTTTCGGTTGAGTTGGCAGGGAATTAAGAAGAATAGTTCAAAGTATTTACGTTCATTATCCTGCGAGTGTAATGTTAAGATTAATGGCAAATCAACTTTGGGTTTTTTTCACTTTGTACACATTAGAGTAAGAAATTGCATAATAGTAATACATTTAGGTATTTAACGATTTCACATTTTCACTTTACTGGTGCATAGTCATTTGACTTTTGGCAATATTAATTTTACATAATGATGGAGTGACACAAAATGAGGAGAAAGTAGATCTATGAAGGGCTTGCTAAAGTGTTCAATTAACCGTAACCATCCTATATATGAGACGCATGACGTCTTTCTACATATAATTAAAACGACTTCTACTTATTGCAAACGAACTGGGAGCACTTTCAATGGAGTTAGAGTTGCCGCCACCAGCAACGAGACACCAGAAATTGTTTTACCTACCCAAGCAAAGGACGGATGTTCCACGCCAGATATAATTATTCACCAGCCGAGCTGCTGAACCCGTGCAGCGATATAAACTGAATACAGCAGCACGCCGCTAGATGCTACTCCCAGTACCTTCGCCAAGGCATGAGGCTGGGCTCAGCGCCCGCAACTGACATCACATGCCGAGGATCTATGTCACGCCCTTCACAGCTGCTACCCCCTTTGCAGAACAACCCTCTATACCAGGCAAGCAAGGGGCATGCCGCCGAGAAGTATAAATAGGGGCTGCACCAAGGCTATTGACCAGTATTCAAGCAATTTACGTCTGTCTTGTTCCTTCACCGCACTTCTGGTGCCACAGGAACAATCAGCTCTTCTACCTTGGTCTTCATCGTGCACTAATGCTGAAGATATATCCACTCCTCAAAATTTCACCGCATCTTCGGGGGCCGAAGATCCTTCTCTTCACCAGTCTTGCGTCACAGCTTTCACAGACACGTACCGGTCCCTTCTGTACAACAGCCGTAATGTAGCTTAAAGTTTGTTGTTTTGATAACCACTTTACTGCCTACGGTGTTAGTCTAGAAGCAGGTCACATTCACCCATGTTCATGTGGGGTGTTTAACTTCCATAAACTCACCCAAATAGGAGGTAGTACTGCACCATCACTGTTTATTTCCATTAAAAGAAATATGTAAACACTGTTTTACCAACTTACAAATATCGCTCCCGTAATCATTGTACCTTTCCTCGAAAATATCAAGCCCGTACAAGGGACAGCAATTGACCAAAATTTTATTCTCTGTGTTCAAACACTTAACACCACCACAGCACAATCTTGGAAGACCACCCATTCACTGCACTAGTGTGGTGAACGGTAGAGCCACGACATTAGGATACCACTTCCTTAGGAATTGGACTGCCAATCTGAGATTTGCTCTTCTCATTGCACACTAGTGGTGCCAAGAAGAGTATTTCCTTGGGCCTGTGGGGACCAGTTCCTCTGGGACACTTGCCACACTAATGTTGGAAGGCCACACATTCTCTGCACCTAATGTATTCAACAGTAGAGCCACGACATTAGGTACACTCTCTTCTTAAGGTCAGCTAGTCAACTTTGAGGTTCTTGTTCTCATCACGCACTAGCGATGCAGAGAGTGGTATTTCTCTGGGTCTGGGAAGACTAACCCTATCAGGATCTCACCTCTGTTTTGGGACGGTCACTAGTGCTATGCAGCTCACCCAACCCCACACCTATGGTACTGGAGTTGGAGGGCGAGATATGGCATTGGCTGACCGCCACATCACGCACACTCATTACACGCCTCCACATCATTTGCTACACTTCTATGAATTCCGATCATAGGATTCTCTGTCCCCTCATGCCCTTTAATCGTTAGTGGCTGTGTTCA
This sequence comes from Dryococelus australis, assembly GCA_029891345.1. Lineage (NCBI taxonomy): Eukaryota > Metazoa > Arthropoda > Insecta > Phasmatodea > Phasmatidae > Dryococelus > Dryococelus australis. The sequence continues at coordinate 63,659,310 of CM056995.1, forward strand.
TAAGAGGGTGAAACTAGTAAATGCTGTCTCCAATTGTCTACTGGAGCTTTACCACCTCCCACCCGGGTTCACATCTCTCAGTCCACAAGAACAGGCAGTCGATTTTCGCAAGCTCTCAGCATTAGTTCCGTCAGCCTACGAACCAGCTACGTTTGAACGACCGACCAGAATCCCTGAGGCTTACCACCCAATTGTGCAGGCCTACCTCAGTAGCCAGGACATTGACCTAGGTCTCATTACCCTCCAGAACATTTTGTGTTTGGAAAATATGGTAAAAGCAACTTGTATCATATGTGAATTCAACATAACGTTGACGAATGTCTGTTAGACTAGACAACTTAGCTTCGGCGTGCACTATTTCAGACTTGTTCTGGTATACCTTATTGATTTTGTGTGGGCTTTCTGCCAGAGACTAACACAGGTCAGGTTTGCTGATGGCTCAGTACAAAGTCTGCTATGGATGGTACTGTAATATGCCTGGCTACAACCTTTGCCCTTTTAGGTAGGGCTGACTTACCAGGATACTCGCTCAACGGTGTCCTTGGTTCTGGTGTAGAAGCAGGTAGACTTGGACCAGCAGTCACATGAGTGGTGCTTGCTGACGAGTTTCCATACAGGGAGGTACATTGTTTCTTGCTCCACTCGGCAGTTGTATTACTCCCAAAGTACGAGTTGGAAATGCCCAACCTGGTGTCACTCCCAGTGACTAAAGCACGAACTATAGGATGACTCTCAATGCCAAGCCTAGTGTGCTTAGGGAAATGAACATGGGTACTGGCTGAAGAGGAAGGCCTCTCCAGGTGACAGGCGGATTGAGCTCGTTTCCATGGGGTGTGTGTACCAAGTGCAGAGGTGCTAGTAGTGCACACCTGCTTAGCAGCAAGGAACTTCTCATTTTTCTCCTCGGTTACTCTTATGATTTACTGTCGCCAACGGGCTGGCACATGGTAGGGGTTGGTTGTAAATAGGGTTGTCGGTTGTCATCTAAATCTCATTTTTTGGATGCTCCTGGTTTGACATGTTCATTCAAGAACTTCTTAAGCTCTTGAAACTCTGGGTTAAGTAAGTGATGATTGATTTTGGCTGGATCAATGGGTGTTGGACTCACCACTTCGGGGCTTTGTTGAGTCAGGACATCACTCTGCACTAGGGGTGTGCGGGAAAGCAAAATTACCCTTCTGGAAAAATTTGGGCGGAAAAAATTTTTTCGCTCAGGGAATTGGGAAGAAACAGGAAAAAATTTTTAGCTGACTCAATTATAAAAGTAATCAATTTGTATTTAGAGTTTGACACACAAGAAATGAGCACGAGGCTATATAAGATAATGCTTGTATTAGAAAGGAAAAACGTATGACAGATAACAAACATAGATACAAAAATGACAAGTTTACCGACTTGTTGCAACTGAAATGCTAAATTTTGACTGCGAATTTTAGGTTAAAAATGGAAAAATAACAGACGACGGACATATAATGCATCATCGGCTCGTCGTAAGAGTTCACCAACATAATAAAAACACAAACAGCGCCATTTTCATGTGCTTTAAGTTCTCTCAAATTTAAACAACTTGCAATATCTCGCTTGGAAGCGTAAACTGGAAAGCACCCCAATTTATATGCTGCAGTATGTAATACAGAGGTTGGTGACTCTGCAACTATGTCTTTACATTTTTTTATTTATGTTTACGCATGTAAAGCACTTTTATAACTTATGTAAATTGTTTCTAAGTGACGAGAAAATATAACAAATTATTTATCTGCCTTATTGTGAATTTATTTTTACACCGGTACACGTAAAGCTTCAGGTGGCTTAATGTTTAAAATATATGTACTTTGGTTTTTGCAAGTGTGTGGTTGTACATTGACTTAACCTTTTCTCATGTGCTATTCGGGTATATTCGTAACTTATATAGAAATGTTTCTTTTTCATTTATATTTACTGCTTCAAAATTTGTGTCAAATTAAGGTTTAACTGTAAAATATTCAAACCTAGATTCTTGGGAAAAAAAAATTTCCCACCCGAAGGGAAAATGAAATAATTTTCTCGGGGAATTTTCCCGACCATCGGGATCCCGCACACCTCTACTCTGCACGAAATTACCTGGCGCCACATAGTCTAGCAGAGCTAGGATTTTTTTTCCACCGATTCCTATTTCTATATGAGGGGCATTGGGATGCGTGGTTTCATCCCGTAGATGGTGGATGCTGGACCTTGCTTGTCCGGTGGTGGAGGCCCGTTTTGCACCTGGCCGTGGCATTTCCCGTCTGGTTGTTTCATGGTATTCCTCCTACGCTAGACGGAGCTGATGACTCATGGGTGGTTGTTCTATCTCATGTTTGTCCCTGCCATGCCTGTCGGGTTGGGCAATCCTTATTGTAATGACACTCCGGCAGAACCAGCATGACAGTACTGTAAGGAAGGGGGGGAGGGGGTCTCCTTTCTTTTCAGGTAGTTTATTCTGCTCAGCTGGCTTACTAGTTCGTGGTCGGTAAAGCGCATTCTGGGCCTTAAAGTTTCACTTGGCTTTCCTTGCCCTGTCAACAAGCTCGTCTTATTAACGGTCTGGGAATTACTAACTGGTTTTGCATCTTTGGGAGTAGCATGCAGGTGAACTGTTGGACACAGCTCTCCTCGTCCAGATAAATTCTCCTAAACATTTGGACCTTGTGCCTTATGAAGATTTCCGCTTTCTCATCCATGACCTGCATTTTCCCATAGAATTCCGTTGTCATATGTGCCAACACTTCTTGCCAGTAAATTGAGTGGCAAATTGGGTAAATAGTTGGCTCCATTCTGTGATAAAATCACTGTAGCGATTCCACCACTCTAAGGTCTTCCTTAAGGAGGGCTTGTGCCCTGCTCACCCATTGTTTTGCAAGCACCTTCTTCTCCTGGAATTCCCTTGTACACTCTGACGTGATTGTGAGTGGGGTCTTTGTGTGGGCGTTCTGCGAACTCTAAAAGTTGCGGTTCCCCTACACAAAGATAGGCGACTATCTGTCCCGGAGTAGGGAGCGGGTTTTTCGGGCAGTATTCACAGGCTCGTCAACATACTCACAATTGTAGACAAGGCCTGGCCTTGTTACCCTTTCCTCCGGCCAACCGATACAACTATGGTGAAATGGTTCCCTGCACGTAATACAGTGTACCATTTGTTCATCCTGTCCTTGGCAGGCTACCCAGCTACAGTATGAGGACTCACATGTTCTACAGTCTTCGCATCTGAACGCCAAGTCCACCTGTACAGCATGGTTCATCTTCCCGCCCTAAACAGGCATAGTAGAACTGGTTTCTACTATGGGTGCATGCTATTTGATGTTCCCCTGTACCGGAATATGTGGTGGCGTGACATTTTTCGAAGGACGAGTCCACAATGTTGGCTTCGCCATTTTCAGTTGGACTTACTTCGATGTCTGACCTTGCTATCATTTTAATGAGTGCCGCTGAGTGTTCCACGACTCCGCAAAGTCTAATCTGGACTCCTGGCTGTTCCTAGATATCTCTGGGTCGCACTGGCTTGATGCTAGTCTCCTACTGTATAATAGACTTGCTTAGGCTCTACATTGGGCACCAGAAAATCTCTTTACGCATGGTGCTCTTGAGTATGGCTACTGCATCACGGTCAGGGTATTTTTATTGCGCTAGGTCAGGCGCACTGGGTTTCAACAGGAAGTTGCGGCTGGTGTGCTGGTTCCTTGCCAGTGTACAATACCAGATGCATATAGGCTGTTGGCTAGGTACAAAATCTGGGATTGATACATTGGACGAGGAGAGACACTTTTCCAGGTTGACCTGATGTACCAGTATTTACCAGTACATGGGGTTTCCACTGTGGTGATGGTGGTTGCCGACTGGCACTGGCTCCGAATCCTGGTAAGTAGCTGCGCTGCTGTGGTAAGGCGTTCTGCTTGCCCTCCTGGTCAGGTTGGCTGGTCGGCTGCTCCGGAACAACTGTTTGTAACATTCGGAGTTACCACAAAAGTAAACGTGAAAGTCACAGCTCATATTAGTTCAGTCAAAATACACAAAAAATTATAAATGGTACCAAATTAAATAAAAAAATTAATTTCATTTTTCCGATTAATTCTTCAATTTTATCTTTTAAATTTGCAGATAACACTTTCACAATCTTCCATAAATGTAGATTCATACACTGTTAGTTCAGCGAGATGACCAAACAGCATCACAGTAATTCAGGACTAAAAATGTCACTTCAAAGCTTGCATCGCGAGGCACTTGCTTCTCACATCATGGTTGGTAGTACATCTACTACAAAGCCCAGGGCCCTTGCTACTCAGCTCGGCCCATGCTGCTATCCCTTCTCCTCACTAATCGATCTAAAAATAGAAATATCCGGTGTTCAACTCCTACTGTTGGCTAAAAGGAACTACATTGCAATGAACTCATCAGAGGTTTAGAACAAATTTTGCTTACTAAAGGGAAATGGCTAGTGAGGTCGGGAAAAAAAAAAATCTCAAACTGACGCAACCTGAACTACGACTTTAAAACTCAAAATAGCCATAACACTGCAGATAACCACTCGAATACGACTTCAACAACTGATAAACTATTCCCGGTCCACGTGGCACCAAAGAAAAATTTAGAATATTACACTCACTTGCAAAAGATAAATTAATTTAAACAAAAATCTCAATTGAAAATATCATAAAAACTATTAAAAATATAAATATATTGCAATGTTACAGGTTTAGCTTTTCCGTATCTTGTTTCAGTGCCTGCTAGTAGTGCACTGACAATGGGGCAATAGTTGCCGGCAGGTTTGGAGGGTGCTGAAACAAAGAAGGGGAGGGGACTGGGGAGTGATATCCTTCCAGTTGCCGGGTGGCTTGAGCTCGATCCCGTTGGACTTCTCTGCTAAGTGCAGACTGCTTAATGGTGCATGCTCGTTTGGCAACGATAGCCGCTGTCTTTTGCTCTTCCCTTTGAGCTCCACTCCTCTTATTCAATGGCATTGAGGTAGTCAATCCTTAACTATATCGGGTATGAGGCAAGCAGGTGACATGTCCCTAGTTAAGTGTACTTCCAACAGCTTTTGACGGCCAGACCCTGTGCTCTTTACAGCCCTGCACTGCGGGCAGACAGACCTAGAGCGATGGATCATGTAGACCGCCTTCCAACTACTGCTGGGTGAGTTTACAGAAGGGGTCAGACCCTCGGGTCTCAGCATATACTTCCTCTGGCACCGTAAGCGTAGTGGACGGAGTAATCTGGGACAGATTGCCTAGTTCCCTTTTGGAGGAGTTCCTAGTGCTGGACTCTACCTTTCTGTACACCAGGGTGTACAGAACAGGTGGCTGGTGAAGGTGTATGTTGTAACGTATAGACGTCTCAGAAGGGGAGCCTATAGTCATACCCTATGGATCGTAAAGTGATAGTCAATAGCCGGTCTCCTGCTTACTTCAGACATGGATGAGGTTTCTAGTAATCAGAGTAAATGACCTCAATAAAGAATACTCTTGGGTTTGTTAAAAATGTACGTACTCCGTTGGAATAAATGGGGTGACACGTACTACCTCCTAACCAAGCGAGTGTGAATGGAAGTTAATCTATGGTTAGATAGGTGAAGTTGACCTGCTCCTAGACTGCTTTAGGTAGAAGTGGCTTTGATGGCTATGAAAATAATTCAGTCTTAGCTAATTCTATCTGGGACATCCAGAAAGAACTCACTTACCAGAAGGGCAGTGGGTGTGGTTACCACTACCTGAAAGTAATAGTGGTCGCTGAACCAGGAGGATCGACAACTGCGTGTGTTGTGCAGACATCTGCAAGCGTACTGTTGGAGAGTGTCTGGTAGATATCTGGTGGTGGAAGGAGCCTCTGGAGCTGCTGGTAGGCCATGCTGATGTTTCTGTATTTCTTGTTGAAGAGCTGGCTAGCAGTAGAGTGCCCCAGCACTCGAGGTGATGAGGCGAGCTACTGGAGAAGATAACTGTCGTTCTTTGGTTGTGCATTAGCATTTATAGTGCGCCTGGCCTGTTCATGTCTGGACTGGAGTGGGAGGTGTGATGTCGCACTTGTGACGTCCCTCATGTGCGAGGCCGGTGGAAGGGAGGAGGGGAGGTAGCTACACTCTGCGCCTGTTGCTCGGCTTCAGGCTGCTTCGGCTGCATTTGAATGCTTCGTGGCAGGTGGTCACTCAACAATCTTCAGCGCATTTTGTGTACTTTGGGGAAGCTGGCGTGTTTCTTGACCGTTTACGCATCTTCCATTTCATGTGTCTGTAATCGCTCACTAGGCTGGGAGCGATCCTGTAGGCACTCGTGAAATGTTGGCTGGGTTCGACCCTTCCTACAGTTATGTAAAAATTCGTGAGGTATACTAGTCATAGTCGTTTATTAATTATTTGTTGATTGCGGCACATGTCAAAATACTGTCTGCATTGTTCTCTAGCCCAGAAAATATGAGTCTAAAAGAAAAGTGGATTTTCCTGAGAGTAAAATTCTTGATTACCTAAAAGTTTAAATTCATTGCATATTGCTGTACTAAAATGGTGTTTTGAAACACCAACTATATTTTAAACATCAAAGAAGGCGGCTGCAATTGAAGCAAAATCATGTTATAAGTATCAGTAAATTTAGCAAGAAACATACATTTCCAAAACCAACTTTATTTCTTTTTGAAAGTTTCTCTGCAATTCACGGCAACTTGCTGAAAATATGTTCTCGCGTATGGTGACATTAAGATGGCGAGACCAAAACATATACAACTACATCACATGCACATTAGCCAATAGCAAACCGTTTTGACTGTTTACAAAATAGTTTAAAAATTCTAAATTTTGAAAGCATAATAATTTAAAAAATGAAGTGTGCACAGCAATAATATTTTGCATGGTAGTATTATATACAGTATTTATTTTAATGGTATCAAAAGTGTATTTAATTTTCCAGGAAAAATCCATATAAATGAACACTGTGATGCTGTTCTAGTAATCCACTTGGCTCATATCGCTAACTGTTAGTGTGTCTGCATTGTCAAGTAAATGATCTGTTTTAACTTGAATAAATCTTGGAGGAAATGATCAGACTTTTTCTTTTCACGTATGGTACCATTACTTAAGTCTCATGTTTCTGCAAGTGAGTGAACTGAGTTGTGATATCCAGAGGAAAATGTTTGACGTCAGCGACGTTATAATACCAGACACTTACAAAAAAAAACATAAATCTGAGTTTAAAGTAAGAAATGTGTTATATATAGACATGGGTTGATTCCCAATTTTTTAGATTCAGATTCTGATCCCAAATTTTCTTTGATTCAGATTTTGGTTCTAATTATGGTTCTTTCATAGGAAGTACATTTACTTGATTAAACCATAGTTGTAATACTTTTTTTATGTTCACCTTTATTATTCATTAATTTAAGATAAACGTTTAATATCATAACTCAAAATAAATTGTTTAATACAAAACAAACTGGAAAATCAAGAATAATATGCTTATTTCATTTGAAAATGTTTTCAAAGATTCTTAGTTAAGATGTGAAAATATCCCACAACTTAAAATAAATTGTTCATTGACATGTAATTGACAAAAATCTCTGTTTTCAGCTATGTTGAATGCCTGAAAATCAGTGCACATAGTTTAATGTATAAAATTAGTTATTTCACCAGCTCTACCATCTCTAGGTTTGAATTTTCTCTTGGCATCATATAGAGATGGAAGAGTACTTTGCATCATCTTTACTGAGATTTTGGACACTTTTGGTGTTAATGTTGGACGTGAAAGTAGAAATTGATGTTGTAGAAGTATGGGGTATAGCTTTGTAATGGATTTGCTGATATGTTTTGGTGAATGGCATGTAAATTTCATGTGATGAACCAACAACTAGTTCAAAACATTTTGAAACACTGCCACAGTGAACTTTTAACTGGCGCATCACTTTCAACATTGAACATGTTTAGAAGATTCGGAAATCACTATGGATTCAATGTTCAAAAGATAACATTTGCACACGTATGTAGACTATAAATTATCACAGAAAATCATAAATTAGGTCAAATTTCTAATTAGAGAAATGCCAGGAAGAGAAACTGTTATGGAACAACACTTTTGCCCCTAAAAAGATAAAATGTTGAATTTAGACAACTAATAGTCACTTCCCAACTTACCTTAAAATGTGTGAGCAGACTCTATGTAGAAAACAATATAGCGGACGTCTGTAAAAATTTCATCTTTGTTAATGAAGTCGGCCCAGGTTAAATCATGATTATGAAAATAAAAATATATATTTTACCTTGACTATTACTCCGAATGAGAGGGCTTTGAAAAGTGCTCACTTTACCTCGGGAACAATTCCTGACATTTCGAGAAAAGAGTTGACAATATTGATTACGAGAAGAATTGGCAGAATTGAAGCATCAAAGAATCAATATGACCCATCCCTACTTATAAACCAAAATTTGATATAAAAAATAAAATGAGTACTGATTTGGCTGGTAAAATTGTTTTGCCATAATTAATTTAGCTGATTTTTAGAAGATATTTTCAAGAAAGTGGTATGATAATGCTTATTGTCAGCTTATTATAGAAGGGCTAATTTACTTCATGCACAGTGTTAAATTGTGTATAGTGTATGTGTAGTAAAAATTATTTTATTTCAAAAATAGTGTTGTGATAGTTATTAATGACACTATTATTACTTGTGACAACATTTTCAATCGAGTGTCATGAACATGTGTAGCTGTTATGCTGTAAATTAACTACATATTTTTTTGTTCTTATAAAATAGTTTCTCCCTTTCAATTTATTTTATACATGTAAGCTACGTGCAGAATAAAATCCAACATAGTCTCTGAAAACAAACCTCACCACAAATTGTCTAGCAGCAAGGTGTCAACCCATTGTGCCACACAGTACAGAAAATTCAAATAATTCAAACACAATATCACTACACATACTTGCTGCTTCCACTTTTTACAAAAATTTACATTTTAAAACTGGTTAGGTACATAACATTTTTTCCTTGGCATAATTGTTTGTTCATTTGGCCTTGTTTTCAACTTTTTCAAATTGATGTTCTTTGGCTTTGTGCAAGCCACCAGTACCTGACTGTTGTATCTTTTTGCAGTGTAGTGGAGTATCACGAGAGAATCCATGACTTGCTGTCGAAATTGTGGCCGGAAGATTGGCTGTTTGAAGTATTAGAAAATTTGCAGGAGATTGTGAACATTGCTTGGTCGAAACAGGAGCTCAAAGACGGCATCACTAGCAATCCCAATAGGCGTAGAATCTTTGCCAAGTTCTTGAATCTCGAAGCTTATCCTAGTGTGGAGATGTTGTTTTGTGATAATCCTCGGTGAGCATTTCATTTTTCTGTGTATGCTATTGTAATTTGTGCATGTGAAATTCAATAATATCTCATAATGTAAATCTTTAAAGTCCCTGTGAAATTATGGCAATATTAAATATTGGATTGTCCTGAAAATGGACAGTAATTTCGTCTGAAAATTTTTGCAAAATTCCACTATTCGACTGTGTGCTAGCATCTCAGGAAAATTACATACAGTAAGTAATCTCTTGATTTTAAGACATTTCATGGTTCCCAGGAAAATTGTTAGGTATTTCGAAGGGGTTGTCATTGGAAAAACCTTTTGAATTAAATTTGTTTCAGGGTTCTTTATAAACTGTAGTAATTTCAAGAGGGTCGCTATTCCAGTGGTCTTAGAAATGAGAGTTGACTGTATCTAATTCTAACTAAAATTATTCATTCCATTAAAATTTTCATTCTTTATCATTTAAAGCAGGCCTGTCGTTTTAATAGATTTTATCTATTTTTATGGATTTTCAACACTGTAGAAAATTCCAAACCCAAACTTAAGCGTGTGTGTGTGCGCGCGTGTGTGTGCATGTGTTTTTTTTTCTTTCTTTCTGAAAGTGGCTGCTGTGTACATGCGACACTAGCGCCCACAGAGATGTGTGTCAGTTTCACTGATGTATTATTCGGTTGAAACAATCAGAGGTGATTAATTAAGCAAATTATTTTGGACATACACCATTGCTACAACAGTATATGTACAAAATATTTTGCTATGTATAAAATATTTTACTTCATTATTCACTGGTGTGGATATACAATTATCTACATATTTCTGTTCCTGGCTGTATGATCAAGTGCAAAGGCCAGGGCTATTATTGAAAAACCCTTTTGTAATGAAGTGCTGGTTCAACCTTTGGCCTCATGTGTATCAAAAACTTTTTCCAGGATTTTCCCCCAAAAAAAAATTTATGCGGATTAGGATTAAGTAAAGGTACTTAGGTAATTAACATACATAAAATAAAATCTAATTATTTTAATATTGCTCATTTTAATTTTGGTCAGAGATTGTGTTGTTAATACCTAAATACAGTCAAACTTCATCAATACAAGCTTGTACGGACAATAATTGTGGTACTTTGTAATAATGAATTTTTTACTAAACTAATCATAGCAAAAAAGAAAATTAAAAACTTTACTTTGACATGTGAATGCCTTTGGCTGACTGAGAGGGATCGTTACTGTTGACTGATTGGGCCGGTGTGCAATGTCGGGCGCATGGCCTGGCGGCAACTTATAAAGTCAGTCGGGGATTAGACAGTCTGGCAGATGGGCTGGCAAACTGCTACTCGTTTACCTGTGCTTGATGGGGCCTGGGGTCGCTCCTTGGTCTGCGGCTGGTGTGGTGGCTGTTGAATGGAGCTGGAGCTGGAGTTGAGTTGACTCCGGGGAGGACAGCTATCTCGGATGCACTGGAACCAGTAGTTTGCGAGTCTCAGCAGTACATCATGTCCCTGACAGATGTCGGTGACCACTGGGTGAGATCGGGTGGTGGTCTTGATAGGAGGCTGGAATAAAGTTTGGGAGGGAGCTGGGAGGTGAGGCATCTCCAGCTGGCGGGCGGCTTGAGCTCATTACCTTTGGTTACTCTTCAAAGTATAGCTGAAACTCGGTTGCAGTTCCTGTTGGCTTTGGCTGTAGTAGTTGCTGTCTTTCGTGCCACCTGATACCACTTCGTTGGGTCTATGGCATAAGGCATGTACAACTGACAGCCTCACAAGAGGAGAGCAGGCAATGAAGTTCCCTGGCTATATGTAATACCAAAGCCACAACTGAACAGACCAGAGTCGTACCTGGTGTTTCTCTGAAAGGTGACCTGAGGCACTGTGGTTATAGGGCTTTGGGTGTCCTCTGGGTGCCAGACAATGACAGTGGGTGTGGGGCCAAGTGAGGGCAGATCTCCAGACCCAGTATGTCACTACCTCTGGCGACAGTACAGCGGGGTGGATGGAGTGGATCAACTGGACTAGCAGTCTGATGACTCTTGGATTGAATTACTATTGGTTGGGGCTCTACTTCACTGCACACCAGGTGCACTGTACAGATGGCCATCGCCTGTGCATATTTTATACATACATGAGCCTGGTGAAGGTAGCCCCTGCAGTCCTACATTAGGTTCGGTAAATTGAGATTCTAGTGTGCGGTCTCCTGCTTTGCACTGGCAAGTTATCGTCTACTGAGGAAGGAACAGTCGTCCTAGAAAATAGTACTAGTAGGTTTTGAGAGAAATGTGTAATTGTTCCGGAAGGAATAAACACTGTGGCCCGTACTACCTCCTAACAGGAACTGAACGGAAGTTAAACTATGTAAAGCCATGTGAAGGTGACCTGGTCGTAAACTGAACAAGGTTATGCAGCTAGGTAGCTATGAAAATAACTGACCCTAACTAACTTTAACCGTCTTCCAGAAGGGACCTTATTTAGGCTACTACCAGAGGAGGTAGGGATTGTGTTGACACTGCTGGAAGGGGAAGTACGGTTGCCATTACCAGAAGGGTAGGCAAGACAAGAAGTGTTGAATATGTTTTAGAGGTCTGCTGGAACAGTGTTGAAGAGCTTCTGGAAAATCACTGGTGTAGTGGCTGAAAAGCTTCTTGTAGGTCGCTAGGACTTCGAGGGTTTCGGAGAGCTTCAGTATGAGTGGTGGAGCGAGCTGCAGATGTCAACTGGCTCTGAAGAGAGCTGGAGAACAACTGGCATTTTGGGCTGCACACTGACAGATACTATTCTCTCTGCCTGCCAGCCCTCTGAGACTCGGGGGTGCAGTGGGTTGATGAGCTCTGCCTCCCGAACGAAGCTGTCTGCTAGCGCTGCTAGTGCCATCCCTTGGTCCACTGTGGAACTAAGTGACTCTGAGGATGCAGTCTCAGTCGCTTAGCTGGTAGTATAATCACACTTTGGAGAGGTTGATGTGACGTCTGACTTCGGGTAGACAGTACAAGCTGACGTGTCTGTAATAGCCCCAGTGACAAGGGACGTGTCCGTTAGGCACTAGGGTAGCTAGCAGTTCTGTTCCAACCCCGCCTGGAGTGACGTAAAGGCATGTTCACATGAGGCGAAGTCATGTGTAGTATAGTCAGTATGTGTGTCAAGCATCAACTTTCTAACAGATAGTACAAATTATTACATGCATTTCTATATTTACCCAGCTTAGTAACTGAAATAGTCACTGCTTTGAAAAAAGTACACATTTACATTTTTTAATTTTTACACTCGTTTACTTAACAATATTTTATAGGTACTGTACATACATAAGAATTATAAGCATACAAGTTTGCATATTGCTAGGTTACGAGAGATTTCTGTATCGAGGTCAAGAAATTGGCAATTTTATGCATAAATTTTTCGGTGCTACTTAATAAGTTTATCATGTATTTTCTACTACAACTTTTTTTCGTTAACTGCACAAAAACATTCCAGCATAGGCCCAGTCAACTGATTTTAATACTCTGGATATTGATTTTAGCGAGTTTCCAATTTTTGGCAGGTTAATTTTATTTCACTTCCTGGTTTTCACACGATTGTACTGTATTTCACTTCAAGATTCTCGTGTAATGTAATTTTATCTCACTTCCAGATTCTTGTGTAATGTAATTTGATTTCACTTTTTGATTCTCATGTAATGTAATTTCATTCTCGTGTAGTGTAATTTGATTTCACTTTTTGATTCTCTTTTGTAATGTAACTTTATTTCACTTCCAAATTCTTATGCAACACTGCTTAAATTTATCTCATGTTCCCTTTCTAGTGTAATGTAATATTTTGTTCACATCTTAATTCTTATTTAATGTAATTTTACTAAAAAATTTCCATATTCTTGTAGAACATACAGTTACTACCTTTGTAAACATCAACATTTCCACAGATAACTGGGATGCTTGCCTCATGGTTGATATCTGTCCTTAGATAGCATCTTTAGCTATCTGCCTCCCTCCCTCCTCCCCTCCCCACCTAGGGACAAAGAAATTTGATTTGGGAGGGAGCTGAATCACTTTCCTCTGATCTTCTCTGGTAGGAGCAGGTCAGATAAGAGTTTGCGTCCAGGTGTACAAGGAACGTAGAGCTCTTCTATTGTGCTTGTAACCTGGGGAATCAGTCTGCGCAGAACCTTGGTAATATTTATAGGACGTTGAGGAGAGTACATGGCCTTCAGTGGCTTAGGGAGACTGGCCGCATTAAATACAAGATACAAGAAGTCAGGGTGCTTGCTGACGGTTGTCCTGTCAGGTGATGGAGAGGGGCAAAATGTACTACTGTCACAAAGTCCTCTCTATCGAGCAGCTTCCTCTCTTAGCTCTGAGTAGAAACTCCTGTACCCAGATTCCAACCTCACAACCTGCCTTCGTAGGGCAAGGCCCTTTTAGGCCGCCTTCTGCCACCCATCCCAGTGGTGCCACCCATCCCAGTGGTGCGGCATAAGGACCATAGAGAGTGGGAGTTACTGGGAGTTTGTAGGTGTAAGAGAAGCTCTGTGGAGGCAAAAAGGGTATATAGTGAAGTGGGGATTGAGGGGGCGGCCTCCTGGAGGGCAGCGACTTCCCTCACTGTGCAATGCACTTAGTTCAGTGTGTAACCTTCGCAGGTTAACATGTAGGGTGGGACAACCACCAGCACACCACATTCCCATGGGAAGGTTTGTATAGAATGTCCTTAAGGTGTCAATTCTTCTTTTTATCTAGTTGTACCCAAGTAGAGTGGGACGGCTGCTAGCACATCAAATACTCCCGTAGCAGAGGTTAATCATCTACCCTTCAGTGGTTACCAGCAAGGTAACCACTGCCTGCCATGCTCCCATCCCCAGCATGAAGAGATTAGCTTAGTGGATACACGCATGTAGGGCAGAGGGGGTTGCAAGCATCGTCCTTACACCTGAAATTTTTAGTAGGTTCAGATGACAAAGCAAGTTTTAAGAGGGTAAAAGGGGCTGCAAAATAGCGTGCTGATTGAGGAAAATGCTCCAATGCACACACAGTTTATACCCCGTACCATGGGTCTGAAGGATTGGCCTAGGTGCCAACAGTACTGCAATGTTCTTTCTGCAGATGCGGCTACATGAAAGAGTATGGGCGAACCCTGGAGAGATGAAACTCTGACTTAAGCATAGGTTGGTGTAGCTCTGAGTTTAATAACGCGAAGCATTCTGGGATATTGAAGCAGAGTGACGTTCTAGAAGTTGGAACAAGGTGGTTCGCTAGGCACTCGGACAGCGTGATGTCCTAAAACTGTAGCTGAGCAAGACAACCTCAAACCCCTGTGTTTCTGCTGGTATTTATACACTGGGACCCATGGTAATGGAGGGGGTGCAAGGGTGACGAAAAGAGAGTAGACGAAGCCAGCAATGCAGCCAGGATGCACAGTGAATCTCCCTCTGCTGCCAGGTACTGGAGGGGAAGTAAGCTGGCTCACATCCGCGTGCAGTGCAGCACTTTAGTGCAGGCAGCTCACTTGCAGGTGGCAGCAGGGCAATCACCTCTTATCACTTCCCATGAAAAGCATCAGTTTAGTGTAACAAAATGACATCCCAGTTGATTATAGTTGCAAGCCTGGGATTTTAGTTATAGCTGAGCATGAGTAAACCTACTGAAAAGTTCCCGAGATTCAAGCCCAAGCTCTTTTATTACTACAAAAACAAAGTTTCATAACAAAGATAATAATAGCATTTCGACAATAATGTGTATTCATACCTGCAGTTCTAAAGAACAATTTTAAATTTTAATAAAAAAAATAAACAAACAACAAAGTACATGTACAATTAATTTTTGTTCGGGAAAGTATTAAATTGAAGTTTTTGACTTAATGTAAATATTATTTTAATGGGTAGAATTTTGCCATTTTAATAAAAAAAAAAAACTATCAATCCATGTATACAGTTCATGTATGTGCATATATGTAAAAGAGGCAGTTGACTATGGCATGCATAACAAGCATGACTCCCACACAGAATAGAAAACTACTTTAAAAAATGCAACCATAAAACAAACTACGTATTCTGCAAATTATATGAGTAGAAATATTTTTGGATAGTGCCATGTTTTGCATCAGTCCAACAGTTTGACTGTAAGGACTTGATGCATCGCCTGGTAAGTGGTGTCTAGTAGTGGCGTTTAGCATTAAGGAATCCCCCAACCCCCATCCCCCAAGGCTCTCAACAGAACATAATTTCTGCGAACAGGATGATCTGGACCGCAGAAAGATGGGTAGGGGGAAGGAAGAAGTTAGAATTACAGGCCGCTTGCCCTCCCTCACCTCCCTGCAGAGCCATTCATAAACAATCTGCCGCCATACTTCTATACTACACCGGCCAAGAAGGAGCAGGGAGAAGGGAAGGAGACAAGGTCACGCCCGCCCCCTTCTAGCGCCTCTCCTTCACTTCCGAAATACTGGTATTGCCCATAGTATCACTTTCACAAAGATTGTCCTACATGCCAGTTTCCACGCAACAACACAGAGAACTGAAACTGCTGGGCCTCGACCTATGACAACCGTGCATAAGGGATCCTCACAGACGGGAAATGCCATGACAAACAGAATAAAAGGGCCGACCCCGCCGGAACCAAAGAGCAAAAAGAAAGCTGAGTCCAAAGTCAAATTACAAACATTAATCGAGTGACCCAGTCCCCCGCAGTCTCCCCTTATTAAAGTGAAGATCACCCTGCGAGTGACTGCAGGCGTGATTGACACTGTAGCCACAAAGAATTTTATCCTGAGCTACCTGCTCACGCGCAAACAAAGGACCCACCTGATGCCCCCTGACGACTGAGTACAGATGGCCCAGCCTGACCTCCTCTTACCGTTCGAAGGCAGAATAATACTATTGTCCATTTCATATAAGTGGGGTAAATTTTGATAGTTCTAGAAAAGTAGCAAGGCCACAATGTATCCATCCACCGCAGCAGTTTTGCCACTGAAGAAAAAGACATTCGTAAACAAATGTTTTGAGTCCAATGCACACTTGCATTTTCCTCCCTCCTTGTGTTCCCTGTTATGGCAAGCACTGAAAGTCTGACATTAGCTAACTTCCATCCAGTAATTAATGTATGATAGCTAGGTTGACATCCCAACCGGTTTTATTTTCTAATTACAGAGTTAAATTTGTCAGGGTTCTGTTTATTTTAATTCAAGGGAAAAAAGGAAAAGTGAGATGGGGGAATATTTAGATTAACGTCTTTTGTGAGACTGCATTGTTTTCATGTTCTTTAGTGTGTGTGGCATTTTGAGTTGCATATTTTTTCGATGGAGCAGTGGAAAATTTTGTTTGTATGGAAATAACATTTAAATTATTTAACTTTGAAAATTTTTCCTTTAATGAAAAAGCAAAGCGTGATACATACATAGCTGTACGTATTCATACATATACAGCAATATATACACGCACACACTGACCGAAGTTAACCTTACTGTCGTTGAATTTACTATATAGATAAATAAACAAATATTATTCACTCACCACGAAAGTGTGGAAAGTGCAGCTTTTTCAGGCCATGTGCATTTCAATAATTATATTAATGGTTTACAAATACATTTACAAAACACGCAATCTTACTGTGTGTAAAATTTGCAACCGCCTAAAACTTGTTTTTCTAAGGCAATCCTGGCAAGTTTACACTAAAACCAAGTTTGTTTGTCACTAGCATTAAATAATTTATTTGCAGAATCACTCAGTAAAATCAACACTGCGCATGTTTCATGAAACCAACAAACTTAAACTTACATATGTAAATTATATTTATGTCGCTTCATTGTGGTCGGCTGTAAGGAAAATGGCGGAACAAGCAGTTTTAACAAAACTGTAAACATGTGAGGATCAATATTACATTTCACTCAATGAAACACACTACAATGGTACCTGCAACCAACTATGCATGAAAAAGAAAATAAAAAAATTACTAACTACAGATTAAGCATTCAGACAACACCAACAAGATATTCATATAATAATCACAATGAGAAAAAGCATATGCACAACGGCCTTCACCGGGCTGGAAACTGGAAACTTAAACATGGCTAGCCATTGGCTGCAAACATTTACTGTCTGTATGTGTCGATATACTTTGTCATAAATGCTAAACATGTTTTTAAAATGCAGTCACTAATAGCCAAGAAAATTTTATATTGTTTTAAAAACATAATTTAAACCATAAATGTTGTAAGTATAATTAAGGTTTTAAATTACATCTTTTAGTTCCGAGTACTATTTTCTTCCAAAGCCATCATCAAAACAGCCAACTTAACAATGTTAATTCTGCAGCAGTGCATCGGGTGATACGATACTTTACGAACCAGAATATTTACTGTTTACATAGTGTGTAGATTTGTCACATTGTCTATCAGAATTTACCCCACTTATATGAAATGGACAATACCTGTACACATTGACCTCAATGTTAAGAGCAGCGTGGTGTGTGTGTACCCTAGTAGGAGTGCTGCTGGATTCTGAGGGGGTCCTGTAGCTGGGGTTCCAGGCGTCGCACTACTTTACCCACAACCAGGGGCCATGCACTGGTGGTTGGGTTGAGTTGAGTGGCTTTTAACGATGAAGTCTTGAGAGCAGATGAGGGTGTAATGAGGAGAGAATGGAGCAGCGCCGGATTGCAAGGGCCGGGAAATTTGAGATCCTCTAGAAAACCTACCTACCAGTGGCATCGTCTGGCACGATTCTCACTTGCGAAAATCCGGGAGTGACCCGGCCGTGGATGACTCGGTTCGCTTCAGTGGGTGGTGAGACAGCATGTGGAACGTGCCACAGGAGGTAGAAGAATGAATCTCCTCTATCTTCCGATGAGCTGATAGTGGTTCCTCTCTGGCGTTCACCATTCTTCCCATCTCCATGTGTACATCCTGTTGGTACTCTGCACTGTATCCACCAGACTTCCAACCAAGCAGAGTCTTGCCATTTACTCATGTCCAGCCCGATGGCAAGGGATATACTTGAGTGACAGCACTGAGATAGGGGATAGTGTGTGTGCTATAGGAGGAGGCACGGCCTGACATGTCCCAATAAAGGGGGGGGGGGGGGAGTTGCTTGCGGTTGGTGGAAGAGCCTGGGTGGCCGCCCATAGGGCAGTGACTTCCCTCACTGTGCATTGCCCATGTAGAATGTGTTTCCATTACTTCGTTATCGTAGAAAGGGTGGGACGTCGCTAGTAGCTTAGTTACCTTGGATGATTTGCATGCTACGTCCCTAGGGATTGCCTACTATTGGCTTCCTGCGAGTACGCTAGCTGAGCGGGACATCACTGGTAGACCCAAGCAATCTACAGGAAGGGACAATAACAGGGTGGAGCAACACTCCTATGTTACTCAGGAAGATGGGATGTCACCATAGGATCCAAGCAACACAGGAAGACGGAATTCCTTTTTTTTTGAACGCCTGAAGGGCGAGAGGTATGTGCCTACTCCTGGAAGTGTGTTGGCAACGCACTGGCTCACACTGAGAGAGCTGGCTACAGGATGAGAAGAAAGCAGACTATAAGTGATAATTGCTGTCAAATTGGAACATGTCTGTTAATTGCAGAGACATTAGAACACAAATATCTAGCCTGTACTCAGATTGGTGCCTGAAGGGTTGAACCTAGGTTGCCAACAATGGTGGTGGGATGGTCTCAGTAGATGCGGTGGTGCAGGAGGCGAGGGTAACCCCCAGAATGGCGGTACTCAGACTCGTGCACGAGGAATTGCTCATAGCTAGAGAAACAGGGAAGTTGAGTGACAGATGTTGAAGTCTTTGATGCATGTCCAGACAAAGTAACATTCTGCACAAGAGCTGTGAAAGTCAGCTCTGAACTAAGAATGGTGGGTTCTATTTATACCCAAAACACAGGGCCAGCATGGGATGTGCAGGGAGGCAGACATACAGTGGGGGAGATGGCTGAAGGCGGCTGATGGCCAGAGGAGTAGCAGTGCACCGGGGTGTGTTGCTGGTTGACAGTAGGAAGGCGGCGGTGGCCGGCTCGCTCCTGGACACCACAGTGGTTGTACAGCCTTAACACTCTTTTGAGAAGGGGGCTGCGGTTGTGGCGAGGCTAGACCGTGATATAGAATCATTCATGGTGTGTCAACTTAAAAATCCTGTAACTTATAAATAAAAGCTTGTTAAAGATATTTATGTTGGTTTATGTAAGTCATTTGTAGGCTGTAAGAATATAAAGATGATTCTACCAATTAACTTGATCTTTTTTTTTTATTGTTTTCAGCCATAAATGCTAGTTTTGCTGACTTTACCAATTCAATTCATCATCTTAGGTTTTGGTTTTCTTTGCAGATGATATGCTATTTAGCAGATGTTTGCGAGTACCCCAAAATTGAGTTCAAGCCAAATATCTGCTTGTGGCTTGAGTGTAGCGTGACTCAA
Source organism: Dryococelus australis (assembly GCA_029891345.1). NCBI lineage: Eukaryota > Metazoa > Arthropoda > Insecta > Phasmatodea > Phasmatidae > Dryococelus > Dryococelus australis. The sequence continues at coordinate 63,678,993 of CM056995.1, forward strand.
AATATTTTTCAGGCTTAAAAAATTTGAGCGTCTCAGGTCATTCAGTCTGTGACTGGAAACTGTTTTACTGTTAATAAAAGAAAAAAACACATTGTTTATTAATGAAAATTAAATATTTGAAAGGTAGAAGTGTTCCAGTTAAAGGATTCCTCAGAAATGCAAATATGAACGTTGAATAACAGCATAACTAGCCTAAAATGGGCCACAAACCCACCTAAGATGCATGACCCTAACAGACAGTTGGTTAAATGTTTACTAGAAAATGAGACTTTTTTAGTTCATTATTCTTAAGAAAGTTTTCAAATTATAATTTTTTTCCCTTACATTTTTGCTGTTAGTTTGTGTTAATCCTGGTATATTAGGATTGTAATTAGTGTTTTCTTAAATTGTGCAGCCATTTTGCATATTGGATACCAACAGTACCTGAAATTGATAAACAAAAAAATAATTTTAAGGAAGTGCAAAGTATTTGGAAAGAATTCTGTAGCAAGATGGAAAAGGGCAAGTACAATAACTGGAACTTCAAAATGAAGGAATGGAGTAGTTTCAATAAAGAACTAACAAAAGAAGAGAAAATTATGTTTGGTAAGTAAAAATATTCTTGTTTCTAGACTGGTGCTAAATATAATAACTGTATTTACTGACTTATTTCTCACCATGGCATAATTCATATACCCTAATTTTATGATGCCAAATTAAAAGAAAACATTTCAGGCAGATTTCACACAGTTCATTTTTCACATTCCTTTGACTTTGCAAGACTGCAGCTGAGAATTGTGTTGCTTTGTTACCAGCAATGCATAGATGACTTTAATGTACCTGCCCTGGTGTTTGACATTCTGCATAAAGTGTATATTTAGTGTTTTGCTTGTGACTGCCAGATTGTATTGGTGCCCCAAATGTTTGGAGATGATTGTAATTGTGGAGGACATGTATTTTATCTGGGTCTTTCTTTGCATACTTGTGTAACTCAAAATCCTAACTTTTTTTTTGTAAAGATTTCCCCATGTTTCTGCATATGGGGAATGTTGCAGACATTGCCACTGGCTGGTGGTTTTTGTCAAGGTTTCCCTTGCAGTTTCATTCCTTTGCACTTCCATCTCATGTCCTGTGGTGGTGTAATCGTCAGAGTACTCCTCTTCCCTTAAGGTAGAGTTCCGTTCCCATTGGGGGCCGTTCCTGAATTTTCACACGTGGGAATTGTGCTGGTTAAACTGTTGGTTGGAGGGTTTTCTCTGGGACCTCAAGTTTCCCTCTCCCTTACATTCTGGTGCTGCGCCATACTCACCTCACTTCACCCATGTTGGCTCTCAAGATGTTGATGTTAAGAGTCCCTCAAATCTCTCCACACTCCACTCCACCCCTTGGCCATTACAGACATTTTGTTGTGGTTGTCAATGCTCTCATAATTTTTTTTAACCAGCAGCGTGTCACTTTGAGTATAGTTGTTCACTCGCTTTCATTTTATTGCTTCATGCAAACAGTACCAATCCCATCCAAAACACCTTTTTGCACTAGCCATACCTGCAAATAAAGTTTGTTCACTTGTGTTTCAGAGCGTATGAATTGGAATCCAGCTAGTTTGCAAGGTTATTTAGACAATGTGAAAGAAGCGTTAACTATGATTAAAGAAGATGGTGATATTACGGACGATATATTTTCGAAAATGAACGAGTGGCTCATATTGGTTGATCTGTTGAATAAGTGTAACAAATCTAGTCCAGTTTTAGGTGAGTGAATTTTGTGATGGTAAAAGTATGGGTTTTTTTTGTAAACATTAATATTTTATTGTTGTGTAAATTGTGATAATTGTGCAATATTGGTTTTGCATTTATTTGCATGCGTGTACGCGTGCATGCTTGCATCCACGTGTGAACTATTTTAAAAATATTTTACTACTACTGTTATAGTTATTTTGGAGTCCTTGTTATCAAATTCTTTTTTTCTTTCCAAATTATTGTTTATGTTCTTGGTGTTGGAATGGTAGAACTCTGTTGTAATGCATACTGTGTGTTAGTGTGAGATTTGAGAAAGTGTTGGTTGGGATAGTGCAGTCATTATTGTGAAATGTCTCCATTATTGTTAACTATATCAGAATCATGGATAATTCCTTTAAAAACTGAAAATACATGAGCACAAATACTTCCTGATTGACACACACATGTGAATAATCAGACAACCCATTTTCTTGTGCGTTACTAGAATTGTGATGTTTCTCTGGCTAGACAAATGTGCTGAGAGGGGAGGATCACTGCTAACACCCAGGAGGAGCTGGGCTTAGTAACTGGTGATGCATGTCACTTCAACTTTAATTGGCAAGAGACTTTTATTATGCGCTAGATCAGTCGCGCTACTAGCAGTCCGTATTGGGTTAGAGTGAAACATGTAGGTTCCGACGGGTGAGGTCGGTCTCGCTGCGTAACGGGTGGCTTGGGCCTGCCCCCTAGGAGTGTCGACTCCCGGCGTAACGAGGTTTGTCGCATAGACCTGCTTGGCAACACTGTACTCTTGCCTTCTTAACTGCTCTTTGAGCTCTGTGTCTGCTGTGGAATGGCATAGGCTGATAGCGTACCAGATTTCCTGTTGGTGACAAGCAATTAACAATCCCTGACTATAGAGTGTACGCAGACAATGGCTGGCTGTGTGTTCCCCTACTGCCTAACAGTGCAAGTACCTGGAGTCATGGGTGTAACTGCCGGGTGTAACTAAAAACGTAGGGCCTCCAATCCCCAACAGCTATCTCTGCCAGCACCTTGGCTAGGCACTCTGGTGAGATCTACAGCTGGGGTTGGCTGTCCCGCCTCTGTGGGGTGTGTCCTAGTTATTGAGGCTCTACCGTTCTGAACACCGAGGAGAACGGAATGGGTGGCCGTTGAAAGATGTGTGTGTATAACTGACAGACCTCTGAAAGGGGACTGACGTTCTATGGTAGGCTAAACTCTGTCGATTGCTTACCACTCATCGATCAATACTGGTGGAGATAGGCTATATAATTACAACAATGAACTCGTGGATACGTTTAAGATTAGGTATTTATTTTGATGCATGACGTCTTGTCTATTAATACTAAACGACTGCTACTCATCAGCGCAACTGCATTCCTAACAGCTGGTCTATGAGTCTCACAGCAGCGACAGTCTGCAAGATTGTTTAACCTACCGGGCCGGGACAAACGTCCCAATAATAAGTTATTATTTCGCCTGATAAGCCACCGAAACCATGCAAGAGGTTCAGGGCGAGTACAGCAGTTTGCCTCGAGATGCCGCCACATGTATGATGCCTAGATCCCACTACTCTCCACTATGCCGCACGCACAGAGGATCTAAACCTGGGGTTCGCACCTGCTGTTTCCCTCTCTCCAGGTGCCTATGCCAGTGCAAGAAGGGATGGCCGAGGAGTATATAAGGAGATTACCTTTCCTGAGACCTCATCGCTCCAGCTCTTGGTGCTGAGGCTCAAACCTATACCCTGTGGGGCCGAAGATCTTCTCCAGCGCCTAACTGAAGGAAGAACCAGCGGCCGTCGACAGTTACACCACTTAAACGTTTGGTCTCTTACGGACAAACCTGAGAGTAGAGCTTGCCCCGAGGTTATACACGCACCAGCTTACTGCCTATCCCGCTAGCTTTGCACATGGTGCCTTCCCCTGTAGTACAATAGGGTGTTTACCTTCCGCATAGTTAGTGGGGAATTAGGAGATAGCACCTCTGCTAATTGTGTTTATTTCCTCTGGATAAATAAACACTGATCTTACCAGTTCTCGTGACTTTCACTCCGAGCTCCTTCTCTGTGTCATATCGGAGCTGGAGGACTCGGCAGGAGACCAGATTTTGCTTTTCCGAACCCACACTAGCAACAAAACAGCACATCCTTGGAAGGCCACCCATTCTCTGCCCCAGCAGTGAATGGTAGAACCACGACACTAGGATACCGTCCCCTAGAAGTTGGCTTGCTGGCTTAAAGTCGCCCACTACTTCATTGCTCCCTTTGTGGTGCCGAGGAGGGGATCTTCTCTGGGGAGACCAGTGACCACTGGACCCTCACCTCACTATTATTGGAAGGCCACCTGTTCCGTGCACCACGTGGGAGGAATGGTAGAGCTACGACACTAGGTACACTCCTGATGGGATAGACTTGCTGGTCAGGTGCTCAACTCTCATCGCTCCATAGTAGTGCAGAGAGCGCTACATCCTGGTGCAGAGCAATCTACCCCTACAGGACAACAACATGTGGTTCCCGCAACCATCACCCCGCAGCCCACACTCTCTCTACCTGGTAGAGTTGTCGAGAGTGAGGCGGTGTTGGTGGCAGTAATTTGCACCTCAACCTGAACACTGACACGTCAACTGCCAACCTCCTGCAGCTCCGATTTTTGTACCTAATGCCTTACACCCTTAGGGGTGGAGTGGAGAGACAGGCCAAGAAGGTGAGAACTATTGCCAAACTTCTCCAGGAGCTATGTATCCTTCCCAGAGGGTTTGGGTTGCTTAGTCCACGTGAGCAAGCTGCGTTACTGAGATGCTTCGCCGTACCAGTTCCCCCCGTCACGCCCTTGGACTTGTTCGAGCCACCCACCAGGGTCGCGAATACCATTCTATAGTGCAGGAGGCACTCTTTGGCAAACGACAGAACAGCACCCCAGAACCGCAACCGGCTCCTGTATCAGTGCCTATCACTCCTCAGTTGAGTGAAAATACGTTAGCGGAAACGGAAAGTGTGCAGGCACACACCCAACCACCTCGCTGCCCTATTGAACCGCCACCTAAACCTGCACCTTGCAGTATAAAGGTTGTCGAGACTGACTTTGTACCATGTTGCCGACCCACTAGGCTCGTATTGTACATTGGGCGGGCCCCCCTGCCCAGATCGGAATAAGCCACCTTGAGACGCAACTCGCCTAGCGTTGAGCAAGTCACCCAGGGCAGGGACAGTTAGCCGGGACGGTGACGCGTCAATTTTGACAATAAACACCTAGATGACTTGTACGTGCTACCAATAAGTCTGTGCTGAGGATGTACTTAACCTATGCATTAACGAGTGAAGGTCACCTACTAGGCTACTGAAGTACAAGGGAAATAATTAGCTTTACTGTCACAACTAACACTAACTGGGTTTGCCTAGAAAAGGCACTAACTTTAACTGAGGGGCCACTACCAGCATGTAGTGGCAGCTGAAGAACCAGGAGGTGACAACTAAAGTGTTAAGTCATGTTCGATGTCTTCAAGTAGAAGCAGCTTCTGGTGACGTCAATGCCTAGAGGTGATAGAAGCCTGTGGTAGATGATGGCTCCAGCCACTGGAGAACTGGAAGTTCTTGGCGAGGACCGTGAGGGCCTAGTGGTCAGTAGAGAGCCCCAGCACAAGAAGTGTTGAAGCGAGCTACTGGAGATGAACTCCCGACCTTGGCCATGCACTTCCTTATATACTGTTCCTCTAGAGTGCGCGGCGAGCCCAGAGTGGGAGGTGATGTGCCCCTGTGATGGCTTCTTGGAGTGCGCAGGATGGGAGAACTTCCCTCTCACGCTCATGGTATCGCCTCGGGCGGTCGGCTACCTTTGGCGGTGTGGTGACACTGTCTGCCGGGTGTGTCAGGGGAGGCTGGCGCGTTGCTTGACCACTTCAAATATCTTTCGTATCATGACTCCAAATTGTATTTGAGTTGAACCCACTCTCTACGCAATCATAACACGCCATGCATGGTTTACTCCTTCACATGTGTAAACACTCTTAATAAATGGAGAAGGGCAGTTCAGGAACAGTCTGGAAAACCAAGTATCTTCCATGTCTCTGGCGAGAACACTTCCTGTTAGACATCTGGTTGTTGGTTCTCGTGGTTGGTAGTTGCACGTGGATGAGCTGTAGTCGTTTATAATATAATGGTGTATGTGGTACACATTCTCTAGTTTGTTTTATAATTTTGGTATTGTGTGATTTTCCATTTTCACTCCAGATGAATGCTGGAGTAGTTACTTAAACAGGCTACGGTTGGTTCCTTACCATTTCTAATTGTCTAATCCTGATGTTTACAACATAAAATGGCATAAATTTAAAAAAATAAGTCATTAGAAGTGGTTTCTTGTAATTATATAAAAAAAATAATGTGTCTACTGTGCCAAATGACATCAGTCAAAGCACCTGCTCATCTGACTCATTTGGCTCATCTGAATCAATCGGCTCAGCAAGTGAGACTCAAGTTTGAAGATAAAGGCACCATTATAAATAAAGAAATATGTAATGATACTGACACATGACGTGTTCCTGTGCATTGGGCATGCGACTTTGCCCTATCTCCAAGTAGCAGCTCTTATTTGGGCAAGTCATTGTTAAATAGTATAATAATCATGTGCCTACAGGGTCCAGCAGCACGACTACAGACACGTGGTTAATAAATAAATTCTACTGTTCACTTAAAGTCATCATGCGGTCGCCCTTAACCGCAATGCGGGAATTGTACTGTTCGATGAGCCGTCGACAGCCCGCCCGAAAATAAACCAGTTCCACGAGTTGCTGCAAGGGAGCAGCACCACTGCCAGTGGAATATCACAGCATCCAGAGCCTCGTTCAGAGGCGATAGAACTCTGAACACCTCCACCACTGGCTATGAGAAAAGGGCCACACCGCCCTAGGATTCGAAATTTCATCACTCTCTGGGAGAGGCTAGACAAACCCTGCACCTCTCTGAAAGCCACCAATCTGAGATTTTCAGTAGATAAGGAAGTACCCTTCCAGGGCTCAGGACAGTTTGTCGGCCCTCCAGCTTGCACAAGGCTGAGGGCAAAGGAAGTGGTAAGTGGGAGCCACCCTGACTCCCAGTCTTCACAGACTGGGAGTCTTCCTCTTAGTGCAAAGACCAGAGGCAATGCTTACAGAGAGGCACCAATAGGCTCACATCACATCCTGGAGCAAACAGTCTTTGGCGAGACTACCAGAGAGACTGCCCGCCCGTTTCTGTCATTCCCATTCAATGAATGGGTCCAATACTACCCATGCTGCCGTGGGCATGACCTGTTTTAAATGGTTACATATTCGATTTATACGAGAAGCAGAGGAGTTCAACTACCAAAGGAAGTAGTCCACCAGCCTATTACTGCTGAGCCACGACGACTGTCAGCCAGCTCCAGAGAGGTATCAAAGAACGTTCCCCTGTCTCCCATTCCTTCCGTGGTAACAGGTCACGTAGACGTCCCTTCTGGACCCCTCATAATTAAATAATTATTATAATTACCAATCATTAATTGTGGTTCATTCAGAACACATCTCCTCTATTAGCAACATTTGCTTAGTAATATTTTATGTATTTTAAATTCTCTTATTAGGTCACCTTCGCCTACTGCAAATTCAGATTGTTAACTTGTGGTGCAAGGGGCTTTGGCAACTTGGGGTTTCTGACCCCAGTGAATACCTTTAATCTAAGCGTACTGTCATACACATCACGTGTGCTAGTGGCTTGGGTGGCCTTCAATCTCTTAAAAGCGAGTTTCGCGTAGAACATGCCCTGAGGCAAACATATTAAACACGCTTTGGTAAGGTGCCAGTGTAAATGGTAGGTCTGGTAGGTTTACGTGGTGGCACAAAGTTCTCAACAGTGAGAAGAACACGTTGACGGTTTACGGAGATCTGCTCAGCTCCGCAGGTGCTGCTGCAGCGGCCAACTCCGGTTGCGGCTGAGTGGTGCTTTGGCTGCTGAAAGTGATGTGTGTTGGTCTGGGAGGGATATCAGTGTATTCAGGAGAGAGTACAGACGTCTTTATTCCTAATAACTCTATTCCACTAGGTATAGTCAGTAAGTGTTCAAATGATAAGCGACCCGGTAATGGGGTAGGTAATTCAAAGAGGAACTTACCTTCTGGGTTTCAATATTACTCTGATTAAGTGGTTCTCTTTCTATCTGTAACAACTCCCGTTTAAGACTGTTTCATGTGCAAGATTTCTCTGCTTTATTATTAGTTTAATACTAGTGATACTTGAGTAACCCACATAAAAGAATATGTACATGCCGTAAAGCCGGGTATAAGGAACGGTCCTACCGGAGTGTACGTCCGGGTAAATCGACTAGTCCCAACGTATCTAGCTGCTTAACCAACTGGCCATTCACTAGCCCAAAGGTTATACAGCAAATCATGTGAGCAGCCGAAGCACCTAGGTGTATTGAGTTCCTAGTGAAGGGGTCCCTCGAAGATTAGCCTCTGCAATACCCCAGGTATTGCCTTGGCTAAACTTGGAATACCGCTCTGTGTTACTTGTATTTGCCATCAGGCTATACACTATGCTGGTGATACTTCACGTACACAAATTAAGAAGCAAATATTAATATGCAAAATTAATTGGAAAATTACTTGTGACTTACCATGATTCAAAAACTCAAGTGATTCAAGTGTTAGCAAAACTAATAATTTAAAAGCACTCAAATTCAAAGGGTGTATGGTTTTATTACAGTAAAGCAAGTCTAATAATACAAAATCAAAAGCAATGATTTCTACCTTAAAAGCTAATTTTACCATTAATAACAATTCAACAATTCAATTTAGCTTGCGGAAGTTAAAAGTATCAAATCCAATGCAAATGAGACGAAGGCAACCTGTTACATTTACGTTAAGTCACTTGCTTGATAAATAAATTAAATTTAAAAAATTTAATTCGTAAATAATTAGCAGTGGAACCTAACTGAACTATATACGGAGTATGTCCAGAAGGAACCACACAATTTGCATCTGTGTTCTCTATTTGAGCAGTAGATTGGCCTGGCTAGGGCCTTAAGGGGGCTACATCGCAGTGACCTTGAAATTACATGGACAGAGCAGTGCTAAGGAGAGGGTATGTCTACGTAGGAGGTGCTCGAGGCCGATGACGACTGGAGGTGCTGCTGAAGACGTCCTTCAGGGGAAAGATAGTCTCTTGGAGAGCATCGTCGTCGTAGGCAGTGCGGGCGTAAAACTGCTGGACCTAAGTCAGGTGCCCTCTGCCTTCACAGCAGAGGAGGATACAAGCCTAGGCTACCGCCGTTGTATCCAACTCTGACCTTCAAAGCCTCTAGGAGTGGATATGTGACTGGCGAGCCACCCCGAGCAACTCTCAGATGTGGGCTGACTCATCTTTTATAGTGATTTTTGTTGGTCATGAGTGCTTCGAGTGGTGTGGGGGGCTTGGCCCCGCCTCCAAGGGGGGGAGCTTGTTACGTAATGTGCATTGACCAGTGGATGCCATCTCTCCTCTTCACTCTGCATGCAGAACTTCCAAGCTAAGGGCGTTCATGTAGGCCATGACCCACCGTGATTGGGCCGTGTCTCCGGCGGTGCCAAATTCAAACTGGTCTGCTCTTCTACTGGTGAGCATGCTGAAGTAAATAACTTCAGTGTGGGCAGGGTGATGATGTGACGGTTTTCTGCGTATGCAGGGGTGCAGTACAAACTAGGAGCATGGAGTTGGAGCGTGTTGAGACTCTGTCAATGGCGGAAAATTCCCGGTGTCCTGCCTCCATTACTTGGGTTAGACTTGCCCATAAAATCAACCGTCTTGGTGTGGCGATGTTGTGATTCTGTAGAGCGCTCTATCTACTGCTGATTTCGAAATTCGTCAAAATTAACATTAGTTAGATTTTTATCAGGAGAGCTATGCTTTATTTTGAGTGTAACCCATTTGTTTCCCCTTTTTCGATGTTAACATATTTTGAATTAACTCTAGTGGCATTAATATCTCACTTTTCAATCCTAGCCGCAAAAGCTAAACTGGTATCGCTTGAACCACCTTAATGACAGACACACACATTTTAAGAGGCTAAATAGAGTTCTGTCCCCTGGGTAGAGCATCGATGGACCCCAAAAACATCCCTTAGGAACTCTGCACCTCCTAAGAACTGCGAACAGCCTGGGTGTTTGGTTCAACTCACAGCTTGAATAAGGCCGGACGAGAATCTTAAGTGCTCCAGTCTGATCAAACTCTTGAGGGTAACTCACCCAGGGATTCGGACATTTATTGCACCCCTAGTCAGTCCCAGCTTGCAAAGGCCGGACATTGGGAACTAGGAGTGGAACATACAGTTCCCTGGAAGTACAGTGCATAGGGCCGAGAATCTTTCGCCAACTTGTCACGAGGTACAGTTAGCAAGTGTGCAAACCTGCCCCCAGTTTGCATAAGGCCGGGGTAGAATTTGCTCATTTTGAGCTGATTGATCTCCGGCTAGTTTCGCCTCCAGATCGCCAAGTTTCTAACGATACCTAGTGTCCTCAAAGCAGACAATCCCGTCTAGGCCCCTACTTCCATGGTACCCATGAAGCTGGTTTCATGAACTTTGATGGCCCTAGCGGTAAGGAAAACCAAAGCCTCGTATCAAGAGTCCTATCAAATTATTAAACTTGCTTTAGGGATTTTCTCTCCTCCTGTCACTGCCATTAAACCTAAGAAAACTTAGACGTAACTATCCTACATCGTGGGAAGTACCTAGCTCCAGCCAGCATTAATCGTACTTTGTGTTTTAGTACTTTCTTAAGGTTAACTACCTATGCAGTTACACTATTACTCTGCAGTGGCATGAAACACATTCATGACAACAAGCAGGGCTAGAATCTGGAACAAAATCGCAGTATTGATTAAAGTTTAGTAGCAAACACTGATATCGTGAGGAAATTTAGGAAGACAGGAAAGGGATTTAATTCCCTCATGGCACCCTTAACAACCACTCACACAGGCAGCAAGAATTAGTAGTTTTAAGGTTCCACCCTAAATGCAAGTTAAAAAGGATGATGGGATACAGGCACTGTTGGCGTGAGTTACGACAATGTCTTGTGACATCTTGATCTGTGAGAGTAGATATGTGTCTGTTTTGTAGTGACGTCCATTCATCATGGCTAAATATACCTGCAAATGTGAACTTCATCACTTCAGCACATGTGCCTTCTCACTTTATCTTCATTGCACAAGGTTGCAACAGTCAACTGCATTTCTCAAGTTCACTGAGAAAATAAAAATGAATTGCAACACCTCACAATTGTTGCATTGTCAGATGATTCAAATTAAATTATTAATTTTGAAAAGAAAAATACATAAAATATACATAAATTATTACTGTCTCTATGTTCGAAATCCAGTACTGTATTACCGTATTTCGGCATGTACAGGCTGCATATTTCTACAAAAAAATTACTACAAAAAGTGGGGTGCGGCAAGACCTTCTTATGTACTCTGTCCATAATAGTTGTATAATTGTGAATTGCATTCTTTATCTATTATGTATTTTACGCATGTTTTGTATTTCATCGAAACAGTGAAATTAAATTGTGGTGCTTTACATTATTAGTAATATTTCACCCATCCATAGATAAACATTAAGTTATTTAAAGGAAGTAATTTATGTAACTTGTATATTTCAGAAAAAATGATGGCTAATCTGAAGTTCCTTCACAAGCATGGATGTTTGTACATGTTAGGAAAGAGTGCCATAATTGCCACAGAGAAAATAGAAACCACAAAAAGAGTAAGTCATAGTAAGTCTGCACTCTCTTTTAAAATCATTTTTAGAATACCTCTCTTTTTAATATCTGGTTTATGTTTGTAGTTTTGCTCCCGAGTTACTGTATGTGACAGTGAAATCACACATACATGGATTACCTACTAGAGAGAGTGAAGTCTGTAAAGTTTTGAGTGTTTCAAATAGTATACTAAAATACGTACAGTATATCAATATTAATGTGTGGAGTTAAATGGAGTATCCAATAAGTTCAGTAGACTATGGATGTGCATTTTTACATAAAAACTGATTTCAATATGAACTGCCAATTCAAAGATTTGCCAGTTTTGGTTCAGTTTTATTCCACTTTAGATTCTTACTTTGGTATAATATCAACATGATATTTAATAAAATATTAATCTAATTCAATAAGCAGACATCTTCAGAATGATCCCCAGAAGTGTATACTCAATGTCCCCTTGTCGCCAAAAATATTTGAAACATAGTGACATGTAAGTTTTACAGTTCGCAAAGTCATTTTCAGTTGTTTATTGTGGGAAAATCAAAGGATCAGTAGACGTTAAGTCTTGTGAATACAGTTGGAGCCTGATTCACGAAGCCTTACGTGTCCTGAGAATGGCCTTGTAAAATCATTGCAGACAGATTCTAAAACCCGCCACCCAAGTGTTGTTAAAAGTGCATTTTTTTGCCTTTTCGCTTTTCAATCTCATCTGGTGAAAAATTAATCCCCCCCCCCCCCCCCCCCTCAATTAAATGTTAATTTATTTTTATAGAGAGATGTCTTCAGATTTAAAGTACACCCCAGAATGGCATATACGACTTCCCCTTGTCCCAAAAAATGTGAACAGTAGGGTCTAAATTACTTTTAGTAAGTGCAAAATTAATTTTCATTTTTTCCTTGCAGAAAAATCAGTGGTTTTATTACAAATAAATAGATTTACTTCAATATTCAGGTGATTTTAGAATAAAATGATACCCCAGAAGGTTATGCATGACTACTGATTAATGTCAAAAAAAAGAAGTTTAAACACATCTCAGCATAACTTTTTAGCAGGATACAACTTTCAACTTACTGGAAAATTCTACTTTGCATTCTACATCATCTACTTTAAATATGAACAAATTTGAAATATCCACACTTATGATGTGCACATACAAGCAAACTGAGGGGGACACAAGATATTTTGCAAGCATTGCAGACTCTTTTGTTTTGTTTACTGTAAACTTGAGTGGAACTATGCAAGTTTTGTGCGTGAACGGGTCATCATTAATTCAGAACCATAAATCAGAAAACATAAATATATAGAGTCGACTCTCGATGTATCATTATTCAGGGGACTGCCAAAAAATTTCCATACATGCGGGATTTCAGTAGATGAGGTATCTGAAATGTACATCAATAAAATAAACTGTTATGCCATTATGGCAAAATGGACTGTGTTCGAAAATCTGAAAGGATGCAAAATTAAAACACTGATAGAAAGTGAGGCTGCCCGACCGACACTACTCACCACCATGATGCTTTACGAACAACTGACTGCCTCTTCTCGGCAGTCCAGGGTTGCCAACTCTGTGGTCCAGCGCTGGATGCAGGTCTGCCAACTTGGAAAACCATGAGAGGTGGCAGAGCGGGAAATTCAAAACTTGAATGTGTCCAGTACACACAAAGATAGTCACTAACACACAAAAAATTAAGTATTCACATATTTACAGGTCCAAACAACAACTTCTAACCTTATAAAACTTTATGTTGAGTATAGTAAGAGCTGTACATTATCTGTGAATAAATTTTTTAACTAATAAACACAATAATTTCTGTAAATAATACATTAAAAAACATTTCACCTAAACTCGTTTAAATAAAGAAAATGTCTCAAAATAGTGTGTATAACTGATTGTAATCTGGCACCAAATGCAAAGTGAAAATAATATGATACCGAATGCAAGTCAAATTTTGAACATCCCATGTGCATTTGGATCAGCTGAGAGCGTTCGGAGAAGTCATCGATCGGGCAGTGTGTCATCACGGCGGCTGATGGAGGAGGGGTGGCGGTGGGAGAATTACCACTCCACGCTACATGTTGCAGACACTTTGCGCCCGTGGCAAATGTTTGTCCTTTAAAGTAATTAATTATTTTTTACTGCAAAGGAAACTTGTAATTTTAAGGCAGAAATGAATAAATAAAGATATTATACCATATTTACTCGAAAGGAAGACTAGGTTTTTTGACAGAAAAGGAATAGAAAATTAAGGGGTTGGCTACAATTCGGGATCGTGGTAAGTCCTCCAAAATTGGCATGCTATGAAACAGAAGATTTTGACAAAGGTTTTTCATGCTTAAATACAGTGTCTCCTATGTTTGTATTTATTTTTGTAGTTCTGAGACTGTACTTGTCAACTTTGACAAGGGTCCCCTTATCTGATGTCACCCAGGAAAGAGGAAATGTTTTGCTGGGAAGCAAAATGGCTCAAGTGACGAATATATAACACCCACAAAAGTTTACAGCGTAAGAAAGATGCTGCTACCAAACAGCCAGGTTACACACCTATTTCATTGTGATTAGCTTTTCTTTAAAAGTAAATAAAATATATCATATTATTCATATAATAGCATTTTTTCTTGAAGGGTTTATAATAAATTCATGCAAAAATACTTTCAACCTAAATAATTTGTTCCTTACTTCACAGGGATATTCTTGAATTCAGGTTTAAATATTTTTCCTTCGAAAAAATTTTTTAAGGAAGGGGTCATACCTTCTTTTCGGGTAAATATGGTAATACGTAATAGGTTTCTTCACTGTCTTAAATAATTAATAATTCAAAACCATGTTCTCTGATTTTCCTTGTCGTGAGTTACACTGCACTCAGCTCGGTGCTTAGCTACCCAAAATAGATGCCAAAAGGTGTCAAATAGGCCCTTACATTTTGTTATTCAAAAGACGGAAATAAATCAATCTAAATCCTCCGATTTCCCCACATGAAGTTACTGAAAATGAACTTGTACACTTATAAAACAAGTTGCTCAATGTTCGAACAATTTTTGGGGGCAAGGGGAGGTCAAGTACCATATTTATTTCTGTATAGCATTCCTTTTTTTTCCCCAAAATAATGGAAAACATTTCTGGGGTGTGTGCTGTACACATAAAAAGAAATTACGGAGATGTTTAGAGGAAGTGTAGCTGAACTGTCGTCTCATCTCTCGCTCTTACATCAATTGTCTCCTTTTCTTTTTGTCTTTCTCTCTCAGCGCCCTCTTCAGTTGGCCCCTTCTGCCATCCCCTGTAACCATCAATGCTAATGCCTCCCTCCCCCTTTTTTTTTTTTGCTTATTTACATTCCTGTTCCAACTGCTTCACTGCAGTGCTTACGCAATACACGGGCAACCATTGCGTCATGATGAATGCCGGTAGTTAACGTTCTGCTTACACGGAGAGTTTTAAGCTGTCATTCATAAAATATGTCTTCCGAGAGTGAGAGTGACTGTAATAACTGATTTTTTTTTTCCCTCCACCAGTAATGTGACTGCTATCCATTGTTTCTATCCTGTTTATAAAGAAAAGATTTTGTAGCCGATGTGTGTTGTTGGGAAATAATACAATTATTTTTAACCATTTCACAAAAGTTGTATTTTTTAATCCCCCTCCAGTTTTGAATGCAGTAAAATATGCTAAATTCAATACTAAATATTGTTTCCAGTAGCTGTGACTATTTTTAATGGGAAAAAAACATTAGTGACAAATTATTTATTTGAAATAATTATAACATAACTTGCAAGTAAATATTTCTCTCAACAGTGATAGTGCATTATTGGTTTTTAATTAGTACCTTGCAGCATTTCACCTTGCAAGTCCTTAAAAAAAGTTAACAATCTGTAATGTAACCTGATGCGTGACGTACCAGGGACTTGTACTCACATAGGTGAGGTGGCAGGAGGCAGCAGGTGAGAGAAATTTTTGTCAAGGAGTTAAACCAGGCTCTCTTCTTAATAGGGTTCAGTAGATAAGGAAAAAAGGGGCACTTGAAGAAGATGTTGCAGAGGGGGGATGCATGTACGATCAGAAAGTGCTGCTGAGAGAGAAAGGGAGAAGAGTGATGAGAGAGAGAGAGAGAGAGAAAGAGCAAGAGTTAGGATAACAGACTGTTTGGAAGTATTTCCGGACTGTTTACAACTATGTATTGCTCTGCCTTTGTTTGAATTGTTTTTCCCAGTGTATAATGCATGCCGTAATTTCTCTGTTTTGGAGAGAAAAAAAGGGTGCGCTATACACAATTATATACTGCAAAATCGTAATCCAATAAACACTGTAAGTAGGCCATCAACAGTCAATAGTTAGTTCCAAAAGCAATCCAAACTCTGCTATTGAAAGTATTATAAATGTGGGGCTATTTTAATTCATTTTAATTTTTCTTTCCAGGCCATATTTGTATTGCAGCTACTTCAGCAATGCACAAAGCAGATAGCAGTGTCATCTAACAAGTTTGTGTGTCTGGTCCAGGTGATAGTTACTGAGTAAGTTGTGTGTTCATTTAGGTGTATGAATTTTGGTGCTGTTAGCTGATCTACAGCTACATATCAGATGATAAAATTCGGTTCCATTAAAAAACAGATAACATTAAAGATACTGTTTGGACTTTGTGTTTTTTTTTAAATATGGATTTGTTCGAATTTTAGATTGTTAGCAATTTCATGGTTAAATTTTGTGTAGTTTCATTTAATGACCTCTTAATACCTAAGCGGGGCCTGTTTTAAGTTTTCCCGTGCACCCAATTTGGTGCACATTAGTTGATCATTAACACTGTTTCAAGGGTTGGCGACGAAATCAGTTCCGTGTTGGACATCATGACAGTAAGTAGTCATGTGCAGCTGCTCGTTTCCTTGCTGAGATTTTGTTGTACAGTACAGTCGTAATTTAATTTTAGTAGTGTTAATTCGCCACAGCAGATACTTTAGTTGTTCTTGTATAAATGATTAGTTATATTTACTCGAATTTTTCTAACAAGGGAACATAGTCGACTTGAACTCATATTTTAAGGAGAAAATTAGCGCACTTGCATTGCATCAGGCTTAGCAATCGATCCCGCGTGAAAAGTTGTGACCTTCTGAATGTACAGCTATTAAACGTTTGTGCATGCCGGTTGTAAGTCACATGCGCTGCCCCACTGCAGCCACTTGATTTCAGAGTGTGAAGTAATGTACAGGAAAGTGAGTAAGAGGTTTGTGTTCGTAATAGTGGTGAACCCACAAGAAATAGTGTGGCACCTCCAGAAGCATTACGGAATGACGGGCAGATCACAGCGGTTAAATGTCAAAGAACAGGAGCTCCTGATATTCGTGACTGGTAAAAATCATTATTTGCAGCTATTCAACTAATGTTTATACTACACAAAAAAAGCGCATGGGGCTTTCTTTGTGTTTTTTGTTGATTTTCATTGCAGATATCATAGACAACTGCGCAAATGAAGACGTGCTAGAAATAGAAGAAAATAGTGGACTGATCTTTGATGCTTCTTTGCGAGAGGATGACAGACCTGCCAACTTTTATGGTTCTGCCTTCATTTTTATGGGTGAATGCAGTTCTTACAATTTCACTGGAGCGACACAAATTTTATGTTTTATGTTTGTCATGCTGGCCGTCTTTGTTGTCAGTCACGAGTACTTGTACTGATGTTAGTGGTTGCGTTTTTTTCGAACTGCCATCGTAGACTGGGATGTTTAGGGGTGGGGGAGTTGCAGACCAGGTCTGTGAGAATTTTTTGTCCTAGTCATGTATTGCCGCCTCTGCCTTACCCTCCCTGTCGTGTTTTACTTCCCTCATCCTGCTTCTCTTGCTATAAAAACAATGGCACATTACAGACACAACAACCTGAAGTGTGTGCAAATAAAATGCGTTCTTATATTACCATATTTTGGCGAGTAAGGTCGTGTGCGTGTATACGCCAGTTCAGAAGTTTTTAATGAAAAATTCAGAATAATTAATATTTTAAATAAGCTGTATTAAATTTTTGTATTCGTGTAAACATTTCTACGGTGCATTGCCGCGGAATTTGCATTGGATTTTAGTCTGTTGTGATTGTGGGTTTTAAGTAGTGGGAGCGTAAGTATCTGGGTCAATGTTTATTTTATTTTATTTTTACAGTGTAGTTCGGGTAAGGGTTCCGGTTAGTATATAAGTAGCTTTCGCGTTTATTTTCATTCACTTAGCCCTGTGTCATTAGAGAAGACACAAAATTTCACATATTGCAGAAATTATTGTTGGATTTTTGAAAGAGAGATACTCAAGATTTGTGGAACCAAGAATTGTTTCCACTCTACCAGAACAAGAAAAAGAAAAAAATTTCAACAGTCCACAAATACTACATATCTGCTTGTGATTATATTATTCACAAATTTCCTTTGAAGAGTGAAATTCTTAAAAATGCACAAGTTGCTCAAATTGAGAACATCGAAAGATTCAATTTCAGTGATGTAAAGTATTTCATTCACTTGTTTCTTGTAATTTTACCTGTTAAGTAGGGAATCCAGAGATGTTGATGTAGATAAGCTTCAAAAAACAGTTCACGTCTTTGCAAATTGAAGAGTTACCAGCTATTATTTCCAAGCAAGATAGAATTGATTCTGTTTGGGCATGCATTGGTAGCATAAAAAATGCAGACACTTCTTTGAAGTATGACAAAATCTCCAAAGTCATGTTGACTATTCTGTTGGTGCCACACAGCAATGCTGAATGTGAGCAAATTTTTAGTGTGGTTAAAAAAATAAAACTGCATTAAGGTCATCATTAAGTTATATTGAAAACATTTCTGTGCTGAACAACAGTTCTCCTATGTGTTACAACAGAAGTTATGGTGAAGACTTCAGAGAAGAGCTACGAGAGCAACTTCACAGTATTTGCAGAGCCAAAGTGAATAGCCATTACTCTGATTTTTGACATGGGAAGTTTATATTAGGTGACTGTCACGTAGATTGTGTAATAATAGTGTGGTGTTTTATGAATTCTGTAGGCCTGTGAGAGTTATGAACTGTTTTTCCAGAAGTTTTGTAATTTGTGTGATAAGTTTTTGCAAGTGTTTACATTGGGAGTGTTTTAACTTCCATGAGAGTTGCCGAAAATCAGAAGGAGAAAAAATATCAAAAAGGTTTAAGTAAATTTACGTGAAATTTATATAATAGAATTTGTTTATTTTATGTTGTAGAAAAATAAGTTTTCTACATTTATTTTTATTTTTGGTTTAATAGAATTGTATTCATTTGCATATTGTGTTCTATTAGTGTATATGTATTTTTTCCACTTATTTATGGTGAACAGCTGTGTTTTACTAACTAATGTGAAATGCAGCGAGCTATTTACGCACTATTTTGAAAATTCTAAGATTTTACTGATAGACAACATGAGAAGTTGGCAGGTCTGGGATGGCGATAATGAGGCTGCCCTTTCACCACCATTACATTTGCCAAATGGGCAGGGATTTAAAGACGGGGAAGTCAGTGATGATACCTACTTTCAAGGTGGAAAATCGTCAGGAACCCTTTTGCCCCTGTCCATAACAGAAAAGTATATGAAAAGAGCTGTCGCCTTTTGGAAAAGCGGTAAGAAGGAAAATCTGTGTTTCTTCACTGTTAAGAAGAACTTAATTATTACAACAAAAATGGGATCTACTCTTGGTGTAAATACATTGAAAATGGGGATAGGCATCGACAGAAGCTTTCAAAGGTCAACTCAATCTGTCTGGCTCTGCAAGCTGCAATGGAGGTTCGTCTTGAAAATTTTAAAGAGTCGGCCAGGTGGGTGTTCAATTTCAATTAATAGTATGGTATTGTGTCAAAAGATAATAACCCATGTTAAAAAAAAAGCTAGGTAATGAAACAGCCATACTTATTACATCTGAAGAATTTGTCCCATACACCAGAGCTATTATGGAAACTGTCTGTAAACAGAATGTGTACAATATGGATCAGAGCATGTTTAATGTAGAAATCACATCTGGTCTATCCCTTGCCAACAAAGGAACGAAATACAACACAGTCGTGCAGTCTGTCAGTAACCCGATGCACAGCTACACAATAATGCCAATGGTTTCTGTAGATGGGCAATTGTTGTTGCCTCTGTTTGTAGTTTTAAAAGAGCTGAACGGGACATTTGGCCCAGGAGTCAAGCAATGTTGGTTTCGTGTGGACAATATTGTGGCAGTCGTGTCATCTTATGGAAAAGTCAACAAGGAACACTTACGGATATGGTGAGAGGAGATGTTTGCAAAAATCTGCAGGAGGACAGCAGAGCAGTTTTAATTGTGGACTCGTTTCCCGACCACAAAAGCTTGTCAATGCAAGAAGAGCATGGAGCAGAAGACATTGCAGTTGCTGTATTGACGATACCACCAGGTGGAACAAGATACTGTCAACCGCTGGATGTATTTAGCTTCCGCGTATTCAAGCATTTTATCCGCAGGTTTACCGTTTCCGCATGACTTATGGGTGTCGACGTGAACTTCGGTCAGAGTAACAATATCCTTCAAATGCAGTCGCTTCTTTACAGATAGTTATGTGCACCGGTGTTTTGGCCGGTCATCCAATATGCTTGGTATTGAAGTGGCTACACCAATGACCAGCCAGAGCACTTTGAGCATCCAGTGAAATACTGTTTTGACATCACTCACGTGCTTTGTTCGTTGTGTCAATGTGCATGGTTTTCTACCTGTAGCTGGTGTCCGAGATCTTTGCTTTGATCATTTTTATGCTGATATTCACAAATGCAGTTGGAACGAATGAATGTGTAATTTTGACAACTGGGGTATGGCAGTGGTCCTGTCTTGACGGTCACCAAAGGGAAAGAGTGTTTGAACCTTCTTCTGTCCAACAGGGAGCTAATGTCCCATGACAGTAGCCCCACCATATATTGCTCTTCTGCTAGGAGTTAAGGGTGGCCCTGCTAGAGGAGCACACCATGAACCCTTTCAGGCACTCAGGGTGTCAGCGGTAACTCCGCTGAACTTTTTTAAATATAAAGCAGGCATGGGATGCTCGGGCATCTGCACTGTGAGAGGTCACAGTTCTCCAGCAGGCATGTCCTGATCACCCTGCTACATACACTTTGAACCCTATTGTTACCGCCAAGCTGTGCCCATGCCCACAGGACACCTACTTCTCATACTACTCTTGCGCCCATGCCTCCCCACCCAGCTGGGAGGTCGAAAGTGGCTAAGCAAGCTTCAGCTCTGGCCAGAAAGGCTGCTGAGTCGGAAACTAGGGCTGTCAGGGTCTACACTGTCCTAAAGGAAGAGGCTGTTTGTAACCAAGCTCTGACTACGCCTGAGCAACCAGTCATGAATCAGACACCAGTTTCAGAGTATATAGCCTAGGAACCTTTGCCGGACTACCAGTCCTTTCCAAGAGCCGTCTCTCCTCTTCCACTTACCCCACCTAAAGTCTGACCACATATCTCTTACCTCACTACTTATCCTCACATCATTAGACAACTGCGTTTGTGTCCCGTTATCCCCACTGCCGTTAGCTTCGCCCCATCTCATCTCGACATAACCCCCAGTCAGGTGAGGCATCAACCAAACAAAAAAAAATGCATAATAGCGAGTATTTACTATAGGGATTCTTGTCTATATTTGAATTTCCATTTTGCGTAGTTATTTTAATTTCAAAATAATGAAAACAAACAAAGATGAACTACAGATACAAATTTTCTTTGTTGGTGAACTTACTGAAAGTTCATTAAACACCCGAATATTCATTAAAATGAAGAATTTTCAATTCATTACAACTTTTGGCGAACAAATTTCTTACCGAACCTAATATGAGAGTTTTCATTTTTCTTTTTCATTTTCATTTTGTCACACTGAATCTTTGTTCAACCCTAACGAGCTGATATATCAAACAGTAAGTACTAATTTCCACGACTATCCTTAGAGGTAAGTAATTTGGGGTAAAATTAGATTCTGCATTAATTGTGTTCATGTAGTTTCATGAAATGCATTGTCACCGGCGAGTGTGTTTAGTATTGTGGTGAAGTTTTTGTACATACATCTAAATTTTATAAGTGAAAAATGATTTTTTCTTTGACAAATTAGTATGCTTTAGCAAATGTTATTGTTACAAACTTTAAAAACTTCATGGCTAGATGAATTTTCATAAAACTTGCATTCATAGCGTGACAGATATTATTGTAGAAGTATGCTGGAAAAATTTGGATCAATTCTGTACAGTCATTGAATTTAATAACAATTGTTTTCGTTACTCGTAATATAATAGCAATGCCCACCAGTTGCTTATGTATAGTTTTGTATTAAAATATTGTTTTGTGAGGTATTTATGCAAATTGTACTCCTAAATGTTGTTGGAACATAATTTTTAGGCCATTTAACAATTGATTGAGCACATTGTGTTTTGTATGGGGTAAATACACAGTAGTATCTAAAAGAGTGTGTTTCTTTAATGGGTGAGTATTTCATCTGTAACAGTTTTTTAAGGTGAATGTTTGAAATGTCTTGGAATTGTTTCTATAACTGAAAAAAGAGTAATGTTTAAATCTTTTGCTATTCTGTTCACTACCTAAATCAAACACATTTTCTTACATCATCGAAATTGTTGACCACAGTTAAAGAAATTAATTTATGTCTATAGAAAAAATCATGTACATGAATCAATATTCACAAACAAATGTTATTTACTGAAATTAACACGTATGTTTTTATAGTGTTGATGACAGTATTTTTTACTTGTTTTGTTTATCTAATGCGTATGCAGTGGGTATATTAGCCAGCTGATATAAACACCAGCTGAAATTCACATGGCAGTGTTTATTTTGATAGGTTCACGGAAAGATACCCAACAGACGAGCTGAAAGTAGAAAACTAGCAGGGCTTTCAAAAGTGCTCTTTTTACCATAAACAGCCTTTATCAGAGGTCACTTTACTTTTATTATTTAACTGTTCAATAAACTGATGTAAGCAGTTATATTCTAATTTGGAAAATTATAATTTAATTTCTTATAAATTTAGGAAAGGACTTTAAATTGATATCACCTTTTTTTAGAGCTCTTTGGTGTTCTTAGGTAGTGTGTAACACAAAGCCACCACATCTGTGTGTTAGTAGTGCAGAAATGTCTTAAAGTGGAGGTTTGCAGAAACGTACATTGCATTAGGTGGAGATCTTCCAAATTCTCCCCAATGAATCAAAAAGTAACAATGAACATTTGTTGGCAATGTCATGATTCGTGCAGCAAGTACATAGTGCCACCTTTTTGACCCCTTGATATTACACTTTACTGTATTTTACATTTAGTATGTTGTTTCTCTCCATTTACTGTTTTTACAGCATAAATTTTCTTATTTTTATACATTCCTGTATTTTGCAATAATTTCTCCTGGTCTCCTGAAAAGTGTAAAAAGATATTTCATTGTACACTGAAATGGTATTTGGGAGATACATTGCAGAGTACTAGCAATTTTTTAATACATTCAATAAATATTTTTTAATGTATCATTGAAAAAGATGACAAAAACTGGTACCAACACCAAACTGATACACCAAGGTTTTTTATTTTTAGAGGTCTGTGATCTAGGTCTGCACTCTTGACAGAGGGCTCTAGGACAGCCCTCACGTCTCATAGTTGTATGTTCAGCGAATGGTTCATCTGTGCTAAACAGTATTTAAACCTGAATACAAGGGTGCACTTAGCATTGTGCTCTCAACTAGCACCTAGTGAGCTTACCAGCTGGTATTTGGGTTTGATGAATGCTGTTAACCATTTGTTTTTAATTTGCTTCATCCAGAACTTCATTATCAAAATATAAATCCATAAAATAGTTTTTTCTTCTTTTTTCAGAAATGAAAAATTTGTGCCTTGTCCATCAAAAAAATGGTTCGCCAGAATTACTGCATTTTTCAAAGACTACGCATTGGCTGCACCTATTGGTAACTTGAAGTTGGTCAATACCAATCTGGAAAAATTGAGTAAACAGTTTTGGGATAAAACATTGTTGAATAATAATGATGGCAATAAAAAAATTGATAATAGCAGTACTGATAGTAATGAAACTAAAGACATTGGTTCTCTGAATAAAAACGATTCAATAAAAACAAATCCTCAAAATAATGTTAACACAATTAGTAAAATAATTCTGCAAGATGCCAATAACTCAAAAACTGAAATAAAAAATTCCCCAGAGAATGTTGATCCAGAAACGAAACTAAAAACTACACAAGATAATGTGGACCCAAAAATAAAGTAAAGGACTCGCAGGACAGTAATGGTACTACTAAATTAGAGAAGAGAAAAGAAGCTGATTATTCTTCCAATAAAACTTTACAACTGGATTCAGATGACGGTAAGACTGTTGTCAACTGTTTTGAAACTAATTAAAATTAAGTTACCTAGCTGGCTATGCTTGAGTTCTGGAAATTCGAAGTAGTTTCAATCTGTATCCCACTCTTTCAAGCTTAGCCACCTAGGTTTTTTTTGGTCATCCTTTCAGTTAAAAGTGATATATTATCAATTGAAATATTTACTTCCCTTCTGTGTATTTATAGTGTAGAAATGTGAATTGAAACAACAGGAAAATATATCTATGGGTATGGTACATGGTCATAAAACATTGAAGTTATAAACTGGACAGTAGATGTGAAAATGTTGGAAATAGGCATTTCTGTAGCTGCAGACATTGTATTGCTGTTGTCCCTTTTTATCATCCATGGAAAAATTGTTTAATGGGCTTCATTTTGTGTTTGCTTGATTTTGCTTCACAATAAATAGTTACCATTTTCATGAAAGTTAACAGAACATTGTGTAAGAGAGAATGGTGCTCAACAGCTTTGGTGTTCAGTGGCTACAGATAAAGGTGAAGTGAGGTTAGGTTGGATTAGCGGCAGAATGCAGTGCTGGAAGTAATGGGAATATTGGGAAATCCACTTGACCAAAGCCAATACCTGCTGTGTTCCCCATACACGAAACTCAGGTGTGATCCTGTTGGGACTCGAACCCTGATGGCAGTGACTCACTGTTGGACAGTATTGTTAGGTTGGTATTTGAGGAGCAAAAAGGGGGTTTGAGCATTTATTGTATTTTGTATAAGTCTATTGTTGATATATTGATTATGATATACTGTTTAAACTCATGCCTGACAATTCACATTGACCATAGAAACATCTAAACTTATCAGCCCATGATGTAAAAACTAGATAACTCGCAACAATTCCTTAACCTTCACGTAAAATTTAATTCCTTTCTGTATATTTCTTGTGCTTTCATCCCCCTATTTATCTCTTCAAACAAAAAAACTTTAAAGCATCTTACTTTTTATGCTGCAACTTCTCCAGAATTTTTTCCAACTGTTTAGTAAATATTTTTTTGTTAAATCATCTTACGTTATTTAAAAATAACTAACTAGTCAGTGAGGGCAAGGAAGAAACTGTGCATCAATTCCCAAAATATGAAACTTGAATGAGTGGTTTCAGAATAACTGTATGATAAGTGTACAGGTTTTTATGCACTCTTAGAGCATCATTTTCCTCTTGTTGGCTCTTCTTGTATTACTGAGTCAGGGAATCAGCTCTGTCCTGTGGCTTCAGCTAGCACTACTTTCTGTCTCGTATAACTTGGCAAGATCTCGACAGTTGGTAAGTGGCAACTTGGCGTATACGAATCAAACAACAGGCCATTTACAAAATCCTTTAGCAGCTGATTCAAGAACGAATGTAAATTAATATTACGGACACACATCAGACGCAAAAAATATGCGGATAAGAATGAGCTCCTAGATTAATTAATATATTTTATTTATGTGGTCACAAAACATCTGTTATTAGTGTTAGAAAATAAACTTTGTGCTAAAGTAGTAATGCATAGGTGTTTAAAATGAAATTGGAATTAAAATGGTCCGTATTCAAATTAAATGTAGCTTCAAAAATTTGGGGTTCCTCTTACGTCAAATCCCCTCACCATGCCATTCATAGATGCTTGATATTAATACCAAAAGCCTACAAAAATATCGCAGGGTATTGTTGAATTATTTTCCAAATAATTTGACTAAATATATTTCAAGCTAATTTAATTTTGAGCAAGTAATAGGAGAAAAGTAAACTTATCAAACAACGGGATCAAGAGGCCAACGTGGTGGTACCTGTTGAGAAACACGATCAGCTCTCAACATGCCCTGCCACGCAATCTGTCAGCATACTCCCAAAACACTACCAGCCAGAAAAAAATACATATTTCTGGAGTAAAATAACAAATTAGGAACGGATACCAATAGTTTTATTTTTTCTATGAGCTCTGTATAATTTTTAATTAACATGAGTATTTCCGTGTACAATGATGTTTTACTAGTAATCTCTATTAGGCCAGTTATACTTACGCCAATGACCATTACATTGTATGTTCTTTTCTTCCAGCAAACTCATTTCCTTGTTGTTTTCATTTTGTGATGCATGCCACACTGCTGCGCTCCGAGCCTGCACACCCTACAGGCGACTTCGCCCCACAAATGAGCTAGCAAGAGCTCGGAGCAAGTCACAACAGTGGTAGACTACTCTTCATGTGCCGATAGAATTGACTCCATGCGTTGGACAGCCTCGGACACACAAATAATTAACACGTTTAATTATGCATTGTACTGCCCGCCTATATTCAGACATGCAGTTGCCACCCCCTTGAGTCAAGATTGTGTTACCCGACGAGCCACTGCCCAGAGATAACTGAGTAGGAAGTTTAAACCGACACCAAAGGATCGCAGCACCTCTGCTGCCTCGTGATGTCACATCTGTCAAGCTTCGAATGGAAGCTGTAAACTTGTCGTTGCCTGAACCAGGGGAGATAAGAAATATGCGGCGCCGCAGCAACCCTATCATAACCAACCCCTGCGGAGAAAGGCTATCATCCCCCGCACCCTCTGAAGAACACTGATACTGGGATTTTCGCTTATATAAGAAGGTACAGACACACCTCTCGCCAGAGAGATTGTTGGTTCGCCGGCCGCATAGGTCAGCGAGCACTCCTTGGGTCTGACCAAGACCTCTCTCTCCTCTCCTACAGCTTGCAACAGGCTCAACCTCTCCAGCAGCTTGCAGAAGGCTCGACCTGCACCAGCCGACTACAAGGACTGGGATGTCACGCCAGAGGTAACCTCAACATCCACTTCCTGCACCCCTTTACCCCAGTCACTCCTTTGACTCTGCGGTAACAGTTCGTCGCAACACCCCTCTGGACGACCACCCCTTGGGAGGTTACGCTGTAGATTGCGTAAAGCAGTAGTAGAGAGAGAAATATTGTTCTATTACAGGCTGACCGTAACCTGCTTCATTTAATTATGTAATTATTCTTGATTATGTTCCTTGTTCACTTGTTTTATTATAATTCTAAATTGAAGAATTGTTGTGTGTAATAAACCCCCCTGAGGATTATCAAACTCTACAGGAGACGAGGCTTGAATATGGCTATCTGAGTCCGAAAAGACATTCTGCTGCCCCTGGGTTTCCTGTGCTCACTTGCCTACCCTCGGTGGAATCCTAATTCCCAACTCCACATCATACTGTCAGTGTCTCTGGTGTGTCTGCTAAAGACACACCCCCAGGACTGCACGTCTGCAGGAGGGGCAGAATATTGGTTCCAATGCACAGTAAGAAAGGTAGGGTTCAGAGCCGTAATTGGCATAAAGAGCGGCAAGCCTTACAAAGATTAGCTAACGCACAAGTGGAAACTAAGCGTGAGGACACATCCCCACTGGTGAGCCCGGAATTTCAACCACAACCAATTTCTCCTTACATCCCGCTTGACCACGAGTCCGAACTCTATGTTTACTTGGGCTCCTGTTGGCCATGGCCAGACCAGGAACTTATAAGCTACCTTCAGCCAAAGACTTTCTTGCCTGCTACAATTGTAACACTGCCCAAGATAGACCAGAGAAAAGACATTCCAAATGCGTGTACGCTCCGTTTAGCTTCTGGGAAGGTTATTCAAGTCAGGCTACCGCAGAAGGTTACTCCAAAACTCAGCGTAGTTTCTTCTGTAGTAAATTACATCCCCGGACGCAGGCAGAAGCGACCACTGCGGATGTTAACCCCTCCGATGGACCCCCCCCCCCCCCCTCATCTTTCATCATCACAATCTATTAAAAACTGTATTCACGACATGTACCCCCGGGACAACTGGCGTCCTGTATTTTGGCAACCCTGACAGTGAGAAAGATTGTGCTCCCTGTATGGGAAACAATCGTGGTCCACCTCACTCTGGGGTTTGATTCCCCTCCCCTCAGATGGTATCCCCCCCACTAAGAGGCCCCTATTGAACCTACCATGACCCACTGAGCTAAAGCAGTAGAGTACATGGGCGGTAGGATCACCAACTGAACTTGGGAAGGCAGTCAGCGCTCTAACTACTTCACTCGACAGACACACGTGCGTCAGTTGTTACTATATGCTGTATTAATAAATTGAAGCAAGTGGAACATGTGAGTAGTTTTTAAGCAGTTCTTATGTTATTCTATGCCACATATTTCCAACTCGTGCTGTTTAGTATGAATATAGCAGAATAACTGCTTTGCAATAGTCATTTGTGAGTTATCAAGCAAGTTCCCAAAATTGCTTTTATTTCCACTCTTAACATATTAGCTGTAATGTCCAAAGTGTGATAAGAACTACAGTTACCTTCTTGCAAATGGTAGCCCAAATTTGCTGTCTATAAAACTAAAAAAAGAGTTCATTTTTTGCAAGGTTTTCTATTTTTACTTGTATGAAGTACTTTTTTTTATTTAGACACTTCAGTCTAAAAATTCCTTGAAATGGGGGACGTCCCTTGCAACGCGAGTCTATCCTGTTCCTTCACCGCACTCCTGGTGTTGAAAGAACGATCAGCTCTGCCTGGTCTTCACTGCGCTTCTGGTGCCGAAGTCCAGGTCTAGAGATCCTTCTTTGCATCAAAGATCATCTCCAGTTTAAGACGCATTCCGGTCCCTTCAGGGTACCAGTGTAGCATTAGGGTTAAATTGTGTTATTTTCATAGCTGCTTTTTCCCGCCTACCCCGTTAACTTAGAAACAGGTTACCTTCAACTGTCAAGCATAGCAAATTTACGTTAAGTTCTCACTGATAGGAGGTAGGGTAAAACCACTTTGTTTATTTCCGTACTGAAATAAAATAGTTTTATTCTACTTAAGGGTATAATTCCTGTAGTATTAGAACCCTACCTTGTAGACATCAGTCCTGTCGACGAACAGGAGGTGACCGGGAAAGTTATTCTCAATCCCTGAACACACCAGTAGATACACACACCTATCTTGGACGGCCACTCTTTCTGTGCACTCCGGTGTACATAACGGGAGAGTCCCAACTATGCCGTATTTACTCGTGTATAGCGCACCCTTTTTCTCAAAATAAAGGAAAACATTTCTGGGGTGCACGCTATACACTGGGAAAAAAAGAGGAAGGGGGGCTGGTAGTCACTGGTAGTCATAAATTGTCCGGGGATGTTGAGAGAAGTAACAGGACTGTCTGTTGTCTCATCTCTCGCTCTTACATCACTTCTCTTCCTTCTCTTTCTCTCTCAGCGACCCTGCAGTTAGTGTAGGTCAAAAACCCCCCTCAACTAATGCCATCCTGTCACGCCACAAAACCAGAGCTGCCACGCGTTTACGGCCCCCCACCCCCTTGTAATAACACCCAGATGTTGCCTGTCAATAATTCTGCCATCCCTCTTTGTTTCCATGGCAGAGGCTAGGGAGCCATATTGGGTAAGGTGGTGGGGGGGGGGGGAGAAGTGACAAGGATATATATATATTTATTTATTTATTTATAAAAAAAAGAAGGTAGTGTGACATTCTAGCACAGCAAAACAAAAAGAGCCATCACTGCTGAAAGGAGAGGGAAAACCAAAGCTGAAAATGTTGAAAGGTTTCCGGATTTTTTTTTTATTTTGGCTTTTTGCACCCAAGTTATTTAATTAAAGTATTTTCCAAACATATCACAATCACCACACATTAATGTAAAAAAGAATAATTGGTTCCATACTTACTAACAGGTGCCACAAATTTTTGGTGCAATTTTATTTTTAAAAAATTTTCCCCTGGAACTTATTGCAAAAATCATGGTGCACGCTATACACTAGTAAATACGGTTGGTATCATCCTCTTGGGGTTGGATTGTCGACCTGGGGTTTGCTCTTTCCGCCACGCTTCTGGTGCCGTAAGGAGTACTTCTTCGGGTCCGAGGTGACTTGCCCTTCAGATGAATTCTTCCACGTATTGGGATGGTTAGCTGGAGTATAACCTGACTGTGTTCACTGCACTTCATATGTCAGATACTGAGATAGTGGGCAACTTTGGCCTGGCAGTTGCAGTACATGGAAGTACACCTGAGTAGGACTAGTATTACCTGCTCCACCTCCACGAGTCTGGTATTTGCGTGATTCTTTCCTCATGCCCTTCTCCTGTTGAAGTGGCATCCGTAAAAGGATAAAAATGACTGATACTGTCTCTACCAACCGGAGCTTAGCCGCCTCCCAGCTGAACTCACGAACCTTAATACCTGGGACAGAACACAAGTCATCCACCGCCTAGAGACCAGCATCACCCGCACCAGTACCCAAACTATTCACACTGCCTATCAAGCTCGACGGAGTAACTCACCCCGTATTCATAGCATACTTGAATAGTCAAGACCCTTCGTACAGAATCGCTAACCCATGGTTTTGGGGGATTCCGATCACTGAACCTACCCCTGCGACAGTCAGCACCCACGAACACTTGCACTCCAAGCTCCAGAGCCACCCCTAGTATTCCTCTGTCCGAGCCGCCGCAGGTCCAGCAGCTATTGTCCGTCGCCCAAGTATCTCCGTGAGAGTGGTCCCACCTAAACGAAAGATCATACTAGTTGTACCAGATTTCATGGAAAGCCACATGGCCGGTCCTGTATACTCATCGGGCTCCATTTCCGCACAGCGACTAGAGATCCAATCTCACCCCAGGTGCGTCTGCCCTCGCACCCACCAAAACACTTGGGGCCATGATGTACCTCCATTGCCCATGGAATGTCACACGTTAAAAGGAAGTTTTCTGGCACCCAACTTTGGGCCTAGCGCCTTAAGTACAAAAGCTATTTAAGCAGAACCAGGCTAGCATGACCCTGAATTACGAGAACGAGCCAGGAGCTGAATCGCTTACTGCTCGGACTTTGGGAGTCTTAAAACACCCCATTGTGCTCAAGAAACCTAGCAATCATGTCGGACACAAATGTTTACGAACCCGAGCAAGCCGAAACATATATGGTTAGCGCCATACCCAACCAATTTCGCAAACCTTACTATTCCAGAATGGGGGGACATTGCAAAGAATGCGCCCACTGCCAGAGAAGCTTCCATTACGTCTGCTAAGCTGGGTAGACAAAATGAGATACACAGAACAAAGATGGGCTGGAGTACTGGTGCGAGGAATGTCACACCAGGCAAACAGCTTTCTGTAGCTGGATAACATGCCCAAGACATGGTACCTACATAGTTCGCTGTATGCTATGTGCAGAACCCTACCACTGCAGCTGCATTGGGTGGTCAGATGAGAGAGTAACCTTACCCGGCATGGTCTACTGCTGCGAAGTATGCCAGTACACCGCTGAATATGGACCACACAACTCGGCCAGCCATCCATTGTAGCACCACATGGTGCACAGGAGAAGCCCAAATTCTGGAATTTGCGGGACTCCCACATGAAGACCCGCTCTTATTCATAGCAGAATGCGAGAGAGAACTTAAAGAGAACAACATTCCACCAAAGCAATGGGTCAGCCGAGAACAGGCAAAACT
The DNA here is from genome assembly GCA_029891345.1 of Dryococelus australis. Taxonomy (NCBI): domain Eukaryota; kingdom Metazoa; phylum Arthropoda; class Insecta; order Phasmatodea; family Phasmatidae; genus Dryococelus; species Dryococelus australis. Next base: position 63,710,249 of record CM056995.1, read on the forward strand.
CGGAGCAAAGCGCTTGAATAGTGGAACAAGTACGGTGAGTTTATCACTGAATGGGGACAGCTGAGTAGCAGACTTGCCACACAATTCACTGGTAGGTAGGTAGGTAATTGGGCGTAACATCTCGTTGAGAGTGAGGTGATTTAGACGCGGAACAAGTTGCTCAGGGAAGAGGGATTGGGGAAGGAATGAGAAGGAATCGGCCATGGCCTTTGATAAGGAACCATCCCAACATTTGCCTGAAATGATTTTGGGAAACCATGGAAAACCGAAATCAGGATTGCCGGACCGGAAATTGAACCCAGGTCCTTCCGAATGAGAGTCCAGTGAGTTACCACTGCGCCACCTCACTCTGTTAATTCACTGGAGAAGAGGTACTCTGCAACCTCATAACTGACTTCTACAGCCGTATGCAAACCCCGGACGAAGAGGTTTAGATATTTGTTCGCCACAAGGTGAAAATGTTTCGCCATATCTTCCTAGATGAAAGTGAAAAGAGCTGCGTTAACACGTTACGCGCATGCTGTTACCCAAGCTCCGGAATCTGCTACTGATACAGAAGCTGCTCACGGTAGACAAGTTAGTACAGAGAGCAAGGGAAACCATGCGCAACTTCAAAGGTCAAGTAATCCTCGACCGACCAGAAATCAGCAAGCCCACTGAATCAGAAAAGACTCCTAAAGGAAGAGTGAAATCTCCCCCCCCCCCCTTGTCCTATCTTAACAAAGATTGCCCACAGCTGCCAATAGGATTGGGCCAAACAGGGGAAGGAGATGCAACCCGAGCACCATGTTCCACATGGCAGACAGTCAACCAGAAACCAACCCAGCAGGTGGGAAACACTGCGGCCAGCGGGCGAAACGAGCCAACCTCACCGGACAGCAAGGGCCTATCATCCATCTTCTAAATGAAGAAGCGGAACAGCCAGAAGCACCCCGCATTCAAATCAAAATCAATGGATGAAAAGTTTTCGTCTTACTTGACTCTGTTGCCAAAGGCCACTTTGTACGCAGCGACATCCTGACGGCTGAACAAAGGGTATCACTCCGCCCACAAACGCTCACCATAAGGATGGCGAAGTGAGATTACACCCTCAAGGTCGACAGTCAGACCACACTCACTGTCGAAATACACAAGAACGCAATACCAGTGGAATTTGTAGTCTCTCCTGAAATCCGCAAAACCGTTGTACTCGGGCACCCCTGGCTATGCCAACAGCAAGGAGTCTTGGATTATGGCGAATGAAAAGTTGACCTGGGTGACAAACTCTGCATAAGTCGATTGGGAGCACTGTACCGAAGCTGTAATCCTACTGGCCATAAACTTGGCAGAAATCAACGAATAACCAGACGTTGCCCGACTGCCCTGCCATTGAGACGGTCATCCACAAGCCTTCAACTCGGACCACATCAGCCTGGGGGGAAGGCGAAGCTACCTGACACTAACCTGCTGGCCTCCAAAGTCTCGATGTCGCTCGACTCCAAGGCCGACACACAGGCCCCACTTCTTGGACAAGAGGAGGAGCCGCTCATCTGTGCCGTCGAGACGGAGGTCCCGAGCTGGCCTCTGACTCCGGCGTCAATAAACTGGATGAATAGGTGAAGATGTGGAAGCTGACACCCAGGTGCTACTTCCCAAACAAGAGGAGGTGCCCAGCCACCGTGCCGACAAGATGGAGGTCCCGAACCAGCCTCTGACTCTGGCACCATTAACCGGAGGGCTAGGAGAAGAGGTCCTGCCACTGTCCCAAACAGTCACATAGGTCTCAACATCGCTCGTCACCAGGGCCGACTCCTAGGTCCAGCTTTCCAAACGAGAGAATGGATCCAGCCACCACGCCGTCAAGATGGAGGCTCCTCGTGGGCCCCCGACTCTGGCGCCTGCATCTGAGGAGGTAGTCGCTTCAGCAGAACCATTACCTCCGACGGCCACCAGGTGGCAACTCTCCACGACAAGGCCGCCGATCGTCTCCAGGTACCCGGTAGTCCGCTGACTGCCACCAAGGATGACCCTTCAATGCTGACCAAGCCACCTTGGAGATTGCTGCCATCACGCGCCTGCCAGGCCGACTCGGTGCCAGTACATTACAGAGAGTCACTCTGGAGGCCGGCATCCCGCTTGTGATGTCTTTTCAACATTATTAAATCAACTTATACACATCAGTGCAAACCACTTAGCCGCACACTTCAATGGAGTTTGATTGGCAGTACAATCTACAAGATGTCAGAACTAGTACTGTTTACCCACAGCAAAAGAAGCACGCTCCATGCCCGAAGAATTGTACTTTTCATCGGCCGAGTCACCGAGACTATACATCAAGGTCAGCTAGTACTATAGCACACTGCAGGATGGCACTACTAGTATGAATCGCGGACACACAGCAGCAGCTGAATCCTGAGCCGGCCGGTGATGTCACATGCACAGAGGATCTAATGCCGCCACCCCTCTCCATCTAACCAAGCAGAGTAATGTATCTGAGGTATAGAGCAGTGATAAGAATCAATTTACAGACAACTTTCATTTCTAAGACCTCTGAAACAGTTACTCTCTCTCTCTAAATAATAACCCTTTGGGGCTTTCCGGCAGGGCGTGAAATCTGGGACAGCTAGTACGATCTTCCGTTTTGGTGGGACCACTTTCACAGGGATACCTGGGCGACCGACGATGGCTGCTGGACCTGCGGGGGTTTGGATGGAGGAGCTGTAGGGCTGGCTGGAGCTTGGTGTGCAGGTGTTTGTGGGTGCTGACTGTTGCCGGGGTAGGTTCGTTGATCGGTATCCCTCGAAATCAAGGGTTAACTATTCTGTATGAAGTGTTTTGACCTTTCGGTATGCTATGAATACAGGGTGAGTTACTCCATCGAGCTTGATGAATATATAATGACTGTATACACGTAAAGAAAGGCATCTGCAGCCAGATACATCATATTGTTTTATATTCGTATATAATAAACTGTTGCACTAAAAACTAATCTTCTGGGTTTTGGGGCTCTTCTTCCAAACTGCCAGCTTCAGTGTTCAATAGGAAAATATCTGAAAAAATGTTAACACAATTACAAATAGCACTTACATCATGATCAAAACAAAATTTGAAATGTGTTCACGTTTTGTCATAACATTTTCACTTCATTTTCAGTAGTTGAATGTATACACAATTGCAAAATTATCCAGTAATTAACTTTATCTGGAATCTTTTACTCCTATGAACATATGAGCGTCAAATCACGTGTAATCACGAGCTAGTCAGATCTGGAAGGTTATGAATGCAACACACTGCATCTGTATGCTAACAAAACTTATTTATCTATAAATAATCCAACAAAAATTAGTTACATGATGAATTTTATATTTGCATCGTTTGGTGTTAGACTTCTTGGTAACAGTAATGAATATAACTTGGAACGAAAAAACACTTTCTGAATGCAAAATAGGCACTCTGCTGGGTTGCTACAATTTGCTTTAACCAAACCCATATAAAAAAAACCACATTAGATCTCAGTAAACTAGTTTAACATATGGGATCAAAATAACACAAAATATTGTGTACAATACCATATTTTTTTATGTGCTGTTAAGCTTACTGACGCGTGCCGCTCCTACTACTAAACTACGGTTATGACCCATAGCTCTTTACGTGAAGTATACCCTTACTTCAACTTACGTAAGAGTTGTCTACATCAACCACCAACGAGAGAGTTGTGCACGCAATACTTTGCAAATGATTTCTCAGCTGCTTAAATCTCCTGGGCGGCCGAGCACGTGGCCACAAGGTTACACAACCAGCGGGCATGCCGCCTCCGCCCACGCTGAGAGCCTACAAGCTGCCCGCCACAGGGCAAAGCCGAGCACTACCGGAGATGAACGAAGCAGTATTGCTGACTACTGCTGACCAGAAATTTTCAACTTCCACGCCACGGCAGGAGGATGTCATGCCTCTTCCCCGCACACCGCTGTGGCAGCCTAGACTTCAGCACTATATCAGTCCGTGCACAGCGGGTCTCCAGCAGTTCATTCTTCATCCTCTCTCGCGACATCCCATATCACTGATCAGTGCTGTGACCTCTGGAGATCTTAGAAGCTTTAAGTACGTCCCCAGCGGCTACTACCCATCTCAGCCACCAGTCAACCCGCGAATACTGTATGCCTTACAAAGTAAAGTGTGGCCTCAAGCGTAGGTAGCAATACCAAGCTTACATTGCTGCCAAACAGAGGGCTGCACTACCACCTCCTACGAAGGAAAGGCAGGCGGAACAGGACCGTGCCGCCACACTCAAGATGTCAAGCAGTCATGGCTGCTCCGGTCATAATTGTATACTTTTCACCGTCCTTCTGTACCAGCCAGGAGTACCACCCTTGTTGAGAGGTTTAGTGTATCAGACTGAGGCAAGGTATGGCTGGTCCAATCCACACTTCTGAAGCAGAGTCATCCGCCTAGAATCGCCGCTTCAGAGTGGGATGAGCCAGTTGCCGCTGAGTGAAACCAACACCTCTCGCCAAACACCGTTAAGTCTAATTTAAACCACGCTATTGGTCTAGCATTAAAATCCTAGACAAATGTGCCATTCAGACAACCAGGCACGCATCATTACGTATATCAAAATATGCATCTAGCATTAACCAGCAATCCGTACTTGCACTGTTAATAGTCTACAACATATAGACATTGCTCACTTAAAGAACACAAAATCAGTGCACACAGTTCACTGTAACTTCATAATAGTGCCAGTTTTCAACCAGTTTTAATTTTTCCAGTAAATACTTTATGCAATGCATATTATATTTGCTAGTTTTGTGTTTCTATACAGCAAGCTTGGTGAGAGCACAGCTTACAAATAGTGCCTACTGCATGAATCACTAATCTGGAAGCAACACTACATTTCAAAGGAATCGAATCACTGCTTTGGCTACTGACTTCAGTAAATAAGTTACTGTAACACGTGCCCGTCCTCCTTAATTACTTTCCTCTAATCTCTGCAATTCCTTTCCGGCTCTGGTTTCCAATACTCAAGTTGATTCAGCATCAAACACTGCTTTACTGTATAGGTGGTAAGGGATGCTACGGGGGGTGCCCGTGATGGTGGCAAAATAAGAAGTATCATTTATGAAAATATATATCTTTACTATAACAACTCTAAATAACAGAACACACTACATTTACATTTAAACAACAATAAGATTACGGTTATGTTACAGAATGACTATGGGATTACAGTTGTGTTATAAATTATACTCAGACAATAGTTAAACAGGATTCTCAAATATATCAGAGCTATGCCCTAACCTTGCCATAATTATTCAAAGGGGGGAAAGGGACGATGACTCGGTACCAGAATGGCTCCCTACCGCAAATGCGTTTATGCTTACCTAATCTCGTAGTACTGGCTGGCCTCAGAGCTCCTCTGTGGCCTAGGGTCATCTGCATCCTCAGTCTTCAGCCTACTATCTCACTCACAAGTTAACTGCTTCAATGCGTTGTGCTGTCTGGTGGGGGGAGCAGCAGCATGAGGGTTTTTTTAATAGCTGGATCAAGTAGACCACGGTTGTGCCACCACTGCACGCAGCCACCAGCTATACCCTGGTTGACCTTAGGTGGTGTAGTGATGATGGGTTATCGCTACATAATCCCCCCCCCCCCCCAACCGAAAAAACAGCCGACTGGGGACGAGACCAAGGTTGTAGAAGATGGCATAGGGTGTGAGTGAGAGAGGCAGAAAGATCCTGGGGTTCGTCAGTGGTGGGGAGGCAGAGGAGCTCAAGGCGGTGGCAAACGTTGCGCAGGGTGGCATACACGGAGGACTTAAGCGGGGTTCGAGGGAGCAATTACAAGTAGGAGCCACCATCGAATAACAGAAGACTATGTCAGTAAAACATAAGTTTAAAGTGAACAAGAGATAGAAGTTAGGTAGCAAGTCGTTAAATGGGCCAAAAAGTCAAGGCAGTTAGGCAAAAATATATATTGGTGACAAGAAAATTGGCTAGCCATGTGAAAATTACAAGGTCTGAGCATGTTGTAGGTGAAACAAAAGGAAGGGAGGGGAGGGGAAGCGTCCACGGCCACATTTATTAAGAAAAAAAAGAAAAATAATACCCCTCAATGGCTAGGCGGTGGGCACATGTAAGGTGGAGTTGGAATAGGCACGCCTTTAGGAAACACTTGACAATATGCCAGAAATATTAGCTACAAAAAGAGGCAAGGTGAAAAGGCACGGCCGGCTGGCTGAAGTTACGATATAAAAGTATAAAACTATGTGCGATGGTTGCCTGTAGTAGGGCGTGAATACATCAATGGTTTGACAAGGATACTAAAACAAAGGTTGGCAGGAAAATTTAGTAGAGCATGCAGTGCGTTAAAGAAAACTCGCATTACACAGTTGGCAGTGCGTGGTGCACACTCAACTGTCGAGAAAGGAATGTGATTTTGGCCGCAAGAAGCGTGCACAAGTGCAGTGATTATTTGCATTTTTGAATACTTATTTGTCTAATGGATGAATTATTTATACTGATAACAGATAAGTAAACACGTACAGTTGAGGTTGAGTTACACAGAAAATTACATGAATAATTATATACACCGTACATGGTGACGCCGGCCAACAGCCAGTGGTGCTAGAGCCCATGACAGTGCTCGCACGTGTCCCACAGGTGCACAAAGAGGCTGATAATTTTGAACTTTCCTATAAATGTTAATTTCAGGGTAAAATGTGTTATATTGTCTTTACAGTGTTTAATATGTCTTAAAATGTTTTAAAATGTTTGTACCAATTTTAATTGTTTGGTTATGAATATTCAAAGTGCCCGTGGCACCGAGATTAAGAACACTTAATACTCCGACATGAACGCCATCACAAAGAGACATTAAAATAATACTAAAATTAATAAGAAAATTATAGAAATGTAAAACAATATCTAATTTAATTTGTGCCATTTTATTTTCAATATAAAATATTTCCCTCTGCGTGCATAACACTTCCACTTATGTGAACCCCGTAGGCGGCCATGATAGGTCCGTGCGACGCTTGTGTCTGGACAGTCTGTCGAGGTGAGCTGGGGAGGTAAGACACTGTCACATACGCACTACAACTTTTGTTCACTGATTTAGGTTTCCGTAGTCAGTTTAGTTTACTGGTTAACCTTTGCTTGCATACGTTTTTGCCAGACATTTTATGCTTCCGCTTCATTAATTTATTGCGCCCTTGCAGCATTTTCAACTTAATCGAGGAGGAGGAGAAAGATGTCGGAGAGGTCACGCGACCCATGCATTTTGAATCAGGTGCCATCTGCCCATGTTTATGGCATTGCAGTGTAACTTCTGAATAATTGCTACACGTAATTTTAAGAGCTTTATTTTGATGTATGTATTTCAGAGTAATTTTCGTGTTTGAATATTTTACGGCAACATCACGTATGACCACATGGCCGACTGAAGCCAAGTCTTTGTATACACCATCATTGCGTTTTAAGAGCTTATTTGTACAACATCGTATGTGCAATCATTTATTTCAGGGTTCAATGCATTTTTCACATAAATTTTTTTTTTGTACCTGACCACGTGGTCACAGTAATGTTTGATTTCACCGCCATCAGGCATGTTATGAGCCTGTAACAACACTAATCGTAAAGAGAATCACTTGCTCAACACAAGTAATATTTTATCTGAATTTAGTTTGCCGTTTCCACGCAGAAATATTGCAATTTCATCTTCACCACGTGGTCCGCTACGAACTTTATCCAGCGGCATCCGCGCCACCTAAGCTTGTTTTCACACGTGTGTGTTTATTGTGTATATTCATCTCGTGTCCCATCTTATTTCATTTATCATTCAAGGGTCCACCTAATTGTGTAATTAGTGTATGGTGCAATTATTCCCATCCTAGCCGGCTGTGTGTATAGGCCATCACCACACTAACCACATGCTGGAGGGCGAGCCCCTGTGAGTTTGCGTTAGTGATGCAGAGTAATCACGCATGTTAATGTGTGTTAAGGGTTTTCATTTGTAATTCACAGTATCCTGTCTTCAGGGACCACCCAAGCGGCTGTCGGCCCTCATACCTTGTGAAGGCTGTGCTTTCATGCACCTCTGAGAGATCATCCATTTAGGTGTGCACTAGATTAATTATGGGCTGGGGAGCACCCAAGCGGAATTGCCTAGTCATGACCGAGATAATAATTTCATTGGCTTGTTGATGTGTATGAACAATATCAATAAAAACAAGTCTGCAGTGAACTCAATTATTCAGTAGTGACAGTGTCCTAGCCACATATGTTTTATCAATTGTTTATTTCAGCGATTTTTATTCAAAGTTTAGTATTGCCAACGTGTTTGCAAGTATGCACGGGTGAGATGGACACACAGATCCCACAACATCCCTGAGAACCCTGAGTCTCAATATTGCGGTGATTGGGAAGCACCGATGATGCCCAAATTACCAGTTAGTATTTGTGTCATTGTTCGTCATGTGTCTCACCCAACGGCATCAATGGTGCTGTAAGTTGCATGTACATTTGTTCGATAGAACTTGTTTTGGTTATCGTAGATACCTCTTATAAGCTAAGACACATTTTGAATTACAATAGAAACATGTGTAAAACCTAGCAAACGTAAAAATGAATAGGTACATATGCTGTTGGCGAAAGTTCATATTCTGATGGTGGTAGTCCTGCATTAAAAGTTTGTCTCTCACCGTAGTACTTTGTATGTTCATAAAGAGAGTATTTACTCAGTAAGGTAAAGTTTATCCACACATATAAAAGGTTGTTGAAGCATTGTTTGAAAGTAAGTTTGGCACACTGGCTTGTCCTGAAATTCTTTAGGTACGAAAACTTTGGTATCAATGTCTTCCACATTATTGCGTAGTGTGAGAGCTAGATTGGGCTTGCCACTTTTTAATTATCATTCATATTTCAACGAGAAATACAATATAGTGCCCGTAGGCTATATGAACAAGAAAACAAATGAACCTAGACATTAAAAGAATTGAAAAACATGGTACATAGAAAATAATATAACCGATCTTACATGTAGTTACAATTCTCTTACATGCTAGTGGTAATTTGTTATAAAACATTTTATTGATCAATGTACATACAAACATCATAGATATCTGCAGATATGGGAAGGGTAATAAATGTGGAGTACTCCGTTAAGGTATATTACAGCCTATAGAACACTGGTCACTGTAATGACTGAATAATAATGTCAGGGCAGGTAAAGGCTGTTCACGATAAAGCGAGCACTTTTGAAATCAACCTTAGAAAAAAGTCACTGCCCCTGCCTGCATATATTTTGATGGGCACACTGAGTGAAATGTGCCCAGCAAAGTTGGTAACGATGGATGGGAAGTAGTTCCATATCTTAATGTCAAATAAAAAGTGTTGGGTAACCATTTGTGATAACTGTAATTATTCCTTTCGCTTTCTTTATTTAAATGCATAAAGTGTAAAAAATGACCTTATTAATAAAATATTTACTTTTCTATTAATTTAATAGGTTCACCTGACAGACGCATGAATGAAGTAATGAGGCCCATTGCAATGTTAATTTTACATAAGGTGGAAGAATACACAATGTGCATACAAGTAGATCTTAAGCAGGGCTTTCAAAAGTGCTCATTTTACCATGAATAGCCTATAGCAAAAACACTGCTCACGAGGTAGGCTATAAATGGATCAATATGTGAGGAAAAATGCCAGTAGGCATGATAATATAAAACACCATGACTATTGAACACAGACCAGTAGGCCCAAGCAAAAGCTTGAAAAATAATTATAGCAGTAAAACATACAAGTGTAATACTCCAATGGAAGGAGCTAAGAATTTAGCATAACCTATATTGAGAATTAAACCCAAGAATGAAATGTTAGAAACAACATATAACATCATAGTGAGGAGAGTTTTGTTTGTCTGCTTTTGTATTTCATCTTGGGTGTTTTGCCTTTTATTTATTTTTTGCTTGATTTTTTTGCTGTTGATTGAACCAGATATACTTCATGAGAAAAGGCTAATCTGCACTGGTAATTACCATACTTAACATTGGCAATATTTATACTAAGCTCCTAATGGTTATAATAAAAATGAAATAATATTTGCCAGGGCAATGCAATATAAGAAGAAGAATTAAGGTAAGATGCTCTGAGGCACATAAAAACAATTCTTTGTGAGTAAAGGACAATAATAGACCTTGAGGCCTAAATGCCAAGCATAGGAGATAAACTGCATCATACTGGATAACAATAAGGTAATTTTACACACACAACCCTGCATACAAGGCATGAGACATTGAGAAGGTCACACTGGGAACACCAATCAGTAATATTATCACTAGTAAGTGCAATGCACTGGAACAGGTATACTGCCTTGTTTTGTTTCCCATTTGTTTGCTGGTTTATAATTTTTGTTCCTATTTTCTTTCTTATTGTCTCTCTTATTTTCTAGTAATGCCATGAGGCAGGAAAGTGAACGAAATATGGTTATATATTCTGAATCGTGGACCTAACTGACAAGCACTGTAAAGATAACATAGGACACCCGTTGAATATGGAGCAAAAAACAATGATACCTAACGGTCTATGAGGGGTAGATACTCAAGACCTATGAATTAATTAATCTGTCAATTAAAAGCACTGTACAAAATTACTACTGCTCCCAGAGCAGGAATAAAATTGCAAAATCATGCTAAGTTGTTATAAAACAGCTGAAGCATTGACAATTACAGTTATATATATATATATATATATATATATATATATATAGTGAGAGAGAGAGAGAGAGAGAGAGAGAGAGAGAGAGAGAGAGAGAGAGCGAGCGAGTGTGTGTGTGTCTCATGAATGCATCTGGTGAGATTATACATGCAGTGAGGTCTTATAGAAGGCAAAAGTGTAGACCTAAGCTGACTTACCGCAATATCGCCTGTAATGCTAGGAGGTGTGCTAACTGATCCTTTAATTACAATATAAGTGATTAACGAACTTTGGTCACTGGTTCATGAATTTGATACCAATCTAAAGTGAGAAATAATATTTGGTGTCCTTGAAAGAAGAAAATCACGTATTAAGCAACAGGGGTAACCCCAATCTTTACCAAAATATTTAAATTATATTGGCTTCCCTGTAAAAAGGGTAATAGCAGTGTGAACTGCAAAAATATAAACATTTGTAGACATTGAACTATATTGTGTGCAAAAATATAGACAATCTGGAGCGATGCAACATTGAAAAGTGTAGGCCTAAGCTCAATTACAATTAAATTATCTATAATGCCAGGAGGCATAGTATCCTAAGTTCAAAATGACCTGAATTAGCAAAATTAACAGGGCAATTATAAGCAGATGACTTTCACACACGCAGAAATGATGTAATGAGGAGAGTGAACTTACTGAACATATCTTGATAAAGCAGGGACAAATGGGGAGAACTGAGCCTGTCGACGAATGGGAATCGCTCTATAACATGTAATATGACTGAGTTCTCTGGTGACGAAGTGGAGACTCAGGCCTCATGTGAAGTCCACCTGAAAGTCTTAGAATAAAAAAAAATTAAAACAGTACACACACAAGGCTGAATGTAATTGACATATAGAGAATAACATTTCTTCCATTTATTGCTGTTAGAATCACATGGAGAGACGATAAGTGTGCTCTTAGTAAGGCGACTATATCAAAATGCATCTTTAAAATTTGACCTTGAGGTCTAAGTTGGGTTACTTGAAGGCAGGAACAAAATTATATGCATTAATGTAGCCTAGGCAGCATGAAAAATAACATATAAATGTAGGGAACATAATTATGAGATCAATTACTACCAAAACACTTTGTGATATGTTATAATTTGTAATATGTGAGGGCAATTATACACATAAACAAAATTGTAGAACTTATTTCCATAATAAACAGGCATAGTTTAAAGAGAAAACAAGTAGTTAATAGAAAATTCTCTGCTCGGTGCTCATGCCCTGAAAGGAAGATTACCAATGGCATGAGTAAACCTATCTCTGATCAAAAAATAATAACTTCTCTCGTAAGCTGAGGCTGGTCATATAATGTAATTGATCGCATTACTAATAGTCAGTGTTCCATGCTTAATTTGCCAGTTGGAATTAAATGGAATTTAATGCATTTATAACTACATGGAATAGGCACTCCCAGAGCACCAATCATGTGGACCACATTGCCAGTATTGTAACCCGTTAACACAATATAAAAATACTCCTGCTGAGGGTGATGGGGAGGGGGGGGGGTGTGAAATACAGGTGTGGCAATAATCATGGCAACGACCGCTGTGGGGACAGAAAACATACATAAACAATACTCAAATAAGGGAGAAAATTATTTAATCTAATATCAAATGTGAAATCTTCATGCTCGTGGCTAATGAAAGACTGGGTAGGGGAGATTAGCGGTTATCTCTCAGCCGAGTGGTAACAGCAGATGCTTATGTAGCGGTCATCAGACTGCGACGTGATGTAACATACGCCAGCTGCCGGCGATAAGTCGCGGGCATGGAGCTTGGCTGTGAAAAAAACAAACCACTCTTAATGCCATGATAACCATGTGGGCGGAGATAGCGCCCCTCTCCCTGGAAGCGGCGTGTCCTGTGTCGTTCATTACTCTGGCAACAGCAAAGGGCAGTGCAAGGTGGCTCCGCCCACAGGAAGTGTAGCCAATGTTGGCCGGCAACTAGAGGAGCATTGCCATGGTGTGTGGCAGTGAGGAGTATAGTTGGCGAGCCTGGTATCCCCTCTGCTGAGTGCTGGCGATGGAAGAGTAGCACGTAGATGGGCTCGCTTTCGGGTGTCTGAAACTAGAGACAGTCTGAGAAAACATTCAGTGATATAACTAACAACCAATTGGAAGTCGCAGAGCATTTACCAAATGTAATACAGTGAATATGAAAGTCCTGAATGCTTCAGAAGTCAAACAAAAATAAGTTATCCGTTGAAAAGACTTTGTGATACTGACTTTATGCTTTAAATCTGTGGTCCTTCTCCAGTCATGATGGACCGGGGTTTTTAAACCTGTTAACAAAATTAAAACGTAAAGAGGTTTGATTATAGTAGCAAAATGAGTGAATATGATATATGAAAATCATTTGAATTAAAAATAATTAGGTTGACCACAAACATTATGGAAATGTAGAACGCTTATCATTCCTATTATCATATTGTACCGATCAACTACCATCTGTATGCACTTCAATAGAGAAGCAAACTATAACGTGACATTGAAATGTGATTAATAATCAATATTCAATTCTGAACATTATAAATAAGTAAATATAAAATAAATGTGAGCAATGAAAGATAACAATGGCGGTACACATGGAGATATAATTGATACAAACAAGGGAAAACAACTTTTATGGTATACTCTTAACACATGAATACAATACGTAACAAGGAAAACTGCACTCATGGCTTACCCTCACAGAGGTCAGAAATGGTCAGTGCACTCGTGTACACTGCCAAAGGGTTATTTTGTCACAAGTACGAACCCCACAGTAAAAATGGTCAGGCCCCCGCTGCCTGAATCTCCTTCCAAGGCCAGCAGGGAATGAGGGAAATTGCCTGGCGGGATCCTCCGCCCGTCCAAGGCCTGCAATTCCGCGTCTCGTGCTAAGTGAAGGGGGTTAAAGGGGATGACCTCTGGGGTAAGTATCCATCCTACTGGGCTATAACAGTTAGCTGCAGTGATCCGTTTCCTTGCAGTGTTTATTCCATCCACGTTCACGTTGTACTCGAGGGTAGCATGTCATTGAGTGTAATTGTGGGGCTGGGGAATTAGTTGAACTTATATATTATGCACTCCTGAGCTGATAATCATATTATACCAATATAATATTTAATGTCTCGCCATTATGTGTACCTTTAGTTTGTTTATTTTTAATTTGCAGTGAAAAGAAATATGCTATTGGCAACAGGGATTATTTATATAACCTGGCACTGCATGAAAACCGTGTATAATTATTGATCACTGATAATTGGCTGTTGCAAGGAAATTAACAGAAAATTGTATTAACTTTACATGTGGGAGCTAAATTATGACAGACGCACACAGATATACATAAATGATAATAGGAATGATAAACGTTCTACATTTCCATTATGTTTGCGCTCAACCTGATTATTTTTAATTCAAATGATTTTCATATATCATATTCACTTATTTTGCTACTATAATCAAACCTCTTTACGTTTTAGTTTTGTTGACACGTTTTAAAAACCCTGGTCCAACATGACTGGAGAAGGACCACAGATTTAAAGCATAAAGTTCATGTCACAAAGTCTTTTCAACTGACAACTTATTTTTGTTTGACACCTGGAGTCCTCCCCGGGTACCAAAAGTAGTTGACACGCCTCTACCAGCTGGTCACCGATGCTCTCATGCGTGTTGCTCTTTACGCAACCCACTGCGTTGAATCAAAACGTAAAGTCCTAATATATGCTAGGAACAATATACTTTAAATTTATATAGACACGACCCTCTATCATTTAAGCTTGAAAATGAATTATAATGTACATATCTCAACAAGTTTACTTGCAGCAATTCTAATACAAACAAAAAGTTTGTCTGTAAAGCTTTAAAATGTATTCAGTATGCCACGACTCTGTTCTCTATTCTGCTGTACCATTAGAAATTAAAAGTCCACAAGTAATGAACTTACTGGAAAATATTTTAAAAGTCATTAAAATTATTACGTGTATTAGCTGATAAAAGTAATACAAGTAATTCAAAACGTTATTAAAAAAATAGAACATTTCTATATATGACTATGTTACTGTCCCACGGAATAGCACTTCAATCACTATTCACTTGGATATAATACCTAATTTTCAACATGCTGTGAGTCACAACTATGCTAAAGTGAATTACCTCTATACTAGGCAATGGCAATACATGTGATTAACTTACATAATACCATGTCATTAATTCTAAGGACCAAGTCAATTTAAATCTTAATAAAACTTCCTAAGCAAAGTTAGATTACTTATGACATCCTAGAGAGTTTTTTAATCTAAGATTGAGTGGCTTTGCACTCGTGGGAGGTCCTGCCGCGATTTGATAATTTTTGGAGAACATTTTCCGTGGCAATTCCCCATCGCCACGTGTCACGGCTGCACTGCCCATGCACCATCGTGCTGGTTTCTTTTTCCGTTTTCTCTTTGCGGGGCACCATTATGTTCTGTGGGTGACGTTCGGCAGCCATTGCCATATGGTTTATTGTGTGTTGCTATTCCTTAATAATCATTCGAGCGAGCCGCTGTGGATGCCTCGTCGCTCAAGTGGGAAACAAAAATAGGGGAAAATTCCCTATAAAATGTATGAAATGAGCTCTAGTTGTGATAGCTGGCATTGTAGTAGTTTACGCCCGTGCACTTTTGTGTAATTTAAGATTAAACAAACTACAGGAAAAGAGAAAACGCACTCAGGCAGCACACAACACACTGGAGTGGTTCAAGCAGACAATTGAATGGTATGTTCAGCATGCATTAGAATCAATAAAATGACAATAATCTAACTACGAAAAGAAGCACACTGAGGGGAATGGATGGGGGAGAAAAGGTAGCTCGGCAAAGTTGCTATGCAAGTGCTAAGTTGCACGCATGGTAATATACCTACGCCACGCTGGCTTATTGCGGGAGTAGAACGACGATTAGTGTGTTATAGACGGGGGAAGGTGGCTTACTCGCAACAATATTGCATGTCTGGAAAAAATTTAAATGATTAATGATGCGATAACGAGATGACCTGGGTGCTACGAGGGGGTGCTTGTGATGGTGGCAAAATAAGAAGTATCGTTTATGAAAATATATATCTTTACTATAACAACTCTAAATAACAGAACACAATACATTTACATTTAAACAACAATAAGATTACAGTTATGTTACAGAATGGCTGTGGGATTACAGTTGTGTTATAAATTATACTCAGACAATAGTTAAACAGGATTCTCAAATATATCAGAGCTATGCCCTAACCTTGCCATAATTATTCAAAGGGGGGAAAGGGACGATGACTCGGTACCAGAATGGCTCCCTACCGCAAATGCGTTTATGCTTACCTAATCTCGTAGTACTGGCTGGCCTCAGAGCTCCTCTGTGGCCTAGGGTCGTCTGCATCCTCAGTCTTCAGCCTACTATCTCACTCACAAGTTAACTGCTTCAATGCGTTGTGCTGTCTGGTGGGGGGGAGCAGCAGCATGAGGGTTTTTTTAATAGCTGGATCAAGTAGACCACGGTTGTGCCACCACTGCACGCAGCCACCAGCTATACCCTGGTCGGCCTTAGGCGGTGTAGCGATGCCAAGTTATTGGTACATTACTACAGTACTTGCATTTATTTCTGAAGCTTGTAGATATGTTAGATATAAATTTATATTTTACTTTCATCACATGGTGATGTGATTACTGTTACTATACTTTATATCTTATGTACAAAAGTTTTTGTAGTTCGTGCGACAGAATTTGAAATTGCAGAAAAAAAAAAAGAAAAATCAAATTTTTCTCAACAAGATTTGATTCATCAGATCATAATTGTTCACATGAAGAGTTGATACATACAAAGCAAACCACACAGTAGCCAGCGCGTTTTTGAGTTGGAACCACCTACAGACATAATCAAATTTTTTTTCCAAACAATATAAAAGGAAAAACTTTTCCCTGGCTGGTGAGAAAATTATGATGTATACCCAACATTTTTCCTTAAGTTTATGATTCCGCCCACCCCAATTTTTTTGTGTTTGTGACGCCTGATTAAGATTTTAAAAAATGTGAATTGTATTTATTTTGATGTAAAAGTTTGTATTTGGTGAACATAAACTTTTAAGCCATATATGTGTAGCAAAGTTATCTTGGCATAACCAGACTTAAAGCGGGTGCTGTGTTTAGTAAAGTAATTTGATAAATAAATCACTTGTTTACACACAGTGCTAGTAGGGTATTTTTTGTGTTTTTGTTTCCATATAAAATGTCCTAAAGGAAAAATGTTGCAGCAGGTTATTTTCAGAGAACATGTTTATAAATAAATTAACCTTGCAGTATTTAATTCTGTTTATATTGTGTTTAACAGATAGTTTCGATGATTCCCATGAAATGATGTACCTGAAGTGGCAGGAGCTTGTTAGAAAGGTATTGAATCACTGCTACAAACTGTCAGCAACATATCGTGAACAGGTAAGCACCAACTTATTGTTATAGGCCGTTCACGATAAAGTGAGTACTTTTGAAAGCCCTGCTAAAGTTCTACATTCTTGCCCATTGTGTATCCTTCTGCCACATGTAAACAAACATTGTCATGTGACAGCCATGTGATTGCAACATGTTAAACTCAATGTTAACATTTCAGGACTGCTAAATGTAACATGTATAATATTATATATAAAACATGTAACATATATGATGTATATAACACATATATATGTGTGTATATATATATATATGTATGAATATATAATTGTTTGTTGTGAAAAGTTTTTGTCTATCGGAGCTTTGACATGACCCAAACGATTATATATGTTACATATTTTATATTGTATATTTTTTACATTATATGTATATATGTTACATATTTTATATTCTATATTTTTTACAATATATATATGTGTGTGTGTGTATATATATATATCGTTTGGGTCATGTCAAAGCTCCGATAGACAAAAACTTTACACAACAAACAATTAAAAAATGAACACCCTAGTGATGGAAGTCATGGAAACAGTGAAATAGCAAACATTAAACTTGGACGATGGACAAGGACAAACACGATACGTTAAAAAAGGACACACATTAGTTTAGCCGAAAAATAATTTGAAAGGGTAGCCAAATCCAGATTTTGAAATAGACTAACACTGCACACCCAAGGTACGACACCACTTGTCACACAAATTACCAAACATTTAAAAACTCTACCGAAAACTTAGCATTTCCCACAACTCACCGTTTTCTAAGTGCCCCATCGCTCTTTAGCGTGACTAGGAAAACGTCAACTTGAAAACATAATAGCTATGTTTGGCCTCAGCTGACCAAAGTGAAGTGCAACTAAGCCATCAGGAAAAAAACATACATCCTGCAGGCATAAGGTAGCGGCGTAACGTAGCAGACGTTTGAAGCGTAGAGCGGGGCCGTTCAAGGCCTTAAATAAACAACCTCGATAAATCAAAAAATTACGACGCACGAAGGGGGAAAGGGAAATGCAGGGAGGCAGTACAGCGTGGTAAGACGAGGGTATCTGAGCGGAACAAAGAGCACAGAAGTAGATGTTGCTAATAAACTTAACGTGACGGTACTAACGTGGCAGTATATAAAAATATGTAATAAAAAAAAGTAAAATATATAAAATATGTGCATGTATATGTACCTTTTAAGGATAGTTTTATATGCACCTTTATAAATGGAGATAAATATATTTCAACATAGACCTATTATGTATATATAAAATAAAAATAATTTACACTAAAAATATAAACATATCAACAAATGCATTTGTGTATACATACATTTTTTTTGACACCGTTACTTGGTGTTCATACCCATCTGAGACCCTCCAAAAAGAACTGAACATTTATACTGTGAATTGAAGTGGTAACAGAAGTGTATACCAGGCTGGCACCACCTCCATTTGTACAAAATAATTCTAAAAATAAAGTATATTATTTATAGCTAAGTGAAATGCCGATCCGGCGATGGCCACAATTCCAGTGTCTCTTGTGGCCCAAATGGGTGCGGCGTTTCCTTTAATTTTACAGGTAAAGTGCATGGATTCTCATCATTGTTGTGGTTTCTTCATTGCAATGACTGCTGCAAAACTGCATACTTACATGAGAAAAGTATTTCAAGAAAATTACTGTACATACAAAAAATTGTTCATGCTTGCACACACAAAGCTGAAAGGAATGCCCAATTAATGTAAAACCAATACATATCCGCAAATGACAGCAAAACTATAATGAAATGGACAAATTATAAAAGTAATACTTACAGGCAAGTTACTTTTATCTAGTGTACGATCAACACACACAACAAAATTACATATTAATATACAACTTAATTTCTAAGATGTAAAACTATCATGACACCTATATTAACAAGATTCCAAACATGTTAACATGTTACAATGACATTTATGTTAACAAGTAACTCAATATACATGACCTCATTGTACCATGCAACACACATTTGAACATTTAGAATAAATTTTGCAAAAACTGTATATATTATGTAAAAAAAAAATATGCTTATATTTGTTTTATACTAGAAACCAAAAATGAATAACATATTTTAACAAACATGACAAATACATAAACACATGAACAAATAGTACCCACCTATAACAGATATGTGTATACTACAAACGAGCAGCTGCAAAATGCAAATACCTTTACCTGGTCATACAAACCTTACCGCCACTGACCATCCAGCACCTCCTGTGTAGTAGAACAGCCTGATACCTCTGTCAGTCAATACTTCATTGCCACTGCCAAGATCATCTTCATCAGTGGTATCCAAATCCAGATCCAGATGATGAATGGAGGTATGTCAGCGGCTTTGTGCACTTCCTTCTCCCAGTCCTCTGCGATCAGCTTCTCCACATGATTGACACACTTTGCCCGTCTGAAAGAAAGTTTGTGCAAGGTACACTTAAAAGCTGTATGTTTAATATGTGACACCAGAAACATTCATATTTTCATGCTAAAAAAAAACTCCAAGCAACAATGCAAATCATTTAAAATAAACTATGTACAGACCTTAATTTCTTTGGTACAAATGTAGCAACATAAACAAACTAATATTATTATCATTATATCAATTGTAGCCAGGCCACTGTTCTTTCGTGTTATGTATGTGCTTATCACTATAACTGTGGATGTGTTAGGTATGTCAATTGTAGCCCGGCCCTTATTGAAAGCTAGCTCATACAGCTTCTTTAGAAATTCTCTGCTTAATTTAACACATACAGTGTGTAATGTAATCTAACCTTTACAAAACATGCATTCGCAAGTAAACAGGAGCTCTG
This sequence comes from Dryococelus australis, assembly GCA_029891345.1. Classification (NCBI taxonomy): domain Eukaryota; kingdom Metazoa; phylum Arthropoda; class Insecta; order Phasmatodea; family Phasmatidae; genus Dryococelus; species Dryococelus australis. The sequence continues at coordinate 63,730,250 of CM056995.1, forward strand.
GGAGTCTGGTGTTGACTGTGCGGTGTTATTTACAGTTACATTAAATTTCAAACGAAACTAGTTATTGGCAAACTTTTGTGCGTTGTGTGCTAGCCCTCAAGCAGATGACAAAATTGACATTAATGTGGTCAAGGAACAGTTCATGGCTTACGAGATTGTTTTTCGCGAACTACTTAAAGTGTATAATAAACTGCTTACAAAAAAGTGAGGTTAGGTTCCCCGGCGACACTAATCATGAGGTGCATGCAGCTTTATTGCTGCAGGTGTCAATATTGCCAGTGTTGCCACTGCCCGTTTTCAGTGGTAACAGTGCAGAATGGAAAGGATGTAGGGACTTATTTAATTCCATGGTTGGCCATGTTTCCCTCTTAAAAAAGGTGCAAAAAAACTCATTATTTGTTGAGATGTCTGGCAGGTGAGGCATGGGACATAGTGAGCAATGTACCAGTCACAGAGAAGAATTATGACATTATATATGGTCTTCTGGAGAAAAGGTTTTTAAGTGTACTGTGGCGGATGCCAGGGGGCTGCACACAACAGTTAAGGTTGTCTGCACTATAGATTCCTTGCGAGCTCCCTGTTTGTACAACAAACCTTAGGTGACCTACTGTCACCCAGCTATGAAAGCTCAGAGCGCTGTACTCCCACCCCCCACCCCCAGAACCAAGAGTGTGATTGAGAAGCGACGTGTGTCGGAGCGGCACGAAGACGAGGGAAACTGATACTAGGGTCTGGAGGAGCTCCAGACCACTCTGCACGCTACAGCTCTACAGTATATGGTGAGCATAACTCTGGCTAGGCAGTAGGGTGTCATCCCCGATCTCAAGGCACCGTAATAATTACTTAATTAATACGCTGGCAAAGTTATGGATTAACTCCATAATAGTAATCTTGTAATTGATGTCAAACTAAAGTAAAGTAATTGTATCCCTGTTCTGTTTATGTAAAACGTATTGTTCTGCTCAATTATAGAGTTTATTATAATAAATGTGTTTAGTAGAAGGAATCTTATATATTGAATAGCCATCTGTAGTTACCGATCCCCCCATAGTCCCCAATCCTAGTGATGAGACGTAAAGTATTGAGAGTAAGAGAGATAAGAGATATTAGGAGTGAGGAAAGGGATTACTACAGTGTGCATTACGGCAATTCTCCATGTGCAAAAGATTCTTAACTTATCCTCGTTGGTCAGTCGTAGTGTGGAAAAGAACCTGAATGCTCGGAAGGCACAAGAATTTCCATTTGAAAAGTGGGATTTTGCAGTAGTTCCTGTAGCGATTCATTGTGTCAGGTTTGCTGCTGGTTCTGGCGGCCTAGTACAGTTTTATTTTGTTTTTGCAGGAAATTTTCACTTCTTTGGTGAGCCGTAAATTTTTCTTTGGTTTTGTATTACTGTGGGTTAGTAGGGATGGGAAACATTTTTCAAAACAATGGAGGACTTTGGTTAAGAAAAGAGTTGATTTTTTCATTTTCTTCAGTACAAGTATTCAATGTTGACCATTGCTCCCTGCTGAGCTCAGTTTTGAATAGTAAGACATTTTCCAGTGGAAAAGTTCTTTTTTTTTATATAAGAAATGCTTTTGGAGGGCATTTTTATGGACGACATTACTAATATTTGTGCATCATGATGTGATAAACCATTTATTATTGTGGCACTCTGCAACTGTGTTACTATCAATGAAAATGTTATCAATTCCTTTCTGACTGGTTTCTTCTATTCTGGTAGCAAAGTTTACTACGGATTTAAGGTTGAAGGTACTCCGTATACTATCAAATTCAGTTCTTTGGTTGCTTTCTTTTAAATAATCAATGTTAAAGTCTCCACAGAGAATAATTTCTAGATGGGCTCTGTAAATGGCTTTAAGATTTGCTTCAAGAAATTTTAAGAATTAGGTGCTTTATATATAGCGAGGACCCCCCTTTTTTTAATTTGTTAGTTATTACTTCCACGAACTGCACTCAATCACTTGACCTTTGCATAAAAATTCTGTGTCATTTTTAAACATTAAATTAATTTTAATGAAAATACAGGTACCACCCTTAGTCATGCTATTTCTACAATAAGTAGAACAGAGGGAATAACCAGGAATTGTAATTTGCTTAGCAGAGGAATTAGTTAAAATATGTTTCTGTTAGACATAATATTTGTACATACATCAAAATTGTGTTCTGCGGTTAATTTGTCCAAGCACACAGAAAGCTCATCAATTTGCTTATTAAACCTCTAATATTCAGATGGAAAAAATACAAATTATTTTCATTAATTATCGTAAGTTTTTTAATATTTGCACTATTATTGAATGTTTCTGGTATTGAGTGTGAAAGTAAAACTTCTTTGTTACATGAATTTGGCCTTATGGGCATGTGTTTCTTTAGCCTAAAAAATGTCCATGGTTTCCAACGATTACCTAATTTTTTTAAAATCAATCCATGGTCTGTAAGAATCCTACTAACAATGAGGTCAGCGAGTTTCCCCTTGCCAGCATGACTCGGATACAGACCCATGTCTCGTGTGGTCAGCCCTGGTTGTTTCCTCTAGTCCAATCACACCAACATGACTGAGACTGCCAGACCTTGCACAGCGCTGCAGGGCAGTGTTAACTGTCTGCACCTTCCTTTGTAAGAAAGGCTTGTCATGCCATTGCAGTGCCTCACAGACCAACAGATGGGCTTTGTTGAGTTGTTGGATGCTGGTAGGGGGATGTCCTCAACTTCTTCCTGCAGGTCTTCGAGGACAGCAAAGCTGTTGCTACAAGGTGGTGTTGTCTCGTGGACCTGTGAACTGACAAGTGGGAATGGATCACTGATTTTTTTGTTTTTCTTACACTTACTTGTAGAAACTCTGTAATCATTCCTGGCCTCTTGAGAGACTGGCAATTTAGAGGCTGAACAGATGTCTCGGAGTAACTCTCTATTCTCCCTTGTTACTGCTGTCAGCTTGCTGACGGCATTTGAGTGCTCTGTTTTCCAGTGTTCAATTTCATCTTTCATTGTTTCTAGTTCTCTCTTTTTCTGTTACACTTGTTCCTGGAGCATAACAGCAAGCTGTTTTGCTTCGTCCAGCTTTCCCTCAACATGACAATGAAAACACTTCCAGTCACCCTCAGGAACAACATTGGCTTTAACTCTGCCACAAGGATAGTGAAACCATCTGTTACAGTCATCACAGGCGATGCCTTCTTCAACAACTAACTTGCAATGTTTACATCCATTTATTTCTAAAAATTACTGCAATTTCATCTGCTCTGTTTCAATATCTGCTAGCATGTGTAAATCATGTCCGATGATGTGGAAAATATTTCCAGAAGCCATTGCCAGGTAAAATATTTTTAATTAATTATAGGCCTAAATTAGTATGTACCGTAGTTAAAAGTTGTTACATAAACAATCTATTGGAACAAATGTAGACTTTCTAAAGTTTTTGAGAAAGTAATTTACAAACATCTTTCTTTTTCTACCAAAAATCTAATTACAGAATGCCAACATAGCTTTCAAATAGGCAAAACAACCGCTTTCAGTTTATTTAGTTTTGTAGATGATTTATATTTTGAAATTACTAAGAGACAACAAGTAGATGCAATTTTCTTTGATCTTCAAAAGGTTTTTGACACATGTCATCATTATATTATAATTCAAAAATTACAATCTCTTGGTCTTAATACTCCTTATATAAATGTTCTTTCCTGTAATAATATATTGAACTAACTTGATGTAATGCTTTGGGAAGACTGTATTCTGTGGTCAACACAGTTCATGATGTTGGGAAAAACGAAAATCTTAGTTGGGTGTACAGCCGTCAAAATTTTGAGAAGGCAATTAGAATTAACATAAATAAAATAAAAACTCGGTAAGTTGAATTACAAGTTTATTGTGCAGTAGAAACTAAACTGAAATGTTGGAAACACCACCTAGCGGGTAATCTGCCTCTGAAGTATAGGACGATGCTGCTTCCCTGGATATAACCAGCATTCTGAAGACATTGTGTGAAAGTGACAAATTAGTCATGTCCTGTCCTTGAAAGAAGGGCTGTTTCCGGTTCATCCCTCGCGCAATGGAGGGTCAAGCAGGACAGGAAAAGGGAGCTGTTTCTTTCACAATACAACTACAGTTGTGCACGAATGCCCTGGATATTTAACAAAAAAAAAACTTCTTTGCGAGTAGTGGGTGACAACACTTTTGAAAGTCAGTACTTGTTAGAGGGATCCGGCGCAATCACATGCCAAAGTCTCTTAACCAGTTTCGTGTCCTAGAAAAAAAGCATAAAAATCAAGATGCCTCTTTACTGCTGTTAAAGTTATTAATGTGTAAAAATAAATATATTAATATAGAGTATATGATAGTGCAGGAAACCCACAAATCTCACAAAAATCCCTAAAAATCCAAATCAAAAAAACTTTTCGATTCAGAATTATGGGAAATCACGAAAACCTAAATATAATCCATAAAAACAAAAATTTTCAGATTTAAAACTTGGGGAATTCATGAAAATCACTTAAAATCTAAGAAACTCGTTATCTGTTAAAAATTCCCTAAAATTTGAGAAGTACAAATATTGTAAATATACTTTTATGTATCTGTATATAGTATATATTGTGTACTAGAAGACTGTGGAGGTGTGTTTATATGTACAATGGAAACACTAGACTATGTGACTTAGCTTTAATTACATACGTCTACAGCAATTGTTGTGACAGTGGCGCCTCCAAGTGGAAGAAAATGGCAGTAGTAATCAAGATGACGTCCCGGTAAGCTGTGCTATGATGCATCGGTTCATTTTTTTTAGTTGTTTTGTTGAAAGTATTCAGTCTGCAAACATATTGGCGCTCATATTTTGGTCCTCCGGGGCCAAATAGTTCTGGCAGTCGTTAGTTTCCTTGTTTTTGGTGTTGAGATTTGCGTGGTATATTCATGTCACGAATGAGTCAATGGGTGTAGGACGGAATCTTCGTGTCAAGATTGAGTTTGGGGAAATAATAGTGTTTGTGTCCTAGTGGGTATTTTCGGATGCCATGATATAATACTCACACTACATCCAAGTGCTTTCAGTCGCACATAAAAAACAAAATGGTGACATCCTAGCGCCACTTTCTTGTTCATGGATTGAAGGTTACAGTTGTTTTGTTTCATACAGTTAGTTATTTTTGTTTGTTATAATTGTGGACATGGCTGCTGTGTTGGCGCGGCTAAGCTTAGTCGAATCTCGTCTGAAACGTGCTTATGCTCTCACTCAGACAATAACTGACCCGATGAAAATAAAATATTTTTATCTAATGTACGCAATCTTCCAGAGGTTAGGCAAACATTTGAAAAGTATTAAGTTACGCTAGTAGCAGCGTCGGAAAAGCCAGAAAATTTCTGTTTGGAGGAACATTCAACCAGATAGATTAATTTTGAAGAGCAATACTTCACAGTTATGACAATAGCAGAGTCGCTCAGCAGTGTCAAGGCTGTAGAGGATGTGCACTTAGTCTTCCTGCCCTTCACAAGTATTCTTTTCTTGCTGAAAATTGATTTGCCTCAGTTTGATGGGAATCAAAAATGTTTGGTGAATTACTGTAATTTATTTACACTGTTGGTGATGAATCACCCTGGCGTATCAGCTGTTGAAAAGTTTGTTTACTTGAAGACTTCACTAAGTGGCAAACCCTAGAATCTTATTCAGGCCCTTCCCATTTCAGAAGTAAATTTCTGTATTGTTTGGGACATGTTAGTAGCTCGGTACTATAGCAAACGCGTGATTGTGGCCTTGCATGTGGATTCTTTGTTGGAAGCCTCTTCTGCATGTGTGAACCCACCAGCTTCATTGCACCAGTTAACAATAATCACAGAAATCATAGCTGCATTGGAGGGCCTTTGTGTGTCAGTGAAAATATGAGATGTCATCTTGCGTGTCACATTTGGCAAAAGATTGGATATACCGTTGCAAACACAATGGGAGGTGACTCTTTCCGACAGTGAACTTCCCGCCATAGGGAAATTCATAAAATTTCTGGAAAAGCACTCTAAGTCTGAGGAGACGGTGGCTTATTGCCAGACACAGTCAACTGTAGTGCACCTAAGTCAAAGGTAGTGGTAGTGCCAGTACCCCCTAAATCCAGCAACTTTGTTATTCATTCCCGTAAGTGTGCCCTCTGCAAAGACTTGCACACCATATACACTATCTACCATAAAGTAATTGGGCACCCATGAAGATAACTAATTCAGTACATCTGTTGACTTGTGTTTCACTGCCTTCGGCGTAGGACCACTGGTGTTTGTCCATGGTAGCATGAACACAGAGGCCTATTTGTAACATTCGGGATAATGAAATGCTCCCAACATTGTGACGTTTTCACAGAATGGACCCGTGTTACTTCCAGGATAACAATGCCAGGTGCCATGTTTCAAGGGCTACTCGCAGATAAATGTGACATGACCAGTTGACATTCTCATTGGAGCGTAGCTGTTCTCATATATTCTCACAGGTTGCAAACTAGAGGGCAATCCAGTAACACCCGTGGCATTCCACACATAGTTTGGGTGGATACTGATGGGACAAGTGCATCAGAACTCTCCAGCTGAAGTTCGAAGTGTCACTTCACTTCCGCCATTATTTCGTGTAACTGCCATTTATTACCACTCGCAGCTCTAGTGTGACAGTCATATACAGTATGCAAAACTGTCTCAAGTAACACAAATAAAAAAATGTGAGTGGTGCCAACATTCCGCCCACCGAAAATAAGTTCTAATTGTAAGAAGACTACCACTGAAAGAGTACACATATACAACACAAAACAAAACTGTTCTTTATCACTAGGATTCTTCAGCTGCTGTTTTACTCCACTGGCAAAGGAGAAATCTTGGTGACAGGCAGAGTAAGCTCCCTTTGAGGTGTCCGAAGTTAAACCACTCGAACCACACCATCACGGCCTGGATGTACTGCAGCCACTCGTGCTATCATCCACTTCAGTGGGGGCAGTGTTGGATCCTTCAAAAGGACCAGGTGATCCACACTGACATTTGGAGTGGGTTTGGTCCACTTTGCTGTCTGCTGAAGGGTGTGGAGATACTCAAAATTCTCTGATGAAGCTGAGTGACCATTTGCCACCTATTTAGTCGATTAAGAGGCAACTCCAGTAGATCGTGGTCTGGTACAGCAACAAGGGTTTCCCCAACAAGGAAGTGTCCTGGGGTAAGCACATTAAACTCCTCTGGACTTGCTGACAATGGGCACAGAGGTCGTGAGTTGAGTAGTTCAGATATCTAAGCCAGAAGGATTCTAACTCTTTGTATGTCAATAGCTGGTTGCCTACAAGTCGTTTCATGTGATGCTTAATACTTTTTTATAGCAGCCTCCCAGATACCACCAAAGTGAGGGCTGGCAGGGGGGTTGAAATGCCATTTGATTCCTTGTTCAGTCGCACTGTCTGCTATCTGATGCTTATTCGCACCTTGAAACAATTCTTGGTGAATCTCTTTCAAATAATTGCTTGTCCCCACCATGTTGGTGCTATTGTCAGAGTAGATGTCTAATGTTAAGCCTCTGATGGAAACAAAATGCTTCAGAGCTGCTAGAAATGCTGCCGCTGACATGTCACCATTTCAATGTGCACTGCCTTGATGAACAAGCAGACAAACACACATACATACACCTTTAATGCAGTCATCTTGCGATTCTCGACTGGCATAGTGCGAAGTGGGCCACCAAAGTCATTTCCAACTGAACAGAAGGCTCTCACCTGACTCAACCTAACGTTTGGCAATACAGACATCACAGGATTGACTGACCAAGGTTTGGTTGTAAAACAGTCAACAGTTATGGACCAACTTGCGGATGAGTGATCATGCTGAGATGATCCAATAATATCTACAAGTAAGATACAATGTTGTTTGTGGTCCAGCGTGTAAATGGCAAACATGATAGTGAAGCACAATTAGCTCTGAAAGTTTACAGTGACGTGGTAACATGATGGGATGTTTAGTCGTTTCAGGTATCACTGCATTCTGCAACCTTACCGCTCACCCTGACAATTCCTTGTAAATCAATAAACTGTGCTAGTGCCTGGATGTGCTTGATACAGGTTTCAACCCATTTGATAGCAGTAAACTCATCCTTGAAGTAGAACGACTGAACAATTTAAACCCACATGACCCAGGCATTTCTACGATTTTCCAATGTCAAACCTGGCTCGCATGAAAGTGGCTGTCTCTGAAAGGCTACCTTTTCCCGCAGAACCCACGCCATAACACTCTGCAGTTTCCGTAGAGATGGGGAATTCTGAAGGAGGCCCAGCTGGTCTTCTAAGGTGTGGTTTTCCTGCCATGCAACCAACACTGCACTTGATGAGTGCTTCAGCCCTGGAACTTCACCTGGGTCTTGAACGTGGTGTGATGGCCACTGTTCCGCCTGCTGCAGCAGCCAGTCAAAACCAGAGAACCAATTAGACTGGTCCAACAACTGGTCAGGCAGACATCCATGTGAAGCTGCGTCCACTGGGTTACACTCTGAGGGAACATTACTCCATGCACTTGGAGGCACTACTGACTGAATTTCTGCAACTCCGTTGACTGCAAAAGTTTTCAACCTGTATGGCGACATTCTTAACACAACTCTCATGTTAACACAACTCTCAAGTCTGTCCAAGCATTCAATACTGTATCCGTGATCTTAGGTTGGAAGATGTTCCAATACATGTTGCCACAGCTTACATAACAGGTGTGCTGCACAGAGCTCAAGTTTAGGAATTAACATAGTTATTAAAGGAGCTACCTTTGATTTTGCAATCACCAAGTGAACAGTGACTTCTCCATTCACTCTCTCACACCAAGCATACATAACTGCTGCATAGGCCTTTTCAATTGCATCACAAAACCCATGGAATTTAACCTGGGATTTGCGTATTGGAATGAGTCTTTGTATTCTCACCAGAGATAACAAGGGTAATGCAACTGTGAAGGTCTCCCAATCACTTAACACGTCCCCTTCTACCTGCTTATCCCAACCGAGGCCTCTGATCCACAGTACCTGGAGCATTATCTTACTGTAGTCACTACAGGGGCTAGCCAGCCACGTGGATTGTACAATTGTGCAATCAGGGATAGGATACCATGTTTTGTAGTTGGTACCACTGGCACTTTTACTTTGTAGCAGAAATGATCATTTACCAGGTCCCAGTATATTCCTAGCACTTCCACTGAACTTGTGCTTTCAAAATTTATAGCCCCTTCGCTTGGGTCAGTGCTGTTTACTATACTGCTACGATTGGAACACTACTTGTGTAGCTGGAAACCACCTGCTCCCAGCAAGGCCACTAACAAAGCCTTCAGTTCAAGTGCCTCAGAAACAGTCTCTGCCCCAGTCACAATGTTATCCACCAACACATCATGTAATAAGGTGCGAGCAGCCAAGGGATACTTGGCACCTTCATCAATTGCTATTTGCCTCATCGTTCAGAGTGTCCGGAACGGTGACGACACTAAGCCATATGTCACTATCGAGTTCAAAAATACTTACTGGGTCACCAGTAGAATTTGCCAAAGGATGCAGTGGAATTTCTAATCCACAGGGTCAATTACAACCTGGCGGTACATTTTACACACATCAACTGTGATAGCAACTGGTGATATCCTGAAGTCCAGCATTATGTTACCCACATCCTTTTGCATCTTAGGCCCCGACAGGAGCACACTATTTAGACACAGTCCACCACTAGTCTTCGAGAAGCCATCGTACACAACATGCACCGTAATTGACACACTTTCCTCCTTGATGACTGCATGATGAGGAATTATGTATACTGGCTGACTGTGCAATTCTGATGCTAAGGATACAGCAGCCTTCCCATTGGTACCAACTGTTAATGTTCCAATCTGCTACATGTGTCCTAAGCTCTCGTCCTCATCCATGAACTGCCTGTATTGTTTTAGTAACTCTGGTGACCTACATAACCTACGCTCCAGTCCATGCAGTTACTTAAGTGCACTACCTTAAGAATCACCAGGTGTAAACTTCTGTGGCTGCAAAAGGAAGCTTCGACACATATAAGTCATTCACGGTAAAGTGAGCACTTTTTGAGGCCCTTCCAAATTTTTCTTTTAAGCAAGTTTTTATATTTAAGCCAATTTTTAATATCAGCATTGTTACGTGACTAATCAAATTGGTGTGTACTTTCACCACTCTCAAAAGTTAATGTCTGAGGCGGCAATAAAACATATTTATTAGTGGTTAATGCCTGTTGGGAGGGCCTTAAAAAGTGCTCACTTTATCGTGAACAGCCTATACCTGCCTTCACTGTCACGCATGTGGGTGTCCTGGAAGTGCTGCTCACACTGTTGGTCTTCAACAGTGTGAGCTTTAGTGCTTTATAATAAGAGCTCTAATGGTGATTTGAAGCTCTGGCGACTGAAGAGAACCAATCTCACACAAAACTGCCCCTCTTGTTTCTGGAACCACAACATTGACGACACCAGTGATGCTCACTTCAGTCTGATGTCACCTGAGACTCAGTCTTTGTATGCAGACCTCTGTGATAGAGGAGGACTGAGAGGCCCCGTCTAGCAATGCACGAACCACCTGGAAGTGTCCTGCCCCATTCTTCACAAGTATTAATGCAGTTTTTAACAAAACAGTGGAAACTTGAGTGTCAACTTTACTCCCTTCTGATGCATGCATCACAACTGCACTGTCGTCTAGGTTCGGGTCCATCCTTGTCTGAGCTTGCGGCTGGAATCTTCAGTTTGTGTCTATCTGCTACGTGGAGGAGTGTGTGGTGACTGCCTTGGCAAAGCTGGCAGTGATTCTTGGAATTACACTCTGCTGCCACATGACGTCCTCTTAGGCAAATAAAACACAGACATTGCGAGAAATACATCACACATATGTACAGCATGAATTCCCTCGCACACACACACACACACACTTCAGCTTGTCTGACTTGTCATGAGTAGATACAAGCGTAGTCCTTGTGAGGCTTGTTGCAGATTGGCCATTCTCATTCAAAGGCCGCCACTTGGTCAAACCGGGAAACCTACTGCCTGTAATCTTATGGGAATGGCTGGGTCTCTGTGCTGCAACAGTTGCCAACTGCACTTGCTCTGCTGCCTTTGCCTTCCGGTTCAGAAACTTCATTAGCTGGTGGTAGGAGATGGAGATCCTCTTCATGCGACATCTCAAATGCCTGCTTCAAAGGTACATCCAGCTTCTCCAACAAGATATTCAACAGTAAGATATCCCACTTTTCAACTAGAAATTCTTGTGCCTTCAGAGCAGTCAGGTTCTCTTCCACACTACGACTGACCAACGAGGATAAGTTAAGAATCTTTTGCACATGGAGAATTGCCGTAATGCACACTGTAGTAATCCCTTTCCTCACTCCTAATATCTCTTATCTCTCTTACTCTCAATACTTTACGTCTCATCACTAGGATTGGGGCCTATGGGGGATCGGTAACTACAGATGGCTATTCAATGTATAAGATTCCTTCTACTAAACACATTTATTATAATAAACTCTATAATTGAGCAGAACAATACGTTTTACATAAACAGAACAGGGATACAATTACTTTACTTTAGTTTGACATCAATTACAAGATTACTATTATGGAGTTAATCCATAACTTTGCCAGCGTATTAATTAAGTAATTATTACGGTGCCTTGAGATCGGGGATGACACCCTACTGCCTAGCCAGAGTTATGCTCACCATATACTGTAGAGCTGTAGCGTGCAGAGTGGTCTGGAGCTCCTCCAGACCCTAGTATCAGTTTCCCTCGTCTTCGTGCCGCTCCGACACACGTCGCTTCTCAATCACACTCTTGGTTCTGGGGGTGGGGGGTGGGAGTACAGCGCTCTGAGCTTTCATAGCTGGGTGACAGTAGGTCACCTAAGGTTTGTTGTACAAACAGGGAGCTCGCAAGGAATCTATAGTGCAGACAACCTTAACTGTTGTGTGCAGCCCCCTGGCATCCGCCACAGTACACTTAAAAACCTTTTCTCCAGAAGACCATATATAATGTCATAATTCTTCTCTGTGACTGGTACATTGCTCACTATGTCCCATGCCTCACCTGTCAGACATCCCAACAAATAATGAGTTTTTTGCACCTTTGTTAAGAGGGAAACATGGCCAACCATGGAATTAAATAAGTCCCTAAATCCTTTCCATTCTGCACTGTTACCACTGAAAACGGGCAGTGGCAACGCTGGCAATATTGACACCTGCAGCAATAAAGCTGCATGCACCTCATGATTAGTGTCGCCGGGGAACCTAACCTCACTTTTTTGTAAGCAGTTTATTATACACTTTAAGTAGTTCGCGAAAAACAATCTCGTAAGCCATGAACTGTTCCTTGACCACATTAATGTCAATTTTGTCATCTGCTTGAGGGCTAGCACACAACGCACAAAAGTTTGCCAATAACTAGTTTCGTTTGTCAATAACCTCTTGGAAAATTATTTCGAAGTCCTGTAACTTAGACTCCCCTTTCAGTGACTCTTCATACATTTCACGCACTTCTTCTGCTTTGCTCAACAGCCATTTTCTCTTGTCAGTGGTGAACTGTTGCCGCTCGTTTATGTGAAATTTTGTGCACTTCTTGCATCACAAAAACAATCACCCGATACCATACAAAGAAACACAATTTATGATATACTGGAAGTCTAGTTTACTGTCCCAAGCACTAGCAGCCAATTCACTTGGCGCCACAAGGCCACATATTTTTTACCGCTAAAACAGCATGTTGCTGTAAGTAGTATTATTTTTAGTATACGGTATCACTTATTACTCACCGATAATATTCATTTTCTGTTACAATCTAGCCCGGAGGACCAAAATTTTTGAGCAAACAAAACTAATGACATGAACCGTCCGCCATTACTTAGCGTAACTGCAGTTTACCATCACTCTCAGCGCTAGTGTGACAGTCACATACAGTATGCAAAATTGTCTCAAGTAAAACACATTAAAAAATATGAGTGACGCCAACAATATGCGTCTTCTGTAAAACTCCTCATATTGGAGAATATTGTACAGAAATTTTGGGAACTAGAAGAGTTACCTGTTGCTAAGGATCTCCGCTCACCAGATAATGATGCATGTGAGAGGATCTTCATTGCAACTCACACTTGTGAAAGTACAGGACAGTACAGCGTGGCTTTGTCCTTCAAGTCACCTGACACTGATCTATGAGACTCGAGATTGTCTTCTATTTGTAGGTTACATTCACGAGAACGTAGGCTAAGAAAGGACCGAGAACTTAAAGCAGAGTATGTGGCATCCATGAAAAACTACATTGATGCTGGTCACATAAGCAAGGTCAAAGTCGGTGATATTGAGTCAGAAAAGACCACCTCCATACCTCACCAGTGTGTTTTGAAGCTTGACAGCACCACTACAAAACTGGGTGGTATTTGATGCTTCGTCCAAGACAGCTGCAGGCACATCCCTAAATGATACCCTATTTACTGGTCCAAAACTACATGGGGACATTTTGGCTGTTCTCCTTCATTTTCGAATGCATTCAATTGTTGTCACTGTCGACATAAAACAAATGTATTGGCAAATTGAGGTCCATCCCAAGCATAGAAGATACTAGCGTGTATTTTGAAGGGAAGTAGAAGACAAGTTTGTTGAAGTGTACCAGTTGTAAACAGGAACTTACGGAGTGTCCTCATCTCCCTACCTGGCAATTTGCACTTTACATCAATTAACAAAGAATGAGCAAGGCAATTTCCCTGTGGCTGCCAATGCCTTGCTCAATGATACGCATGTGGACGATGTAGTTAGTGGAGCAAATGATTTGATCTCAGCCATGCCTCTCATGCAGGAACTGCAAGCTACTCGTTAAGGGTGGTTTTCAGCTGCACAAATTTGCTAGCAACTGTTTGGCGGTGCGGGAAGACCTGCCCCCAAGAAGATCTACAACAACCACTTGATTCATTTAATTTTGATGAAGATTCATGTCAGACACTTTCACATACAACCTGCATCTTAGACTTCCAATGTTCACCAAACAAGGCATGCTAGCTGACGTGGCAGGTGTTTTTGATCCGCTAGGCTGGTAGACACCATTTACCTTCCTTGTGAAACACCTGATATAGCAACTCTGGTTGGCTGAGGTGGAATGGGATGACCTGTCTCCGCCGGATATTGTGGCCAGATGGAAGACCGTCGTAGAAGAGTTGCCTTACTGTGCCAACATCTCAATTGAGCATTGTATCATTTCAGGTAATCTACAGTCAGTGTACCATACCAACTGCATGGATTTTCTGATAGTTCAGAAAGGGTTATGCGGCAGTAGTACACCTACAAAAGGTTTCCAACTCGGGTGACATTGCGACCTTACTTCTCATGGCAAAATGTAAGGTGGACCCATTAAATATGATTTTGCTTCCTCCGCTGGAGCTTTGTGTGGCATTGCTCTTAGCACACTGTCTGCGTTTGCTCTTTGACGCCTACTCATCCATGCTGCCAGTGGTGAGTGTACATGCTTGGTGTCCTTGGCTTGGATCAAGGGTTGACGACATTAATGGAAAACCTTTGTAGCTAACAGGGTTGCAAAAATACAGGACTTGACTGTTGTGTCTTGGTGGCATCATGTAATGTCGACACAGAACCCTGCAGATTGTGCATCTTGTGGACTCTCTCCAGCTGAATTGCTCGAACATACATTGTGGTGGTATTGGCCATAGTGGTTGCAGGAACCTGAGGAGTTGTGGCCGCAGTCTCTAGCAGTAATACCAGGGCATAGCAAGGAGTGGAAAGTAGCTGTTCTTCAAGCGCAAGGGTGGAAGAGTTCCCTTTTGAAAAGCTGCTTTCTCTGTTCTCCAGTTTGACAAAAGCATGTAGGATCATTGTCTGATGCGTAAGGTTTGCAAACAATGCATAGATGAGGCACTCCACCAATACAGTTCAAAGAATTGTCAAATGCTATGACAATCTTGATTGGAATACTCAGAACGCAAGTTTTGCTGCAGAATTTAACCATTTGGCCAACAGTGAACTGTGCTTGCCTACAATTCATCAGTTATGTCCCTTCATTTATAAGGTGGACATCCTCAGGTGGACGGATGACTGCAACAATCAAAATTTGCATTCGAGGTGAAGCATCCGGTGCTCCTGCCCAAACACTGTCATCTGGCAGAGTTGTTGGTGGAGCTTCTGCACTCTGGCCCTAACACACAGCAATCTGTGCTCTTCAGGGAGTTCTGGATATTGGGTGCCAGGAACCTGATTTGGCAGCAGAACCACAAGTGTCTGAAGTGCTTCAGAGCATGACCAAAATTTGCCTGCCTCCCCATGGCAAGTCTTCCTTCTCCCTGTGTTTCCCAAGCGAAACCCTTCTTGCATTCTGTTGTAGATTATGGTGGTCCAATCACCATCACCATGGTAAGAGTAAAGAAGCCTCTATCCTCCAGTCATACATTTGCTTATTTGTTTGTTTGGCAACCAAGGAGGTACACATGGAGTTCTTGTCAGATTATTCAACGATGCATTCTTAGCTGCTTTCCGTCACTTTGTTGCCCGTAGGGTATGCTGTACTTTTCTATACAGAGATTGTGGCACTAATTTTGTGGGAGCCAATCACATACTGTTAGCTCTGTCAGACTTCCTGAAAAATGCTGGCAATCAGAAGCTTTTTGCAGATCGTTTGGTAGAACATCATATCACTTGGCACTTTAAACCCCTTCTGTGCTCCACTTGGAAGGATTGTGAGAGGTGGGGATAATGTCAGTCAAGTCTATTCTGTTTAAGGTGATAAGGGAGCAGCTGCTCATGTATGAGAAATTATATACCATTTTGATTCGGATTGAGTCTATTTTGAATTCTCGACCCCTTTCTGCCCAATCATCCAATCAAAACGTTATGGCACCCTTAACACCCAGACATTTCTTAACCCTTGGTCCTCCAAAGTGCTACCTGATTAGGAGTTAACTGGTTATCGTGGTGGAATCTGGTGCAACAGATTGTGCAGTCTTTCTGGAAGTGGTGGCACATGGAGTACCTCCATTAACTCCAGCTGAGGAAAAAAATGGATGAGACCGGAAGCCAATTTGGAAGAAGGCATTCTGGTATTGGTTAATTAAGGGACCCAGCCCGTGACCTTTTTTTTTTTTTTTTTTTTTTTTTTCATGGGGCTAGAACAGTTACCATGTTAAAAAATTTGATTATCATGCAAAGACTGAAAAAAATATTGCATAGATCTGTGTAGATAATAATGAAATGATGTGAAATTAACTCAACATTGATGCGACTGCGGTCCATTTAATATTTCTCTATCCACTGCGCCACTAAGGCCCCACTTGGAAATTAACTCAACATTGAAGCGAGACATTTAAAGTAAGTAAAAATGATATTCCATTACCTTCAAATCTCTATGCAATATTTTGTATCCATTAATACAAAACTTTTCATAGGAAAAAAATAATTAAAAAATGAGTTTTTAAGGCAACAGTTAATGATTGTGTAATTTGATCTTGCTGAAATTCGAACTTGACCTGTATTTTACCCTGAGGGTTCGCTCTGCAAATTTTGAAGAACTTCTGTTGAGTTTCAAGGGACTTAGAGGTATTAAAGATGTACAGTCACACAGAGAGATTGTCTCATTATATAGTAGATGATTCAAACATACCCTCCCGACAGTGGCACCTATGAAGTGTGTTAAAAGTATATCCCGGTGCAGATGGCGTTGGTGCAGGTTGCAGAAGTGCGCACTCAGCAAAGAATTGTGAAACGTCCTGTAGTGAAATTATGCCCCCTGCCATCTCAGTTAACTTGAAATGTGGGAATTTCAAGGTGGGTGGGTTGTTCGGTGTCTGTATATAGTATATAATATTGTGTACTAGAAGACTGTGGATGTGTTTGTGCAATGGAAACACTAGACTATGTGACTGAGCTTTAATTACATGTGCCTACAGCTATCAATGTGGCAGTGGTGGCCCCAAGTTGAAGAAAACTGCAGTAGTAATCAAGATGGCGGACCTGTTAGTTGTGCTATAGTGCACCGGTTCTTTTTTTAGTGGTTTTGATGAAAGTATTCAGTCCGCAAGCGTATCGTCGCTCACAGATGCAAACATTTATATATAAATAAATGTTCAACAGTTACAAAAATATTGTAGAATCGTCAATATTATCTTTGCAGGTACAAAAACTCTTCAAGTCGCAAGACAATCTTTGAAAATTGCAAAAAAAAAAAAAATTAAGATAATAATAATAATAATTTTAAATCCCATAAAAATCTTTCGGAATCACCAAAAAATCCTTGAAATTCCCTAAGAAATGTTTGTAAATCTTGATACTATCATGAAAATTCTCTTAAAATCTTTGGATATACAAATCATTAAAAATAATGGTAGCTTAGGAAAAAATCACCATAAATCACAAAAAAAAAATCTGTGTACACAATTTAACCTAGTTGTTGCCCCCTCGGGTGGCTCTTGTATTTTTGCACATAGGAATTGTGCCTGAAGATGCCATTGGTTTGCGTGCTTTCTCTGGGATCTTCTGTTTCCCTCGCCCTTGCATTCTGATGCTACTCCATATCCACCTCATTTCACCCTCATCAATTTTCAAGACCTCAATGTTAAGAGCTGCTGGTCAAACCTCTCCCATGTACCTCCACGTTCTTGTTTCCTCTTATTCCTCTTCATTTTATTCCCTTTTTAATTTTCTTATTCCCTTTTCCTTTTACCTTTCTTCCTCTTGTTGCCTAATTTTCTTGCCTCAACTTCTTGCCCTGACTTCTTCTTGCCTCAACTTCCCGTTCGTCTTATTCCTCAATCTTTTAATTTTTCCCCAACCTTTTAATTTTTTCCCTTTTATTTAAAATAGAGTTAGAGGGTAAAAAACTTAAAAACCCTTTATTTATTCATTTTTTCTTTTATTTTATCAGATGTGATACTAATGTGAACACAAAAGGTGGGCAAACAAAAATAAACCTTTAACATATATAACAACATATTCTTTGAGTATTCTCTGTCACTTTGGGGTGCACTTATAGACTAAATATAAAATATAAGGAAATACAACATTTTTTCTTAATCAAGACAAGTCATCATGAGCATTTATAACACTTTCTGTCCATAATGGTAATTGAAATAAAATTTTGAGATGTCAACTTATTTTCTTGACATTTTCTTAGATTTTTAAGTTTCTTTTAGGGTGGGGAGCAGTCGCGGAGCCATGCTGCCATTTTCCAAGTCTGAAGTTAAAGTTGCATGCAGAATATAATAAAATTCCTTATCTAACCAAATTAAATGCTGGTTGTCGAGATTCTGGGACACTGGGAGCAGGAAAAGCCACTCGTGGTCCCCAAACAATTGGACCATGGTAGAGATCACCTAGGGCCTTATTTCATGGTCAGCTAGAGGTCTCCAGGCTAGTTCAACCATACTAAACGTACAAGTAAAGAAAATTGTCTTCTAAACATTAGCTCATACCAATACAAACAATAGTCGGGGACCGGAATAAAATCTGGATTCAATTTACATACCAAAATGTGGTCGGCAAAAGAGAATAATCTGCGACTCAAAATAATTTGTTACAGCATGGTGATGGTTGTATGGAAAAGGTGTATTCAACATATTTTTTCTGCCACCCAAAAAAAAAAAAAAAAAAAAAAAACTTAACACTTCCGAAACACACAACTTGACCAATCGATATATCATGAATGACCGTATTGCGGTTACAAAAAATCATAATTATGTAAATGTGTATATTACCTTTTGCTTTTAATTTTAAATTACACAAATACACAAACAGAAATGTGAAAAATAAAATATTACACTGGAATACAGTAGTTGCCTTATATAGCAACTGCATTATAACCATACATACTCTGCCATCCCGTGTGACAGAAGTGAAATACAAAACATAAATAAAAACTACTTAAATATGTGTTCGTTGTTTGATGAGCAGCGAACACTTGAAAAAATAGTGAGAAAATATAATTTCACTACTGTAAATGGTATTTATAAACACAAGATTACAAGACTGCCATATAATAAAGATAACAAATGAATGAGCTTCAACGTGACACAAAATTAAAAATAAACCAACATGCCTTGCCAATTAAAAAAAGTCAAATACCCTTCTCCCCCCCCCCCACCCCAAAAATGAGGAAAGGCAACATGGCTGTGCCAGATAAGGTAAAGTGCTGCCAAAGCAATTTAAGAAAAAAAGTTAGGTAAGAGAGAGAGAGAGAGAGAGAGAGAGAAAATGCCACGTGTCACACCACCATATACCTCCTTTTTCCTCTGTTTCCTCATTACCCTCTCACTCCCATCCCCCTGCTTCCTCCCATCCCCCTCCTTCTTAACCCCTGATTCCTCTCTTCGCCCTACCTCCTTCCCATTTCCTTCTCCCTGTCTTCCCCTCTACCCCTTGCCATTTTCACAATACCCTTTCCACCTCCTCTTCATTTCCCCTTCCCCTTCCTGCTCCCAACCTTCTCTTCGTAGACACTGCAGTCATTCCCTATTCCCTATCTTCCCCTCTATGCTCTGCCATTTTCCCCACACCTCTTCCACCTCCTCTTAATTTTCCGTTCCCATTTCTGTTCCCCAACCTTCTCATCCTATAGGCCACTGCAGTGGATGGTATGCAGTGCAGGATGTATGTATATACTAAGTAGAACTACATATGTTTCCAGGGTGGTACCATTACGAAAAGCCAGTTCCCACATTGGCACACACTGTTGTTCTTCATGCGTGAGGAGATTGGTTACTCTGGTGCGTACCTTGATTATGACGATTGGACACAGGAAGACACTGATGAATCATTCAAGAAGAAGTTAATAGATATTCGACTTTCCTGGATGGAGAAGGAGATAGAGAAATGGTGTGCAGGTACAGTGTTGCTGCTACAATACATAGCAGTTTGGTTCCAACTATCTGCCTGGGCCAATCTTGCAAATCATATTAGTATGTATTAGGAATGGGACAATCAGTTCTTTGGTTCCTAGGTTTTCCTGGTTTTTAAAGGAGTTGACGGAACCAATACAGACTGTTTGTATAGGTTTGGTTTCATTGATTAAACTAGTAACGTAACCTACATCACTAGTGTAAATTCAATTAATTATCACTTTGTATATACCCTACCAATTATGTAATTACTTTGCAATTATTAATGTCTTTACTTCCATAATCCTCATTTATGTGACTAGATGTTTGCCATTTGTCACAAAAATGGGATCCTGCGGTTAAGTATACCAAAATTGAAATGAGGTAGTTTTTTCAAAAACATTGAGCTTACGAATTCAAAAAGATATAAAAACGACATGTTTGCATTATCAAGGCATAATATGTTCAATTGAAACATGAACCTTTATATGATTAAGCTGAGGCATTTACTTCTTCCAATTATTTGGGCTAAGTTTAATTTTTATATGCATGCAATTGCATTACTTTGCTGATCACAAGTAACAATCATTGCTTTATCCAGTAAAAGCATCAAAAGAAAAAATGGAGTTTACAAATTGACGTGTGACAGACCCGGCTGATTGGCTGCCCTTGTCTCTGGGTTTCTTACTTGACGCTAGGCGAGTCACGTCTTCAAGTGGTTATTCGTCTCAGGGCACTGGTACCCGACCAGAGTACAGTACTGGCCTAGTAGGCAATCGGCTTGGCACAAAGTCTGGCTCAGTTAGTTTCATCCTGCATTGTGAAGTCTTATGTGGTGGTACAGCGGGACGGTGTGTCTGCCTGCGGGTGGTTTTACTACTCCTGTTCCCACAGCCTGGGTGACACTCGACTGAGAGGTAGGTGTTGGGTGTTGGTTTTGGCATGCCGGTGTACCCTTCACCTAACAGTATTTCCTGCGCTATAGGTTGGTATCCTTCCGCAACACGGGTCTGTGGCTCAAACAAGTCACCAGGCATGACTGTGGGTACTGGTGCAGCGAACTGTCTTAGCGAAGCAGCCTGTTCACGCAGACTCAATAGCCCGAACCCGTTGGGAACAATGTGAAGCCCCTGTGGATTCTTAGAGATAGCCCTCGTCTTCTTAACCTTTCTCTCAACACCACCCCTACGGGTATAAGGCATAAGGCTGTAATCCTAAGATTGGGTCTGCAAGATGTAGGCAGTCGACGTGTCAGAGTCCAAGTATAGGTGCCAATTGCTGCCGCCAACACCGCACCTCACTCTTGACTACCCCACCAAAGGTGAGGAAGACTCGAGCTGCAAAGTGTTGGTTGCAGGAACCGCACAGTGTTATTCCAATAGAGTTAGTCTCCCCTGCACCAGAGTGTAAACCCTCTTGGCCCCACAAAGTGAGCGGTGAGAGAAGTCCATCCCAGCTGGAAGCCGATCCCACAAAGAATGTACCTAGTGTCGTGGCTCTACCATTCCTCCCACGTAGGTGCAAGGAACATATGGCCTTCCAATAGTGATGAGGTGAGTGTCCGGTTGCTGGTCTCTCTAGACTCAAAGAAGTTCCCCTCCTCTAGACCACAAAGTGATCGGTGAGACTTCAAGCCGGCAAGCCAACTTCCAGGGGACGGTATCATAATGTCTTGGCTCTACCGTTCACTGCACGGGGCAGAGAATGGATGGCCTTCCAAGGATGTTTCTGGTGTATTTTAAGTGTAGGTTCGAAACAAGTAAACCTGGTCTGCTGCTGGCTCCATCAGCTCCAATGATAACAAGAGGAAGGATGTCAGAGTGATACTCAAGAGATCGGGCAAGATTAATGTTTATTTACCAAGAAGGAAATAAACAAAGATGGTGGAAGTACTACCTCCTAATCCACACGGGCTTGGCGGAAGGTAAACACCCTAGCGTTAACAGGGGAAGGCACCCTGTGCAAAGCTATGGGAGGAGGCAGTAAGTGGTGCACGTAGCTTAATAATTCCTTAGAGCGAGCTCTACTCTCTGTTGTCCGTAAGGGACTGAACGTGTCTCAGTGTGCTGCTGGTGACACCGCTGGTTCTTCCTTCGGTGTAGGTTGGACAGGATCTTCAGGTCTACGAGGAAGCTGTGAAATAACTGGAGAGTTATGGACCTCTGCACCAATTGCTTGAGCGGTGAGAGCCTAGGAGAGGAGTCAGAAGACTATGATCGAGAACTGAAGCAGAACTTACGATCTGGAGGCTGGAACGCATCTCCTTTTATACTCCTTGGCCATCCCTTCCTTCACTGGCATAGGGCATCTGGAGAGGGGGTTAGCAGGTGCAAGCCCAGTGCCTAGAACATTTGTGCGAGCGGTGTAGTAGAAAGCAGCGTGATCTAGGCATCTTACTTGTAGCGGCATCCCACAACACACTGCTGTACTCACCACGGCCCTCTTGCACAGTGCCGGTGGCTCATCGGGCAAAATAAATTCTATTATTGGGACATCGGTCTCAGCCCGGTAGAAACAACAATCTTGTAGGCAGCTGTGGCAGTAACTCAACTCGTAGACAACTGCCAGAGATGTAGTTGCACCAAGGAGTAGCAGTTGTTTATTAATATGATGAAAGATGTCATGCGTCAAAATTCACAATAGAGTGACTTGATGCAAAGTGTTTTTAGCAAAACCGAGGTGTCCTTATCACAACGAAAAGTGAGTGTACTGGTGTGATAGTTCAGGCGATGAACGTCGCATTAAAGGAAGCAATAAGTGTAATTACTATCTAGTTATGTCACAGGTTTGGAATAATTTAAACAGTATTTATGAATGAAGAAATGCACTTCGTAATTACTGTGGAGCATGAATTTCCTGTGGTGTATTTGAAAGCACTTTTTCAACAAAAAAAAGTACACAATATAAATATGTTGCTTATAAAAAGTTCTCCCTCAAAGAATTTTTGAATTGTTCGTGTTTACAGCAAAACTATAAACTGTAACCGAAATTCAGGAATCTGACTCCAGAATTTGAACTGGTAAAAAGTGGAGCCATTCCATCACTCCTTATTGTACTTATTACTATTTCCAGCATTTGTTTGTTTGTAGTTGTTCCTGTTTTAAAATTTTTAAGGAATGGTAGTGACTTATAGATTAAATTCTTTAATTTTTTCGACACAACAAATTCTTCCGTTATAAATTGGAATCAAAAGAATTTATTTTACACTATCAATTCCGATCATTAATTTTACAAAACCTGAATTCACATGTTCTAGACAAGTGTTGTAAATTCATAAGTTGACAATATTCTTGGGAATTGCCAAAAAAAAAATCTCATAAATCACACTTGCAGTAAAAATGTGAGTGACCACACAGAAAATGTATTCCAAGTATTTGTACTAGCGTGCAGTGACAAAGCATAGGGTTTGTAGTATCGCTAACATTAGTGGGGACAGCACAATATAAAACTTGAGTCTCTCAACATATCCAAGACTAGGAGTTCACCAAAAAATATCTAGTCACGCCATGCAAATATATTGTAGTTACAGTAAAGCACCTGTTTAATGAACTTCATGTTAACGAACATTTCATTATAACAACCAACCATTTTGGTCCCGACAAAAGCTTATGCATTATGATAGTTTTTTTTTTTAATGCTAAGACTTCTGGCATATTAATAAAATATTTACCTTAGTGAACACTATGACTCAATTCCATACTAACATTGATGCATGGCATCCTATAAGCAAAGGACATACGTCATAGCCCAAGTGTTTTGGAGGGTGCGAGGGCAGACACCTGGGGATGAGTTTGACTCTTATTGGGAGCATGGAACAGGAGTCCGACCAGTATAGAGGACCGGTCGTGTGGCTTTTCAGCTGGGTACAAAGTCTGGGACGGCTAGCACAATCTTTCGCTTAAGTGGGACCACTCTCATGGGGATACCTGGGTGTTGGGTAAGCTACGGAGGTGGCTGGACCTGCTGTGGTTCGAACTATGGTGTGCTGGGGTTGGCCCCTGAACCTGGTTTGCAGGTAGGCAGCTGATGGCTGGAACTGGCTGATTTCTAGGTAGACTTGGTGAGCGCAATCTCCCAGAATCACGGGTTAGCTATACCATATGACGTGTCTTGGCCACTAAGGTATGTTAGTAGCACTGGGTGAGTTTCTCCTTCGGTTTTGATGGATGGTGTGAAGAGCTCTGGAATGGGTGCTGGCTAGGCTGGTCTCTCTCGATGGTGGATGGCTTGAGCTCTATCCTGGGGACTGATGTTTGCAAGGTCAGTTGGAATAGGGCTAAGTTCCTGTTGGTATTGAGAGATAGTAGCGGCCCTTTAAACCGTCTTGCAGATACCACTTTGATGGGAGAAGGGTATGAGGAAAGATCCACTAATACCAGGCTTGTAGAGGTGGAGCAGGTAACACTTGGTCCCTACTCAGGTGTACTTTCACACATCGCAACTGCCAGGCCGAAGTCGCCCCCTATCTCATTATCCAGTATCAGAAGCACGGTGGACATTGAGAGTCAGGTTACACTCCTGCCAATGGTCTCTATACGGGGGTGAGTCCCCCTGAAGGGTCAGTCCCCTCAGCCCAAGGGGCACTAGAAATGTGAATGAGCAAACCCCAGACTGACAGTCCACCCAATAGGATTAGTTCTTAGTGTCGGGGCTCTACCGTTCTGTACACAGGGGTGCAAAGAAAGGGTGGCTGTCCAAGATAGGTGTGTGTGTCTACTGGTGAGTTTGGTGGTTTGGTTAAAATAAAATTCCCGGTCACCTGCTGTCCCTCGGCGGATGTGATGTTTATAGAGAAGGGTTCTACAACTATGGGAATATTATCCTAAGTGGGATACAATATTGTTTATTTTGGTACGGAAATAAACAAGGTGGTTTGTACTACCTCCTATCAGCAAGAGCTTAACGGAAGCTTAGTACGCTAGACATGTGAAGACGACCTGTTTCTAAGCTAGCGGGGTAGGTAGACAAAGCGGCTATGAAAATAACTCAACTTTAACTAACACTTTGCTGTATGTCCTGAAGGGACCAGAAAGTGTTTGACTACTTAAACTGGTGATGATCTTCGAAGGCAAAGAGGAATCTCAAGACTTGGACTTTGACACCAGAAGCATGGTGAAGACCAGGTACCAGGAGTGTGTTGAAGGAACAGGACAGACTGCATTCCAAAGTACATGCCCCAGTATTTATACTCTTCACGGTTTGCCCTGGATCTGGTGGAGGGGGGTGGTGGTGTTAGATCCTCTAAGCACGTGACATCACCGGCCCGCTGAGGATCCAGCTAGCCAAATGCTGAGAGACATTGGTGAGGCCAAAATCTTCAGCACCCTAGAAATGCAGTTGGGGTGCTGGCAGATTGCAGTCCACCCCGACAGCCTTAAGTACATGGTATTTACCACACCAGAAGATGAGTGCTCCAATTCCGGGTAATGCCATTCGGCCTAAGGAATGGCCCTGCCACATGTCAGCACCTAATGTCAACCGAAGTCCTCACCAGCTACATAGGACAGCTCTACTTTGTTTACCTAGACATCATCATAGTTCACTCGAAAACCTGGGAAGAGCATTGTGGATACTTACAATGTATACTAGAGTGCTTGGAACTACATGAACTCATGTGTAAACTATCAAAGAGTCACTTTGGCAAGATGGCAGTTTTCAATTTGGACCTCGTCTTTTCACCCGATGGAACATATCCTCAAGCATCGTCGATCAGGGTCATTAGAGAGGCCACAGAGCCTGCCACCAAGAAACAGCTGCGTCGTTTTTTCGGACTCTGTAATTGGCTGAGAGACTTTATGCCTGACATCGCCAGCAAGATGGTACCCTTGTACCTGCTACTACATACATACAGTAAGACCTCTCGGCCATTGTACTTTTCTATTTTATCGCAGTGCTCTTAGCTTTGTGGTCTTACCATGCTTTGGCCTCCCACTAGGCGGGGAAAAGGAATCACGTCCTCTTATTGCAAGGAGATCAGGATTAACGCGACCGTTGGCCAAATCCAAAGCCCAAACTTGGCACGTCCGCACACCCCTGCCCCATCAACTACAAAGGTTCTGAAACCCTCACACTCAGAATCCAAGCGTGTGGTCTGGCCGGGGTTCTACCCATACCCCTAGTGCCACTCCAGGGCACAACTGGAGCAGGTTGCCGCTCACTGCCCGGTCTTTCCACAAGAGTGGGAATCTCTCCAGACCTCCTTCAGCATACAAGTCAACCACTGCTAGCATGAGTCCAGCCACAATGATTGGTCGCCAGAGAGAACCTCTGGTGGGGCCAACCGATCGTGCCATGCTACCACTTAATTTCCGTGGCACTTGTGGGTTATTCATGACCGACTTGTCCGCCGATGGAGTGGCAGAGGAAATCCCTTCCACACAAGGTGGTTGAGAAAACCTCACCGGGCATAGCCTTACATCCAATGAAGGGCCGGTCACACTCCACTCCCTGGGAGCAACATCCTACAATGGCGGGGAAATACGATGACCCAGAATGGCCACTCTGGCGGCTGAGCACCAGAGAGCAGTCAGGACCCCTCCCCGGTGTTGTGGTCCACCGAGGATAGCAGCCCTTGCTCTGACGTTGGAGAATTTATATCATGTATCATCATTTAATCTCCAAAGTTTCATCACTACATCCGAGCCATCACTCCCTTCGACCACAGAGGAGTTACGTGACCAATTCCCAGTTCAAGGGAGCTGTGTCGGCCACACTCCATTCAAGTCTTTGTACTTCTACTTTAATTGAAGTACAGACATTGGGCCCCAACAGCCTGAGTGCTAAGTGGTCGAACCTAGGTATCATCTGTCGGCCCAACCATCACGGCAGATACCTCTGGCCCGTAGCGAGGAAACTGGCAACTCATAGGGAATGAGTGATGTAGCCCAATTTGCGGAATCAGGGGTGGCACGAGGAGTCTTGAGTCGCCTTGAGTAGAGAGAGGCTATGAGAGACCCTTAATCCATCCTGAACGGGTTGTGTGCGATGCAACCTAGCTCGGCTACTATAGCATGGTACTGCCACACCATCTATCATGTCCGGGACCTTCTTTCTAGGCTACTAGACCCCAGGGATAAATCCCAAAAAGTGCCTCACACTGGAGTCGCACAACCCTACCCCTACTCTACTACAGAAGGAAGCCAGATGGAAGTAGGGGCCAGAACAGCATCAAACATTCCAGGACTTGAAAGAAAGCTTTTATCATATCCAGCTTCATCGCCACCCGCAAGGGGACAGCCCCCTTATTTTTCTGACTGATGCCTGCCAGAATGGTCTCGGAGCCATCGTGAACCAAGAGGACACCGAAGGCCACCCCCAAGTAACTGCCCATGCAAGCACCTGTCTGAACGCCATGAAACAGAAGTACCATGTCAATGATCAAGAATGCCTTGCCACTTCCATTTACAAGGCAAGAAGTTCATCCTACGGACGGATAGTAAGGCACTCCAATGGCTCCGCCAATCAAAAGGTACCAAAGCCAAACTCGGTTTGACTTCAAGGTACACACTGCCTGGGAAAGCCCAATGACCTATCCGATGCCTTATCTCGCGAGCTGGACTTACGCAGTGCAAAAAACGAGGAAGAGGAATGGGGAGGGAATGGTTCCCTCACCAGCACCTGAACACACCCTCTGAGAGAACATTCAGCTACTCCAACGTCGCCTAAGCAAGTACTGGATCGCCGAACACCTATGGCAAAATCCTGACATCCAGAGACTCCTGCAAGACCAACCCCAGCGTTTTAAGCTCTGCGATGATTTCTTATGGTCACGGATCGGACAACCAGGGTTCTGAAGGTATTACGAGCTTACCTCTGTGGACACTACCATGATGATCCTCAAGCTGGACACCCAGGAATCAAGGAGACTCTACGAAATTTGGGCATATGAGTAGAGACATCTGGCAGTACATCAACAGCTGCAAGACGTGCTGCTGAGGCAAAGCCTACCTGTACCCCTGCCAGCCTTCAAGCCCCGTGACCCACACACTACATGGATACAGGTTACAACCAACTTAATGGGGCCATACTCTTGGAGCACCCGAGGAAACCGCTACCTGTTGGTAGTCACAGACTTATTTTCCCGTTGGGTAGAAGCATTCCCACTGCCAGACCAAGAAGCCCACCATACCATCAGGAAGTTCGAAACTGAGATCTTTCCAAGATGGGACTACCTGCAGTGCATTCTTACCGACAACGGAACCCAATTCACCAGCCAACGTTGGCTGAACACCTTCAATTTGTGGGAAGTCGAGACTTGGATGATGGCTCCCTACCACCTTCAAGCCAACCCCACTGAACCAAAAAATCAAGAGCTTAAGAAAAGCCTCCGGCTCAGTGTGGGTACCAACCACTGCCACTGGGATAACCACATCCCCACCATACTAGTTGCTCTACGATGAACAACAAATGAAGCCACTAACTCAAGCCCCAGCCAGCTCATCCTTAGGCACACGCTGTGCAGACCCAGGGACTGGCAGTTGGATCAACATCTGAGTGAAATGCCACAACCCAAAGAGATTCTAAGAACTGCCTTACCCCGGATGAACCAAGCACGATCAGCCAAGGCAGCCTATATTGACAAAAAGTACCCACAGCCATGTACTAGGATACGCAGCTTCAATATGGGTGAAGCTGTTCTCCTCATAAACCACCCATTGAGCAAAGGAGGCCAATTCAGCACAGGAATGGCTGAAAAATGGGAGGGACCCTACCGCATCGTCGGCTGTCAAGACAACGTCTATTGGGCAGAAGACGCACAAGTCCGCATTAGAAGAGTCACCAGAGGGCAGATACGCCCTTTCCTGGTCAAGTGCCTGGACCCATCGAAACCACCAAGGGATCTGTTGACAAACACGAAGACAATCCCCCACCAGAATCTACAACCGCCCGAACACCATCACCTCCCAGGACTGGAGGGGGATACTAGATTAGACCACCAAGTCGCCAGGCAATGCCAATCAAAATTGAGTTTCCTGCGTAATATGTCGTCGCGTCAAAACCATCTGTACCCTTCATACACAGCAGCTATCTATGTAAAGCCACTGCCCAGTACACCCAGATGTCACCAGCCACAACAGAGATTTCTTGGTGGAGCCTAACGAATAGACAGCCGCACCATAGACAGTCACCACGGAGTCCAAGAGGGGGAAGAAAGAAGACACTAGCACCATTGGGCCCGCGGAACATCAGGAACTGACACCTCGACTGACCACCCTAGCAACCCTGGGCCTGGAGGTCCAAACCAACTAGGAGACTGCAATGCTGTACGATGTCGCAGCCATCACCCAGATGCCGCCTTCTGAGAGGGAGGCCCTGCTAGAACTCCCAGTTTTGTCGAGTTCAACTTGGCGACCTCGATGCAACTGGACGATCCAGCTAGGCCCTGTCAGGATGATGCGGCCACCCAACCGGTCGTGGTACCCCTTGGTACTGAGGCCATCACCAACGGAGAAGACAAATTTGAACGCAGCCACCGCTGAGCCGAGGGAATAGAGGGGTCCAAAGAGTCTCTGCTTCCGTCGGCCACCCAGGATCAAGCATTGGAGGATGCCGGATCCACCAGCTGTCAACTGAGTTCCGAGAGGGAGGCCCCTGCCAGCAGACACGAGGCCATCTTGTAGGCCTTGGTTCTGCTGGTACCTTCAGCTGTGTCCTATCTGGACTACGCGACCACCCAGCCGGTCTTGGCGCCCCTTCGTGCTGAGGCCACAACCACCGAGAGAGAAGAAGATGACATTCGCCATCGCCATGCCTAAGGGGTAGAGGGGTCAGAACCTATGCCTTCGTCGGCCACCCAGCGTCCGCAGTCAGACAACGCTGGAGCCGCCAGCGAGTCACTGCCTTCCGTAAGGGAGGCCCCACCATAACTGCCAAACAGATTGAGGTCAACCTGATGACCTCACCGCCAGCCGCGTCCTTCCTGGACGATGCGGCCACCCAGCAGGTCTTGGCGCCCCCCAGCACTGAGGCACTCCCAGCATCAGAGTAAGAGGATGAGCCCAGCTGTTTAGCTTCAGAGACAACAGAGCCTGTCCTTCATCTGCCTTTGCAGGCTACCATGCCGCCACCCATCTTCAATGAGGTCGCTGACGATCATCCCCTGGCACCCAGTGATCCAGAGCCGACCACTGCCAAGGTCAACAACCCAACCCCGACTGGTCAGGCAAGAACAGAACAGCCCACCCACACGTGTCACGGCCCACATCAGCTTGGTCGGTACAGAGAAGACCCACGGAGGCCGACAAGATGCTGTGTGTGGCCCTACCCGGTCCATGAGGCTCTCAGAAGATGGACTGCCCGCCAGTCAGTGATAAACTTTTGGCAGCAGTCGAGAGGTGAAGTTTATGAACAATGACGATGCTGTCGTAAATTGCCGCTCAGTTCCAGTGAATTGTATTTTACAGCATGTAAACATTTAATTTGTAGTCGATTGCTGCATTAATAAAATTAGAGATGAACAGACTTAAGCAACCGTCAATAGTTGCCTAGTAAACACTAGTGAAGAGACATTTTTATCAGAGTAAATACCTGCTCAGTTTACCAGCGTAAACTCCCAGTGAACTTAAAAGATAGACTTTTAACCCACGTAATTATCATGCCCGCCTTTTGCGTAATAATAACCCAGTGTAAGAGACCTCCAGTTCTGTGAAGCAGATGGCAACAGACTAAGGCCCAAAGTTCCTCGGAAATTGCCAAATCATAAACCAAAGATAAACAAAAAGTCTTTCTCTACGAGCAAAATTATTTTTTTAATTGTTGTAAATAATATTTTCACTACTTGTTGTAAATATCCAATGTGCTTTTTTTATTTATTTATTTTATGTAGGTGCGCCCCATACACAGTTTTGTTAGTTAACTTGATTTTTCAAGTGCACTTGTGCTTGCCTTTAGCTAGCTTCCTGTCTGTCAGGATGTCTGAAGGTCGTGATTCGGCAGACCATAGAATCTTGTCACACATAACTTTCTTTACCGCTGTGAGACACATAGGAAGGCCCTGGCAGAGCCATTTTACTTTGTAGCAACAGACTGTAAAAATTGTTAGCTGACACACTTTTCACGAGTGAGGCCTAGCACACACGAAGGTGTCAGACTTTACTTGTTGCTTGTTTTTGCTTTTTTTTCTCAATAGGAAACACTGTAATTGAGATATTGTAACCCCACACCCATGCCTTCAGATTATTTTGTGAACGGCACACTTTAAAAACGAAGGGTCTGTGAGTACCACTCGACACCGTGACACACATTTTTGCCCTCTCTTTTATACTTTGTCGCATTGAGCCCTGGAGCATCCACCAGCAGTCATTCACACTGCCCGCCTGCCCAGCTGACTAGTGTATGAGAGAGACAGCGCTAGTCACCCACCAGCCAGCCAGAGATGATTCACGGCATAAGCTGCCGTGTCTTGATCAGGCTTTCCGGTGCACAGAGTAAAGAACAGACCAGAAGCGCAACGTTCGCTATCTTCAATGGGACATCAGTTCTACATCATCACCGAGAGGACGACACACTAATGAACCTCTCGAAGATGAATCTCAATCGCACCAGGGGTGGGAATTGACGCAAGGTGCTTACTGGCTATTTGAATTAACGACTCCGCTTCATCTACACATTTTTCTACAAGCAATAATGAATGGGGTTTGGAAGCTAGAATTACTACTCGAGTGCCTACAGGATTTGTTCCTAGACTGGGGAATTATTACAGGTGTCGAAATTATATACGTTTCAACAATACCGCAGACCAGTAAGCAATGCAATATGCTGCCTCTCCTTGCGAAGATGGCAACAATCAATTATCAGTAATCGACACTCATCACAGCTCCGAAGAAGAAGTACAAGGGTGAACTGAGAGATGACGCCACTATGCCGACAATGACCGCCCTTAGCTGCGCCCAAGATGTGTGCGCATAGCAGACACCTCCACCCCCTCCTGAATGGGCCTGCATGCCCTCAGCCGAAGCAGAATATATGGCCGTGCAAAGGCTGGAAACGTCAGTAGGCACCAATATCCGTCTAGGGATCGCCAGCGTACCACCACCTACAGCAGTACTTCTGAAGCCCTCCCCCTGCTAAGTCTTCCAGAAGATATCTGCCACCTTTAGTCGCTACCCTATGTGCCCTTCAGGACGTGGGCCTCCTTAAGCCCGATCAGGGCACGTGTACACGGATGGGGAAAGTCGTAATTAGCTACCTAGTTGATTCTGTCCTCGGCCAAGTTAGAACCAGGACCCTTTCACCTTATCAGCGTAGTTTACTACGTCCAGTCAATTCTGGGTAGACACAAGATAGTACAGGCCACCGTGTCTTATTCCTCTCGGAATAAAACACAATATGAACCTAGCCTAATCTCTCATTTTCCCTTAATGTTCATCCAAATTATCAGAATAAACACTTACGTCCAGCAGAGTGGAGCAGGAGACTGAGTTTTACAAACACTAGTTGCCACTTCTAGACCAGCTTGCACCTGTTCACCACACCATTTGTGTTGCTGGAGGGAGTGTTTGGTTGACTCTGGGTCAGACCTGTCCCCTCAAGGGGCTCACCCATCAAAGCTATTTCAGCACCTCCGAGGGAACCCACTCCTTAACCACCACACTGTTTGTGTTGCCTGTTGGGGAAAAACATTGTACTCAGCATCGTTCTGGTGCACCTAGATGGCAGAACACATTTAAATAGGGAACGCACGTCGACTGGTCCGATCTACCAGACCCAAGGTACTTGCACCTAATGCCCTTCACCAAGAGAGGTAGTAAGGACATTAGGGAACGACAGGCAACTGCCCACCAGTCTACCTGGGGTTGCACCCAATCCAATAAGGCACTTAGCCAATTAACCCCTTGGGAATGAGGTCAAGTTGCCCATCGGTCAGTGGTGGCTAGCTCCCAGACACCCAGTCAATCTCGTTTCAGCCACCCCGGAAGCCTCCATACCCATGTCACCCCATCATCACCACCTTCAACAGGAGAGAGAAAGTTCCTGTTGGAGCAGTCTGCCCGTGGTTCAAGAACAAACGCTACCCCAGCCCGCTGAGGACCTTCAACAGCACCAGTTGGAGTTCCAATGGCAGCAACATGTGGGGGACGTCTGGATCTGCCAGCAGTCGCACTCCAGACAGCAAGCCAGCAGCACCTGTCAGCCGCCCTAGCACAGTACCCACACCCGCTAGTTTTTTTTACTAGCTATGCATGCAGCTAATAGCTAGGATGTTTTTTCAAAGATTGATTTTCATAAGTCTGTTCCAGTCATGAATGGACTATAGTTCATATATTTTCCATTTGCGCACTTGGCTTGATCGGTTAATTGCAACTAATTCTCATGTGAAGGTAATTTATTTTAGCTTTTCATTTCAAAAATACAGGTAAATTTAAAATTAACCACACTGTAGTTCACAAATTAATTTTTATAACTGGACAACTTTTTATAACATTAAAATACAGGTCACGATAATGATTGCTTGTGAAATCAGTGAAGTGCGTATTTATGTTTGCATTTCATTACTGGTTTGTTTGGTATCACGTGTATAGGTTGTTCATGGTTAAATGAGCACTTTTGAAAGCCCTGCTTAATATAAAAATTGTATACACGTTGTGTGTTCTTCCGCCTTATGTAAAAGTAACATTTCCATAGGTCTCATCACTTTATTCATGCATTGGTCAAGTTAAACAGTGAAATATTGGAAATTAAAAATTGTACAAATCTGCTCATTTTTACACTTCAATGCATTAAAAAATACAGAAAGTGACAGAAATAATTTCAGTTATTACAGATGGTTACCTAACTCTTTTTGTTCAACATTAATATATGGAACTATTTTCCCTCCATCATTACCAACTTTACTGGATGCATGTCATTCATTGCACCTAATAAAATATATGCAAGTAGGGGCAGTGACTTTTTTCTTAGGTTTATTTCAGAAGTGCTCACTTTATCGTGAATAGCCCTTACTTACAAAATCTCTTTGATGGTAAAGTTTTCATGTTGCAATCATAGCCTTTCACATAGGGCAGATTGTGAACATTTCTCTATTCATTAACTATATTTATTCATATTTCACACGAAACAAAGTAGCTATGAATGCAAATTTTTTTGTTTCCCCATAAAATTTGTTACTTTTGGAATTTTAAACGTGGTGGCGCTGTGGGTCAACACATGGGAAAATTAATGCATTTTCCGTATGGTAAATAGGTATCTCGATGGTATTATGAATACTTTATAGTTAAAAAAAACTTGGCTGCCCTTGGTTGTCCGCTGCGGGACCAGACGTGGCCCCTAAGCTCAAAACTTTGGAGCTGTTGACGTAGGAGATTTTGAATTTCCAGATCCTGTTGCTGGTGTAGCGGAATTTGGTGGCTGCCAAGCTGAAGTTGTAACAACTGTATATGTTCCTCGTGGCTTCTCTCAGGGTGGCAGGGGAGGGGACATCCTTTCCCACTCCTCTGCCTTGACATCCTGATCGAGGTTCAGCTGGTGTGACAGGGCATGTGAAAGGTCGTTGCTTTTGCCCGGGCAGTGTTGGCCCTCGTGGGCGAATTTCCCACCGCCTGAGCTTAGCCTTAGTCTTACACGGCTCGTACAGCCATTGGAGGGCTTTGCTGTCGGTTCACAAGATAAAATGTTTTCCTTCCAGATAATAGCAGTACTTTCGTACCTCCCAGATAACTGCTAAGAACTCCTGCTCATTGATTTGATAGCGTTGCTCCGTCTCGTTTAACTGGGTGCAAGCATACGTTATCACTTGGGGACGGCCATCCGGGCCCTGCTGGTAGACTACTGATCCTAGACTGTTCTGGCAAGCATCTGGCTGTAGGATTAATGGGCCCTCACCTTGGGGTCTGTGGAGTTGTTTAGTGTTCCGGAAACTGGCCGTTGGCATTGATGCATACCAACATGCTTCGCAACGCAGATATGTGCTCTATGGGAGACAATGCCCCATCTATGAGCGGCCAGAGCTTAGGGCAAGTCGTTAACAGTGGCAAAGTAATATCACGTATCGAGCAAGGAGACTCCATGAATTGGACAGCTGAATACATAAAAGTAATTGACGCACTTAATTACAAAATCTACAGCCCGCCCGAAATCCTGCATGCAAGCGCCACCCCTATGAATAAATTACGTAAACTAATTGCCCATGTACCATTCATACATATTTTATTCCCTGTGTCATTTCCCTTCTAGTTTTCAGAGTATTAATAAATCTTGTGTCAAAATCAGTACTTAAATCCTGCTGAAGACTAGTTGTGTGGTAGACCAAACTCTAAATGAGACAGAGCTTGAGGAAAGGATTTGTCAGAAAACAACACACCACAGCTCCTGGGTTTCCGGTGTATCCGTGCCTACCTCCAGTGACGTCACAATACCGGACTGCACTTCTACACGACAGGGCCTTGGGTGTGTGTGCATAAGCCATGCCCCCAGGACTGTATATTTGCAGAAAGGATCATGGGACAGACTAAACGCATAGCAAGAAGGGTGTAGTCCAGTGTCAACAATGACTTAGAGAATGTTGTGCTTTAGAAAGAGAGCTCCGATTACAAATTGCTATTGAAACTTCAAGTAAAGTAGAATCTCAGACACCAGAATCTGAGAGCTTGCGCCTGGATTACTCATCTATTGTACCTCCTACCCAAGCGTCCCCATACGATTACTTATTAGGTGTTTGCTGGTTAAAAGCGAGTCGGATCCACTGCACCCTAATCAGCTAGAAGCACCCCCGCAGGTAGTAAGTGTAACTACTCACCAGACTGTTCCCGATAAGGACTTAATGAACACCTGTATAATAAAGTTGGTATCCGGAAAGTCATACCGGTTCGACACCCGCTGGAGGTGGATGTGCCCAACTTTTGTGTACTCAAACTAGCGTCGGGGAAAACGGTACGGGTTCGACTCCTGTCACAGATAGTCCTCAAACCATGTACTACAGCATCATCCCATATGAATTACATTCCCGCATGTCAACCCACTTGGCCCATTCAAGTAGCCTCGATTCCCCCAGTCAGGCCATCCACCTCCACCCCCACGATCACTTAAACTTCATAGCCATCTCATACACCCCAAGACAACTGGCGTCCCGATTATTGGCAACCGTAGTAGTGAAGAAGATAGAACTCCATGGACAGGAAACTATCACATTCCACCTCACTCTGGGGTTTGACTCCCCTCGTTTCAAACTGTACCCTTCTGTAAGCGGCCACGTACAGAATCCAAAATCACCGCGACCCATCGGGCTAATAATCTTATCCAATCACACCTCCGTAGGCTTACCTAAGATCTCAAGAGGGCATGCATCAGCGTATTGAACGCCTGGTAGTGTTAGTCCCAACCGCCAGCGCACCTCTTTCTCCAACAGGGGCCATTTTCATCTGCTATGTCTGGCAAGAAGTCCAGAAAACCAGTTGCATAGCCCAAGGTATCGGCACAACTGTTTTTTTTGTTGGAGTGCTCTTCTGCTTCTTCTATGGCCCTTATGGAATTCTGTTGAGGGAAATTCCTGGTGGGGGTTACCTTGTGTCTTAGGTAATCGATGGACGACTTCACAAAGTGGATTTTCAACATTTTGCTTGTCATTCCAAACAACGCCAATTGTTCTAGGACTCGTTGGAGGTGGCAGCGGTGCTTCTTTCATCATTTGGAGTATGTGATTACATCATCCAAGTGTGCAAAGCAGAATTCACCAATGTATCCGGTGAGCACTTCTGTCGACACGAGTCACTGGAATGTGACGGGCGCATTCTCGAGTCCAAATGACATTACTTAGATTGGAGAGCTCTCCTTCCGAGGTAGTGAAGGTGTGTTGTATCTTCGACTATCAGGATGTACCACAATCTGCCAGTACCCTGACTGGGTACTGAAGATTTTGGCTACCCCAATATCTCGCAAGGTATGCGCCAGATTGATAGACGGGGTTGCAATCAGGTGTGTTACATCATTCAAAGCCTTATAGTTGATGCACAATTTTAATTGGCAGTTTTTTTGGGTACCAAGACTACATGCAAAATGTGAGGCGAGTCGGAGGGCTCCACGATTCTGTGCTCCTTTATTTCATTTACTTGTGTCATTATCAAGTGCCGCCTGCATGCTGACACACTGTATGGGCAATTATAGATGGGGGCATCTTTTGTGTTCCAGATTCCTGCTGGATACTCCCTTGTCCGAAGGTGCCAGCATGTTCATCTAAAATTGGTTTTAATTCTCAAAACTTTGGTTTGGGTAATTGATTTATTTTGGTGGTGTTAAGGGGTGGCAGAATCATAGCCTTGGCACTGTGTTCGCAATTAATTGTGATTCGGTGCTTGTCGCCTAGGTATACTCTCCGCTTGCCGTGATCCAAGACGCATTGCTGCCATGGATGCCCAAGTATTATGGCTTCTGTTAAGTCTGGAGAGACTACGGACTCGGCTGGGTCCGAGTGCCTTTAGAGGCTACAGTCAGCGTAGTACGACCATCGACTTTTAGGGTTGTGTTGTAATGGGCCATGCATACTAGATGAATTGGGGGCGGAGTGATGCCCTTGGTTGAGGGGTTAGGACTCACTTCGCACAAAATTACTAGTGGCTGCTGAGTCCAGTAGAGCTAGGATTTTTCTTTCATTGATTTCCATTTTGATGTTGGGGGGCATCGGGTGGCATGGTTTCCTCGTTTAAATGCTGGATGACAGGCCCTACTTGTTTGGTGGTGGAGGCCCGCTTCGTACCCTGACTGCAGCATGTCCCACCTGACTAGGTTGTTGTCTTTCAGCTGTGCAAGGAGAAACTGCCATTGCTCAGGTTGTTGTTCCTTCCCCTGCTTATCCCTGCCATGCCGGATTGACTGAGCAGTCCGTATTTAAGTAGCGCTCCACGTAAAACCTACACTTCGAAAGTGCTGAGGTGTGGGGAGGGGTTTCCTTTTTGTTCTGGTAGTTTTCCCGATTCAGCTGGCTTAATGGTAATCAAACTACAAATTATGTAACTTGGACAAAAGCATCCGGGTCACGTGGCGTACACAGCTTTAGTCATCCCCATCTGGGAAAATCCTTTTAAACATTTGAACTATTCGACGCACAATAATTTCTGCTCCTTTGTCTGGGACCTGAGTGTTACTGTAAAATTCGGTGATAAGATGGGCCAGTACTTCATTGCTGGTAAACTGGACAGCGATGCGGGTACACAGTTGGTTCCATTCGGTTACGAATTCCCATAGCAGTCTCATCACTCCCACTCTTGAGGTGGGCTTGTGCCCGGCTCACCCACTGTTTAATGGGAACTTAGTTCTCTCGGAACTCCTTCTCACATTGTGTTGTGAGTGTGAGCGGGTCTTCATGTGGGCAGCCCACAAATTCAGGGATCTGACTCTCTCTTTGGACCATCCTATGCAACTCTAGTGAAATGGCTGATTACACATGATAATCTGCATGTGTTAATCCCGTGCCCGGGGCATGTCACCCAGTGGCAGAAGGCCATCTGATATGTTCAACATTTTTTGCACCTAAACTCTAGCCCATCGGTGTAGCGCTACTCGTCTACTCACCTTAGACATACATAATGAAATTGGTGCTGGCAGTGCGCACATGCTATTTGGTACATCCCTGTACCCAGGCATATGGCGGAATGGTATTTTTTGGTTGTGGTGTCTGCTATGATGGCATCAACGTTTTCGGGTAGACTCCTTTCCATGTCAGACATGGTGGCTGGTATCTTGAGCGCCACTGGGTGTTTCAAGACTCCCTGAAGTTTGGTTACTAGGTTTATCAACTACCGGCTATGTCACTTAGTCCTGGTATTGTACTGCCTAGTTTTACCTAATTACTCTATGTTAATTAAGCATCAAGGCTCCACGTTGGGCACTAGAAAACTTTGACGTGTGATGTCCTTAAGTGGTGGTGGATTGTCACGGTCAAGACTGTTTTGTGTGGTGTGAGGTCAGGCACACCTGGTTTCGCCTTACTCTGCCTGATTACTTAAATACCTAACCCTTGTCGGTGTATAATACTGGACGCTTGGCTTTCCTACTGGGCACAAAATCGGGGACAGTCGTTTTGGCTTTACAGACACTCAAGAGTTTGATTACCTGGGTGGTTGGTGGCAGATGGTGGTTATTGACCCTGTTGTGGCTGGTGCTGGCACCGGGATCTGGTGTGCTGATGGATTGACTACTGTTGGTGGCCCTGGTTGGGCTGGTGTGATGGTGGCTCCGCAACCAGGGGTTCGATAAGCCGAGCGGAACTTCCTTGTTCCTTAGGAAGGCTTGGACTATCAGATGAGGTGTCCCTGCAGTCTTGACGGGTGGGGCGAATAAAAATTGGGTAGGAGCTGGTAGGTGAGGCCTTGCCAGTTGTCTGGCAGCCTAAGCTCGTTCCCGGGCACCAGGACTGCAAAGTGCAGTCGAAGTTGGGTTAAGCCCTTGTTTGTATTTGGAGGCGGTAGTTGCCTTTTCCTCTCTCCTTTGAGTACCAACTCAATGGGAGTATTGCATATGGATGGAGGACTGCTATCAGCTCTGCATGGTGTTAAGCAGGTGACGTAGATCCCTAGCTATGCGTTTGGCCTCATGTTGAAGTTGACAGACCAATGTGGCACCTGCCGCTCCTTTCGCATCCGGTACCCGAAGCACGGTGGACACAGAGCATTGGATTTACAATGGGTGATAGTTTACAACACTTGGGTGTGTGTCCAAAAGGAGTCAGACCCTCAGAACCAGGCAGATACTCCATCTGACACCAGAAGCATCTTGGAAGAAGTATAACCTGGGTTGACTGACTAGCCGCCCTTTGGATTGAATTCCTAGTGGTGGAGGCTCTACCTTTCTGTGCACCGGAGTGTACAGAATAGGTGGCCATAATTTGTGTGTTCTAACGTACGTGCATCCCTGAGGGGGAGCTTGGAGTCCTGCACTATGGCTAATAAATTGGGTGAAGTAATATACAGCAGTCTCCTGCTTCTCCCTGACAGATCTGGTGTCTATGTAAGAAACTGTACAACACACTTGGAAATAATACTCTGGGGTAGATAAAAACTTGTTTATTCCGGTAGGAATAAATCTGGTGGTATGTATTACCCCTTATCAAACAAAGGTTAACCAGAAGTAAGCTACGGTAAACAGGTGAAGGTGACCTGGTTCTTGGCTGCATAAGGTTCAAAGACTAGGTGGCTGTTGTAACAACTCGACCTACTATCCTAATTTGTTGTCCAGAAGGGACCTGTGGACGTTACTACCAGAAGGGCAGTAGTTGTCACTCTGCCGGAAGGGTTGATAATGAAGACAAGTTTCTGCAGACTGCTGAGACAATGTCGAAGATCTTGTAGAGGATCATGAGGACCTGGCT
Organism: Dryococelus australis; assembly: GCA_029891345.1. Taxonomy (NCBI): domain Eukaryota; kingdom Metazoa; phylum Arthropoda; class Insecta; order Phasmatodea; family Phasmatidae; genus Dryococelus; species Dryococelus australis. Next base: position 63,770,364 of record CM056995.1, read on the forward strand.
AGTAGTAGAGGGCCCCAACACATGAGGACCTGGCTAGTAGTAGAGGGCCCCAACACATGAGGTGATGGAACGAGCTACTGGAGATGAAACAACTGCATTTTAGGGCTATGCACCGCTACTTATAGTGTGCTGGGCCTGTCCACGCCTGGGCTGGAATGGGAAGTGTCACGTCCTCTCGTGACGTCTCTTGTGTGCAAAGCCGGGTGGGGGTGGGTGTAGCTGCCCTCTGCGCTCGGCTACCCCGCTTCGGGCTTTCATTGGTGCTCAGGGCACTTCGTGGCAGAGTCTGCTTTGGCGATCTTCAGAGCCCTTCGTGTCACTTCGGGGAAACTGGCGTGTTTTCTGACCGCTTGCCTTGCGCAATTTACATTTCCACGTGTCTATAATTTCCCCCACAACAAGGGGCAATCCTGTAGGCACTCGTGGTTGACCATCTTTGGTTTGACCCTTCCTCGGGTGATGTAAAATTACTTGGCTTGACGAGTGTTAGTTGTTTATTATAATAATGGTAGAAAGTGGCACACGTCATCGCTAAGATAAGATATCAGTTAAATAGTAGAACATTTAAAGTCAAAATATTACTAGTAGTAACATTCCAGTACCGTGTATTTTTTCAAGTTTGTTATTTTTATGTTGTATATTCTAAACACTCAGCGACTAGAAATTTATACTTGACCTGTACAGTGCCGAAAGCGAGGATATATATTCCATACTTCAGTCAATTTCATGGCCCATTCATAAATTTATTCCCAGTGAAGTACTATTTGCATTGCAGTTCGTCTTCATGACTTATGGTTTTCTAGTTCTCCAACATAGAGAGATCAGTGAGTACAGCCCGGATCACTACAGATGTTGACCTTTTGTTAGTTTTAGTCAAGGGTGTAAAATTGATACTGTCATGGCTACTGTGGGAAGCATAAAATTTAATGCTCATGTTAATTTCTGAAACTTGTAATTAAAGTTAACGTCAATTAATTACTTTTTTTTTCTTGTTATGTAATATTGAAATAGTTATATCTGTGGACAGATTTATACCACCCCGAAGTTTACGTTACCAATGCAGTAATAATTCACAAATCACAATATTATAGAATGTGAATATTGAATCTTGTCTATCGTTATATTCATCAAGAAGTAATATTCGAGTAACAATTCAATATTTTCAATGCATCAGAAAGAATTTAATAGTTTTCTATGCTGCCACAGAAAAATGTGTTTCAAGAAAGCTTGCTTTAAAATACAGGCTGAAAAAAGCAGTCGCCAAAATATGCCATTATATGCAGTAAAAATACTTATTGCATTGTAATTTTCTACTCAAATAAAAATTTTTCCCTGCCTGGTAAAATCTGTAGGTGTTTGCATAGCAAGTTCTGTGGACGTTTAGTAGTCACTTTGCAGTACTAGTATTGCACTATCTCATGCCAGCCCATTTGAACGTTACTATGAAACATTACAACCATTGCTATTTGTAGTAAAAAATTTTCCTCTAGGAATGTTCAGAATATGTATATAGCACTGTGAGTTTTATTTCCAGTTATAGTTTCATGTTTATATTTTGTGTAGATTCCGTGTTGGAAAAGGGCAGCAACCAGCTGTTATCTCTGCCGACGGACAGTGCCAGCCTGATGCATCGTCATGCCCTGGCACGAGTGCGAATCATATTCTCAGAGATCATTATCAAGGTCTGTGTGGATAAAACTTTGAGCTTGCAGACAAATGCATTTAATAAAATCAGAAATGTGAGTATGATTTTTTCAGAATTAAAAGCATTTTACATGTGTTAGTTAAAATCATACATTTTATTACTCTGGGACAATCTGAAGATACAAACTAAGAATCGTACTCTAGGTAATTTTAGAACCCATCTTAATGATTTCTTATGCATTTTCCTTAGTTTTCTTTGGGTATTTGAATAAATATGTACCAGATAATGCTGAAGTAATGTGTGAATTATTTTCATTATTTTAGATCCATTATAAAAAGTAATCTACTGTTAGAGTTTGTTGTGGTCAACTAAATGGCTATACTTGCATGTCGCTTGTTGGGAGTGTCTCCTATGGAGACTAATTGGGTAGTGGATCCTTCTTGCATAAGTTTATTAAAACAGAGCTTTATTGTGTGTGTTGATGGTGTATGACAGTGTACCACCATCATCATGTTGGTGTACTTCTTAGATAGTGTAGTAAAGGCAGGGGTTTGTTCTTATTTTGTCATACGTCATCGTTTGTGAAAGTCATACTTAAAAAAATACAGCTTGACCCTAAGATTAGATTATAGCTTGCCACATCATCAACCATTTTGCATAGTCATGATCAGTGTTTATAAATGTTGCAAGTTGAGGAGATCCTTTGTTGTCTCAGCAGACCTAGTTTCAGTAACAATTGCATAATCACTTTTGATTGCAATGCTTATTGTGGTACAGTAAGGTATTTAACCTTTTTTTAATTTGTGTAGTCTTACACTCAGATGTTGAAAGCAATTTTAATGCTTTCACACACAGTAGCATTCTGCTGTACCAAATATTTTATTTGTGGTGAAATTCTTGCTTAAATTCACATTTACTTTGACACGTGATGCCCTGAGGCTAGCGGAAAACGTCACGTCAAAGGGTTTTTGGTGGGCGCTAGGTCAAGCACACACAGTGGTGGGGGTTTCTGGTTTAATTCAGTCTTTACATGGTACTGGTGCATGTCCAGTGTAAAGTACTGGCCTGGTAGCTTTACAGCAGGGCACGAAATCAGGTTCCACAAGAGTGATTTTGCGTTTCAGTGGATTGGCTCTAGGCGGTATACCTGTGCAACATGCAACCTGTGGAGGCTGCTTAATCTGTGTCAACTCGAGTTGGTGTAAGGTTGAGCTAGGTTGCCTAATGGGCAGGAGCTTGAAGGTTACGTTGGTTGTAGGAGTTGATTCCGCCGGCTAAGTCCCCAAAAGTGTGAGGTGGCAAGTCCCAAGGACTGATCTTATCCTCCTAAGTAAGCTGCAAACATAGGGTGTGTTTCCTCGCTCAGACGTACGGGATCTTCGAAGAGATCCTTGGGGATCGCAATGAGACGCAATGCCTGGGCTTGGGCCCTCTGTGAGAGTTTAGCGAACATAGCCAGAGATAGGGGGTAAGCTCCTGCAGATGCCTAGAGGCAGCAAGTACTTGTCTAACCTTCTCTCATATACCACTCCGATGGGAGTAGGACATCTGGACTGAACCACACTCTCACGTCTGTGAAGAGACAGCATATGACATGTTGTCCTACACTGGTGTACAACCATGTGTAGTGTCTGCCGACCGACCACAGGTGGTATCCCTACCCCAGCGCTCAGTGTCGAAACACTGTGAACACTGAGAGTCGGGCCTTGGCGGTGGACAGCCCCTGCATGTGGGTGAGTGTCTCAGATGGAACGGTCTCCCCCAACTTAGAGAACACTAAATCTGGTGCCTTAGTGCAGTGGAGAGAGTAACTGCTGAGCAGGCAAGCTGACCCCAAAAGACAGAATACCAAGTGTCGGCTCTACCATTCTGTACACCGTGGTGCACAGAAAGGATGGCAGTCAATGTGCGTGTGAGTACTTTAGTGGTGCACTGCACTTTTGAGTAAATTCCCCAGTCACTTGCAATCCCTTCGACAGTTACAGTTGTGGAGTCCACTGGGAGAGGAATTATTACTATGGGAAATAAACAAGGTGGTGTCGCTTGATCTCCTAATGTCGGCAAGAGTTTACGGAAGCTTAACCTATGCTGAGCCAGGTGAAGGCGACCTGGTCCTAAACTAACAATGGCAGGGTAGATGAGCGTTATGAACTAACTTGAACTGGTACTGCTCCTGAAGAGGCCGCAGTGTCTATTTGGGTAGACAATGTTGGCTATGTTAGGATCTTTGGCACAGTGTGTGGTTAAAATGGGTTGATAAAGGATATCTCTGGCAATGAGTTGCGGTGGAGAGAAGGAGCTGGAGGTTCCTTCGGTATGAATGCTGTGAAATAATGGTAGGGTGGAGCAAACGAGCAGGCTGGTCAATGTCTCCAGCAGAGACTGCGGTGGAGAAATGAAAACATTGTCAAGAGTCGCGTGGATTCTATTGGGACCTTCAATACAAATGCTGTGAAGGCCCGGAGCAGACTGGCGTTTAAGGGCTTTGGTCCGCTATTTATACTCTGGCTGGTGTACCCCTCCAGAGGTACCACACTTGGTTGCAGACACTGCAAGTGGCTGTACACCAGTATAGGGAAACACATCACCTGTTACCCCTTGTGCGGACATGAAGTGTGATTCTGTTCTCATGCCCTACTCCCGTCAGAGTGGTGTCCGAGAGAATGTCAGACATGTGCTCACTGCATCTTGGCTTCAGCAGGAACTTAACCTCTTCCTGGCTCCACTTGTGAACATCTCACAGAGAGAACAAGTACAGACACTGCATCAGCTGCAGAGACTGTCTACACCAGAGATTCCCAAGGACCTCTTTGAAACTCAGTGGAGCCAACTCAGTAGCTGTTTTGCCCAACAATTTACTGGCATGCCTCACGGCATAATTTTACAGCCATATGCAAACACGGATAAGGAGGCTGAAATATTTGTCTGCGGCAAGGTACAGATGTACCGACGAATCTGAGAAACCTTCTGCTAATTCTAAAGCCACTCACAGTGGACGAATCAGTAGAGCGAGCACGGGAAGTGAAGCGCAATTTCAAAGTGCTAGCTGTCCTCGACCTCCTGAAGCCAACCAAACAAATGGAATCAGACAAGTTGTCTGAATGCAATATCACCACCCGCACCACACACACCCATGTTACCGAAATGTTGGTACTGTCCAGCATACCCCTTTCTTAAGATTTGCCTTCAGCAACAGGCGCTATATGTACATGTGGAAAAAGGGGGTGCAATTCGTATGCCACGTACCACCCAACCAGCTACCAATAAGAAAAGCATCCTGCAGATGGAAACGCCACTGCCAGTGGGCCAAAAGGGGCGACCCTATTGGATCAGACAGGCAAACCATACAACTCCTAGATGAGGAGACCGAATCACACGAGGCCCCTTACATAGAAGTCCTTATCAATGGGTGGAATGTACTGGCACTTCTTGACTCCGCTGCAACCGGCAACTTTGCATGAAGCAACATCCTAACTGAAGAACAAAGGGCATCACTACATCCTCAGACCAAATCCTTAACGATGGCCAAGCCGGATTGTACGCTCACCGTCGATGGTCGCACAACTCTCATTGTCGAACTTCACAAGATCTCAGCACCAGCGGAGTTCATCATAACACCTGATATCGAGGAAGAAATTACACTGTGACACCACCCCTGGCTTCAGCAGCAACAATGCGTCATGGACCCTGGGAAACGGAAAGTATATCTTGGCGACAATCACAGAGTAACAGTCAGTTGAGAACACTGTCCCAATGCTGTCAAACCTCCAACTCTTAACAAAGAGAAGATAAACCACAAACTCTCTAAAGCTCAAATCCAACAATTGAGAAAGTCCTCAACGAGCTTTTCGGTGCTTTAGGATCTGAAGGAACGCTCTGACAGACGAGAACCATCCAGCATGAAATATTGCTGAGTACAACCACACCAGTCTACAACAGACTCTTCAGGGTATCTGCCAGGTGACATTACCTCATCATGGAACAGCTATAAAACATGAAATGACAAGGAATCGTCGAGCGGTTGGACTTTCTGTACAACTCACACATGGCACTGGTTCCGAAAAGGACGGACAGCTAAGGTTCTGCATGTACTACGAAGCTTTGAATGACATCACACTTCTGATTCCTCCACCAGCCCTCGACTTGGCATACCCTGCATAACATAGGGGAGGCAAAAGTTTTCAACACCCTGAATATGCAGTCATTCCCTTCAGACTCGAACGCTTCTGCTACGTTTCAACTGTTAATGTCTGCCCGAAGTACTAACTGGCTACATTGGGCGCTTCTGCTTCGCATACCTCGATGGCATAATTGTCTACCCAAAATCCTGGCAGGAGCACCTCAATCATGTGCAAAGGGTACTTGAACGCGTGGAACTTCACGGTATGATGGCAAAACTCTCAAATAGTCACTTTGGGAAATCTTCAATCGAATACCTGACTCACGTACAGTAGTGTCTCGTTATAGCGAGATGTCAAGGTTTCAGGTTCTATCCTCGCTATAAGTGTGTCCTGGCTGTCCCCGAATTAGACAGATTTTGATTGCCCTAAAATTGCTTTTAAATAATGTTCAAGCCACCGTAACGTAAAAATATCCTGTTATATGAAAACTTATTGCGTGAAAATGAGTGGAAAATCTGACCACGCTACGTAAGTATAACCGCTGTGCCTGCAATCAGTTGCTCAGCCTATGTAGCATTGCCTCGCAATCAGTTGCCCGGCCTACGTAGCATTGCCTCGCAATCAGTTGCCCGGCCTATGCAGCATTTCCTGCTATCACTTTCTCGGCTGCAGAAGCACTGCCTTGCAAGCGATAACTCACCCATCACACCTCCACATGACCGCCTCAAACCAAATATCCGTATTTACTGGCATTCTCTCACCTATTTTACAGGATTTTAGTGCAAAAAATTAGGGTGCGTGAATTATGCAAGGAAGCATGTAAGCATTAAAATGGGGTCTACTGTAAGTAATCCCTCGCCAACCACGGGGGATACGTTTTTTAAAAACACAGCACGTCATTTATTGATAGTAGATATGAAGATACATATTCAAAATTAAATCACTCGTGTGCTGAGGCTAGCAGCGAAAGCATTGTCGTGTGCATGTAGCTGGGCGAGCACCTAGATCCTTTGCAGCGTGGCCGAGCTCGGCTGCTTGCCACTGTCACTCGGCCCTAGATCCTTAGGCGGGCAGCTGTCGCTCGATCGATGGGTAGCTACAAGATTATTCTGGCCAGGCGGTGGTTGGCGGCCGCCCGCCACTGCCATCATTACAGGTCTGGTTCACTTAGAAACAGCGGCCCGGTATTAGGAAAACATGACATGCACGTTAAACTCAGAAACAGCGAATTTTTGGGGCTTCTCTATTGCCGTGTTCCGCTGCATACGCAATTACCTGAAGTTTAAGTGTAGCAGTTTGATTGGCATACTAACCCATTATGCATTCGTACTAAACAAAAATTAATATAAATGTAAACTATTCCCTTTGCATTAAAAAAACCACCCACATACAAGTAAACTTCATGACTGATTGTGTTTACATGTTTGCAGTATGGGCATGGCAGCCAGAAATCAATAAGGGTATCAGCGACCTTGAAGTGTCAACAACCTGGCGCGGTTGGAAAAAGTGCATGCCGCGGGCCCATTAGCATTACATGCCTCGTTGAGAGAAATATGCTGCGTGAATTATGCCAGTGCAAAAATTATACCAGTAAATACGGTAGTCACTGGAAAATTATATGTTTGCAACTAACAAAACATGTATTGTGGAACACTTACTAAAAACCAGCAAAAGTTCGAGAAAACTTTATAAAAATGGATTAAAATTAAGTTCGTTATAGCACAGCGATAAAATTTAGTAGTAGTTGTGTCCCTATCTTTAATTTGTATGCCGCATTATGGAAAAAAACCTGGTGAAAATCTGTTAGTATGTAGCTGTATTCGATTCCAGCTATTGCTTGGACTGTTAAGTTTAAATGAGATTTGTTTTCATTTAACAATAACGTTCGACCTACATATGCCAAGTTGTAAGTTTAAATGAGATTTGTTTTCATTTAACAATAACGTTCGACCTACATATGCCAAGTTGTTTGAAACCAGACACAGTTGACAGCACAATGACCATGGAAAAGCAGAACTGGTTCATGAAAACAGTGTCAAGAGTAGAAAGGGTGGGATTCTATTTATAGAACAATGCGCTTGGGTAGAGCGGCACAAGGTACTTAGGGAAACGAGGTATCGAGCAAGGGAGTGGAGTTACGGCATACGGATAACAAAAGCACGCCTCACACGGTTGCGAGTCCCGCCGCAAGCCTGCTTCACACGATCTCACCGCACAGTTTCAACTCGCAAAATTACAATTTTTCATGTAATTTTTTTGCAATTTTTTGATGATTCCTCAAAAAGACCTAATACCTGTGTTCTTGCAGTTACTGTGCTCGCTACAACGGGATTCTACTGTAGTTTCAACCTGAAGATAACTATCCTCAAACCAAATCAATACAGGCCATCCAAGAAGCCGAAGAACCCCACACCACGAAGCAATTCTGCAGTGTCCTTGGACTGTGTAATTGGCTCCAAGACTTAGTGCCCAACATCGTCAGACTCATGGCCCCACTAAACCTGTTGTTAGAGAAGGAAACTGGTGGTGATGGGGTCCTGAACACCGTGCCGCCTTCCAAACTCTCAAGACTAGTTTCCAAAACATCAAGCTACTACATTGTCCACAAGGAGAACGACCTGATCCTACAGATAGATGCTTGTCAGAACAGCTTTGACGCCGTCTTGTACCAAAAGGACCCAGATGGCAAACCACTAGTTGTAGCCTACACAAGTGCTAGGCTTAATGCCATTGAACAGAAGTTTCATATCAACGAGTAAAAATGCCTCGCTGTCATATGGGCTATCTGGAAATACAGCTAGTACCTAGAAGGTACGCGCTTTCTTCTGACAACAAAGCCAAGCTTGGAAGATAGAACCTGTTTCTCTCCAAGTTTGACTTTGAAGTGCAACACTTCCCAGGCAAAGATGGCCACCTTCCAGATGCCCTATCATGTCAACCGGACTTGGATGATGACGCCAAACCAGATGAAGATTGGAAACATATCATGCCGCCTCAACCTCCATACCACAGGCCAGAAGAACAAATTAGGCTTCTACATCTCCAGATTAGCCAAAGTCAGATTGAATGCTACCAGCAACAAGACCCTTACATCAAAGATTTTCTATGGACGCATCCTCAGCTATTTCTGTTACGAGATGACATAGTCTGGTCACGCAACAATCAACCCAGAGTCAAGTGGAGGATATCGATACAGCAGGATCTGCATGCTGATATCTGCTAGTACCACCATCACCACCCTGAAGTGGGTGACCCAGGCACCGGGCAAACATTATCAGACATAAGAACACATTACGTATATGGGGGGGCATGAGCATGGATGTCCGTCAATACGTCCACAACTGCACAACCTGCTCAACCGGCTGCAGGAACAAAGCCTATCCCGTGAGATGACCAACAGTCAAACCTTGCAGACCGCATACCCCATGGATGCATATAGCCGCCGATTTGATGGGGCCTTATCCCTACAGCTCCATGGGAAACATGTACTTATTAGTTGTGACTGACCTATTTTCCAGGTGGGTGGAAAACATGTCCCTTGCCGAGCCAGGAGACTCACCACATTATTGAAAAATTCAACTCAGAAATTTTCCTTCACTGGGTATTCTTACGTCGGGACCAAGTTTGCCAGCAAGAAATTGCTGCTGGCCTGCCAAGAATGGGGAGCTGAAACTTGGACAACTCCACCATATCATCCTCAGGCCAACCCCACTGAGAGGAGGAACCAGGAGCTCAAGAAAAGCCTCAGGCTCAGTGTGGGGGATGACCATAAGTACTGGGATCGCCAAATTCCCAGAATTCTTCTCTCTGCGACGATGCACAAACAAGGCGATCAACTTCAGCCTCAGCCAACTCTTTCTGGACCAAACATTACGGTGACCAGGGGATTAGCAATGGGCGAATGAACCGACCACAGTGTCTCATCCTGAAGACATTAGTTTAGACGCCCTGACCCGGTTGGCCAATGGAAGGCACACCCAAAAGGCATACATATTGACCTATGAGCCTTTGAAATGGGCGAAGCTGTCTTACTACGCAGCCACCCCCTGAGCAGAGCCAACAATCAGTTCAGCACGGTTCTAGCCGGAAAGTGGGAGGGCCCCTACAAGCTTATTGAGTGCCAGGAAAATGTGTACTGGACCGAAGATCACTGTAAACACATACACAAGGCCACTAGGGTATGAATGAAGCACTACCCCAAAGATGCCTCATAGTTAGAAGTACACACCGCCACCTCAATTAACTCTGAAACGCCGGACAACATGGAAGAGCCTGCTACCTACGCCACTCCAGAGGAAGAACGGTTACTGCCACCTAGGGAGTCGACTAATGGAAAGCAAACCAGTCACAGGGAACCACCTACTCCATGCCTTCTTGGGTGAGATTCCCGAAACCGCAAGCAGCTAAGTCAATACAGACACTGCCTTCAACTCCGTCGGAGTGTAAAAGGAAGTTTGGCAAACAACCCGGGAAGTGGACTCCATGTACGAGGGAATTGTCTTGGCGAAGTCCCTTGGACAGAGATCCATGCCTCAAACTGCCTCATCCAAGCGCCATCACCAAGGATTCAAGAAGCTAGTGCCATCAAGGTGACAGCGTTCCCGAAGCCTTCACCTGTATCGCCAACTCCAACGAGCCTACTCAGCAAAAAGACTGCAGCGCCAGATATCCTCGCAGCCGCCGCAAAGACACCGCCTCCCTCCTGCGAGAGGGGCATCTACCAGAACTGCCAGTCAACACAAGGCCTTTCTCAAGGCCATCATTCAGCTGGTACCCTCTGCAGTGATCTATTTATACTGTGTGGCCACCCTGCCGGTCGATTCGTCACTCAATGCAGAGGCCGCCAGCTTCAAGGTCCTGGTTACCCTCAGCGCTGAGGCCGACTCCCAGGCCCTACTCCATGGACGTAGAGGAGGACCACCGGTAGGCGCTGTTGAGGTGGAGGTCACTGCCCTATCTCTGACTCAGGCATCTCCAGTCAGAGGAGCAGGCGAAGAGGTCCCTCTGCTGCTCCACACAACTGATGTGGTCTTGGCGATGCCCGACTTTGAGATTCACACCCAGAGACAGCTCCCTGGACGAGGGGAAACCGTGTTCCAGCTGCCAGCCGTAGGTGTAGCACCCACCAAAAACACTTTGGACGTACTGACGTTCCTCCATCACCCTCAGGGCATCATGGCATTTATACTGTCTGAACTGATGGAGATAATATTTTGTTGGCACATTGATCAATTCTTAATGTGAATATAAATGACTGCCCAGCCATTGGTGCCATTTCTTAATAGTTCATCAGCAGATTTCTTTCTCAATACTAGCAAAATCTTGGTTCTTAAAATGTTGGCACATTAAAGAAAACGATATTTTTAAAAATAAGTGCACCAAAGAGGGCAAAAAAAATATTAACTTGAAAGTCAGATTCTTTGAAGGGTGCATAAATAAAGTGACTGTAAACTAAAGACAACAAGAAATTTAAGAGGTTGTTACTGATATAATTATCACAATTTTGATCAAAATGTCAATGCAGATATTTTAATCCAAGTTATTATAAGCATAGAAATGTTAAGATTTAAAACAAAATACAAATAGTTACTTATGGCATTAAAATTAAACTTCAAAATGAAATGTTACCATTGCAGTTAAGAGCAGTGTCCATTGTCCTTCTGCCTTGGCCATATGAGGGGTCATGTGCCACCCCTCCACTCAGGCAGCTGCCATTTTGTGACGTCAGCGACACAGGTGGATATATAAGCCGGTCACAGACAAGGCAGAGCAGATAGAGCGTATTGGGGAACCTTCCCAGAGGTGTACCCCCAGCATCCACATGCTCTCCACACTCACTTACCCTCCTACGGACCAGGGTCTGAAATACGTTCAATGTCGCTACCTCTATTCCATCTTACTAGCCCAGGGGTCAAAATACCCACAGGGACGACAGAGGATTCCTACTTTTCCGTGCCCCTTGTTATGCTACCCAGGGCCAAAATATGCTCAGCGGTAGTAGGACACCTCAAAACCTCCTGTCAGTGGGGCCGGGCTGAAAAACGCTCAACCGTTATCAACCTCTACCTAGGCACATGGGCCAGAACATGCTCAGATGCCACTTCTCTACCTCATACTCCAACTGTCAGGGTGTGGGCCCACTTGGGCATTGGAAGCATATCCCATGCCTCACCGGAGCAAGTGCTCATCGCGCACACTGCCCCCTTTTTCCGTTTGTGTAAACCCCATTCACTGCCACGCAGTCACAGAATTAGAGTAGGTAGGGTGTATTAACTAACTACGGTGAGGTTTTTTTATTTATTGGCTGCTGATTGGACCCCGACTGTGATATAGGTTGGGGAGGCGTGACCTTGCGGCAAAGTACAGAGTCAGGTGTGGGTTTCACGGTTCTCCACACTGCTGGTGTAGATACAGACACTGGTTTACCTGCTCCTGGTACAGTCGCTGCTGCTGTTGGCTGGAACTAAGGCTCGGTCCTTGGGGGGTGGTATTGCTGCAGCTGGCGAAGCTGGTCAATTCCCGGGGAGGGCTGCTGGTCTTTGTGATTCTATAGCACGGGTTGGCAATGCCCAGAGGCACTGGAAGTCGCAGCCAAATGTTCGGGACGATCGGGTGCGGCTCGCCGGCAGTCTTGTGGGGTGGCTGAAAGAGGAAGCATGAGGAAATTGGGGGGTGAGGCTTTTCCAGTTGTCAGGTGGCTTGAGCACATTTCCATGGGGATAGACTGCAGAGGGCAGTTGGCACTGGGTTGCAGTTAAATTGGTTAGGTTCGGAGGTAGCAGCTGCCCTCTTAGCTCTCCACTTTTCACCACTCATATGGGTGATGGTTATATGGGTAGATACAACAGTTTAACACCTAAGAAGATCATGTGACGAATTCCCTAGCTGTGTGTGTAGCCAATCAGGGCTAGTCCACCCAGACTCAGTCGTATATCTCCAATCGGCGAAAATAATGCAGTGGATGGAGCGGTGGGCTGATCAGGATGTCTAGCCTCGTCGTGGTGTGTGATCCAGAAGGGGTCAGGTCACCAGTATCAGCCCTATCACTACAACCGGTGGAAATAACAAAATGGTAGATGGAGTGATTTGGCTGACCTGGTTGTCTAGCCACCTTGTAGTATGAGTTTATATTGGTTGGGGCTCTGCCATACCTGTGCACCAGGTACCTTTGCATACCTGGTCCACAGTATGGGAAGCCGTGTAATGTATATTTTTTGAGATATACATGCACCCGGTTAAGGGAGCCCGCAGTCCTACATTAGTTTCGGCAAAAAGGGTTTTAAGGCGCTGTCTGCCTTTCATTAGTAGGTTAAAGTCTACTGGGATGCAAGTCACAGTCACCCTAGGAATAAATATTCGGGGGTTAGGTAAGATTATGTGTTTATTCCCTAGTAGAGTACACACTGGCCCGTACTAACTCCTAACTATCAATGAACTGTAACGGAAGTAAACTACGATAACCAGATGAAGGTGACCTGGGTCTAAACTAAACAAGAGCAGATACTGCTAGGTATCTATGATATAACTGACCCAAATTGTTGTCCAGAAGGGACTTTGTGTTCACTACTAAAGTAGCAGTGAGTGTAATAGGGGTTGAAGACTTCTTCAAGGGTCGCTGGATGAAGTGTAGAAGACATCTGAAGGTAGCGGTAGTCCTTAGTGATGAAGGCGGTAAGCAGAGAGCTCCAGCACACGAGGTGGTGGAGTGAGCTGCTGAGTATCAACTGGCACTTCAGGGGTTGTGCGCTCGCCTATATGGACAGCCTTCTGCGGATCCTTCAGCTCCATTTGGCCAGTCGGGTAACATACGGGCTAGAGCTCCTCTCATAGGGGCGGAGGCAGCATTCTCTCGGGGAGACTGTAAGTGCAGTTTACTTCTTTTGTGGGTTGCATTGCTCCCGCAAGCTAGGGGTAGTGCTTGGCTGGCTTTTATTACACATGGAGGTGATAACAGACACGTGATGTCTAACGTACTGGTGTAGATGGTCTTAACTACCATGTCCTCGTGTGCTTCTTGCCTAGGGTAAACTGATGGGCTCTGGAAGCAAGTCATCCTGTGTTCAAACCCCACTCAAGGTGATATGACATCATATGAAGATGAGACGAAGTCGTATTTAGTAAATAGTATGTCAGTACGAGTCACGTGTCATCCTTATGTCTCCTCAGCGACCCTCCTATGTTCTTGCTTTAAGAAAACAACTAAAGGAAAGAACCAGTGCAGAGACACATTCCGCCTCCACGCCTACAAGTAAACCTCCTAACTCATTCAATTATCAGGGATTGTGTCTTGCTCCTCTGAAGTCCACAAAGTTAGGGAAGATACAGAGTATACAGAGCAAGTGGCAGCTACCTCCCTGATATCACCAATTAAAATCCCGGAGAAGGACCACCGCCCCTGCCCAGTACCGTGGCACATCAGGCAATTGATCCATAATCTCTTTTAGCTACAGCCAGCACTCTTCACTTCAGCTACCAGAGGTGGTAAGACTGAAGTTGATTTCAGCATAGTGTGCATAAAAACTCTCATGGGCAGATACCGTCCCCTGGCACTTGTTAGTTAACCGTGACTATTCCCCAGTCTTCTTACCACTCATATCCTCAGGGAATGGTTATACTAATTCCCCAGCCGGGCGTCCCAGTGTCAGTTACACCTAGTGTTTGGTACTGTGTGTATAAATGTCTTTGTAAATATTACTGTGTACAGATTTGAACTTCCCGCTATTGCCATCAGTGATGCGCTTGTAATGCTTTTAGGAACTAGTATATTTAGACAGTCAGTTGTTCGCAATTCGTTTGGGAGAAATGGTGTTTGGTCCATCAGTACTCATATCAACAAACTTTCGTGTAATACAGTCCATCTGATGGTAGACGCAACGCCTAGGCTACCCGCCCTAGGAGCAGGTATAGCCAGTGCCAGAGGGCAAGCTTCGGCGGTATCCAACATGTGGAGCCCGAAGTCTGAAAGCCTCCATCATCACCCATTGCGCTTCAAGTGATAGTGAAGGAGAGTGTGTTGAAAAAAAAATTACAGTAAAATAAATTTCCAGTGTCATTTTTCCACTTATTCATTTCCATTATGACAGCATTGTAGAGTAAAACAGTGTTGATTTATTTTGCAACTTTATTTTATTTTAGCTGAGCAGGTTGTAAGTGTTATTTACAGGTATGAGGAAACATGAATGTATCTGCCAGGCAGGCACTAAAATTCTTTAAATATATTACTGTTTATACCAGTTGTGAATAGTTTGGAAACTACTTGTATGTAATAATTATGTAAGTATTAAGTTACTTTGGGTTAGCATGTTTCTGTTTATAAATGAGTATTATGTATTTGTAATTGGTTAATATAATTAGTAGTATTTATATTCTCTATGCATTGGAACCATTTACAAGTAGCAATTTTCTGTATGTGCACTGTCTGGCAGAAAATTGATTTTTAATAATTGTATTTAGATTCTTAATAGAATTTTGAGGATGTCACTTATTTTTCTTTTCATTGCAGATTACTTATAATGAGGTGAATGACTGGGGTTTCTTTATTTTGAATCTTGTGGCAAATGATCCTGTATTCTGGATGGATATGTCGGTGATTATGGTGAATTTTACAGCATTCCTGGAAGTGTTTGCTGATTATACGCATACGTACATGGACCACTTGGTTGGAAGTAAGTGGCAAAAATTCAAGTTGTTGTTGTTATTGTTGTTGTTCTATTTAGCAATGTGTTGATATGTAATGTAACTGAATCATTCATGCAAAGTTTATTATGAAATAACATACACAAAAATTAACTGTTTACATTACACCTAAGCATTTTTGTAAAGTAAAGTATGCTGGGTTTTTTTTTTCAGATAACGGTTGTATCTATAATTATTTTGTAAATTCCCGATGTTTTTGTTTATATGAATTTCTCCCCATATTGCAAAATTATAACACAGTTCTCCAAAGACAATTTTTTGGTGGGTGGGGGTTCTCAGGCCCCATTTTGACTTACACAATATTTTAAGTTGGGCACCTAGCAAATGTGATTAAGAATCGTTAAATGGTGTAGGATGGTATAAGGAACATTCTGGGAAGTGTGGGAATTGTAAAGGATTGTATGGGTTTTTATTGTGTTCATGATTGTGCGGGAAATGTACTGGAAATTTTTTTTACTGCAAGAAATTTGCCATTACATATTTGTTACCATAGAACAACAAAATGTCGTAAATGAATTGCGTACAGACAATTTTTAATTACTTCAATTTTTATATTTTTAAAATTTGCGTAGCATCTATGTTTTTTTTTTCCATGGAAATGAATGATGCAATGAAATGTTGAACGTTGTACTTGGCGGCCATGATTAGGTAGTTATGCAGTTAAATATGGTAACCATTAACTATTAATTTTACAATTATTAATGTGTGTTGTACTTACATATACGTAATTAATGCTGGTGTGATACAGGATGTTTTATTATGTACCTTTATTTTCTTGCTTTTCATGCACTGCATACTGGTATAAACTAAATAGTTTCTGTTGCTGCTAACAGGTTGAGTGGTGATTTTGTTAAAAGAAAACGTGATTTAAAGACTGATTAGTATGGTTCTTCTGCTACAGAGAAATGTGAGATGCATAGCCTTGCTTAGCATGAGTGAACACCATAAATTTTGTACCAGAAGCGAATGTAATGACATGTGACGTACCGGGAACATACTCACATGAGTCAATTGACTCGAAGTTGCTGCTGTTAATTTTTAGCTGTCAGGGTGCAGGAACCGTGCCGGTATTCAGAACTGGCCTTGTGGCTACTCGGCAGGGCACAAAATCTTGACTTATTAGAGCAAGTCTACATTTGGCAGGTATGGCAGATGTAAGGCTACCTGGGCAACGTTTCAACAGAGTGGAAGTGTTCCGGGGTGCAGGTGTAAGTGGAGTTGATGGTGTAGGTTGAATTTACTAAGGTCTATAGGTAGAGGGTGGAAGAAGAACAATTGGTGTTAGGTGCGCGATCGCAGGAGTAGGTGGCAAGTCTGGCTTTCTCAAATACTTTACTATGCACTCTGGGTATGCTGCAGGGTCGGAGCATGTAGTAGGAGGTGTAAACAGATGCTGTGGCACAGGAACTTCTCTGGGATCTTGCAAGTGTCTGAAAGCTTGCGCCTGTTTTCAGGATGGAAGGCTAGTTATCTGTTTAACTATAACTAGAGGGGGTGACGTGGTAGTGACCTGGTAGCCGTCTGACCACTTTGGAGGTTACAGGTCCCCAGCAGATTCCGTTCCAGGGAGAAATAATTGCCAAACTATTACTGCAGTTTCACAGACAGTATACCTTTGAAGGCTCTTCCGTTCCCACGATCCAAGATTAGTGGAAGGGAAGGCTAGTTCTAGTGTGTGAACTGTGCTCAAAATAAGTGTAAGTGCCCCGTGAATACCTGCAAGTACAAGAAAAGAGTAACTGCAAGGTACTATGACTACACGGAAGGTACTTAAGTTAAAGGTCATGCACATTTAATTTTCGAGAAAAACACGTGGTGATAGCACTCTAGCTTCGGGCCAGCTGTGCGAGCTTCAAACCTCGAAAGCTATTGTCAGAGTGGCCGGCAGAGGCGTCCAACTCAACAAAGGGGGTGTCGAGAATTTCTGTAACATACTTCTCTTGCTTGACATGTACGTATTGTAGAAAATGATTTAACAATATTGCTGGCACTCGCTTTGGAAACTTAAGCATGAAGTGACAGGATAGTAGCCTTGACAAAGACTGATGGGAGCCAATGCGATCACAAGTGATGACAGGGGGTGTTGGGTTGCGGGGTACGTAGTGGAATATCTCCTAACTGACGTAAACCTACCCTACCACAAGCTTTGCTGATGTATACTGTCGACAAGGGGACGAATGTTCCGAGCAGCACGTGCTTGAATAAAGACAACAATACAATACTTGACATAACATTAACGCGTGGGCCTGAGCAACATGTACTAGGCACAGTGGCGATTAAACTAAGCTTTAAGAACAAGAAAGATCAGTTCCGAGCAATGAGTGCTGAAATAGACGTTGCAATTTAATTGGATCTGAGCAGCGCGTGCTGGAAACAAAAATGAGCCTAGAGATGCAGGCCGTCTCAACTTTTATGCTCATCTTGGGCCGGTGCCCAGATGCAAAACAAAAAGACTAGCTAAATTACTACTAGTTTGATCTAGCGGGGAATTAATGAATTCGCCTGTCCTCCTAGCATGATAACAGTGGACCGGTGAATAATTTTAGCTGCAAGGCAGACAGTACAATTTCACTTTTTAACGTAGTAATTTTAAGCTTCAAACTCCGTGCAAGATACCTGGCGGGTGGAGCTGAGATCGTTCAAAACTATTTCAAAAATATTTTTTATTAAGAACTTCACATTTAATTTTCACAAATTTATACATTCGACCTGGCTGTCAGCTGCTGTTGATAATTCTGATAGTAAGCTATTACATTGTTTCTAACTGCATTTATTATTTCTTTCTACAATAAGATTTTTGCATAATTACGAAACATTTTCAAGCATTTTATAGGCTAAACTCGTAGCGGCATATCTTATTTAATAAATTTTATTATCTAGTTATGCAACTTTCTTCAACTTCATCGAGTTTTGCATAGTTCTGAAAGGCAGTGTATTATTGTGGAAGTGTAATAAAATATTGCAATTTTTTTATTTTTACAATTGCTAAATAGAAATTGATTAATGAAATGCATAGGGTGTTGTAACACGAGTTACAGTGTAATGATATCAAAGGGTTAGTTTGATCACCAACTATCCATGCTTTTAATTTTTATTCCTGTTGAGCATTTCTTGGGAAAAAGTGGTTTTGAGATTCATGTTAGAAGTAAGTTATAAACTAAATTAGGCCTACAAAACTGATAGAAATATTTTATTCAAATGCCATATGTTAAATTTTGTTCAGTTGTTTCTATTTTCGTATGTTGTATTCATTATGTATGTTTGCAGTGAAGTTAATGTGTCATAGTAAATTTTGAATTTATTTAAGAACAAAATTTCTAACAGTCTTTTTCTGGATATGTGCATCATTGTGTAACTGTGCATATTATGCAAAATAGACCTACATTTTCAGTATTATTGTAATTTTGGTTGAATTGTTTATCTGATCACATATGTTAATCTGTAAGAAACTGTACTGGAATTTGTAACAGAATGTGGGAAATGTACAGGAATAGTACTGGAAATCAAAATGACAGCTTTGCTGGACACCCTGTTACAATCTTTGATTTGTGTGTGTGTGTGCATTTGCATGTGTGCACTTGCATGTGCATGTTTGCATGTGTGTGTGCACATTCACATGTATGCATGCATGTGCACATGTATGCGTGCATGTGCATGGGTGTCAGGCTCTAGGTGCATATAGACATACATACACACACTTATCAGTGTTTAGCTATGCTTGATGCTGTGCACATAGCAGTGGTATCAATCACCCCCAATTTAGTATCAATCACCCCCAATTTTACGAGAGTAATAATATTTCAAGGTCATTCTTTGTCACAAAAAAATTCCAAATATTGAGGAAAATACATACAATTATTGGCAAAAAAATGCAAGACGTCATTATCAAAGCCTATTAAAAACCATGTTAACTGTCAATAAAATATGGGTGTTTTAATGTCATTGTCGGGGGTTTTCTATATCACAGTGTGACATACTCAAAACTTGTTCATATTGGTTAAAGTATGCAACGTGTGTGAATATTGTGGATAGAAGAGAGAGTGGATATGCAGAAACAGCCCAGGTTACCCCTCCAACCCCTCCACAGGTTCGTTTATCCCCACCTACCTGGTCACAAGAGTCAATAATGAGGATGCCACACTGGCTGATAGGCAACCATCTCCCATTCACCAACCATGTAAGGGGAAGAAACATTCGTGATTGTCTTATCATAGTTGTTGCGTCGAACATCGTGATGGACTGTATTACATGAAAGTTTGTTGATATGAGAACTGGCGGGCAATTACCAAACACCATTTTTCCCAAACGAATTTGCGAACAACTGACTGTCTAAGTATACTAGTTCTTAGAAGCACTACGAGCGTGCTACTGATTGCAATGGCGGGAAGTTCAAATTTGTACAAAGACATCTATACACACAGTACCAAACATCACTGCCCACCTTGAAATATTCACTTCAACCCTTAAAGGGCAAGAGGCACAGTTTAATGGCAGGGCGTTTAACGGTTTCGTCCACTGTGTGGACAATGGCTACTCTAGGCACTTTATCACGACCAGGGTGTAGCTCAACGATATGTCGTAAGCGCCACCGCAGCGGAGGAAGCCTGTCCTCTTTTACTAATAAAAGCTGCTGAGGGTGAAGAGGTTGATTTTCTTCCTGCCACTTTGGATGCTGCTGTAAGGTGTGAAGATAGCCATGATGCCAGCGTTTCCAGAAATCTTGTTGAAGCTTCTCCACGAGCTGCCAGCACTGTAAACTATTCAGCTGAACGTCTTCCAGGTTTAGTTCTTGGAACTGTGACAAGTGGCTCAAGAGTTAAAAAATGGCCGGGAGTAAGCACGGACAAGTCATTCTGGTCCGAGCTCGGTAGACAAAGAGGCCTGGAGTTGAGGATGGCTTCAATCTGCACTAGAACAGTATTCAGTTCCTTGTGAGGACTTTCTCTCCAATAACACGCCACATATGGGACTTGACTGACTTAACTCCGGCTTCCCATAATCCACCGAAATGAGGTGCTGTGGGGAGGTTAAAATGCCAAGTTACCTCAAGGGTGGCCAAGGAGCTTGTCATGGTCTGTTGGTGGTTGAGAGAACCAAGCAGCTGTCGCAGCTCAATCAGATGGTTATTAGCACTTTAGCACCCACAGATGACCTGCCACGACGGGCAAGAAAGCATTTGTATGCACCTAGAAATACATTGGTAGAAAGGTCAGATGCCAACTCAAGGTGCACTGCTTTAGTTACACAACAAACAAATATGCAAAGATAAGCTTCTAAAAACATAGGGCGACGAACTTGGGCCAACTTAATAGTAAACGGACCAGCATAGTCCATCCCAGCCTTTGCAGAGGGTTTCACCTGCTGAATCCTCATGGCAGGAAGGTCTCCCATTAATGGTGCCGAAGAGGCAGGTCTTGTCTTAAAGCACTTGAGGCAGTAACAAAGACATTGGTGAATGGTAGACGTGTCTGAAAGTATCCAAAATTGTGTCCTGAGGGCACTCTGAAGATTTTGAACACCTGGATGCTGATTGACTTCATGATAATGACTGATTGCTAAGTCTGTAAAACAGTGCAATTTGGGAAGTAAAGCCGGGTGCTTTTGCTCAAATGGTAAGTTTGACTGAGGCAGCCTACCGCCCACTCTGACCACTCCACAGAGATCAATAAAGGAACCAATTTCTGGATCTGAGGTGATACAGCTTCTTTATAGCATTAATATCAGCTTCAAAGCAAGAAGCTTAGACATACCTCAGCCAAATGTTTAAGCCTTTGTCTAGTTCATGGGGTAGTAAGGCATCAGTGGCCTTGTTTTGTGGCGCTCAACAGTTGTGAATAAAACGTACAACATATGCTGTTATGCGGATAAGCTTATTCGACTTGCTGCACCTTTCAAGCAATAACTCCAGGGGGCTGGTGTCTACAAAGTTGCCGAATGAGAGAGTTTTCTGTTCGGGAATGATGGAGGCTGATGCCAAGATCTCTTCTGTGGACATATGGCAGCGCCAATGATCACTGGTTTCCTTTAACCACTATGGTCCAGCCAATCACAAATGATGTTGCTGGAGCTGTGCAGGCATCAAACCACGTGAGGCGCAGTCGGCAGGATTTTCCTCCGACCGAACATGATGCCACCATTCAGTTGATGTGTAATCTTGAATTTCATTGATTCGGTTGGCCACAAAGGTCTTCCAGAGGTGAGGTGATGATGTAATCCAAGATAAAACTACCCTAGAATTTGTCCAGGCGTAAGTGGCCTCAATGTGCAGCCCCAATTCATAGTTGTTGATGAGACGGAGAAGCAGAGCTAGCTAAAGAGCCGCACAGAGTTCTAAGCAAGGTAGCGACACGTTCTTCACAGACGCAACCTTAGATTTGGCCACCAACAGGTGAATTAACTATTGCTGGATCCTACAGAGGTTTCACACAAACAGCAGCAGCATAACCAATTTTGGAACTGTCAGCGAACCCATGAACTTGATATGTGCATCCTTGCAAATTCACTATTGGACGGGACACAACAGTGGACGACAATAATGACGGTCCAACTTGAGACCTGACACGGTCCAACTTTTTACGCACTTTCTCAATTGTAATCCACCCACCTTCAGTAATGCTATGAGCTCCTGCTGAAGATTGAGTCCATCCTCAACACTGCAAGCTCCAGTGGCTACATCATCCACGTGCATGTGTGACAATAAGATCTTCGCTGCAACAGGAAATCTGCTCTTCTCATCCTCTGTGAGTTGATGGAGAGTGCGTATGGCGAGATATGTTGCAGATGACACCCCATAAATAACTGTGTTCAGTCTGTATTCTGCAATGGGTTCATCATCCGAGGATCTCCACACAATTCTCTGATAATCTCAGTCACTGGGATGAATGGATATCTGCAGATACATCTGTTTGCTATCTGTATTGAACACAATAGGGTACATGTGAAACTGAAGCAACACATCAACAATGCTGCTTTGGAGTTTTGACCGTATAAGAAGTATGTCAGTGAGCGATTGCCCATTTGTGGCTCTTGCCGATACGTCGCACACCACTCGTAACTTAGTGGTGGTGCTATCAGGCTTTACTACAAAGTGGTGAGGAATGTAGTAGGCCTCACTCACAGAGATTTCTCCCTCTGGAATCCTTTCTGTGTCTCCAGATGACAGGTAGTCTTTCTTATAATCTGTATACTGGGCTCTTACTGATGGTTTCAGTTGCCTCTCAAGACGAAGCTTATGTATTGCTTGGCTCTTAAATTCCCCTAACTGTGGTCCTAGTTGACAGAAGGGCAAAGCAACACTGTAACACCCTGTTTGGTCCCTTGTATGAGCAATTACAAACATCTCTTCACGGAGTGCTTCCTGAGGAGAGTGGTGTATTTTCTGAGGAACTTCTTCTCATTCCCAGAACCTTTTGACATCATATTCAAGTGATGGGGATGATGAAAACAATGAAATACAACATGATGTTATTGGTTGTGATGGAACAGCAGTTTTAACCCTTCCCATGAGGATCAGTCCAAACACAATCTCCAATGCGGTGGGCATTTCCTTGCTGCCATCCCTTTTGCGGCGAGTCATCAAGTGCGGAAACAACTCGGCGCCTATCAGCAAGTCGACTGGGCCTGGACAGGCAAAGGTAGGCTCTGCAAGTTTCAGGTGCGTTACAGCATCACAAATGCTAGAAGGTAGCTGAGCATTAGAGAGATCACTTGAAATGTGCGATAGAACAAGGACAGTCATACTGAATGATGGCGAGGTTTGTCCTAAAGGACTGATTAGGCAAGTCGTCATTGACTTGGAAACACTGACTGGCACATTGGATAATCCATGGATCTGGAGCTGAATCTTCTGTCAGGGCATTCCCAATCACTGTAGGCAGGCCTCGGTTATGAAACTAGCCTGACTAGCCGAGTCTAGAAGGGATGTACTTGTTGGGGAGCTCCAAATGCATCCTGGATTTCTCCTAGAGCAGTAGACAGCAAAAGATTGATGGTAGCTGTCATGGTGGTATGAGCTGCAAGTGTGGATACAATTTTAGTTTGGCCATCTCCTGTATGTTCTTGTACTGTGATATCCAAGGGGTGATCTATTTCAGGGGCCTATGCATCCTGTGATTCAGCAAAGTGTAGCAATGTGTGATGTCTACCACCACAGTGTCGACACGTGAATTTGGAGTTACCGTTCCTAGCTCTATGTGATGATCCGAGGCAATTCAAACACAAATCCAACCTTTTGGTAAGAGCGTAACGTTCCTTTGGGCCTATACTCAGCAACTGGGAGCACTGGGAAGGAACGTGGTCTGCCTTACATAGGGTACAATTAGCAGTAGCTGTTTGTGTGATGTTCACCAGGGAAGTAGTTGGACTGTACAAATTATGTTTGCTGGATTTGGACACAATTGAAGTCTTGGATATAGAGGTATTGACATGGTACAAACCGACTGCTTCGGCTGATTGACACTGCTTTTCTAAGAACTCTATGAATTCTGTCAGCTTTGGTAGTGATGAATCACTTACTGTCAGTTTCCACTGGTAGCGACGGTAAGGGTCCAGTTTCTTCTCCATCAAGTGAAGCAACAACAAGTCCAGGTGATCCACAGGAATTTTCAATGTTCGCAGAGCACCCATAATTTCGACAAGTGCAGTTAGCAATGCGCGCATATAGCCTGAAGAGTCAGATGATACCACTGGCACTTGAAGTAACGCTTCAATGTGGTTTGAGGTTATGTCTTTTATTGTCATATTTCCTCACTAAAATCTCCCATGCAATAATGTAATTTTCCTCCGAGAGTGGTAGGGACTGGAATAATGACAATGGCTCTGCAGTTAAACACGACTTCAGGTATGTGAAACGATCTACCTGAGATAAATCATCATTGGTGGCTACCATAGACTGAAACAGGTTTACAAAGTTCGACAATGACTTCGGGTCACCATTGAAACTGGGAATCTGAATAGTGGGTAACTTGACATGTGATGTGTTTGAATATGACAGGGTGGCTCCTTTGTCATTCCTACCATTGCTTGCTATGACACGGTCATGTATGAACATTACTGCATATTACTCATCATCAAACTTGATAAGCCATTGGGCATGGGACTGGGTGTCAAACTCACTACTGCCTTTGAGCGCAACTTCTAGTGCGATGTGGTCATCATCAAAACTATCTGGATTTGAGCTAAGGCCAGCAAGTAGAAAGGAAGAGGCGTGCATCAGTACTGTCACCTTGCACAGAAGCTGATAACGTAGATGCACTGTGTAGTCAATTTTCCGCTCTTTCGAGACGTCTCTAAAGGGCCAGGTGTTTATCAGCCATGTTCACCACTATTTCATACTATTAAGGCCAAAAGCAACAGGCGCGTGAAGTTTGCGTACGCTGATAATACTGCTCGTAATAGTGATTGGCTAACCATGATTAGTAACAGTGATTTAGCACAGTTTTTAAAATTAACTGTGATTTATAACTGTGATTGTATCATAGTTTGTAGAACTAAGTAGCTGTGAATTCGTAACTGTTCCACCGTACATTAACCTTATCCTTAGTACGTGTAGATCACTGTGACTACAAACAAGATACACACATCAATACAACTAAATGCAAATATGCCAGTTTTGGCAAAGTACTGATATATAAATGGTTTGACAACATGCTGGGACCTAATTCCACCACAACTTCTGAAAACTCTTGACGAAATAAGTCACGAGCGCGGTAGCAAGAGTCACGAATGAAGTAGCACGAGTCACGACCGAGGTAGCACCGCGCGAACAAATACACAAAACAGCGATGCGGTAGATAATAAATTATGTCGGAACAATATCTGGCCTGAAGGACCAATAAATGTTGCGTCGAACATCGTGATGGACTGTATTACATGAGAGTTTGTTGATATGAGAACTGGTGGGCAATACCAAACACCATTTCTCCCAAATGAATTGCGAACAACTGACTGCCTAAATATACTAGTTCTTAGAAGCACTACAAGCATGCCACTGATGGCAATGGCGGGATGGCGGGAAGTTCAAATCTGTACACAGTAATATTTACAAAGACTTCTATACACACAGTACCAAACAATAGTATTACCAGAGGACAGCAGAAGTTTTTCCCCTCAAGTCAGAAATTTGTTGGCATTATAGCTAGGCGAATAAATACATTCTTTAAGATTTATTTCTTTACAACCTTCAGTAATTAATAATTCAAAAGTGTCCTTGGATGTTTCCTTTTACGCTCTCAGGGTTTTTTCTCTCTCCTCTCCTCTCCTCTCTCTCCTCTCCTCTCTCTCCTCTCCTCTCCCCCTCCCCCTCCCTCTCTTTTTCAGAAGACGTGTGTCTATTGAAAGGGTTGTTATGATGCCGATACTTTGCCTTTTCCCAATGTATCTGTATCAGGTATGGTGATACTTGAGTATCGGTTGTAGACAATGAAGTCAGGTTATTACTTTCTCTAGACATAAAAGTTGCAGTATTTCGGTGTGTAGTATGTACTCGTTTATAGCGCGCTCTTTTTTCTCAAAATGAAGGAAAAATTTTCTCGGGTGCGCACACTATGCACAGGAAAAAAAAGAGGAAGGGGGAGGGGGTAGCCATAAAGTGTCCGGAGATGTTGAAGGAAGTGGCGGAACTGTCTGTTGTCTCATCTCTCGTTCTTACATCACTCCTCTCCCTTCTCTCTCTTTCTCTCTCAGCAACCCTTCAGTTATATGTAGGTCGCAACCACACTGCCTCCCCCTCTCTCTATTGGCATCCTGTCATGCTGCAAACCAGAGCTGCCACTGTGTTTACACCATCCCCCCCTTTCTGTGGTACATAACAGCCAGATGTTGCTGGTTCATAATTCCGCCAAGCCCATTGTTTCCATGGCAGAGGCTAACGAACTATGATTGGGCTGAGAAGGGGCGAGGCAACACATTTTTTTTGAGAGAAGGCTAGGGTGACATTCTAGTAGGGCATAAAAAGAGAGCCTGTCACTTCTAGAAGGAGAAAGGAAAAAAAAGAAAAACTAATCAGGAAGTGTTGAGTAGTAGGAGCGTGTGGTTTTCAGAATATTTTGGCTTTTTGCACTCAAGTTATTTAATTAAAGTATTTTCATATCACAATCACCACACATTAATGTGAAAAAGAATAATTTGTTCCATACTTACTAACAGGTGCCACAAATTTTTGGTGCAATTTTATTTTTAAAAAATTTCTCTCTGTAACGTGTTGCAAAAACCATGGTGCACACTATACATGAGTAAATACATCATATGTTGCACATTTAAAAAGGAAGAAAAATAAGAACAAATAAATCGCATTCACCAACAATTTTTCTTTGGTCCCTGCAAAATTCCTATTTAAATAATGTTAACATAACCTTTTATCGTTAATCGCATGTTACACTGATCTAAGTATATTTTTGGGGTCCTGTCACCTTAGATTTCGCACAACTGTAGTTTTCAAGCGGGTTGTTTATGCAAACAACTAGTAACTGGATGTGAAATAAGTCACATGCGTCGCCGTTTATAACTGCTCTGCGGCATGCTGTCTAAGTCTGCCGACACTGCAGCCGTATGACATGGTGCGAGATTAGCTTTCTACTTCCCCTCTCTTTAACCTTTCTTTCTGTCTCTCTCAGCCACGCACCTTCCTTCCTCCCCTCACAAACCAGAAGGTAAAGCATGTCCTCTCTGTCTCGGCCACGCCCGCTTGGCTTGCCTTCCATAGGCCGTCCGCCGGCAGCAGAGCAAATAAAGTTTGCCTGGTGAACGTAATTTTATGAAGATCATGCGTCGCTCAAAATAGTTGCACCTAACATCACTTGTATTTCAAAGCAAATGGTTTCACCTGAAAATGTTATGCAAAATATTTTAACGGGGAATTATTATTTGAAAATATGTGGTTTTTTTATTATTATTATTTATATATATATATAAAGGTAATTTCATCCCGTAAGGTTGGTGTTTCATTGTATCTGGCATAAAATTAACATGACTTTAAAACTTAATATATATTTAACTCTAAGGGCAGCATCTTGGCGAATAAAATTATATGCCCAAAAGCATATACTCTACCACTTGTCAGCAAGAAATTGTTTGAACATTGAGCAACTTGTATTATATGTGTTCATTTTCAGTAATTTCTTTCGGGGAAATCTGAGGATTTATATTAATTTATTTCAATAGACACGTGTCTTTGAATAAACTAATAATATGTAAGTGCCTATTTGACACCTTTTGCCATCTAATAATGGGTACATAAGCACCAAGCTGAGTGCATTGTAACTCATGACAGAGAAAATCAGAGGACGTGGTTTTGAATGCTTAATTATTAAAGGCAGTGAAGAAATCAATTATAATCACCTCTTTTGTGTCTCAAAATTACAAGTTTTCTTTGCAGTAAAGTATTATTAATTACTTTAAAAGGCACACATTTGCCAAGAGTGCAAGGTGTCACCAAGTAACAGCATGGAGAGGTCATCCTCCCCCCTCCCCCCACTCACCCACCTTCGTAAACCTACTTACAGACATGATACTGCCTGATCAATAACTTCTCAGTGTGCTCTTAGCTGAGAGTGTGTGCGGGACATTTAAAATTTGATTTGCATTTGGTGTCATATTATTTGCATTTTCAGAGGGTTTGAAAGTTTTAGGTCAACTTGCATTTTGTGTCGCATTACAATAAATGATATGCGGTTAAGACATTATTTTCTTTATTTCAACGAATATACGTTTTTTAATGTTTATTAACTGTAATAATTTTTTTCTAAAATTCAGTGCGAAGGGCATTGGTATCGGTATCAGAAAACATGGTTTCGGAACTACTAAAAAATATTTGTGTAAAGAATCCTCAAATTTTCCCACAGGAAGCCTTGGTATTGTGTATTTTTTGCTCATAATCTGATGTGAATCTTCTATAGGTTTTATATTGTATATTTGTAGACATCAACATGTACAAATAGTGGTAATTTTTATTGCTGGTGTTTTGTTTTAGTGGAGAGAGGTCACTTTTATGAAAAGTGTGATTTGGACAAATCTTGGGTGCCAGACTCTGTGGAACACTACAGAGTCGCTATACTAGCACTCTTCCGGTTCAATCTAGTCAGTTTTTTATGTTTTTGTTACTTCGGAGCTTCCACTTCTTGTAAACCTTCAAATGGATCATTTTATTCGCATGTTCAACAATATTGTAAGTATAACTTTTAAGTATATACTTTTTTTGGGTCACTAAATTTGCATGTTAATTCTTGAAATCCATGCTAACTTTATGTATACGTACCTATATTGTTTTTTCTCTGTACTGTAATGTTGTGAGTGGATAATCTTCCATTCATGTTTTATTGTTTGTTACTACTTGAGTTATTATCAAATCCTATGCTCTGAAAAATCCACAGTTGTACAGGCTTCTCTTTTTATTTACAATGTCCTAATTATCATTTATTATCACTCTATCATTTGTGGTTGTGAACAGTCACAAAAAACCTGTCAAAAACTTTATTATAATATATCCACATTTGCATCTTTTATATTTAAATGCTACATATATTAAGAAATAGTAAGCTAGTAATGATGTAGAAAATGAGACAGTGCATTTAATCTATAGGGTACATTTATATAATTTGATCACTAATCTTCCTGCCATTCCGCTAACCTGCAAATTTTGTTTTGTAATTGAATAGGATTATTTTTTGTAAGTATGTAGTGTGACGGGCTGAACCACGTCGCCAGTCGCCCTCAGATTATTATTAATGAACTCTAATAATAAACTATTTAATTAGCAGGTGCCAAAATCACCCATTTGAATAATTACTGTATTTTGGTTACCTGACATGTTTACAGCGCAATGCCCAACAGGCACACACATTTAAACACAATGGTTTGTGTGTTAAAAATTCTAAAAATGGCATAAGTCTATTGAATAACTAACCTGCAATATTCTCTGCATATTCATGTTACCTTAAAAAGACATTGGAAGACCTGGAGTAACGGATAGTGTCTGTAATATTGTTTCTAGAGTTTTTTTATGGTACTAATAGTGATTCTGAAGTTTTGAGAGGTTCTAGTAGTATATCTACTAGTGTTGTTGATAATGTTTCTCCTAGTGTTAGTGGAGTTTTCCCTGTAAGCAAAAAGGTACTTGTGGATACCAGTGTTGAAAGTGAATCAGGCCTTTTGTTGTCCACCAATAATGGTAAGGTGAATTTGGATGTTCCTGAGGGAGAACAAATTGGGACTCTCCAACATTTCCCTCAGGACAAGATAAAACAGTATCCAGGATAAGGGAAATGTTTTACTGGCCTAGAATGACTTGCGAGATTGAAGACCTAGTAAAAACATGTATGGATTGTCAGAGGGCGTAGGCCCCGTAATGACAAGAATATTTGCCCATATAGTTCAATAGTTGCTACTTCCCCCTGGGAGCGATTATGCCTGGATGTGTTTGGTCCTTTGCCACACACTACTTCTGGTTTCACCTCTATACTTGTTGCTGTTGACAGTTTTAGTAAATTCGTGTTTTTCTTTCCTTTACGCACAATGAAGTCGGTAGAAATGTGTAGGATATTGAGTCAGTGCCTTTTCCCAGTATTTTGATCTCCTATGAATATTGTAACAAATAATACCACCTACTTTGTGTCGGTGGAGGTGAAGAATTTAGCCTTTGCTTGGGGCATTGAGTTGGTACAGACCACCCCTTATCATCCACAAGCCAACCTGGTGGAAAGGTAACTGGAATTTGAAGATAGAGATCTTTTCAAACCGGGACACATAAGGAATGAGATTTGGTTTTGTATCAACTCTCTCTTGCATTCAACAATGTCGTAAGTGATGCGACACATAAGGTTCCTTCTGAGGTGTTTTTTAGTCTAAGGTTATTTCACCCCCTTATTTATGCGTGCGGTTTACACAGTTTTTGCTGAGATGTTTGAAGTAAGAAGTCTTTGGAGGAAGTATGTGCAGAGGCTACACAAAGCCTTCAAAAGTACCATAGGAAGTTGGCAGCGAGGAAGGGGTTTTCTAGTGGTACAGTTACTTTCAAAGTAGGAAATAGTCGTGGTAGAGACACATTTTCTTAGCAATAAGGCTGCGCTGTACAGCGCCAAGCTTGCTCCTAAGTACCAGTGACCATTCAGGATACTCAGGTTCTTGATCCCCGTTACTGTAGTATTGGAGGATGTGTTGCTGAAAGGGGTTGTGATGAAGTGTCATGTGACACAATTGAAATTGTGTACCACTCAATGACGTGGTGTAAATGAGCTATCATTGATTGTGGTCATGTCATATTAGGTTCCCTGTCATCTAGAGTGTAGTATGGATTATTTAGTTTTAGTTTTGTGTGTAGTAGAAGTGAGCTCCCTTGGGAGCATTGCTGACCACATTTCATGCTCATTTAGTAATAAGAGTGTTTTGTATTATTAGTTTTATATCTGATATTGTTATAGTTTGCATTGTAGTATGATGTTGAAAAATTTCTGCGCGAGAGCCCAACATGACTATCATGAGGTAAAATTAGGGATTCCTTTGGGTTTGTGAGACTGATTTAGGATGCTCCCGGTGGGGACTTCTATTCTTTGATAGAGCAGAGATGGTGCTCTTTTCTCCTGATGTGGTTATATAATTGCGCAAGTTATTTTTCTTTTTGGTGGTGTTCCACTGAATGTTCCTGGAGCCATCCTGGTGGTGGTGCTGTGGAATTTCTTCCCTGGACTGATGTGGGGGAAGAGTTGCTGGTTCTTCTTTGAAGCTGGCCACTTCGTCTCAGTTCCTGGAATCTTCTTCTCAACATGGCTGGACTACTTCTACTCAGAAGAGTTTTCCCCTTTAAGGAGGGGAGGATGTGACTGCCTGGACCACGTCGCCAATCGCCCTCAGATTATTATTAATGAACTCTAATAATAAACTATCTAGTTTGCAGGCTGGACCATGTCGCCATAATCACCCATTTGAATAATGACTGTGTTTTGGTTTCCTTTTCATGTTTTTGGCGCAATGCCCGACAAGCACACACATTAAACACGCAAGTTATGGTGTTAAAAACTGTAAAAATGGCTTAAATCTATTGAATAACTAACCTGCAAAGTTCTCAGCATATTCACGTTACCTTAAAAAGACATTGAAAGATCTGGGTAATGGAAAATGTGTCAATGTACATGTTAATTTTTCACGTATAGCAACTCGCAGCCATGGCAGACAACTGTGAAGCGGCAGGCACTGCTGGTGGCTTGCCACCTGTGCGCACACAATACAAAATTGTGACGTTGGGTTACCCAAGTTCTGGCCTCTTGGTCAACATGCCGGAAGTGTTATTACGTATTTTGATGTTATTGGTTGTTTATTTTTCAATTATGTAGACCGCCCTAAGGGAAAGAGGTGACCGCTGCGTCGGTTCACCTTATTTAGTAACGTCAACCACCATTGGTTGTGAATCCCACGACTCCTCTAAAAAGTATTGAAAATACCACTTAATTCTTAGAATCATGTTATTTTCTGAAGAAAATAATGTATCATTGCTGTGATCGGTGGCACCATGTGTCGGAACTCTGTATTTAATCCCTGTAAATGCTTCGTTCGGGGTCAATCAGGGACCTCGAGGGGGCATACTTCTACAAAATAAGTAGTATTCTGGATTTGATACATAAATGTAGGCTCTTCAAGCTGTAGGACCTTTATGTCATTTGGATGTTAGGTGAGGGCCATGATGGCCGAATTTTTAAGACATTCTAAACGATCGCGAAATGTTGGTTTCTCAAATGAGATTTTATAATGGGTAATGTTACCTTCTGTAACCAGTTTGCAAACCCTTATAGAAGTCTGTGACCAAATCATTACTGCAGGAATTTTGGGTCGTAAACATTTGTAACCCAGACTATAATGATGAAAGTTGGTCTTAAACTTTTGTAATCAAGTCACACCTTATTGAGGTTGTGCTGTTAACTATTGTAACCAAGTCATGCCTGGTACAGCTATTGTAGTCAATGCTCTACACTTTTGTTGTATTTAATATTTGTTAATTAATGAAAAACTTTACGAAGGTATATAAACGCCTTAAAAATAGTATTTGCTCGCTGGAGTTAAGGCTGGAAATTGTTCAGCAGTTGCTCCTATCCACTTGGGATTGCGAGCAGATGATGTATATGGGAAAAATACCATGTAAAATTTTGAGGTTACGATAATTACGTAGTATTGATTCATGACAAATAAAGTAATGTGTGTTACCATTTGGTTTGCCTTGTGTATGAACAAATATATTCTCTTAAAGTTCAGAGTAAATGTTGGTATGACAGAATTTGATCCACTATTTTGTGACGATTGCAGTTTTGGGGTAACTTGCCCAGTGTATCTTGTGATGGCCTCTGTATTACTAAATGGCCAGTTATTTGTATAAACACCACCCATATTTTAGTGTGAAAAAATCAAAGTACTAGGTGGGTAACAGCAAATTTATGTACCTGAGAAATATTTTCATTTCACACTTTTTTATTGTAACTAGGCGTTTTATTTATATTTTAATTAATTTGGAATTTAGGGCAGGGAAGTTCGTGTTAGCTTTTCCTCATGTAATATTGATAACAAATGAAAAGAAAGATAATAAAAATAAAAAGACAAATTACCACACTTCCTTGTGTCTGTTATAAACTGTTTTCACTAGTCAACTCACCCTTACACTGTACAGATAATTGGTTCTTTTGCATGGCTTTTTCCATTTGGTACTCTGTTGGTTTTGCTATGTCTTTATGTAAATCCGGCTGTACCACACATTTGGCTTAGGACGTAGCACGGTCAGAGTAGTTTTAAAAAACTGTGTAGCATTGCAGAACAGTTTTTTACCTCCCGTTTCCCCTTCCCCAAATTTTACACCGTTTACTAAAGATTTTTCTTTCATTATTTTAGTGCTGTTGGTACTAGATATCTCAGGAAAGTGATAGTAATAAGTTTTTATATTTTGAGAATTTTTTTTACTACCTGGCACGACTGATCTAGCGCAGGAAAAGGTCTCTTGTCGATCGAATTTTAAGCGACACGCATCAGACTACTCTTACATTCTTACTTTGGTCTCCAGGAAATATTTATTTCCCCACAACTTATTTGGTCATGTAATTCATCATGATTATTTAATATGTTAATGAGGTTAACTGGTGAAACAGCAAGTGGAAGTGGCAACGCAGTTGTAGTATTCCCAGAGCACCAAGCTATGATTGTGCGCATGGTCACGTGGTGAGCACAGACACTACCTCAGGTCGTGGCTTAGCCACGTGCCTTGAATTTACACTGACACACAACTCTTCAGCTCTGTTGTTAGCCATGAATAACGCCAAATGCAAGTACACGAAGGATAACTACTTTAACTTACCGAATAAGCGTGACCATGTATAGTGTTTGTCTCATATAAAATGGCAAGATTTTGACAGTTCAACAAATGTTTACTTTTAGTTTATGTATCCTTTTGTCATCAGCTGGTCCGTCAGTTCGAAGTTACACGAAAACAAGGAAATGAGTTTCCGGTAGGGATGTCAAACTCGATTCCACGATTCCCGCGATTCTTGAAGAATTGTATAATCGAGAATCGGAAGACTACGAATCAAAACATTAAAACCCTATTCCTACAAACACATAACCTATCACTAGAGGCACGATTTTGTAAATCGCGATAAAACGAAATAATGTTGAAATACAAGTTAAAATGCGAAATAACACAAAATACAACAAATGTATGATATCTCACAAAATGAGCTTTCTCCAAAAGAAATATACTCTTCTCCTATATTATATCACGAATTTACTTCGGTACTGTAAAAATCTAAAGACGCACAAGTCTTGGGAATATTGAGAAATTCTAGAGATGAAAAATTTCTCGATTTCGTCTCAAGACAATTTTTAAATCTCGGAAATCATAGTTCTGAATGCAACAACACGCGTAAATACATTATTTTTTCTTGTGAAACTAAATGTAAACAAACATCCTGAAGATTACGCAAGTAGTAAAACATGTACTTTGAAGTAAGCCACAGGGAGTTTAACAACAAACTGCCTCCAACCATGCGAAGTGAACATTTACAACTCGAAAGTGGGCAGTAATCTATGGTGGCCACTTGTTTACTAACATTGATGGATGTGCGTGAAACGAATGTGTGATATCTAAATTGACACATTAAACGGAATGTTTCATAAAATATCTAGTTTCATACGCATGCACACACATATAATTTATGCCAATAAATTGTAATGCAAAGGAATTATGAGCTACATACATAAACTAGACAAGCAGTATCCACATAATATCAATATCATCTGCATTCTTTTTTTTTAAAACAATGTCTTCTCAGACCAGTTCAGGTCTGTGTTTGTATTAATTTCTTGCACACTTTACACTTTCATCTTTATATAAAATGCCCCAATGATAAGACATTTTACGGTCTTTTACAGCGGCTGCAGCATCTTCCATAATTTATGAGACTAGATATTTTATGAAACATTCCGTATAATGTGTCAATTTAGATATCACACATTCGTTTCACGCACATCCATCAATGTTAGTAAACAAGTGGCCACCATAGATTACTGCCCACTTTCGAGTGTGCCAGTTAAAAATGGCCAGTTAAAAATTTTTAACTGTGATTGCTTTTCAATAAGTGCCAGTCTTGCAAACATTTTAATAATTTATTATGTTGGTGAACATTTATCATGGCAAGTGAGGTTTGGAAATATTTTCGAACAAACTATGTGGACGAAATATATAATGATATATATGTACATTTTCAATATTATCTCACATGCCTCTTTTGAACTTTTGGGAATTTCATATGAATATGCTCCCACTGTTCAAGTGTTATATTATTTATGTTAGTAATAGGCCTACTACTAGTGTAGACCGGGTTTAAATAATTAAATTTCACACCCTTCTATATATTAATTATTTCTGTAAAGTAAGTGTCTGTAACTAAAGGAATCGTGAGTTTTGGAATCGAGAATCGAGGAAAAGTGGAATTGTTACATCCCTAGTTTCCGGGGAAAAAATGGTGTGTTTAGGACATAGATGGGCAATTACTTGCTCATTAGAAATTACCAGTAATCAAAGTCGCTGTACACAAACTATATGTTACTTTAAAGATTATGCAGAGCTGACATAAAAATAAAACTATTGGTATCTGTTAGTAAATTTGTTATTTTGCATACAATACATTCATTCGAGTTTTATAGCTGGTTAATGATTAGGTTTGAGAAAGAACACACAGATGACATGCACGACATGGTAAAACATGTGAGCCACGCGCGGTGCCAACAGATAGCAGGTTCACAGTCTCTAGATCCTGCTTTTTAAAACTTGACTTTTCTCCTATTACTGTCTCGAAACGACACAAATTTGAAATATATTTTGTCAAATTATTTGAAAAAAATAATTCAATATTATCATGCAATATTTCTGTATGCTTTTGGAATTAATATCAAGCACATATGGAAAGCATGGATGGACATTAGAAATAAGGCATGAAAAGATCTAAGGTTTGAAGTCGCGTTTAGTTTGGCTATGATTCGTCTTGTTGTGCATTTCATTTTGAACATCTATACATTACTACTTTAGCACGAAGATTAGATTGTAACACTTACAACTGCTATTTTGTGACCACGTAAAATAAAATATATTAATTAATCTAGGAACTCTTTGTTATAGCGTATTTTGTGCTTGTCTGATGTGCATCGTCAGTGCACTCAGAATAGCCAACTTAATATTAACTTTTGTTCGTTCGTGCATCAGTTGATACACAATTTTGTAAACTGCACTTTGTTTTGTATACGTCAAGTTGCCACTCACTAACTGTCAAAATCTTGCCATCTTATATGAGATAGACAGTACGGTAGATCCAGTGCCATTTGGCATTTATTACAACGTAAAAAGACATTAAACTGTGCAGGATGCTACACAAATTCAAAAGCAAATTAATCAGTACATTATTTAACACATGTGCATAAAGAAAACACTTGCACAAGACCTCGCCTGAACCAGCATGTTGTTACACTTGGTTACATAAAATATACCAGCCCGTAGACAAAAATAATTAATTATGGGCCCTCTGAATCGATGGAAGGGCCAAGGCCGGCTGTTGGAGTAAAATAATAAATAAGTTTTGAGAACTCTTAAATAGACAGAATTACTTGATCTGTGAAAGCAAATATGAGGCCTTCGCAGGCCTAACAGCACGCGTCTGTCCAGCTTGAATTCCAATGAGAGACTGCAGAATGGCCATTGGAAGTTGGGACACTAGCCCACGCCAGAAGTGCAGGCTCTGTCGGACCACGTGCATGGATAAGAAGCATGAGGATGGCTATGATAAGAACAAGAAAATGCACAGGTGTACGTAGCAACCAAACACAAGAGATCTTACACACTAACAAAACCCTGTGCTGGTGGCCTCGGCTGCTGTTACAAGACGTGCTTGGAGTGCATGCCAACAGATACGTACAAACTAATTACAGAAAAGAGCCGTACTTCACCTTTGGTACACTTAGCACACGTGTCATAGTGCCCTGCACCTCATGTGTGCATGACCCTTGACAAGCTTATGCTGGCCGAGGGATGAGGTCAGATGACAAATATTCGCACTTATATAATTCTTTAACACAACTTAATTCTTTGCGGTTAATGTTACACAATATATTGAACACAACAAATGCATTAAAACATAAGGCAGTTAAAGTTACACTTTCTTTGTCCATAATTTTCTGATCATAAACACTCTCCTATAATGTTTTTGTAATGTAATGAATAATGGTGAACCAAAACTCATTGGCCATTAGTTGCTGCTACTAAGAGCATAAATATTGACCTTTCAATATTTATGGTGCAAAAATATTCCCCCCCCCCCCCCCCCCCTTTTTTTTTTTCATTTTTTTTTAATAAATTGGAATAGAACATCGTCTTGTATTCACAGTGGAGTGGAAAATTTTGGGTGACTCTTAATGAAGTCTTTAGAGCCAGTGAGGTTAACGTGATGTGGAAATGGAGCAGCGCCAGAATACAAGCATGGGAGAAGCACAAAATCCATAAGAATATGCACTCCATCGTGCAGCATGATTCCCTCGTGCGAAAAACCAGAAGCGACCCTGCCGGGAATCAAACCCGGTTTGCCTTGGTGGGAGGCAAGCATGGAGTGTGCTACACAATCATGGCCCTATCTTGTATTCGGGTAAATATAATATGCATATAGTGTGTGCATGCGCACACTATCTTTATTGTATTTTTAAAACTAAACCTTGTGTTTTTGGATGATATTGATCACTTTCGGTAATTTCTATTATCATGCTTGCCTCCGTAAGTTTTTAGATTTTCATCTTCCTTAGTAATTGTGACTGTTTAAAAGTAGAACCTGCCTTTTTAGTGCTATGCAGTCTGTGTTTGTAATAGTATCACTAATTAAATTTACGAATGTTTGTTTCAGAAATGTGTTTTGTTTTGTTGCACATGTGATGATGTTATATTTGACCTTTTGCCTGGAGGATTGGCTGATGCTAAAAACAAGCTTTTGTCCCTATGGGAAGAGGTAAGTGTGGTTGTAGTGCAAGTGTAATCTGTGCCCACATCACAGGCAGGCATTCAAAGAAAACTTAGGTATTATTTGATGCTCTGTGGTCTGCAGAAGTTTTGATTTTCCCACCAACTTCTAGGTTACCTAAAATTCCTTACCTGTAGCTATCAAATTTGAGTTATGGGTGTCGGGTCCTGCCCACTTGAATTTATTCAGTTTTGCCG
This sequence comes from Dryococelus australis, assembly GCA_029891345.1. Lineage (NCBI taxonomy): Eukaryota > Metazoa > Arthropoda > Insecta > Phasmatodea > Phasmatidae > Dryococelus > Dryococelus australis. Next base: position 63,808,543 of record CM056995.1, read on the forward strand.
TAAGTTATATTTCAGTTGGTGTAAGAAAATTTTTTGTATGAGATAGCATAAATAATAGCTAGGGACACTAAAATTTTATTGTCTTGAAATGACAGAAAGTGGTATTTTGAAACCTGAAAAGTGGTGTTTTCACTCTGGCATTTTCATTTTAATAATGTTTTCATCCTTTATCTTCTAAAAACAGTGGCGTTGCACGAGACCGTGCTCTCATGCTCTAGCACTGACCAAATTTTAATTTAGCCAAATGTTTTATTTAATCAAAGTTTTAAATCTTATGAGAATTATTGACTTAATATTATTTATATTTACCTGACAACGCAATATTGCTTGGTAAGAGCTCAATCTTATTATTAGAGATTATTATTTGCAGTTATTTGCAGGTTGTCAATCTTGCATGCACTGCCTCAGTGCTCTACTGTGGCTGGGCACGGCTGCCACTGCTCCAGCCAGTCTCTAATGCTGGCCAGAGCTGCAAAGTGAATAAGGAAAATGATTTGGGTGGCTCTTAACATAGAAGTATTGATAGCCGATGAGGATGGAACAGTGCCAAAATGCAAGGGTGGGGTAAACAGGAGATCCCAGAGAAAACCTGCCAACCAGCAGCATCGTCTGGCACGATTCCCACATGTGAAAATACGGGGGCAACCCTGCTGGGAATTGAACCCATTTCGTCTTGGTGGGAAGCAAGTAGTCTAACCACTACACTACCGTGGCCCCACTAGAGCCGCAAAGGAACACCGGAATCTCACCCTTATCTGTGCCTCCTCTGTGTGCAGACAGGTTCTGCAGTTGGGCAGAAAACTCAACAGCATTTTTTTGCTCACCTCGTGCTGCCAGAAAACTTTCGAACTAAATTTATCATCATTGAAAAAATATGTACTTAGATAATTTCAAAATTGCACTGGCAAATTAGTAGGGGGTGTGCGAATAATGGTTTTAGTCTTTCAAATAATTTTCGAATGAATACTAATTTTTTCAAATAATTTTCGAATATTTTTCAAATGCTGCTTTGTAGTTTTCAAATTGCAAAGATTGCATAATCTTGCATAAACAGAAACAAAAACCTACTTTTCATTCATAAATAAGTGCATCAAAAGTGATTTTATTTACATAACCCTTAAGAGTCTTGAAAACTAACATAATGTGTTACTTTGTACCAATACTTACAACAAAATGCTTTCTTCTTCTTTTATGTTGATGTTTATGTGAAAACAAAAATATGCTTTTATGCTTCATATGGTAAAGGTGATAAAATTTGGTTTTTATTTCTCATTTCTTAGTACAAAAAAAACTTTACACTAGTAGTTACAATGTAAGGCACAACATATAAATAATAAGTTCTTTAACACATGTAAAAAAATTTGTTTTCACTATGACTGCAGAATGCACCTCTGATAAATAATCAGCCATTTGCTGGTATCTGTAAGAAAAAAAAATTATTTTAAAAGTAATTTTTAGTTTTTACTGATGTTTTAGGAAAGCAAAAGAGAAAATATATTACTTTTAACTAGTACTTACTACACAAGAATTGAGATACCTTAAATGGTTTTTGGTATGGATGGTATAAATTGATAGTAGGCCTACGTATAAAAAAATTGTTTTTTTGCATTAAGCCTACTACATAAGATACCACTAGTAAATAAATATTTGCTGAAGGTTGTGTGAAATAAAATATTTTGAGTTATTTATAATTTTCATGTAAAAAAATTAACTGCTCGACATAAGCAGGAAGAAGGGCTTCTCAGCGAGCTGTGACTACATTGTCACCTGTTGAGAAAATTATCTCACTTGCAACCTGTGTTGCTGGAATGGGTAGGTAATGCCTTGTAACCTGGACAAGTTGAGGGAATCGTTCGCTGTGACTCATCCACCATTCTAAAGTGTCATCTTGCCTGGAAATTATGACAACTCTTTTTTATATGCAAAAATTAATTTTGGTTACAATTAGTGCTGCGCTGATACAAGTTTTTACAGATACCGGTACGAACCGATACTTCCTGCCGATACAACCAATATCCGATATTGATACAATGGACACATGACCAATGGACTAAAATACTTCTACTAGCACTAAACGTATTTTGGGAAGCTGATGAAACTCTGTGTTAAAGTCATTGTCACACAATGTCAATGTACTATTAGATGCTTTAAGTAAACATACAAAACATTAGGAAAATTAATTTCACATTAATTATTGAAAATCAGAGAATAAAAGCAGTACTCAAAATATACTTTAGTAATTTATTTTTAAATTTAGGTCATGGCAATTTAAGCACGTTCTAAACAAATAAAATTACAAAGATTAATTCTACAAGGTCATGTATCACATTTCTCAGCATAATTCAACTTTGTTAATATTCAGAAAATAAAAAATTATTAATATGTATAATTTTTAAATTCAGCACTCCCTTATTTTACCAAGAGTAAAATTGAAGCGCTGCCAGTACCCTGGTTATGAATGTCTGAATTATTGCTTTTAAAAGATTTTAAATACTGATATGACAAGGGTAAGGGAAGTGTGGCACCTGCAAAGCTGGTAAAGGGACCCACAAAACAAGCTGTAGATGATTATCTCCTAAGTGCTTGTCACAGCAGGCTGCCTGCCATAGTGGAGTGGGAGCAGCATCTCTCTCTCTCTCTCTCTCTCTCTCTCTCTCTCTCTCTCCCCCCTCTCTCTCCCCCCCCCCCCCCCCCCATTTTTCTTCTTCCTGTAGATGATTATCTCACAGCAGAGAGGCATGTCCTGTCTGCCCTTTGCCATCCTGGAGTGACAATTTGTCAGTTTAATACTTGGAATAAGAACCACAACTGCTGACAAAAAAACCACTGCAGTTGAGCCCCTCTTACTCCAACATTGCCACCCTATCATCCTTTGGTTTAACTGGAAATATCAGGTCTCAATATCATGGGTGGGCTGATATTACTAATAGCGGGAGATGTTTGATGTTGGGTATCAGTTGAGCACTAGTTAAGATTAACTGAAGTGTTAGAAAATTTTGTGAGACTTGTACACATATAACCAAGTATAGGCAGAGATTTATGTAACAAGTTGGTTAAAATTCAGTATTCGAAATTGCTCGAATGCTTTGAAATTTCAACATTTGGTATCTGTTTATCGAATACGAATAATTATAATTTATTATTCGAAAATATTTGTTGAATATTCACACACCCGTACAAATTACTGATATTTTCTAACCACGACACAATCGTAATCTTTTCTTTACTGAATATACTTTCAACTTCACAAATGGTAAAACAATGGTGTGTTGATTATTTTTTTCTGTGCTATATACAGGAAAGAAAGTAGCATGCGAGATACTTTTTTTTGCTAATATTAGTTAACAGATGTTTACTCTATAGCATAAATTATTATTAAATGCAAGAATCACAAGTAAGACAAAGTAAGTGTATTTGTTATAGCAATTTACGAGTTACTTTCAATTTCAAATTACACTTCTCACCAAATAAATTCACAGTTCACAGTGTATTGGTATAAAGTTAATAACCTAAAAGATATGTTTATTTAATACACACAAAACATCACGTACAAATCCATAGAATTACGTAACTGCCAGCTACCAGGTAATGTGAGAAAAGTCTGAAGTCTGACTGCCAAGATTACAAAAAACATAATTTTTTTATAGCTCTTAGCACTATTGTTAAAAATAATACTCTAATTTTTCTTTACATTTAAAATTCACTTATTTCCATTGCATAACAAATAACGAACTAGATTGGCTTGTATACTCCTACTGCTGTAACATAGTCACATGTTTAACAAAATTATATAAAAATATAGGGATTTGAGTACTCGTAGAGTAGTACTCGTCGACAGGCGCACACACACACACAGTAAGACAACACATTTTTCACGCAGTTGCACGATCACAACGTTTTGCTGGCTAAGCCAGCTTCATCAGGCGGAGAGTTGTAGAACACTGCAGTATGGTGGATCGGCAATTAGTGTTAGTGATAAACCTTGTTGCCGGGTGGCAAACTAGGGTGCAGCGGGAAAATTTAAAAATTGCCGGTATAGCTGATGAGTGTGGTAGGAGTTGTGATTATCCTATGTTGAGGCCTGGCGACTGCCTGGAATTTGTTTTAAATTGGTGAGCTAATTCCCAGCGTCGCGAGTTCTGAGTTATTGCTTGAAAGTGGTAGGGTTCACACAACTCTGGTACTGTAGCAGGAACCAAAATCTTTCCTGTGTGATGTGGCATGTGCTTCAACTGGTTTGTCCTGTACGTTATTGATGTGACCAGCTATGACTTATGTGGTATCTGCTCTGTGACCATTCTGTGCCGAATGTGTTGGTGAAGAGGCTGGTGTATTCTGCATTACAGTGTTGGCACTGTAGCTGATAAATCAGATTTTGTGTTGCAAATTTGTAGTTGCCTTGGATGGGCTATGTATGGCTCGTGAGTCTGCTATTAAAAGAAGTTGAGGGTTGGTGGATGGCACAGGTGCCACAGCGTGTTTGTCATTTGTTGAATGTTTAATTCTTATTTGCAATGTTAATTTGTTAATGATTTCACTTCCTAATGCATTATTTGTTTGTTTAATTTAATTTATATTATGCCATTAATTAAATAACACACATTTATTACACCATTTCAAATACAACAAAACAGGCGTTAAATATGTTACTATGTTACAGCCATACATCTGAGTTGGTATCAACAGTTTAGCAAACCTCATACACATTACGTAAAATTTGTAATTATTTACTTCTGTTTGCTCGCATACCATTTGTTGGATGCTTTCTCATTTAGAGGACTCGTTTTATGTCTTGCCATTGTAGTTCATAACCTATGATCACTTTTTACGTAACAATTTATGAAGTCCCTTTTTTCACTACTTAAAGGGGTGGCAACATCCATTTTTACCATTTAGGGAATGCAGTAGGCCAACAATGGTGTTTGCGTGTTAAAGTTTGACGTGGCTCTAGGTGCCCTGTTCGGGAGGCAGACCAATGCTGCTCGCTGTGCACCAACCACGCACGGTCATGCGTGTCATGCACGGTTCACTGTGTCATTCGTACAAGAACGGGTCAAGTGACCCGTTTAGTGATCCAAACGACCCACTCGCCAAGAAAGATCTACTGTGTCTGTGATTTAATCAGTGTGTTGTGATCAACTGAAAGCAGAGCCTAAAGTAAATACTGGGTATCGTTATCTCCCGTTTGCTTCCCCTCAGTGCTTCTTAATTAATTAAAGAGTGCCCAGCCACGTGGCCTACTAAGTGAAAGAGATCTACATTTGGAGACACTCTTAATTGAATGCCTAATCTTTGAGAGTTGATCTTGTGTTTCTTTCATTTAAGAAAGGCGTAATTTATGTTTTCATTTTTCATTAACGTAAACAGTAAATTGATCTTGGTAGTTCAGGCAGCCGCCATGCCAAGTGTCCAAACTAAAATTCCTAGAGCTTTCACTAAATTAATGTTTTAATTTACAGAAATATTTTTGAATGGTCTCTTGTAAGTAAAATGCCTTGTGTAAATTTTATATCATTTTACGTTTCTTTTGCAAGCCCGTTCAGTCTTTTCCAAGCGATATTAATTTTCCTCAATATTCATAGCAAAAAAGACAATGAACAGTTAAAATAATAATGTGTCAGGATTAATACCTTAATTCCTCCAAGTGTTTTGCTATGTTGTATTCAGTTTTACATGTACTTGTTTGTAAGATATGTGTAACGGCTTTTTCCCTCACGGAGCAGGCGGAAGATCTCCGCTTAGTATTGACATCTCCATGCCATCCTCCTCAGTCTAGTTCAGCGGGCCTAGGAGAGTGCACACGTTCCACATTGCGGGGAACATCATCGCCTTTGTCTGATCGTTAAATACAATATTAAGTGATATTTATACTGGAACCCTTAATTTAATTCTTTTCTTCCCTGCGCCGCACTCTCATCTCAGTAGACTCGCGGCCCCAGAGATTTTATTGCCTTAAACTGTCTACGCACTAACAAGTGCTTTTCGCAGTGTCGGCCGATGGTGGGCCTTGTACACCATGCCCACTTCATTTGAGGGATTTTGTGTAGTTAATAGTCTGTATGTTTCTCTTTCAATCAATAGACATTGTAATTGCAGTGTCTCTCGCCTTAATTCATTTTAATTTTCCTCGGGTTCGTGCCCACTCTAGAGTGTCAAGTCCACATGCTCATTTATGTAATGTAAAGGCATCAGTGACTCTTTATCTACTTTATTCATAAACGTTAACTGCACGAGGGATATGCCACGTTGTAACAACCTGCCTACCTAACTCTGACTTCTGGTAATAATCCCACTACTCACTACTCTCCTTTCCTCATCTCAACTATACTCCAGTTAGGCAGGGTCGTACATGGGGATATTTAAAACTAATAGTTATTCAATGACAGAAGGAATTTGACTACACACATTTATTACAAACTCTAGGTAGATATAAAACAATACTTGGCACATCTACAATACTCTCTCCACATAATACTAACTTTACTTTAATCTTTCTGACAATCTTATTACCCGAACATAAAAGGTTAGTATTATACAAGAACGGTGAACTGCTTTACTGACATACAAAATACTGATATACACGAATATTAAGGTAATAAGAGATTTCAAGAATAGAGCTTCACAATATGGCCTAGCCTTGCCACGTGATTAATTACTCTTAAGACAGGGTCTCAATAAAGGGATTGCCACCCTACCGCCTAGCCGGATTTATGCTCACCAATAAATATATAGAATATGTTATAGATGACCGAAGCTCCCCAGACCGTAGCGTTCTTCTGTGTCGCTCCGACACTGATGTTAACGCTCCACACTCTGCCATCAGCCCTGGGGGGGGGGGGGGAGGTGTATGGCTCTCACTTAAATAGTCTTCTCTCAGTAGGTCGTGCAGGCTTGTTGATAAACAGGGGGTTCGCTTCAAGGATCTACAGTCTATAGCACCTTAACTTGTCGTGTTCGGGCTCCCTGGAGCCCGCTACACTACCCCCTTTGTGTGTGTGTGTGTGTGTGTAATTTTAAATTACAGTGGTAATATAAGTAAGAGGTTCTTGAGGTTGGGGATGTGCTATAAGGGTGATCACATCAACTACAAGTTCATGAAAATCAGCTGTTCCAAAATTTTTACGGTTTTTATTTCTGATTGTTACATTTCCTTACATTCATCTTAAGTATGTTTCACCTTTGAAAGGGGTCCACACCTTTCAACTGGGCATTATAGTAGTGGTACAGTTATCATTGGTCATCAATGTTCTATAGAGTGTTGGTTTAGGTTTGCAACCGTTGAATTAAATAGAAGGCAGTAAATTTTCTCCATGTACTATATTCTTTAATTTTACTAATTACTGGGGAACTGTGAAATGTTCACCTTCATTAAGTGTGCTCATGTTTCCGAGACAAGCGACTGCTTTGGATGACATTTGCTCCATCATGTGTGTGGAAACCACAAACTTAACTCCAGTAATTTGTTTAGAAACAAATGTAGTGCTGTAAGTGGTAACTGTAACATTTCATCTTTATTCCCAAGGCACTGTGCTGCCAGAAGTTTAGTCCTGTTGTTTTGCCTGAAAATCATACTACATATACATATCTATTTTGTAATTTTGCTTTTACCCTGCTTCATGAATGTATACAGTAGAACCCTATAATAGCATATTTCCAAGGCGTCAGTAAATTAAATGTTACATGCAAGAAAACTTTATAAGCAGAACAGACAAATCAAGCAAAACAAAATTTAGTAACATAATTATTTTTTTGTATAAATAGCCATTCAATGCTTATTTAAATAAATTTGACAGTATACACACCTTTAAAAACTCAGTATTGTATATTGAGAAGAATAAAACATACTGCAAATATAAAATACAGAATTAAGCACCTTATAAATAGTACCATATTTATTTGTGTATAGCACACATTCGTGTATACAGCGCACATGGATTTTTGCAACAAGTTCCAGGGGGAAAAAAATTTTAATAAATTTGCACCAAAAATTTGTGTGGCGCCCTGTTATTAAGTATGGAACCAATTATTCTTTTTGGCATTAATGTGGTGATTGTGATATGTTTGGAAAATACTTTAATTAAATAACTTGGGTACATAAAGCCAAAATAAAAGTAATTCCATAAACCTCATGTTCCTACTACTCAACATTTCCAGCTTCTTTTTTTTTTTCTTTTTTCTTTTCATTCTAGAATCTCGCACTACCCTTATCTCAAAAAAAATAGTCTCCTTGTCCCTTCTCCCCCCCCCCCCCCCCCTTTTCCAATAACATGGCTCACTAGCCTCTGCCATGAAAACAGAGGGATGGGGGAATTATCGACCCGCAACATCTGGGTGTTATTGCAAAGGGGTGGGGTCATAAACACCTGGGAGCTCTGGTTTCGTGACATGACAGGATGTCATTAGTTGGGGGTGGGGGGAAGCGGGGTTTCGACCTACACATAACTGAAGAGTCGCTGAGAGAGAAAGAGAGAGAAGGGAGAGGAGTAATGCAAGAGCGAGAGATGAGACAACAGACAGCCCTGCCATTTTCCTCAACATCCACTGACAGTTTATGGCTACCACTCCCCCTTCCCCTTTTTTCCATGTATAGTGTGCACACCAGAAATTTTTTCCTTTATTTTGGGAAAAAAGGGTGCACTATACACGAGTAAACATGGTATATTCTCTAAAAAGAAACCTGTCAGTTTTTGTTTGTATGTTCTGCCACCTGTAAATAGTTACTTATTTCCACAATAAACTCATAATTTTGTTTGTTGCACCCGTTTGGGTTTACAACCAAGCCGTATACAGCTGGGAGGCTTTGAGATGTGAATTGGAAGTACAATTTTTTTTGCAAAATTCAGTGTATCAAGATGCTACAGTGTTTATAATATTTCAAGCATCATCATCATATCATCATCATCATCATCATCTAGGCCTTTACCTGTTTATGCAACCTTGTCAGTTAGGTGGGCCTGAGTGGGGAGTGGCTTTGCTGTTGTGCAACTTGGTATGTCTCTCCTGCGTCTTTTCCTTCGCTCTCTCTCTCTTTGCCTCTCTTTCTAGATCTCTTTCTCGTGCACACTTATTATTTCTCTTCACACACAGACACACATGCACGCACGCAGAGAGAGAAAGAGCGAAATAGAGATAAGAATTAATATTTTTTTAATTTATTTATTAATTGTTAGGTTATAGGGGACTAGCTCTTTAATTTTATTAAAATTATTTATTTATTTGGGGGGGGGGGGGTTTGTGTGCGTGCATGCATGTGTGGGGGGGGGGGGGGGGGACTGGTAGCAATATCATAGAAGGGCTGAATTGTGGAGTAGACAGGTTGTAGTGAGTGCAATGTTTGTATTTTTAATGTGTGCAAGTTTCAGATTTTACATTGTGTCCATTTAAATACTTATTTTTTGTTTACAACAGACGAAAGTCTTGCAACCTCCAATGAAGAAAGATGTGCAGATACTGTCACGTCTCCCAGAATTTGTGATTGGCGACAAGTCCTGGAAGCCGCTGATGGAGAATTACATAAATTATCGTTTTGATGCAGTCGCCACAAAGCTTGGCTTGTTGAGCAGCAGTAGTGGTAAGTCCAGTAAGAGACTTCGTATTGGCCTTGTTTTGATATATTGTGTAACCTTTTACTGGGGAATCATGCAGTTATTATTTTTGAAGTCAAAGAAATATAGGTTTGTAGGAAAATGTTCCAAACGGTAAACAATTGAAGGTTTGTATAAAAATGTTGAAAATGATCATAGCTTGACAAGCAAGCAAGACAGACCTAGTCTATAACTGCTAGTTTTCTACACTTAATTTAACAAACATTGCTCTTCATAAAAACTGGTGCTGCCAGCCTATCTTAAATTTTAAAGTCATAAATAACAAACCATTTAATTAAGTTATCTGCATTTTTTTACCTAAGCTCTAAAAATTTGTATGTTTGCTGCACGAAATTGTTGCATTACAGTTACTTTGACGTGTCACTGACTCTAGCGATTGGTCCTGTCACTGGCGCAAAGTAATTTTGGTTTGACGCTTGGCTAGACGTGTCCGGGTGGCATGTGACTTATTCTTGGTGCTTTTCCCTTATACAACTTTGGCCTGGTTGCCTGATGACTTGGAATGAAATCTGGTTCCGTTAGGACTGTTCGGCAGGTGACTGTTGGCTCATGTGGGTAGACCTGGACAGCTTTTCCCCTGAGACTGAATGGATACAGACTTGTGAGATGCTAGGGGTGGTTTCTGTAATCCAGCTGCTTTCGGCTAACATGATTTATGATTCGTGGGTGTATAAGTTGCTGGACGAGTTGGGTGCCCCACTGAGCGATGGGGGGTTCCTTCTGCGGGTACTGTCGGTGCCGTACAGTATGGCCTGAATTACTGGGCGATACCCTTCAGTTATCTTAGTCGGCAGCTCGAAGATAGCTGGTACAGTAACGGGTGGAGCTGGAGTCAGGCAGGATGAATGGCCTGTTTCTTCTCGGCTACATCATGTTCTCGGACCCGTGCACACATAACTAATTTTTCAATCCCTTGCGGGTACAGGTTGCGCAGAAAATGTTTGATTGCGAGGAATAACCGCAACATGATCATTTCTATGTTGGCTTTTTTGTATTGGCCTGACTGTAAGCACTGAAATATCAGTACCTTGTGCTGAAAAAATATTTCAGCTTCTCTTCTGGGTTTTTGGTATTGGCTGTACAGCTCTTTGGTCAGTTGTGACAGCTCTGATTTCCCCGAAAAATAGGAGATTAGTCTCTCAGAGAATTGATCCCAGTGTGTGACAAATTCACCGTAGAGATTCCACTATTGGTGAACCTTGCCCTCCAGCTGGGCTTTGGCTTTCGTTATCCATAATGCTTCCGGGAGGTTGCTGTGGGTGATTTCGGCTTTGCATGCCTCTATGAATTGTTGCGGATCTTTCTGTGGTTTCCCGGCATATTCAGAAATCGTTAGTACCTCCTCCCTGTCAGTCTACGTTCTCAAGGTGGACTGTATGCTCTAGCGTGTCTGGGTGCAACGACATATGGTGCAGCTATACGTAAGCCCTTCCATGTCGTAGGATTGATCTGGTCAACCGAGGCATTTAAAATGGTACAGGCAGGGGCAGTCATTACAAGAGACTCTGCATAATCCTTCCCTGGCACATTACGCTGCATCGCAACGAGGTTGTCTTTCCTGACATGTGGGGCAGCAGAATTCCAATCCGTCCATGCCTTTTTCCTTTTGCTCCCATCCTAAGCAAAGTTCTCCTCATACAATGAGGTACTCAGGCTGTTCTCAGTCACCATAGTAAAGCACTATTCTAGGTTTATGGGCGCCACTTATTTTTCAACACTCTCCGAAGTGTTCTGAGTTTAATTGGGGCAACATTTACTCTTGCCGAAAATAATATTCTTCCCCTGGTGGTCCCTGGTTTCACTAGGTCTACAGAGCTTTGTGAGGCCCTACGTTGGGCACTAAGAAAGAACTTGACGCTTTTTAGGCCAACGTGGTTTATGGTGCATTGGTTCAGTATCCCTCTAGAGACTAGGGAAACTGAGTCTCCTTAACGAGGATTTGAAAGGTGTATGGGCCGACGTGGTTGCACCCTAAAGGCAGGGCCCTGGCTCACCAGAGCTCGTAACTTGGGCTTTGAGGGTTATGCTATCCCTTTTCTGGTGCACCCGGTAATTAGGCATTTAGGAATAACGGTGGGTACACAGCTATGCACAGTCAGTGATATGTTAATTTCAAGAAGAATAAAGAATTAGGATTTTAGAGGATTTAGTGGGTGTCCTGTAGATGCAGCCAAGATATGGTTTATAATTATGTAGCAGCGCAGGGGAGGACAGGTTCTGGCATGGTCCATCCAGGAAAAAACCTACTCTTCCCTGCTGGAGTCCTATTGATTGATCTGCGCCACAAAGTGTACTTCACGATGGAGGGTGCTCAGGCCTATAGTGACTTAGGGAGAGGGCCCTCTAATCCCCCTTGGTGAGAAGTTGAGTGAGCAGTGTGACCAGCTACAGACCTCAACTGCCCCTTTGGGTTCACAGCATTTCCCACGTAAGGACCCTACAGCTCTCAGTAAGTGGCATGACCATATTGTAGCCTGAGAGTAATAGTGACTTATCATGTCTGTTCTCCTCAAGCCTCAGCTCAGAGAAAGGTTCTCTCTTCCCTTGCTACAATGGCGCTAGAGGGCAGCTTGACCAGCCAGCACTGGACACCAAACGTTGACAAGAGATGAGAATGCCCTTCCATGGGGACTTTGTTTGAATATCTATTACGGCGTTCGTCGTGCATACACTTGGAAGTAGTTATGTGAATATGCACACAGAGGCAGAGTGAGTAAAGAAGGTGAAAGCAAAAGAGAATGATTGTACCAAAAAAGTTAACTGGTAGGTATACGGATTTTGGCGTGTATAGGCCGCACATTTTTACAAAAAAAAATTACTACAAAAAGTGAGGTGTGGCTTATTTATGAGATATTGGCATTTAAAAAATAATTTCCCTGGAACATGTTTAGAAATTTGTCCAACATATAGTACATTTTAATTTTGTTTTAACTTGAAGGAAGGAAGGGAAGAGAAGAGAAGAAGAAAAGAAACTTCCACTTATGCAGTTATTTGAATTATTTGTTCACTTGCATTCATAAACAAAATAACCTTCATTCCGCATGTGTGAAATGTAAACATGTTGGAATTGGTCATAGATGCCGTACATGAGAAAATAATTTCTCTGATGTACATGAGAAAGATAACTTATGTAGTTTGCACACCTGCCGTGGCACTACACATGCACATTGTGTAACATGTTGCCATGGTTTTGCTTTCTCAAGTCAAATTACCATCTGTGAAATAGTAATTGAATCATGTATATTTCTAAACATTGCAAGATAATAAAAATTTTCGTTCACAAATGTTTTGTAGGGGAAAAATTAAGTCAGGTTTGTATGGAATTGTAACTTAACAATATTAATTATCCATAATTTTTCATCAAAAACTTATGGTGCTGCATATACACGCATACTGCCTATACATGCCAAAATACTGTATGTTTTATTGCTCTGAAAGAGTTTGCAAGACATATAGCTCTAACCTGTGCCCACTAACGTCTGATGGACGAGGGACCAAGTTTGCTAAGCTGTTTACCGCAGGGCTGCAACAAGCTACGAACCGAAGTTAGGGGCGAGAGCAACCCTAGTACAACTACACCCAGCGTGGATGAGGTACGTGGCCAACACTTGTGACTATAAGGTTCTGCGACAAGAGTTTCTGTATGTTGTGTTGAGGAAAACAAATTCTGAACAATTAATGTAACAAGTCTAAGTTCAACGATACTGCTGAAGGTAAGTGGTATGGCAAGCGTAGCAAGGTAACGAGAGTTGTAACTATAAAGCTAATACAAACATCCTGCGAACTGCCCTGGCTGGAGCAGGCTGCATGGAGGAGGAAACTTCCCCTGATGCACGGCGAGAGTGTGCATCCAGCGCCTGCCAGCCATGACAAGGCAAGCAAGGGGGTGGGTCCACCCACTCAGACTGGAGCGTGGCGTAGTGCGGTTTGCCGGCCCGTCAGGCAGCAAAGGGTTGACTCTCTTATGGACAGAAATGGCACAGAGGGGAAGTGAGCAGTGGTATTTGGCACTGTAGTACACTAGAGGGAGTACCAGAGGCTGTGGCTAATATATATATATATATGACAGCACTCCTGGCACGTGAAATATTTATCACAGAAACGTAAAGGGGTCATATGACAAAAGATTGATGTATTTCATAGCGCAGTATGATGAAGCTCGGGACTACCATAGATTTGGATGACATTGTTTCTCTGAACTAATTATTACAGGGATCTGATATCTGCAGATGTCACTCATTAATCTGCGAGTTTTTTGTGTTTTGGAAGTTGTTTACAAACATCTTAATGATGGAAAATTAAAAATGTAGCAGCTCTACATTACTAGAGAACAGGGAAGTGAAATAAAGTTAAACTGCCTTAAACTGGATACTCCACTAGTCAATAAATTTTTCAAAAAATCCTGACTATGCTTGGATTTTTTGTACAGGTAGCAATTAATACAAACAAAAAATGCAAGATAATAACCTAATCCAATAGTACCCAAAAATCTGTGCAGCGGACATGTCAATTTCTGAGTCCTACAAATAGGGTAATTTTTTGTTTATTATTAATCATCTTGATTGCAAACTACATTTGAGATGTGTACATTAAAAATTTTGACAGTGTGTTTTGTTTTTATTCAAAAGTGCCAATTTCTGAATGCTGCAAACATTGTGATTTTTGTCTGTTACCTATTTAACATTGTATTTGTGTTTATTTGTATAAAACTCCTCCCTTTGCCATCACCATTACCTTTCCAACCAGAAAACAAACTTGTAATTCAGAAGCAGGTTTTAATGATTCAGTGTTTGAGGATTGAAAATCAAAGTATTTTTTAAGGGAAGTGATGATTGGTTATCGGAATTGAAACATTTTGGCATCGTCCTTTGCCTGATTGATAGAGGGAAGGAAGTAGGATAAACCTGCTGAATGATAAAGTATGGTCCCATATTCAAGTTCTGTGTACTGTTCTCTGCTTTATTTTGTTTTCTCACTAATATCATACCTATTTCATAAAACTGCAAGTTTACAAGTTACAAGCTACAACTATCAATGTAGCATTCTTTATGATGAAACCAATTTACAAACACCTGTATAAATTATATGTAACTTGTAAACATTTACTTGTAGCTGCAAGTATTGACTTCTAGCTTTATGAAACCACTTAATTTAACTTTTTGCACATTCCAGATTAATTCACTTGTAACTTGTAGACTTATAACTTTATGAAATAGCTGCAAATGGTGACTTTTAGCTTTATGAAATCACTTTATCAAACTTTATACAAATTACAAGTGAATTCTCTTGTAACTTGTAATTTTATGAAGTTTAAGGCCTTCTTAAAATTTTATGTTTCCTGAGATCAAAAATTGTTCATGTTTACAATTTTCTTTGTACAAAATAAAGAAAAAATATACACATGTAAATGGTTGTAACCGAAATGGCAATGTTTTTAATAAGTGGCTGTGCTAAATTTATTTATGTACCAAAATAATTAGTTAAGTTATATATATATATATATATATATATATATATATATATATATATATATATATATATTATATATATATATATATATATATATGAATGATTCATTGTGTACAGAGCTTTATTGTTATGTTTGCTAAATACTTGGTTTTTCCTTCTTTACAGGTACAAACCAGAACCATTCTGTTATGAAAATTTTTAATACAAACACTAAGAAACCAACTTCATTAAAGTTTGAGAACAATGGGGAAGTGAAAAAATATGAAGTTAAAAGTGAAGTTACTACTCAGACAAACAACTCAGCAGAGAAGGAAGAGGCATCTTGTAGCAGCACTAGTACAGGCAACAAGAATGATAAGGGTGGTAAAAATACTTTGACAAAAAATGTACCTGAGAATGTAAAATGTGATGTCGACAAAGAAAAGAAGCCAATTACCTCTGAAATAACAAATATTGCTAGTGGGAAGATCAGTAATGACTCAGAATCCACTGTCAAAAATTCCAGCAGCCAGCATGTTTCTTGTAAAGATGTGAAAACCTCATCAACCACAGATAATCCTGATGATAGCATCTCTAAAAATAAAACTTCAGTTAAAGTAAAAGGTAGGCAAGCACTTTATGTTGTCATCATTATTCAATTTTGGATACTTTCTGAAGGAAAGATATGCTTATGAGATATCTTTCGTGTGTTGGTTCTGCATGTGCTTATCCCTCCCCCTCCATCCCCTAAAAAGACATTTGAGCCCTTAAACCATCTTATTAAACTTAGAAAGGACATCATACTTTCATGGTTTTCGACAATGTTATGTGCTTAGTTTCAAAATGGCAGCCATTTAAAAATTTTCTGTGCATATTAATATCTCAGGAACCATTTAACCAATTTAAACTAAATACCGTATCTTATTTTGACAGTTTATCATGTAAATATTTAATTTGGAGATTTAGTTTGTTGTTGGTCTGCCGTTCTGGAAGATAGCACTACGTGAAGAAAGTAAATCTTTTACAGTGTGTCTTTGAAGCTACTCAATAGATCACCCCAAAATCTTTACAGGTTTCAAATAATATGAGGCCATATTAGCAAATTCTATATATATACAGTGCAAATCTCATAATGTAGATGAATAAAGCCTCAACCTTTATACTTAGTAATGAAAGTAATTTATACTGAAAGTCTTATTTCTAAACTTCTGCAAAATGAGTTTTATAAAATTAATACATGTTTTAAAAAAATTTTAATGTAAAGTGAGGATGAAACAGTGCTTTCTAAAAAAAGATATATGTGAAAATGCAAAATTACATTTTGCATACATAAAGTAATGCATTGTTGTAAATACTAGTACACACAGCTTATTTATTGATGTTTCCTTTGAAAAAATTATACCTACCTTTAAAAAATAACAGTAAAGAAAGTTTATTCAGAATAAGTTTATCTTTTGAAATAACATAATATTTCAGTAACAAATCCTCTTTCTTTTTCAGCAAGAAGCACTTGAAAATTGATTGCACTCTGTAAAACTTGT
The DNA here is from genome assembly GCA_029891345.1 of Dryococelus australis. Classification (NCBI taxonomy): domain Eukaryota; kingdom Metazoa; phylum Arthropoda; class Insecta; order Phasmatodea; family Phasmatidae; genus Dryococelus; species Dryococelus australis. The sequence continues at coordinate 63,825,137 of CM056995.1, forward strand.
CGCCCAATATTAATAAGCATTTTTCCGACAAGGGTTATAAAGTTAGCATTTCTAGGGTATAATTTTATTTGTAATACATCTAACCAATTGAGTTTAATTAATGTTATTTACAAAAATAATTTTGATTTTACGGAGGGAGGGTGTTTAGACACTGTCTCCACTGGGAAACAAAGCACTTTGATATGCAATTTGTATAAATTTTTTTAGAGGTGATGCTGTCGAGTGAGACACAAGACGAATGATGGTACAAATACCTACTGGTAATATGGGCGTTAGTGGTGCTTCCCAATCATCGCACTATTGAGACTCACGGTTCTCAGGGATGCTGTGGGTTCTGCATGTCCATCTCACCCATGCATACTTACAAACATGTAGGCATACTAAACTTTTACTAAACATCACTTTGAAATAAACACTTAATAACATACGTGTGGCTAGGACACTGTCACTACTGAATAAAAGAGGTAAGTTCACTGTAGACTTGTTTTTATTGTTACTATGCGTACACATCAACGTGCCAATGAAATTGATTATCTCAGTCATGACTAGCCAAGTCCGCTTGGGTGCTCCCCAACCCGCAATTAATTTAGCGCATGCCTAGATGAATGATCTCACGGAGGTGCATGAAAGCACAGCCTTCACAGGGGAAGAGGGCCGACAGCCGCTAGGGTGGACTGGCGGTTTTTTCCTGAAGAGAGGACACTGCGAATTACAAATGAAACCCTTGATGAAAACATTAACATATGTGATTATTCGGGATCCCTAACACACACTCCTTGGGGCTCGCCCTCCTGCACGTGGGAAGTGTGGTGATGGCGTATACACAGAACCAGTTAGGACGGGAATAATTGCACCGTACACAAATTACAAAATTACATAAACCCTCAAAAGATACATGAAACAAGATGGGACACGAGATGAGTATTCACAATAAACTCACATGTGTGAAAACGAGTTTAGATGGTGCGGATGCTGCTGAATGGCACGGTGCAGGTGAAATTGCAATATTTCTTTGTGAAAACTGCAAATTAAATTCCAACAAAATATTATTCTGAGCGAGAAAATTATTCTCTTTACGATTTAAGTGATTGCAGGCGTTTAACATGCCTGATGGCGGTAAAATCAAACATTAACATGACCGCGTAGACATTAACATGACCGCGTAGTCAAATACAAAAAGCATCAGTTTATGTGAAATTACACGGAACCCTGACAAAGTTGAACATAGAACCATGAATAAAATATTGCACATACTATATTACATAAATAAGCTCTCAAAATGCAATGATGGCGTAGACATATACTTGGCATCGGTTAGCCACGTGGTTATACGTGATGTTGCCGTAAAATATTCAAACATGGAAAATACCCTCAAATACCTATATGAAAACAAAGTCCTTAAAATTGCATGTAGCAATAATACAGAAATTACAATGAAACACCACTAACATAGGTGGATGGTGCCTTATTCAAGTTGCACTGGTCGCGTGACCTCTCCGACATCGTTCTCCTCATTCTCCTCGATTAAGTTGAACAATACCACAAGGGTGGGTGAAATAAATTAGTAAAGCGGAAGCATAATGCTGGGGAAATGTCTGGCAAAACATACGCAAGCAAAGGTTGACAGGTAAACTAAATTAACTATTGAAACCTACATCAGTGAACAAAAGTTGTAGTGCGTACATGACAGTGTCTTACCTCGCCAGCTCTCCTCGACAGACTGTCGAGAGGTAAGCGTCGCACGGACCTACCATGGCCACCTACTGGGTTCACATAAGTGGAAGTGCTGTGCACGCTGAGTAAAATATTTAATTATTGGAAATAAAATGGCACAAATTAAATAAAATACTGTTTTACATTTTATAATTTTCTTATGAATTTTTCATATTAATTTCAGTATCTCTTTATGACAGCGTTCATGCCGGAATATTAGTGTTCTTAATCTCGGTGCCGCGAGTACTTTGAATTTCATAACCAAACAATTTCAAAATAACAAACACTTCAAAACATTTTAAAACATATTAAACCCTACAAATACAAAACACATTTTACACTGAAAAATAGTATTTATATGAAAGTTCAAAATATTGACCTCTTTGCGCACGTGCAGGACACCTGATGACATGTGCATAGTGAGCGCCGCCGGCTAACAGCCGGCGCCAGAGGTTAAAATTAATTAGTTTAGATTTTTACAATGGTAACAATTTTACAGTCATTCTCGGTAGGTAGTTTTCAGTATGTTATGAGATCTGTAACTAAACACATACAGCTTCCCATTGATACATTCATGTTTTATGTTACAAAAGAATTCAAAAATTATGTTGCTCATGGTGCATGCCAAAACCGTTAAATAATCTAAGTCGACACATGAAGATCAATGGCATTGTGAGTCAACTGGGAGAATTAGTTGCTTGCATTATATATCTGTAAATGATATACTAATCACGATACTGCAATTGGCATGTCATATTGGTAAACAAATCCTGATTTACGTTGGAAATAGTTAAAGAATCAATACATTGACATTAAACCAGTAAATGGAAATTTAATCAATCGCGTTTTGGAAGACACGAGGTAAAATAATTTTCATTTTTACTGAAAGTTAGCCTAATGTGTTGTGTTAAAGTGAAATATTTTTACGTAGTTTACCCAGAGTATTTGGGTGGTGAAAGAAAATCTTACATTAAAGTAAATGATACGTTAATGTGAAGTACATTACATAGGAATTTTACTGTGTATACCTTAATACTTTACCCAATTTCAGCCGTACTTGGTGGATACACCACTCGCCTCCCACCTAGGCGAACTGGGTTGGATACCTGGCAGGGTCACTCCAGGATTTATGCATGTGGTAATCGTGCCAGATGATGCTGCTGGTCAGCAGGTTTTCCCGGGGATCTCCTGTTTCCCCTGCTCTTCCATTGTGGCGTTGCTCCATACTCTCCTCTTTTGACCCTCATCGGCTTTCAAGTCCTCTATGTTAAGAGCCACCCAAATCTTCCCACTCTATCAAACTGGGTATTTTGAAAGTATCAAGTACAAGCATGATGCATGCTGCCTCTGCACGCTCTACTTTTCCTCTTCACCCCATCAGCACGTGTTGATATAATTATGGGGCAAGTCACACACCAGCAGACAGTTAATTTCATGGCTACAGGGTTGATTCCAAGCAGATTTGTATGACTACAGACACGTGGATATTATTGAGATTGTACTGCCCACCCAGAAAATTGCATGCAGCCCCACCCCCGAAACCGAAGAGCGGGTTTTACTCACCGAGCCACGGACATGCAGAGAAAGATAAGATAGTTAACAGAGACACTGCAGGAAAGCAGCAGTCCTGCGACCTGTGACGTCATCGCCGCCAAGCCTCGTGAGAAGGCAGTAAATATGTCAACAGCCTTCAGCCAGGGCGATACTGCCCTGTAATAACCAACCCCTGCGATGGGAGGTTAGCAACCCCCGCACCCCTGTGACAGCCATCAAGCTGCGATTTTGGGTATATAAGGAGAAGCAACAATGCTCTCGCCAGTCTACGTCATCCCGTCTGACATGTATAAGGTCGGAGGGCACTCCTGGTCTGCAGAAAACTCTCCAGCCTGAAGTAGGCCCTCCGAATTTGCAAAGGCTCTCCAACTCCAGCAGCCGGAAGACAGTTCATCCAGAAGCTCCAACGTCAACCCCGCAGCCCGCAGAGAAAACCCCTGGTTGAAATCCGAAGGTATAATGACATCCTTACCCCTGCACCCTTTTACCCTGAGTCAGTCCTTGTACGCCATGGTAGCAGGCCTTTACATCATCCGTTCTGGACAAAAAACTTACCTTGTTATTCGCTATAAAGTGGGAGTAGACATTTTGGAATTTTTCCTTGATTTTTGAATATTCAGGTGTGCCTTCACCTGACATAAAGTAACGTAAAATAATTTATATAATTATTTCAGTTATTTTATACTTAGCCACATATCTCCTTTGTTTTCACGAAGCGGAAATAAATACGCTGTGCTAAACTTAACCTTTGGTAAGGTAGTTTTTTAATTCTTTCTCACGTATTTTGTTAACTTAATTGTGCTTTAATAACTTGCAATTTGTGGCTCATTTCTATACTAGCACGAGTGGGACGAACCACTTAGGATTCCTGGTATGGTGCACTACCTCCACTTAGTACACAGGTCATGCCACTGCCTCCCTGTGAACTGTGTACTGTTGTCAGTGAGCAGTATTCTGGGTTAACCCCAGCAGGCGTAGAATTCGGACTCCTGTATACGTGCATTTGCACTGGATAGGCCTCAGTCCGTCTAGAAAACCAGTCTCTCATGACTAAAATAAAACGTTTTCCTGCCTTTGTACAGAGTAAAGACCCATGGTAAAGAAGGTTTCAAATGGTACGGTAGGCACTTGTGGTGGTTGTTGCATCACTCAATCGGCACAGCTGCTTTTGAATTGGTTACACGTCACGCACTCGTGTACATACCTGTGCACATCACGCATGGCTCCTGGCCACTGAAAATGAGTTTGCACGGTGCATGTTGTTTGGCCTGCGGACTGACTGGAATATGTGTGCTAAAATACTTGTTGAAGTGCGTCCTTGAGCACGTAGAGACACCACGGCACTTCCGGTTGGTCTGGCCTAGTTTCCACGTACGCACCTTTCACTCACCACCATTCTTTGTTGCTGTGTATTATTTCCGCTAGGTGGCATTGGGTGTATGGACACTGTTGCTGTGTAGCTATCACGTGAGCGTGGAGTTCATCCAGCCTGGGTTTGACTCCCATCTGCACCTCAGTGTTGCAGCTAGCTACACCCTCGCTAGGTGTTTGGTGGGTGGCTGCTGTAGGGGGTAGTAGGTGATTCCACTCGTCTTTGTCCACAACTACTGTTTCGCCAGGCATGCATGACAGTTTGCCAGCTAACTGGTTTTCGGCCCCGGGAACATGAACTTCAAAGTCATATGACTGGAGAAGCAATGCCCACCATGCTAATTTGCTACGTTCTTCTTTCATCGAGTGTAACCACACTAGACAGCAATTATCTGTTTGGAATGTGAAGCGCTGATATTCGAGGTAGGCTTGGTACCTCTTGATGGCCCACACTACAGCAAGGCACTTGTGTTCATTTACATCATACCTGTGTTCTGTTGGTCTGAATTGTGTACTGCTGAAATCTATTATCTGCTGCTCCTGATTTTCCCCGAGTTGGAATAGAACTGCTCCCAATACTTTCTCACTTGCATCTGTTTGGAGGTGCAGGAGTTTACTCGGGTCGTAGCGGTCTAGTGTGGTGCATTTCCGGGATCTATCTTTCAGTTCCGCAAAACACGTGTCATGCTCTGTGGACCTCTGGTATTTCTGGTTGGAGGAAAGCATATCTGTCAGTGAAGCTGTTACTATGGCAAAGTAACGGATATACTCTCACAGCCAGTTTTCCAATCCAAAGAATTTTCGCAATTGTATACGTATGCGTGGCACCGCGTAATCATTGATGATTGACAGTTGTTCAGGAGTTGGTTGGTTGCCATTTTCATCCACCAGATATCAGAGAAATTGTATGCACGGTTTCCCTATGTTGTACTTCCAGTTGATGCATGTCAGTTTGTTTATGGCCAGTCGTTGAAAGACTAGTGACAGGTGCTTGATGTGGTCCTCCCACATCTGACCACACCACTACATCATCTAAGTACGCGAGGGCAATGTCATCTATATACCCGTCAAGTACTCTGGCTTTCATGGCCTGAAATGTTGCTGGCGCACATTTAAGTCCAAAAAGCATTGCAGAAAATTTTAATCTCCACCCATTTGGCTCGGTAAAAGCTGTTTTGGGCCTGTCCTCTGGTTTGATTGGCATTTGCCAGTATCTGCTGCAGAGGTCCAGTGACGTCGTGATTCTGTTCTACCAGGTGTATGTATTTCATCTCTGAAACTTATGTAGGGTGGTGGTGTACTGTTGGTTATTAGGTAGATTGGCCTAAAACTTACACAAAAATGCCATGTCCCATCCTTTTTTGGAGCTAGTTTTATGTAACTATTGTAATAGCTGCGGGTGGGTTCAATCATGCTCTCAGCAAGCATTTCTTTAATTTAATGTTGTATGATAGTGCATTGGTGTGGCTGGTAACTGTGCGGAGCAGCGTAGATTGGTTGCTCGTGTTTGAGTGGTTTTTCGTATTCAGCTATTGTAGTGCAACGTAGTGGGTTGGCAGCCGCAAATACATTGCACCGCTCGTGAAGTAACCTTTTCACTGCGTTGCAAATCTCTGGCAGTACCGCATGATCGAGGTCATACTCAGTTTGTCACTCTTTCTGACCAAAATGTATTCTACGTGCCATTAGCTTGACAATGGTGTTCTGTTCAGTGAGCCAGGGATTATCTAATATGGCATCTTCACAAAGGTCAGCTGATACGAGGGCCATGGTGGTGTTTTCCACATTGATATTCGAACAGTTATCGTCTCTCACATGATTTCCCCCATGTGCTGCCATGTAGCGTGTTGTAGGACTTGTGTTGCCTGCTTGAGTTTACTGACATCAATGATCCCGACATGCACAAAGTTGTGTGGTGTTGCATGTCAACCAATGCATGACATGTTTTGTTGTTTAGAATTACTGGAATTCTGATCATTTGATGGCTTCCTTTAGTGATTCGTTGTAGGAAGATCTGTTGATATGTTGGTGTTTAATTTTCAACTGTCACCAGGGGCAGTGACCGTCCGGCTCTCCTACCCCGACAAGCTGTTTCCCATCAGTGGTGCTTTACTGTCTACGGATGTGGCCTCTTTTTCATTGCGTTGTGGGTAGTCGCTATACCAGTGGAACTGCTGCCCGTCACAATATCTGCACGCAAAGGGAGGGTGGCCCTTACTGGTGCAGCCCCTTGCAGTGGCCTTGCCCGATGTGGTTGGGCCCACGGGTGTAGGTACAGCTGCACGGCTTTGCTCAGGGTCTTTGTGGGTTAGCAAAGTGGATAACCGGTTGCACCATGAACAGCTGTTGGTTGCACTGTCCTGATATCCTGCTCTGTCTCGTGCGTACGGCGTGGGAAAATCCCATCCCACTCATGTCGCGTAGTGTCCTGCTCCATAGTTGTCTGATCTAGCAATGTGGCTGATGGCATGAATGCTTGTATACTTCAGTGAATTAAGGGGAACAGCTGCACAAGTCTATTTTTCTGCAGCACTGTGGCTGCTGCTACTTCTAGCACTTCTGTTTCCTTCATTTGTGGGTGAAAATGTCTGATTAAATTAGTTTTTTTGGTTCCAAAACTGTCTGAAGTTTCCCCATGATTCTGTGTCTCTAGAACAGTGTGGCTTTGAGCTTGCCGGAAGGAATATGTATTGGCAAAGTGACAGTCAAACCCATTCCAGAACTCGCTCTGCTGCATGCCATAATGGTTGACTGTTCACCACCATACACGTGCATCTCCCATAAGCTGGCCTCCTACATTATTTGGCTACTCTTGTCCACACACTCCATACCTGGTCAAACATCCTGTGCAGTCGCAGGAATGCCTGCGGGTCCTCGGTGGGCAGCGACTGAAAATGGGCTGGAGTGTTGCCTGGCTCTGCTACTGTTGTCTGTGCAGTTGTGCGACTGCGGCCACCTGAAACCAGTTGGTGTTGGTGGTGTAGGTTCCATTTCCCAAAGTGCTGCAGCTGATGGTAGGCCCATGGAATGTGCCAATGGGCTGCTGTATTGTCTGGCAGTGTCCGTTCATGCGCTGGTGGGTGTGACACTGTCAGCTGTGATGCCGGGGTGCACTGCGCACATTCATACTTGCCGGCTGCGACATTCAGAACGTCCCGCGTGGTAGCGCACTGCCAGTGAGTGATTCATCCACAGTTCTCATGTGACACTGTTTCTAAATTACCTTGTTGCACAGGTTCTGGTAATAACACTTCTCCCATGAGAAAGTCCACAGGTGCACGTGTCACGGATAATAAGGTTTGCGTACAATTTGCGCTCAAAATGTTTCCATTTCTGTCAGCTGTTACATGTTCACTTCTGGTATGGCACTCTGTGTGGTAAACTTTGGTGTAGTTTACTCGCTGAATTGTCTCGTCTCCGATGCCTGCACACATGATTTGTTTTGCACACCGTCAATTTTGAAAATTTGGCAAGGTTGTGTCCAAGAAAAGTTCTGTTTTTAGAGGAATGCACACTTGCAAACACTACTAGTTGTGCCAGGACTGATGGTGTCCTGGACTGCTCGTGGTCTGGTACAGACCATGCACAATTTAACCCTCTTGCTGTCAAAGGTGCAGTTCTATACCCGTCTGACACGTTCGTCGTTGGCCTAGCGAATATCGTCTTTGAAACGCCTCATGTTTTCTGGTTCGTGACTGGGGCACCTTGTATCCCAGAACGGGTTGGACATGAGCAAGGGCCGTACACACTTCAAGCAAAATGTTTTTGTTTTACCATTACTGGTGCACCAGTTCGTATTGCGTCTCCGTCCTGCCCGGTTACATGGTTCGGGCACGGGCAGTCATGGTGACAGCTTATGACGCCATGATTGTTGACCTGCCTCCCTTTGCACCCGTGGGGGGGTGGAGGATACTGTTATGGCCCAAGTGGTGGTCCGACACGTTACCCGCCTGTGTTATAATGTGAGAGGGGGAGGCGCCTAGGGATGCTTCTTTGTCTGGTGCAGTCCCAAAATAGCATGTATTTCCGAAGCATGAATTTTTAGGCAGAGAGGTCCAAAATTGATTTTCTTTTTTTTCTTCCTGAAGTCTTCTAACGTGTGTCTTTTGGCAGAGTACTTTGCACGTAAATGGACCCTTTATACACAAATTACCATTGAACTTTGTGTGGCGTAAACAAAAAAAAAGTATATTGCGGTGAAGACAAAAGTTACTCTCAAAATGTGATACACACACACACACTTAGGCAATGTTTATTGATAAGTTATGCTGCACATCACGAGATGTGAAATGTGATTTTGACTGTCATGAAAATGAGAAAGTACCCTAGAACCCCATGAGATGTAGTTAAATGACTAAGTACACTGAAACATCCTAGGATGTGCAAAAAGGGAACAATGCACACTAAAATGCAGTTAGTATGCAAGTGCAGAAAAACAAAATACACTGAGATGTCGGGGACATAATGACGTTGCACTGTTCAGGTTCACCACACTTGTACTCAAGTTTTCTTCTGCCTTTCTTGTTGATTTGCCCCACAAGTTGGGAAAGCAACTTGACATGTAGGGGGTTCTAGGGATGCTGATGTGGGTCCCCACCTTACCTGGTTCACCAGGTTAAGGTGAAAAGTGGTGAAACTGTCCAGTATCATAACTCAGTGCGCATGAGTTAGTGAGGATCATGCAGTGGGCGGCCCGTGGGTCCCTGGAATCCTCTGTCGATCTGTGGTGCTTGGAGATGATCAACTTACCAACAATTTAACATACTATATTTAGAGGTTTAACTCTTTATGCTGGCAAGGTTGTAGGCCACATTACATACCTGGCTTACACTTGTTGCAGCTGCAATAGGGTGCAGTGCCTGAAGTATCCCAAGGGGTAAAGGAAATTAAACACTTGTGGTTATTCAAGACGTTTACACAATTGAACATTGCAATGCTTTGTGAAACCTTGCGCCGCTCAATATGTTTAACATTTTTGGGTGACAAGGGGAGGCTAGGTATAAACCTTTAAGATATAATTATTTTCAGAAGACTGCCTATTAAAATATATTTATATTTGATATAAGAAGTGTCATTTTGGCATTAGAGATGACTGAACACTGCTTTCATGCCAAAAAAATTGCATATTTTGACATTTATGGGTTAGGGGTGGGTTAAAATTGATCCAAATTCCAAAATATGAACAGCAACCAACCTGTCATAGCGACCTTACTTCTGGAAACAGTAAGGGGTAGTTTTAGTTAGCTTCTGTTGTATTACTATGGTGGCAGGGACTGGGAACACATCTAGCAGGTAGAGGGGGGGGGGGGAGTGTCAGGCCCTTCACGTGCGCTGTAGGTCATGTGAATTGGTACGATTTTAAGTGGATTAGACACTTATTTTTAAAATTATGGAAATGTGAATATTTTAGTTTAACACTCGTGTTCCTTTTATCTAAGTCTACTTATTCAAATTTACTTGTGTAAATATGTAAAGTAGGTTAATTAGTTATATTGGTAACTACTTGTTAGTATTTATTTTGTTTCTTGTGCAAAACTGTTTTCCTAACAGAATGTTTATATGTGCACACACACCTCCCGTACTTGTGTAGTAAACATGTTCTTACAGTAAAATATAAGAAACTATGTACCTACCTTTTAAAAAACATTGATGTATTTGCAACAGTTCTTTTATAAATTAGCTACTGTGGATCACTTTGGATTACCATTTGGATGTCAGTTCATTGTTTAATAGGCCTATGTATCACAGAAACGTGTGTCTGTATGTTTTGTACTTTATTTACCCAAATTTAAGGTGACCTCAGAAACAAATGCACTCAAAATTTTTGCTTTGGCCTAAAGAAAGAGCAACCTCCACAATTATTTTCAACTTTGAAACATAAGTTTAATGTTTTTGCCCATTTATGCCAGAGACTTAAATAAAACAATATTAATTTCAGTGTAGGAAAATCTTGGCACCTGAGACAAAAAACTTCAAACAAAATTCAGCGTCTTTCTGATTATCAGTTAGTTCACGCTATATTGGATTTTAGTACAAAATATCATCTAAATGTATATACTGGTATATTTTTTCTGTGTTGCAAATTTTTAAATCACTGTATTATTTATGGACATTTTGCCCATTCTTAGTTTATATACAGGGAAAAATTGTACACTACATTAGAATTGAGATTGATTTTTTTTATAAAAGTTACAGTAATAACTTTTTTACATTATATACTATAATTTCATTGTTCTTATCTCAAAAGAAAAATAGCTTTACATAAGTTTGCATGTGTGAAGCACCAAGTTAAGCAAGAGTTTTGTTGTGTTGTTGGCAGCACTGCACAGCTGTGCATACTGCAACGCAGTGGAGCCCAATCCCAGTGTCTACATGAAGTGTGCCTTATGCAAGCAGCACAACTTCCGTCCACCTATGTTCTATTGTGGACAGGAGTGTCATGGTGAGTTGGTACATTGTGCAGTTATTCATTTGATGGTAGTGGCCAGGTTATGGTATTTACAGTATACATGTCCCTTTTTTTTTTTGTTGAATAAAGTATTTTTCGTAGTAGGCCTTCACAGGCCTACTATGTAGGTTCACTTCACAGGTATTTGCTTTGTAGCCATGACTGGGCAAAATACTTAATAAAGTGTAATTGAAATACAAATACTCATCGAATTTTACAAAACAGTCTTCAGCAAAATATTAAAATTTTAATTATAGTACTGGCATAAAACCTCATATATTTCACATTGAACTGTAAAGCATAAATGTATAAAGGAAGTTTTGTAAATATTATGGTAGAATTGTGTGTGCCAGAACAAAAATAAAAAATTAAACTTTTTACTTTTGGTAAGAAATTTAATTGCAGAAAGAAATAATGAAACAAAAAAAAACTTGATTTCATTTAGTATTCAGATGTTTAATGAATGTTCATTTATCGCTCCAACAAATAAATTTTTGTTTATAAATCATCTAGTTCTTTATACATACGTATTTATATGTTATAACTAAAATAACAATATAAAACAGGAATTCAAATGTAGGCAAAAACCCCTATGGTAAATACTGCATATAGTCTGTCTCGTGTAACATTTCCAGATTTTGACAGATTGTATGAAAGTAGTAACTTGTAAATAAACAATACGTATCCTTCTGCCACCATGTGATTTCCATGTGACTTGTCAAAACATGTCAACATCATGTGAATTTTTGCTTGACATTTCAAACATGCCAACTATAGGCCTAACTGAGGAAAATATGCGATTACACAGATCTTTTTTTTTATTTCTGATGGTAACATCTACATTGTGTTATCGAAATACTATCAATAAGATGTATTCATATTCTTACAACTAATTAAACAGATATTATTAATTATGTACTATCAAATCAATAATCACAAATACAAAATAAATCTATTTTAAATCAATAAATTTAATTGGACTTGCAAGTTTGCAACTCTCACAACAGGAAAAATTTTTGAGGCAAGATAGAAAGACATTGATGTTGGTTACAATTAACACTGTAATCAAAATTAAATCACACATGTTAAACAATTTAACGGAGAATACAAAAACTTTCCTGGCCCAAAGTATGATCAGAATTGCCTTCTTTGTACGCCTCTTGAAAAATTTAACGAATTCATTAAAAAAGAATGTGAATCTCACATAGTTAACTGATGAGAGCATCATAAAAAAAATTATTAATTCACAACTGAGCAGTAAAATGAACTACGAGAAAACAAAAGTCTGCTGGAGTTCTGTGTAAAGGCAATGTCACCATTAGGCCTACCTTAAAAAAATTTCATTTAGTCAGTGAACAAACACAATAAGTTAGGCCTGTCAAATCATACACAGAAATAGTTAATTAGAACTGTTAAAGTCTTCTAAAGTCAATAATTATGGAACCTATTTATAGCAATTGCAATAAAATAAGCATGTACAAGAAATATTCCTCACAAATGGTGAAGACTGGTAGGCCTGTGATCATTAAGTAATGAAAACTAGTGGCAATTACATCAAACACATGGCCATATGTACTATTACAGTAACATGGATGTGTAATATACATGCCCATAATCCCAAAAAAAATTTCAATACAATGTGTTGTCCTATACGATTAGTATTTATTACCATAGCTAAAAAATTTACCACAGAAGAAAATGTACTTTACATAGTTTTTCTGGACAAATGAAACATTATATATCTCAGTTTTAACATAATTAGGCCTAAATAATTAGTATTTAATTACAACTGCATTCGTGGTTTTGGTCTACACACACAGGCGAGTAGTGTAACCTCAATATTTTGGTGAAGTCAGTAAGTACTATTTGTTGTCTTATTGACCAAACAAAAATCTGTAACATTAACATATTCTAAAAAAATGAAATGAATGCTGACCATTTAAATGTTGTCTGCTAAAAACCCTCTCACAAACTTAACATGTTTACATTAATTAAAAAAACTAACCAACATTTGCTTAAGATATTTACATTTCCCCATCAAAATACATCACACTCCAAATATTTACCTACATAATTTATTGCTATTTATTTTGCGATGGTTTTTTATGAAATTCCAAGCAATCGGCCGGACGTTTCTATTTTTTTAATACCACTGGACGACTTTTGAATTCTCCTATTAGTAACATGTCTTTGACTCCTTTGGCAACACGTACAATGTCTTGCTGTCATTGGCGATTGCATGAAGGATTTTTAAGTCGCTGCATTTTAAATAACTATTCACACAACATTCATTCATTCAATTTAGAACTTCTAAATTGATACACCCGCACACAAAAATCGCATCTCGCAATAACAACATGGCGTCCAGTCGTTGGTTGGTGAAGATAAACAGCCCTCCTTTTTCATTATTTCTGTTATGCAATTTAAAAAATTTGAAACTATAAACATGTTTAATAACCTTATACAGAATACTACAACGTAATATTATTTACGTTTATTACGAAATGCTTACTTGTTTTTTTTATTTGTACTGTGCACTATTTTCTTTTTCGCCGATGTAAGAAAGAATACATGTTATTCAGGGATAACACCATTGCTTCTCATGGCAGTCAGCTGACATTCGTTATTTCAAATACGATGCTACTGTATTACACTTTAAATATGTTGGCAGCAGTAGCTGTCAACTTCTGGAAACATTAAATGATACAGACTATACCATACATTTTCTTGGTTTGATTTTGCAACTAACTTATCATAATGAAAAACTTGTTAAATTTTAAAAAAATTTGTTAAACTTTCATTTAAAGTGAGGTCTTATTAAATTATTTTTCATTTTTGTTTTCATTTTACAAGGAAAAAAAAGTAGTATTCACACAATCCTATATAATAGAATCATAGTCACTATTTACTTTTTTTTTAATTTGGGCTTAAATTTCTGATTACCCATTAAGAAAACCATTTGTAAAACATAAAACTAGGATTGAGGATGAAACCAGCAAATGAAAAAAAGTCAACAGTGCAATGTAGCTGTCGCAAACAACAGGCAACTGAAACTCAGCTTAGTTCACTCACTCAATGGATGCATGAGAAAAGTTAAAAAATAAAGGCATTATTAAAAAAAAGCCAATAGAAGTCTAAAATTACAGTTTGCAATACGAGCCGGACGGATTATGAGAACAGTGTCGCAGAATCCATAGCCATTCGTCATTTACAAACGCGGCAGCCTCTGTACTACATCCACAAAATTAACATAATGTTCACTAAATCACGGGCAGTTGTCTACGAGGTGGCAGTGGGTGCTCACGGCACAGCTAATACATAATTCCAAAGTGCCCCCCCCCCCCCCCCCTTTTTTTCCACAAACAAATTGTGCTACAAACATACACAAATAAGGGCAACGTTCAGTGCTACTGTTATTGCACCTTGTGATCACTACCTAATAAGGGCATCATGTAGTACAAAAGTCCCTTTGAACACTGGTGCAAACCCCGTCACAACCACATTCCCACGGTATCCAAAACTGTTCTGAAAAAATAAGTGTTTCCAGAACGTACTCGAAAGGAAAGAATACCAGTGAACATCTTAACAGCCCGAATCATCGATTCCCAATTCAAAATTAAACTGAGATTTTAGAAGAAAACAAACTCATGGCAAATACACATACTAACACTTCCAAAATGACCGAAATACTAAAAAAAAACTATGATTTATGTTACATGCAAAAACAAACAAAAATATAACTAAAGTTTCCCTTAAAAGTATTATTAACTGCACCATTACAAAAGGTGCTGATGAGCACAGGCTGCTTCTTCACTATCTGATAATGACCGAGATTCATCACTGATGTTGATGTATTAAGGTAAGTCACAATGTACAACTTGTTGCATGGCACATTTTGCACATTAGGGATGCACACTTTACTCTCAGACTTTTGTGATTTCAGTAGCTACAGGATTATGATTTCTGGGGGTGCCTGGTGCACCTTGGCATGAGATGACCCTTATTGTGGGAAGTTGCCAGTGAGCTATCTCTGGGTAACTTGGGTCACATCCTGAGGGTTGTCTACAAAAATACTACCACTATATGCAATCCTTGCATGGAGGGGGTATGTGATTATGCATCCCATTACTGCAAGCCTGGTATACAAACCATTGGTCATAGGGAGTTCTGAGCAGTGGCTTAAGTGAAATCTCGAATTGGGGAGGGGTAGCAAACAATAATTTTGCTGCCATTTTATTGAAAAATAAGAAAAAATATATATGAAACTCATTTTGGTTTAGACTAGATTCCATTCATAACACTTTATGTATCAAGATTTATTTGAGTTTTACAGTTATTAAAAATTTAATATGTATACATATCTTATAACAAAATATTTGGCTCAAGGTGTATTGTAGGGCAGGGTTATGATATCTGTTTTCCCTCCACCTAGCCCACGTTGCACTTCCAGCTATGGGGATAAATTGTTGGGAAAGTCACAGTGTAATATAATTTGATTTTTTTTTTTTTTTGTTGAAAATTTGTGAGCAGTTCAATGTTTGTAGACCAAGTAGCATATCAACTGCGTCCAGAATAGTAAAAAAAAAAAAAATATTTATTTTGTGTGCAAGGTTGTGAGTCTGAAGTTTATTTAAGCAATGTTTTCAGGTAGAATAGCCATAGAAAGCAGTAGTTTACCATACAAAAAAAAGTATGTATAGGTATACCTAATGAAAACAGTGAAACCAGTTTGTAGTCAGGTTTGGGAAAGACAGGAGAGCAATTGCACCACACTTTAAAGTAATCTATAACAACACGGTGGAACTAAGTGCATATTTGTGCAGGTGTCCACAATAATTCTGCAGGTAGAAAAATGAAATTTTCTCCTGTAGAATAATTTTTTACACACAGCTAAATTATACACTTTTGTTCTTTATCTTATAGTTCCTTTATTTACTTTGAATTGAATCTGAAAAATTATATTTTAAAAATGGGGGAGAATTGTATTCTGTTTTTTTTTATTATTATTATTATCATAGAAATAATTTTATTTAAAATGCATTATTATTAGAATCCAGTGCTATATTTGTGGGGTTTCATTGTATTCCCATTTTCCATTTTCTTACACACACACACATGCACACATTTTTCTTCTTACAATTCACAGTGTTGAGAGCATTGTGTGCTGATCTGTGTTTCCATGTTGCAGCTAAGCACTGGAATGAAGGTCATGGGGAGCAACATGCCGCCTTCAGTAGGACCAACTGAACCTAAACACACAACACTTCTGGCTTCATTCCTGGTGGTCATAGCCAGTTAATATGGAATAATATTATTTTTGTACCTGTGGTATACGTATAATCACTGTTAAGAATAGTGTAGTCATATTTTGAAGTTCTTGACATCGTATGTAACGTAGGGTTTAAGTTTTTAAAACCATTGTACATTTTTTAGCTTTACGAATATTTGAGTATTTTAGAATGAATTTTTGATCAATAATGTAAAAAGAAGCTTAAATGTTGTGTTATTTTTCCTTTTCCTTTACGTTTGTTTTCTTGTTCTCGTGTGTGCATGTGGTAATGTGTCTAAAGTCCTCCAGTTTGCTTGGAAATGTCTCTCAGCTTTAGAATTGTGTGTGGTAGATTATAACAAAGAAAGCAGCAAGTTATGGATCACTGCAGAAATGAAACTTCGGATTTAGGTGCTGAAAACTTTGTAATACTAGAGCAGGGTGGCCACAGAGCTTTGATCCAGCTCCCAAAAATTATTTAAACTAGAATGTATATATCTGTTAAAATAACTTGTGATATAAATTGTCATTATGCACATAAAATATTGAACACTCCAAGCATGCTTACTATAGTTCACATTGTTAGAATAAAATTGGCAAACAAGCATCACAGCAAGTAGAAAAGTAGGAGAATTTTCTTTGATTTACAAGCTAAGCAAGGAGAGTACATTATGATTTTATTTAGCATTAACTTGTGAGTAATGCAGTTTTATTTTGTTGTGAATATGGATGCTGTTAACTGTCATCATACAGTGGTCATGTCTCCTTAGTTTTTTGTGACAAAAATACTTGTAAGTTAAATTTTGGTTACAGATTATTTTATAGAATAGGCCTACACTCTGTTTGACTAAAATTGACAGTTTGATAGAAGTTCTCTAAATCAACCCATAATTTAATTCACTAAATCTGTGTTTAAAAATGTGCAGCACTAGGACATTAAAATATAAGTCTTCATAACTGCTTGTGAAGTCACTGAAGTTCCTAATTTTTGCACTTCACAACTGTGTTGTTTTCACTCTCACAAATACTTATTGTTTATCAATTTTTTATCATTTTTCTCATTACTTTGATTTCAATTCAGGTTTAGCCTGTGCTTTCAAAGTAACATTTTTAATCCCATCTCACCTGCAGACCCGTGTTTCAAGAGAGATTATTTGTACCAACCGGATGTGCAATACTGCATTGCAAATTCTTTCAGTCGCCATCTTAAGCCACCCCTTCCATTCACTTCATGGCAGCTGCAGTTTGGCATGTGATTTCACATTTTAAAAATGCTCCTTTTTCACGTGATATGTTCTCCCACCTCTTTGCACTTCAGCACATTTTGCCTCTTCTGGACAGCCTGCGACATCTAGCATCGTAATTCTAAGTTAGTCATTTGACTTTTGTTTCTACTTTCTGTGCTCCACAAGCTTTTCCGCATCACTTTCATAGCTACAACTTCTGCGGAATTATTAACATCTACTTTCCACGAATTGCAAACGTGTTGGTTTCAAACTCATGCGGTGCAATAACAACCTTTCAAATTGGGAGCTTATGAACGTAACACACAGCAATTCTCTCCTCATTAGGCTTTTTTCCCAGTAAACACTTTTCAAATTTCTAAATGTTATGAAACACAACTCGAGAAAATGAACTCACATTCTGGGAAATAAATAAGCCATTTTTCTGGTGTTTTGAATAGTTTGTAGCAAAACCATATGTTAAAATAACCAGAATTAGATATTTCTTAAATGGCAGAACATTCCTACTCAAATAATCAAAATATTAGTATAGTAGCTACATTCCTGCACCATGTACTTTTTATGAGCATATTATTTTTAGGTTGCATTTATGTACAACATATATCAAAACTCTCGTAGACTAGACTATAGTCCATTCCCGATCGGAAGCGACTTATGAAAATCAACCTTTGAAAAAACACTAGGCAAAACTTGTCAACCTGTTTTTTCAATAAACTGTATTCAACAAATATATAACACTGTGGTTAACTTTAGAGTACTGTATTATTGAATAAATGAAACTTTACCTTAATATCTTCTATATAACTTATACTATTTATTTATTTTTAAATATGAATTAACAACATTGAGAGCAGTGACGTGTTGGCAACGGCTGGTAAGAAATAGTTCAGTTAATATATTATTTTAAACTAGGTTTTTAGTATACTATTTGTAAATTAAGTTGTGCCTATTGAAATATTTAAATCTTTAGGTAGCCCTGATGGCAACATATCTCATTTTTACAGATTAAAATAACAGCTGAAAATATTGTGAGTAGGCTGTAATGGTACTGTGTTGTTTTATCGAGCGAGAGCAACTGTGAAGCAACTGTCTGCTGAGCGAGGCCTCTCTCTCTCCCCCCCTCCCTCCCCCACCTGCCAACCTCTCCCCCCCACTTTTTTTTTTTTTTTCCGCTAGTATGCGGTACAGTTGTACATGTTTTGAATTGTTACATATTTCATACTTATTACAGCAAAATAATAATTTTTGAATTTTTAATTTACAACTGATAAGAGAGTTTAATTTCTGAATACTTATTTTAATATATTTAGATATGATGGCAGGGCAGAAATATAGTGAAATTGGCGAACGTGGTGAGTCATGATATGGCGTGTTACTGTTTTACCAAAAGAAGCGTAAATTATACTTACTCCAAAAAATACTTCAAATTATCACATCACGTTTGTACACGTTGTGTTTTTTAAACCTACCTTAGCAAGGTACGATGTTGTGATAAATCTGTGTTTCCGCGGCAGTAATAAATATACTGTTTTGTTTCAATAAACCTAATACACAGTAAGTAGCAATACATATAAATATGAGTGGAATAAAAGTTACGGTAGGCTTATTTGAGTACATGTTCATAGTTATGTTTTAAGTTCCTGTAACAAAAAATGAGGGACACAAGTTGCGTGCTTGTTTTTAATGTCGCTTTTTCGTGGGGCTGTCTATTGCTTCGTTATTCGAACTGAGTCTGCCCTTTTAAAGAAATAACCCGACATATATCGATAACAAAAAGTTAAATACTACAGTTCATTACCCCGCAGCTGTAACAGTGCTGAACACAGTAACGTTAAAATATTAACGTGCATTACATGTAATGTGCTATGTCGTCGAAAACAAATATGTTAATGTAACATAACTGTAAGAACTATCGTTAATTCAGGCATTTTTAAAATGTCATAAAGCTGACCTAAATAATTTTATAGGCCTAAACTGTGAATATTCGTACAAAATGGTTTTTGAAATACACCTAAAACAGAATTTTTTGAAAAACTGTAAACAGTTAACACATTTGACAGGTATAAAAGTAGATATTGCATTTTAAGGTTTATTTTTATGTGTAGCAAAAGTATACGAACACGTGTACACACACAATGGCATGTACACATTGATTTTGACAGATGTTACATGGCAGTCACATGGCAATGTTTGTTTACATTTGGTGGAAGGATACGAAATGGACTTGCAAGTAGATATTTAGCAGGGCTCCGAGAAAGTTGCTTCCAATGGAGAATGGAATATATATATCACACACACACACCCCATTTTTGCATTTCCCTGCAAATAAATTACACCATTTATTTTTGGTCCTGTTTTATCTCCATTTGATTCTATGTACATCTTTCCCACTTGTTACAAGACACAATATTTTCGTTTCCTGCTATTTACATTTTTTCTTTACGTTATTGACAGTGGAAAAAATCCACATGATAAGAAGATAAGCATGGTGGATGCAGACCACATTATTTCTTATGCATGGAAGGAAGTTAGACAGAAAACAATAGGGAACTGCTTCAAGAAAGGTGGTTTTCCATGTTCAGTGGTTGGCAATGAAGATGAAGCCAACTGAGCATAATGTAACATTCGCTTATTTAGTCAACATTAACTCCAACATGATTATTACTGAAAAACAGTCAGTTGAAGATATTGTAAGTTCCCATGTCATGGAAAGTCAAGACCAAAAAGATGATGAAGCTTGTGAAGAAGAGGGAAAGGTAAGTGTGCCCACCAAGCATGAGGCATTACAAGCTGTATAAACTGTGAGGACCTACTGCTCAGGATTCGAATGTGAGGACTGTATTTTCAGTCAGCTGAATATCCTTAACAAAAAAAAAATTGAACATGTTAGCAGTCAGCAGCTGAAGCAGATGACAATCTCAGACTTCTTTTCAAAGTCTAATTAAATGGAAAGTGTGAACTGTTGTAGTGCATTAGTAAATAATCATTCTAAATTTGTATTACCTTGATTCTTATTTTTATGTGTTTTATTATGAAAATTCCAAGTTGCGACAAAAGTTTTTAAGAAAGTTCTAGTCAAAGTTTGTAAATATGCCTATATTTGTCAGTTTATTTGTTCTATTTTTTTTATATAGAATAAAAGGTATGTCAATGATGATTTATTACAACTTCATACAATTTCAAACACTTTACTGAATTTCCTTCATTTTATACGTTCCCGCTTTTTACATCATTTTTCTGGATCCCTTTAATTAGGTAAAAGATGGGTTCTAATATATATATATATATATAATATGGATTTTGAAAGTCAGTAAGCTGGCAAAAAGGCATTTGAGATCTCTATAAATAGTTTGGGGTGGACTGCTGTAAGTGACAATTTACCTTAATTTTGTAAAGGATAAATGTCATGATTTATTTTTATGGAACGTTTTGTATTATATTTTGTATGCTTTTGAGCTAATGGGTGTTTTGGGAGAATGTAATTCAAGTGTATTTTTCAAGTCGAGTGGCTTTCATGATATTGTGTAAATAAAAGCTCAAGTTGGGGAGACAATTTTATGCCTTAATAGCTTTGTACCTCTTGGAATCAGTACACTACGCAATTTACAGCGTGACCTCCCGAGGGGTGGGTGTCCAGAAGGGATTGCCGCGACGACCTGCTACCGTGGATTCAAAGGAGTGACTGGACAAAGGGGAGCAGGGATTTGAGTGTCGGGGTTACCTCTGGAGTGACGTGCTGGCTCTTGCAGTCAGCTAGGGCAGGAAGAGCCTTTGCAGGCTGCTGTAGAGGATGAGCCTTCGCAAGCTGCTGGAGAGGTTGAGCCTTCGCAAGCTACTGGAGAGATTGAGTCTTCGCAAGCTCCAGGAGAGGAGGTGGTCTTGTTCAGACCAGGGAGAGAGCTCACGGTCCTATGCGGCCAGCGAGCCCGACGACCTCTGACTAGAAGTGTTTCCGTGCCACCTTATACAGTCGAAAATCTCGGCATCATGGCTCTTACGGGTTGGTTATCATAGTGCTGCGGTGGCGGCATGTAGTCCTTATCACCCTGTGTGGAGGCTGCTGACAAGTTTACAACCTCCGCTTGAGGCTTGGCGGGTGTGACGTCACGGGGCAGCAGGGGTGCTGCGATCCTGTGGTGTCTGTTGAAACTTACTTCTCAGTTATCTTTGGGCAGATGCTCGTCGGGTAAACAATTTTGACTCAGGGGGTGGCGACCACATGTCGGATTCTGGGCAGGCAGTACAATTCGTAATTAAACGCGTTAATTACTTTTGTGTCCGAGGCTGTCCAATGCGTGGAGTCCATTCTATCGGCATGTGAATAGTAGTCTGCCACTGTTGTGACTGGCCCTGAGCTCTTGCTAGCTCGTTTGTGGGGCGTGTGCGGGCGCACTGCGCAGCAGTGTGGCATGCATCAACGATAAAATAAAAAACCTATTTTAAGAGTCATAAATTCACTATATATGCGAAAATAACACGTGCTTTGTAACACTCCTTTTTTTATTTATTTTACCAAAACAACTTCCAATATAAACAAGGCCACGTCGACCTACATTACAAGTTTTCCCACCTGTTCTGAACCTTTTCCAAATGTTTTAATGCATACGTGTGTAACTGAAAAAGTCCGTCGAATAATTAATAGTAATATGAGATTCCAAACCTCCTTAAGACTACAGCATTTATTAACTTTCTACAGATTTTGCGCCTGAAAAAATACGTATTATTTGCTCCAGTGGCGGCAAGTAAAGTTGACGCGTGCCACTTAAGAGTTATACTAAACACAACTACTACTCATCCTAATGTGTTATATTCTACCAGGAACCATTGCCATTGATTACTACAGGATTGTTTCCCATGGAGAGACAGTTACAGACTCATGGAATTTCCGGATATTCCAGACCCAACTCCATGTCACTACTCGTGTAGTATCTACATATCCCGAGGACGGATCAAACCCAACATGTTATTCACGAGTGCGCACAGGATCGCTCCAGCCTATTGGCTGATCCTAGCACGTGAAATAAGCATTGTTTCCAAGCGGGCATGTAATATCTTAGCCTTCCCGAAACACCTGCTAGACAGTGTCGCCAAGCTTTCCGAAGATGGCCCGAGCATCGCAGTGGTTGTAAATAGCCGATTCTATTGCAGGGGCTCGGGGCACAGGATCCAAGAAGCCGGCAAAATTACCCTTCCCCCCCCCCCCCTCGCAATTTCCCATTTTTCCCTCGCAAAAGTGCCTATGCTCAATCCGGCTGTCAGTTTGCACAATGTGACTTAAATAATGCGGAAATTGAGAAATGTCATCCACATTTCGCAAAAATTGAGAAATCATTTCCAGTGGTCATCTTGGAAGCGAAACTCCTGCTCTGTCATTCCAGCACAGGGATTCCCTCGGCATGCTGCTGCACGTGTTATTTCTTTCCTAACCGTTGCAAGTTCCAGTGCAGGAGCTTGGGGAAGGGCAACCAGCGGTCATTTTGGCGACTAGTAACATCGCGGAAGTCGCATCAGTATGGCGTGTGGCCATGCCAGTCGCAGTGGCCTGCTCTGTCAATCTGGTCGACCATTATGCGAACTTCCGGTTGGCCATAACTGGCTGGCAATATGGTTGCTGGCAGTAGTGGGTGGCCATGTTGCTGGATAGTACAACAGGAAACATCTGTATGTTCTGCCATGTTGGCCAAAGCTGCTGACTGGCAAAATGGCGTCGATATCCCTATGACGAAGCCCCAATGGTGCTGACTGGCAAAATGTCGGTTGTCCCCCTAAGATGGATTCCCACTCGATGGTGTGTCGCCCTATGATGAAGCCTCAATGCCGCTGACTGACAGAATGGCGGCTGCATGATGGAGCCCCACCACTACCAGAACACAACCCCATTTTACTCACCAACGGTCGAGGGCTGCCATGTCTCTACTTCCTGCTCTAGCATTCCATAACACTACCCCCAGCTCAAGTCTGTTCTGCAGCCCGATGCTGCCAGTGCACTGCCTAGCAAAATGGTGTCCAATGCAGAAATTCCTGCTCTGTCAATCTGGTCCGCAATCTTGGAAGTGGTGCTACCTATCAAAGTGGCTGCCAATGCACTGCCTAGAAAAATGGTGGCCAATGCAGAACTTCCAATATGGTCCTCCAGATTGACAGAGCAGGAAGTCGTGCTGACTAGCCAAATGGCTGCCAATGTGCTGTCTAGCAAAATGGTCGCCATTCATTCTGGTCATTGTTCTCTGGTTGCTCCCAACTGAGTTTTCTGTCCTACCGAAAGTGTGCACGTCCCACTCATGTATTCTGTGTGAAGGGGGAGACCTCATTCCAAGGCATCCTGCCAGCCTCAGTTTAAGTATGACATATGCACACATATAAGCATAGTTGGCTGTAGTTTCCGAACCGTGTGAGATACAACTATCAAAATCATAACATAGGCTAACCCCTGGTTACGAGAAGGGATGCAGGACCAAATATTACCTATGCTTACATATAAGCATGGTTGGTTGTAATTTCCAAACCAGTGAGATACAACTACAAAATCGTAACATAAACTACACCCCAGCCAACAAAAAGGACAGAAGGCTCAGGTATGGTATAAGCATGCTTATACGCATAATTGAATGTAATATCCGAACCGTTTGAGATACAACTACTTAAATCATAACATAGGCATCACCCCAGACAGTAAAAAAAGGACTTAAGTGTCAGGTATAACCAAAGTGCACACACAAGCATAGTTGGCTGTAATTTCCGAACCATTGAAGATATGCTAGAAGTATAAGCACATACAAAACAATTTAATAAGCATTTAACATCATGAGCATTGAGCATTGTATATTATGTAAGATGACAAAAAAATTAATTTTCATTGAGAAGTGTGGCAACGATAAGGATAATACTACTACTCACAATTGCAAACTGATATAAAAATAATTATATACCCATATTAGCCATTGCAATCACATGCGAAAGGTTCTGTATGCTGATGCTCGACAAGATCGGACTGACTTGGACAGAACACCTTCCGTACAAATTGAGTGAAACTAAACCGACCAACACTAGCAGCAGCAGAACGCATCCTACCTACCACACAAGCAATCAACAACATGAGAATCTGTAGAGCTACCCCAGGCAGTCGATTGACCGCGCAAGCATCGTGCAGGTATCGACAAGTCGAAGGGATGGTACATTACTCTGGGAGAGATAGATGTCAGGGTGGCAGATTAATCGAGTGCATGTCCCTTCAGGAGAGAAATTCAATTATACAGAGCCTAATGCCAGACCTGTATGCACATTCTAGACAGTACACATACATTTAAACCATATAGTTGTGCAAGAGAGACGAAACTGCTACATGCTAGGCAAAAATTATAATTACAAAAAAAAAAGCAAATAGTATATGTACTAATTTCGAGTATGTATCGATTATAATGCTAGAACTGTAAACTTATTATGAAACGAATTACCCATGAATTGCTAATAACGAGTAAGGCGGTATCGCAAAACACGCACACAACTATATGTACTCTGCTTTTAGAAGATGTAAAACGTAAAGGGCAGAGGTTTATATTAACTAGTATAGCAATGAAGACCTGTAGGTCGCGAGCATATGTCGTTGAAGTGAACTCGCTGGTAGCAGAGACTACAATGACAGTTCCGCCTTTCCGTTCATGGCATACATTACCAACCAAGAAATCAACTCGACACCTGCAAGTACATCACCACCCCCTTTACAAAACATACTTACTTGTTACGTATAGTATTCAAACATTATATTAACTAATACACCTACCCCCGGCGGTAGTGGAGACAGTGCATCATCCTTTAAAATAATGTTTTGAAGGATCAATTCTCATAGAGTCCAATCATTTCACAGATAATGAAAAACGTGTGGTAATGCATTCGTCGTGAAAGTAGTCATCGTATGTTCACCTGCAATGAATAGATAATCGTGCTTCGGGAAGCGAGTGGAAGCAAGACAGTTGTCCCACTGCCAAACATCATGAAGACTGTAACTACCATCGTCTGCAAGACCTACCTGCGCATTGCAGGCGAAATAAGTGCGTGCCTTGCATGCACACATCAGGAAGTGTTCGAATGAAGACTAAAAGTTGATCGTGTACGAGTGTAAAGAAGTTGAGAAACCTACTTCGCAGGTTAGACAGCTAATGACTGTTGCAAATGCATCTCTCTTTACATTATCGCTTCGAATAAACCGGTGTTGGTAGAGGATATCGCTTCTGTCCAACCTACTCACTTTTAGGTCTACAAAAGCAGATCGTACCAACACACATCGCTCAGAATGACTTTTCTCTAATCAAGAAGACATAGTGAAATGTTATGGGATGTTCTAGAAGTCAGAAAGTCTGATCGGCTATCATGACATATGGATAGATCACTTGCTGCACATAGTAAACATACCGAGCTTGTATAGCTGCCTAAATAATTTCTTCTCGCATATGCATGACACGAAGTAATATCTGCCTAGAAACACCCCACCTACCTACCTACCTACCTACCTACCTACCTACCTACCTACTACCTACCTACTACAACAAGATGAACAGTGATATTGGCTGTCTCCCATGCCTAGAATGCTGTAAAGGTAGTGATACGCTTACAGACACACCAAGAGCCGGTGTAAGTCACAATGGAAGCGAGCAGCAACAGTAGCGAATGAAAAAGAAACAAGGCACCTTCAACACAAGAAGATGAACGAGTGTAAAGAAATTAGGAGACCAACTTCGAAGGCAAGGCAGCGAATAATGGATAAGGTAACGTATTTCAGTCCAGCAGTCATCTACCGAGACAACTTCGGATGTTACTGTGCGTCATTCATCTACAGCAGAAGACGCGAATGTTGATAGTATATCCAAGGTATGTCAAGAGGAAGAAGAAATGGTGCCCTAAGGGTCTGGTTGGACCTTGGCTTTGGCAAATGCTCCGAGTTGAGAACGAGTCGGTAGGTCCAATTAGCAAATAGGCACATTCTGATTTTCCTTCACAATTGAGAGGATGACAAAATAACTACATCTTCGACTGGTAAAAGTAGAGGTATGAATTATTGCAAGATTTTCAGCAAAAAGCTGCCGTGCTCGTCATGAGAAAAGCAAACGTGAAAAAAGGACCGACCTCCAGATGTGATGTGTGGTATGACATTTGGTATACGTGATAATCTGAAGAGACATGCTGTTACATGAAAAGGTAATGTACCTTTGCTTGACACGAGACATCGCAAGGATAGTCTTCCTGCTGATTCGTCGTTTACACTGGCAGTACTTCGAGCACCTAAAACATTACGTGGGCCTGCATGGTGTTCCAAACCAGTGTGCGAAAAGGAACTACGAGTGATACAGAGCTTGAACCATACAGATTGTCAGAATTTATCAACAACACCCCTGTACCGGTAAAATGTAAAGTGAAAAACTAAGATGCTAACCAGGATGCTGAGAATGACAATGTAACCTCCAAGTCTGCCAGTGATGATGCATATTCTACTGATGATGTGCCAGCATCTGCAAAGCGAAAGCGCGATATTGAGACCTACTTGAGTTGGGATTGAAGAAACATAGCTTCGAACCTAGTGTTCAACTCCAGAGGTACCTCGCAACCTACCCAACACAGAAGAATAAAATAGATGCAGCTACAAATTGTGAACCAACTGCGAATATGACGTGAAATCTGGCTACTCTGAAGACCCCAGTGACTTAGTTGATAGACTATGATTGTTTGTTGCATTGTAGAAAGGCGGAGATCTGTCTGTCATCCATCGGGAAGTGAGTGTAAGTATTGCAGCAAGACATTCGCTAAGCACATCGGTGCCAGATGTCATGAAGAGAGTCACTGTCAATTTACTACAGTCTACAAGACCTACCCATGTGTTAATTTCTGTGCGGTATATGCTGACAACAGGAATTGCTTCGACAAAACTGAAGACAGTGCCCTGTCTTCAGCTGCCAAGGCCTTATGATTTTTCTTTTAAGAGGTTAAATTTTCGAAGTTCGAAATGGTGGCCAAAGGTTAAAGCCGCATGGTGTCATCCAAGGTCAGATCAAGGTCGGCATTCAGACTTCTGGCCGCCCATCACTGGCGACTGCCATTTTACAAATGGCTGTCATTGACAAACTGGCTGCCAACTTGGCTGCCTCCCACTGGCCGGCTTTTCGCTCGACAGTGCGACTTCCAAGATGGCGGACCAGATTGACAGAAATGGAAGTTCTGGTCCGAGATGGCTCATTCATCGAGAATCAACCGAGTAAGGCCGCGGCTACAATGAAAGAGGCAGAGCGGCGTGCGGCTGAGCGGCGAGCGGTGCTGGCTAGAACGAAAACTGCGATTTCTGGCTTGGGACAGTGCCGCACTTGGCGCCTGACAGTCTGAATGGTGTCTCCAGAGTAACGACTGCAGATACTTCTGCTTAGTGAAAGTTCTTCACTTAAACGTGCACTCGGGAAGAAAAAGAGGAAATATAGTGTATATCCTATTAACAGGTTGTGTCATATGTATGGAGAATACCATCACTTATTTCCATCTTTAAGAGATGATAAGGAAATGTTTTTTGAGTATAGCAGAATGTCAGTAGAAGCATTTGACTACATACTGGAAACTATGATACCACATTTGGAGAAGAAAAGGGTGGCGTTAAGACAATAAGTCATGCCGGAAGAACATCTATTGGTGACAATGAGGTATATCTGAATTATGTAATTTTTATCAACAGGCCTTTTTCACAATAAATGTGATTACGAAGGCAAATGTAAAATGGAAATTTTAATTTTGTACTTTTAATATACTTTGTACTTTGAATTACTTCTGCTAACATGTGAAGTCAACAGTTGGGCATTGGTTTTGGAAATATGTTACATTTCATTATATATTTTAACCTATATTTCATAAATTACTAGGGGCTAGTCATAACCAATTTTGTTAGCAATGTGCCAGTGTCTACCTTTCAAACAGAAATTTCTTTCAATTAATTTTTACAACTGCTTAGAATTTTTTTTACTTATTACAATAACAATTGGTCGTTTTATAGTACTTTGCAAAGAAATTCAGGTCATTTCAAAATATATAGTTACCAACCCATGCACATTTGTATTTTATCAACCTGTCAGATGTGAATTTTCCTGCTGATTGCATGGTTCTCTGGGTGTAAGGTATGAATACAATAAACTGTATTAATTTGTTAGTTTTTTTAATTAAGACAAGATATCAAACGCATGTCAATGAAAAAAATCCAGAAAATAAGAGCATTGTTAGTACACAAATTAAACATTGTATATAACATTTTACAAAGTTCCAATACTATACATTAACTCAGTAAGAGTTATATCTAGTTACTGTGGACTCTCAGATTCTCAACAATATTCGAATCAAATATTTTCATGTCCTTGAAAAATACATCTATCCAACATTTGATATTATAGGTGGTTGTCTTGCGATGGGTTGGATCTCTTGAGACTGATCTTGAGCTTCGTAAACTGAAGCCGTTGAGGACAAAGGAGTAAATATTACTGATCCTGAAGACACGGCTCAATGGCTTTTGTTACTGCCACAGGCTTTTCGAGCTTCATGTAGCCTATACGCCTCCATGACGGATTTCTGAATAGAGATTCGAAGTTATAGCTTTTCCATGGGGCTCAGTTGTTGCATGAAGGGAAGAAGGCTAACTAAAAAATGATAAGTCGTCTCCTCTTTCTTGAGGCTGCATGCCAAAAATGACATCGATTATCCTCTCCTCCAGTCTCATTAACTTTTCTTCGGTACTTTCTTAAGTACCTTCACCCTTCCTCTTCTTTCCGAATCGTCCACGCCCTACTCCATGAGAACTTGCTGAAGACTGTGAGCGAGCAGTGTGAGACGGGAGGAACAAAGGTGAACATGCACTACCTTCAGGTTTATTTTCTTCAGGTCCGATATCGTCTTCTGCATTCTCATCACATGGATTCGTTTCTTGGCCTTCGAACCCATTCAGGCTGCTCAGAGTCTCACTTGGTAGAAGAACACATCTGGTGAACATCATGAGATCGTAGAACTTCCACTTTGGTTTGGGAGGAATGGCACTTGACACTGATCTCGCTTCTGTTTCCTTTTGAAGCAGTTTTCGTAATTTATCTTTCATGTTTTTCCATTTATTTTTCGCCTCATCTCCTAAAACAATAAAGAATTGATGTTTTAGAATATTTTCCTGTTGCATGATTTTCTTGAAATGTTACTTGTAAGAATGTTTTGTAACATTAATTCCGGTGTAGTAACTGTTCCTAGAAACTGGGGCATCATTTAGACACCTTGCCTTTGAATTCCGGCTGGGAAGACTGACTGTGAGCAAAATCATTTTTGACACTTGCCAGGCCCTTGTGTTATAGTTTGCGAAAAAAGTTATGCCTC
The DNA here is from genome assembly GCA_029891345.1 of Dryococelus australis. Classification (NCBI taxonomy): domain Eukaryota; kingdom Metazoa; phylum Arthropoda; class Insecta; order Phasmatodea; family Phasmatidae; genus Dryococelus; species Dryococelus australis. The sequence goes on from CM056995.1 coordinate 63,855,111, forward strand.
CACCGACCGAGGAACATTTGAGACAAGTTGCAGAGAAGTACTACACCTTGTGGAATTTCCCAAACTGCATCGGTGTCATCGATGGAAGACATTGCGAGTTAATGTGCCCTCCCCATTCCGGCTCTAGTTACTTCAATTATCTCGAGTACTATTCTATAGTGTTATTGGGTGTTGCCGATGCTGACAAGAGGTTCAAGGTTATTGATGTCGGTTCAAGAGGAAAACAGAGTGATGGGGGTGTATTCATAAATTCAGAACTGTTTAGAGATTAGAGAATGCCACATTCAATATGCCAGCAAGTACGAACATTCCTGACACAAACATTCTAGTGCCACATGTTATGTTAGGGGATGAAGCATTTCCCTTAAAGATGCATTTAATGCGGCCGTTTCCAGGATAAACTTTGACTGCACAGAGGGAACAGTTTAATAACCGCCTTTCCAGTGCAAGGAAGACGATATAATGTGCTTTCGGGATTCTTTGTGTCAAGTGGCGATTTCTTGGAAAGAGTGTGGAGTTACAAAGTTTGAAGAAAGCAAGCCTGCTTGTCCAGACCGCCTGTATATTTCACAAAACATAATCCGAGACAAAGATGGTAACACTTATCCTCATTACTTAATATATCACAGCGGCGAAAGACATACAGAAGGAGAAAACTTAATTCAAGTCCCCGAGGAATTTAGGAGGCCTGCAGACGAAACCCAGAATGTAAGAGACAAGTTTACTGAATACTTTAATATCTAATGTCTACATCCGCCTCCCAATTGACAGATGTGTTTTCTCAGTAGAATGAAAAAAGAAAATGTAATACTATCAATGTTTTCCCAATACAAGATGATTGAACTACGCTTAGCATGTAGTCCAGGTACACAAGTAGTGTAAACGTAATTAGTTCATAAAAATGAAAAATGTTTCGTAAAACAAAATTATAGAAAATATTCAATGCAAGTAACAACTACAGTAAAACTCGGAGCAAAATGGGTTAACAGCTAATCTGTTGCCAAAAAAATTACTATAAATTTGTTATTTTTAAATTTCAGTTTACAAAATCTATACTAATATATATAAAGAGGTAGTGTTTGTAACTTTGTGTGTTTGTGTGTTTGGATGTAGGAGGTAATCTTCGAAACTACTCATCCGATTTTAAAAATTCTTTCACCAGTAGAATGCTACGTTATCACTGAGTGTCATAGGCTATATTTTATTTTAAAAATCAATAGGGATCCCTACTAAAACTCCAATATTGTAACCCAAAGTGTACATAAATGACCTATAAAATTCCTTACATTGCGTGCGCTGCGAAAACTATTGATGATAGAACGAAATAATGTACTACGGCTTTGCAGAACACATCATTATCTACAAAAAGTGTCGCGACACCATACGTCTAACTATTATAGTTATGTCACAATAACTATTTTTTAATTTTAAAAACTGAATTAAAACGCCGCCGCTAGAAAAGGCACTTTATTTGTACCTTGGTATTAATCCTTATCAAAATTAATTACTTCACATTCAAGACTGGTTCAGTACCTGTATATTACTTTTTGAATTATTTCATTCGGACATTCCATTCAAAAGATGTCATGAGTTTAAAAATGAATCATTTAATAAAAATAATTAAAATCGTTAGATGATGTTTAACTGGTCATATTATCAACAATTTATTAATCCTTATAAAAATAAGCACGTTTATCGGCACCATTACTGAATACATGTGATTTTTGCTTTTTACTGGACGTATGGTTGAAGAGATAATACTATATCAATAAAGCACTCCACGCAGCAAGGCCACGCCGTGAAGCTACTGGTGAAGCGCAAGGTCAACATTCTCAACTCGTACGAGTGCGAGGCAGGTAGTGCAGCCAGATCGTGGGAAAAAATGCCCCCACTTTGTGCCGTTTTCAATGTGCTTAGACGAGACTGTCCCACAAAGTGGGAGTACGTTTTATCCACGATCTGGCTGCACTGGCAGGTACCCGCACGGCGCAGTCACGTGGTTGGCACCGTACGCAGCGCACAGTACGTTTTATTTTCAGAATCTGTCCGTCCTCATTTCATTTATTGTATTAACTTAATACTAATATCTGTCCGCTCATACATTCGTATGCAATCTATAATTCTATACTAATATTATAAAGAGGTAGTGTTTGTAACTTTGTGTGTTTGTGTGTTTGGATGTAGAAGGTAATCTTCGAAATTACTCATCCGATTTTAAAAATTCTTTCACCAGTAGAATGCTACGTTATCACTGAGTGTCATAGGCTATATTTTATTTTAAAAATCAATAGGGATCCCTACTAAAACTCCAATAATGTAACCCAAAGTGTAAATAAATGACCTATAAAATTCCATACATTGCGTGCACTGCGAAAACTATTGATGATAGAACAAAATAATGTACTACGGCTTTGCAGGACGGACAGATTCGGAAAATAAAACGTGCTGTGTGCTGCGTACAGCGCCAACTTTAGAAGCTCTACTGCCATTATGGGGGGAGTTACTTTTGTGTTTGCTGGGGATTTTCGGCAGACACTCCCTGTAGTTACAAAAGGGACGTGTGCAGATATCATCAAAACATGTCTTAAATCATCTCCCTTATGGAGTTCTATTCAACACCTAAATTTGCGAACGAATATGAGAGCCTATCTTGGTGGAGACACGCATAAAGATTTCCCACAACAATTGTTCAGACTTGGAGAAGGAGTTTTTCCTTCTCTAAATTTGGACACTAATTCTGCTGAAATCATTTTAAATGAGACATTAGGTCAGATAGTCCACAGTCTGCAGCACCTTATAGAAGCAGTATATCCGGGCCTCGAAAATTTTCTAGAAAGAGACTTTCACTGGTTGTGTTCCAGAGCAATAGTATCGCCTAGGAATGACACTGTCAATGAAATCAACAATCTCATTATACAAAGAGTTCCCGGCCAAGTCAAAACCTATAAGTCGATTGGCACAGTCACCAATTTTGACAATGTCCACTTTCCTCAAGATTTTGTAAATTCGCTTAATCCTTCTGGCTTGCCACCTCACGAACTATCATTAAAAGTCGGTACTCCTATCATACTTTTAAGGAATATAAGCCCTCCTAACATGTGTAATGGCACAAGATTGCTCATTAAAGACTTGAAAGAAAATTTGATTGTTGCGACCATCCTCACCGGTCCAGCAGCCGGCCAGCTGGCAAACATCCCGAGAATTCCCATGATTCCCACGGATTTGCCAATATCTTTCAAACGGTTGCAATTTCCCGTAAAAACATCGTTCGCGATTACTATTAATAAGTCCCAGGGTCAAACTTTCTCTTTGGTTGGAATCGACCTTGCGAAAAGAGTTTTTTTCCCATGGCCAACTATATGTTGGTTTATCACGAGTTGGAAATCCCGAGAAACAGTACATTTTGCTACCAAACAATAACAGGACGTCAAATATTGTCTACAGAGAATGTCTTAGCCAATAACATATTAAATACTTCTATCTCAGATAAATTTCATTGTAATATAATGTATATTAATATGAAAAATTATAAAAAAGTAAAAAAATATCAAATAAAAATAGCAAAAAAACTTTAAATTATAAATTATTTAATTAATTATTAAATTATAATGTGCTTTTTTTTTAGTGCTTTAGGAGAGTTTACCCAACCTAATTAACTCCGGGTTAAGCAGTTTTTTTTATCTTAATTGCACCAGTGCGAAGCCGGGGCAGGTCGCTAGTTGTGTATATTTTTGTAACAGACGTGTTACAAAAACCGCATAATTCTATCACTGACTTTAATGCATCTAGGTGAAAGATCGAGTTCCATACTAGCTGTGAATATGATTAGAAAATTTAAGGGTACTTTGTAATTTTTAATTGTATATAAAGAAAATATAAAAATTAAAATAGTCATTGTCTTACCTGGGATATTTATTTTGCGTCCAACATCCTCCCATTGCATTCTTGTAATTGTATGTCTTTTATAGTCATTATGACAATCGTTCTACAAACTAAGCCTTGATTGCACTTCCGACAGTAATGTTTCCACATCTTCGTCTATCAGTTTTCTAGAAAACGCACGTTTTTATCGTATGGTCACTGCACTAGACGACATCTCGTGTAAAACTCGTGCCGAAATCGAGAGTGGCGGTGGAAAATTTAATGCTTGGCAGCTGCGGTGGGCGGCACAGCGGCGCCAGTCTGCCACTAAAGTATATCCTAGTTACCCTCTAATGTTTCCAATGCCATTCAGTGCAAAGATAAATACAGAGCGGCACCACTCTGCCGCTCTACCGCTCTGCCGTTTTCATCGCAGCAGCAGCCTGAGGAATCATTTCATTTAATATCACCCTTCAAGTGCGGTGACATACTCGTGACGTCACATTCCCAGCAATACCAGGTGCTCTGACATTTACAGGCGTGTCACCAACATGTTTCTAGTCAGTAATAATAATTATGCACAGTGTTCATCCTTTTAATCATGTGAATTTAGCAGTTGCATTTTTTTCATGTTTTGCATTTGGCAGCAGTCTCACCGAGCTTGGCAAGGCTGCGGCCATCTGAAATCAGTCCGACCTCAGCACTCAACCGACCTGGCAAGGCAGGCAGTAAGATTCTGTGTAACCCCGCTCAGCACTTCAATTTAGGCTGATATCATTCAAGACAATAGTTTAACGTAGTACCAGGACATCTTCACTTATCTTTAGCCGAGGGGCCTGGCTTGCATCCTGAGTTAATATTCCAAGACTTCACGCATACTGTGACATGTTATTCGTGTAACTATTCTTGAGGCCCTTGCCTTATTTTACAGCTACGACTACCGGTAAGTCAGGAGTGCCGGGTCCGCACTAACAGGATACACATTATTTTGCAGTGAAATTTCTTTGTACCTTTTAATCAATAATCTGTCACATATTTGAATGGGCGAATTTTATTGACTTATACTCTCCTGAGAATCATGGGGCACTGCACTCTAGAGCAGATTCGATCAATAGTGTACTTTTCAGTGTTAAAAGTATAGCTTTTACGGGGCCTGCCACCCGCAAGTAGAGTAACTTCAGTGTTAGCATCGGCGTGCGAAGTGGCCGACAACTTCGACCCTTAGAAAAGGGTTTTAAACATAATTAATCAACAAACTAAACTCTCCTCAATTAGACAGCGGATCCAGAGATGGCCCCAGGGCGTCGGCCGTACGACCCTCTACAACATTGTTCTCTACCGAACGTGGCGCCAGGCATCATCAACATTTCGTTCCCTGCAATACCAGTTCTGGTACGAACACAGTTCACCATCTTTGGGGACGCGCTGCATCACTAGTTTCCTTTATATTTGTTTTGCAAGGGTATGTAGCAGTGACGACCTTGTCGCTCCCATTGCTTCTCAACTCTGTCATAGTATTTGTTTTTATTTTAATCTAGTGAGACGTGCATTACTCGATGCTCGCACATTTTGTGTTGTTTGGTAAAGGAATTAGTGTGCCTCTGTACTGAAGCCAAAGTCTGTTGAAGAGTGTACGTGGGAAAAATAGTTTGCTATTCTGCTGTACTAACCTAGGCTACCACGTCAGTTTGCAAATGTACGGTCGTGGCTAGCAACGACTGATGTGATATAAAGGGCTAGTCACTTACGAGTAGAACTATTTTATATCTCATCATTATCTAGCAGTGCTGTCATCTCTTGCATGACAACTGGTTTAAATTTAAGCCTTTACAAATCATGTAATGTGTGTCTTCAAATTATCATGGCTGGTAAACAGTGTACTGTACGCATGGGTGAGTGTTCTGCATGCTGTAAGTCGGGATTCAGTTATGTCTCTCGACGCGAGTGTTCCTATCGATCGTCATCGGTAATGCAAAAACCGAGGTTGATATTCCCTTCTGACAGGGGTAACAAAGATAGTTGAAGACCTCCGTGACCCTAACAGGCGATGGTTGTGCACTCTAGCGATCAACTGGAGAAACGAAGATGGCGAGAGCATATGTGTGTGTGTATTGTTCAAACAGTTGTTGGTAGGGAACTGAGTTCGAGACTTGACACTATACAAAAAATATTAATTCTCTTTCAGACTTACAAAAAATCTGGTAATTTTTTGTAGTGATGGAGGTGGACCTAATAATAATGGGAGTTTTGTTAGATGAATTAAATATACATCTGCATGAATTTTTTACAGACGTGACATAAGACTACATACTAATATGTGATACAGCTCAACTTATTCTTCATTTGAGCAAAACATTAATGACGACTGTTTTTGCAAAACACTTCCTGCTGTGAGCAGTCCAGGCACTGTTATTCACATATACCACACAGCAATTAACACATGGGTAGATCTTGCAGACGGTTGCAAATGGACAGTGACTCTCTCTTCATGAGATCAGTGCTTGGATTCTGCAATTCAACAACTTCTTGTCTCAATTTCGATCAAGTTCCATTTTGATCGGTTTATGAGAGAGCAATTCTGTAACTTTTTTTTCAAGTATATCGAAGTGGCACAAGAAATTTCGATATCTTTCGCTGATGACTATGTGGCAACATTGGATGGCCATTGGAGAAAATGAAAGTGCATAAACTTGAGTTGCCAATCAGAATTTAGATTATTTACCACTTATTTGATTGTACACTAATATTTATTTATATTTTAAGTGTAGAGGTTAGTAGTATGAGAGTAAGCCATTTTTTTTAATCTGGAGAGCTCCCAAATCTCTCTACGCCAGCATGAGCATCTTCACAGTTCTGTGTGCCCTCCGGCTGTGTGTTAGTAGCTAAGACGGCTGGAGAAGGGGATGCGTCTCAGGGCAAGCCCTATACGCCTTAGGTCGGGTTTAATTTATAAAATGGGTGCATTCATTGAAGCTGAGCAGGGTAGTCTGGTACCATGCCCGCAATTGTAGTCAAGAATACACCCCGAAAGGAGAAGGGTCTAGTAAGCAGCATAGAAAAATGTGGAGAGGTACTAGGAAAATCTATGCGACAGTCGCAGAAGATAAAAATAATTCGTTCTGTTGGATTAGGGATGGAGAATGTAGGGTGTTTGTTAGTTCACGAAGATAGAATTTGTGAGGTTAATGAGACTGATATGAAATGGGTCAAGCCGCTGCTGGAATGTATCCAGTTTCGTACTGCAGTAGCACGGCCCTGGAGGCGGGGACAGAACTGCGCCACCCGCCCGCAGATGCTAGTCATCTCTCTGGAAGCAGGAAAAGTAATAGTTTCTAGATATAAAAAATACGAGTAATTGGGAAGAGGAAAGGGGGCCTTGGAGCGGTGCAATGAAATTATATTACCTACAGCATTATTTCGCTTGCAGCAATTTATGTAGAAATGTATTTTATGTGTTGTAAGTGTTGTGTGGGTTAGTGTGTGTGTGCCACTTCACGACCCCAACCAGCTGCTGCAGAGAGCACAGTAAACCACAGCCTCCTAAGTTTTTGCTGGTAAACTGACCAGAGACCACTCTGGAATAGACAGTGGCAATGGACCATATATACAAACAGCTGTCGGATGAGAGAGGTGTTCAGCATGTGTGTGTATGTCTGGTGGGGCAGGTGTATGCAATGTAATAAGCAATTTATACACTACCTTATATCTAGGTGTTAGGGGAAAGGAAGCCAGAAGATAGGGCGAGATTTTATTGCATGTTAGGGCTAACCCCGTATGTCTACAAGGGAAGGAAGTCATGTGACACCTGTTCGGATGTTGGAGAAGGGTTATATAAGGTTTTCAGGGATGGTGAATGTGAGGTCTAGGAATGATTATACCCGGTTGGCACCAGACACCATCAAGGCGATGTCACTGTTGATGCTGCATCTCTTAACCTCGGGGTTGTGGGCCGTACGCCCGGACCAATCCCCTCGCCATTGGAGTGTTGACCTCTGCCCCGTCGATTGCTGCTCCACATGAGTGAGGTTTGATAAACGATAACCCATATGTCGGCTATGCCCTATTGTTGATCTTGGCGGGAAACTTACCTATCTCTTACACACGCATACATGGACTGTCAGGGCCTCCCACATGCCCATACAATGCGAAACAATACTCATGCAGACTTGCAGATTAAATGAATTACGTAAGTTGAGTGAGCAGGTACTATAAGGGCCTCCTCCCTGACATGCATGATGCGACATAAATAAAATACGCATCACTCAGTTCACAGTCGTATTTATTACATTGAATTACATTCCCTTCGATGAGGGCACTTTACATTAACACTGTTGGCTATTATAACTGGCCATGTGGTAGCACTGACAAAACATCTTATGACAAACAATGCTTACTTGCAGAACGAAGCTCTCCTGGGTGATGTTATTCACACGGTGAGAGGAGGTGGCTTACTGGGTGGCTATAGCAAAGAAAGGCTCCAGCATTGCGTTAAGTCTATTGTAGTTAATGTCCGAATGCTAAATATTAAGGACCACCTGGCGCGCACGGGAAAATACTGGGGCTCACGACACTCAATCCAGCTCCGTTGGTTGCTCTGCGCTGACTAACTTCCCGCTCGATGAGCAGGCTCGCCTCATCTTACCCTCGCACCAAAACAGGACTACTTCCTGTATGCCTTGCAGTACCTACCCTTGCAACATGCTTAGTAACTAAATAAACATTTTAAAAGCACAAAAACAATCCTGTAATACAAAATCGTTGTGAATGGAATGAACCAAGCACTGCATGAATTATGAAATTAGGAATGATATATAACTTTTGCACTGTAAACCATCAACACTTCACTAAAATGAAACAAGTCATAAACCTTTAATTAAAGCCATAACAATGTCTTTAAATAGGCCCTTAAACACTTAGTTCAAAATAGTCGGCCTATTTCATCCTCCTCTGCGGCATCTCCATGGCAACCACCAGCTGTTCTGCACTGGCGTGCCCTTGCATTTGTGCTGCGCCTGATTGGTCCAGGGACTGGGTGTACACTCTACCACTGCAGTGACGTTGAAGGCCACGGCCGGACAAACTTTCTTAAGGGTAGGAGCACATGGCACATGTCAAATGCCACCCTCCCCCCTTTTTTTGGAGACTGTTTGTAGGCCGTCCGTTTTCACTGACAGCAGATGCACATGCGGGCCGGCCTTTGTAACCGCAGGTGGTACCGCTGCTCATGTGGCCCTGCCATATGATGCGTTGCTGGTGGTTGCCCCTTCCTGCGAGGCAACTCCAGCTGCTTTCATTGTTGTCACTTTGGCGGCGGGTATGCCCGCCGACGCAACCGCCGAAAGGAGAGCAATCTCCCTGATTCGCTGCCCTCGCTGTCACATTCCTTGCTGTCTTGCTCATTCCGCCGTCTCCGGGTGCGACCCAGCTGAACAGCTCCTGCAAACACATTTGCACCTGTATTAACCCCTTTCTTTAGTTCAACCTGCTTATCTTCATGCTCTCCCTGCTTGCTCGCTTGATCCTGCTGTCCTTGTTCCACTTGTGTTCGCTCCACTTGCACTTGCACATGGTCGTCGTGCTCCTCTTGCTCTTTCCCTTGCCTTCTTGGAATTATTACATGATCCCTGAGGGGCGTATCGACACCGGGTAACTCCTGCACACTTTCCTCCTCCTCCCTTGCATCTCTTCGAAGTGCTTGTGCACCTTCTGTACAGCTTCTCCCTCCTGGAGCTCGTCATCGGTGTTTCCGTCATGCGTCACCTCTGGTGGTGAACTCTCGTTGACGTGAATGGCTGGATCCTCTAATGGATCACCCCCTTGAAGTGCCGCCACACCTCGCATCTTCTCTCACTCCTTCCAGAGCTCAGCATGGCCTGTGCCGTCGTGGGGTCGGGTCATACTGGCACCAGCATCGTCGTCGACAGCACCTGGGTTTAGCCGGATGTCATCCCGATGTACCCTAACCTTTCTACATCCCATGAGGACTGTGTATGTGGTTGGTACGTGTATTTGTAGCACTTGATGTAGCCCACTCCATCGTGCTGCTAACCCTGCTCAAAAGTCTTTCTTTGCCGTTGACTGGGGGTGCGTCCGGACATATACTATCTGTCCTAAGTGCACTTTCGGCGATGGTCGGTTTGTGATCGGTAGTCATATTGCTGCATAACGATCTTGTTGTTGTTTTACTTCGCGGAAGCATCTTTGCTGTTGTTGTCGCTGTGTGTCGGTACTCGGCATTTCGCTGCTATCCTCTTGTTGAGGACATTTTGCCTCCCCGGTAGGTGTAGATTACGGCCAAACAGTACTTCGGTGGGTGACCTTCCAGTTGCAGCATTTATTATTCTACTGAGTGTGTAGAGAATTGTGGGAATGTGGTCCGTCCAGATGGTGTGGTGTTCGCCTACACATAACCGTATTTGAGCTTTTATTTCCTGGTTCCTCCTTTCTGTCGGGTTGGCCCTCGGGTGATACACTGCTGTTATGACGTGATTAACGCCTCATCTGGTACATAGCACTATCCACTTACGGCCCATGAACTGTGTGCCGTTATCTGTTAACAGGTTACGCAGAAATCCCCAGCACGGGAAAAATTGCTCCCCCAAAACTCTCACTATGTCCCTTGCGCTCGTCCCACTGGTGGTGTACGCCTCCATCCATCATGAAAAATTATCAATCACCATGACTAGAAATCGTTTACCCCTTCTTGTCCTGGGGTATGGACACATCAAGTCCAAGCCTACTGTCTCAAATTGTTTACGAGGCATGCATGGCCATTGTTACTGCTTCCTGTCTGCACGACATGTCTTGTACAAGTTATACTCTTTGCACTGCCGTACATATCTTCTCGCATCCCTGCTTAATCCTGGCCAAAAAAAAATGGTCGCATAGGTTCCTGACTATCTGTTCAACATCTGGGTATCCAGCCATGCTACCACAGTGTGAATATGCAAAGACTTGATCCCTCGCACACGTGGGGACGTACACTCTCCATTTCCCTGGCTGTTGAACCGAACAGGTCTCCAACCTGCCGTCTATGATGCGCTATCCGTCCTATTCTCGCTGTTCACATTGTATCACCTTTTCCTGCATGAATCGGCAATTCCTTTGCGCTTCAACGACTTCCCTGTACATGTCGCTAATCAAACCCTTGTTGTTGGTGGCTATGGTCTGTTGTACGTATACCGCTGATATTGGGTCACCCGAGTTCGGCAGTAAAATGTGCTCCCATCCTGCTTCATCTCAGACAATTATCCTATTGTTAGCATTGCGCGACAACTCGTCCGCTAGTTCATTTTCTTTGTCGGGCACATGTTCCACTATGAAATCGTAGGCCTGCAAATGTAATGTCCATCGCATCAGTTTACTCCTTGCTTCTCGCATTCTATGCTACCACACAAGGCACCGGTTGTCGGCCAGTAATGTGAACCTCTGGCACTCGAGGTATACACTGTATTTCTTGACTGCCCAAATGACTGCCAGGCAATTCCCTCTCGTTGACGGCATAATGTCTCTCAGCCTGCCCTAGTTTCGTGCTCGCAAAGTCGACGTGTTTCTTCCCACTGTCGCTAATCTGGTACAATACTGCACCTATTCCCTCTTGGCTTGTGTCTGTTTGGAGGTACAAATGCTTGCTTGTGTTGTAATGTGCTAGTGTCTGACATGATCTGAATTCACGCTTGATGTCTGAAAATGCTTTCTCCATCTCTCTTGTCCACTAAAACAGTTTCTGTGGTGACAACTACTCTGTCAGGAGCACAGTGATTGTTGCGAACCAAGGAATGTGCATTCGCAACCAATTTACGATTCCGAAAAACTTCTGTAAATACTTGCGGGTTCTAGGCTGTGGGTAGTTGTTAATGAGCATTAATTGTTCCAAATTCGGCCGGTTTCCCTCCTGATCGACTACATGGCCTAAGAAATTAATGCTGGTTTTCCCCACATGGCATTTCTCAATGGAACACGTGAGGCCATTGATTGTGAGTCTCTATAGGACTACTGCTAAATAATGTATGTGTTCCTCCCAGCTGTTTGACCAAATAATTACATCATAGAAATACGCCAGAGTATACTCTCCAGTAATGCCATCCAGCACACGTACCATCATTGCGTGCAATGTCGTGGGTGCACATTTTAAGCCAAACGTAATCGAACAGAATTTAAAATGCCGGCTATCTGGGGCTTGAATACAATTTTTCCCCTGTCTTCAAGTTTCAATGGCACCTGCCAATACCCGCTTTTCATATCCAAGGTTGTCCAAACCTATGCCTGCCCTAACTTGATTTGTGCGTCTTTCACAATTATGTATGGCGGGAGTGCGCTGCATGTTACTTGGTTCAATAGTCGAAAATTTACGCAGAATCGCCAAGTTCCATCTATTTTCGGAGCTAATGTGATCGCGGAACTGAACTGGCTATCCGTAGGCTTGATCACTCAATTGTCAAGTATCTCCTGAATTTGCCTTTTTATTAGCAGTATCTGGTGCGGCAAATAGCCTCGCAGGCTGGTGTGTACCGTATTATCATCTGCCAACGGTATTGCATGCTCAGGGACGGTTGTGTGCTTCAATGCATGGTTTCTGCCAAACACATTGTGGCATTCGTCAAGGATGCCCTGAAATGCGGCCTGGTATTCGTGTAGGAACTGGTTGACAAATTCCTCTAGCTTCATTTCGTGTAGGCTACCTATCGGACAGCAGTCCAGGTTGTATGCCGTATGTCTTTCTTTCATGCCAAAATGTATTCTCCTTGCGGCTGGCTCTATGATTGTATGTTGTTCTGTTAACCTAGTTATCCCTAAAATAGCTTCGTCGTGTATTTCTGGTGTAATATTTACCTTTGTTTTCGTTTCAATGTCATGGACTTGGACCGTTACTACTTCCTGTCCTACGGCCATACTACAATGCTCATTCGTGACCAACCAAATCACGTGGTCTGTAGGCGTTATGTCCTGCTCGTCTACAAAATATGGTCGTATGAAGTTGTGTCTGGATGCAGTACGGATTAAGACATGGAATAACTGGCCATTAACAGAAACTAAAATACGGATGAATTGTGAGTGACTACTCCTCATTTTCTGTTCTAATAATTTTGTCTCTTATCCGAATTTTAGCAGGAGGGGTGTCAGATGCATCCGGCCCCTCACTCCTGCAGCCCGTTTCCTGAAGCTTATGTTCTGCTGCTTCTTTGATTTACCTCATATGTGGGTTGTTCGGGACTTTATTAGGCCAGTGATATTGTGGGGTTGGGCAGTACCTACATGTTCTGGTACTGTGGCTTCTGGCCACCGGACCCCATGGCTCCACTCCTCGTCTGATCCTACTTATACATATTTCCATGCATTTGCCCATGATACACTTTCTCATGCTGTTGCCCACTATATGCTTTTTCATGCACCTTTCCGTTATTGTTGTTACAAGAATGTTGTGAAAAATTTTGTGATTTGCCAGAATGATACGTATTTAGATTGTCCTTTCTTTGTTTGTGACGCCCTCTTACTGCATTTGTATCACAGTGTGGTGATTTGTGCGTTCTCTCCAGAATTATTGCGGCATGCATTATATCTTCTAATGTTCCATTTAACAGAGGTATTAAGGCTGCTCTGAATTCAGGTCGAACCGTTTCAGCAATTACTTCTAGTATTTCCCGCTCTAGCAAATTTGGATCAAAGCATTTAACAAGTTGACTTTTACATGTAATGAAAGCAGTTAATGACTCGCCCAATTGTTGGCCCTCCAGAGTCAATCTGCTCTGGGCCTGTACAGAGGCAAAGACCCCTCTGAACCTGCACTGCAATGCTCGTCAAAACTCCTCCCACTGAGGTCCATTGTGGTTGAGAGATGCCCACCAAGAGCACGTGTCTCCATGGAGTTGCGTTCCAACACAGCTGGCTCATCCGTCATGGCTCACACCGTACCTTGTAAGACGGCATACGCAGTCTTCCAAGAATGCTGCCGAATCTTCCATAGGCGTACCTGCGAATGTCGGTAATGTTTGGAAATATGACTGTGTTTTTTCTGTAATCGGTCCTGGTGAGTGTTGAGGTAGGTTTGTCTCCATGGTTCCACTTCATAGCATGCTTTCCATCGTCTGTGGTATTGTTGTCGTGTACGGATTCATAAGTGGAAAATTTAGAAAAGTTTGCAGGTAGTTCGTTCAATTGGTAGATAAAATGGTATTGGAAACATTTGTGGTAGTGTTGCGTAGAATGGTGTGGTAGCTGGTATGTGTGCGGTTTGGTTGTTGGGGTAGGTTCGGGTGGCAGGGGTTTGGTTACATTCGCCATGTGTGTGGTGGGAGCACACAGCGTCCCTACTTCGCGCTGCTCTCCTCCCCTACTCTATTGCCATTCTCCTCTAATCTGTACCGTTCCACCTATCAAATTGTTAGCGCCCCATGCCACTATCACTTGTAAAAGATTCCTGTTTACATTCACTGTCACATAGTTATTCCACTGTCCTAACATGTCCAATGCCTGATCTCGTGGGGTGTCTGTGGTTTCGTTGTGCATTCGGTTTATGCCCTGCCTTTTTGCTGTTGAAATTGTGCGACAAATCTGAGTCCTGAAACATTTATGTTCCATGTCACCAAAGGTTTCTTGGTGGTACTTTATGTCACATTGTACACACTGAAGTACCGTGGCACCCTGACCATTGCATAGCATGTTATCACAATATTATGGAAATGCATAATTTGGGAAATGTTCACTCTCAGATTTTACTCGTGTGGGAAAATTTGGAAAATTTTAACTGTCCCGCATCACTTCTCTACTACTGTCTTTTTCCCACTCGCCGATGTCGCCTGTGCGGATGTTTCTAGGGCCGGTCTTACGACGGCATGGCAATAGGTCTTACAGTCACCTGCTAATTGTCAAGATACACCATAGAGGGCAAACACTCAGTACATGACAGCTCTGGTGAGCTGTCAATCATCCTGCCAGACATGCTTTGTGAGTAAACAAAGCCACATGTGCAGTAAATGTGGATGAACCGGCGCGGACGCACAGGGTTGGGGAAGAGGTATTGCCACCCCCTTCTCACAATGGGGTTGGCCTGCTTAACCAAAGCAGGGTTGATGACCCGATGCCAAGTGATGCGCAGCGCATGAGGGGGTCAGCTCACTGTTTGCAGCAGTTAATGCTGAGAGGTCGGGGGAGGGTAGTCTCCACCCCGTAACTTCTCTTGGCAGCAATTTCGCTCTGCTCTTCTTCCAAGCGGCATGGCATGGCTCATTGACTGTTGACAAGCCTTCCAAGTGTGTATGCGGCACCTTATAAGTGTCCCGATGTTCCCGTTGCCCTTGCTGCCTTCCTGCAGTTCTCACGCCGTTGCAGGTAGGAGAAAAGGCAGGAAAAATTTATATTCAGGAAAACTATTTGAAATTTTGAAAAATTTGGAAAACCGTTTTGGCGGGAGAATTTAACCACACTGAGAGGCGCCAACTGGTGCCTGTTCGGACATTGGGAAAGGGTTAAATGAAGTTTTAAGGGGCGGTTAAGGTGAGGTCTAGGAATGATTATACCCAGTTGGTGCCAGACGCCGTCAAGTCGACAACACTGTTTAAGCTGCATCTCATAACCTTGGGGTTACGGGCAATATGCCCGGACCAATCTCCTCGCCGTTGAAATGTTGACTTCTGCCCCGCCGATACTGCTCTAGATGAGTGAGGTTTGATCAACGATAGCCCGTCGGTAGGAAATGCACCATTGTTGATTTTGGGGGTAAAATTACCTAACTCTTACACGCGCATATGTGGGCTTTCAGGGCTTCTCACACAGCCGTACAATGCGAAAGAAAAGTCATAAACACTTGCAGATTAAATTACGTAAGTTGAGTGAGTTGGTTTTGTAAGAGCCCGTCCCCTGACACGCATGATGCGATGTAAATAAAGTATGTACCACTCAGTTTACAGTCGTATTTATTATGTTGAATTACATTCCCTTCGATGAGGGCACTTTACATAAACGCTGTTGGCTATTATAACCAGTTATGCAGTAGCACTGACGAAATGTCTTAAGACAACAATGATTACTTGCACAATGAAGCTCCACAGGGAGAGGAGGTGGCTTATCGGGTGGCTCTAGCAAAGAAAGGTTCCACTATTATGTTAAGTCTATTGTAGTTGATGTCCAAATACAAAATATTGAAGGGCGCCTGGTGCTTGTGGGAAAACGCCGGAGCTCATGACACGCAATCCACCTCCGTTCGTTGCTACACACTGAGTGACTTCCCGCTCGACGTGCGGGCTCGCCTCAGCTTATCCTTGCACCGAAACAGGACTATTTTCTGTTATGCCTTGCAGTACCTGCCCTTGCAACATGCTTAATAACTAAATAAACATTTAAAAAGCACAAAAACAATCCTGTAATACAAAATACTTGTGAATGATGAAATAAAGAATGATACATAACTTTTGCACTGTAACAATTAACACTCCAATAAAACAAAACAATTGATAAATCTTTTAATTAAAACAACAACAATGTCTTTAATTAGACCCCTAAACTCATAGTTCATAATAGTCGGTCTAATTTATCCTCCTCTGCAGCATCTCTATGGCAACCACCAGCTGCTCTGCACAGGCATGACCTTTCACTTGCACTGCACCTGATCGCTCCAGCGACCTGGTGCAAATGCTATGCTCCGCAGAGCGTGAAGCCCCGCTACTGCGGCGTTGCAGGTTACAGCCGGACAAACACTCCTAGGGGTAGGAGCACATGGCACATGTCACATGTAAGGAGGTGTGCATCATGGCGGAGAGGGATTGGGCAGCCATGGCCAGCAATTGGTTCCCTAACTACCTCCCTAATGCCCGGTTACCCCAACATCTTTCTCGATCCGATATCAAATGATCCTAATTCCGTACCAGGATCCAATTTGATTTTGGTTTCAATGTAAAAGTGTTGCACCAACGAAATTTCATGATTCTGAATCGCCGATTCGCAGATCTTAGTTCCAAAGTGAGAGATCGATATTAGGTATTAGACAAATTTTGCTATTGATTCGTAATATATGATGTCACAGAAGTAGGTGTATTTTTCATTATAGAAAGTTAAAAATTTCGATGTTAAATAATTTGAATGTTATTTCTATACGAGCAAAATTTTCCACTTCTCCATCAAAATAACTAATATGTAAAACAAAATGCCGCAGACTCGTAAGAACATCAAAATGATGTCGTACCATGAAAGACGTGAATCTAAACCCCCTCCTAAACAAACATCTCCGATTCCTTTTTCCCTCGTACCAAAATAAACAGTATCCCAACATATATAACTTGGTAATTACAAAAATGAACTAATTTGGAAGTTAGATAATGTTAGTCTTTCAGTGCCCGTCACAACAGGAAACGAGGAAAGAGGAAAATGCAAGTATTGGACTCAAACATTTCTTTACAAACGTATTTTTCTTCACTAACAAAACAGATGTGGTGGAAGGATAAATTGTGGCCATACTACTTTTCTAGAACTGTCAAAATTTACTCCACTTACATGAAATAGACTATAACTGAGCCAGCCCCAAAACATTACAAACTGTAGGCTATTAGGGGCCAAAATACATATGTACACAGATTATAAGCTTTTTTTTAAAA
Source organism: Dryococelus australis (assembly GCA_029891345.1). Lineage (NCBI taxonomy): Eukaryota > Metazoa > Arthropoda > Insecta > Phasmatodea > Phasmatidae > Dryococelus > Dryococelus australis. The sequence goes on from CM056995.1 coordinate 63,872,558, forward strand.
AAAAAATTAACCATATAACATCATATAGCTGTATTTCACATATTTAAACAAAATAAAAATTATACAGTAGGGTAGTTTCGATCCCATACCATAGATATGCTTGTGTTACGAAGTATGCTACTAACTGCTAAACAATCGAACACATGCTGTTTGAGGGGTATATAAATGTTTATTTACGATAAGGAAATAGTAATTTAATTAATAAATATTTACAATTGAGTATTTGTACATGTATGCACTTGTTATAACATCTCAGACGTAAAATAGTCTGTATAACATTGTGCACAATTTTTCATAAGGATGCAAGTGATGCACGTGATGCACGTTTGTAATAGTTGTAACCAATATTTTCATGCTTATTCGTATCGTAAATGTATGTGTAGGAAAATTATAACTCCATACAACAGAAACACATGCTGGACTGACTTTATACTATACAATATTCCTTTCCACACCCTCTCATTTCAGCCCGTTCGCAGCATCGCAGGGTCGACAAATGCAGTGCATTGTAACATCGTGTGTATATTTGTTCAATCATGGCCTTTGTAATTTATTTTCATTCTGTGTTGACATCTTGTTTTTAATCGGTGGCTGGTCAGCTGCAGACGATGGAAGGCTTGGGGTTGGCAACCTTCTATTATGTCACATGTAACTGTTATGCTTGCCTCCAAACTAATGCACCACCGCAAGCAAGTGATAGTTCATTTCCTCTCTGCCTTCCGCGAGAAAGGCATTGTATATACGTGATTGCGAATAACATCAACCAACTCTGGCAGTTTATTCCTGATGTAAATAAAAGACGAAAATATCTGTCCCACTTTCCCCACAAAGTAATTATTAAGGGAGCTACGAAGCCCTAAAATCCATGGTATCGAATGTAATTTCGTCATAAATATTAGTAACACCCACGAGTAAGTAACAAATCGGTGAATAGTGTTGTGTGGAGGAACTGAGATCCTACACCTGTGACAATGTAGTTGATATTATGACGTGTTCCAGACATCCACTTATCTCTTGTGCCCATTTATACCACTGCAGACGCATCATCCACAACCGCTACCTAATGTCGATAGGTCGGGTGTCGCACCCGACCTATCGACATTAGGTCGCGGTCGCGATCAGTACAGGTCGACAAAAACAGCGTGTTTACACTGTTATTGGCCCCCTTCAAAACGTGGCCGTAGGCCATTATATTTGAAATTCATCACAATAGGTAACTCTCGTGATAAGTTGATATTTGGCCTAAAGGGTGTTACCTGCGATGTCACGACCATTAGACCCAACAGCCAATGTAAGGAATACGGGGATAAGTGGCGCCACATTATCTCACACCTTTACAATATGCACTATGTCAGCAGGCCTTGTGGCCGAACACGGTGTGCTACGTGGATCCAAGAGGTTTCAGAAGATGGGGAATAATATTCCCAGTCCTAGTGTAAAGTGGGGAGCTGCATTTAATTAGAGTACTTGAAGTCATTTTCAGTAACTATTGCGCCATAGTTAACTAGGGAGGCTACCCTTTTTCGATAGAGGGTTACCAAACTCCCACAGTGGACAGGGCATAGCCCCATCCCTTTTAGTGAAATGCATGTGATGTCACAGTAAATGGAATATGCCATAATGCAATACACCATCATACAAATGTTAATTATAAGAGTATACATGTCCTCATTCACCGAGAATCAGCCACATAAGGCATCATTTCATTTATTATCATCCTTCAGGTACGGTGACATACTCGCGACGTCACATTCTTAGCCATAACTGGGGCTCTGACGTTCATGGGTATGTCACCCACGTGTATTTAGTCATTAATAGTAATTATGTCAAGTGTGAATTTCTTTAATCATGTAAGTTGTGCTGTTATGTTTTTTTCATGTTTCGCATTTGGCAGAGGGCTCGCCGATGTTCGCTGAAGCTGCGGCCACGTTCTTTAGTTAGACTTCAGCACTCGACCGACCAGCAGGACAGGCGATAAGCTCCCGTGTTACCACCCTCGGCGTTACAAATTAAGCTGCATATCTAATCGCAATAGAGTAACGTTGAACCAGAACCTTTTAATTTCATTTATATTATCCGATAGGAGGCCTGACTGCATCCTGAAGTAATATTCTAGGACTTCACGCTACGGGATGAGTACAGCTAGTAATTGATTCTTAAGGCCCTCGCCTTACTTTTGCAGTCTCGAATCCCAGGTCCACATTTAAAAGGGTATGCATTATTTTGCAGTGACATTTGGTTGTACTCTTTTCATCAATAAAACTGCCACACATTGACGAGGTGTCTATTATTGATTTTACTCTCCAGAGTATCATCGGGCACTGCGTCCTATCACAGATTCATTATCAAGTGTACTTTCAGTTTTAAAAGTATTTCTTTTACTGGGCCTGCCTCCCATAAGCAGAGTCAAATCAGTGTTAGCATCGACATGCGAAGTGTCCGACAACTTTGTCCCTTAGAAATGGGTATCATATAACAATAACCATAATTTAATTGGCCATCAAATTAAACTCTCCTTCAAATTGACTGCAGATCCAGAGGTCGCTGTAGGCCGTTAGCCGTACGGACACCATCATCATCGTTCGCTTTACAGAACGTGGCACCGGGCAACATCACCAGTTCCTGCCCTACACCTGCTATCAGGCGAGGCATGAACACTACACATAATCTTTTGGGATGCAGCATGTCAAATATCATCCCCTGTCATCATCAAAATAGGGCATTATGATCATTCGGTTTCTTACTTCCGTAAATGCAACCCACCCTGAATCGCACACAGCACATGATCATTACTCTTTTCACATTATGAGTGCTATCATGTTGTCACTTGTGCATTATGTATTTAATTTGCACATGATGATGCCCCAACACATGTTTTATGTGTTGCCTACCTCGCAGCCACTAACATTCTGTTTTGGATATGCACTTTCCAGACGGATTTCGCAACAACAGTTCACCTGAGAGTATTCCAACAAGACGACAATTTTTGTTGGTTATGGTGTGCTAATTCTTACATCATTTCACTAAATCGCTTACAGCTTACTGATCACAATTTTCGTTGCAAACATAGGGGGGCAATCCCTATTGTCATGATGGCTCCATTGTCACAGGTATAGGATCTCCATTCCACACAACACTATTCAACTATTTGTTACTTACTTGTGGGTGGTTACTAGTATGTTTCACTTAATTACATTCGAAATCGTGGATTTTAGGGCCGCATAGTTCCCTTAATATTCACTTTAGATTAAAAGTTTATGCATCGTGCATTTAGGCTGTCCCATCGAGAAATGGTGTTATGTGGATATGATGTGTAAATTATAGTCGTTTGTCTGGGCGGATGCCAGCTCCCTCATTAGAGAGCACGAGATTGATGTGTGCCACGCTTCCCTAACCTTAACCCGTTCACCATGTCCGGCGCATATTTCCACCCACATGCACCGAGAAGCAGCCACAGTGCAACAGTTATATCAAGCGTATAGTTCGTTAGTGCCTCGACCGCATCAGTGGCGTGTGTAAATGCATTTTGTAAAATGTAAAGTGTAATATTTTGTTGTAGTGATTTTAAAATTTGCCATGTGTAAAGTAGAGTCAGTGTTTTTCAGTGTTAAAAATATTATGTTTTTTTAAATCCAAGTGCAAAACACAGTGTGCACCTAGCCTGTGAATTAAGGTTATGAACATATTATTAAACAGCTGCATGCACTGTTCTACATGTAATATTGTTCCAAGGATATTGTTATGTTTTGAAGTGTTATGTTAATATTGTCTTGTATATTAACTCAGTATATAACTAATTCCTAATTAGAGTGAGCAGTGCATGATGTGCACAAGATGTACTTGACATACACATGTAGTGTAATTGAGTGGAAATATCACCGCCTTATGATAATCAGTATTCAGTGTACTTGTATTGTTTTTAAGAGGGTATGTGTAATTATTATAGTGGAATGTCCTGTGTGTGTTGTGCACAGAGATGCTTCACGCAACCTCTCATTTATCAGTTGTGATATAAAAATAGTATTAAACCAGTAGTTGCCAGTAAATATTAAGTGCTCAGAGAAATGCAAAGACGAGAACAGGAGGTTTGGATGCTGTGTGCGTAAGAGTGACAATTTAAGACTTGAGCACTTGGAAAAGTACTTTGTATTTGCAAATTGTTTCAAGGGTTTTCAGTGTTAACAAAATGATCTATAATATTAAATTAGAGAACAGAGATAATCGGTTTAAAAAGAAACACAGTAATTGAGACATTTAACGCATGGCAAGTAGAAGAATGTGGACACTATTTAGGTTATGTACACGGCCAGTCTGACATCACAGGTCACGCATGTTTTTATATTTTTATATTGTCTTTTATTAATTTGTGAGTGTTATGTAAGAGTTCCTTCAGTGTTCTGCCACAAGTCATTTTATTACATATATTAAAACATTGTGAATAATGGCATTTTATTTCCCCGTGGGAATGGACAACCAGTGATAAGGCTGCGCACCATTGCCCAGTCAGTTGCATCATTGCCTCACTGAGTAGCGGACGAATGGCTCGCATCTTCTTGTTTTAGCCTAACCCTGTAGTATATCCACAGTCATTTTGTAATTTCAGAAACATTTTAAGTTATTTTTCATCCGAGGAATGTGCTATTAGACAACCTAACTCGTTTGTCTGCGACTGGGACATAATGTGCACTGAATTCATTTTGATGGCGTTCGCGCCATTTTCACTGTATCAGAGCAGTCCGTGCTATAGCGGCGTTTTTTGTGTAAGTGATTCATGTGAGGGATTGTAAATGTCTATATCTGACCGATGCTGAATTTCATTTTTTTTATTTATTCTGGTCGCTACATGGCAACATTAGCTGTGAAATATTGTTATTTGGAAATTCAGTAAGTGTGGTTGGCAGGCCTGAGTAAGGTGTGTGGCAGAGAGTGAGTGGGAGAATGAGCTGTGTGCTGGATCGAAAATGTACTGTGTGTTCTTAACGGTTTGATTAATAAAGGTAGACAAGTAGGAGTCTTCTTGCCACTCGTATTGAATTCAGCCTATTGTTTTGACTGGTTTTGGGTCCAGATACGTGGACACCAACTGTTTGAGGCGTGGTTTTCAAAGTGTGACTTGTTCGAGATGGCCGATCGAGTAGAAACAAGTAATATATAAAATGTTTGATCGAAAATTTTTTTCTCAATTGAAGTTCCAAGTAGTCTGCACCCTTAAAGCAAAAGGATTATTTCAACTTGACAATGGAGCAGCTAAGAAACTGGAGAAAATGTAAGCGATGGAAGTGTGGGCAAGAAGAGATGCCATTGCGATGTTTGTGTTGACATCCGCCATGGACTACAAGCAGATAGCTATTATAGCTCGATGTCTTTTGAAATTATGGAAAAACTGGAATCTATCAATCAACAGAAGTCAGAGTTTAACAAGATGATGTTGTTAGAGAAGTTTCAACTGCTGAAAATGGAACCGAGTGAATATGTAATATGTTATATTTCCAGGGCATAAAATGTGGTGAAGCGAATTAGAGATGCTGGGTAAACGATCGCCAAGACTGCCCTTGTCACGGAAATATTGTGCACTCTACTAGAAAAATTTAGAAATTTACGGCAGGCTTGGTTATCGACTGATGAAGGTAAACAAACCTTACATAACCTAACAGTCAGACTCCTGGATGAAGAATCAAACCTAACACAGTGTGAGGTGGGCTCAAACTCTGAATTGTCTGTAGCAAAATACAGATTTAGTAAGAGGAGAACTGCAGAAAGGAAGGGCACCTAGCGCGAGAATGCAAGGAACCCTCTTCACACAGAGTAGGTTCCAGAACAGGAGTCATGATAAAAGGGCATTATTAGTATCCGATTTTTCTGAGGGTGAAGAAATGCATAGTATTCTTGTGAATGGTGTTAAGTGGATCATGGACAGTGGTGCTTCATGTCACATGACTTATGTCAAGGAGATTTTAGAGGACTTCATCGAAATGTCGGACAGTGTTGCGCTGGACAATAGTGCGAAGTTAGATGTGGCAGGTATAGGAAATGTTAAGATTGAAAAATGTGTTAACGATGAGTGGATTGAAGGTACCATTAGAGATGTCATCTATGTCCCAGAACTATGCCGAAACCTGTTTTCGGAAGGAGTCATCGCCAAAAAGGGTATGAAAATATTGAAGAGTGGTACACAAACTCAGGTGTTCGTTCAGGACAAACTTGTTGGTGTAGGTATTCGTGGTGAAAATAATCTATATACCATGTTGTTTAAAACACTGAAGCCGGCTCAGAGTAAGCTTAATGTTGCAGAAAATAGTTATCAGATGTGGCAGAATATTTGGGGCATATCAACAAAAAAATTTTTTAGCACTGTTCCTGACTTAGTGGATGATGTGAAGTTTGATGGAAACAGAGAGTTTTTCTGTGAGTGATGTGTTAACAGAAAGCAGCACCGTGTCATTTGCAAAAAAACATGGCTCGAGCATTAAGTGCTGGTGAGCTAATCCATTGTGACCTGTGTGGACCGATGCCCATTCCATCAGTATGTGAGTACAAATACTTTGCTGTATTTAAGGACGATTTTTCAGGCTACAGATTTGCTAGATTTTTTAAGCATAAGAATTATGTATTACTCCAGTTTAAACATGTGGTTAACCTTTGTAAAAACAAGCTGCGAGATAATGTGAAAATACTTAGAGTGGGTAATGGTAGAGAATTTGTGAACAAACCTGCTCCAGGAATATCTTTGCTTTAATGGGATAGTACTTGTCTGAAAACTAATTTTACCGTTGTATTAAATGTGTACACGTTATAAATTTGTCTTTTAATGTTACTCTACAATTTGTATTAATTCTGAACCATACTGGATAATATAGTTCATGTTCATTTGCCATTACCATCGCAAAAAAAAAAAAATTGTCACTATCGTAAAAGCCTAAAAAAAATTGAATACAAAAATTTTGACTTGAAGTTTGCTTTCCGACATGTTGATTCTTATGGAGCTTGACGCAATGAAACTGTCAGAATTGATATCAAACACTTTAACTTTACGACTTCGAATTTTTGAAATTTAAAGACAAAACAAACAGCAATTTTGCTGAGCATCAAACAAAGGTAATGTGGCAGGTGCGTTATTTTATTGCAGTGCGATTTGAATCTTGGTATATTATACAAAGTCCGTCTAAAATTAAATGAATGGCAAACGTCGATAATTTGAAGCGGAAATATATGAATTTACATATTTTAATAATGTAAACAATAGACTTTATTTTGTTTTGAAATAACCTTCTAAAATAAATATTAATCCTATTTTTAAAAAAGCTACGTAAAATGCATTTCTGGACAATATCATAATTATTTACATAACAAATCATAAATTTTTTCGAAGATCACAGAACCAATGTTCAACTGTGTGAATTCTGCCTTTACAATTCTATTATGTATTGGTGCTTTCGTCAGAGGAAAGGAAACATAATGTCAAAAACGAAAGTTTTCTATTGTGTAAGAAATTAAACACATTTATATAATTAACAACTTTATTTTGTGTCTCTTGGATTGTGTCTGTCGGCGCTAGGATATGTGGTAGCACTAGAATCGAAATAACATAAAACATTTGTATCAAACTTTTGATTTTCCTGGCTGTAATGTGTTATGCATGTTTACTACCTTTATTGCAATTTATTTAATGGCAAGCCTTTTATTTGTTTTGTCGTTACGTTAATTATGTTTAAAAGCAATGTGTAAATTTCTATTGTATTTAACTCAGCTATATGGCTATTCGATAATTATCCACTGGTCATGTCGCGAGTTTGTAACATCGTCCAGTCATTGCCGTACGTGAAGGAATGTGCAGACCTTTCTTCTACGATTATTGCTTTCAAACGATGTAGTAGGTTTTGAAAATGTATTACTTGACTTTCAGCTTTTTTATGGCGTAAGTGCCATACTTCACCGCCTAGTGAGTGATTTGTACTTACCTTTTGGTAAGTGGTTGCGGTAATTGTTTGTTGCTTAATCAGTGCTCATTTATTGTGTTTCCCTTGTAATTTTATTCACTGCTGTTCCCCGGCTACACAACCTAGCAATTTTGTTGATTTGATCTCAGCCTCGTGCTTTTCAAGTGATGGGAATGCGGCCCATGCTATGATTTAAGCAACAGTGGTGTGTCGACTCCTCGGCCACTGCCTTTTCATCCCTTGATCAGAAATATATTTTTATTTGATGTGATTTTTTGATTACTGCATGACACCATGGTAGAGGCTGCCTTCAACTTGCTGCACGATGTTTTATACTACACTCATATCCTTGAAAACAACATGCTAAAAAATATAATACTTTCCTTGTTATAAGTCTTGACTTAAAATGGTGTGGTCAACCATAAGAATTTTCTATTTACAAGTTTTAAGTTTGTTGGTCCTAAAATAAAATCAAGGAGAAACCGAGAATGCTGTAGCTAAAATGGAAAATTCCGAGTGCATCCTACATTGAGAAAAAAAAAAAAAAAAAAAAAAAAAAAAAAAAAAAAAAAAAAAAAGATGGATAGAATAGGGGGGGAGGGGTGGTGATCTGTTAACTGTGACTAGTTTGAAGAAACTTGTAATACTCTTAACACCTATTATTGTTTTGTTTAAATATTATACATATTTTATCTGTTTTCATTGTGTGTGTGGTAAGAATTAAAAAAAAGGGTGAAATAAAAACCCAAACCAGTTAATTCTTTTTATTTGTCAAAAAAAATGAAATTAACTAATACCTACTACCTTTTTTGAAAGTGCACATTCATGTTTTAAATTATTTATTGACGAGAGCTCTCGTGTGTTGTTTTTTTATGGGTATTAAAAGACACACAACAGCTTACCTGAGTTGAGAACAAGGTTACAGAGTGGAGTTAGATGTTTAATAATTATTTTCGGCATAATTATTTATTTATTCACATAAGGATTGCACGTGGTAGTGGAGATACTTCGTTTCACGTCCTCCTCTGGGGCACCTTGGTGTTTATGTTGGGGGCCAGAAGCTGGTGGTTTCCTTTTGTTCGAAAGCACTCGGTTGTTTTTCTTGTCCCGTAATGTGGAGCACAAAGGGGTGGCTCAAATTTTGTTAGCATTCCCGTGGTTCACTTGCAACATGGCCCTCCTAGTTGTGTGTGAGTGATTTCTCTGCCTCTGTGTGATCTTTTAATGTTTTGTTTGCTCAGCACCCCTTCCTTATTGCGCCTGCCACCGATGGTGTTCCTAGGTTAAGTTTTTGTGATTTTTTGTGTGTGTTTTGTTTTGCTCTTCATCATGCTAGCCACTATTGTGCCTGAGTGGCTGCTTAAGGATGAGCTGGTGTTTGAGCTCAAAGTACGTTGTATTCAGCCCACTGACGTAACTGTAGCTGAATTAAGAAAAAATGTATGGGGGGCAATTAATGAAGGGTTGCCTTTTGTCCCCACACAATTGACTGATAGTGAGGTTAAACCTGAAGTGGAAATTTGTGTTTCTAATATATTTCCCCTAATGGAGTTGGTTGATAATTTGGAAGGCGAGCAATCTTCCTTAACATTTGCGCGAATCAAACAAAGACTTGCTCACCTGGACAGACGGACCAGGAATCTTATCAATTCTTCTCAAGAGTACTTATCTGAGCCGCAGGTTACATCCCTGACCAGGGGGCAGTGCTTATTGAGGCTGTTAATTTGGCAGAAAGCAATGTGTCTGTCGTTCCTACTACCCAACAAGTAAGTACTGCATCACATGTATCAGATCAAATCAGTGCTCTTACCCTTCTACATCCAACACTTGCAACCCACTATAGGCACATCCCCTTCTGTCACAGGTCCTGTTTCCACATCCACTATCCCAATAGTAAGTCTTGGTTCTGGCTTTACACTTACCTACCCTTCGACTGCTCATGCATTTGGACCCACTTCCACAGCAGTTTTTGTACCACATGTCACTATGACTCCTGGTGTTTTCCCAAGTGTTTTTCAAACAGCCTCAACTGATTTTGGCAAAATTCCCCACCCCCTTGAAAGAATGTCAAAGGATTTACCTTTAATTAATGGTTTAGATATAAATAAAATTTCAGATTTCCTGAAAGTCTGTTTACACCAAAGTAATTCAGTACCAGAAACTCAGTTGCTGGATGTTATTATCCCTTTCACGCAAGGGCCATTAAGTGAACGCACGCAACATGCCATTGCACAGAACCTCACTTTTGATGCATACCATAAAGATATTTTGCATTTTTTTATTCCTACCAGACTTTTGACTGAATTAAGGTTAAAGCATTTTAGTTGTTTTCAGGGCCCTTATGAGGCATTGCCAGTTTATGTAAGTAGCATTACAGAGGCTACCGTAGTACTAAGGTTGTCACTTACTGAAAAATAAATTATAGACAACATTTTAGAGAGCCTTGCACCCCAGGAACACATCCGCATAGTTTTTCTAGATCAACCAATTTTGCAGGCTTAGATAAGATGTGCATTCATTCACAAATATGCGCTATGGAGATCAGAGGTGTGAAAAGCCAAGATTTTCTTTTAAAGGCAACTTTCTTCATAGGCAGCAACCAAATAAATCAGGCACCTTTGCAGTACAGAGTGAAAAAAGACAAAATAAACCAACAGGCAATAGGCTTACTGATCAAGGAAATTATACTAAAAATGTGGGTATAAAGTATATAGAGGTGTTGACACAGGTAAACCAGATCCCCCAGTGGTAATCATAGCCCACCTGTCTGTTATTATTGCAAAAGGACTGGACATGTAATTGCAAATTGTTTCCAGTAAAAAACATGCCCAGCGAGGAGGAAAAGTGAACGACAGCCCTCGCTTTTGTTGCAAACCCAATATTGACTCTTATAATCACTCACATTTCTCCCAGGATTGACATTTGTATCGTTTTTCAACTGTTGTTAGGACAACCTGATGCTCACAGTAAGTGTAAGTATTCTCTTGCTTTGGAATTGTGTTGTGTTCAATTTGCTAATGTTGTTGGTGTTCATAAAGTAAGTATGCCACATGTAGAATTAAGAACTTTTTTAATGTTTACAGGAATTGAATCTTATTAGTTTGGTTGAAGAGAACCATTAAAAATGTTTTACTGCTTCTAAAGCTCCATTGACCATTTCTTGTTGTGCTGTTATAAAGGTGAGAATTTCACGCTTTACTTGTATGATAAAATGTCTCGTTGCTGACGAGCTGAGTTTGGATTTTATTTTTGGAGCAGATTTCATGAGAAAAACGGGTCTTATTCTAGATGTTCAGGAGGGACTTTTTTTTTTTTTTTAAATTTGCCCCAAAAGAGAAAATTCTTTTTATAAGTAACTGTTCCTCCTACCACCTCTGAAATTAATGTAGATTGCGAAGCAAAAGTTTTATAAAATCCTTTTATTAGTCATTTATCTGATTTAGAGCAAAATACAATTCAGAAATTGTGTGAGTATTCTCCCAGTGTGTTAACAATTGAATTAGGACTAAGTAAAATGCTGGAGTATGAGATCAAGCTATTAGATCAGGAACCAGTTAAAAGTCATCCGTATCGTTTGGCCCCTCCAAAAATGGAGCTACTTAAATTGCAGGGCCAGGACCTGATCAATAAAGGGGTTATAGAAAAATCAACATTCCGGATATGCTAGTCCAGCTTTTCTTATTCCTAAGCCTAATGAAAACATTGCATGGTTATTGATTACCGTAAGGTTAATAAGAAAATTGAAATTGAATCTGTGTCATTGCTGGACTTGAACTCTGCTTTTCATTGGTTTAGTAAGGCAAATATATTTACCACCATAGATTTAAATGCTGCTTACCACCAGATACCTTTGAGTAAGAATCTAAACACATAACCAGTTTCTGTGTGCTGTGGAACTTGTATAAGTTCACATGTGTCCTCTTTGTTTTGGCAACAGGTGCCCAAGTACTCAAGAGACTGTTAAATCAGATATTTAATGATGTAAAATTTAAATTTGTATATAATTATTTTGATGATTTGGTGGTCTATTCTGAAAATTTTGAGGAACATTTATCCCATTTAGAATACGTCTTTTCACGTTTTAAAACAGCTGGTTTAACAGTAAATCCTGCCGAGTTCAAGTTTGCAGTTACTGAGATTTCATTTCCGGGTCATAAAATTTCTAGTCAAGGCATTTCCATAGACCCAGAAAGGACCAAAGTAGTTAAGAATTTTTCCCAACCTAGGGATGCAAAGGGCATAGCCCGTTTTATTGGTATGATTCAGTTTTTTGGGAAGTTCATTCCGCATTTGGCAGAAAAGGCTACACCCCTTAACCAATTAAGAAAGACAAATTCAAATTTGATTGGGGTGCAGACCAACAGAAAGCATTTGATTCTTAAAAATTTAAATTACTATTCCTCCTGTTGTGTTTATGTTGGGGACCAGCAGCTGGGGTTTTCCTTTTGTTGGAATGCACGGGGCTGTTTTTCTTGTCCCCTGTTGTGAAGTGCCAAGGGGTGGCGCGTGATTCGCTTATGGTAGCCATTAGTGTCACTGTGGGGAGCGTCTATTCGTAATGCTATCTACTTAAATGAGCTGTTGGCCACTGAAACACTAGAACCATGAGGTGTAAAATGTCTATCAAAAATTACTGACGTACAGCTTTTTACGACTGTACTAAAAAAAGTTAACATGAACAAGTGACTAATTACTGGTGCATTTCCCTCGTTGGTTCTTTCTACTGGAAACTATACTGGATACTTTTGAATTTTAATTTAGTCGAAATGTGATTGTTCTGCTAATGTCACTGTCTTTGGCTTGCGGCTAAATTAACTTTGATGCACGTAACTGATCTATAACAATTCATTTTGCCACATGCACGTAGTAGCTGTTTACGGTAACTAAACTGTTTTTTTTTTTTTTAATTTGCGCACTTACTGGCGATCTTCGGTTTCACTTTCAGCGGCCCTCCTTCCCCCTACCCCCCCCCCCCCTGGCATTGGATGAAGGGCAGCGTGCAGAGGGTATGTACACATAACCTGGTTGTGTATCGCCATGCCGATTCCCGGTACCAGCCAGGCATGTGGGCGGCCTTGGCGGTACGTGGGGGCATCAGGCATCGTGAAGTAGCCTGGGGCATTTTGGCTTCTGCTTCTGCGACAACAAAGTGGAAGGGCACTCGTTCAAGGGAAGTTGAGGCAGTGCGGGGGTGTATCAAGCCCTCCACCCCGACTGCACGGGTTCCTACACGTAGGCCACCATATTTCTCTGACAGGGCAGTGCGGGGGAGAAAGATCTCCACCCCGAACGCAGGCATCACAGCTCGTCGTGGTACTATGTCGTGTGTGGCATCGACGGTTATATTACGAGGCAGTGGAAGGGAAATTCTCGTCGACCTCCACTGCGGGTGGTGTGTCTGTTGAGCGATAGTTGGTGGCATCGACGTTCTCGATAAAAGCGGCCTCTCGCGTAGCAAGATGGTGAGGCGGAGCACTTCCAATGCGGCAGCTCGATTTCCGATATTTCTTCATGGCCCAGATAAAGGCCAGACGCTCCTGCTCATTGATGTGGTAGCGCTGCTCAGTTTCATTTAAGCGGGTTGATGCATACACTATCACATGAGGCTGTCATTCTATGTCATGCTGGTATAATTATGCGCCCAAGCCATTTTGGCATGCATCCATTTGCAGTATTAAGGGCTTCTCTCCTTGTGGCCAATGGAGTTGGTGAATATTATTGAAGCTGTTCAAGTCGGAAAACACCTCGTTGTTCCAGGCCCTTATCGCCAACAGGTGTCTTTCTTGAGAAGTGGATGTAGCAGTGCCATATATTCCGCAATGTTTGGAATGAAGTCTCATAGCCAATTACACAGATATAGGTGCCATCGAAGCTGTCGCTTATTTGTAGGTTCTTTTGCTTCTTCAAGTGCTCATATTGAACTGATGTAACCTGTTAGTACTTCTGCAGACATTAATCGTTGGAATGTTGTGGGGGCGTTTTTCAAGTCGAAAGGCATGACTGGAAATTGTAGGGTTTCGCCCTCGGGTGTAGTAAAGGCTGTATATTTTCGACTGTCCAGATCGACTGCAATCTGGAGGTGTCCAGACTCCATGTCAAGAGTACTAAATATTTTGGCTTTGCAAATATCTGGAAGTGTATGAGACAAGTATATAGCTGGGGGAGCAATTGGATGCGGTGTTGTGGTTGGTATGCCTTTAGGAGGTGCAACAGGTGGTGCTTGTACCTCAGGGGCTTTGGTGGATACTGAATTTTCGAGACTTACCTGGCTGCACAATTTTGCTCAGCTTCTCGGGCTCAATCAACTAATTCATCCAAGGTGGTGGGTCTTTCTGTCAAGAGTACGTTCCAGAGATTCGGCAGTAACATTCGACCCATGGAATGAACAGCAGTAGTCTCGTCGACTCTGGGGAACACATGTTGAAACATTTGTTCTTTTCTTCGTATGAAGATTTCTGCTTCTCGAGTACCTGGGTCTGGCTATAAAACTGTGTTGTTAGCCTAGCCAAAACCTCCTCGCCCGTGAATTCCACCGCTCTCCGGTTACTGAACTGCTTCCAGTCCGTTAAAAATTCTCTGTATCTTTCCCACTATGTGAGGGCGAGGCACTTCGAGTACCATTGGGCCAAGTCAACCCATTATTTCGGTGGCAGGTCTGTTTCTTTGAATTCTTTCTCGCATTCCTGCATGAATGCAGCTGGGCCTTTGTGTGGGCGACCTGCAAAGTCAGTTATTTGAATATCGTAACCTCTACAGGTAGCTGGGTGGCCATGTGCCATTCCAGGTTGGATATATATCCAGGAAGGCTTGGATCTGGGGGAGTGAGAGATGTTTCCTTCGCATCTCTCGCACTGGTATGTCATCCCGGGCATAGAGACATGTTCGTTGGGCCACCCTATGCATAGGTGGTGATAGGGTTCACTGCACGCCGTGCACCTTATGTAGTTTATGTCTCAACCGAAGCATGTAATTTCGTTACAGAATCGTGTTGGCTGTTGTCGGCTAGTGGTACAGCGGTACTCTGTTGCTTGGGTCTCTTCACGCCAGCCTATACAGGCATAATGAAAGAGTTTGTTGCAGTATGTGCATTCTATCCTTAGTGTGCCATGGCCTAGGTAGTTGTCATGGCTAAACTGTACATTGTTTATGTCGGGTTCATTGTCGGAGTTCTCGCCAGTGGCGGCATTGACTTCTGTGTCTGACATAGTAGACATTAAGGATGCCACAGGGTTGAAATAGTTCGTGCAATTTTTTGTGCACAACTATTCGTCCGACCCCATGTTAGGCGTCAGAAAATCTCTTGACGCATGCCCGGATAGGCTACTAGGCACGGTGGTCTAGGATTTTATTCGCCAGACCTAAAGCGGGGTGGTCTAGATTAAATAAACGTCGAGAGACAAGGGGTGTTGGATAATACGTACTTGTTTTAGCTTCTTGGGTGCTGTGGTAGTAGTGGGTTTTAACCAGATGTAGCGAGCTTGACCTAAACCCCAAACTGGCGATTCCAAAAGTGAGCTTCGTTTGTCCAGAAAAGGATGTTATTCCAGCCGAATCCTATAGCCGTGCCAGTTAACAATCCTTTTGCCATGGGATGAATTCGGTTACATGGAGATACAAATAAGATGGTTACCGGAGCAACCGATACTAACTCGTGCCTGAGTTGGGCGACGTGGTCCCGTTCCGCCAGTCACTCCAGAGTGTGTTTTGGAAGTGCACTCAAGTGACTGGTGGCAAGGAATGCTGCATTTCGTTCCCTACGTTTACGACTTTGCCTATGGTCGTAAGACATAGAGTCTCTGCTTACAGTATGCTAGGTACACCTTGACATGAACAAACTAAACAAAGTTTATAGTGTCAGTCTGGTTTTGGCTTGCTGACCATGCTCTGTTAAATCTCCACTGATCCCCTGCGCATGCGGGCTGATCAGATATGGGGAGCTGTTTCGGGTAACCAATGCCGCCACTGGATGTGCGTTCATGCAGAGATGAGTGGCAGGTCTCAAGTTACAGATATCCAGCACTATCAATGGTGTGGGATAAGGTAATAATTCGAGACTGTCGCTTCTCCCTCGGTGAAGGTGTTGCTAATGATTGTGGCTCCTCTGTTCCTCTCCGCCGGGACTGGTACAGTACTGTGGCAGATGGAAAGTAGCAGATGGCTGGCTAAAGGGGGTGTAGAAAATATGGCGGACCCCTGAGGGACGCCCGCTACTGAAGTTAATTTGGTTAGATCAAATATCCGGTTCTTGTCAAGAGGTGTATGAAGCGACCTATGTATAGCAGGCTAACAGATAGCTAATCTCAGAAATAAAAATGGCAAGGTAGGAAACAAAGGTATGTTTATTGATGGTTCAATGAACATGCTACGTGTGCTAGCTCCTACCAGGCAATTGAGTACTGAAGGTGTAGGCGACCTAGTTCTAATGGAAAAGTGGGAAATTATTATCTAAACGAGAAAATATATAATACTTCTAAACTGGTCTTAGAGAGGTGTCTTGATGAGACAAAGTGCATTTAACGTGTTTTGTGATCATGTTCGCTGGTTTATTGATCGTCGATGGTGAAGTACCCGCAGGGAGCGTACTCAATGCTTCGAAGTTCTCTAGAAGTCCCAGCACTGAGCAGTGTTATGGGAAGTTGCGAGAGAAGAACAAGAATGACTCTCGAGCTCGGCAGCATCCTGACTTATATAGTGGAAGTTTGTTGATTGCCAGCGCGGGGTGCGGGGGAGGCGCGATGGCATCCTGCACTGGTTGGCGTGGGAAAACTCTGGTCAGTGTTTCTGCTTCGTGCTTCGTCGGTAGCTCTCGGCCTTGCCCGAAGTCTGGGCAGCTTGCGGGTTCTCAATGCGGGGAAGGGGGGCGGCGTGCCTGCCGGGTTGCGTATCCTCCAGGTGAAAAGAATTTGCTCATAGGTTCTTGTTGCCAGTAGGGTAGGGACTGTGCCAGCCACATCTGTAGAGATGGAATAGGTACTCTTGGCGATGAGTCGTAACCGTATTAGATTAGTTGTATAAGCGGCATGCGTCAACCCCTAATATTGCTCGTGGTAAGGAAGCATAGATTACAAAGCAAAAGCCTTTAACATAGGCAGATGGCACTTGATTCAAAGTTGTGTGGGCTGCATGGCCTCTCCACCATCTTTCCTCCTTCCCTCGATTTACGTTCAAAAAGCCACAAGGGCTGCAAAAGATTTATTTAAGCGGAAGCATTATGCTGTGGATGCCTCCAAAATGTACACAAAGCAAAGATTAATTGGTAAACTAAAGTGAACTATGCAGGGGTCGCGCGGATTTACCATTGCTGTCTACGGGGTTCACCCAAGCCGAAGTGTTATGCACGAAGAGTAAAATGTTAATATATAAAATAAATGGCAAATAAATTATTTTTAATACAAAATTATAAAAGAAATTTTAAATTAGAAACGTCATTATCAAGAAATTGTGTTTTGAAGATGTACACGCTTGAATATCAATGTCTGTTTTTTCATGTGGCGTACATTTTGAATTTGAAAAGAACATTGTGTAATATTTATGAAAATACATTTTTAACACTTTATAACACTCTTAGCCCTGCAAGAAAATGGAGAAACATACAGTACACTGTAAACAATATTAATCCCATTACGGGAAAGTCCGTGTTATGACCTCTTTGCACACATGCTTACACATATGTCACGTGTGTTGTGAGTGCCATCATTGTCTGACTGCCGCTGGCTGTTATCCGGCGTCAGTGTACAACATTACTGCCGGACGACAGGAAATAACATTCTTTAAGGGGAAAATTAGGTGAAAACACAAAGTGACAAGTAGGAGCGTGGAGTTATCGTGGACCAGCATCTATCATCTTACTCGTATTGGGTAGAAGTATCGGATTGTAAGATAATCCGTCGAAATGTGATTCATCTCAGTCTGCTCCAATCTTGCTTGAGGCAAATAGTACTGAGACCAGCCTAGGGAGTGAACATCTCCATTATAATGAAGTAGGCCTACGACTGAAGCGGGTCCCACACACTTCAGCATCAGAACATTGCTTCCAGGGATATCAGCCTTATATTGGAACTGACACATTTATTGTATGATATAGCAACTATGCTAATCAGGAAGCAACGGACACAAGTTGTAATACCCAAGCTACCAGAAGTGGAATTGGGTTGTTACTCCTTTTTTAAACTCCTTGTAAATAGTTACATTTTTTAATATAAAAGGGAAGTTTTAAAAATTGGTCTTGTTACCGAGTGCATTATAATACCCCTTTTAAGTGGTAGCATTTGTTACTGTAAAATGGGGAAGGCATTGTGGAGATGTCCACAGTTTTCCGATGTGCGCGATGTCGACGGGCCCCGTGGCCGAATTTGGAGTTCGACGTGGCTCCAAGTAGTGTCAAACGAAGGGGAGTCACATTCCTGCAGGAAGTGTAAAGTTGTGAGGGGCCTCCTAGCTGCATTAATAAATATGAGCATTTTTAGGCATTTTTTTTTACTGCAATAGAACCATAATTTACTAGGGAAACCATAGTAGCTCTGCTCTAGTGACGAAATCCGTGTGTCGTCACATCCATACGTATTCTGTAATTATAATCATTATGAAACACACAGATTTTAATACTTTAATTATAAAAGTGTACATGTAATCATCTATCGATAATCAGCCACCTGAGGCATCATTTCATTTAATATCACCCTTCAAGTGCGGTGACATACTCGTGACGTCACATTCTTAGCCATATCCAGGGCTCTGGCATTCACAAGTA
Source organism: Dryococelus australis (assembly GCA_029891345.1). NCBI lineage: Eukaryota > Metazoa > Arthropoda > Insecta > Phasmatodea > Phasmatidae > Dryococelus > Dryococelus australis. Next base: position 63,891,245 of record CM056995.1, read on the forward strand.
TGTCACCAATGTGTAGTTATGTACATTTCAGTTTCATTTATCATGTTAATTATTAAGTTCCATTTTATCATGTTTTCATTTTTGGTGCCGGATTCGCCGGACGTGCAGTGAAACCGACGCCATGTCGCTAGTCAGACTTCAGCGCTCCAGAGAACTGGCAGGGCAGACAGTACGCTCTGTGTACCCCCCTCGGCAATTCAATTTAGACTGCATTTTCTTTCATCGCAATAGTTAACGTAATTCAGGAACATTTAAATACTTTTAGATAGCCGAGGCCGGGGGGGGGGGGGGGGTCTCCCTGCATCCTGAAGTAGCATAATAAGACTTCATGCATGAGATACTTTTGTTACGTAACTCTAACTTAAGGCCTATGCAACACTTTCCACAGTAGTGTCCACGAGCAGGTTCAGAGTGTCGGGTCCGATTAATCAAAGGTGAGCATTTTCATGTGCAGCAACATTTCATTGTACCTTTGTGGTAATAAAACAGTCATGCCATAATTAGACGCACTTTATTGTATTAACTCTCCAGAGTCCATAGGGTACTGTGCCCTCATAGCAGCATCAACTTTAATGTGACTTGCAGTGTGTGTTTTGTATTTACGGGGCCTCCCTCCCTCAAACAGAGTAAATTCAGTGATACTATAGGCGTGCGAAGTGGCCGACATCTTCGCCCCAAATGAAATATTTTACATTCAACATAATTTAACTGACAATTAAGTTAGCTCTCTTTCACATTGACCACGTATCCAGAGTCGCAGTAGACCGTCGGCCATACGACCCGATTCAACATCGTTCTCTCTACCGAATGTGGCACCGGGCACATCATCAGTTCCTGTTCTCCACCTGCTCCTATACGGGACACGAACACATCACAGTACTTCTGGAGACGCAACGCGTCAAACCTTCGTTGGTGTAAATTCAGTTTTGTTTTTTAAACACGTTCATCTGACATGATGGAAAATGTGTTTCTATAATTGTCTCTTGGCAGGGTGTACAAAAGGATTTTACAATTATTCACTGTCAAAATTTTAACCTGAAGATTCTTTGTCTACACATTTACTTAACCTCACTTTGCAATTTTTTATCGTCGCGAATAAAGTTTTACTAGAGGACGTGCTAAAATTTCTTGCACATAAGAACACCATAAAATCAAGGAGAAAATAATTGACGTGGCCAACACAATCTGATATACGAATATTGCAATAGCGCGCATGCCAGCCTTTCACGAGTGTATTTCATCATTATCACTTGAATTCATACAACGAAACAAAAACTTTGTTGCAGTTCGCACAATCTGGCCCAGCATTGACCATGTTGATTTTACTAACATCTGAAGAACACGGAGGACCATTAAACAAAACATTTTGTTGAAATTTCTCTCTAAAGACTAATCACCCACCACCATCTTGCGAAAACACTGATCATCTTTGCTCGAGTCTGACTTGCCAACTGTTGCAGCATATAATTTTAGCGATGAAGTCACAAGGCACTATTTACAACATAAACAACACTGTTTACAAAACAAAACATTTTACGTAGTTTGTAATATATATTTATTTATTCAATTTTGAAAAATAATCATCGGTGCAATCTGTACTTGTCAACAAAACCCTTTGATTTGATATTCAATTCGATATTTGATTCGAATTCGCAAATATTAAAAAAAATTCTCTTCGAAATGGAATTTCTAGCTTCGCCCAACCCTATTTATTTATCACTTGTCTAATCAGCTCCCTCGATTTTTTCCTAGACTGTACCCCGTCCCCATACGCACGCAACCGAAACTAACTCCTGACTGACTGCCAGAGAGCTGTTTCTTTTGAGATAACTAGTCGCGAGGGATAACCAGTTACTTCTATACTAACCATGCGATAAGCGAAGAGGGAATTTGCGGACCTAACCATCATCCTGCCACGCAACCTTGCTTTCTCATCAGCTCCCTACAATACATGAATGTGGGTCAGCTTGAAATGCACAATATTATTCCACTTCTCATGTTACAATATCTGCTTTCCACCTCTTGCGATACTGCATCTGTCGTGTTTCTCTGAACTCACATGGCAGACACTCTGCTTGCCATTGCCATGCTCTCATCGGTAAGAGGGAAAAGCAATCTATGGGTGGTATTCGTAGTAATGTCTCAAAGTTTCCGAATTTATTGGCATGATTCTCGCACCTGTATTATAGGAAATTAGTGCAAAATATTGGGATGCGTGAATTATGCAAGGAATCGTTAAGACACATTATGTAAACATTAAAAAGAGGTCTACTATACTTACATGTTGTGGCTGATTGCTGGCTGCTTCCTCTGCGCAAGTTGAAATAATCACAGGGACAAAATAAAGAAATAATTGTTAGTATAACTGAAACATTTTTTTACAGTGCACCTAACCTTCCAAAACGCATAGGAAAACACTTGTAATGCCAATGCAACAAATTTCAACATGGCGGCTTAGTAGGAAAAACAAAAATATTTAAACTGCGTACATTTCAAAATATCCCGCAAGACCAAAAGGTGATAAATATATCTGTGTTCATACTGATGTAAGGACTGCACAATGTAAACATTATTAGCATATTTAACTTCACATGTAGCAATAATAAAACTTCAATAAAATGTACTAGGGTTTAAAAATTGATTTTTTTTTAAGGTCATGTACATTTCAAGTCATCTAGCAACAGTTAAATCAAGTTTCTGGTCCCCGAAATGCTTTCCTAGGCTTGATTGTGTTTTTTAACTCCGTATTTTGCTTGCGCCAGTAGGTACTGCACATTAAATTCTGACAGTGAATTTTTGCCCTGCTTCTCTATTACCATGTTCCTATGTGTGCACAATAACCTTCAGTTTAAATGCAGCAGTATGACTAGTTTATTTACCCATTATGCATTTTTACTAAAAAAAATCAATATAGATGTAAAATATTACCTTCGCACTATAACTACCACCTGCATACAAATCCACACAGTGACTGAATTTGTTTCAATGATCGCAGTGAGCAGCCATAAATTAATAACAGCACCATCGACCTTAAAGTGCCATCGACCTGGTGCAGCCAAACAAAGCGCAGCTGCACGCTGGCACATGTGCACTAGATACCAATAGTCCATTCCCTATTGGAAGCAAATTTCTCGGAGTCCTGCTAAATATCTACTTGCAGGCCCGTTTCGTATTCTTCCGCCAAATGTAAACAAACATTACCATTTGACTGCCATGTAGCATCTTTCAAAAACAATGTTTACATGCAATTGTGCATTTACATGTATTCGTATACTTTCGCTACACCTAAAAATAAACATTGAAATGTGCCTTCTACTTTATACTTGTCAAATGTGTTGTTTACTGTTATGCCTAGAGTGTTTTTTGAAAGGTTGATTTTCATAAGTCGCTTCCAATCGGGAATGGACTAAAGAGAGAAACTTGCAGTGTAAAATATAAAAATAAAGTTTTTTCCATAATTTCGCACCATAAAATTCGGGTGTGTGAATTATGCAAGTAAGTACGGTTTTTTCCACACCATATTTCATAACCTACAAACAAGGCAAAGCATATATTTTACCACTTTCAGTTTGGTCAAGCACGAGCTAAAAAGCTTTGTACAAAGGCTCATATGAAACATTGCAGCTGACAAATACAAATAAATAGGCGTTTTTTGTCACAGTAACGTAATATTTGTGCAATATTATATGCAAATTGAAAAAGAAAGTATTCCAAATTATACATAAGCACTGCCAATACATAAAACCATGGTTGTAAACAAGCAAATTTACACTATTTAGGTAGAAAATAATTAAATTACTTTTGTTGCTTAGGAAAGTTCTGCAGAGAGTAATAAGAGATTTTAAAGAAAAGTTTATGAATAACGTGATGTATTTACAAGATCAAGCAAAAAAATAACCCAGCACACAATAAACAGTATCACTTTTAAACTGAAATGATCAAAACTAAACATAGGGCAGAGATTACTTTTGAAAAGAAAGAACATTTGTTGTGAAAGTAAGTAGTATTGGGTTTAGGAGCAGATCGCCTAGCTGTTTACTGTAGGTTACTTCTATGTCACACACTGCTTGGCTAGGAGGTAGCACGCATCACAGTATTTATTACCACTAATAAATACAGATTGTTCCTTTCAGTGAGGGTATTCATTCTAGAGGTATTTCCCTTTGACCACTAGAGATAATATATACCATACGTCGCCAACCGAGACCAGGTAGATACACCAATACGAACCATATAGTAGGACTGTGGAGTCTCTTCAGAAATCCGTACGTCTGACACACACACATTCGATGGCCACCCATTCTAGACCCCAGGGGATAGAACGGCAGAGCCCTGACCACTAGCAACTCATCCAACTGGGATGAGACACTAACCTCAAGTTGGATCCCACCAGAGTGCTTACGGTGCTGGAGGGGAAATTTGCTTGGGACTAAAGTCCTAATCCCTATTGCGACCCTCACCCAATCGTGGTAGGAAGGCAGCCCATACGGCTCAATGCTCTAGGTTTGTGCGCCAGTGGCGGGGGACTGAGAAGAGCACCGAGCTCAATCCGGCAACCACTATTGGAAGTACACTTAGATAAGGACCTGTCTCATATTCACGACGATCGGAAGTATCTTTAAGAGTGCCAACCTAATCTCTATGCCTTTTGGAAAAAAGCATGGTTCGCAGAGGAAGGAGCAAAAGGCGGCCTGTACCACCACCAAGTAAGTGTGTATATAAGACCCACCTACTCTTAGTAGGCAAGCAGAATGGGAATGAGCTCAGACCACCAGTCATCTGGAGAGACCTACCTCTCCAGTATTTATTTATATCTATTTCCCTGCTCACAATCTCATAGCTCAGGTACAGGATCTGATAGAGGGTAATGAGATACGATAGGGGGCAACCAACCGAGGGTTCTGGAGACAAGAGTATGCAGAGGAGAATTTACGGTACTGTGTTGTTTAGCACAGTACCAACATCCACCACTCTCCTGCAAGAGTCGCCGGTTCTAGCCAGCTAGCACCAGCTCCATCTTCACTGACAGAACTCCTGGTAAAACAGGTAATCCGAAACTGACGAGTATCTCTACCAAGTCTGTTGTCGCTCCAACAGTAGAAAACTTCGTACCCAATCGCCAACAGACACATCCAGCACGAGTCGCTAGCCTTAAACATAGCTCAAACGTCTAGCCAGTGCTAAACCAAGCATGCATGACCTAACACAACTAAATCCACATTGACCGTACCTATAGATGTATAGTCCAGCACATGTCAACAGTTTAAATCTTCGTCCAAATGTGCGATTAAATCATTAATCTCAACATACCACATGCTTTTCTATCACCATTTTTCAGAAATCTTTGCTTGAAGTTACCCAATCAGCATCCACCATTTAGAAAAACAGTCTCAAGTCACTTCTAGAGTGGACTTGGCGAAGACGGGCTTATTTGCCATCTTAAGCAAGGTCTCGATGCATATGAAACATGGTTCACAATCGTGATCTCAAGCAGTGACTATGGAACAGAAAGACAGCCTTCGTGAAGACTGCCTTGTTTGCCTGTGATTAAGACAAGCTTAATCAATGTTATGAAACGGAAAGACGAACTTACGACACCCAATAAGATTGTCTTGATGAAGTAGTGCTGAAGACATGTTTCTGAATGCTGCCCTATGTTATGCTGAACCCGAATATTTCCAGTCCTATATTTTTCTCTGACACCTGTATTACCAGCACTCACTTTTGAAATTTGTTTTCAGAGGAAAAATGGGCAGGTGGTAAACAGGTAAATACTATAACATTACTTCACTACATCTTTTGCTGGAGCTTCTATATTTTGACATCACGAAAAAGCATAAAATAACTTCACACATAATGCATCCCACACTTAGAAGAGGCGCATATTACAGAAGCGACTTTGCCCCATCCAAAAGTTACTTTAATTAAATGATCAAGTCAATCTTAGCTAAACACAGTAATGGAGGCAGGACACTTGACAACCTAAGTTGACTGAGACTCAAAACATCCAATTACTACATGTTCCTAGCAATTAAAGAACACCTGAACTCTCCAAGAGCTGTCACGTCATAGCCCCTCCCCGAGTAGACCTCTCCACTTGGCAGCTCCCACTGGAATAACTGCACTCAGTTTGAATCTCGCACCACTGCAGGGAGGCAGGCCAATTGCCAGAAAGTCACAGCCTCTGCGAGAGTATCAGAGCAAGATGTGTCAATGCCTCACACAGAGCGCCACACCAGATAAGGATCCGTGGTTCATGCATGTGACATCACAAGATCCATCCAGAGAGGTGGGGCTAATTCCCCCGCACCCCTTGGAGCACCCAGAAGCGAGAGAAATTAGTATAAAAGGCACCTCCATGCTGGACAAATCTGTGGGCGCGGGGCTGTGGAAGAGCCCTGATCCCTCTGGACGTGAAGGCACTTCGTTAACTGAGCAGTGCACCAGTGGTTGCCGATACCAGCAAGCTCCAGAGAGCCCTACCTCCAGAAGACATCAACCTCTTCGGCTGCCTACAGATGCCGCCATTCAGAGGCTTCTAACCCTGTGGCCTCCGCCAGCTACTCCTGGCAGTCATAATCGATTACCAGAGGGCAGCATTGTCAACATACTAACCTTCCTTCTGCAACATTACCAGGTGTTGAAAGTCACAGCAACATAGTCCCTTCTGGACCTCACTTAGGGCCTTGGCCCGGCCATGCCTTTACCACTCTGGTAAAGAACCATTTTGAAAAAACACGCCTAGGTCCCTTCTGGACAACCCCCTTAACTTCAGCTAGGCAACCCTGGATAGTAATTTGTTGATTAATTTCGTATAGGTCACGCCATATACACCACTCTCATTTTCAGCTAGGATGCCTTCACCTGGCTGTAATGAGACATGCTTCTGCAGTTTAAATATTAGATTGTATATTTTAATTGTGACCAAGATTTTATCATTATTACGTTGGATATCTTTTTATGTGCCTTCCATTTTCATTATTGTGTGAATTAATGTCGCATTATAATATCTCTTTATTAAATGTTATTAACACCAATCATACCAGTGTAATTATGTAATTAGATGTCTTATTTAGCTTTGCATATCACACTTGCTACTACTATTAAGATTCGTTATCTTTATTGGAGTTCATTACTGTGTCGTGTGAGGTAAAGTCGACCACTGCGTGTCCAAACGCAGTGCACACACATCTTAAGAGGCAACCTCGAGGTTTGTCATTGAATCAATTTTGGAAGAGCCCAAAGCATAAGGAACACTATTCCATCCTTCGAATCTAGTTGAATTGGTGGCATCCTATTCCGTCTGACGGAGGGAGACCTACCATCCTCACTCAACCCTCAGTGGAAGCTCACCTATGAGTATTTTTTAAGTCGCAGGAACTTCCCATACTTTATAACTCACACTAGGCTGGTGAACGGCTAAGCATTTGGGATACTGTGGATGCAACATGACCAGAAACACTCTTAGAAGTACACTCTAGTCCACTTGCTATTTTATTGACTTTCCCTAACAGGGATTTATAAGTTCTTTTTTACTGTTTTGATTTTATTCACCTCCTCATACAGCGCCCACATAAAAGTGGCAAAAGGTACAAATTGAAACAAACTTAAAGAAACCTGGGTCTGAAATTAATGCCACTAACTTCCCAGAGTGGAACACTGAGAATCCTTTGTTTACACCTCCCACATGTTTAGGGTTATGTATCTCATTTGAATACTTATTGGTATTTAGGGGCGGGCGAAGCTGGATATTTCATTTCGAAGTTAATTCGTTAAAATATTCGCGAATCCGAATGAAATATCGAATCGAATATCAATTCAAAGTGTTTTGTTGACAAGTATACATTACGCCAATTATATATTTTTAACTACATACATTTTTCAAGATATTTAAAAGGCAGATGAAAAAGAAATGTTTTCCACCGATTTGCAAAAAAAAAAAAAAAAAAAACATAGTTTTTTACTTTGTGCCATATTTACCCGAAAGGAAGACGAGATTTTTTTTGAGATAAAAATAATAGAAAAAATTAGGGGTCGTCCACAATTCGGGGTCGTCTTCAATTCAAAACCTAGGACCATAAATACCATAAAAGTGTGACACAGCTAGTTCAGTACTTAAGTTGTGTTACATGCACAACATTACTAGGGAATTCTATTCATAAATTTTTACTCAAGAAGCAGTTAATCCTCCAAAATTGGCATGCAATGGGACAGAGGAATTTGTAAAATGCTTTTTCATGTTTAAATACCATGCGTCCTATGGTTGGATGTATTTTTGTAGTGCTGAGACTGTACCTGCCAAAGAAATAAAACACTTGAGTAGTAGTAGTAGGGGCGGGCGGGCGGTTACCAATTCACTAGGCGAATGACTTGTTGATGGAATGGTCCAAAAATAGAGTTTGCGGATTAAGGGGAAATCCGATTAATGGCTAATCCTAATCTGGCAAAGAGGAAGCACTTTGCTGGGAAGCAAAATGGCTCAAGTTACATAATATATGACGTACAATTATTGTTTTGCTTATATGACAAACTTTCAAATCTGTCTGTGAATATGCGGAAAAATCTACTTTCTCTACTAAATTTGATTCATCAACTCACAATCGCGTATGTAAAGAGTCGATACAATACTTCTGGCATGAAACCACACTTTTATTTTACTAATAACATATTTTTAAAAATTGCATTATTGAAAAGTGAGATTTGAATAGCAGTAGGTTCAATTTCAGTCTGTAAAACTGGCAGTTTAATATAATATTTATCTCACTGCAAAACTCTGTTGTACATGAGGAAAATAAACATATAAAACCGATTGAAATATGAGGTGCCGAATTAAATTAGAAAAGATGTTGAATTGTTTAGTAATATAAAAATATTTTCCCAGATAATTCCGTTTTGCTATATTGTGAGTAAATATAGATACTGAAAATTATTTTACACCGAATGCAGTTTGGATAAATTCGAGGGCATTCTGTAGAGTTGAGGTTATGTTTTCATGTTACACTAGCCATGTGTGTGGCAAATGTGGGATAAAAAGTTGATATTATTAAGCGCACGTTGTCTTCTTTTGCTTTATGGGCGAATAATAATAAATAATTTAGGTTGCCCAAAAGCGTTTTTTTTTTTGTTTCGAAGTTCGAAGCAAAAATTTGATCTCTAATACGAAGCCGAATATTGAAAATATTCGATTCGAATTCGAATTTTCGAATTTTCGAAGCTTCGCCCACCTGATATTTCATTGCAACTTCCCAGTTGTGGGAATTGGCTCACAACTCCAATTCGACTCGTACACTACTATTCTTCCACACCCGTCCCAAATACCTACCAGCAGCACCACCACCGCTCCATCGCAGCAGGCATAAGCCGCTGTTCGGTCACCGGCCGCATCCTAGCAGTCCCGAGCAGCAGAGAGCATAGGTGCAGAGCGGACAACAGGTAAAGAGGAGGAGGGTTACAGTGCCAGTTTCAATAGACTACGTTTCCACTCGTAAGCCAACCTGGCCTGTGCTATATAACTGCAAATTGCCCAAGCGAGAGTAACTCCTCCTTGGGCATGCTCCCAACGATTCTGACATTGCATGTTTATTTGAAGGCCACCTCCTCTGCTAACATAACATCTGTGTGCTGCAGATTATTGGAAGTGAAGCTTACCATAGGGGCTGTAATCCCCGAGATCTCGGCCCATCAGATAGCTCGCAAGACAGTTAAACAAGCATCTCCCTCAGCGTGGGGAATGCCCACTTCTCTCCGCAGAGTTAGCAATTTATCTTGTGTGCGACTCCTTACGAAGCTAGGGTAGCATTTTATTCAGCGTCCTGTTTTAGGAATCTACTTATTGAACGGATACAGAGGTTTTACTCCTCGCCACCCACGCCAGACTCGGCACAGCCATAAACCATCCTCGGTACAGTGGACACTGCGTGTCTGTATCCTGTGGCTTAAAATGTACACTTCAAACTCTAATATGTGTTCTTGTATAATTAAGCCTCTACAGTATCCTAATATATTCAGAGAAATAAAACATAAGCTACGACAAAATTACACAGATTTTAAGCATCAACTAGAACACTAATTGGAATGCATTAGAGATGGGTCAAACGTTCTTATTTTGAACCGAACCCGATATTTAAAGTTATGTTCGGTTCAGTTTGAAATGTATTGCCATGTAAGAGATTGTAAGAGATGTACAGCTACGCGCTCCCTTTTTTCCCCGAAATAAAGGAAACAATTTCTGTGAAGCAGGGAGTGATAGTCGTAAACTGTCCCATGATGTATATAAGGAAGTGTAGTGGAATAGTCTTCTGTTATCTCATCTTTTGCTTTTACATCAACACTCGTCTCCCTGCTTTCTTTCTCTCCCTCTCTCTTTTTCAGGGACCCCTTCAGTTCGTCTCTCCAACCCTTCCCCCTACACCATCACTGCTAATGCCACCCACTTTTTTGCTGTTCCCTGTAAGCCAGATGATAGCTACTAGGGTCAGAGGGCGGAAAGGAGAAGAGGCAACACAGTTTTTTTTATTGAAGGGTAGTGCAACATTCCAGCACTGCAAAAAAATAGGACCAGCTCTTCAAAAAAAAAAAAAAAAGACCAGCTCTGCAAAAAAAAAAAAAGGACCAGCACAACAAAAAAAACCAGCAAGTTACTAAAGAGAAAAAAAAGGAAGCCAGTCGTCGACCCCAATTGTTGACATTCTTCTTTAAATGACTATAAAATTAACGCGACCTCACAGAATGGCACAATGTTTTGGCTTTTAGCCCGGTGAAATGTTTAATTAAAATATTTTCCAAATATGTCGTAATCACCACAAATTAATTTTTAAAAAATAATTATTTGTTACATACTTACTAACAACGCACCACAAACTGTTGATACAATTCAAGTAAAGATAATTTTTTCCCCTGTAATTTGTTTCAGAAATCGTAGTGCGCATCATACACGAGTAAATACTGTACTTCACTTAAAAAAAGTTGGAAAATAAAAATGCAACACAACGAAATTGCAAAACATGTCATATTTGATGATTGTTCTCGTAGCAGTGATGACAGCATTATATCTTTAACTCTATAGTGTGTAAAACCAGGTGCTATTCTTTATTTAAATGTTTGTATACAAAATAAGTAATTTGCTTGAGTTTTTGAAAAAATTACATTTCCAATTAACATATTTTTTTGTGTTGTAAATTTTTGGTTTTCACATACTTCTAAAACGACTAGAAAAATACATTTCTTAGTGTTATGAGAAATTATCTCATCAATCAAATGTATAAAAACCAAAAGTTAAAATTAAGTTAATTTTGTACCTTTTTTTCCACTATCGAAAAAATTTGGCCTTTACATTTTGGAACTATTAGTGGTGGAACTGTGCAGGCTGTGTGTGTGTATTTAGATATATATAATGCATATGTATAGGTATTATGTGTATATACATGTATTATGTGTAGGGATGTCAAAGTTGATTCATCGATACTCTCGATTAGTACCGAAGAATCGAATGGTAAATTTTTATAAATCCTTGTCCACCACTACATGGATTTTTGTTGTTATGTTGATCAGCAACAAGTCTTTCGTTTTTCACAACGGTGATCTTGTCCAGGATTCCTGTGTGTTGATTTGCCGGAATTAACGTATAATTTTCCCGGTACCGGCAAAATTCCCATTTAATTAAAGCAGAAAATATTTGTTATTATAAACTTTCGAATATTTATTTTTATATTATCCTTTGTAAAAAAATTTCATTCCCAGCACTAAAATTTGCATTCAATGGTGGGTTGACTATGAAAGAATTAAGGTAATATTGATATCTGCAATACAAACAAAACTAAAACTATTAGGGAAACATACTTAAACTGTTAACAAGCCTAGCTACAAATTTTCTAACATACCTTATAAGCAGCCTATAGTTTCGCGAGCCCTTAAAACATTAATACATAAAACTTTTTTAAGTTTTAAAAGGTTGTGCGTACTTATCTTTAATTTTCCAATCACATACTTGCTTATCGGCGTTTTCCATTTTACCACGTAGCCAGGGCGTGCGTAACTCGCTTTCTACTGTAACCAGCAATTGTTGTAATGAAGGATTAGACATTTTAAATTACACACCACGTACGTACGCCTACAAGCAACCGTCAAACGACATATAAGTGAGACGGAAATCGATTTCTTTACAAACGTGTGTACAACGCGTTTATTTGAAGGGGAAAGCCATCGGCAGCCATGTTAGCATAGAAAAGAGATACATATATGCATGTTAATAAAGTGTGCCGTGTAAACAGTTGACAGCAGTGGTGCCATATTTTCAAGGAAATAATTCGCCGCACAACAATGCCACATCTAAGACATAATTTTGTATTCAATTTTTTTCTTTTAACTAATTATAAATGTTAATATAAATTACAAAAAGATATCCATCAAAATAACACAGGGATAATTAAAATAGTTAATGTATAGATAAAGAACGGGTACATTTTTCGTACCATACATATATCTTTTGTTTGTTACATTTTCGTTTTTGTGGTAGTAGAATTTTCCAATACTTTTTGAGGTAGTGGAATTTTCAAATATATTAAACTTCTTAAAATGTTTTTAACAAAGCATTGACTATGTATTATTACGGTACTTATGGTTCTAAAACTATCTGGTGTCTTGGAAATGTTACAAGTTTTGTTTTGTTCTAAACACACAAGCGCTCGTAGATCATTATTATATGGTTTTGGTTTCTTGTTGAATGTTGATGTTAAGCGGAAGTGTTTGAAATATGCACACGTGGGTATTTTGTGGGCTTGTGAATTGATGGGAATAGTTTTACATACTACATAGTGAAGGTGAATGAAGAAATGGCAATTCAAGTGTGGGAATACTTTAATATTGATGGAAACTTTGTGGTATAGTCCATTCACGCTTTCTTCGACCTTTTGGAATCGAACCTTTGAAGAATCACCCTAAGCGTATTATGTCAACCTGTTTTTCCAAGAACTTTTATTCCACAAATATTTACTGTATTATTGAATAAATGAATCTTTACCTTAGTATCTTATATAACTTGTAATATTTATTATGTATTAAATTTGAATTATCAACAGCGACGGCAGCGACGTGTTGGCAATGGCCGGTAAGAAATAGTTCACAGTTACAATATTTTTTAACCTCGTTTTATATATATTATTTGTAAGTTAATCGTTGTCAAGTGATATATTTGTATTGTTAGGTAGCACTGGCGGAAACACATTTCATTGCTGCAGGTAAAAATATCTGCGCGAATTCCCGTGTGTATACTGGTGTTCCCCCACCCCCCGGGCCAGTCCAAAGGAATAAAGGTTCAATAAGTGAAGCAAAGCGTGTGTCTCTCTCCTCTCTCTCGGGAAGATCGTTCCATCTGTGTAGGAAAGGTATACATTTCGTTATTTCTAATTTCAGCACATCTAATACTAATTACAGTAACAGTAATGATGTCTGACATTATAATTTACAACTGAAATGGGATTTTATTGTTTAAATACCTATAAAATGTTATTTAGATGCTACATATTTTAGATGCGATGGCGCAACACAGCATGTTACGCGACACTTACAAATCCAGCAGGTTGGCAGACGTGGTGTGGAAAGCATTCCCAATATGGCGGTGGCGGGCGAATGTACCCAGTGCATTACGACTGACAATGATGTGTCGACATTCAATGACACGGCGTGTTTTTGAATAAAGCGTCAAGTTCGTACTCGTGTTTTTGAAACATTCTACGGAAGTTACAATGCTGTGATAAATATGTGTTTCCACGGCAGAGTGAAATGTGTTGCGATCATTGCGTATAAAAAGGCGCGGTGGCTGCGTTGTAATCGTTACGCAGGCCAGGTGATTTCAAATATGTGAAAACTTATACGTTTTAACCATGAACTGATATTAAGACGAAATAAATAATTTATATTCATGTCTGTTTATCACAACTACCTTTGCGCTAGGTGTTTGTAAAACAGTTGTTTAACGAGTTTACGTTTCTGTGATTTGAATGTCTGCAACAATTCCAACGAAATACTAAGCCCGCCCAAATAAAATTAAATAAATAATAAAATAAACCTACAAACCAGTAAGTACCAATGCATGTAAATATTAGCAGCCTATGTGTTTGCATGTTCACCACTATCTTTTACGTTTGGATGTACAATAAATAAGTGACACGAGTTGCGTGCTTGAATTTACTGTGTCGTTTCGTTGGGCTGGTTGCCCCTTCGTTTTAATTTTTATTCCAAACACATATTAATAACAACAGGTTAAACACTATCTTTGTTTCCGCCACAGTTGTAACAACCACCGTCGAGGCAAAATATTAATGTGTATTATGTGAAACGTGCTATTACGTGTGTAACAAATAGTCATAAAGCTGACCTAAATATCGTTATAGGCCTACATTGTGAACATTCGTAGGAAATGGTTTCTGCAGTATGACATGATTCTTTGAACAGCTGTAAACAGTAACCAACACATTTGACAGTTATAAATGTAGAAGCCACATGGCACTGTTTATGTTTACGTGTAGCGGAAGGATACGTGATCAGTAACCAAAAGTATAAATTTGGCAGGTCTTCAGAAATGGCCGAAGTTATCGTGAATCAACTCTCTGTAGATTATGTTCAACTCCAATATCACGTGGTGGCAAAAGCCACACTACCAACAATTTGATCAAGCACATAATGGTAAAAAACGTGATTTGCATTTATAATGCATCCAAACAACAGAAAGTGCAAAATGTTCCGAGTTCAACTTCATCAAAAATTTGAGCTGACCAACGTGTTGATGAGCCTAACTTCGAAACCAAAACTGATGCAGTTATTTCATCTAGTTCCACTACTAGCTTCAACCTGTCTTCTGGTATTGCTGTTCAGAAATGCCCTAACAAATTAATTCAACCAACTTTGTTTGGATTTATTGACAGCAAACAGCAATTCAAACCGAATGACTCTCGCAGCAGATCCATTACAGAAAAAATTTGCAGGATGATTTGTTTGAACAACAGGCCATTTAGTATTGCAGAAGCGAAATATTTTTCGAGAACTTATAAACACACTGGAACCACGGTATAATATGCCTTCCCAGAAACATTTTTCAGGTAAAGTAATACCAGAATTGTATGCTGCAATAAAAGAAAAAGTAGCTGGAATTATTTGTGAAGCTGAAAACTTATCCATTACTACCGACATGTGGTCTTCGTCTGTGAATTATGACTATTTGAGCATAACTGCATATTTTAATGCAGATTACATGTTAAACCACATGTACTTGGAAGTTGTACTCTTCCCAGAAGTGTGTCATTCTGCCAAAAACATTTTGGTTTACCCTATAAAAACCCTACAAAATTGTAATTTGTCAGAAAAAGTTACTGCAGTTGTAACAGATAATGGTTGGAATATTGTGTTGGCTGCTGCCATGCCAGAATATGAGCACATTTCTTGCTTGGCTCACACACTCCAGCTTGTTGTCAAAGATGGTATCTTCAATAACAAAGTGGTGTCTAATGCAATTGCGACATCTAGAAGAATTGTTGGGCACTTCAAACATTCTTCTCGTGAATATAAAGTTTTGAGAGAGAAACGAGCAATTGTCGAGTGTCCTTCGCATCGTCTCGTTCAAGACGAGCAGACTCGGTGGAATTCATCGCTACACATGATGGCTCGACTTCTCGAAGAGAAACCAGCTCTGTTGCTAGCCTCAACAGACTTAAAACTGCCAGCTGATTTTACATCACATCAATGGAGTCTTATGGAAAATATTGACACGTGCCGCTTCTACACAATTGTAATAAAATTCCGACTCATCACCTAGTATTCTTCCATCTCTACAAACGCAATAAACACGTTGCCTACCTTACAGGCAATGGGAACTTCTGTTTTTTCCTTCGCACTTGGAGGATACGCAACCCGACAGGCACGCTCCTCTCCCTTTCTAGCACTCAACACCTATAAGCTGGCCGATCACACCAGACGAGGTACGAAGCCAGAATCGCTGACAAGGGGATTCGCACGCCACCCAGGGCCGGAGGACGTCACGCTTCCCCGCACCCTGTGCCGGCAGCCAACATGCTACCACTACATAAGTCCGGCCGCAACCCAGCTCGGGAGTCATTTTTCCGCATCTCTAGCAACCTCCCACAGCACTGCCAGTGCTCGGGATCTACGGAGAAGTTACCAACCTTCGAGTATGCCCTCACGGCTACTTACTACATACGTCGACGACCAGTCAACCCGACGACATACGAACTCGAACATTTAATTTTACCTTCGCTTTGTCTTCTCTAGACACCTTTATTTAGCAGTTTTACCTTATCTATATATTTTTCGTCTAGAACAAGTATTCCATGCAGTTACCTTACTCTATCCTCGACTAGGTAAGGGGTAGCACAGATCACATGTTTATTGAGCTCACAATAAACACATCTTGCTCTCTACCTTTCTGTTTTTATTTCAAAAGGTATTTATTTGTATCCACAGTTGAAGGTAGATTATGGTGTGCACTGTCGATGGAAAAAGGGAATTTTATAAACCGAATTAAGACCTACATAATAGACGGCTACCTGTTACATACCAGCTACACACCAGCACTGCCAATGCTAGCAGGGGAGAAATCGTGGCACCACGACCACCAGCAACACCTTCACACCAGGAGGCGCGACAGACTCGGGTTGCTTCTCACCATCCACACTTGAAAGTACGAGGTGACTGTGGCCTGCAGTGCAGTGTTGCCGGGTATCCTAGTGCAAACGCACAACAAGCAGAGGCTTGGCAGTCCACACGGCTCCATGTCCCTGATCAGCCCGCCTACGGTGGAGGATCAGTGGGGGGACTTTTCGAGCTCGAGCGGGCACGACATTATTGGGTTACACTGTTAGTATTTCTGTTTCAGTGCGCTGCGTGAACTATAAAGCTGTTTCCCTATGCCTCACGATAGGAGTGGGAGAAAACGCAGGGAGCATCACCTGGCTCACCCTACTTTCAGGCCGAGGATAGCATCACACCATCCTATGCAAGATAGACAGGTGGAACGAACTGTGCTGCCGAACTCAGACGACGCGCAGTCGCACCTGCTCCGGTTATGTTCATTAATTTTCCACCCTGTGTCCACATCAACACCAAGTGTCACCCGATTGTCGCCAGACTTCTGACCGGTACTGAAGTACGCCTAGGCTGGGACAACCACATCTTCTGATCTAAAGAAGCTCGTCTGTGGAACAACTGTTCCCGCAACAACATAATTCGTCGCGCCTAAGGACATATCTACATAGAATGCACAACTTCCAGCTACCTAAGCTGCTTTTGGTCTAGCGGGTAAAATCCTCGACTAACATGTACAGTCAGTCTAAACGGACATGCTTCCAGATATTTTCTGGCGCCCAACGTGGGGCGTCAGACCAATAGTTGTGCACAGTGAAAGGCATTATTTAGACCAACCATACCCTGAGAGCTAAGGGTAAACGTGATCAGACAAGTGGACTTCGGGGAGTCCTTGAAAGACCCCAAGACACCCTTAACCAGTACCATATCATACGCCGAGGTCCATTCCATCGCCGGCAAGAACTGCGACACCGAAACCGACGTATCTGATACAGAGTGTAGCCATGCCGACTACCCAGGCCATGGTACACTCAGGGTAGAGTGCACTTACTCCACAAAACTTTTCTTATTATGCCTGGCCCAAAGATACCAGAGTTGCAGACTGATAAGAATACCACTGTACAGAGAGCCGTCAACAGGCAACGAGTTTTTGTAACAAAAAGAGGGTCCTGGGCAGGGCATAAACCGCATCAGCCGCACGACATGCAGGGAGTCCTATTACCACTTATGCATAGGGTGGCCCGTCGAATGCGTCTCTATGTCCGGAATGGCGTACATGTCGAATGGAACACATCTCTCACTCCCGCAGGTCCAGGCCTTCCCAGATATATATCCAAACTGGAATGGTACCTGGCCACCCAGCTGCGGGCAGAGACGACATACAAATAACTGGCTTTGCAGGTTTGCCCACATGAAGACCCCATAACATTCATGCATGAATGCGAAAAGGAATTTAGAGAAACTAACCTACCAGCGAAACACTGGGTTGACTGGGCTCAACTACATTTAAAGGGCTTCGCCCTCACATGGTGGGAAAGGTAGGGGGAATTTTTAACGGACTGGAAACAATTCAGTAACCGTATAGTGGCAGAGATCATGGGAGAGGTGGCATTGACTAGGCTAACCACACAGTTCTATAGTCAGACCCAGGTACTCAACGAGGAAGCCCAAATCTTCATACAAAGAAAAGAACAAATGTTTCGACAGGTATTTCCAGCAGTCAATGAAGCTACTGCAAGTCGCTCAACCGGCCGAATGTTATTACCAAATCTCCGGAACGTACTACTGACAGCAAGACCCACGACCTTGGATGAATTAGTCGATCCAGCTCGAGTAGCTGAGCAAAACTTTGCAGCCCAGGCGAGCCTCGAAAAGCCAGTCTCCACCAAGACACCCGAGATACGAAAGCCTCCTGTTGCGCCTCCTAAATACATACCAACCACAACCCCACACATGGCTTTCGTACCCAAATGCTGGTTCTGCCCGGAAAATCATTGGAACAAGAACTGTCTGCGGAAGGAGCTGTCGATCCACCAAACCACATTGGCACCACGCCGACAAAACACTCACATCGACCAGCTGGAAAACCAACTCCCTAAACCAAGCCAGGAATCGCCGACGCTGGGGTACGAAGCAGGCCACCACCCTCGGTTTACAAGGGCCCATCCTCCAGGGATTAAGTGAGGAAGCACCGATTCACAACGCCGCACACATAGAGCTGCAGGTGAACTACAGGTACCAGCCTTACTTGACTCTGTGGGTCATTACACGAAACTTGCTAACATCAAACCAGATCGCCGAACTCAGACCTCAAAACAAAGTGTTAAGATTGGCACAACCCGGTGCCACCCTGGAAGTAACTGGCAGAATTACATTGACTATAAAAATTTAAAATATTGAACACCCAACCGAATTTGTCTCACCAACCATGTCCGAACCTGTAATACTGGGATATCCTCGGCTTATCTGCCATCAACGTATTCTCGATCATGGACAAAGTAGGGCCTACTTGGGAGAAACCAAGTATTACTGTAAACTGGGATCAAAACCCAGACGTCAAACCAATGCCCATTCACCCAAAGAGCATTAATCATGAACTCTAAAAGCCATACTAGATGAGCACGCCAGCGCCTTCGGACAAGAAGGGCTATTAAGACAAACACGGTCCATACAACATGAAATATGACCTACCACTGATGTACAAGTCTACAACCGGCCATACAGTATGTCAACCCACTGCAGTGACATCATGGAACAGGTCAACGACATGAAGGACCAGGGGATAGTAGAATCTTCGAATTCTCCATATAACTCACACGTGGCACTGGTACCTAAAAAGGACGGCAAATTGCGATTTTGAGTGAATTACAAATCGCTAAATGAAGTCGCCCACCCGATTGCTCTCCCAGCTACAGACTTGTCTCATACCCTACGAGATATTGGCAAGGTCAAAATATTCAGTACTCTCGGCATGGAGTCTAAATACTGGCAGATTGCCGTCCACCCGGACAGTCGAAAGTATACCGTTTCACAACACCCAAGGGCGAAACCATACAATTTCGAGTCATGCCTTTTGCCTTGAAAAACGTCCCCGCAACATGCCAACAATTAATGTCGTCGGAAGTACTAACAAGTTATATCGACGAGTTCTGCTTCGCTTACCTCGACGATGTAATAATATACTCTAACAGCTGGTTGGAGCATCTAGGCCATCTGCGAGTATTGTAAAAGCTCGAATTACATGGAATAACTAGTAAGCTATCGAAAAGCTTCTTCGGCAAGACAATTATCTGGGATATGTCATAACACCAGAGGGGAATTTCCCGCAACATAGTTCAATATGAGCAATCAAAGAAGCAGAAGAACCTTCAAATACGCGGCACCTGCGACCGTACCTGGGTCTGTGTAATTGGCTACGAGACTTCGTTCCAAACATTGCGGAATACATGGCTCCACTGCACCCACTTCTCGAGAATGACACCAGTTGGCGATGGGGCCTGGAACGAGCATTTTCCGATTTGAAGAACAGTTCCAAGAATATCCTCCTACTCCATCGGCCACAAGGAAACAAAACCTTAATACTTCAAATGTACGAGTGTCAGAACGGCCTGGGCGCAATATTATATCAGCAAGACTAAGGAGGGCAACCCCATCTGATAGTATATGCTTCAACCTGCTTAAATGAGACAGAGCAGCGCTACAGCATTACTGAGGAGTGTCCGACTTATCTGGGTCATGAAGAAATATCGGTATTATCTCGAAGGGCAACACTTCATTCTACGAACCGACTCTAAAGCCCTCCAATGGCTACAAAAGTTCAGAATTCGAAGGCCTAACTAAGCCGGTGGGACATATTCCTCACCGAGTTCCACTTCGAGGTCCACCGTTGCCCAGGGAAGTTTAACGACCTGCCAGAAGCCTTGTCTCGTTCCCCGATGTTGGTGGAGAAAGCTGAGGAGGAGCAGGGGAAATTGAGCCCCTCCCTTCCCCTCGGACAGAAAGAAGTCCGGAAGAGCAAATCCGGCTCCAACTACAGATCAACCGTCAACAAATTACTTTAAGCCAACAGGGAGATCCCGATATCCGATACCTGCTACAGGAGCAGCCCCAACAATACACAATACGGGATGACGTACGAACAAGCAGTGGACAATCCAATACACCATAGAAGATCTGGGTTTCACGCAGCTACGAGCAGATATATGCAGACACCATAATGACCATCCCCAAGTTGGTTACCCAGGTACGAGGGTAGCCCTATTGGTCATTAAAACCAGTTATAATTGGTACGGAATATGACACGATGCCAGGCAGTACATTAGCAACTGCGCCACGTGCTGCCGCGGCAAAGCATACCCGGTTCCTTCTCCCACTGCAAAACCACAGAAACCCAAGATGGCCTGGACTCGCATAGCCGCCGATCTGACGGGCTCGCATCCACATATCACGAAAGGAAATTGCTACCTCCTCGTAGTGACCGACCAATTTTCCAGATGGGTAGAAGCATTTCCTCTTCCCAGCCAAGAAACCACTCCAATTGTGCGGAAGATGGACGCAGAGATTTTCGCACGATGGGGCAATCTGAAAGCCATACTGACGGACAATGGCACCCAGTTCACTAGCTGTCAATGAAAAAACTGCGTGTTAAAAGTGGTGGTAGAAACCTGGACTACTCCACCCTACCATATACAAACCAACCTCACTGAACAGAGGAACCAGGAAATTAAGAAGTGCCTCTGTATCATCAGTGTGGGCAATGATCCTAAGCATTGGGATAAGCACATAACTACCGTACCATTTGCCCTTCAATGCCGTACAAACGAGGCTGTTGACATCAGTCCGAGCATCCTACTTCTGGGATAACCCTTACGCCGACCAGGCGACTGGCAGTGGGAAAGCAAACCAAATATGCCTCAACCTGAGGACATCCGGCTAGCACCCTAGCGCATACACCACACGCCCAGAATGCTCAGAACACCATTATTATGAAAACATATCCCCAACCGAAGACAGGGGAAAGAGAATTCAACTTAGGGGAAGCCGTCCTGCTGTGAAATAACACAATCAGCAAAGCCAGCAATCAATTCACAGCTGGCAAGATGTCTACTGGGTCGAGGATATACGCATACAGATACATAAGGCCACCAGAGGTCAGATACGACCATACCAATACTTGGGGACGACGACGCTGAAGAAGACATACCTGGCCAATCGAAGGATGAAGACGAACCTCCACCCAAAAGGGTAGAACCTGATACAGAGCCAGGACCTTCAAAGAAACCCAAACCAATGCCAATCGTGGTTGACAGTGCACCCAGTTACATCGTGCCATGGAAACCTGATGTAGAATAACACCAAGTTGCATTCTCCGTGAAATCGGTGACCTCAACGTAACGCAGGTACGCTGATAAGATAGCAGCCAAACCAAGATCTAGATGCTATGAGTTATCCTGGTGTAGCCCCCGCGACAAAAAAAACCATCAAACAACCCGCCGATAAAGCCGCATCAGAGATCGATCGGAAGTACCTTCTGTGAGAGGGGCTGAATCACACAGTACAACCTGGTACAATTACAGAACCGGAAGTCGAAGCTATCTCAACTTCAGTAAGGTCGTTCCCAGACGAAGTACAAGATGCCACTAGACCACCGGAACCCAGGACATCGAGCTGAAACGAGAGTGTTCTGCCTCAATCACCTGCCACGCAGGAAGACCCGCTTACCGGGACGTCGAGCTGCCACGCCGGCAGTGCTCCGCCTTAAGAACACAATCTGGTGGGAATTCCTGCGTGGCGCAGGAATTCCCGCCAGATAGTACTTCAAGCTTAGATAAAAGTGCTCCGTCCCAGCCTCCTGTTACACAGGACACACTGCTACCCAGGGCGTCTAGCTACAACAGACGTGCTTCGTCCCAGGTCCTGCGACACAGGAATACCCGCAGACCCGGACATCGAGCTGCTACATTGGAAGTGCTCCGTCATGCTATCTTGCTACGCGAGAGGCTGCTCCCACCAAGAACATTGATGCAACCCACTACCCCTCAACAGATACATCACCCGCAGTGGAGGTCGATGTGAACTGCCCTTCCACTGCCTCGCCCCAAGACCTGGTACCATGACGAGCTGTGCTGAGATCTTTTTCCCCCGCACTGCCCCATCAGAGAAACATCCTGCCCTACGGGTAGTAACCCACGCAGTCGGGCTGACCCTCCCCCGCTCTGCCTCAATGGTCCCTTGAACAATTGTCCTCACACTTCGTTGCGGTAGAAACAGACACCATGACGCCCCAGGGTGCTCCACACCACCTGATGCCCCCACGTACCACCAAGGCCGCCCATATGCCTGGCCACTATCGCCATGGAGATCTATAACCAGGTTATGTGGCCATACCCTCTGGACGCTGCCCTTCGTCCAAAGGGGAGGCCCATTGAAAGTGAAACAAATCACCAGTAAGTGCGCAAAGTTTAAAAACAGTGTAGTAGTCGTAAACCACTACTACGTGCACATGACAAAAGGACTTGTTATAAACCGATAACATGCACTATATTTAAATTAGCCACAAGCCAAAAGACAGTGACATAAGCAGAACAATCACATTTCAGATAAATTAAAAGTATCCAGTACAGTTCAAGTGAAAAGGACCAATGAGGTAAATGAATCGGTAATTAATTACTCGACTATGTGATAATTAACTTTCTATATACCACCCTGAAAAATTGTCAGTAACTTTTAGATAAACATTTTACACCTAATGGTTCCAGTGTTTCAGTGGCAGACAGCCCACTTAAGTAAGTAGCATTACAAATAGACGCTCTCCTGAGTGACAGTAATAGCTACTATAAATAAATCACGTAAAGATGCTCACCAAAGTGTCAATGATTAAAAGACTGATATCACAATGCAATTTTAGCTTTTTTTAATAATCATCTGTAAATCTGACCATGCTGTATAGGTAAACTTATATATGTCACTATACGTTTTGAAAGTGTTAATGTGAAGATCGCTTACATGAAGAATGCCATCATGTAAGTGTGTTTTCAGCACGGACAACAGTAAACATTCCATTGAAGATACAGTGTACATACTAGATGTTAGACCTACAGTATAAGATGGACTCCTGTGAGGGATAGCTAGGCTAGTTTTTTCAATGCTTTTAAGCACTGAATACGAATTTATGCTTAGGCACACTTTTAAATAGGAGATTACGTTTTGAAAAGGTATATGTGAAGATTGCCTACAAGAAAGAATGCAGTTTTGTAGGAGAGAATTTTTATGTATATGCTTTTAGTTCACGTGTTTTGTTTGCAATATTTTGTACACCTACTCAGTAACACACTGAGCGTTAAAGCTCCCTCAATATGGTGCAAGATATTTTAACTTCAGTTTCTTTAAGTGTCTATGTATTGTATCTAGTGACCAATGTGTGCACAATCTGCCGCGTTATTCATGCATGCAGTGTACTCACTTTATATTCGTCTAGCCGGTCAACCCAGGTATTGAAGGGCCCGTGGTTGGCCACTTCGCAATGTGTCACACATAACTATTTAGATTGCTGACAAAAGACAAAGGTTCCCTTGAAAGATTTTCCATTTCTTTCTTAACTCACTGCAGCAAGATCCAGGATAGTAGTGGCATTTCCCCACCTGCTAGTAAGACTTGTACATATTATAAATATTGTTGCTTTAATCCCCTTGCATTGACATGCCATTCTTTAAAATAACTTTTCTTTCAGGTTCCCCCCCTCCCCTAATATCCTTGTAATATCCACCAGGGCAATGCTGGATTTTGTGAATGGCATGCATATGAAATGTAGGCCGGTGGGACACCAGACACACGTGGCTTCGTAACCCAGTAATCTTTGCACAGGGGAATACACGCTCTCACAGCATCAACAAAACCCGATAACCAGGCCGAGGGGCAGAGGACGCCTGCCCACCACCTTTGCGTGTGTGCATGTGTGTGAGAGAGAGAACGAATCAAGTTCACCAGCCAGCCGACATCGCTCCATGTCTCTTAAGTTTCCCTTCGCCGGCTGGGCGCCCTGAGCGCACAAAAAATGCATCGCTACAGCGATCAAATACCCTACCTGCCTAAGAAATTTTTTTTATGCGTTACCTACCTTAGCACGTCTAATGAGACCTTCTAGGCCTTCCAGAGAGTGGGCCTAAGCATTTCTGTTACCTTTTCACGCTGAGTCTTCAATGCAACCGGGAGGGGGGAATTAACGCGTGCCTCTTCTACACCTATTGTAATACGATTCTGTCTGTCGTCTAGAGTACTACTTCCATCTCTACATGAACAACTCGTTCTGTGTTTTTCCTCCTCACCTGGAGCATACACAACTCGGCAGGTACACCTCCCCCTCCCTCTTCCAAGATTTCGACACATACAAGCTGCCCAGACTTCGGGCAAGGCCGTGCACACCTGATGAGGCACGAAGCCAGAATTACTGACAAACGGGTTCTCACACCACTCAGGGCCGGATGACATCACACCTCCCCCACACCCTGCGCTGGCAGCCTACATGCTACCATTATATAAGTCCGGCCACAGCCGAGCTCGGGAGTCATTCTTTCGCATCATTAGCAACCACCCACAGCACAGTCAGTGCTCGGTATCTCCGGAGAAGATACCAACCTTCGAGCACGCCCTCGAGGCTACTTACTACGTACGTCGACGACGACCCGTCAACCCGACAAACATTTTCTTTTAACTTCACTTTGCCTCCTCTATAGACACCTTTCTTTAGATGATTATAACTCTTTATTTTTCGTCTAGCACCAGTATTTCCCTTTTACATAGAACCAGGTCACCTACATCTATCCTTGACTTGGCAGGAGGTAACACAGGTCAAATGTTTATTGAGCTTTCAATAAACAACACGTTACTCTCTACCTTTCTGCTTTTATTTCCAGGGTATTTTATTAAACCGAATTAAGACATACATATTAGACGGCCATCTGTTTCTTCCCAGCTACACATCAGCAATGTCAGTGCTCGTGAAGGAGAAACGGTGATGCCACAACAACTAGCAACACCTTCACACCAGGAGGCGCAACAGACTCTGGTTGCTTCTCACCATCCGCACTGGATAGTGCGCAGTGACTGTGGCCTGCAGTGTTGCCGGGCATCCTAGTGCAAACGCACAACCAGTAGAAGCTCGGCGGTCCACATGGCTCCATGTCCCTGATCAGCCCGCCAACGGTGGGGGATCAGTGGGGACTCTTATCAAGCTCCGGCAAGTCACTATTGGGTTACACTGTTAGTATTTCTGTATCAGTGTGCTGCATGAACTATAGAGCTGTTACCCTATGCCTCATGAGAGGAGTAGCAGGAAACGCAGGGAGCATCACCTGGCCCACCCTATTTTCACGCCGCAGATAGCATCACCCCATTCTATGCAGGATAGACAGGTGGAACGTGCCTGTGCCGCTGAATTCAGACGACGAGCAGTTGTGCCTGCTTAGCTTGGGTTCATTAATTTTCCACCCTGTGTCTGCATCCACACCAAGTGTCACCCGACTTCTGACCGGTACTGAAGTGCGCCATGTTGGGACAGCCACATCCGGTCTAAAGAAGCTTGTTTGTGGAAGATTCGTTCCGGCATCGACATTATTCATCCTGCCTAAGGATATATCTACCGAGAAGTAAGTGTGTATAAGACCCCTTGTCTCATTCCAGCTACTTAAGCCGCTTTTGGTCTAGCGGATAGAATCCTTGACTAACGTGTCCAGTCAGTCTAATCGACACGTGTCAATATTGTAAATATTTTAAGTGTGTTCAACAAGGCTACTTTTGTAGTAAGTTCATCCAGCATAAGTGTTTCAGAAGTAATCCCCATCATCAACAGTATACATCAAGAGTTGGAGAAACCTGCACCTGTTGGATCTGGTCTTCAGAGCATCTTCAATGATCAGTTCTAAGTAATAGGTTCTAAAACTAAGACAAGTACTGTATATATGTGAATGTGAGACTATATTTAAGTGCAGAGCAATGCTCTTTTTTCTTAATTTGTCCTTAAAATAACTGTGTAGAGAGTGCCAAAATTTATAATTAAAGCGACAAAATAAAAATGTGGCAAAACTATTGTCTCAAAATCAACGGAAAATATTAGGGTCATCTTGTTTTCAAGGTTGTTTTATAGTTTGGTATATTACTGCAATTTTTGTGCAAAACAGTACTTCGTTTTTTGTTACACAACATTGGTGATGACAACAAAAAAAGTGAAATGTCAGGATGCAAACTGCACCCAAAGTGGAAACTGTATTCAGGCATCATCAGCAATGGTTCTGTCTCTACATGCCAAATGAACACAGTGTCATCAGCATCAGAAGTTAATTCATACTTGCAAGAGCCATTTCTAACTGCAGATGCACATGCTCTTGAATACTGGAAATCAAATCAGTGTCATCTAAGATTAAGAAAATTAGCAAAAAAATCTTTGGCTATTCCTTCTGCAACAGTGTTTTCCGAAAGACTGTTCAGCACAGCTGGTGTAATAAGCGATAGTAAGCGTAATAGACTGGATCCTGAGAGACTGAAAATGTTGGTTTTCTGAACAAGAACTTGTAAAACTGTTCTCCAAATTTAGGCAAGATTTAATTGAAAACTTTTTTATAGTATTACTGTTTATTATAATAACATTCTAGTTATATTTGTAAGTTCTGGTTCATTTTTCATGTTTGACAGGTAAGAAACTGTATAGGCCTACAGCAAAAAATACATATTTGCATTAAAGTTGATTGATATATTTTTTAATGTGTGTGTGTCTGTGTGTGTTTACTGCTTATTTTAGACCCACATGTTTAAATTAGGCATGAGATTGTGAATGTGGTTGTATTAGTTAGTTTGTTTTTGATACTTGAACAAATAAGGGCTGAACTATGAAGGTAGTGTGTGTATATGTTGTTTTCACTTTGCACCTTGTAGCGAAGGCCAGACATCCAGTAACAAAACTCTCATTACTTGAGTGGGCAGCACTGCTAAAATGATCCACGGTACCACTGTAATTGATGTTAAGTAATTAATTTGCAGATATGCATGTGTGCACATACTGATTACTGTTTAGCATCCATAATCACTGTATTTTTATGGTGGTTCTACATATTGTTTTTTGTTATACATATATCAATTAAGGGCTAAACTATGAAGGCATATGTGCGAGGATAAGGCATTTCTTAAAGTTTGGTTACAGTTCAACGAACTACAGCACTGTTCGATTTGAGTTCGGTTAATGTACAAATTGAAAGGTTTGGTTTAGGTTCGGTTCAATAAAAATATTGTAGGTTAAGTTCTAGTTTGGTTCCAAAATCTGGGTTGGTCCCACCTCAAGAATGCATAGCTGAAACACGAAAAATATTCATGTTTTTAGATTATAATGTTACTACATACAAATATAGGAATAAGGACTGATTGTGGGATGAAACAACTTATTTCATTTTCAAAAAATGTTTTATTACATATTCGCCACTGTTTTATTCACGAAGTGTCTGATCATTTTTTTATAATTCTTAATCAGCAGTTAAAGTTTACGTAGCCTATTACACTGTTCAACGCATCTTATGAGTTCAAGATTTTTCCAATGAAATTTTGTTTCCCTCCAGTTCTATCAAAGTAAACACACAACACTTCACAGATAGCAAATAACCACATCTATTACCTACAAGCAAGGGAAGAAAACAAAGAACAATGTGATATGCGTATAAAACAGCAACTGAAAAAGATACAAGAGTTTACTTTTGAAATGCGCGCCAAACTATCATTAAGTCTGGTATGTAAATTTGCATTGAACATTGCGTTTCTTTGCACCATTCTAATCAATACAACACACATTCATGTAGGTACAGTTTATGGCATGAAGTGGTATTGTAACGACTGTAGAACTCTCTTCAATATACATGTAAAATTCTTTACAATAATGAAAACAAAACAAACGCTGCATGGAACATTACAGAGTTATCTACCAACATTAAAATGTTGCCAAATAATCGATACAATATGTACAGACCCACTGAAACAAGTGTCCAAGTCACAACTCCTCCATCGATTAGGTAGTTAAAGCAAATAAACAGTGCACGAAACACCATAATTTGAAGCTCTGTTACCAAAAATGACACAGAAATAGCACACTGATCGAATTGAGATGCAGCCAGTCAATTTCTTTTAAAAGTATTTCCTGGCTACCGTCCACAATTGGAAAACTCACTCGTGTAACACCATCCAACCAACTGCAGTAAAAAAAAAAAAAAAAAAATTTATTCGACTACGAAGTAGTGTACACAGCGACTTCACTTCACATCTATGTACGTATGTGTGGCTGAAGGCTCCTGTTCAGCTCACACAAAGCCGAAGTTCTTGGTCTTGATGGCAAGCAACAGCTTGTGTCGCAGCACGGCACGACTGCTGTACAGAGGGATATACAGTCTAGATATGCAAGTATTCGCTGTAGGGAGATGAGAGTCATCCGCTGGCCGGATGGTCACGCTTGGCATCGGTTGGAATCCATCTTCACTGGCTGGTAGTGCAGGCGACCCCGTCCAGAAGTACACCTACACCATCATAAACATGCTATGAATATAATTAACTCATCTTGCTTTCTCACATCATTAGATGAACATCCTGTGGTACTAACCAAATCCTGTCTCTCCAAGTGGGTCATCTTCTCGACAATAGACCAGAGCCAACGCTTGAACTTGAGCAGACGTTCGCTAGACTCCCCAGACTCATCATTGAAGCTGGTGTAGGAAATAAGGACTGCAACATTGATGTCCCCAACTCCATTTAGCAGCAGCCGTAGGTCCTCTGCAGTTAAGCCATCCAGTGCACCCGGGGCAAGACATCGAACACTCCCGTCCGAATTGCCTGCCAATCAGCCAAAAAAAAGTTCTATATATAAACATGATATTTCATGTGGCAATATCTAAAACTGATTCAATTTATCCAAAGCTGTTTTAGAAGTACTTTCACACATTTAAACTGGGAAGAGATCATTCTTGTTTTAAAAGTTGATCACTTTTTTACATTTAGAAGAGCCATGGAGGGGAAGAAAGAAAGAAAGAAAGAAAGAAAACACACACACATGTACTGAAAAATGCAGGGCGAGCAAAAAATTTAACAAAAACTAAAATAATTGCTGTTCTTCAGTTATTACATTGTGTAAAAGACAGTGTTGGTTACCTCAAGCGCTTTCTCCTGGGACTTGATCATACGGTACTCTGCGTACTTTCGGACATAGTCGTACACGTTGTTGGCTGTCACCTCTAAATCTCTGCCCCCGGGTAGCAGTTCCACAGAGCCACCACCCTCCTCCACACTCAGGTCCAGGCTGAAAACATACCGTCTTGATACTGACACCAATCCCTGCTAGACCTACACTGTACTCAACACATGTTGGATTAAAAATAAATGTGGATAGCCAGCGCTCATACACTAATAACAATTGTGATTAACACATACCAGATTTTTGTTGTGTAGCCACTATTACCTTATCAGCCACACCCACTTAAACTACACATTTAAAGATGTAATTTCCAAAAGGTACTAAATAATTTTTTACCCAACATTCTGTGTTAAGGATGTTTTATAATATATTGTGGACTCTTCTACTGATATGTGACTAACAATTCCTCTCTAAGCATATTAAACCTTACAAAAAAAGACTACTTTAATATGCATTTCTTTCCCAAATGTACTATATCGACATAATTGCCCAAAGAAAAACATTTCAGTTCAATACACATTAAACACAACATGAGCAGTACGGCCATAACAAGTAAAAATAATTATATTCAAATAAATATAACCATTGCACTATAAAGTTTTTCAGGCCAAAAACTTGATAATACTTGATTTTTAAACCACACCTTGCTTTCAAAAATATTTTCAGGGAAAAAAAAAATAAAAAAAGTTTACAATTAAATAAATTTGGTAATAAAATACAACACATAACATTCAGGCCATGACGACATTCTTTATTTCAACAGCAGTGTTTATAACATGAAACCCAATTTTTAAAGTGCAAAGAGCCATAGCTCATTACGCAAATAAAAAGTACAGCAGACTTCGCGATACCTGGGACACTCCAACAGAATGCGACAAACACTCAAGAGAGTCACAGGTATCACAAGCAGGAGGGGTTCACTCAGAAGCAGACAATAGTATGTAACAGACGTGTGGCCAAACTGGAGAAGAGTCAACACCACGTTCTGACAGCGAGTAAGTGGCTACGAACACCACAAGCGACCACGTATGACATAAATGGCGTGAAGCTTGTTGGTCAGTGGGAGAGAGGTCCAGTCCCTCTTTAAAGCAGTCCACATTTTACACTGCACAGCATGCAGTACATCATGCACACGAATCTGAAGGCCACAAGGTGGAAGGCTGCATGCTTCTTTTGCAGCTCTGTAGGCTGCCTCACTACCAGGAATTACCTCATTACTTGGTACCTAAAGGAACACGACACAAATGCCTTTGCACTCTGCCTCCACAGATTTCTGCTCTATCAGGGGGAGAACTGGATGGAGTGGGGTAATAGACTGAATGGCTGACAGTGCACTCAACGAATCTGAACACACTAAGCACAGACACAAACCCCTCTGCCAGTAAAATGGAGAGCTTTATCTGTACAGTTGGTCATATAGTGGATTCAGAAAAACTGCACAATGTAGATGTGAAGGGTCCGAATGGACACACACCCCATGACAGGATATGCTGTTTGTGCCTGTACCCACGTGGAGGTTCACCAGCATTTGCACATATACTCACGACTGGGCTCATCCAAAATGCTCCGTTGCAATATCAACACACAACTGTTTCAGAACAGGACACACAGAGGAGTACACATCACAGCCATAGTGAAGCTCACTGGGGATGAGAGCACTATACAGCTGGAGGAGAGTCATCATGTTCTGACCACTCAGCATCTTCAGAAGGCTGATATCATGAGTACACATGCTTTAAGGAGTTTTATGTTTAAGCTCCAGGGCCATGTCATCAGACACAAGGCCCATGAATTTAGCACTTTGAGGCATAGGTAAAGAAAATTCATATAAATGCACCTCAGGAGGAAAGCAGCCATGTTTCACAGAGGTGGACAATCCCAGTTTTGGCAGTTGAAAAAAAGAAGCTACAGTCAGTCACCCAACCACTCAATCACTGCACAGTTAACTGGATTTGTCCTGCAGCGAACAGAGAAGCAGCACTTCAGATGATGACAAATCTGTTGACATAAAGAGTACACTGCATAGGTGCTCTAACAACAGAAACAATATTATTGAAAACGACAGCAAGCAGGGTAATATAGAGATTGCTACCTTGCAGCACACTATTCTCCTAAATCAAATATTGGGTGAAAGAACTCCCATTGCAAATGCGGAAGGCACTATGGGACATAAATTTACCAGTAAAACCGGGAAAACAAGCTGCGTTAAGATGCCGTGGTGCCATGCCATGTCGTATCGTATCGTATTTCTCCAGGTCAAAGAAAACTGCAAGGAGATGCTGCCAATGCAAGAAACGCTGTGCAGTTGCCTCCAAGCTAACAAGGTGGTCTACAGCAGAACAACTGTGGCAGAAACCACACTGATGAAAAGAAAACACGTTCCAGGTCTTCCAGGCAGCATATGAAACTAGAGAAACCATTTGCTCCAATGCTTGCAGACGCAATTGGTAAGCGAACGGTCGGTAGACGGTCAGAATACCCTTACCCTTCCTTTGTTTCAAAATGGGAATATGTATCCTCTCTCTTCAGACACTAATGATCTTGAGACATTAACTCCAGCTCACTTTCTAATTGGCACCACCTTAATATCAATTCTGGCTACAACATGAATGGAGATCCCGCAGAACATACTTCAACATTGGCAACTAATACAAAGAGCGGCTCAACACTTCTGGCAAAGATTGCATCAAGAGTACTTGCACACATTGCAGCCTTGTGGTACGTAGACAAAGAACAAAGGAGACTTCCATGTTGGGAATCTCGTCCTCCTCAAGGAAGACAACATACCACCTCTTCAGTAGCAGCTAGGATGTGTCCAGACACTGCACCCTGGATAAGATGGAGTGGCTACATTGGCCACTATCAGGCAGCAACATAGACTGATCAAAAGGCTGATTGTGAAGCTGTGCTGCTTACCTGTTGACTAAGAATAGGAAGAAGCTGAAATGTACATAATACTGTAGTGAAGGTTCCAAGTATGCTGATAGGCTATCAAAAATATATAAAAGGACAGTAATTCAAGTACTCACAGTGTAGTACTCGTCGACAGGGGAACACGCATGCGCACACACCTCACCCCCCCACATTCACACACAAGACATTTTCCCCGCGATTGCGCTATCACGACGTTTCTCTGGCTAAGTCAGCTTCACCAGGCGGAGAGTTGTAGGACACAGCAGTATGGTGGAATGGCGCTGTTAGTAAACCTAGTGGCTGGGTGGCAAACTAGGGTGGGGCGGGAAAATTGAAAAAATAGCTGGCATAGCTGACGGATGTGGTTAAAATATGTGATTATCTTATGTTGAGGCCTGGCGGCTACAACAAAATCCAGGCAGCCCTTCCACCATACTGCAGTGTCGTACAGCTTGCGAAGCTGGCTTAGCCAGGGAAATGTTGCGAATGCACATGGGAAATCTGTCGTCCTTTGTGTGTGTGCGTGCCTGTCGGCGAGTACAGCACTGAGTACTTGAATTCCTGTCCTTTTATAATTTTTTGGGAGCCTAGCAGCCTACTTGACCAATTTATAACTAGGGACCACAGAAAATATTGAACAGCGAAATACACAAAACACCGTGAAATTGGAAGTAATTTCACCATTTTAACGAAATTTACCCCACCCCCCTTTTTTTATACAAAAGGTGAAATTTTGCACGAAAACGGCATTTACATGAATATTTACATTCTGCAGAAAAGCTAAATAATTGGTTACAATCTATTGCATGTGAACAATCGAATGTGAGTCGACACTCGATTGTACTGCCAACACTGCAATTTGCTGCTCTTCGTAGCATTTTGTAGCGATGAGACAACAAAAATAGCTATTTTTTTTATTACATATGCGCAATGAAGCATGTTTCTACAGTTTTGACACCAAGAATAAAATAATGATGTGCACGTCTTGTAACATGTATGCCAACTGAGTTATGAAAAAGTACTTGGCTGTTCTAGTTTTTGAGATTAGGTGGAAACAAAGAAGTGAAATGTAATGTTACATTAATATAATATTCGTATTGAATTTGACGGGTGTCCGATTAGCTAAGGCTAGATCACGGTCGTGTGGCTTTGGTGGCATTTTGGTTGGTTTTACGTGCAGGTTGGCTTATGCTTACTTATGGCTGGATATAGTGGTCGGGCATGTGGCCTTACGGGTTGGTACAACATTCTCGACTTTATGGTTTAATAGTCCCTTGGATTGGTATGGGTTGTGACTCATTTCGGAGCAAGTTGTTGTCGACGACAGGTGCTAGGGGTTGGTGCCTTGTCGGTTTGCCGGAGAGGGGTAGCAGGATGTAGCTGATTACGTCGCTCGTCTTCGGCTCGGGCGGTAGCGAGGGCACGATGATACACAACACAGAACTCGCAGTTCCAGTCCTCGGAAGCCCTGCTCCAGAAGTTACTATTGGAGACGCCTAACCAGTTCTTTGTCTTATTCAAAAACTTTCTTATCACTGGATGACAGGTCGGATGTATACATGGCGATGCTGACGGGAAAGTAGTTGGGTTAATGACAGGCGTCGTAGGTGGTGCCAGTGACAGAAGTAAGAGTGAGGTTTGACCAGCCAGTTGTCTGGCAACAAGGCACACAACTCTTCGCTCCTCTCTTCTGGTGCCGTGCCTCACCATGTCATAGAGTGGTGTAATTATGGAGAACCTCAAAGGAGCACCACGGATGCCCTAAATTAATGTTGCCTGGCAACAGTCTTGCCAACACAAGCGTAGGTGCTTCAGAAGATCCCCCACTGTTGCGGGCTGATCAGAAGCGTTGGAACCATGTGGGTTGCCAAGACTATCACTGGGTGTACGATCCCAACCAAGGCCAAGCCGAAGCACCTAAGTAAATACCCCCGCCAGCACCCAGGTGCTCTGGTAGGGATATAACTCAGATGTACCATCTCTCCCTGATTGAGAAGTGTTTCTAGTGGTCATGGCTCATCTATTCTGTTCCTCCAGTACCTGTATACTTGGTGGGAATAGAATAGCTGGCTGTCTAATGGGTGTGTTTTCAACTTGGAGCCACCTGAGGGGGAGTCTCTAGTTGTAGCTAATTTCGGAATAAGAATACTTTCCAGTTTCCGGTCAGCGGTACTCAGCTCAAGGTTCTTCCAATAATTGGTGACAGATTACTCTATGAATGAGACTCGAGGGTAAGAGAAACAAAGCAGTGTTTATTAAAAACTTATTAAACATGGTGACACGTGCTCTCCTGCCAGGCAGACCAGTGGTGGGAAGTTATCCTACGGTAGACAGGTGTAGTGACCTGGTCCTAAGCTATGTGGGGAAGTTAAGTGACAACTGACAAAAATTACTTAGATACAAACCTAACTCTAAATAGGGGGTGTCTGTAGGAGACAAAGAAGAATTACGTGTGCTATGTATATGGTGTTACAGAAAGCTTCTGGTCGCTATTGGTGTCACTGGAGCATCCGGTAGCGGGGCTGCAGAGCTCTTACGGCGACGTCAATGGTGGCAACCTCTGGTGGCTGCTGAAGACTGTTAGGTTGTTGGAGACAGCCTCTGGAAGGGACTGTTTGAATGTTTTCGTAGTAGTCTAGACTCCAACACCCAGGTGCTCAGAGAAGACTGCAGGAACAACTGGCGAGGACCGCTGCGCACTGCCTTATATAGCAAGGCAGTGTGTGTCGTGGCGGCCGCGGGCATGTGATGTCCCTCAGGTGTGAGAACGGAGTGAGGGTAGCACCCTGTAATCATCTCTCAGCCTTTGCGTATCCTTGGTGGCACTCGTGCATGGCCCGAGCCGGCTGATGGCTTGTAGGATCTTAACGCGTGGGGGGGGGTCGCACCACCTTTGTCTTTCACAACCCTTCGTATCCACGTGTCCGGCTGCCCCCCCAGGATTGTGGCAGACCGTTACTTCCGTGTACGAAATGGTGCGGGTTTGAATATCACGTGTGTAGAAGTAGTACACTAGAGTTGCAGTGAGATGAGTCTTAATTGTTTTTAGTTAATTGGTATCAGCAGCATAAGTCAATTTTATTGATTTAAACTTGCACGAATCGCAATAGGAAAACAAGTGTTCAAGAGGTGCACATTTTACAAACAGCAAGTTTGCATGTTTTGTAAACTTTGTAAATGTTTATTCGTCTACACAGTAAATTTGAGTGTAAGGTTAACTTTGGCCAAACTGTGTCTATTGCTGCATCTATACGAATATGAATAGCAATGTATACTGTATTTACTGGCATAATTCTCGCACCTTTTTTAAAGGATTTTAGTACAAAAAATTAGGGTGCGTGAATTATGCAAGGAATCACCAAGACACGTGCATGTAAACATTAAAATGGGGTTTACTGTAAGTAATCCCTCACCAACCGTGGCGGATACGTTGTTTTAAAAACACAGCACTTTATTTATTGATAATATATATGAAGATACATATTCAAAATTAAATCACTAGTGTGCTGGGGCTGGCAATGAATAACTGCCATGCACACGTAGCTGGACGAGCACCTAAATCATCTGCAGTGTGGTCAGGTGCAGCGGCTCGCACCTGTCCCTCTGCCCTAGATGCTGGGGGGCTGGACAGCTGTCGGTCGGTCACTACAAGATTACTCTGACATGCGGTGGTCGGCCGCCGGCCACCACTGCCACCGTTACAAGACCGGTTCTCTTCGTAATATCAGCCCGGTGTTGGGAAAACATGACGTGCACGTTAAACTCAGGAACAGTGAATTTTCGGCCCACTTCTCTATTTTAGTGTTCTGCATACGCAATTACATGTAGTTTAAATGTAGCAGTTTGACTGGAATATTAACCCATTATACATTTGTACTAAACAAAAACTAATATAAATGTAAACTATGCCCTTTGCATTAAAAAATACACCAGCATACAAATAAACTCTGTCACTGATTTTCTTTTAAAAGTTTGCAGCATGGGTGCGGCAGCCAGAAATTGATAAGGGGACCAGTGACCTTGAAGTGTCTGCGACCTGGAGTGGTGGAACAAAACGCATGCCGTGTGTGCCCGGTAGCATAAAATACGTCTTTGAGAGAAACATACTGCGTGAAATATGAAAGATAAAGTGTTTTTCCTATTTCAGCACCATAAAATTTGGGTGCGTGAATTGTGCCAGGGTAACAATTACGTATATCACGTTTTGTTTATTAATTAAAGTTAAAATTTCGAAATATTTCCATACGAGCAACATTTTCTAATGTTCCACCAAAACAATATGCAACTCAAAAAGGCAACACACCCACAAGAACCTCAAAACAGTGCCATTTCATGAAAGAAAAAGTAAAGACCCCCACTCCCTCACTGTTTCCTTCTTTTCTTCGAAAAAAATAAACAGAACACCAACAAAATTACAAAAACAAAATATGTTGGAATGCCAACCTAGCTACAATATAGATTAATTATTGGAAAGAAGTTAGTTAGACTTTCAGTGCCGGCCATGACAGGGAACATGAGGAAAGAGGAAAATGCAAGTGTGCATTGGACTCAAAACATTTTAAACATATTTTTCTTCAGTGAAAAACAACTGTGGTGGAAGGATACATTGTGGCCATACTACTTTTTTAGAACTGTCAAAATCTATCCCACATTTCTTAAATTAATGTTTTATTCTTAAATTAACTAATTGTATTACTGCTGTTTCTTGTATTTAATAATTACTTTTCTTTCAAAACATTCTAATTTAACAAATTTTTTAATTCACAGACACATAAATTTAGTTTATTTTTTAATATGAATGTAAAGAAATTTATTATTGATTTGATTTTTAAAACAAGTTACAGAAATTTAGCATCACTTTCATTTTAAACACCAAAATTGATACAGCTTTCATTTCTAAATACTGAAATTTAACACTGTTTTAATTTTTAAATACAGAAATGTGACACCGCTTTCACGTTTAAACCCCAAAATTTAAGACCAAATTTCACTTTTTTTTGCACTGAAATCAGGCATTCTATTGTACCATTTTCTGGGGTCCCTATTTGTAACAAAATCCAAGCAGCTACCAGGCCTCAACAAAAGATAATAATAGCTCCTAACCACACTAATCAACTATATGGCTATTTTTCAATTTTCCCACCCCACCCTAGTTTGCCACCCAGCTGCTAGGTTTACAACCAACAGCGCCCTTCCACTATACTGCAGTGTCCTAAAACTCGCCCCCTGATGAAATGTGTCGCCCGAGTGTGTGTGTGTGTGTGAGCACCCAACAAGTACTACACCGCGAGTGCTTGAATTCCTGTCCTTTTATATATATTTTTATAATACTGTAGTGCAGTGAGATATTTTATCTTTCCTCACTCCTCTTTCTTCTCAACTACTCATGACACCTTCTGGTCACTCCTCCTCTTTCTTTCGGGATGCGCGGATTGTCACATTCCAGCATGCCGCTTCTTAAAAGAGAAACAAAGAATAGAAAGCAGCCCAGCCAAGCCCACTCTAGCTGTTACCATAAAAAGGAAGGCAAATGAAAAAAAGGAAGCTGCCCAACCCAGCCCCTGGCATTCTTTTAATGCCCTTCACATCACTGT
Organism: Dryococelus australis; assembly: GCA_029891345.1. Classification (NCBI taxonomy): domain Eukaryota; kingdom Metazoa; phylum Arthropoda; class Insecta; order Phasmatodea; family Phasmatidae; genus Dryococelus; species Dryococelus australis. The sequence goes on from CM056995.1 coordinate 63,929,561, forward strand.
GGCAGCACAGTGCACTAGCCCAAATGTAATGAAAGAAACATTTCTCACATACTTTAAAGGATGCAACAATTTGTTGATGCAGTTTCATTTAAGAAATATATTTACACAAGTATATACAGTATTTTTAATTTTCCTGAAATATTCTTTGCATTGCACTTTTGTTACTTCCACTCATATGCTTTAAAATGGAAGGAACAGAAAAAAAAAGGGAGAGGACAGACTGCGGGAGTTCTTTGTCAGTGGCCTGACAGGACAGGAGTAACAACTGTTGTTTAAGACAGCTGCTGCCAGGCCACTGGTACATGCAAGGCAACCACGTGTGATGTTTAGTTTCTTACACACCAAGAATAAAATGAATGTATTGTTTTAAATTATCTGAATTTTACATACACTTCGAGGAAATTTTACTTCTAATTACATATTGTGCAGAATTTCGAATTAACCAAACTCCAAACCATGCAAAAACCTATTACGTTCGGGGCCTAACAACAACTTTGATCTACTTATAATCTTAAATTCACCAAGTTTGAATTATGAGGTTTTACTATAGTACAGTGCCTGAGAAGAAATTCGCAACCCCTTGTGGCCATAATAAATGCAATAAACTTTTTTTTTTTTTTTTTAAACCAATTTTTTCACGGTTTCTGAGGAAATAGTTGTTACTTAGAGAGGGTTGCTATTCCCAGTGTCGCAAAGTCAAGAGTCGACTGTACGTTTAACACACTGTTGCTCGATGACTATAGATTATCAACAGCCAAGGAGTTATGTTTTGTTTAAAGTAAGTGTACACACAAAAATACAAAATATTTTTATTGTATTGTGGTGGGAAAATACAAAATTGTTTGATTAGTTTCCTTGTTCAACAAATTAGGTGACATTACTGTATTTACCACACTGCAAGCTAACATTTTTTTTTATCAATTTGAATCTTCTAAAATCACGCCTCGGCTAAGAATGGGGACAGACAATATAACATACAGTTCCCGGGTGTGTGCGGTCTTATATAGTCTGCTGGACAAATGCACACTGGGCCAGGTTGGGGGGAGGTGTGACGTAGCTTCATGGCGTCCTAGTGTGAGGCCAAGGTGGGAGACACTTTGTTCGGTGCTCGCATTCGTGCAGGCATGTGATGGCTTGTAGACTCTCAGCAGTGTGGGAGGGGGCTGTGTGCGCACTTCTTGACAGCTTTCGCAACCTTATTTCCACGTGTATTTAATCACCCTCCAAGGTACTTGCAATCTAAGGACACTCATGAAAGATGTTGACGGGTTCAACCCTTCCTCCGGTCACGTAGAAATATGCAAGGTTGAGGAGTCGTAATTGTTAAGTAAACAAACGGGAAAGCGGCACGCGTCATGATACCGGTATGAACCAATATTTCCTTACCAATACAGGCAATATCCGATACCCGTACAATGGACATATGAGTAATGAACTGAAAGACTACTTTTAGCTTTAAAAATGTTTTGGAAATCTGTGTTAAAGTCTGTGTCACACTATGTACTATTTGATGCTTAAGTAAACATACAAAACAATAGGTAAATTAATTTTACATTAAGTTTTCAAAACTGGAGAATAAAACCAGAACCCATAAAATAATTTAGTAATATATGTTTAATCTTAGGCCAGGGCAAATTAAACAATTTATATTTTAAACTTATTAATAATAAAATATTAAGTCTACAAGGGTGTGTACTACATTTCTCAGCATAATTCAACTTTGTTTATACTTAGAAAATTAAAAATTATTAACGAGTATAGTTTTTAAATTCAGCACTCCCTTATTTTACTGAGAGTATACTGAAGCACTGTCAGTTGCGAGGTAAGGAATGTCAGATTTTATGTTGCTCTTAAAAGTTTTTAAATACTTAAATTACAAGATGGAGCTGCAGTGTGAAGCCTGCAAAGCTGATAATTTGGTGAGCCACAATACAGCCTGTAGATAATTATATTTTACAACTACTGTTACAGCAGGCCACAGCGGTGTGGGAGCGGCATCTCGCTCTCTCCCTCCCACTTCAGGTAGATGATTATCACAGCAGGGTAGCTGGTACCGCCCACTGTTCCTCTGTTATTGAGTGACAGCGTCAGTTTAGTTCTTGAGATGAGAACGGCAACTGCTGCCTCAAAACAGCAGCAGTTGAGCCTGTCTTACTCCAAAGCCACTACCCATTACCTCCGGTGTTACCGCCAAGCATGAACAAAAATATAGGTCTCAATATGGTCTAAATGAATAGTGGTTTGGACTGGTTCTGATACTGTAATATCGGGGGTTCTGATACCATAATATAGAGTACAGGTATATCGGCTCAGTTCTATATACCTGTCCAGGGTGAGGCAGAGGTACTTCCACTGCTGGACGACTGTGAAGCAGTGGTTGCAGCTTGCACTGGGCTTTTCCTGGTACTAGTGTTGCTGGTTTTGGCCACTTCAGTGATTGAGTATTGAACCTTAGGGGGCACGCTTGCAAGGGATAGGCGAGTGGGTACCCTGGTAGGGGTATAAGTCGGTGAGACGTATGTGGGCCTGACTACCGTGGTAACGTTGACTGGCCAGATGAAGGTAGGCTTCTTCTTCGGCGGCGTGGGTGGCAGTGGAGATACTGCACGTGGTACATGCCAGATGATGTTCGATGTGAAGCCTGACAAGCTGATGGTACACCCTCTCTAACGTGCAGCCTCTTCTTTCTTCCAGGTGCCAACTGGATTGTTTTCCTTTAATACCCCAGCCTGAGCTAGCCCCTGTTTGGCAGCTTTGCCCTACCCAGCCCTATAATGAGGCATAAGGTGGTGGGGGGGGAACCATTTGGGTTGATAGCGGGTGGCCAGTAGGGGTAGACACAGCCTGATGGCGTGTAGGATGGAGAGGTCAGGTAAGGTTGGAGGCCTATTCTACTGGCCTTCAGTCCAGTGGCTTGGCGTGAGGGACGTCACGGGCAGACCCAAGTACCAAACTGGAGGTTACAGTAGAAGGCTTAGGGGTGTCCACTCTGATGGCTCCCAGGCACACAGGACGTCGCGGGCAGACCCACGTGTCACGTAGTGTGGCTCCTTGGGGATAGGCCTACAGTTTCAAAGTAGGTGAGCTGTTGCACGAGGCACCGCTGGCAGATCCAGGAACTTACTGGAAAAGTGAAAGTCCAAACGTATACTGCTCTAGTGAGGGCTAGGAAGGAAAGCTTCTTAAACTGCACTTCGAAACAGTTATCAATACGGGAGAAAAGGAACAAGATTTCGGCTCATAGCTATCCCTAAAAGGGTCTTACTAGCACACGTGATGAAAACGAAATAGCGGGAGCAGGGTGTAGGTAATACAGAGTGCTGGAAGAGACAACTCAATCACGTAAGATTTATGCTTGTTTTATTGATTGCTCAATCAAACACATAAACCAGCCTTTACCCTAACTGATGCCTGAAGGGCCGATCCTAGTCAACTGGTATTTCACCTACTCTTGGAAAACTCGGTAGTGCAGGGAAGTGAGGGCGATCCCAAGTCAGCGGTACTCATACTCCTGATAACTGTAGGTGAGCTACAAGGTAGCTGGTAGCACAAGAGCTTCAGTATGCTGAAGGGCAATGAGGCGGTGTTGTGCAGAGTAACCGTGTGCTTCTGAACTGACGTGATACAACCTCGAACTGAGGACTGCTGGGCCCTATTTATACTCGGTGCACAGGGCCAAGGAGAGGGTTGAAGGGTGCGGAGAGAGAGGAGCAAAGGAGAGAATAGAGTAAGAGAGAGAAGCTGTTACTTCCCCTCATGTGCCAGGTGCTGGGGGAGAAGAGTGCAGCGATGTGATGTGAAGCAAGTTTGCAGCGCAGCAGGCTGCAACAGCTGGGCAAGCCATTCCTTACTTGAAGATATCCTGTGGTGTGTACGGCGTAATGGCTCTTAGGAGGGGGCTTTGGTTGTAGCGAGGCTAGATGAGATGACGTGAGAGGATTTTCTGAAGTGTACACACTTTCAGTACACGGAAATACAGTATTTTGGCATGTATAGGCCTCGTGTGTGTATAGGCCGCACCTGCAGTTTTTGATGAAACATTTGGAATATTTAATATTTTAAGTATATGCCACACTGAATTATTGCATTCCTGTAAATATTTTTAAGTTGCGAATCTGTACTAAAATAATAAATTCTGACTTAATTTCTCCCCTACAAAACATTTCTGACAGAAAATTTGTATTATGTTGCCATGTTTACAAATATACATTGCGCAATTACTATTCCATGGATGGCAACAGATGGTAACATGACTTGAGAAAGCAAAACCACGGCAACATGCTACACAAAATTGTTTTTTATCAATGTGCACATTTAGTGCTACAGTGGGCATGAGAACTACGCAAGATTTCATTCTCTTGTACAGCAGAGGAATTATTTTCTTATGTACGGCATCTATGGCCGAGCTCCAACATGTTTGCATTTTACATGTGCGGAATGAAGGTTATTTTGTTTATGAATGCGAGTGAACAAATAATTGCAAGAGTGGAAAAAGTTTATTTTCCTTTGTTTCACACAACCACTTTTCTTCTTCTTTCCATCCTTCATTTAAGTTAAAACATTAAAATGTACTGTACGCTGCCGACAAATTTCTAAATATATTTTGGGGTAAACATTTTTAAATGCCATCTGTCATATAAGCTGCACCTCTCTTTCTGTAGTCATTATTTTTGTAAAAATGTGTGGCGTATACATGCCGAAATACGGTATATTGCAAAAGTGATGAGAAATAAGTGGTGATAAATTGTTTACAACCATCTCAACTGTTTCAATGTTAACTTGCCATGGTACCTCTTGGTATCGGTGAGGTCCTCTTAGTGTTATGAAAGCAAGTTTATGTTGGAGAACAATATTGTTCACAGCTTTAAAATTTGTTTTTGCTTAATATTGACGCAGTCGGGTGAGACACGAGATGAACAATACCACAAATACTTACTGGTAATTTGGGCGCTAGTGGTGCTTTCCAATCACCGCACTATTGAGACTCATGGTTCTCAGGGATGCTGTGGGTTCTGCATGTCCATCTCACCCGTGCATACTTACAAACATGTCGGCATATTCACAATAAACACACACATGTGTTAAAACAAGCTTAGATGGCGTGGATGCCACTGGATGAAGTTCATAGCGGACCAAGTGATGGAGGTGAAATTGCAATATTTCTGCGTGGAAACGGCAAACTAAATTCAGAAAAAATATTATTCTTGTAGAGAAAACTATTCTCTTTACGATTGCAGTGGTTACAGCCTTGTAACATGACTGATGGTGGTAAAATCAAACAATGTGACTGTGTGGTCAAGTACAAAAACCATCAATTTACGTGAAAAATACATAGAACCCTCAATAAAATTGACATAGAACCCTGAAATAAATATTGCACATACTATGTTACATACATAAGCTCTCAAAACGCAACTATGGGGTATACAAAGACTTGGTGTTGGTCGGCCAAGTCATTTTAAGTGATGTTGCTGTAAAATATTCAAACACGAAAATTACCCTCAAATATATACATTAAAATAAAGCTCTTAAAATAGTGTGTAGCAATAATGCAGAAGTTACAATGAAACGCCATAAACATAGGCAGATGGTGCCTGATTCAAGTTGCCTGGGTCACGTGACCTCTCCGACATCTTTCTCCTCTTCCTCGATTAAGTTGAAAATACTGCAAGAGCGCAATAAATTAATAAAGTGTAAGCATAATGCTGAGGAAAATGTCTGGCAAAAACGTATGCAAGCAAAGGTTCAACTTCATATGAAATGGCTATACATTATTTAGTTTGTTACACTAATAATGGCTGGTTTGTAAAGACCTTAATAAAATATAAAATCTGAGCTTTAATAAATTTTTCAGTAAACCATGTTGAAAAAATGGGGAGCAGCTAAACAGCAGTGGGCATTATTCTCAACAATTGGTTAATTAATACAGTATACAATACAGTACAAATTAATCTTTATCTATAACATTACCTGAAGTACAAGTCCAGTGCAGAGAAAAATCCATTTGTATCTCCTTTGGTTTCTGCATCAACTACCAGCTGCCTTAAACTTTCATATATAACAGGGTCGAAGAAAGCCATGTCGTGGAACCTGATTGGTCTCCCCAGGATGTACTTCATGACATGTCGGTTCAAGAAAATTGGACAGAGTTCATTTTGCAGCAAGCACAAACCAAGCAATCTGCAATCACAAGAATACCACTCTCAGTTTAAACAGATTCAAAGTAATTAAAGCAGTTTCTCAAAATGTACTCATTAAAAACTTTCAATGATTCTGTAAGATTTGGGGTGTGCTTTAAATGCAATACTGTTGACTGTTACAATTATTACTTTTGACTGGCAAAAAATAGCTGAGTCCATATGAACAGTGAGTATGGCAATTTAGCCAAGAAAGCAATATGTAACGCAAAAAGAAATATGAAATTTGTGTACTAAGCAATGGCATGATCAGACGCAGACCTTGCACCAGGATGATGCACCACAAGCGACATCTAATATCCCTCTAACCTTAGCCTCAGCCACAGACCCCTCTTTGCCCGCTCAAGCATTGTTAAGCCTACAAGCCACTGTACTATCTTGATGTGAGGGTAACAAGCCCACAGAGTTTCTGCTGCCATATGTGTACAACTGCCACGTATCACACACAGCTTGGGCACATTGTCTTTCCACCCATCTGGCTGCTGCAGAGGGGTAAGCAACCCAGCGCTCTGCCCCTTTTTGCCTTCCAGGAAATCCTCTCACTTGCCATGGGGAAAACGGTGAATATGATGTCCACTGCGGCCTACAGTTTGAGCTGGTTTTCCCCCTCAGCACAAACGTATGTTGTTACCTTGCCCAAGCACGCATCAACCATCTCTTAGTCTGGAAGCTCTTTGCTTTTTCCAACGTTAGCCACAGTGCTAAGCCTTTGCGCTCGCCTTCAGTGTTCGTAGTTCATTGGGATTGCCCCTGCAAGCATCTCAATCTTCCAGAGTACTTCTCAGATAGTAGTAGTATGCAACCTAGGTTTGTCCCTTCAGGGTTGGTGTGGATAAAGAATGGTTTATTCTATTTAACGTTGGTTTACCAATAAAACATTAACTACCTGTGTGTGTCTACTAACTCTCTCTGTTTATAAACCCGTTTCCCCACTTTGACAACATTTTGACCCGTATCCTTGCACACTTTTCAAAGAGTTGGCCCAAGCTCGCCTTCTTTTTGCCCTTCAGGTATATTTCAGTACCTTGCATCCCTCTGAGCCTTGTCGGTCATGACACGAGATGATTGTTTGGCCACTGTTGAAAGATTCAGATCTGGGGTTGCACCCACGAGCTACATCTACCAGAGTGCCTAAAGGATACACCCCTTTCCGCAGGGGCTATTACAGACCATCAGATTGCACCGATCGCCAGTTGCCCCAAGAGTGAATAAACCACCGGCTGAGACCGCATTCTAAAGTCACGAAGTTCCAGGGTGGACCGAGGGATGGCACCCATACCGCTCCAGCCACCAGTAGATGCTACCTGCCTACACCTGCTAGCAGACGACATTACCACCGGCACACCGCATTCTCAGACAATAGCGGGCCGGCAGGATGTATGCCCGAGCGCAACTAAGAATCCTCAGTTCGTCTCCGGCAGCTTGCCCCACCACCTTGCATGCTGGAGCTCTCTACTGACCACCAGGTTCTCATGACCTACTAGAAGCTCTTCACTGCCTTCATCAACATCTTCCATACCTTCCAGAGGCTCTTCACCGGAAACCTCTGAAGAAGTCGTCAACCCATTTGCCTTGCCTATCCTTGTGGTAAATGCAACCACCCCACTGCCCTTCCAGTAGTAGCCCCCGCAAGTCAATTCTGGACAATGATGTTAGAATAGTTAGGTCGAGTTGTATTCATTGCCACCTAGCCAATTCTGCTTTGTTCAGGATAGGCCCAGGTCCCCTTCACCAGCTTACATAATTTACTTCCGCTCAACTTGTCGATATAGTTAGGAGGTAGTATGGGCTACCATATTTATTCTTCATGGAACATATACGTATTCTCGTTCCCTTCTGAGTACAGTGGAACATCTTTTATTCATTTTTCAGTGGATCAACAACGAAAACGAGATGCGGACTTCGGTTTTAGGCCTGAAAAATATGTACATAACTTTTAAATGCATTTTATTAAACCAACAGCCAAAAGATGTCATTAAAACAACTTATTCACGTCAATTTATGATTAAATATTCACGTTAAAATTAAAACTTTGAAATTTGGTAATTGGGCAAAATTTAATTTTTATTTATAAGTATTAATATTTTTGTACAGTGCTCTTTTGTCGGCTGAGCGATGCTAATCCCTTGGTAAAAATTACCACAAGCGACTTATTTGAAACAATTTTTGCCAATCATTACTCACCAAGTCATTTTGAAATCTTTACAATTATAATCAAACACACAGCCGATAATTACTGATAATAATCATGACCATTAAATTACATACCCCAGCAACTCTAACCTATTTCCAAATTCCGTTTATATTTTACAATTTCAAACAAGATCATAGAACTTTGGATACAGTGTCAGAGAAAGTGTGATCCGTTCTCATTTAAGCCAACCTAAGAGTGCAGTAAACATTTACGAAGAATAAGTTTTCGAGATTGTTTCTCAAAGTTGCCAACCTACGAATGCAGTAAAGACATAGGAAGAACAATAAAACTGTTGCAGAATGTAACCAATACTATTAATAGTACCGTTTATTGATTTTCCATGTTGTTTTGTATTTACATTGGGGTCAAAAACGAATGATGCACACAATCTTTGGCAAATCTACCAAAGAGAAATACGGTGAAATGTTAATAATGGGAACGAACCATTGAATATATGATTGATGGTTGCGAGCAAATTTAGGATTTAAGGGTCGTAGCACACGTTTCTTTTTACATTGTTTATATATGATATTCGTCGGGATCATAAAAAAAAAAAATTGACTTACAGGAAATCAAAGAGGTTTCACTGTATTTATTTCCATGGTAATTGTGCTAATACCACATAGACACCATGCCCATTGGAGTTAAGCAGGAGACAGCGGACTTAACCTAAATCAATTTACAGAACCTAGTGTAGGACTATAGGCTATCTTCACAGTGACGCTCGTACGTCGAAACACACTAATTAAACAGCCACCCGTACTATGCACCTGGTGTACAGTAAGGTAGAGCCTCCACCACTCATAGGACAATACATACGACGGCTAGTCAGCCAGCACAGCCTGTACTCTATTCACCGCGCTGAACTAAGTTGGAGGGAGTACTAGTTTGTTGGTCCTGGAGGTCTGTCCCCCTTGGGACCCACATCCAAATGTCATTGATGGGCAGTTTGAGGAACCCACCCTGCTAAAATGTGCCGGATTAAGGAGCACCGGGTACGACTCTTGTCTGTTTGGATTCTGCTTTTGGCAGAACACCACATAGCTAGGGACGATCGTCGCCTGCTTGCCTCCTACGAGGCTGGTATTTTGATTTTTCCTGTATGCAGTACACCCACAGGAGTGCTGCTCAGCAGTAAGACAGAGAGGCAGCTACTGCCTCCAAAACCAACCAAAGTTGCAACCCAGCTCCTATTGTATTCTGCAGCATAACCCCGGGAACGAGCTCAAGGTGCCAGCCAGCTGGAGAGGCCTGCCCTACCAGCTCCCTCCCAATTCTCATTTCCAGCCACCGCCAAGACAACTAGGCATCCACACCTGATCATCGCTGCCATCCGCAGGAATGAGGACATCCCCTTTGGCATCACCAACTCCTGGTTCGGGGGACACTGGCACACCAGCCCATCCCGGGCCCCAACCAGCTTCAGCAACCGGCCCAGGTCGCAGCCTCAATAGCAATAGCCGTCAACAGTCATCACAGCTGAGTCAGCGGCCAACCCAGGCCACCATCCAGGCAGGTAAACCAGTGGCAGTGTGCTAGTCAATCCGCTGGACGGTGAAACTTATACTTGACTGTGCCAAGTCAACAGGCCATGCGTTCTGCATTCAATACCGGCTGTGCTCCAGTCCACCAGTACTAGTGACAGACGTTATAAACCCTCGTGTTCTCGACAGACATGAACCGAAAAAGCGACTGACCATAACATCCCCCTATGCAGTCAAAGGACGTCACCCGTCAAAAGTTTTCATGGCGTACAACGAGGGGCCACAGCGAGTTTGCTATTACAGAAGTAGACCAGAATCAAGCCAATACGACCGCAATACCCAGCGAACCTAGCCGGACGTCAAGCCTAAATCAACCGGACTTTGGGGAGTCGAGAATAACTCAGTGGCACCCAAAAACAACTGTAGCTAATACGCCACAGGGCGAGATCAGCTAAACAAACAACCAAGACGCCACTATAGCCGAACCCATCATAGACACGTGCTATATGTGTAGCCGCATGCCCTGGCACAAGGGTATATGCTACTATATGTGCACAATGCCAGCATCATTTCTAACCGATGCCTGGGATGGACAGACGAACAGTGTTACACCGATGGACTCAACTATAGGTGTAAAGAATTCCACATTAGCCGGACTGCTTACTGCATCCGGATCACATACACCAGACAAGGGATAATACAGTTAACTGTATTATTTGTGACCAACCATACAATCACGCCTGCAGAGGGTGGGTCGAAGAACAATTCATGAGACCGGGCCTCATATACTGCTGTGAGGTATGCAGGCATGCAGCTGACTACCACCCTAGCAATCTGGCCTACGCCATAGCCCGGCAAGCACCTGGGGTGCCGGGGAACTGCAACTACCCGAATTCGCTGGGCAACCACATGAGGACCCTACTGCATTCACACAGAGTGGTAAGAAGGAACTCGGTGAGAACAAAGTACCATCCAAGCAATAGGTCACACAGACACAAATGCAGCTTAAAGGTCAGGCTCTAGACTAGTGGGCAAGGTATGGGGAATTCATTACAGAGTGGGGTCAGTTATATTCCTGCCTAGCTACACAATTCACAGGCGAGGAAGTCATATCACACTTGACGACAGAGTTCCACAGCTGAACCCAGGCCGTCAACGAAGAGGCAGAAATCTTCATATGCAGAAACGTCCAGTTGTTCAAACGAATCTTCCCCGAAGGAGATGGGGTGAGCTGCGTATGTAATGTTAACCGTATGCTACTCCTAAAGCTAAGCAATTTATTGCTAATACTGAACCACATTTCATAAACGAGCTTGTGGACAAGGCAAAATAAACTGAATGAAATTACAAGACACAAGCCATATTGACAAGCCGCGAGTAAGAGCGCCAAACAAGATAAGCCACCCGAGCGAAAAGTAAAATCTCTCCCACCGCTACCCCCATCAACAGCTCTCCATAAGTGCTAGTTCTGTCCGGTACAGGATTGTAATCGGGACTGCCCTGTCAAGCAGGCATGCCAGGGACCGATGGGGGAAAGAATAACAGTAAGGGCACCAGAACCCCCTCCCCCACAGGTGGGAAATACCTCTGCCAGGGTGCAAAGCTGGCCTCAACCACCGGAAACCAAGGGCCTGGCATCCAGCGCTTAAAAGAAGAAAGGAAACCACCCGAAGTACCACACATCAAAGTGGAGATCAACAGGAAGAAAATACTTATACTGAATTACTGGACTCAGCTGCTACGGGCAACTTCGTGCGGAGCAATGTCCTAACTCATGAAGAAAGGGCATCACTTCCGCCTGAAAATCCACTTGGTACGCATGACCCAACAGGACCGGACCCTCAAGGTTGATGGCTGCACCACCCTTATCATAAGCCTGTAAAAACACTCCCACTCTGCAGAGTTTATTAGGTCACCACATATCACAGAAGCTATGATACTCGGACACTCCTGGCTATGCCAGCAACAATGTGTCCGGAACTATGAACAATGCAGCATCCACCAATGAGAAGACGGGGGCGTAATAACTGGGAGGGTAGCCAGATCAATGCCAAACCTCTCCGTACCCCAGTCTGCCAACAACACCTGTAGGTAGAAGTGCATCGGCCACTCCGCCAGAACCAGACTACCAAGCGGCCCCATCCTGAAGACATACAGAAGCAGATCCGGAAAGCAAGCAAGGGACAGATGAGCCCCTTCCCCGGAGAAGCTCCAGATCAAGAGGTTGTCACCCCTGAATTAGAATTTTCATGGTACCCAGATGAAGACGACTCAGGAGAGACAACTCCTCCAAACGTTGAGCTATCTCCACCCAGAGAGCCGGAGCACAGGGTAAACGCTGACAGGCTGAGTCGCCTGTCCATCCCAACCAGGCTAGATTTCCCACAGCATCGAGGAGCAGACACCATCAGAACTCTAACCTTGCACCAACCGAATACATCTGTAAGGTCACTAACAGGACGCTACCATCCACGACGGAAATTTCATGGGAGTCCACTGGACAGGACACCTCGCTGAAACCTCCACAACTCATCCTGATCCCAGAACGAGCTGAACCAGCCACACCGAGGAGGTAGACGAGCTTCAAGAACATTCACCCCAAATGGCCAAGTCGGAGAGGGGTCATGGCACCCAGAGCCTCGACCTCTAACAGCCACCTTAGAACCAACTCTCTATGAAGGGAGGGCTGCGAATCGTCCTCCGGTACTTGGTGACCCTCAGATGGCCCCTACTGGGGATGTCGACCCCACGCCAGCCAAGGACGGATATGGCAGATCACGCCTGCTACGGTGATCCCAGCCTAGTTTGTACAGAGAATCTTCCTGGAGACACACATGGCCGTATCCCCTGCACACAGCCATGTGTATGTGGGGCCGACCAGCAAAGCTGTAAATTGCTGTCTAGCGAAACTTCAAAAAGGCCAAAAAGTTTGTTTGTACAACCATAAATTACCGTATTTAGGTGCGTATAGGCCACACTAAATTTTTTTATTTCTGTAAATATTGTTACGCCACGATTCCGCACAAACATAACAAATTCCGACTTAACTTCTCCCCTACAAAACATTTGAGACAGAAAATTTGTGTTAAGTTGCAATGTTTACGAATATACATCGTGCAATTACTATTCCACAGATAGTAACGTGACTTGAGAAAGCAATACCATGGCAACATGTTACACAAACAGGCATCTTATCAATGCGCACTTTTATAGAGCCACGGCAGGTATGCAAACAACGTAAGATATCTTTCTCTAGTGCAGCAGTGATATTATTTTCTCATGTACGACATCTATGGCCGAGCTCCAACATGTTTACATTTTACACATGCGGGATGAAGGTTATTTTGTTTATCAACACGAGTGAACAAATAACTGCTTAGTTTTCTTCCCTTCTTTTAAGAGTCAAAACATTGAAATGTATGTTGACAAATTTATAAACAAGTTTTGGGAAAAACATTTCCAAAAATATTTTTTTATGCCAATATCTTATACATAAGCAGCACCCCACTTTTTGTAGTAATTTTTTCTGTAAAAATGTGTGACCTATAACACCTGAAATATGGTACTGTCCATAATATAATAAACCAGTAAATGTAAAATTTTCAAAATGCTTGTATAATAGCATCGACTATTCATGGAAAGACAGTTTTTACTCGTTGCCATAAATAGCAGCCAAAAACCAGTGAAAGTGAAAAAACAGAATAGCATAAATGATCCAGTAGCAGACAAGGGACTTTAGGTTACCCTTAGACAGTGGCTAACAGCCACTTCCAAGAGATTTCGTGGCACACCAGGATGTAATTTAGTGCCAGTGTAATAAATAGATCCAGAGACATCCCATAAGGGTTCCGATGTAAAGAGAGTTTCCTTTTACAAATAGAAAATGTGACGAGTCCAGTGCCTGAATAGCACTCTGAATTCTTGCTCAGAGAGCGAAGGAATTTGTAAATATTCTTTCCAATGATATTTTAGATGTGCCCGGTTAAGGTCTGCTTGGCACAATCGTCTTGGATTTGTACGCTAGACAAATAGCAGGGTTTTATACAGGTTTGTCAGTGGCTGGCGAGAGGTGTTAGCTACTGACTTACTCAGAAGACCGTCATGACACTGATAACGTTGAGGATTCGACCCTCCAGCACTACCAGTGCTCGGGTGGTGAGAAGAAACAGGCGGCCGTCTAATGGGTGAGTTAATTCTGTTTAGGAAAATACTACGTTTTTGTCGACTGTGCATAACATGAATTGTTCCTAGAGGGCAAAACAGAAAGATATTCTGTAAATGAAAAAGAGTAAGGATAGAGAACAAAATTACGTTTATTGAAAAATCAATAAACATGTGACTTGTGCTTCCTCCTACCGAACAGTAGAGTGCTGAAAGTTACCTATGTTAGCCAGATGTAGGTAGCCTGGTCCTAGGTTAAAAAGGGAGATAATGCTCTAGATGTGAAAATGATTTACTAGTAAACTGTACTAAAGAAAGTGGGTGTCTAGAAGAGACAAAGTGAAGTTAATGAGTTAATGTTTGCTGTTCGTTGGATGATTGGTTGTCGTAGTTGGAAGCAGCCGCTGAGGGCGTACTTAAGACTTGGAAGATCTGCATAGGTCCCAACACTGAACAGTGTTCGAGATGTCGCGAGAGAAGAAACAAGAATGACTGCTGGAGCACCGCTGAGCTCGGACTTATACAGTGCTGAAGTCTAGGTTGCCGCAACGAGGTGCGGTGAAGGCGTGTGACGTCCTTCTGCCGTGAAGCTGGCATGGGAAGTGAGAACCCTCTTGTGAGTGATCCTTGGTTCGTCCATCTTCGGTGGCCCTCAGTCATGCCCGAAGTAGCTGAAGCTTGCTGGTACTCAGCGCGGGAGGGGGGAGGCGCTGCAGGTTGGTTGCGTAACTTTGTAGTCACATGCTCGGTCGCCTGGGAGATTCAAGCAGCCGAGAATTTATGTGCAAAGTGATGCATTCACAATTCTTACGTGGGTGGTTGAAGTAGACAACTCTTACACAGGTTGAAGTAATGGTATACTTTACGTAAAGAGCGATGAGTCGTAATCGTAGTTGATTAGTAGTGTAAGCAGCATGTGTCAATTCACCCCCCCTCCGTTGCGATGAAGACTCACCGTGAAAAGGTGGTGGGGTGAGGCGTAAGTCCACACTCTGGACAGGGTTGGCAAAATGCGACTAATTTTCAGTAAACTTCATGCCACAGGAAAAGGTATTTACCAGAAAATACTGGTTTTGACTGACAAATACTGGCTTTTACTGGAAAACCCAATGTTTGCTGGAAAATACATACTATGTAAAGTTAGAAGTTTTGTTTCCGATAATGAAGCAAAGATGACTATGAGGAAACATTTTGAAGAAGCATTTAAGGACAATTACTACAAATCATATGGTTGAATGTCACACAATCTTAATTTACTGGGTGAGAAAATATTTAGAAATGTTACTCAAGTTGTGAAACACGTTATAGAAATCCAAAAATAGTTCCAAAATCATCACCGCCCAGCAGCATGGTTAAAGGAAGCTGAAAATTCACGCAAGCCTCAGCTTCCTGGGGAAACTCGCTGGAACAGCCAACGCATGCATTGCAACTTTCATCAGAAATAGGCCATGTAATGTATGTTAAAAATCTGACAAGATCACGAAAATGATATTCATGCAAACATTGTAAGAATAGTTAACAACGTTGTAATCTACAAAGAAGTGAAAACATTTATATGCCTAACTTAAACCTATTTCTACAGCTTTGGTTTTATTTATGGTATTATTAAGTGTTTTATTAATGTTTTTATATAAAACAATAATTAATTTCTCATTTTTGCTCGTGCAGCTGCAGAATACAGTGGAAACTCATGAATTGAATCCGGATGGATTTAAAATCCACATCCATGGATTATTTTACTGTGGGCCCATTTCGGTTGAAAAGTCCACATCCACTGAAAGTCCATGTGCATTGACATTTGTCAGTCCCCTGAAAAATGATGGATAGAGTTTCGACTGTATAAGAGTGTTGTGGGATAAAGAAATCTAGTATTGGATTTTGAAAATCCTTTTTGCTACTTGGTAGCACAAATTTACCAGCATTGTCACCTGATAAGGAAGAAGCCTGTGTTGGCTTAGTCATTTAATACAGATATTTTTAAGTTACATAATTTGTTTTCAAGCAGTGTCCGATCCATTCCCAAAATCTCTTTTCTCAGCAACTGCAAGGGTAATGGACCCTCTTGTATGGTGAAAAGCGATACAGAAGAATACACATATAGACAATAAATTCACATCATTTATCATTCACCTGTGTGAGTACCCTGCAAGCTCAGTTTCTATTGAGAGGGTATTTTCAAACTTTTCCCTTATTCACAGCAAACTTAGAAATAGACTTGGCCTGACAACTGTTAGAAAATTGGTAACAAGTTAAAACAACCAACCACACGATAGTAAATTTTGTCCTGATTTCTGAAATTACGAAGATTGCGGCAAGGAATGAGTTGTGTGAATCGCCAAGTGCAGAAACTAAGGCATTAGGAGACTTGTAGTAGATATTTATAATTTGTGATGATTCCCACTATAGTTACAGAATCCCAATTTATAAATTGCCTTAATTCAGTGATTACATGTATTTTGTGTTCAATAAATATTACTGTTATAGTAGGATGTTGGCTTATGTAGTCCATATTGTTATTGAATTTATCATATACATACATTTTAAAACATTTGAATACATATAACTGAGTTGCAACAAAGAGTAGGCTAATTGAGTCGATTCCAAAATTCTAGACACTGTAGTTCTTATTAAATTTTTGTTGTTATTAGTCAATATTAAACGTATGTTATAAATTAATTCAACATTCAATGATTTTAAGCAAAGTTTTCTACAAAGTAGAAAATACTCGCAAAAACTAATAAAGACCGGGATGGTTTTAACCTGAAATTTACCAATATTTTCCACCCAGTGGAAAAAACTATGCCAACCTTGTCTCTGGAAGGCCTAGAAGGTCTAGGAGTAGAGAAGAAAGTTGGGAAGAAAAAAAATTCATCATCAGGTAGGCGGGACCCTTAGTGTTGGGTGCTTGACCGCTGTAGCAGCGCGTGTTCCGAGTTCTGGAGCTGGGCAGTGAAGACGAGACGCATGGGATGTGGAGACCGTAGCGCTGGCTCTCTCATGGCGGGCAAGCTTCCTCTCTCTGCCCCTTGCCCAGGCGGTGGACGGCACGCTGACGCTGCGAATGTGTTTTCCCCCTGTTGCAAAGATTATTGTGTCGCGGTTATCGGGTATCCCACCGGCCTAGTTTATTTTTGCATGCCGCCGACAAACACTCAGCACAGAGCTGTGGATATTTACCAGCAAATATAAAACATGAACCTGAAAGAAAGAGCACTTGAAAATGACGGCATGCGAAAAACAAAGGGGAATAATATAAGTGTGTTCAAGCCTTAATCGAGGAAGGCGGGGAGACGCCACTAACTATCCTGGAGCTTGTTGTGGTGGTTAAAAAGAAAAGGAAAATCTTTCAGGGAACCTAGTCCCGCACAGCAAGCTAAACAGTCACGTGTGACAAGGTATTAGTTCGGCAAAACGGCAGACCCTTGAACACCTGGGTTGACCAGCTAAACGAAAAAAATGCAGGTACACTTTACCTTCCGACTGCTGGCTGATGCAGCTTGAACAGCGGGGTGTCTGACAGGGTTCTCTGTCGCATGGACTCCGCCATGACAATTTGGAGCAGCTACGGATTGCCTTATCGCCTTCGGCTGCGATTTTCTCATCATAGCTGCGTGGCGTCGAGGGCATTGATCTGACAGAAAATGGTCCTTGGCGATGTTCTACATCATGCTTCCATGGCACAATGCAGCTGGGTGCCCTGTCGATGATAGGCGTTGGCTCAGGCCTCCTTGATTGTCCTGGCTCGGTATCTGGGACTACCCTTCTGGGTGGAGGTTCGTCCTCGTCTTCAGATTGACTAGGGGTTTCTCCTTCGGCGTCTTCGTTCCCAAGTGTCGGCATGTCCTCTGGGTAGGGTCATATCTGGCCTCGGGTGGCCTTTTGGATCTGTCGTCGAACGTCTTCGGCCCAGTACACATCCCTTATACCGACAATATAATACGGACCGTCCCATTTGTCAACGAGGCCAGTGCTGAACTGGTTACTGGCCTTGCTGAGGGGATGCATCCCGAGTAGCACCGTTTCAGCTAGGGAGAATTCCTGTACCCCTGTCTTTGGTATAGGGTACTTCTTTTGAATGCACTCGTCCTGGGCTTTTTGAGCAGTAGTAGTACGAGCTAGAGCAGCTAGCCTGATGTCCTCGGGTTGAGTCATATCGGTGGGCTCATTTAACATTACCAGTCGGCTGGCCGGTGGAGTGTTTGGTCCAGACGTAGCACACTAGGTCTCCTGTCCTCCGCTTCATTGAACCTACGACGAAGAGTACACAGGATTGTTGGAATGTGCTTGTCCTAATGTCTGTTGTTGTTTCCCACACTGATACGAAGGCACTTCATGATCTCCTGATTCCTCTGTTCAGTGAGGTTGGCCTGGGGATGGTACGGAGGGATAGTCCAGGTTTCCACTCCCCTTCCCTGGCAAGCTGACTGCCATTGATAACTCACGAATTGATTGCCGTTGTCAGTTAAAATAGCCTGTGGGTATCCCCATCATGCGAATATCTCTTTCTGATTTGCGCACAATTGAGGCGGTTTCTTGGCTAGGTAGAGGAAAGGCCTCTACCCACCTTGAAAACTGATCGGTTACTAGTAGCATGTCTGCAGAATGAAGCGTTGTCTTTCGAGATAGTATTGATATTTCTTCACTGCCCAGATAACGGCCAGACATTTCTGTTCATTAATAGAATAGTGCTGCTCTGTGGCATTGAGCCGGGTTGAGGCATACCCTATCATATTAGGTTGGCCGTTCTCGTCTTGTTGATATAATACTGCGCCCACACCGTTTTGACATGCGTCTCTTAGTAGTATTAACGGTTGATCTCCTTGCGGACGGTGGAGTTGCTTGATTTTCGCAAAGCTGGCATTCAGGTTATTGAAAGTTTGTTGTTGCTCCGGTCCCCAATGCCAACGAGTGTCCTCTATGAGTGGGTGAAGTGGTGCCATGTGTTGCGCAAATGTTTGGTACGAAGTCGCATAGCCACTTGCACAGACCCAGGTACCGTCGTCGTTGTCGCTTGTTTGTGGGCTCGTCTGCATCTTCAATAGCTCAAATCTAATTCTGTTGTGGGAAGTTTCCTTCTGGTGACAAGACATGTCCCAAGTAATCTATGGATGACGTGCCAAAATAGCTCTTTGACAGCTTGCAAGTCATTCCATGGAGTTCTAGTCGTTCAAGAACTCGCTGTAGGTGTTCAAGATGCTCCTCCCAGCTATTGGAATAGATGATTACATCTTTGAGGTATGCAAAACAGAACTCTCCGATGTAACTGGTCAGTACCTCTGCGAACATGAGGCGTTGGAATGTGACAGGGGCGTTCTTCAACCCAAATGGCAATACTCGAAACTCAAGAGTTTCACCCTCGGGTGTAGTGAATGCAGTGTACTTGCGGCTCTCCGGGTGTAGTGAATGCAGTGTACTTGCGGCTCTCCGGGTGTACTGTAATCTGCAAATACCCGGACTCCATGTCCAGGGTACTAAAGATTTTCGCCTACCAATGTCACGCAGCGTATGGGGTATGTGTTAGGTCAATACCTGGTGGAGGGGGGCAATGGGGTGTGTTACTTAATTTAGACCCTTAATTGACACAGACAATAAGTTTTCCATCTTTCTTCGGGACGAGGACTACATGGGAATTATACAGTGAATTCAAGGGTTCCAATATCCCCTGGTTCTTCATGTCGTTTACTTGTTCCATGATTAAGTCACGGCGGCATGCTGACATCCTGTAGACCGCTGTATACAGGGGATGTTGGATGTCATCCAGATCTCATGTTGGATTGACCTAGTCTAGCGTAACAACTCCCCTTGTCTGAAGGTGCTAGCATGTTCATTTAATACTTGGTGTAGTTGGCTGGACTCCGTCTCACCAAGATCATGATTGATTCGGTTGGACTCGATAGGTGTAGGTACAATGTTGTCTGGACTGTAGCCCCAATTTACGGTGATCCTTTCCTTCTCGTCCATGTACACATGGTGTTGCCCATGGTCTATGATACACTGTTATTGCTGTAGCGATGGGCAACCTAGTATCACTGCTTCAGAAATTGCCGGTGATACTATAAATTGGGCCATTCGCATGAATTTTCGTTGGGGGCGCATGTCCGCTAGTTGCTTGGCTCATTTAAACCCTGGATGATAATGGGCCCTTGGTGTCCGGTGGTGGAGGCCCACTTCGGACCACGGCAGCAGCGTTACAAGTCTTGCTATCAGGAGTCGGTTTTTCAGTCAGTCATGCTGGGATAGTTGCTGGCATTTGATTAATCTTGATGGGTGGAATAGCAGACCCCTCTGGTTTCCGGGGGCAATCCTTATTCCAGTGGTTCTCTAGGCACAACCAGCATTTTGGTACAAATGCCATGCGAGCGGTTGGAGTTGGCGCACCTTTAAGGGATGCAACCGGTGAAGCTCGTACCTCACGGACCTTGGCTGATACGGGTTTTTAGAGACTAGCTTGTGCTACAAAGTTATGCTCTGCTTCTCGGGCTTGATAAACCAGTTCGTCCAAGTTGGTGGGTTTAGCCGTAAGCAGGACGTTTCAGACACTAGGGAGTAACAACCAGGGAACACACGTCGAAACATCTGTTCCTTCCTCCGTATGAAGATTCCAGCTTCGTCGTAGGGTACCTGAGTCTGGCTAACACCTTCTCGCCCGTGAATTCCACAGCTAGCCTGTTACTGAACTGCTTCCAGTCAGTCAGGAATTCACCGTATTGTTCCCACCAGGTGAGGGATAGGCCTTTCATATGTAACTGGACCCTGTTGACCCATTGTTTCGCTGGTAGGTCCACTTCCCTGAACTCCTTTTCACATACTTGAGTAAATGCAACTGGATCCTCATGGGGTCAGCCTGCAAAATTGGTAATCTGAATATCGTTTCTCCCGGTTGCTGGATAGCCAGGTGATGTCCCCAGTTGTATATAAATACGAGACGGCTAGGATATGCGGGAGTGAGAGGTATGCTTACGTTAGCACCTCTTGCACTGATAGTCCATCCCAAGCATAGAAATGAGTTTTCGGGCCATCCTATACATAAGTGATGGTAGGGTTCTCTGCATGCCGTGCACCTGATACGATTAATACCTTGGGCGGGACAAGTGATTTTATTAAAGAAGTTTGTGGGTTGTTGACAGCAAGCGGAACATCGGTATTATAACCCTTCTGTAATATGGGCCTCCTCTGGCCAGCCTACGCATGCGTAATGGAATATCTTGGTGCAGTATGTGCATTCTATTTGCAGTGAACCACTGCCTGGACAATTGGCTACACTGTGCTTCGGGTATGTCATGTTCATTGTAGCGGTTTTAGCCTGTGGCGACAATGACCTCTGAGACAGACATTTTAATGGTTATGGGTGCCATGGGGTGTTCCGTGGACTTCCTGAAGTCCGTTCGGCTTCTCCGGTTCGAACTTTAGCTTTCTGGGTCCTAGTTGGTCCAGTCCGGTTGTTCGCTGCATACAGTTTATAGTCTGACTCTTTACTTTGGGTGCCAGAAAATCACTTGACGCATGCCCGAGTAAGGTCTGCTTGGCACAATCACCTTGGATTTGTACGCTAGACAAATAGCACAGTTTTATACAAGTTCGTCAGTGGCTGGCGACAGGTGTTAGCTACTGACTTACTCAGAAGACCGTAATAACACTGATAAAATTGAGGTTTCGACCCTTGGTCTCAACTTATGGGTGCAGGGTTGTTCCACACCGTATTGATGGTTCCATGCAACAGATTCCCAGCTCCAGAACCCGGGATTGGCCAGGCCGTACCAAGCCTCGGTCACATAAACCAGTCCTCTCGGAACCGGGCGATACTCTTGGCTGGTGTGAATATTTGGTGGAAAGTATACAAACACCATTAGAGCAGTCGCAATTGCTTGGTGCCTGAAAGCGGCGGCGCAGTCCCATTCCGCCTGCTTTTCCTTCGTAGGATAGGGAAGTGCAGACCACTGTTTGGCAGCAAGAAACGTTAGGTTTTATTCCTTACGCCTTTTGCCATGCCTTACCTAGAAAGGTATAGTGTGTCACTGCTTGAACAACACACTTAGTGCACCTTGATGAGAAACAATGTAACAGTGTCAGTCCAGTAGCTGCTTGCTGGCACGAGCTCGATAAGTTTCCACTGATCCTCCATGCTAGGCAGGCTGATCAGAAACGGGAAAACGTTTGGACCACAAATGCCTCTACTCTATGTGATTTCAGCAAGGTTGAACTGCAAGACTCAGGCTATGGTCACTTCAGCACTATCAGTGCTTGAAGCAAGGGAATAACCTGGGCCTGCTGCCCCTCCTTGGATAAAGGTATTCATTGTGGTTGTGACTCCTCAGTTCCTACCCTCCAGCACTACCAGTGCTCGGGTGGTGAGAAGAAACGGGTAGCTGTCTAATGGGTGTGTTAACTCGGTTTAGGAAAATACTCAGTTTTTGTCGACAGTGCACAATGTGAATTGTTCCTAGAGGGCGAAACAGAAAGATATTCTGTAAATGAAAAAGAGTTAGGATAGTGAACAAAATTATGTTTATTGAAAACTCAATAAATACGTGACTCGTGCTACCTCCTACTGAAGAGTAGTGTGCTGAAGGTTACCTACGTTAGCCAGATGTAGGTAGCCTGGCCCTAGGTTAAAAAGGGAGATAATGCTCTAGACATGAAAATGATTTACTACTAAACTGTACTAAAGAAAGTAGGTATCTAGAAGAGAGAAAGTGAAGTTAACAAGTGTTAGCGTGTTCGCTGTTCTTTGGATGACTGGTTGTCGTAGTTGGAAGCAGTCGCTGGGGTCGTACTTAAGACTTGGAAGACTTCCGTAGGTTCCAGCACTGAACAGTGTTCAAGATGTCGCGAGAGAAGAAACAAGTATGACTGCTGGAGCCCTGCTGCGCTCGGACTTATATAGTGCTGAAGTCTAGGCTGCCTCAGCGGGGTGCAGGGAAGGCGCGTGAGGTCCTCTCGTGGGAAGTGAGAACCCTCTTGTGAGCGTTCCTTGGTTCGTGCATCTTCGGTGGCGCCCGAAGTAGCTGAAGCTTGTAGGTACTCAGCGTGCTTGGGGGGGGGGGGGGGCATTGGGAGGAGAGAGAGATGGCATGCCCACTGGTTACGTAACCTTGTGGCCATGTGCTCAGTCTCGGGGGGATTTAAGCAGTTGACAATGGATGTGCAAAGTGGTGCATGCACAATTTTCACATGGGTGGTAGAAGTATACAACTCTTACATAGGTTGAAATAATGGTATACTTCAGGTAAAGAGTAATGAGTCGTAATCGTAGTTGATTAGTAGTATAAGCAGCACACATTATATTGTTGTAATTATTTGGTTGTACAGTAGCTTCCAATTTTTTATTATTTGTAGGTGGCTACGTATGGCATTGTTTATTAGATGTAACTCAATTCAGTGTACTCGTGTTGATAAATACATTAGATAGTTTCCACCGGCCTAGGTGATGGAAGACCCAGCAAGAGCAATCCCCGAGGAAACATGTCACAATTAACTGCTACCCGCCCTACAACACGATAGGACTGCTACAAGGCACAGCCACTTACCTTCGCTCTCAGAGCCACGGCAGGTATAAGCCAGAAACTCACACGTCTATCACGAGTGGGGCTTTCCAAATACTCCAGCGTTAGATTATTATCCTTGCATGTCCATTTCATATACGTGGGGTAAATTTTGATAGACTGTGACAAATTATACAATTTGTAAAAAGTAAGTGCTCTCGTTTTCAAAGTATTGTATCAGCTGAGTAATTTCTGCTGGATATATAGTATGTTGTGTTGGCGATGCACTTTTGGGGGTGGGGCTCTACTTCCTCTCCCCTTCGTAACCAGTTATCAAACTGTTGGGGACTGTATGTAAGATGGAGGAGCCACTGCTATTAGTGCTGATTTCCTTATGGAATGGTTATAATTGAGGTGGCCCTTCTGCGGTAGAAGAATATCAGATAGGGGTTTTCGCCTTGTGGGGCGGGGTTTTGCCCACGTTGAGATACCTGATGGGATACCGCTTGGTAGAAGGGTTCTGATTAATTGGAGGGGAATCAAACCCTAGGGTGAGCTTGATCATGATTGACTCCTTTATAGGGAGTTTGATCTTGCTCACCGTGAAGGCAGTCATGATACGGGATGCCATCTGCCAGCAATAAATAAATTTAACGTGTACGGCGATGCAAACGATAATGAAATGGAGGTGTTTGAGATGTGTCCCTGGATCGCATCCTACTCAGCCTCTCGCCCACTTCCTGGGCGCCTATATGGGACAGGTCGCATGGGTTTACAAGCGGGTATGATGTCAAGGGTAGGGAGTGCTAGCCCAAGTTTATGTACTAGTTTGGGGCGAATGGTAATATCTAGTACTCTCCTGGCAGTGGTGCAAATTCTACACATGGTAGGGAGTATCACGATGCTAAGCTGTTTACGTGGGGGATTATTTCACGACCGGTGTATGTGCTGGGGGGATCCAATAACTCACGTGGTCGTAGTCTGTCAACTGCCAACAAATCCCTAATAGTGGATATATAGGTAACTATTTTGGTGTTCATCAGGTACTTCCCTAATGGCACCCCTATCACTCCGGCCACCACCAGATGCTTCCGTGCTCCACACACTAGCAGATGCCATTACCGCCCGCAGCCTCAGATGAGTACAGGCTGGCAGGATATAGTGAAAGTCTATTGTAACAATAGTTTATCTATGCACAAAAAACTGCCGCTATAGCGGACTTTCGTTATAAAAAGAATTTACGAAATTCCACAGTGGGCAGGAACACGGAGACAGGCAGGCGACGTGTGCACGCACTGTCACATGGCAATTTTTTTTTGCTAAAATTGAGTGACAAAATTTTATTACACTATTAATAGGTAACAAAAAATCAGTCTTGTTAGTAACTATACAAATGCAGATTGAATCACGAGATAACATTAATTAGCAAAATGTGCGATAGTTTAGAACCAAAATACACTTTTTAAAAAAATCTCACAATCACTAATTCTTGAAATAAGAATCAATTTTTGTTCGCTTCAACAGCTTGCCCTCATGACAAAAAGACAGGACCTCTTGTAAAGCTAGCAACTCTCCAAATGTATACGCGGTATTTGCAGGTGTGCAAGGAAGTTACGTAATTTAGGCCTTTAAAATTTCTATATACGTACTCATACTGTATGATAATATAAAAATATTTGACAATGTTAAAATTTCTGGACAGGTTGCTACTCTAATTTACGCGATGTTAATATTAGTATAAAAACAACATATTTTCTGAACGTCACAAAACAAAAACGTCCACAAATGCATATTCCTTACTATGAAATGTTAACTTTCATAAATACTGTCACCCAAACAATTGGTACGTATAGTACCACATACAACGTATACCGTATTTTAGCATGTACAGGCTGCATGGAACTGTTTGTAAAGCCTGAGGTAAGTGAGGTTTGTTCACGTACGGGAACAACTGACTGTCAACTACATGCTCCCGTGAATCTATTGTTCTTGCAGGCATCCTTCATCAACACCATAATATTGTGATGCGTGTGACTAAAGTGCTAAAGCACGTGACTAGACCCGATGTTCTCTCTCTCTCTCTCGTGCGTGCTTCCCGCTTCACAGATAAACAAACATGAGGCCGAGTATTCCAATTTGTTTCTAGTTTAATTTTTCTTAATTCGTGTCTAGCACTTTGTAAGGTTTAGTTGAAACAATACGATGTTTAACTGCGTAACATCCAATGGTGTATTATTTTGGTGAAATGATTAATAAAATCTGATATGACGGCGATATGGTAATTTGTCAACTTCGAGGTTGTCAAAACACAAATTACAAAAATTGTCGTAGATTTTGTACACAAACAGGTCACATGAGTATTTTGTTAACAAAAAGTGCCAATTGGAATACGGCTTCGTGATAGTGGAAAAGGAACGAGCAAGTTACGATGCAAAATTTAAATTGATGGTTGTGGAATATGCACGAAAGGAGAGTTGGTTGACGATAAATACGTACAGTGTGGAAAAAAAAAAAAAAGCTTCGCGGGGCAAAATGTATAAATACCCAGAACTGGAATAGTAGCTGTTTAATCACATGCACACTACTAGGAATAATGGATTTTCTGTCACAACAGAAATGCTTCCGTTTGAAGCCAGGGAAATTGAAACTAACAAAAACAGTCCCATAAAAGAATTTAATCCAGACGTTCGTCGGCGACTCAATTGCACAATATGCCAGCGATAAGATTACCCAATTCTTAGCAGCTGTTCAGTGCAATAATAGCACGTATAAATAATTTACTTATACTCTAAGGTCTATTCCTTGACGATGCAGTGCAGGACCTGAGATCTCACATTTTATTATGGCCAGAAACGTTTCTACAATCTATCCATCCCCCCCCCCCCCCAAAGTCTCCTGTGTAGGCAGCATCCTATATTTTCAAATTAAAAAAATACTGTAATTTACAACAATTGATTCAAAGAAATTTAAGTAAAAAACCTAATCTGTAGGTAAATTTACATTCAATTTTATTTTAGGGACAAATATTAACGCTGCATATCACTATTGGCTTTGGTCAATAATGAAACTTTCTGCTTTGTGTTTACATAAATACATAGTGGCGAGCGCACCAGCAGCATGCAAGCGATATAATCAGTCGAGTGCCGGTGCCAGACTGGACAGTACGGCGCGGCACCAGCCCCGACAGGAATGCTGTGCGGCGTTGCAAAGTCTGCACGCGGCCAGGTGGCGGCAGCAATGTTGCCATGTTTCACGAAGTTCATGCACAAAAACCAAAACCTTATCTGAATTAGTTTTTTTTGCAATCATTTCTTCTTGCATTGTTTTAAAGGAAACTGTTGAGTGTGGCTATTTAAGCTATTGTTAGTGAAAATAAGCCTGTAAAAAAAAATAGCTTTTGATATGGTGGTATTCATTCTGTGAGACTTGTGCTGTTTTTGTGCTCAGGCATGTGTTAGCAGCTTGTTTGCAATGAGAGGGCAGTAGTGTCGCAAGATGGCGCGAATGGAGGATGAGCACGACTTTGTGTCCTAAACAAGGCCTACACTGCATTCGTTACTACCATCTTCTTTTTCCCCACTGAGTATATGGGCAATCGACAGTGCCATTAAAAGTTATCATTATAGTGGACTTCTTGTTACAAAGCATACTCGTTACATCGGACTTACACATATGTCAGAGTGCTGGAGCTCTTTGCAGTCAGCCAGGTCCTCACGACTTACCAGATACTCTTCAGTGACTTTGCCAACATCTTCCAGACATCCACAGAATCTTCACCAGCAACAACCGAAGAAGTCATCAAGCAATTTGCCTTACATATCCTGGTAACGGCAACCCCACAAACCATGTGGTATTGGCTCCTGCAAGTCCTTCCGGACAACTGTATTAGGATAGTTAGGTTGAGTTGTTTTCATAGCCACCTAGACATTTCTGCCTTGCACAGGATACATCCACGCGGCTTCATCTAGCCTACGTAGATTACTTCCGTTCAAGTTGGTTAGGAGGTAGTACAGGAGACCGTATTTATTCTTAGCAGAATATATATGTATTCTTGCTCGCTTTTGAGTATTTATTTCCCAGGTTAATTGTGCTAATTCTCCATGCACACCTCACAGATCCAAGTTAAGCAGGAGACCGTGGATTTTACCTACAAATTTTACAGAACCTAGGCTAGGTATGTGGGCACCCTTCACTGGGACGCACTACGTCAATACCCACATTAGACAGCAAATCGTACTATGCACCTAGAGTACAGTAAGGCATCCTCCACCACTCGTAAACCAATCCACAAGGCAGCTAGTCCGGCAGCTAGTCCGACAGCTCAGTCTGTACTCCGTCCACCACGCTGAACTGTGCAAGAGGGAGAAATAGTCTCTCCCTGGAGTTCTAGCCCCCTCAGTACCTACACCTAAATGTCGTTGGCAGGCAACTGGAGGAAACCCACCGCTCTGTATCCAACGCGCTGAACTGTGCTGGACTAAGGAGTACCAGGTACGACTGCAGCCTGTTCAGATTCTGCCTTTGGCAGAACACACAATTAGGGACGATTGTCGCGTGCTTGTATCCTGTGAGGCCGGTAATTGATCCTGTCTGTACGACGTACACCCAGAGATGTGGTGCTCAGCGGCGGGCCGGAAGGCCAACTACAGCCTCCACAATCAACCAGAGCTGCAAACTAGCTCCAACTGCACTCTGCAACCTAACCCCCAGGGAACGAACTCAAGCTGCCCGCCAGCTGGAGAGACCACGCATCCCAGCTACCTCATCCTCCTTTTCCGCCCCCAGTACGACAAATGGGCACGCAACGCCAATTGTCCCCGTGATCTGCCGGAACAAGGACATCCCCTTTGGCATAGACAACACCTGTTCAAGGAGATACCGGAAGACCAGCCATGCCCAGGCCCCGACCAGCTGCAGCACCAAACGAGCATCAGCAGCACCAAACGAGCTAACAACAAGGCAGCTGCATCAGCAGCCACCCAAGACCATCATCGTGCCCGCCAATCCGCCGAACAGTGAAACAAAAATTTACTTTGTGCCAAACTGACAGGCAACGTGCTCTGCACTCTACACTGGCTGTGCTTCGGTTCACCAGTACTAGTGATAAGACATTATTTACCCTCATGTTCCTGACTGACACATACCAAAACTGTGCCCAATCGTGACATCGCCCTAAGCAGTCAAAGTACGTTACACGTCAAGGTTGATGCATGCCAACATGCTGTGCCATGTGGATGCGGATTCTATAGCCGACTTCGCCCCATCTACGGGCCACCTGCGCTTGGGTGAAATATATGAGGCAATTTGAATTCAAAGTATCGAGCTAGGAAAGCCCACCAGCCTGGGTAGCTGAATACTTCATTCTAAATTAAGTGCACAATTACAATCCCCATTGCCTGTCCAAATTTATGCATGCAAAAGGCACCCCCGCTAAATAAATAAAGATCTGTAAATGTCTACTACTTGTCGCTTAGCTCTGGAAGAAGTTCCTACAATCTCGAGAGAGGACGACACCCCCATGGCCTTGTGAAGTCACGACCGGACCGCCTCAGGAAAAGAGGCTTTAATTTCTCGTAAACTCACACGGGGCGATACAAAATGAGCATCGCTCCTGCACCCCCGATAACGCGCTCCCGTGTTGGAAGGCTCCGCTGCATCCCACACCCCAAAGAACTGCCGATATGAGAAAAATCAGTATAAATAGAAGTCCAGCACCCAGCACATACACACAGTGCACATGAATGTAGTGTATTGTCCCTTAGGTTCCATTTTCTAGAGTCTATTGAGGCAGAGGAATATCCTGTAAGCAGAGCTCTAGCCTGCAACATGGCACACTCCACTGAAGATCAGCCTCCTGCATGAGCTTGAGAGATGGCTGCGTCGTCAGGTAAACGTCACCTTGACCCCGGTATCCCTTACCCCTATAAACTTCCTGTGACCCAGTGGAAACAAGCCGGAGCATCTTAAGAGTTCTTACCGGAATATCTTCCAATAGTTGAGGCATGCTGTAAAGTTTCGTTGCTATAAATTTTGATTAGAGGAATTTTCTTTTGTCTCCCTTTATTCCCCAGGCTAGCATTAGCCTGAATTTATAACATCACATAACCCTTGTAATTTTAGTGCACTTAGCCACGCAGCTTAAATGATTTTTATTTGTAAATTTTTCTTCTGGGATAGCGGGACTCTCCAGGGCGAACTATGTAATAAATATTTCGTCCAATTTGATTGCATACGTACAGTCATTCGTAGATAGTTACCCTGTGTTCCTCATAACTTTGTATTATTGTATCGTGTATTTAAAGTGTTCTCGATGCACAATAGAAGGGGAGGTATTCAAAGTAGACAACGACGTAATGAACGTCGCACATTAGCACGAGCCGACAGCATAGGAACTCCAGTAAGTTCGACGTCTAAGGACGAACCCCGCCCATCGTGCTACGACTTCACTCCACTGCCTATCTCCCCCTTAATACCGTTAGAGACCACTACCCAACTCGATAACTTTCTGGGTGCTCACTGGTCCAGATATCCTACTAGTGATTACAAGGATCAGAATAAGCAATTATCCCAGGTTGCTAGTACTACTCCTAGTGACACCCCAACCATGCAACTACACACGACTAGCAGCATCAAACTCAAGTCGGGTAGATTGATCCGGGTTTCACACCCAAAAGGTACAGAGCTCCCGAATGTTTGTACAGTCAAGCTAGTGTCATAAGGTTGTACGGGTTCGACTCCCATCCCAGTCAAACACCAAACCCGAGCAGCACCCCCTTCTCCTGACTTTGTCCCTCCGCAACAGCCCACTCACCCTATAAAGATCTCCCCTGCCATAACGTGCACCCCCACATCCACAATCAATCATCACCCCACTTCATCCTCCTGGGATTGCTGGCATCCTGCATATTGGCGACCCATGTAGTGAGGAGAATAGAGTTCCCTAGGCAGGCAGCTACTTCCATTTGCCTCACTCTGGGGTTTTATTTCTCCCAAGCCAGACATAAACCTACCCTCAAGTGGCCCAATACTGTTCACAACCCTCGCATGTTACCCTAGTCTATTAAAACCAGTATTATACGCTGTGGTAGATCCATCTAAGCTGTAAGAAGGTAGTCAACATTCAATCCCTTACCATCTAAGGTTGCAACACCACGTAGCATACGTCAAGGTAAATAATTAATTAATACAATGCAGAAAAGAAACAAAACTTATTTACAATAATGAACATTACATATTTCAATAATAAATGGATTAATTATTCATTCATGATCTAATAATGCTTCAGATGTAAAGTACATGAATTAGTTACCTGCCGACATTGCGGAAGGCATTGATGCGCTCAAAGCTGGCCTTGCCCTGACGTGGGGAATAGAAGCCACGCTTGCCCGGGCTGTAGAAGAGTGGTGCATTGTCATCGGCAGGATCTTCTGCAGGGTCATCACCCTCAGAAGGTCGGGGTTTCTTAGCCCGCTCCGAGAGGCTAAACACATCCAAGTCGAGTAGCGCCTCTGAAGCCAGCTCCTGCCCATGACTCAGGATCAGCTCCACTGCTTCCTCCACCTACCAATTGCGCACAGTGTCACCACTATACCCAAAAACCACTGACTATGCAGTGATTCTGATGTACATCATGCACAATGTTACCACTGTTCCCAGAATAACTAATTTTCAGTGATGCTGTAGTATGTCTCGTACAATGCCACCACCTTTCTCAAGACAGCTCAATAGCAGTGAGTCTTCAATAGATCACATACAATGCCATCACTATTCCCATGGCAGCTCATTATTCAGTGATGCTGCAGAACATCACATACAATGCCACATATCCAAATAGAGAAAATATTTCTGAATAAAATGTATAACAAATAAATATTAAAATTATTTTTATATGATATTTGGTATAGGTAGAGCCTGGAAATTTTTTCCTATTCACAAAATAATGCAAAATTCCAAATAATTTACCACTATTAACGAAATAAAAACAAAATTTGCTCATTAAACACATTTTACACGAAGTTCATATTGCTGGAATACTTATTTATGTATAAATTCCCATTACGACACACGTAAAAGATCCACAAATGTGCTGTAACGATGACTTCTAGCAAACGAAAATGCAATCATCAAATTGCATATTTTTTTTGTGTCCTCAGGTCTGTATAAACAACTTGACATTATCAGCTCAGTTGGTACAAAAGTAACGCAAAAATGTTTATTAGCAACGATTTACGGTAAGACATAATTTCATGCTGTTTGCAACAAGATTTGCATGTTTAGATCAATAAAATAACTACAGAAAATGGAAACAAATATGGCCTACACTGCGCAGGCCACGTTGAACGACACTGCTTTTTTGGGGGGGAGGGGAGGGGGGACACAACACCACCACCCACAATACCCCCCCCCCCCCCACACACATTATGAGAAGCTACTGTTTAAAAAACCAACGCAAACAAATTATAAACATTTTAGTATCACAACAAAAAAAAAACATTGAACACTTTAGCTTGAAAAATTACCTAATTTAATGTGTGCCGCTTCATCCTAATACTAATAACGATTACGACTCAACACTAAACACGTCAAGTATTCCTACTTCTAACCAAATGAGAGTCAATCCCGCAAACGTGTTCATGAACATTGCGAGCTCCCACAATCCTGGAGGGCACCCAAACACGTGGAATTCTACCCCCACTCACGCGCTAAGTGTCAACAAGCTGTCGGCCACCTTGGGACGTGGCCGAGTGCCGCAAAACATTCACGAAGCAGAGTGCTGATGAGAGGGTTCTTACCTCCCACACCAGCCTCACAGCAGAGGGAAGTCACACCTCCCCCCCTCCCCACACAACACAATGCAATTCTGACTATATAAGTCAGTGCGCAGCCAGGCTGGCGAGTTATTTCTAGGGATAGGAAAATTTTGAGAGTTCAGTAACCTGTCAGCTAGACTCCTCAGTCCTTTGCATACTATAGTCTCAGCTGTGTGTTCATTGGTTGTTACCCCACATCTGACAGTTACAGGATTCGCAAGGTGTTTCCTTACAAGTCTGCTATTGGCTCAGAGGCATGCAGAGCGGGTCTAATAAACTGTAATCCAATTGAAAAGTCACTTCAGTGTGCACGTGTTTGACGTCTATCTTGCCCCTGAAAAAAACTTGCAAAATCTTCCTATCCCTAGTTATTTCTTCCAGTTCGAGCTCGCACAATCACATCTTGTGCTGGGGCCTCCTAAGACTGCGAACTCTTTAGCAACCTACCAGAGGCTGCTACCATTGCCGTTGCCAGAAGCTTATGCAGCAACAGTGACCAGAGGCTGCTGTGACAATACCTACCAGCAACCAGAAACTACTACCTGCAGTAGCATTGAACATTCAACACACCCTGCTACTAGAGCAGTAGACCAACTTCTCTGTCTCAGATAGACATCCCTTTTTCTAGTTAGCTTTGTATATTATTTTCATTTGCAGTCAGTTTGCATTATCTCCAGATTAGCCTAGGAAGAGTCACGTGAGTTTATTAAAACTTTAATAAAAAACATGTTTGTTCTTTTAGCAGCGAGTCTTATTACAGAGTATTCTTGAATATGCTTGCTAGGAATGCTACGAGTTGTGCACTGCCGATCGAGACTGGAGAGTTTTACAACAAACTAGTTACAACTGTGGACTCCCTTCAGAAGGCCACTAGGCCTAAAACACACACATTTGACAGCTGCCTAATTTACTCCACCGGAGCACCTATGTGCTGGCAGAGGTATTTGCTTAGGTGTTAAGGCTTGGCCTTGGTTGGATACCACACCCAGTAGGAGCAGTGGTGGCCCACATGGCTTCCGACGCTTTTGGTCTGCCCGCCATTGGTGGGGGGCCTTCCGAAGCAGCAGGCTCGTGCTACCAGAGACTACTGGAAATACACTATTATAGGGTTCTATCACGTGTCCGTGGTACATAACCTGTACTTTTCAGCAGCGGTTGACACACTATGCCATTCAAGGTAAGGCACAGCTCATGGGATGAGCAAAGGTTTGCTCACCTTGCTTCCAAGCAGCAGGCTGTTTTAGAACCACCCACAGCGGATTGACAGGCAGAACCAGACAGCGCCACCTTAGTGAGGCTTTTGGAGAGACAGGCCTCTCCTGTATACACCTTTATTGCTTTCCCTGGCTGCTTCCTCTAGGTCGTAAGTTGAAATAATTACAGGAACAAAATAAAGAAATAAAGGGTAATTGTAAGTATTATTGCACAATATTTTTACTTTACTGTGCAATATGGCGGCTTGGTAGGAAAAACCAAAATATTTAGGATAAGAACATATCAAAACATCCAGCAATACCAAAATGTAATAAATATGTCCGTGTTTGTGTAAACATTATTACAAAATTTAACTCTACACATAAAAATACAGTAAAACCAGCAATTTATAAACTTAATCCACGTATGTTCAACCAATCATATGCACATGCTCGTATTGATCCAGTTCTGCTGTTCTAACTAAATGGAAGTATCCAAATATTATAACGGCCATCTTGAGAAACCTGAACAGCACACTGATCTAATACTCTGGCTGTTCACTTTACTTTCCAGCGCAAGCACAAATAATACGCAATTTTTCAGGTGCAAAATCTTTAGAAAGCTAACAAATGCTGTAGTCTTGAGGTGTGTGTGTGTGTCTTATTACTATTAATTATTCAACACATATTTTTCACAGTTACACACATATGAATTAAAACATATGGAAAAAGGTTTAGAACCAGTGGGGAAAAAGTGTTGTAGGCACATGTGCCGCTGGCTATCATTCATTGGCTCATGTCCTTGTTTATATTGGCAGTTGTCTTAACAAAATAAAAAAAACTAGGGTTAGGTACCTTGTCGAGAGAAATGTGCTGCATGAAATATGAAAGGAAAAGTTTTTTCCAGACTTCAGCACCATAAAATTAGGGTGTGTGAATTATGCCAGGGCGAGAATTATGCCGATAAATACTGTTAGTGTTTTATACTTGTGTCACTAGATAAGTATCTTATTTTTGGTTACATTGAACTTTCACTTATAATTTATATATCATAATGCATACAGTATTTAATTTATAATTATCATGAATAAAAACAGGGAGTAAATAGGTGTGTTCATAATGTCTACAAAGAATAGTTCTTATGCAAAAATTTAATACACTGTGTGTCCACAAATGTGGTGTGCCGTATTTTGGTGTAATTTTCTAGACTTGGGTAACAGTTTCTAGTATGAGGCGGAAGTATACCATATTTACCGCATTGTACGCTGTCACCGAATGCAAGTTACCCTAACATTTAAATCCTCCAAAAAGAAAATTATATGCTACCAAATGCCAGCCAAATTTTCAATATCCAGTGCACACTATCAGCTAAGAGCATTCAGCAATGTCAATGATTGTGCCAGAGTTTTCACATAATCTGTTGACTGGATTTTGTCACCTCTTCATTCTCAGGAAGACATGAAAAGATGTAACAGCTAGTGCAAGCGTAGCAAATGTATTAACATAACACTCGCAACAATAATGCACAGCACACGCACAGAAAAATAGCAAGGGAAAGCTAACAGAAAAAAGGGCTACATCCTATAATTCCTGTGCATGTGCGCCGTACGTGTCAAACAAAAATGTTGATACCAACGAGTTCATGTGACGATGAAAATGGCTTTAGAAGTAGTAAATTTTAACTAGTGCTTGAAGAGTTGGGCACCATATAAACAGAAGTTTGTTTTGAATGAAATTGCATGGGCAATTTACTGAGCATATTTCCTTTCATTTTCACAATTGTTTTCTGTAAACATCCATTGTTTTTGTAAGTGTGTTGTGTGTTATCGCACGTGCTGTGCGTGTGCTAAACCAATTGTAGCACTGCCTTAATTTCAGTAGAAGTTTTAACGTCCATGAACAATTATGCTTTAATCACATAGTGCAACTGCAATCACAGCCAAGTCACATCGGGTAGGTTATGAAGGCAACATACAGAATCTGTATGCTAACAAAGATAATTAAATAACGAAATGAAAAGTAGCTTTCTAAATCAATTATATTTTTCTCATAGCAAAATTGTTACATTCGGGGTTTGTCAACGTCTTGGCTATAACGAGTGAGCACAACACACAATTAAAAAATATACATTCAGAGCGAAAAATGGACAATTTGTCTGCATTAGGAATACAGAGGAACAGCGTTATAACGATAATCAACAAAGGCAAAATAAATTATGGCTATAAAAGAAATTTACAGTACCCCACAATTTTTTGTTAAGAGCTGTTCTGATACCGATACTTGGTATCTGTATTGGCCGATACCCAAACTTTTTCCAATGTATCGGTGTCGGGCCAATACATTTGTATAGGTTATAGGAAATTAAGTTGGGTTATTACTTCCTTTATACACAAAAATTATATGGTATAGCTGTACATTTTACAGTATTGATCACTCATGCTGTAATTTGTTCACTCACAGTCATAAAATAACCATCCCGCATGTGAACAATGTTGATGTGTGCCGATTATACATCTAATCTAATACGATTATGACTCATTGCCAAGAGTACCTCTTCCGACCACTACTGACGTGAGCGACACGTTGCCTACCATACATGCAACAGGATCTTTGAGCAAATCCTTCTCACCTGGAGGATACGCAACCCGGCAGCCCCCACCCCCCTTACTACGGCTAGAACCAACAACCTGCCCAGACCTCAGGCAAGGCTGAGCGCCTCTGACGAGGCACGAAGTAGAATCGCTGACTAGAGTATTCCCACATCAACCAGGGCCGGAGGACGTCACGCCTCCCCCGCACCCTACAAGCTTCCAATATATAAGTCCGGATGCTGCCGAGCTCGGGTGTAATTCTTGTTCCACCTTTTGCATTTTCCCACAGCACTGCTGCCAATGCTGGGACCAGCCGAGATCTTCGAAGCATTAAGTACGCCCCCAGCGGCTACTTCACCGTCAACGACCAGTCAACCCAACAACCAGCGAAGATGCTTACCAACACGTTAAATTCACTTTGTCTCCTCAAGACATCTTTATTAGACAGAAGTATTACATATTTTCTCGTTGAGCTAATACTTTTCCATTCTCAATTAGAATCAGGTCACCTACACCTGGCTAGTGTTGTAACCTTCAGCACTAAATTGCTTGGTAGGAGGTAGCACGTGTCGCATGTTTATTGAGACTTGCTGTTGCTGCTGGTGCCGGCTGAACTAGTGCCCAGTCCTTGGGCGAAAGTGGTGCTGCGGCTGGTGGTGCTGGTAGGAGATCGCGGAGGGTTGCTGGTCCTGCTGGACTGGAACGACGGATTCGCTATACCCAGTGGTACATAAAGTCCCTGGCAGAAGTCAACGACGACTGGATGCGGCTCACCGGTAGTCTTGTAGGGAAGCAGAAATAAGGAGCGTGGAGGGACTGGGAGGTATGGCCTCTCTAGTTGTTGGGTGGCTTGAGGTCCTTTCCGAGGGGTTAGACTGCAGAGGGCAGTTGGCGCTCGGTTACAACTCGGGTTGAACTAGGCAGTAGCTGCCTTCCTAGCTCGCCACTTTACACCACTGCTATGGGTGTATGGCATAAAGGAAGGCACTTAAATCAGCCACGCTAAGGAACAGCAGGCGACGAGGATCCCTAGCTAGGCGTAAAGCCATTCTTGGCCGAGCCGACCAGAGTCATAACCGATTACTCCAACTAAATCTGCAAACATTTTCATGTTCTATAAAATATTACTCCTGTGGCACTCCATAAGGAGCCTTTCAAAGACTGGTTTCCGGTTTGAAGTACACCACAAATACTGATGCTCTAACTCGCCAGCCAGCATTCAGTAAATATGTCGCTTTCACAATTCCACCAATTGTAGGAACATCAAACATTTTTGCATAGGAGAATTAAAAGTAATCTAAACATTTTAATGTGCATAAAAATTCCCAGATTCTCAGAAAATTCCCTGACGTTACCCTGTTTTCCCTGGCTGTAGCCATCCTGCAATATGTTTCGACAGCTACCATCCAAATAATGCCAAAAAATACCTACCCTAAAGTCTCGCCACAAGAGCCAAACGTATCTGCTCCAACAACAGTGATCTCATCAAACAGCGTGGACAAATAGCTGGAGCATTCCTCGACAGTGGCTATCCCAGGCAACTCGTCCACAGATACAGCAAGCCATCTCAAATACCAGAACACAAACCAAGGTCAACCACTAAGGTCAACCACTCTGATATTCCCCTGGTGGTCTCATATGAAGGCTTAAATAAACTCAGAAACATTCTCCACCACTCCAGATACAAAATTATAGCTTCTTAGCCACAAACACAAGACCTGCATTCCAAACCATCCAGATTGGTCTTCAAAAGGCCACCTAACCTCTGCAACAAACTGGTTCGTTCAAAGCTGCAGCCCACCACACAATGCCAAACAAACTATCACCTCCAAAGGATTCCTCCCCTGCAGTAGCTGATCCTATGGGCTCCTGTGCCATCTACCAATCATCAACTTCTTTCAATAGTAGACTCACTAGCCATAAAGACCCCATCTAAGGCAACTACAACTGTGCAACAGAAAATCTTATTTATCAACTACTGAATAGTATCAATATTTGTCTACATATTGGTTAGCTTCATAAGCTGACCTAAAACATTGCATTGAGCAGTTGAGAACTTTTGTTTAACTTTATTGTATAATACATTCATATCAAAGAAATAATAGATTTATAAAAAATACTGATTTGAACTTGTTAGGCCTAATTAGATAAGTCTGAATGTTACATAAATTTAAGAAATTAACTTCCCTTAGCAGATCAGAAAGTCATTTCTGTAATTGTCTTCAAATTTGTGTCGGTCTAATTTTACCTATAAAACAAAATTTCAAAGGATACATTAACTGTAGGCATATGTTGTTAATAACTATAGCCTAATTATTGGTATCGGAATCGAGGTGAAATCGAGTGAAATGTATAGCAGTTAAAATTGAGAATCAGAATCGAGAAAAACTGATATTTTGACATCCCTATTAATAACCCATACACTTAGAAGTCACTCGAGCTCTGCCAAACAGGTAGTCCTTCGACGGAGCCCAGAAGACTTAGGTAGACATCAACCCGGTGAATTGGCCAAGCTTAGTTGTTATATACTCCACTACCGCTTCTTTTGGGGCCGGAACGGAGATGGAATTTCCGAGTCTGATCAAACCCCTGTGAAGACCTCACCCGGCTATTTAGTCAGGAAGCAGCTCGAGCAATATCCATCCACGTTCTGTCCACCAGCTCCTTTGGGGCCAACGAAAGGAACAACTTGGGCACCCCTCACTGTAAGTCTGATTCTGCAAAGCTCTCTAGTTTCTTTCCTTATGTCATGCTACCGGAAAGGAGGGGTATGGAGGAGATTGAAGAAAGGGATACATGCCTCAGAGAGTAATAACACTTACTAATCTCAGACTAATCCACAAGGCAGAGTTCATACTGCCTGTGAGGTACCTACTCCATTATTTCCCCACTAGAAAAACTTGAAGGCCCTTCTCACCCTATTCTAGGACCCTTCAGGCAAGGAAAAGAGCCACCCCTACGCATAGTCAACCCCTGGTTATGCAAATACAGTGGAACCTCGAAACTACGAGGCTTGATAACAGTACAAAAAATACTTGTTTCTACGAGTACTTGTAAACAAATGTATGCATTAAAATAAAATTCAAAAAAACTAACAACGTTACAAGTTACTAGAAGGGCAGGAGTTGTATTATGATGTACATTGGTTGATATCTTTACTATTAAGAAGTACACTACACAAGTAGGACGACAGGTCTGTGTTTTATTACGAGGAATGTGATCAGTAACTGCTTTGCAAGTTATTTGTGAGCTCTGGATTCAAAATTTTCATATGAGAGAAAAAAAAAAAAAAAAAAAAAAAAAAAAACCCCAGCAGCAATGAACAAGTAAACAGTACAGCCATCAATCCACCCATCTCTTGTGATATTTTTAATATGGGTGTGCACCATTTACGGCCGTGTTCCAATTCGCATATTAAGTTAACGAAATGGTCGCGTGACCTATTTTAGTATACAAAAAAGATGACGTACAGTAGAGCTCTGTTAGGACGTTTTTCAAACGACTGGATGCTAAAAACTTATCTGCAGGATGGAAACAACTTGCATATACAGTACAACGAAGTTTGAAGTTCTATCACAAAATCAGCAACAGTGCAACAAAATTTTTGTACGCAAATATCAATACCAATTGATTATAGGTATATAAAAATAAATTACACACGTGCTTCCTAAAACTAACACGAGTGCGAGCAGATGATTGGTTAAACAAAAGGGGAGGGGGAGGGAGAGAGAGGGATGGGGAGAGAGAGGGAGGAGTAAGCTCATAGCAGGGTTGCCAGATGCAGCGGCCATTCTACCGTTGCCACATCATCTATTTCGATACAATGCAACTGACCTAAAGCTAAATGAATGTGTCATCATGGTACAGTAATTACGGAAATTATTACACGTGTCTACATGAAAATTCCACTCATAAATACCAAACACTTTTACTATAAATAGCATATCCAAACTGACTGTGCATTACAAAACGCTCACAACTATGAAGGCCTCGTTAATGCCCATACGAGCACTTGCGAGGTTCCACTGTATAATTCCATTACCACAACCAACAGCCCGCAACAAGTTCTCCACAGCCGCCAAGTCTGCCAGAACTCACCGCAGTTTCAAAGCCTGCCGAGCCGCTGAGCCAGCCACAGAGGGAGGAATCCAACTCATCCAAGTCACCTCAAGTTAAAAGTTTGGCTTGTGAAAATGGTTGTGAAAGCAGCTGTGGATTTTGTACCAACCAGACAGCTTACCAGGACAGTCTTATACACAGGCAGGGCACCCGCAAGACACTAAGGTTCCTTGCAATACTGGCATTGCAAAATAAAACTTCTACTGTAAAACCACATGTGTTAAAATTTTTTTTTTTTACAAATTAGGAAATTATATTTAACCTACACAATCGATGGTTCAAACCCTACAACAGAAAGCCGAACGTGTAGACCTACATCTCAGGCAGTCATGCTTCAGTGTAAAATAAGTGTGTCACTGTAAACAGCAAATAAAAGGAGAGAGATTTACAAAAAAAAATCAAGGTAATTAAATACAGTGGAAGAAGACCCACATGAAAGCTCAATGCGGGAAGAGGGAGGAACAATTAATGGCAAAGGTACAGAGGAGGGGAGAAAACTGGAGTATAACCAAGCAGATAAAGTGGTGGAGAAAACATGTTACTACAGTGGAACAGCATTATTGCGATTATGGCCTATAGCGCCACGTCCGCTTTTACGATAGTTTTTAAATGCAATGTCATTCGTTCTATAATTTATAAGGTACTTAATTTCGTTTGTAACGAAAACCTGTTAATGAAGCCTTTCACTATAGTGAAAGGAACATTTGTAAAACATATTATTAATTTTAAATGTTTAAACATGTTGCATCGCAAGTGACCACCACCTGTTTTCCATGTCCGAGCCAAACTTTGTTAGTCATTGCCGCGTGAAGACAGTCGACACGAGTTGTGTCACATGTAGAAGCGAGCTAAGTGATTCCTGTGGGTGTAATAGTGGGGAAAAGGAGGCGGGTTACGAAGGGGACAGGTAGGTACGAATGG
This sequence comes from Dryococelus australis, assembly GCA_029891345.1. Lineage (NCBI taxonomy): Eukaryota > Metazoa > Arthropoda > Insecta > Phasmatodea > Phasmatidae > Dryococelus > Dryococelus australis. Next base: position 63,970,713 of record CM056995.1, read on the forward strand.
GAGCTAGACAATTACAAAAGAAAAAGGTGGGGCAGGATGATTTTATTTCCAAGTGAAAGGGGGGGGGGGGGAAGTAGAGGGGAATGGCAGGTACTGTTTAATGTAGATCGCAGCGGAGTGGGAATGTTTTAGATTGAGCAGCCGTAAGGGGGGTGGGGGGTGGCAGCTAGGATTGGTCCGTGAGAACGTAGCGACGAGGAGGGGTAGTCAAGGAGGAGGTGGCGAGATGCTTTCCGGCTACCTTGTAGGATATATTTTAAGTAAACAAAGTGTATTTGTCAATGGTAAAACAAGTTGAAATATTAGTTTTCCAATTTTTGTAAATGTCTGTTTTTAGTGATGACATTTTTCATTTCCTCCAAAATATTATTCCCGATTGACCAAATAATATCCAACCTACCATAAAGCTACATTTGTTTATGTTTGAACAGATACTGTACTTGTGTTGTCCGCGGGTTGGAACCGAATGAGAAAGTAACATCTTGATATATGGCGCTTATACCGATTAACTACAAACAATTACAACTCAGCTCACTGCAACCCTAGTCTACTAATTCTACACATGGGATTTAAACCCCGCACCATCTCCTACACGGAAGTAACAATCTGCTAGAATCCTGGAAGGTGGCCGGACATGAGGACACGAGGGATTACGAAAGAATGTGGCGCATCATTCCCCCTTCCCTGCACCGAGAGCCTACAAACCATCAGCCGCCTCAGGCCATGAACGAGCGCCACCGAGGATATGTTAAGGCCGATAGATGAACAGAGGGTGCTACCCCCACTTGGACCTCGCACCTGAGGGACTTCACACGCCATCCACCGTGGCTGCCACAACATGCGGTGCCCCGCTATAAGAGACCGTGAGCAGCGGACCACGCCAGTTGTTCCTGCAGTCTTCTACGAGCACCTGGGTGCTGGAGTCAGACTACTATGAAGACCTTCAACAGCCCTTCTAGAGGCTGTCACCAACGACCTAACAGTCTTCAGCAGCCACCAGAGGCTGCCATACTTGACATCAACGTAAGAGCTCTGTAGCCTCGCTACTGGATGCTCCAGTGACACCTATAGAGACCAGAAGCTTTCTGTAGATACAGTACATACCACACGTAATTTTCTTTATCTCCTACAGAGACCCCATCTAGAGTTAGTTTGTATCTAAGTAATTTTCGACAGTTTTCACAACACTAATCTACGGCTATCTGTGTCCGTGGTGCTCCATTCGAAGTTCTCAGTAGTCAAACCTGCTCTATGCCATTTAAGGTGAGGCACGGTGCCAGGAGAGAGGAGCAAAGAGTAGCGCACCTTGCTGCCAGACAACTGGTTGGTCTCGCCCCACTTACAGTTAGTCGACGAGCTAAACGAGATTGTGCTGCCTTCCTCCGGTCACTGGCACCACCTACTTTCCAGCCTGCACTGCTGCGTATGCATACGACGTGCCATCCAGTGGTAAGAGAGTTACTGAATCAGGCCGAGAATCAGTTAGGTGTCTCCAACAGTAACATCTGGAGCAGGGTATACAAGGACAGGAATGGCGAGTTCTGTGTTGTATCACGTCATGCCCTCTCTACCGCCCGAGCCGAAGACAAGCGACTTAATCAACTACATCCAGCTACCCCTCGTGCGCAAACCGACAAGGCACCTACCCCAAGCACTTCCCTCCCGTCGTCCACTATGGCTAGTTCCGACCATACCGAACTTCATACCAACCCGTAACGCCACATGCCCGACCGCTATATCCAGCAGTAAGTAAGCATAAGCCAACACGTACGCACCACCAACCGAAGTGCAACCATAGCTGTGATCCAACCTTAGCTAATCAGACATGCGTCGAACTGTTTGGTGCCAGCCCTTCCCATTACAAAAATTTACCATGTCTACACATGGGACACACTGCTTTGTGAGCGTGCGAGTTAAGGACAGAATGCCTACAGCCGGGTGGAGAATGGATGACGGCAAAGGCCCATGAAAGAGTTTTGGCGTAGGAGAGGAAGCAGGTAGAGGACCAAGAGACAGGAGGAGAAAGAGAATCGTGAGAGGGGAGAGCGATCACCGAGCTTTGTGTGTGTGTGTGAGAGAGAGTGAGAGTGTATGTGTGTGTGAGGTAGCACGCTGAGTGGTAGGCAGCTAACTCCCTCACCTCAACCACACACCTGCTGTTGGAGGGGGGGGGGGGACGACGAATGGAGGAGAGGAAGCAAGATCAAGTCCACCGGACTTATAGATTCTTTTTGTATTAACTTGTCGCAGCACATGCCTAGTTTTATGGCATTCCTCAACATAGGATGTATGGTTTCCATGCCTGAGCTCCAACATGTTTACATTTTACGGGTGCGGGATGAAGGTTATTTTATGAACTTAAGTGAACAAATTAATGCACGAGTAATCCATACATTAATCCCTCACCAACCGCGGGGGATGTGTTTTTAAAAACACAACGGTAGAAGAATACAAGCTTTTATGAGGAAAAGGGGTATATGTTAAGTCGGCCAAAACACACTGTTGGAGATGCCTTACGTTTAAAGCCAAACACAGCACTTATTTATCGATAATAGATATGAAGTTACATATTAAAATTAAATCACTTGTGTGCTGGGGTTCGCAGTGAAACATTGCTATGTGCACGTAGCTGGGTGAGCACCTAGATATTCTGCAGTGCAGCTGGATGCAGTGACTTGCTGCTGTTACTCGGGCCTAGATCCTTGAAGTTCGGCAGCTGTCGGTCGGTCGCTACAAGATTACTGTGGCGGATGGCGAACAGCCGATCGCCACAGACATCATTACAGGGCAGGTTCATTTTGTAACAGCGGCCCGGTATTGGGAAAACATGCTGATAGATGCGATTCACGTCAAGTTGAATTTATACGAAATTTAGGCTGTGTGTTCGCCGCTGCACTGACACGATGATGCCCGGTAATGTTAACGGAAATACAAAAATTTAGTGTGGCACACTTGACATATTAACTATCCTGAATTTTTCATCAAAAACTTTTGATGTGGCCTATACACGCACATACTTGCCAAAATATGGTACTATAAGAACACATTTAATTTGCACACACTTACCTTTATTCACTTCACACATAAAATTGACCTTGCAAAGAAGAAAAACACTGCTCCCCATAAAAAACTAGCATCTTACGTAGGCATGGGTGCACAAACTTTAAAAAATCATTAAAAAAAAGGACATGAATTAAATTTGAAGTTATCATACATACACTGATTAAGAAACTAGTCTGTAATATGCCTCTGTTTTTGAAGCAAAAGAGGAGAGATGACTGAAATAAAACAGGACAGGGAGGGTAAAGCAGAGGCGGCGGTGTGTGACTAGGACAAAGAATTCTCACTGGCCCAGTCCCCAACTACCCCCTCCCACCCTTTTTACAAACACGAGAGTCCCCTTCTGGTATGAAGTAATTTATTACTTCACGCTGCTTGGGACAACACATGTCGAAGTTTGTGATGGTAACTTGAGAAATGAGCAACCACTAAAATCAGTAACATTTTCCATAGACTGAAGACAGTGGATAATAGACACTTGTACCATGGTTAATTTTATAGCGATAACTCTCTATAACGATAATATATTTTGCCATTGTTGACTATTGTTATAACGCAGTTCTCCTGCATATGCAGTGGAACATCTATGTATTGAAACCAGGTGGATCGAAAGTTTGCACCCATGGAACATATTATGTGGTCCCATTTTTGATAAATCTGCATTTCACGTCCACATATAGAGAAATTTTTTGTCAGTCCCCTTAAAAACGATGGATAGAGAATCAATCCACTGCACACCCAGCCCCAAGGCTGAAATCCATGGCAATGGCGCTTACCAACACTATGGAAACATGCCAATGTGTGTATTAAAAAATATTTAACTTTTACAGGGATGAAATATTTTGCTTACGTTCACTTCAAAATTTATTATGTAACTGTGGACCAGGTACACTAGAATAATGCATGTTGGAAAAACCAATATTTTCATAAAAATGCCACTCAGGCAGAGACCTTGAGGTGCAACGCATCCTCAGACGCAAGCAGCATGAGCAGCTGTGCAGGTGATAGTTCCAGCAGCATTCCTGTGATCTTGCTGGCAAAGTTGGGGCGCAGTGCCTGCACCTTAGGGAACAGGCGATCCCCTAATTGCTGCTGGTGCAATGTGAGGTGTTCGTTATGGCCAGACTGCCCACCACTGCCTTCCGGGCCGCTAGGTGAAAATGGTCGTGCCTCGTAGGACAGTGCACGTCGTGGCTCCCTGCTGCGTGGAGATGACCGCTGGGTCTGCAGCAATGCACATTACTATCAGGATCACTCTCTTAGCAACAATGGGCAGCAGCTCAACTCAATCACACTTTTAGTATACAAATATTTTTCATTTTCAAATGTCACTTTCAGAAAATTGCACATAAGCAGATTTTCAAATCATACTGTAAAAAATGTACACCAATTACTAACTTAATTTACATAAAAAAGATTCATACAATTCGAAACCAATGTTTTACCAAATTTACCTGAATATAATAAGACCTAGACAACCCTTACATTTTCACTACGGTCTATACAAATATGTAATTAATTTTTCCACAAATGATTTATTTATGTAATTTAGGATGATATTTTGATATTTGAACTTCCACAAAAGTTTAACATAAATGAATTATTTGCATTGAAAACTACACAGTACACCTCATAAGCATGAAAACAAAATGAGTCAATTTCTTTGTTCGTACTGATGCACGACACCTTTTCAACAATAATTAAACAACTTCGCCCTATCAGCGAGGAAACTTTGCTGCTCGATTCCTACAGATATTTTATTTAGAGTTTTCCGATACCGATACTAAGTATCTGTATCGAACCGATACATCACTATTGGTCGTAGACAATAAGTCAGGTTATTACTTTCTTTAGAGACAAACATAATTGTATTGCGGCGTGTATACAGTAAAACCTCGTTAATTCTAAGTCGACTAATTCAAAATCATATATAATTCAAAATGTGTATTTGCCCCCAAATGGAAGAATAGGATTTTATATGATCATGCCAGAGTTTTCACATCTGCTGACTGGTTTTCGTCGCCTCTTCTGCCCAATGAAGAGGTGAAAAGATGCGACAGTGCCACCCACTGCACTGCGAGAAATTAGGGAGAGTAGGACCAAGAAAATTCCGGGCTGCCTGTTGTGACAGTTGGAGGGAGGTAGGAAGCTTCTTGCAGTGCGGGCGTGGCTTGATGACTTATTTTTTGGCCTATTTCCTTCAAATCTTTGCTTTTAATAAATCAAAAATCTTATGGATCCCCAAAACAGGGATGTAACTTTGAGAGGGTAGTTATTCCCGAGGCCGTAGTTGTGTTCACTTGAACAGAGAAAATGTGTATTTCTATTATACACAAACTTTTTTAAATTCGATAATTCAAAATTATGTAATTCCAAGGCAAAAACATATGTCCTGAGCACTTCGAATACTGCGCTGAATACAGTATATTTCGGGCCCCGTCACCTATAGTTTTTTATCTTGTTTATGTCAACATCCTGTAACTGGAAATGAAATACGTAATGCGTGCCACCATTTATAACAGCTCTGTGGCACACTGTCTGACGTCTCGTCTTCCGAATACGTCTGTTGAGTCGACACTGGTTCATTTTTAGTAACATCTTGTGGAGAAATCTGAGGATTTATATTAATTTATTTCAAAAGACACACGTCTTTGAATAAACTGATAATACGTAAGTTACTATTCGACACCTTTTGCGGTCTAATTAAATTATGGGTAGGTAACCACCGAGCCAAGTGCAGTGTAACTCGCGACAGTGAAAATCAGAGGACGTGGTTTTGAATCATTTTTTGACGCGTGCCGCCTATACCACTATTATCTATATGATTATGACTCATCGCTTGTCATGTCAAGTATACCCTTACTTCGACCCACGTGAGAGTCGATACCGCAAACCAATACACGAATGTTGCGTGCAGATTAAATTTACTGGGCGGCCAAACACGTGGTTTCAAGGTTGCGCAACCAGCGAGCACGCCACCTGCCCCCCTCCCCCGTGCCGAGTGCTTACAAGCTGCCAGCCACCTCGGGGCACGGCCGAGCACCACAGAAGATCTACGAAGCAGAACGCTGACGAGAGGGTTCTAACCTACCACGCCAGCCTCACGGCAGGACGGCACACGTCTTCCCCGTACCCGCCGCGGAAGCCTATAATTTTGACTATATAAGCTCGTACGCAGCGGGGCTCCAGTAGTCATTCGTATTTCTTCTCTAGAGAAAACCCAGAGCACTCCATAGTACTGGGGCCTCCAGCGAACCTAGAGTCTTCAGTAGCCCTCCCGGCTACTCCCTGCGATAACAACCATCAAACACGAATATACCTTGCTACTATAGCAAAGGAACTTTAACTTCTTTTTGTCTCTTCCAGACAACCGCAATTAGAAAGTTTTAGTTCAGTAGTTATATATTCAGTTTTCTAGTTCAACTTTTCTCTTCAGCCTAGAACCAGGTCGCCTACACCTGGCTAACGTAGATTACATTCAGTACTAGTCTGCTTGGTAGGAGATAGCACCAGTCACTGTGTTTATTGAGTCTTCAATAAATACACCTTAGTTCTCTATCCACACGCTTTTATTTCTAGAGTAATATCTACTTTGCTCGCTAGGAATAATTCGCACTGTGCACTGCCGACAGAAACTGAGTAAGTTTTGAATCCGAACTAGCTTTGACTGAAAACCCCATTCTCAAGTCCTCCAGTCTGGTAACACACACATTAGATGTTCGCCTGTTGCTTCTTATTACCCCGAGCACCCAGGTGCTGGATGGAAGGAACTGAGGAGCCACAACCACTAGAAATACTTTCAACCAAGGAGAGACAGCAAGCCTAGGTTATTATTAGCCACCAGAGCACCTAGGTCTTGGAGGAGGTACTGGCATGGGTGTTGCGGCCTGGCCTCGGCTGAATATCACATCCAGTAGAAGCAGTGGTGGCCCACACGGCTCAATGTCTCTAATCTGCCCACTACAGTGGACGATTACCGGGGACACAGAGCTTGCGCTACCAAGCGGCTACTGGACAACACTATTACACAAAATAGTTTCTCATCCGTAGTGGACGACATGTATTGTTCAGCGGCGAACCAAAAACTCTATGCCGTATGAGATAAGGCACGGCTGACGGCGTAGGGAACAAAAGATCCCTCGTCTAGCTGCCTCTCCTATGAAGGAAAGACAGGCGGGACGGGACCGCACCGTCTCACTAAGGTTATGAGCTATCCCAACTGCTCCTGTGGTGCGCTACTTATCTTTTCCACCACACGTTAGTACCAAACACGCATTTGGTCTAGCACACTAAAACTACAACGATCGTACCAAACAGTCTACAACCGGGCACGTGTCGAATAATTAAAAACAGTGAAGTAATCATTAATAATAGCCTTATTTGTCTCAAAATTACAAGTTTCCTTTACTGGAAAATATGATTAACTACTTTAACAGACAGACATTTGTCATGCGTGCAAGGTGTCACCAACAAGTAGTGGCATGGAGAGGAGAGGCAATCCTCCTGCTGCCACCCCCTTCTCCACAAACCAACAGCCATCAAATAGCCTGATCAATAATATCTCACTGTGTTCTTAACCGATAGCACACGCGGGACATTTAAAATTTGACTTGCATTTAGTGTCATATTTTTTTCATTTTCAGAAGGTATGAAATATTTCGGTTAGCTTGCATTTTGTGTCTGATTAGAATAAATTATATACAGATCTTAAGACATTTTCTTTATTTACACAAGTCTAGGAAAAATATTTTTTAATGTTTTATCGACAGTAATACTTTCTCTAAAATTCAGTGCGAAGGGCATTGGTATCGAGGTATCGGTATCAGTAAGGATCCCAGAAAATGGTGAACTGCAAAATACACACCATACCGCGAAATTGTACATTATTTCACAGTTTTTGCAAAATATAACCTCTTTTTTTACAAAATGCGAAATTTCCCACGAAAAAGGCGTTAACACGAATATTTACATTATTCAGAAATGGCAAATAATCGTTTACAATCGATTAAGTGTCGACAATAGACCATGACTCGACAATTGCTTGTGCGCTTCATTGTATTTTGTAGAGATTATTTTTGTGCTGAGATGCTGAAAACAACTATTATTTTTTATCGCGAACGTGTATTGAAGCATGTTTCTACAGATCTGACACCAAGAAAATAATGATGTCCAAGAGCTGTAACATGCATGCCGACGGAGTTGTGAAACAGTACTTGGCAGTTCTAGTTTATGAGGTTAGGCGGGGGGAAAGTGAAATGTAATGTTACATGAATTTAACTTTTGTCAAATTTAAGCTTGTTGATATCTAGGAAACGTACAGTGTCGATTTTATTGAAGTAAACTTGCAAGGATTACAATAGTAAAACACGTGTTCAAGAGATGTGCAATTTACAAACAGCAAATTGCGTGTTTTGTAAATAATGTATTTGTAATATTTGTAAAACTTTACTATGGTTATTGAAATGCACGTAGCCTGAAAAAGCCCCAATTTCAACACTTAAGTAGTGTGTGAATAATATTTGTTTATTCGTAATTCGAGTATGCATGTGTGTATGGGCATTGCTGCATCTGTATGAATACGAACATCAATGTAAATACTGAGCTTTGTTTTTTCACTGACGTTAAAATTTTCGAAGTTACAATAATTTTAATGTAATTTCCAAAGACCAATATTTTCCACCGTTCCATGAAAACAATATGCAAGTCAAAAAGTCAACACACCCACAAGAACCTCAAAACAGTGCCACTCCCTCACTGTTTCCTTCTTTTGCTAGAAATTAAATTAACAGAACTGGAACAAATCACAAAAATAAAACAAGTTGGAATACCACCCTAGCTATAACATATTACATTAATTACTGGATGGAAGTTAGCGAACGTCAGACTTTCAGTGCCTGCTATGACAGGTAACACGAAGAAAGAAGAAAATGCAAGTGTGTATAGGACTCAAACATAGGTTTACAAACACCTTTCTCTTCAGTGAAAAACAGCTGTGATGGAAGGATACATTGTGGCCATGCTACTTTTCTAGAACTGTCAAAATTTACCACACATTTCTTAAATTAATGTTTTCTTCTTAAATTAATGAATTTACTGCTGTTTCTTGCATTTAATAATTACTTTTCTATTTCTTATTCAGACACTGAACATGTGCATTAATTTTCTTTTTAATTATCAGACACAGAAATTAGGTTTATTTTTTAATACGAATGGAAAGAAATTCATTACAGATTTTAATTTTAAAACAAGTTACAGAAATTTAGCATCACTTTCATTTTAAACACCAAAATTGACACAGCTTTCATTTTTAAATACAGAAATTTAACACAGTTTAAATTTTTAAATACAGAAATTTAACACTTCTTTCATGTTTAAACACCAAAATTTAACACCGATTTTCACTATTTTTTGCACCAAAATCAGACATTCTATTTTACCATTTTCTGGGGTCCCTAGGGATCAGTATTGGAAAACATGGTATTGGAACAACTATAATTTTATTGTTGCCACAGATCATGAGATGTTCAGATTATACTGTTTACCGATGGCACGAATGGACATTCCAGCCTGAAGATTGTATTATTCACCGGCTGAGCCACAGAAACTATGCATCCATGGCATTTAGTACTACAGCACGCCTCCAGATAGCTCTACCAGTACGTTCTGCCATATCTCTATCACCAAACCGGCTGGTGATGTCATGCCTAGAGGAAACTATGCTACAGACAACGCCTCTCAAAATGATTGAAGCTGTAACACCAGTCAGAGTATAAAAAGCGGGCCGCAAGCCGACTTACGACAAGTTTCATCGAAGAGCCTTAATTTTACCCATCAAGGGAACACACTGAGAAGTTATCGATCCGGCAGTGTCCTGTCTTGTTGGTTTAAGCGAGGAAGGGGAGAGGGGCAGCGGGAGGATGACCTCTCCACGATGCTACCTGTTGGCAACGACTTAAACACATGGCAAATATCTGTCTTTTTTTAAAGTAATTAATCATATTTTACTGCAAAGAAATTTTGTAACTTTTGAGACACAAATGGGGCGATTATAATCGATTTCTTCACTGTCTTTAATAATTAATCATTCAAAACCATACCCTCTGATTTTCCCTGTCATGAGTTACACTGCACTCAGCTCGATGCTTACCCACCCATTATTAGACGCAGGTCTATTGAAATAAATTAATATAAATCCTCCGATTTCTCCACAAGAAGTTACTGAAAATAAACACTTATAATACAAGTCGCTTGATGTTCAAACAATTTTTGATGACAAGTGGTACTGTATATGCTCTTGGGGATTTAATTTTACCCGTGAAGATGCTGCCCTTTGAAATAAATAAATATTAAGTTTTAATGTCCTGTTAATTTTACGCCAGATATTATGAAGCACAAACCTTACTGCACAAAACAACCTTTAAACACAAAAGAAAACATCTTTAAAAATAATAATTCCTTGTTAAAAAGATTGCATAACATTTTCAGGTGAAACCATTTGCTCTAAGTGATGTTAGGTGCAACTATTTAGAGCGATGCATATTGTATTTACTAGAGTATAGTGCGCACCATGATTTTTACAAGTTCCAGGGGAAAAATTTAAAAAAATTAAATTGCACCAAAAATTTGTGGCGCCTTGTTATTAAGTATGGAACAAATTATTCTTTTTTACATTAATGTGGGGTGATTAGAAAAAAAGGAAAGAAAAAATCCAGAAACCTTCTCCTTTTACTACTCAACATTCCAAGCATCGTTTTTAATTCTTCCCCTTTCTCCTTTTAGCAGTGACCAGCTCTCTTTTTTTTGCCGCACTAGAATATCACACTACCCTTAAATAAAAAAAGTCTCCTAGTAACTCCCCCCTCCCCGCAACGCAAGAGCATGGCTCGCTAGCCTCTACCATGGAAACAAAGAGGGATTGCAGAATTATCGACCGGCAACCATCTGGGTGTTATTACAAGGGGGTGGGGGGCCGTAAAAATGTGGAAACTCTGGTTTTGTGGCGTGACAGGGCGTTTTGTGGCGTGAGAGCTGGGTTTCGACCTACTCATAATTGAAGGGTCCCGCAGTGAGAAAGCGAGAAAAGGGAAAGGAGTGATCTAAGAGCGAGAAATAAGACGACAGTTTCGCCACTTCCCTCAACATCCCCAGACAATTTATGGCTAACACTCCCCCTTCCTCTTTTTTTTTCATGTATAGCTCACATCCCAGAATTTTGGGAAAACAGGGTGCGCTATTCACAAATAAATACTTTCCTTTTTCTTAAAACGTGCGATACATACAAACCGAAATACTGTCATTTTTGTGCCTAAAGAAAGTAATAACCTGACTTCATTGTCTACAACCGATATTAAAGTATCGGCCGATACCATACTCGATAGAGATATCAGAAAAGGGCGAAGTTCGGCCGATACCGATAGTACCAGTACCGGAACAACTCTAATCTTGACTAGTATGCTTGTTAGCTCCAGCCTGACCTGTTCCTTCACCACATTCTTGCCAAAGGAACCCTTTGCTCCCTGGAATCCACCACAACTCGTTGCCGTGAATATCCTTCTACCAGCCTATACTCCCTTCACACTGTGCCAAAGAGTCTTAAAATCGCCAAAGTCATCTACACACAGAACACTGTGGCCCTTCTGGGCAAACACTTGACACGTGTCCAATTAGACTGACTGGACACGTTAGTCAAGGATTTTACCCGCTAGGCCAAAAGTGGCTTAGGTAGCTGGAATGAGACGAGGGGTATTGGCTAGTTCTTATACACTCTTACTTCTAGTTGTGTATTCTAGGTAGATATGTCCTTAGGCGGGACAAATTATGTTGATGCCGACATGGATGTTCCACAGACAAACTTATTTAGACCAGAAGATGTAGTTGTCACAGCCTAGGCGCACTTCAATACCGGTCAGGAGTCCGGTGACAATCGGGTGACACTTGGTGGAAAGTTAATGAACACAACCAGAGCAGGCACGACTGCTCGCGGTCTATAGATCACGCAGCGCACTGAGACAGAAATACTAACAGTGTAACACAATAGTGACTTGACAGCTTGAGCTTGATAGGAGTTCCAACTGATCCCCCCCATAAGGGGGCTAATCAGAGATGTGGAGTCGTGTGTACCGCCAAGTATCTACTGGTTGTGCGTTCGCACTAGGATGCCTGGTAACACTGTAGGCCACAGTCACCGCGCACTATCCAGCGCGGATGGTGAGAAGGAACCTGAGTCTGTCACGCCTCCTGGTGTGAAGATGTTGCTAGTGGTTGTGGCGTCACTGTTTCTCACCCATGAGCACTGACAGTGCTGAGGTGTAGATGGGAAGAAATAGGTAGCCGTCTAATATGGTCTTAATTCGGTTTAATTAAATTCCTGGTTTCCATCGACAGTGCACAGCGTAATCTACCTTCAACTGTGGATACTGTTGTATTGATTTGGGGGGGGGGGGGTGCAGGCGGGCTTGAGAATTATTTGTCTAGTCAGATACTGTACCTTGCCACCTCTGCCTTCCCTCCCACTCATTTTTTTTCTCGCCAACCCTCCTTTGCACATACCTACATAGGGTGATAATTTTTTTATGGTGAGCTATTTATTTTTGAGAGTTATGCCGAATGTGTGTATATGCCACGTCAGGATTTTTTCATGAAAAATTCTTGTTAATAAATATTTCAAGTAGGCCACAATAAATTTTTGTATTCCTGTAGACATTGCTGGGCCTCATCGTACCAGTACAGAGGCCAACATGCTGCCTAAATTTAGTAGAAATTCAACACATTGACATGGATAGCATCTATTAGCATGTTTTCCCAAAACCAGCAGTAACGACTGCAGAGGGCCCCAGTATGAGCAAAAACTGAGCGGCATTCGGGCAGACTGGCAGGAGCGTGATGCTTGTGCAGGGCTGCCTACTGCACAGCCCAGCCAGAGGATCTAGGCCCAAGCGACAGCAGTAAGCTGCAGCGTCTGGCCGCACTACAGAGGATTTAGACGCTCGATCAGCTATGTACACACGACAATGTATTCGCAGCTAGCTGCAGCACATAAGTGATTTAATCTTAATAATGTATCTTCGTAACTATTATCAATAAATGAAGTGCGGTGTTTTACTCCACACATAAGGCATCTCCAACAGTGTTTTTAGTTACTGCTTTGTGCGTAGTACATCCAATTTTCTAGTAATGAAATGGCCAGACCAAAGCGAGAGCATGACGCGCACACACGTATTGCACAACGCCACCTTAACGTTTTGATCGCTACGTGCCTCATAGCAGTGTATGACCCACAAGACCTGCTTAATAGATCTTTAATAATAACTTTACATTTTAATAATACATAGTCTAATCTTTTCACACACTTTCAATGGTCCTGTCATACTCTGTTTAGGCCTTTTTTTTACTACAAGGAGTGGTCCAATATGTCTTTCTTGGATCTCAAATTAATCAGGAGACGTCCAGCTATTAAAATATACATATGCATTTATATTTAATTAAAAAAACGGTTTTTTTATGAGCTATAGACGATTGAACACAAACGTCATGCAAAAAATGGCAAGTTTGGTGACATAGGGGTTAGAGGTGGGTCAAAATTGGCCCAAAATTTTCCAAATTTTTTATTACGACTCTCCCCTCTATTACAACCTTATTCTCGGGAACCGTGAGGGTTCCTAATAGAGAGGTTTTATTCTAACTGCGTAGTTCCTGGTGTAGATGAGCTGGTTCTAAGTGAAAGGGAAATACTCATTCAAACTGCTAAGGTGTCTAGAGGAGACAAAGTGAAGTTAAAAGAAAATGTTCGTGTTCGTATGTCGCCGGGTTGACCATTCGTCGACGTACGTAGTAAATTGCCGTAAGGACGTACTCGAAGGTTGGAAACTTCTCCAAAGATGCCGAGCACTGGCAGTGCTGTCGGACTTATAGAGGTATCTTGTAGGTTGCCGGCGCAGGGTGCAGGGGAGGTATGAAGTCCTCCGGCCCTGGGTGGCATGAGAATCCTTTTGTCAGCGATTCTGACTTTGTGCCTTGTCATGTGTGCTCAGTATTGCCCAAGGTCTGGACAGCTTGTAGGCGTCGAGTGCGGGGTAGGGGGCCGCATGCCTGACGGGTTTTGTATCCTCCAGGTGAGAAGGAAAAAAAAAGAAGTTCTCGTTACCTGTACGGTAGGCAATGTGTTATTCATGCCTGTAGAGATGGAAGAGGCGCTCTAGGCGATGAGTCATAATAGTATTTGAATAGATGTAGAAGCGGCACTGTCACACTAGTTGGAGTAGTACCAGTTCAAGTTAGGTACATAATACTCGTCTACCCTGCCATCGTTAGCCTAGGATCAAGTCGCCTTCACTTGGCTCAGCATAGGTTAAGCTTCCGTACGCTTTTGCTAACATTAGGAGTACGACACCACCCCGTTTACTTCCGTTAAAGGAATAAACAGATGTTTTAACGAAATCAAGGGTACTCCCCCGTAGCAGTAATTCCTCTCCCAGTGATCTTCACGTCCGTCCACGGGATCGCAGGTGACCGGAGAATTTACTTCAAGAGCAATACACCAATTAAGTACCCACATGCACATTGGACAGCCATCCTGTGTGGGCACCACGGTGTACAGAACGGTAGAGCCCCCATACTACAGTTTCTTGAGGTCAGTTTGTCTGCTCAGTGGCTACTCTCTCCACCGCGCCCCAGCACCGGAGTTAATGTCCCCTGAGTTGGAGAAGACAGTTCTTCCTGAGACACTAACCTATGTATTGGGACTGTCCATATGTGAATCCTGTCTCCCAAAACTCACAGCGTTCCAACGCCGAGTACTGGGATAGAGGTACCACACTGGGTTGCAGACACTACATGTGGCTGTTACACCAGGATAGGTCAACACACCACCTGCTTTCTTTTCACGGACGTGAAAGTGTGATTCTGTCCTAATACCTTACTCCCGACGGAATGGTATCCGAGAGAAGGTTAGGGAGATGCTCATTGCCACTGGACGTCAGCAGGAATTTAACCTTTTCCTGGTCGCACTTGCGAAATTCACACTGACGGATCAAGCCCAGGCATTGCTACACATGCAGAGAGAGTCTGTGCCAGAGATTCCCAAGGACCTCTTCGAAGCTCCAATTTGTCTGAGTGAAGAAATACACCCCGTGTTTGTAGCTTACGTAAGTGGACAGTGACACGCGATGTACCGGGAACGTATATTCACTAATGTCTGATTGCAGGAGTCAGCCCGGGCTAATTTTTGTCCGAAGTTGAACCAGGCACTTCTAAATTCTGGTGGGGGTTAGTCCTGTGTAGGTACTGGTGACTTCCTTGTGTACAGAACTGGCCTTGTGGCTACTCGGCAGGACACAAAATCTGGGGTGGCTGTTACTATGTGGTGTTTTGTAGTACAGCTGATGTAAGGCTACCTGGATAACGTTTCAGTACAGTAGTAGTGGACTGTGGTGCAGTGACATTACGTGCAGTTCGGGGGGTAGGGATATGTTGTGATAGGCACAGAGATGGTGTTAGTATGGCAGAAGTGAGCTGTGCAATGACAGACGTACGTAGTAGTTCAGATTGGCAAAGATACTTGTGTATCCACTCAGGGTATGCAATATACAGCAGGGATGGTGCGTTCTGGCAGAGTAAAGATATGGTGGGGTACACGAGTCTCCACACCACAGCCTCTTGGCCCCAGAACCAGGGGATAGCTGCCCGCATCTGACGACCATGCCCTCAACCACAGCACATACCACGGGGTGGTATTTTTGGGCTATGCAATTGTGTGCAGGGAAATAAATATACGTGAATACTGGAGAAGGACTCTCCAGATGATGGGCGGTCTGAGCTCTGTCCCTTCTGCTTGCCTACTAAGAGTAGGTGGGTCTAATAGCCACACTCGCTTGATGGCGATATAGGCCGCCTTTTGCTCCCTCTGTGAGCCATGCCTTTTTACATAAGGCAGAGAGATTAGGTTGACACTTACTTCCCGACCGTCGTCAACACGAGGCCACCGGTGTGTAGACCTAGAGCGCTGAGATGTATGGGCCGTCTTCTTACCACTATTGGGTGAGGGGTCACGACAGGGGTTAGGCCATCAGTCCCAAGCAAATATCCCCTCCAGTACCATAAGCGCTCTGGTGGAAAACAACTTGAGGTGACTGTCTCGTCCATAATGGACGAGTTACTAGTGTCAAGGCTCTACCGTTCTATCCCCTGGGGTCTAGAACGGGTGGCTGTCGAATGGTGTGTGTGTCAACCGTGCGGATTCCTGAAGTGACTCCACAGTCCTACTCTATGGTTCGTACGGGTATATCAATTCCTGGTCTCGGATGATGTATTGTTGATATTATTTCTAGTGGTCCAAGGGAAGTACTTCTAGAAGGGGTACCTTCCGTAAAAGAAACAATGTGGATTTATTAGAGATAATAAATACAGTGAGGTGTGCTACCTCCTAATCAGACCGAGTGTGATATTTAAGTAACCTACGGCAAACAGATCTAAGTGACCTGCTCCTAAAGTAACCAAGACAGCCAGTGGCATTGACTGCTATGAAAATAACTCTGGCTGCAGCTACCTATCCAAGGGACGTCTAGAAGAATCTTTATAAAAAGGGGACAACTACTTTAAGAGCAGTGGGTGTAGTTGCCTCTACCAGCAAGTAGAAGTGGCTGCCGATCCAGGAAGAGCAGCAGCGGAAGGCGTGTTAAGTCTGCAGGTGTTGAAGAAGGGCATCTGGAAGATGCCAGTGGTGGTTGTTGACAATGGAGCTTCTGGTAGCTGGTGGTGGCTGCAGCAGAAGCGTCTGGTGACTGCAATGGAGTTTCTGGTAGAGGCGGCATGAGCTACTAGTAACGTCAATAGTAGCAGCCTCTGTTGAGCAGTAGAAGGCCCAACCACACTAAGTGTTAAAGCAAGCTATTGGAGAGAGAAAGGAATAACTCCCGAGCCCAGGCGTGCACTGTCTTAAATAGTCCGCTGGACTGGTGCAATGCCGGGCCGCGGTGGGAGGTTTTCCCTGAGGCAGGCAATGGCTTGTAGGCTCTCCGTACAGGGAACAGGGGAAGGGCACACTTCTGGCTTTTGCAACCTTATTTTCCAATTGTTTAAAATTGCCCTCTAGGGCACTAGCGATCTAAGAACACTCGTGAAATCTATTGCCAGGTTTGACTCTCCCTCGGGTTGCGTAGAAAAATGTGAGACAGATGAGCCGTAGTCATTTAGTAGTATAAACAGGAAAACAGTATGCATCAAGTGTTACTTTTGACTCTCCTTCAGACCTCTCCTCTGGGCAAAATGCATCGGGAAGTGTAGATTTACCCTTATCCTACTGTACCGCACCTGCAGGTAGTCTTTCAGTTTTAAGTGTTTGCCGCAAGGGTGCGTGGTCCAGTCCCAGTCTTTCCAACTTAGGGGATACAACCTCCTCAGCGGAGCCCCTCTGAAGAGATCGTGAACACTGATGAGAAGCTGTTTCAACGACAGTGTACCTTTGTGTGGCTCCTCCTTTCCTTCAATCCTTGGATTTAAGGGAAGGGTAGCCAGTACTAATGCTTGGACTGTATAGAAAGCAGTGTATAGCTCATATGAGTAGATGCCAGAGATTACCTGCAAATACGTTACGTATGGGTAACTACAAGGTACAAGGCTACAAGGATGGTACTCAAGGTTAAAGCCAATACCACATTTTAATTTAGGAGAAAATAAAAACATGATTAGAGCACTAGCTTAACGCCAGCAACGCAGGCTTCAAACCTAGAAAGCTAAAGTTACGGTTGTCTGTATAGCCAACCAACAACAAAGATGGGAATGCGCTATGAGTGTTGATGTTGAACAAACTCTTGCATTGTCCAGAAAACGTGTTTTCGGAAAACGACATCACTTAACCGCTGACGCGCTAGGAATATTAAGCAGGTACACAATAGGATGGTAGTCTTGAGAAAGACTTAGGAAGGATCCAGTACAGTGTATGGGCTATCATTTTTATGTAGCCAAAAAGTCTGCAAGTAAGACTAATTATTGCTCATTCTCACCTGAGAATGTCTTCGCACAGTTTCTCTTTCTCTTGAACGCAGTCTCTGTAATACATTGTACGGTGCATACTTCGTTCCTACTTGAACAGACTCCAAGTTTGGCAGTTTCTCGTTAGCAAGC
Organism: Dryococelus australis; assembly: GCA_029891345.1. Taxonomy (NCBI): domain Eukaryota; kingdom Metazoa; phylum Arthropoda; class Insecta; order Phasmatodea; family Phasmatidae; genus Dryococelus; species Dryococelus australis. The sequence goes on from CM056995.1 coordinate 63,988,893, forward strand.
AGAGCCTGGAACAAACAGGGTTTAAAAGGTCATAAACAAACCAAATAATTATTGTTTCATAAACAAACACCACAAACAATACATGTTGCAGCTGCACGAGTGAAACGTCACATGAACACACTACATGGTACATGCAAAACAATACCGCAATGAGCGGCAGAATAAATATTATCAAACTAATGCCATCTTGTTTTTTACAGCTCTGTCTATAAATGAGCAGTACCAACCACCTCAAAATGGTGGTAGGTGGGTCTATATGATCATGCAACAGTTCATAACGATTAAAGAGCAGAGGGCTTGCAAGGAATGAAGAAACCACAAATACCAAAATCACATTTACACCAAAGTGACCCTGCAGGATGATTCTGCTGTGATTACCATCGCCTTCTGCAGCATAGAGTTCAGACCAACCATCCACTCGAAAAAGTGACAGTTGGTGCTAAGACACTCCTACATTTTGCCTGAGTTCGACACAAGCAATGCTACCCACTACAATATAGTGACTTACGTATGCTCAACAACATCACATGGACGACTTCTAACAGTACTAACCGGTGTAATTTCAACCATACAGTTTGCTGAAATATAAACTACAAAAATAGAAAATATGTATTTCACTTAAATACAAAGCTTACTAAAAAAACCCCTCACTGCTTCCAGAAATTAAGTTGTTATGGAATGGTTGCTGTAGATGTTTTGGGAAATGCTTAGTGATGGACTGAGTCTTGAATAATCTAGTAGAGTCAACAAAGAATAACTCATCACTTGAGTTTTTTACAGCAGTCATTGAGTTACATATATGTTGCGCAATGTGCGTAATGTGCGATAAAACAGTACCTGTCATGTCTTATCAGTACCAAAATGTCTTATCCACACAGGCCTTAATTGTTTAAGGATATAACAAAAAAGCAATTTGTAGAACCTCTCAGTGGATTATGGATGCTGACCAGTAGCATGCACACACACGTCTGCAAATTAAGTCCTTAACAACAATTGCAGTGGTTCCGTGGATCATGTTAGCAGTGCCACCTACTCAAGTAATGAGAGTTTGGTTAATGGTAATTTGGATTTAGTTAAGACGTGCAAAGTGAAAACAACATATATAGCACATAAAAATTTCACAAGTTGACGCAAGCCCTGTTAACGTCTGCTTGCCACGATCACTTTGGATTTGTACACTAGACCAACAGCGTGGTTTTTGTCAGTGGCTGGAAAGCAGTTTTAGCTACTGACTTACTCAGAAGTCCATTGTGACACAGATAAAGTTGAGGTTTCGACCCTTGGTCTCAACTTAAGGGGTGCTGTGTTGTTCCAATTCATATTGATGGTTCCCGGGGACAGATTCCCAGCTCCAGAACCTGGGATTGGCCAGGCCGTACCTAGCCTTGGTTCCATAAACCAGTCCTCTTAGAACCAGGTGACACTCTTGGCTGGTGCGAATATTCAGTGGAAAGTAAACAAACACCACGGGAGCAGTAGCGACTGCTTGGGGCCTGAGTGCGGTGGCGATGTCCAATTCCGCCTGCCTTTCCTTAGTAGGAGGGGGAAGTGCAGACCACTGTTTGGCAGCAAGAAACACTAGTTTTTGTTGCCTACGCCTTTTGCTGTGCCTTACCTCGAAAGACACAGTGTGTCGCTGCTTGAACACCACATGTAGTGCAGCTTGACGAGAAACAATCTAACAGTGCCAGTCCAGTAGCTGCTTGCTGGCACGAGCTCGGTATGAGTCTCCACTGATCCCCCACGCTAGGCGGGCTGATCAGAGACGGGAAGCCATTTGAACCACCAATGCCTCTACTGGATGTGATTGCAAGAGGTTGAATGTCAAGACTCAGGCTATGGTCACCAACACTAACAGTGCTCGAGATGTCGTGAGAAAAGAAACAAGAATGACTTCTGGAGAATTGCTGTGCTCGGACTTAAATAGTGCTGAAGTCTAGGCTGCGGCAGTGGGGTGCAGGAAAGGCGCGTGACGTCCTGCAGTGGAGCTGGCGTGGGAGGTGAGAACCCTCTTGTTAGCGTTCTTTGGTTTGTGCATCTTCGGCGGCGCTCTGCTGTGCCCGAAGTAATTGAAGTTTGAAAGCACTCAAAAGGGGGGATGAGGGAGGCGGCGTGCCCGCTGGTTGTGTAACCTTGTGGCCACATGCTTGGCTGCCCGGGAAATTTAAGTGGCCAAGAATTTATGTGCAAAATGGTGCTTGCACAACTCTCACATTGGTGGTTGAAGTAGACAACTCTTACGTAGGGTGAAGTAAGGGTATACTTCACATAAATAGTGATAAGTCGTAATCATAGTTGAATAGAAGTATAAGCAGCACGCGTCAATTCCACCCCACTTCGTTGCGATGAAGACTCACCGTGAAAGGGTGGTGGATTGAGGCATAGGCCCCCATCTAGAAGGTCTAGAAGATCTCTAGAAGGTCTAGGTAGGAGTAGTGAAGAACGTGAGGAAGGGAAACAAAAAAAAAAAAAAAAAAAAAAAAAAAAAAAAAAAAAAATTTCATCATCAGATAGGTGGGATCCTTAGCGTGGGATGCGGAGACAGTACTGTCTCTCTCGTGGCAGGCGGGCTTCCTCTCTCTGCCCCTTGCACAGGCAGTGCGGCGCTCGCTGACATTGTGAATGTGTTTTCTCCCCCTGTTGCAGATATTGAGTCACGAGTACCGTGGTTATCGGGTGTCCCACAGGCCTACTTTATTTTTGCATGCTGCCAAAAAACACTCAGCATAGCGCTCTGGATATTTACAAGAGAATATACAACGTAAACCTGAAAGAAAAAGCCCTTGAAAATGACGGCATGCGAAAAACGAAGGGCAATAAGGTAAGTATGTTCAAGCCTTACTCACGGAAGGCGGGGAGACGCCATTAACTACAGGGTTACCACAGATATTCACTTTAATTCCCTGGCCAAAATATAAAAGTTCCCTGACTTTTACATACGTTTCTGGTAATGTAATATAAAAATTACATATAGTATTAAGTTTTAAAAGAAATGTATAGTTAGTATTGAAAATTAATGTCATACTTTTTTTCGAATTAAAATCAGATAATTGTAGACCAAAGAGTAGAAAATAGCACTTCCTCCCATTCTTATGATGTATATGTTTTACAATGGATTTTTTAAAATAAAGGTGGGCACTACTGCAAAATTGTTACATCAATAAAAACCAATGAAGACTGAAAAATATAATAGAAAATATTAAATTAACTGTAAACACAGAAAAAATTAAGAAAGTGAACTCACCATTACACGAGACAATGCCAATCACAAAATATGTACATTATCTATATTATAAAAAGTCTGAAAATTAATAAAAACATTTTAAAATAGGTCCGACATTTCATGCTCAAAGCATCAACGCAAGCTCTTATTTTTTCTCTCCTTTTCTTTTCAAGCATTCAAATACTGGCAAAGTATTTTAGATTTTCAATTTTCTCTACAATATGTTCTCCAGTAACTTTAGCTTCAAACCTGATTTTCTTCTTCTCATCTTCAAGTTTTCCCATGTCTTCAGAAATTTCTCGTTTCGGGCTTTTTCTTTTGCAACAAGAAACTGTTTTTAATCTTCTAAATGCTATACATACCTCGTGTGAGAATATTTCACAGATAGGAGTATTTTTGGTCAATGGGAATGTGCTCTACTCCTCCAATGTAACGAATGACACCCAACACATGCCTTTGTGAGGATAGACTTATTGACAGAAAATCCACTTTCAACACATGCATTCCCATGTGAAATGATGAGGCACAGTTTGAATATGTGCCACAGTTCACTATATCTATGATTTTTGCCTAATACACCAGCAAAGAAATCATCTAGGCCTAATTCTGTTTCTGGCTCACCAGCAAGAAATCTCTTAAATTCAACTTCCAATGTTTCCTTTGCATCTTGGGGAAAGGAAAAGGTACTGATTCTTTGCTTTCTCAGCAACAGATTCTGAGTATCTGTAGGCCTCAAATAGTGCTTGCAAGACAACATTCTTATCTGACCAAGTAGTGGTTTATGGGCAATAATTTGTGGATTTTGTGAAGTTAATCCTTGTACCAATTTGTACTTAAGTGGGCTCTTCTCTTGCAATATTTTATAGCTGTTTTTACAACTTTCTGGCATTCCAATCTGAAAGTGAGAATGTCTTTCTCATTTGCCTTTAGCTTCTTCAGGTGATTCACTGTACTGAACCCAAGGTTGATTTATTTCAACTGAAGTAGATTTCCAATGCAATTTAGATCAAGTGCACGGAAGTTTACTACCACAGTCAGCAGCTTTAAATGTTTCTGATTTAACAACATGGCTCATTAGAATACTTTTGTCATGGAGATCACTGTCAGTACGGAATCAGGGGTCTTGCAGACTGAAATTTTCTTAAGAATGGTTCACATTCAGCTGCCAATGTCTTAAAAAAAGAAAGGTTGCACTTAAGAAAATTGTCATCAAGGTGCTTTAAGATGCTTCCAGCTGGTTTGGTATGAGGCAAAACAAAAGAATGAAGAAATTTATTTATATTAACTACAAATATAGCTCGTTCTAAACAACTGACATTTTCCACCCATCTAACAATGCAGTATTTCAGGGGAAGCACTGCACTGCCAGTAATGTTAATGAAACTGGCCCGACAAGCTGGAGAATCCTTAAATAGGAAATAAATATGTATCTCGTAGAAAAGTGTGAAGATCCCAAGCTACACTGTTTAATCCTGTTTTGATTGCTCCATTGACAACGTGCAATCCACAAACACCAATGTTTAAAAGTTTTTTACCTTCAGGATTTTCAACCAACATATCACCTTCCAATTTTTATAGAAAGCTAAAATTTACATTTGATCCAACCATGCACACTTGAAGTAAATTCTTCCTAGGTAGAGGTTTCCTACCTTCATTGAACTGTTCCAAAAGATCTCGAGCTTTCACTGACCCTAAGAAACGACTATTCCAGTACTGGGTAGACACTTTTTGCCTATTAGAAACAAAATATCTAACCTGGATGTCCATTTGCCCTTTCTGAGATTTGTTATTTAGAGCTTCATCAAAACAAATTACATAATCTTCAAAACTTCTAAGACGAGTATACAGAATTTTTGAAAAGTGAACTGCTAAAAACAATGGCTTATGACATACGAACACTTGGTTCTGGCCAACTGAAACTGTGAAGCAATTGTACTATTGGGAAACATAACCTTAAATATACTGCCTACAGTACTACACAAATTCATTGAAAGTTGATTTGCAACATCATTCAAATACCACATAATTTCTGCACGAGAAATATCATTTTTGTAAACAAGAGTCTAGATGTGGTGTGACTACATTTTGTTTACACAATTTCATCTCTTAGAGAACTTGCATTCGTTCTTCATCAGTATCATTCAAGGTAGAATGTCCACTACATCCAGGCAAAGATGAGTGTTCTTAATCATTTTTTGTGGCAAAAAATGAACACAAACGTGGTTGTGAAATTTTAGCGCGCATAAATTCCGAATGCTTTGGACATTTAGTGCGAGACAACTGCTTGCCATCCCATGTTACTGAGCTGAAATGTTCATTCATACACACTGCAAAAAAGCCTGATTTGCATTTCCTTCCACTTTGCACAGCCAACTCGCAAACTCCGGATAAACTGTGGCATCAAGCCAAAAATTAATGAACACTGTCGTTTGGATGACATGATTTAATGTGCCGCATACCTGCATTTAATATGAAATGGACAATAAACATTGGAACAGCAAAAAACACCGAAGAAATCAATGTTGCCAACTAAGGATAACTGGTAATATAAAATAAATATTTTCATGTAACTTTATTAGGAACATGTATATAATGCAGTTAATTTTATCTTAGTGTTAATTTTTGAATTTATGTGAACGAAATAGAACTGCAAAAAATTTAAAACTAAGTTGGAAATAAAAAACATGACGATTGTCCGAGATGGCTGCGATTGGCTTGTTTCTTGCTAGAGGGCAGGGTTATGCAAAAATCAGTGTTCGAAGTGGCAGCGAGCCTACTATTTAAGTTATTAACTCGATCATGTGACCTATTTTAGGCCTTAAATATTTAGGGATTTGGGGTTAAAATTTACTGAGGTGAAGAAGCACACTAAAATACCAAACAAAAATAAATAAATAAAGTTGTCTGCAACTGTTAACAAACATGTTATATCCCACGTTTTGGCAAAAATAAAGTAATGTGAACAGTGATGTGTACGTGGTAATTAATATATTGTTGCGTACGGAAGAAAATGTTTCTAGACCTACATAAAAGTTAATTTAATGTATTTAAATAACAGAAAAGGGCATTTGATGCTCACATATTTCTCCAGTCAAAAACCAAGCAATGTCGAAAAACATGCAAGTAAGTGGTTTACACATCGCATGCAGCATTGTAAAGAGATATTCAAATTCATCCACACTAAACTTCTAAATACTTAAATACCAAATTGCCGGTTTCAGACACAACTTAAGGCTGACAAGAGATGGCAGCAGCATCATATTTTTGACCCTGCAGGCAATTTCCAAGTAGCACATTTTGTTGAAAAAGTGAGTTTGCTGTCAAAATCGATGCCACATTTAATTAAGGTAGGACAAAATCACATGACCTAGATTATAATGAAACTTCTCTAACTTTCACTGACCAATTTTCATTTCCCTGACTTTCCAAGTCAGTGGCAACCCTGAACTATCCTGGGGCTTGTGGTGGTTAAAAAGAAAACTAAAATCTTTCAGGAAACCTTGGGTCACACAGCAAGCTAAACAGTTACGTGTGACAGGGTATTAGTTGGGCAACCGCAGGCCTTCAACACGTGGGGTGACCGGCGGAAAAAAAAAATTGCAAGTACACTTTAAAACATGCATGAAACGCGGACAAATGTCGCACGTTGGTCACTTTAAATTACATACATACACTGCAATATTTTTGAAGTTAAAAATATCTTGCACCTGGGTTTCACCGTGGAGAGTTAATGTGAGCTTTGTGGCTCAGAGTCTTTGGTTTGATATTGAGTTGGTGCACAAGATATTGCAAACAAAAAACACACACTAGAAATCATGGGCATACAAATGCATTTCATAAAAATTCCCTCCTACAAAACAGAATTCTTCTTGTAGGTGATCTTCACATATACACTGTAAAAACTCATGGACATATTTAAGTGTGTACCTACACAGCAAATTATTTATACAAAAATCTAATTGCTGCTTTACCTTTTGGTTGTCCATTTTAATTCTAACATGTTCATTGTAAATATTGTAGAATGATCAAAGGTAAGTACAAAATAAATACAAGAGTCAACAGAGTGGAAAATGCATTCCTACAAAACAGCATTCTTCTTGTAGGCGATCTTCACCAGTACACTGTAAAAACTCATTAGCATATTTAAAGGTGTACCTACAAATCAAATTCAATATACGAATATCTAAAATTACTAATTTCTTATCGAAGGCTAAGTCTAACATGTATTTCATAGAAGTCTATGTCTTCAACTATCACTGGTACTGTGGTGTCTGGAGGTAATACTACTTTTTATGTGGGCTGTTCACCAATTATATTATGGAACCTTGTCATTGGTGGTGCAAAAGTCTGTTTCCACTGGCTTTAAATTACATCCAAGCATAACAATTGCTGTATTTACAAGTTCAGTTTGCACATAGTCGAGTGTATAAATAACTGTCTGTTGCATTTACCTCACCGGTTCTTACACTTCCTCCGCTTGACAGCTGGGAAGGCACTTTTACAGGACACACAATAATTAATCAAGCCTAAAATGAGTGTGTCTGCATATCTCACTATCTTTGACTGGTAAGCTAGATTAAATGCCACTTTGATACAGATCTATAACGAATCCTATAATGTTTATCGTAGTGGTTTACAACTACGCGTGATTGAATTCGTCAAGCACTCAACTTACTTGTGTTTGTCAAGCTTTGCTTTAACTGGCCTGCCCCTGGGACGTAGTTCAGTATGCAGGGGGTACGGCCACGTGTACCTTGACAAAGGTCACCACGGTGATTCTCGATACCAGCCAAGAGTTGAGTCGGTATTGGCGGCATGTGGTGGCATCAGGCGTCGTCGTTTAGAACGTGATGTCATGGCATTTGCCGAAACTGATAGAGAGGGCACAGCTACAAGGGACGTTGAGGCAGTGTGGGGGAGTAATTCCAGGTCCTCCCTCCTGACTGTACAGGTTCCTATTCGTACGGCAGGATGTTTCTTCGCTGGTGCAGGGCAAGAGACTGTTCACCTTGCCTGCAGACACATTGCGTCATGGGGCCGGGTCGTTGGAGGCAGCGATGGTTTCGATGTCCAGGTCCCACGATGAGGCAGTGGTGGGGAGAGAACTCTCGACCTCTGCTGCGGGTGTTGCTCCAGATGAGAGGTAGTGGGAGGTGTCTGTTGTGGCAGCACAACAGGAGCTGCGGATCACAGTGATCGACCTTGGCTACGGGCGGAGCGTCTCGACCTCGACTGCAGGAGTTGCACCAGGTATCTGGTAGTAGGAAGCATCGACGGTCTCAATGCTACAATCATTGGCGACCAGTACAGTGGGAGGCAGAACGGGCCTCTCGTCCTCAACGGCACAAACGGGTGAAGGTTCCTGAGTAGCAGGAGGTTCTGATGGAGCACTGCCGTAGGCTAAGCTTGACGTCTGATGCAATTTATCACTGGCAGGAACAGTGGCTGGCTTCGTGGAAGCTGGAACGACCTTGACCTCTGTTCCGGACGTTTCTTGCGGTTGCAGTTTTCTAACTAGCTCCCAGGCATATTCACCTTCCGGTAGTCTAGTGGCATAGGCTTCCGGGCATACGTTGTGGACGTCATCCGGTGGTCCAATAGCGGGTAGTACTTCATCTTCGGAGCCAGAGGTCAACTTAGTAAAAGTTGGAACAGCCTTGACTTCTGGCATCTAAGTTATACTAGGTGGAGGGGTAGGCGTTCCTGTTATTTCTACCCCCGTCACCAAAGGTGCTTCCGACTGCTCGCTGATGCGGCTTGATCAGCGGGGCTTCTGACAGGGTTCTCGGTTGCGTGGACTACGTTATGACAATTCAAAGCAGCTGCGATTTTCTCAGCATAGCTGCGTGGCATCAAGGAAATTGATCTGACGGAAAATGCTCCGTGGCGTTGTTCTACATCCTGCTTCCATGGCACGATGTAGCTGGGTGCCCTGTCGATGACAATGGGTGTTCGCTCAGGCCTCGTTGATGGTTCCGGCTCGGCATCGGGAACTACCCTTCTGGGTGGAGGTTCATTGCCATCTACAGATTGGTTAGGGGTTTCACCTTCGGCGTCTTCGTCCCCAAGTGTCCGCATGTCCTCTGGGTCGGGTCGTATCTCGCCTCGGGTGGCCATTCGGAACCGCCCTCGTACATCATCGGCCCAGTAGACATCTCCTTGCCAAGAATACGATACAGACCATCCCATTTGTCAACAAGGCCAGCACTGAACTGGTTACGGGCCTTGATGAGGGGATGCGTCCTGAGTAGCACCGTTTCACATAGGGAGAATTACCATACCCCTGTCTTCGGTATAGGGTACTTCTTTCAAATGTACCCATCCTGGGCTCTTTGGGCAGTAGTAGTACGGGCTAGAGCAGCTAGCCTGATGTACTCGAGTTGAAGCATATCGGTGAGCTCATTTTCACATAGCCAGTCGCCAGATCTGCAGAGTGTTTGGCCCAGAAGGAGCACGTTAGGGCTCATGTTGACCGCTTCAGTGAACCTACGACGAAGGGCAAACAGTATTGTTGGGATGTGCTTGTCCCAATGTCTCTTGTCGTTTCCCACACTGATATGAAGGCACTTATTAACCTCCTGGTTCATTTCTTCAGTGGGATTGGCCTGGGTATGGTACGGCGGGGTAGTCCAGGTTTCCACTCTCCATCCCTGGCATGCTCACTGCCACTGGTGACTCGTGAATTGAGTGCTGTTGTCAGTTAAAATAGCCTTTGGGTATCCCCATCGTGCTAATATCTCCATATTTATTTTGAGCACGATTGGGGCAGTTTCTTGGCTAGGCAGAGGGAAAGCTTTTACCTAACTTGAAAACTGGTCGGTTACTACTAGCAGGTAACTGTACTGCGTGGGTAGGGCCCCATGATGTCGGCAGCGATGTGTGTCCACGCTGTCTTGGGTATCCTTGGTCGTGCTGTAGGAGATGGAACTGGGTATGCTTTGCCATGACAGCACGTAACACAGTTGCTTACGTACTGCCTGATGTCACAGCTTATCCTGTCCTAGCTGTAACGAACTTACATGTCTAGCAGGGTCTCCCTTGTACCCGGGTGTCAAGCTTGAGTGTGGTCGTGGTGGTGCCAGCATATATCTGTGCGTAACTGCTGCGGAACCCAGATCTTCCACGGTATATTGGATTGTACACTATGCGCCAACATGACATCATCCTGTAATTCAAAGCGATGGGGCTGTTTACGTAGCAGGCAGCGCATGTCGGGGTCTTCTTGCTGACTTGATGTTATCTGGTGGTGTTTAATTTGAAGCTGGAGGGGACAGATTTGTTCTTATGGACTTCGTTTGATATGAGGGGGAGGGGACATTCTTTCCTCCTCTTCCTCCTCAGCTTTTTCCTCCAGTGTAGGCAATGGGGACAGGGTGTCTGGCAGGTTGTTTGTTTTACCTGGACAGTATTGAACTTGCGTTTGTTCATTGTATTAACGTTTGATCTCCTTGCGGACTGTGGAGTTGTGTGATGTTCGCGAAGTTGGCTTTCAGGTTATTGAAAGCTTGCCGTTGTTCCGGTCCCCATCGCCAACGGGCGTCCTTCTCGATGAGTGGGTGTAGTGGTGCCATGTGTTGAACAATGTTTGGTATGAAGTCGTGTAGCCAGTTGCACAGACCCAGGTACTGTTGTAATTGTCACTTGTTTGTGGGCTCGTCTGCCTCTTCAATAGCTCAAGTAGAAATCTGTTGTGGGACCCAACATGTCCCAAGTAATCTAAGGATGACTTGCCAAAACAGCTCTTTGACAGCTAGCAAGTCATTCCGAGGAGTTCTAGTCGTTCAAGAACTTGCTGTGCATGTTCAAGATGCTCCTCCCAGCTATTGAAATAAATGATTACATCGAGGTATGCAAAACAGAACTCTCTGATGTAACCAGTTAGTACCTCCACAGAAATGAGCCGTTGGAATGTGGCAGGGGCGTTCTTTAACCCAAATGGCATTACTCGGAATTGAAGAGTTTCGTCATTGGGTGTAGTGAATGCAGTGTACTTGCGGCTCTCTGGGTGTACTGCAATCTGCCAATACCCGGATTCTATGCCCAGGGTACTGAAGATTTTAGTCTTGCCAATATCATGCAGGGTATGAGTTAGGTCAATTGCTGGATTGGGTGGGGGGGCAATAAGTTGTTACTTCATTTAGACCTTTATTATATAGTGCATTTGAGGGTTCCACTATCCCCTGGTCCTTCATGTCGTTTACTTGTTCCATGATTAAGTCACTGCTGTGTGCTGACATCCTGTAGAGTCAGTTGTATACAGGGGATGTCGGTTATCGTCCAGATTTCATGTTGGATTGACCCAGTCTAGAGTAATAAACCCCCTTGCCCAAAGGTGCTAGCATCTTCACTTAATACTTGGTGTGGTTGGCTGAATTCCGTCTCACCAAGCTCATGATTGATTCGGTTGGACTCGATAGGTGTAGGTACAATGTTGTCTGGACTGTAGTCCCAATTTACAGTGATTCTTTCCTTCTCGTCCATGTACACATGGTGTTGCCCATGATCTATGATGCACTGTTTTTGCAGTAGCGATGGGCAACCTAGTAACACTGCTTCAGAAACTGCCGGTGATACTATAAATTCTGTAGACGCCGAGAGGCGATGCAGATTTACTGGAAAAGTAATTCTGCCATCCACTTGGCGAGTAGTATTATGCTTGGCCATTCACATGATTTTCCGTTGGCGCATGTTTGCTAGTTGCTCGGCAGTAATGAGGTTTCTTCGGATAAAATTCCCTGTTGCTGCCAAGTCAAGTAACGCCAGCACTCTGTTCCCGTATATCTCAACTTCTATGTGAGGGACTATAGGGACTGATTGTTCCTCATTTAAACCCTGGATGATGATTGGGCCCTTGGTGTCCGGTGATGGTGGCCCGCTTCGCACCCCGGCTGCGGCATTTTCCGTCTTGCTATCGGGAGTCGGTTTTCCATAGTTGCTGGCGTTCGATTAACCGTGTTGGGTGGAATGACAGACCCCTCTGGTTTCCAGAGGGCAGTCATTCCAGTGGTTCTCTGGGCAGAACCAGCATTTTGGTATGAAAGCCATACGAGCGGTTGGAGCTGGTGCACCTTTAAGCAATGCAACCGCTGGAGCTCGTACCTCAGGGACCTTGGCAGATACAGATTTTAGATATTAGCCAGCTCGTCCAAGGTGGTGGCTTTAACAGTAAGCAGCATGTTCCTGAGACTAGGTAGTAACATCAGATTAAAGGAATGAAAGGTAGTGGCTTCGTAGACTCCGGGGAACACGCGTCAAAATATCTGTTCCTTCCTCCGTATAAAGATTTCAGCTTCGCCGTTGGGTACCAGAGTCTGGCTATAGAATTGAGTAGTCAGCCTGGTTAACACCTCCTCACCCCTGAATTCTGCAGTGAGCCAGTTACTGGACTGCTTCCAGTCAGTCAGGAATTCACCGTATAATTTCCACAAGATGAAGGTTAGACCTATCAAATCTAATTGGGCCCTGTCGACCCATTGTTTAGCTGGTAGGTCCGTATCCCTTACCTTTCACATCCTCATGGGATCGGCCTGTAAAATTGGTAATCTGAATATCATCGTCTCTCCCGGTTTCTGGATGGCCAGGTGCCATCCCCGGTTGTACGTAAATACTAGACGACTGGGATCTGAGGGAGTGAGAGGTATGCTACGTCGACACCTCTCGCACTGATAGGCCATCCCAAGCATAGAAATGAGTTTTTCGGGCCATCCTAAACATAAGTGATGGTAGGGTTCTCTGCATGTCGTGCACGTGATACGATTAATACCTCGGCCGGGACAAGTGATTTCATTAAAGAAGTTCTTGGGTTGTTGACAGCAAGCAGCACATCTGTATCACGGGCCTCTTATGGCCAGCCTACGCATGCGTAATATCTTGGGGCAGTTTGTGCATTCTATTTGCTGTGAGCCACTGCCTGGACAGTTGGCATGGCTACACTGTATGTTGGGTATATCATGCTCATTGTAGAGGTTTTTGCCTGTGGCAGCATTCACTGCTGAGATCGACATTTTATTGGTTATGGCTACGGGATGATTTGCGTACTCCCCGCAGACCATTTGGCATTTCTAGCTTGACCTTTAGTTCTCCGGGTCCTGGTTGGTCCAGTCCGGCCGTTCGCTGCATATAGTTTATAGTCTGACGCTCCATGTTGGGCGCCAGAAAATCACTTGATGCATGCCTGGTATCGGTCTGATTGGCACGATTGCCTTGGATTTGTACGCTAGACTAATAGCGTGGTTTTATACAGGTTTGTCAGTGTCTGGCAAGAGGCAGACATGCCAACTTTTAAAGTTTCCAATAAGTAAAATGGATAAAAACTATTTAAACACGCGTAAACTGCCCGTGGCAATTTCGCATACACTAATTTTCTTAACATTCACACATAATTTCAAGCAATAAAATTTCCATAATTTAAAAATGAAAATTTAATATAATCTAACATTTGTTCAGTGTTTCATACAATCTAACATTTGTTCTGTGTTTCAGACCAGAAACTATGATTTCCCATAGAGAAGACTCATACATCATCAAAATGTGTTTGATTAGGATGACATGCAAAGCAAAAATATACTTATTCCTTGCCTTGGGTGAAATATACATTAATTTTAAGATAATTTCCATTCTGTATTTATTCTCATATTTGTACTACTAATACGCTTACCATAAAAGTATTAAAAATTCACTTTGAAATATACAAAATCTCAATTCCGCAATGATTAAAATTTAGAAATAACAATTAAAATTTGTATATAAAATGTTCATATACTCAAATGTAAAGTTTCGAAATAAGAAAGCTTACAAATTTTATTTAGAAAAACAAGCATTCCTTTATTTTTCTGGATTAAGTCAGAGGAAACGTGGGAATTGTTTATTACTGGACGAAAAACATAGCCATTCTACTGCTACCTGAAGTAAGATAAATTTATTATTCCATTTGTAGTTTGTGTTGGTTATATTCCCAGATTATGGCATGTAAATAAATTGAAATATGTACTTGCATTCAGAATACAGAACATTAGATAACTATATTTTCAGATTTCTAGAAACATATCCTTGTTAAACAGCTGATCTGTCTGTGAAGAAAACAAAGAGTGCAAACAAATGATGCAATTAATTTAGGTTACCACTGCAACCTACCTTGTTTTGTTATGGCAAAGTCATACATCTGAGATCCCATAATTTTATTGACAGCGGATTGGATGGGGTTGGGAGAGAATTTTTAGTTTAACGTCTTTTATGAGACGGCGTTGTTTTGCACCTCTTCTTATGAGACTATAATTTTTAATTATACACTCTTTAAATGTCAAAGTCGAAAATTTGCTCATTATTTTGTAAATTCGTGATTTGATAGGTATCAGATGTGACAGTCACTTGTATAGCACTCGTGGCAATGCATTATTACATTAACAGTGAAAAATATGCTTTATCTTAACTTAATGCTTCAAAAGGTCGTAATATTTCTGCAAATATCACTGGAATGATACAAATACATTAATAACTATGAAAATAATAAATTACGCAATAAAGACTTTTAAAAGATTTACTTGTGCAATATATAATCATAGCCCAACACTTGCTTGCTTTTAACAACATGCCTATAATCCATTCCTCATTGGAAGCAACTTTCTTGGAGCCCTGCTAAATATCTACTTGCAGGCCCGTTTCGTATCCTTCCGCCAAATGCAAACAAACATTGACATGTGACTGCAATGTAGCATCTGTCAAAATCAATGTGTATATTCCATTATGTGTGTACATATGTTCGTATACTTTCGCTACATCTAAAAATAAACATGAAATGTGACTTCTACTTTTATACCTGTCAAATATGTTGTTTACTGTTTACAGCTTTTCAAAGAATTCTTGTTGTATTCCAAACACCATTCCGTATAAATTTTCACAGTTTAGGCCTCTAACATTATTTAGGTCAGCTTTATGACGTATTAAAAATGCATGAATTGAAGACAGTTCTTATGGTTATTTTACATTAACAAATTTGTTTTCCACGACGTAGCTCAATACATTTAATGCACGTTAGTATTTTGCCACGACTGTGTTTAACACTGTTACAACTACGAGGTAAAGGGCTGTACTAATTGTAATTATCCTTTTTTGTTATTGATATGTGTCGGATCATTTCTTTAAAGGATGGCCACAGTTGGAATAAATATTAAAAAGAAGGAACAACCAGTCAAACGAAAAAGGCACATAAATTAAAGCACGCAAATCAAGTCACTCATTTTGGTCATACAAACTTAAAAGATAACTGTGAACATGCACACAAATAAGCCTACAATAACTTTTGTTCCGCTCATATTTCTATGCATTGCTACTTACTGTTTATTAGGTTTATCAAAATTTATCGGGCTGAACATAGTATTTTTCTTCTGGGATTGTGGTAACTTACATAACGTGATTGTGTTTCAAACCCCTTAGGACAAAGGTACAACGTTGTGATAAACAGACTTGGATGTAAATAAATAACCTCGTCATAAAAACAGTTCACATTTAAAACGTATAAATATTTGAAATGACGCACACACAAGACCAGCGTATCAACAACGATGCACAAAGGCACGCCATTTCACAGGTGCAATGATTAACGAAACACACGTCGCAGTATATTTATTACTGCCATGAAAATGCAGATTTATCACAACATCGTAACTTGCTGAGGTAGGTTTAAAAAACACAACGTCTACAAACGTGATATGGTAATTTGAAGTATTTTTCGGATTAAGTATAATTTACGCTTAGTTTGGTAAAACAGCAACACGCCATGACATCATGGCTTGCCACGTTTGCAACTTCACTTTGTTACTACCCCGCCAGCATATCTAAATATATTAAAATAAGTATTCAAACATTAAAATCTCTTTTCAGTTGTAAATTACAAAATCAAAAATCATTATTTTGCTGTAATAAGTATGAAATATGCTACAATTGAAAACATTTATAATTTCATTGATTACTAGCGAAGTAAAATTTCCCAACTGTGAAAGAGACGAATAAAGAGAGAGAAAGCGACAAGCCTCGCCCAGCAGACAGTTTTTCAGATGCTTTCTTGCTCGATAAAATAACACCGTATCATTATGGCCTACTAACGATATTTCCACTGTCATTTTAAACTGTAAAAATGATATATGTTGCCATCAGGGTTACCTAAATATTATAATAGGCACAGTTTAATTTACAAATAGTATTCCAAAAAACCAGAATAAAATAATATTTTAACTGCAAACTATTTCTCATCGGCGGTTTCCAACACATCGGAACTCTCGTTAATTCATATTTAAAAAGAAATAAATATTACAAGTTATAGAAGATATTAAGGTAACGTTTAGTTTATTCAATAATACAGTACTTTAAAGTTAATCACAATGTTATATATTTGTGGAATACAGGTTATTGAAAAAAACAATTGACATGTTATGCCTAGAGAGTTTTTTGAAAGGTCGATTTTCATAAGTCGCTTCCAATCGGGAATGGACTATAATGTCTTATGTACAATTATTTGTTTTAAAAATCATTTTATCTGCGCATTCTCATGTTTTAAAATAAAAACAAACATTGCACTGATTGTTTCATTTTGTATTTCTGCTAAAATCCGCTAGATACAAAATAAAAAATTTCCAAATACGTCATCATTTATGGATACGAAATTGAATCACGTGATCATTTTGCTAACAAAATCTGCCAATTCGGCCACGGCCCCACATTATTATATAACCTGTCAAGTTTAAACTGAAAGAAAACATGATAAATATGTAGTTAATACCAATCCGAATATTAAAGACGTTTGAGACGTAAATATTTTGGTGAAGTTAGTTTTCCACATATTAAACGTGTTATTTTTTACACTGCAAAACAGACTGAAATAATAGTTTTTTACGCCATGTACATTTCAAACATTTCAATAACCATTTCAAAATACGTTATTTACAATACACACTGACTTACTGTTTGTTAATTCCTATTTGCAACTCCTGAATACATATTCTGTTACATTCTTACTACACATTTCACTGCCATCAATACAAATTAATAAGCAGAATCATTAAATAAATATGACAATTCACCCGCTTTTCGAAACTAGTAATCTCACTGCAGAATGAAAAAACCGTTACTTCATGACAATTGGGAAAATGGCGTACCAAGCCATTCTGGTGTTGATAATATAACATTTCACGCTTGAAACAAATATCGATACGCACATCACGATAATTGATATTTCCGATATATCCAGATATTGAGGAATCCATAATCACCTCCCTTAAGTAAATGCTCACTCTAAAATTTTTTCCAGTACTGGAATACGAAAGAAAATCAAGGCGTTTCCGTAAAGTTGTAAAAAAGTATATTTACGTACATTTAACGGAAAAATCGTAAAAGTTGGCAAGCCTGGAGAGGTGTTGGCTACTGACTTACTCAGAAGACCGTTGTGACACTGATAAAGTTGAGGTTTTGGTGTCAACTTAAGGGGTGCTGGGTTGTTCCACACCGTATTGATGGTTCCAGGTGACAGATTCCCAGCTCCAGAACGTGGGATTGGCCAGGCTGAACTTCGCCTCAGTTCCGTAAACCAGTCTCTTGGAACCAGGTGATACTCTTGGCTGGTGTGAATATTCGGTGGAAAGTATACAAACACCAAGATCGCAGTAGCGATTGCTTGGTGCCCGAGTGCGGTCGCATGGTCCTGTTCCGCCTGCCTTTCCTTCGTAAAAGAGGGAAGCGCAGAACACTGTTTGGTAACAAGAAACGTTTGGTTTTGTTCCCTACACCTTTTGCCGTGCCTTACCTTGAAAGGCATAGTGCGTCGCTGCTTGAACAACACACGTAGTGCACCTTGACGAGAAACAATCTAACACTGTCAGTCCAGTATCTACTTGCTGGCACGAGCTCAGTAAAAGTCTCCATTGATCCCCCACGCTATGCGGGCTGATCAGAGACGAGGAGCCATTTGGACCACGAATGCCTCGCCTCTACTCTATGTGATTACAAGCAAGGTTGAATGGCAAGACTCAGCCTCAGCCTATGGTCACTCCAGCACTATCAGTGCTCGAAGCAAAGGAATAACTTGGGCCTACTGCCCCTCCTTGGATGAAGATATTCCTAGTGGTTGTGGCTCCTCTGTTCCTCCCCTACAGCACTACAAGTGCTAGGGTGGTGAGAAGAAACAGGTGGCCAACAAATGGGTGTGTTAATTTGGTTAAGAAAAATACTCTGTTCCTGTCGGTAGTGCACATTGTGAATTGTTCCTAACGGGCAAAACAGAAATATACTCTGTAAATGAAAAAGCGTATGGTTAGAGAACAACATTATGTTTATTGAAAATTAATAAACATGTACTAATGTCACATCCTAATAAACAGTAGAGCGCTGAAGATTACCTACATTAGCCAGGTGTAGGTGACCTAGTCCTAGGTTAAAAAGGGAGAGAATGATCTAGACGTGAAAATAATTTACTATTAAACTGTACTAAATAAATCTGGTGTCTAGAAGAGACAAAGTGAAGTTAATGAGAGTTAGCATGTCCACTGTTCGTTGGACGACTGGTTGTCGTAGTTGGAAGCAGCTGCTGGGGGCGTACTTAAGACTTGGAAGATCTCTGTAGGTCCCAGCACTGAACAGTGCTCGAGATGTCATGAGAGAACAACCAGGAGTGACTTCTGGGGCCCCGCTACGCTCGGACTTATACATTGCTGAAGTCTAGGCTGCCGCAGCGGAGTGCGGGGAAGGTGTGCCACGTCATTCTGCCGTGGAGCTGACGTGGGAGGTGAGAACCCTCTTGTCAGCGTTCCTTGGTTTGTGCATCTTTGGAGGCGCTCAGCCACGCCCGAAGTAGCTGTAGCTTGTAGGCACTCCGTGCAAGAGGAGAGGGAGGTGGCATGCACGCTGGTTGCACAACCTTGTGGCCACGTGCTCGGCTGCCCGGGAGATTTAATGTACAAAGTGGTACGTGCACAACTCTCACATGGGTGGTTGAAGTAGACAACTCTTGCGTATGTTGAAGTAAGGGTATACGTCACGTAAAGAGCAATGAGTTGTAATCGTAGTTGGTTAGTAGTACATATAAGCGGCATGCGTCAAAGCATATAAGATAACACAAACATATAAAACATCATTCACAATTGCACTTCTAATTTCTTACACATTTAACATAAACAATAAGCACAAATATAACATACACGTACAACCTGCACAGCTTTACCATTAATATTTATAAAATGCAATGGCCAAAGTTTTTCTTATTTGAATATTTTCAACATGAACATGAATTCGTGTAAATTTTTCGAACTGAACTAGGACCAACCTTTTACATGCAGTCATTACGAGCTGAACCGAACTTAATTGTAAAGTTCGGGTTCAGATCAAAATTTGAACGTTCGACCCATCTCTTGTTTTCAATGTTTTTACAGTATTCTCGTAACATTTACATTATGATTATTTTTACAGTAAAAAAAGGTTAGAAAGTACAATTTTTTTTTGCCACAGGCATTACAAGCATTCAAGTAAATGTATAGAAATAAAATATTTACAAAACACGGCAGCAACGTAGTCACACAAACATGATAAAAAGAAGCACATGCACAATTTTGTTCACTAGGCTAACTGGAAAAGTTTCACCAATTGCAAGTGTCCACATGCTCCAGAATAATTGCTAAACATATTTTTAAAGCCAATTGAATATATACCTATATGCGAATGCACGCACACACACACATACACAGTATAAAACTTTAAAACATAATTTATACCACAAATAAATTGTGTAAAGTATAATTTTAGTTTTAAATATCAACTTTTAGTTCTAAGTAATATTTTCTTCCTGATCATCAACATCACCAACATTGCACATACAGAACACACCCATATACAGTTTACCACCTTTCCCCTGTCATTCGCCAACAGATAACCTTCCACGCAATGAATACTGATCTCTAGGCGCATATTGCATACTGCAATGAGTGGACATTTTGATATATGTCTGCACGTAGCGTAACCAAATCAATACAATGGACAAATGGGATTATGGCAATACCGGACCGAAAACAAATGCACACATTTTTATATGTGATTATATGGTGCTATTTTTATTTACTGAATAAACACAGCAGATTTGTGCGTAAAAATTAAAAGAAAATGCATGGCAATGTTTATATTGACATGTGACGGAAGGTTATGTAAACTGAAGAAAAAAGAAACTAGAAGGAGCTTTCAAAAGTGCTCACTTTACTGTAAACAGTCTACATATTGCACAAGCTGGCTCACTTGCCATTAAATTAACAAAATCGCAAGACCGTATAAAAGGCACAGGTTAAAAACAACTGTTCACAAAATCAAGCCAAAAATATTACCAAATCGGAATTGATGGAGTCAACGGGTATTGGCTAGTACTGGTGTCATAGGGGGAGGTGGAAATTACTTTTCAATATACACTACAGCTAGTACAAAGCTCACAAAAAGAAACTCACTGATACATGACGTCTTTGCAACAAGGATTTTATACCGACTTCAGCTCATCAGTAAGCATAGCTGTGCATTTGATTACAACGGAGTTTATATTGTTGACCGCCACCAAATGTCAAGATTGTACTGATCACCGCGGCCAGAATGGAAGTTCCAGCCAGCGAGTTTGTATTATTCACAGTCACTGAGATTATGCCACATATCACTGAGTTCCATTGCATACCGCTAGATGGCTACACCTGTATGTTTTGCGCTTCTCCAAGCTCTGAGCCAACTGGTGACACCACAGCCTCCAAGTAGCTATGCTATCGCCGCCTCCCCTATCCAGCAACTAACCCCTTGCCCACGAGTGAGCTAGCCAATGAACGAAGAGCAAGCGCTCTGAGCAGTATAAATATAGGAACGGCACACCTGCTCAAGATCAGTCTTCAGTCATCCACTAAACCAGTTGCTGGATACCTGAACATTCTGCATTGCTTAGACCCTGTGTTTACATATATTCGTAGCGTGATTACTATTCCGCAGATGGTAACGTGACTTGAGAAAGCTAAACCACTGCAATGTTATACAAAATGGCGTCCATCAATGCGCACTTGTGGCGTGATGGCAGGTGTGCGAACTGCGTATGATATATTTCTCTTTTACAGAAGCAAAATAATTTTCTCAAGTACAGCAACTATGGTCGAGCTCCATGTTTACATTTTACGCGTGCAGGATGAAGGTTATTTTTTTACATACGTGATTGAACAAATTACTGCACGAGTGAATAGCTGTTTTTTTATTATTTTTTCTTTTCATTTCTGTTTAACTAAGGCCATATTCAGTTACCTTCACCATACAAAATATGCGCAGTGAAATAGTTCCAATCCCTTGCGAATTTGGAGGTTAGCATCGGTGACGACCACCATAGGGCAAGTTTACTTGTTTTAAGAAATGTGCACAGTGACACAATTTAACTGAATGATTCTGCAAATAAATTATATAATGCTTATGACCGACTAATGTGACTTTGGTGAAGTAAACTTGTATGGATTTCCATAGGAAAACACGAGTTCAAGAGATCACGAATTCAACTAATAGTAAGTTTGCTTGTTTAATAAATAATGTGTGTGCAAACCGTTACTATAATTACTGAAATGCTCGTTGCCTAAAAAAGTCACACTTTCAAGATTTTTGTAGCATGTAAATAATATATTTTTTTTTTGCACACGTCGTGAATTCAACGAATGTAAGATTAATTTCGGCCAAAGTGTGTGTGTGTGTGTATTGCTGCATCTATACGAATAGTGTAGCAGCCACCAAAGGAGCAGCACACAAACCACTTAAAGTACGAAGGAATATAGCCCGCGGAGCGAGGTAGCTGTTTATTAAACATGCTCTACATAGCAGACTGCCTGACGATATAAATATGGAGTGCAGTAACACCCCCCCACCCCAGACGCTCACCGCCGTGCAAGTAGTCAGTCAGTGTGATAATTGTCAGAGCTGACCACGAAGAAGAGGGTATCATTATAACCAGGACTAGAGGAGCCCTGGGCCATCCTAGACGTAATATATGGCAAGCATAAATCAGCATGGCAGTTAGGCGTAACACTATCTTTCGAGCTCCGTTATCAAGTCATCCTAAGCATTAATATCTCTGGCAAGGTTAGGCAGATTCATTTAGACTCTTGTGATTCACAACAACTTGTAACTTTGTGTATATTGTTGAAGAGTTAGTGCTTTGTAGAATTCAGTCTTATGTGAATAACCTTACTCACAAAAATGCAATTATTGTTATAATAAAGGTGTTTTGTTTAAAAAGGAATTCTGGTTTACTTGTCAGTAATTAATAGCTATGCACCCCATGAGCTAATCCCACTTCTACGGTGATTATTACATACATGAACTGATTTCGGCATTTAGATCGCAGTTATAGTTCAGTGGCAAGAAATAGGTGGAAGGGGGATTGCTACAGTGGTGGAGGCGCTGGGTACTTTTGGGATTCCAACGATTACAAACAGCGACGTATATAAGAATTTTGATTTTTCATGGAAGTTAAAATTTTTTTCGAAGATACAATACTTTCAATCTTATTTCCATAAGAGCCAAATTTTTCACTGCTCCATCAAAACAATATGCAACTCACAATGCCACACACTCTGTAAGAACATCAAAACAATGTGGACTCACAAAAGACATTAAACTAAGGGCCCACACCCCCTCAAACTTACTTCACCCGTTTCCTTTTTTCCCTTGAAATAAAGTAAACAGAACTCTAACAAACTTAACTAGACCAAAATAAAACAAGCCTGAAAGCCAACCTAGCTCCCCCTCACCACCCCCCCCCCCCCAAAACACCTGGTGCTTCATAATTCCAAGTTTTCCTGCTTAATAAGTTGAATAATTGTGCACCTAGTCTATCTGCACATGTGTAATTTGACCCTTTTAATAAATTTTCTTGGTTAGTATGTTTTGTTATTTCAGTCCCTTCAGATACTTCTTAACAGAGTTTTACTGTATTTCCATAATAATTACCTACAAGACACATTTCCATTGTTTTAAAACGAGTTTTTGCACTGCTTTTAGCAGTTTTTATGACTAAATTCAGAAATTGTATTTACCACTTTCAGGGGGCCCTACTCATCGCCAATCTCAACAAACTTGCACCACAGGACCAGGAACAGACCCTGCGATATCATCTTGTACCCAGCAAACTGGTGATTCCACAAGGCCTCTCTACCGCATGTTCGAACCAGCCCAATCATCCTTGGATTGTTAAATACCTTACCTGAATAACAGCCTGCAGTGGCCCCTATTGCGTACCTAAGGATCACACATGTTGCTCAGCCTAAGCCATCACAAGCTCATGTCAGTAAGCAGCATGAAAGTCGATCAGTGGCTCATGTATGCCCCCTAGCAACTCTCAAGACCAAGTCAAGTTGAGGTTACAGTGTCACCCTGGTATACCTCCACGAGCAATCAGTCTGAAATGCAAGATAGTTTTGCCCGAGCCCGAATTTGCGCCCTGCAGCAAAGCTACCAGGCCGGTCCTTTACATTGTAAAGGCACCAGTTTTGCGTAAACACTAAAGAAAAACCACAAATTGCCAGAATAGGGTGCACCTGACTTAGCACCAGCCAAAAACATACCCTCCTTGACGTAGTGACGGCAGCCAGCCAAGGTATCACAAGTCAGTGTGTAGTGAATGCACCAAATTTATTCTTCAGATAAGTACCCTCAAGTTTTCAACATTTCCCATATTTTTCACGAAAATGTTTCATTATTAGAGACCTGAAAAATTAGAAAATGTGATAAAGCGAAAAATAACGTGAATTTTCACATTAAAAATGGAAAATTGCGATTTTTGATAATTTCAGCTGTAATTCACGAATCGTACAAAATCTTGTAGTATTTTCGCGAATTATTGTTTTATGCCACATAATTGCTTCTTAAGACGTATTTTACGTGTTTTTGGATATTTGAATACGAATGCATGTATAAGTTGGCCACTAGATTTCTTTAATTTATCATCATAAACGAAAACATGTTTACTTTCCAATCACGTGTATTTATGACCATAGATAACATGATCGCAATAGATGTGTCCGAGTGAAAATTCTACTGCACAGCCCTGCAAAAGTTTGTCCATTAGGAAAACACGCAGTTGTAGTGTTCACGTGAACCAGAAAAACATGTTATCTATGGAATTCACGCCATATTTACATTCGTAGTACCGTCCAGTTTTAACCAACAATTCTTTATATTTTACAAAGCGAGCTGCACGGCAGTGAAAAATGTGTTCATATGCATTTACTTAAGTAGCGTATATATGTAAATCAATTTATCACGTATTTTAAACTTGTATTCGTCCAGTAACAGGATTTTTATTATTCTCATTATCTGTAAATATATACGGTAAAAAATGACACGTTTTGAAGAAACAAAAGTTTTGCAGCGCGTGCCTAACGAAAAAATCTATTGTTGAAAGTTTCTATGGTTCAAAAACGTACAGGCAGACCTCTTTTTTTTTAATCTCTGTACAATGCACTTTTATTATTTTTTTTAACAGTGCTTGTATAGTTGTGTATAAATGGTTTACATTATTCTTTTCATGAATCATATGCCCTTGGCAGTGCATTGCGAGCGTTTGTTGTTCCAGGGGTCAGGCAGAATACAAAATTATAAGTAAAATCTGAAATGATTTTCAATGTTGTCTGTTGATAAACGAAGCTAGAGTTTCTGTCTTAAAACCGTAACCGTGTATTTCTCTAGAACTGAGGAATTTTTGCAAGAAAATAACAATTGATAAAAAACACCGCTTATCAGTAGGAACAACATTGCCAATTTTAGGTTTTAAGAATAAAGACATTTTTCAAATTATATGATGTCTTTATAAAGAGCACATTAAAAATTTAAGCAATTCTTATGCAGAAACCTAAATTTTTGTAGCAAGAAAATAACATCTATTTTTGATAAAAATAACACCTTTTTTTTATTTTAAATAACACATAACTTTGAAAAAATAAAATAAAACCTATTTTTTTAGGTCTCTAGTCATTATAGAAAAACTGGTGGAATAAATGGATTTGATAAAATAAAAAAAGGTTCTACTGTAAACTATTACTTGCACAAGGGTCAGATATTTGATATAAAATCTAAATGTAAAAAAAATGGGATGAAACTATTGTACAATGTGTGCCTCTTATGGGATATGTGAGGTGCCATCTCATGCAATTTACAAAGTACGCATCTTACACGATTTGCATGGTGCACCTCTT
Source organism: Dryococelus australis (assembly GCA_029891345.1). NCBI lineage: Eukaryota > Metazoa > Arthropoda > Insecta > Phasmatodea > Phasmatidae > Dryococelus > Dryococelus australis. The sequence continues at coordinate 64,014,342 of CM056995.1, forward strand.
AGGGGAGGAATGATTCTTAAATATATTTTTCATTTGCATTAAAAAAGAATTGTTGAGTAATACAGTAAATCAAATTTATTGTGAATATTAACTCTGTTTTGAAGTTAACTGTAATAGTACAGGATCAGTTGATAATTAATCGCAGTTTCAGGAGGTCGGTGAATCAGGGTATCAGTTGAGTTTCTGAATTGGCTCAACTCTTATTTATACAATACACAGTAACAAAAGTCATACATTTGTTATATTTGTACAACTACATGTAAATATAAAAAGTATAACATTTTTTTATAGTGATGCCAGTATTAAGGGCTCAGTTTGATGTGGTATGTACCTCTGCAATAGCAGTGTAGAAGCTGCGTGCCACTCCTGAGCCTTCCCCAGGCTCATCCTTGAATGTAACCTTCACCCTGTTGACGGCAAGTGGAGGTTGTGAGCTCGATGCTCTGCGGTGATAGTTGTTATATTGAGTGTTCAACTCCTTCATTGTCTGGATTATTAGTTGATTTCTCTCCCTCTCCACCTAAGACAGCAATGCAATTTTAATGAAAACATGCAGTGTACTATTCAAGGCTAAACATCATTAAACACTAAAAAATTATAATTATAGGCTTCTGCAAAGCTTTGAACATAACAAATCTCAAATCGAATTCTTTATGATTAGCACTGTTTCACCAAATTGAACGTAGCTTAATAAAAACTAGTTTACAAAATAGGTATGTTGTTCTCAATGCTGGCAAAAGTTACATGCAGCACTGTGTAATTAATATAGTAATGTTAATGGAACACAGTATATTGAGTCATAAATTAAGAGCAAATCCAACACAAAAATTGTTAGCTTACAAAACAATGGTGATAAGAACTGGAAGCGTGTTAATTATTTTTATATTATTATTGTTAGTTTTGCACTACACGTCACAACTTATACATACATAACACAGTTTACAAATACACAGCAATAAATTTAATAAATTGAGGACATTGGTAATACACAAGCGATAACAGAGATGTGAGGCGAACCTATTGCTTCATTTATGGTTGTATCACTATGTTAGTAAAGCATTGTGATGTTGATTGTTATAGAGAAAAACCTACCCTTACATAAAAAAGTGGGATATTATGAAGGGAAAAGAGGATTGTTTAATCAGCAGTTGAGTATATAAATGTACAGTACATTCCCGTTTATTCATGCTTTGCTTAACTGGTTTTCGGCTTATCCGTGCGATGGTAAGGCGATGCTGTAAAGCGTGCCGTTTAACAAGAAGCAGTACTGTACATATATCGCTGTGCCAAGTGAGCTGATGTTAACCAATTTAAAATGTCAGCCTCTCACAGAGACCTGCATAAGGCATCCATTTCCATCTGTTGAAGAACGCCCGACTCATCTCAGGCAGTGTCCGAAATGGCAGATTTTGTTGACAAAATGATTAATTGACTCGATTTTGTATACAAAAATGGTGACAAATTTGGTATTTCGTATTTTTTACCTAGCAGCGGGTGTTAGCAAAAATACAAAATGAACACATGCGCGAATACGTAAATAAAATGTTTTCTAAAACAAATAATAATTCATAAAATACACTAGGCATGTTTTAGAAAGCAAGCAACTCTTGCGCTTTGTTTAGATATTTTGTGACAAATTTTTTTGGAAGTCAGTATTGCATAATACTTATTATTTTCTTATTTACTAATGTACTCGCAGCATTCCAGTGATGACTGTAGAAATATTACGTCCATTTTAAGGATTAAATTAAGATAAAAATATTTTTTCACTGTTAATGTAAAAATCAGTTGCAGTGAGTGCTAAACTAGTGATTATCAACTTCTGAAGCAAAACTTAAATTACAAAATAACGAATTTGCTATTTCGGTTACGGACATGGCCTCAGTTACAATTCTAACACCACGTTTTTCAAGATTATCAATTACTCTGACACTGTTGTTATTCACAGTTTGTAGTGTAATTTTCGCAACATGTCAACAAAGAGTAAAAGGACAGTTTTAACTATCACGGAAAAGTTAGAAATAATAAGAAAATTTGAGCATGGTGTGTTATAAACAAAAACACCACTTCTGATGCCAAACAAATGAAAATTGAAGACTTATTCACGAAAGGCAAGGGATAATTTTTCTTACATTTTTTTCATATCAAGTGTGTACAAAAAACTGAACATTTCAGAATTTTTAAATATTTGTGTGCATGTGTAAGTCAGTAAAATTTTAATTAAGTTCCTAGTAACTCAAGTTGTATAGAAATCAGAGACGTTTCAGCTCAGCCTATTGAGACTGAATGAGAAAGCAGCCTTCACTTATTGATAGAAGTGTGCGCTTACATTTTTATAAAATTCATTATAGTTGTCACTAACTTTGAAATTAATGAATTTCAATGTTTTTCTTACTTTAGCAGAAGTCAACGTTAGGTCCTGTATTTATAAGGGTTATCTTTTAAATGGGGATGATACTGAATTGTTTAAATGCTAGGTTGCCTCATTTTAGTCCCGTTATAGTTTTTATTGCACTGCATTATAAACTTTCTGGCATCTCAAGAACGAGTCTGAGTGATGTACGTTGACAAAATGACACACACAACTACGCACCGCTTGTCACTCACTGCAGCCCACCTGGCGCCAGTGCAGGCTGTGTATACACGATGCACCGTGAATTACACTACACTTTGTGCAAGATAAATACCAGTGAAAGTATCATGTACTGTACTACATACAGCAAGTAGGTTTATACAAGTGTAAATGTCTGTAACAGTGGGGATAAATTTGTGACTCATATTTATTTAAACTTCACAAATACCATTTTACAATTGTTTTTAATAATTTGACTGTTAGCAGTAATAATCTGCAGAGTAGTTATATTCATTTCTTTCATATTCTGAGACATCATGCTGTGTTTTATAACGTTTTTCGGAGCCAATATCACTGTTCCATTAATAGCAAAAATGTGTTAATTTGATTATCTGGATTTAATACATATTTGCTTGTTCGTGTTTTCTCTGGCCTCGATTAACACAGTTAATCAGCAGTTTACTGCAATGGTAACAATCTCTACCTTGAATTTTTATTTTTTAAAATAATAAATGAAAGCAGATGTCAGGTATGTGACGAAACTGTATGTTTGGGCTGTACGTAAACAAAATCTGTTCTTAAAAGTTAATGTTTATGATTCACATAAAATTAAGAGTTGTTCCGATACCGATGACCACTGCCGACAACTGATACCAAAAACCGATACCAATGCCCTTCACACTGAATTTTAGAAAAAGTATTACTGTTAATAATACATTAAAAACATTTCTCATAGACTTGTTTAAATAAAGAAAATAATATCTTAAAATACGTTTTATAATTTATTGTAATCCCCCACAAAATGTAGGCTGACCTAAAACTTTCAAACCCTCTGAAAATGCAAATAATATGACACCAAATACAGTCACATTTTAAATATCCTGCGTATGCTATCAGCTAAGAGTGCATGGAGAATTTATAGATTGGGCAGTGTCACGTCTGTAAGTTTATGATGGGAGGGGGGATTGACCTCTTCACGCCACTACCTGTAGGTGACACCTTGCACGTGTGGCGAATATCTGTCTTTTAAAGTAATTAATCATACTTTTCTGCAAAGAAAACTTGTAATCTTGAGACACAAATCAGGCGATTATAATTGATTTCTTCACTATCTTTAATAATAAATAATTGAAAACCACATCCTCTGATTTTCCCTGTCATGAGTTACACTGCACTATGCTCGAAGTTTACATACTTGTTATTAGATGGAAAAAGGTGTTGAATAGGCACTTTCATATTATCAGTTTATTCAAAGATGCGTATACATTGAAATAAATTAATATAAGTCCTCCGATTCGTTCAAAAAATTGTTTGCTGACAAGTGGTAGAGGATATGCTTTTTTGCATATAATTTTACTCGGGAAGATGCGCTCTCTCTCTCTCTCTGTGTGTGTGTGTGTGTGAGAGAGAGAGAGAGAGAGAGAGGCAGAAAGCATGACTCGCTCCACAATTCCGAAGTGTCGACAGACGTGTGGAGGACAAGACATTACACAGCGCGCCACAGAGCAGTTATAAACAGCGGCATGGATTAGGTATTTCATATCCAGTTACTAACTGTTTGCATAAACAGCCAGCTTAAAAACTATAGTTGTGGAATATCTTAGGTAACTGGAACCGAAATATACTTAGATCAGCTCAACATGTGATTAACGATCAACGATTATGTTAACATTATTTACATAGGAATTTTACCTGAACCACACAATAATGTTGGTGGATGCCATTTACTGTATTTACTAGTGTATAGTGTGCACCACGATTTTTGCAACTAATTCCAACCAGAAATTTGTGGCGTCCTGTTAGTAAGTATACAACAAATTATTCTTTTTTACATTATGTGTAGTGATTGTGATATGTATGGAAAATACTTTAATTAAATAAATTGGGGTGAAAAAAAGCCAAAATAAAAAAATTCTGAAAACTTCATGCTCCTAATAAACACTTACGGCTTTGTTTTAAGTTTTTTTTCTCCTTTCACCTTTAAGCAGTGACGAGCTCTCTTTTTCTTTGCTGTGCTAGAAGGTCACTGTAAAATTTTTATGTACAACACAAGTCTAAGTGTACCCATGATAGTTCAGTAAGAGAGAAATGTGTTTGAGAAAACTTTCTCAGCTCCAGTGCGCACGTACAAATCACTTTCACGCTTGTGTGAAACCCCTTAATTGAGTTGTGTTTGTAATTGAGGCGCAGCACTAACAGTATTCCACACTCTCACTACGCTCACGTGCCCGAGCCCCTTTATGTCGTTAAATGGAGGCCCACACCTATCCAGTTCATGAACCCTCTGCCCCGCGTAGACACCTTAACTCATGTGGACACTAATCTTGTAAAACCCTGCTTAAAAGTTATGAACTCCAATAGAGACCTGCAAATAATTAATACAAATCCCGCTATACCAGGGAAACCCTCTTTTGTATGTAAGAGTATAAAGTGTAGCAAATTATTGTGTGTTAACCATGTATATAATCTTGCCAATACCATGTATGTACATAAACTAGCTTGTAAGAAATTGTAACCAGTGCCCATGTCTTGTAAACATGCTACAGAAAATGGTAAGATTGTTCTACGCACAATCGCACACACACACCACCTTGAATGTTCTCATTTTCTTGTTTCCATGAAGAGTTATTATGTTCTATGCCAAATTAACTTGTCAGAGAGCCCCGGAGAGAAGGATGTTAAAAAAAAATAAAATATTTTTGTCACCACATGCTTCGGATAATGTATGACCGCACTGATTAGAATATCAGTCTAGTTAACTTCATCCCACACGGGCCACAGTATACCAGTCCGGCAGGCAAATTTGGATTCGTTAAATCCATTTTAATATTTTTCGAGAACAGAAAAATAAATTAGCGTAAAATTAAATTTTTTTGCAAACCACATTTGTACACGTACTGTGTAACTTATATTCTCGCATCACACTAGTGTGATTCTGCTCTCCAACTAGGAAAGTGTACAATTTAAATGGTTTGTTCCCCAACCTCCCTTCCAAACTCCTCCTTTGGTAAGCAAGAGAAAAGGAAACGTAATGGGAAGACTGCACTGGAAGAAGCAGATGATTCCATGTCCTGGCACCCCGACCGCTGCCAAGAAGAGGGAGATAGAGCGAAGCTGTGAAGAGAGGGAAAGACTGCTCACCTGCAGCAGAGACAGTAACCAGATGAAGTGAGACCCAGATAAGGGTGCCCACAACTCATACAAGGGCAAGCGAAGCACAGAGCAGGCGCTTGCCTAGAAGCACAACCCACTCAAGGTAGCACGGACACAGAAGAGGTGCTCGCTTAGAAACCTATCCAGAGTTTGATGAATGAGTCATCCACCTTCTAGACCTGCAGCACCGTAGTAGAAACCGGATATGGGTTTACAGCGCTCAGGGGGTGGCCGATTAACGCATGCCAACATGCTGCACAGTCAGAATGCCTGCTTTACGGACGACTTCGCTCCACCTACAAGCCACATGCACTCAGGGGAGAAATATATAAGCAACAAACCAAATTAATTAACAGAGTTAAGACAGCCCAAAAGCCTGGGTGGCCGATTACTTCATTGTATATTACGTGCATAATTAGAATCCCCATTTTCTACTACTTGTTGCTTAGCTCTGGAAGAAGTTCCTACAATATTGAGGGACGGCAGCACCCCCGTGGCCTTGAGACATCATGGCCCGCCCTGAAGACAGGGGTTTTCATTTGTAGTAGCCTCCACGTGGGGCCATAAGAAAAGTGCAGCGCTCCTGCACCCTCGAAAACCCACCCCCGCGGTGATAGGCTACGTTACACCCCCGCACCCCAGAGAACTGCTGATAAGTGAAAATTTAGTATAAATACCACTCCAGCAACCAGCACCGGCAGATGTGCCGGGCTCGTCGGCCGAAGAGGACATGAGCCATCCTGAGTCTGCTAAAGACCCTTCGCTTACTTTGAGTCTGCTCAAAGACTCCCCACTGTCATAGTCTGCCTAAGACTCCCAGCAACTTAAAGTCTGCCCAAGACTATCCTGTCTAGTCTGACCAAGGACTCTCTGCTCCTACCTAGTCCGATCACAGACCTCTTTAAGGCTCCAGTCAGTCTGCGAAGGACTCTCTCCTCTCCGAGACCTGCACGTCGCAGACCAGATTGAGAGACGACTACACCATCAGGTATACCTCACTTTAACCCTGGTATCCCCTTACCACAGTCAACCTCCTGTGACTCAGTGTTAATGAACCGACGGGTTTTAGAGTACCTCCCTGATTAAATTCCATATTAATAAGCCATTGTAAAATTGCATTGCTATAGTTTTGCAAGAGAATTGTATTTCTTTATTCCCAGGCTCGCTGTTTAGGTTGGTTTTGGTTTGTGTCAATCAGTGTAAGTACTAGGATTCAAATTCAAACTTGGCGCCAATTGTTGCGAGTGCCATGGCCGGCAGTCATCTTGACTTGTGGTGCTATCTATGAATGAAAGCAGTTAGTTACCGCTATTCCGTGTTGCTGGACATCACGCAGCAGGAATGTGTTACAAAATATATTGTGTGGAAACATTTCTTGTCCTCCAGGCCAGATATGGATTATTCGAGCAACACAAAGTTTAATCTATAATTACGGTAAACAGTGGACGTGTTTTCGGTATTTCTTTGTGTGCGGAATTGGGCATGGTATGGCACTGAAACTACTTTGTTCCGCGCTATGGCGGTTATGTATACAAATACCACTGTATTTATTCACAAGACTTCTGTTATACAATAAATGTCGTATTTATCATTTTTGTGATTGGTGGTGAAATAGTGTGTTTTTTGTGGTTAGTCGCGCAGTATACCACCAATAATTGCAATAGTTTATGTTTTCACCAGGCCGGCAATTTATTCGAACCACGACGAGAAATTATTAAAATGTCTCAACACTAATTGAGGACACATTTACGCCTCGTGAAGTGTTGTATAAACAGACTTCTGACCTTGGCCGATGAAGTTGACAACAATCCAAGTCGGATGGGACTTTTCAAGGCAACATTCTGCGATTTGCAGCAACTGAAAACAGACTTCGAGGAAAGCCATCTCCAACTTGTTGTTCAAGCATTGGAAACTACGTTAGTTGCAGAGTCTGAAGCCCGCAATAGGGAGCTCGAGGAGTTTGACGAGGCCTACTATAGAATTCACAAAGTTTTCAACAAACTTGTGATCAAAGAAGTAGGAAGAGAACAGCAATGTCATCTTGGCCGAGACTTATACAACGTTAAGACTCCAAAATTGTTGTTGCCTACCTTTACGGGGTTGCTTACTGACTGGCCTACCTTTTATGATTTATTCACCATGTTGGTGCACAACAACAAGGCCCTCGCTGCGGTGGGAGAGCATCAGTACCTCCTTAAGTTAGTTTCAGGTGAGCCATACAACACTATTAAAGCTCTCCCACTGTCTGAGGATAATTATAACCTAGCATGGCAAAAATTTACTGAAAGGTACCATACTGTCAGAGCAATAGCCACGATGCATTGGGAAAATATAATGCAAATTCCTCGCTTAGTTGCTGTCTCTCCTGACAAATTGCAAAGCAAGGTAGACATTCTTAAGGAGAACTTGGGTGCCTTGAGAATTCTAAAACTGCCAGTAACTGAATGGAGCTTTGTGTCGTTAAACCTTATGTTCGAAGCTTGATCCCGATACAAGAGCCCAGTTTTAAGTAGCTCAAATTTTTGGAATCACATTGTAAGGCATTGATGATGGCTAACTATTCAGCATCAGGGTACACTTGTGCACGATCAACAACCAAGAAGTTTGTAACTTCAGGCCCAAACATCAAAGCTTCATTCTTGGCACCTGCAGAACAAGATATTTGTATAACCTGTGAGGGCGCACACCAAATTCACAAGTGTCCTACGTTCAATGGCCAGTCAGTTGATGAGAGGATAGAGTTGGTGCGAAGAAAGATGTTGTGTTTCAAATGTCTGCAAAGCCACAGGGTGAAGGATTGCAAGTCGAAGAGAAACTGTATGTACTGTAGGAGACACCACTCCCTTCTTCACACTGCTGTATCTTCAAATCAAGTGGAGCAAACTCCACATATTTCTAACCAACAAGAAGCAGTCACTTCCATTCTCAATGAGGAAATTGCAGCTGTAGTCTCACTTACCTCTTCCACTGATGTGTCGGCAACTATCGTCTTAGGTACAGCAGTCAAAGATATCCCACTTCCTCACCACATGAGGGATGTCTCTCGTCATTTGGAATTAGCTGACCCATTGTTTGATACTCCAGGGACAATCAATCTTCTTTTGGGTGGTGATATATATACTCAGATGTGTTCGATGGTGGGCGGTACCAACCACCACGTGGGTTCCCCATTGTTCTTCACAGTATATTTTGTTGTGTTCTAATGGGTAAAGTCAGTAAGACTACAGCTGCTGCCTCCAGTAGTGTTGTTTCGCTGTTTTTGCTGTCTTAGGCTTCCCTAACAGTCACCATCCGCAAGTTTTGGGAGAGCGAAGTACCTTCTGTTCAACATTGTAGCCCAGAAGATATTGAACGTGAGTGTCACTTTGTTGAAAACCATTTGCGAGACCCATAGGGTAGATATGTCCTGAGACTACCTTTAATGGAAAAGGAACCACAGTTAGGAGATTCCCGCAGCTTTGCTGTCAAACGGGTTGCATAGTAAGCCAGAAACCAAAAGGGAGTATTCCAATTTTTTGAGGGAGTATGAACAACTTGGATACATGCATCCAATTAAGAATGGAGTAGGGCACTCTCTTCATTATTATATCCCACATCACTATGTGTTGAAAGAATCCAGCTCAACAACCAAGTTAAGAGTGATGCTTGGTGTCTCAGCAGCTTCCACTTCTGGAAAGTCTCTTAATGATGTTCTACTGACTGGACCTAAACTTCAGAATAACATTATGGACATTATTACACATTTTTGTCTTCATACTGTTGTAACGACCACAGATGTTTGTAAAATGTATCGACAGGTGCACGTACATCCAGAGGATGCATCTTATCAAATAATTCTGTGGCGTGAGCCCCCTGATCAGCCAATACATGAATTCCAATTAGACACTGTCATTTATGATGTGTCAGCAGCTCCTTTCATGGCTATGAGAGCCTTACAACAGCTTGCAGTTGGGGAAGGTAGCTTTTATCCTAAGGCGGCTAAGGTCGTGATGGAAGATGTATTTGTTGACGATATAATGACAGGTGCAGCATCAGTTGCAGAAGCTCTCAAGTTGCAGCAAAAATTGATAAATCTCCTAAAGCAAGGGGGTTTTGAATTACGAAAAAGGTCCAGTAATAGGCAAGCAGTCTTAGATGCAGTAACAGAAAACCACCCAGCGAGTCCACTTAGCTTTCAAGGAAAAGTGAAGTGATCAAGGTACTTGGTCTTCAGAGGGACTCAAGGTTGGATGTGTTTTCATATAATATTCAATCAACCAGCACAAGAGTCACCAAACAAGCCATTCTTTCAGACATTGCTAGGTTGTATGACCCACTAGGGTGGCTTACTCCAGTTGTAATTCGAGCTAAAATTTTCCTCCAAACACACTGGCTGATGGGTGTGTCATGGGATGAAGCTCCACTTCGAGATGTGCTGGAGTACTGGCAGGCTTTCATCTGCCAACTGGATGTTCTCAGCAAACTGTCAATACCTCGTATTGTGTCAGCATCGCAGTCAGAATATCAGCTTCATGGCTTTAGCGATGCATCCACTGAAGGTTACGCAGTTGCTGTATAGCTATGTACTGCACATCAAGCTGGGATGAAGACACATCTGCTTCTGGCCAAATCATGTGTTGCACCACTAAAAACACTCACACTTCCTCGACTTGAATTGCAGGCTGCACATTTACTCATTCAGTTACTTGAGTCAGTAATGTCGACCCTTTAGAACGTATCCACATTAGCTGTAATACTGCATGGTGTAACTCAACAATGGTCCTCGCCTGGATCAGGATTCCTCCTCATTGTCTGAATACTTTTGTAGCAAACAGAGTCGCTCGTATTCAAGAGAGCAAGATAACGGTCCAGTGGAGACGTGCCTTCTGCTGACAATGCTACAGACTGTGCTTCCAGAGGACTCTCGCCCCAAGATTTACTGACACACTTTGGTGGACTGGGCTTAGCTGGTTAATATCTGAGAAGGAATCGTGGTCATGTGGAGGAGTAGCAACCAACATTCACCAAGGTGAAAAAGAGCTAAAGGATCCTAAGGTAGTCTCGTTGGTTGAACATTGTGAGCCGAACCTCCTCGCAAATCTCTCAAGGTTTTCTTCCTGGCCACAGCTTCAGAGTGCTTGCTTATGTATTAAGATTCATTTCAAACCTGAAAGTGTCACTAGGGTGTCGACGCACTGGTCCCCTTACTGTCGTAGAACTTGATGCTGCTATGAAGATGTGCCTGAAGCAGGTTCAACGAGAATGTTTGATTTCAAAGGGTGAATGCCCCCCTGGTACTGGTATTAGAAAGTTGAATCCATTCTTGGATTTTGATGAGTTTCTGCATGTGGGTGGACGTTTGCAAAATTCACAACTAACTTATGAAGCTAAACAACAAATCCTCTACCCAAGAAGAATTTAGTGACAAATTATCATCTTGTGCACCTCCACGCTGGTTTCAATGCCATACATGCAGCCATTCGTTGCAAGTACTGGATTGTGGCAGGGAAGGGATCAGTCAAGGCCAGGATCCACAGTTATATAAAGTGCCACAGGTTCCGAGGCCACCAATACACAGCCATTGATGGGAAATCTTCCACCAAGTAGGGTTCAACAAGGGAGGCCATTTCTAAACGTTGGTGTTGACTATGGGGCCCGTTCCAAATCAAACAGTTGCGTGTTCGGAACAGTTGCATATCAAAGGCTTATTTGTGCCTATTTGTTTGCTTAGCAACAAAGGCATTTAGAAGATGTTCCTTCTTTGAGCCCCACAGCTTTTGTAGATGCATTATCCAGATTTACTGCTAGGCGAGGGCTGTGTACAAATGTATTTTTTTCCAGACTGCGGAACAAACTTTACAGGTGCACACCGTTATTTCAATGATCTACAGAAGTTCTTAAGTGATAGTGCCAACTTGCAATGTGTTGCGGATACCCTTGCCACTCGTGGCATTCAGAGGAACTTCCAATACCTCATCTGCACCACATTTTGATGGGTTGTGGGAGGCAGCCATCAAATCCGCTAAGTATCATAAGAAAAGAGTTTTAGGCCAGCAGGTTCTTACATTTGCGGAGCTGTTACTCTCTTGGCCCAGATTGAAGCTGTCCTTAACTCACGTCCATTGTGTGCTATTTCATCAGATCCAAATGACTTAGAGACCCGGACACCAGCACACCTCCTTGTAGGCACCACCTTGACAGCACCTCCAGTTCCAGACCTTACAGAGATTCAGTCAAACAGATTGGACCGGTGGCAGCTGGTACAGTGTGCCACTCAGAACTTCTGGCAGAGATAGCACAAGGAGTACCTGCATACACTACAAACACATAGAAAGTGGACCAAGAGTAAAGGTGAGATGCAGATTAGTGACTTTGTCCTTGTCAAGGAAAACCACTTGCCACCCCTGCAGTGGCAGCTTGGATGTGTTACAGTACTACATGTGGGCAAGGATGGAGTTTGCAGGGTGGTCACCATTAAGCACCCCGTTATCAAGTTGTGTTGCCTACCTATTCACTGAGAACCACACACATGATTGTAACATTGTACAGATTTTCTGGTTTGCTTAAAAATGTTATATTTGGTGGGCAGTATGTTTAGGTTTGTGTCAATTAGTGTATGCACTTGGATTCAAATTCAAACATGGCGCCAACTGTTGCGAGTGCCATGGCCGGTGGCCATTTTGACTTGTGGTGCTATCTATGAATGAAGCAGTTAGTTACCGCTACTCCGTGTTGCTGGACATTACGCAGCTGGCATGTGTTACAAAATATATTATGTGGAAACACTCGCGTTCGCCTGAAACAAACCACATACACGCAATTCATGTATCTCGTTTTGATTATAAAGTTTCTAGCCAGGTAGCTAATTTTTGTCCGTTCTTATTTTTCTGGAATAGCCGGATGTCTCCAGGGCAAACACAGTAGTAAACATTACGTCAAATTTAATTGTTTGTATTCTGTCATTTTTAAATAGGTAGCCCATATTTCTCCCAACTTGGTATCGTGTGTCAGTGGGCACTACCAGTGTTTCTATGTAGACTAGGAAGGGTGCTTTATAAAGCCGACAAAGATGTAGGGAATGCCGTACGTTAGCACTAGTCAACAACTCTGCACCTCAAGTGAGTTCGACGTCCAAGGACGAAACTAGTTCAGTGTGCCCCGACCTTGTCCCAAAGCATATCTCCCACTTAATACCACTTGAGCATACTACGCCTCTCAACCACCTTCTCGGTGCTTCTTGGTCAGGTTACCCCACTAGTGATACGAGGACCAGATTAAACTATTACCCCAGACCAACAATACTACTCACCAGGACACCCCCTCTAGGCAGACACCCCAAGACGACTTGCAGAATCAAAATCATGTTGGGCAGATTAATCAGACTTTCACACCTGGAAGATACTGAACTCCCAAAGTTTTGTACCACTTAGCAAGCACCTGGGAAGTTGTACGGGTTCGACACATTATGTGAGTTGCAAAATCAAGCACATGAACACAAAAAATTTGGTAATCGTTCCAAAAAAATTTAACAAAAACATGCACTTTCAACATGATTTGTAATGTCACTTTTCCACCATGACAAATAGTTGTGTCACAGTGACACACGCTACAAAACGCATACTTTTCACCTTTCTTCGATTTCAGAATGAATGGATACTGCTCAGACTATGCAGACCATAATACTTGGACATATTGTTTTATGTTTTTCACACATCTTAAAGCTATCATGTATGTGCACCAGACCATGAAGACAAACTAAAGCCAACATATTTCAGGCATATTATAGAAAAGTTTCTTCACACTTCAAATACTCCTAAAAGCCCCCCATTTAGCCACAACTCACAAGCTCCACACTGTGTTATTTAACATGTTGGCGCGCACACTGTTGTTTTGTTACTACATGGTGACGTGCCTGGATAGGCTACTAGGGACGATGGTCGAGGATTTTGTCCGCTAGACCAAAGCGAGGTAGTCTAGATTAGACGGCGAGAGAAGAGGTGTTGGCTAGTACGTACGTCTTATTGCTTCTTGGGTGTCGTGGTCGTAGTGGGTTTTACCCAGACGTAGCGCGAGCATGGCCTATGCCAAACTGGCGATTCCACAGGTGAGATTCGTTTGTCCATAAGTGGAGGTTATCAGAGCCGAATCCTGTAGCAGTGCTTGTTAATAACCTTCTACCACCGGATGGCACGAGGGATTAATTCGGATACATGGAGATACAAATAAGATGGTTACCGGAGCAGCCGATACTGACTCGTGCCTAAGTTGGGTGTCACAGTCCCGTTCCCCCTGTCGTTCCGGTGTGGGTTGAGAAAATGCACTCAACTGTCCGGTGGAAAGGAACGCTGCGTAACTTTCCCTACGTTTACTACCGTGCCTATGGTCGTAAGGCATTGAGTCTCTGCTTACAGTATGCTAGGTACACATTAACGCAAACAAACTAAACACAGTTTATAGTGTCAGTTCGGTTTTGGCTTGCTGACCAAGCCCTGTTAAATCTCCATTGACCCCCGCGCATGCAGGCTGATCAGAGACGGGGAGTTGTTTGGGTCACCAATGCCGTAAATGGATGTGCGTTCACAAAGAGATGGGCAGCAGGTCTCAAGCTACTGATATTTTAGGTATTTATCTGTTAGCAGTAAATTAAAAATATCGGCATACACTCGCACGAAATTGTACTTTATCATGGATCAGGATGCCCCACCCACACACACGCACACACACAAGCCGAAAGACGTTTATGGCAAACAGGGTAGCACACATTCACGAAAGTAAAGTTGCAATACATTCAATCGCGAGACAATCAGGCTGACTGGGATTCCAGGGGCTTGACACCTAGTGATTTTTTTGAGCATTTGCAGTGGTCGCAAGGACTGGAATGGCTGACTTCAGAAGAGAGTTACTGGCCGAATGAGAACCCTGCACCGCACCAACAAGAACGTGAAATGGAGATGAGGGTCAACAGTAATTTCATTTGTATGTCAATTTCAAGACCTCAGTATTCAGGATTGTTCTGAGAAGTTCTCCTCGTGGTCTAAGGTTCACAGAATCATGGCTTATGTAGTTAGAATTATTATTATGAATCTGAATACGTCTGCCGATAAGTGATGTGTTGCACCACTAAGCACAGCAGAGTTAGAGCATTCACGAGGGATAAGTTTGAAGCAAGTTCAGCAAGACTCTAAGGATGACACAGAACTCATTAGCCGAAAGAAGGTGTGCTCACCCAGTTTTAGAAGACTATGCCCATTTCTCGATTCAGAGGGAATTGTGCATGTTGGAGGATGCTTACATAAATACAATGTCAGTTTCAGTACAAAGTATCGGGTGCTGCTGCCTAAGAAAAGTCATGTTACGAACCTGATGATTGACTTCTACCAAACCTCATTCCTACACGCTGGCACCCATGCTATTCTGTCTGCAATTCACAAGGAGTATGGGATTTTGTGAAGAAATGATGTTTTCGATTCAGTGCTACCCAACCCAGTATGTTATGGGGAATCTTTCCACAAGAAGAGTATGGTCAGCTAGACATTTTCTTGCCGTCTGTATTGATTATAGAAGTCCATTTGAAATCAAGACATCTAACCTTCACAACGCTAAATTGACAAAGGCATATTTGTGTTTATTTGTCTGTTTGAATACCAAGGTATCTCACCTAGAAATTGTGACTGCTCCAAGTACAAATGCCATTTTCAATGTTTTCTACGGGTTCACAATCAGAGGAGGATTGTGCAAGGATGTTTATACCTACAGTGCTACCAACTTTGTGGGTGCAAGTCACTGTCTATTCGAGTTGCATAAACACATCATGACTTCTCCACATAAACTCCAAGTTGCGGACAGCTTGACTGAAAAGGGAACACAGTAGCATTTCAACCCTTTATCTGCACCACATTTTAGAGGATTATGGGAAGCTAGTATAAAGTGAACAGAATATCACCTGAAATGAGTTGTTGGCCAGCAGGTCATCACATTTGAAGGGCCGACTACTATCTGTACTCAGATTAAAGCAGTGTTGAACTCACGATCATTGTGCACACTTTCCACAGTCCCGAATGATCCAGAAGCCCTTACCACTGCACACCCTCTAATTGGTTCTCCATGTGACAATCTTACAGAACTTCCAATGAAGTGACTGGATAGGTGGCATCTGGTACAGCACAGCATTTCTGGCAGCGGTGGTACAAGGAGTATCTGCACACCCTGCAGCCACGTGGAAGGTGGTCCCAGAGTTGTGGTGAGGTGGGAGACTTGGTGCTACTGAAGTGCCACTCAAGTGGCAGCTGGGACCTGCTATTATGCTGTGTCGACTTCCCACTGACTGAAATTTGTGTACAGTGATTAACTACGAGTGGAAAATTTAAATTTTGGTGGGCGGTATGTTAGGTTATATGCCAAGCCATACTGTTATTTCAATACAGTTCTTTCTTCTTAGATTTTTTGTTGGGTTAACTTCGTGTGCATGTTGTTATTTTTCACTTCCACCAAATATTTTTTTTTGTTTGTTTAACATGCTGCCATTTTGTAAAATGGCAAAATTCGGTAATTGAAATGAAACTCAGTGTTGTTTTGCATTCCGTTTAGCCGGACATCATGCAGGCAAACTCAGTCAAAAATGGTTAACATGCACTTTCTTTTGTACATATATATTTTTTTGCAACAGGATTTGCAGCACTGTCAATTACCGCTGAAGGGGATAAATTATTACACCCCAAAGGGAAATCAGCACTAACACCAGCCCTGTTCACCCTGCCAATCAGATCCAGAGAAAGGTAGGTGTGCGCACACACACGCATGCGTGCCCATGTACACACACACACACACTACTCCTCCCCTCCACTAAGACAGCCAAACTCCTTAGGCTGGCAAATGAATTGCACAGCAGCATCGTGAACATCGCACTGCATATGATAGTGCTGGAGAGCATGTAAGTACGAAATTTCGGAACCACTAGAGTCATTTAAAAGTAGTGCATTTTGAATATTGTAAATATGAGTAGAGATTTGATTCATTCTGAAAAAGTCTGACTTGCACAACATTATATCATATGCTAATTAAAATACTGAACTATTTAGACAAAACAAAATGGATAGAAAAAAGTGAGTCACCTTCGAGAGAGTGAGGTCCCTCTGCTGTGCATTTCTCAGTTTCTCCATCTCTCTGCGGAACTTTGCTTCCTTGACCGGGAAGCCACCCAGCTCAGATACCACCGAGCCTGGCTCCAACCCCACGTCCTCCATGAAAACACGGCCAAACAGGTCAAGCGACAGCCGCCAGCGCCCTAGCAGCAAGTCATGAGACACCGACTGTCCAATGGTG
Organism: Dryococelus australis; assembly: GCA_029891345.1. Classification (NCBI taxonomy): domain Eukaryota; kingdom Metazoa; phylum Arthropoda; class Insecta; order Phasmatodea; family Phasmatidae; genus Dryococelus; species Dryococelus australis. Next base: position 64,031,368 of record CM056995.1, read on the forward strand.
GGGTGCGGTCTGCACCAGACACTGCACAAAACCACTAAGTGTATTCTCTTCTGACCATCATGACACTTCTTACACTCACTACTTGTTAATGTAGTTAATGCTATAAATTTAAACATAGCCAAACATATTATAAGCTGTTCATGGTAAAGTGAGTACTTTTGAGACCCAAGTTACTTTTTCCTTTCAGCCATATTTAATATTTTTAATCACTTTTTAAAATAATTGCCATGTAAGTATTAAACACAATGTGGTTATTCCACAGCACTCTGAAGTTGACATCTAAAGCTAAAATAAAATATAATTATTGACTATTATTCCAAATCAGAGGGCTTTCAAAAGTGCTCACTTTACAATGAACAGCCTATAACACAAGACATTACTGATTTTAGCAGGGTTCATACTCCTTTGGAACACAAAATATTATTAACTTCAAGGACACATAAAATATTATTTACACTACTAGTTGCAGTAAATTATGACACAGTATGTCAATTAGGGATGTGTCTCGTGCATCAGCAAGATTTCAGAACTGCAGATTTATGAATCTGCAACTTTTCCAGTATCTGAAAATCGCCTATTTATTAGGTTTATATAAAAATTCCCACTAACAAATATTCTAACTGCTGCCCAACATACAAAAAATTTTTCTGAACCATTAGCACCACTTGAATTTGGCCCAGTGAAGCGGACATAATATATTATTAGTAATTATGACTGTAGTAGGCCTCAAAAGGGTTGAGTGACACGTAAAAAGTGAGAAAAGTGTCTTTTAAGACATAAAAAGTGACAATAAGTTACTTTAGATATAAGTTATCAGTAAGTAACCAAATATATTAAAAGAAAAATATTTACTTACTCCTACATCATATGTGTAACTCCAACATCATTTGTCGACTTTCCTTGATGTGCTATTTTAAAATTTAGATCTGATTCCAGAGGTTGAATAAATTCAACCAGAAGTCCATTCTGAACAATTGCCACACCTTATTTTGAAAATTTGAAAAAATAATCTGAGATGATTTTAGAATTTTTCTAGTTCACTGAGTGCTGAACATGTTCAACCTCTTCTCTGTTCTCTGAAGCTTCTTTTTTTATTTTATTTACACCTTCCAACATAGCCTGGACCAAATTAATTTCTGCCATGTCTCTTCTACACAGCCTTTTTAAATCTTTTATTTGCCTCCTCAAAAAGTACATCTGCAGTCTTTCTCTTCTGTTATTTTCACTCTGCAATACCTTTGTGTATTTTGACACATTCATTTACAATATACCCATCAATATAATGTCCTCCTAGCCACTCATTTAAAAAATGGCACTTCCTCATTATTAAACACACTACTACTACTACTACTGTTGCTTTCGTTTCACAAATCACACAAAACTGTTCTTTAATTCCATCGATTTTGCAGTTACAAAAGATGCGGGAACAAATATTAGAAATCAGTCACTATTAAACTGGGTTAACCATTAAAAAAATTATGCGTTATTTATGCAGTAAACATGGTTCTCGCACACGGAACTACGTCTTCTGGGAATACGATTCCTAATTCACGGATAATTAAGTCCAGCCAATGAAAACATGCAACAAACCTGTCCTGTTTACTTTAGTTCCTAACCTAATCTAGAATAACATCACTATTTAAGCAGATCATACTTCAAAACAGACACAAGTTTTACTCAAGATATAAAATATAATGATTTCTATTAACACTTAAGAAATTTCCAATGCTGCACAACCTGCTAAGTTCTTCTGGAAACCAACACACAAGATAACATGTTTTCAGTTCTTCTGTATACCTATTAATGCATAATTTAACATTTCATTTATCTATTGTAAACACAGCTCACGAAAAAAGTTACAGATATCATGGGGTTGGAACCCAGAAACACTGCAATCTTGACGACTTAAGAACACTCATGTTATGAAATTGCCAATAACACTGGTCGGCTTACAGTGCATCATCTTAACCTTACTAGAGGTCAAAAAGAAGTGAAATAAGTGACCCTTTAAAACAATAGTGAAAAATAAGTTAATTTTACAAAATAAGTGACAATAAGTGAGATAAGTGACTATTCTCAATCCCTGCTGTAGTGAAGAATGTTATAGCGGCCAAAAAGGGACCGCACACGTCAAACTTAAGGTACGATGGGGTATAGCGACAAGAGCGAGGCGTTACTATTAGGTACCCCAGAAAATAGTAAAATTGAATGTCTGATTTCGGTGCAAAAAATAACGAAAAGTGGCATTAAAACATGAAAGCAGCATAAAAATTTGGCATTTAAAAATTGAAACTGTGTTAAATTTCAGTATTTAAAATGAAAGCAGTGTCCATTTTGGTGATTAAAATTAAAGCAATGCTAAATTTCTGCAACTTTCTAAAAATAAAATCGATAATGAATTTCTTTGCATTAAAAAAAAACGACACACGCACGCACGCTGAATATGTTGCAAGGGCAGGAACTGCAGGTCATGTCAGAAAGTAGTTCCATTTCGGCACAAGGGTAAGCTGAGGTGAGCCCGTGTGTCGAGCAGGAAGTCAGTCAACATGTAGCAACCAACGGAGGTGGAGTGCATGTGTTGAGCTCCGGCGTTTTCCTGCGCACACCGGGCGGCCTTCATCATATTTGTATCTAGGCATTAACAGCAATAGACTAATTCACCTGGAATCTTTTCTCTTCATCTAGCCACCCGGAGAGCTACCTCCACTCCCAAGTGGAATAGCATCACCCCGGGGAGCTTCAGTTTTCATGTAAACATTAATTGTCGCAAGGCATTTTTACAGTGTCACCGCATGGCTGGATCGAATAGCCAAGAGTGTTTTGTGTCAAGTGCCACCACAGAAGGGAATGTAGTTTTAATGTAATAAATACGTATGTGAACTGCCGCTACGTCATTTATTTACGGTCGCATCATCTGTGTCAGGGGATGGGAACGTACAATACCCTCTCACTCAACCTACTTTAGCCTTTTAATTTGCAAGTGTTCTGAATTTTGTTTCGCATAGTATGGGTGTGTGGCAGGCCCTGCCAGTAAACATATGCACATGTAAGAGTTAGGTGATTTTCCAGCCAAGATCATCAATGGTGCACAGCCGACCGAAGGGCTATCATTTAGCACACTTCATTCATCCGGAGCAGTAAACAGCGGGGCAACACTTAAACTGCGAGGATATTGGTCCAGGCGCACGGCCCGCAACCCCGAGGCTAAGAGATGTAGCATCAACATTGACGTCGCCCTGACTGTGTCTGGCGCCACTGGGTATAATCATTTCAAGAGCTCACCATCACAGCACCTGAAAACCTAAATTAACCCTTTTCCAATGTCCCTACAGGTACCAATACACTACCATGAACAACTCACTGCCAACTTCTGTCAACTAAAATTCCCTGATTTTTCCAGAGGTGGTAGACACCCTGGTTTGCATTAATTATTTATTGTAAGATTATTGTGTTAATAAATGTGTTGTGTAACCAAAGAAATCTCGGTTGCTTGTACTTATTTGTGAGCGAGCTAAGCTTCCCATGAGTGCTCTCCCTTCATACTGTATTGACTTATCAGCCTTGAAACCAGTAATTACAGAGCGTAGGAACAGAGTGAATAGAGGAGTGAGCAGGTAGATTGACGTGAGGCGCTACATTGGTGGAGGCGCCTATAGTTCCACATCGTGCTAAAAGCGAGCAGGATTACTGTATTTACCCGAAAGGAAGACCACCCTGAAACTAAGAAAACCCCTTCCTAAAAAAATATTTTTGAGGGAAAAATATTTAAACCTGAATTCAAGACATCCCTGTGAAGTATTGCAAAAATTATTTAGGTTGAAAGTATTTTTCACGAATTTATGACAAACCCTTCAAGAAGAAATGCTATTATATGAATAATATGATATATTTATTTATTTTTAAAGAAAAGTTAATCACGATGAAATAGGTGTGTTTAACCTGGCTGTATGGTAGCAGCAGCTCTCTTATACTGTAAAATTCTTGTGTTATATTCGTGACTTGAGCCACTATGCTTCCTCTTTAAAGCCATTTGCGAATTAATCTCATTAGGAGTAGTCAATTAATCTCCAAAATCTATTTTTAGACCATCCATATCAATATGTCATACTTGTAGTGAATTAGAACTCCCCTCCTCCCCAACCTTTTACTCAAGCATTTTGTGTGTCTGGGCATCACACAAGGGGACCCTTGTCAAAGTTGACAGCTACAGTCTCATCACTACAAAAATACGTCCAACCATAGGACACATAGTATTTAAGCATGAAAAGCATATGTCAAAATCCTCTGGCTCATGACATGCCAATTTTGGAGGATTAAGTGTTTCCCAAATCAAAAAAATTATGAATAGAAGACAGTAGTAATATTGTGCATGTAACACAAACATAAATACTGAACTAGCAGTGTCACAAATTTATGGTATTTGTGGTCCTAGGTTTTGAATCGAAGACGACCCCGAATTGTAGACACCTTATTTTTTCTATTCCTTTTCTGTCAAAATACATAGATCTCCTTTCGCGTAAATACAGTTAGTGAGATTGACACGTGGCTGCGATTCATGCGACCACGGCGCACTTACGCGTAGCAGTTCAATGATACCAATTTTGTACTCTCATTTTTCTTTTATGCAAGTATGTGCATTTGAATTAAATTCCGTAGTAGCTATAAGCAATATTGTACATTTGATTGCCGTTGCTGTTAAATTCCAAGCATCCAGGGCAAGCGCTGTAAGCGATAGTGTGCAAGGTTAGTTAGCCACGTGTGTTCGTCAACAGTCTGCGCCGACGGCCTTGCCAGTCTAGCACCTTGAAGTCACGTCGCCCACCCAGGAACCAAACAAACAATAAGCTCAATCCTGTTTCTCTCATACCATGATTACTGATTGTTTCTGCATGTGGGAACACCTGTTCTATTGTAAACCAGTAAATCTCCATTTGTTTTGTGTGTGTTTTGGAGATCTTTCTAATTCCTTTACTCTTCTATTTGTAAGTAATTTTGATTCACACAGTGCACGTTTTTTTACAACACCATGTACTCTGACTACATACAAAGTATATGGAAACCGCGCAGCAAGAGTAAACCAGCCTGTCACACTAATCAAATGTGCACTCATTGACACGACAGACACAGAGTGAGCTTTAGATGACCGTGATCGAAACAGAGCGTAGCTACAAGAAACTACACAGAATACCAACATAGCACTACAGAATCAAAACTTAGACTTATCTTTTAACACCAGTCCAGAACACTACTAAAACGAACAAACACAGTCCAGATCATTAAGTCCCCAGTCATACTTTCTTGGTTTTCACAATTACGAGGACGTAGCATTCAAATCACTGTCAACCAAATTTCCACCCACCACTACATAATTACCACCACACAAACAACACAATATGGAACACCCTGAAACACCTCAACCACAACAACCCCTTCAAATAGGCATCAGCCAACTGGAAAAACAGCCACATTTCTTAGGATAATAAAGGGAAACCATTGTGGATTTTCTTGAATCGTAAACGCAGTAGCGGACATTAACCAATGGAATGATGGGGTAAAATGCTTTCGCTTAAAATTTCATCATCTTGGAACGGCTTAGCATAAGTATGACAATTTCATAAGAACCTACCCTCAGCAAATCACCTGGCATAACATACAGATGGCATTACACGACACATTCACAACCACTGCAAACACCGAACAATACAAACACCTACTCTACACAAAGAGACAAGGGGTAGAAGAAAACACCACACGCCGTATATAGACCATGAAGTACTACAGGAAGAAGTACAACACTCACATTTCCGACCAAGAAATTCTGAATGTCTTATGGAAATCCTTATTACCGCCAATAACAAACTCGTAGGGTTGTCCAATGACACGTTGCCACAGATGATTGACAACCTTAAAAAGGATTGAAATTGGCATGTACCATTATCATCAGACACTCGCACATGCACAAACCCGCCCTAACCCTGAATCGGAACGATTAGAATCTCAAATTAGTAAATTAAAGGAAGAAATTGTGTAACTGTCCCTTCAACTACAGAACACAGGAATAGACAACGGCTCAAACAATCAAACCACACAATAGCTTCCAACACCAATCGCGACAAGGCCAAGCACCCCCATACCGCTGCTATTTTAATGGCTACCAACCTCCTCAGCGTTATCAATAGAACGAGTAGCCTATCATTATCATTAAAGAAAGCTCCTCCAGGTAAATCAATAATGCGGAAACCAACACTTCCAAAGAAGCAGATCTACCTTCTGTAGCGGGACAAATCTCGATTAAGAACACACAACATGATAATTATAGTATCCCACAGTACAACACAGACAGACAGACAGTACAACACCCGGGGACGTAGTTTCAGCAGTGCACAACCAGCATATACCCAGTCATCAAAAAAATTCAGTACGAGGGGATAAAACATGTCTCCCCCACAGACAAAAAACACGATAAAGGTTGTGACACGTGCAGGGCGATTTTCAACAAGGTCGTACCCACTAGATTGTACTCTGATATTCCTAATTCAATTAAAAAAGCAATCAGACTATATCATGTAAACCGCCCTTGTTAGACAGAAATATGTGTCCAATAAATCAGACTAGTAAATAACACACCATGTCCGCAATCGATTTCATGCCGCTGGCAAAATCAGCGAGTGCAGTTAGGTTAGGTAAATTTATGCTGCAGCAGAATGTGTGTACAGTGCCACCCGAGTGCAAGGAAAGCATTCACGCCCCGGCACCCTGTTACGCGATCCAGGTCAGCATTGCCGAACTGCAGCGCGCGTCACCATTGCAAAAATGCCAAGTCGCAGTGAACAGGCAAAAAGTCACCAGACCTCATAGTCTTGCCCAGGACACACGTACCCTGTGTTTTTATACGGGCCATAAAGCGTGTCAGTATAGTCTTTTCCAAACCAGGGTTTTGAATTTCCAACACACATAGGCGACCACTTTAAGCATTTCAAAAACAAAATCGGACTAACACCACGAACTGTTTTTCTAGACTGTGAACCCAGAAACAGCGCAGTAGCCAATAATAAATGTTGCCACAACACACAAAGTCAGGCCCGTGAGGCTGAGCCAATGTTTAATAACATACTGAGCAGGCCTGCGCCTCAATCTAGTTCATATCAACATTCTCGCCCTGCAACGAAAGTGGAATGTCAGCATGCTGGCCTTTGCACCTTGACACCACAGGTTCTCATAACAATCAAAAGCAGGAAACATTGCACCCTGTTTCCAAGACATTCTAAGGCATAGCAGTCAATATTAATTTGAGTTATTGTATTAATTGGTTCATTTACCTTTTCAAGTTTAAACAAATTAGTATTAGACAATTGGGTTTTTCATCAATATTTAAGCAAACCATGTGGAATGTGGTGTTATAATATGCTATTTTTGCACAACTTTTTTGTAATTATCACTACAGTGGAACCTAGTTAGTAAAAGTTTGTTTAATGCACAGAACTCGTTACTGCAAAGTGATTTTGTGGTCCCTTAAACTTGTGGTATGCAAGTCCAAGGTGTAAAAGCTGTTAAAAAGAAAATATGGATAATACGAACAACAAAGTATATTTTATGCCAAGTGTAATAATTAGCCTCAAATTCCGTACATTTAATAGGTACAAATACATTAAAGCAACACTTTAACCAACTTCCGATTCTCGTTACAGTTCAGTACAATTAACATCCACATTTAACAATACATTTCTGGTAGTGATAATTTCTGAGGCTTCCGGGAAGTATTTTCCCCCAGCAAAAAAATATGCATTCGGGTACATGAACTTTGGACAGGTTACTTCATGAAATAAATTTTTGCTGCAGTAACAATGGATTTTCTTAATCTCTCAGATAGTTCAAGACAGCTTGACAGTGTCGAAATGAATTTTATGTTCGTCATTGATACGATGGACCATGTTCCACGTTCTACTGCTGTGTACGAGATTATGATAACTGCCCTGCTCAGTAACAATGTAACCAACTTGTGAGCGCTGATTTTGATAGTATTTGGCTCTCTTGTGACGGTACTCTTTGTGCATACATGGATGAAAACATTTGATGTAGTAATGCCTAGTTCACATGTATGCAAATCACGCCGAACAGAGCAGAAAACTAGAACAGCCAATCAGAAGCAATAATCTGCTTCCGCTCTGTTTGGCATAATCAGCGTACATAGAAAACATGTTTGTTTTCTAGGATTTGATCAATTGTATTCCATTGTCAAGTGCTTCTATATTGCAAAAACAGTTCAAACCAACATAGAAAATTTATTAAAACAAAAAACTTAGTATGCAATGATACAGGAAAATGTGTAAATGTAAAAATATTTTTGGGAATATTTTTTGGTCGGAAGGGTTGATTTTATTGAAGACTTAATGTCATATTTAATAATTATTTCTGAGTAAATTTTTTTCTCAGTGAAGTTAAAATGAGAGCGAGTAATTTTGTTATTAAAGATAAATTTTGTATATAAATTCCAAATGTTTTTATTTTTGGGTTTGAATGAAAATAAAGTCTGCAGTTTCGACCGAACAAACCTCATAATTAAATACCCCATTATTACAAAGTAGTCAGATTTTGGTCCTGTCAGGTATGTATTAATGAGGTTCAACTTGACACATATCTTTTTCAACAATTGTAGATTAGATGACTTCCGCTCCATCCTTAGTTCACTTTGGCCAGGTGACTGAAGTTTACATTTTCACTTGTTCCAATATAAAGTGAGCTTGTACTGTCTGCCTTGCAGATTGTTTTATTCATCGGCCCACCGTAACAATGTTTAAAGGCAATGAGTTCTTTAACTCCCCACCAGATAGCTATAGTAGTAGGAACATAATTTTTTTGTTTCGCTCTGTGACCGCACCTTGCATTGGTGGCAGCCGCATATCAGCATTGGGCAGCAGCCCAAATTAATATAAAAGGAGAGACCAGTCTTCATTTATTGTAGCCTTCATTCCCAGCATGTGCCGCTCAAGAATTGGCCAGATTAACACCAGCCTTCATTTCCAGCACTCGTTGCTTGGAATTGACCATCCTGGGCCCCTTAAACCTTCGCTTATTGTAACCATTCCCAGCGCATGCCACTAAGGAATTGACCAGATTAACGCCGATCTTCGTTTCTAGCACTACTTGCTCAAACCCAACCAGATTGAACAGACTCCAGCATGCCTTGCTTGGACACTGACTACTGCACCCCGGTTTCATTTAAGCTAAGCTTAAGATACGGTTAGGTGAACTGTAAGACTTGACTGATGTGAAAACAGGAGAATGCTGGTTGTGATGCTGAACATATAAGCATTCAACTCTTGCATTGTGTTGTATGTAGGAATCGGGCGCAACGACGTACATAGTAAAATTGACACTTAGTTAGGTATATTAAGCAAGGACGTTACGGGATGTCTGGACCTATCCTCGAAGTCTAGCTTTCTAGCTGAAATTCGCGCCATTGACTAGGAGCTAGGGTGTTTTCTTCCTTCATTGGAATAAAACCGTGAGTACTTTCCTGTAGACATAGCACCTTCCTGTAGTTACCCTCATGCAACAATACCTCACATGATCCCAGGAAACCTATCCAAACAAGCCAAACACTAACTTTTCCCACATGCACTAGTCTAGACTGCCCTTCCCGTCAACCCACTTGGATTGAAGGAAAGGAGGAGCCACACAGGTACACTGCCCTGAAAACAGTTTGCCAGCTTGGTGCTCGCTGGTCTCTCCACAGCAGTGTCTGCCAAAAGAGTCTGATGTCTTCTGAGTTGGGAAGACTGGGACAGGGCCATAGACCCATGTGCTACCTTGGACAGGTGAGACCTGATTTCCATTGTGTACTACAGTCTCTGCCAGGCATTGGAATAAGGTGTCCACCAATTCTCGGCTCGCACGTGGTGCTAAACGTAAGTTGCAAAACAAACCTGCAGTCTTGGTACAGTAGCAGCGGGGTAAATTCCACTTCCCAATACCCTATTCCAAGCGGAGGGGGCTGAAGGAAAAACTGCGACAGATTTTCCTGGCTTTTGGCCGATCACACGAATATCAGTCCTACCTGGTGTCTCACATAGCTACCTTAGTACCATGAGCTCAAGCGCAAGTACTCGACATCTTTAAGAACCAGTGGAAGTCGCACCATACCAAGACATATATTAAACCTTCCAGAGAATACTAACAGCCCGACGGAGTACCCTTGGTGGGTAGCAGAACATTTGAACCAACCTAATCAGTCACCTACACCAGTCATTGCATACTTGGTTCCTACCATACTGCGCTCTGCTTCTCAACCAAAGCCTCAGTTCAAGCCAACCTTCTACACTGAACCTACACCTGCTCATGTCCGTATTAACAACACTCCAGCAACCCGCCGTCCAGGTATAGCCAAACCATCAGTAGCATCCAAGTGTCAAATTGTTTTGTCCACATCTTATTTTGTGCCATAGCCGCAAAGCAAACCAGCCAGTTATTTACAACGGGAAAGTCTTAGTGCCCAGTGAGAACTAAAACCCTGAAACTTATAGAAGTGCTAAAAAGACTGGGAGACAATCTACAACAGGCAAGTAAGTATATATTCCCGGTACATCACGCGTCACACTGTATTTTGAACTTTAAAATCAAATCACCCCTGGACCTCCACTTTTATGTGGCCATCTGCGATTCTTTGACTTCACGTACACGCTAACAAGTAGCAAACATGATGAGACAGAATGCAGGACTCCCAATATCCAGTACCTCCATCCACCACACCATCCCCCAAATACAGAAAATCTCGATTCTACGACCCTTCACAGTTTCTGGGAAAATGATTGTTATTTCGAGAGAGTCATTAATGGAAAAATGTTTTATGGTTCCCCAAAAAGGGGTCATTTAGAGAGGGTCATGATTCCAGGGTCTTACAACCAAGAGTTGACACGAATCACATTAGTGTACAGCTTTACAGAACTTCTCTGTAAGGATGCAAACAACCTTCCAGTACTCACCTGGGTTGATCTTGAGACCTAGATGTTTCAACAGTGACATGAGCTGATATGTCATTGTTAGGCATGCTGTCCAAGCCAGAGTCTCCTGGCTGTCTTGCCTCGGCAGATGGAATAACAAGTATGTCTGGTGCCTCTGTCTGATGCAGTGGAGGGGTCTGTAAACCAAACACCCCTCATTACACACACCGCTATTAAATAACTTAATAGTATTTCCAGTCTGCCTTGGTGTACATTTAGAATAGATATACATATTCCATTAATTAACTAAAATTACAATTCCATATACTGTAATCGCTGTATAGGAAACTAATTTTAATTTATTGAAATATATTACAAATGAAAAATTATATATTCAACAGGATGTCCCCTGAAATTCTATTTTTCAAATTCCCTGACTTTCCCCTATTTTCCAGGGAGCATTTTACCATTTTCCCTGACATCATTTAGGAATACTGAAACGCAACATGTTTTTTCCGTCGTAGATAGAACAAATTTACCTTCAATGAAGCTGCATTAAATTACACTGCAACAGACCAAGAAAACCGGATCAACATTTGAATCAACTGAAGTGTGTGTGACACTGGAGGTGAGTCCGGTCATTGACCCAAAGTGACTTTATGCGGACGCTAGGTTAGTCGCACCTTATAGGTGGAGAGTTACTCTGTATGAGTGATGGGTGCTTTGACTGTGTTTAATTTCGGCCTCATGGGCTGGCGGCTGGGCACAAAGTCGGGCTCAGTTTGGACCACTCAGCAGGTGACGGTTTAGTGTCGTGTAGGTAAACCTGGGAAAGGTATTCACTATGATGGTTAAGGTTTACGCTGATAGTATGACTTGGGTGGAGCTATCTCCGGTATCTGGTTGGTACCAAGCTGCGGTGGCTGACGGGTGTTCGCAGGTGTTTGTGGACAAGTCAGGTGCCCCAGGAGGGGAAATTCCTTTCTCAAGGATTGTTAGTGCTGCAGAGGATAGCGTGGATTACTGGATGGTACACCTCGACGATCCAGGTTGGTTGGTGGCTCGAAAATGGTTGGGGTGGCTTGGGCTGAGCCATTATGGTGAGCCTACGGAGTACGACAGCTTGCACTCATGGACTCAACAGTTTGTACCCGTCAGGAAGGAATTGCAGACCCCATGGAGATCTATAGGCAGCCCTTGTCTGTTTCACACTCTTTTAAACACCACCACTGTGGGTAAATGGCATATGGATAAAATCTACAACCAGACCTGGCTGGAGTGGGGCAGTGAAGTGTTAGTTTTTATGGTGTAGGTGACGGGGCAACTGACCACACCTTATCACTCTTCGACTCCAACACTGTGGCGAGGGGTAAGTCGAGCTGCGTGATGTTGAAAATGGCCTCGACACAGTGTGTCTGCCAGAGCGATCTCCCAAGTCCCAGAGCACTACCTTTCTCGGCATCACTAGTGTACTTTGAGATGGGCCGACCACAGACTGGCAGTCCAACTCCCGCGGAGCGCGATATCCTAGTGTAGGCTCTACCGTTCACTGCACGGGTGCGGCAAAGGGGTGGCTGTCCAAGGAGCTTTCGGAGGCTGTATTAAGATTCGTTATGGGAAAGTTCAAACCCAAGTCTCCTGTCATCCTCCAGAAACAAACAGTAATGGTGAAAGTACTACCTCATAACCCCCTAGGACTAGCGGAAGGTGAACACCCTATGGAACGCAGGTAGAGGCAACCTGCACAAAGCTAAATTGCAAGGCAGCATAATAGAGCATGGTTAGCTGACTGAACTTCCCTATCTCTAGTGGTTGTCCAGAAGGGACAGAACAATTCAAGCGTTAGCTTTAAGACTAAAGTTCTTCGATAGCCAGAGGTAAGAGAGAGTCATGTGTAGGTCTCTTGTAGACAGGTCATCAAGTGGCTGCAGACTGCTCCAGAGCACTGAGACATCTCTGTATTTATACTCTCCAGCGGCGTTCCCCCCTCTTCATATAGCATAGTGGGTTGGTCCTGGGGAGGGGTAGCAGGTGCGACGAGCGGGCCAATAGATCCTCGGTGAGAGTCACGCCAGGCTGGCACAGAATCCAGGTTCACACCTCGATGCTTGTAGTGGCATCTGACGGTACGCTGCGGTACTTGGTGAACCTTGATGCAAGGCTTTGGTGGCTCGGCCGGTGAATAATAATTACAGCGTGGAGTGTCCACCCTCTTTCTTAGTATATAAAACAATCTTGGGTGTCTAGCTGGTGGTGGCGGTCAGTTCAAAATCAGTTGCAACTGCCCCATGTTCATTTGTGCTGATGGGTAGAAAGCCATTACTAACAGAGGATGATGACATGCGTCTTGAAAAAGATGTACGTCACATCCCATCGACATTTCTCATGATAAATACTATTGAATTCACATGAGTGGCCACTATAAACCCACAAATACAGTGAAATCCCATACCTACGAGAGTTCATAAAAGAGCGAAAAACTAACTTAATTACAAGTACTCGTAACATCAGATTCATCACATAAAATTAAGTATTAATATTATGGAAGACGTAGGGTGACTCAGCTGATATAAAAAGGGCGGGAATTACAAGTATAGCTAGATTATATATGCTATTACATATATAGTAATAAATAACAGAGTCTGAATTCATGATCCATAATTAACACATGATTTTAATGTTAAAATATGTACGTATGCATTTATATTCAGATGTCATAGTGGGGGACGTCATTACAGAAGCAAAATTTATCCGCAAAATGTTACTACTGTATACCATATTTACTAGCATTATTCTCGCACCCATTTTACAGAATTTTTTAGTGCAAAAAATTATGGCGTGTGAATTATACAAGGAATAGCCAAGACATGTGCATATAAACATAAAAATGAGGTCTACTGTACTTCCATGTTGGGGCCAATTGCTAGCTGCTTCTTCTACATCGCCAGTTGAAATAATTACAGCAACAAAATAAAGAAATTAAGGGCAATTGTTAATATTACTGCACATTGTTTTTATATTACTGTGCAGCTAAATGTACAAAAAAGTGTGTGTAAACATCTGTAATGACAATGAAACTTTTCAAAATGACAGCCTAGCAGGAAAAAACAAAAATATTCAAGGTACATACATTTCAAAACCGCATGCCGCAGAATATTCCACGAATGTTCAACCAATCTTCTGCTCGCGCTAGTATCGATCCAGTATCTCAATTCTCACTAAATGCCAGCGAGTTGTAAGACACTGCAGTATGGTGGAAAGGTACTGTTAGTAGTAAACCTAGTGGCGAACTAGGGTGAGGCATGAAAACTGAAGAATTGCCGGTATAGCTGATGAGTGTGGTTAGGAGCTATGATTATCTTATGTCGAGGCCTGGCACCTGCCTGGATTTTGTTACAAATTGGTGAAATAACTCCCAGTGTCAGAGTTCTGAGCTATTGCTTGAAGGTGATAGGGATCTCACAACTCTGGTACTGTAGCAGAAATCAAAATCTTTGTTGTGTGATGCTGCATGTGCTGCAACTGGTTTGTCCCATAGGTTATTGATGTGACCAGCTATGGATTGCTTGGTGTCTGCTCCAGAGTGGAGAATTCTCCACTATGGATACAAAATTCTGGCTTCCTCACCAGAAACACAAGATGACCTCTCCAAACAGCCCAGATTGGTCTTCAAAAGACCATCTAACATCCGCAACAAACTGGTCCGTCCAATGCTGCAGCCCACCGGAAATGCCAACCAAACTATTATCCCCAAAGGATCTCACCCTTGCAATAGCTCACACTGTGGCTCCTGTGGCATCCATCAACCCTCAACTTCTTTCAATAGTAGACTCGCTAGCCGTACGTACGCTTCACCATTAACACACTCAGGCAGAGAAAAAAATGGCCACAGAGCAGACAACAAACAAGCCATAGCTGGTCACATCAATAACCAACAGAACAAACCAGTTGCAGCACATGCAGCATCACACACACCAAAGATTCCTGCTACAGTACCAGAGTTGTGAGAGCACTACCACCTTTAAGAAATAACTCCACTAGTGAAACGTTGCAATTGCGAAACCATGTGAAAAACAAGTTGTCGTGCGTGCGTGTGCGTGCACATACGTGACCGTAGACAAGTGCTACACTTTAAGTACATACTTGAATTCCTGTCCTTTTATATATTTTTGAAAATCAGATTCGTTAACATTTGTTGAGATACACATGAAATATATATGCTGCCATACAAGTACTAAATGTAAGGCCTCAAACTAATCAAAAATCCATAAATGAAAATATTGTGAATAAAAATTTCCTTTCTAAAGATGTATTATATTTCCAGACAACATTATGGAATTATTAGGTTCCAGTATTATCTGGAAATCACAAAAGTTACTGACCGTGTTACTGGCAGGACCAGCGCGCACTATCACACTCTTCACAGCCGGTCCACTGCTCTTCTCCTCAGTCGCCCCACTGCTGCCAGAGAAGCAGGCCAGAGCATTCTCCAAGGCTGCTGCCACTTTTCGAGGTGAGACAATGATAGGTGCCCTATTCTGTTCCAGCAACTTGTGACTCTCCTCTGATGTGGACCCTTCTCTGTGAGCTAACAGAAACCAAAAAACCCAGGCATCAAACATAAAAACATTCAAGATAATTTACAGTAGCAGAGCTGCAAATTAAAACATTATATTTCAGGACAAAACCCTGAAACATTTAATTTAGATTCAATAAGCAGCATCCATTAATAAATATGTACACATTTGAACCTTTTTCCAATTCTTCGGAAAGCATAATTATTTATTTTCATAGTTGAAAACTATATGAATACATTACACTGACGCCTACCCAGATGCAGCTAGTAGGGACGTCAAAACAGTTTCCCTTTTGGCACGAACTAACGACGTCTAGTCTGTATTCTAGGATCAGGACAGCTAATTATTTAGTATCTCTTGCCCTATTTATGGATTTTGAAGCTCAGGCATTTTAGTAGGTGGGGAGAACATTCCCTCAGAATAGCTGTACAGGTCTCGTGTTCCATCGTTCCTTACGGACATGGTCTAGGAATTAATAGCATGTGAACTAATGTAGTTTCTAGTATGGTGCTCGACAGTCGTGTTTGAAGGATGCAAATCCAACCATGATAGACTGAACAGCCACAATAACAGGCATCATGTTGCAAGGGGGATACGCCCTTTAGGGTGCAATCTCACACCACAGGAGTTGTTTTGTTATTGCTTGAGTGTGTGTGTGTGGTTCCACTAAACTTCGCCACTTTGCAAGAAGTCCCTGTGTACATGGTAGGTTATTAGATGACTATGTGTCTTGAGAAGGGACAGATAACCAGGGATAACCCTTTCCCAATAAGTTGGCAAAACGTGGGAATAAAGATCTGAATGATTTTATTTAGATTTACATAATACTCCTCAGTGGCAATCACTACCCGTTCAAGTCTTTTAACTAAAAAGCTTGTATCAACACTCAATTGAGTTTGACACAAGCAAGAAGAACTAACTTAGTCTCTTTCAAATTTACTGCTGCCCACTTTGTCTAGTAATTGAAACACACATGAGAAAGCTGCTGGTAAACTGTGAAGAGGTGGTCAGTTTACACTGATTTACAGGGTGAGGACAGGACCCTTAGTTCGCCCAGTTGCCGCTTCTCCGCACTTGGTATTCCTTTCTTTGTTCCTAGTTCTATGACCCCTGTGTTACCCTCCCTCTTGCACGTGCACACTGGCCAGCCTTCCCCTCTTTCCAGGCTGGTTCTTGTAAATTTGAAAATTGTATTCACTTCTATTCCTCCTGCGACTTTGGTAAGGCTAACAGATTTATGATATTGTCATTGTGAGCGATGTTGTCGCCTTGGAACGTCGAATGGTGCAGCTTGATCACAGGTGGGTTCGGCAGCTGACAGTTCGCATAAGATATCCTATGCTATTAAAATTTTTTTAGCTGAAGTTCATTTTGGGATAATGTACGTATGCTGTTGCAGGTTTTATTTTTACACCAAGGCAGTTACGATGAAAGTGTGTTCCTGGTTTGCATTGCCAGTTTGAACATTGGTTAGAATTGAGTCAGGGTTCCTGGTTTGAACCGTAGCTATTTCAGATTGATTAACAGGGTTTGCAATGCCCTTACAGTGAGTACAGTGTTTCGTTATACTTCGGCTGCCTTGCAACTTTTTGAATTTGTCCAACCCACGCTGTCGACAAAACTCTTAAGAAATATATTACATGTTCATGCCTGCAATATTTAAATTATGAAAGGCCCTAATATATTAAGGATAGGCCTACTCATCACAGTGGTTGGGAGTACAAAGAGCAGTTGAAAGCAACCGTCAATGAGTACCTGATATACTTCTTTATGGTTTTAATTGTGTTTGTGAAACTTTTTTAGCTGTGCAACCTATGCGCCTTCCGGTAAGTCTGTGTCGGCCAGCGTTAGGTACACTTTTAAGCTAAAGTAAATTGTTAGGTGTTATTTTATATAGCCCTTACTGGCTCCCGCAGGAGTGCGCCGTAGATATATTATTGTTATTTTTATGGTTATTGATATATTGATGTGAATAATGTTTTTTTTTTTTGTATTGTCAATATATGAAACCAGGTTGCTATTTCAAAACTAATGCAGTCACGAGTTCTGTGATTTGGAAATATAAATTCGATGAAGGTTAATAATTTGTTTATAATCTCTATTTGGTTTTCCCTAACAAACTGATTACTAGCATTGGAAGCGTTTTGCTTGATATGTACTTGTAAACCTCTTGTGGGTCAACACAAGTTACAGGTTTATAACGTTTGAAATGCGCAAGTCCATAAAAAATATCACACACACACATGCACCCTCCTGCCCACTCTTTTTAACTCTGATTTTTAGTGATAGAATAGCATTTTTTGTCATAGAAAACACTAGTGAGTGACTAATATCTCTAAAAATGTTTATTTTCAGAGTATATTTGATTCTGTATGAGCAACTAAATATTTATCACATTTTATTCTTTCAGCAAAGTTAGAAGCTTACCAAGTTGTTATAATTTCAACAGGGATGGGTTAAAAATTAATTTTTAAAGATGCCAATTCCAAGTTCAATTTTCGATTCTGAATATTTTCATTATTAAAATCAGCATTTGGAATGTAATAATAGCGTAAAAACAAAATTATTTCACACAACATTTATTTCTTCCAAATTCTGAAGACAGCGATATTATTGATATTGAATCATAAGTAGTTCTGCGTCTAAACTTATCGGAAGCGATCTTCACTTCAGAACATCCAGCAGTAGTGCCAACCCACCACAAACAGAATATAAAACTATGGAATTTTAGGGCACAAACATTATCAAGATGGCTTCATGACCTTAATTGCGATCATGTATTTCATGCTACATGCTCTCAGCTGCTTTGATGATCAACATTTGTGGGTATGGCCCCACTTTTATGGTAAATAAAATGATATAATTTCATCACAAAATTTAACCATTTCGTAATAAAAAAAATTTCATTTAGTCAAATTTTATAAAAAAAAAAAATTTGCTTACATCATTATTACACAGTACTTGTCAGTCATTCTTCTAATCAATATATACGTGAGTTGAAAAAAAAAAAAAAAAATTTAAATGGTAATGACGAAAGCACAACCTTAATGTAACACATTGTGACAGAGTAGGTCCGTCACGGTTAGTGAAGTGTGATTTAAGTTGTATAGCTCATGTATTTTCAACACTTGATCCCCGATGGTGCGACTGCTTGCTCCGCATGAGTGTGCAGCGGGTTGCGGCCTCAATGTGATTAGGGGATATAGAAGTTGTCCTTGGAATGGCTGAGAATTTCGCACCGCTGAATATGTGAGGTAGCATAGAGTGCAGCAAGTGTAAAGAGGTCGCCTCAATCAAAAAAAAGGGTGCTGGAGGAATGGTCTCAGGCAAGGGTAGTGGAGTGGAAGGGATTTTTGCCCGGTATAAATAGGAGTGCTGGGCCGTGACTTGAAGAGACGTCACCGGCCAGCGTGCTGGGTACTCAAGGGCTAGTGGTGCCACCCAAGTGTGAGGTCTGTTGGACCGAGAGACAGCAGCGTCCGTTGTGAGAAGATAAGAATAAATTCTATGAGTTAACAGTGCTAGTGAGGACTTGTGCAAAATTTGCTATCCGAGTGGTACTTAGCAGATTCAGAGGAATTATGGGACTCTTGTTTATTTTTCGTGATAGGAGTGGTTAAAGACTTGGAAATTTTTCTGTCATCCCATGCGTGGGGACTTTGAAGATTTTCTGCTCTGGTAAAGATATGGACACACACAAAATACAAGAGTGGAATTTTATGTGTCATGGGACATAGATTTTTGTTGTCCACGGTGAGAGAGGACTTGTGTTTTGGGTGAGAATAGATTGCTGAGATATGGTTTTTCTCGCGTTAATGTCCGGACGCAAATGAAAAGAACTGTCAATGTGGAGACTTTCCTATTTTATAATTGCAGGGAAGCATACGCAAGGGAAGTGTCGGTTCCAACTGAAGATTTTACTTTTTGAAAATCTTTTCACAGTGACACTTAGTAGGTGCTGCACAGGGTTCCGTGAAAGTGGACAAGTGGTCAGTGAAGGACTAGTTGAGTGTGAAGTGGGAACTGCATGCCAGAGTCTTGTGAGTGGAAGGCCGGGCCTTTCTTCAGTTTTGGTTGGAATAAGTGTGTGCGCTGCTAACTTGTGTTTGGGGCACAGTGTTGGGAGTGTGTGTGCCGACAAAACAGACACAATTTGGATGCCGGTCGGGATCGGGATACAGTGTTGCGGGGCTGTGGTATTGCAGATTTTGGTTTACTAATAAGGACTCCTAGTGCAGTATGTTTCGTCAGATAACTTAACCATGTGTGCTTGAAACATGCTTTAAGGCCATTTTAGCCCTATATTAAATTTAATGAACAACACCCAAAACTGGAAATTGGCTAATGTATACTCATATAAGCAACTTCTAGACAATATTTTTAATAAAAGTTAACATATTTATGTTAAACTAAAGTTTTTTTGTGAATAAATTATGCAAATGTTAACTCCTTTATAACTAATATCATGAAAATTGTTGAAGAAATGTCATTATATTTTATTAATATGAAATTTTATCTGTGTACTAAAGTGCTGTATACGCGGATTGCAATGATATAAATAAAGCTGTTTTCATAACTGTGGACATGTTGAATTACAACAGGGAAGGCATTTCTAAAACTCGCTTTTGTTGTTGCAATACAGTACTTATTTCTTAAATCTAAACGACAAGCCATAGTTACTATGGTTCAGAAAGAAAGAAAGAAAAACTGCTGAAATGTTTTCATATAACTAGCATTATTAATTCCAGTAATTGAAACAGATGATAATGCAGAAGTTTTCAGAGTTGGTTAGGGAGGAGATGTAGGATGGTGATCTCTTTTAATTTTTATGCAGTGTTGAGTAGACGATAAGGTGCAGCTGAAGAGGAGCTGTAATATGCAAGCAATTGTATAGTTGAGGGAGAGTGTCTCAACTTAAGATGTTTACCCCTACAAGAGAGTTTAGGGGTTTGGTAATTTTTAGTTAGTAAATGAGTGTTTCCCTACAGCTCTATCCGCTATGAGTTGTCGAGATTTCCGATGCTGTTTCAGTCATTTTATTTTTATTATTTTTGAAAGAGTTGTTTAATGCACCACATAAACAATTGTTACAACGTCCAATATGGAATGATTGATTGATTAAGTAACAAGATTAAATAAGTAATGAATGATTAATTCCCCAAACACCAACCTTCCTTTCTCCCCATCTATCCTACTCTCCTCCCTCCCCATTTTACCTCCTTTTGTACTTTTACCATTGTCTTTCTTTCTTAACCCCCAACCCCGAATTCAACATTTTTCACCTTATTTCCCCACTTTTCCCCAATATCACTATGTAAATGCTACAGTCAAAATAAATGTGTGTGATGCTGCATCAAATGATAGACATTCCTAAAAAAGACAAATTGTGATGAATAACAGGTCCAGCTCAAATAAATATGGAATAAATCTTTAAATGAACAATTTCAAATGAGAAGGTATATAATGTAAAGCTAATAATGACTCGTGCCAGAAATGTAAATTATGTATTCACAATTTTTGCAGAACATATTTTAAGTTAGAATGTGAAAAATCCATAATTTACTATTCACAACTATTTTTAAACATTCACACACCCTTAAAAACATGCCAACAATAGACATTCCTCTGTATTGTGCATAGGAACACTACAATGAGGAGTATTGTTCCAAAATACAGTATTATGAAACAGTTCCAAACTCTGTCATGGAACAGTCAAAAGAAAACTGCACTGAAACGATGATAGTTTACACAAACAAAGTCAAACAATTTTTTCCTCCAAATTATATTAATACAAAATTATGCCGCACAACTTACTAAGTTTACCTAAAATTGGTGAAGATGGGCGAGAATCTGCTGTAGAAACAGGTGAGTCGGTGGGTGATGCAGGAGAATCGCTAGGTGACGAGGGAGAATCAATATCTTCAAGTTCCATTTCCTTTGTCTGAGGCACTCCACTGGTTCCAGGCTTGCTGAGGTCTGCTGGTGTATCTGCAGGTGGCTTCTTAGGGCTGGCTGCATCTACCTTACCTGCATCCAGTCTGGTGAACATGGCGGTATCATCTTGCTCAACCTCCATCTTGGTGGCCGAGTCCACGACTGCTGCCTGCTGCTCCTTGTTAAAGGAGAGATCCTGAGGGCCTTCCTCCGCTGCTGGGGCACTGCTCGTGGCAACTGGAGCAACATTCAGGTCTCTCATTGATTCTGCAAATTTCTTCTTGAACTGAGGATCATCATCTTCCATTTCATGCAGCAAGTGGTCCAAAGCCTCAAAATTGCTTCTGAAAACAGCAGAGAAAGAAACAGTCCTTACAATTAAGAGAGCGAGAGAGAGAGAGAGAGAGAGAGAGAGAGAGAGAAAGAAAGGGCGAATGAGAAAATTATTATATTCAAGAAATTACTTGAGGACACATACACAAAAGTAGGATGAACACATTTTCCATGCCGATGCACACACGCAAAGTTTCACTGGCTGGACCAACTTCATCAAGCGGCAAGTGGTGGTACACCGCCGTCTGTTGAGCAGTGGTTCACAAATAGTGAACCAAGCAGCCAGGAGGTGAACTAGGTTGAGGCGGGAAATTTGAAATGTGATGGAGAGGTTGTTTTATGTTTAAGCCAGGTGTCTTCTTCGGATCTGGTGTACTGGTGAGCCAGTTCCCATCATCTCATTTCTGCACTAGTATTAGAAGGTGGTGGGAACCTCCAGACATTCAGAATTAACAAGGAAAATCATACTGCTAGCAGACAAAAGGCTCCACCAGATTCTTGGTAGACACGCTACATACTTGAAGCACAAAACCAGCTAAAGGACTCTTCTACTTACAGACTCCCAGGGATGCAGCATGTTCAGGGATCAATATTTCCCCAGAACACAATGTTATGGCTCAAAATTTCCCCCAAAACTATAGCACACTTCCATAAATGTTAAGCGACAATTAAAGCATGTTGAAAATTAAGGACAATCATTTAAACCTTAAACCTATTTATTTTAAATCATACCTGAATATTTATCATAATGAATATATATAAAAAAAACATACACTAATTTCTGAAGTTGGTTATCTTCCCCCCTCTTTGTGAAGGTTGTCAAATCACCTTTGAAGTCTTGTACACCTTGATATGAGATGCTGAAGAAAATTGTGTAAAATGATATATTCCACCATGGAAATGTCTGTCCAAAGATTCTTTTAAAAACTGTGAAGCCTTGTGAACAGGAGGTCCATTCAAAGAAATAAAGACATCATTGAAAAGGGTGTCGAACTGAAAATTGTGGAGGTGGTTGCCAATTACTGATCCAACTGATTCACAAATTGCTGCACTACTGATTTTTAAACAGCTTTCAAGCAGATAAATTATTTCAGGTATGTAAATTAGTTAGTAAATGTTTATTTTATTACTGTGTTGTCCTGGATAATTAATTTTGGTTATCGATTTTCTTCGGAAGAATCAACTACTTTTTAGAAAAATAGTATGTTTAAGAGGTTGCTTTTCATAACATTATATTGGAAAAATATAACGCCACTGTCCAACTTGCATCCTCGGTTTTCATTGACTCATGTAACAAGTGTTTCTAGAAAATCCTTAATTGTATGCTCAGCTGTTGTATCTGGAGGGCTCGTTATGTATTTACTGTTGAAACATTTCCGCATATTTTCTACTATTGGAGGTTCAGTGATTCTAAGTGCTAGTTTTTCAAGCAATGTTACACAAATATTTTCTTATCTTTTTCTGGAATGTTTGAAACTTTCAGTTTCTTCATCTGTTACTTCTTCATCCTGATGCTGAGTCTGGGAACAGCTTGATCTTAGGCAGTCTTCATCAACCAACAGAGAGTCTTGGTAAACATTATTTTTTAATGACTCAATTGCCTTCAAAACTGATGTAAATTTTTTTTTCAGTTAAGCTCCCTTGTTTCAGTTCCGTTTCCATGTCATGAGGTGTGCTTTTCATATAGTCGTAGTAAAAGAATGTCCAAATGGAGGTGTTTACATTCTGAGAGGTACAACTGAATTTTGTGACCAACTCTAATATGTCAATCGTCCCCAGTAGTTGATATATAAAACAAGGCTTGGAAAAATTATTGAGTTCCAATGAGTAATCCTTAGAAATAGTATTGTTGCCTTTCTGTATGCATTCAATGCGCTTCTTATGTAAGTCAATAAAAAAACAACTCGAAATCTTTTTGGAATGTTTTGTAGACTCCTAGTTCACTTTGAATACGTGTTTCTTGGAATGATTTTGGATTCAAAACACCCACTTGTAATTTATCTGCTAAAGCAATTAATTCTTCATAGCCAATACCCCAGTTGTAGCGCTTCATTAGATGGCCTACAGTTTGAACTTGATTGTTACGCCATGATAATGACTGAACTTTACGATCATCATTTAAACACACACTAACCTATGAGCGAAGTACCACATACGAAGTAGAAGTCATGATTGACATTTTTACCAAGGCTTACCAATTTTTTATCCACACCAAGATCAAAATATTGACCTTCAAATGCCATTCCATTAAGTTGTTCCTTTAACTTAATTTTACAATTTTCAAGGGCACATTGCAGTTTTTCAACAAGAACACTACCTTTGTGTGAGGTGCCACATGGTGAAATGTCAATTATAATACATGTCTGAACCCCCTCTGCAAGTGTAATCAGACAAATTATTTGGTATGTCTGGTGTAGTTTCATGATTTTGTCTGATGTGACTGACACGAGAGTTAGATGATTTGTCACTCAATTTTTTGTACTAAAAAAAAAAACCAAATATTTTGGCATTCATAGTAAGAAATATGTTTTTCCTACATTCACTACAAAATTTGGTTGAGTGATTAAGTTCACCAACATCAGCATCATTTAGAACATTTAAACTCAATAAACATTCAAAATACTTCCCACCCTTGCCTTCTTGAATAATACTATAAGCAGTCCTAGCAACCCTGAGTCCCACCTTTTCGTGTTTTTTTTTACCATCATATATCTCTTTTCCATTGTTTCAGAAAACTTTATACATCATGTATGTGCATTTGATTCTAAATTATCAATAACGTGGGTCTTAAAATTTCGAAATTCAATAATCTGAGTAGGTTGTGTTAACTGCTTTTCACTTGGAAGAGAAAATACCAAAAGTGCTGACTACGAATGGTTACCTCCTTGGTAAGGTTTTTATAATTTTCTACACATGGAGAGCATTGAATTATAGCTGTACCTCCTCCTAAACATGGCATCATTTGACAAATTTCGCGATCCAATTTGCAAATTCTAATTAACTTATTTTTTATTTCAAATTCTTAATTATTGTGTGTTAAAGAGGGGGTAATGACTTTGGCCTTTGTCGCAGATTGATTTGGTTTCAATAACTCATCAACTTTATTGGTAAGACCAGATAATGTCTGGCATATGGTTGATAACTGTTGATCTCGGCACTCGTTAGACCCATTATCATGAGCGCAAGACGCGATTGGTAATTCCCGATCAAGTGTTCCCTCATATTGAATGATAGGCCTATCATCAAGTTTTCTTAGTTTGTTTAAAGATTCGCAGCTACTATTGCAAGACAGATCATTTTCAGTAACAGTACCAAATTCTTCAAAATCGAAGGTTTTGTCTTTCAAAAACCTTAAAATACTATACTGATCACTGGTTCTAGGCTTTTCATTTGGATGTTTATTCATAACGTGATCTATGAGCTTATCGCGTCTGCCTCGCCACCCACAAAATGCACAATTTACTTCCTGGCAATTTTAAAAGTAGACAGTTTCTTTTGTAGTTTTCAGTGTACATAATAAAACACAAAATAACACATATACACCACAAAATCTTATAAAGTAATAGGTACACAACAGAGGCCTATATTACGAATAGGGCCACGGCACTATATAATGAACAGCGTACATGCACAATATCACCAAACTTTAACGCTTGCCTTATTATATATATATATAAAAAAAAAGCGCGATGTATATTGTCTTCAATTCGAGAAATCCATTGATAGTTTTTGCGGAAACTATTACGACCTTGAGGAAGAGTATCAAATCGAAATACCTAACTCGCAGAAACCCACTTGGAAAATAGCTGTGTACTTACATTTTGAGTTATGCTGCTGAGGAAAGGGGAGCCAAGCATTTGACACCAGAGCGTGCCCAAAGGAGTGGAAAAATACCATGGAAAGACTCTCCTAGGCGGCGTGGGAGGAGACGGTGCCTGCAGCCAAGCGGCCTCCCGCTCCAAACAGTGCTAGCTCATACATAAAAGCAGCAGCCCCTTTGTGTGTACATACTGCAATTTTTTTCCAACAAAAATTTTCCCTGAGCTACCCTAATTTCCCCCGAACCTCGTTCGCGCAATTGGACATATTCTGCATCCGTACCGACTCCTGCCAGAAGCTCCTACATTCATGTTATGAGATCACATCAAACAGTTTCTAGCATCCCTAGGCAGCCTTCAGGGTCTTTCCCATCAATCTGTAACTTTTCTAACCCCAGATAAATTCACCACACCTGTCCTATAATTACTTCCGAAAATCCACAGTCCTACAGAAAGTACCTCTGCATTTTTCGATGCTCACCTTCAACCTCGTATACAGATGATTCCACCGTACATCAAGGACACCAGACACACTAGAGCTAAATGCATTTGCTCAACTCAAACTGACTTAAACAAGCAGTGTAATGTAACAGCCAAAGCTTTCCTCGATAGAGGCTAACCCAGATCCCTAAAGGGGTCTCCTCCTTGCACTAGCACACGTTCCAGCTCTTGTTCTATGCACTGATGCATGCCCCTCTTGGGTCTTACTGGTTAAGAAGTTTGACGCTGACCGCCCTCTCGGTTTCTATGGGTGAGAGAGGAATCAAACCCCAGAGTAAGGTGGGGCGAGAGGAATTCTCTCCCAGGGAGTTTTACTCTCCTCACAACTAAGGTCCCAGGAATACGAATGAGCATAAGTAGGTGAGGGTGATGATGGCAGTGGATGATCTGGCCAAGGGGACGGGATTTATCCGCAGCAGCCTCGTCGGCCGACGTGCCTGTAAAAAGCTGGCTGGGGTTTGTTTTCCGCGTGGTTTGGGGTAGACCTTTGATGGGAGTCAATCCCAGACTGTTTTCCCGGATACCAACTTTATAGTGTAGAAGTTCAACACATCTTTCGTGGGCAGATGTCGAATCTGTAGCAATTTGTCTGAAGTTAACTTAATGATGCTAGTGAGCTGGGGCTTCCTGAACGGGGGTCTGGCGACGTAGCCTCTGGAAGTATCCTCCTGTTCGTCGTCTGGCGGACACCAGCCTAACCAATACTTTAATGGGTTCTCATGTGTCGGTGGTATTATGGTGTCTTAACACAGGGACAGATTTGCAGGTTTACAGGAGAACAACTCTGTGGGATTTGACTTTGCTATAAGGCTGTAAGTAATGGGTTGTCTACCTAGGGCATGTCTCTTACGGCACCTCTGGTGGCTCCTTATTCCACAGTGTTTGTGATGCATTGATATTAAGGCTGTCTACATTTCTGCAGACATAGCAGTCCCAGGTGGGATCGACTTTACAATTGTTCCCAAGGACCTGCTGTGTGATGGGCAGTCAAGGTATCGAGTTGTACGATAACAACGGCCAAGGATACACAGGAGCAGCAGCGTGACCTTTCGGGCTTAAATGCCAATCCCTTCAGGACCAGTCTCCTGTGGAGTCAAGCACACCTCACAACTGTTTACTGACATGTCTATTGCACAATTAATTTACACACTTCACAAAATTAAAAGCTGTAAAACAGGCAAAGGCAAGCCTCATGAAATAATAAATAAAAAAAATGCAAAAAGCTATGTGACACAATTTACAGCGTTTGACGTTACAAGGTGTTTTTTCCAGGGGGCGCTAATCACGCAACAACCTGCTACCGCGGGAGTCAAAGGAAGTTGACTGTGGTAGTGGTAGTGGGTACGAGTGGTTGGATTACCATATGGAGAGAGTGCTGAACCTGGTGGTCAGCTGGTGTGGATGAGCCTTGTACAAGCTGAAGGTCTGGAGTGCTGGCGGCCTTCTCAAGCTTCCGGCTGGAGAGTGTGCTGCCTTCGCAAGCAGCGAGCTGGAGATCGAGCCCTGCTGCAGGCTGCTGGAGAGGAGAGAGAGTCTTTGCAGACTGGGCTAGGCACGCGAACCTATCCAGCCGACGAACCCGCCATCCCTGCTGGACCTCTATTTATACTCTAAAAACTCGGCATCAATGATTCTTGAGGGAGCGGCGTAGTAGTGTAGCCTTCCAGCGCAGGGGTAGGTTTATCAGGGTGCTGGAGCTCCGCACATTTCTTATCTCCTCGCTTGGAGGCAATGACAATTTTAAACACCTCTCTCTGAGGCTGGTTGGGTGTGACGTCACAAGGTCACAGGTGTGCTGCCATCTCGGGGGTTAATTGGAACTGCTTCCACGGCTAACCGAAGGGTTGTGGATTTTCAAAATAATTTATTTTATTCGTAGGGGTGGCACTTGCATGTGGGATTATGGGCGGGCGAAGCATTTCATAATTAATCACATTAATTATTGTTACGTAGTCAGCCATTCAATGTCTGGCGTCTGCACAGATGGGGCGACCTCACCCATAGAGAGTGTATCTGCAATGTGTAGCATGCTGGAATGCGTCAGCACTAATCTGACATCCTTGAACAGCAGGATGTAATATTGCAGACATCAGAATTGGCGACTGAAAACCACAGCTCGGTTGTACACACCCTATAGATAGATTGGACATAAAGAAAGGTGTCACAAAAATAAAATGATTCAAGCCTCAAATTATTTTCTCAGTATTTTTATTTCAAGTCAAAAAACAGTTGACAATCTCCCATTAATGCAGCGTCACAAACAGTTAACGAGACAGACAAGCAAAGAAAAGCACTGCAGTAGTTCATTTTTATTCACGTCACTCAAAACTCGCAACATGAGAGAAAATTACGAAGTTACGAGGAATGCCACCCAACTGGTACCCTGTGAACTCCCACACCAGCAGAATTAATTCAGGGGGGGGGGGGGGGGGGGAGAGAGAGAGAGAGAGAGAGAGAGAGAGAGAGAGAGAGAGAGAGAGAGAGAGAGAGAGAGAGAGAAGAGAGAGAGGTCACGGAGGTGTTTGCCGGTGTGGGAAAAATTTACCATGCTCGACGCATCTTTGCAAGAGTTGACTGTCAACTGTTAGCGGGCGGTAGGTGCACCTGGCGTAAATTGCTACCAGCACTACCCCCACTCATCGCATCAGGGTGCCAAAAAAGTAGAAAATAAAGGAATGGCATGGTACGGAATCCTTTCGGAATATAGTGAGACCCCCGTAGCAACCACATCCCCATGCCATGTCGAACTGCATCATGGTAAAATAATACTCTTTCTAGAAATTCTCTAAAGAAAAAATGTTTACAGAAATGGTAAAAGCTTTTATCTTTCATTGCTGATGCAACCTCAACTACAATTTTAGAAAAAGCAAACATACATTCGCCAAAACCGCAATTATAATTCCTCGAAAAACCAAATAAAATTAACTAAATGTCCTAACTGAATTAATATTACCTGCATCATTGTAAGGGTAACCAATCAGACTTATCCTATCTAGGAAAGCTACAACTGTGCGATATTTAATCTCGTCTAGCCACAGTCCATTAACTGTAATGCAGAGTACATTAGCCTTACTACTAACACTTTCAGACAGAGAATGAATGGCTTCATAGCAGATACAAAACAAGGCATAGCTGGGATACATGTAAATTTACAGGAGACGCCAGTTGCAGTATATGCAGGATCTCGCAACCAGAACACTGATGCCTGTTACACAACTAAAGTGGTGAGAGTTCAACCATCTAATAGTAACAGTGCAACATAACTTCAATGCTGGGAACATGCCCACCGGTACATCATTAAATCCTGACAGACACCTCGATTAATCATAAGATAACCCCTTCGCCACATTTCAAAATTCCCGCCTAACCCTATTTCGCCTCCCGGCCATTAGGTTCACTGTTTGCCAATCACTGCTCATCAGACTGCAGTATACCATCACTCGTCATCTGAAGAAGCTGGCTCAGCCAGTGAATGTCGCAACCACGGATCCATGTAGAAAATGTGTTCCTCCGACTTTTGTATGCGGGTGTGTATCCAACTAGTGCCGTCCTGCGAGTACTTTTGTTTTGTGTATACTTTAAAAAATGTAAATATTCAGTAATCTAGCGGCATACTTGCCAACTTTTCTAAATGGAAATTAGTAAAACATTTTCAAAATACAAATTTTAGCATAAATTACACGCAGCAATTCTAATTTTTATAAGAAATATGAGATTTCCTACATTTTAGATTCCTTAAAAAAATATCACATCAAGATATGAAATTAGGTTTAAAAATTAGTTTACAGTAAAATATCAAAACATGCACACCTAACACACACACACATTTGAAAAATAATAAATTTTCTCCTCTTACTTCAAAATTGTATAATTCAGGTCTTTGCAAGACATCTGTTCACATTTAAAAACTTAAACATTTAGGTCTGTTCACACTTAAAACTCAATTACTAAAAAAATATGTACATACACTAGAAAAAACAGTTGCAACTTTTATTTAAAACATTTGAATTGATTTAATTCTTCTTGACAACTTGTGCAGTGGCATGCCTTGCTCCCTTCAAAAATTTGTCACTAAAATTTTGATCATAGCAGTTTCCCCCCAATGGTATGCATTTAACAAGAGACATGTTTTCAAGAACTTAGTCGACAGTTGGGAGGTGGGACTGAGATTGGTTCTTTACCTGCAAATGCTACAGAATGCAAACTTGTTGGCCCTTTCAGACTTAATACTGAATGGAAATTCTTTGTTATAATCTTCTCAAAAAGACTGCCAATACTGATTTTTTTCCTGCACAACTCATTTCAGTATTACAATTTCTGTATCATTAGAAAACAAAACTAACACAAAATCACACGGAACCAAGTACAATTTTTGTTATTATCGCTTGAAGACTTTTTTTTCCTATATTTTGAGAAAAAAGGGCATGCTACACAGGAGTAAATACGGTACATACAAAATCAAGTCACATAACTATCGTACACAGAAAGGTAATTATTTCGATGTACACTTAATTCCACAAGGTTTGGCCAAAATCCAGGTTATTAATGCAATACATTACTGTACTTTATGGTGCGTACTTTAATTCCTGAACGCTATATGAAATAAAATATATTACATTGAAAACCACATGGCCAAAACTCTGTAACAAAGAAGTGGGAGATTAAAGTGCCAAAGCCCGAGGGCAGGAGAATGGGTGGTAAAGCGGGAGTCTCAGCATAAAGCAAAACCCCCACACAGCAAACCTTCTACACCATTCCTTGCTGAACTCGCCAGTTTAACCCTTAGCAGCAGCAACAACTTCATATTTCAAGACTCACACTACCTTCAGGTCAAAGGAACGGCAACAGGTACACGTATGGCCTCATCCTATGCCAATCTGTTTATGGGCAGGCTAGAAGAAAACTTCATTAGTAACCAACCACACTGCTGGATGTGTTTCATCAAAATCTTGATATGGACTACCACCAAAGACAGATGATTCCACTTTCTAAACAATTTGAATGCACACAGTTCACTCAAGTTCACGTGGTCATACTCCAAAACACACTGCATATTCCTAGACAAACTCCCTTTCCAAAATGGCACAATTCAAACTGCTGTACACACGAAACCCAACAACCCCCAGCAGTTATATTTTGACAGCTACCTCACATATCGTGACAAAATCTGTAACCTACAGTTTCGCCACAAGAGATAAATGTATCCGCCCCACCAACAGTGATCTCACCAAACAGTGTGAACAAATAACCGTAGCATTCCTCAACAGGGGCTACCCCAAGCACCTCATCCATAAAAAAGATTCAGGAAGCCATCTTGAATACTGGTACACAAACAAAGGTCAACAACGTTCATATAATTCTAGTGGTCCAATATCATGAAGGCATAAGTAAACTCAGAAACATTCTCCACTTTGGATACAAAATTCAGACTTCCTCACCACAAACACAAGATCTGTACTCCAAACTGCCCAGATTGGTCTTCAAAAGGCCACCTAACCTCCGCGACAAACTGGTTCGTCCAAAGCTACAGCCCACCACAAATGCCAATCAAACTATCACCCCAAAGGATTCCTCCCCTGTAGTAGCTGACGCTATGGCTCTTGTGCCATCCACCAACCCTCAACTTCTTTCAATAGCAGACTCACTAGCCGTAAATACCCCGTCCAAGGCAACTATAGCTGTGAAACACAAAATGCGATTTATAAGCTAGTGTCAACACTGCAATACGAAATACACTGACTTCACCACCAACACACTCAGGAAGAGAATGAATGGCCACAGAGCAGAGGCCGAACAAGCCATAGCTAGGGACCCTGAAAAATGGTAATTGATAACTACAAATATCGGTGCAAAAAACTGGTTGAAGCGGTGCAAAAAAACTTGAAAGCGGTGTAAAAACTTCAAAATTATTAATAAAGTATTACAAAAATTTATAACACTTTACACATAATAAATTTGTGAAACTAAGCAAATAAATGCAGGAAAATAGAAAGCTCACCCTCCTCATTTGGTACACAATATAGGATGTTCCAGGTGAAATGTATACTGGGGTTCAAATATGTTTGTGGTGAAAATTTTTAATACATTTCATCAATTTTTTTTGGCAGATTTTGGTGAATCTTTCATCAATGTTTTATTCATTCTATCAAAAATTTAGCTGAAATTTAACTGACGAAGAAATTGTTTGGTAATAGAACAAAAAAAATTGTATATAATTGGTCGAAAAGTGCAAGCACTCACATATTTCATATTGCAACTTTGGCTTCACAAAAATAAAGTAGCATATATTTAATCAGAAAATGCAAGCACTATCATTAATTACTAGTAAATTACTTGGCTTTTGGTTTGTTCTTTTGTCAGACATTATATTCCCAGACACTGGAAAACTCTTTTCAGTGTCTACATTACTGACTGGAATACATACTGGTTTCACTAATTTTAGCGTAGTTCATAAAAAATTCCAATGATTTTCAACTTAAATGAAATTGTTTATTGTGTAATTCCTGCACCAGTACTAATAAAAGCGTCATATTGATCACATTTGGTTTTTGGTGACGTTACAACTATTGAATCGTAGTAATTTGAATGTTATTTCCGTACGAGCAAAATTTTCCACTGCATCATCAAAACAGCCAGCAGTTATGATTGCTACTTTCTCGTAAGAAGAGGCGCAAAACAACCTCATCTCGCGAAAGATGATAAATGTGACAAGCCAAAGTTCTACATCCACCAATTAAATTAACAGAACTTCAACTAATATATTACTTGGTCAAAAATAAATAAAATAAAATAAAATTGCACCAGCTACAATTTGTCCCCATATAACCTGAATAATTCTAAAAACATATTTACATGCCAAATTTAACCGAAAAAAATAAAAACCATTTCATAATACCATAGATGTACGAATCTATGGAGCATACTGTGTGCCTTTGCCGCATAAACGTGCTGCCAGTAATTAATGGCGAAGGAAAATCTTATTACCATTTTTGAAAAAGTATTCAGTACTTTTTTTTATCACATTTGTATACAACCCAAAGGTATTATTAATTATGTGATGAGAAGTGAAAAAGGACAAAATGCAAATAATATAAGTTTATTTTAGAAAGTCGTCAAGAGCAGTTTATTTTAGAAAAATAGCGATGCACTGTAGGAATAGATGCTCCGCAATATCGCTTTGGCGGTGTTACTTCGATACATTGATTGTGCCGACATCACAATCCCGACTACATATCGAAACGGTTCATTGAATTTGTGCCATAAACATTATGATTCACAACACAAAAATGAGCATGAAGTGTTTATTATAATGATGCCGTTTCCAAAAAAACCACATACATTAAAACCAGATAGAATTTACATTAACCAAACAGGGAGGTGAAAATATTCTTGTTCTAAGTCTCGTTCTGAAAACTGTCTGGTTTTTTGTGGAGTTTCGCCTATAACTTGAAAAAGAAATCTCATGCAACTAATAAACATAATGATTGAAAATGTGATATTTAGTGCAAAATTTTGCAAAAAAGCAGAATTTCTAGCAATTTAGTGTAAAACTATAAAAAATACCAATTTCGTGATATTTCGCGAAGCAAACAAGGAAAGTGACACCACCACAATAACCTCAATTGTTGAGAAATAGACCTTACTTGCTTATTAAAAATTTTGTAAAGAAGCCAATCCCGAAATTAAGGAGTCCCTAGCCATAGCTGGACACATCAATAATCTGCAGGACAAACAAGTTGCAGCACATCCAGCATCACAGAACAAAGATTTTCATTTCTGCTACAGTACCAAAGTTGTGAGAGCTCCACCACTTTCAAGCAATCAAAATGCTGGAAATAAGCTCAACAAATATAACAAAATTTAAGCAGCTGCAAGGCCTCAAAGTAAGATAATCACAGCTCCTACCACACTCAACAGCTATACCAGCAATGTTTTAGTTTTCCTGCCACACCCTAGTTCGCCACTAACCACTAACAGCGCCCTTCCACCATACTGCAGTGTTCTACAATTTGCCACCTCAAGAAGCTGGCTTAGCCAGCTGATTGTAGAGATTGCTCAACCAGGTGTAAATTGTGTCGTCCTACTTTGTGCGTGAGTGCCTGTTGAGAACTACACTGTGAGTACTTGAATTCTTGTCCTTTTATATAAATTTACAAGTTTGTCTACAATGCACACCATACGAAATACACAAGCCTAAAACACAACTTCACATAGTACGTAACTCTTACTTAAAAAAATTTAATTCTTAACTTTCATTGAATATTTTTAAAACTAATTTACCTTATTTTAAAAATCTGAATATGAACATCAGCGAATGGCTCCACCTATGGCAAATACTATAGTTGTACTAAAACTTATTATTTTGGTCAAAAAATTTATGGCACTTAATTCTTGTAAGCATTCTCGTATTTCAAAATAATTTCCGGGAAACAGGTGCAGTTTAGAAACAAGTAAACACAGTATTTACCTGCCCAAGGGAAGTTGCTGGTCCTTGGTGGCTGAAGCATCGTCAGAATTGGTACGACTCACACTTGCCTGGGCTGCCTTGCTTTCGGCAGTGACCATTGTTGCAGGACCCAGATGGGCAGAGCTCGTAGACAAGAAAGGCCCACTGGAACCATTATCTGCACTCCTCACTGACAGACCCAGCCGTGTTGGCAACACTTCCAGCGGGTTGTATGTACCTGGGGCAGTCCCACCTAAAAAAAAAAAAAAAAAAAAAAAAAAAAAAAAAAAAAAAAAAAAAAAAAAAAAAAAAAAAAAACCCCCACCACCACCACCCACACAGCTCCTATGACTACTACTTTTCAGGGTATTGTAAAATTTCCATAAATCTGAAAATTCTGTAGACTAGAATCTGACAAACTTAATGTTGAATATGAAAGCAGTACATTAATAGTGAATAAAGTTACCCAGCCAGCCATGAAAGAGGAGACAAGCTCTGGTAAGTATCTCTATAAACTGATAATCAAATCAGGCCGAATATTTACATTTACACTGGCGATGCTATGTGTGCATGACCAAAGATGAATAAATGTTGATGCGTGATTCTTACTGATCCATTCCACCACGTAATTTCCCTGGTGCACCAGATGGGTCCGAACCAGTGTAATACCTACCATAGTGGCTACAAGTTACATCCCTAGTAGCGGGGAGAAATACAGATGAATCACTGTTATGCTGTTCATCACCCGTGGTCATTAAGCTATGCCCGCCACCCCCTTAGGAGATTAGATTAGTGAGCCAGCGGCCAAGCCACCACCATCACTCCTGAAAAGTCAAGTAGTTGCCCCATGCAGCTCCGGCATGGTCCGGCCGGTATAAGTATCTGTGCACTGCCGAGGATCACCGGTTGTTCATCGGCTCTACTTAGAGCCTTGGCAGCTCACTTTGCCTCGTGCGGTGGAGCGCTCTGACCGCTCCTCGCCTAGACAACCTAGAAGCTCTTCAGAACACTCACCAACATCTACCAGACCTTCCCAAGTATCTCCCCCTGCAATCATTGGAGAAGTCGTCAAACCCCTCTTGCAGATTATCCTTGGTAATGGCCACCACACAACCCCAGCATCATTTCAGTTTATTGCTCATAAATTCTGCACATAAAATTATCATCATGCAGGTCCTCTGTTAATACATTCATTGCTCCTACAGAATTATTGGATACAGGATGCTTGTAGCACCATTAGCAAGGCTGAAATAGTGCAATAAATGATTTTGCCATTCACCACAGTCATGTGGTCCTCTAATGGGTGCTTGCCTAGCTGCGTAGAGTGCAGCAAGCTCGAGCCTTCCTGCATGTTGGGATTGATTATGCCGACCCATTTATGGTCCCAATAGGGAGATTTGAGGGGTGCAAAATCTTACAAAGCATGAGTCTGCCCTTTTGTGTGCATCAGTAAGAAGGCAGTTCACCTGAAACTTGTAATATGACTGTCCACAGAGCAATTCCCAGCAGAACTCATGAGAATGACAGACCATTAGGGAATCTGTACTTGTGTATTCACACCAAGGCACAAATTTTGATGGGGCTAAGACAGCACTGGGAGAGCTGTAAGTTTTGTAACCTCAATTGCACATCACCAACAAGTGTTAACAAACTTAGGATCTCGGTGTATCCAGGGGCACCTGAACCCTCTAGCAGCACCTCATTTCAAAGGATTATGGGAGGCGGAAGCGAAATTTTTGAAAAAGCACTTATCACATGCCGTTGGCAGCCCAATTTCAACCTACGAAGAATTGAATACCTAGTTTGTTCAGGTTAGGGCAATTTTGAATTTTCGTCCCCTCTGTTCTGTTAGTGACGATCATAATGATATTACAGCTTTGACGCCTTCACATTGCCTGGTAATGGAACATATGACAGGAATTCCAGAAGCTGACATGACAAACACCCCCTTTTTCACGCTTAACCGTTATCTGGAGATGTGGGGTCTCTGTGACCCCCAGCAAAACTTTACCACGCTGCCATCTATGTACCATTCAAGGAACTTACTCGTGGTGCCATCTACCTTTCACTTAGTTGTCACATGGTCAGCTCCTGCAGTGTCAGATTTGTTTATGCAGTCTGCCGATAGATGTCAGGATGCAAAGATAATTGGGGTCATAGTGGCACCACATCACCGTTTATGTTACGATTTCGGAAGTGATACAATGACCTCGTAATGGAAATGTGTACGTGTAGGCGATCAAAATTTTAACTAAACAATTTATAGATGGTTAAATGAAATTGGCAGTGAGTTTAGTGAAGATAGTATGGAACCAGATGAATATTTACCAAATAGTGATCACAATTCAGATACTGAAATCAGCTGTGGTGAAATTTAAAATAGAAATCAAAATATTGGCGAATTTGAATCTCAAGATTGAATGGTGAATATGTAGAGCAACAAATTAATCAAAAACGTGTACAGGTCAGTGAACATTCAAAAGACAAAAATCATATTATGGTAAAAATAGGTATAAATAGTCTTCTGAGCCTGCAGTAAAAAATGTTAGAACTCCTAGGCACAATATTATTTCACTTTACCAGGGCTATAAGGGCCAGCAAAGAGTTTACATGATACTGCAGCACCAATTGAAATATGGAAATGTATTTAACACAAGATATGGCAGATGAGGTTATTTTACACACCAATATCAAACTCAGAACTTTGCAAGGAAAATATTCAAGGAAAAATAAACCTGAGCTGGCCGACTTAGATTGTGTGGAATTTGATGCCCTTTTAGGTGTTTTGTACTATTGATTAGTGTTCAAATCAAATCATGAAGATCTGCAAGCTCTATTCGCAACAGATGTCACTGAATGGGAAATCTTTAGATGTATTATGTCTGTGAAGAGGCTCCTAATCCTTCTGGCTTATTTGAGATTTGATAACCCCGAGGACAAAGAACAACTAAAAGAAAATGATCCTTCTGCAGCTATATTATGGATTTTCAATGAACTCGTAAAGAACTCTCAGTTATCTTACTCCTTTGGTGAATTGGCATGCAATGACAAAATGCTCGTAGATTTCAGAGGACATTGCAGATTCCGCATCTACATGCAGAATAAACCATCAAAATTTGAATCAAAGTAATGACACTGAGTGATGCCATTTACACTGGGAAGGATTGTGATGGGAAGTTACTTCCACTAGAAGATAGAAAATTTCTGAAACCTACACAAGCGGTTTTACAATTGGTACAACCAATTGAAAATTCTAACCATAATATAACGTGATGCGTGTCGCTTATATAAACTATTTAATTACTATTATGACTCATCTCACTGAAAACCTTGTGTACCTACTTCTACCCCCGAGTGAGTAAAACCCTGCGCCAACCCCAACCTGTACACGGAAGTCGCGGCCAGCCACAATCCTGGATGGCAGGCAGACACTGGATATGAGGGGCTGCATAAGCAAGCAAGCAAGCAAGCAAGCGGCGCGTCACCCCCCCCCCCACCACCCTGCTGAGGGTCGAGAGATCACCAGAGGGTGCTACCCCCACTCCGGCCTCTCACTTGAGGGATGTCACACGCCCTCCCCCGCAGAGACACGCAGCACCCTGCTATATAAGTCCATGCACGTCGGACCTCGCCAGTTGATACTGCAGTCTTTTCCGAGCACCTGGGTGCTGGAGCCTACTACTACTGCTAGATCTTCAACAGCCCTTCCAGGCTGTCACCAGCGACTCAACAATCTTCAGCAGCCACCAGAGGCTGCCATCCTTGACGTCGCCATTAGAGCTCTGCAGCACCGCTACAGGATGCTCCTACAATGCCAATAGCGAACAGCTACCAGAAGCTTTCTGTAGCTACCAGACATACCACACGTAACTTCTTTGTCTCCTATAGACACCCCGCTTAGATTTAGGTTTGTATTAAGTAATTTTCGACAGTTTGTATTTCACTTCCTCAACTAGTCTAGGGCATGGTCACCTACACCTGGCTACCGTAGGATTACTTCCAACCACCGGTCTTCTTGGCAGAAGAGAATGTGTCACCGTATTTAATAAGTTCTTAATAAACACAGCTTGGTTTCTCATAACTGCAAGTCTCATTCATTGAGTACTTTGTAACCAACTGCTAGGAGGACCTCGAGAGGAGTACCGCAGACCGGAAACTGGAAGTTATTATTACTACGAATTAGCTACAACTGGACACTTCCCGTCAGGCAGCTCCAAGTTGAATACACACCCATTAGATGGCCATCTATTTTATTTCTACCAAGTATACAGGTATTGGAGGAGTAGAATAGAGGAGTCCTGACCACTATCAACACTTCTAAAGCAGGGAGAGACAGTACATCTGAGTTTTATCCCTAGCGGAGCACCTGGATGCTGGCGGGGGTATTTGCTTAGGTGCCACAGCCTGGCCTTGGTAGGGATCGCACACCCAGTAATAGTCTTGGCAACCCATGCGGCTTCAACGCTTCTGATAAGTCCGCAACCGTGGGGGATCTCCTGAAGCACCGGAGCGAACGTTGGCAAACAGTTACCAGGTAACACTAATCTAGGGCTATCCGTATCCGTGGTACTCAATTTGAGGCCCTCAGTAGCTAAACCCGCTCTATGCCATCCCATTGTAAGACGGTTAATTAATCAGACCGAGGAATGGTTGGGCATCTCGAACAGTAACATCTGGAGCAGAGCCTTGGCGGACTGGAACGGATAGTTCTGTGTCGTATCACATAGTGACCTCGCTACCGCTCGAGCCGAAGACGAATGACTCAATCAGCTCTATCCAGCTACCCCTCGCCCGCAAGACAAGTCACCTACCATTAGCACTTCCCGCCCGTCGTCAAGTACGACCAGCTCCGAAATAAGTCGTAAGTCTGACCAATCAAAGACTCTCGTGAATCGTAAAGTTGATAACATGGTTCCATCACACAAGGCCACGTTCCCGACTGCCATATCTAGCCGCAAACAGGAGTAAGTCAACCTGCAAGCACAACGACCAAAGTACAACCTAAGCCACACGACTATGATGAAGCCCTAGCTAATCGGAAATGCGTCAAACTGCAGTTAACTGGTTCTCCTAAATTGCCCAAGAACTACCCAACCAAGGCCTTACTTAAGTTGGGGGGGGGGGAAATAATAATAATAATAATACTGGCCACATTCCTACCAACCAGAAATAGCCAAGAAGGCATCACACTTGTCTCTCATGTTCCAAAGAAAGGAACAGCAGTGCTTTTGATGTCAACAATGCACCATACAGAATCAACCGATGTACAAACAGGCCAACCTGAGATTATTGCATTTTACAATGATACTAAATCATGCATTGATTCTCTTGAAAAGAAGAGCGCAAATTATTAAAAAAATCGACAACAAATAGATGGTCACTAGCTCTCTTTTAAGCTATTCTAAATATGAATAGCTTTATATTACATGGCTCTTATGCAAAAAATGTTGAAATACCAAAATATTCTTTTCTGAAGGAACATGCCAAAGAATTTCTCATAAACTCATGGACAGAAGAATGAAAAATGATAGGCTTCCCAGAGAACTGCGTTTATCAATTGGATGAAGGGGGGAGGGGGGGGGGGGTGGTGGTGTGCGTATATGTATGTATATATATATATACACACACACATACATACATACATCTGGAACCAGCATCTCCTGACAAAACCAACGGAAAAAGCAGATGTGGTCTATGTCCTCGCAGCACGGACAAAGAGACTAAAAATGTTTGCTGTGTGTGTGTGTGTGTGTGTGTGTGAAAAACCAATGTGTGATGACTACAGCACATATTTGAAAATACTGCAATACAGAGTGACATTTTCATGCTAATATGAAGTGTTTTTATACATTGGTTTCACAGAAATGTTTTTTTTTTGTGTACAATGATCCTTTAGAATTTTTAAATAAGAGTATTGTTTTGCTGTAAATTTTGCAGTAAATAATGTTCTCTTCTGCAAAGGAAATAACTTATGTTTCAAACTAGTTTTACAACAAGAAACTCTTTGCTGCTTGGTTTTGAACAATTCATTCATTTTTAGAGTAAAATTTACGTGTGATAATGTAAGTTCTCATATTAATTACAAAGGATAATATATTTTGTTTGTTTGTTTTTCCACACAAATTCATATTTGGCTGCGATACAAGTATTGTTGAGAAAAGAAAACTGTTGTAATTTTTATGAAAAATGAATATTTTCATTGTGCTTTTCTGGGTTTTATTTTGTTATTATACCTACATCAAATAACAAACATCATTTTAGAATAATACTCGCCTCAGATTTTATTTTTCACGCAAGTAATACAAACTAACACAAAGATTCATTTGTTGAAGCACAAATACAAAAATGA
The DNA here is from genome assembly GCA_029891345.1 of Dryococelus australis. Classification (NCBI taxonomy): domain Eukaryota; kingdom Metazoa; phylum Arthropoda; class Insecta; order Phasmatodea; family Phasmatidae; genus Dryococelus; species Dryococelus australis. Next base: position 64,072,266 of record CM056995.1, read on the forward strand.
ATATTACATTTTTTATAGATAATAAATTGCATTTTTCTTTTTAACTGAATGTATTATTAGGCAAAATACATAAAAAGAAATCCCTTGGCCAGAGAATTTTTTTTTTTACGTCAACAAAGTTATTACTTGGGGTTTGAAGGATACGTCACCAGCTAAGGGTTATTGTTGGAAACTAATACCACTAATACACCAAATATACTGGAAATGCTGGAGTCAAGACTGTCTGCATACTCTGTAGCTGAGATCCAAGTGGAAGATGGGACGGGTTACAGAGTTAACACAGGACCAGGTGGAGTCGTTTTAGTAGCCTCATTTCACACAGAACGTGTTCTTCAGCGTCCCACCAGAAAGTCTTGTTCCCTTTCTTCCCAGTAAAGAAAAGAAGAGAGGAGAGAGAGAGAGAGAGAGAGAGAGAGAGAGAGTGTGTGTGTGTGTGGTGTTTGTGTTGTAACAGTGTTGTTTACGTTGTAAATAGTACTATGTGACATCATCACAAAAATTATGTGCTGCAACAGTCGGCAAGTCTGACTCAAGAAAAGAAGATCAGTGTTTTCACATGACGGCGGCTGGTCATTAGTTTTCTGAGAGAAACAGACGTGTGCCTTCTGTTATAGACTGTCTAGCACGACCGTCGTGGGTTTTAATGCGCTAGATCAAATGTCTCTCAACAATATTATTGGTTAGACAGTTTGCCGGGTTGGGATGGTTTACGGCTTGTTTCGCAGTCTGGTTGAAACCTTGTTTCCTGTGAAGGACATTCGTATAGGAAGTTGACGGGGGGTGTTAGTGCTACCTGACTTAGGCTTGAGATCTTCAGCCGGTTGGTGAAGTTGGGTTGATGACAGTGGAGCTGATGTTGCAGTCCTCGGGTTTCGGTTGGGTTGAACTGGGCCGGCTCACGCAGTACTGCTGGTTCCAGACTGCGGACTCTTGGCTCCAAAACCGGGCGTTGTCAATTCCGTACCTAGCCTCAGACCTGTACACGATACCCCTCAGTACAGGATGGTAATCTTGGTTGGTACGGCTGTGCGGTGGGAAAGATACATAACTCACCACGGGAGCAGCCAAGATTGCTCTTAACCTTAGTGAGGCCATACGGTCCCGTTCCACCTCTTTCCTTCGTAGGAGAGGTTAAAATAAGCAATTGTTTGGCAGCAAGATGAGCAATATTTTGCTCCCTATGCCATCAGCTGTTCCTTAAGGCATAGAGTGTGGTTCGCCGGTGAACAATACACGTCGTGCACCATGGACGAAAACTATTTCCTATAATAGTGTAGTCCAGTAGCTGCTTGGCAGCACAAGCTTGGTGGCTCAAACGATCCCCCACCTTAGTGGGCAGATCAGAGACATTGAGCTGTGTGGGCCACCAATGCTTCTAGTGGATATGATATCCAACCAAGGCCAGGCCGCAACACCCAAGTAAAAACACCCCCTCCAGCACCAAGTGCTCTGTTAGGGGATACAACCTAGGCTTGCTGTCTCCCGGGATGGAAGTATTCCTAGTGGTCGTGGCTCCTCTGTTCTTTCTGTCCAGCACCTAGGTGCTCGGGTGTAGAAACAACAAACTGCTGTCTAATGGGTGTGTACACGACTGGAGGACTCCAGAAGGGGGTCTTAAGTCAACTAGTTCGGACGTAAATGTTCCCGGTTCTTGTTTGTGGTGCACAGTGCAGATTGCTCCTAGCTGATGAAGTACATAATACTCTAGAAATGAAAAACGTATGGCTAGAGAACAAAGCTGTACTTATTGAAGACTCAATAGAGTGACCCGTGCTATCTTCGAACAAGCAGACGGAGTACTGAAAGTAACCTACATTAGCCAGGTGTAGGCGACCTAGTCCTAGACTAGAGGGGAAGTTTAGAAGACTGAATAAAAATTATACTGAACTAAAACTATCTAATTATGGGGTCTAGAAGAGAGAAAAAGAAGTTAACGCTCATTTGCTGTAGTAGTAAGGTGTATTTGTGTTAAAACTGCTATTGTAGTTGCAGGTGAACGTAGATTGTAGACTATACCATATTTACCGCACTGTAAGCAGACCTTTTTTTTATCATTTAGAATTTTCCAAAACTACCCCTCGGCTTAGAATCGGGCAGGCAAAATTTCATAGTTCCGACCAAGTATATTTAAAACAAGCTGATAAAATGGACAGTGTATATTTACCAGTACTGTTGTAGGCCCAATACTAATATAATAAAGTGGTCCGAATACATAAAAACGTGTGGTTTTTGTGTCATGCACACCCCTATAGCCTGGCTGGGCATGACCTCTAACAAGGTCATAGCAGACAGCAGCAGTGGCAGAGTATACCTGACTAGTCCTTTATGGCACAGTACCGTATCTACAATCTACCAGTCCCATTACCCATTTGCAGTTTTATTCGACATCATAGAAATCTTATCTAAACCACCGTCGTTTAAAATGGTTATCATCATCCACGAATTCTAAATAAGAATTTCTGAGAAAACAATTTTTTACTTGAAATTCTAAAACCAAAAGTTAGCCACAAAGAAGACAAATTATAAAAAGGAAACTTTTATCAGATGTTGCTACTGTTCGTCTAAACTCTTTGACACATCCTTTCAGTGTAATTTATTATGCATCCTCATTCAGCGAACTGCGCCGCTTTCACAAACAAAGTTCGAAAATGAGGGGGCAGGGTGGAGAACGTGCAGCATTGCCACAACTGTGTGTTGCTTAGCACATTAAAAAGTTATGCTAAACCATGTTAAGTGCAAAGTATCAAGTGGTCATGATATTTAACAACCGTACAAAATACATTTCACATTTTTTCTTCAGTGCAGCATTTTTAAATGATTTTATAATGCTACAGAGTATTTGTAGGAAGAGTCATGTTGGCGACACTGATTTTTAGAGTATCTTGAAGTAGGCCTCCCCTATATATTTTTTAGTTTCTTGTGTTTTGTAAATCACATGGTTGCGAAGTTTCAAAATAAAGAAGTCATTATACGGCCGAGTCCAAAGAAAAGTAATTAAGAATGCCGAAGAAATTTCTAATCTTGCGGCTCAAAGACGTTTCAGTATCGACGAAACAAATGTTCGACAGTGGAGAAAGAAAAAGGAAGAACTCCACTTATGTACAAACAAAAGAAAAACATTTAGGGACCCAAAGCATGAATGCCATCACGCACTGCAGATGGTTTTAAAAGATTTTGTTAACACCCAGGGGAAAAATGTTTGTCAGTGAATGCAGAAATCATTTAAACAAAAGTACACGAAATCGCCCGGGCTATGAATATCACAGATTTTAGAGGCGGTCGCCACTGGGTGCAATTGTTCATGAAACGCTGGATATATTCTCTTCGCCAACATACATCAGTTGCACAGAAATTGCCAGGGGGACTAAGAAGAAATGCTTATGAAATTCCAGAGTTTCATCATTAAACTGCGACGAGAAAAGAATTACCTTCTTGGTCAGATTGGAAATGGTGATCAGACTCCTGTATATTTCGACATGACTGCGAACTACACCGTAGCCAAGACAGGAAGCAAAGAAGTAAAGATTTTATCTGCCGCCTGCGAAAAACAGCGCATGGACAGCAGATGGGCATAAATTGCCAACATATGTTATTTTTAAATGCAAGACATTAATAAAGAATGGTCATTCAAGCAAATGAAAATGGATGGATGCCATCCGAGAACATGCAGGAATGGATTCGGCTTGTGTAGAAACGCCGTCCTGTAGCATTGTTAAAGCTAGCTAGTCTGCTCGTACTGGATGCCTATGCAGGACACAGAACAGAAGAAGCGAAGCGGATGCTAAAAAAAGGAAAGACCGACCTGGCAGTTATTCCCGGGGGAATAACGTCTGTTTTGCTGCCACTTTATGTCTTTATAAATAAACTATTCAAGGACATACTTAAAAATCTTTACACAAACTGGCTTTGAAAAGAAGACAAGATGTTGACCCCTACTGGATGCATGAAACGTACGAACTTGTCTCGCGTGTGTGTGTGTGTGTGTGGATAGACGTCGCGTGGCAAACTATTAGCAATGGCGTGATTGTTTGAGACTTTAAGAAGTGTTCTATTTCAAATGCGCTGGACGGTACAGATGACTATGCTTTGTGGGATACAGAATTGCCCAGTGATAACGCAGTTGAACAACGATGTTCATCCAGAGCAGAGCAATGTACAATAAATAGTCATGAAATACCACTGTGTCATGTGTTAATAATTGTAAATTTTTTTTACAGTAGTGTTCTATTCTTTAAAATTGGTATTATTAAAACATAAATTACTCATTACAATTTTTTTTTACAATTCTTGTAGATTGATATTAAAATTAAAAAACCAAAAACCACAGCAGTGTACAGTATTTGGTGTAAGGCAGCAATATATATAACTAAATCTGTACGTGGCATAATTAGACCTAATGGTTTATACTTAGAAACGTGATTTCATGGTGTGAACAATATCAAGTGCGTTCCTTCACTCCCTCCCATTACACATCAGCTTCCCGCAGTGCTCTCCCTCAATGCACAAACTTCCTTATTTCCCTGCTGCTGGTCTCTCCCTTTTATTTCTTCCTTGCTCTCTTCCCGTAATACGCCAATCCTACCTCCTCCTAGTCCCTCCCAAACTGCTCTGTGCTCCCGCCCACATCGTTCTGCCAGCCACTCTCACACCCTTTTCCTACCTCTCTCACGCTCTCTCCTTCTCCCTCCCCCCACCCTAAAACAATGAGCGCTGAACAAACCATTCTCATCCTCTTGCTCCTAACTCCCTCACCGCCCCTGCCAAGACTACCAGACGTATCGATCCGTAACACGCAGAGGCATTTTTTTTGTCCTCTCCCTAGTTCCCTACATTCACGTGCTGTGGCACTTACCGGTCATCTTTTCACCACTTCTGCCACTTTCCTTTTCCTTCTTCTTCTACCATCTCCTTTCCTACTACGAACCATACATAGACGTGAAAAATTTGGCACAATGAACTCACCACGTGCTCTCAGCTGATAGAGCGTGCATTCTGCATCATGTAATTTTTTTCCCAGAGGGTCTAACAGTTAGGGGTCGGCTTACAATGCGGTAAATACGGCAGTCATTGCAAGGAGCAGCCACTGGGGGCTGCTGAAGACTTGTTCTCTGGAGGCCCACTGTCTCAAAAGAATAGAAAGACGAATGACTCAGGAGCCCGGCCGCGCACGGACTTATATATCCAGAACTGTAGGTTGCAGCGGCGGGCCCCAGGACGACGTGTGATGTCCTCCTGCTGCGAGGCCGGCGTGGGAGGTGAGAACCCTCAATTTCATGGGATGATCGGCTGCGCCCTGAGGTGGATGACAGCTTGCAAGCAGTCAGACTAGAGTGAGGGGGGGGGGGGGGGGGGTGAGGGAGCAGAGCAAGGGAGGCAGTGTGCTTGCTGGTTGCACAACCTTAAAACCACGAGTTCGACCGCCAGATAAATTTAAGCTGTGTTTAACACCAGTGTATTGGTTTGCGGTATCGACACTCACGTGGGTTGAAACAAGAAATACTTGACGTGATGAGCAATGAGTCCTAATCGTATTTAATAGTGGTATAAGCAGCAGGCATCAAAACTCAAGCAAAATGTATTGCGTAAAGGTGCTCCGGGTTTTTCATACGTTAGTACAATCAACACTACTATTGATTCAGTTTTTAAAATAACCTGTGGTCATAGAGCCACAGAAAATTGTTGCACCACCAGAATGTGAACATACTGACCTGTAGGAGGAACAGTGATGGGCTGTTTCGGCATTCCAAACAGCTCCTCCCGACGGGCATTAGGCTGAAGCAGGTGCGGCTGATCGGCGAGTGGCAATGCTTCAGACATTGGGGTGTCAAACGGGTCTGGAGGAGGACAGCCTAAGCACAATGTAGACTCTGAGCGCTGCAGGAAAGAGTTCTTGCGACCCTTGCCACCACTAGATGAGCTGGACAACCCAAGTGCACCAGGCACTGTTCCTACAGTCTCCTGCTCATCAACAGATTCGGTTTCCATAGCCACAGATGGAGCCAGTTCTTCATCACCTTCATCATTATCATTTTCATCCTGTAAATATTTTAGATTAACATAAAATTAATGCTTTACAAGAAATTCTTAACACAAGTGCATACTGATATGCTATGACTAGATGTAGGATAATTATAATGACATGCTAAAACAAATTAACTCCATTGATTTTTAAATAATAAAAAAATACAGGAGAAATGAAGATATAATTAAAAAGCTGATTCAGGATAGTTAATGAGGGGGCTCATGGACAGGGAACAAGGAGAAAAACTGATTAGAGGATAGGACAAGGTTAAAGAATGTACGAGATATCAGACAGTGAAATGTGGGGAGACTGAGAAAGAGGCAGTTGAACATGTATCGTAACAAGAGAGAGGTTAGAAGAAGGAAAACTAGAAGTAGGAAAGAAGATGGAAAATGAGGGACTAGAGAAGATAGGATATGGGATGGGGGAAAAATGACGATGGGAAACGGGAATGGGGAAAAATGATGGGAAACAGGAAGGAGGCAAAATGTAGATGGGAAATGGGAAAAAGGGAAAATGTAGATGGGAAACAGGAAGGGTGGAAAATGTATATGAGAAATGGGAAGGGGGAAAATGAAGATGGGTAATGGGAAGGGGGAAAATGAAGATGGGTAATGGGAAGCAGGAAAATGAAGATGGGAAATAAGAGCATAAAATTAATATGGGTAGGAATAAGAGAAAAAGAAGATGGAAACAGAGAAGGGGAAAATGATGAAAAACATGGCAGAAAATATTGGAAAATGAGAAGGGGAAAGAAATAGGGAATAATGTGTGAAAGAAAATGAGGATGGTTGGAGGAAAAAAGATAGGGATGAATGAAAAAAACCAATGGGAGGAGAACAAGTCTCATGAAGGAGGAAGATAAGGAACAGGATGATCAAGGGAAGTAAACAGAAAAAGAGGAAATGAGGATGAGGGAGGAAACTAGATACTGAATAAAAGGAAACCACAGGGAATAAAGGGAAAGATAAGAGATAAGGAAGGAGATAAGACTGATAATGAGGAAGGAAAGAAGTAAGCAATAGAGTGGGGAACAGAGATAAGAGAAAGAATGTGAACAGCAGGAAAAAACACATTCTGGAATGAGGGGAAAAGAGAGGCATTAATAGGGGAAAAACATGTTCTGAAATAAGGGGAAAAGATAGGGACTAATAGGGATAACTGTAGAGAGAACATGCACAAAGAGATGAAAGATCATGATAAATTGAAACAGGAAATTAGGGGGAAATGGGATAAGGGATGGAATAACAGGATGTAGATACACATTTGTTAACACAATGGAAATGGCAAATTGAAAAAGAATAACAAAGGGGAAAGGAGGAATATTAGTAATTATAGCCATGGGGGGTGAGGAAGGGGATAGAAAGTATAAACACGACACAGTGGGGGTGAAGAGCTAGGTATGTAACCAGATGAAAGAATGAAGCTATCGAGTAAAAGAAACAGGATAGTGAATGAAAAGAAAAATTAGGGGCGAAGGGGATAAAAAATACGGAATAAAACACGATAGTGAAATAACAGGAAAAATAGAGGAAACACGCTAGTGCAGGTACCAGATTATTTAGGTCCAATTGAAAAGTTCAGATAAATTATTACTCTAATATGATTGTAACTGATGTTTAAATGTTTGTACAATAACTACACATAAATTCTCAATTTGTAATTCAAAAGATATTTTGATTGATGCAATATCCAATAAATGATAAAAGGTAAAAATTTTATTAGGGCTGGGCCGATGCAGATCACCGATCATAGTCATCGGCCGATTTTTAAGCATCTGCATCGGTAATGATCGCCAAGCTAGTTGCCGATCACTAAATGCAGATCAGTATACAGCAACCTAACCACTGCATTCATCACGGGTCAAAATAACTGACCATTTTACAGATCGTAATAATGCTGATTATGTAATATTATGTATTTAAAAATAACCTATCGATGCAACAAAATGAACAAAAATCATAAAATTTTTAGTCATTTAAAAGCAGTACTCGAACAACCAAACATTAACTGGATAAACTGATGTGAATTACTTACACAAATAAATTTTTTTAGATAAAAATACACCAAATGTTTTCCACTGAATGTTAAGACTGTTTCTTCTGATACCATTTGTTACCGCGTGTTTAAAACTGAATATTTTCTACCTTTTACGTCAGAAATAACGATTCATGTGTTTGTGGTCTGAGCTACTGTAAATAAAAATTAAACTAACAAGTTTCTGCACTGGAATTTTGCTTCCTTGCCTATTTTAAGTTTGGCTCTGAAAGATCTTTAACGCACTGGACACACAACCAACAAAAAAATGGTTGCTGCCTGCCACACAAGCACAGTAATTCTGCAGATAACTGAACTGTGCCGAGATTGTAGCGACGAGTGTATCAATTCTATCGAATGAGTTGATTCACTGTAATGTGTCTTTTCTCTTCTACGTTAAATTTTCTTTTGACTCACATTTAACATCCAGCATCGATTACAACGAATAAATTATGAATTTTTGTATTGTGATTATTGTTCACCTCACGAGAATGTTAATGCCGTTTAACATTTCAACTTTTATGAAGGAATTGCGGTAGAATTAGCAGTTTTAAACCATGGTTGGAAATCTATTGGTTAAAAATCACCGATAAAACTAGTTGAGTGTGGCAATATGTATTTTACACTTTCAAATAAAGATAGTGCAAAAGCAACGTGCTTGTTTTGAGAAGAAAATATATTGCGTGGTGGTTCAAAAAGCAGGGGATTAACCACAACAAATTTATAGAGGCATTTTCTTTCATTCCATCACAACAGAATTTCACAAAATCAAAATTCACCAGGTCCCACATCACCTTCAAATAGCAAAAGTTGCCGACGAGAAAATGACATTTCTGAGCCCGAAACAACATGCACTTCAACTTAACACGAAGCAAGAAACCATTACTTCGGTGTTTAAAAAAAAATTGCAGCTTGAAGGATTGCACCCTAGATAAATTTAAATATCAAAGCTTATTACAGAAATTACGTGCCTGGACCTCCAACCATTCAGCATTGTTGAGGATATAAGTAAGGTTACTTCTACTTTGGTTATGAACAAAATGAGTTTCCTTATGGGAGAGTTTGGCATTGGACAATTTCCACCACTATGTGTAGAGAGTTTCGAAGAGCACATTCTTCAAGCATATGCTCATTATACTTTCATGAATACTTTAAGCTACGTGAATAATAAAAAAGAAAGATTTTTCTTTTAGTTATGTAGTTATTTTTCTATTTATGATTATTACAATTACTTAGTTTTTAACGTATAAAATTGACGCGTGTCTGGTTGACTAGGGTTGAGACACGGTCATTGTGGCTTTAGTTGCGTTTAGGTCAGAGGCCCGTCTAGGGTACTGATGTCTTGGTGATGAGTGGTGGCTGACTACAGACTGGAGACGCTGGTGTAGACAGGCAAGGTTGCAGTAAAGGTACAGCGTTGGACAACACGATACTTGTGGTTTCACCTAGTTGCTTCCAGACTCCAAAAGGTTGCGTTGGAGATCCCCAGACGTCCGTCTGTCTCGTTCACCACACCACTCAGGACAGTGTGGTAATCAGAGTGCGTACGAATAGGGGGAGAGAGAATAGTATAAAACACACACTGGAGAGGTAGGTCTCTCTGATAACCTGAGTAAGGTGATGCTGTCTCATTCCGCTTGTTCCGCGGTCAGGGGAGCTATAAACCAGCCAGCTGCTTGGCAGCAAGGTGAGCAATCCTTTGCTCCTCCCTCCTTGAGCCGTGCCTCACTTTATACGGCATAGAGTGGAAGTGGCTGCTGAGAACTGTGGGTTGAGCACTATGGACACAAAGTAAAACCCTAAAATAGTTTCTGCACAGTAGTGGCTGGTAGCACGAGCCCAGAGCCTCAAAAGGTCCCCCATCTAAGCAGGCAGACCAGAAGCGCTGAAGTCGTGTGGGCCATCACTGCTACTACTGGGTGTGAGTTCCCAACCAAGACCAGGCTGTAGCACCTGGGCAAATATCCCTGCCAGCACCTAGGTGCTAGGTGGGGATACCTGACATGCCTTCAATTTTTGGTGGCAGAGAGCACTTTCATCCAAATAGTAATATAGATCAATCATTAGATCATCTATTGAAACAGGCAACACCTTAGATGCACTGTGTGCAGCAATATGTATTACATGACATGCACATCCTTGAATGTATATATTAGGCTTTAACTTACTGATGAAAGCAGCTGTTCCTTTATACTTACCTGTCCAGTAGAACAGTTGTCAGCAGCAAAATTAATGCAATTATTTCACGAGAGGCCTTTTTTTTTCAGCTCTTCGTTTAGTAACTTGAATATGTTTTCTTCTGTATTTGACATCTTGCAAACTGGAACTGCTAGAACTACAGACACAATTTTCCCCAAATCAGACCTATGTACTGTAACTACAATTGGATAGAGAGTTTCTTCATCAGCATGATGACTGCCATCTGTAGCAATACTAAATGCCGTACCCGATATATTTGTTACAATTTCCGTTTGGGAAGACTTTGCAAGTGCCTGGACTATCACTGTTGTCTTGTTTCGTTAGCAGGAATATTTCTGAATAATTTTGGAGTCATTACACATGGCCTTTAACAATGGCCCCACATAGTTGGACACAGCAACCGGTAGATTATGTTCAACCAGAAACGTAGTAAAAAGGACTTCGGCTTTTGTTGTCGGATTGTTGTATCACTTTGAAAATGAGATGTTATAGGCATAGTCGCAACTTGCATCTTCAGAAAGTCTTTATGTTCTTTATTGCTAAAGTGCCGTCTACAGTCATCTTTCCCACCATGTCGTACACTATAATTACAACTGCACAACAGACAAAATGCATGGTTTTCAGATATGCTGGAAGCACATAACGATGTCCACAACTGCAAATATTTAATACGGAATTTCTGACTGTTCTCTGGTTTCGACATTTTTCTAACTTTAGAACACTGTATATTTCATTTGTAGGTTACGCTACACACGCGGTCACGGATATTACCACACGGATATCTGCAAGGATAGTGCACACACAGAGACATAATATCATGTTTACATATGTCGTTGCCACACAGAATGTTGTGTTATCAATGGCGATATGACGTGAAAAATACCAATTACAATTGGGAGGGGGGGGGGGAGAGGATGAAAATATTTAATTCCGCAGTATTTCTGCAACATTCGTAATTCCGCAGCGACGCTACATAATTTGTATGAACTACGGAAAATTCGTAGTACTTGGCACCTCTGGGAATGATGCGCCGCTGGCTTGCACAATCCCTCATATCCACGTATTCGGCTGCTCTCCGGGATTGTGACAGGTCGCGACGTCCATGTACGGGTTGACGCGGGGTTCAACTCTCACATGGGTAGCAGTAGGTATACTTGGTTTGAGGTGAGATGAGTGGCAATTGTATTTTAAATAGTGGTATAAGCAGCACGTATCAAAATAGAGAAAATTTCATACACATGGGACACTAGTGCTTACCTGGCGGTGAAAATTTTTGAATGCCAAACTTTTAAAATATTTCAAGGAACTATCTATTGGATGCCCCATTCAAAATAGGTAGAGCTTAATTTGATGTTAATGTTTGGTCTATGTCTAATTAGAAATTCAATAATTTAATTAGTTAACAACTTGTTGCAGGGTTTACCAACTTAATTGGATTCCTTGAGCCACGCTACTGTCTATCTCATGTAAGATGGCAAGATTTTGACAGTTCAACGAATGTTTAAGATTTATGTTTATGTATCCTTCCACCATCAGATTGGCGCATGCCGTTTATACTAATAAGACACTACGATTACAACTCATCGCTCTTTATGTGAAGTATACCTTTACTTCAAACTACGTAACAGTTGTCTACCTCAACCACCCACTTTGCACATAAGTTCTGGGCCGCTTAAATCTCCCGGGCCGCTGAGCACATGGCCACAAGGTTAGGGGGCCATTCCATACCATTTCAACAAATTTTTAATAAATTGGTTTCCGCACCATTCCACATTTTAAAATTTTTGGCACAGTTAATAATACATATTTGGAGACATCTAACCAAATTTGAAATTTTTTTTTATCCCGCCATTTTGTGTAAAGGTCCCAAGTTAGCACTCAGAAAGTGCAATTGTTGGCATGTTAAGCAATTATGAAAATTTTTATAAGTACACTAAAAATTGAGCAAACTCCTTCATTCAAAGTTTAGTTTATTCAGAAAGGAATAATGATTCTTTTAGTTTAAAGAAATGTTAACTCATAATAGCTTATGAATATTTTATAGAATATCACAATAAACATAAAAAGTTTTAATTTTTCAGATTTTAAACTAAATTTGGACTGGGAAGGAGACAAAATACACCAACCAATTTTTTCCTTATAATAACTACGGTAACAGTAGATTGTAACTAGGGTGAGAGAACTAGTGTGTTTCACACCCTTTAATGCATTTTTAGCTGTTGAAAACAGGAAATTTCTAAATTTTCCATTTTTTAACCAACTGTATCGCCAATGGGAGCAACAGCAGAAATTTGACATTTATACCACGAAGTCATCTATTTAGTACAAACAACATCAAAAATTGATAACCTTGTTTTGCAGATTAAGGAAAAAATAATAATTCAAAGTTCAGAAAAACCTCCTGATTTTAGAAGTTGTATCGAGAAGCCATTACTTTCTTAATATTAGTTTTTTATCATTATTAACTAACTATATTGATTCTACCTAATTTTTACTGTTACAATTACAACTGCAACAATAGTAACAACAACTTATTATATGAGGCCATTAAAAATAACTACAGTAAAACTCCGTTTTTATATTATCGCCCTTCACGTTTTCCAGTTATTTGCAACAATTAATTTTGGTCCCCTCTCTTCATTAGTGTCAATGTAATACATTCCCATTAAATACCACACACCTGCATTTACATACGCAAATCAAGGTAATTATATTCTGTATTTATGAGTGGTATATCTGCCCACACAATCGTAGATACAAGAGAGTTTTAACATCGTCCTACTGTGCCAAAGGCGTAAAAAATCTACAGCAAACCCGCTGAACAGAAATGCATGTAATGAAGCAATAAAAATTATTTAAAAAATATGTCTGTGTGCATCAAAATCATTAAATGCATTGTCTCCGGCATGGAAGATGTGGCAACGGTGGAATTGCAGTTGTATTTGGCAACACGGTCGCGACCTTGCTTGAACCTTCGTGAGTGACGCTTCCTTGTCCTCCCACGTCCTGAACTTGACCCAGATTTTCCATTAGGTTATCGGCATCATGAACAACTGTTTTTTTTCCTTGTGGTCTCGTAGCAGTCTTTCGTCATGGTTTATCTATGCGAAAGTGGTGGGTAATATGGAAGCGATCGAGGGCATTTATAAATCTTAATGTTTTACTGTAGACTGTAGTATAAAATATTCTCAATTTAAATCTGTGTTTTACCATGATGTCGGCAAGTAAACAACAAAAAACATTCACAATAGACGAGGGGGGGGGATATATATATTAAAGTGTGTCGAGCACACTGGTATACGCATTTCATTCACCGTGAAGTTAGGCATGACTATTTCAACGCTCAACACAATTGTAAAAAATCTTGCACGTATTGAAGAAAATTCAACGCAATGTGGCATTTTTTCCAAGAAACTAAAATTCATTCGTGCTTCGAAGTTTGAGGAAATTGAAGTACTATTTAAAGAATGGTTTGTGGGTGCAAGGGCTTCAAATGTCCCCGTAAATAGTGTTTTGTTGAGAGAGAAGGCGCGATGTATAGCTACAGAGCTGGGAATAGGTGAGTTTTGTGCATCCAATGGTTGGATTAACCGTTTCAAACGACATAACCTTGTATATAAGGCAGTATGTGGAGAAAGCAGAAGTGTTCACTCTTCGATTGTAGAAGTCTGGAAAGAAGAGCAGTTGCACACTTACTTACAAGGATATGACACAAAGGACATTTTTAATGCAGACGAAACAGGCCTGTTTATTCTCTCCCCCCAGACAAAACAATGTGTTTTAAGGGGAAGCAATGTCATGGGGGTAAACTAATAAAGCAAAGGCTTTCACTGTTGTTAATGGCCAATTCAGATCGATGTGAGAAACTTCAGTCGGTGGTGATAGGAAAGGCACAGAAACCAAGGTGTTCAAAAAAATTAAAATTTTACCAACAAAATACTTAGCAAACCACAAAGCCTGAATGACATCCAAAATATATGAACAGTATTTGCACGCTGTGGATGCAGTAATTGGTGTTGCAAACAGAAAAATTGTTCTCTTTCTGGACCAGTAGCCCGCTCTCCCACAGAATTTGAATTTAAGGAATACAAAATTGGTTTCTTTCCTTGCCAACTGCACAAGTCAGTTGCTGCCTTTGGATTTAGGCATCATCCATGCTTTGAAGTTGAAGTACCGAAAAAGAATTCTCCAGAAAATCTTCAACCTCTCAGATGTTGGCAAAAAAACCACAAGAAAAGAAAATTAGTGTCCTGGATGCAGTGCATGAAATTGTCTATGCATTGAAACAAGTTACAGCAAGCACAATTTTCAATTGGTTCAGAGAGGCAGGTTTTCCAAATTAGGGAACACAGTGTGAAAATGAGGAAGTGAAACAAACAGCATTGACGAAGAAGACTGAATGAAAATCCAGCCAGATGGTTTGTTCAGCGACTGTCGACGTTGACAGTCATGTACAAACAAATGAAGAACAATCTTTAGATGACATTGTCAGTTCCCACGTCAAGGAAATATAAACTGCAGAAGATGATGGCAATGATGATGGTGGTGAAGTTGAAGAAATCCTTATACCTACCAAGCATGAAACTTTCCAAGCAGTTACAGTTCTGAGGAACTATTTCTCTGGGCTTAACTGTCCAGACAGTATGTTTGAACACTTAAATCTTATTGACAGAAAAATAGAAGAAATCAGCAGCCAGCAATTAAAGCAAACTAAAATTTCTGATTTTTTCACACAGTCTTAATAATATTGCAAGTAATTTTTTGTACTTATTGCTATGTATCTGTACACCCTATCCTCATCTGTTATCCATTACTGTAAAATTAATTTTACCTCTTTTCACTAGACATAGTGTGTTAAATTGAAATATGTACGTATGTACATACATGCAGCATATTTATCTTCCATTAATGCATGAATGTGTGACTTCATTATTAATTATGGTAATTTTATTATGTCATGCGATGTTTGGATTTTATTGTATCACAATTCAATGTCCATAAAGATGTTTTAATACATCTCCCCCGTTTCACACTTTCCCGCTTTTTGCTACATTTTCAGTATTGGTCCTGGAAAGAAAAAAAAAAAAGATTATAATGTATATCACAGGACAATGATGACATTATATGTTAATGGGAAAAATTATTTAGTGATAGTTTATTTAATATAACTCATTTTTCGCATCACATATGCTGTACTTCACATGATTCAGAATGAGGAGTCACCGCAAAATGACAATGCTTGCCAGTAATTTCAGCATTGTTATTGACATAAATGGATTACAATATTTTCTTTCTCTTCCTTGAATTTTTCTTCCTGATCTTACGTTGCGAAAGTTCAATGCTTAAACCTGGCACAATGTTCCACATTCTCACACTGGGCAATGAAAATTCAGCAGGTGTAAGAAACGTAAGACATTTTCATACGGCACCCATACAGTATCTTTTAATGATCTCTGGCACCCGGCCATCCAGCAACCAGGAGAGACGAAGACATTCAGATTACAGATTTTGCAGACTGACCCATAAGGATCCGTTAACATTCTTACAAGAATGTGAAAGGGAGTTCAGGGAGACAGACCTACCAGCAAAACAATGGGTCGACAGGGCCCAGTTACATTTTAAAGGCATAGCTGTAACATGGTAGGAACGGTACAGCGAGTTCCTGACTGATTGGAAACAATTCAGCAATAGGTTCGCTGCTGAGTTCACTGGCAAGGAGGTGTTAGCTCGAATAACTACAGATTTCTATAGCCAGACCCAGGACATGGATGAAGAGGCCGAATTGCTTTATAAGTAACAAGGTGCGAATTTACCAGCGCCTTTTCCGGCAGTACAAGGCGAAGAAAACTGAATCCACCTCACAGCTGTAATGGTATTACCAAAGCTGTGTAATTTTCTACAAGCCCCAAAGCAGCAGTCAATAGCAGAGCTAATAGAACGCACACGAGAAACAGAGTGGAATTACGCAGAATAAGCTGAGTTAGACCATAGGCAGTAAGACGAGGGGAAAACACTGACAGGACACACCCTTACGCCGCCGGAAACCCTTACCTTGACTTACCCTCCCCACTATCACGTGCCGCCAAACTGTCTGTATTGTGCTGGCCAACATCACAACAGAGACTTCCCCACGAAGAAAGAGAGAGCGAACCCGGAACCAGAACAAGGGCGAGAAGAATCCGCAGTGACGTTCCTAAATCTAACATAAGGGCTCGATTTCCATGAAATGCCCCGTGTAGAGGTCAACCTTAGTTACGGAAAAACAGTGGCGATGCTATATTCGGACGCCACAGGTAATTTTATAAGGAGTGATCTATTCATGCCCCGCCAACAAGCCCAACTGATCCCCATTACAAGTAAGGCCAGGCTCGAAAAACCAGATTGCTTCCTTCGGGTCAAAGGAGGCATACAGTTAACAATTGGGATACATTGTAAGATATCCCACGTAAATCTTATAGTTACACCTTATATTGGGAAATCCATGCTTTTAGGGCAACCATGGCTACTTCAACAGCACTGCTTCCACGACTATTAAAACGCCGCATTCAACTAGGAAGAGACGGAGGAACCTTCATTAACTGGGAAGGCAGACAGCCGAATGCTGCCCCTCCCCGTACACAAATCTGCCTCCGACAGTCGCTGGTAGAAACGAAACAGCCGGCCCTAAATCACCCAAATAGAAGTCAGGCCTGAAGAGCCCGTCGACGTCATGGGCAGCCTCAGTCTGAAGAGGCTCCAGACCAAGAGCTTTTGAGGGCCCGACCTTCAAACGAGACCCAAGACCCAGAAGGGCAACTCCCTACGTCGTGCCAACACAAACGAAGAGACCTGAGGCCCGAACCCTGACAGGGAGCCATCATATTCTCCACCCGGGAGAATACAGATGCAACTGCACTGAGGAGCAGACACTATTATATCCCTGCCCTCGATGCCGACCAGCTATGGCTACCGAGTCACCATCAGACCTGACCGGGCCACTCTTAGATGCACCGATGTGTCTTGGAAAAGTCCCAGAGACGGGGATACAGCCAAACACCCCACAGATCAGGTCGGACTAGCCAGGAAATCCAAACAGTCGTCAGTGAAGGAGGCAAAAATCCAAGCACCTTGCCTTACATCTGATAAGACTCCAGAGCAAGAAATCAAGAACGTGCAAGCTTCTACAAAGCTCGTTCCTGACGACAAGGAGCTAACACGTCCACCACTAGAAAACAGGATGACGTCCACGACGTGAGCCTGGAGGCCTACGGAACTAGAGTACTGGAAGGCGAACAAGCCACGGATCTTGAACAAACACAGCAACCGCATGAAACGACAAGAACAGAGATCAAGGTCGCTCTAGTTTCCACAAAGCTGACCACTGTTCGTGCCGACGATGAATTGCATCAGACGTCGAGCATAGCCCACGGCAGTGCTCCAACAGAACCTCTTGCTATGCAGGAACCTTCACCCTTCGGCGCCGTTGAGGATGAGAGGCCCGTTCTACCTACCACTCAACTGGTCGCCGATGATTGGAGCGTCAAGACCGTCGATGCCTCCTACTACCTGAAACCTGGTGAAACTTCCACAGTCGAGGTCGAGACTCTTCTCCCTCGCACTGCCTCACTACAGAACCTGGACGTTGAAATAGTTGATGCCTCCAACTACCCGGCCCTACAGCGAGACGCACTACCCTTAGTCGAGGTTGAGTGCAGTGATCCGCAGCTCCCTTGTGCTGTCACCACAGGTGCTGAGACTGTTGACGCCTCCCACTACCCCTCAACTAGAGTAACAAAAGCAGTGAAGGTCGAGAGTTCTCTTCCTACCACTGCCTCATAGCGGGATCTTGACACGGACAGTTGATGCTTCCAACTACCTGGCCCCACGACAGGATATTTACGCAGGTAGGGTGGACAGTGGTCTCCTGCCACAACTCCCTTGCCCAGCACCAGCAGAGAAACATCCTGCCCTACGGGTAGGAACCCGTGAAGTTGGGGTGTCAGAGCCTCGTGAGCCACTCCCCAGCACTGCCACAATGTTCCTTGTAGCTGTGCCCTCTATTAGTTCCGACAGAAGCAGATGCCACGACACCATGTGCTGAACAAAGTTGCCTAATGCCACCTCGTGCCGCCAAGGCAGACTCAACGCCTGGCCGGTACAGAGAATCACCATGGCAACCTACGTCAAGGTACACGTGGTTGTACCCCCGCATTCTGACCTACGTCCCAGGGGTAGGCCAGCTAAACCAAAGCACGATGAACACAAGTAAGTACAGTGCTCAACAAAGTTAATCACATGTAGTTGAAACCACTATGATAAACATTACAGGGCAAGTTATAGATCTGTATCAAAGTGGCGTTTAATCTAGCCGACCAGTCAAAGACAGTGAGATAGACAAAGACTCACATTTAGGATAGGTTAAATCTTGTGTATCTAGTAAAGTACCTACCCAGCTGTCATCAAGTGGGGGAAGTATAGGAACCAGTGAGGTAAATGCAACAGACAGTTATTTAAACACTCGACTATGTGCAAAGTGAACTTGTAAATACTGAAGTTATTACGCAGTATGAAATTAAAGCCAGTAAAAACAGATGTTTTACACCTCACCAAAGACAATAGAATTAGATTTTTGTATATTGAATTTGATGGGAAGGTACACCTTTAAAGTTTTATACTTGTGAAGATCGCCTACAAGTAGGAATGCATTTTCCACTCTGTTGACTTTTGTATTTATTGCGTACTTCCCTTTGAACACACTACGAATATACACAGTGAACATGTTAGAATTAAATGGACAACCGAAAGGTTAAGAAGCAATTATGTTTTTTGTATAAAGAATTTGATGTGTAGGTACACTAACATATACCAGCACGTGCAGCTTATACTACTAATCAACTACGATGACGACTCATAGTTCTTTACGTGAAGTATACCCTTAGTTCAACCTACGCAAGAGTTGTCTACATCAACCACCCACAAGAAAGTTGTGCACACAATACTTCGCACATAATTTCTCAGCAGTTTAATTCTCCCGGGCGGATGAGCACCACGTTACGCTAACAGCGGGCAAGCCGCATATCACCCGCACACCGTGCTGACAACCAACAAGCCACCTGCCACTGGACAAGGCCGAGCGTTACCGAATATGAAACAAGCAGTTTTGATGACTACTGCTGACCAGAGATTTTTAACTCCCACACCATGGCAGGACGTCGCACGTCTTCCCCGCACCCCGCTGCGGTAGCATAGACTTCAGCCCTAGTCCGTGCGCAGTGGGGCCCCAGCAGTTCATTCTTTGCCCTCTCTCGCGACATCCCAGACCACTGATCAGTGCTAGAATCTCAGGAGATCGTAGAAGCTTTAAGCACGCCCCCAGCAGCTACTTCCTGTCACGACGACCAGTTAACCAGTGAACATGCTATTACTTACTAAATTCACTTTGTCTCTTCTAGACACCCGTTACCTTAGTACAGTTTAACAGTAATTCACTTTGTATCAATCTAGAACTATATTCTGTCCCTTGTAACCTAGAACCAGGTCACCTATACCTGGATAATACAGTTACCTTCAGCACTCCACTGTTCGGTAGGAGGTAGCACAGGTTACATGTTCATTGAGTTCTCAATAAACATCTATTGTTCTCTATCTTTATGCTTTTAATTCTTTAGAGTACTTTTTCTTTTCACTGGCAAAAAAAAAGATAAGACGTGCACTGCCGACAGGAACCAGGAAATTGTTAGGTAACCCAATTAGTAAGACTACGGACTCCCTTCAGGACTCCGCAAGTCTAAAAACACACACATTAGATGGCCACCTGTTTCTTTCCAGTAACCCAAGCACTAATACAGTGCTCGGGTCACTAGTAACACCTTCATCCAAGGAGACGCTACAAGCCAGGGTTATTTCCTCGCTTTGAGCACTAAGTAAGTGCTAAAGTGACCACAGTCTGAGACTTGCCGCTCAACCTTAGTTGAGAACACAACCAGTAGAGGCATTGTTGGTCCAAACAGCTCCCTGTCTTTGATCAGCCCGTCAAGCGTGGGGGATCAGTGGAGACTTTTACCCGAGCTTGTGCCAGCAAGCAGCTATTGGGTGAACACTGTAGATACTGTTCTTGTCAAGATGCACTACATAAGCCATATTACTGTAAGCCTTACAAGGTAAGGCGTGGCCTCAAGCGTAGGGAACAATACCAAGCTTACATTGCTGCCAAACAGTGGTCTGCACTACCACCTCCTACAATGGAAAGGCAGGCAGAAGAGGACCACGCTGCAATGCTGACACCAAGCAGTCACGGCTGCTCCGGTCCTTCCGTACCAGCCAGGAGTACCACCCAGTGTGTTGAGAGGATTAGTTTATCAGACCGAGACTAGGTACTGCTAGTCCAATCCACACTTCTGGAGCAGAGAGTCGTCCGCCTGGAATCGCCGCTTCAGAGTGGGGCGAGCCAGCTGCCACTGAATGAGACTACCACTGCATCCATCACCAGCACTACCCAGGACCACTGTGTAAGTCAGTAACAAAAACCCCTAGCCAAACATCGTTAAGCCAAATTAATACCACGCTATTGGTCTAGCGTTAAAATCCTAGACAAACATGCCATTCAGACTTAACCAGGCACGCGTCAATACCAATGAATTTTACAGAGTATACGTGAAGATCGCCTATAGTAAGAATGCAGTTTTGTAGGAGGGAATTTTTACATTATGGATTTGTATACTTATATTTTTCTAGTGTATGTGTTTTGTTTGCAATATCTTGTGCACCAACTAAATAATGAACCAAAGACTGAGCCACACAGCTCACATGAACTCACTACGGTGAAACCCAAGTACAAGATATTTTGAACATCAAAATATCACAGTGTATGTATGTAATTTAAAGTGACCAACGTGTGAAATTTGCCTGCTTTTCATGCATGTTTTTAAAGTATAATAACATTTGTTTCATTAACAAAGTATCTTTCTATTTCAGCATGCTAGAAACCATTCACGTTGTGCACGGCTGACAGAAATAGAGTATTTTCCTAAAACCGAATTAACACACCATTAGAGGGGAGGAACAGAGGAGCCACAACCACTAGAAATACCTTCATCCAAGGAGGGGCAGCAAACCAATGTTATTCCCGTGCTTCGAACACTGATAGTGCTGGAGTGACCATAACCTGAACCTTGCCTGAATTCACATCCAGAAGAAGCACTGGTGATGCAAACGACTCAACGTCTCTCATCAGCCCGCCAAGAGTGAGGGATCAGTGGAGACTTTTACTGAGCTTGTACTAGCAAGCAGCTACTGGACTGACACTGTTAAATTGTTTCTCGTCCAGGTGCACTATGTGTGTTGTTTAAAGAGCGACACTTTATGCCTTACAAGGTAAGGCACAGCCAAAGGTGTAAGGAGCAAAACCTAGCATTCCTTGCTGCAAAACAATTGTCTGCACTCACCTCGCCTAAACAGAAAAAGCAGGCAGAACGGGACAGCACCACCGCACTCAGGCACCAAGCAGTCGCGACTGCTCCCGTGGTGGTCGTATACTTTCACAGAATATTTGCACCAGCCAAAAGTACCATCCGGTTCCGAGAGGACTGTTTTACAGGACCGAGGCTAGGTACGGCCTGGCCAATCCCAGGTTCTGGAGCCAGGAATATGCTGCCTGGTATCATCAATACGGCGTGGGGCAACCCAGCGCCCATTGAGTTAAGACAAAGGATCGAAACCTCAGCTTCATCAGCATCACGGAGGTCATCTGAGAGTCAGTAGCCAACACCTCTCACCAGCCACCGATAAACCTGTATAAAACCACACTATTGGACTAGCGTACAAGTCCTACGTGATCGTGCCAAGCAGACCTTAACCTGGCACGCGTCACATTTCATCCTGCAAATACAATAAACTACACAACTCTCCAGTTCCCATGTCAGAAAACGTGCAGATACTATTAAAAAGAATGAGCTTTTTCCTCCTTACATATTTAATTACTTTCCAGAAATGTTTACATTGCATGGCCAAAGAAAAGAGCTGCATCAGAAAGTTGGTTTTCCATCTTGAAGTGGACAGATATAATGTCGGATGATTTCTGGACGTTGGAAAATGGACACAGCTTGCAATAAACTGATGCAAAAAACACATGCTTCAGAATAACCCTTGTGAACATATGACTGCTCTTGCTGAAACAAGGGATTAAATTTAGTAAACCTTGGCAAAACTGCATTCTCAGGAAGAGAAAATAAAGCTTTTCAGATAGTGAAGCAAGGTTAATTTGATCCGATAAACAGATTCTAGAATACATTGTTTGGAGTTAGGGAATCTGAATAGTGTGAGAGCAGGCCATTGCTCAAGAAGACATTCAACACACTGCAGCATTACAAGCCACCTGGTGAAACATGGCCACAATATTTTATGTTCTTTGGTTCCAAGAGATTTTTGGATGTTGTGAAACTCATCCTGCCTTTCCCAGATGTTTTGAAGTAAGTGTAAACAGCTTGGAATAGTCCTTCACATACATTTGGTATTTCATGCTTGCATGTGATGCAGCCAAGTGGGCCACATGGCAGGTGCAGTATAAAAACCACAAATTTTCCTGCTGACCTTTTACCCTTGAAAGAACAGAATTAAATTCTCCGAACATAGCTTTTGCACCATCCGAAGACAAGTTTTAGAAGTTCTGCCATGGAAAGCCATCCTCCTCAAAAGATTTGTTGGCAACATTAAACAGATTTTTCCGTGTTGCCTTCCCACCAAATGCCACAACTTTGTAAAGTTGGGATTCAACTTTATTTCCTCTCAAAAAGTGAACCATTATTACCATTTGCCTGGTAACTGCAATAGCTGTTGAACCGTCTATGAGAAGAGCGAACAGCGATTTCCTCATTGTGTTGATAATTTCTTCTTCTACAGTTGCCGCAATAGCCTGCCTAATGATCTGCCTCGTTTTTGTACGTCCACAGTGAAAACTCTTGGCAATACCACTATCGGAAAACATTTCTGGAACCAATTTAGTGAAACTGTCTGCAAGTCTAATTGGCAGATTAATTTCACATACAAAGTTTGCACACAGCAATTCATCATCTATGGTTATCATTTTGTTTGGTTACAAACTTTAATAATGAGCTACATTCTGATGCACTGTTTCTTTGGTAACTTGCTGTTGACTCATGCCATCTAAGAGCTTTGATGCCGTGTTTACCCACATTCAAGTCGGACTTGCATGATGTACACATGGCATGGAAGTAGTCTTTTCTACGTTATAATCACTTATGTTCGGATTCCCACTCCCATTTATATTTTTGTTTATATGGATATGCACCAAGATTGGCATTACGATTATGTTTTCTTTCCACATTTGCTGCTTCCCAACTACAACTTGTAAATATACAATGATTTTTTTTTCCACATCTGGTTAGCCAACTGCCAACGAAAATATTTTACTATTTTTGTCACGAACGGGTAAATACTATGGAACTTATATACAACCGAAAATTAAATGTTTTCGTGACAGTTAATTGAAACTGTTTTATTTCACGATAGAAATACTTTTTTGGAATTTTGATACAATGCTCAAATCTATAAAAATTAGATTTGATGAGACATAGTTTTAGCGCGCAACGAACAGCAACCATGTTTTTTATTTATTTTTTACGTAGATAAAAACAAAGCTGGTGTTTCGTGCAGCAAGTTATGGAGCATGATATTTTCATCCCGTGAAAACCTGCATATTTTTGTAGATAATAATGTCTGATTAAAAGACGTAACTATATATATATTACAATTATTTGCGAACATAGATATTATTCAGCCTAATTCCAGTGTTTTAACAATTTGGTTACAGTTTCTCGGCGTGTGGTCTACTACGCAACACATTAATTACAAAGTAGATTCCCTTAACAAAGGCTAGTATTCCGTACCTTGTGTGTCCATAAGTATATGTGTAAACAAAATAACAATGTCTTGGTTAAGTGGCCGGAGTTATAAATTGGATATAACTAGAAACACATGTTTTTTTTTTCGGTGCGCGACATCGCGAAATTTTTTGTGAAACCCATTAATCTCTGCAAAGTTGAGACATTTTCGTAAATATGCGAAACAATCACGAAAATAACGTATTTCTCCACATAATCAATATATTAATGGAATCTATTACTACACATTTGTACGATAAGTATCGTGAATATCACAGTATTTTATAGTATTCTGTAATTATTGTGACACATGCAATGTATCTCATTATATTGCCACAGAGTACTGATAAACAAAAGAGATGCTAAAGGCTAAACAAAGATGCCGGGTGTGTGTAGTAATAATGGTTGTAACACTATTTGACTGTAATAAAGAATTTTCTCACGAGGGGTTTTAAGGTTTGGCAAAGGTAATAAAATACTTACGTGCAAATTTATGTACGAATAGCATTGTCGAGAAAGGACACTTGTCTAAAGAACATCAAGGGCAGTGCATCTCATAACAAAAACAAAACTTTAGCGATGGAGGCGCAACAAGTTCAGGGTGCATCGACGTCTGGCATAAAACGTCAAATTTCGCTTATTATACCGATCTTGTTTCCCTGTCGAAAAACACTAAAGTTGAAACACAAGAATTTGTTTTGTCAACAACCCCTGCCTTCATGGAAGCTAACATTCCATCGGAAAATGTTGATCACCCAAAGTTATGGGAGTGGATGAATATCAACTTAAATTGTAAATATGAGAATTTGCTTATTAACGTGCAAACAAAACTTTATTGTTAAAAACATAGAAACTACAAAAGCAGAAACATAACTCATTTACAGGTTATGTGACGTAAAAGCGACAAAGGATTATAGGCCGTGATGTTCAATGCAAGCCAGTGAGCAGATACTGTCAAGATGGTCAACGTATGAACTTGAAACATCACAAAAGAATCAATACGTTCCACCGCGTTCCATTTCATGTACCATTGCAGAGGAACTGCAAAAATTTTTCTTCAGCAATTAATTGATGCATGTAACATTTGTTAGCAGCAAAACTAACAATATTATATTTCACGTTTATTTAGGGCTCGTTCTCAAATATTACGTGTAAAACTGCTTGCATCTCCAAAGTCTGAGCAATGAACCAGAGTCGGAAACTGACCACAACTTGCATAGAGTATTGCACTAATTTTTTCTCTCCATCTTTTTCACGTCTTGAACATACGACACGTCTGTGATGTTTTGAAAGAGACATTTTTTTTTTTTTTTTTGCAATTGGAAGTTCAATGCTGTCACTAAGTACGATTATTAATAAGGAATATTTGTGTTTTAGTTTGATTACATTAATGTTTGTGTTTTAACCGACTGACTGGAATATATAGGCCGTAAAACGAAAAGCATGAAATGTAAAAGAAAAAGTGGCGATAATTCAGAAAGTGGATTCTAGACCTTCAGCTACACATGTTAGTATAGCCACAGGACTTGGACTGCATTTTCATTTAAAAACACTTTTGTTTCATGTTAACTGTTGTGTCTGATGTTTTAAGTAACATTCTAGCTAAGAAGTTTGTGGAGCAAAAACCCTTAAAAATGTCTTAATAGGGTTTTACGTTATTCGAGTCATGGTATATAATTTCTTTTTGGAAATAGTTCTGTCTGACCAATGGTTAGAACCTCCTGAGGAAATGAATTAATTACTGACACACATGCTATGACTATCACAAGCCTATGTTTATATTTTAAATAAATATTTTGTTATAAAATTTTTAAAAATGCTGTAACCACTTGTTACTGTCCATTCTACATTCACCAGATAGTAAAAATTAAATAACAGAAAATATGAAATTGATGACTACATTGGAATTTACTTAAAGCTGATTAACCCTAATTTATGTTTGTTAAAGAATATTTGAATGTTTATTTTCACTTAGGCCTATTACAACGGAACAGTATAGCCTAGTAGCATGCAAATTTTCAAGCACGAGAAATAGGATGCTTATTATTGGTCTACTAACTATAAATACCTACATGACGTGATATGTTGTTTTCAGTCTTTTCAATAACTGCATTTACCACAAAAGTTTTTTAAAACTAATTGGAAATGTGCAGCTTTTATTTTTAGAAAATAACTAAAAGTACCAAAATCACTTTCACAAATGACGAAAAATACACCTAAACCAAATAAAAAAAAATAAAAATAAAAAAAGGATGAAATTTACCAATTTTTTCACAGTAAAACGGTGTGACTAATTGTACATGCATATCAATTTTTTTATACAAGCACTTTTTTTTAAATTGAAAACATTTTTGGCGAAATTAAAAAAAAAAGCGAAGAAAAATATACTGAAATCATATAATCAAAACTGATGAAATCAAGAAAATATTTTCACCAAAAACACGTGTCTACATATAAGTAATGAATGCCGGAATACTAAAAACAAAAAAAATCTGTGTAACTGGGTGCATAATCCGTAAATACGCTTCGACACATAAATATCCGTTGAATAGCAGATAAACAGTAAAAACGGCAGCCTGCTGTAGTAAATGTGTATAAAATATACGGAATTTGAGGCCAATAATTTGTTTTAAACAGCTATTTACTTAGCTAAATAGATGCAAAGTAACAGAATGTTCCATGTAAAAAACTAAAAAATAACAAAGAATATTATGACACTGCAAATAGAAATCACTGAATAAGATGTATATACAGGTTTGCAAAAAAACACTGAATGCAACGAGGAAAACCAGCGCAGTATACGGTATTATGGAAAACCACACCAGTACACAATATCTGGTGAATACAGACCAATCAGTCGATGGCTTTACAAATATAAATTTCGCTTACTGTAGTACTGCCAATTTGTACGTCAATATTTACGCACATTAATTTCTCAATTAATAAACAATTAAACATTGTTTTAAATAATAATATTCAATAAAATATGTATTTTTAACTGTAGCCTAGCACCATAGCCTAATTTAATACCGTGTTATCTTTGTACAATATAAGATTTTTTCCAAAACTATGGTACAGTCCACACTTCCAAGTTGGACAACCCTGAAGTAGAGTAAGAAAATGATCTTGACGCGTGTCTGATTACACTGACTGGACACAGTGGTTACAGATTTTAATTGATAGACCAAAAGCGACTCAGGTAGCGGGGATGAGGCAAGGAGTGTTGGGTAGTTCTGATACACACACCTCTAGTTAGGTAATTGAGGTAAGTTTAGTCTTAAGTGGGGTGAATGCCTCCACGAATGTACCAAAGTCGTGCTTCTTTCATCCAGAAGACCAAGTCGTACCAACCTACGCGAACTTCACTTCGGTTAAGAAGCCGTAGACAACAGGGTGATACTTGTAGCTGGTACGGACACACAGTGGAAACTCAATATCACTGGTGCAGGTGCAACTGATTGACATCAGAGTTCAGCGGCACGGACACGTTCCGTCTGTCCTGCGTAGGATAGGGTGATACAATCCTCGGCCAGGTCGCAGAGTGAGCCAGGTGTTGCTCACTACGTCTCCTACAACTCCCTTCTCCCATGAGGCATAGGGTAACAGTTCTACAAATAATGCAGTGTACTAAAACGGAAGAACTAACAGTGTACATCAATAGTGACTAGTTGGCCTGCTAGATAAGAGTCCCCACTGATCCCCTACCGTAGGCTGACTGATCAGGGACGTTGAGCCGGAGTCGCACGAAGCCTCTACTGGTTGTCCGTCCACCCAGAATACCCAGCAGTACTGCAGCTCATTGTAACCACGCATAATCTTCCTGCAACTGTGAATACAGAGATATACTCTGGAAATAAAAGTAGCAAAGTAGAAAGCAACGTGTGTTTATTGAAAGCTCAATAGACACGTGACCTGTGCTACCTCCTACCAAGTCAAGGATAGCTGAAGATAACTGCGTTGTTCTAAATAAAGGGGAAAAGCTGATTCCAGACGAAAATAAAGTGTTATAGTTAAACTACTAATTAAAGGTGTCTAGACGAGACAAATGAATTTAAAACAAGAAAGTGTGTGTTTGTATGTCGCCGCGTTGACTGGTCATCGACATACGTAGTTGGTTGTCGCGGAGGCATACTTGTAGGCTACGAACTTCTCTACAGCTCCCGAGCACTAAGAATGCTGTGGGCGGTACAAGAGATGTGAAAGAATCAATCCAGAGCTCAGCTGCAGCCGGACCTATATAGTGGTAGTGACATCTTCTGGCCCTGGGTGGCGTGAGTTATCTCGCCAGCGGTTTGGCTTCGTGCCTTGTCGGGTCTGCTCAGCTCTGCTTGAGGTCTGGGCAGCTTGTAGGAGTCGAGCGTGAAGGGGGGGGGGGGGGAAGGGGGGGGTCATGCCTGTCGTGATGCGTACCTTCCAGGAGAGAACGAAAAACACAAAAAATTCCTGTTGCCAATAGGGGTAGCCAACATGTTGATAACATCTGTAGAGATGGAAGCAGTATTCCTAGATGACGAGTTGTAGTCATATTATTAATGGATGTTAAAGCGGCACGCGTCAATATGTGAAAGAAATAATGATGTAAGATGAGAATAAAGGGGAAATAAGTAAAACCAAAAAAACTTAAGGGACCAAAGATTTTAATGCTTGTTATAGAGTGGTTCTTTATAAAGAGGCAATTTGCAATGTGTTGCTTTTTTCTTTATCATTTAGAGTCCCGGAAATGTGAAATAACCGAGATAAAATGCACAAATATGCACTATACATGATAAAAAGCTCAATTTTTACAATTTAGCGATAAATGCAAAAAAATCTGTAAATGCACTAAATTCTTCATAAATGCCATTCAGTTCATTAGTTTTAAACGTAAATAAAAGATTTATCTCATTTTCAGATAAAAAAAATATTTGTGGACAGTGTGGGTTTTCACAGGAAAAGTAATGTAAACAAAGATTTTTTTGGATGTCAAAGATATGGGACACATGCAGCACTCAATCCAAAATGGCTATCACATAGCTACGACCCTAGCTCTAGCACACGTACACAGCCATCTAACTATTTCAAAAAACACATATATTTTATTGTTATCAGCGGAAGCATATTTTTTTTATTACGATTAAAAATGTGTACGCAATGAATGTGTGCATACCAAAATGGAAGGTATTCTGACGAATGGTCATATAGGAAAATCCTTGGCGTGTAGACGTGTAGGAAATTACACGAATTTATTTTGTGTCGTGTAGGAACATCTTTGGCGTGTAGTTGTGTAAGTAATGACATATTATTTCATGTAGAATACGTAAATCCTTCAGTGTGACTGATTAAAACTTACGATGTGTACATCGAACCAAATAGTATTTCTAACGTTCTATGCAGACGTCTCGTGTACACTAAATTGAACATGAATCGACCTTATACTTTATAGTTCTGGTGTTTAATATTTCCTGAAACTTATGTTCGACAAACAAGCATAGTTTTACTTTAAAATGGTGCACATCAAAGTTTATAAAGTCCATTCCCAGTTCGAAGCGACTTATGAAAATCAACCTTTGAAAAAACATTCTAGGCATGCAACATCTCAACTGTTTTTTTTTTTCTTTTTTAAATAATCTGTATTCCAACAATATTTAACACTGTGGTTAACTTTAGAATACTGTATTATAGAATAAATGAACCTTTACCTTAATATCTTCTATAACTTGTAATATTTATTTATTTTTTAAATAAATATTATTTTAACTTAGTTTTTTAGTATACTATTTGCAATATATAATATATATATATATATATATATATATATATATATATATATATATATATATAGAGTAAGCCGTAATGGTAAAGTATTGTTTTATCGAGCGAGAAAGCAATTGAAAAACTGTCTGCTGGCGAAGCTTGTCGCACTCGCACTCTCTCTCTCTCTTTCTTCGTCTCTTTCACACTTGGGAAATTTCACTTCGCTAGTTAAATTGTATCATATTTTATACTTATAGCAAAACAAAGATTTTTGAATTTGTAATTTACAACTGAAGAGAGATTTTTAATGTTTGAATACGAATTTTAATCTGTTTAGATATGTCGGTGGGTCAGTTACCTAGTGAAGTCGGCAGACATGGCGAGCCATAATATGGCGTGTTACTTTTGGTCAAATGAAACAAATTATTCTTACTCTGAAAAATATTTCAAATTAATACATCACATTTGTAGACGTTGAGTTTTTTGAACCGACCTAGGAAAGTTACGATGTTGTGATAAATCTGCATTTCCACGGCAGTAATAAATATACTGTGACATGTGTATCGTTAATCATTGCGTCTGTGAAATGGCGTTCCTTTGTGCATCGTTGTCGATACTCTGGCCCTGTGTGCGCAATTTAAAATAATTGATTAGCACTATTTACACGTTTTAAATGTGAACTGTTTTTATGACGAAGTTATTTATTTACATCCACGTCTGTTTATCACAACGTTGTACCTTTGTCCTAAGGGGTTTGAAACACAGTCACAATGTGCCACAATCCCAGAAGAAAAATACTAAGGCCAGCCTGATAAATTTCAATAAATCTAATAAACAGTAAGTAGCAATATATAGAAATATTAGTGGAATAAAAGTTATCGCAGGCTTCTTTGTGTGCATGTTCACCGCTATCTTTTAAAGTTTGTATGACAAAAATGAGCAACACGAGGTGCGTGGTTGAATTTAATGTGCCTCTTTCACTGGTAGTTACTTATTTTTAATACTTATTCCAACTAAGGCCGTCCTTTTAGGGAAATAACCCAACACATTTCAATAACAAAAGGATAATTAGTACAACCCTTTACCTCGCAGTTGTAACAGTGTTAAACACAGTTGCGGCAAAATACTAACGTGCATTACACGTATTGATCTACTTAGTGGAAAACAATTATGTTAATGTAAAATAGCCATAAGATCTGTCTTCAATTCAGGCATTTCTAAAGCGTCATAAAGCTGATCTAAATAATGTTAGAGGCCTAGATTATGAATATTCATACAGAATGGTTTTTGGAATATGACAAGAATTCTTTGAAAAGCTGTAAACAATAAACAACACATTTGACAGGTATAAAAGTAGAAGTCTTGTTTCAATGTTTATTTTTAGGTGAAGTAAAAGTATACGAACATATGTACACACACAATGGAATGTAAACATTGATTTTGACAGATGCTATGGCAGTCACATGGCAATGTTTGTTTATATTTGGCAGAAGGATACGAAACGGGCCTGCAAGTAAATATTTAGCAGGGATCCGAGAAAGTTGCTTCCAATGCGGAATGGACTATATTCACAATCGTGCAAGTGGCTTCAAACATGAAAAATTCTATGTAAGTGATATTTCTATATTAATGTGTGGTGTTTGCAATACGCGTCTTGACTGGGGAAAAAAAGACATTCATGACAAGCATATTAAATCCAGTATGCATTCCAGAAGAAAACTCGAACAAGAAAAACTTGAAGCCGAAAGAGGCGTCCGAAATGCCACGCAAACGTCTTAGGCAATTATGAAAATCAAAAGCATGTGAAGATTGAGAAGTGTGTTTGAAGAAGATACTGTGAAAATGTGTATGCAAGTAAACATACCATTAGAAAAAATGGCTCATCCAGCTGTTCAAAAATACTTAGAAAAGAAAGTAAGTAGTTCTGGCGATTTGCCTGGGGCGCAGACACACTTAAGACGGGAATATATGCCTAAAGTTGGTGCTGCAGAAAAAGAACGACTTAAAGAAATAATTTTGGGGTAAGAGATGTATATTGTTGCAGATTAAACATCAGATAGTCGTGGACGTTCTATTTTTGCTGTTCTTTTTCACACCAACAACATAACTGTAGATAACCAGGTGTACTTTGGCCATGTGTTGTTTCCTTGATTCAGCAAATGGGACCACATGCAGTTAGACTATACTGGAACTTTTAAACCAGTATAGTGTAGCCTTTCACAATGTTCTAAGTCTTGTGTTAGTCTCTGCGAGGTACACGAGTACCTCTTTCGCAGCACTGCAGATAGTTTTGGATAATCACACTATCCACTTTAAGTGTTGGGCTCATAAAGTGAACCTGTTGGGTGATGTTTTCATAAGCAAGTTTAGCTATGTAAATTCTCTTGTCGATATGAAGATGGCGTTTCTACACGGGAGAAAAATTAAGAGCACCTACATTTCATTTTTGCAAGAGGTCTACCCAGAACACCCTGTGGCAACACGGTGGAATTCTTGGTTTCTGGCAGTTATCTACCTATCTGAGGCGCTTATACAATTTTCAACCACTGGGAGCCAAAAAATTCCAGCAAAAAGTCTGTGTGACAGAAGTTGACTGGAGGCCAATTTTCTGTAGGTTACTGAAGATTAAGTGGAAATTTGTGAGTGAGGGTTGCAAAAAGGTGAACACTAACCCTTTGCTCATTTGCAGTGGGATGAACTTACGCAGCTTTCCAGTGAGCTCAAAAGGTATGCTGATGGTATGTTGCCATCACAGACACAGCAAATATTGCACGAAATAAAGAGTGATGCTGTGAAAGGAGGCATTAAATCTGCGATTTCAAGCTGTTGCGTTAACAGTAGCACTAAATTAGAATCACACATTGTTCCATCTCCAGTAAATAGTTTCTAGCGAACAACAGGCAAGCTGTTTAACCCAATCAAAGCAGGCCAACAAGTACAAATAAATTTCAATAAATTGATTGCTAGCAAAACTAAGCTGCCACCATTTTCTTAAATCAGCTATGATCTGTGGATGGCTACCTGTACTGTCAAGAGCAGTTGAAAGGATATGTACATGAAGGCAGCAAAATTGACTGAAATCAACTGCTTTTAGTAGCGTCCATAGCAAAACCAGAGTTTGGAGCTGCTGCCCTCAAAACCATCTGGGCACCGGTGAGCAGTGTACATGCAAAGAGAGCCTGAGCTTATAGAATGTTCTTCTCAATGATTGCAGAACTCGTTTGAAAGAGGAAAACATTGAAATGTGCAAAATGCTAAGATTTCATACGTGAAAATATTAACTAGTGTGTGTACTGAAAACAGCGAGATGTTTACCTGTCAGTTATATTTCTTTTAAAATTTTTACGTTGAAATGTAGGACTTGCAAAAGTTACATAAGGTACAGTACATGCCATGTTATGTTTCATGAGTAATTTATTGTTAACCAATGATAATACTGTAATTACCTAGCTACTGTTTATATAAATTTTTTTTATATTGTGATTTGATGTGTAATTTAAACATACCAGTTTTTAGAAAAACCAGTGATTTTAAAAAACCACTTTTAGAAAACCCAATTTTACCCTAAATGCTATAATTTGCTACTTTTTAATTTGAAAATGCTACAAAATGCTAAATTTAATTTTTAAAATGCTAAAATACACATTTCCAAATTATAATTTTCCGGACCTCTATCAAGCAGTCAATTTCGAATCTAACTGCCACTTGAATTAAGTATCATTATTTCTTTTGTATTAATTTATTTGAGAAAAGTATTAAAAGGATTTTCTTTGGAACACTTATACCGTACAACATTATGGCCACTATTAATAAATTACCAATGCCATGGAAAAAAAATGCTACTAATTTTGTTTGGAGCCGCATGTAAACAAAAAATTTGCAAAATTCTTAAATTTTAAATAAGTAATGAAAACTCCTATGATAAAAAAATATTTGATACACACAGAGTAACATAGTACAGCTTTTACTTTAACTTAATTTTATCTGAAATATGTAACAAATGTAGGTTTTTTTTACAGTTCTAAGTTTGTAAAAAACAGAGAAAAATAAAAGGAAAGTAGTACATACAATAAGACTTTCCAGTCTTTGTTATAGAGAGGTTTTGTGCCAAAAGAGAAAAATAATTTGTTACCAAGAGTAGAAAATGCATTGTATCATATACAGTTTTGACCGGACCAGACAGACTTTGATATAGAGAGGGTTTTGTTATAAAGAGGTTCAATATGTACAGGTTTTACTGTAGTAAGGAAAAGAGGATACATAACGAAGGGCAGATGGATGGGGGAAAGTTGGGAAACGAAAAATTAGAAAAGACATGAATTTGGTAGGAGGAATTAAACAGAAAAAGCGAAAATATAGAAGCGGAAGAAGGAGGGGAGAAAACTGGGCAGGAATAGGTAAAGATGTAGAAATAACAGCACAAAAAAATTGCTAGGGAAGAGAACTCACCTACATATCCCATCTTGAACAGGTTTTATTTTTGATAGATGGCCAGTGACCATGTCTAACACTTAAAATGAGGTTTTCTTTTTATATATATATATATATATTTTTAATTGTTGTTTTATCGAGCGAGGGTAATTTTGAAGCAACTGTGTGGTGAGCCGGCTTTGTCTCTCTCTCTTCGTCTGTATCTTTCACACTCGGAAAGTTTCACTTCGCTAGTACGCCATCTAATTGTACATGTTTTCAATTGCAGCATATTTCATACTTATTACAGCAAAATAATGAGTTTTGAATTTGTAATTTACAACTGAAAAGGGATTTTAATGTGTGAATGCTTATTTTAATATATTTAGATATGATGGCAGGGCAAACAGAAAGTGAAGTTGGCAGACGTGACGAGCCATGACATGGCATGTTGCTGTTTTACCAAATGACGCATAAATTATATGTACTCCAAAAAATACTTCAAATTACCACATCACATTTGTAGATATTGAGTTTTTTAAACATAACTAAGCAAGTTACGATGTTGCGATAAATCTGTGTTTGCGCTGCAGTAATAAATATACTGTTACGGTGTGTTTCGTTAACCGCTGCTTGTGAAATAGTGTGGCGTGGCTGTTTGGCGATAGTTACACTGGAACTGTGTGTGCGCTATTTCAAATATTTGATGTGAACCATCTATAAGTTCTAATTGTGAACTGTTTCATGACGGCGTTATTATTTTTACATCCACATAAGTTTATTTATCACAACCTTTGCCATGGGTGTTTGAAACACAGTCGCGTACAGTGATTTACCACCAATCTGAACAAAATAACCAAGCCCAGCCCCAATAAATTTCCATAAACCTAATACACAGTAAGTAGCAATACATATAAATATGAGTGGAATAAAAGTTACGGTACGCTTATTTAAGTGCATTTTCACTGCTGTGTTATAAGTTTCTATAACAAAAAATGAGTGACACGAGTTACGTGCTTGATTTTAATGCCGCTTTTTCGTTGGACTGTCTATTCCTTCGTTATTCGAACTGAGATCTTCCTTTAAAAGAAATAACCCAACAAATATAAATAACAAAACGTTCAATACTACAGTTCATTACCCCGCAGTTGCAACAGTGTTTAACATAGTCGTGGCAAATTTTTAATGTGCATTACGTTTAATGTGCTAGGTTATGGAAAACAAATATGTTAATGTAACGTAGGCATAAGAACTATCGTTAATTCAATAATGTTACAGGCCTAAACTGTGAATATTTGTACGAAATGGACTTTAAAACAACCTAAGACAGAATTCTTTGAAAAACTGTAAACAGTAAACAACACATTTGACAGGTATAAAAGCATTTGGCGAAAGGATACGAAACGGGCCTGCAAGTAGATATTTAGCAGGACTCCGAGAAAGTTGCTTCCAATGGGGAATGCACTATATATATATATATATATAAAACTACTTCAGAAAACTTCATTTTAAGTATTTGACAATGTCACTGGCCATCTATAATAAAACCTATTTCAAGGTGGGAACAAAGTGAAGATGATTTTATTATTGCTATACTAATTTTTTAAAGCAAAAACTGAAAGAACATTAAAAAACTTTTATCAACTACCTGGTCATTCCAAGTGTCAAGGTTAAGACCATCCCTGAGGACATCAGTGTCTGGACTCTCTGTGCCAGAGCGCATGTAGTAAATGAGTGCATCAAACACATAAGCAATGTGCTTGAGAGCAGACACATCCAGTACTGGAAGACTGTCTAGGTGCTCTCCGTTGTGCGCTCGCATCAGCGACAAACAGTACGACAAGAAGTCTCGCCGAGCAGAGTGCAGGTCTACACAAGAATATACCCACATGACCACTAAAGCTTACTATTTCTTATTGCTGTATACACCACAATACAAGAGACACAGCACAAAAAAAAATAAATATATATTTTTTGATAAATTTAGACTGTTCAACACAAAATACCAAGTGGTAAATCTCACCAATACAAGATGAAAAACTATAAACTATTTTAATATTTTTATTTATTACATATGTTTTAAATGCCAATAATACAATTAATCTTGAATAAAATCACCCACTTTTTACTAATGTCTCATGGCAGTACAAATTTTAATTTTGTGATAAGTATATAGGTATATAGTGTAGATAATTTAGTGCTTTATTAGTTTGTAACATGTTAATTGCAGGCTGGAAAAAAAAAGCCCGTGAGAATTGGACAAATTTATTATTTATGAGCTCAGACTGAATGTATAGTCCTTCAGCCAAGGATAATTTAGGGCCAGTTTTACATTAGTTTAAAGTATTGGTAACCTGATCACATGGTTTTAATCATTGGTTATTCTTATACTGTTTCTCAACATACATGTCCTGGTAAAGAAAGTTCTGGTTTTGCTAAGTACTGGCTAAGATAAATCTCGCAACCATTCAGTGAGATTTTGTTTTGCAACTGGCAGCAATTACGCAGGTTGTCGTCTGCTGTGTATAATGTGCGTTGTAAAATATGAAAGGGCGTGCTAATCTATTTCTATACTCCGTGGCTGTCTGTGAATTTCGAATTTTTTACTATTAATTATTTTTTCATATAGTATAATTGATAACTAAGCCATATCTAATGCTCATTTTCTTAGTGTGTCTGTCCGACCGGATTTAACTCAAATATCACTGAACGTATTGACATCAAACTTACACAGTCTATTGATAATAATGGATTAAACGCTTTTTTAGAATTGATTGTTAAAAAAAACTTCCGTCATTTCTTCTTTCTTTTTTGTCTAAGTACTGTCCTCCTTGTCTTCCAAAAAGTCGTATTGGCCCAGTGGCTAGAGTTATTCCTATTGGGGCTGCAGTAGCTTAGTGGCTAGAGCACTCAATAAGGGGGCCGCAGAATATCAGTGGCTAGAGAACCCAATAGTGGGGGCGCAACTGCTCAGGGGGTAGAGCACACAATAGTGTGGCACTGGCCTGCTATATCGTGGGGTCATAGTGACCCAGTTGATAGATATATATTAAATGGGGTAGCAGTGGCTAGAGCTATATTATAATCGGGGGTGTAAATAGGTATTCAATTAAGCATTTCTAAAGATTACTGCATAATAAAAAAAGCTGTAAGTGGTAAACAACACATTTGACAGGTATAAAAGTAGAAGTCACATTTCAATGTTTATTTTTAGGTGTAGCGTAAGTATACGAACATATGTACACACACAGTGGAATGTAAACATTGATTTCGATACATGTAACATGGCAGTCACGTGGCAACGTTTGTTTACATTTGGCCGAAGGATACGAAAAAGGCCAGCAAGTAGATATTTAGCAGGGCTCCGAGAAAGTTGCTTCCAATGGGGAATGGACTATAGGTTTGCTGTCTCTCCTTGGTAGAAGGTATTCCTAGTGGTCGTGGCTCTTCTGTTCCTTTCCTCAAGCACCTGGGTGCTCGGGGTAATAGGAATCAACATGTGGCAGTCTAATGGGTGTGTTCCAGACTAGAGGTCCCTAGAAGGGGGGCCTGAGTCAAGATAGTTTGGATTTACAAAAGTACCAGTTCCTGTCGGAAGTGCACAGTGTAACTTATTTCTAGCGAGTGAAGTAGACGTTACTCAAGAAAAAGAAGCATTAGGATAGACAACAAGCTGTATTTATTAAGGACTCAATAAATATAGTGACTCGTGCTATCTCCTACCAAGCAGACTGAGAAATTAAGGAAAACTACGTTAGCCAGGTGCAGGCGACCTGGTCCTAAGCTAGAGGGAAAGTGAACTAGAAAACTAAATTTTAATTTCTCAACTAAAGCTGTCTAATGTGGGTAACTGGAAGAGACGAAAGAAGTTAAGTTGAAGTAACAACGTATATTCGTGTTCGATGGGTGTTGAAGACTATTGTCATCGCAGAGGGCTACTGAAGAGACTAGGTTTCGCTGGAGGCCACAGCACTAAGGAGAGTTCAGGGTTTACTAAAGAGAAGAATTACTCATGATTGCTGGAGCCCTGCTGCACACTGACTTATATAGTCAGAGGTCTAGGCTGCCGCAGCAGGGTGCGGGGAAGGCACGTGACGTCCTGCCATAAGGCTGGCGTGGGAGGTGGGAACCCTCTCATCAGTATTCTTGGTTTGTGGATCTTTGGCTGCGCCCAAAGTGGCTGACAGCTTGTAGGCAGTCAGCACGGGGGAAAGTGGCATGCTCGCTGGTTGTGTAAATTTGAAGCAACGCGTTCAGCCGCCCGGAAGATTTAAGCGGCGTGCAACAACTTGTATTGGTGTCCAGTTACAACAGGTTGAAGTAACAGTATACTTCACAAAAAAGAGCTACGAGTCTTAATCGTAGTTT
The DNA here is from genome assembly GCA_029891345.1 of Dryococelus australis. Taxonomy (NCBI): domain Eukaryota; kingdom Metazoa; phylum Arthropoda; class Insecta; order Phasmatodea; family Phasmatidae; genus Dryococelus; species Dryococelus australis. Next base: position 64,110,912 of record CM056995.1, read on the forward strand.
ATTAGTAGTATAAGTGGCACACATCAGTCCTAAATATCACGCTAACGAAGTAAGCACTGGCCTGCTAGTAATAAATTAACTGTTTTAATAAGGAAATCTTTCACTTCATAAAATGTGTTATTAACTTTCTTGATTTAAAGGTATTTGTGTGTTAATATAACCAAGACAAATGCAATAATACAAATACATGTAGACTTTTGAGTGGTTAGTTTAACATGTGATTCCTATAAATAGCAATTTTTAGAACTGCTGTCCTAGTGATTACATATTTGGTGAACTTTAAATGTAAAGGTATTTTCAATAAACATTTTCTATTTTATTTTCGACATTGCATGTAGACTTGAATATATAATTTATTTTGGATATGAATTGTTTCTGTTGTCACCATAACTCTTAAATTTTTACGTTTACACGTTAGTAGATAATAGTAAATATAAGAGGCAGGCATGGTTGTAATTTAGAAATAATTCAGTAAAAATTTCTGTAGGTTAAATTTTCCAATAAATGAAAAAACAAACTTCACTTTGTGTTTAGTGTGCTTGCTGAAAACACATTAGCAGAAAACACTAAAATATTACATACAGCTACCATAACCTACAATACTTTTAAAACAATTTTAAACTAATTTGCATTAAAGAAAATATATTTTTTATGAACTTCTAAGCTACGATTGAAATCTGTGAAAAAAAATATTGTAATAAGAAAAATCCTAATTCATAAAAAAAAAATTTAGCTTCAGAATAATTGCAGCCATTCAATGTAATTTATACTTCTGTCATCATCCTCAATAAAATGACAAATATTCTGCTGTCATAATAAACAATTTATATAACAAACACCACCATACATCAGCCAAGAAAGGTTACCATTTTCGTAGTAAATTTTCTTATTACCCCAGTAATTGGACCTTTTCTTATGTTAAAGATAAATAGGGTTGTGCGAATGTGATTTTTCGTCTCACGAAACAAAATCAAAATATATGTAATGAACTTTCGTCAAATTGAAATGAAAATGAAAAAAATGTGCCACTAGAGCACAGCAAATTAACAAATTTTATAACATTTTAGCGAGATATTCATTATAACAAATTTGTCGCAAAATCAAACTAAAAGAATGTAGGTTGTGAAGTATTTTCCACAGGGGTATTGCCTAAAATTAAATTTTCATTTTATGTACAGTAGTAGTTTCAGTTCTAAAATAATGACAAGAAGATTTACACGCAAAAATCTTCTTTGCTGGTACACTAAATTAACATTCATTAGACACCACAAAGTTCATCAAAACCTACAATTTTTTCTTAGTTACAACTTTTGGCAACCAAATTTCTAACTGAAACGAAAACGAAAGTTTTAATTTTTCATTTTCATCTCTGTATACAGAATTGTCGCACAACCTTAAAAGTAACAGTTGGTTACAGGCAAATTAAATGGTCATTTTCAACCATATATTGAAAAACAGAAAATGTTGCTACACAACACTAATTTTAATTAGACCATAATGCCATTAATTCATGATCATCTTTATAAACACAAAGCTTATGCACATATCTTCAAGTTTAAAAATAAAGTATTCTCAGAGATTTTTTTTTCCCTACAATATATTTCAGCACACATGTACACAACTTTGCACTAAAAATTGTTACTGAAAATAGCATAAAAAAGGCCAAAGCCAATTGTACTGACATGTTACAATTTGCCAATGCTGTGTGTGAATTGTGAGCAAAGTGCTTAACTACAGTCTGTTTAGGACAAGCAGTCGTGCTCATCCGCATTCGCGCCAGCTCGCAACGCTACTGCACTCTCATGTCAAACAAGCAGCTAACGTGTCTGAACACAACGGCACACGTCACATAATGAGAATATCTTCACATCAGAAGTTTTTTGTTTGTAAACACAGTCCAACCTGCTGTATAATTTGAAATGCTCAGCCCCAACCCCCTCTCCATCGCCCAAGACCCTAATTGTGGACTTTGAATAACATAATTTCAAATTAGACGGATAAAAAAAGTTTTGTTAGTACGTTTTTACTCAGGGCATTTATTTTAAATGAGAAACAGCATTATCACTGAAGGTCAAGAAAATAAGCATCTGTGGCATTCACCTACGTACCACTTGCATTTCACCTTCCCATATTATCGTCTTTCCAAATTTGTTATTTTTTTCCCCCTCATTTCATCAGTAGTAACAGACGTAAACAGACATTGTAAACAACGATATTGCATCCTTTCCTTTTCACTTGGGTTAGTAAATTAAAGACATCGCCACCGTAAGGCACAACATGGTGAAACGAGGAAAATAACAGAAGTCACAACTGGCTGACGTGACCGACTGCTCGAAAAGAATATGTTTTCAACGAGGAACCTTTCTACCAATATATAATGAAGCGCGACCTTTTTTGGGTATCACAACAGTTCAACGCAGTACGATCATTTGTAAGCTGTTAGTCAGACAGCCTGTAACGTGTGAGCACGTGACTCGCACCGACTAGCGCCCACAACTTTAACTTTTTATTTTTTTATTTTACACATTTCAAATAACTATTAAATTTATTTTCCGTCGGTGCGAGGAGTCAATAGGGTGCCGGGAGAGAAAAGTAACGATTCTCTCTCATCTCCGTAACTCTCGAAGTGAGAAGTTTTGTTTCGTAAAGTCAGGACAGTAACCTGTTACAAGTTGTCGTGGAGTTGGAAGTTAATTTTATCCCGTTAATATGTGAGTTTGAACTGTCTGCGTCTCAGATTGTTTTATTTACTGGCCCACCGTAACAATGCTTAAAAACAGCAAGTTCTTTTACTCCATGCTAGATAGCTCTAGTAGTAATTAACGTTTGTTTTTTGTTTCGCAACCCCTTTCAGCAAGCCAGTGATAGAGGCAAGAAAATCGGTAACAGGCAGCGGCCCAAAATTAGCATAAAATCAGAGACGCCCCATGTTTGAGACCAATCTTCAGTTCTCCCCCGCAGAGTTCTGACTAGATTGACACTAGTCTTCAGTTCCAGCACACGCCACTAGGGATGTGACCAGACTGACCACTATGCAAACCTCAAGCCTTTGCTTATTGTAACAATTAACAGATCCTTGCACTCATTGCTCAGGAACCACATGTTCTGCATTCATCCTAGCACCCGTTGCTCAGGATGAGACCCCCATACTTTGCATAAGCTACCTTTGCGATAGGGTTAGGCTACGTTAGTTAGGAACTATCTGCTACGTACTCCACTGACGCGTGTCCAATTAGCTAAGGCTGGATCACGGTTGTGTGGCATCTGCAAAGCTCTTACGGCTCATATTTTCGGAACCGTTTGAGATATCTCAATGAAACAAAAACTAAGTTGGTCCTGGGGTTATTATCTATAGACTGCGTAAATTTGATGTCAAAAGTTCAGTGGATTTTGAACTATATCCGGTCCGCCAGACCGAGACAAAAAAAATTAACATTAGATATGGCTTATACTATATGAAAAAATTGAAAGTGGAATATTCTAAAATCGCAGACAGAAAATTCGTAAACAAGATTCATTTCTTGATTTGTCAACTCACAAACTGAGTTTTAGTCATACACACAGACGAACGAAGTTAACCACCCGCCATCTTATTTCTCACTGCCTTCATTGTCTTCATTCCCACAATTCATGGCATCAATAGCTCTGAATACAACCTTCGGTGAACAAACGCCTGACTCCAGATTTTTTCTTTCACTACTCGGACCTGAACATACCACCCGCCAGAAAATGTTATATTTCACTATTAACAAGACAACAAAGGCAACCACACAAATTCAAAGTACAACAGGAGATTACAACAGTCACTGGAACATGATAAAACTGTCTCCTATATTTAGATACACACTTAGATTAGTGGCAATGGACATATCTTCGAAATAGACCTAACAAATTCACCACTGGGAGATTTTAGTCACGACTCTGACAACAACGTCACCAGGATGAGTTTAAATGATTCTGGCAGTTCTTCATTTCAGTGGTGGCAAGTTGGAGTCCTTCACCAGGACAAGCATGTCTTCGACACGAGGAGTTGCAACATTCCCTTACGTTCATGTGTGGAGATATTCGGTGCTCCATTATTTCCAGATGCACAGTTTTAACTTTGTGAGTAATTGCCATTGATCGAGACGATTCTCACGATGTGATAGAGGCAGTGTTCTGTAATTCCAATAAAGGAAGCTCCAATCAAAAAATGCCCTGGAGTGAGAACGTCAAATTCTGAGGGGTCTGTCGAGAGGGGACACTAACAGCTTGGAGTTCAAAACTGCTGAGATTTCAGTAAAAAGTGTTGCTAACTCCTCGAAGGTAAGTATTTGTTCACCAATCACTTTTCTCATATGCAAATTTGACTGACTTACCTGCAGCTTCCCACAAACCTCCGAACTGCGGTCCTGCTGGTGGATTGAAGTGCCAAACAATATTAAGGTCAACTAACTGATCATGCAGTGTCTGCCACGCTGGTTCAGAGAACAACACTTGATACACTTCCTTAAGGTGTCTGTTAGCACCAACAAAATTTGGGCAGTGATCTGAAAATATGTCGGATGGTGTTCGTTTCACACATACAAATCTTTTCAAGGCTGCTAAAAATGCATCAGTACACAAAGATGACACAACTTCCAAATGGATGGCCTTGCTCGACATACACACAGAGATAACCTTTCGTGAGAACAACTTTGTGTACTTTGGGGGACTTTGAACTAAAAGGCCCCACAAAGTCAACACCAACCTTTAGAAAAGGGTGCACTTACGAAAACCTCACAGCCGGCAGGGAGTGGAGTAGGCTGCCAATTTGAAACACTGCATGCACCTGTGGATAGAGTGCCAAATAAGTAGTGTAGCGCTCAATATACAGAATTGTCCCCGGATGACAGATTGCGTAGATTGTGACCCAGCATGAAGGTAGTTAACAATGAGCACTGAAAGGTGACATTTTCCTGGAAATTATACTGTATGTTTTGTTTGGTGAGGCAATAAAGAATGATTTAGCCAGCCACTCACCTTGACTCCAAAGGGGCCTAGGAACAGCTACAGACTTCGAAGGCTACTGGGAATCTCATTGTGCTCCAGAAATTTAATTTCCTTAAAAAAAATAGTATAGTTGCACAACTTTGAACCAAAATACCATTGCAGATTGTATCTCATCATGGGTCAATAACTTCGAATCACAATGTATGTGTTTTCTGAAGGCACTTTTAGCTCTGAGCATCTATGCTGTCACAAGCTTAAGTTTAGATAATGATGAAAATGTGTCCAACAAGTCAACTAATTCATTTCTCTTATCTTGAACTGCAAGAGCCTGATTTTGTATAGACTTCCATTCAGGAAGTTCGTTCACATTGAAGGTACTTACCCATTGTAAGGGCCAATTGGCATCCGAACCTGCCGGCCAATCAGAACCATGAAACCACAATGTTTTACCAACTAAGTGCTCTGGAAAAACACCTCGAGAAGCCAAGTCTGCTGGGTTGCAGCTAGATGGGACATGATGCCATACACTCAGAGGTATGATGGTCTAAATTTCAGAAACCCTATTTGCTACAAAGGTTTTAAATTTATGAAAATATGATTTTATCCATGACAACACAGTTATAGAGTCACGCCACGTGTACAGTAAAGTTATATGATTTGTTTTCAAACTGGTTGCTCGTATGCAGCCACAACCTTGCCAGGACCACAGCACCACACAACTCAAGCCTAGGGATAGAATGTTTTCAGCGAAGGAACTTTTGATTTGGCTAATACTAGATGGGTCGAAATCACTCCACTACTGTCAACAAGCCGCACATAGATCACAGCAGTGTATGCCTTTTCAGAGATATCACAAAACCCATGGAACTGAAGGTGGCTTGCATTACATAAACTTACGTATCTTGGGATTCGCACAGCAGCAAGGGAAGATTGTGATATTTGGAACTGCAACCATTGATGAGCAATTTCTTCAGTGACTGGATGAACCCACTCCAATCCTAATGTCCGCAGAGTCTGAAGCAACATCTTAACATACACAATCACTGGTGACACCCATCCACAAGGGTCAAAGAGTCTCGCAATTGTTGAGAGACTACCTCGTTTAGTAATGTATAACTGCGGAATGATGATTTGGTATACAACCTCATCTGTAACTGGACACCAATGAACACCAAGAACCTTGATAGTCGGGTTTGTATCTTGATTCAACCTTCTCAGAACTCCACATTGCTCTGCAGGCATATCTTACAACACAGTAGAGTTGTTAGAGGACCACTTTCGCAGCTCAAATCCTCCTCGAGCTAACATTGACACAAGCTCACCTTTAAATTGTATTTCCTCCTCTACAGAGCTGGCCCCAGTAACTATGTCTTCGACAAACACATCTCTTAACAATACTTGTGATGCTCGAGGAAACTGGTAAGCTTCATCCAGTGCCAACTGCTGCACTGTCTTCAACACTTGGTAAAGGGGACGATGCTAACCCATATGTAACTGTGTTTATTTGATAGATGTGAACATCATCATCTGGAGTAGGTCGCTGCAATATGCACTGGTACTTGAGGTCCTCCGGGTGGATTTTAATCTGTCTACATTTTACAAATGTCTGCAGTTAAGACCACTGGCATAATTCGAAAATTAAGGATGATATCACCTATATCCTTTTGAAGTTTTGGCCCAGTAAGTAACAATTCATTTAATGAAATACCAGTAGAAGTCATTGCAGATCCATCAAAAACTACATGAACTTTGGTAGTGGAACTAGCTTCTTTTAGTACAGCATTATGGGGTATCACATAGGCTATTTCACAACTTTTAACTGGCTCAGGCTTCAGTGCGCTACTCTCACTGTAAAGCTGCCGAACACTCATTAAGGAACAATCTGTATTAATTTGCCAGTTCTAGTGACTTCAATTTGTTCTCAAGACGTTCAAATCTGGATGATGCAAATTGCCAAGAACTTCGAAGTGGTTTGCAACTCATGCTTGAATGACAACCGAAGCACATATCTCCCATCTGCATTACAAGCATGTGTAACATAGAAGTGCTCTTCACATTTCTTGTCCTCTGCAGATATCTCATGAACATATGGAAATTTCCTCTACCTATCAAAATTTTTGTAGCTGTACATCCAGCGTAGCTGTTCTGATCAAGAATGAGACTTGTGGATTTACAAGTGCTTCACAATTAGTCTTGCCAGTCACAACCCAGCCAAACACTGAGTGAAAGGCAATAGGTTTCCCTGATATTTTAGCCCCAGTCATTACTTCACTGACAATGTCTACTGACAGGAGCATGTCAACAGGTACAGGACAAACAAATTATAGATCGGCTAAAGTTAAACCTTTAAGGTGCTCAATTGAAATAGCTGAAATTTTTGAACATGGCATGGGATGAGTGATTTCACTTAAAATTGTGGCCTTAACAGCAAAATGAATGTCATGTGAGAACACAGATTTGATGAAGCAATGTGTAGCCCCCCTAGCACCTGGCACAGTAGTTTGGCCAATGCAAGCAATCTCTACACATCCTCGGTGAAGTTTTAACTTTTAAGCCCAATCGTTGCACACAATTTTCAGTTATAAATGTAGTTTGTGATGCACCATCAAACAAAGCTCTTATGACTTGAAATTGTCCACTGCTGTCATTCACATGAACAAGAGCAGTTGCTAGCAAAATGGTAGTGTGTTGATTTTAGGTGTCCAACAGATGTAGTGCTTGCAGTTTATCGCAGAATGATCATGTGATGAATCCCTATCTTCTGGAGTCTGATTATCTAGTGTCTGGCGTAGGGGCTTTTAATGGGTGACGAGAAAACAGTGATGTTTCCTTTGACACTGCATTCCAAAAAATTTCGACAGGCATTTTTCCACACTCTGGTTAGGTTTCAAACAGTTAAAGCACAGTGACTGCGCCATCACAAATGTAATTCTATCAACAGATTTTAACAAAAACTGTTCACATTTATGAAGAAAATGTTTTCCTTACATAACATACAGCATGTTGTTTGTTCCAATGCAACTAATGAAGTGTTGCGACTACTATTTTGTCTTGAATTTAATTTCACATTCGACATTGAGGGTTTGCTGTAGGTTCTACTTATATTACTTGTCGTGGATACACACTACATGCCAACCAACTGTACACATTCACTTGTCACAGCACAACGCTTCAAGAAAATTAGAAGACCCTCACAAATTGACAAATCTCGTTCCACTGACATTTAAAAGTCTTGGCACAGGGTGCGGTCTAAATTTTCAAGAAGAATATTTAATAATAGGAAACTCCACTCGGACAGTGGAAAATGGTCGGATCTCAGTGCATTTAAAGTCTCGAACTACACTAACAAAACATGACGAGTCTGCTGATTTACAAGTCACAGGTGTGAGATGCAGTATCTTTTGAACATGGATAGTTGCTGTAATGCATCGGTTCTTGTACTTTTTTTTTTTTCAAGCAATGCCCAAATAACGTCACAATTATCATTGATAAGTGGCAGGTTACTTACCAGTTCTCTAGGTTCATCTTTCAAGCAACCTATTAAATAATGCAGCTTCTGCACATTGCTTAGCAATGTATCCTTATGAAAAAAAAACAAATCTGAACAGTTCCGAAAACGAAGCCCACTCAACTCTACTGCCAGTAAACACCGGCAGAGGAAGTGGTGGGAACACTGCACGTGGAACTGCTGGACGAGAGGTTGAGTCTACTACTCTGACTGGACATCTATTATGTGCTATTCGAAGGTGCCTGAAATGGTCCTCAAACGTCACAAAAGCTTCCTTCAGGTCTTGCGTAGATCTTTTCTCGGCCTTTGGCGGGACCGCACACAACGCAAAATAGTCTGCAAAAAATTCATCCCTTTTTTTCCGACACTTCCTCAAACGGTAGAGCCCCAACAACTAGTCATACCACTACTAGAGAGGATAAGTCCCTAGACCAGCTTGCACCCGCCCACAGCACCATTTGCGTTTCCAGAGGGAGTGTTTGGTTGGTTCTGGGTCGGACCCGTCTGCTCTAGACACTCGGATGTCAAAGCCAATGAGATGCGAGGAAGGCTACTATTGCCCAGTCGACCTGGCGCTGCAAGCTGCCCAGTGGGGCACTTTGCCGAGTCACCCTGGGAATGAGCTCAAGCAGCCCGCCAAGATGGCGAGGTTTCAACCCCCGCTCCCTCCCCATCAAGGTTTTAGCATCACCAAAGATTCCTGGGACACCGTATCGTGTGGTTGCAGCTTTCAGATCAGGAGAGAAATTGCCAGTCAGATTAGCATGCCCTTAGTTCTCCATATGCCGCTAAACCAGCACACTGAAAACCACTAGAAGTACTTGGAGTAGCAAAAGTTCCAGCTGCAGCAGTCCTGGAGCAACAACAGTTACGCCAGCTGTCTTAACACCACCAGCACACCCACCAACTGACCTAGCATCACAGAACGTACGCTTTAGTCTCCAAAGCTGACACCCCCAACCAGTAGCCAACGCAATAGTGGAATTTGTTTACTTCTGCCAACCGACAGAGCCCACATTATACACAGGACAGGCTCCTATACACAAGTAAAGGTCAGTACAATCTGCCTATAGTAGTGCGTTTTGCCAGCACTAACAAAGTCACTGCTTCTGACATTGAGTCACACGGTGGAGACCCAGATAGCGTCACACGTTGATGCAGACATACACTTCAGTGCATTCCATTCTTCCTACTGTTACAAGAGTTGAATTATAAACATCACTCTCTTCTGAATCTTCCTAAATATCTGCAAGAACTGGCCATACAGATAATGTAGAGTCGGTTTACTCACTCAGTGCGAGACCTACAAATACTTAACACAGGTCTGCCGTTTTAACAGATTTTTTCTGTTTTTACAAATTTTTAACACACTACAAGAATCCAAACCCAAACTTCAGATGTGTGTGTTTCTTTTTCAGTTTTTTTGCTCAAAGTGGCAACCCTAGTACCCACAGCGATGTGTCAGATTTACTCATGTATTCGTTTGAAAGATTCTTATAACGGTGGATAATGAAGAAAATTTTTTGGACATATGCCATTGCCTTAATAATGTACGTTCAAAATATTTTGCTTAATTACTCACCACGAATATACAGTTATAAACATATTTCTGTTCCTGGCTGTATGACCACATGCAAAGGTCAAGGCTATTATTTGTTACTGAAAAGAACCTTTGCGGGGAATTGCTGTTTTTACGCAAGCAATTCAAATTTGGTGGCTTGTGTTTTGCATTTGGCATTGATATCTCAATGGCGAGGAAACTAAAATTATCGCCGATACAGTTGGTTGTATAAATGGAAGTATAAGTGTAGTAGAGAAAAGAATTAACAGGGTTTGTACATTCCAAACAAAAACCACTACATTTAATATTTAAACGTCTTTCATTAACACTTCCTTTCTGTAATTTGCAATTTTTTTTATTGCAAAGATTTTACACGATTTGACCCAATGATTTCAGGATTTTAGAAGAATTTTTACATACAGGAACAAGGATTTCAACTTCAGGGCTGGTGGCAGCCCTGACTTAACGTTAAGAAACACTGGTGGTGTATGTTATATTAGGTGTTCAATTGAGAACTAATGTCCTAAAAAATTTACTGGTGCATTTTTTTTAGTTAAGTATTATTCATGAAAATTAAACCATCTGCTTTGTGTCAGAAAGTAGTTTCTGCTTTAAACAGAACATTTAAAAACAGCCACTCTATATTCTAGATACTTCTAGTGCATTTGCCCTTATGGTTCACCTTACTGTGAACATGTAAAAGGAGTAAGAAATGGTGGCATCACGTACTTGTGCGCTCACCTTCTCGGTCGCGAGCAGGGCGTGGGGCATCGCTGTTAGAGGAGAAGCCCACAATGCGGTGATTGGAACCAGAGCTGGTAGAAACAACAGTCCTGTGAGCACCTGCAGCTCTAGAGGGAGCGTTGGGTGTCCCAGCTTGACCGCCACTGCTTAGCACTGATAAAGATAGGGCAGCAGGACCCAGCAGGCCACCAAGACCACCGGAAGCACCCAAGGCCAGCCCCGCTGCCTGGTGCAAGGGGTGCCCAGGGTGTGCTGGATCTGATGAGTGTGTCAGAGATGCTCCAAACCTCAGCTGGGCTTCCGTCGAATCCATAACTGTCAGCAGCCAGTCCCATGTTGGCTTCAGATGGTACTCTAGGTACAGCTGCCAATTAAAACATGTATTAAACCAAAGAAGGTGTAAGCGCGTGTGTGTACGCGTGCATCTGCGCGTACGCAATTGGAAAAGAGTGTAAGGATGTGCATGTGTGTGCACATGCATGCATGAGTGTGTGTGTGTGTAAATTGGATGGGGAGCACAGAATGATGAGTGTAGCGGTTTACAGCAGGCAGGTTTGAGGCTGCACCCTCATGTTACATACACCAATCCAAGATAAATAATTTAATGAGCAAGTTCTGTACGTAGCAATTCCCTTACACTACAATAACTACGCTTTCTTTCTATTTATCAGCAGTGGACAAGAGAACTCATTCCCTTTAACTTCAACTTTATTCCACTATAACAAAGAATAGTAGTTTACGATTGCCGTTATGCAAATGCACCTCATTTAGTGATGTGATGTAAGTATAAGCATGAGTTATCGTCCCTCACCTGCAGGTTGATGGACTCTTGGTAGGTCACATGCAGTGTGCGTGGTAAGTTGGGAGCCAGGGCATGGTAGTCTTGCAGCATAGTCAGCAGGTCAGCGATCTGTCGAATCACAATGCCAAATGCACGCGCAAGGCAGCTGGCTGTGGTTGCCATGGTGATGGGCTCCTGACTGGCAGCAGCTGCTGCCACAGCTGCTGTGGCGGTGGTGGAACGTCGCAAAGAGGAGGGGTCTATAAACACGAGGCTGCTACCCCCCGCAACCCGCACACCTGCCACACCATTGCGTGCTACAATATCGGCAGAAAGCACCACACGCACAATGCACACATTATTACCACTCCTTTTGCACCACTACACCACTATTATACAAAAATGATAATGTATACAAACTGTTCGAAATTACTATGAACGACAAAGAATCTACTTTGAATACAATTTTAAACAGTGACAAAAATCTAACGTAAAATGACTTAGAGTTACTAATCATTACTAGAGACACCTGTTTTCTGCAGCATGCAAAATTATGAAATAAACTCGAAATACACAGTTTCTCGCAAAAAATTACATACGATGCTAATTCAATAAATTGTTTTAATATACATTAGAAACCCATTTTTACATTCCCGCTTTATACATTTTCCAGCAAATTAAACCATTTGTTTGCGATCCTGTTTCATCTACATTTGTACATATTTCCAGCTAATTACGATACATAATATCATCATTTCCCACTATTTACACATTTTCCTTACATTAACACTGAGACCAAAATACTTCAGCGGTAAAAGAAGTGTGTTTTGAATTGATGAAAAGCTCAAAATTTTAAAGTGTGTAGACGAACATACCAGTACATATCCCTTGCGAATAAATTGAGTATCCCAACAGCTACAATCAAAAATCGAGCCAAATGTATCATTCACTGATTTCATCTAAACTCACTCAGACATGATAATTACTGACGAAAAGCCAGTTGAAGATATACAGTAAAAGCTCTATTTAATAAAACTGAAGGGACCAAAAAAATAGCATGTTTGTTGTAAGGAGGTTTGTTAAATGGAGGTTTTATACTGGCAACATTCCGCAGTACATGTAATACTTAAGGTGGAGTACTAGTTAGCAGCAGTCAACGATACTGACAAATGTCTGCCTCTAGCTGCAAGTAGTTCAGCTATCTACCACAAGGTAACAGCAGCGTCAAAGCAGCTATGGCGCAATTTTGTCTGCAGGGATTGTATGCTCTGGACGTGAACTATGGAAGTTTTGAGGGGGGGGGGGGGGGGGCTTTTCTACATCCTCTCTTCTAATACCCTCATAACAGCAATGGCCATTAAACAGTGTGGTCAGATGACAGATAATAGGCTAGCATCGCAAGACTCCGGCGAGTGATACTCTACCTGCAGCTCTCGCTGCTCACACAACTGACCCCCGCACCATTTTCTTCTGAAATTGTACGTCACCAGGCATCACAGCTATTTAACTTTAGCGCTTTTTTATTACATTGCTATTAATTAAATATGTAATTATTTTAATACATATTAATACAATAAATTAATAATTTCCACAAAAACAGGTCACAATAGCAGAATCTCAAGTATTCAAAATTTAACTACGCATTACTTTCACCATCTTCTCATCTTGTCTCTCGCAACTAGACGTCGCGGTTTAGGGTCAAGCAATACTAATCATCTTATTAATAAATTCTTTTGGATGATTAAAATTCGCAGATTAATTTTCCACCTATTTCTGGCCCCCTTAAGGGATCAGTGATAACATAAAAGTCCTGCTATATTCCACATTCCGGACTTAATAATAACTTGCAAAACCAGGTGGGAGTTTGTTACACCCACCTTCCCCCTTTAGAAGGGATGCGCTCGGAGGTGAACATTGAGAACAATAGCATGCCGAGGCAACTTGGTGAGCTACTTGTTACAGCTGTGGTGTGAAGGCAACGCAACTACAATTGTATGTGTGCTGTAGATGGGGAGGGAAACTTCCCTTAGCCTGCAGCGAGTACAAGTGACGCAACCGCTGGGTGGACAAGGGTCCCCCCAAGGGCCTGTAAAGAACAATAAACTCTCTAGAAAAAGGATTAAGGATTACTGCCATTTTGATTTAATTGAACTTTTCAACTACATACTGAATTGTAGTTAGTTATTTAGCATATAACGGCTGACGAATAAAGTAATTTCTGGGGCCTGTTGCACAATTCTACCAATATTTTTAGAAATTTTTTTATAACTTACAAGTTACAAATTACAAGTACTAATAAATTGTGTTGCATAGCGGAAAATTATTTTTTTATATTATAAGTTTATTTATACAAGTAAATTTCTCAAGTTACAAGTCAGCTGATCGGTGCAGTTAAGTTTTTAATTTTCTATTCATCAGGAATTGCCACCCATTTTATATTTGTCTATGTGCAATCATTCAACTATTCTGTTTTTCTTCCTTCAATTGTATTTTCAGGTTATAAGGGCTGTTGATAATTTATAAATCCCAACTATGTATCCTCTAAAAAAAATCAAAGAATAACTAACACTATTTGGTGCATTAAGCTAAACACTAACAAAGAAATAAATAGTGCAAGAATGGAAGAAATTTTATTCATATCCACAATGCGGGTAAAGATTGTACATACTTAAAAGGATTTTTGGTGGCCTAATTTACTGAAATGTACAATGGGAAAAACAAACTTTTAATCACTTAAATAAATATGTTAATAAATAATTTTTGTTTTTATTGACTTCAGCAAAGCATTATTGCAACCTATACTATCCTAACTTAACATAACCTATCCCAACCTTACGCTGCTATCGGGAGAGGACAAATAACTAATATGGTTGTTTATAAATTGTGAGATTTATGCATCACTTAATGTGGTACTTGTTTTAATTTTCATTAATTTAAATTTAATGGTTTGTAGTGATTTATGCAACTGTTCTATAAAAGATATGTACCCCAGGCATGTCTGCCCCAAATTGAACTGGGATCCACTTCCACACTGCAATGCTGTACATAAATGTTGCTTAGTAAATATAGCACCATTCTTTTTGTAGCATGTTGTAACTTCAACCCAATTTTCTCGAACAATAATTTTACCTTATATGAACTCATTCGGAATTTCGTATTTCACTTTGCATTATTTTCAAAATTAAAATTCACTCTTAATCTATAAAATATTTTCCTCCGATTAATGTGAACTGCTCTTTGTCGATACTGCACTCCAAAGTGACTATTTATCCCTGGATGAATCCGGCCACAAATTCTGCATAATGACATTAATAAAAGTCAACACAAAAGCCTAAATACCTACACAACCTCACATGCAACTTGAAACTATAGCAAGTGGACACTTGTAGAAAATATACTAGTGAAAATTAATAATTTTTACAAACTTGTGAAAAAAAAAAAAAACAGTCAATTAAGCAACAGATACCTGTAAAATTCAATAATATTTTTAGTTTTACAACTTTTAACTTGTAGATTTGTAAATTGTTAATGTGCAAACACTATTCTACCAGTTACAAGTACTGTCACTAATATTAACTTGTAAATCATTATGCAAAATGCCACTGGTAATTTTTTTCCTGCTCTAAATCATACAGTTACGCACAGAGTTCTCCATTAGCTGCAGATGATCACGAATTTTCGAACCTCTGCGTCGGGTTGTGACATCACTGTGTTTGTGCCATTCAATGATTTCGCGAATTTAAAGGACATTCGAATAATGACTTTGTCGAGTTCTGAGGATTTGCTGCCATGTTTAACCAAGTTTTTGACGTTAGTTGTATCAAAATTTGAATTTATACTTGCTGCACAGGTTAAGCCCAAGGCAACGTGCCTTTGCACTATTTTGGTGAAGAAGTTATATACAGTACTGTGAAACACATTATAAATTGGTAGGCTATGATACACTAACAATAACTACTCCAGAATATTTCTTAATCGCGAAGGCAACATATAAGCCTATAATATTTAATAATCAGTTGTATTATTTACCCACACGCTATTGTATTCCGAATTTATATTCGTTCATAATTTAAGAGATTTATTAACCACAGTTATGAATGTAATTAAGTATAGGTACACATGGCCAGATTTGACTTGGTGGCATTTGAACAGTACAGTTTATATTCCTTGTTTATTTTAATGGCTTTTAAGTAGAGTGTCTAAATTCCCATTAATTAGAGATTAATTGTAATTAACTGTATTTATATGGAGAAACCTAAATATATATCTACTTGCCACATGTATGACACTATACAATTTCCTACCATTGCACGGTGTTGATTCCGAGGAATTTACTAACATTATCGTGACATATATTTGCAAATCATTGAATTTATTACAATCGGAGATTCATTTCAATAATCGTGCTGTCAATAAATGAGTAGTATGAAACTAATGCACTATAAAAATCCATAAAACACTTTCTGTATAGAAAGGGAACACATTTCTTGGAGGTATTTGTCATGTTTTGTAGTAAATAAACCTAGTTTCATACCAAAGGAAAAGGTTTAGTGACGTGGCAAGCTTGAATCACTAATTATTCTGTTTATGTAAAGCAATCGTTTTTCCTTGCTTGTATGATATACATAACGAAAAAAATGGAAAACTTTTTATGCCATTAAAAAAGTGTGCAGATGGGACAATATACACACATACATACACTTATATCATCTCCGATCACATAATTTACGCAGAATGTGTACATTGCATTTAAGTGTTCAAAAATTCTACAAAACTTTTGGCACAGTTGGCGAGAGTTTAATCAAATTCTCATCTGTCCATTTACCATATACGCAGTAGTAAGTTAATTACCAAATTTAATTCAATTGTTTTAATTCATTTAAAATTAACCTCTACTTTTATTAACGAAACCCACTAATGACAGGGAGCTGTAATAATTAGAGCCAAGATTTTATGGCGTTATTTAAATGAAAATTTCGTCATTAAAAATTGTAGATTTTGTTTTTATCGTCATAAAAGACTGACTATGCGTACATCAATACGTACTTGCCAAATTCAGTTGCGATGACTTCGGGTTAGTACAATAAGTGATTACAAAAAAAAATATATTTTACCTCAGATTGATTTTAAAAATTTAATATTTCAGTGTAATTGCTTTTATTTCTATGTATTTTGAGTATAATTAACAATAGTGTACACTTATACACATGTTCAAGTAAACACTTTTAATACTTACCATTTATACAACTACATATTCAAGAGTGGCCATCTCTGCATTTAAACTAAAGGGAAAAAATTAACATTTTACTGCTAATTTTTTTTTATTTTTAAGGCATAGATGCAGATTTTTCCAGAGAATGTGGATTTTTATTTGGTTACTACAGAAAACTTTTTTGCATTTTAATTAACAAAAAAAAATATTTCATTGAAATGACATTATTGTTATAAGTTGTTCTCGTTTTCAATTTGGCCAACCTTGTTTAATAGAATATAATTTCAGCCCAAACAAACAACACTTATATAGGGACATATATCAAAACCATACATTCAAATGTTTACTGATCTATAGTTTACAGCAGATATGAAAGACCACTGTCTACATTTAAAATAAAAATGTATATAATGAAACATTAAACACTATTAAACATAGACCATAATATATCAGTATACAAAAAATACCCCAACTATCATGATCAAGCAATTAAATGGTGCAAAATCTACTTAGATCGTTTTGACCACGGAAAGGGTACAAACCAATAAACAATACCAATAGGTACATACACGTAATCGCAGAAGTTTCAGCCAAGGAAATTTCACTACTATCGAGGCCGTAGTGAAAAATGACGAAACAACCTTCAAGTCGGAACAATGAGGAAAATGGTTATTTTATTGGCAGTTGTTAAACCGCCGATTCGCAATCTCAAAATTAAAAATTCCCATTGGATTAGCATGATGCAGAATAAAATAAAAAGTTTTTTTCCACCACTACGCCCGCATCGAAAATGAATATGCAGTTGACATTGGTACGGGCACTTCATTTTTGCAAAAAGAATTTCAGCTTATGTATTTCAAAACCTTTTAGCTATGAAAAACATTCCCCACTGGATGGTTTTATCAGTTCCATGTCTTGGGTACCTGCACGCAAACAAAAGATGTTTAGAAACAGAGTAACCAAAATCAGATTGGACAAGTCATATTCCATGAATGTCAAGGCCACGTGGTCAGTAACCAAAGGAAACTTCGGTGTACACGTAGCTTGTCTAAACCAAAATAGCCAGGAACTCTTTGCGAAAATCAGGTATCTATAGATGTTGGCATGTGGAAGAGAGAGAATAAATTTGTTGCCCATCTGGAATTTGGATCTGTCGATGAATCAGGTAGATTGAAATTAAATACAGCTTTTACCCAAAACCGAGCCAGAAAGGTATTTGTTTTGTTGTTTTTGACATAACTTAAATAAATAAAAATAAATCAACACAAATAAACTAATTAACGAAATTAAACAAAATAAATATAAATGAATAAAAAAACCATCGCTTCGCTCATCGGAATAACTATGATTACCACGTCGAGTTATATACAGCAACCTGTTATTAACCAAAAACAAAGTGATCTAACTCAGATTGCTGAGCTCATTTCTGACATTGCATGATTTACGCTTTGCCTTTAATCCATTAACGTAACGAAACAGCAATATAACAATATGCTAATACAACAAAGACATGTGCATAAAAATACGTGCTGGGAAGCAAAACTTCATATAAAAAATTAAATTTTTTTACTTATCTTCCTTTGATATAAGATGATACATACATAAGTATCGGATTACGAATACCACACTCACAGCAATTTCGGTAAATCCGCTCAGTAGTTTTTACTTGGTGACAAAAAATACAGAAAACAATTTACGTTCTTTAGCTCAATTTTTAATGAATATGATATATATTGGCATAAAATCATATATATTTAATACAATATTTTTGACAAAATCCTAAATCATAATTTGTTTATCTCCAAAGCTATTGTGTTACTAAACAACACTTTATACTCACAGATACATACGTATGTTTATTTGAAAACATGAGTTACTGTTGGAATTACATGTTATTAGGTATGGGTATATATTAATTACGTGACAGCTATAAGTGCTATCATGCAGAGTAATAAAGAGGTATAGTTTATAATCAAAATAAACTTGAATGATCACTACAGCACACAAACTGTTCTGGCAAAATAACACATGGCAACAAAAATTCTACAAATAGAAAGACAAAAGAAATGCAATTTCTATCTTGTATGAATGTATACAAGCATCCACCGATGAAAAGGTTTAGCTGCAGGATATGAATTTATTCCATTTAACATTTAACCAAGCAAAACATTAAAAATAACTTTTTGAGTGGAATAATTATCTAACTGTAACAGCATAAATTGTAAATACATTTAGGGATACATACACAATTATTTTACATGTATTCAGGTAATTAGTTTAGTTAGTCAAAATTATAAATATCAAGGTAGTCAAATATTTCGTACAAAATAATTAAGTGTACAGTTAGCTTACAATCATTCATGTCCATTGTTATACAAGTTTCCGCGACAACAAAATCAGCTTGGTGCAGTACTGACATGTATTTGGTTGGCTGTAGGGCAACCAAGTCATTTGATGTCCTTCGAATTTACAGCTTGAGAGTTAATTTGTAATTGTTCTGACTGTTAGAACTATTGCAGTGTTTGTTAGTGTATTTATTGATGCACAACTGTGTCAAAAACAATCCGATTGCAACAATTTCAACCAAAAAAATCTGCATAACTTGACCTTTTTAGCAAATCTATGTACATGCCATATACTGAATATTATATAGCAATAAAAAGTGAACTGCCAAAACATTTACGATGGCCATGGTTGCTTGGACACAGAATTCAACAACAATGAATGTGGGTTCAGAACATGGTCATATTAGAGCTTAAATTTATGACAGAAACTCTAGTTTATGGAAAGAAATTAGTTTGTTGCAAAGATAGAGAAAAATTAATTTTGCAGCACAAAAACATTGTTTTATCTTCAACATAATAAGTTTTCTCAGTTTAAAAAATACCTAACAATACCATTCTCTCAAAGCTTATGGTTCACAATCATCAAATACAAATACCTATGCTCTTTCAAATGAAATGGGCAATGTACATTTTCATAAAAAAATTATTGTAGCACTTTATTGTGCTGCAAGCTCATGCAAAAGATCCAAGTCTAGGGAGAAACAGTTTGTCAATCTGCATGGCCTACTAGTCAACAACAGAAACCACAAGTATTCTGAAAAACGTTCACTCTTAGACAGAAATCAGATAGCGAGAAGAGATAACGAGCCGGAAGTCTACTAAGCGCTACTTTTGTCCCTCTGCCGGCCACTAGCCTGAAGAAGTTCTCAGACTTGCCACAGTGATCTTCTGCAGCAGCACTGCATTGACCTGACAATGTCCTCAAAATTGAACAGATTTGTCTTTAAAACGATAAATTCTATGCTTCTAATGGCCATTAATTTAGCATCTGCAGACATGGTACTGATGTGTAGCAGCAATAACAATGTTGGTTATTGTTTCTTCCGTAGAATGCCGTAGTTATTACCTTGGTACACTGTGTTAGTGCTGAGCGGAAAGTGATTTCCTACGAGCAGGCACACATCGCCAGCAAAAATTTGATGCTGTTTACATACACTAGTTTGGGTTTCTTGGCAGACGGTTGTATGTTCACTTGATCAAAACCTCGTATACATATTTTCAACAGGTCTCTTATTATAAGGCGACAGATTAATGAAATTGATTGTTAAATATCTCCATTAAATTTAAAAAAAAATTAACAAAATCAGGTATACACAAGAAAAATAGCTTAAAGAAGTGTACGAAATTTCATCGAGATCAGCTATAAAAAATTGTAACTAGCACTCCAACTTAAGTATTTTCCAATTCCAATTGCTTGGCATTAAGAGTACAGATACCTAAAGGAGGTGGACAACATGTCGTATTTGCAGTCTAGCTCGACGCGCCCTGCAGCGACAATTAACCCAGTCAGAGGATATTCCTCCCTTTAACCTCTCAGGGAATCTGTCACTTCTACCCCTTTACGAGGTAATATCTCTAACATCCTGTAGGAAAACCCAGCTATAAATGATCACCAAAATAGTTCTTTAAACTCACTATTAGGGATTTGTTGGTCGTGGACTGATAACGACCACGTGAGTTATTGGATCCCAACCACGACTACACCGGTAGGGAAACAATCCCCACCTAAACAGCCTAGCATTGCTATACCCCCTAACCACATGTGAATTTGCACCGCTGCCGGGAAAGTACTGGATATTATCATTCGCCCCAAACCCATACATAAACTCCACCCTCGACTTCGTACCCGCTTGTAAGCCCACGCAGCCTGCCCCGTATAGGCGCCCAGGAAGTGAGCGAGAGGCAGAGTACGATGCTGTCCAGCGACACATCTCAAAAACCTCCATTTTATTATCATTTGCATCTTCGTACTTATTAAATTAATTTATTGTTGACAGCTGGCATCCTATATCTTGATAACCTTCGTGGTGAGCAATATCAAACTCCTGGGAGGGAGCCAAACACGATAAAGCTCACCCTGGGGATTGATTCCCCTCCAATTAATCAGAACCCTTTTACCAGGCGGTATCCCATCATGAGCCAAACCCCGACCCGCCAGGCGAAAAGCACTACCGACCTTATTCTACTGCCGAACAGCCACTTCAATTATATTCCGGAGGGAAATTAGCACTCATACCAATAGCTTCTTGCTCTTACGTCTAACCACCCAACAGCAAGATAATATCACACAAGAAAAGAGGGGAAGGAGGTAACTACCCTCCACCCGGAAAGTGCATCACTACTAAGTAGCCAGATTTTGGACCCCTCAGGTTTATATTAGCAAGGTTTTACTGTATTTTTAGTTTCACAAAGCAAATTAATAGGCATGGTGGACTGTAAATCTCATGTTGCATTACCTACAACCTGTTAGTCTACATGTGATCGCCACTGTTCTATATTTTCTGACCATTACATTTTCTAACAAAACAATATTGACACAATAAATAGTAGAGTTGTTCTGATACCGATCCCAAGTATCTGTATTGGATATGGTATTGGGCCGATACAATAGTATAGGTCATATACAATTAAATTGGGTTATTACTAAGGATGGGTCGGAAAAACCAAAAATTTTGGTCCCAGTTCCAGTAAATATTCTACATTTAAATATCGGTTCCAGTGTTCGGTTCTAGTATACAGATGACACTTTAATAATTCCAGACAAAAAAAAAACCATTATTTAAGTATCACGTAAAAAAAAAGTCACAAAATACATGCACATACTCTGCTCAATTTGATAACCTTAATTTTTTCTCTCGTATAACACCCTCGAATGCAGTATTTAGAAGACATAAAAATGAAACAATTAGAATGATTCAAAGCTAAAAATCTGTACATAAATGTAAGCCATTTTGTTTTATTCGCTGCTTAGCATAGTATCTTCTCTATACATATTTATCTATGAAATTGCCACCACAAGACTGTTTACGTTTTGTCTCATTTAACTGATAGAATAGAAACCAAATACTGTATTCGATAAAATGCCTCTCCTTGAAAACTACTTTTGTGATCATTGGTACTGAATAAATTAATATTTATATGCTTTCAACGGCAATAGTCATTCGCTGTAACGAAATATTGCTGCCAAGAAAAAAAATGCTTGTTACAGGTGAATTAACCTATATTGTTTAGGTGGTAACTGCAATTTTTATTTGTTTTGATTGTTTTGATAAGTTTCTCGTTAAAGTTATTTTTGTAGCAACAGAATTTTGCAGTAACTAGATTACCGTATTTACCACATTGTAAGCTAACCCATGACTTTTAAACCCTCGGAAAAAGAAAAGAAAACAATACAACACTAAATGCAAGCGGAATTGGAGTGAGGTCTGTTGTGCTAGAGTTTTTACTGCCTGTGTATGATTTTCTCAAGGGGGTGGAAAGAGACAAGTAGTGAGAAGATGAGACAGCTAGTACAATGTGCCTGGAGTGTGATGGAGAGAGGGAGAGTAGGACAAAGAAAAAGGGGCTGCTTGTGGCTGATGCGTTAACAGGGGGTGGGGGTGTTAGGGGCAAGAGGGCTAGAATACTACTGATAAATAAAGTGGAGTCTGGGGAGGGAGAAAGAAAGCCTGAGGAAAGTGTTAGAGGGCGTGGAAGGGAGCTGGAGTAGTGTGGGTGTGGGCATGAATAGACCAGCCCTTGAGTGAAGAAAAGAGAAGAGGGGTATGGGCATGGCTAGACAACCAGGTAAGGTAGAGGGGTATGGGCATGGCTACATGTGACAGAGGGATGACAGATGCCAGGTGGAAACACAGAAGAGGGATAAGAGTGAAACCTGAAGAGGGGAAGCAGTGTGGTGAGTGTAAAAGGGAATGAGAGAGGCAGTGGACAGATTGTATAAGGGGGCAGAAAGGCATGTGCACTGCCTGGGGAGGGATGGTGGCCTGATATAGGGAAGGGAAGAAGGAGAAGTGTTGCTGTCAGCGAAAAGTGCTGTGCTGCAGCGCCCGCAGCAACTTTGTTAGAGGTCAGGCCCACCAAAACAATAAATGGTGCGCTTTACACAAAAATCATGCAATTTTAAGAACTTAGATCACTTTATTATATTAGTATTAGAGCTGTAACAGTAGACCCTACTGAAGATTGTCCATTTTATCAACTCGTCCCAATTCTAAGACGAGACGTGATTTAGAAACATTCAAATTGATAAAAAAAGGTTGGCTGACAATGCTGTAAATACAGTAATTAAAATGTTTCCTACTAAGTATATCAACTGAAAATATGACAATTTATTGCTGTGTAGAAATGAGAACAGAGTAGTCATTAACCTAAAACCGGTTCAGAGTCAGAACCAGAATAAATTGGAACTGAAGAACCAAACCAACCCATCCCTAGTTATTACGTTTTTTACACACAAAATTGTATGGTGTGGCTGTACGTTTTACAGTATTGATCACTCATACAATAATCTGTTCACTCACGTTCACAAAGAAAATAATCATCCCGCATGCATAAAATGTAAACAAGTTGGAGCTCGGCCATAAATTCCATATATGAGAAAATAATTTCGCTGCTGTACAAGAAAAATATAACTTATGTAGTTTGCAGGCCTGCTGCAACGCCACAAGTGCACATAGATATGCGCCATTTTGTGTATTTCGCTGTTATACAAGAGAATAATTTCTAACTAATTTCTATGCCTGCAGCAGTGCCCAAAGTGCACAAATGTTAGACTCCATTTTATGTAACATGTTGCCATGGCTATGCTTTCTCATGTCACAATACCATCTGAAGAACAGTAATAGCGCGATGTATATATGTAAACTTGCAACATAATTTTCTGTTGCAAATATTTTGTAGGAAAGAAATTAAGTAGGAATGTATTATGTTTGTAAGGAATCATGTTTAACGATATTTAAGAAAAATACAAAAATTTGGTCATGCCTACACTTTAAATATTCATTATCCTTTATTTTTTAATCAAAAACTCTGATGTAAATTTATGTGTGCTGCTTACACCAATATAATATAAACTACTACAGCTCATCTTACGTGCTTATACCAACTACAGGAAATAACGACCAAACGTCTAGACGGAAGTGTTCTTGCCAGAGACATGGAAGATACTTGGTTTCCTGGACTGTTCCTTACCCACCCTTCTCTCTCTACTAGAGTCTTCACACGCGAAAGAGCAAAACAAGCATGGCATGTTATAAATGCATAGACAGTGGGTTAGACTCAAATGCACTTTGGATTAACGGTAAACGAAAGATATTTGAAGAGGCCGCGCAACACGCCACCCCTCCTGATGCACTCTGCAGACAGTGTCGCCACACCACCGAAGATGGCAGAACGCCACCAAGCACATGAGGCTATACCACGAGAGCTAGAGGGAAGTTTTCCCACCCGCGCACTCCAGACAGACACCACAAGGACACATCACACCTCCCACTTCGGACTTGCCGTGCACTCCAGAGGAAGCCGCATATAAGGCCCTGCGTGGCCGAGGTCGGCAGTTATCATCTCCAGTAGCTCGCCTCAACACTTATTGTGCTGGGGCTCTCTACTGACCACTAGGCCCTCACAGTACTCTCCAAGAACTTCTAGTTCTCCAGTGACTGCAGCCACCACTTACCAGAGGCTTCTACCACCGCTTGGTACAGTAGATCCTAGTTTTCACGAATTCCCGGAATGTGCATATTACTTACTTGTACCATCATATAACCTATATTATGAATGCATTACTTACTCACTTTGTGCGGATGTATTTCCTGCAAATGTATGTACATAATCACTGCAGTACTTTATGCATTTCATCCTAAGAAGCTCCGGAAAAAAGTTTGAAGTTATATGTATGACAATCAACTAGGCGAATGATATGTAGATGGAGTGGACTAATTGATGATTAATGTCTAATCTGATTAATTGGTTAATTCTAACCTGATTAATTTGCACATTGCGCAATCAGATTAAGTCTTAATCCATTTTTTGGCAAAATTTTCAAATTTTACACAAAAATTGGGATTTTTCTTAATTTATGTAATTTGGGATAGTATGTGTAACTCAGGAGTAATTACTCCGTAACATCCGCGGCAGCCGACTGAGCGGAGAGGCATAACGTATGGGATATATAAGACATGGGGTTGGCGAAAGAGTCGAATACGTGTCTTTTTTTTTTTTAATTTGTTTGTAGAGCTTTGATGTGTATTGAGGGAGAAATATATATTCCAGCAAAGCAAATGAAATAAATACGAAACATTAAAAATGACATTACACAAGAGAGAAACACCTCACGCCACAAATAAGAAATAATACTAAGTAGTAAATGAAAAACACATCACACAAGACAAATCAATTAAAATATATTAACACTATTGATCACCACATAAGGAATGGACCACAAAACTATGTCCCTAACAAAGAACGAAACAAGTGCCAACTAAACGATTTTCATTAAATTAATCAATCATACGAAACAAGAACACAGGTGTTATAAACAAACTATTTACAATCAATTGAATTTTGTTACTTCTTACTTAGTTAAGTATATATTTACCCTAAATACATATTCTTTAACGTTGTGCTTTTACAAGATAAGAGTTATTTTTCATCACTTCCCACTTTTTACACATTTCTGTTTTGGTCCCTTAAAATATGTAAAAAAGGGGTTCTACTGTATTGACGTCACCAGAAGCTGCTTCTGCCTGAAGAAATCGAACACGACTTAACACTTTAGTTGTTGACACCTCTAGGTTCTTCCGCCGCCACCAATTGCTCGAAGTGGCTCTCCAGTTCAAGGTTAGGACCACCTCTAGGCAAACCCAGTTAGTGCTAGTTGCGACCAGTAAAGTTAATATTCCCTAGGACCAGGTCACCTTCACCCGTTATATGCGTAGGTTAAGTATTTCCACAGCACAGACTTATTGGTCGTACGTAAGAGTCACCTAAGTATTTATTGTTTACAAAATAAGTAATCTTAAACGTATCTAAGAGTTCTTTGTTATAGTACTATAACATAGCTACAACCAGTATTCGACCGCCAAGTTGCAAGCAAGCGACAGAGCGTTTAACCTAGAATAGAACGTCTCTTCACCTTCAGGGGTCTGTCAGTTATACACACACACATCTTTTGACGGCCACCCATACTGTTCCCCTCTGTGTTCAGAATGGTCGAGCCTCCATCACTAGGACACACCCCACAGAGGCGGGACAGGTACAGAGACCAAAGAGCAATCAAGAAGGCAGAGTTCAATGCTGCCAAGCAGGTCTGCAAACCTAGTGGAGCGAGGAACTGATACTCCTAAGGCGCAGGTCCAAGCTGCCAGTCTCGCGGGAAACCAGCATCTCCCATTGGTACCTACGCATTCTATTCCAACCCAGTGCGAACTGGCTACGAGGTCCAACTGGTGGTCCGGACTCTAGTCAGCAGGAGCGACACCTGGCTCGGGAAGGCCAACCCACATAACGGCAGCTTGACCAGCACATTGGAACCACCAATACCACACAGAACACTACCACATGCTGACCACCATGTCCAGCGGAACAAAGGAATACACACGCTCCACCTGCCAGATTGCAACGCCACTGACTAAGAACAGCCTGCGAGCTCTGGTAAGTATATGTTGCCCCAGAAGGCCCCTGTTGTTGTGAGGCACGTTAGAGTACCGGGCTACATAACTAGTAGACAGCCTCCAAGGCAGACACTAGTATCCAGTAAGAAAGCGAACTGAGCTTCCCAAGTGTGCAACTGATATAGTTACTAGCACAGGAAAAAGGTCTCTAGTCAAACAAAACTTAAGCAACACGCATCAGGCTTATACATGCCAAAATACATATATCATGGACGCAAGTCGAGATTTTTTTCTCGCTGTGCTTTTGGTGGTGATAATATTGGGAAAATCACTTTATTTTTCACATTTCTTACTTTTCATGTTTGCGCACAATAATGGTGAGCGGGAAAAAACAAACAAAAGGAAAGGGAAATTGTAACTGGGTATCTGCATATCTGTATCGGAACAACTGAAATAGTATTTTTGCATTTTGTGTATACAGTGGAGTCCCTATCAACAAGTTTTCAGAGGATTGTCAAAAAATTTCCATACATGCAGTATTTCAGTAGATGAGGGTCCTGACATAAAATATATAAGATTTCATGTTGAGTATAATGAGAGCTGCACATGATTTAACTTTAAAGTTTAAACAGCAAACACAACTAAAACATGAATTTAAAAAAAGTGTTACTGTATTAGTATTACTATAAATAAAACATTAAAAAACATTTTACCGTAACTCATTTAAATAACTGATTGTAATCAGACACCGAATGCAAGCTGACCTAAAACGTCCAAGCCCTCCGAAAATGAAAATTTAAGGGTGAACGCCGGTAGCATATGGGTGGGTAGGCGAGTGCGAGAGTGGGCAGGAAGGCGAGAGTGAGTAGGTAGGACAGTGCAAGAGAGAGTAGGTACGTTCGAGAGTGAGTAGGCACGTACGAGAGTGAGTAGGCACATACAAGAGTGAGTAGGTGAGTGTGAATAGCCAAGTGCGAGAGTGAGTAGGTGAGTGTGAATAGCCAAGTGCGAGAGTGAGTAGGTGAGTGTGAATAGCCAAGTGCGAGAGTGAGTAGGTGAGTGTGAGTAGGCAAGTGCGAGAGTGAGTAGGTAAGTGCGAAAGTAGGAAGGTTAAATGGGTAGCTAGGTAGGCAAGAGTGAAGATAGGCAGGTAAGCATGAAGCTAAGTAGGTAAGTGTGAAAGTAGGCCATTAAGTGTTAAAGTGGGCAGTTATGTGTGAAATTAGGCATGTGTGTATGAGAATATGTAGCTCTGTGTGTTTTGTCGAGTTGTTCCAAGTTTATGTCAAAGGAAAAAATTTAGCCTACTGGCTTGTAATATGCACAATTCAAGTTGTGAGTTGTCCATTTTACAGAAAATTGAAAAAGGACTGCCAAACATCAATTTTCTTTAAACAAGAGGTGTGCAAAAGTGGTGGCAGAAACAACAGCTGCAAACTACTAAAGGAAAAAGGTGTGTATTTTTGTGGTCCTAGATGGAAGAAAATTCCCTTAACTGTACGGTAGTTTTAGATTTTGTTTACAAACTAATAAATGATTCCACAGTGTCGCAGAAAATGGTGATAGTAAAAGTGTGGCAATTGCTGGTCCTGAGAAACATTCCACGCACACAATTTGGTCAGTAATAAGTAACAATTTATAAGGCAAATAAACTTTCCTATATGCCGTTGATGACCATGAACACACATTCAAAATATATTACCAAAAAAAAAAAAAAAAAAGACAAGCACCTCCCCTACCTCCGGCTCGAGCGCCGGTTTCCCGGTTCCGGATGGCCCACTGCATAGACTGTGGTGCTAAGTTGCTGCGGTGCCCATGACCCGAGTTGGAACTGTGGAGAAAGATTGCATATTTTACTACCATTTAAATTGATCTTTACCAGACATGTCCGTCTACATGTAAAAGCAAAATACATTTAACACAACTAAAGGATTTGATTAGTTATACAGTTAAATCTCATTAATAATCCCACTGAATATAAAACTCCCGTTTGTACAAAAAACTTATGGTCAAGTGAAATTAAATACGGTTTTTAATGTTAAACTGTTTACTTAATATCAAATATGGTTAATATATAAACAAAGTGGTTTTACTCCCACAAGCAATCAAATATATGTACATTAGACCAATAATACAGAATTCATTGGTAGAAACAACAAACTTGTGAATATCGCATAACATCATCGAAAATAGTGGATAAGGGAACTCTCTACCACTCACAATTAACTATTATAAAAGGATGCAATTTTGTTACACCAAACTAATGCTTTTCATGAGAAATGATATTTCTTAATGTTACCAGTTAACCTCTGATGTAGTTGACATTATCTTTCAGAGGTTACGTAAAAGTAACAACGTAAGAACTGTATGTTCAAGAATACGACAATTTTTAATCAAATTGCATTTAACAAGAAATGACATGTGATATAACGATAAGGTCACACAATAAAGAGAACATGAAATTAAATTAGACTATGTTACACAGGATTCAATACTGAAATGAATTTACATCACACAAATATTATTAGGTAGTGAAAGAAAATTATCATCACAAGAAAATTGGGGAATTAAATAAAATTAAGTGAAACAAAAACATTGAAGTGATGATAACTAACAGCCAAAAATTGGAAACACCCTCAAATAGACAGAGTGCATTAAATTTCATGACCTTGGATTAAAATAAAATAAAAACTCTAATTAGTAAACAATATGCCAACTCGTGCACTTAAATTTTTTTGTTTACACACATAAAAAAGTCGGTAAGTAAATTTTGACAAAAATTTTAATGCAAATCGCTAGAGCTGTGGCAAATCAAACTGTATCAGCCAAATTGTCCAATGTTGACGGAAACTGTGATTCTGCTGATGTAAGAACTGCAGACAACTTTCCACCAATATGACAATTTTAAAATTTTGCGAGTAGTATTTTGAGTTATTTGTAGGTATAAATAATTGACAAGTCTTGCCTATGTAAATATACATGTTATCCTGATGAGTGATGCTCACAAGCTAATAAGAAAACAAATTCGCTTCATCTATGCAACTCACTCTAAAGCGCATTGAATGGGGTCTGAATTGCATCATTACTACCAGAGTGGCTACAGGATTTTCCCTGGTTGAGGGGATTATTACAGATGTAACAGGATTGAACTTCATCAGCACAGTCAGTACAGAAAGCCTAGCCTCTCCTCAAAATGACGTTAAGAATTAATAAGCCACAAATTGAGCGATGAAGCCATTGCTGCAACCCCAAGCGAGCAGATAGTTGAAGGGCATGCCGAGAGAGAGTGTGTCACCTGAAATCCAAAACTATAATGGCTACCTACAGGCAGCCCTTAGCTCTAACTACAAGACAAGTGCGCATCGCATCCCTACTCAAAGATGCGATGAAGCCTGAACCGGAACTATATGTACCCATGCACCAGCCAATCTAGTCAGTTGTTGCTAGGCTATTCCGAGAGCGACATCAGCCTGGCAGTTCGCTCCACCACCTTGTGCACTGGGGCTCTCTTCACTGATACACCGCTGAACAGCCTAGAAGCTCTTCAGTATTGTCGCTGCCTACAGATAAATCTTCCAAAAGCCATCCCTTTGTTCACCTTTTAGGAAACGTCACCCGCTCTAGTCACTTGCCCATAGCAACTGGTCCCCTTCAGGAAGTGGGCCCCCTAAGTCCTTTCAGGACACGGATACAGTAGACAGGGAAAGTTGATTTAACCACCTTAGTCGAATCTGCCACCATTAGCATGGAACCAGGTCCCCTTCACCTGGATTGTGGATTCTATTTCTTCCGGTCAGCTTGAGATAGTCAGGCGATTGCATGGGCTGTGATTTTAGCTCTCTGAATAAACACGTCCCTAACCTATATTGTTTTCTCACTTCCTTGAGTATGTCTAGAATCCTAGTAGACACCACGTTCTGTCAGAGTGGAGCAAGAGACAGGGGATTTAACTATTTATTTTACTGCCAAGTGTAGAATTGCGAGTTCCACTTTAGGGACTCTTACGCCTGCAAACACACACCTTTCGATGGCCACCCATTCGGTGAACCCCGTGTACCCAATGGTAGAGCCACAACCACTAGTCATACAACCCTAGGGAGGAGAATCCAATAGACCAACTAGCACCCATCAACTGCACCAAGTGAGTTGCCGGAGGGAGTGTTGGTTGGCTCGGGGTTGGGCCTGTTCGGCCTAGGACTACACCCGCTAAAATCATTGGAACGACTCTAGAAAACCCGTTCTCTGACCACTACACCGTTTGTGTTACCAGCTGAAGTAACGGTTAGGCTCAACATCTGCCCATTTGCTGACAGACGGGAGAACACTACTAGCTAAGGAACTTCATGTCTCCTGTCTGCAGAAAAAATGTTTTGAACCTGAAGTCTAACACCAAGCTAAGTGGGAAAGACCCGAAGGAAAGAAAGTCTACCTCTGCCTACCACGATACCTGGAGATGCATCCAGATCAATAAAGCGCTTAGTGAAGACACTCCTAGTGAATGAGCTCAGGCTGCCTGTTAAGTTGATGGGGATTCAACCCCCCAGCTTCCTCCACTTCTCTGTTTTCAGCTCTCCAAAAGGTTCCAAGGACACCACACACTGTTGTCGCCGCTTTCCATCGAGGTGAGAAGGTGCCCCTAGGAATGGTCTGATCCTGGTTAAATCAGTTATGGACTTTGTGCCTAGCAGACAGCCGACACGGCCAAACCTGTGCACAGATTGATCCCTAGTACCAAATTAAATCTACCACAAACCACCCTGAATAAGTGCTACCGCCTTGCACAAATAGTCACTACTGCTGACCTAGCATCACATTGCACTGAGCCAGATGGCATCACGCATCAAAGTAAAGAATATGTTGTTATTTTCTGTAACATATTGCATTCACCCACACAGCAAACCAGAAGACATTGGGATGGAGGTCAACCCTGCATGCACTGCTTCTTAGTATGCATCAGTATTTTATTTTGGTTCCTTGAAAAACTTTCCATGCAAGTTTCCATGTACTTTAATTTTACCATAGGTTCATATAATTTTTTTTTATTATGTATTTCACCATCATTCAAAAACATGTCATCCAATATTCCCATACATTTAAATTATTGTGAGTTACATTGCACTAATGGTTACACATTAGATGACAAAAGGTGTCGAATAGGGCCTTACAAGATATCAGTTTCTTGAAAAGTTTATAAAAACAAATAAAAACAAATTCCCCGATTTCCCTGCAGGAAGTTAACTGAAAATGAAAGTTACGTGCTTGGTAATCCAAATCAATTGACGTTCAAACAATTTTTGCACAGAGAGAGAGAGAGAGAGAGAGAGAAGAGAGAGAGAGAGAGAGAGAGAGAGAGGAGAGAGAGAGAGGGGAGAGAGAGAGAGAGAGAGAGAGAGAGAGAGAGAGAGAGAGAGAGAGAGAGAGAGAGAGAGAGAGAGAGAGAGAGAGAGAGAGAGAGAGAGAGAGAGAGAGAGAGAGAGAGAGAGAGAGAGAGAGAGAGAGAGAGAGAGAGAGAGAGAGAGAGAGAGAGAGAGAGTGTGTGTGTGTGTGTGTGCAAGGTAACCACGATGGCTACTAGGTAACAGTTTCCCATCCCAGGTGTATAATGGAATGGCACATACATTCTAGCAGAGCGCTGCAAAGCAATGATAAACAGCTGTGCACATGATGTATTTCACCTCCAGTTACTAAACGCTGCATAAATAAACAGCTTGAACACTACTACTGCGAAAAATCTTAGGTGATCAGAATGAATGATATTTCGATTGATGTGACGTGTCCAATTAGACTGACTTTAGGATTTTATCCGCTAGACCAAAAGCAGTATAGATAGCTAGAAAGAGACAAGGTGTGTTAGTAGTTCTTAACTCTCTTACTTCAAATCGTGTATTCTAGGTAGCTATGTTCTTAGGTGAGACAAATTATGTCAATGCCAGAAAGGATGTTCCACAGAAGAGCTTCTTTAGACCAGAAGATGTGGTGGTCCCAGCCTAGGCGCACTTAAGTACTGGTGACAATTGGGTGACACTTGGTGTAGATGCGGACACACGGTGTCAATGAACACAACCGGAGCAGGCGCGACTACTCGTCTGAGTTCCGCAGCACGGTCCCATTCCATCTGTCTATCCTGCGTAACATGGGGTGATGTTATCCACGGCCTGAGAGTAGGGTGAGCCAGGTGATGCTCTCTGCGTTTTCTGCCACTCCTCTTCTCGTAAGGCATAGGGTAACAGATCTATAGTTGACGCAACACACAGACAGAAATACTAACAGTGCAATGCAATAGTGACTTGCCGGCTCGAGCTTGATAAGTCCCCAATGATTCCCCACCTAAGCAGGATGATCAGGGACGTGGAGCCGTGTGGACCGTCAAGCCTCTACTGGTTGTGCGTTCGCACTAGGAAGCTCAGCAACACTGCAGGCCACAGTACATCATCCAGTGCGGATGATTAGAAGCAAACTGAGTATGTTGCATCTCCTGGTGTAAAGGTGTTATTAGTGGTTGTGGCATCACTGTTTCTACCCCACGAGCACTGACAGTGCTGATGTGTAGCTGGGAAGAAACAGGTAGCCGTTTAATATGTAAGCCTTAATTCGGTTTAATAAAATTCCCGGTTTGCGTTGACAGTGCACAGCGTAATCTACCTTCAAATGTGGATACAAAGAAATGCCCTGGAAATAAAAGGAGAAATGTACATAGAAACATGTGATTATTAAGAGTTTAATTAACATGTGACCAGTGCTACTTCCTACCAAATTGAGGATAAATGAAGTTAAATGCGTGGTTCCAGGTGTA
Organism: Dryococelus australis; assembly: GCA_029891345.1. Taxonomy (NCBI): domain Eukaryota; kingdom Metazoa; phylum Arthropoda; class Insecta; order Phasmatodea; family Phasmatidae; genus Dryococelus; species Dryococelus australis. The sequence continues at coordinate 64,144,437 of CM056995.1, forward strand.
GGTGACCTTGTTCTAAGTAAAAGGGAAATACTAGTTCTAGACAAAAAACAATAGTTAAAGATAAACTGCCAAATAAAGGTGTCTAGAGGAGACAAAGCAAAGTTAAAAGAAAATGTTCGTGTTCATAAGTCGTCAGATTGACTGGTCATCAACGCACATAGTAAGTAGCCGCGAGGGCGTACTCGAAGGTTGGTAACTTCTCCGAAGATCCAGAGCACTCGCAGTGCTGTGGGAGATCGCTAGAGATGCGAAAGAATGACTCCTGAGCTCGGCTACGGCCAGACTTATATAGTGGTGGCTTGTAGTCTGCCAGCGCAGGGTGCTGGAGAGGCGCGACGTCCTCATCCCCTGGGTGGCATGACAATCCTCTCGTCAGCGATTCTAGCTTAATGCCTCGTTGGGTGTGCTCGGCCTTGCCCAAGGTCTGGGCAGCTTGTAGGCTTCGAGCGTGGGGGAGGTGGGAGACGTGCCAGCCGGGTTGCATATCTTCCAGGTAATATAAGAAAACATTTTATTTGCACATACAGAAAACCATATAATATTGGCTGTAAAGAATCAGTAAAATAGATCTGGGTTCTGAAAGGAGGGAAAACATGCGCCTGCACCCTCCGCATTGTCCATCAATGTCCCCGACTCACGACCACCCGCCTACCTGACTATACACTTTCCACTTATTTATTTATTCAGGCAGGGGGACATAAATTGCCCCGCCGTATAACCGAATCTGCGGTATACTGGGCTTTAACTGTATGTAAACACATTTTGTTAATGCATTTTTTAATGCTGTATTGCCATCTGTACCGGTTTCGGCTGATATCGGTTATGGTGTGTGGGTGAAGATAACTTTGTATGAATATTTGGCCACTTTGCATGTCCTAATTTTTGTATGAAAGTAAAGATATAACTATAGTTTATAAATTTTGCAATGCGTTAGTAACTTGGTACCATAAAGACTCGTGCGTAAAAGCACATTGAAAGTGCAAAACACAAAAATGATCAACCGAAAATTTAAAGTTAATGTTTGTCCCATTGCACTCAAATCAACTGAGAGTGAACTGAGAATTGATTGATCCTACAGTGTATTCATGGAGGAAGACAGAAAAGAGGATATAGACGCGGTGGGAAGATTACCCCTCCCCTGACACTTCAGTTTGCCGACACCTTGCATGCGAGGGCAAAATGTAGGTCATTTAAAGTAATTAGTTATTATACTTCACTCCACAAAAAACTTGTAATTTCGAAACAGAAACGAATAAATAAGGTGATACAAATTTATTTCTTCAAGGTCTTTAATAATTAATCATTCATAACCACGTCCTCAGATTTTCCCTGTAGCGAGTTGCACTACACTTGGGCTTAGTGTTTAGCCATTATTAGATGACCAAAAGTGTTGCACAGACCCTTACATTTTACAGTACATTCAAATGATGCATGTATTTGAAATAAATAAATATACCGTATTTCAGCGTAAGCAGCACAATAATACAAAGATAATGTCTACAAAAAGTGGGGCGTGGAATATATACAAAATATCTGCATTAAAATATCACCCCCTCCCACCCAATTATGTTTAGAAATTTGACAACATACAGTACATTTTAATGTTTTAAACTTGAAGGAAAGTAGGAAGGAAATACAAATTGGAAATAATGAGGAAGGGGGGGGGGGGGGGAAGTGAGTCAGAGAGGGAATGAATGAGAGGGGGAGTGAATGAGAGAGGGGGAGTGAATGAGAGAGAGGGAGCCAGTGAGAAATAAGGGAGGGAAGTTAAAGGGGAGTGAGTGAGTGAAAGTGAGTGAGAGGGGAGAGAAGGATGAAAGAGAGGGTCCGGAGGAGGGATAAGGAGGGTAGAGAGGGTAAGGAGAGGTAGAGAGGGTAAGGAGGGTAGAGAATAAGAAGGGGAGTGAGAGGGGAGAGGATGGGGGAGAGAGTGAGAGGGGCAGAGGGGAAGAGAGCGAAACAGGGAATGAGAAGAGAACTTGAGTTCTCTTTTATTAGAATAAATTTACCTTCTTGACAGCATGTACGGAGAGGGAGAAAGGTGCACGGCTGACAGAGAAAGAAGAATGAGACAGAAGACGCAAATACACCACGCTGGTTGCTAGGTAACCACGTTCCCTCTTGTTGGGCATGAAGAGGTAAATAGCAAGCCAGACTCGCAGTCGGTCGCACCACGCAGCATTGTCAGATAGATGTGTTGGGATGACGGCCTATGCACCGCAGAGCAGTTATAAACAGCAGAGCACGTGGTGTATTTCACATCCAGTTACTGGACTTTTGCATAGACAACCTGCGTAAAAAACTATCATTGCGGGAATTCTTAGGTGACAGGACTCAAAATATACTTAAATCGAAGCTACATCCCATGAACGATACAAGTGGTTGCCTATCATTATTTATGTAGGAATTTTGCAAGGACCACTGAAAATTGACCCATGATGCATCCTGCACTACTGAATAGCGCTCTCTACGAAGCAAACTCATCACATCTTGAATAGTGCAAATTATTATGGGCAAATCATAAATCAATAAAACAGTAATGGAGGCATGGCAAGTGGTAAACACAGAGATGAATACACTGATAAAATGTAAGGACCTATTTGACACAGTTTGCCGTCTAATGCTTAGCGAAGAACACAGCAGAGCGCAGTGTAACTTACGATACTGAAAATCAGAGGACGTGGTTTTGAATGATTAATTATTAGGCAATGATGCGTGCCCGATTAGAGTGACTTGGGACGTTAGTCGAGGATTTTGTCCGCTAGACCAAAATCGGGGTAGTTTGATTTATATAGTTGGCTTGAGGAGAGGGGTGTTGCCTAGTACTTACTTACTCCTGCTTCTTGAGGTTGTAGTCTGAGTAGGTTTGACTTAAGCGCAATGAACTCAGTCTATGCTGGAGCTGAGGTTCCAGAGGTATGCTTCTTTAGACAAGAAGATGAGTTTGTCCCAGCCTAAGCACACTTCAGTACTGGTCAGGAGTCCTTTGACAACCGAGTGACACGAAGGATGTATGCGGATACATGGTGAGAAGTCAGTTACCAGAACCAGAGTTGGTGCGACTGAAGGTCATCAAAGTTTGGCAGCGCAGTCCCATTCCACAGCCTCTCCTGCGTAGGACGGGGTATTACAATCCACGGCCTAAGAGTAGAAAGAGCCAGATATCATTCCCTGTATTTTCCACCACTCCTCCCATGAGGCATAGGGCAAACAGTTCTATAGTCAACGCGATGCACTTAGACAGGTAGGTAAATAATGTAACCAAATACCGACTTGCTGGCACAACCTCAGTAAGAATCCTCACTGATCCCCCACAGTTGAGAGTTGATCAGCGACGTGAAGCAGTGTGGGCCACCCAGCCTCTACTGGTTGTGCGTTCACACTAGGATGCACGGCAAAACATCAGGCTACGGTCACCGCGTACTGACTTAATGCGGAGGGTGAGAAGCAACCCGAGACTGCCGCGCCACCCGGTGTGAAGGTGTTTCTAGTGGTTGTGGCATAGCTATTTCTCCCCCACGAGCAGTGACTTAATGCTGATGTATAACTCAGAAAAAACAGGTATGAGTCTAATATGTATGTCTACTAACGTGTGGCCACCTGGAAAGGACTCCACAGTCAGGCTAACTCGGTTTAATGAAACTCCAACTTCCTGGCGGTCGTGTAAAGCATATCCTATCCTCAACTGTTGATGCAAATAAGTACCCTGGAAATGAAAGACAGAAAGGTTGAGAAAAATGAGTGTTTATTGAAAGTTCAATAAACACGTGACCTGTGCTGCCTTCTACTGAGTCGTGGATACGTGAAGGTAACTGTGGTTCCAGATGCAGGCGACCTGGTTCTAAGTCAAAAAGGAAAAGTTGGTTGAAGACGAATGAAAATTAATTAAAGTTAATCTGTTAAGAAAAAGATACCTTGAGATGACAAACTGAAGTTAAACTATATGTGATCGTGTTCGCTGGTCGTTGTACGTAGTTAAGTAACTGCAGGGATGTACTTGAAAGTAACAAACTTCTCCAAAGATCCCGAGCACTGGTATAGTGTTGTGGGAGGTTGCTAGAGATTTCAAAGAATGACTCCAGAGCTTGGCAGCGTCTGGACTTTATAGTGGAAGCTTGCAGGCTGCCGGCGCGGGGTGTGGGGAAGGCATGACGTCCTCTGGCCCTGGCTGGCATGGGAATACTCGGGTCAGCGATCCTGCTTCATGCCTCATCAGAGGCACTCAACCTCGCCTGTGGTTTAGGCAGCTTGTAGGCTCTCAACACGGGGCAGAGGGGCCACGTGACTGCCAGGTTGCATATCTAGTAGGTGAGAAGGAATCGCTCATAGTTCTTGCTGCCTGTAGGGTAGGCAGTGAGTTGCTGATGTCTGTAGTGGTGGAAGAAATACTCTAGGCGAAGAGTCGAAATCGTATTAGATTATTTCCATAAGCAGCACACCTCAACAACGAAGAAATCAACTAAAATTGCCTTATTTATTAATTTTTGTCTCAAAATTACAAGATTTCTTTGCATTCAAATATAATTAATTACTTTAAAAGACAGACGTTTTCCAAGCGCGCAAGGTGCTGGCAATCTGCAAGTAGCGGCGTGGAAGGGTAATTCTCCACCGCACCCCTCACCACACCCAGCCACTGTAAAGACATAGCTCAATCGATAACTTCTCCGTGTCCTCTTAGTTACGGTTAGAAGTACTATATTATTGATGTACATGTCAGAAATCACATCTACTGACATTCCACACGTATGGAATTTATGGTAGTCCCTTAAATATCGATAGATCGAGAGTCAACTGTATTAGATTTAAGGCTGCAACAAAACAGAAATAATTAGGATTTGTTATCAATCTATAAAAAATACAGTATGTGAAATTTTTTTATTCGAGGAAAATGGCATTACGTACAATGTGTACAAATTGAACAATGTATGAAACAAATAAAACATAATTAATTTTATAGTATCCGACACATGTAATATAATAGTAACTGAATACAACATAACGCATAGTATAATACTAACCACAGTTCAACATAAGTATAAGTTTTTTTCACACATCAGCATCACATTAGTGAATTGGCTTTACAACATGGTGATGAAGCACATACACATAATTCTGTGAATCGCCACAGCTCTAGAAATCACAATCTTTTACCAAATGTTGGCTTTATTTCTAGTATTGTGCTGTGTAAATGGTGAAACGCATGTTGCATTTTGTATTAAGTGGTTTGCAAATAAATGTTTTGCCATTGGTTTGTTTAATACCAAATTCGTTACGATATTGTGCCAAAATTATGGTCCCTTCAGGTCTGTATTAATGAGGTTTAACTGTATTTCCCTAAATTTCATGAAGTGGGGGGGGATAAAAGATTTGTTAAGAAAGGCTATATTTTGAGACTAACATAAAGTTAAAGGAATGATCAAAAAAGTTTGACTTCCCCTTGTTTATAAAAAATTAAGTTTACAACATATCTAATATTTATAATACGAATAAAGAATTATGGCTAAAAAAAAAGTAAAACTTAAAAGGAGTAATCTTTCAGAATACTACGAAATTATTTACTCTTAATTCAATTGATTCTACAAATACATACAAGTATTCTGCTAAAAGGATATCATTCTACAACTGACCAGCTACAAAATTTTAATTGCACATAGAACTGTGTGAAGTAACACTAACTGAAGCTATTTAGAAGGAAAATGAACTTTAAACACTAAGAAGGCAGCTGTATAGTCTTACCTTCGCCTCTCAAGCTGTTCATCTGCGAGGGCGAACTCCTCAGTGTCTGGCTCATCCGTTTCTCCTGCCTCGGACTCGTCATCCTCCTGCTGGCTTGACTCTGCAGAGTCATCCTCCGGCTCTGGGAAGAGCAACAGGGAAGCAATGCCTGCAACATGAAGGGAAAACAGAACACACATGGAAAAGACTTCCACAGCGTCTGAACACTACGTCCTCAGGCCCCATTACCACTATAGCACACATGCAACCACCACAACCATCATTATTGCAGTAAGTGAAAGCAAGAACCATATAAACACTAAAAGCTTTATCCTGACGCGTGACACTCTAGTTAGTAAGTACGTCACAGACACGGTGGTTTCTTTTTCGCTAGATCAGGTGTGCTGGGTTATAACTTAAGTTATGCCTGGATTACAGGTACCTTATCCATGTACAGTACTGGGCGAGTAGGCTTACGGTTATGTACAAAATCTGGGGTTGATAATACTGCGATTCGTCGGACGGCGACACACACAGTCAGGTTTCCTCAGCTTACCCAGCTGAGGTGGTGGTTTGCTACCACTGGTGCTGGCCTCAGGTACTGGTGCACTGAAACTTGGGTTGGCTGCTGGAGGGCTGATGTCTGCACAGTGTAGACTGACTGGTCTGTTTCGGTTGAACCAGGAATTGGTCCTCCTGTATGTGGCTTCCATGCTGCAGAGGTAGGCGATGACAAAAGGGAAGTGGCTGTGTTCTATATGAATGGGGATGGTTAACAAAGAGGAAGGGACTGGAAAAGGAGAACTCTCCAGTCATCGGATGGCTTGAGTTCTCTCCCGTGGGGTTAGGCTGCCAAATTCTGCTGGCTTTCTTTGACACGCTTGCTTGGCGATGACAATCACTGCCTTTACTTTCTGCCTCCGAGCTCCACTCCTACCACTGGAAGGGCATAGAGGTGTGGATGAGCCTTCACTATATCTAGCACAGGGTAAGGAGACGAAGCCCTACAAAATGTACTGCCAACAGTCCGCATACAATGGGGGATCAGTGGGTACCCTTATCCAGCCGGCCAACAAGTCAACATTGGTGTACACTGTTAGTATTTCCGTTTCAGTGCACTGCGTAATTTGTAGAACTGTTACCCTATGCCTCATGAGAGGAGTGGTAGAAGACGTAGAGAGCAACACCTAGCTCACCATGCTGCCTGGGCGAGGATAGTATCACCCTATCCTATGCAGGATAGACAGGCGGAACGGGTCTGTGCTGCCGAACTCAGACGTCGAGCAGTTGCACCTGCAACGGTAATATTAATTGAATTTGAACCGTGTGTTTGTACCAGCTACAAGTATCACCCTGTTGTCTACGACTTCTGAACCGGAGCGGAAGTTCACCTAGGTTGGAACAACTTTGTCTTTTAGACGAAAGAAGCACGACTTGGTACATTTGTTCAAGCATTCACCCCTCTTCAGACTAAACTTACCTCAACTAACTAACTAGAGGTGAGAGTGTATCAGAATTAGCCAACACTCCTAGCCTCATCCCCGGTACCTAAGTCGCTTTTGGTATAGCGAGTAAAATCTGTAACTACCATGTCCAGTCAGTCTAATCGGACACACGCCAAGAGATTTTCTGGCGCCCAACGTTGGACGTCAGACGAATAGCTGTGTGCAGTCAAGGCACGAATAGACCAACCATAACCCGAGAGCTAACCGGCAATACTATTAAACAAGCGGATTTCAGGGAATCCTTGAAACACCTCGTGCCGCCCTTAACCATGACCATGTCAGACCCTGAGGCCAATGCAGTTATCAGCGAACACCCTGACAATGACAACATATCTATATTACCATGTAGGCATGCTGACTGCACAGGCAATGGCACACTAAGAGTCTTAGTGCACCTACTGCAAAAAACTCTTCTATGATGCCTGTATAGGCTGGCCCCAATATACCAGGGTTACTGACGGCTTAGAGTACCGTTGTTCAGCATGCCGACAACAGCCCACGAGCATCTGTAACGAGATAACGTGTCCCGGGCAGGGTATAAACCACCTTTCACTCAATCGGGCGCATGTTACTAACCAATCTCCGAAAAGTACTTTTGACAGTGAGCGCCACGACAGTGGATGATTTATCAAACCGAGCTTGAGAAGCTGGTTAAAATTTCTCAGCTCAGGCAAGCCTTGAGAAACCAGTCTCCACCAAGACCTCCAAAGTGCGAACACCACCCGTGGCGCCTTAAAGGCAAACCAACCACAACCCCACCCATGGCCTTTGTACCCAAGTGTTGGTTCTGCTCGGAGAATCATTGGAACAAAGACTGTCTGCGGAAACCAATAGGAATCATCACTCCACCTAACCGTGCAGGCAACACACAAGCTAATATCCCACAGCGACCAGCTAGCAAACCAACTCCGGAAACCAAGCCAGGAAACGCCGACGCTGGGGTACAAAGCGGGCCGCCACCACCGGTTTACAAGGGCCCATTCTCCAAGGACTAAGTGAGGAAGTAACGATTCCCGTAGCCACACACATAGAGGTGGAATTAAATAACAGAGTACTCACCCTAGTCGACTCTGCAGCTACAGGAAATTTCATTAGACGGAATCTATTAACAGCAAACCAGCTTGCGGAACTCCGTCCACAGAACAAAGTGGTAAGAATGGCGCAACCCGATGCAACTCTGAAAGTAACTGGCCGGATTACCTTGGATATAAAAATCCAAAATATACTCACCCCAAAAGAATTTATTGTTTCGCCGACCATGTCCGAATCCGTTATACAAGGATGTCCATGGCTTATACATAATGCATTCTCATTCACGGTCAACGTAGGGCATACTTGGGAGAAACTAACCACATTACTGTCAATTGGGACGAAAACCCAGACAACATCCTCCAATGCCCATTGATCCATTGAGCATTAATCATGAACTCAAAGGACAAAAGTTCTTGCAATACCGAATAATATGCAAACGTGATAACGATTACTGGGCCAAGGATAACACGGGCAAATTCGTAAGGCCACCAGAGGTCAGATACGACCATTTCCCATGGGAATGCCAATACTTGGGTACGGCGACACTGAAAGGGACACGTCTGGCCAATCGATTGAAGATGAACTTCCACTTAAGGAGAAAGAACCTCATACAGAGCCAGGATATTCAATAAGACCCGAAACAACGCTCATCGTGGCTGAACGTGCACCTAGTTACATCGCACCGTGGAAACCCGATGTTGAACAAAGTCAAGGAGCATTTTCAGTAAGATCAGTGCCCTCGACATCACGCAGCTATGCCGATAAAATAGCAACAGCGAGATCTAGCTGCTCTGAATTATCCTGGCGGAATCCCCGTTGATCAAGCCACTTCAGTGAGCGACAAGAAGTCCCTTTGGAGAGGGGGCTAGAAATCACCCAGGCACCTACCTCCCCACCTAGTACAACTACGGAACAGGAAGTCACAGCTGTCCCAACTTCAGAGAGGTCGTCCTCAGACGACGAAGTACATGACGCCATTAGACCACCGGAACATGAAATATCACGCTCACCCGAGTGTCCCGCTTCAAACATCTGCTACGCAAGTAGACCTGCTTATTGGGACATCGAGCTGCCGCGCTGGAAGTGCCCAGCCTAAAGAATCTCCACCCACAATTTCTCGTAAGCTACGACGAGCTCAGACAAGAGTGCTTCGTCCCAGCCTCGTGTTACACAGGAAACTTCGTTACCTCGGGCTTTGAGCTGCAACAGACCTGCTCCGTCCCGAGGTCCTGCGACGCAGGAATACACGCAGAACCGGACATCGAGCTGCCACATTGGAAGTGCTCCACCCAGCCATCTTGCTACGCGAGAAGCTGCACCAGTCGAGACCATCAATGCCACCAACGACCTGCAACCACGAGCTGTGCTGCCGACAGTCGGGGTGGAAACATGTCTCTCACACGCACTGCCCCATCACAGAAACATCCTGCCCTAAGGGTAGAAATCCGTGCAGTCAGGGTGGAAAGACTGACCCTCCCCCACACTGCCACAACGTCCCTTGAACGAGTGCCCTCTCACTTTGTTGCGGCAAAAGTAGAAACCACGACGCCCACACGCATGGCAGGTACAGGAAATCACCATGAAGACCTACAGCCAGGTACATGTAGCCATACCCTAAGCATGCTGCCCTTCATTGCAAGGTCAATGATAATGAGGGAAAAGACGAAGATTGCGAATAGTGTGCGCACTTTAAAAACTGTGTAGTAGTTGTAAACTACTACTACTAAGTGCACATGACAAAAGGACTCATAGACCGGTCACCTGCACTGCATTTAATTTAGCCAAAAGACAGTGACGTAAGCAGAACAATCACATTTCGGCTAAATTAAAAGGAGTGCAGTTCCAGTATAAAGAACAAATGAGGAAAATGAGCAAGTAATTAATCACTCGGCTATGTAATAATACACTTTTTATTTACAACTGTAAAAGTTGTACAGCAGTAACTTTTGAAAAGACATTTTACACCTCATGGTTCAAGTGTTTCAGTGGCTGACAACCCACGTAAAAAGTAGCATTACGAACAGACACTCCACAGTGACAGTAACAGCTACGATAATTACTATAACGTATGTGCATTCACCACAGTGTACGTGATACGTGAAGATAGATACTTCCATAGTTTACATATTAGAATTAGCCTTAGTTTACAGGACTATTAGCTAATTTTAGATTTTTTAAATAATGATTTAATGAGTAGGTACACATTTAAATATGCTCATAATTTTTTTTTAAAGTGTTCATGTGAATATGCAACTGCGAGAAAGAATGCCATTTTGCAGAGCTATGTTTTTCCTTAAATCTATGTTTTTCTTATAACTTTTCTCGTAAACACTCTATGAACTTACATTATGCACTGGTAAGATAGATGGACTACCGACAGGTACAGGAGAAAGTTAGTTTTATAATATTATTATTATTTGAAGTGTCGGTATACCTATAAATGACTTCATGAGACTTAAAATGTATATGTGAAAATCGCATGCAAGAAAGAATGGCGTTTTGTAGGAGGGTCTTTGTGTATTACCCTTCATATACGTAGATTTTATCAGTGCTTTTGTTTACAATATCTCGTGCACCTCGTCGAATTCACAGTCTGAGCATTAAAAACTCCTTTAATTTGGTGCAAGATATTTTAACTTCCATATTTTTGTTTATGAGTGTACATTTATGTAACCTGTGACCCATGTGCGCATAACTTGCCGCGTTGTTCATGCTTGTAGTGTACTCGCTTTGTATACATTTAGCCGGTTAACCCAGATGTTCAAGGGCCTGTGGTTGACCACTTGCTAATTTGTCACACATAACTATTTAATTTGCTGCAAGACACAAAGGTTCCCTGGAAAGATTTTTCCTTCTTTCCTATTTCCCTGCAGTAAGCACCAGGATAGTAGTGGCATTTCCCTACCTTCCGTGAGTATGGCTTATACATATTATAAAAATTCTTACTTTCATTCCCTTTGTTTTGTTGTATCATTCACTTTTTAATAATTTTTTTTTCAGGGTTTATGTACAATTTACTTATAATATCCACCAGTGCCATGCTGGTTCTTGTGAATGGCACGCATTATCAAAAGTAGGCCGGTGGGGACAACCAACATTCGCAGCTTCCTACCACAATAAAATTTGCACACCAGGGGAACACATGTTCTCTCCGCATCAGCAAAGCCAGACAACCAAGGCGAGAGGTAGGGAAGAACGCCCAGCTGCCACCCACACGAGAGAGTAAGCTTTAAGCTTGCCAGAGGGCCAACACCACTTACGTCTGCACATTTCTCCTCGCAACGGCTCGTTGCCCTGAGTGCACAGAACATGCTCCACTACAGTGTTCAAACCCCTTAAATTAAGGGTCCTGCCTACCTGAACACTATCTTTTTTTGTGCTGTATACCTCAACATATCGTCCGACGTCTACCCAGACCTTCTAGAGACCGTCTAGACATTCCAGAGAGGTGGTCTACGCCTTCCTCCACCTCCTTTTTCAAGATGAGTCGCAATGGAAGGGGGCCGAATTGAAAATCTCTTGACGCGTATCCACTTAGACTGATTGGACATGGTAGTTACAAATATAACTCGCTAGACCAAAAGCAACTTAGGTAGCAAGGATATGGCGAGAAGTGTTGGCCAGTTCTGATACACTCTCTCCGCTAGTTAGGTAGTTAAGGTAAGTTTAGTCTAAAGCTGGGTGAATGCCTGCATGAATGTTCCAAAGTCGTGCTGCTTTCGTCCAGAAGACCAAGTTGTCCCAACCTAGGCGAACTTCCACTCCGGTTAAAATGACTTAGACAACAGAGTGATACTTGTAACTGGTACAAACTCATGGTGGAAACTCAATATACCGGTGTAGGAGCGACTTCTTGACGTCTAAGTTCTGCGGAACGGACTCATTCCGCCCATTTTTCCTGCGTATGATAGGGTGATAATATCGTCGGCCAGGCAGCAGGGTGAGTCAGGTGAGGCACTCTACGTCTCCTACCACTCCTCTCATGAGGCATAGGGTAACAGTTCTATAAATAATGCAGTGCACTGAAACAGAAACACTAACAGTGCACCCCAATAGTGGCTTGTCGGCCGTCTTAATAAGAGTCCCCACTGATCTCCCACTGTAGGCGGATTGATCAGGGACGTTGAGCTGGAGTCGTGCCAAGCCTCTACAGGTTGTGCGTCCACCCAGAATACCTGGCAGCACTGCAGGCCACCGTCACCGGGCACTAATACTGCGAGTGGTGCAAAGCAACCCGAGTGTGTCGTGTCTCCTGGTGTGAAGGTATTACTAGTGGTTGGGGCATTACTGTTTCTTTCCCACGAGCACTAATAGGACTGTGTGTTTGATAGGAAGAAATAGGTAGCAGTCTAATGTGATTGTCTTAGCTCGGTTTAATAACTTTCCCGGATTCTGTTGGCAGTTAACAGTGTAATCATCCTCCAATTGTGAATACAGATATATAAACTGAAAATAAAAGCAGCAAAGTAGAAAGCAAAGTGTGTTCATTATAAGTTCAATAGACACATGACACGTGCCACCTCCTACCAAGTCAAGGATAGCTAAAGGTAACTGCGTGGTTCCACGTGTAGGTGACCTGGTTCTAAATAAACGGGAAAGGCCGATTCTATACGAAAATAAGAGTTACAGTTAAATTACTAATTAAAGGTGTATAGAGGAGACAATTAAAGTTAAAAGAAGAAAATTTGTGTTGGCATGTTGCCGGGTTGACTGGTCGTTGACGTACGTAGTTGGTTGCTGCGAAGTCCTACTTGTAGACTTCGAACTTCTCTACAGCTCCAGAGCACTAAGAGTGATGTGGGGGTTGCAAGAGATGCAAAAGAATGACCCCAGAGCTTTGGCTGCGACAGGACTTATATAGTGGAAGCTTGTAATCTGCCTGCGCACGGAGCGGAGAAGGATTGATATCCTCCAGACCTCGGTGCCATGAGAATTATCTCGTCAGCAGTATTGGCTTCATGCCTCGTGAGGTCTGCTTGGCCATGCACGAGGTATGGGCAGCTTGTAGGCGTCGAGCGCGATGAGTGTCAAGGACTTAGGGGGGTGGGGGAGGGTGGTTGCGTGCCAGCCGGGAAGAGTGCATTCCATGTGTGAAGGAAAAACTCGGAAGTTCCCCAAGCCTGTATGGGTAGGCAACAAGTTGCTCACGTCTGTAGAGATGGAAGCAGTACTCCTAGGCGATGAGTCGGAGTAATATTATACTAGGTGTAGAAGCGGCACTGTCAATGGTTAAAATGATTCAGATTAACAAAACGTATTTTCATAATGAAAGCATTTTGTACGTTTCATTCTTTCCTGCATCACATTTTTAAATTTTTTTATTGTATTTGTGTCAAATCGTCATCTTACTTTCTTTATCTGACTTGTCATAATAATTTCCATACCCAATTTTAGACACCAACATAATTTTATCACGCGTGTTTACAAAACTAACGGCAAATTTTTTTGTGTGATATGGCAACGATTTTCTATCACAGCCACGTAAGGTAAAGCATTCGTTTTTGATAGAAACATACAACGCTATCTTCGATTTAACTTTAAATGCAACATGGCGTCCGATAATCGACTTCACTTTTTCAAAGTCTGTTGTACGTACAGTAAATGAGACCGAATCAGGCACTTTTATGTGGATATGGTTTCGACCATTTTCTGCTCACATTGTTCCATCTATGGCGTTTTTCCTTCACGGGGATTTATTGTTTGTTTTGAAAGTGTAGTATTTACAGCTTAGATTTCAATACAGTATTCCACACACAGTCAATATTTGGTTGCATTATTACTATGGGTAATCAAAGTGATGAGAAGAAAAAACGCAAGCAGTAATCTTTAAAAGAAAAGATAGACACTTTAAAAGAAATAGATCGGTGTTTGGTAATGACTGCCAGTTCTCATATATCAACAAACTTTGGTGTAATACAGTTAATCACAATGTTCGTCAGAACATTTATTGGTCCTCCAGTCCAATTTATAGTTCCGATATAGTTGATTATCTACCGCATCGCTGATTTGTGTATTTGTTTGCTTGGTGCTACTTCGTTCCTGACTCGAGCTACCTCATTTGTCAGTCTTGCTACCTTGGTCGTGACTCGTATGTCATCAAAAGTTTTCAGAAGTTATGATGGAATTTGGTCCCAGCACGTTGTCAGAACATTTATATATCAGCAAAATTGCCAAAATAAATATATTTGCATTTAGTTGTATTGAAGTGTGTATCTTCTTTGTAGGAACAGTGATCTACATGTACTAAGGATAAAGTTAATGTACAGTGGAAAGGTTAAGAAATCACAGCTACTTAGTTCCACAAACTATCATAATATCACAATTATAACATATCAAAGTTAATTTTAAAAAAATGTGCTAAAATAACTTCTACAGATCATGGTTAGTTAATAGCTATTATGAACAGAATTATCAGTGTACGCAAGCTTCACGTGCCCCTTGCTTTATGGCCTTAATAGTGCAGAATAGTGGTCAACGTGGCTGATAAACACCTGGCACTTCAAAGACATCTTGAAAGAGCAGAAAATCAACTACACCGTGCATTTACATTGTCAGCTTCTGAGCAAAGTGACAGTACTGACGCACACCTCTTCCCTTCTACTTGCCGGGACTTAGCTCAAATCCGGAACGGTTTTGATGATGACCACACCGCACTAGAAGGTGCGCTCAAAGGCCATAATGGCCATGCATGACCGTGTCATGGCAAGCAATGGAAGGATTGAGAAAGGAGCCACCCAGCCACATTCAAAAACATTACATGTCAAGTTACCCACTATTCAACTTCCCAGTTTCAAAGGTTACCCGACGTGATGGTCGAACTGTGCAAACCTGTTTCAATCCATGGCAGCCACCAATAATAATAATTTCTCAGATTGATCTTGCAACATACTTGAAGTCGTGTTTAACTGTAGAGCCTTTGTCATTAATCATGTGCCTAACACTCACGGAGGAAAATTACACTATTGCATGGGAGATTTTAGTGAGGAGATATGAGAATAAAAGACTCGCAACCTCAAACCACACTGAAGCGTTACTTCAAGTGCCATCGATATAATCTGACTCTTCCAGCTCTATGTGTGCATTGTTAATTGTGCTAGCCGAAAATATGGGTGCTCTGTGAAAAGTAAAATTTCCTGTGGATCACTCACTGGGAGTTGTTTCTTTACTTGATGGAGAAGAAACCGGAACCTTACCTGCGCCGCCAGTTGCAGCTGACAGAATTCATACAGTTCTTAGTAAAGAAATAATCAGCCAAAGCAGTTGGTTTGTACCGTGTCAAGACTTCTATGTCAAAGACTTCAATTGTGTCCAAATCCAGCAAACATAATTCGCACAGTCTACCTACTTCCATGGTGAACATGACACAAACAGTTACTGCTAATTGTACCCTATGTAAGACAGACCACATTGCTTCCCAGTGCTCCCAGTTACTGAGTATAGGCACAAAGGAACGTTATGCTCTTACCAAAAGGTTGATTTGTGTTTGAATTGCCTCAGATCATCACATATAGCTAGAAACTGTAATTCCAAAAACCAGTGTCGACACTGTGGTGCTTGGCACAACACATTGCTAAACTTTGCTGTATCACAGAATGCATCGGCCCCTGAAATAGATGACCCCTCGGATATCACAATAGAAGAACATACAGGAGATGGCCAAACTAAGATTGTATCCACACTAACAGCTCATACCACCATTACAGCTACCCCACTGTTTTGCTGTCTACTGCTCTTGTAGAAATCCAAGATGCATTTGGAGCTCCCCAACAATTACATGCCCTTCTAGACTCTGCTAGCCAGGCTTGTTTCATAACCGAGGCCAGTCTACAGCGATTGAGACTCCCCCGACAGAAAATTCAGCTGCCAAGCTATGGATTATCCAATGTGCCAGTCAGTGTTTCCAAGTTAACCACGACTTGCCTAATCAGTCATTTAGGACAAACCTCGTCATCATTCAGTTTAGATGCATTTGTTCTATACAGAATTTCAATTTATCTCCCTAACGTTCAGCTACTCTCTAGCATTTGTGATGATGTAATGAACCTGAAACTCGCAGATCCTACCTTTGCCTGTCCAGGCCCAGTTGACTTGCTGATAGGTGAACAGTTGTTTCCGCACTTAATGACTGGCCGCAAAAGAGATGGAAGCGAGAAAATGCCCACCGCATTGGAGGCTGTGGTTGGATTGATCCTTGTGGGAAGGGTTCAAACTGCTGTTCCATCGTAACCAATAAACATCATCATGTATTTCATTGTTTACATCGTCCCCATCCCTTTAATATACTGTCAAAAAGTTTCTGTAAACTAGAAGAAGTTCCTCAGAAAACACATCACTCTCCTCAGGAAGCACACTGTGAAGAGATGTTCATAACAGCTCATACAGTGGACCAAACAGTGCACTATAGTGTTGCTTTGCCCTTTTGTCAACCAAGACCATAGTTAGGGGAATCTAAAAGAGCCAAGCAATACATAAGCTTCATTGTCTTGAGAGGCAACTGAAACTGAAACCTACAGAAAGAGCCCAGTATACAGGTTTTATAAAAGACTACCTGTCATCTGGACACATGGCGAGGATTCCAGAGGGAGAAATCTCTGTGAGTGAGTCCTACTACATTCCTCACCACGTCATAGTAAAGCCTGATAGCACCACCACTAAGTTGCGAGTGGCGTTCGACGCAACGGCAAGATCCACAAATGGCCAATCGCTCAATGAAATAGTTCTTATAAGGCCAAAACTCCAAAGCAGCATTGCTAACGTGTTGCTTCAGTTTCGTACGTACCCTACTGTCTCCACTGCAGATATCACAAATGTTTCGGCAGATATCCATTCATCCCACAGACAGAGATTATTACAGGATTGTGTGGAGTTCCTTGGATGATGAACCCATCGCGGAATACAGACTGAACACAATTACTCATGGGGTGTCATCTGCACCATATCTCACCATAAGCACTCCCCATCAACTCACAGAGGATGAGAAGAGCATATTTTCGGTTCCAGTTAAGACCTTATTGTCAGACATGTATGTAGATGATGTAGCCACTGGAGCTTGCAGTGTTGAGGCTGTAATCAATCTACAGCAGGAGCACATAGCATTACTGAAGGTGGGTGGATTTCAATTGAGAAAGTTTATGAGCAACCATGCTGCCTTGTTGGATTGGCTCTTACTGGAGGACATTCATACAGCATCACCTCACCCGTTTGATCTTGACCATAACATGGTTATTAAAGTCCTAGGCCTGTGATGACACAATTCCACTGACTCATTTTTGTATGTGATCAATCTCAACTCCAATCTGCCTCCAAAACGCATCATCCTGTCAGACTTGGCTAGAGTGTTTGACCTGGTTGGTTGGCTAACTACCTTAACTTTGTTTGACAAACGTTTGATTCAGATGATGTGGCTGAATGTTGTGGACTGGGATACTGAACCACCCCTGGAAGTTCATGAAAAGTGGGACCGTATCAGATTTGAGATGTCATTATTGTCGTCCATCGCTGTGGCCCGTCCACTAGTAAATCTGCAAAGGTGCACATATCAAGTTCACGGATTTGCTGACAGTTCTGAAATTAGTTATACTGCTGTTGTATACCTTTGTGTGAAAACTCGGCAGGGTCCAGCAATTGTTCACTTGGATGAGTTGATGACCAAATGACTGTGCTTATTGGTTCTGTAGATGCTTGGATGTGTTGGCGCTGCATAATTGACATGGTCGGTGGGGACGAGCAACAGACGCGAGGTACTCTGCAAGCCACGGGTGTACCTCATGACTCAAGCGGGTTGGAGCCTGGAACAGATTTTTTGGGATCTCTGGTGTGACGGGGACTAGTGAGTGTTACAGAGCTTGGTCTTGTTCCTTGAGAGCAAGCTGTCCAGTAGTGGCGACAAGGGCAATGTTCAGCTCTTGTAAATACCAAGACGAAATTAGTACCTCAGTAACCTTTTCCTCGAGTCCACTATATCTGGAAAAAGGCATTTGGAGTACACAAAACAACCTCATGTGTCTGACGCGAGCCAGGGCTCGTATGTCTCTAAAGTGTTGAGCCGCGGGAGCAACTGCCAACGGGCAGACACCTTACTTCGGAACTCGGCGCAAAGGTGCAATGAGTAGTGAAAGTCAGGCTTCACTGTCTGCAGTTTTACATGTAGGTGTTGACTGCACCTGCATTTTCCCAATCCAGGGATTATCCCCTCTAGCACAAAGGTGTGGTGGAAAGACGATCACCAAACTGACAAGCTGGTCTGAAAACCATGCGTCTGTGTTTCGGGTTCATAGTTCTAACTACCGGAGTACATAGTAGAAAGGTTGGCCGTAGTTAGGGCTTGTGGGTTGAGTAAGGAGTATCTTGGTTCAAATGAGTACTGTTCCCGGGATAACCTGCGTTTCTCTTAAGGGTGAGGTCAACTAGGATGGGTTCAGTCTACAGAAACGTGGTACTCAGAGTTCAGTTCAGACTATGTTTATTCAGTGTTACTGAAGGTAATTATGTCGTGATGCACGACGACCTATTTTCATCAAGAGCTTACAGGAAGGTGAACTACGCAAGACAGGTAGAGGTGAGCTATATCTATACTAAACGGGATGGGGTAATATAGCACTGTGGAAACAACTAAAAATTATGACAGACTCCCTACACCATTGTTGCCCAGAAGGGCCACATTGTCTAGTGTGGATAGACGAAGTTGCGAGTAACAGGTTGGCACGATGCTTGGATTACTAAGAAGGGAGTGATAGGGTAAGTACCAACAATGCGATTAGGTAGAGGTGATCCTTCTGGCACAAACGTGCAGTAAAGGAAGATAGGTATAGCAAGAATGAAGCTGGCAAAATTCTCGGTGGCTGGCACGGCGAGAAACAAAGGCTGGTCAAAGCGAAGGCATAATGCACAGGTTAGTCAGTTCCGGCACAAAGTGCTGTGGAAAACTGAAGACTGACTCTATATTTATACTCTGCTGGGTGGCTGCCTTGGTGATCCTTGGTTGGTGTCTTAAATGTGAGAGGTGGTCGCAGAGTAAGGGGTGGGGAAAAACACAGCTCTCTGGAAGACAAGCGATGAAAGATACAAAGATACTAGTGGTGCCATCTAGCGATGGTTAGTAGTACTCACTGCTTTGAAGTGCATAGCTTCGTTGGGACGGTGAATAATAAAATCTCTGATGGCTGGAACAACCATTCTTGCCGTGGTAGGCAGGACAATCTTTTAACATCTCGTGGCAAACGGTAACGCAAACTCCGCAGAAATCACCATTGTTGGAACGTGTCTTGCATCAAGGTAGGAAGTGGCTTTGATGGCTATGAAAACAATTCAATCTTAGCCAACTCTAACTGGGGCATCCAGAAAGGACTTTAAGGGAACAACTTACCAGAAGGGCAGTGGGTGTGGTTACCACTACTAGAAAGCAGTGGTGGTCGTAACGAAGACCAAAAGTGATGTACAGACGTCTGCATGTGTGCGGTTGGAGAGTGTCTGGTGATGGTAGCAACCTCTTGAGCAGCTGGTAGGCGATGTAAAAACATCTGTAGTTCTTGGAGAAGAGTTGGCTAGCAGTAGAGAGCTCCAGAACTGAGGTCATGAGGTGAGCTACAGAAGATCACTGGTGTTCTTTAGCCGCACCATTAGCATTTATAGTGCACTCCACCTGCACACACCTACACTGAAGTGGGAGGTATGACGTCACGCTCATGATGTCCCTACTGTGTGAAGCCGGGTGTGGGGTAGTCACAATCTGCACCTGGCGCTCAGCTTTGTGCAGCTTCGGCTGCACTCTGGATGCTAGGTGGTCGTTCGCTGACCTTCAGCATGCGTCATACACTTCAGGTATGCTGGCAGTTTCTTGACTGGTTATGCAACTTTCAATCCACATGTCTCGAATCGACCTCCACAACAAGGGCGATCCTAAAGTCACTAGCGAATCGAGTTTCTTGGATATATTTCACGTGTCTGCAATTATACTTGGGCTGAGAAACAATCTTGTTGGCACTTGTGAAAGACTGACTTGGGTAACCTTCCTCGGGTTATGTAAAAAATACATGTCACGGCAAGTCATCGTTTACTAAATACTGAAGTGAACGGCACACGTCAATCCCAACTCTGTTCATATACAAACTCTCTAGGAATAGTGAATGAAGAAACTTGGGTGGCTCTTTTCACTGAGGTCTTGAGAGCTGATGTGGATGAAGTGAGTATGGAGCAGCAGCGAAATGAAGGGGCAAGAGAAACACGAGATATCCGAGAAAACCCGCAGAACAGTTGCATCATTCGACACAATTTAGGAATAACGCTAAAACAATTTTCATATAATAGGAAAATTTACCAAAATAGATTGATAAAAGATGGAAAATTCAAAGAAATTGCATACACCGAAAATATTGGAGTGAATTACGGTTTAATCTAATTTCGACTGTAATTGCATACATAAGGCAATACATAGCATATTTAGCAATTCCTGAAAGACAGCAGTATACCTCAGTACAATTTGGATTTACCAAAGTTGTTTGTGGTACACAAAATATATGGCATGTAAACAAAGCACTTATAATAGCGAAGAATATTTGCGGCAAAAATTAACAACAAAATATAAGTGAGAAACTTAAGCCAAAATGATATTATTACAACGCAAAAAATAGAACAGTGAAAAAATATTAACGCGTGACGTCCTTTGATTACAAGTGGATCATCACGGTCTGTGTTTTTATTTAGTGTGAGGACAGACACACAAGGTTAATTTGACTTTACTTTGACTTGGCCTTACTTAATGAAGTACTGGTATAGAAAACTGGGCAAGTGGGTTTCCGGTTTGGGACGAAATTGGGGATGGCGAGTACGACCATTAGTCTGATTGGACTTACTTTCACCTTTATACATGAGTGACTGGGGGCCTGTGAAGGCTGCTGACCCTGCTGCTACACTGGTGAAGGCTGGCTGGTGCTGTCACCGCTGGTGGCCGTAGGTGGGATGTCAGACTGGTTAACCCTGCTCCAGGGGTTAGCTATCCAAATGGGACTTTCTCAACATTAGAAAGGAGTTCATAATGGACGAGTGACCTCTAAAGTTTTAAAATGATGGACAGCCTGAGTTTGTTCCTGGGGACTAGGACAGCTGAGTGCAGACAATTTAAGTTAAGCGCTTGTTTGTACTTAGAGGCTGTAGTAGCCTTTCTAGCCATCTTTTGAATACCATGCCGATGGGAGTAGGGTATGGGGAAGACTATTACCAGCCCTGAAAAGTTTTAAGCAGGCGACGATTGTCTCCACCTAGTCATACTTCCTTAGGTTGAGGTTGACAGACCAACATTGTACCCAGTGGGGATTAAGTATGACTTAAAACCACAACCCTTGGATGTGGGTTCGGAAGCGGCTAGACCACA
The DNA here is from genome assembly GCA_029891345.1 of Dryococelus australis. NCBI lineage: Eukaryota > Metazoa > Arthropoda > Insecta > Phasmatodea > Phasmatidae > Dryococelus > Dryococelus australis. The sequence goes on from CM056995.1 coordinate 64,166,058, forward strand.
AGAAATAGGCAGATACTTCGTCCAGAAGAAGTGTGGTGAACAAAGTATGACTTAAGACTGGTTGACCAGCATCCTCGGGGATATAATTGCTAATGTTCATAGCTCTACCGTCATACATTGGGGTGTACAAAATGGGTGGACATCTAATGATCATGTATTCGACATATGGGCATCCCCTAAAAAGAGCTTGCATTCCTGCACTCCGGAAAAAGTGAGGTTAAGTAACTACCGTATTGGCCTGAATATGAGGCGAACCCTAATATAAGACAACCTGCAGTTTTAGGGACCCAGTCAAATGTAAAACACTATTTTGATAGAGATTAATCAAAAAATATATTAGGCATTCTTGGGCGATGAGTAACTTAGTGTGCAATGGGCATTTCGTTCATGGATTTATATTTAAATACTTTGTAGTAAGACTGTTTGTTAACAAGTTTGCACATTTTGAACATGTGTTTGACTAATTTTAAGAAAATTTGTTTAGTTAGCACTTGTTTTGTTCATTCATTCTTTTATAGGGATTTTCCAAAAACGGATTAGGCCTTAATTCAATTAAAAAATTTGCAAATGAATGGGATAAAGATTAACCAGATTAAACAATTTATTGAATTAGCCATTAATCCACTCCATCTATGTCATTCACCTAGTGGTCCAGAAACCGGCCACCCCTACTACTACAGAAACAAAAAAAAAGTCGCTAGCACATCACAGCTGCCAGCCTGTCAATGACCTTCTTAAGGGCACATGGCCACCTACACATGCAGTTCAGTTTTCGGCCTGGAACTAATGTTTGCACCGCCAAACGTCTAGCATGCAAAAATAAGGTGGCTGCCGATTTTTACATCTCTCGTTTATGTAAAAAGGTTGCCTTATATACAGACGAATACGGTACTTTGCCATCTCCTGCTTTGTCCTTAACGGAACCGATGTCTAATTAAGAAACTAAACAACACACTTCTAATTAACACTCAACATTTGGATAAAAAAATTTTATTCATGGGATGAATAAACATGGTAGTACATACTACCTCCTATCAAGCAAGAGTAGAATGGAAGTTAAGACTACTGTTTACAGATGAAGGTGACCTGTTTCTGAACTACTGAAGGTAGAATGACTAAGACGCTATGGCAACAACTCTACTGAACTATCTAGTCTTGGTGTCGAGAAGAGAGTTGATGCTTGACACATTTCTGCGTTTTGGTCATGCGTACTCTACTCACAACTTCGCCTCATCATCGAGAACCAGCGTGCTATGATAACTCAGTCACATCTACTCTATACAAGGGACGTCTAAAAGAGATAAAAAAAAGGGGACCACTACTTTTAGAGCAGTAGGTGTAGTTGTCTCCACCAGCAAGTAGAGGCAGCTGCTGATCCAAAAGGAACAGCAGCAGAAAGTGTGATGTAGACTGGTGAAGAAGAAGAAACTCTGGTAGATGGTGGCAGTTGTCTACAATGTTTGCTTCTGATAGCTGGTGTTGGTCGTCGACAATTAAGACTCTGGTAACTGCAGGTGGCAGCAGCCTCTGGTGACTGTCAAAAACTGTTGAGCAGTCGAAGGCCCCAGCGCACAAAGTCTTAGAACGAGCTACTGTAGCAAGGAAATAACTCCAGAGTCCGGGCATGTACGGACTTTTATAGTGCTCTTGGCCTCGGGCTAATGTCAAGGCGGGGGTAAAAATCCAGTTCTCTGTTTCATTTATTGTGGGGCACTTTGTGGCAGGTGTGGTGGCGCGTGACAGATTGTTGGGTGCTTCGTAACAGTTTTGCCCAAGTGAGACTTCACACATCGGCAAGGCTGGCACAACAGGTGTGACGTGGTTTCACATGTGTCAGCTTGTAGGCTCTCAGTGTGGTAAAGGGGAGGAGGAGGGAGCTGCTTCTTGACAACTTTCGCAACCATATATTTTCGTGTTTAGAATTGCCCTCCAAAGTACTGGCGATCAACGGATACACAAAGATGTTGCTGCGAATGACCCTTCCTCGGGTTACGTAGAACAATGCGAGGCTGATGACTCGTAGTCATCGTCTTATAACAGGAAAGTGGCACGTGTCAGTGTAATTACTTTTATAATCAACCTACCTCCTCCCAATACCTAAGCTTCAATGCATTCAGAGTACGTTAATAAAGGAAAGCATTCAGTTTTACACACTACAGAGGTCAAGATACAACACTGTCATCACTGGTATGATAAAAAAAATACAGGTAAGACTACATTGGTAAATTTTGTTGTGTTGTATTCTCTGCATTGTCATTTTTAATGTCTTGAGATGAAGTAAGTTAGTTTCAAAGTTCATTAACCTTTTTGTTTCTGGCTAATTTTTGAATATGATACGAACGTGTATAATTTCTCGAACCAAACTTTTACATCACAATCAATTTCAAACCAAAACAACATAACCTTAAGGTTTGAGTGGTTTGAAAGTGGAAAGTTTGACCCAGCTCTAATTTTTTGTTCATCCAGTGAAAAACAAACTTTCAAGAATCCAAATTTCTATTTAGTAGTTTTCTTTTGCAAGATTGCAAAACCAATTTTTTTTCTGTATCTCAGGGTTCATACAGATAAAATTTTCACATGTTCTGTACAAATTCATATTTTTAACAACTTTAAATAAAAATAAATTAAAACTTCAATTACCATTAATTAGCTTATATGTTATGTTTAATTAATGAAAAATATGAAGTTAATAATCTACGGAACAATTTCTATATTTTCAGCTTTGAGAACATAGTAACTACCTGACAAAAAATACATATAAGAATAAAGCAAACAATTCTTTCTAAGTAAGAATATTTTTTTCTATATACAGTGGAATATCAAACATTTGTCCCTTTCTGCACGTTTTACCATATGCCTCGTTAATTTATTTTGGTCCTGCCAAAATTCCTATATAAACAGAGCTAATTACTAACCCCTTTGAACAATCATCGATAGTTTGTTTTCCCGTTATGCCTGTTCAAAACAGATGGTACATTCGCCACAGATTGCGCACATCAATAGTTTTAAATACAACATGAATGCAAAACAATGCGGATAATCAACAACTGGTACTATCGATAGTATTGTTTACATCCCCCAGCAGTTTTTCATGTTCTATTTCCTACTCTTCTTTTACTTCTACCGTGTTTACTGCAATCGTAGGATGGTGACAATGAGAAAGAACCTCACCTTCTTCTTACGTATTTACAGAACCCTTGAGTTGGATGCTAGAACGAATCACACAATCTCTGATTATGTATTGAGGGTTCTATGATCTTGTTATTCTCATTAACAGAATTTGGAAAGACATGCTTCCTAACCCTACTTTTTTAAAAATAAAACAACAGCCAATATAAACAAGGGCAGGTTGGGCTACATCACATTTTCTCCTCTGATTCTAAACCCTTTCCATGTTTTAATGCATCCGTTCATATGTGAAAAATGTCAGTTGAATAATTAATAGTAATATAAAAATTAATAAAACGAAATGAATCCAAGTACTTACAGTCTAGTACTTGTCAATAGGCACCCACACAAAGGTAGGAAGAGACATATTTTGTGGTTGCGCAATTGCGACGTTTCGCTGGAAGGGTACTGTAGGTAGCAAACCTAGCCGCCGGGTGGCGAACTAAGGCTGGGCGGGAAAAATTGAAACATATGAAAAATTGCAGGTATATCACATAAGTGTGGTAAGGAGCTGTGATTATCTTATATTGATATACCTGCAATTTTCAAAATGTTTAATTTTCCCACCCCACCCTAGTTCGCCACCCGGCCACTAGGTTTATTACTAACAGCACCCGTCCACCATACTGCAGTGTCTTACAACTCGCCGCCTGATGAAGCATGCTTAGCCAGCGAAATGACGTGACCGCGCAACCGTGAAAAAATGTGCCATCCTACTTTGGTGTGTGTACCTATCGACAAATACTAGACTGTGAGTACTTGGATTCCTGTCCTTTTATATATTTTTAGTAGCCTAGCAGCCTATTTGCAATCTTAATAGTAATATAAGACACCAAACCCTCTAAAACTACAGCAGTTGTTAACTTTCTACAGATTTTGCACCTGAAAAAATATGTATTATTTTCAATTGAAGTAAACAGCCAGAGTATTGGATCAGCTTGTGGCGTGCTATTCTGGTTTCAAAAGATGGCCGTTATAATATTGATACACTGGCATTTAATTACAACAGCTACACTGGATCAATACGAGCGTGATGTAGCGAATTAGGCCTTATGGGCTGTAAACCTAACTCGTACTTGGGAGCGAAATAAGATGGTATTATGAGCTTATATTAAAGGCGAAGTTAGCTAAGTGAAACACAGAGGTAACGCCTCACTTCTTTATATACTATTAAATACTCAAACACAGATTCAACACAACACAACACTTGATCAAAAACGGGGGGAATGATTTATATCTTATCTGACTAGTTAATATCAGCCACGTATATTTAAGTAATAGTCTTTTGTGGATCCCTATGGACTTAGCTCAATATGATGCCGAAGATTGTTTGACGAGAGACTCATACAGCGTCGGTCTCGGGAACGCCTCGCATTGTCATGGATGACAACGGTCAACCAGTAGGTCAAAGACAGGCCTCGTTTCGTACCTCTGCGGGTGCTATATGGTCTGCACCGCAGTGTGTTGCTCAAGTGTGTTCTTTAAACATCTTATTTGCCTTGTGCGGGCTCAATTTAATTAATATTGCTAAGTGGTTACCAGTCAGGCACCGGAAGCTACTTGGTCGCCCGCTATAGCGAGGAGTTGATGGGTACAACCTATGTGGAACAGTCTGCGGCATGCGGTTTAGGTTTGACAAGACGGCTGTTATAATAAGGGCACCGGCATTTAGGTAAATCAGCATCGTTGGATCAATATGAACGTGGGCAGATGATTGGTTTAACATATATCGAACATACTGCAATGTGCCCTTTAGGTTTCGGCAAAACGTCCTTGGATTCTGTGTAACATGACGCACAGGTTTCGTTATCGCTAAAAGTTTATAAATTGCTGGGTTATGTACGCGCACATGCGACAGTGTAACTGATGAACGTTTATTATCATAATTATTATAAATTTTGATTAATTAATCTGAACTTCACATATACTTTTGGATGAAATTCAAGTTCGAATTACATAAAAGTCAAATTAGGAATTAACCAAACTTAAAAGCACATTAAATCATATTCTTCCTTTTAGGGGCGAATAAACACTTTAATTATATACAATTTTTAACTAACAGACTGAATTAACAAGGTTTTACTGTATTTAGGCTGTTAGTTCAATCAAACATGCAGTTTGAGATTATGTTTGATTTTCTCAGATCAGAAGTCTAAATTTGCATCCATTGTTTTCCCGCAAGCTATGTTTTTTTCTCTTGGTCCACTGAAAAATGTATTTTCGAGAATACACTGTAAATTAGTTACGTTACTCTAATTTATCATTTAGATATAAATGCTTTAAATGATTCTTGTGTGTACTTTGCATGCAAAATAACTAGGAAAATATAACAAGCAATTTAAAGTAATTCAATGCAGTTTACAGGATTTTAAATTATTTTTGGAGGCTGGATCAAGAATTTGTATGTAAGGATCAGAGGATATCATACATTAATTGAAAGAGTAAACATGCACCAGAGCCCTGAGCACAATTGCTACAAAGCACCATTCCAGGTGCGCAGGAGCAGGTACCTGTATCAGAGCCAGCTGTGGCTCCAGTCTGCACGCTGCGCTGGGCCGAGGCTGCATCCTGGTTGCTGTGGTTGTCGTCAGAGTCACTCTCTGTCTCTGCCAGCAGGTCCAACTCATTGTCCGACTCCCCATCACCGGGAGCCTCCTCCCCAGGTCCGCTAACAAGATCCACCACCTCCGACTCCATGGGCTCCCCACCCACCACACCGCTGCCCCCCACTCGCTCACTGTCCTCCTGTTCACTTCCATCTCCATCTCCATCTTCTGCTGCCATTCCTGTTCAAAACACACACATCCCTGCCCTGTCAACACTAGCCTATAAGACTTCTTATTGTTTATAATCTGATCAGTCATCTTCATAGTAGAAACCTAAAGGTACCTCAACATTTTCTACTTAATTATATGGTTAATATTAATCAAACCTGACAAAGTGTCAAAGTAGCTACAGTTAAACCTCAATAGTACAGACTCTAATGGTTCCCCAAAATTTGTCTGTAAAATCAACTTTGTCTGTACAAACTGAAATGGCCAAATTCAGTCCCATGTGCCCGCACACCCCTAAAGGTGACAACCACGTCCCAACAGCACATTTTCCTAACTATGTACATGCAGTCATTTACACCACATCTGATGGAACAATTAAATATATTTATTGGTGAAATAAAAAATTTGAATTTGGGTAACATATTCTAAGAAAAATTATATACTAGTTATGCAGAAATTAATTCCAGGCAATTGAAAATTAATGAAGATGATTAATGAAAACCGCTGCGATACAGCGCATGTTTACATTTGGATCAATCCATGGAAAACCACACAATCTGATTTTTTTTGTTGCTGACCAATAATGTAAAAAATTTGAAATTTTGTCACATAAAAAGTACATATTCCAAAAGAGCAAACACGAGATTGTACGTTTTTATCTGCCACCATATTGCTTTTACAGACAAATATAGCCACCACCGCGCAGCAAAATATACAGTTTTGAGCCTTTACTTTTTGTTTAATATCTTAATAATAATAAAAGCTACAAACTAATATGAGATGTCATTGCAAAGAGGAGACTTAGGGCTATTAAGAATGCCACTAAAAATAAACAGAATGGTATTTTATATGTATTCTACATCGACATGAAAGTTAACATTGAAACTCACTTTTTTCTATTTTCACTACCTCCTACTTTCTTCCCAAATTAAAAAAAAAAAAAACACAACGAAACCTTGACTCAAGTAAGTCTACATGGAGTACTTTGCAATGATATAGTCTCCAAAGATTTTACTCAATCCCTTCTGGGTGAAAAGATTACCTACAAGATGGTTTTTTTTTTTTTTGGGAAAAATACATTTCTTTGAGAATCTATATAAAAAAAAGGGCAAGTGCAAAAATTCTGAAAATTTGGCAAAACATTGCCACTGTGACCCTTAACTCACCAATCAAATCCCGGTGTTTTTTTAAATAGGTTTATTTTCTGTAGCTGACCAAAGATGCAAAAATAATTCAATTGTATCATTATTGCACTACCTAGTAATTTATTTGTCATATATTTAGTATTTGGAGTTAAATCTGCAGTCAATTATGTATTAACAAGTGTCTTGTGAAATAAATTTACAAGAATCACAGAATTTTACATAATGAAAATTAAACTTACATGATAATTTCTTCTGTGGTTGAAATAGTTTGTCATTATCTGCTGCTTTCGTCAGTGGAAAAAGTCTACAAGACCAGTTGTTCTACCTCACAATAAACAAAGCTACTTTCGTCAATATATAAACAAAAGTTGACGGGTGCCGCATATACATATAATTAAATACGATTACGACTCATTGCCTAGAGCATCTTTTCCATCTCCACAGGCATGAACAACACGTTGCCCAGCCTACAGCCAACGGGAACTTCTGTGTTTATCCTTCTCATCTGGAGGATATGCAATCTGGATAGCACGCCACCCCTCCCCCCTCGAGGCTCCTTCCAAAGCTCGACAACAACAAGCTGCCCAGACCTCGGGCAAGGCCGAGCACACCTGATAAGGCACGAAGCCAGAATCTCTAACGAGATGATTCTCATGCCACCCAGATCCGGAGGACGACACACCTCCCAGGGATTAAAATGCCAAGTTACCCCAAAGGTAGCCAAGGAGCTTGCCATGGTCTGTTGGTGGTTGGGAGAAGCAAGCAGCTGTCACAGTTCATTCAGATAGTTATTTGCACCCACAAAGTTGGTTCCACAGTCACTACATAGATCAGATGACCTGCCACGACAGACAAGAAAGCGTTTGTATACAACTAGACATACAACGGCAGAAATGTCAGATATCAACTCAAGGTGCACTGCTTTTGCTACACAACAAACAAATATGCAAAGATAAGCTTTTACGACACTGGACGACGAACTCAGGACAGCTTAATAGTAAACGGATAAGCATAGTCCACCCCGGCTTTTGCAAATCCTCAAAGCAGGAAGGTCTCCCACTAATGGTGCAGAAGAGACAGGTCTTGTCTTAAAGCACTTGAGGCAGTAACAGAGACAGAGACGAACGGCACACCTGTCTGCAAGTATTCAAAATTGTCTTTGATCAAATGGTAAGTTTGACTGAGGCAGACTACCGCCCACCCTGACCTCTCCAAAGGTATCAATAACTGGAACCAATTTCTGGATCTGAGGTGTTACACACTGCTGCTTCTTTAGAGCATTAATATCAGCTTCAAAGCAAGAAGCCTGGACATACCTCAGCCAAATGTTCCAGCCCTTGTCTAGTTAATGGTGTAGTATGGCATCAGTAGCCTAGTTTTGTGGCACTAGACAATTGTGAATAAAATGTACAACATATGCTGTTATGTGGATAAGCTTATTCAACTTGCTGCACCTTTCAAGCAATAACTCCAAGGGGCTAGTGTCTACAAAGTTGCCGAATAAGAGAGTTTTCTGTTCAGGAATTATGGAGACTGATGCCGAGCTCTCTTCTGTGGACAAATAGCAGGGCCAATGATCACTGGTTCCCTTCACCCACCATGGTCCAGTCCACCACAAATGATGATGCTGAAGCTGTGCAGGCGCCAAACCCCGTGAGGGGCAGTCAGCAGGATTTTCCTCTGATTGAACATGATGCAACCATTCAGTTGATGTGTAATCTTGAATTTCACTACTCGGTTGTTCACAAAGGTCTTCCAGAGGTGAGGTGATGATGTAATCCAAGATAAAACTACCATAGAATCTGTCCAGGCGTGAAAGGCCTCAATGTGCAGCCTCTGATTATAGTTGTTGATGACGAGACGGAGAAAATGAGTTAGCAAAAGAGCCGCAGAGAGTTCTAGGCGAGGTAGCGACACCTTCTCCACAGGCGCAACCTTAGATTTGGCAACCAACAGGTGATCTATTGCTGGACCCTGCCGAGGTTTCACAGGAAGGTATACAACAGCAGCATAACCAATTTCGGAACTGTCAGCAAAGCTGTGAACTTGATATGTGCACCTTTGCAGATTCACTAGTGGACGGGCCACAGCAATGGACGACAATGATGACAGTTCAGATCTAACACGGTTCCACTTTTCATGCACTTCCAGGTGTGGTTCAGTATCCCAGTCCACACCTTCCAACCACAGCATCTGAATCAAACGTTTGTCAAATAAAGTTAAGGGAGCTAGCCAACAAACCAGGTCAAACACTCGAGCCAAGTCTGACAGGATGATGCGTATTGCAGGCGGATTGGAGTTGCGATGGATTACAAACGAAAATGAATTGGTGGAAGGGTTCCATTGCAGGCCTCCGGTGGGAGCCCATCCAACAAGGCTGCATGGTTGCTCATAAACTTTCTCAATTGAAATCCACCCACCTTCAGTAATGCTACGAGTTCCTGCTGTAGATTAAGTGCAGCCTCAACACTGCAAGCTCCAGTGGCTACATCATCTACATACATGTCTAATGATAAAATCTTCGCTGCAACAGGAAATCCGCTCTTCTCATCCTCTGCAAGTTGATGGAGAGTGTGTATGGCGAGATATGGCACAGATGACACCCCATAAGTAACTGTGTTCAGTCTGTATTCCGCAATAGGTTCATCATCTGAGGACCTCCACACAATCCTCCGATAATCTCTGTCGGTGGGATGAATGGATAGCCGCCAAAACATTTGTTTCATATCTGCAGTGAACATAATAGGGTACATAGGAAACTGAAGCAACACATCAACAATGCTGATTTGGAGTTTTGGTCCTATAAGATGTATGTCATTGTGCGATTGGCCATTTGTGATTCTTGCAGATGCGACGAATACCACTCGCAACTTAGTGGTGGTGCTATCAGACTTTACTACAAAGTGGTGAGGAATGTAGTAGGCCTCACTCACAGAGATTTCTCCCCCTGGAACCCTCTCCATGTGTCCAGATGACAGGTAGTCTTCTATAAAATCTGCACACTGGGCTCTTTCTGAAGATTTCAGTTTCAGAAGCCTCTCAAGACAATGAAACTTATGTATTGCTTGGCTCTTAGATTCCCCTAACTGTGGTCTTAGTTGACAAAAGGGCAAAGCAACACTATAACGCCCTGTTTGGTCAATTGTATGAGCTGTTAAGAATATCTCTTCAAAGAGTGCTCCCTGAGGAGAGTAATGTGTTTTCTGAGGAACTTCTTCCAGTTCACAGAAACTTTTCGACAACATATTAAAGCGATGGGGACGATGTAAACAATTAAATACATGATGATGTTATTGGTTGCGATAGAACAACATTTTTCACTCTTCCCATGAGGATGCATTCAAACAGTCTCCAATGCGGTGGATATTTCTTGCTTCCATCCCTTTTGCAGCCAGTCATCAAGTGCGGAGACAACTGTTCACCTATCAGCAAGTCAACTGGGCCTGTACAGCCAAAGGAAGGATCTGCGAGTTTCAGGTGCATTACAACATCACAAATGCTAGAGAGTAGCTGAATGTTAAGGAGATCACTTGAAATTCTCTATAGAACCAAGGCATCCAGAAAATGATGAGGTTTGTCCTAAAGGGCTGATTAGGCAAGTCGTCGTTGACTTGGAAAACTGACTGGCACAGTGGATAATCCATGGCTTGGTAGCTGAATCTTCTGTCGGGGGAGTTCCAATCGCTGTAGGCAGGCCTAGGTTATGAAACTAGCCTGGCTATCAGAGTCTAGAAGGGCACATACTTGTTGGGGAGCTCCAAATGCATCTTGGATTTCTACAAGAGCAGTAGACAGCAAAACAGTGGTGGTAGCTGTAATGGTGGTATGAGCTACAAGTGTGGATACAATTTTAGTTTGGCCATCTCCTGTATGTTCTTCTATTGTGATATCCGAGGGGTCATCTAATTCAGGGCCGATGCATCCTGTGATTCAGCAAAGTGTAGCAATGTGTGATGTCTACCACCACAATGTCGACACCTGAATTTGGAGTTACAGTTTCTAGCTATATGTGATGATCTGAGGCAATTCAAACACAAATCAACCTTTTGGTAAGAATGTAATGTTCCTTTGAACCTATACGAAGAAATTGGGAGCACTGGAAACGAATGTCGTCTGCCCTACATAGGGTATAATTAGCAGTAGCTGTTTGTGTCATGTTCATCATGGAAGTAGTTGGACTGTACAAATTATGTTTGCTGGATTTTGACACAATTGAAGTCTTTGACAGAGAAGTCTTGACATGGTACAAACCGACTGCTTCGGCTGATTGACACTGCTTTCCTAAGAACTCTATGAATTCTGTCAGCTTTGGCAGTGAAGAATCCCCTACTGTCAGCTCTCACTGGCGGCACAGGTAAGGGTCCAGTTTCTTCTTCATCAAGAGAAGCAACAACAAGTCCAGGCGATCTACAGGAATTTTCAATGCTCACAGAGCACCCATACTTTCGACAAGCGCAGTTAGCAGTGCACACATAGAGCTTGAAGAGTCAGATAATACCACAGGCACTTGAAGTAACGATTCAATGTGGTTTGAGGTTATGAGTATTTTATTGTTATATCTCCGCACTAAAATCTCCCATGCAATAGTGTAATTTTCTTCCAAGAGGGGTAGGGACTAGATTAACGACAATGGCTCTGTAGTTAAATACAACTTCAGGTATGTGAAACAATCCACCTGAAAAAAGTTATCATTGGTCGCTATAATGGATTGAAGCAGGTTTGCGAAATTCGACCATAACTTCTGGTCACCATTGAAACTGGGAAGCTGAATAGTGGGTAAATTGACATGTGATGTGTTTGAATGTGACTGGGTGGCTCTATTCTCATTCATACCATTGATCGCTATGACCTGGTCATGTATGCCCATTACAGCGTAGTAAGCATCATCAAACTTGATAAGTCGTTAGGCATGGGACTCAAACTCACTACTGCCTTTGAACGCAAATTCCAGTTCGATGTGGTCATCATCAAAACTGTCCCAAATTTGAGCTAAGTCCTAGCAAGTAGAAAGGAAGAGGCGTGCGTCAATAATGTCACCTTGCACAGAAGCTGACAATGTAAATGCAAGGTGTAGTCAATTTTCTGCTCTTTCGAGAAGTCTCTGAAGTGCCAGGTGTTTATCAGCCATGTTCAACACTATTCCGCACTATTAAGGCCAAAAGCAACAGGCGCGTGGAACTTGCATATGCTGATAATCCTGTTCGTAATAGTGATTAACTAACAGACATCAGAAACAGTGAGCACAGTTAAACAAATCAACAATGATTTATAAATGTTATAACAGTGATTTTATCACAGTTTTTGGAACTAAGTAGCTGTCATTTCTTAACTGTTCCAATGTACATTAACCTTATCCTTAGTGCATGTAGATCACTGTGAATACGAACGAGATACACACATGAATACAACTAAATGTAAATATGCACGTTTTGGAAAGTACTGATATATAAATGCTCTAACAACGTGCTGGGACAAAATTCTACAACAACTTCTGAAAACTCTTTATGAAATATGAGTCACGACCGAGGCAAAACGAGTCAGGAACGAGGTAGCACGAGTCATGACTGAGGTAGCGCCACACGAACAAAAACACAAAACAGCGATGCGGTAGATAATCAACAATATCATAACTATATCCGGCGCAGTTGGACCAGTTAATGTTGCGTCTAACATCTTGATGGACTGTATTACAGGAAAGTATGTTGATATGAGAACTGGCGGGCACTACCAAACACCATTTCTCCGGAACGAACTGCGAACAACTGACTGTCTAAATATACTACTTCCTAGACGCACTATGAGCACACCACTGATGACAATGGCGGGAAGTTAAAATCCGCACATAGTAATAAATACAAAGGCATCTATACATACAGTACCAAACACGACAAAGAATCCTTACTGACCTGGCCTGTGTTCCCCTCACACCTCGCAAGACTAAAGCAAGGGACAATAGACGAGTGTCCCTTTATGGCATTAAGTAATTTATTGCTTCACACTGCTTGGGACAACAAATGTCAAAGTCTATGATAGTAACTTGACAAATGCATAACCACTAACATCAGTAAGAGCTAGTTTTCTATAGACTGAAAACCATGGATAATAGAAACTAGTAATATGGTTGGAAAAAGGTCTACAAAAACAAATCAGTGCATTACTAAAACCGTGATTCAAGATACCACAGCTGGCAAGGGATTACTGTATCTATTTTTAGACGTGTCTCAAATATTCAACATTTTCGACCCAAACTTTACACGGTACCTCGGGATTGGGTCGTAATTAAAAGGTGCTCGTAACAAATGGGGTCGTAATAGCGGGATTTGACTGTACTGAGACCACGAACTTGTTGAATTATCATGTTTTTTTTTGTAATACCTCTTGAGTAATATTTCTATCCCTTAAATACGTTTTTATTATGTGGACATAATGTTAATTGTGTTATGACTTACCAGGTTTGCCAGCAAGTCTTTTCGTATTAATTAGTGATGAGTCGAATCAAAAAATTATTGGTTCAGATTAGATTTCTGTTATTATTCTTCGGTTCCCGGATTTAATTCCTAGTTCCGGTACCAAATTTGGGAACAGAAAATTTACTTAATATATTTTTTAGTAAAAACGTGCGTTTCCATCATTAAACAAAAGATTGTTGTTTTCTCCCTTTATAATTGATATTTACAACAATACTTAGAATGTGGCATTATAGTAATTACACATCATAAATGTGGACTCTATCTAACTAGTGTAAATGAAAATGGTCCCAAATATTGGACATTGTGATGAAGTCAACTACAGTAAGAACACTTGGTTTGTTTGGGGGACGTGAGCTTTTTACTCTCGAGAGCAAATTGAGAATTCCTGAGAGCAGGAAAGAGCAAAAAGCGCACTGCTCTTTTCTGCTACCAACCGAACGCCATTAGTCACGGGACTGTTTCCTATTAATCAGCTGATCACAACATCATCAATATGTAATTTTAAACTTGATTGAATATGGCATCGTAGGGCAACGGACAGTTTTGCGGCGGCAAAAAAAAAGGGCATATCCGGTTAAAAGAGGATGTCTGGTAACCCTATAAGCATCAAATACAGTAAAATGGGCTATGCAATGAGTTGTAATTTCGTTGCAACACCTGATAAAACCAAAACGTAAGTTATTGCCAATTTTACTGTTTACTAGGGGCAATTCAGGGTCGTTTATAGCTTGGCACATTAGACAAAATGGCCAGTCATTGGTTATGACAAGTATTTAATAATCACTGTAACTGTCATAACATTTGCCTTTAAGGATGAACATAATATTTTCATCATTATGAACAATTACATTTACATGCAGTTCTCAGAGGATGACCATACATATTCGCAAATAAATAAATGTGGCAGAAAAGATTTTGCAGCAAAACTAGCACCATCTCGTAGTCCAGACAATAAATACACACACTTGGCGCCTTTTTTTTTTTGTTCTCAATCTAACTGTTCCTCTGCTCTTCCTCGACAGCAAGAGAAGAAAGTTCATGCTCTTTGTGAGAAAACGAACAATGGTCCTGTTACCCGAACAGCCATCCAAAAAAAAAAAACACTTCCAGCCAAACGAATGCTCAAAATGAAAAGGAGCGAGAAATAACAGGAAATGTACAGACGTAGTAGAAAGCTCAGGTCACCCGAACAAATCAACAGATTTGTCACGCTGGATCCGGAAATAACACGTGTTGTTAACCCTACTTTTTTTTACTAAAACAACTGCTAATATAAACTAGGGCACAGAGTCAGCGGGATGTCCAGCTACATTATATATTCCCCAATGGTTGTAAACCTTATTCCAAATGTTTTAATGCATACGTGCATAACTGTGAAAAATGTGCGATGAATAATTAATAGTAATATAAAACACCAAACCCTCTTTAGACTACAGTATTTGTTAGTATTTTAAAACTGTTGTGCCTGAAAAAATATGTGAGTAGGTGAAGGAGTGACCTGTTGCACGTAAAAATGGGAATATGCCGCTCACAGACGTACTCCCATCATACAGAATTCGCCGTAGGTCATTAGGAAGATTAAAGGTGCAACGAGCCTGGCCATACCTGGAACAATCCAATAAGATGTGACACACAGTCAAGGGAGTGCCGCAGGCATAACAATCTGGAGAGGGTGCACCACAAAGCACGTACTTGTACGACAAACAAGTGTGCCTGATGCAAAGGTGAGAAAGTACTAATCTAATCTGCAGGTAATTGAAACAGGAAAAACACAAACAGGCAAGTCTGAAATCGCCCGCAACTTGTCGGACAGCAAAAGAGAAGTCCATTCACGCCGCCAAGCATGCCAAATAAGGCCGACTGCATGCCGCACATCGCACACAGGGACACTAAAATCACTGGGTGAAAGGCTGCATGCCTTCTTAGACGCCATATCTGCTGCTTCGTTGCAAGGGATGCACGCATGCCCTGGAACCTACAGGAAAACAACACGAACACAAATCTGCACAGCCAATGCCAGCTTCTCCCGGATCATAGGAAGAAGCGGATGAGTTGTGGAACAAGATTGAATGGCTTTTAAGGCACTCATGGAATCGGAGCACACAAGATACAACACAGAGTCTTGAAAATAACAAAAAGCTCTGCAGTTAAAACACTGCAAGACGGATGAAGTCCAAAATGAACCGAGATGGACCAATCACATAGGCACACCCAGTTGATATATCCAATTTAGAACACTGCTTAAAACAGCAAATAAAGCCATCGAACACAAAAGACGCAAGATAAAACAAAAGGCCTTGTAAACAAAAGGAAGGGTTGTCAAATTAGGAAATTCCGCCAGATCAAGGCGCACCTCAATCTGCGTCATCAGCCATGGCGGTTCATGGCGAGGCAAAGGCAACACACCCAGAGGCATATCATTCCTAGTCAGGGTGAGTGCAAATTGGACAGATGCCGGCTAAGGAGAACCCGGCCTAGCGGAGTACAACCGTTCATTGGACGGACGGAGAAAGGTAGTGTGGTGAAGGTGCGAAAGAGTCTGAATGCACCCGCACACTATAGGAAAACAAAATTTTGTCATGCCTGTAATGGAGCGGAGGTTCACCAGCCACAGCACAAAGACTGACAACCGGGCTTGTACGGAAAGTCCCAGTAGCAATGTGCATACCAGCACAGTGAACACTTGCCAATGATGCGAAAAGAGATGGCCGAGCAGAAGAATAAACAACATTGCCATAGTCCAGATTGCTACAGACCAGGGCACTATACAGCCTTTAAGAAGGGTGACTGTATCAGCACCCCAGTCATGACCACTCAAAGAGTTTTCAAGAGATTCAAGTCTCATACACAACGAGATTTTAAGGACTGAATATGATTCCTCCAGGTAAGTTTGCTGACAAACAAGAGACCAAGAAACTTTACGGTACTAGAAACAGGCAAAACAGAGCAGTGCAAAGAACCTCGGGAGAACGAAATATGCCAATCATCTACAGAAATGGACCACCTGTGTTGTTGGTGGAAAATTGGAACCAACAGCTGTGCGTCCAAACGCAAAGGTGGTGGACGATAAGCTGCACCTGATGTTCTGCCATGCCAAAAATGCAGCATGACAAGATAGCAAAGTAGTCAACATACAGTGCACACCCCACAGGTGGTCAAACGACAGAATTGCATTGATGGCAATAGCAAACAGGGTAACACTCAATATGCTACCCTGTGGCACACCGTTCTCTTTAACAAACTCCCGAGAATAAGAGGCACCATTGTGAATCCTGAACGTACGGGAGTGCATAAATGTCTGTATGATATCAGGGAGATGAGCCACGAAAATCCCAAACGGACAGCTGTCTCAAGATACCATGTCCCCATGTAGTGTCGTACGCGTTCTCCAGATCAAGGAAAAGAGCAAGGAGATGCTGCCCTCACAAAAAGGCAGTATGTATGGCTTCCTCCAAGCTGACCAAATTATCTACCGCAGAACAATTTTGGCAGAAACCACACTGGAGAGGCAATAATAAATGCCAGGTCTCAAGGCAGCATACCAAACGCGCATTAACCGTACACTCCATGGTCTTACAGACGCAGCTGGTGAGAGAAATTGGACGATAGCTGTAAACTTCCCATTTGACTTTCCCTGGTTTCAAGATGGGCACAAGTGTTGTCTTGCACCAACCCAAGGGGAAAACACCAGAAGTCCAAATATTGTTAAAATTTTTTTAGCCTAAATAATTTCCCGTCAAGCGGAAGGTGCTGCAACATAGCATAATGGATATTGTCGGGGCCAACAGATGTATTCTTCGACAGACAGACTGATCCAACTCGAGAAGGGTAAAAGGCTGGTTGTAGTCCTCTCCATCTGAGCAAACACAGAGGACATCCACCGTTTCGCATTTCTCCTTGATGGCTCGAAATAATGGAGTGTAATGTGCACTGCTCGAAACATCTGCAAAATATTGACCAAATGCATCTGCTATGTTTGTCCCCTCGGTTACAATATCGTTGCTCACCCGAAGGAAGCAAACACGTGGCACGTTATGTGAGCGATGAAATAAAGTCCCTCCAGGATGTCTGCTGGATGTCCTTGACACGTCGAGCGCGAGCCAGTCAGCATGTCGTCGAGTACGGACACCATCCCTGCATTTGTCATTCCACCAAGGAACACGCCTACGACCACAAGGTGAAGACTGTGGGATAGTGGCCAACCTAGCTAACACGATAATTGAGATTAACAGCTTCACTGCTACAATCGCGTCAAGAAAAACCTCGACAGGGAAATGGAGGGAACGCTGCAAAAGTGCCCAGTCCACTTACTTCAGCAACCAGCGAGGTAGTTTTGGTGGGGCCACACAAGAAACGTGATCTAGCCCATTGGAAAATGGTCAATTTGACAGAGCTCAAGGTATACAGACCAATCCAAGTGGGTGACCAAAGCTGGACTACAAAAAGAAAGATTGATGCAAGATGAAGTGTCGGTATGGGAGATTAAGTGTGTGGAAGTACCAGTGTTCAACAGGGCAACATGTGAAATGTTGAACCACGACTCAACCACATGACCCCGGCCTTCCCTGTGGTCTGAACCCCATATCTGATTGTGAGCGTTGAAGCCGGCAACAAACAGAAATGGAAGTGGGAGCTGGAATAAAAGGACCTCCAAATCAATTGCCCGTACACGGTGGTGGGTTGGTACATATATGCTACAAACAGTGACAAACATACATAGGAAAACCGTTACCGCCACTGCCTGCAGAGCAGTGTGAAGGGCAACAGCTGCATGGTAAACAGAATCCCTCAATACAAGACAGACACCGCCAGAAGAACGGTCCACCAACACGCTACCCTGTCGGTAGAACGTGTGACCTCGAAGGGAGGCCATATCTGTACGGCGAAAGTGCTATTCCTGAAGGTAAATGACTACACGGGTGAGGGACAATATGAGCTGTTTCAGTTCGTCATGATTATTGAAATATTCTCGGCAGTTCCACTGAATGAGGGACATAAGTTATGGAAAGAATGTGTGCAGTAAAAACTACTTCAATTTCCCTCTATGTCTGTAAGACTAGCTTAAAGCCCTCTGAGCCATCACCAGTGTTATGAGAATCAACATCAACCACCAACTCGGACTCTGGCTTTGCGGACACAGTACTGGAAGTGGGAGAGTTGACGTATTCCTACGAACCACAGTTGCTCACAGGAAAGAGGACAAGAGATGCAATCTATGCCTTGTCTAGTCTATTCTCCACTTTAAGCAACTTTCTCGGAGCCCCGCTAAATATCTACTTACAGGCCTGTTTCATATCCTTCCGCAAAAGGTAAACAAACATTGCCATGTGACTGCCATGTAGCACATGTCAAAATCAATGTTAGTTTACATGCTAATGTGTATGTTGTTCGTATACTTTCGCTACACCTAAACATGAACACTGAATTGCGAATTTTACTTGAATATACCTGTCAAATGCATTGTTTACGGTTTACAGCTTTTCAAAGAATTCTCTCATATTCAAAAAACCTTTCCGTACGAATATTCACAGTTTAGGCCTATATTATTATTTAGGTCAGCTTTATGAAGTTTTAAAAATACCTCAATTGACGATAGTTCTTATGGACATGTTACATTAACATACTTGTTTTCCACGACATAGCACATTACATGTAATGCAAGTTAATATTTGCCGTGACTGTGTTTAACACTGTTACAACTGTGGGGTAATGAATTATAGTGTTTAACTTTTTGTATTGATATGTAATGGGTTACTTCTTTAAATGGAAGGCCTCAGTTCAAATAATGATGGAATAACGAGTACAACGAAAATGTGACGTTAACATCAAGTACGCATTTCGTGTCATTCATTTTTAACCTAACGTAACTTATTCCACTCATATTTATATGTATTGCTACTTACTATGTATTAGGTTTATTTAAATTTATTGGGGCTGGGCTTAGTTATTTTGTTGGAGATTGGTGGTAAATCATGTTACACGACCGTGTTTAGAACCACCAGGGCAAATGTACAACATTGTGATACACAAATGTGGATGTAAATAAATAACTTCATCATAACAACAGTTCACATTTATAAAACGTATAAATATTTCACATCAAATATTTGAAATCATGCACACACACAGATTCAGTGTAATGATCAACACGCAGCTATGCCACGCTATTTCACACGCAGCGGTTAACGAAACACACCGAACAATATATTTATTACTACCGCAAAAACACATTTTTATCACATTGTAACTTGCTTAGGGCGGTTTAAAAAACATAACGTCTACAAACTTAATGTGGTAATTTGAAGTATTTTTCGGAGTAAGAATAATTTACACTTTCTATGGTAAAAAAGTAACATGCCATCACGTGGCTAGCCATGTCTGCCAAATTTACTGTTTCTGCCCCCCTACTCACTCAACATAATCTAAATATATATTAAAATAAGTATTCAAACATTATTCAAATCTCTTTTTCAGTTGTAAATTAAAAATTTTAAAAATCATTATATTGCTGTAATAAGTATGAAATATGCTACAATTAAAAACATGTACAATTTTACACTTTAGTGAATCTTCCCAGGTGTGAAAGAGAAAAAAAGAGATAGAGCGACAAGCCTCGCTCAACAGACAGTTGCTTTCTCGCTCGTTATAACACCGTACCATATGGCCTACTCACAATATTTTCTGCTGTTATTTTAAACTGTAAAAATGAGATATGTTGCCATATTCCAAAAGGCACTGGTTAATTTACAAATACTATACAAAAAAAGTACGTTAAAATATTTTCACTGTCAACTATTTCTTACCTGCCGTTGCCAACACATCACTGCACTCGTTAATTCATATTTAAAAATAAATAAATATTGCAGGTAATACAAGTTTCATTTATTCAATAATACAGTACTCTAACTACAGTTACTTATATTTGTGGAATACAGGTTATTGAAAAAAACAGGTTGACATGTTACGCCTAGAGTGTTTTTTCAAAGGTTGATTTTCGTAAGTCAGTTCCAATCAGGAATGGACTATATCTTTTTTGCAGCAGCTTCCTGACGTGATTTGTTTACAGAAGATTTGGATAGTTTCATCTCAGCTGGTCTACACTGTGTACCAACAGACGTAGTCCCGGTTATCTGGACCACCTGTGGTTTAGGTGTACTCGCAGACAATTCAGTCTGGGTAGCCACATAGACTCTCCGTGTACACGCATCTGTAACTGCTGGTCGAGCATTAGCAACAACACTATAAGACACAGGCTGCTTCGAGCCTTGGAAAGCACGGAAACGTTTCCTTGCATCAACAAAGGAAACATTGTCTGTGGCCTGGATCCAATGAACCACTTGCTCCTCCTGGTACACAGAGCACTCCTTCGACCAGAACAGATGGCCTTTGCAGCAGGTCACACACTTAAGCGTATTGCGGTACGGAGCATCTGGATGCGGTGGAACAGCACACTTTGGACAAGCTGGTGTATTCTGACATTTTAGAGAGGAAGGTCCAAACGGTTGACAGTTGTAGCAACAGAGGAACAGGAATAAACTCCTTAACACGCACGTTCAAGTACCCTACTTTGGTAACTGAGGGAAGAACATGCACAACAAAAGTCAAGATGAGAGTAGCAGTAGTGGACATGATACCTTCAGTGTTTTCAGCACATTGCGAACATCTGTGACATACTGTGTTTGCGGCTCACATCGAATCTCTTGGTCCAGGATGTCGCTTAAATCAGGACACAAATAACGCCTTCGCTAGAGTTGAGGACACATGGGACTTGACCTGAACAGGGAACTTTGTAGTTGCCCCATTGAAAATCTTCATCGCCAAGAGCCCTCTCCACTTAACATGGTTTTAATGCTCCTTATTAGACCCTTCTTCTTTCAGGGTGTGTCCATGGCTACAATTGCGGCCATGGCACCAGACAACCCTGCTATAGCCGCGATGCATGCGCCCATTTTATAAATTAAACTAAAGCTAAGCCATAAAGGGTTTGAACTGAGACACATCCCATTCTCGTCTTAGCTACTAACAAGCATGCCGGAGGGCACACAGAACTGTAAGAGTGCTCACGTTGGCGTAACGGGATTCATGGTCTTGCAAAAAAAAAAAACCCCAGCAGTCACTCTTGTTTCTTCGCTCAACACATCCCGAGCAATACCTAGTTCTGGGATCTCCAGAGATCTACGAAGTCTTACGTACACCTCCTGAGGCAACTTCCATCGTCTCAACCTGGCAACCAGCGAACACGTTCACATATGTATTAAATTCACTTAGTCTCCTCTAGAAACCTTTTACTCAGTAAAGTTTAACAGTAATTTACTTTGTAATAGTCTAGAACTATTTCCTTTCCCATGTAACTCAGAACCAGGTCGCCTACACCTGAATAATGCTGTTACCTTCAGCACTCCACTGTTCAGTAGGAGGTAGCACAGGTCGCATGTTTATCGTGGTCTCAATTAGGGATTTCAAAATAAATTTTTCTCGAAATCCAATTCTCGATTCCAAATGCAAAAACATTTCACTCGATTCTGATACCATAAAATTAGAATTTGTGATTATCAACATGTGCCTACAGTCAATGTATAATTTAGAAATTTTGTTTTATAGTTCAAATTAGACAGAGACAAATATGAAGAATTACAGGAAAGACTTAATCTTCTAAGTGAAGAAAATTTCCTATATTTATGTAATATTCAGACTTATCTAATTAGACCTAACAAGTACGTATCAGTATTTTTGATAAATCAGTGAATTATCTGAAATGATTATACACAGGATTATACCAAAAAAATTAAGCAAAAGATCAATATCTCAATGCAATATTTTAGGTCAACTAGTGAAGCAAACCAATATGTGTATACAAATATTGATGCTATTCAGTAATGAAACTGAAATGTTAGTAACCTTTCACTTAGCATTACTAAATGAAAATGCTACTACCCGACCTTTTAAGTGCAGGGACACTGGATGACATGCTGCTACACACATCTTTGTTAAAAAACTCTTCTGAAATATCATTATTGGCAATTTTCTTCTACTCATCGTGTCTGTGTGTTTTCTCAATTTACTAGTTGTGTGACTAACCCCACCTCGCGAAAGTTTTGCCGAGCACATATTGCAAAATGCAAAATTTGGGTCATTTACATCAACTGAAAAATAATTCCACATATCACTAGACATTTTCTTCACGTGTAAGTAAATAAAATCCTCTGTACATTAAAATTTTTTACACAACCCCAATAAAAAAAAAGAATACTTTTGGTAAAGAAAAAAACAAGAAAAAAAATTTCCTTGTAAGCTCAACTACATTCAAAACGAAAATGTCGCAAACATGAAAAATGTATAGTACGAAAAATGTATTTGTTCTTTATCTAATATACTGTTAAATAGCAGGTAAACAAAATCAAATATCCGAATAATACCAGGAATCCTGGTATTATTGAGAACACTAGTCCATGATCATTATGCTCCCAGTAGTAATAACTATTGCGCAGCAGGCTAAAAGCCAATGCATGTTCCATGTCAGCGTACCAGAACTCTAGTAGGAACTTGCCGCTAGCGAGGGTCCTTATCTACAAACCACAGCTGCAGACCGACCTGGACTTCCAGCACACGGCTTATCAACTAATGCTGATCGCAACACTTACGCGCAACAAAGTGCCATCTCCAACAGTATCTGGTGTGCAGCGGTGGTCTTTCATCTGTGACTGCCAGATTGTTTTATTTTTTCATGTACGCAGACATTTACAGATTTAGATATTGTGCGGTAGATTTCCACATGCGTTTGTAGCATTCTTGCAACATTATACACGTCAGAAAGTGAACAAAAAGAAAACCAGTGCAGTTTTCCCATTAATGTTGCACCACACAGCATAGAGTGACGCCGAGGTGAAGTGATGCAGCCAAATTCTGATAATAGCAGTCTGTCACATGGCAGCCATTAAGATAAAAACAGCTTGTTTAAATGCGAGTATGGATTATCTGACAGCGAAGCTCATATCACTAGTAACAACATCCAAGGAGGGGCTATAAGCCTGGGTTATTTCCTCGCTTTGAGCACTATGTTAGTGCTGAAGTGACCATAGCCTGAGACTTGCCGCTCAACCTTTCCTGAACGCACAACCAGTAGCAGCATGGTGGCCCACACGGCTCTCCATCTCTGATCAGCCCGCAAAGCGTGGGGGATCAGTGTAGACTATTACCGAGCTCATGCCAGCAAGCAACTATTGGGTAAACACTGTAGATACTGTTCTTGTCAAGGTGCACTACGTAAATTGTTAAGTCACATTACTCTATGCCTTACAAAGAGAGGCGTGGCCTCAAGCTTAAGGAACAATACCAGGCTTTCCATGCTGCCAGACAGCAGTCTGCACTACCACCGCCTATGCAGGAAACGCAGGCGGAACGGGACTGCGTTGCCACACTCAGACACCAAGCAGTCACGGCTGCTCCGGTCATTATTGTATATTTTTCACCATCTTTCCGAACTAGTCAGGAGTACCACCCGGTGCCGAGAGTTAGTATATCAGACAGAGGCTAGGCACAGCTGGTCCAATCCACACTTCTGAAGCAGAGTCGTCCGCCTGGAATCGCCGCTTCAGTGTGGGGCGAGTCAGCCACCACTGAGTGGGAGCAACACTACATCACCACCCTCCAGAATGACGGTGTCAGTAACCAACACCCCTCGCCAAACATCGCTAAGCCTAATAATAAACCACGCTATTGGTCTAGCGTTAAAATCCTAACGAATGTGCCATTCAGACTTTACCAGGTACGCATAAAATTCAATAGGGTGAAGTGAATAGTACCCTAGTTATGCAGGACAACTGAGTGAGCTAAAAGTAACGAAAAAGAAGAACGCAGCATTGTACAAACAGTAGCAATACAGCGCATGTTTTAAATTTATCACAAGAAAATTGTTTAAATTCAGTCCCAAAAACTATACCAACTCATTAAGAAAACGAAAGTGAGTGCGAGTATCACTTGAACCGACATCCACAAACTACTGTTCTCAGAATACGCTCTCAACAAGGGCTAAATCTTTGCTTATCTTTATTAGTATAGTTAGGATATCCTCCTTGAGCACATTAAAACTTCAGCTTATAGAGCACCTGATCAGTACCCAATATATTTGATGTATTTATAATGCAATCCATTAATTCTAAAATTAATTTTGCTCACCTTCCACAGCATCTGTGTCGTCCAGCATCATGACAGCAGCAACAGCTGCCCGAGCACGGGCCACATTGTTGGCCAGGTCCATATTACGAGCAGAGTCACCACTGTGGGAGGAACCTCCGAGAGTGCCGGAGGAGGAATGTGCACCCGGGACGTAGCTACTGTGGGGAGCCAGAGGTTCCACAGAGAACAGGTCCTGCTGAAGTGCAATCACACAGCTCTCACTCTCCCCCTGCTACACTCTCATTTACAAAATCCATATGACAGTTCTAAGAAAGCAGTGTTAGTTTTGTTTTTAGTAATGTACACCTCTGCCTCAGCTGTTCTGACACATGGATGCTATGCTGATTTGTTACATCACATGTTGACATTACAAGGGGCTGCGATGTTATGTGTACAAACAACATTGATTCAGAAAGTATGAAATTATCTGACAGTGCAAACTGCAAAATCAAAAATTTTCATTCGTAGAAACAATTTTCAAATTTTCATAGTAACTTCTTGTGTATGAGAAACAAAAGACAGTTGAGCTGAAGTCATGTAGCTGTGAAGTAATGTTAATAAAGAACTCTTGTTTCTTTACAAATTACAAGATATATATTAAAATGTATGAAAGAATAATATTTTAAGTCTGTGCTAAATATTCCCAGTTAATATTTTTCAATGCTTATAATGTGCACATACATAGGGCCTCGAAATGTTCATGAACCACAAACTAAAGCAAAATAATGTGATGCGTCATGGACAATGTCTAGCCTCCACTACAGCCGTGGCTTCCTCTAAGAAGAGATGCAGCTACCACATGTCACAGAGCACACTGCCCGAGGTTGCAAAACTACAGCGCCTGCCTCTGTTGGCCATCAGCCGTCCATTGATTCTCTTCTCTCTCCTCTCTGCCGCACCACTACCCCCGGCCGGCCTTGTCTCTCAGATATAAATAAGGATTGCAATCCTCACTTCGAGACTGACAGCTCTTTTGCAGAATGTCTCTCTGCCCGGACACGCTCCGTCACTGACAACCAGTTGCTGATGAAACGCTGCCTGTCAGTGTATTCACACAAGCCTTACTTATTACCAGAGGGTCTACTTCTACATACTAGATCAACAACTACCTCACAGCTTATGATGCCTGCTGTGCTTCATGGATTTCACGCTAGCTACACCTTAAGCTGTAATGGTCCGAGTTGCTGCATACATCGAGCTGCCCTCACCTCCTACCCCTCCGAGTATATCGTGACTAAGGACAACTCCTTGATTCACATTCTAGGTCGGCACTTCAGGCCCCATTCAGTGTACAGGCTGGTATGTGTGTTGTTCTAACAATAAACAGGCACAAACCAAACTGGTCCAGTTAGCCCTCTCAGACACTGTTTCAGCTCCCTGCCTCCTGCTATCTCCAGTTTTCATTCAAACCATCAGCTTACACTCTTGCAGGGACAGGCACGTGCCGACAAGAAATTCCTAAGCTCATCCATCTGGAACCATTATCTCTTCAGAGTGGTGGTTCTCTGGACTACTGTACCATTCTGCGAGTGCTTAGGCCTGCCAGCTACTACCTGCACACTAAGTTACTTGCTACAGGCCAGTAAGACAGGCCTACCCAAAAATTCCACCCACCTACACCAGTTTCCTACAGGTCGTGCTCGCCCCCCACTATCTCCCATCCTACTGTACTACCTCTTATGCCTCACCAAAAAACTGGGCGAGATAAGGCGGCCAACCAGAGGCTAGTCCTGGTTACCGGTCTGGTCGGGGAAGGCGAGCGTGCCACCAGCACGTACACCGAAAACAGGAGGAATCTGCCCAGCGGAGAGGTAATCCTGCCAGCGTACTTAGTGTTAACAAGTGCCTCCAGTTTGCACTCCTGTGGAACCTTCCAACCATGAACGATATCTCCACTACCGCTTACACCACAAAAGAGAAGCAGCCTGTAGTAGTAGTCCCTATCCCTAACTCTATATTATGCTCTTCACTGATACTCCTGAGCCCATGACTGCTGCTAGTAAGCTTAATACCAGAACTCCATAGGATAGGGAGACCCACAGGAGGATTGGTAACTACAGACAGCTACTTAATAAGACAATTTCTAATAACACATTTATTACAGTAACTCTGTGTTTAAACAGAACGAAATATTGACATGAGCAGATCAAGGTTAAAATTACTGTTCTTGGATATAGTCTACTATTACAAGAGTATTAAATCCATCTAGTCCCTAACCTTGCCACGCATTAATTATGTCTTTACTAATGGGGCCTCAAGATCAGGGATGACACCCTACTGCCTAGCCGGAGTTATGATAGCCAAATATCTGAAGGGTAAATTGCTGTCTACCTGGAGCTCCTTCAGACCCTGGACTCTCGTAGCCTTCTGCTTCGTGCCGCTCCGGCACCGACATCATCACAGTTCAATTACTCGTTGCCGTCTGGGGCGGGAGGGGATCGGCGCTCCCCTATTTACACCCTGGCGGTAGTGGGTCAGCCAGAGTTTGTCATCAAAACAGGGGGCTTGCAAGAATTCTATAGCCCGTACAAGCTTCGCTTGTCGTGTTTGGCCCCTTGGAGTCCACAAGCCACACACGCACAGCCTTCAGCTGCATATCGAGTAGCTCATTGTCTGGACAGGATACCAAGTGTCACACCAGCACAAATGTAAATTAAGGCAGCACACAACAACTGTACAACTGATTGCACAACAGGTATTTTAGAGTTGCCCGCCCTGCCCTCCGCTGAAACCCCATCAAGACAGTGACAGGGCAAGCTTCCCTACCGCCTGGGTTGGGAATGTGTTAAGGGGGGAAAGTCGCAGACACCAGCAAAACCCCAAGAAAAAAGTCGGTTAAGTGTCAAATGTTATTAGTAAAAGTCTGTAATAAATCCAGTATTTGTGAAACATTGACGAAAATGCTTATTTAAGAGTCTCTAAAACCACAATGCAAACTTCTTTTACCACGAAAACTCTTACAAACATTAAGTTGAACAATTCTCCATTTATTAAAAAGGCTTATCTCTCAATAACTCCACATAAATGCAAATAATAATCTGTTTGCATGGTTATTGTGATGTTGACTAAAGAAACTTAAAAAAAAATATACTTCAGGAGAAATTTAACAAATTAATTAGTAGCAAGGTTGAAAGATTATCATGGCATAAACAATTCAATATATAGACTCAAATAACTTACACACTTGTTCGCTTGTTCACTGATAGAATCAAGCCTAATGAATAATTTATTTATAAATACAGACAAGTCGGTCGAATCCAAAGAAATCGTGGGATTAGAGGATTCAAAGATTCAAGGCATGATTCGAGTAAAGATTCTATATTAGTTTACCCTTACCAAAACATTTTTATTAGACCCTCCATAATTAACTCTGCTGAAATGTTCTATGCTTCAACTGGCATGTTAAGCCGTCTGTTAATGATTGAAATAATTTAAGAAAGTGAACTGTTTAATTTGAAATAAAATACGGAGGAAATCGTCGCAGAATTAAATTATTTTTAAATTTTTTATGTGGCATTTTTATTTAT
The DNA here is from genome assembly GCA_029891345.1 of Dryococelus australis. Classification (NCBI taxonomy): domain Eukaryota; kingdom Metazoa; phylum Arthropoda; class Insecta; order Phasmatodea; family Phasmatidae; genus Dryococelus; species Dryococelus australis. The sequence goes on from CM056995.1 coordinate 64,194,317, forward strand.
GGCATATGTCTCTACAGAATAAGGAAAATTGAGCTGTGCTTTCCAGTTGCCAAATCTGACGTCTGCGACATTAAAATATGAACTCCTGCAGCTTTGCACAGGACGCCTTCCCCTGTTTACGCTAGGGTGTTTACCTTCCGGCAAGCCCATATGGATGGGAGGTAGCAATTCCACCATCTTTGTTTAATTCCTTCTCGGTAAATAAACATTGATCTTACCTAACCTCTTAAGTATCAATCCGACCTACCACTTATCGGATCTGCCCGAGATGGCAGGAAACCGAGTTTGCTCTTTCAGAAACCACACCAACAACATATAGAACATCCTTAGAAGGCCGCTCGTTCCTTGCACCCACCTGGAAGGAACAAAAGAGACACAACACTAGATACGCTCCTGGTGGCATCGACTTGCCGGCTGGGGTGGACTTTTCTCACCGCTCACCTAGTGGTGCTGAGAGGGATTACACTCTGGTTCAGGGGAGCCCAACCCCACTGGGACAACACCGAGCAGTTCCTGAACAAACACTTTGCAGCTCGAGTCTTCCTCACCTCCGATGGGGAAGTCAAGAGTTGAGTGCTGTGTTGGCAGTAGCAATTGACACCTACCAGTGGCAGTCCTTAGCAGCCTGTCGAATGGAGAGGAGGGCAGGAGGTGGTAAGTTAAACAAAAGCTTGTAATAAATCAGTACCATATCGCTGAATTGCAGCCTGATAATTAACAGCATGCACACTGGTTATTAATAGCAGTGGCGCACTACTGGCGGCAGCATTTCAATATTTGACTTTGAACTGGTGGCTCCAACAGTTAAGCTGCCCACAGCAAATCGGGAATTGCTGTATTGCAAAAATACCTGTTACTACAAACCTTATTAACGCACTGCAAAAATAAAAATCTTTTGAGGTTCAAATTAAAGAGTAGGCCTGTGCGAATATTCAAATTTTCAAATACAGTTTCGAATAATTAAATATTCGTATTCGATACAATGTAGAATATAAATACTTCTAGATTTTGAATATTCAATTTTTTTCGTGTGTATGTTCATATTTAGAAACAATAGTTTCGGACGCAAAAGAACATCACAAGTTCATATTTCCAGTAGTTAAAGCATTTGCAGTCAATTTTTGTGAAGTATTCAAAAACATTTCGCAGTACAATACACTTCTACCATAAAGAATACAATCATAAGTTACCACCCGCCATGTTGAAATTTACTTTGTCAATTCGTTGCCTACAAGACTCACAGAGGGAAAGGTAAATTTAGTTTTCATATGTGGGGTAAAATATGATATATGTGACCAACCTACACTGCATGTGTGCAAAGTACTGTCTCAGCTGACAAATTGCTGCAGGAAGTATGTTAAGTTGGCGATACTGATGACTACAGAAAATATAGACCATGCTCCTAGTGAACTGTGCTTGTTTTTATCATGTTTATTCCAGCACCTTGTTGAAGTTGTCAAAATTGTTTTAAAGGTGGTTATTTATCTTTTTATGTGCTTTCATTAAGCATAATTGGTTGCAAGTACCATTTTAGTAGTTTTTGTGAGTGAAGTGTAATATTATCGGCACATGTTTTAACACAACGGCATGTTCCAGCATTTTCAAACTGCTGTGCTCCGCTATGAGCGATCAACGAAACTACACACAAGTATTTACGTTTTGAAGGTTTAAGTTTGTTGGTTTCAGGAAATGGGCAAAGTGTTGATTTCACTGAACGGTTATGCAAATAAATAAATAATTTAATATCAGTGATGGACTAACATTTTTGTAGTAAAGTGTTCGTGCAAGGATTTCCATATAAAAAAGAGGTCAAGAGGTTACGAATTACAAACAGTAACTTAGAGTGTTTTGTTTACTGGGAATGAATGTCAAGAGCATGGGTACTGATAACATAATTAATATTAGATACATTGAAAACAGACACTGTTAATCATTTTTTGACAAAAACTTAAACAATGATTCACATAAAATTAGCATCCAAATTTTTGAAAGAAATGTTTAGTATAAAATGTGAGAACAATAAGCAATGAAAAACTGTACATTAACAATTATAACCAACACTCATACTGTATGTTGGTATGTATAGGCCGCAGCAGAAATTTTTCATAAAAAATTAGGGATAATTAATATTGTTGACAAATATATGGAAAGAATTTCTTGTCAATAGACAGCACCCTACATTTTGTAGATATTTTTTTGGTAAAAATGTGCAGCCTATACATGCCGAAATACGGTATTTAACAAAATAATTTCAGAAGTAATCTATAAGAGTGGCTGAACTTTCACGAACTACACAGCGAGGCAACTCACGTTGATAACATCTGCAGTGGAGTTGGCCAAGGTGAAGGGAGCTGTTGGTCTAGCCACGCCAAGCCTCACAGGAGCGATCAGCGAATCTGCAGTCTCACAAAGCTCTTCAATGGCTATCCTGATGAGCACTTGGAATACTCGCTTGCACTTCACCAGGGGCTGTGACAAGCTGCCAACACTACAGATCATGTGATACCGTTACAAATATTTTTCATTCCTAAAATATTTAAGTGACCACAACACCGGTATTACTCCCTAGTCTGCAAACATGACCAAAATTTTCTTCTATTGTTTACATCAGGAGTGTGCGAACCTGCAATTTTTAGGCTCAAGCCGAACAATAAATTTCTTCGAACTTTTAGGAATTTATACAGCTGTATATCTATACACCTTATGTAAAAAAAAATTGCTTACAAAATTTGCCTAAAATTACTATCTTACTTAAACTGCATAAAAGGTTTCAGCAGAAACAAAGAGTAGACATTTCTAGGGATGGGTCAAATCCGAATCCATAGTCGAATCCTTCAAAATATCCTTGAATCTCAAATCCGAATCCATGTAAAATAAATTGTGATTTAAAAATAATTTTTTTTTTAAGTGGGAATAAATTGCATCACAGCTACAGATAATTCTAATAGGAATGGACAGACTTACACAACAATAAGTAAAATTGTAGTGACATTCCAATAAAAAAATATATGACACTGACCTTTCCACAGCAATAGTAACTGCCATACATAGTTACCCAACAATACACTTATGAAAGATTACATTCAATAACTGTCATGAAATCACAAATTTATAGCAGAACTGTAGATTCATGTAAAAACACATTAAAGACAAATTAAAAAATGAAATTTTACTCTGAATGGACTAAAAGATGAACAGGGGGGAAAAACTATCAGTATGTTACTTCTAGTGGAAGTAACCTTACTTTCGGTAAGGACTGCCTAATGGCACTGTAGTGGGATGTAGATCGGTAAAATAAATAAATCCGATGACAAAAGCATTCACGTGTTATTAAAATAAAAAACAGAACATTAAAAACAATGTTGCTTAATCAAAACAAATATAAAACGGCACCAGATACAAGTTGTCCTTGCATAACTTTGATAATTTTAAAGCATGTTTACTTAAAACGTAACAAAAAAAAAATCGTAATACCATAGATAGCGGCAATGGAAAATTCTGTTATAGGCCGTTCACGGTAAAGTGAGCACTTTTGAAGCCACAGTTACTTTTCTCTTTCAACCGATTTATATCCTTCCACCATTTGTTCATGTAAACCCTTTCGTGTTTGTTTCGCAATTTCGCACCCAAAGGAAAAACATTCTCTAGTTATACTCTAACGAGTTCAGAGAGTCATTGATTATCTCGGGTACTGTCCTACTCCAAACGTCTCTTAAGTCGCGAGAAAAAAAATTGTTACATTACGGGAATGATGTAATAACTAAACAAGTATTTTGAATTTCACAAGGTCTGGAATGGTTTCAGTTCGGCAAATATTCCATGTGTCATGTAGATGTGTTATACATGGTGATATTTCTGCAATGGAAATCTTTTTTTTTGTTTACAATACTGGCTTCACAGTGACAAATTTCTCCCCTCAAAGTGTTTCTAGGTACATAGTGTACAATAAAATGTAATAATAGTTATATAAAAAACGTTTCTGTCTCGTGAAAAAAAAATTAATAATGCATAGTCTATTGAGCAAATGTAAATAAATAACATGGCGGTGAATTTTGCATTGGTGAATTTTGCATTGTTTCTGTACATATGACAGGCGGGACGGGTCTATGTAAAAGACATTGGTTCGGAAACTACAATTTTGTGGTGGACGAAAATCCAATACAATTTTCTGCACTAACATTTAAATTTATATAACATCAATTGATGAAATACACTGTATCACATCATCTTCGTACCAATTTCGAACTCCAGTGACAACATGAACCTGAACCGAACATTTTGTAGTTTCGGTTAGGGTTTGAATATTTAAATGTTCACACACCACTAGTTAACATCCTTACTACTATATAAATGGGAAAGCGTGTTCGTATGTTTGCTTATCATTCTTTCATGTCAAAACGGAACAAAGGATCAACATGATTTTTCGCACACATATAGTTGGAGGGTTAGAATGTGAAATAGGCTACTTTTTATCATAGTAATATATATTTCATTTTCTTAAAAAAAATTTTTATTGTGATTTTATATCATTCCTTCATGAAAATTGTTATTGCAATTTTACAGCATAAAAAAGCATTGTTAAAGTAAAAAATTCTGTCATTTCTCCTTTCTTTTTTGTCTATGGGCTGTCTTCCATGCCTCCCCAAGAGTCGCAGTAGCTCAGTGGGTAGAGAATCCAATAGAGCGGCAAAAGAAACTCAGTGGGTAGAGAACCCAACAGTGAGCCGCAGTAGCTCAGTGGATAGAGAAACTAACAGTGGGGCCACAGAAACTCAGTAGGTAGAGAAACCAACAGTGGGGCCACAGAAACTCAGTAGGTAGAGAACCCAATAGTGGGGCCGCCACTGGTCAGGGGGCTAGAGAACGCAATAGTGGGGCTGTGGTAACCCAATGGCTAGGAAACCCAATAGTGGGGCCACAGAAACTCAGTAGGTAGAGAACCCAATAGTGGGGCCGCCACTGGTCAGGGGGTTAGAGAACCCAATAGTGAGGCTGCAGAAACTAAGTGGGGAGAGAACCCAATGCTGGGGCCGCAGTAGCTCAGTGACTAGAGAACCCAATAGTGGGGCCGCAGTCCTAAATGTCATGCCTCAAAACTTTTACTTCTACCCTTGCAAAATTTGTACTCCACACCGAATATAGCACTGTAGCATATTTTTTTGAAGTCACACGTAAAGTGATATGTAAAAGTTTTTATCACCAAACAAAATGAAATTACCTAGATTCAGTGCACAATATAAAAGGCTTAAGTAATTAACAGTTCATCCTACTCCCACCACAAAGCCTACACCCAATCATGTAACAACCACGCCATAAAAAATATAGGTCCCAGGCACTTTTTGTTACTGTGTGTATAGACGTCTTTGTAAATATTACTGTGTACAGATATGAACTTCCCGGCATTGCCATCAGTGGCACGCTCGTAGTGCTTCTAGGAACTAGCATATTTAGACAGTCAGTTGTTCGCAATTTGTTGGGGAAACAGGTATTTTGTTATTGCCTGCCAGTTTTAATATCAAAAAACTTTAGTGTAATACAATCCATCACAATGATCGATGCAACATTTGTTGGTCCAACGATGCCAGAAATTGTTCCAACATAGTTGATTATCTACTGCATCACTGTTTTGTGTATTTGTTCGCGTGGTGCTACATCAGTCGTGACTCGTGCTATCTCGTTCCTGACTCTAGCTACCTCGGTCGTAACTTATTTCATCACGAGTTTTCAGAAGTTGTGGTGGAATTTGGTCGCAGCAGGTTGTCAAAAAATTTATATATCAGTACTTTGCCAAAACAAGCATATTTGCATTTAGTTGTAATCATTTGCATATCTTGTTCGTAGTCACAGTGATCTACAAATACTAAGGATAAGGTTAATGCACAGTGGAACAGTTAAGAAATCACAGCTACTTAGTTCCACAAACTATGATAATATCACAGTTATAAAAGTTATGTTAATTTTAAAATCTGTGCTAAAATCACTGTTACTAACCACAGTTATTCAATCACAATTAGGAATAGTATTATCAGCGTATGCAAGCTTCACGCGCCAGTTGCTTTTTGGCCTCAATAGGGAGGAATAGTGTTGAACATGAAACACCTGGCACTTCAGAGACAATTCGAAAGAGCAGAAAATCGACTACACCATGCATTTACATTGTCAGTTTCTATGGAAAGTGACAGTACTGATGCACACCTCTTCCTTTCTACTTGCCGGGAATCAGCGCAAATCCGGAACGGTTTTGATGATGACCACATCACACTAGAAGTTGCGCTCAGAGGCAGTAGTGAGTTTGACATCCAGTCCCATGCCCAATGGCTTATCAAGTTTGATGATGAGTATTACACCGTAATGGCCATACATGACTGTCATAGCGAGCAATGGTAGGAATGAGAAAGGAGCCACTCAGTCACATTCAAACACATAACATGTCTAGTTACACACTATTCGGCTTCCCAGTTTCAATTGTGACCCAAAGTCATGGTCAAACTTTGCAAACATGTTTCAGTCTATGGTAGCCACCAATGATAACTTATATCAGGTGGATGGTTTCACATACCTGAAGTCGTGTTTAACTGCAGAGCCATTGTCGTTAATCCAGTACATACCACTCTCTGAGGAAAATTACACTATTGCATGGGAGATTTTAATGAGGAGGTATGACAATAAAAGAATCTTAACCTCATACCACATCAAAGCGTTACTTCAAGTGCCAGTGGGATTGTCCTACTCTTCGAGCTCTATGCGTGCACTGCTAATTGCGCTAGCTGAAAATATGGGTGCTCTGTCAGCATTGAAAATTCCTGTGGATCACTGGGACATGTTGTTTCTTTACTTGATGGAGAAGAAACTGGACCCTTACCTGCACCGCCAGTGGCAGCTGACAGAATTCATAGAGTTCTTAGAAAAGCAGTGTCAATCAACCGAAGCAGTCAGTTTGTACCATGTCAAAATTTCTATGTCAAGACTTAAATTGTGACCAAATCCAACAAACAAAATTCGTACAGTCCAACTTCTTCCATGGTGAACATAACACAAATAGCTACTACTAATTGTACCCTATGTAGGGCAGACCACATTCCTTCCCAGTGCTCGCAGTTGCTTAGTATAGGTTCAAAGGAACATTACACTCATACCAAAAGGTTGAATTTGAGTTTGAACTGCCTCAGATTATCACATCGAGCTATAAACTGCAACTCCAAATGTACGTATCGACACTGGTATAAGGCATCCCACATTGCTACACTTTGCCGAATCACAGGATGCATCGGCCCCTGAAATCGAGGACCCCTAGGATATCACAATAGAAGAACATACAGGAAATGGCCAAACTAAAATTGTATCCACACTTGCAACTCCTACCAACATGACAGCTACCCCTTATGTATTGTTGTCCAAAATTCTAAAGCAACATTTTTGATGTGTTGCTTCAGTTTCATATGTAGCCTATTGTGTTCACTGCAGATATCAAACAGATGTATTGCCAGATATCTATTCAGCCCACTTGTTAATTACTTAAGCCTTTTATATTATGCACTGAATCTAGGTAATTTCATTTTGTTTGGTGATAAAAACTTTCACATATCACTTTGTAATATATAAAATCCCAATTCTGTGATATTTAAAATTTTAAATTAACATTTAAAACTTGTAAATAAAAAATGTGCATATACTTACATGTACAGTTTTTAACTAAGAAAGCTTACAAATTTTATTTAGAAAACCATAATTCCTTTTTTTTCTGGATTACGTCAGATACAGGAAATTTGGGAATTGTTTATCACCTGATGAAAAACAATAGCAATTCTACTGCTACCTGTTTGTAGTTTTGTGTTCATCATTTTCACAGATTGTACACACACAAAACATGTAAAAATAAATATAAAATACTGGATGTAAACAGAATAGGCATGTAAAAAATCGAATTACGTACTTTCATTCAGAATACAGAACATAAGATAACTAAATTTTGAGATATCTATAAATGTAGTATGGCCACAATGTATCCTTATTAAACAGCTGCTCTGTCTATGAAGAAAACAATGAGTTTAAATAAATGCTGTGATCAATGTAGGTTACCATTCCAACCAACCTTGATTTTGTTATGGCAATGTCATACTTCTGGGGCTCCATTAATTTTATTGACAGCGGACTGGATGGGGTTGGGAGACTTTTTAGTTTAATGTCTTTCATGAGACGGCATTGTTTTGCACCTCTTCTAGCGAGACTATCATTTTTAATTACACACTCTAAATGGAAGTCAAAAATTTGCTCATTTTGTAAATTCGTGATTTGATAGGTATCAGTTATGACATTGGTGACAGTCACTTGTTTAGCACTCGCAGCATTGCATTATTACATTAACAGTGAAAAATATTTTTATCTAAGCGTAATGCTTCAAGAGGTCATAATATTTCTGCAAATATCACTGTAATGCTACGAATACGTTAATAAATAAGAAAATAATAAATTGTGCAGTAACGACTTTTAAAAGATTTAGTTGCACAATATGTAAACATAGCACATCACTTATGTGCTTTTTAAAACATGCCCAGTGTATTTTATGTACAAGTATTTGTTTTAAAAATAATTCTACTTAAGCATTTGTATGTAATTAAAGTAAAAAGAAACATGGCACTGATGTCGTTTTGTATTTCTGCAAACATCTTTTTGTTTACAAAATCGATTCACGCAATCATTTTGTTAACAAAATCTGTCAATTCGGGCAAGGCCTCAAAATATTTATATAAAAATTTATGCTAAACCACATTAAGTGTAAAGCATCAAGGGGTTGTGGTATTTAATATTCGTAAATAATACATTTTGCATTTTTTTCTTCAGTGCAGTATTTGAAATGATTTTATAATGCTACAGAGTATTTTTAGGAACTGTTGTGTTGGTGACACTGACTTTGGGAGTATTTTAAAGTAGGTCTCCGTTATATATATTTTTTAGTGTCTTGTGTTTAGTAAACTAAGTGGCTGCGGAGTTTCAAAATGAAGAGAAGACATTATACAGTGAAGTTCAAAAGAAAAGTAATGAAGTATGCAGAAGAAACTTTTAATCTTGCGATTCAAAGACGTTTCTGTATCGATGAAACACATGTTCGACGATGGAGAATGCAAAAGGAAGAACTCCACTTATGTGGAAACAAAAGAAAAATATTTGGGGGGTCAAAGCATGGATGCCATCACACACTGGAGATGGTTTCAAAATGATAAAAAAAGGTCAGCTTACAATGCGGAAAAAACCGTAATCTGAGCAGTTTCCATTCATTCTGAAATCGGAGAAAGGTGAAAAGTATTGGTTTTGTGGTGTGTGTCGCTGTGACACAACTATTTGTCATGGTGGGAAAAGTGACATTACAAATCATATTAAAAGTGCATTTTTTTTTAGATTTTTTGAACGATTGCCAGAACTTTATGATCATATGCTAGATTTTGTAACTCGTGCAATGTGCGGAAAGTGATGGAATATTTGGCAAGTAGCCCTAGCCGAATTGGAAAAAAAAAAAGTGATATATACCGGTAACAGCCGATGAACAAGAAAAAATTTATATAAAATGCTGCGACCCGATTACGCACTATTTTAAGCATTCTTCAATATTCTTGATTTCAAAATTTACAAGTTGGCAGGTCTGCACAAGACGTTATGCGAAATTGATACAGTAATACTGCAAAATACTTGGTCGTTAAGTTGGCAAAACCTATTATCTAGGATAGCCATTTTTACTTTTTTCTATGCTGGCTTTCAAAAACCAGGTAACATCGATTAATGTATCTGGTGTTAATTTATGTCCCACACCCCCTTAAGTATCCTGCGTGTCATTGACTTATTTTATTTAGCAGTTGAAGATGAGTATGTTGTAGTGAGAATTGGAACTGTTGGTCTGATGAATTATTGTATTCCTCCCTCCACCAAATCCACCACTCCCCTTCGTATGTTTTGTCGTTCTCTTGGAGAGATGTTTTTTTGGGACGTTTTATTTATAGCCATAGTTTCCTGTTTGTTACATATGGTGTAGTCCCCAGTAATTAACACTATTTTGGTGCTTATTTTAAGTAAAACTCTCCCCACCCACCTACATTTTATAAGTACTATGCGGGAATGATTTGATTATAAAAGTGTTAAATGCGGGAAAAAATAACACAGAAGAATAGGGCGAAGTAGCGGGACTACTCGCACTAAACATTTTAGTTGGGAAAACATATAATATGGGAACGTCTTTATAAATGTTTTACTTTAAACAGACTAGTACTATACAAGTGGTTTAATATTCCAAAGCTAATTTCATTTCACAGGACGAATGAAGATACGCTGTAAACTCCGAAAGTTATGTACTAGGCAATATATCTGTGAAGAAAACGTCAATGAAAATTATACAATTGAAACATTAAATTTCCACATATTTTGTTAAACAAAAGAAGAGTGTAATGTCCAACATGTCAGATTTGATACCTGGGAATCACAGCCTGATTTATTCACTCAACAGAGAAATGATACAGTAGAACCTCTGTACTACAATCCCTCGCGGTTTCCGAGAATAGGATCGAAATAGCTAAGAGGGTCGTAATATACGGGTGGGGGAGGGTGTTGTAATAAAAAATTTGGAAAATTTTGGGCCTATTTTGAACCACCTCTAACCCCTATGTCATCTAACGTGCTATTTTTTTTCATGAAGTACATGTTCAATCGTTTCTAGCACATAAAAAACCACTTCTTAAATTATATATGTGTATATTTTAATTGCTGGACGTCTCCTGTTTAATTTGATACCCAAGAAAGGCCTATTGGAACACCCGTAGTCGTAATAAAGAACGCCTAGACACAGTATGACATGGCCATTGAAAGTGTGTGTGAAAAGATTAGAATATGTATTATTAAAATATAAAGTTATTTTAAAGATCTATTATGCAGATCTCGTGGGTCTTAACATTACTCTGAGGCACGCAGAGATCAAAAAGTTTAGGTGGCGTTGCACAATACGTGTGTGCGTTCCGTGCTCTCGCTTTGGTCTGGCCATTTCATTGTTAGAAAATCAGACGTATTATGCACAAAGCAGTAACTAAAAAGACTGTTGGAGATGCCTTAAGTTTGAAGTAAAACACAGCACATTATTTACTTATTATAGATATGAAAATACATTATTTAGATTAGATCACTTGTGTGCTGCAGTTAGCAGCGAACACACTGTCGTGTGTACGTAGCTGAGCGAGCACCTAGATCCTCTACAGCGCGGCCGGGCCTGGCAGCTTACTACTGTCGCTCGGGCCTAGATTCTCTGGCTGGGCTGTAAAGTAGGCAGCCCTGGCACGCTAGTGCCTGGCCGCCCGAATACCGCTCACAGCTGTTGCTCATACCGGGACCGACTGCCTATTGCAGCTGTTGAGTGATCGCTACAAGATTACTTGTGGGTGGCGGCTAGCCAGCGCCACTGCCATCATTACTGCTGGTGTTGGGAAAACATGCTGATAGATGCTGTTCACGTCAATGTGTTGAATTTCTATTATATTTGGGCGGCATGTTGGCCTCTACTGGTACAATAAGGCCCAGCAATGTTTACAGGAATACAAACATTTAGTGCGGCCTACTTTAAACATTTATTAACACAAATTTTTCATGAAAAAATTCTGAGGTGGCATATACAAGCACAGGGCCTAACTCACCAAAATAAATTGCTCAGCGTAAAAAATTATCACCTTATGTAAGTATTGGCAGAGGAGGGTCGACAGAAGTAAAAAATGACTGGGAGGAGTAAGGCAGAAGTGTCCTGTGGTATGGTACAGTACATGACAAAACAAAAATATTCTCTAGCTGGCCTGCAAACCCCTCCCCACTTCCCTCCATTAACCAGAGTTCCCTTCTGATTTAAAGTAATTTATTGCTTCACACTGCTTGGAACAACAAATGTCAAAGTTTCGAGAAATGGGTGACCACTAACATCAGTAAAGGCCAGTTTTCCATAGACTGAAAACCATGGATAAAATACACTTTTACCACTGCCATTGAAGAATAGGTCTAGAAAAACAAATTGTGTGTAACTGAAAGCATTTGAAGATATTGTGGTTGGTGAGGGATTACTGTATCTATTTTTAGAAATGCCTCAAATTTTGGACTTCTTGGACCCAAACTTTTCATGGTTCCTCCAGAGGAGTACTTAAGTAAAGATGCCATAGTAAAAGCAAATAAATAAAATAATTGAAGTGTGTAACAATTTTCTCTAAATGGTATTCAAATTAAAGCAGTTCACATTCGTCAGAATGCAGTCTTTAATGTACACTATTCCAAATATAGAGTACTCACCTACGTCTCTTGCTGGTGTTTGGGGCCATCTCAACACTGAAGATCACAAATATGCGAGCAACAGATCGGACAAATCGCCGTGCCACAACTTTAGCATCATCCGACCTGCCTGGAACTGCTTCATGCTGTATCTCTCGCACTAAAGTTGTCAACAGAGTATCAAGCATCTGTGGAAGGATACATGAATGGAAAATAAGTCAAGAAGTTCAAATAACGCAAACTACCAAAAACCTTCTAAAAAATGAGAAAGGTTGAATTAGTCAGTACTTTTTAAATGTAATACACAATTATACATTACATTCTGTGAACATATATTGTAATTTAGAGCATCCCTTACAATGCAAATAATTACCACATAAATGACATACATACTGCGATTTTGTTTGATTTACAATATTGTAGTGCATATTCACATCATGTATAAGCGACATTCAGGATGTCCAGCAAAGATGTAATTTTGATTCCAGTACATTTCTCACATTTCATAACGACTTCCAATAGTGTGTTTTACAGAGTAAAATCTGTTATCAGATAAACTATTCAACCAAAATTATAATAACGCTAAAAATGTATTATGTTTTGCGTAACATGAACAAAACCAATGACAGATGCATATCCAAAAAAAGGCTCTCACAAATTTTATTTTTAAATCAATTCTGAATTTACTTTGCAAAATTCAGTTTGCTGTGAACACACACAATGTATACAATAAGAACACACAAAAAAGCAAAAAATAGGAAAAAATAAATAAATTGAATATCATGTCTAAGAAATGCACACTAAGTCATAGAAAAAAATGATAATTGAATGTATGACACTTGGAAAACATACATATATATTCATTTTATAGCAAATTTGTAAGCCAAATTTATTTTATAACTTACTTTCACATTCATTCCAAAACCACTTTCCCCAAGAAATTATAAACAGCAGTAAAAATTAGAAAGAGTGGACAAACTAAACCTTTGATTTATTTATCACATTCCAACTCTTGTTACATTTTCCTATGAATTACATTAATTAACCTCCACATAGAAATGGTAGAAAGTAAAACAAAATTGTTTATAATATTTGCACAATAATAATAGAATGGCTTCCAGAATTATACAATACTCTGAAGTTGAAATAAAAGTTGCGTAACTAGATATAAAATTCATTAAATAAGTAATGCCACTTTGAAAGTTTATGCCTATAAAATTAATGAAAATGTTTTGCAATTATGTGAAAGTATTCTCAGAATGTTGTACATGAAAGAATAAATGATGTTAGAAATTATGTAATAACTTGATAGTAAAATTATCAACAACAAATGACATGTGATGCAAAGTTCCTAATAAAATCTACTGAATCGAAAATGCAAATTCATATAAAGTTAACAACTTATATTTAATGTAAATACATGCCGCTCCAATTCTGTATTTGCAAAAACATTAAAATTCCATTTAATATACTTTCAAAAATATGTGCAGCACTTCATAACCTATTATCGCATTTACCGCAATAAACATTTGTGTAAAATTAACAAAAAACATATTGAACTAGATTCAGCGTAAGCCTAAACACAACCATATCGCACTCTGAAAGTCTTGATAAAGATATATAGAGAAGGTGATTTCATGCATATGTTCCCTAATGGCACAAAACTTATAGTGTTCATTCTAGTGTTAAACCAGGCAATGCATCTCATTTCCCTTTGGCAGAAGAACCGCACTAATCAAATTGCAAATCAAGTTTTCTTCACATGAATCACCAATCGACTTGTTGGTGGCAACAAACTACGTATTTTGGCGTGTATAGGCCGCATGCGTGTATAGGCAACACCCTAAGTATTTAATGATAAATTAGGGATAATTAGTATTTCAATTATAGGCCGCACAGAAATTTGTATTCCTGTAAGTCATGATTCCGCACAAACATTTTAATTCAGACTTAATTTCTCCCCTACAAAACATTTGTGACAGAAAATTTGTGTTATGTTGCAATATTCACGAATGTAAATCTTACAATTACTATTCCACAGATGGTAATGTGACTTGAGAAAGCAAAAACCAAAATGGGCGTGCACACTACCTAAGATATCTTTCCTTTGTGCAGAAGACAAATTATTCTCTCATGTACGACACCTATGGGCAAGCTCCAACATGTTTACATTTTACATGTGCGGGATGAGGGTTATTTTGTTTATGAACGAGGGTGAAAAAATAACTTCACGAGTGTAAAGATTTTTTTTTCTTCCTTCCTTCCTTCCTAAGAATTAAAACATTAAAATGTATAGTGTTGACACATTTCTGAACATGTTTTGGAGTAAAAAATTTCCAAAAAATTTTTTCTGCCAATTCTTGTATTTGTAGTCATTTTTTTTGGGAAAAAATGTGCAGCCTAGACACACCGAAATACGGTGTTTCTTTTAATAATTAATGGTTACCAACTGCCATATTGACCTTTTGACAACATAGACATGGCAGCCAACTATGAAGTCAAACGTTTCACAGTGTTTCTACTTGAAACTTACACATTTAAGACTTGATGAACAGTAATGAACACCACACGTCCGGCCACGCCGGCCGCTATCTTGAACTGCAAACTCCGCTCCTAGCGCACACCAGGAGAACTGAAGTCTTAGAGCTATTTACATTTATTTCCATTCTTAACATCCCGCCCACAAAAATGTATATTTTATGGTTTATTGAGATGGTAGCAGGCACAGCTTGACCACAGGGTTCTTGAGGACTTCCTGGAGTCTTCACCTCTGCCACTCTGAAAACTAAGTCTGGGCCTGGAAAAGTCTTAAGTACTTGGCCCTAGTTTCCAGCAAAGAGGGGATAAGTGTCATCCTTGATTAGCACCAACGTTCCAATAGTAAGGTTCTTTTCGAAACCACAGCCCTTGGGTCATTGCTGGAGATGGAGGTATTCTTGATACCGTCTCCAAAAGGATTGGTGGATTTTCTAGATACGTTGCCAACACGAGAGTCTATTGGGTGAGATGTGGGATAAATCTAGCTCGGGCAGCAGACCTGGGGGTCCTAACACCAGAAAGTGGCTTGGAGTCAATGCCATCAGGGAGTTAGGGTCGGTGGAAAGAGCACACAGTGGCAGAGAATTAAGGGTTGCCTCCACTTGAGTCATAAATAGAAACCTGAAAACAGTGGTGTTATTTTTTACTAAAAAATTGTGTTATTTTTGCCCAAAAGCAGTGTAAATAAGTGGTGGTATTATTTTTCCTCAGTTTTACAAAACAAAGTAATTTAATTGTGTGTAAACTTAGTACTGGTTTTACTTAGGCCCAAATTTTTTTTTTGGCTGGATTACTTCTCTCCTAATCGAGAAAAAACACTTTTCACTTCACTATAATGAACATATGAAACTCCAAGTACCAAAGATAAAAATTCAACAGCACTAAAGGTGCAAAACCCACACAGAGTAGGAGATGTGGCATACCGTAGTCACCCGAATATAAGACAACCCCCTATATTTGCCTTTTGCTGATGGGAAAAGTTCAATTTTGCCACAAATACTTATTGACAGGCCATGTATATTTACTTTTGCAAAAGCCTCACTTATTCTTAAAGCCATGGGTTCAATATCAGCCTTTTTGTGTTTTGCACTGTTAAAACATCCAGCAATAGAAGTCTGAATTATTTTTCCGGGGGGGGGGGGGGGGGGGGGGGGGGGGGGGGGGGGCTCCGTAACAAACTTTTGTTTAGTCAAAACATGTTTTTCACTTTTCACAGTATCTCGTCACTCATATGAAGCTTTACAGTTACAGTGTTTACACATTAATGTAGAAGTGTCTGAAGCATAAAGACTGTCACTACGAAATTCTTCTGCCCGCTGTCTTGCACTTACTGCATTTTTAGGCATTTTAAACAATTATAATTTACAACACATTGAAATAAAAACACACACACTTGCAAGACAAGGTAAAAAAAAAGTACTTTAACGGCACACAACCACTTTATTTTTATCTTTTCGCTTATGAAGAATAGAGAAATATTGCCAAAACATAACTACAATTTTTGTAAACAGAACGTATCGCACCAAATATTCACAAGTACAAGTTTGGCTGGCCCGCCATAGATAGCATGATGAGCGTAGATAACATTTCGCGAAGTTGCTTGCTTTTGTTGTGAGACGTAGGTTTGTGGTTTATGAAAAATACAAATTTGTGATGATAATACTTGGTTTTGTAAATATCGTGAATTATAAGTCCAAGTGCAAAAAATTATGTTATTTCGCATTTTAGATGAAAATTCGTGTTATTTTTCAAGTTATCGCAATCATGACATTTTCGGGTCTCTATAGTCATAACAGTATACAGTTCTTCATACATGAGTGTGTGCGAACACACACGCTTGAGCAAGGATTTGGCCCACTTGAATCAGGAATCCCATAATCCTCCAAAATGAGAGGCTGAAGGGGGGGGTTAAAATGCAATGTCACTCGGCATTCATTCAGGGCCTGTGCCAACACATCCCACGTGCCCTTATCAGTCGTGAACGTCCTCAATTCTGCCAAGTATCGATTGGCACCAACGAAGTTGGAACCACAGTCACTATAGATGTTGGAGCATCAAGCAGAGTTGGCTCTAATGGTGTAGGACGTACCTTGAAGCAAGACACACACTGCTTAAGTCTATGTCAAATAAGTACCCACGATCCAAAATTCTTACTGCAAGAATGACAGCAGGATCCCTGGCCCATAGTGCAACAGGTGTTCATGAAGGTCGTCAATCAAGAACTCTGTGAGATGACTGTGTTTTGGTAGTAGTATTGGATACCTCTGGTCATGTGGCAAAATCAGACAAATACAAACGTCCGCAACCCTAACAATTCCAGAAGGATCCACAAGGGGAGAAAACTTGGATATTGGGCCCCTGTATGGCTACCTTGCCTGCAGGGCCCTTATACTTTGGCAACAGCTTTGGATTGTGCAATTTTAATCCATACCATCAACACAGCACTGAGTTCCTCAGAGCAAGGAGGACCAACAATAGGTTTCTTTAAACGCAGACAAAAGGCAGTGATGAGTTTTATATTACTCAGAGACAAGAATCTGTGCAACAGTGATGTGTCAGCAAGAACTTCAATACCATGAAGTGTAACAACCCATTGTACAAGAGCTTCGTCAGTGAGACTCCTTGTCGGGTAAGGCTGAGGTCAGTGTTCGGGCGACTCATGTAGCCATGGTGGGCCTGTCTACCACAATAGATGTGCAGTCAGCTCACTGGGAAAGATACTAGAGTTGTGGTGAAACCGATACTACGCCAATATTTTATGTATTGGTATCGGGTATGGTATCGGGCTGATACCTTAGTATCAGTTATAGACAGTGAAATCAGGTTATTACTTTGTTTAGACACAAAAATTGCTGTATTTCTGCATGTATAGGCTGCACATGTTTACAAAAAAAAATTAATACCTTTTCACTCATTCAATAATTTGTTCACTCACGTTGATAAACAAAATATCCCTCCTGCTCGAGTAAAATGTAAACATGATGGAGTTCGGCCATAGAAGCCCTACAAGAGAAAATTATTTTGCTGCTGTATAAGAGAAAGATATCTTACATAGTTTGCATGCCTGCCACCGCACCACAAGCACAAATTAATATATGCCATTTTAAATATAGATATCTTATATAGTTTGCATGCCAGCTGCTACTCTACATGTGCAAATTGAAGGATGTAATTTTGTGTAACATGTTGCTGCAGTTTTTCTTTCTCAAGTCACGTTATCATCTGTGGAATAGAAATTGTGTATCATATTTTTTTAAACATTGCAACATAATACATATTTTCTGTTACAAATGATTTGTACAGGAGAAATTAAGATGGGATTTATTATGTTTGTACAGAATCGCAAATCAATAATATTTACAGAAATAAAAAAATCCAGTGTGAAAGGCATTGGTATCAGGGTAACAGTAAATGCATCCAAAAAGTTGGCATTGGAACAACTCTAAAAAATACCACGAGAAGTGCAGTCAGCAGAGTTGTTTTCTGATGGTACATGATTTCAGTTTTCTGAGGGAGTAAGATCCTGGATTTGGCTGACCCGATTAGCGACAAATGTTTTCCAGCCATGTGGTGAGCAATTGATCCAGTGAATAAGTCATTGAATCAGTCCAGGCAAAAGTTCAGGATATGTGACAACAAGAACTGAGGTTATCATGTAGTTTGCTCATGGTATGGGCAAGTAGTAGAGCCTCACATAACTCTAGACGAGGTAGAGATACTTTCTTGGTGGGAGCCACCTTTGCCATGTCAATAATTAGATGAACAGATACAGAACCATTCGGTAAGGTGATTCACAGGTAGACAGCAGCAGCATATCCATGTTCCGAACTGTTAGAAAACCTGTGCACCTGACGATCCACATTCTGCTGGTTTACAGGCACCAGTCAAGGAATGGCAATGCTAGCCACACATGGAAGCACCTTCTGAAAGTGTTTCTAAGTGGGTAATGTGTCTGCTGGGGGTGGGTCATCCCAGTCAATAGTGCAGATACATGGATGTTGTACGAGATATTTTACCAGCAGAATAATGGATGATAACCATCCAAGAGGACTGAATATCCAGGATAAGACAGAATAGACGTTGGGTGAACATTGTATGAGGTGTCCACTTCAGCCTGCCATTGGAGGCCTAACATTTTCACTGTCGGAAGACCACAACTACTGTCAAGCGACAGCGCCTCATTACCTTGGACCAAGTCTGCAGGAAGCCAGGAGAATACAGATTGACCATTGCTGGCAAACGTCAGCAAGGAGTCCGCCCACCCTTAAAAGGTCTATTAAGCCCTTCTGTAATGACAATACTGCTTGTGCCATTGGTGGTGATGAAACATCATAGGTTATAGTATTGATTCAATAGTCACCAACTGGGTCTTGGTCTAAGGTTGCCCACAAAATGCACTGGTAATCCCAAAACGCTTCGTGAACTTGGATCTAAGATATATTTGCCTTATATAGGCTGTGAAGGCAACAGTACGACTACGGAAGAGGAGGAAAATGTCCATGATGTCCCCTTGTAGACGTGGACCAGTGAGCAACGAGTAATTTAAGGACACCACAGTATCTCTTGCTGAGATGTTAAAAACCACATGCAACTTTGTGGTACTGCTATTTGGCTTCAGGTTGCCATGGTGTGGTATATAAAACGCAGATCTCATAAGTTGTGACGCTGCACTATGTAATCTATGACGACGATGTTTCAGATGCCCTCAACCTAGGATCACAATTTAGCGTAACTTCAAAATTATGGAACTGATGAAGGACTTGCACTTGTGTTTACCTGAAGTGACACTGGCGTTCCTTGAAGGGTAGTCAAGCTCTACAGACCTGTTTCATTCCTTCGCCAAGTTACAGCAAAAACTTGCTCGCATCCTAAGTCATCTGAGGTAGACCTTGAAGTCACTACAACTTCCTCGATTTCCCACAATTGCCAAACTGCTTCATCTAGTGTAGCTGAGCATGCATGAGATGAAACACAGTTCATTGACAGTGCAGAGGCAGGCACCCTCTCCACAACTACCCTGTATCGACTGCCACTGGCAGACTTCTACCTTGATTACAGTACCACCCTTCAACATGTAGGAGAAGATATCTGCACAAATCAATAAATCAAATGGACCAGGATTTGCATAATGTGGGTCACCAAGATGAAGCTGGGCAAGGTGGACCCATGAATTTGTCTCAATTCGTGCAGTTGGCAGTCAACTAGTGATTTATGGCAAGACAAATGCAGTGAGAGCAAGTCAAGGGGCAATCTTGGTCAACTGGAGTTAACAGGCAATCTTTTACTCCTTTCGTAGTGTACACTGGCAATATTCTTCTGTGCCTTAATTGAAGCCTTCTCACACAATTGCCAATAATAAAACTTGACTGACAAGCCAAATCAAGAATAGCACGCACTATCTGCAAATTACCATTAGCACCTGGAATATCCACTAGGGCAGTAGACACGAGTACTGTTGACGGGATGTCTGTCAGGACCTTGAGATAATAGGGTGTGAGATCCAGGCACTGTCCATTCCTCACTGCTGTCTGTAGACAAAGCTTCAGCAAAGTGTAGTAATGTGTGATGTCTGGAGCTATAGGTATAACAGTTTCTATTTGACTAACATGCCCTGGACTCGTGAGAACCACATAAACAACTACAACAAAATTGGTCTGACTTAGTTAGCTTAAGCTGTTCTTGGGGTGATGCCTCGCCAGAGTCCCGATTTCATCGGATTTGTTCATTCCTAAAGATTGGCATGGATTTATGGTGGACGATTTGTAACCAAACCAGCCAAATCAATAAAACTTTTATGAAGAGCTGCCTGTGCTTATTCATCTGCTTGTCCACCAAGGCAGGTGAGAGGAGTTGCACATCTCTTAACCACTGGGAGTCTGAAGGGTATGTTAGTAGTGTACAGAACCAGCCTGTAACGGTATAAGGCGTGGGCTCCCTGGTGATTGTTCCAGCCTGTAATGGGTGTAAAACGTAGGAACACATGTCAGAGGTCATCATTGGATACAGGACCAGCCTATTATGGGTGTAAGGCTATAGGCTATGCTTGGTGGGGGTGGTGTTACTACGGGAACCACACTCCCTCTCTGACCATGTTCAGCATCCAATTATCGCTCGCTAAGGTCTGGTTGGGATTTGGTTGACTACTGGATACCTATCCCTCGTTGACCCTGCTCCCGGAGAGTCATCAAATGGGCCTAACGTGTGGTGGGAGTAGGTTGACCGAAAGGAAAGCCTACTCCCCCTGTCGCTCCGTCAGACAGACTGGCGACTCGTGGGTCTAAGAGTCAGTTGATCTGAGATGTGTCGGAGCTATTTCCAGCTCTAGTAACGGAGAGCAAGCAGGGTGTGAAACCGAAAAGGGCTGGGGAAGTGTCTCATAGCCTCTCATAGCCTAAGGAAACCCACAACCTCATTGTGGTACCGCCAGGTTACCTCTGTATAGAGGTTAGGAAAATTGGGAAACTCCTGGGCGTTCCCGATGCCTTGTTTACTAAAAGGGGTAACTGCCTGTCATGATAAACTTGAAACATGGGCAATCATGTTGGTGGTTCATGCTCGAGGGGCAGTTGACTCATTTATGGTCTAAGGGGCCCAAACGCTGAAATTCAATGCAAAGAAATTCAAGCTATGGAAATGGTCCATTTCGGGTTAGGGTAGCCCACCGAGGTGGAGAACCCTTAGGAAAGTAAGGAGTAGCACGGACTGATCTTACTTTCCCCAAGAGGTTTCTTCAGCTAGCGGGAGCATGGGGTGTAATCCTGAAGAAAGGTGTTGCGTCCATAACCACGTGCCTTCTCTAGTGCCCTGAGGTCAGATTGAGGAAGGACTCGTGCTGGCAGTGGGGAGTGTCTGGGCTACTTGCCTAGGCATCCACATGGTAGTAGCTTCTCCTGTCACAGAAGAATGGGAGATGGCCAGGTGACAGATGGCCAAAATTGAGAATGTGCCTGAGCAGTGGGAAGGGAGAAAGCGAAAACCCTGGAATGGCTTAAGCTAAGAGGGGTAGAGATTGTTTAATTTGTATTTGTCCACCAAGGCAGTACATTTGCAACTAGTTTTCTTCACTTTCCACAGATGCCTTTGTTACAGTTCTTAAGCGATTTGTATCACTTAGGAGGACCCCTGCAGATATGTATTCTGACAAAGGTACAAATTGTGCTGGTGGATAACAACAACTGAGAAAGCAGTACCAAGCCTTGTTTGCAGAACAAATCTGGCAACTGACATTGTTGGGACATGTAGTAAATGTGTAATGACGCAATCTGGGCTGATACGAAGCTAGGTAAACTAAGCAGCAAGGCATGTTCAAGATTAGTCCTTAAAAGGACTAAGGATATGTCAACTTGTAGATATGTCCATAAACTACAGGGGTGAGGGTGTAAGCAAAGTACGAAGCTTCAGAAGAGTCCCTAACTAAGTAACTTAACTTTCTGAGTGGCAAGTGCTGAAAACAATCCATATCGTTAATGAAGGTTGAGTGGTCATAATATGAGTGGCTAGTGCTACAAACGAAGACTGGCCAAAATCTGGTCACGTCTGGTCACAATCTGGTCAGCATAAAGGATGCTGGTCAGTTCCAAGCCACGAGGGCTGTAAATGAAGAATGGCAGGTGGCTGGAAGAGAAGAACAGCAAAGACAATAGATGCTCCTACTAGCGCTATCTCACTGGGAATAAAAGAACTTGTTGCATCCACGCATTTTTACGGTGAGCTGGTTAATAAGACAATCTACATGTTAGAGAGTACAGTATCATCTTATGTCAGGACCAATGAAAATGCGAACTTCCAATTACAAAGAAAATTGACCAAGGATGGAACGGAACTTGTTGAATCTCCATTGCTGAAAAAGTGTCATGCATCAATTCTTAATTATTAGTTACAAGTGTAATGTGTTGATGTGTGCCGCTTATGCTAATAAACTACAATTACGACTCATCGCTCTTTACGTTAAGTATACCCTAACTTTAACCTACGTAAGAGATGTATACTTCAACCACCCGTGAGAAGTGTGCATGCAATACTTTACACATACGTTCTCAGCCATTTAAATCTACCGAGCAGCTGAACACGTGGCTACAAGGTTACGCAACCAACGGTCATGCTGCCCCCCTCCCCTCTTGTAAAACCAGGAGTGCCAACAAGTTACAGCCACTTCGGGTGCAGTCGAGCGCCGCCAAAGATACACGAATCAAGGAATGCTGACAAGAGGGTTCCTACCTCCCATGCGAGCCTCACGGCAGAAGGATGTCATGTGCCTGCCCTGCATCCCGCTGCAGCACCTAGACTCTATCACTATATAAGTCATTGCGCAGCGGGACTCCAGCAGTCATTCTTGTTTCTTTTCTTGCGACATCCCGAGCACTTCTCAGAGCTGGGACCTTCATGGATCTTCCAAGTCTAAGTACGCCCCCAGAGGCTACTTCTAACAACGTGGACCGGTCATCCAACGAACATCAAACATGCTAACATTCAACTTCACTTTTTCTTCTAGACACCAGCTTTCTTTAGTACAGTTTAGTAGTAAAGTATTTTTCATATCTAGAACAATCCTTCCCTTTTTAACCTAGGACCAGGTCGCCTACACCTAGCTAACGTAGGTAACATCCAGCATCCCACTGTTTGGTACGAGGTAGCAAGAGTCACATGTTTATTGATTTTTCAATAAACTTAATTTTGTTCTCTATCCTTATGCTTTTTCATTTACAGAGTATCTTTCTATTTCGCCCGCTAGGAACAATTCACGCAGTGCATTGCCAACAGGAACCGAGTATTTTTCTAAAACCAAATTAGCTTTGACTACGACCCCCTTCAGGAGTCTTTCAGTCTGAATTAGACAGCCGCCTGTTTCTTCCCAACTACCTGAGCACTGGTAGTGTTGGAGGGGATAAACAGAGGAGCCACAGCCACTTGGAATACCTTCATCCAAGGTAGGGCAGCAATCCCAGGTTATTCCCTTGCATCGAGCACTGGTAGTGCTGGAGTGACCATAGTCTGAGTCTTGCCGTTCAATATAGGCTGAATTTACATCCAGTAGAAGCATTGGTGGTCCAAATGGCTCCCTATCTCTGATCAGCCTGACTAGCGTGGGGGATCAGTGGAGACTTTTACAGAGTTCGTGCCAACACGCAGCTACTGGACTGACAATGTTAAATTTTTTGTAGTCAAGGTGCACTACATATGTTGTTTAAGCAGTAACACTATGTCTTACAAGGTAAGGCACTGCCAAAGGTGTACGGAGCAAAACCTAGCGTTTCTTGCTTCCAAACAGTGGTCTGCACTCACCCCTCCTACGCAGGAAAGGCAGGCGGAACAGAACCGCGCCACTGCACTAAGGTGCCGAGCAGTAGCGACTGCTCCCGTGATATTTATATATTTTCCACCGCATATTCGCAGCAGCCAAGAGTACCACCCCGTTCTGAGAGGACTGGTTTATAGGACAGAGACTAGGTACAGCCTGGCCAATCCCAGGTTCTGGAACTGGGAATCTATTGCCTGGAATAGTCAATACGGCGTGAGGCAACCCAGCATCCATTGAGTGGAGACCAAGGATCGAAACATCCGCTTCATCAGCATCACGGAGGTCATCAGAGTAAGTCAGCAGCTAACACCTTTCGCCAGCCACTAATAAACATGTATATAACCGCACACTTGGTATAGCGCATAAAATCTCAACGACCGTGCCACACAGTCAATAGCCAGGCATGCATCAAGTGATAACTGATTAACGTGTAGAAAATGTACCATTTTCAGTGGGTGGTATGAGTATTATTTTCTTCAAGGACATTTTTTATCAAGTTGGTATGTATAACAGTGGTATGGCAACATCAGCTCGTGTACAAAAAAACATTTCAATAAATATGTGATATTAATTCCAACAACCCATAATAGTGTTAGGCCACTATTCACATATAATTAAGGTTAAGTATTCATGCATGTTTTCATACATATTTAGGATATTATTTTGTAATATTATACCTTTGGAAGCTTTGGGATAACTGTTACTCATTTTTATTCATTTCTTTTTCTCTTACTTTTGTGGGGAATTTGGCAATGATATCTGATATTTTGAGTCCCAGCTTGGGATTTTCACCTTCATCTGGTTGGCAACACTGTATGCATTGCCTATGCATGAAAAACTATATTAATATTAAGTTGTGTTTACTTTTTATGTCATGATGCCAAAGTAAAACACATCAACGTTTCTTCCACTTCTACTGTAATATTTATGTCCATGTAGGAAATAATATTTTTTTGGCCCAACCCAAAAGTACGTTGCATTAAAGTAACTGTAGCAACAATAGTCTGATTTTTCAATTTGATAAATGTGGCTTGTTTTACTTTAAAATGTGTTTACTGTACAATTATATGCAGATAATGACATATATAGTTGTTCTTACGTAAAGGCTGTTTACAGTAAAATGAGAACATGCAAAATTCCAGCTTAGGTTCTAATTGCATGTATATTATGTATGCTACCACCTTATGTAACATTAACATTGCCACAGGCCTCATTACTTTATTCATGCGTCAGTCAAGTGAAACTGCGAAATTATTAGAAATCCTGAATAACCCTTACTTGTTTTTGTACAATTAAATGTGTTTAAACAACTTTCACCACTTTTGCAATTTCTTTCACCATTTTTGGCATTTAGTTTTACCAATTTTCAGTGACTTACCTAATTGAAAATTTCATGTCTCTACTTGCATTTTATCACTGTGGACTAGCAACCAATATTCATTGCAATTTCTCATACTAGTGCCCTGATTTTATTTAATGTTTCCATCAATTTTTCCTATTCTTTGATGGTTCCTGAGAATAACCTAGTAAAATCCCTGTCATAGCTAAATCAACTACTCATAAAATGGGAGTCAGTCTGTATTTTTCAGCCTATTTCTTTCGCACATTTTGATTTGTCACCAAATATTTTATAGTTCCCCAAAAAAAGGTCTTTACATCGAGGGAGTCGTGGCCGAGGTTGTCATGTTAAAAGCTGACAGCATAAAGAAAAAATGAAGAATTTCAACTTTTCAGTCTATATTCTGGTAACAAAACAATTGCAACTAAAAAATCTACTAACAAATATAACACACAGTATTGCACCCAATCTTTCAAACCAAACATATGCTATTTATAAATGATGGACGACTGATTTTTATAGCTTGAGTCACATGGAATGGAAAAATTTGGGCGGCTCTTAATGTCGAGGTCTTGAAAGCCAACGAGGGTCAAACATGAGAACCCCCGAGATAACCTGCCGACTACAGGCATTGTCCAGTAGGATTCCCAGGTGAGTGGCGAACTGCAACACCATGACGCCTAGCCTTGAGTCGAGTCAAGTTGTGCGAAACTTGAAGCCAGTCAAGTCGAGTTCAGTACATATTTTTGATTTATATAAAGTTTGCAAAATAAATGTAAATGGGTACCTAGTTACACGGGTATAACGCCTACTGCTTATTATAACTTCCGCCCCCTCCTTAGTCATAGTTTACCAGTAAAAAAAGTTAGGGACTGGTTTCTACCGATAAGAATAATCCTTTGCCAAGTTAAGTGATTCACAGTGCCGCTTTATCCCTCCCGCAAACAAACCAAACATCACAAACAACAATTGAGTGCCAATGCATGTAGCTGAGTAATTTTTTTTCATTCCAGAGTAAATTATGCAGTTTTGGAATGTAAAAATGAATCGCATTACACAAAAACTGCTAGGTATGAAAATTTGTTTGTTTATCTAAAAGGACCATGACATGACTTGCATGTTCAGTAGCTCAGTGCTTCTGGATAAATATCAACTCAAATGACGAGAATCTTTGATAGTTCGACTCGCTTGATTTTTTTTTTAATCTCAGCCCATCACTAGCATTTACAATAAATGTTATGATTAGAGACCTGAAAAAGTAGGTTATATGTTTTTCAAAAATATGTTTTTTTTTTTTTTTTTTTTTAAAAAAAGGGTGTTATTTTTTGTCAAAAATAGCTGTTATTTTCTTGCTACAAAAACGCAGGTTTCTGCATGAAAACTGCTCCAATTATTTATGTGCTCTTTATAAAGACATACATAATTTGAGTTATGTCACTATATTCGTTACACCTGAAATTGGCAATGTTACTCCTATTGATAAGTAGTGTTTTCAATCTATTGTTATTTCCGTGCAATTCCTAACTCCCAGAGAAATATACAGTTATGGTTTTAATACAGATAATGGTTTATCTAGACAACATTAGAAACAAGATCAGATTTTACTTAGGATTTTGTATTCTGTCTATCACCTGGAACAACAAAGGGTCACAATACACTGTCAAGGGCATACTGTTTCATGAAAAGAATAATGTAAACAATTTATACACAACTATTAAAGAACTGTTAAAAAAAAAAAAAATACATAGTACCTTGCACGAACAGAAAAAAAATTAGAGAAATCAGCCTATATGTTTTTGAACTATCAAAACTTTCAACCACAGATTTTTTTCGTTAGGCCCGCATATATTTACAGAGAATGTGAATGATAAAAATACAGTTTATTGAACAAATACAAGATTACAATATGTGATAAATTGATTTACAAATATATTCTACGTAAGTAAATGCATATAAACACATTTTTCACAGTCGCACCGCACGCTTCGTAAAAAATAAAGAATTGTTGGTTAAAATGTGACGATGATACAATACGAATGCAAACAAGGTGTGAATTTCATAGATAACATGGTGCTTGGTGGACGTGAACACTACAACGGCGTGGTTTCCTAATGAACTAACTTTTGTAGGGCTACAAGTAGAACGTTCACTCAAAGTGACGCATCATCACTTGCGCTCATGTTATCTACGATCCTAAATACTCATGATGGAAAATAAACATGTTTTCGTTTAAGGCGATAAAATCTAAGAAATCAACTGCCGAACTTACGCAT
Source organism: Dryococelus australis (assembly GCA_029891345.1). NCBI lineage: Eukaryota > Metazoa > Arthropoda > Insecta > Phasmatodea > Phasmatidae > Dryococelus > Dryococelus australis. The sequence continues at coordinate 64,222,047 of CM056995.1, forward strand.
GCATTCGTATTCGAGTATCGAAAAACACATAAAATACGAATTAAGAAGCAACTATGTGACAAAACATTAACAATTCACGAAAATACTACATGATTTTGTACAATTCGTGAATTACAGCTGAAATTCTCAAAAATCTCAATTTTTCGTTTTTTATGTCAAAATTCACGTTATTTTTCGCATTATCGCATTTGCTAATTTTTCAGGTCTAGTTACGATGCACATATTTTGGCAGTCCCAAAATTATAATATTTTATAAAAGATCATAAAAAGCTTCACAAAAGACGTGTCTAAAGCATTTAAATGTAACTACTTAGCGAAAACCAAAAAATCAAAAATAGAACTTCATCAATTTTGGTTTACTTTTCTGGTCTAATAACCAGTGTATAATCAGTCAGTAGTAGGTTATTAGGAGTATCCGCTGACTCACCTCTGAACTGCATTTAACAAGGAGGCAATATGTAAACTTGTCAAGCAGCGTCGTTCCACTCTGCGACTGAAGATATGCCTGGTCCTCGTATACTGGCTGCTGCTGCTGGGTCTGATTTTCTTTCACGCCTGAAAGATCAATTGAAAGTTACCACATGCATCTAACTACCAAAATCCAAATTACAATATTTACAACAAATTATTGCGATAACCACTGTAACAATATTTTTAAAGCTAGCTGAAGAAATTCCTACGAGAAAGGAGTGTGAAATGCCTTTGAAAGAAGTTATACAATCACTTTACAAAATATACAGTACACAATTTTACAAGACAATTGTCAGGAACCATCAAAATGATTGGACAATTTTGAATAAAAATTATAATAACCTCAGAAAAAAATGGAATCAGTCACTATCATAATATATTATAAAACACTGGACTTTCAATTTCATTGCCAAAAATGGTAACCAAACAGTAAAGCCAGCGTAAGTATTGTAATATAACATATACCTACATGTACATTCAACTCTCAATTCAACACCCCCTGGAATGGGGACCCTCTCAAAATAACGACCCATTTTTGGGGAACCACAAAATAATTTTTCATTAATGACCCTCTCTAAATAACAAACATTTTTCCAGGAAATGTAAATGGTCATAGAATTGAGAATTGAATGTAGTAACTGGGAGGGAACAATTTTCTAATTAACACACATGGCGTGCCCAGAACAGCAAGATAAGAAAGGGAGCAACGAATGTTAATGTGCCTGCTATCCTACTCATTGGCTGGTATCATTGGTGCACAGTGACATTTCTGAGACTTGACAATTATATATTTCATCATAGTCAAGAGAACATCATATCATTGTGTTGCTGAAAAGCTCTGAGGTCTCAGTCAAAACTCGTAATCAGCCGCTCAGGACCTAATTTTTTTGACAAAATTATGTAGTTTCTAATTATTGCATTAAAAAAGAGTTTGTGTGTATTAAAGAAGTGCACATTTTCCCTTTCCAAAGTAAACACAACTACGAGTCCGGGAATAACTACCATCTCAAAGTTACAACCCTGTGTTTGACATTTTTGGTTTAAAAATCAAAAATTTTAACGAAATAACCCAAAAAAAATTTGTTGCATTTATCTTGGTCATTAATTATATGGTCACATGCAGTTAGATACATGTGTTGTAATTGTTGCGCCAAAATAAAAAGAACAAAAAAAAAAGGTAATGTTTGATTAGAAACTGCAGCCGTGGTAGTCAGTATCATCTTGCGCTCTCTACTATGAATGCACTTCCGGCGAATGTGCATAAAGTTGAAAGCAGAATGCTGTATGCTTGCACAATTTCTGTCTTGCTCATCTCGTTTTGTCCACTTCCCTGATTATTTCAAATTTTTCTGAAATAATCTTTGCAGTGCACTATCACTTTTTCTCACTCATATTGTTTACAACACAAAAATATGTACAGTATTTCGCTTGCTGTTAACTATTTTGACTCGCTCAAGACTAAGTTGACAATCTTTTAATATTCGCAAACACGTGCCTTCAGGAATTATTTTTCAAGCCTGGAGAATGGAGCCCTGCAAGGTGGTGGATATTTTTTATGGGTTTGGGGGTGACAGCGCTGTTGCCAGTTCTCAATCCCATGCAGCCTGGATGTTTAGACAGACGCTGGAGCCAAGTGTAGTGTGGTTTTTGTGTCAAGAAGCACCCCTCGCTTAGCTGGCTCTGGCCTCTGAAAAGGTTACTCTCTTCTTCTTCATCTTTGCTCCCCTATCATAGTCTACAGTCTAACCTCCACCGGCTGTCCATCATCCCTCCCATTAAGCCAATATTACATAATACCTGCAGCCGTACTTGGTTCTTGTACAAGCTTGGAAAAAGCCACGTGCACGAGTCGGTATACCAGCTGCTATATGAGTCACCATTGAAGATTCATTTTACACTACAGTAGTTTGCGTACTAGCATTTGGCACCTTCGGTGGGTGCGCAGTGAGTGGTTCGTAGTAAATAAAAATCAAATAATTAGAACTGCTACCAGTTAGTAACTTCCGTAGGACTATGAAAAAACTAGCTAGCATATCTTAACATGGCTATATTCCTGTATGCCTTTTAAATAAATTGATTGCTCACTAGTATAGTATCATTAATTTTCTTGAAAATTATGTGAAATCACTAGAGTACAAGTGTATTATTTTTAATTTTGACGAAAATTACTGACCGGTTCCAAAATATAGTTTTTTCTTTAGTACCGTAATATTATCTGTATGTAAAATTCAATGATAAAAAAAATTTGGGTCCGGCGGAGTTTCGCACTCACATCCAAAAGCTGCAAGTTAATTGTGGACGTCACGACTTTACCACTGTACTGCCAGTTCACATGGCAGCCAAAGAATTTATATACTGGACATGCAAAAAGGTGTTGAATTAACTTTTTTTCGTAGCGTAGATACTGTTTTAAGTAATCAGAACGGATTTAAACAGTAATTAAAAGTTGTCGTAGCTAATATTAATCATCGTAGTATTTTAAATCTATTTGAAAGAGTTTCAACCTCTCGGATGTAAAATAAAGATGGAGGCATCCTTTTTAGTTTCTTCATTAACTCATTTCAAGTAGTAGCCATGAGGAGCGCCCTATGCTCTGAAACAACAATGTGATTGGCCAGGTATGAGAACCAACATGGAACCCGCCACGAAAAATAGGAGGTGTCCAACTACCAAACCTGGTACGAAATCTGGCAGTAAAAGGCAGGAAATTCCATGACGGATGCCATGCTAGCCCCTGCTGCTACGGCGGACCTTGCACAAGCTTTTACGGAATCTCGTGTTGTGTAATATCGCCTATATCCACTTCGCTACTCTAATTTTTACTCTCCCTCATTAAGCCACGCCCAACACCACACAAGGCTTACTTCTTTCCTTCCTCCCCCGGCCATCCTCTCCTCCACCCGTAGAAACACTGTACCAAAACACCACACTAAGCTCTCTTCCACACCACTACTCTCTTTTCCATCTCCCTTCACAATTTGTATATACACTGTACCAAAACACCACACTAAGCTCTCTTCCACACCACTACTCTCTTTTCTATCTCCCTTTACACTTTGTATATCTTCCTATCATAAGCATTTTCATCCCCTTGCTCTAAACACCCCCTCCCCCTTGGAGGCAACTGTCAAAACCGGCAACCCAGAATTTTATTTGTCTACTCTACCTAACTTCACAAAGTGTGTGGCTCTAGCTGTCACATTTTTTCACATATTCATAGGGTGGAAAATGCAATGAAAACCAGTTAACAGACGTGAAAACTCTGGCACGATCAATGACATCACTGTGGCGGTCGGTGGTGGTGGCTACGTCAGCTGATTACCACGCAGCCATTGCTGGTTTACGTGCGGGCACCACAGACAGTGTAGGCGATGCATGTTTATTATCATAATTATTATAGCTTTGATTAATTAATCTGAACTTTAAATACACTTTTAGAAGAAATCCGGGAACTGGAACGGTGGAGCAACCAGAGATAGATAGGCAACAGCAGGGGCGGTGGAAAGGAGAGCAGAGAGAGACAGCACCCCCTAATTGAAAGCCAGTCACCACGAATGGAAAAAGGGGATCCCACCACAGTCGAATGAATTTCGAATTAACCAAACTTAAAAGCATATAAATTCAGTTTGGGATAAATAGACACTCTCAATTATATATGATTTCGAACGAATCTACTTCGCATTAATGAGGTTTTACAGTACACGGTAGAAAAAACACTGTAAGAGGCCAACCAAGATACTACCAAAAGGTAGATCTTCGGCAGCATCCAAAACACTAGAAACTCTGCAACCCCTCAGAGACATGACCAGACCGCATATTCGGTTCGACTCACAGCTGTAGTGCTCAGACCTCTTGAAGTTCAGACATCTATTCCACTCTCAGTTCCATCCTAGCTTGAAAAGGTCCGACATACACTGGATAGGGCAGTTCTGTAAATACCAGTTTCCCTTTCAACTAAGCTTGCTACGCGGTATGACCAGGTTGGGTGCTCGGACCTACTCCCAGCTTGGAAATGCCAGAATAGACTTTGAGCATTCCGTGTTGTCCGACCAACAGCGGGACTTGCTCCCAGGACATCAGGCTTCAAAACTATCCACGTTCCAGTCCCAGCTAACGAAGGCCAGACTAGAGGACAACAGATATCACACTGTGTTCTCAAAGTATTTTCATAGCAAAAGTATTTACCCATTAACGGCCTACAGCTGCATTTCAATGCCTTACGCAACAAAAGGCTGACTCAGTAAATTATGTAGAAAATCCCCATAGGTTACTATGGCTTCCTCCTACGAGTGATATTACACCACTCAGTGGGGACACAGTTCTTTCTTCGGCCCATGCATAAAAGTAGCTCCTAAAGGAATCGTGGCAGAGGATGGGGGGAGGGGGGCAAAAATGCTGGATAACTGCAGACTAGAGATGGGCCAAGTCCAGTTTTTCTCGATTCTGATCCCGGTACCGATTTTTTGTTCAATTTTCAATTCCAATCCCGATTCCCTTATATAAAACTAGGGGCCCAACCCGTGATCTAATTTTTTTTGGTATTGCCATGTGCCTAGAACAGTTATGATGCTACAAATTTTTATTGTCATACAAAGACTAAAAAAAAAAGAAGTGAAATTATCTCAAAATTAAATAATTCTATCCACTAAGCAACTGTGGCACCACTTGGAATCGTTATATCCACTGAGCAACTAAGGCCCCATCTGGAATCGCTCTAACCACTTGAAAACTGGGTCCCTGCGGCGCCTCTTCACATACAGTAGAGTCCAGTTATAGCAAGATATTACGGTACCAGGTTCGATCCTCACTATAAGTGTCCCAGTAGTTGAATTAGACCCGATTTTTGATCCCCAGGAGGACATACTACTTATAATTTACCCTAAAATTGCATTTTAATTGTGTTTGAATCATCATAACGTAAAAATATCCTGATTGTGTTTGGTACTGTGGGTATAGATGTCTTTATAAATATTACTGTGTAGAGATTTGAACTTCCACCATAGCCATCAGTGGCACGCTCGTAGTGCTTCTAGGAACTAGTATATTTAGACAGTCAGTTGTTCGCAATTCGTTCGGGAGAATTGGTGTTTGGTAGTGCCTGCCAGTTATCATATCAACAAACTTTCATGTAATACAGTCCATCAAGATGTTTGACGGAACAGATTGAGTGAAAATTAGCAGAAAATCTGACTGCGCCACGCAAATATAGCCGCTCAGCCTTCAATCAGTTCCTTGGCCTACGCAGCATTGTCCCGCAATCAGTTGCCCGGCCTGCGCAGCACTTCCCACTATCGCTTACTCAGCCACTGGAGCACTGCCCTGCAAGCGATAACTTGCCTGTCACAGCTCCAAACCCATAATTCTCGCACATTTTCTACAGGATTTTAGTGCCAAAAATCACGAGTGCACCGATTATGCAAGAAATTGCCCAGACACGTGCATTTAAACATTAAAATGGGATCTACTGTAAGTAATCCCTCTCCAATTATGGGGGATACGTTTTTTTAGAAACACAACACTTTATTTATCGATAATAGATATGAAGATACATATTCAAAACTAAATCACCCGTGTGCTAGGGCTAGCAGCAAAAACATTGCTGTGTGCATGTAGCTAAGCAAGCGCCTAGATCCTTGCACCGCGGCCCGATGCAGTGGCTTGCCGCTGTCAGTCGCTACGCGATTATTCTGGCAGGTGCCGGGCGGTCCTGCCTCTGCCGGCCAGCGCTGCACACCACTGTCGGCTAGCCACTGCAGTCCTTGCAGGTCCGGTTCACATCATAACAGCAGCCCGGTATTGGGAAGAAAACATTGCATGCATGTTAAACTCAGAAACAGTGTAATTTTGGCCTGCTTCTTTATTGCCATGATCCTCTGCACACACAATTACATCAGGATTAAATCCAGTAGTTCGACTGGTATATTAATTTACCCATTATGCATTCATACAAAACAAAAAATTTATATAAATGTACACTATTTCTTTCGCATTAAAAAAAAACCCGCATACAAATAAACTCCGTGGCTGATTTGGTTTACATGTATGCAGTGCGGCGCGGCACCTATAAATTGATAATGGGACCAGTGACCTTGAAGCGTCAGCAACCAGGCGCGGCCAAACAAAGCGCGGGCCCGTTAGCATTACATGCCTAGTTAAGAAAAATATGATGCATGAAATATGAAAAGAATTTTTTTCCCCCTTATTCGATACACCACAAAATTTGTATGCGTGAATTGTGCCAGTGCGACAATTATGCCAGTTAATGCGTTAGTCACTGGAAAATTAAATGTTTTCAACTAACAAAACCTGCATGGTGCGAGATTTACTCAAAACCAGCAAAAATTCAAGAAAACTTCATAAAAAATTGATTAAAATTAAGTTCATTATAGCACAGCGATAAAATGTAGTAGTAGTTGTGTCCCTATCTTTAATTGGTATGCCACAGAACGGGGAAAAAAACTGTGAATATCTGTAAACATGTAGCTGTATTCGATTCCAACTAATGCTTGGACAGTTATGTTTAAATAGAATTTGTTTTCATTTAACAATAACGTTCGACCCACTTACGCCAAGTTGTTTGAAAGCAAACACAGTTGACAGCACAATGACCATGAACGACTACGGATAAGCAGAACTGATTCATGAAAACAGTGTTAAGGTAGAAAGAGTGGTATTCTACTTATAGAAAAATGTGCTTCATATGAAAGAGAGGGAGGTTAGAAGGCACGGCGGGAGAATGAGACACATGAGTGTGGCACAAGGTACTTCAGGAAACGAAGAGGTGGGGTGAGGGAGCGGAGTTACGGCAGACGGATAACAAAAGCCTGCTTCACACGATATCGCTGCAAGCAAGATTCACACGATCTCGCAGCACATGTTTCAACACGTGAAATTAATATTATTTATGGAATATTTGAGATTTTTTTACGGTTTCTCAAAAAGAACTCATACCAGTGTTCTCGCAGTTGCCATGCTCACTACAACGCGATTATACTGAAGTTCTATCGATGAAGACATTGCGGCACCACATGGAATTTCTTTTTCCACTGAGCCACTAAGGCCCCACTTAATTAACTCCACATTGAAGAAAGACATTTAAAGTAAACAAAAATGATATACTATTACCTTCATATCTCTATGCATTAATACAAAATTTTCATAGGAAAAAAGTAACGTATTTACCCAAAATGAAGACGACCCCTTCCTTAAAAAATATTTTTGAGAGAAAAATATTTAAACCTGAATTCAAGACAACCCCTGTCATGTGTTGAAAAAATTATTTAGGTTGAAAGTAGTTTTGTATGAATTTATGACAAACACTTCAAGAAGAAATGCTATTATATAAATAATATGATATATGTTATTTACTTTTAAAGAAAGGCTAATCACAATGAAATAGGTGTGACTAACCTGGCAGTACAGTAGCAGCATCTTTCTTACACTGTAAAACTTTTGTGGGTGTTATATTCGTGACTTGAGCCATATTGTTTCCCAGCAAAGCTCTTCCTCGTTGCAGCCATTTGAAAATTAACCGGATTAGGATTAGCCATTAATCCGTAAAATCTATTTTACAACATTTCCCTGAACATGTCATTCGCCCAGTGAATTAGAACCCGCCCGCCCCTACTACTACTACACGTGTTTTGTATCTGAGTGACATCAGATGTGGGGACCCTAGCAAAATTGACAGGTACAGTCTCAGCACTACAAATATACGTCTAACCATAGGAGACATGGTATTAAGCATGAAAAGCATTTATCAAAATACTCTGTCTCATGGCAGGCCAATTTTTGAGGATTAACTACTTCCTGAGTAAAATATGAATAGAAGCCCATAGTAATGTTGTGCATGTTGCATGCACAACATTACATTGTAAACTTAAATACTGAACTAGCAGTTTTACACATTTATGGTATTTGTAGTCCTAGATTTTGAATAAGACTACCCTGAATTGTAGATGACCACTTATATATTTTTTTTCTTTTTCTGCAAGAAACCTCGCCTTCCTTTCGGTTAAAGACTGCAATAAGAAAAAAAAAAAATTTTTGTGTTGAAAGTCATGATTGCGTAATCTGATCTTGCTGAAATTCGAACTTGACCTGTAATTTTCCATGTGGATTCACACTGCAAAATTTGAAGAACTTCTGTTGAGTTTCAAGGGACTTCGCAGTATTAAAGATGGACATACCGACACACAGGCAGAGACAGCCTGCTTATTATATAGGATGTATTTTACAGTAGTGTTTATGTTGTTTTAAGCATAGAGTAATATTGAATAAAGCAGTGATGGTTCAATTAGTAATACATCTTTTTAAAACATACTTTTTAGAGTGTGCAGAAATTTAAAATTTCTAGAACTACAGCTAAACTTTAATAAAAAAAACATCAGTTTTGAAATTTTCACAAATTGTTAAAACAACTCGAAAAAAAAAATACAAGTGTCATGTTAATAAATTCAGTTATGTACATTAAATTATGTCTAGTGTAAAATAATCTAAATGAAAATACATATATACATTTAAGACACAACACTTGAATAGTAAAATGTAGCTTCTTGAAGCTGTTTGGTGGTTTGTTTCATTTAGTTACACACCTCATCAATTGAATTACTTTTAAATTTTTCATAAGAACGCCTAAATTTGCAACTGACAGAGATGCTAGTTTGGTATTCCAACCTGCTTTTTTTTTTTGTAACTGCCCAGTTAACTTTGTTGGGATTCTGTTAATTTCATTTTGATGGAAATAAAAGGAAAGAGTGACGGGTTGGGTGCTTTAGTTTAACGTCATTCATGAGACGGCCATGTTTTGATGTTCACGAGTGTATGCCGTTTTGAGTTCCGTATTGTTTTGATGAAGCAGTGGAAAATTTTGTTCATATGAAAATAACATTCAAATTATTGTATCTTCGCAAACTTTAACTTCTATATAAAAAAAAAACTTAATAGAAACGTCGCTGTTCGCATTTGTACATTATGTATATATATATAATAAACTTAACCTTACACTCGTTATATTTTCTATATAGACACAAATAAATATTATTCACAAACAAGTATGTTGAAAGTGAAGCTTTTTCAAGCCACGCACATTTCAATAATTATAGTCATGGTTTACAAATATATTATTTACAAAACACACAAACTTTGTAAAATAAGCAACCCCTTGAACGCGTGTTTTTCAATGGGGTAATCCTTTAAAATTTAATTCATTCAAATCACGTCTGTTTGTCACTAGCATTAAATTATTTATTTGCAGAATTATTTAGTAAAATCAACACTGCTCATGTTTCCTGACACCAACAAACTTAAACTGTATAATACACGACGACCACAGAAAATGCACAATTAGGTCACTGAATCATTACACAAAGTGCTATTTTCTCTTTCCAGTGTTGTCACAATTTTTAATGCTCGAAATACCGAATTTATCACGCAGTATGCAAAGAATACCAAACTTGTCCACTGGTATGCAAGTTTCTGGTAAAAGTACAATATTTACTATACGGCAGACAATACATCGTACCGTATATATGTATTCCGCTGTTTGCAGAAAGTATAGAAATTGTTGATTCACGTGCAAGTTTCTGGTAACAGTACGATACTTACAGTATGGCAGACAATACATTGTACCGTAAATATATACGAACTAAAAAAAATTTTTTTCCGCATTGTCAAGGCTATCAATTTCGGTAACAAGCAAACCTCCACAATTCCGTAACTGGACATTAAAATTAGTAATAATTACGGAAAATCGATAATACTTCACACCTGTATTAATTCGCAGCATCACATTTTCTACCAGTTAAAACAAAACATATTTTATAGGAGCACAGGATATTATGATGTATTCTAAGACATAAGGAATCGATAATCGATGACCCGAAACCTTGATTAACCAATTCAGACTATTGCGTAAGAATCAATGGTATTGATGGATCGAAAAATGACTACCCATCCGTACTGCAGACTGAACTGTTCGTTCGGCACAAATGCGATGAAGGGATGAAAGTCTGCTTGTGACTCGCTATTTTTATTCTGACTGGACATTCTCCTTCAGTCAGCTGGATAGGGGTGGCGATGCAGAAGGGGTAGCCATATCGTAGCTTCCTCAGGGAATGACATCACCGGCCAACTTGCAATGCATTGGATGCATGCATAGATTCAGTGACTCGGCCGGCGAACCATACATACTTATGCCGGAACGTCCATTTTTGCCAAGGTAGACAGTAAAAGTTTTGAACGTATCTTAATGCATGGTCAACAATAAACACTCATTTGCAAAATGAGTGACAAAGCTTGCTCACTGATGAGGCGAAGTAATTTATATCAATGTTGGAAAGACATCATGCATCAAATCAAACAGCTTGAGCTCAAAGCTCGAGAACAATTCAGTAGACTCGCTTAGGATTGGCTCGAAATAAACATCCCAGGTTCGCAAACCTCTACTTATTAGGTACAGCCTATTTGGGTGCTAAGAAAACATCTCACCAGACATGATCATACCACGCACAGCTCGCCAGTCATTCAGCAGCCTCTCCAGGGCACGTCGACTGAACCGTGGAGGTTCCAAGTCATGGTCTGGCATGTCCAATTCTGCAAATTACAAACACATGTATATTAGTGGTGTGTCTACATGCAATTAGGAATTATCAATTACTAAAAATAAGCAAGCCGTTTTCAAAGAGATGAACTTCAAAATTAACACAGCAAGCATTCAAAAAAATATTGTTGCTTAAGGACATCAAATGCACAAACACAAGTCAATCAAACTCTTCTTAACAAAAAAATTCATCAAATCATAAACTTCCAGGTGCACAGTCTGTATGTAATTTTCAACTTGATTGAAACTAGTTACAAATGAGACATTTTCAAAATGTTTGAAATTTTATCTCCTGGATCAGAAATTTGTTATAATTTCCCCGAAATCTTACCAATGTGCCGAACACATTAAGAAATGTGATGAACTGAGGAAGGGATGACAACTCCTCACTGGTGGTCATATCCTACTGTATTTGGAGTCTCACATCAAGTCTCTTGTACAGAATGAAAAGAAAGTTTGGTGCTACTGCCCAACTGAGATACAGAGTGCTTCCAAAGCAGTAGTGTCTGCTATGATAACTAAGCAGATGCTGCATGAGAGTGAGAGGATCTCCTGAAGTAAATTGTGTTTGCAAAAAAGTTTCAACATTAATTACGATAATTAATATTGATGGGTCGATGCACATACCATTGAACCGGCCAATACCACGACCATTTGCATCGCTGGCATCTGAACATTGTATGCCGATTATTTATCACTGATCAGTAGCACTTAACATTACTTCAGTAGCATACAGTGGAACCACGTTCACATTATCCCAATCAGTTTATTTAGTTTTTCAGTTTAAGTCTTTCTTTGGACGGTCTGACAAATATCCTGACGCATGCCGCTTATACAACTAATATACTACAATTATGACTCGACGCCATAAATAAATACTTCCACTGCAACAGACATGATTGACACAATGCCTACAAGCAATGGGAACAATGAGCAAATTCTCTTCAACTAAAGGATACGCAACACGTAAGGGCACGGCGCCCTCCATGCCTCCGGCTGAGAGCCAACAAACTGCTCAGACCTCGACCAAGGCCGAGCGCTACAAATGAGGCATGAAGCAGAAATGCTGACCTGAGTCTTAGCACACCAACCATGCCAGCAGGACGTTACACCATCCCCGCAGCCCGCGCCAGCAGCCAACAAGCTTCCACTATATAAGTCCGGACACTGCTGGGCACGGGCAGTCACTCTTACACATCCTCTCTCGCGACATCCAGCAAATATTCAGTGTTGGAACCTCCAGAGATCATGGAAACTTCAAGTACGCCCCCAGCGGCTACTTACTACATCTCGAAGACCAACGAACACAAACATACGTATTCAACTTCACTTTGTCTCCTCTATAGACGCATTTTACTTAGCAGTTTAACTTTAACTAATTTGTATTCATTTAGAACCAGCTATTCTCCTTTTAACTTAGAACCAGGACGCCTACATCTAGAACCGCAGTTACCTTCATCCCTCCATGATTTGGTAGGAGGTAGCACAGGTCACGTGTTGATTGAATATTCAATAAACAATCATTGTTCTCTATTTCTTTGTTTACACTTCCAGGGTATTGGTTTGAATTAACAGTTGGAGACAGAATACGCAATGCACTGCTGACAGGAACCGGCAGATTTATTTAAATCAAGTTAGCCTGACTGTAGAGCCCTTTCCGGGGTCTGCACGTCAAAAGACGTGCACATTAGACGGCTACCTGTTTCTTCCCTGTCACACATTAGCACCAAGTCAGTGCTTGAGGGGGAGAAACAGGGAAGCCACAACCACTAGAAACACCTTCACAACGGGAGGGGCGACAGACTCAGTTATTTGTCATCATTCGCACTAATTCAGTGCATGGTGACCGTAGCCTGAAGTTTTGCCGTTCAACCAAGTGTGAATGCACAACCACTAGAGGCTTGGCGGTCCCCACAGCTCCACGTCCTTGATCACCCCGCATACTGTGGGGGATCAGTGGGGACTCTTATCGAGCTCGTGACGGCCAATCACTATTGGATTATACTGTCAAACCTTCCTGTTTAAGTGCATCACGTAGGCTGTTGAACTGTTTACCCTATGCCTCACAAGAAAAGGCGTGGTAGAAAACGTAGGGAACAATACCTGGCTCACACTGCTCTCAAACCGCGGATCACATTACCACGTCCTAAGCAGGAGAGGCAGGTGGAACGGAACCACGAAGCTGATCTTAGATGTCCGGCAGTCGGCGCCTCCTCCGGTACTGGTAATGGACTTCCGACCTTATATCATACATCCTAAGTGTCACCTTAAGGTAAAAGGGTTTCTGAATGGTACCGAAGTGCGACTCAGCTTGGACAACCTACACTTCTGGACCAATTAAACACACCTGTGGAATCTCTGATCCGGCATAGACACAATTCGCCATGTCTAGATGAAACCTACCCCGACCACAACGCCAAAGAAGGATGAGTAAGTAAGTGCTAACAAACACCACTCGCCTCACGCCTACTAGCTAAACCAAACTGCACCGCTTTTGGTCTAGCGGACAAAATCCTCTACCAACGTGCCAAGTCAGTCTAATCAGGCATGCGTAAACCATGTCAAATAAACCAGCATGCTACATCTCATAAAGCATTAATTTAACGTGTCCATTTATCAGATAGTCTGTCTGATAACCAAAATATATTCAGACACATTGCGTATCTTCATGAACAAAATTTAAACTTCCCCAGTCACCAAAAAAATGTTTTTACATCAATTAACTTGTATATAAGTGTAAAATTCTTTTTCAATAACTTCTGTGGGGAAATCTTAAGATTTATATTAATTTATTTCAATAGACATGCATTTTCTGAATAAACTGATAAAATGGTGTTTAATAATTTATAGGTAAGCACCGAGCTGAATGCAATGTAACTTAAGACAGGAAAATCAGAGGATGTGGTTTTTAATTACTAATTATTAGACAGTGAAGAAATCAATTATAACAGCCTTAATTATTTATAATTGTCTCAAAATTAAATGTTTTCTTTGCAGTAAAATATATAAATAATTACTTTAAAAGACAGACATTATCACACAAGCAATGTGTCGGCACTCTGCAACAAATAACGGCGTGGCAAGGCGATTTGCCTGCTGCCTCACTCTTCCTTGCGGTCGCGTGACCCTACTGCCTGATCGATAACTTCTCCGCACCCTCTTAGCTGATAGATTGCGCGTGGGGACATTCAAAATTTCACTAGCATTCTGTATCATATTATTTTCATTTTTAGAGGGTTTGAAAGTATTAGGTCGGGATGAGAGCAAGAGAGAGGGGGGAGGGAGGAGAGCAAGAGAGACCTCTGACCTTTTTCTAACTTTTTTTTCCTGTCAGGAATGGCACCTTTACATTAAAACATACTTTTACACCAAAATACAGTCAAACTCACTTAAGACCTACCCACATGAGACTTTTCCCAGCTGAAACGTTCAGTTTGAGTAGTCTCTAAACTTTTCCATATACTTGGGTTAATTTTTCCTGCATTTAACATTTTTATAAACTAACTGTTCCCAAAAAATACAATCAATTTTTTTCAGACAAAATGGTGTTTTCAACAAAATTTTACATCATTAATAAACAATTATATCATAAATAACTACAATATCAAAATATCGCAATGTCAAACGTAACCACACCAAAATGTCATGTCCCAGGGTAGCCAACACCATTTGGACAAAGTTCTGATGGAAACGAAAACTTTTTTGACGTTTAAGCTAAATTTCTCTAAACTGCACACAATTTCCATAGTTCAAAGCCCGCAGAGCACCACAAATTCGTTTATTATGTTGCTTTAGTTTTGCTTTCTGAAGTTCGGTTACCATCTATGGAATAGTAACTGCACAACTTGAAACATTGCATTGTAATACAAATTCTGTCACAAATGTTTTGTAGGGGTGAAATTAGGTCGGAATTTATTTATTTTGAACAGAATCTCGACTTAACAATATTTACAGGAATGAAAAAAAAAAAACAGTAAGTGATTGATTGATTGCCCCTAATTTTTCATCAAAAACTTCTAACATTTTCACAAAAATTATTATGTCTTGCATAGTTCAAACAATTAACGAATTAGTTTATCACTCATTACATTTAAATATAACGAAAACTTTCACAGTCTTTCAAAAGGGACGCCAAACATAAATAATAACAATAAAAACTGTAATTTTCCCACAGATATCCATAACATAAACATAACCTCACTCTCAAATGTAAACATTACAAGTTACCCAAAAACTGTAGTTTAAAATACAAATAGTGGGATAAAACAAAACACAAACAATGAAAATAAATCTATAAAGACCTCTGAAGCCCTTCATGGTGCAGGGCTACCATTGATCTCGAGATCTAAGTCCTAAACAACACACTCAAAAATCCTTAAAAATGCAAAGTCAATATCCTGAAAAATCCTGATTACGCAAATAAAGATATGTTCATCTATAGTAAATTAAAAATTACAAGTGCACCAAAAATCTACTAATTTTTTTTTGCAAAAAAGATGATTATTGTTTGAAATGAAAATTAATTCCTGAAATATAAATTCACATAATCTTACCACTCACACAATCACCTATAACAATAAAAACTACACTCAAAACAAATAGGCCTAAGACAATTCTAAAAGGAAATAGCATTTGCAAGTTAAATTCTGATGATAAAAGAAATGCTGTTCAAACAAAAATTTCAGCAAAATTGTTCTTCAGAAAAAATATTTGGTAAGCAAGACTAAGTAACTAAAAATGAAATGGATTCTAGCAAAGTTTGTTTCTAATGTCAGTGGGTCTTTAATAAAAAAAAATCACTTTTTAAATTTCTTTCTTTCTTCCTCATTTGAAGAGTAGGCGACGTGTAACGATGCTAATGTTTATAAACACTATAAACACGTGTGATTGTAAGTGAAAAAATGGATGTGGCAGCCGTGAAATGTTCCGCATATCTGGCAACAGGGTCAGACAGTCTTTGCTTTGTGTCAGTAGAGTAGCTAGTGCCATGGTGCTAGCTGATCAACAGCTCTGCATTTCATGTCCCCATCCCGTTAACATTGCCCTGCAATTTAAAATTAACATGAATTTTGACCAAATGCATGGTTGTTTCGCAAACAATTATCATATGTAAGTTTTTTTCTAAGCCGCAACTCACAATGTTTAAGTGTAAAACGAAATGCTATACATCTTGCTACATAGTTTGAGAGTATCATTGCGTGTAAAGAGAGATGTGATAATGAAAGTAAATGGGAAACCGGATCAACCTTAGCTCGTGAACAATTTTCACTAATCATTTTTAAAGAATAAGGTGTGTGCGTGTATTGTGTTACGCAATTTTTTGTTCTCGCTTGCTATCAGTACCGCTAGGTGTAGTATAATAAACACCTGGATAATTACTGTCCCAAATGACTAGGGTGTTATTTAATTAAAATTGGTGTCGTAGGCAATTTTAATGCCAAAAACAGATTAAAAGGAAAAATTCTTGTCTTTTAATTTGTTATTCACTTGCGCTACGGTGTGCGAAATGGCAATGCAGTGAAGCTTACTCACTGTCTGTAGGGGGCAATGATGTATTTACATTTTACCATGATCATCCGCATGTGGACTGTTTCATAACATTTGCTTATTTCTTAAATTGACTCATGTCAGTAAACACTTCTAATAAACGATAGCCTTCTGCAATATGCTACAATTCCATGAGAGAGAGAGGAGAGAAAGAGACCAGTTTTTTTTTGTGCACAAGTGAATATCCATGAAATTTCTTTAAATTACGTGAATCCGTTTAATGGTGTAAAAAATCCGTAAATACGGACAAAGCCAGCATAATCGGCAGCCCTGGTTAAGTGTATTTTACGAGTAGTTCTTTTTTCACCCAGTTGCCTCTTTACTGATCAAAAGTAAGTACTGTATATATGTATGTAAAAATCCTATTTCATTATGTAAATAAGGTATAGACATAACTCTGCATTTCAGGCCTAAACCTGCAATTCAGTTTCCTGTTCATGTTTGATAAACACAGTATTTATTCAAATCCAATACTTATGTCAATTACTGTTCAATTTATCCTAAATAAATTTATAAATATTAAATTAAAAAATGCATCTTAATTTATGTACGATGTTGACTATTTTTTGTACAGGTGGGACGAACCGAGATTTTGGAACCGAACTACAAATTAACCTAAAATATTTTTATTGAACCGAACATTTAAATATGTACATGAACAGAACTCTAACCAAACTATGCTATAGTTCGTTGAACTCAAACCAAACTTTTAAGATTACCTTATATTTGCACATGCCTTCATAGTTCAGCCATAAATTGGTGTATACAGGATGAGCCATCAGCTCTGCGACATATGGCTAGAGGACATTCTTTGCAAAATTTCAGTTAGAAAATGTCTGACAACAAACGCCAGGAAACCACCCATAAGGGCAGGAAACCCTTGTGAAGATTGGGTTGCAAATAGGAACTTTATTTAATTACAATGAAGGCATGTGATATTAAGGGATGAAATTCTGTATGCATGCCAAACAATTCAGTCACTGTAACATGCAAGTACTTATGTTGAACTACCGCATACCCTATATAGTAAAATTGGGGTTGCCACCTCAGTGAAAAAAAGGTCTACTTACATCGTTACGTTAATTATTATCATGGCATATGAATTACCATTGCAAGACTTGAAAACAAGTCCTCTTTATAAGAAAACCTCTGACGAATGATTTGTGAGAAAACAGACCTCCAAGAAGATTTTTTTTTACATCTTGCAATAGTATTTCATAGGCCGTGATCATAATTTATGTAACAATGTATGAAGATCCTTTTTTCACTATTTGAAAGGGTGGCAACCCCCATTTTACTATGTAGGGTATGTGGTAGGTCAACATGGGTACTAGCATGTTGCAGTGTGTGTAGCATAGAACGAAAAATAGCACATAATTATGCGTTTAATTGCCGGACACGTGAGGGACTTACCACGTCGACATCTTGAATCACACTGGCGTCAGGTACTACTTGTGCCGACGCCATTGCCGTAGAAGAGAGTATACCTCAGCGGAAGGATACACAAGTCTGAATGCATATTGCACAATACGCAACATACCACCCGCCGAGACCGGCAGGCTTCTCCAAGATTCAGTCCAACAAGTTACAACACAGTTTTACACACTATAATACTGTACATATTTACATGACACCACTGGTAGACTTCACTATGCAGGTAGACGATACAACTTGTGATACTGGCCTATGCAGGTGTCCCTTGGTGCACACGTCCGCCACTCTGATCACACCCTCTCTTCCAGGATGAATGTTCACCACTCTAGCTAGGCACCAGCCAAGGGGTGGTAAGCGCACTTCTCCCACAAGAACAAGATTTCCAACTCCAAGTGCTGGCTGTTGGGTTTGCCACTTACCACACTAGGTTACAGCTGCTGCAGATATTCTCCATACCATCGCTTCCAAAACTGGTTTGCTAATGCGCAAACCAAACTTCCACCTTTTCGATAGACATATGTCACTATTTTCAGAGGACTCTGGTACAGCAACCAGAGGTCTACCAATGAGGAAGTGTCCAGATGTGAGGGCGGCAAGGTCATTTGCGTCTGAAGACAGCGGAGTCAGGGGCCTGAAATTGAGGACTGCTTCAACTCTAGTACAGAGCGTAATCAATTCTTCCCAGACAGAGAATTTGGTTCCCAATTACTTGCCTGAGATGATATTTAGCAGACTTTACAGCAGCTTCCCACAATCCTCCTTGGTGAGGACTGGCAGGAGGGAGAAAATAAAAACTAATTGAATGGGCCAAGGCAAAGTTTTCCAGTAGTGGAGTCCAGAGCAGCTAGGTGAAAGATCGCCTGAGCTGTTTTGAAGCTCCTATGAAATTGGTCCCACAGTCAGAGTGGCCATGAGCACAAAAACCTCTCTGCAATACAAACCGGGTAAGGACTGAAACCAAACTGTCAGCGGTCAAGACTGTAACAACCTCAATGTGTATGGCTTTTGTCACAAAACAGATGAAAATGGAGAGATAGGTTTTCTGGGTGACCCTGCGACGCAGCTTGTTGAGCCTTATGGTGATAGGTCCAGCATAGTCCACACCAGTCCGTTCGAAGGTCCTAGCAGAAGTGAGACGTTCAGAAGGCAAGTTGCCTATCAATGGGGGATTATTTACAAGCCGACAACGAAAACAACGTACACACTTAAAAACTCTTAAACGAACCAAGGACCGTACTGAGAAAATCCAGAACCATTGTGACAAAAGTGATTGCAGCAACTGAGGTGCTGCATGCAAATACTTAATGTGGTAATGGTCTACCAAAGCTTCAACAGCTACATGGTTTTTAGGTAGTATGATAGGATGTTCTACTGAAAATTCTATGTTGGCATGATGTGACAAACGGCTGCGCACCTTGAGCACACCATTTTCATCCAAGAATGGTGCCAAATGCAGAACTCGTGTGGAGCAAGGTTTCCCCTCTTTGAGTTGTTTCAAATCCTCTAACAAATGCTCCTGTTGGATACATTTACATACCAAAGCACCTACTTATTTCAGTTCTGCAGGAGAAAGGATGCCACTGGTACAAGGCTGTTTCCTAATGTGATGAAAACACTTTACGTATGTCATGACAGGAACCAGCTTGGACCACGAGGAAATTTGTTGTAATACTGGACGTTCTTCAGAAATGTCATGTGTGGTAAGTAATGCGAACTGAGAAGGCTTTGATTCTGGGATCTTGCCAATCTGATTAATTATGGACACTGGTCACTGCCCTGGAGGGTCAACTAACCAGCCAGAGCCATGCCACCATAAGTCATGCCAGATGAGTTCATGAGGCAGCATATCACAGGTGGCACAATCAGAAGGATTGTGTTTGGAAATGACATGTTTCCATAGCTGAGGAGGGACCCAGTCCTGGATCTGTGCAACACAATTTGCCACACATGTTTTCAATAAGTAGGGTTGGGTCTTTATCCAAGTCAGAGTAATACTGCAATCGGTCCAAGCATGAATAGCGGTGACATGTAAGTGCCATACCAGGAAGGCATGACAATAGAGCATGAGTTTGGCCAGTAAATGAGCACCACACAATTCTAATTGAGGAAGAGACACGTGCTTGAGTGGAGCTACCCGTGACTTTGCCAGGAAGATATGCACAGGCACCTTCCCTCAAGTATCCACACTCCTGAGATATACAGCAGCTGCATAGGCTTTCTCCGAAGCAACCGAGAAACCATGCAGCTCCACACTGATGACATCAGGACACATGAAACGAGGCAGACTCAGTACTCCTAATTCTATTAACCCATCAAAGACTGGTTCCACTTCAAGGCCAGAGATGGAAGAGGGTTATCCAAACATAAACCCGGAGTCCATACCCACTGCATAAGCATCTTAGCCCACACAATTATTGGCAACAACCATCCCATAGGATCAAATATTCGTGCCGTTTGTGAAAGGACAAAGAGATTGGTTGCAACCCCTGTGGTGATCCTCAAGTGATAAGAAAATGAGTCCTTTTCTGGGATCCAGTACAACCCGAGAACATTTACAGCAGGGCCAGATGAGAAGACTACATCTCTAGAGGTTTCCCGATGAGTTACAGGAATATCATCGAGGAGCTGAGGCTGAGTGCTAGACCACTTCCAGAGTTCGAACCCACCCTGATGCAGAAGTTCAATCAGCTGGGATTTCAAAGTGTGCGCTCCCTCCATGGACATCGGTCCCGCAACAATATCGTTGACAAAAATATGACTGTGAAAAACATTTGCTTCAAGAGGATACTGGGCACACTCATCCAAGGCGAACTGGTGTAGTGTTCGAATAGCCAGGAATGGAGAGGGTGATAGACAATATGTTACCATATTCAACTGAAAAACTGTATGCGGAAGGGATAGATTGTCACGCCAGAGAATGAGTTGGTATTATCCGGTTAGCCTCATGTATTAAAATTGGCCGGTACATTTGCTTAATATCACAGGATATTACTACACTATACATCCTGAATATCAAAATAACATCACATACTTCATTCTGAAGTTTGGGTCCTAGAAGCAGAACATCGTTGAATGAGACCCCAGTGGTGGTTTTGGCACTACCATCGAATACCACCCTCAATTTGGTGGTTGTGCTAGACATTTTAAGAACACATGATGATGTGGAATGAAACATTCTGTGGTCTCCTTAGCATCAGTCAGCTGGATGGAGGGAACATACACCTTCATATGGCCTGACTCAGAATAGTCTGTCATGAAATCTGTGTACATGGTCTTCATTTCAGGATGTAATGAAAGTTTCTTTTCTGAAGACCAGAACCTACGTTCAGCATTTAAATATGAATTCCCAAGTGGTTGAGCCTGAGGTTTGAAAGGAAGACGAACCTTATATCTCCCCATGTCGTCCTGCAAATGGGTGTCCTCTAAATGTTTCTCGCAGTAGTCAGCATCTGGCAGCTTTGCATTAACACATCGTGGTTCAACTTTCCAAAACCACTTTAGAGTCAAACATAACGGATCCTCCATGCCAATGAACAGTGAGATTATGTCTTGATCAGAATCGGTGCATGACTCTGGGTACTCACCCATCAGTGCCCATCCGAACGGAGACTCCAGCACCACAGCCATGTGCTGTACTAATTCTAACCTGCCACTCAAACACACACGTGCATAAACTTCAGCACCTAACAACATATCAATTGGAGCAGGTTTGTCAAAGTGGGGGGTCTGCTAGAGGAAGGGAACCCAATTGGATTCAGACACACTGATCTACAGAAGCCCGTGGCATATTGCTAGTGATCTTTGACACAACAAAGAGTGAGTGATTGAAAGTACACTGAGGCTCTCTGGAGGATTGTATAGTAAAACTAATCATTCCCTTCAGATTTACAGTACCTTGAGAGAGGCCAAACCCTTTCACATGCCTTATGCAGAGGCAGAGACAGTACCTCTGTAGAGGTTTTAGATATGAAAGATGCCTGAACTGCATTATCAAGCAGACAGCGCATAACATGAGGTTTCTTATCGGCACCATACACTTTGACCAGAGCTGTAGACAATAAAACAGATTTATGATCATGGGCTGACACACATGCAAATGTACTGCTTGAACCTTCAGTGCTAGCAAAAACTTTGTTTTGAGAACCTGAAGTTACATTAGACCACCTATCGATGTGGAGCAAAGTATGATGTTTTTGTTTACATCAATAAAATGTGCGAGACGAGGCGCAATCAGCTACTGCATGAGATCCTCCAAGACAGTTGAAACAGAGTTTTCTTTTGCGAACCATCGACTGACTGTCTGTGGGTGATGCACTGAACTATGGGCACTTGTAAACACTGTGAGAGGTGTTCTGAAACTGGGCAGGGCTTAGGTAATTTAGGTTCAGAATCTGTAACTAGGACTGACCATGGTTGTGAGGTTATATGACCTCATTTGGTTAGGGATGTTATCCGATGCAATTGACTAGCTCCAACTTTGCTCGCACAAACTGCACAATTCAATTTAGCGACCCTTGATCGCAGAAAATCAATAAGCACTGAAACAGTGGGAAATGAGTCAGTATTTTCTGTGCGTGAGTTTTCAAACTTTGTTCTGACACCTGGATCTAATTTGCGTAGCAAGAATGTGGCAAGCACTGGATTATTCAGTGTTATGTCACAATCTAACCATTCGAGGGCTCAAGCATTTTCACTGAACGTGTTGATAAAGTTTCAAATGGATTAGTGGTTTGTGGAGTCGACACTAGGCAAATCAATAATCCTGTTAATTAACAAGTTGATGAGTTTTCTCACATTCTGGTATTGGGATGTAAGAAATTCCCAGGCTACTAAATAATTTTCCTCAGTAAGAGGCAGATTTTTGACAAACTCTAAAGCCTCCCCCTTGAGACATCCTAACAAGTACTGGAAATTTGCTATGTCGACCAATGGTTGACTGTCGTGGATTGTAGCTTGATATAGTTGAGAAAACATTGGCCACACCTCCCCGTCCTGAGAAAGAGGGCAAAATAATTTCCGGAAGTCTAACATTTCATGATGTGGAGGCAAGATTATTGGTTGACGAAGCTGGCATAATATGAATGGACAAGAATGAGGTGATGTTGCATTGGACGTCTGACAACATTGCAAAGAAAGACTCGTACTTCGAGGTTAGCACATTTTCGTCTATGTTATCTGGCAGGGGATCAATTGGGAAAAGTTCGTTGCACAAAGAATTTACTTCAAACTCGATTGCATCTACCTGTGCGCCGAATGCATTTACTTCATTAACGGAATTTAGCGTGACTTCTGCCTTAACAAGAACTTGCACACTTTCATTAATGTGTTTCAGCTTGCTCTCGTGAAACTTGAACTACCACAAAAATATTTTTAATCCCATGTCTAGGACCTACCAATCGACCACGCAAAAAACAAGAAATTATCAACACTTCATGCAATACGGGAATAGAGCGAAACAGACGTCAAAAGCTAGGTTAGGACGTCTTGCATAACTTCTCTACGATAAAACGCTGATTCGCTCGAAAAAAAATTCTGCAAACGGGATGATGCAACGAGACAAATAAACTCCTCACCCACGTGTTCAGTACAGGCTGGTAATAGTACATTACACAAACATACAAACAACTACGTTGTTTCCCTGGAATGTCCACGAAATAGCAACACTTCTCACAAATGTACTGGACAGTGATTAAAAAAATACTGGTTCCTTCTTGGGATGTTTCTGTGATGAGTGGATTCAGAGAGGCGGTGGTAGTTGTGTACACACGAGATAAAGCTTCAATTATGCAGAACACGTAAAACGACCGAAAAACGTATCGCATTCACTGTACAGAATAAACGTGGGCACGAATCCGGCCCGGAGGACAAAAACGTTTAGCATATCATGAATAATAACACATAATTATGCGCTTAATTGCTGGAGATGTGCAAGAGACGTACCACATCGCCATCTCAAATCACACTGGCATCAGGAACGACTTGCAGCGATGCCATTGATATACAAGAGAGTAGATCTCTGCGGAAGGATACAAAATTCTGATTGCATATTGCACAATACGCAACACCATGACTGAATTGTTTGGCATGCCTACAGAAATTCATCCCTTAATATCACATAAGTTTCAGTGTAATTAAATAATGTTCATATCAGCAACCCCATGTTCACAAGTGTTTCCTGCCCTTAAGAGAGGTTTTCTAGCATTAGTTGTCAGACATTTTCTAAATGAAATTTTGCCATTTTGGGTTGAGTGTTGCTTGCATGTCTCATATCTTTGAAGTCCAAAAAAAGCAATTGTTTAAGTTACGTTTCCAGTCAATACAAAGACAGTCCGAATATATTTTTTATTCAAAAAATATCAATCTTTTATTTACGTTGAATACTAACTCAGTGAAAGACATTTTAAGAAGAATTTGGAGCATTTATAGAAGTATTTGTCATTTATCACTAAATCATAATTTAGCTTTTTATAGTGAATAGTGCACCTTTTTAGATTTTATAATGGTTATTTCGCATTTTCGAATCTTCAGGAACCCTACAAATAGGTAATGCGCTAATTTTCTTTTACGTATGCGTAAAAGCTGGCACGAAGCTGTGTGTGAATGTTACTGAGTGTACACAAAGCGAAAATTCAGTATATGCGTGAATGGAAAATTCCCAAACTTTGCCCGCCATCTGGCCAGCAGTCGTTTATTTCATGATGCATAATAAAACGAGGCTCTCTTTCTTGTATTCTTTAGCACAAAATTGCAATATGCACTTCCCCCCAACCATAAAAAAAACATGAATTTTTCGAGCTTGAGAAAATGATACTATCTCGAGTCCAGTAATTACAAAGCTCGAGATTGTACTCAAAACTTCGAGTACTCGCACATCCCTTTATATATATATTACCAACACACAACCTGCACAGTTTCACCACTAATAGATCCAAATGTAATGGCCTAATTTCATCTAAAGTGAAAAAAGGTACAAAATTAACATAATATTAACTTCTGGATTTTATAGATTTGATTGATATGATAATTTATCATAACACTGAGAAATACATTTCTAGTTGTTTTAGATGTATGTGAAAACAAATTAGTAACACAAAAAATATGTTAATTGAAAGTGACATTTTTCAAAAACTCTAGGAAATAACTTATTTTGTATACAATAATTTAAATAAAGAATAGCACTTGGTTTTACACACTACGGAGTTCAAAATATAATGTCTAATCAAATATGACTTGCCCTGTAATTTTTTTTGTGTTGCATTGTTATTTTTCAACTTATTTGAAGTGAAGTACCGCATTTACTCGTGTATAGTGCACACCACGATTTTTGCAACAAGTTGAGGAAAACATTTTTTTTTTCTTCTAAAATTTAACAAAAAATTGGGGTGCCTTGTTAGTAAGTATGTTACAAATGAATCTCTTATTTTAAATTAATTTGTGGTGATTGTGATATAATTAGAAAATATTTTCATTAAATAACTCATAGGGCTAAAAGCCAAAACATTGTTGCATTCAGTAAGGTCATGTAACCTAATGGTCTTTAAATGAGGGGCAGCCTTTCTTTTTGTGTGTTTTTTTTTTAGGCAGTGACATGCTGGCCTTATGTTGCCATGCTGGTCCATGACCACTCTACCTCTCCTCACCTGAAAGGTTTTCCTTTCTTTTGGGGAAAAAGGGTGTGATACAAGAATAAATACTTAAGTCCCCTTCAAAGTTCGTTAATGATAATCATTTTTAGCACATTTTCGACTGAACACAAACTCATGTAAATTTTTCGAACTGAACTAGAAGCTAACATTTACATGGCAATAAATTTCTAACCATACCAGAACATAACCTTCAAGTTCTGGTTCAGTTAGAAATTTGAACGTTGGACCCATCTATAATTTTTTGGTTATATTGTTTGTTAGGTTATTTGATATTAATGCCTACACTGTGTTTTTGTCACTACAAAATTCTGTCTCAGACTAAAATTTTTAGTTTCCCACATAAGAAGTTTTCCCAGTTACGAAGTTTTTGAAAGCTTGTATGATCTCACAGAATTGCTCACCACATAGATTTTATATTGTTTTGGAAGTGGTGCATGACTGAAATAACTGCCAAATATAGCATCCATAACACAGAATTCCCTGACATTAAGCTAACTTGTTTTAATTCCCTGACATTTCCCTGTTTTCCAGGTTTCCCAGACCTGTGGCAACTCTGAGGTTCTCTTCCAGGCATGCTACAAATTTTCTGATAGCACCCACATGACTGACCGATGAGGATAAGTGAAGAATTTTTTCCACATGGAGGGTTGCTGTAATGCTTACACTCAAAATCAATTTCTGCACCACACCACATATAACTTCATAATTCATCTCTGACCAGTACATTACTCACTATGTCCCATGCCTCACCTCTCAGACACCCCAAAAAATAAGGAGTTTTTTGCACCTATGTGAAGTGGGAAACATAACTAACCATGGAATTAAATAAATCAGTGAATCCTTTCCAATATGCACCGTTACCACT
Organism: Dryococelus australis; assembly: GCA_029891345.1. Taxonomy (NCBI): domain Eukaryota; kingdom Metazoa; phylum Arthropoda; class Insecta; order Phasmatodea; family Phasmatidae; genus Dryococelus; species Dryococelus australis. The sequence goes on from CM056995.1 coordinate 64,248,610, forward strand.
CAAAATGGTCAGTGGCAATACCTGCAACATTGACACCTGCTGCACAAAAGCCACTTGCACGTCATTAGTGTCGCAGAAAAACCTAACCTCACTTTTATTGGTAAGCAGTTTATTATACACTTTATGTAGTTCGCGAAAAACAATCTCGTAAGCCACAAACTGTTCCTTTACACATTAACGTCAATTTTGTCATCTGCAGGAGGGCTAGCACACAACGCACAAAAATTTGCCAATAACTTGTTTTGTTTGTCAATAACCTCTTGTAAATTCCTCTAACTTAAAAATCATCTTTAAGCGACTCTTAATACATTTTCACGTGCTTATTCTGCATTGCTCACTATAAAGCAGAAAATTGTATGTTGCAACTCGTGTTTGTGCCGCAGCCATTTCCTCTATTCAGTAGTGAACAGTTGCTGCCCCTTTGCGTGAAAAAAAAACATTCACCCGATACCATATCCAGCAATACAATTTATGATGCACTAGAAGAAATGCTTTACAGTCCCAAGCTCTTGCAACTAATACACTTGGCACCAAGAGGTCAATTTTTTTTTTGCACAAACAGCATGTTGCTTCAAGTAGTATTATTTTCAGGATATGGCATCATTAATCATGGAACCATAATATTCATTTTCCGTCACAATCTGGGCCGGAGAAACAAAATCCTTCGATCACACAAAAATTATGACACAAACCGACTGCCATTACTTCGAATAACTGCCTTTTCCACCACTCGCAGCGCTAGTGTGAGTCACATACAGTGTGCAAAACTGCCTCAAGTAACACAAATTCGTTGGATTTACGATATACAGTCCATTCCCCATTGGAAGCAACATATTCGGAGCCCTGCTACATATCTACTTGCAGGCCCGTTTCGTATCATTCCGCCAAATGTAAACAAACATTGTCATGCGACTGCCATGTAGCATCCGTCAAAATCAATGTTTACAAGCCATTGTGTGTGTACATGTGTTCGTATACTTTCGCTACACCTAAAAAAAGACATTTAAATGTGACTTCTACTTTTATACCTGTCAAATGTGTTGTTTACTGTTTACAGCTTTTCAAAGAATTCTGTCTTAAATCTATTTCAAAAACCATTTTGTACGAATATTCACAGTTTGGGTCTATAACATTATTTAGGTCAGCTTTAGGACGTTCTAAAAATACCTCAATTAATGATAGTTCTTACGGTTACGTATTTGTTTTCACGACGTAGCACATTACACGTAATGCACGTTAATATTTTGCCGCAACTGTGTTAAACACTGTTACAACTACAGGATAATGAACTGTAGTATGTAACTTTTTCTTATTGATATGTGTTGGATATTTCTTTAAAAGAATGGCCTTAGTTCGAATAACAAAGGAATAGAGTCCAACGAAAAAGCGGCAATCAGCACACAGCTCGTGTCGCTCACTTTTTGTTATAGAAACACAAAAGTATAGCGGTGAGCATGCACACAAATAAGCCTACCGAAACTTTTATTCAGCTCATATTTATATGTATTGCTACTTACTGTGCATTAGATTTATTGAAATTTATTGGGGCTGGGCTTGGTTATTTTGTTGGGATTGGTGGTAAATCACGTTACAAGACTGTGTTTCAAACACCTACCAGGGCAAAGGTACAACGTTGTGATACATAAACAGACGTGGATGTAAATAAATTACTTCGCCATAAAAACAATTCAAATGAACGTATACATAGTTCATATCAAATATTTCAAATCACGCACACAGACAGATCCAGCCTAACTATCACTACGCAGCCATGCCACGCTATTTCAAATGCAGCGATTAACAAAACACACCGTAACATTATATTTATTACTGCCGCAGAAAAAGAGATTTATCACAACCTCGTAATTTGCTTAGGTAGGTTTGAAAAAAATAACGTCTACAAACGTGATGTGCTAATTTGAAGTATTTTTCGGAGTAAGTATAATTTACGCTTCGTTTGGTAAAACAACATGTTATGTCATGGCTCGCCACATCTGCCAACTTAACTTTGTTTCTGCCCCGCAATAGTATTTAAATATATTAAAATAAGTATTCAAACATTAAAATCTCTATTCAAATGTAAATCACAAATTCAAAAATCATTATTTTGCTGTAATAAGTATGAAATATGCTAAAATTGAAAACGTGTACAATTTGGCAGCGTACTAACGAAGTGAAACTTCCCGAGTGTGAAATAGAGACAGACAGAGAGAGCGGCAAGCTTCGCTCAACAGACAGTTTCTTCAAAGCTGCTCTCACCCGATAAAGAACACCATACCATTATGGCCTACTCACAATATTTTCCGCTGTTATTTTAAACTGTAGAAAAGAGATGTTGCCATCGGGGCTAACTAAATATTGCAATATTTCAATAGACTCCGATTCATTTACAAATAGTATACTAAAAATCAAGGTTAAAATAATATTTTAACTGTGAACTATTTTATACCCGCCATTGCCAACACGTCGCTGCACTCGCTGTTAATTCATATTTCAAAAAGAAATAAATATTACAAGTTATAGAAGATATTAAGGTAAAGTCTCATTTATTCAATAATACAGTACTCTAAAGTTAACCACAGTGTTATATATTTGTGGAATACATGTTATTGAACAAACAGCTTGACATGTTATGCCTAGAGTGTTTTTTCAAAGGTTGATTTTCATAAGTCGCTTCAAATCGGGAATGGACTATAGACAACAAAATATTACTCACACATTACAAAAGTGTTGAAAGTGCAGCTTTTTCAGGCCAAATGCATTTCAGTAACTACAGTAATAGTTTAAAAATACATTAATTACAAAACATGCAAACTTACTGTTTGTAAAATTTAAAACCTTGACAAGTGCCTGCTTTTTCAACGTACTTCAAACGATTACGACTTATCGCATATTCACGTTAAGTATTCTTACTTCAACCCACGTGAGAGTCGAACCCGAAAACCTGTACACAGACGTTGTGGACACCGAAATCCTACAGGGCACCCGAACACATGGATATAAAGGTTGCGTAACCCTACGAGCATGCCGCCCTCCCCTTCCCCCAGGGAGTGCTAACAAGCTGCCAGCGGCCTTCCGGTGCAGCAGAGAATAACTGAAGAAAAGTGATGACTAAAGGGTTCCCACTACCACTACAGCCTTGCAGCAGAGGGATGTCACACACCCCCGACCTTCTGCCGCACCCTGCAGTACTGACTATATAAGTTCGTGCGCGGCTGGACTCGCGAGGGTGTCTTCTTCCAGTTCGTAATGCTCGCTGCAATACTTACAGTGCTGGGTCATCCTACGACTGCAAACTCTTCAGCAACCTTCCAGACTCTGTTACTAGTGCTACCACAGGTTGCCGCCATTGCCGTCACCAGAGGCTTCTGCAGCCACAGCTACCAGAGGCTCCAGTGATATCAATTGACAACCAGTTACCAGAAGCTCTTCTGTTAGTAACACGCACATTCAACACACCCTGCTGCTAGAGCAGTGCACTTTTAACTCCATTTTCTCGTACAGACATCCCAATTAACTAGTTAGCCCGTTTATACTTTTAATACATATCAGTCTTTTACATCAGTTCCACACTAGCCTAGGACAAGGTCACCTACACCTGGATTACGTAGATTACCTCCAACCGCCCGTCTACTCTGTACGAGTTAGCACGACTCACATGTGTTTAATACGACTTTAATAAACACATGTTTGTTTCTCTAGCCACACGTCTAATTTCTAGAGTTATCTTCAATACATGCGCTAGGAATCGTACGAGTTGTGCACTACCGACCGAGACCGGGAATATTTCTATACAAACTAGCTTCAAAAGGCCTACAGTCCTGTAACATACCCATTAGACAGCCGCCTGTTCTATTCCTACTGGAGCACCTAGGTGCTCAAGGAATAGAACAGAAGTGCCACGACCACTAAGAATACTTCCAACTCAGGAAGGACAGTAACACTAGAGATGTATCCGTACCAGAGCACCTACGTGCTGGCGGGGGGTATTTGCTTAGGTGTTACAGCCTGGCCTTAATTGGATATCACACCCAGTAGTAGAAGTGGTGGCCCAAACGATTTCAAAGCTTTTCGTCAGTACGCCAGAGGCGGAGAGCCTTCTAAAGCCCCGGCTCGTGCTGCCAGCCTCTAATGGGCATACAATATTCTAGGATTTTTTCCTTCGCGTCTGTAGTGCTCGACGCACATCCTTCAGCAGTGGTAAACTCTATGCCATTCAAAGTAAAGCACGGCTCACGGAGGGACGAGTAAAGGAATGCACACCTTGCTGCCAATCAGCGGGCTGGTTTAGCTCCACCTACAGCAGACTCACAAGCGCAACGGGAACGCGCCGCTTTGTGAGGCAACTCAAGAGACCAACCTCTGCCGTACGTGATTGTACTATTTTCATGCCATCTACCCGTACGCATCTGGACTACTACCCCGTCTTGAGTTGTTTCGTGCACAAGTCAGAGATGTCACGTTATCTCACGGTGTCCAGAAGTAGCCATCTGGAACCTGCGGTACTGTGTTAGCCGACATGGTGCTAGCGCTTCAGCAGCCTCTTGTTTACAACAGCGCCTCCAGTCTTCTGTCGACCACCGTTCCTCATTCGGCCGAAGATAACCAGGGTAAGCCAGGTAACCCCAACACCTCCCATCCAACTACCACCTCCGGTGTAATCAATCGATCCAGTCTCACCAACAAGTCTATCATAAACTTTATTCCAGCACGTAGTGCAACGTGTCCCGTGAAGATCTCCAGTCGGAAACAACCACTCGAATAAAGTAATCTACCCAAACGTGTAAGCTGACCTGCAGAAACTAAAGCCACTGTGACCGTGCCATATACATATAACCTGGGCATGTGTCAACCTTTTGAACACGTCTTTTGTCTATAGTAATACTTGAAAATCTACTTCACTAAAATCACGTTTGTTCACCGCTAGCATTAAATAATTTATTTGCAGAATCATTCTGTAAAATCAACATTGTGCTCATTTCCTGAAATCAACAAAACTAAACTTAGATACGTAAATTATATGTGTGTCGCTTCATTACGGACAATAGCGAAACAAGCAGCAGTTTTACAAAACAGTAAACATGTGCAAATTAATAATACGTTTCACACAAAAAAGCACAACAAAGGAACCTCTCGCCAACTATGCATAAAGAAAGGTAATAAACCAAATAATTAACAATGAAATATTACGACAAAGACCACCAAGATACTCTTATAAACATGAGAAAATAGCATACACACAACAGAGTTCACTGGGCTGGAAACATAAACCAATATGGCCAGCCATTGGCTGGAAACATGAACAAATATGGCCAGCCATTGGCTGTAAACACCGTCGAACCAGTGCGTAGATTCAAAATAAAATAATGCCACATATCTTTTTTTTAAATATCCAGTGTCAATCAACTAAAGAAATTACATTAAAACTCCGACATGGAAGATTACAGCTCAGTTCTTTACGTAAAATATGTATCCTTGCGGTAATTAACAAAGTAAACATCAACAACTCGTACACTTAAATGGGCTGTCGTTTATCTGTCTTCCAGAGACTACTAGTGCTGTTAGCTCGGATTCTGCTGCAGATCTGCCAACATAACATTTGACTTTGACCTAGTCCAAAAAGATTTTATTCAATAAATGTATACTTTTAATAATGTGGCCCTTCCAGTTTGAATGCCACATGTTAAAATAGGTGCCATTTTTTTAACAATCTTCTTGTTCACATTTCATATTATAATAGGCCATGAGACAGAGGATTTTTACAAATGCTCTTCATGTTTAAATACTGTCTCCTACGGTTGGACATATTTTTGTACTGCTGATACTGTACCTTTCAACGTTGACAAGTGTCTCCTTATCTGATGTCGCCCAAAGACATAAAACGCTTTAGTAGTAGGAGCGGGCTTTAGTAGCAATAGGGGAAGGGGGTTCTAATTCACTAGGCGAATGACATGATGGGGATGGTCTAAAAGTAGATTTTACGGATTATTGGCTAATCTGATTAATTTGTAAATGGCTGCAAAGAGGAAGCACTTTGCTTGGAAGCAAAATGGCTCAAGTCACAAATATAACACCCATAAAAGTTTTAAGGCGTAAGAAATATGCTGCTACCATACAGCCAGGTTACACACACCTATTTCATTGTGATTAGCTTTTCTTTAAAAGTAAATTGAATATATAATATTATTCTAAGGGTGTGTGGGAAAGCTAAATTACCATTTGAGAAACATTTGGGTGGGAAATATGATTTCACTTGCGAAATTGGGAAGAAATTAGAAAAATTTTTTAGCTGACTCAATTACAAAGGTAATCAATTTGTATTTAGAGTTTGAGACATAATAACAAGCACGATGCAATATAGGATAATGCTTGTATTATAATGGAAAAAGGCATGATAGATGACAAACATGGATACGAAAATAGAAGAATCTGTACAAATACAAATGTAAAGATATGTACTTTGTAAAGAGTTAAAACGTAATAGAATTTATTGATGGCCTTCCTTGCTTGCAGTTTTCACAAATCTATTATAACACCACTGTAAGCTATATGACCAGCAAGACTGTTACCTATATCCGAAGAAGGAGTCTTTCTACTGGAAGCAGAAGCACTTCTGGGTCGAGATGCTCTGTACTGACGTTGCTCCGCTGATTGACGACCAACTGTCTGAACTAGGAACAACAGGATGCTTTCCCCCCTAAAACAACCAGTGGTCATTAAGCTCTTTACATTAACAACAAAATAAACCAGAATAAACAGGCAGCACACCAATAAATTTGTCTATTACATTAAAAATATCTAGTCTTTGGTACATTCCAAAGAATTAACCGGCAATGATCTCTAGTGGGTCACATACCCATCCAGGAGCCTTACTGCAGACAAAGTGGTCTGAAGAAGGTTACACCAGTGTTCAGACCAAAGTTTTTATTACTACAGTCGATTCTCTATATATCATTATCGCATATATTGATAAATCGCATCCACCAACAACTTTTTATGGCCCCGGCAAAACCCTATTTAAATAATATTAACATAAACCACTAGTATAATTTATCGCTTGCAGCATCGATCAAAGTATATTTCAGGTCCCTTCACCCAATATTTCCCCCAACTACCATTTTTAAGCTGGTTATTTATGCAAACATCTAGTAACTGGATGTGAAATACGTAATGCGCACCGCCGTTTATATCTGCTCTGTGGTGCACTGTCTAATATCATGACTTCCCAACATGTCTGTCAACTGCTGCCGTGAGGCGTGGTGCAAGCCTGGCTTGCTACATCCCCTGACAAGAGGTGAAGTGGTTACGCATTGCAACGAGCTTGGCGACTTAGCATCCTCTCTCACTCCTCTGTCTCTCTCAACGGAGCACCTTTCCTCCCCTCACACACCATTCCCTCCGCCGAAAGGGGAAGTTGTCTAACAAAAGATAAAGCACATTCTCTCTCTCGGATACGTCCTCTTCGCTTGCCTTAACTTCACATGCCGCCCGCAGACAGAGCAAATAAAGTGTGCCTGGCAATCTTAATTTTATCAATAATATGTGTCCCTCAAAATAGTTTCTCCTAATTTCACTTGTCTTTCAGAGCAAATGGTTTCACCAGAAAACGTTATGCAAAACAATATAACGTAAAATTGTTATTTGAAAAAATGTTTTATTTTGTGATTAAAGGTGACTTCCCCCCATAAGGTAGGTGTTTTATTGTATCTGATGAAAAATTAACATGATTTTAAAACATAAAATTTATTTAACTCAAGGGGCAGTATTTTTGCTAATATAATTATATGCCTAGAAGCATATACTTGAACTCCCCTTCTCACCAAAAATTGTTTGAAGATCGAGCGACTTTTGTATTACAAGTGTAAAATTCACTTTCAGTAACTTCTGCTAGGAAATCTAAACATTTATATTAATTTATTTCAATCAACATGTACCGCTTATACTACTAATAAACTATGATTACACCTCATCGTTCTTCATACCCTTACTTCAACCTACGTAAGAGTTGTTACTGCAAACCAATACGCTGAGTGCCAACAAGCTGTCAGCCCCTTTGGGCACGGCCAAAGATCCACGAACCAAGAACACTGTCGAGAGGGTTCCCACTTCCCATGCCAGTCTCACGGCAGAAGGATGTCACAGGCCTTCCGTGCACCTCACTGTGGCAGCCTAAACTAACTATTAAGTTTGTGCGCAGTGGGGCTCCAAGAGTCATTCTTAATAATTCTCTAGAGTTAACCCCAAGCACCACTCAGTGCTGGGGCCTCAAGCGAACCTCGAAACTTCAGTAACCCTCACGGCTACTAGCTGCGACGACAACAGTCTTTGACACCCATCGAACACGAATATACCTTGCTACTTTAACTTATTTTGTCTCTTCCAGATACACGCATTAGACAGCTTTAGTTAAGTAGTTATACATTCAGTTTTCTAGATCACATTCCCTTAGCCTAGGACCACGTACCCACACCTGGCTAATGTAGTTTTCCTTCAATACTCAAGTCTGCTTGGTAGGAGATAGCACAAGTCACTGTGTTTATTGAGTCCTCAATAAATACAGCTTTGTTATCTATCCTAACACTTTTATTTCTAGAATAAAGTCTACTTTGCACGCTAGGAATAAGTTACACTGTGTACTTGACTGAGGCCACACTTCTGGCGACCTCCAGCCTGGTACACACCCATTAGACTGCTGCCTGTTGCTTCCTACAACTCTAAGCGCACAGGTGCTGGATGGAACAGAGAAGCCACAATCACTAGGAATAACTTCCACTAAGGAGGGACAGCAAGCCTAGGTTATATAACCTACCAGAGCACCTAGGTGCTGGAGGCGGTATTGGCCTGGGTATTGCTGCCTGGCCGTGGCTGGATGTCACATCCAGTAGTAGCAATGGTAGTCCACACAACTCAACATCCCTGATCTGCCCGTTAATGTGGGGGATCAGTGGAGACTCTTACCAAGCCTGTGGCACGAATCAGCTACTGGACCTACACTATTACATGGAATAGTTTTTTTCGTAGTCTGAGTGCACGACGTGTCTTGTTCGGCAGCAAACCAAACTCTATGACTTACAAGATGAGTCACGGCCAACGGCATAGGGAACAAAAGATTGCTCATCTAGCAGCCAAGCAGCAGAAAACCTTAGCCCATCCTACATAGGAAAGTCAGGCGGAACTGGACTGTGCCGCCTCACTGAGATTACGAGCAAACTCGACTTTCCCCATGATACAATATATATTTTTCCCACCGCAAGTCCGAATCCTGTCCCGACTACCATGCTGTGCTGAGGGGTTTAATATACAGGATTGAAGCTAGATACGGACTAGCCAATCCAAGATTCTGGAGTAAAGAGTCAGCGGCCTGGAACTTGGCTTACGGTGTCAGGTAATTCAGTACAATGTAATATGACCCATAGACTACAGCACCAGTTTCGCTCAGTCAGCAAACCCACGTTACCAACCGACAGAAGACCTTCAGAGTTGAAACAGATTTTTAACACCTCCCGTCAGCTACCCATAACTGTGCACATAGTCTAGCGCAATAAACCCTTTACTGTCTAATAATGGGTAGATAAGCACAAAACCGAGTGCAGTGTAACTTACGACAGGGGAAAATCAGAGGACGTGCTTTTGAATGATTAATTATTAAATAGTGAAGAAATCAATTATAATCGCAGTATTTATTAACAGTATTTTTGTTTCAAAATGAAAAGTTTTCATTGCAGTAAAATATAATTACTTACTTAGTAACTTTAAACTACAGACATGTCACACGCGCAAGGTGTCAACACTCTGCAACAAGTCGTGGCGCGGAGGGGTAATTTTCCAGTCGCCCACAGTCATCCCTCTTCCAGCGGCTACCGTGAGCACAACGCCCGATCGATAACTTCTCGGTGCGCTCTTAGCTAAACAAAGTGCGCGGGGCATTCAAAATTTGACTTGCATTCATATTATTTTCAGTTTTAGAGGGTTTTAAATTTTAATGTCAGCTTGCATTTCGTGTCTCATTACAATCAATTATAAATATATTTAGAGATGTTATTTTATTTTTTATTTAAACGAGTTTACGTGAAATGTTTTTTTAATGTATTTTAGAGTAATATTTTATTTATCAAAAACTCCCATTTTACTGTTTTTATTAGCTAAATTGCATTCACAGATAATGAACAACTCTTACTATACTCAAAGTTTTATAAGGTTAGAAGTTGTATTTTATTGATGTAAATGTCAAAACTCTCATCTACTGAAATCCCGCATGTATGGACTTTTTTTGGCATAACAAAAAATCGAGAGTCTACTATAAAAAGTCTCCCAAAGAATGGATTCTGAGATAGGAAACTCTGGAGCTAAACTGGAATAATAGCAGGCCGGCAGGCACGCATGGATAAAATTGGTGACCGTAATGGAACGGGGGACAGAGTTGTGTGTTAGCCAGTGATATCTGTTGGTAGATCTTTCCCTCTTTTGAATTAAATTGTGGCGAAGAGAATCTCAATGTTCAGAGGTTAAAATTAATGCAACAAACTCATTTTTTGCCCTACTATCAGAATATTTTTTATATTTTATTACCGAATTTTTAAAGGTTCCCCATAAAATGGTTTTTGCTTTGAAGGAACTTTTATTACCGGGGTCATTTTGTCTATATCTGACTGTCTGTACTTAAAAGTGCATTTTTTAAAGTGCTAGTAAAATTTTGCAATTTTTTCATTAATAAAATTTGACTACCTGTAACTATATATTGATGTGACAGTACAATAAAATTTTACAGAATATGCAAATTCACTGTGTGTGCTCAGTAGTAATGTGTAACTTGTAAATTGGTTAGAATGTTGACAACTGCATGTCACTTACAAAACAAAGTGACTGGTAGAACCATCTTCAGAGTATGTATACCAGAAAGTGGATTGAAGAAAATACCTGCTGTTGGGCTGGGACACAAGCTCTGTCTCCGACACCATACGACACAGCAGCTCAATGCGTGCAGTCTGCTGTCCCATGATGAGGGCCTTGCACTTGCACTTCTCCCAACAGTCGCAGTAAGCTGTGGGCGACGTCTTCTTCAGCTTGCAGTCATGGCCTTTATGGCACACCCTTGCACATTCCGTGCAGCAGCACAAGGAACCCGTCAGCCCACATGTGCGGCACTCAAATATGTCCTGCAGACATACCATACACCCTCACTATTACACCAATGTCAACTTCCACAAGCCACATCTACATACAGGCTGTTCACAGTAAACTTACCACTTTTGAAAATCCTCCTTAGATCTGCTTGTATACAACACTATGTACTTTTACACCATATTTAAAATTAATGTTGTCATGGGCCTGAAGCCACATCTACATACAGGCTGTTCACAGTAAACTTACCACTTTTGAAAATCCTCCTTAGATCTGCTTGTATACAACACTATGTACTTTTACACCATATTTAAAATTAATGTTGTTATGGGCCTGATCACTATTTATGCATCAATCAAGAGAAATCTACGAAATTATTTATATAATAAATAAAAAACATTTCAAATTTTTTCAAATTTTATTATTCTTGAATTTATTAAAATGAACAGAATGTCAAATAAATAATTTCAGTATTTAATTATTGACATTTGAAACTGATAGCTAGGGGCATGCACTTTGGGTGTTCATTTTTATACAGAATTTGAACTTATTATACTTAAAAATCGCTGTTATTTTTTTATGAAATATGTGTTATTTTTGGTTAACAGTTAACCATGTAAATACAAACAAAACCACATGAAAATAACAGTAACACTTTTTTAAATGAGACACAAAGACTATAAACTTGAACTTTAAATTTTCAGCTGATTGTTTTTTCTTTTTTCACTTTCAGTGTGCTTTACGCACAAGCTCTACGGTCCCAAGTCACTGATACGTTGCAAAATTTACAAAACATAGATTTATCGTCACTTGGATTCAAGCCATGTTTTAAAAACTCTGCAACACGTTGCTTTGCATTTATGGTGGGTTTCAGCATTAAAAAAATAATAATAACGTCATACAAAGTGTCTAAATATTGAAACAAAACTAACTTACCCCACACCGAATATCAGCCCAAACCGAAACAGGTGGCAATACAAAATTTAAAGCTGCATTAACAAATTTGTCTATAATTGTAGAAACATTCAACAGATTTATTTGTTGTTTGTCACAGGCAGACAATGATGCAATATGACCACCAGTGATCTTTAACAGCGCTACTATCAATACTCGAAACCATGGAAAATTTTTGAAGTTACTAACAGCAGCGCTGTATGATCTGTATGGATTTTTGTATTTATGTTACGAACATAATCCAAGGTTAAAGAAGTGATTTTGTCAACTTAGGCTACTTATAGTGTTTCTGTGTTGATAGAGAATAAATGTTTTGAAATAAATCAAACGCCTGTATCTTTTCTGCTCAGTGAAATACCATGGGATATTCATCAGTAGGGTAATTTCCTAGCAGTTAAGCGAGGTTATAACCTAATTTCTCGGTTTCTTTATTCCCTTTTTTAGTTCATTTTATCTTATGCTTGAGAATTTGTGGAATGAAAACTGGCTATTAAACTGATACGACATGATTGGCAGCTGAAAAATGTTTTTTCCCAACATTTTCATAGTATTATCACGAAAAGTTAAAAATTGAGTTTATTCATTTTAAAACATAAAAATTCATTTTATCGCAAATGCAAATTTTGCGTACCCATACTGATAGCACATAAAAAGTAATGTTTATGTATTCAGAAAATGCCAGTGACATCACACATGCACAGTATCTATGCTAGGTCTCCCCCTCTCCAATTCCCGCAAGGGTGTACCAAGCAGAGTATAAATAGCGGCCTGCATCCCCTGTAATAGTAGTCTATACTGTTCCACCACACTGCCTGGTGCCAGAAGAAATCATCAGGTCAGCACAACCTCATGAATCTGTTCTGTTCCTTCACCGCACTACCTGGTGCCGAAGAAACAATTGTTTTCTCTCCTGGTTTTCACTGCGCTCTTGGTGCCAAAAGTTAAATCCTCTACCTTAGTCTTTAACGCACTCCTAGTACCGACGACTCCTTGTTCTACCAATCCTAACCAGTCATCATCTAACGTCGTTAGAACACTAAGACATGTTATCGTCCCTTCAGAGCAACACAGTAGTGTAGTGTAAACAGCTATAAGTTATTTTCATAGCACTTCGTCTACCTACCCCCGTTAGCCTATAAACATGCCTTCCCATGTCTCGCGTAGGCCAGCATCCATAAGCTCCAGCTGGTAGGAGGAAGTGCAACGCCACCATTGTTTATTTCAGTCATTGGAATAAACGCATTTTATCCACTCAAGGGTATCCTTCCCGTAGTCATTGTAGCCCTCACTGCAAACATCGGACCCATCAGAAGGATGGTCTGTGACCGGGAAATTTGCTCATATCACCACACATGTCTATAGAGTACACACACACACACACCCCTTGAATGGCCACCCTTTCTGTGCACCACGGTGTACAGAATGGTAGAGCCCCGATACTGGGTACTCTCTTTTGGGGTCAGCTTGTCGGCTTGGTGCTTGCTCCTTCCACTACGCTTCTGGCGCCGGAGGGAGCATTCCCCGAGTTGGGGAAGACTGGTCATCAGGAGAGACTCACCCATGTATTGAGACAGTCAGCCATTGAGACCTAACTCTCAATATCTACATGCTTCTGGTGCAAGATACGGGGATAGGGATACCACATTGGGTTGGCGAAGATAGTACGTGGTTTTACACCACAGTAGGACGACAGCATCACCGACTCCCCCTTCCCAAGGTTTGATAGTAGAATTCACTTCCTCAGACGTAATGCCATATTTTTACCGTAGTGGTATCCATAACAGGGTAAAATGGGCTCAGACAATCTCCAAATACCAGCCGGAGCCTAGCCCAATCCCCACTGGACTCGTGGACCTTAGTCCCCGGGAGCAAATTGCAGCTCTTCGCCGAGACCAACCACACTCTACTAAGAGCTACACCTTTTCGATTAACCCACCAAGTTTGATGGAGACATACAGTTTTGTTTGCCTATCCGAGTTGCTGAGACAGGGTCCACGGCCTCACCAACTTGTGGTTTTGCAAAAATGCAACACGACCAGTTTCATATTCTGAACACAGAAGGACTAGTGTCCACGTTTCACCACAAGTGCATCTGTACTAGCACCCCCCAAAAATACTAGGCGTTGTGACATAACCCAGCTGCTACGGGATGTCACACGTCAAACTTATGGGCCTTATTCATAGTCAGATTTTCATCCGTGCATAATCCAGAGATCATCTTGGAGTTCTTCTACAGTTAGTCCGGACTGTGGGCGGACAAACTGTATCGTGTTCATAAACCCAAACTAGAATGGGACTATCTTTAGTCAAAGGATCATCGAAGTACACTGTTGCCAAGTTTACAGGGCATGTGCATTGCACACGTTAGTCTCAGAATAAAACTTTTACTACGAAAAGAAAGTCATGTTATAGACGACAAACACATTAAAAGTAGCTTTGATCAAACAGATTGTTCCTTAACCTAATGACAAAATTCTCCATAAATTGTGACTTATTCTAAACTTTATTTATGACTTATTGGTATGAACTATTTTAATTTAAGCCAAAAGCAGATATGACTGTGCAGAGCAGCGGACAAGGTTCTAGCTTTGTAAATGTGAACTGCAGGTTTGGATCTCGCTTTTAATTCATTAATTTTTTTTTCCCATTACAAAAAGTTATTTCTTAAAATTTTATTAACATCTGACTCAATTCTATTGTAATACCTAAGAATAGAGGACAAAAAAATTAATATAATATTAGGGATGGGCCGATGCCAGTACCGATAAACCGGCTGATACAACGACCATCAGCATCGGCCGCATCCAAACATTATTTGCCAATTATTATTTACCTATAAGTATGTAGCACTTACCAACACTACGTCAACATAAAGACTGTTCACTGTGCGAGGGCTTGTAATACAATAGAACCTCGTTGCTGTGATCCTGTTTATTAAGTTTTCCCATAAGCATTTTTTTTGGACGTTCCCTACAAATATCCTATATGAACAATGTTATGCAACAATTATTTTTACCTGGACCACTTAAGAACTACTTTCTCTCCATCACCACCAGCTTTACTGAGTGCATGCAATTCAGATGTGCCCATCAAAACACATGCAGGTAGGGTCAGTGACATTTTTCAACGATTAATTTCAAAAGTGCTTATTTAACCGTGAACAACAATAGCAAACAAATAGGTGCATACTTGAAATGACAAACTGTGGTTTTATTCAAAAATTCTCTGTAATCAGTGTAAAAGGATTAAAGGAAAGTTATTGCTCAAGTAATAACACTGACCTGGTTTATGTGCTCAGCACCCGTCCAGGTGAAGCTGCAAGTGTCATTGCAACAGATGACATGAAGGGGGGAGTCGTCAGGGGCAGAACCCGGTGGGTACACCATACTGGCGACGAGGGCACGGTGTTGTTGCTCTGCACTGGTATCCGGCACCTCTCTCTGGGCCACTCGCTGTATGGAATCCAAGACAACTTGAGCTGCTGGGTAGGCTCGACACTGCACTGCCAGCATGAAAGGTGTTTGTCCTTGAGCATCCCTATAACAGCCAAGTATTTTGTGCTACACTCAAGCCATATGAACCTCATTCACTTTAGGTTGGTGCAAAACAAGTAATCTTGCATGGGGATGTAATACTGTCTACACCTGAAGAGACACGTCATGTATGAATGCATGAATATTGATAAACAGCAAAGTATGTTTACAAAATAATGCCACAGGTTTGAACAGAGGTTTCGAACTAGTGTGGAAGCAAAAATGTCACTAGAGAGAGCATAATGGAATGCCTAACAAAAAACTAAGTTGGGATTTCATTTAAAATATAGCAGTTTTTAATATTGCACAACTGAATGTGGTAAATACATATACATGCAATCAAAAATATACGCAATTTAAAAAACATGTAAAAACATGCGCTATGCATTTAGGGGCTTAGGACAGCACACAGCACTAAAAGAAGAATGGTATCTCTTTTTGGCAAACATATATTAAAAATCTTGTTTAACTTGAAAAACTCCCACTACACATTTTAAATAGAGCTAAGCCGATAGATACCCGATATTTAATATTGGCGAATATTATGGGACTGGAAACTGAGATTTTATTTGTAGCTGACATTGAGACCAATATTTTTATTTAAGCTTGACTGTAACACCTGAGAATAAAAGGGTGGCGACTTTAGAGTAAGACAGGCTCACCTGCTGCTGTTTTGAGGTAACAGTTTCCATTCTTATTCTAAGAACTGAACTGACAGACTGTCAGAAGCGAGCAGGTGGGAGGAGCTACCCTACTGTGGGATAGACATAATCATCTATGGGAAGTGTGAGGGAGAGAGTGATATACCGCTCCCACCCCACTATGGCCTGCTGTGCCAGGTGCTGTATGATATATAATCGTCTAAAGCTTGAATTGCAGGTCATGGAATTACCAGCTTTGCAGACATCACACTGCAGATCCACTCTTGTCATTTCAGTATAAAAAATATTTTAGAAGTAATATGAAATCTGACATTCATTACCAGGCAACTTCAATTTTACTCTCTGTAACATGGTGTGCTGAATTTAAAAACTATACATATTAAACATTTTTAATTTTCTGAATACAAACAAAGTTGAATTACGCTGAGAAACGTGGTACACAGCTTTGTAGATTTTATCATTTTTATTTGATAAGTTTTAAACATAAATTGTTTAAGTTGCACTGACATAAGATTAAAAATAAATTACTAAAGTATTTTTTGAGTAAAGCTTTTATTATCAGATTTTGAAGACTATATACAGAATTAGTTTACAGCAGAACCTCTCCATTACGACCCCTCCCGGTTCCCGAGAATAGAATCGTAATAGGGAGGGGAGGGGGTCATCGTAATAAAATATTTGGAATATGTTGGGCCGATTTTGACCCACCCAAACGCCTATGCCCCCAACCACGCCATTTTTTCCATGAAGTTCATGTTCAATTGTCTCTAGCGCATAAATAAACACTTTTTTAATTAAATTTAATTATGTATGTATATTTTAATAGCTGGACGTCTCATGATTAATTTGATTCCCAAGAAAGGCATATTGGAACACCCCTTGTCGTACAAAAGAAGGCCTAAGCACCATATGACAAGGCCATTGAAAGTGTGTGGAAAGATTGAACTATGTATTATTGAAATATAACTAGGGATAGATATTTTTCGCGGTCACAAGTTTTTTTGTGAATTTGTGCGAAATTCATAACAAATTGCTAAATTCATATCAAAACGCAAAATTTAGTACATAGTGTGACACTAACACAGATTTCCATCAGCTTTCCAAAATACTTTTAGTGCTAGTAGAATTCTTTAAGTTCATTATTCAAATATCCACTGTATCTGTATCAGATATCATCTGTATTGGCAAGGAAGTTTCGGTTCGTGCCGGTATCTGTACAAATCTGTTTCGGTTCGTGCCGGTATCTGTACAAATCTGTATCGACTCGGCACTAATTTTAAATGTCCAACTTCAGGAGGGACCAACCTGTTAACTAATATAATTTTTAAAATTCATCAAAGTGTCAGTTCCAGTTTGTGTTACATAGCTAGTCATGCCATTTAGACATTTAAGGCAGATTCCTAACCGCCGTCTTGGATTTATAGATTTTCCCCCAAAGCTTCTATTTCAGAAGGTGTATTGAAATTTCCCGCAACACATATCCTAAATAACAGCTTCCCAAACTTTATCGAACTGCCACAGCTTCACTACATTTATTAATTTTTACCTGGTAACTGTTGAGGCGAAACGTAAAATAATTTTTGCGAGCGATTACAAAGGTGGAAATATCAACAGAAATCAAGTACTACTGACCCCAAACAATGCACTAGGCAATGTTACGTGCTCTGTCGTTAAAAAACATGACCCAACACTATTTCCAGAGTAAAGCAAAAATTTCATAAATCCAAGATGGCAGGTGGAAATCTGCCTTAATTTATGAACATTGAGAACGTGGGCCACATGCTACTTGTTTCCCTGTCTGGGGCCGCATAGATAAAGACAAGGGCCACTTGCAGCTTGTGGTCTGCAAGTTTGACATGCCTGGTTAGTACATGTAGAAGTCCACGAGTTTCGTGAATTTTGGTAGCAGCCTAGTAGACTTAATTCTTGACATGTTCAGGCCATGACTATTTATTTATTGGCTGCTTCCATTGAGGCTTCTTTCTCTTGACTTGATTGCACATGATTTAATGTAAATTTCTTGTTAATTACTTACAAAAGAGTTCAACAGGGAATGGCTGAACACCTGTGGTCCAGTCATGAAATGAACACACAAGAACATTCTCGATAACATGTTACCACAAGAATTTGCCAAATTCACGGACCTCTAAGAATGTAACAGATTAAATACACATACAAACACAAGAACACACATGTATGAATGATTCAACCTACTTGGCACTAAGCAAATCTTTGAGGTGTGGCTGCAAAGCAGGGCAATCACAAATAAGACGCAGTGCCTGTAGAGCATTGTTCTTGCGCTCAACAGGATCGACAATGTAAGTGGTGTTCCCAGCAACAGTCGGGGTAGAACCTGCTAATACAAGCAAAAACACAACTGAGTTACAAGATTCTGTCCAAATCCACTGACTTTAAGAACTGTCTCAAACATAACTCATGGAGAACTACATACTGCTTGCTGCTGGCTTGGTGTTTGGAGTGCTTGATGCCCCTAGGCCCATAAGACTGTCCTCATCCCCAGATGCTGGGTCAAAGGTCTCTGGGGGCCAACTGATAGTAGGAATGGACTCGTCGGTTGTCGCCTGGTGCGTCCCATTATCACTAGCTATTTCTCTCTCTGGCAGGAAAGGAATAAAAGTCCTCACTGATACACACCACCACACCAAAAATTAACATTACAACTAGATGGATCACCTTAACAAATCAAAAGAATATTAAAATCAAATTACATTTTGTAGCTTGCAATAATATCCAGCAACTTGAGATTTAAATATGTAATATACATAAATTACAAATATTTTATTACCAATTCATGTATCAGTTAAAAAAAAAAAGAAGTAATAGCCACATTATTCCCAAACTGCATGTCAATTGTAAAATGTTTCATACAAGAACTACCCTCATTTCCATAAGTCATCTTCAGTTATTAACAAAGACTCTACATCAGTTCAATATAGAGCCTAAAAGCCTGTATGGGCATCCCGTGTAGCCCTTGGCTGCTCAGCAACTTACCAACAGAGTGTGCAGCTGCTGTCGCCTGTCCCATCATCTCTTGTAGGCTATCAGAGTGAGAGCGCAGGGCACTGGCGATGACTTCTACAGATTTGACGCCAGAACCTCCTTCTGCACATATTCAAACAAATGTGCAGGCATACTATAGAGACTACACTCAACTTTATCGCACTTGCTTGCCTCATTCCAAAACTCATGATCTGTGTTAACAGCTGGCTAAAACTATGCAACATTAACAACCCTGTTGGTCAACTGTAAACTTCAACTGAATCATGGGTACCATATGTTTATGCCCTCATAAAATAAATACCTACACTCTCCTGTTGGAAATGACAGAAAATGTTCTGTTTCCTTGTAAACTACATACCAGAAAATAAGAACCTTCACAAAATAAAGATGACCAATCCCAAAAACCTTAAAGTTATACAAATATGAGTAATACAACCAAACAATTAACTGTTCACCGACATTGTTGCAAGCTACAAAAATTAATACATACAAAATTATTAGCTATCTAGCAATGCGCACACGCGTGCGCCCACACACACATGCATGCACGCGCACACTCTCCTACTACTAATAGGATATTTATTTCCTGTTATAATCCAATTAAATTCAGATTTGAATTGACAATGAATCTATTACTATATTCATCCAAACATAAGACTGCTAAATTCAATATTTAGATCCAAAAAAAAATTAAGAATCATATACATAATACTTAAAGTGTTAGGAATGTTGAAGTCAATATTAACACTAATGTAGTGACAGACAATTCATTTTTGACTGGAAATATTTGCATAATTACTGTAAAGTCTATCCACACAAATCTCTAAGCCCCACCAAAAATATTACAAAATCTAAACTAAAGTAGTGTACTATAGAAGCACACATAACAACAGTTGACACTGACAATGTAAAATACCATCATAACACAAAATTTATCGTACATAACTTTATGCAGTGTACATTATCAGACATTCCTGTCTTGGGCATCCTGTGTTTCAGAATGCTGTTATGTGCTCAAAAACAGATCAATTTTCATGTACTGTACTCAGAAATATCCAAGTAATTCAATTCCTATTTTATCAGGACTATTGGCAAAATTATGTTCTAGTTTTGTTTTTAAGCAGAAGAAATTGACCTAGATGTAGTGATGTTATCCAGTCAATTTGAAGTCAAAAAGCACTAAAGTAGACCAGTTGTTGCAAAAGCTGTTTGCGAAATGTGACATTGTATACAGAGTAGTGACATGTGAACGTGTACTTTATAAATTGTGTAAATAGTGAACTTGTGTGGCATCTGGGTAACATTTTTTAACTTCATGCGTGCCATGACGCTGTTGGGGTTGGTCAAAGTTCCAACCTGAAAGTTGGTGCTATTTTCCCAGACAGTCTTGCAACAATTATGCCTGTGAGTTGCGTGTTTTTGTAACTTACAAATACGTTTTAAAGTAGGTGTGGATATTGCAGCCAAGATTTTTACAATTCGCTATGTGGTCATGAAACAAAAGCACAATAAAAACAGTTTCACGTCCTACCTTGATCTTCCTTGTTAGACGATGGCGTGCACATGGCAACACATGCATGCAGTATGTTCCTGTTACCATCACAGCGCTCGTTGAGTACAAACTGCAGAACTGACGTAGCTCCCGTGCACGGCTCTGCGACACATACACAGCACATGCAATCACCCTTTAACCCATCATTAGATGCAAGATTATATGGTGAATAGAAATAAAAGCGAAATAACATCAAAATTCAAGTTAATTCTCAACAAATCACCTAAATTTGAGTTAAAATAAAAAATTAAATTAAATATAGTCAGGGGAAAAAACAAATTTATCTTTAAAAAAAAAAACAATATTCAACAATTTAAAACTAAATTTATGAGCTATGTACTAGTCACAATAATGAAAATATTTAAATAAAATATTAGAGGATGGCGAAAGAATTATATATATATATATATATGTGTTGTTTAACATTTAGGATAGGTGAATCACATGCTAAGTAGTGTGGCTGCTGATATATTTTATCAAACAAAACTGGCAGAATTGAAAAAGTAAAGAGCTTATAACAATAATGTAATTTCAATGAAAGATATATTTTTTCTTTCAATTAATATGCAAAATAGTTTTGTGTAGTAACCAAATGAAAATCCACATTCTCTGAAAAATTCAACATCGGTGCCATTAAAAAATAAACTGTACAATGTGATTTTTTTTAAGTTCAAATACAGAGATGCTCACTAGTTGTATAAATTTTAAGTATTAAAAGTGTTTACGTGAACATACGTGTGAAAGTTACACTATTGTTAACTATACTCGGAATACATAGAAATAAAAGCAGATACACTGAAATATTACATTTTTAAAATCAATCTGAGCTAAAATATTTATCTGATAATCACTTACAGTACTAAACCAAAGTCATAACGACTGAATTTGGCAAGTACATATTGATGCGCACACAGTAAATATTTTATGACGATAAAGACGAAATCTACAATTTTTAATGACAAAATTTTCATTTAAATACCACCATAAAATCTTGGCTCTACCCATCATTCACGTTTTCTTGCTGCAAAGTACAGTTAAATGCATTACCTACAAGTACTATTTCCTTGCATTAAAAAAACTATAGACTATATATTTTTTGCAAAGCCAAAATCAAAAACATGTAAAAATCAAAATTTCTGTATTTATTAATAAACAACACCCTTACCACCTGGGATAACTAGCATTAGTATATTAGTTTGTTAATTTGAGAAATATTGAAAATCAAATACATTAAATATTTAAAATAAATATAATCAATCATATTTTTTTATTTATAGCAGACACCTTTTTTAAAGTAAATTATGCTACGCATACCATAAAATTATGAAATACATAATCTTTCAAACTTGCACTTCATGAAATTTTGTAAATTATTTGTCTATTTTTGTGTTTATATATTTTTTTATTTATATTTTTATTACATGTGTCAAAAATACAAGTACCAAAAACTGTATCCACCAAAAATCTTCAGTGGTCAATGCGAAATTCCTGTATAAATTGACGCACGTCCTTTTAACAATGGAAATTTTTATGACTTCTGCGTCATCCCTAAATCAATAGCTGTGAAGTCTGAAGTTAACTTTTTACTGTTAATGCATGAGATTGTACTGTCTGCCTTGCCGATTGTTTCATTCACTGGACCATCGTAACAATACTTGAAGACTGCAAGATCTTTTACTTCCCACTAGATAGCTCTAGTAGTAATTATTGCTTGTCTTTTGTTTTGCATCCCCCCTTCCACCTGGCCAGGGACGTCACATAGGCAAGCGATGTATTCACATCTCCCACGGATCCCCAAGGATTAATTGTAGGACTAATCCTTGCCCTACAGGCACAAACCAATAAGTAACAGGCAGCGGCCTGAGTTTAGAATAAATGCAAAGATGTCCGAGTATCTCCAGAACAGTCTTCAGCTGTCCAGCACCAGTTGCTCAGACACTGACCAGCCTGCACCATTAACCCTTCGTTTGTAACAAGTCTTCATTCCTAGCACCCGCTGCTAAGGAATCCTACTCTTAGTTTGTTCTAGCAACCACTGCTCAGAACAACACCCCCCATACTTCGCTTAAGATACGCTTGCAATAAGGTAGACTACACTAGTAAGGATATCCGCTATGTACCCCGCAAACCCTGTGACAACATACAGTTACGGACATATCTGTAGAGGACCTCTCCTAAGTCTTTTTCAAGGTTAAATCCTGTCATTTTCCTTGCTTAGTAATCCTGACAAGAGCTAGCGATCACGTGACATTTCCTACAATGCTTACACAAAACCATGCAAGGTTTTGTTGCATAGCTACAGCAATCACACCGCATCTCCTTTTGTTGTGTGTCACCTATACTGGCCATCATAATTTTGATTACTAGCTTTCCTGCTGAAATTCGTGCCACTGACCTGGAGCTAGAACACCTACACCACATATTCATTTTTCTTGGACGAAATAAAATGTGGGTTAGCTTTTATTTTGAGTACCTTCCTCGTAGACTTAGCACGTTGCCGTAGTTACCCTCGCGTAACAGGTTTGCAGGTGATCCCGCGGGAATTCTGCTCAAATGAGCCTGACACTATTTTCTACACAACACGTACTAGCTTTGGCTGCCCTTCCCCTCAACCCTTTGGGATTGATGGAAAGGAGGAGCCACACAGGCACACTGTCCTCAGAACAGCTTGTTGGCCTGGTGTTCACTAGCCTCTCCCGAGCAGGCTCCACCGAAACAGACTTGTGTCCCCTAGGTTGGGAAAAATGGGATGGTGTCACACATCCGTGTGTTTAACTGGACAAGGTGAAACCTTACTTCCCTCTTGAACCACAGTCTCCAGCAGACTTGGGAATAGGGTGTCTGCCTGTACACTACCGCCCGAGGTGCCACACGTATTACTGTACAAGGAACCTGCAGACATGGTACAGTAGGAGGAGGATAAATTTCCAGTTCTGAATCATCTATGCCTGAATGAAAAGCTTGCAAAAAAAGTCAAGACACTCTTGGAATCAGGCCGAGCACAGAGTATCAGCCATCCCTGGTAAAGCAGTTAGCTAGTTTGTCTCCTCAAGAGCACGTGCAAGCGCTACGACACCTGCAAGATCCAGTGGATGCTCCTGTGCCTCACAAACTCTTTGCGCCACCTGAGAGGACCAGCACCATCAAGTACCCTGAACAGATCATTGAGTATTTGCACCAACCTGAACCACCTACACCTATCATTGCCTATCTCGTACCTGATATTCTTCACCCCGTACCTCTGCATAAGCCACAGGACATTGTACAACCACCCTCTGTACAGACAGTACTCACAACATTTCAAGTGCGGTTCCACTTGAAAGTCACCCAGGTATAATCAAGAGATTGTGAAATCCAAACGCAGAATAATGTTATCCACACTCAATTTTGTACCCTGCCATATACCCCCACTGCCAATTTTGTATAATGGGAAGGCACCAGTACCCAAGCAAAACTGAAACCAAGTATCCATATAGGAGCGCCTGGCTCAGCTCCTAGGAAAAAGTACACTTCCACTACTGCTTCCACTACGAGACCTAGAGTGAGAATAAGTTCCAGGTATGTTGCACATCAAATGGAGAAACACCTGGAACCAAACCTTTTTCTAGCACCCAACAAGGGGCATTGACTGTCCAAGTTGCACAAGACAGCACAATCAAGTCAGCCACAACCATCTACTCTGCACTTATGGAACTCAGGACAATCAGCTATCAGACTTCGGGGGGAGTCCCAGAAAAACACCCCATGGCGCCCACCAATACAGCCAGAATGTCGAACAACGCCCATAACGAGCATGAAGTTGAAAACGCCAACTCTGCCGCAACCAGACAAAACCGCTGTTCACATTCCGGCTGTCCCGGAACAGGAACCTACCACATACAATGCGCCCACTGTAACCTCTGGCATCAATACTCTTGCCTCGGCTGGCAAGCGACGCCACAGTGTACCGACGGACTGCAAAGGATGTCGTACTAGACAAAATGCATGCTGTAATTGGGTCACTTGCCTGACCAGGGGTTATACAAAGTACGTTGAATCCTTTGCGGGGAGAATTATCACCACACATGCATCAGCAGGCCCGATAGCCCATAAACAAGCCAGGCTTGGTCTATCAGTGTGAGGTGTGTAAACGAGATGCAGAGTACAGACCTACCAACCCCGGAGCAACCTCAACACAGTCACACAACATGCATGGGAGAACCGCAACTTACAGCTTCCGAAGACTTCAAGTAACGTCTGCATCCAGAAATCTTCAACACCAGAAGTCTGCTCACCTACACTCCACACTTCAGCTGTTGACCCTCCTGGATCAATAGCCACAGCTACTTGCTGGTAAGTAGCAACTACAACTACAGCGCTTCTGGTAATGGCCCACATTGTTACGTCTCTCCTAGACACCCCAGGTTAGTGTAACTGCGTCAGAGTTGTTTTCATAGCTATCGAGTTCATTCTACACTTGGGTTAGTATAAGAGCAGTTCACCTCCACCTGTTAAGAGTAGCTTACTTCCATTCTCACTCTGATTGGCAGTAGGTACGAGTCACCAGTATTTGTTATTTATAATGAATACAATTATTAATCCTAACCTGCGAGTAACTCTGTTTAGAAGTAAATCCTGTCCGATACTACGAACTCTACCTTGACACATACCCGGCTATTGTCGGTGTGTCATGGTCGTCGAGACTTGATGCGCTAGACCAAGTGTGCGGTTATATATAGGTTTATCGGTGGCTGGCGAGAGGTGTTAGCTACTGACTTACTCAAATGACCTCCGTGATGCTGATAAAGATGAGGTTTCAATCCTTGGTCTCAATTCACTGGATCCTGGGTTAACTCATGCCGTATTGACTATTCCAGGCAGCAGATTCCAGTCTCCAGAATATAGGATTGGCCAGGCCATACCTAGCCTAGGTCATTTAAACAAGTCCTCTCAGAACCGGATGGTACTCTTGGCCGGTGCGAATATGCGATGGAAAATATACAAATACCACAGGAGCAGTCGCGACTGCTTGGCACCTTACTGCAACGGCACAGTCCCGTTCTACCTGCCTTTTCTGCATAGGAGGGGTGAGTGGAGACCACTGTTTGGCAGCAAGAAAAGCTACGTTTTGCTCCCTACACTTTTGGCCATGCCTTACCTTGTTAGGCATGGAGTGTCGCTGCTTGAACAACACACATAGTGCACCTTGACAAGAAAATTTAAAAGTTTCAGTCAGTCCAGTAGCTGCTTACTGCTTACTCCAGCACTATCAGTGCTCGAAGCAAGGGAATAACCTGGGCTTGCTGCCCCTCTTTGGATGAAGGTACAGTAAAACTCTGTTAAGAAATTTTTGAAGGAACTAAAAAAATAATACTTATTAACCAGGAAAACTTCTTAACAGGGTCAAATTACACACGTGCATATAGACAAGGTGCAAAATTATTCAACTTATTAAGAAGGAAAACTTCTTAAGTGGGAACATCTTAAAAGGGTTTCACTGTATTCCAAGTGGATGTGGCTCCTCTGTTCCTCACCTCCAGCACTACAAGGGCTCGGGTGGTTGGAAAGAAACAGGCGGCCGTCTAATGGGTGTTTTTTTAGACTGACGGACTCCTGAAGGAGGGCCATAGTCAGAGCTAATTAGGTTTTACAAAAATACTCTAATTCAGCCGGCAGTGCACGGCATGAATTGTTCCTAGCGGGCGAAATACAAAGATACTCTGAAAATGAAAAAGCGTAAGGATACAGAACTAAATCACATTTATTGAAAAATCAATAAACACATGACTCGTGCTACCTCTTACCGAGCAGTAGGATGCTGAAGGTTACCTACGTTAGCCAAGTGTAGGTGACCTGGTCCTAGTTTAAAGGGAAAAGATTGTTCTAGATGTGAAAAATACTTTACTACTAAACTGTACTAAAGAAAGCGGATGTCTAGAAGAGACAAAGTGAAGTTAACGAGTGTTAGCGTGTTCGCTGCTCGTTGGATGACTGGTTGTCGTTGGAAGTACACGCTGGGGGCGTACTTAAGACGTGGTAAATCTCTGGAGGTCCCAGCACTGAGCAGTGCTCAGGATGTCGCGAGAGATGATGTAAGAATGACTGCTGGAGCTCCGCTGTGCTAGGACTTATATAGCGCAAAAGTTTAGGCTGCCACAGTGGGGTGCGGGGACTGCACGTGACGTCCTTCTGCCGTGAGGCTGGCGTGTCGGGTAGGAACCTTCTTGTCAGAGTTCCTTGGTTCGTGTATCTTCTGCGGCGCTCGACCATGCCCGAAGTTGCTGAAGCTTGACGGCACTCAGCGCGGAGGTAGTGGGGGAGACAGTATGCCCGTTGGATGCGTAACCCTGTATCCACGTGTTTGGCTGCCCAGTATATTTAAACGGCCGAGAACGTATGTACAAAGTATTGCGACCACAACTCGCATGTGGGTGGTTTAAGAAGACAACTCTTACAAGGTTAAAGTAAGGGTATAATTTACGTAAAGAGCAATGAGTCATAATCGTAGTTTATTAGTAGTATAAGCGGCACGTGTCAACTTCTAGATGGAGAAGGCAAGCGACCGGATGTAATAACTGTACGAACCATAGTGTAGGACTACAGATTCGCATCAGGTATCTGTACATAACATCACACAACACTTTCAACGGCCACACGTTCCATGCACCCACGTGTACAGAAAGTTAGAGCCCCAACCACTATGAACATCTCTATCAGGAGCAGGACCGCCACCTCAAGTTGTATCACTGACCGGAGCGCTGACGGTGCTGGCAGGGGTATTTGCCTGGGACTGTAGTGCTTGGCTGTTGCTGGAACTCATCCTGACAGTGGTAAGAAGATGGTCCACACGATCTACCGCTCTAGGTTTTCGTATCAAGGTTTGCGCCGTCAAACTGCTGTTGAAGTTATACTTAGTAGGGATACCATTGACTGCTTTCACCAATGGAAAATATGTTCAGTGTCAATACTGCCTCTATGCCATTTGGGATAAGGCACGGTATGCAAAGGGAGAAAAAGAAGGAGTAACTGCTGAGCACGTAGGCACCAACCGTCCACAATTGGTAGACATACCCCATAGGAACGTGCTCAGTCTGCCCGTCAACTGGAGAGGCAGTCCTCTCCAGTCAGCACTCCAGTGTATTTCCCCTCGCACACCAGACGAGCCACACAACCACATCCTGCAGTACATACCTTGGTCACGGGGAGGGACACTAGGTTTGGCATAGCTAACTCATTCTTCCAAAGCAGTGCAGCCGCCGCTTACAGCCAGATATACCTCGTCTCTCTGTACATCATGTCAGCCCGTTAACACCCAGGTGACTACTGGCACCAGTCGCCCTGCACCTACGCTGAAACCCATGAGATCGGCGTGTGAGTGCCCTGGTAAGTCCGTCCTACGTTTCACAGCTAAGGTGGTACCCCGGCATCTCGCAGTGCCGACCGTAGCTGACTGTGCCAAGTCGACAGCCAACCCAACAAGCGTTAGTCTCCAGTACGCAAACCACGCAGTTTAAGTATAAGTAACTGGCTACCAGACCACACCTGACCAATGCTCACCAAAGTAACTGGAAGTACTCTTAGATACATGTGTCAAAAGGGGTAACCCAGCAACCTACCACCAGAAAAGCAACACAGAGTCGGACGAAATGCAACGAGACACACCGTCCTGTGCCTGTCGAGCCCAGGTCCAGCAAGGGCATTACCGAGAGACTCCATGGCGACTACCTACCAAGTTTCAATGGCCGAAGCTGTCGTATGCACCTCCCAGGAAGAGAGAACGCGGTGTTGTGGAAGTAGCCAGTTAACTAGTTAAATACTGCATATTGTTGGCTGTATAAGGTCAACCCAGTCGGTTATGTAATCAAAAACATTTTCACACCAGTGTTTCCTGTCAAGAGAACACAAGGCAAATGTGCCTTTTAGTAGCTTTGCTACCCCTACCTATAGTCCTTTCAATTGCATAACTCACTCAAGAGGCAGCTTGTAGATAACTCAGCAAAAGAAGAAATGTGACTAGTGTATAGACACTTCCCAGGGCGAAGACGTCAAGTGTGTAGGAAGAATTTAAACGTTGAATAAACGATAGTGTTGTAAATAAGTACAAACTAAGAAAGAAAGTTCATCCAACAGTTTGGTGTGTTGTGTGCAATTTTTAGACTTTAATTCCAACGCACGTTAGCTTTCTTTAGAGTCTCACTGTAAACCTGTGATGCGTGAAGTCTTAAAGAACTTACAACATGGTCAACATGGTTTAATAGGCGCTAGGTCAGGAGGATTCTGCTTATAACTGATATTATTTAAGGTTAAGTTTTTGGCTGGATACTGGTAACTGGCATATCGGATCACGGGTAGGTACACAGTTTGAGACAGTGGGTATCACAACTGGTCCGAGCCGGAACACTGACTGAGCGGGTTACACCTGTCTTACCAGGGGGTATCTTTGTCTCTGTTGTGGAGGCTGGTGTGGGCTGGATGGGACTGGCAACTCCTGGTGAGGGCTAGCATGCTGGCTCACTAAACTTTCCCACACAGTACCGATGGTCCCACTCTGCTGCTTCTCTGCTCCAGAACAAGAAATTAGCTACTCCATACCTTACTTCAGTGCCCACTAGCAGAGCACGGACAACTGGATGATAATCGTAGGTTAGTCAAATGTGTGCGGGGATATAAAAGTGTAGACTGGAGAGTAAGGCTTCTTCAGGCGACAGGTAGTCTTGAGCTTGTCCCCTTTGGTTTGTCTGCTACGTGCATAACGTTCAGATAAGCAAACTCACTTGGCAGTTTATTCTGCCTTTTGCTCATCCCTCCGAGATCCGTGCCTTTTCCCAAATTGCAGAGGTCTCATGGACACCTAAAAAAAAAACTCGATTGGCATGAACTTGAGACAGAACCCTAGCTATGTGTACTTCCAATAGCGGTTGACAGCACGAGTTTGGTGCTCCAATCAGCCCTGCACCTCTGGCGCAAAAATCTGGAGCTGTGAACCTTGTGCGCAATCATTACACTACTACTGGGTGAGGTCGCAACAGGAGTTAGACTGTCAGACCCCGGCAAATACTCCTTCCAGTTACATAAGCGCTCCGGTAGCAGTACAACCTCAACAATCTGCCTTGCCCCTCTTGGATGAGAACCTAGTGGCTCTACCTTTCTATCCACTAGACTGCAAAGAACAAGAGGCTGTCAAAAGTTTGTGTATGTTATGACGTATAGACTCCTGAAAGGAATCTGCAGTCCTACACTATGATATGTACAATTGTACCACACGGTCGCAGTTGACATACGATTATATAGTTTCTAGTGATCATAGGTATCACCTCTAGAATAGAAAGACTTTCAGGATAGGAACACAAGGTATTTATAAGGAATAATCAATACAGTGACGCATACTCCTCCTAACCACTAGAAAGTGATACGGAAGTAACTTACGGTAAACAGGTGTAGGCGACCTGCTCCTAAACTAATCAAGATGGCGAATGACTGACCGCTATAAAAACAACTGTCACAGCTACTCTAACGATGGTATGTATTGAGACTTTACCAAAATGGAAACTCTACCTTTAGGGCAGTGGGTGTAGTTGCCTCTACCAACAAGTGGAGGCAGCTGCTGAACTAGGAGGAATGGGTGCAAATATTCGTTATACCGAAACAAAAACAAAATATTGCAACTTCCATTTTTATTTCGGTAAGAAATTGTGTTGCCAACAAAATGAAAATCCATGATTTCTATGAATATTCAGATGTTTAATGTTTCATTTAGAGCACCAGCAAAGAAAATTTTTGTATGTGACTTGCTTCATTTTCATTATTTTACAACCAAAATTACCACAAAAAATTTTAATCAAGGCAAAAAACCTCTGTGGGAAATACTCTATACCTTACTTTTTTTTTTGTTTAGTTTTGCAATGAATTTGTTGAAGTGAATAACTTGATAAAATATTTTAGGGGTGGGACGATACCATGTTTTCAATACTCAATATAGTTTTCAGCTCGATACCCTCTATACTTTCGATACTCTGAGTATGAAAAATTTTAAATCAAAGAAAAGTCACGTAAGATAATACAGTGAAATCCTGTACCTACAAGAGTTCATAAAAGTGTGAAAAATTGACTTGTCTACAAGTACTTGAAATACCAGATTCATCACAAAAAAATTAAGTCTTAATTTTACGAAAAACGTACGGTGACTCGGCTGATATAAAATTGGAAGTATTACGCACAAAACAGAAACAACACACAGTAAAAATTAAATCACTTATGTGCTTGGGCTAGCAGCGAAAACATTGCAGTGTGCATGTAGCTGGGGACCGCCTAGATCCTCTTTAACGCGGCGGTTTGCTGCTGTCACTTGGAACGAGCCTAGATCCTCGAGCGGGGCTGTGAAGTATGTGGAATGCTCGCCCGAGTGCCACTCATGACTGGCAGTGGCCAGCCGGTCAGTTCATAAGAGCGGTCCGATGTTGGGAAAACTTGCTGATAGATGCGAATCACATCTATATGTTGAATATCTACTAAATTTAGGCAGCATGTTGCCCTCTGCACTGGCATGATGAGGCCTGGCCATCTTTATGGGAATACAAACATTTAGTGCGGACTACTTGAAATATTAATTATCCCTAATTTTTTTTATCAAAAACTTGTGACATGGCCAATACACGCACACTGCATACACATTTTATTTGCACACACTTACCTTCATTCACTTCAACCATAACATTGACTTCGTCAGAAAAAGGCATTAGTTCATCATAAAAAATTAGCACCTTACATATGCATGGGCGCGCATAAACTTTCGCAAGTGGGAATCGTGCTGGATGATGCAATTGGTCAGTGGGTTTTCTTGGGGATATCCTGTGTCCATCGCCCCTTCATTTTGGCACAGCTCCATATTCACTTCAATCACCCTCATCGACTCTGAAGATCTCGCTGATAAGAGCCGCCCAAATATTTTCACTGCACTCTTCTGGCATTAAGTAATATATTGTATTATTAACTGGCCAGCACCACAATGATTAATATGTACTGTATACTCATAGTCTACGGAACGTCACTTAACAGCCAAACAAAAATAAACTACTGTATCATGAAGAAAAAACTTTAGGCAGTGACGCCTGTCTAATTAGACTGATTGAACCCTGTAGTTACAGATTTTACTCACTAGACCAAAAACGACTCAGGTAGTGGGGATGAGGCGCGGAGTGTCGGCTAGTTCTGATACACACTCACCTCTAGTTAGGTAATTGAGGTAAGTTTAGTCTTAAGCAAGGTGAATGCCTGCACGAATGTTCCAAAGTCGTGCTTCTTTCGTCCAGAAGATCACCTCCCAACCAAGGCAAACTTCCACTCCTGTTAAGACACCGCAGACAACAGGGTGATACTTGTAGCTCGTATGAACCCATGGTGGGAACTGAATTAATATTGCCCAGTGCAAACGCGACTGCCTGACACATGGCACAAACCCGTTCCGTCTGTCTATCATGCGTAGGATAGGGTGATACTATCCTCGGCCAGACAGCAGGGTGAGCCAGGTGTTGCTCTCTACGTCTTCCACCACTCCTTTCATGAGGCGTAGTAGGGTAACAGTTCTATAAATGATGCAGTGCACTGGAACGGAAATACTAACAGTGTACTCCAATAGTGAGTTGTCAGCTGGCTCGATAAGAGTCCCAACTGATCTCTCAACATACGAGGACTGATCAGGGACGTTGAGTCGGAGTCACGCCAAGTCTCTACTGGTTATGGGTCCACCCAGAATAGTTTACAGCACTGCAGTTCACTGTCACCGTGCACCAACAGTGTGAGTGAGTGGTGCAAAGCAACATGAGTGTGTTGTGTCTCCTGATGTGAAGGTGGTACTAGAGGTTGGGGCATTACTATTTCTTCTCCACGAGCACTAATGGTGCTGTGTGTTTGATGGGAAGAAACAGGTAGCCATCTCATGGATATGTCTTAGTTCAGTTTAATAACTTCCCCAGATTCTGTTGGCAATGCACAGTGTAATCTACCTCCAACTGTGAATACAGATATATACCTTGGAAATAAAAGTAGCAAAGTAGAAAGCAACATGTGTTTATTAAAAGTTCAATAAACACTTGGCCTGTGCCACCTCCTACCAAGTCAAGGATAGCTGAAGGTAACTGCATGGTTCCAGGTGTAGGAGACCTGCTTCTAAATAAATGGGGAAATTATGATTCTAGATGAAAAATATAGTTACAGTTAAACTACTAATTAAAGGTGCCTAGAGGAGACAAAGGAAGTTAAAAGAAGAAAGTTCATGTTGGTATGTCTCCGGGTTGGTCAGCGACATACGTAGTTGGTTGCCACGAAGGCGTACTTGTAGGTTTCGAACTTGTCTAAGAGTTCCGAGCACTAAGATGCTGTGGGCGGTGTAAGAGATGCGAAGGAATGACTCCAGAGCTCAGCTGCGGGGTGACATATAGTGGTAGCTTATAGGCTGACGGCGCAGGGGAGGCATGACCTCTAGCCCTGGGTGACGTGAGAATATCTGGTCAGTGGTTCTAACTTCATGAATCATCGGGTCTGATCGGCCATGCCTGAGATCTGGGCAGCTTGTTGGAGTCGTAAGAGTCGAATGAGGGGGGGGGGGGGGGGGGGGGGGTGTGCCTGCCGGGATGCTTGCCTTCCAGGTGAGAAGGAAAAGCACAGAAGTTCCCGTTGTCTGTAGGGGTAGGCAACATGTTGCTCATATCTGTACAGAGATGGAAGCAGTACTCCTAGGCGATCAGTCTGAGTCGTATTAAAATAGGTGTAGAAGCGGCACGTATCAGCAGAGTATGCGTTTATTACATATTTTACAGACTTGATTTTTTCCCAGTACCTGTTAGTTGCTCAGCGCTAGCAGGAGAATCAATTTTAGTAGACGCTACACTATGTGTACAACCTTTATTTGATAACTTAAGTATTTTGCCCCAATGAAAAAATTAACACTAGAGGTTAAGTGATCTTTCATTTTGTCAATTTTGCAACTTCGAAGTTGTAACTGCACTATATTTTTTCTTCATTACAAACACTAGCACCCAAAATGTACCATAACACTATAAAATAAATCGGGAAGTTAGTCTTACTTATTATGAAAATTGCGTGAAAATGCAGAATTGTTTATGTACTGAATATACTGCAGCAGCTTTTATTTTGCACTGAATACACACATTTAGGTACTGTATTAGTGACAAAAAATTTTTTAAAAAACTATACTTTTTTACTTTTGAAAGACTGTGTTAATGGTTGTTTGCTTCATTTTGTTCATGACATTTTGAACCACAAATGTTTCCAATTGCTGAAATGCTGCCAAATCAGCAACAGAAGCTTTTGAAACTCTATAAAAATTGTTCAGGACGTCGAGAGCCTCCAATGCGGCCTGTGTTGTTGTCCGTGAGGTTTCATCCTGTTCTTCCTCGGAAATGAAATTTTCCTCTTCTTGTTTCGTTGCAAGCTCAATTATCTCTACATCAGTCAACTGTGACGAAATCTCGAAACTGACAATACATTGTAATGTTGATGTCAGCCAGTTGGTTCCAGCCATCAGGTTCAGGTACTTCATCCTCTACATCCATCGCATCTTCATTTGTTACATCACGATCGTTGTGGCGGAATCCAGCATGTCGGAAACAGCCTGCAATGGCGTGTGGTGTTATTTTTTCCTACGAGATGGCAATGCTGCAGATGGCATCCAAAATATTCAATTTTGTCAATGGTTTTTTTCATTAACACTTTCTGCAACAAAGAATGTACAAGCATAGAGCGGAAATGATGCTTGAAATTCTGAAGACACCCTGGTCAAGTGACTGTAGACATTGGTGCAATTGGGAGGCAAAAAAATAAATTTGGTGTCCTGTAAGATTTGCACTTTCGGATGCGCTAGGCAGTGGTCCACTAACAAATCAACTTTTATATTTTTAGCACCCATCCTGGCAACAAAAGCATGCAGCCACTGTGTGAAGAGTTCATCCATCATCCATGCCTTCTTGTTTGCATTGTATGTGCAAGGGAAGTTGTGAACACCTTGAAATGCACAAGGCCTTGCAGATTTGCCAATTATAAAGGGTTTTATCTTATCACTGCCATCCATATTGCTACACAGAAGTACTGTAATGGGTTCTTCTGCTGCATGTTGCTGCGAGAACCAATCGTACAGCACATCTTCCAATTCTGAATGATCAGCCTTGCATAACGTTTTGTTCTTACCAGACTCGTTTGACTTCAGCACTGCATCTATAATTTTGTCTACTTTTTAATATTGAAAAAAGTGTCGGACTTAAATTGTACCGCCTGACTATTTCACTTTTACTGCAGCTACTCTTTTCGCATTCCTGAATAATCTCAAATTTAGTGGCAATATCTACGAAGTTGCCATTTAAAACCACAATAGGCTTACAATTTCACAAGTAATCTACGTGCTAGAAGTATTAACAAATAGACAAAGCAAGGCAGAGTGCAACTGGTAGTAAATAAGATAAAGGATGCGTGACAGCGTGAGTAAGTGCGTGGGCGATCGCTCGCTGCCTACAAGTCGGACAAAGCGTACGGCATTGTAACATCTACTGTACTGCAGCGTTGCTACTTCTACACACTGGAGTGTGGCCTATACACATTTTACTAGATTAATAATAATAAATGTGCAACTTTAGCAATTTCAATTCACCACGATTGGTAGAAAAGGCAAATACAATTTGTCAAAATGCATTCGAATAGCTTGTGAAAAAGGAAACACACAATAAACCCTCACTTGTGGTAAACAGAAAATTTAAACTTGGTAGTATAGTACTATATGACTGCGTATTAAAAAATTGCTGTAAGGAATTCTCGTAATACGCCATACTCGCAGGTACAGGATTTCACTGTACTACAGATGATGGCAACAAATTTGAAATTTATATAACTTAGCGGTAGGCCTGTCAAGTGTTAAAAAGTAATAAATATGTGTATGATACTACAAAACATATCAGGCATGTCAACTTTCGAATTAAGGAAGATTATTAATTTTTATTTAGAAAAACAAGCATTATATTTTTTACTTGATTAGGTAAGATAGAGGGAATTTGGGATTTGTTTATCGCCAGACAAAAAACAATAGCAATTCTTCCAGTACCGGAATAGAGATAAATTTCTCATGCTGTTTGTTGTTTTGCATTGGTCGTTTTCACAGTTTGTGTACACACAAAACAGGTAAAATATATATTTAAAAACCGCTGTAAACACAAATGGTACAAAGAAAAAAAAATGTATAGTCCATTCCCCATTGGCAGCAAATTTCTCAGTGCCCTGCTAAATATCTACTTGCAGACCTGTTCTGTATCCTTCCGTCAAATGTAAACAAACATTGCAATGTGACTGCCATGTAGCATCTGTCAAAATCAATGTTTACATTCCATTGTGTGTGTATATATGTTCATATACTTTCGCTACACCTAAAAATAAACATTGAAATGTGACTTACTTTTATACCTGCCAACTGTGTTGTTTACTATTTACAACTTTTCAAAGAATTTGATCATATTCCAAAAGCAACCATTCCATATTATATATTCACAGTTTAGGCCTCTAACATTATTTAGGTCAGCTTTATGACGTTTTAAAAATGCCTGAATTGAAGACAGTTCTTACGGTTATTTTACATTAACATATTTGTTTTCCACAAAGAAGCTCAATACATGTAATGCACATTACAGTCCATTTCATTATGTGGTCTTAAATTCGACAGTGTTTTATAAATGTATATGCAAGCCATTAATATAATTATTGACATGCACATGGCCTGAAAAATGCAGTACTTTCCACACTTTTGTAGTGAGTGGATAATATTTTGTCTACATCGTAAATTGGAGAGTAAGGTTAACTTCGGTCAAAGTGTGCGTGGATATATTGCTGCATCTGTACGAATACAAACAGCAACAAATGTATCACGTTTTGTATTTTCATTAAAGTTATAATTTTCGAAGTTAAATCATTTAAATGTTATTTTCACTGTTCCATCAAAACAACTTGTAACTCAAAATGCCACACACTCATGCCGGAAGCACATAGACAGAACCAAAAATGCAACCTTGACACATTTCAATGTGACTACTTGAATTTACAGCACGACCAAAACCACTCTCTCAGCATTTAACCTAACTATTTAGAAGGCACTGATAAGCTATGTTAGTCTCAAAGGCGGTGAACAAGAGAGAAATTGTATTGCATAATGATGACAAATTGGTATCTGTAATGCATACAAAAGTAAAATTATTATTTTAGAGAGTTAGATACAGTAGTTTTCAATTAATTTTTCTTTTAAGCTACATATTTACCATTGTAGGAAAAGCTTGCAATACAATTTCATTTTGCAATTATGCATATTCTGTGCATTGTGCCGTATGACACGACAAAGAATATAAATCATTTCTAATAAAAATTGCTGGTCAGACCACAAAATCGGTTGGGCTTACAACGACCTATCTTTTATTTCATTAGCTGTTGGCCATTTTGTCGTGCGCATTGGGACTAAGAACAACAAAATAAACCCGTCTCACGAAAGACGATAAACAAAAGCCCCCCCTCTCAATTCAGCTCACTTTTACCTTCGAAGTAAAATAAAGATGATACCCTAATGGGGCCCACATTCCATTGCTATGAACATTTCTCTGTGTTATTATTGATTGAAACTCTAACACGCAGGTTCTGGAGCATTTCAAAATGTAAATATTACTGGCCATACAAACATGTAAGACAACATTTTTATATCAAGTAAATTACAACATGCTTATCACACTAAATTCTTTCAATTTAAGCATCCAACGAAGATGCTCCAACATCATAAAGAAGTGTCTTGTGCATCAACAGGAACTGCGAAATGCCAAAATTTATCGCTAAAGAAATTGAACTTTATGATGTCTTCAATCTTTTTAGTGTATAAGTAACATGTTCATTTGATATATTGTTGCTGTAGGTCACATCTGCTTCTCTAGGGCGCTATGTAACATCTATGAACTGAAACACAGTTTTTCTTTAGGTAGGTCCTACCTGAGAACAAGCCTAGGACTGTGTTCACAATTTTCAGGATTGTTAGTCAGAAATAAGTTTTTATTCGCACCATTACAATCTGAATACGTAGGTATTTTAGAAAAGTTATTAAAGTATTTTGTATTTAGACCTGCAATACTTAACATTTGAGTTACTAAATGAGAGTTATTAAAATTACTGAAACTGAGTAACATTTGCTTAAATATTATTTAGGCTACCTACATACTTTAACATCCTGAGAATTATAACCACCATAAAAGTATCAGGCTGTAAAGAGTTTGTGTCATATCATACCACAAAGCTGAATTATGTACTTTTAATGCAATAGTAGGCATAGCCTGTATGTAAAATGTATACTATTTTTGAAATGGTGTGGGTGGGTGGGGGGTGGAATTTCTGTATTTGCGCATGCTGGGGGAGGGGTGGGGGGATATTGGCATTTGGTGTTCGTGGAAACCATGCTAAATTTTTATGTTTACAAGAATATTCCTCAGGTAAGTGTGACAATATTAATTGTCATTAATATATTTTGAGTACCATGTATTAAAAAACAGTAAAATATCTTATTCATTTGACAGTCAAAATACAATTTCATTTTCGTGCATTCTGGTTACAAATTTCTTGGAAGGTAAATTATCAATTTCTAGACTTATTACATGGGCTGATAAATGAATTACATAAAATATTTATAAACTAAAAAAAATGGGATTGTTGCCAACCTGCAACTGTTTGAACAGCCTTTCACAGCTTCTAACAGACATTTGGGAGGAGGCACATGCAGTTTGTTTACAAAAACAGGCAGTCATATATTGTTTGTTTACAAATACTGGCAGTCGCATGGTGTTTGTTTGCAAACAGTCACCTTCAATGACAGTTCAGCTGCGGCGGAAGGATACATTACCAACAAGATCCTATAGTACTACTTTCTTAGAACTGTCAAATTTGAGAACACTTATATGAAATGGACTATAGTAGTTTGCTGTGACTGTGTTTAACACTGTTACAACTGCGAGGTAAAGGACTGTACCAATTGTAATAATCCTTTTGTTATTGATATGGGTTGGATCAATTCTCTAAAAGGACAGCCTCAGTTTGAATAAATATTAAAACGAAGGAACAACCAGTGAAAAACGCACAGTAAATTCAAGCATGCAACTCGTGATGCTCATTTTTGTCATATAAATTTTAAAAGACAGCAGTGAACATTCACACAAATAGGCCTACGATAACTTTTATTCTGCTCATATTTCTATGTATTACTACTTACTGTTTATTAGGTTTATTGAAATTTATCAGGCTGGGCTCAGCATTTTTCGTCTGGGATTGTGGCAAATTATGATACACAACTGTGTTTCAAACCTCTTAGGGCAAAGGTACAACGTTGTGATAAATAAACAGACATGGATTTAAATTAATAACTTTGTCATAAAAACAGTTCACTTTTTAATCGTATAAATAGTGCTAATCAAATATTTGAAATTACACACACACAGGGCCAGCGTATCGACCACGATGCATAAAGGCACGCCATTTCACAAATGCACAAACCACACGTTATAGTATATTTATTACTGCCGTGGAAACACAGATTTATCACAACATCGTAACTTGCATTGGTAAGTTTAAAAAACACAACGTCTACAAACATGGTGTATTACTTTGAATTATTTTTCGAAGTAAGAATAATTTACGTTTCGTATGACAAAAAGAAAAACGCCATGTCATGGCTCACCACGTCAGTCAACTTTGCTAGGTAACTGCCCTTCCATCATATCTAAACATATTAAAATACGTTTTCAAACATTAAAATCTCTTTTCAGTTGTAAATTACAATTTACAAATCATTATTTTGCTGTAATAAGTATGAAATATGATAACAGTGAAAACATGTACAATTTTAGCATACTAGCAAAGTGAAACTTCCCACTAGCAAAGTGAAACTTCCCGAGTATGAAAGAGAGAAAGACAGAGAGAGACCGACAAGCCTCGCCCAGCAGACAGTTGCTTCAAAGTTGCTCTCGCTCGATAAAACACCACCATATCATTACGGCCTACTCACAATATTTTCCGCTGTTATTTTAAACTGTAAAAATGACAGGTTGTTAAAAAAACAGCTGACATGTTATGCCTAGAGTGCTTTTTTAAAGTTGATTTCATAATTCGCTTCCAGTCGGGAATGGACTATAGTACAGCGGATTCTCGAATATTCATTTCCTTTAAGCACTTTTACCATATTCCTCGTTCATTTATTTTGGTCCCGCCAAAATCCCTATATAAACAATGGTAATTAATAACCGCTTTCAACTATTGCAGATTGCTTGTTTTCCTATAAAGTACGTTCAAAACAGACGGTAGTTTCTCCACAGATTGCACACAAAATCATTTTTAACACTACACAAATGCAAAACAATGTGGATAATCAATAACTAGTGATATTGATAGTATTGTTTACATCCCGCAGCAGTGTTTCATGTTTTATTTTGTACACATTTCTTTCTTCTTCCATGTTTATTGCACTCGTCGGTAGGTGACAATGAGAAAGCATATCACATTCTTCTTCTTCTTCTTATACGTTTACAGCACCCTTGGGTTGGCAATAACGAGAACAAATCGCACAATCTCAGACTGTTTCGAAAGTTCTACGATGATGATATTCTCGTAAACAGAATTTGGAAAGATGTGGATATATTTTGACGGGCATTATTGTTATTGAAAGCAATTGGTTACAGGTTTGTTTACTATTGTACACGTTTAAAATTTGTTCAGCAAGTACATAATGGTTGGCAAAAATTGTCAGTAAATAAATTGCGGCAATATTCATCGCTGGATTGAACAGAGTTCGGCAGACAAAGGAAGTCAAAACACTGGACAAGAAGATAAAAAACCTATTTGTTAAAAAGGCATAAATAAAACATGATTCCTAACCCTACTTTTTTGTTTACTAAAGCAACTGCCATTATAAACAATGGCACGTCCGCCTACATCACATTTCCCCCACTGGTTCTAAACCTTTTCCAAATGTTTTAATGCATAGGTGCGTAACTGTGAAAAATGTCCTTCGAATAATTTATAGTAATATAAGACACCAAACCCCCTTAAAATTACAGAATTTTTTAGCTTTCTACAGAATGTGCGCCTAAAAAAATACGTATTATTTGCGCTAATGCCGACATGTAAATTGAACAGCCAGAATATTGGATCAGCTTGCAGCGTGCTGTTCAGGTTTCACAAAATGGCTGTTATATCAGTGCACTGGATCAATACGGGTGCAAGCAGATGATTGGTTAAACATACATGAACATTCTGCGGTGTGCGGTTCAGGTTCCGTTATCACTGAAAATGTTGAAATTGGTTGTTTACATGTACGCACACATGACAGTGTAGACGATGCAAGATTATTTTCATAATTATTATAGCTTTGATTAATCTGAACTTTACATACACTTTTGGTTGAAATCAATCTTCAAATGACCTAAAAGGCGAATTTCGAATTAACCAAACTGAAAAGCATATAAAATCCTATTGTTCCATTTCGGGGTGAGTGAGCACTTCGAATTATATACAATTTTGAATTAATCGACTTTGAATTAACAAGGTTTTACTGTACTTAAGCTGTCTATTTAAACAAACATACATTTCGGGAATATATATGTTTTTCTCAGATCTAAAATCTGAGTTTGCATCCATTGTTTTCCCACATGCCATGTTTTTTTCTCTTGGGCAACCGAAAAACGTATTTTCGTGAATCCAATGTACTTGCATTCAGTATATAAAACATACATTTAGACAGTTCTAGAAACATAGCATGGCCACAGTGTATCCTTGCACCACAGCTGCTTTGTCTATGAATAAAACAAGGAGCGTAAACAAATGATATAATCACTGAAGGTTACCATTACAACGTACCTTGTTTTGATTATGGCTAAATCATACTGCTGGGCTTCTTTTAATTTTAAGGACAGTGGGTTGGATGGTGTTTGAAGAGACTTTAGTTTAACGTCTTTCATAAGACTGCATTTTTTTGCACCTATTCATAAGAGACTGCACGATCTTTAATTGCATATTGTTTTAGTGGAAGAGTCGAAAATTTGCTCGTATGAAAGAAATATTCATATTATTATATAACCTATCAAGTTTTAACCTCGCGGAAAGAAAATGTGATAAATATGTAGTTTGAATGGTAATTCAATACTAAACACATTCTGGACTTAAATCTTTTTGGCGAAGTTCGTTTTCCATACAACAGATGTGTTATGTGTACTTTGTAAATAGAGTTGAAATGGTGGTTTTTTTAAGGCCACGTACATTTCAAACATTCTAATAACCGTTCAAAAATATGTTATTTACAATATACACTTTCAAAACACATTTACAATACACACACACTTACTGTTCGTAATTCCTATTTGCAACTCCTGAATACATGTTCTATTGCAATCCTTACTATATGTTTCTCTGCCATTTATAGAAAATTTGATAGCTGAATCATTAAATAAATACGAAACTTCATGGGCTTTCCGAAACTAGTAAACTGAAAAATAAATAAATAAACTGTGCTGCTTCGTAACAATAGGGAAAAGTATCAATATGCACGTCGCGATACTCTCTTTTGATACAGCATAGTATCAAGGGGTATCAAAGTATCGAATGGCCCATCTCTAGAAATATGTTAAACTTTAGTTATGACCGAGCTACTATGAAACTGTTCTTGATTATTGTTTCAGTTTCACAAAAATTCACAATGTATTTTTTGTTTAGTGAGCAAATGTAAACTAACTACAGTCAAACGTCCCTTAGCAAATTCTATGTACAGCGAAATTTTCATTTGCTCCAGCCAAACGCCCATAAGAACAATGCATTTGTTGCTTCCATTTAGCGAAAATAAATTATGTACGAAGTGGTGAAATTCTCTCTACGAGTCACAGTAGTTGATGATGCTGCACAAAACACAACAAATAATGCTCCCAAATAATACCGTATTGGTGTGAATATAAGGAGATAGTTTTTACATAAACGAGATGCGAAAATCGGCAGTGGCGTTATTTTCGGATGCTAGATGTGTGGCGGCATGAACATTAGGCTGAAAACTAAACTGCACGTGGGGGGTGACAGCGTGCCCTTGCGGTCACTGTCAGGCGCTAGCGACTTGTTTTTTTTTTGTAGTAGTAGCAGCGGGCAGGTTCTGAACCAATAGGTGAATGACATGTTGATGGAGCAGATTAATTGAAGGCTTAATGGATTAATCCAATAAATTGTTTAATCCAGTTAATCCTAATCCAATTAATTTGCTCATTGCTTAATTGGATTAAAGCTTAATCCGTTTTTGGGAGAATTTTCCTAAATTTATATATTTTTTTACTATTTTTTTTTATTTTTGTATTTTTGGAGTAGTATGTGTACAGGGGTTCTATTTTTAGAGAGCGATATTCACTCTCGGACGTCCGGCAGCCTCTGAGTGAAACGTATTGTGCAAAAAGAACTTCAGAACATGTCCAAAACAATCAAAAATTGATGACAATTTTAAGAATTTCACTTAGGTCCCTATAAATTGTTCCTCACCTTTACAAATACTTATGCTGTATTTCCGTGTACAATATATTTTTACTGTACAATGTATTTTGCTCTGTAAGTTGTGTAGGTACCTATTCATCATTTATATAATTAGGTTTGTATGCATACATTTTCATTTTACCTCCATATAAAGTCCCTCTTTATAATAAAGTGTTAAATCTTTGGTCCCCTGAGTTTTGTTAAATAGAGGTTTTACTGTATTTACATGTGTGTGTATCTAAGATGTACAAGCATGCAGCACTTTAAACAAAATGGCCACTACGACTGTGTCAGCTGCATTGTACGTGTACATATAGTTAACCAAATCTATGACTGGATTACACCCCACCCCCTGGTTGATGGAATTTTTCGTGATGTTTTCCACACACGTATTTAACATACTTTTAGAGAACGTAGAAAAAGACATTCGAGGAAAAACATTTCAACCAAAATAAATTTTTCTGAATTCATTTTATTTCAAATTATGTATTTCAAAGTCAAAAATTTCAAGCACCTCTAGATTTTGTATTATCGATTCCAAACTCAATGCGAGTTCCCTTTTATATTGATGCGTTACCAGCTCTGGCATTTAATGGATTTTATCAGTTTTAATGGACTCTACGAAGATCTCTGTAAATGGTTGGGTTTACTTTATAACCATTATTGAGACCCGATATTTTCATTTATGGGCGACTGTTAAACCAGCCGATGATAGGGTGGCAATGTCGGAGTAAGAGGGACTCAAGTGCTGCAGTTTTCAGTCAGCAGTTGCCGATTTTATTCCAAGTAGTAAACTGACAGATTGTCACTCCAGGGCATCAAAGGGAGGAAGAGACATGCCTCCCTGCTGCGAGATAATCATCTACAGGAAGGAAAGAATGAGGGGGAGAGAGAAATGCTACTCCCGCCCAACTGTGTCCCTGTGACTGACACTTAAAAAGA
Organism: Dryococelus australis; assembly: GCA_029891345.1. NCBI lineage: Eukaryota > Metazoa > Arthropoda > Insecta > Phasmatodea > Phasmatidae > Dryococelus > Dryococelus australis. The sequence goes on from CM056995.1 coordinate 64,292,943, forward strand.
TAGTCATCCACAGCTTGTATTGCAGGTCGCCGAATTACCAACTTTGCAGGTGCCACTCTCAGCTACACCTTGTCATATGAGTATCTAAAATCTTTTAAAAGCAATGATTCTGACAGTCATAACCTAGGAACTGGAGGTTCTTCAATTTTACTGTCAGTAAAATACGGGAGTGCTGTATTAAAATACTATACATATTAATAATTTTTAATTTTCTGAATATGAAAAAAGTTGAATTATGCTAAGAAATGCGATACACATTTTCTGAATATGAAAAAAGTTGAATTATGCTGAGAAATGTGATACACAACCTTGTAGATCTTATATTGTTTGAAACATAAATTGATTAAGTTGTCATAATATAAATTTAGAAATAAATTACTAAAGTGTATTTTGAGTTGTGCTTTTATCTCTGGTTTTGAAGAATGTGAAATAAATAAATAAAAGTATAAGTGTGAGTGGAGAAAAAAATTACCATGGTTTTACATTGGAAAAAAAAAACAATTACATTAAATATGTAGGTAAACGTCCTTCATACACACTTTTTTTTTTGTAATTTGCTGATTTTTTTCAGCTCCAAGGATTGTAAAGGATTTGACCCAATGATTCCAGAATTTTACACGATTTTTATATGCAAGAACAAGGATTTCAGCTTCAGGGTTGGCGGCAGCCCTGCACACGACATCTTTCAACTTATTTAAATCAACTTCTACTCTACAGTGCGAACCGTTCTGCTACACCGCAACAGATAGTTTGATCGACAGTACAATCTTCCAGGCACCAAGAAAATGTACTGTTTAACCAACGGTAACCAGCCGAGCCACCAAAATGATGCTTCAATGTCACCTAGTACTATAGCACGCTGAGGGATGGCACTATTAATATGAATTGCCGATCTATGCAGCATCTGGAACTTAGGCCAGCCTGTGACATCAGACGCCCAGAGGATGTCGCGCCACCACCCCCTCCACCTGCAGAAGGGCAGGCCAGGAGAGAATAAATAACAGTGCATAGACCTTGGAATGCCAGTCTGTCCTGTTCCTTCACCATCCTCTTAGGTGCCGAAGGAACCGTCAGCCCTCGCCTGGTTTTCACCGCACTCCTAGTGCCTCAAATCCCAACATTTAATTCGTTACACTTAACACTTTTGTTCCCCTCAGGAAATTCAAGTCCCTTCAGGACAACATTTAGAGTTAAAGTCAAGTTGTAATAGCCACTTTACGTACCTAACTTGCCAGATTAGGAACACATCATCTTCACCTGTATACGATAGCCAGCTTCCGTTAAACTCTTGTTTTATAGAAACTAGTACAAACCACAGTGTTTGTTTATTTACATAAATAAACACGTTTCTACCCCAATTAGAATATTATTCCCATAGAGCTTGTGCCTTCTTTCCTGGTATATATTAGGCCCATCACAGGATAGCAAGAGACCACGAAATATTTTCTAAACAAGTTTGCCGAACCTAAAGCAGGACTGCGAGATTCTCTTCAGGAAACTGATCGTTAGAAACATACATTCTATACACCCCAGTGTACAGCATGTTAGAACCACGACCACTAGGAATACAACCCTCTCAAGGATAGATAATCAGTTCAGGTTATACTCAGTTCCCCATGCTTATGATGCAGGAGGTAGTATCTGCCTGGGTCTGAGGGCCCGTCCCTTGGGGACCACACCCACACATTGTGATCGTCGGCAATTATGTAACCCGACTCTCAGTGTCCACCGCGCTTCTTGTGCCGGATGCTGGGATAAGGGCAGCTTTGGACTGTCGATTGTGGTTCGCAGAAGTACTACTACACAGGAACAAACATCACCTGCTCCACCTCTGCGGGGGCTGGTAGTAGAGATCTTATCCCCATGCTCCAGTCCCGTTAGAGTGATATTCAAAATACAGTTAAAAAGTCTGCTACCAACTCCAAGTACAAACAAGGTCTCAAGGCCATCTCGACTACTTGACAGTCTCTGTCTCCAGGAGAGAACTCAAGCCATCTGTCGCCTGGAGAGGCCAGCCCCTCCAGCTCTCTTACCAGATCTATTTGAACCACCAGTCCAGCTCATAAGGGTTACTCACCCCTTTTTTCTAGCCTACGTAAGTGGTAAATAAGTCTCTTATTCTAAAGCAAACCCATGGATTAGAGGACACCAGCTCATCGAGACAACCCGGACAACCAGAAGTGCAGACAACCAACTTCCCACCAGGTCCCAGTGCCAACCCAGCTCATAACGTCCAGTGTTGCAGCAGGTTCAGCAGCCTTCACAGGCCACCAGTAACCCAGGTATACAAGTGAGAGTGGTTCCTCCTACACATAAGATTGTGCTTGCCGTTCCCGACTTTGTGCCCAGCCGGAAGGCCACACGACCAATCCTCTACACTGGTCGGGCTCCTGTCCCGCACTGTAATTATGAGATCAAACTCACCCCTGTGTGTTTAGCATTACACCCACTAAAACACTTGGGACGTGACATGCCTCCTTAGTCAATAAGATGTCACTCGTCAATATTAAGATTTCCTGCTTATTATAACTTCCAATTTTACTTGGTACCTTGAAAGTTGTTGCAAAAAGGTTTCTCTGTATTTCATCAATTACACTTACGAAACTTCATTTTGTCATCATTCACTGACAACTTACTGAGGATAAAATAACATCAATGCATTTTCTACTTTCTACATGTCACTGGGAAGTATAAATCATAAGTTTGCTAGAGACTGGATCAAGGGTTGGAGGTACTCACTGCCATCTTGCTCCAAACTGGCCAACACCTGTTTGACTCCATCCAGGTCACAGCGCAAAATGCGCGGCATCAGCAGCTGGTTGTCCAGAGCCAGCACCACCAGGGCCACCTGGTTCTTGAGGTTGGCATTACTGGCGACACTGAGTGCATGGGTGCCAGCACCCATGCAACGCACTGGGGGCAAGTCCAGCCACAGTGGGTCCCTTATGCTCTCCACACAATCCTTTGCCAGTGGGTAAATGGTGCTGTTGCCATCACGCAGGAGCAACACACTCTCGCTCATCTGCATCATTGGAACCATGCAATCAACCAACAGGTCTGCCTCGACCACACAATGTGTGTACAATTTTGCACTTCAAAACATCTTTGCAATTCTGTTGGTCGCACACCTTAAACACTAAAATTCAAGTTAATATACCATAACCACCATGTAAAATTAAAGCCTCATTTTAAAAACTAAGTTGAAATTAGTTTGCGTAAGTTAATTTTATCAGAACTGTCAGCACTAAATGGGATGAGTATTTTACTTCCTAATGATTGGTAACTAATTTTCAACAACTTTAAGTAAAGTTGAGAGAAACCAAGTCGAAATCAGAATATCAAATGAGTTTGATGCATTACGTGTCCCTATGTATTACACATGCACACAGTACATTTTAAATTCGCCCCATCTTCGAGTTGCTGTACTCATATGAGCAAGTCACAACGCAGCAGTTAAATTAATCACATACCTACAGGATCCATTAACATGAGATTACAGACACGTGGTTAAATAAAAAGTGTACTGTCCACCTGAAGTAGACATGCAGTCGCTATTTCTCTCCCAAGAGATGATAGTTCCCAAGGATGCTGCAGGACGGCAGCACCCCTCCTACAAGGTCGCCAGAGCCTCATGCCGACGTGATAGATATGTCAACAGCCTCCAACGGGGGAGAAAAGACAAGGATGGTGCAGTCTCCAGCCCAGTATAAACCACCCCTAAGATGAGAGTCTAGCCATCTCCACACCCCTCCGACAACCAACAAGTCAAAGATTTTGGTATATAAGGAGATGCCAAATCCTGGCGGAGGGCACCCAATCTGAGTAAAATGAAGACTCCACCCCTCCAGCTTGAGTAAAGCTGAGGACGCCAACAAGGAAACTGGTAACGACCATGACCTCAAAGTCTGAACAAGACAATATTGATATACTACAGGATTCTGAGCACTAGGCAAAGCACGCCGGCAGCAACGAGTTAAAGTCTCCGGGAGTAAGCTGTGCTACTCGGGCCTTCACAGTCCGCAAAGACTTGTGATTATCTGAGAGAGCAAACACTGCTACACTACGCGGCCAGAAGTAGTCACTAGCGTCTCCACAAGTGAACATCATCAGCAATTTCAAGAAGACTTCTCCATGCAGACTCACCTGAATCCCTACCCCGAAAGCAATTTTCTTTCTTAACCGCAGCTGCAGGTCGTGACTACGTCCCCTCTGGACTTATAGGCATAATTAACTTTCCACATATAGAATCAATCTATAGCTTATTTACCTATACACATTTTATGCAGGTAGCCTATAGTTTCTATGTGATTATTATTAATTATCATCATCTTGTACAGAGCTATGCATCCTATTGTTTTCACAACTTATTGAATAAATAGGTTAATTGTCAGAACTTGTGCTTACCTTCTTTTACCTAGTTCTGAGTAAATCTTAATTTATTTAACTTCTCATAACGGTCCTAGGTAATAACTGCTTCACTCTCTGATTGGTGCAGGTGGAACCCAAAATGAAATCTATGATTTCCTCCAGCCTGAGCAAGACCAAGGGGCATTTCATTGCTCACCACCCGAACTTCCAGATAGTAAAACATGAAAAAAACCGCTAGGTCAATACATTAGCCACCATCTTGAACCCAGCTTGAATAAAAGGTCGGATCTAGGAGATAACGGCTTCCATCTGGAGTTTTGGAGAAGATCTCGTTTTAAAGGACCATTACTTGTTGTATTAGTAAATTTCCAAGCATCTCTTTCATTTAATCTGAAAGGGAAGTACAGAGTGAAATTATTTGGATTGCCCCAGCCTGAACAAGACTGGTTCCAGGAACATCCCAAGACGACCAGCCCTTCAGCAGGACCCCCGGGGCCAAAAGATTGTTTACTACCACTTGCTTCAGTCCCAACCTGAACTAAGCCAGACCAGAGAAAGAGAAGTAGTGGATACTGCCTAGTGAGTCTCGAGTATATCCTAGTGCAGTTTATCATCATTATTGAGATGCCTTACGACACTAAAGGACGTCAAAGTAATTTGAGAAGGTTAGCTCGACAAGCATTACAATGATAATTAGACGTCGTACTTGCTAGTATTACTTCAACTAAAGAAAGTAACCTTTTGAGTGCAAGTGCAGTTACTGATTCAGAACCGCTGTTTGGACCAGGGATTAAATTAGACGGTCCTATCTTGACTATTTATATCCCAGACCCGCCGATCTCTAAATAACTCCAGCTCTTTCCAAGCACTCCGAAGTTAGGACCTGTTGGCTCTTTGTGGCAAGTACGCATGGTAGCCACTAAGCTCATCACCATCCATGTTCCCCCTCAGGTACCCAGTCATAAAACTGACACACACACCCACTAGACCAGATCCCTATAAAGGGCGTCACAAGGCTAAATTCACGGATTCTGTATAATCTTGCTAGAACCATTCCCATTCATGTGACAGCTGGTGTCAAGTATTTTTTTAACGACCTTTACAGTGAGCATAAACAAACTCCCAGGACAGGAGACATATATGGTTAAAATCACTCTAGGGCTTGAATCCCAGCCTATAGGGCATAAATTTCAACCTTCCAACAAGGGAGGATCTACAACCCAGCCAGGCAAGCCCATTTCCCATACTATTCATTCCCAAAGGAAACCTTGAACCACTATATCTCTGGAGGGAATTCAGCCTCCCTATCTCTTGGAATTAATCGCATTAATTCCTGAGAGAGGGAGTTGCATCAAACCTATAGGGGAATAAACGAGACTTGCAATAAATAAGTGCAGAAAATGGGAAAACGTAAGTATCAGGAATGAAAAACCAGGTTCTACTGTATTTTTTTCAGGTCAAGACTGTACCTGTTGACCGTAATAGTTTGCCCAGCGCCACTCAGCCAACATGAAGAACGTACTTTGCCAGGTTGCAAAATTGCTTAAGTGATGAATATAATGGCCACCCCCTTCCGAGATCCTAATTATTTTTAAGACGAGAGGGTGTATAATCTGAGTATATATAACACTGGTACTTGAACTTCTTGAGGTCACTAACAATAAAACACAGACATGCACATACAACTACCAACATATTGTATGGTGCCAGTGACCATTCGCTTCTGTGTGCCTTTGTTATGATGCCACTACTGGCGCACGGTTCAGGTTGTGCTATCATCTTCCCATCAGGGATTAGGCAACTTACATCACTGCCTAAATGAAATGATTATATATTGAAAGCAAATGTTCATAAAAGCTTACAAATTTGAATAGGTATTCACTTAATATTTTCCATTAGTTATTTATCTAATGATAAAAAAATAATTTTTCATTGGTCAAAAAAAATTTGCAACAGAAAACAAATACCATTAAATATACGCTACATTTCTGCCTCAGTTTATGCGGAAAATCACAATACTGACCACTGATCTGTTAACATAATCAACTGTAGATATAAAGAAACACTATGTAAACAACAATAGACACTGCATGTGAGCACTTCACTATCTCTGCCAGAATAGGTCGTGTGTAAGGCAAAATCACATTTTATTGCAGCAGTATAAGTCAAACACAGCAAGACTCAAACAAGTGTCAATGTACATAGCAGAGTTAAGTGGTTGATAAGTGTGAATATTTGATTGTTTACCACCTTAAAGTAGGGATGGGACGAATAACAAATAATTTTGGTTCCGGTTCAAAAGTTCTCACAAAATATATGCACATAATCTACTCCATTTGAGCGAGCGAGTGAGTGAGAGTTAGTAAATGAGTGTGAGTGAGAGAGTGAGATATATATATAGTGAGCAAGAGTGAGAGAGAGTGATAGAGTGTGAGATAATGAGAGTAACTAAGAGATTTGGGTGGTTCTAATCATCTAGGCTTTGAGAGCCGAAGAGGGTGAAGCGAGGTGAGTATAGAACAGTGCCAGAATGAAAGGGTGGGGGAAATGGGATATCCCAAAGAAAAACCACCAACCAGTGGCATCATCCAACGATTCTCACATGCAAAAAACTGGAATCGAACCCAGGTTGCCTCTGTGGAAGGCAACTAGTCAAACCACACCAGCACCATGGCTCACCTTCCACTCAGATGAGAAATGAATTTTTGTTAGTTTGACTCAACCCAGTTTTTTGAGTACTACCTTGTTTAACCCATACAATGCTTTACAAGAATAAAATCAGTACAACTGTATCTTCCATTTTGAAAGTTAAATTCTACCAATAATATGAAACTGTGACTGGCACCATGATTAATATTACATTTATACCATTTTTTTTGCTCTCGTCGTCAGTTACCTACAACATAATACAAAAATTCAACTTTATGAAAAGTAAACATGTCTGCAGGGAGTAAAACAGAATAAATAACTTACTTCCCCAGCATTAATGAGACTGATGTTACGTGGCTCCAGGCCCATGAAGGATGCAGTGTCTGATGGAAAGGGACTGTCTTGCTCCGGTCGGCCACTGCTCAGGTTAAACAGGACATAGCTTAGTTTCGTTCCTGTCTTCACTATTGCGTGGATACCTGCACAATAGCATGGGCATGTATTTCACATCAGTACTTAACACAAAATGTAATGAACGGTAGGCAACCAGCTCATAGTAATTTAGTCTTAAAACCATTTTGAGTACAATATTTTTAAGTTGCCAGCTAAGATATCACAATCACTATTTGTGACAAAATTCTCTCCAGAATAAATTTCCCAATACTCTGACCACATCCTGGAGCCAGCAGCAGCAACCAGTCAACACCACAGCTGGGTTAGTAACTACCCCAAGCCACAGTTCCAACAGGAAACCCAAGGCAGTGTGCTGCCCATCAGCCGGGCAGTGATAGTAGTACCAGATTTCATACCTAGTAGGCAGACCACATATGCTATGCTTAGGGGTATGGACTTTTCGCGATCGTGAATAAACGACGATAAATGCGAAATCATCACAAAATTTGATTTTTACGCTAAACACGGTATATCTGACTTTAATGTGTTAAAAAAGACAAGATTTCCTAGTAAAACTCTGAATATCGTATTAAAAAGCAAACACACACTCATGTTTTAAAACTAGCACCGAGTTTCTGTATTCCTGCAAATATTGTTAAGTCATAATTCTGTACAAACATAGCAAATACTGACTTAATTTCTCCTCTACAAAATATTTGTGACAGAAAAATGGTATTATGGTTCAGCATTTACAAATATACATCACGCGATTATTATTCCACAGATGATAACGTGACTTGAGAAAGCTAAACCACTGCAATTGTTATACAAAATGGCATCTATCAATTTGCACTTGTGGCGTGTTGGCGGGAGTGTGAATTATGTACAATATCTTCCTCTTTTACAGCAGCAGAATTATTTTCTCTAATGTACGGCAACTTTGGTCGAGCTCCATGTTTACATTTTACGTGTGCAGGATAAAGGTTATTTTGTTTACAAATGTAATTGAACAAATTATTGCACAATTGAAAAGTTACCTCTTTTTTTTTTTTTTTTTTTATAGAAACTAAGGCCATATTCAGTTACCTTCACAAAGTGAAATATGCACAGCAAAGTAGTTCCAATCCCCTTGCGAATTTGGAGGTTAGCATTGGCGGCGACCCTCCAAAGGGAAAGTTTGTTGGTTTTAGGAAACGAGCGCAGTGACGATTTTTACTGAATAATTATGCAAAAAAATTATATAATACTAGTAACGAATAAACGTGATTTTGTTTAAGTAAACATGTAAGGATTTCCATAGGAAAACAAGTGTTCAAGAGATTGCGAATTGAACTAACAGTAAGTTAGCGCGTTTTGTACGGATCAGAAATTCAATTCTTTGGTACCCCGATAACCATCGATTCTACTATTCGAAACAAGAATAAAAAAATTAAGTTGATTCTTTGCAATCCCGATCAGTAACACAGTGAACCATATTTTGGCATGTATAGGCTGCAGAAGCTATTTTTAAAGTTTGAGGTTAGTTTGCATTCGGTAAAAACTAAAATTTGGAATCTGCACACTTCCGTGAAGCGATTGCAGGCATCCTTTGTCAACAGCACAATTGGGGATTCCCGTGAATAATGTGACTGCATGTGACCATGCCAGGCGGTTTACAGCTGTGCCGGTATCAATCGCGTCAGTTCATTGGTTCCGTCTCTCTAGTGTTGTGCAAATTTCCTGCTTCCCAGATAAACTGAGGCTGTGTTCCAATTAGTTTCTAGTTTCATTTTTCTTAATTTGTGCACAGCATTTTGTACTGTTTAGTCGAAAAAATACAACATTTAACTGCCCAGCATGCAATGCTGTATTATTTTGGTGTTATCATGATTTCAAAAATAAAAACTGATGTGGCGGGAATTAGGTAATTTGTTTCTGAACTCTGAAGTTGACAAAAAACTAATTACAAAAATACGTCAGATTTTGTAGACAAACCGGTCAGATGACCATTTTGTTAACAAAAAGTGCCAATTGGAACACTACCTCCAGATAATGGAAAAGGAACAAGTGAGTTATTATGCAAAATTTAAATTGATGATTGTGGAATATGCATGTGAACATGGGAAAAGTGCAGTTGGTCGACGATAAAAATGTACGGTGTAGGTGCGGGGAAATAACATGCTTTAAAAATTGTTCAAAAAAAGTGCTTTGTAAGGCAACATGTGTAAATACCCGGAACTGGAATAATAGCTGTTTCAAAAGGATTTAAGGTGGACTTTTGTCGGCGACTCAATTGCGCAGTATGCCGGCGATCAGATTACACAATTCTTAGCAACTATTCAGTGCAATAATAGCACATATAAATATTTTACTTGTACTCTCAGGTTTATTCTCTTAGATGCCATTTTACAATGGTCAGAGACGTTTTTACACTACCCATTCCCCCCTCCCTCCCAAAAAATTTCATGTATAGGCAGGACCCCTTATTTTCACATGAAATACCATAGTACGACAATTTCCAATTTACATTCGATTTTACTTTGGGGACAGATATTTACGTTGCATTTTACTATTAGTTTTGGCCGATACTGAAACTTTCGGTTAAGCGTCTACACAAATACACAGTGGCGAGTGCACGACAGCAAGCCTGCGATGTAGCACAGCCGAGTGCCGGTGCCAGACTGGACAGCACAGCACCATTTGACGACACTGCCTGATCACTGCACCACACGGCCAAGCCACAGGAAGCTGTGCGGCGTTGATAAGTCTGCACGCGCCCAGCTGGCAGAATCGATGTTGTCACGTTTCTAGAGTAGGAGTAACCACAACGTTTAAGCACGGAAACCAAAACCTTTTCCTACATTTTTCTAAGCAATAATTTCTTCTTATTTTTCCACTGAGTACATGGACAATGGACGGTGCCAATAAAAGTTATCGTTATAGTGGACTTTTTGATATAAAGCAAACTCATTACATCTGTCACAATTTCATTGTTTTTAAGCTAGTTTTAGCTCCAGATTTTGAAATATTCATGACGAACGGTAAAGTTTTTATTCACCGCCACAATATTTTTAAGTGAATTTTGCACCGCTTTTAGCAGTTTTAAATGAAGAAATTTAGAACTTTTATTTACCCGTGTAGAGCCTAGGCTCTACACAGGTCGTGTGCTAGTCCACAAGCACTAAACTTAACATCACTATTCTCATGTGACTGACGACAGAAAACTGTAAATTGACCACAGCGACCTCATCAAAGCCTAAAGCTGCCATGTAATAAGGGTTTTCGTGGCACTCCACAAAGACCAGTGTGTGTCAGGTTTCACTGTACGTCATTCTTAACAAATTACTCACTTTTCGAGTGAAAAGCTAACATCTCGGTGGTTCAATCATCGTACTGCATCTTTTTATATAATGTGCAAAACAATTATATACAGTCGAATCCCTATCGTTTTTCAGGGAACACTCAAAAAATTTCCATACAGTAGAATTTCAGTAGATAAGGGTTCTGACATGAACATCTATAAAATTCAACTTCCGACCTTTTTGGACTTCATTTTAGGTATTAGGAGAGCTGTACATTATTAGTGAATAAAATTTAGCTAATACTCACAATAAAAATGGGAATTTTAAATATAAAAAAAATGATTACTGCATTATTTTAAGAGTAAATAATACATCAAATAGAATTTCAACTAAACTTGTTTAAATAATCAAAATACTGTATATAACTGATTGTAATCAGACACCAAATGCAAGGTGACCTAAAACTTTCAAACCCTCTGAAAATAAAAATAATAGGACACCAAATACAAGGCAAATTTTGAATGTCCTACGTGGACTAAATCATCTGAGCACGAGCAAAGTTACTGATCGAACAGTGTTATCACGGTGGTAGGCAATGAAGGGGAAGCAGAGGGAGGACCCCTCACACTGCTACATATTGCAGATACTTTGCACACATGGCATAAGTGTCTTTTAAAGTAAATAAATTTATTTCATATATCTGATTGTGTTCGCTGGTTGTCGGGTTGACTGGTCGTCGACGTACGTAGTAGTAGCCGCCGGCACGTACTTCGAAGTAAAAGTTCTCCGAAGATCTTGAGCACTAGTATAGTGCTGTAGGAGATTGCTCGAGATGGGAAAGAATCACTCCCGAGCTTGGCAGCATCCGGACTTACATAGTGGAAGCTTGTACGCTCCCTGGGCAGGAGGGGGGGAGAGGTGGCATGACTGCCGGGTTGCGTATCCTCCAGGTGAGAAGGAATCGCTCACAGTTCCTGCTGCCTGTAGGATATGCAGCATGTTGCTCACGTCAGTAGTGGTGGATGAGGTACTACAGGCAATGAGTCGTAATCGTATTAGATTAGTTGTATAAGTGGCACGCATCAAGCATTAAATCATCTGACCCAGTACATTCGAGCACATCTTTCCAGAAGTGGTCTAATCTTGTTTTTCTTGAGTACCGTTTCATTTTTTCAGTGAAAATGGTGTTCAAACAAAGTGATTTAAAATTTTGCTCTACTCTGTCTGCATAGATCGCTGTAATCAATTTGTTTCCAAAGAATATTTCCAAACAAACCTTCAGTCGCTTTGAAGTAATTTCTGTGTTTTTTTAGAAATTTCATTCAGATCACAGAAAGATTACCCTTTAGTTAAGATAAATGTCAAAGGACACCTATCAAGTATTTTAAGCAATCTCCCTTGAAGAGGAGAATGTATTTAGGTGTATCAACCACTTTTGTATCAACCACAATGTACTATCAACCACTTTTCTAATGGCCTCACGTGTCTCATATTCTACATCCACTTTCTTAACCTCAATCAAATATTCGCTGTTGTTTATGTTAATCTTCACAACGTTCACTGCTTTTTCCCAGACTTCTTTTTTTTACAAACCTGGACATTACATTTGAGAGTAGTAGTAACAGATCTCCATACAAGAAAGGAGCCATTGGCTGTTCAGACTGAAAAACAGTCAAAAATTGCTCAACTTCTGGAGCTAGTACTTTAAAAAATGCTAACTGAGGTCCTAGCATTTTATCTTCTACGCACTTCTTCATCAAACAGTAACTGGCAGACACTGGTTCTTTTTTTTCTGTAGTAGCCACTTTGACATACTCTTGTAAATGGTTTACGATGTCTTGAGATCTGCTTACAACTTCAATGTTTTGATGCGTGACCGGCTAAGTAAATAGTCACGACATTCCAGGATTCTGTCCGCTAGACCAAAAGCAGGAAGACTGAATTAGCTAGGCAATGAGAGGCAAGGAGTGTTGGCTCATACTCACTTACTCCTACCTCTTGGTTACCATGTTGGTGGTGTACTTGGTCCAGTCGTAACGAGCCTTGCCCGCACCGTGGCTGCGGATCCACAGATGAGATTTGTGTGTCCAGAAGTAGATGTTATCCCAACCGAACGTCACTTCTGTACCAGTCAACAATCCTGTTACCACAGGATGGCACGACGGGTGAATGCATATGCATGGAGAAATTAATACCACAACCGGAGCAGTCGATACTGACTCGTGCCTCAGTTGGGCAGTGCAGTTCCATTCCGACTGCCTTTCCGGTGTAGGCTGAGGAAGTATACTCAACTGTCTGACGGCAAGAACCAGTGCATGGCGTTCCTTACGCCTGTAGGCCGTGCCTTTCACTGAAAGGCATTAAGTCTCCACTCACAGGTTATTGGGTACACCTTGCCTCAAATACTGAACACAAGTTATAGTGTAAGTCCGGTTTTGGCTTGCTGACAAGGCTCTGTAAAGTCTCCACTGATCCCCACGCTAGGCGGGCTGATCAGAGACATGGAGCTGTTTGGGTCACCACTGCAGCCACTGGATGTGCATCCACACAGAAATGGACAGCAGATCTCAAGCCACGGTATATCCCAGCACTGGAAGCAGAGCTGTGGGATAAGGCAATAACTTGAAACTGTCGCCCCTCTCTGGGTGAAGCTGTAGCTAGTGGTCGTGGCTCCTCTGTTCCTCTCCACCAGCACAGGAAGCAGTTCTCTGGTAGTTTGGGAAGCAACAGATGGCCGTCTAATGGGTGTGTGAAAATATGATGGAACCCCTGAAGGGCACCTGTGGCTGAAGTTAATTTGGTAGTTATAAATTTACCGGTCCTCGTCAAAGGTGTACGTACCAATGTGTATATAGCGAGTAAACAGACAGATACTCTAGAAAAGAAAAGCAGAGAGGTAGGAAACAACAGTATGTTTATTGAAGTCTCAAAAAACGTGTGACCCATGCTACCTCACTCCAGGCAATTGAGTGCTGAAGGTTACTATGCTGGCCAGGTGTAGGCAACCTGGTTCTAATGGAGAATGGGAAAGAAAGAGCTTAACGAGAAGATATATAATAATACTAAACTGTCTAAAGAAGATGTCTTGATAAGACATAGGGAATTTAACGTGTTGGTAATCATGTTCGCTGGATGTCAGGTTGACTGGTCGTCAACGGTGAAGTAGCCACAGGGGGCGTACTCAAAGCTTCAAAGATCTCGGGCGGTCCAAGCACTGGCAGCAGTGCTGTGGGATAACGCAAGAGATGGAACAAGAATGACTGCTCACGCCCGGCAGCGTCCAGACCCATATAGTGGAAGCTTGTAGGCTGCCGGCATGGGCTGCGGGGAGGGCGCAATGTCCTCCTGCTCTGGCTGGCGTGGGAATACTCTGGTCAGCGATTCTGCTTCGTGTCTTGTCGGAGGCGCTTGGCACTGCCCGAGGTCTGGGCAGCTTGAAGGCTTCGAGCATGGAGTAGAGGGGGTTTATACTTTTGGTTACTGATTACGTATCCTTCCACTACACGTAAACACAAACACTGCCATGTGACTTCTACTTTTATAACTGTCAAATGCGTTGGTTGCTGTTTACAACTGTTCAAAGAATTATGTCATATTGCAGAAACCATTTCCTATGAATGTTCACAATGTAGGCCTATAACAATATTTAGGTCAGCTTTATAGCTATTTGTTACGCACGATATAGGATGTTACAAAAAATACACATTAATATTTTGCCACAACGGTGTTTGTTACAACTGTGGCCGAAACAACAGTAGTATTTCACCTGTTGTTATTAATATGAGTTTGGAATAAAAATTAAAACGAAGGGACAACCAGTCCAACGAAACTACGCAGTACATTGAAGCACGCAACTAGTGTCACTTATTTATTGTACATCAACAAATGTAAAAGATAGTGGTGAACACACAAACACATAGGCCTACTGTAACATTTATTCCGCTAATATTTACATGCATTGGTACTTACTGGTTTGTAGATTTATTTTATTATTTATTTCAATTTATCTGGGCGGGCTTAGTATTTCCTTGGGATTATTGCAGACATTCAAATCACAGAAACGTAAACTCGTTACACAACTGTTTTCCAAACACCTAGCGCAATTTACAATGTTGTGATAAACAGACATGAATGTAAATAATTAATTCCGTCATAACATCACTTCATGGTTAAATCGTATAAATTTTGCACACATTTGAAATCAACAAACACACCCGGCCTGTGTAACGATTACAATGCAGCCACCATGCCCTTTCATACGCAACGATCAAAACACATTTTACTCTGACGTAGAAACACATATTTATCACAACATTGTATCTTCCATAGGATGTTTCAAAAACACAAGTACAAACTTGACACTTCATTGAGAAACATGCCGTGTCATTGTATGTCACCCGCCGCCGCCATATTGGGAAAGCTTTCAACACCACGTCTGCCAACCTGCTGGATATGTAAGTGTCGTGCAACGAGCTGTGTCGTGTCATCGCATCTAAAATATGTCTCATCTAAATAACATATAATAGGTATTTAAACAATAAAATCTCGTTTCAGTTGTAAATTACAATATCAGACATCATTACTGTTATTGTAATTAGTATGAGATGTGCTGAAATTAGAAATAACAAAATATATACCTTTCCTACACAGGTGGTACGATCTTCCCGAGAGAGAGAACGAGACACACTTTGCTTCGCTTATTGAACCTTGGTTCCGGACGGAAAAAAAAACACCAGCCTACACACGGGAATTTGCGCTGATATTTTTAACTGCAGCAATGAAATGTGTTTCAGTCAATGCTACCTGACAATACAAATAATATCAATTGGCAACGATTAACTTACAAATAGTAGACATAAAACGAGGTTAAAAAATATTATAACTGTGAACTATTTCTTACCGGCTATTGCCAACACTTTGCTGCTCTCGCTGTTTTTAATTAGTATTTAATACTAAATAAATATTACAAGTTATATAAGATACTAAGGTAATGTTTCATTTATTCAATATTACAGTACTCTAAAAGATAAATACTTGTGGAATACAAGTTATTGAAAAAACAGGTTGAAATAATACACCTAGGGTGATTTTTCAAAGGATCAATTCCAAAAGGCCGAAGAAAGCGTGAATGGACTATAGTTCCTGCTGCCTGTAGGGTAGGCAGTGTGTTGCTCACGTCTGTAGTGGTGGAAGAGGTACTCTAGGCGATGAGTCGTAATCGTATTAGATTAGTGGTATAAGCGGCACGTGTCCGTTTTGAAGCCAACATATTGCACAAAATTTTTTTGGAAATGCAGTGGATCCAGAAATAGAAATATAATTACTTCTCCAAGAAGGGGTATTTTTAAAAACATTATATATAGCTCTCAAAAATTCAACAATATTCCAAACTGTTGACTTCAGCTAACTTGAAAGCATTGTGTATACTGTGTAGTCTACAGATACCAATATCTTAAATTACAGGATCATCTGGATCTTGATGAAGCTCTTTCTTTAAATCTCAGAGAAACTTGATATTTACATTGGAACCATCCATTGCAACGTGCAGCATATACTTCAAATTGAAGGGTGAGAGTTACTTTCTAAATGCTGCTAATAAATCAGCAGATGTAATGTGACCTAAAAATTACGACCCCAAATACCTGCCAACAACTTCGTTTTTATCTTTGCTTCAGTATCATACTACAAAATACATATGTTGTGTTTGACTTATTTATTAAGACTCCTCACAGCAAAGCAATCGCTCTCTGATACATCATTTCTAACCTGAAGCTGAAAGTAAGGACCTAGCCCATGGACAATGGTGGATGTAAGTAGTTTTACCAGCAGACATTGAAGAATGCACAGAAACAGACTGTAGACACCACAATATTTCTGATTTTGTTAGATTTTCTTTCATAAGAAATGTTTCCAATCCACATTGAGGCTTATGAGTGGATGGTGATTCCACTGATGGAGTGACAAACGGTTCATTAGACGACTCTTTCTTCATTTACTGGTTCAGATACAGTTTCTTTTGATGAACCTGCTGCCATCTCTTGTGAGGCTTGCCATTTCCTCAACGCAAACACTCCAATACCATATGACATATCCCTACCACTTGTTAGTGCTTGTTTGCCCATGTTACTAATGCTCTTTTTTTTTTTTTTAAATAAACAAAAGATTGAAAACCTGTCTTTTCTACAAGGCACCACCTACGATAATTCCACGTCATTCAACCACTGTGGGTTGAATGATTATTTTTATACTTTGAACACAACATGGTGCAAGGCAAACTAACATAAGAATGAAAATGAGACGAAATGTCAATGTGGCTTACATAATCGACATGATTTTTGTCTCCAGAATAAACATTAGAATTAAGTTCTAGACCTAAGTTAGGACTACTTAAAATGAAAAAACTAGGCCTAGTCTATCGGTAAAGTTTAAAACCAATAAACTGTGATAAAATTTTGTATAGGCTGTTCACGTTAAAGTGAGCATTTTAAATTCCCTAGTTACTTTTTCCTTCCAGCCATATTTTATGCTTTAACCACATTTTCAAATAAGTATTGCCATGTACGTAGTAAATACAGTGTGTATATTTCACCGCTCTCTGAAGTTAACATCTAAGGCAAAAATACAATATATTTATTGACTATTATTCCAAATGAGAGGGCTCTGAAAGCTTAGTTAAATATAAGACACAAAAATACCAAGTCGCGAAATACGACATGAATTGTTTAAGCATTCTTTGAACAAAATACTATGAGCTGTTAACTTGTGTAATTAACACAAAAGGGTTTTCAAATTACTGCTACCACAAAATAATTAAAGGCATGCAATTACAAGCAAACTCTCGAGACACTCCACGTCAGGATATAATATTGGGGTTACATTGATGATTTATGTACACAAAAAATTACATACGCTAAGCTTTTACATGTTTTTGTTCTACATTGCACTGATGAAGTTCATAAAATCTCATCTCCAAGAGTTGATCGTCATAAAATTCAAGATATTACTGAAAAGGTTTAACAAAACGTTATTTACAATCTTACATTACTGTTTTTTTATCATTTGCAAACAATGCATCTTGGCATTCAATTTTCTACAAGATATTTTACAAAACATGAACTTTCGTAATTGTATAAAAAATTTGGAACTGCGTAATTTGGCGCCATGTGTAAGTTTTTTTTAGGTAACTGATTTGTTTATTATTACCGTGGATACGACGTATGTTTGATAATTATTTGGCTTAATTATATTAAATGTGACACATACGTTTAGAATAGTCTAATTTTTAAGGTTAACGGATCTTGATGTCTAAAAGCATGGTGTGGAATTATTTCACTGTTAAGGCATGTGACGAGAGTTTTGCCGTGTAATTCATGCAAATGTGACAAACGCTGCGGGAAAGATAAAAGAACTTTCAGTACTTAATTGTACAATGTTCTGTTAAACTACAGTTGTACACACTGCTGTTGACGATATTGTTAAATTAATAAGTGATCAAGGTATTTTGTGTATGTATTTGATTTGATTTTAATTACGTACCCTTTTTTTTCACAAGTTTGTGAGTCGCAGCACTGAATATATTTTGTTAAGTTTAAAAGAAGCCCTAATTGTGTACTGAAATATAATACTTTTATTTTTTTTTCAGATTAATTACTAATATTGTTTTTTTATTTACTATTCTGAAATTCTATTAATGTATTACAATAATTTTTATTAAAGTATCATTTCACTTTTTGACAAAATATGTGTATTACAGTAAAGAATCTGAATAAATCAGAATCGGAAATAGTAAATATTTGAATCTGCAGTTCATATCGGAATCAGATTTTCAGTGAATCAGCACATCTCTAATTACCTCAAATACATAATAACAGTTATTTAAATTGAATTTTACAATAAAATATATAATTTACAAGTGTGGGCATGCAGCATGCCTCTACTCTTGTGTCTACCTTCATAGCTATACAAAAATCCAGGTGATTTATAACCTAGAAAATGATGTGAAATATTTACCTTGACCATCAACAGCTATGGTCAGTATCTGTCCACCCTCGGGAATGTTGACTCTGCGAGGTATGCGTTGGAAGCAGTCGGGGGCACGGGAAGTGGTGCCCGCCTTAATAACCTGAAGCTCATCCTTCCTCATGAGGCGACAGTCTTGCAGCAGGGTGACAGTGTCATCCAAGGACTGCTCTTTCTCCTTGCTGTCCTTGGTCCCAGGAAAACGCACCGCCACATGGGCCCCATCCACCTTCAGCACACGTCCTGCCGAAAGAGACCCATCTCAACATTGAGATGACTCCGAAATGCTCATTAGGGAAGCCAAAGTACTGCACCGCCTATGAAAGCCTCAGTTATCTTTGAGTAGAGTTACCAGGAACTATACTCATAATTTTAAAACTTGAGGAACCCCAAATACATTCTGTTATAGTCGCACAATATCAATCATAAATTTTAAATCTTTTATATTTGGCAGAAACAATATATCCAAATTTGTTTTAATTGTGTTGCTGCACACAACTCTTTAGGTAAAACCATAGACTGGGTCCACATTGCAGCTAGTTAAGTAAATTTATTGAAATACCACCAAGACATAAACAAATGCCAATAGAAACAACTGTAAGAGATTTGACATCACAGTTATAGCAAACTTAAGTACGAACACTTCCACGTGTTACTGTGGTCCACATTCTTGTTATGTTTTATTTTCAAAAGGGACATGTAGGCTGTTCTTAGTAAAGTGAGCACTTCTGAAGCCCTAGTAATTTTTCCTTTCAGCCATTTTTTATCCTTTAACCACCTTTTCAAATAAGCATTACCATGTAAGTAATAAACCTACTGTATATATTCCCCTGCACTCTGGAGTTAATGTTGATGTGTGACGCTTACTGGCCAAGATAAACGACTTCGCTTCATCTATGCACCTCACTTAGAGTGCTTGAACGGTGTGTGGAACTGTATGATTTCTACCAGAGCACGTACAGGATTTTACCTGGTCGCAGGGATAACAACAGATGTGAAAGAGTCATATGTTTCATCAGCATCAGCAAGCCTAGTCCAACCTCCCCTTGAGAAGATGCCAGTAAACAATTGACAGTAGTCGAGCCATAACTACAATCCCGAGCGAGCTGAAGGGTACACTGAGAGATGTCACCACCTACCTGCCAGTCAGGTGTCCATAGCTCCGACTAAGGATGCGTGCGCATCGCACCCCTACTACAGCCTGGCTGCTAGAATATATTGTCGCACACCAGCCGAAAATGCCAGTTCTTCGCTGGCTCTCTTCAGGGTCACATCAGCTCTTACAGCTCGCTCTACCACCGTGTATGCTAGAGCACACCGGTGCATGGCTCTTGCAACACTGCAACGAGAGTCTGCTCCTTCACTGCACCCCTGGTGCTCAAGGAACCATTAGCAGCAGCTCGTTCCACCACCTCCCGTGCTGGGACTCTCTACTGCCACCCAGGTATTCCAGATCATTGCCCGCCATCAAAAACGTCTCTGCACTTCGTAGATTACCTTCAAAAACTCCCGTTGTTTAAGTCTCGTTCCATTCCAGAAATTCACGTCCCTTCAGCACAACACGTAGTATTAGTTAAATCAAGTTGTTCCAATAATTCCTCATTTTGCCTAACATTTTCAGACGAAACAATTTACTTTGAAATACAAATGATAGATGCAACTATTTTGAGAAAGAGAGAGAGAAACAGTGAGAGAAAGAGAGAGACAGATAGAACGTGCTTTATCTTTTGTTAGACAACAACTTCCCTGCTAGAAGTCACATGAGGGGAGGAAGGAAGGTGCACGGCAGAGAGAGATAAATTGAGGGCAAAGAGTGAGAGTGAACGCTATGTCGCCATGCTCATTGCTATAGGTAACCACTTCATAAAAACTTGCAAATCGCACCATGCCGCAATGTCACACAGAAGTGTTAGGAATGCAGACAGCGACCGCAGAGCAGTGATAAACGACAGCGCACATGATGTTCTTCACATCCAGTAACTACACATTTAAATAAACAACCAGCTTAAAAACTATAATTGTGGGAAATATTTATTGAGGGGACCCAAAATATTAGAGCTGGGCAGGATAGAAAATTTGGGATCGGGAAAATACTTTCCTGCAGGAAACAGGATGGGAATTTGTCAGTATACTAGAAAATTAACAAAAAGTTCAAATAAAAACTTAAGATTAATGTACTACCAAAATGAGTTTTCAATCCTGTACTTTAAAGCAAGCCTTGCATTTTGCTGATACATTATCTGGCATTTTATCATATAAAATACCCAATATAAAACATTTAAAACAAACTTACTATGAAATAATGTTGAATGCCAAATGAACATGGCATAGGTATATGTTACCGCACTACAAATTACACAGTTTAAAAACCGTAAGTTTATTGATAAAAAACTATATCTGACTGGAAATTTAATTGTGTTATATCCTGCAATCCTACATACGGGTGATCACGTGACGTGCTGGCCAATAACATACCACCTTAGAAGAAGATGTGTCGCATTCTGCACCTGTTCAGCCATGTAACCTACGAGAACAAGAAGCATGTAGCCGCAGAAATAAACAATCATTCTGATTTTTATTAGCTTACGTGGAAATGCAGTTGCATCCCCACCAATTTAAAAGTGATTTTAGATGTATACATTTTATATGCTTTTTGGCCTTAGACAGAATTATTTGGTAGCTTTTCTAAAGAAGTTCGCGAAAATAAAGTTAAAGCGTGTGAAAATAAAAGACTCATTTCATAGCTATCTCGATTCTTAAACAAAACGGGCTTAAAATTCCAACTCTACTTTCTTGATGCTTGTGAGCAGTGTGCATTAATTCATCCGCTAAAATACATGCAGAGGAAAATGTTTATTTACGCATGACTGAACGCCATTATAACAAAAACTACTTTTGTTTTAAAAATATATAAGGTCTACTTCACGTTTCTAAAACAAGTTTTTTACTTCCAAAGTAATGGACGGCAGAAAACATACCATTTGTGCAATGGAAATGCCACTTATTATGTGGAATGAGCAGGTTATTTATTTTAGGAAGGCACACCGAAGATTGCTTACATACGACAGCCGGTGGCAAACTTCATATGCATTACAGTATTTACCGCATTGTAAGCTAACACAGAATGCAAGCTGACCCCTTAACTTTTAAACCCTCAGAAAAAAAATTATAATATGATACCGCTTGCAAGCAGACTTTTGAACTTTCGGTGAATGGTTCACCATAGGATGGTATAAAGTGTAGGAGTACAGGGGTGAGAGTGGCAAAGAGTTGTGACAGCTAAGTGCCACGTCAGGTGAAGGTAGAACGAGACAGAGATAGAAAATTCCCTCTGCTGTTGTGGATAGAAAGGTCTGAAGGGGGTGGGTGGTGTTAGGAGAAAGAGGATGAGAATGCTTGAATGGCATGTACAGCAGGTATGACGTCGGGGGGGAGGGAGGGGGAGAGAGAGAACAAGGAACAAAAATTGTGTAGTGGAGCCTACTTCCAGGTACTCTAAAAATCAGTATCGCCAACATAATAGTTCCGAAAAATACTCCGTAACATAATAAAAGCCATAGAAATGTTGCACAGAAAAAAACCGCAAAATTGCAACAACTCATCAATTGAAAATAGTACATACTTCGAAGAGTTTATTTGTCCCAAACGAAAGAATAAGATTTTATATACTTAAGTTTGGTTTATTCAAAATTTTCCTTATATGTGATTTGAAGTTGGATTAAATTCAAAAGTGTATGTGAAGTCCAGATTAATTAATCAAAGCTATAATAAATATAGTAAACATGCATTGCCTACACTGTCGCAGGTTTGTGCACGTAAACCAGCAATGGGTAGCGACGCGTCAATCAGCTCAGCTGATGTAGCCACTGCTACCACCCACCTGTGTAGGTGCCCACCGCACAGCTCTTGGCTCTAACGCCCCACTGGCCGGCCAGGCAGCGTGGGATTGAAAACTGGCAACAGCACGCGGATCTCTGTTGTTGCTACATCCTGGTTTTCTTCCGCCTGCTGACCTGGATCCACTCCGTCCGTGATTCAACATTCTACTGGTACTCCTAGATCCTCTCCTTCCCCACCAGCCTACTCAGATCCTTAACGTGTGCGGCGCAAGGACAATGATTGGCAGGGCTGTGCACATGTTTGCGAAGAATGCATGACCGATGACCAGGGTTAAAGAGACGTCCCAGTGATGTAAAATGGCAGGAATGAGGGGGGGGGGGGGAAGAGACAATGTTACAGCGATGGAAGGGAGGTGGGCAGTGAGAGCGGGCCCAGGCAGGCAGTGGCGAATTAATGTGTGTATTTTCCTCTCACTCGGCATGCAAACGACACAGGTTCTATACACAACTGCAAAGTTCTAATGTAAACTCAGGTCTGAGCGTAAATAACCACAGCACTCTCCGAGACTATGCGATTGTGAAAGGCAAAAATACAGACAGATTCAGATGTAATAAACCCAATACTTTACGGTTCCACAAAACAGGGTTGTAACTTCCAGAGAAATATTCCCGGGGCCGTAGTTGTGTTTCGTATGGAAAGAGAAAATGTGAATTTCTTTAATACACATACACAAACTTCTTTTTAAATTCGATAATTCAAAGTTGAAAAATTAGGTCTCGAGTACTTTAAATTAATGAGTAATTACAATTATTAAATACCACAACCACGCATATCAGTATTGTATCCCCATTAGGGTGCAAGCAGCATGTGTATATGTATGTATGTATGTATGTATTGTAATGTATGTATGTATGTATGTATTGTATGTATGTATTGTATGTATGTGTGTGTGTGAATAGAATCATTCATAAACTTGTAACACTTTACTCCTTGTCTTCTACAATAACAATACCTACTCATAATAAATGGATGCCATGTTAGCAAAATCGATATTATATCATAATAGGTAAAAACCAAATAAAAAAATGGGGGGGGGGGGGGGGGGGAGAACACAAATTACCGTTAATTTACCGTTATTACTATTTATTAAGAGTGTGTCAATAGTTCAGAGAAACAGTATCTGACAAAAGTTACTGGTTTTTTTTTTTTTTTTTCCCCCCAACCTGAGTGTCTTCTCTGTGGCTGATTTTTTGTTTGTATGATTTTAAAGTAAAAAATATTTGCTCAGAAAATTTTATTTTAAATTTGTCGATGATAAAACCATTTTGTGCGGTGATAGTTTAGATAAGATATCTGTGATTTGGGATACAGCTCCAGATGGGTACTCGGACTGGTAGACTGTAGATACGGCACTGTGCCATAACGGACTAGTCACGACTCCCGCCGCCCACCACGCCCGCCGTACCCTTGTTAGAGGTCACACCCAGCCAAGCAATAAGGGGGTTTGCGTAACACAAAAACCACACATTTTTATGTATTAGGACCACTTTATTATATTAGTATTAGGCTTGCGATGATACTGATTGGTAAATATACACTCAGCTTGTTTTGTATATACTTGGTCGGAACTGTATGTAATTTTGCATGTCCCAATACTAAACGAAAAGGTGATTTTGGAGGATTCGAATTGATAAAAAATAAGTCAATGTGCAATGCTCTAATATGGTATATTTATATGGAACCATTAATACTCAAAGGTACGTTGACTTGCATTTATTTACTATTTACTAATGCTGGCAAGATTAGGGCCATGATGGCCTCATACATACGTGTTTTAGAACACAGAAATAATAGCAAAATAACCTAAATTATTTTCACCCCAAAAAATTTACAGGAAAATTATTTTCCGCCCAACCTTTCAGTAAAATATATTTCCAAAATTTTTTCTGAAAAGTCGGGATCCTGCCTGGCTCTACAAAATGTACTACTTTGATCAACGCACCATGCAATATACAATACAAGCGGTTTATGTAAACATTATTTACATAGGGATTTCGCCGGGACCACAAAAAATTGTTGGTGAATGCAGTTTATTCATACATGCAATAACGATACATTGAAAGTCAACTGTATTTCTAGTTGAATAGCCATTCGTAAAATTATGCAATGGCCAAAAGAAGAGTCCCTTGTGTAACTTAAAGAATTCACAGTCTACTTGAAATTCAGAAATCCGACATTTATATCACATAATTTAATCAAACTTAAAGTTTGCTCAGTCACACAAAATTTCTTGTTTATAATTTGTATCTATGGTAAAAATGAAATTTTCCATTTCCTAAGGGAAATACTTATGAGTCATAATTTGTAAATATGCTTAAACTATATAAAATAACAGTTATTAATAGTTTTTTTCAGAAGTAATATAAAAAAAATTATAAATTCACCTATTTGCATGAGACTTTCAAAATTTGTAAACAAGCAATAATATGTACAAAATGTAAACTGAAAATTTATAATAGTATTACCAATGCTCTAAATAGCTTTACATAATCCAAACAGAAGAAAAATTCCACACTGAAGTCTGAACAGTAACCCAAAATCTGTCTGTTTCAATGCAGTGAAGCATGCCGAGCTATCTATGAATGTGCACGGTCACAGTGGTTTTGGTAACGCGAGACCAAACATGCTGAGGATCTGTTATTTATGCATAGACTCCAGAAAATGATAATACATGAAATACTGCAAAATTGGACATTATTTCACAGTTTTCGTGAAATCTACCTTTGCTTTTATAAAATGCAGAATTTTGCACAAAAAAGGCATTAACACGAATATTTACATTCTTCAGATACAGTAAATAAATGTTTACAATTGATTGTGTGTCTACAATAGATTGTTGACTATTAATGGTTTGTCGACAATCAATTGTACCGCCAACACATCAAATACGTTTTATCTACTTTGTCACGCTTTGTAGTATTTTGTTGTGATTATTTTAGTGCTGAGATACCAAGAAACAACTACTATTTCTGATTGAGAATGCGTAATGAAGCATGAAGGTTTCTACAATTTTGAAAACAAGAATAAAATAATGTTCAAGTTCAGTAACATGTGTGCTGACCGAGCTGTGAAAAAGTATTTGACTGATCTAGTTTTTGAGGTTAGGTGGAAACAAAGAAGTGAAATGTAATGCTAATCAGCAAATGTTTAGCGCTTAACTGCACTTTCCGCCATTTTACTTAACCCGTCTACAATAAAACGACACAAATATAATTTCTGTATCAAATTTAAGTTTGTTAGTATCAGGAAATGTGCACAGTGTTTTCTTTATTGAATGATTCTGCAAACAAATTATTTAATGTGACACCGGCTAACAGCCAGCAGCGCTATACCCATGACGGCGCTCACCACGCACATGACATGTGCATGCACGTGCACAAAGAGGCTCCAATTTGAACTTTCCTATAATGGAATATTATTTACAGTGTAAAATGTGTCTTCTTTATTTTTCAGGGTCTAAAATTCTTAAAAGCTCTGAAAATGATTGTTTGTAAATATTGCAAAACGTTTGGTTATGAATTCAAAGTGCGCGCTGCGCAGAGATTGAGAACAGTAATATTCCAGCGTGAACACAGTCATAAAAAGACAATTAAATTATACTGAAAACGACTTACGACTACATGGTTGATGGCCGTCAAGTCGATATCTGCGCCATTCATGCAGTTTGAGGGTTCATTTGTGTAATATCATGTGCACCACAGTTTTATTCAGGGTTCTATGTGAATTTTATTCATGGTTCAATGTATTTTAGTGTAATTGATGATTTGTATGTCTGACAACGCAGTAATTTCCATGTCTGATTTTCTTGCCATCCAACATGCTAGAGGAACAAAACTGATTCAATCTGCACCGGAATAATTTTTCCAACCATAATAATATTTCGTCTGACCAGAATCTGCCATCTTTGCAGAGAAATACGCCATTTTCACCTGCACCAGGTGCTTCGCTGCAACATTTATCCAGCGCCATCCAATAGTGCTTTCACGTACTTATGTGTTTATTGTGACCACTCATGCCATGCCCCATCATTTTCCAAGGGTATTTATGTGATTGTATGTAATTTTGTTCATGACATTATATCTGTTCTAGCCGGCTATGTGTATAGGTCATCAACTCACTAACCACGTGCGGCAAGACGAGCCTCGACGAGTCCGCGTTACTGATGCCAAATAATCACACGTGTTCATGTAACTTGTTAATTTTTCTCTCAATTTTTCTCTCATTTCATTATTCTCTGTGTCCTACATTCAGGGAAAATAGTTAGTCCACCCTAGCGGATGGCGACCCCCTTACTTGTGAAGAGTGAAGGATGTGTTTTCAAACACCACAGAGAATACATCCACTTGGGAAGTGCACTAGAGGAATTGCGAGTTGTTGAGCACCCTATCGGAATTGGCTAGTAACGACCGAGTGTAATTCACTAATAAAATTCTGGCACCTTTTCTTTGTACGAGTGGTAATAATAAAATGTAGTAGTAGAGTGGAACAAGTGTTTCTCTTTTTGTAATGATAGCCACCTCTTGCCATTGTTTTTCAAAAGTTTAGTAACGATGTTCATTAATGCAAAATGTTTGTAAGTACGCTCGGGTGAGGCGGACACACAGAACCGGCAGCATCCTTGAGAACACTGAGTCTCAACAGTGCGGTGACTGGGAAACACTGCTGGTGCCCTCATCAGTAAGTAACTTGTGTCTTCGTTATTCTCGTGTCTCACCCAACGGTATCAAATGTAAATGACGAACAAACATGATTATAATGACGTAAACTTGCAAGGATTACAATAGAAAACAAAAGGTCATGAGGTTGCGAATTTTACAAACAGTAAGTTTGCATGTTTTGTAAATATTGCATTCCTAAACTGTTACTATAATTATTGAAATGCACATGGCCTGAAAAAGTCGCACTTTCAACACTTAAATAGTGTTTGAATAATAGTTCTTTATTTGTCTATAGTCATTGGAAGCAACTTTCTCGGAGCTCTGCTAAATATTTACTTGCAGGCACATTTCGTAGTATCCTTGCGCCAAATGTAAACAAACGTTGCCATGTTGCTGCCACGAAGCATCTGTCAAAATCAATGTTTACATTCAATTGTGTGTGTACATATGTTTGTATATGTTTGCTACACATAAAAAACATTGAAATGTGACCTACTTTTATACCTGTCAAATGTGTTGTTTACTGTTTACAGCTTTTCAAAGAATTCTGTCATATTCCAAAAACCCATTCCCTATGAATACTTACAGTTTAGGCCTCTAACATTATTTTGGTCAGCTTTATGACGTTTTAAAAATGCATGAATTGAAGACAGTTCTTATGGTTATTTTACACTAATATATTTGTTTCCATGACATAGCTCAATACATGTAATGCACGTTAGTATTTTGCCACGACTGTGTTTAACACTGTTACAACTGCGAGGTAAAGGGATAAACTAATTATCCTTTTGCTATTAATATGTGTAGGTTCATTTCGCTACAAGGACGGCCTCAGTTGGAATAAATATTAAAACAAAGAAACAACCAGTGAAAAAGGCACATTAAATTCAAGCACGCAATTCGTGTTGCTCATTTTTGTCATACAAACTTTACAAGATAGCAGTGAACATGAACACAAATAAGCCTACGATAACTTATACATTCCGCTCATATTTCTATGTATTGCTACTTACTGTTTATTAGGTTTATTGAAATTTATCAGGCTGGACCTAGTATATGCTTCTGGGTTTGTAACAAATTACGTTACACCACTGTGTTTCAAACCTCATAGGGCAAAGGTACAACGTTGTGATAAATAAACAGACGTGGATGTAAATATATAACTTCGTCATAAAAAAAGTTCACATTTAAAACGTATAAATAGTGCTAATCAAATATTTGAAATCACACACATACAGGGCCAGCGTATCGACAACGATGCACAAAGGCACGCCATTTCACAGACGCAATGATTAACGAAACACACATCACAGTATATTTATTACTGCCATGGAAACACACATTTATCACAACATCGTAACTTGCCTAGGTGATGTAATTTGAAGTATTTTTCGGAATAAGAATAAAATAAGTTTCGTTTGGCAAAAAGCAACACACTATGTCATGGCTCGCCACGTCTGCCAACTTCTCTTGGTAACTGCTACACCATGATGTCTACATATATTAAAATAACTATTCAAACATTAAAATCTCTTGTCAGTTGTAAATTACAAATTCAAAAATCATTACTTTGCTGTAATAAGTATGAAATATGTTACAATTGAAAACATGTATAATTTCATCGCTTACTAGCGAAGTGAAATTTCGCAGAGTGTGAAAGAGACAAAGAAAAAGGGACAGCGACAAGCCTCGCCCCACAGACAGATTTTCAGTTGCTTTCTTGGTCGATAAAACAACACCGTACCATTGTGGCCTACTCACAATATTTTCTGCTGTTATTTTAAACTGTAAAAATGAGATATGTTGCCATCAGAGCTACCAAAATATTTCAATAGGCACCATTTAATTTACAAATAGTATACTAAAAAACGTGGTTAAAATAATCTTTTAAGTGTGAACTATTTCTTATCGGTCGTGGCCAACACATCGCTGCACTCGCTGTTGTTAATTTATATTTAAAAAAGAAATAAATATTACAAATTATAGAAGATATTAAGGTAAAGGATCATTTATTCAATAATACAGTACTCTAAAGTTAACCACACTGTTATATATTTGTGGAATACAGGTTGACATGTTTTGCCTAGTGCGTTTTTTCAAAGGTTGATTTTCATAAGTTGCTTCCAATCGGGAATGGACTATATAAATCATGTTTTGTTCATTCCAATGAAGTTAAAATTTTCAACGTTACAATAATTTAAATGTTATTTCCATACGAGCAATATTTTCCACTGCTCCAACAAAACAAAATGCAACTCAAAAGGGATACACACTCTTAAGATCCTCAAAAAAATACCGCTATCTTACAAAAGACATTATAACTAATGCCCTCCTCCCCCACGCTGTTTCCTATTTTCCCTCCAAATAAAATGAACAGAACCCCAACCAAATACAAAAATGAAACAGGTTGAAATACCATCCTAACTATAATATCCTACATTAATTACTGGATGGAAGTTAGCTAACATCAGACTTTCAATGCCTGCCACAACAGGGAATACGAGGAAAGAGGAAAATGCAAGAGTGCATTGGACTCAAAACATTTGTTTACACAATATTTTTCTTTAGTGACAAACAACTGTGGTGAAAGGATACATTGTGGCGATGCTACTTTCTAGAACTATAGAATTTATCCCATATTTCTTAAATTAAACTTTTTTTCTTAAATTAATGGATTGTAGTAAAATAGAAATATGGTTAAATTTTTAATACAATTGCTTTTCTATTTCTTATTCAGACACTGAACATGTGCATTACTTTTCTTTCAAAACACTATAATTTATAAAAAATTTTCAATTTTCAAACACAGAAATTCGGTTTATTTTTTAATATGAATGCAAAGAAATTCATTATTGATTTAATTTTTAAACAAGTTACAGGAATTTAGCATCGCTTTCATTTTAAAAACAATAATTGACACCACTTTCATTTGAAAAACAATAATTGACACCACTTTCATTTTAAATACTGAAATATAACACAGTTTTAATTTTTAAATAGCAAAATATAACACAGATTTTCAGTAATTTTTGCACTGAAATCAGGCATTCTATTTTACTCTTTTCTGGGGTCCCTACGTTATGCATCTAGCTTGCGTTTCGTGCCGGCCACCCTTGCTGGATGCGTCGGTTGGCGATTGAGAGCGAAGTTATTCACTACTGCAACAGAACAGGTTTATTTGAAGAGATTTGGACCGGCTTCGGAGTACCTGACCTACTGATAATTGCTTCGGTCTGAAATCGTCGGGCAGATGCTGGCTGGCTGGAACCGATTAAGCTGGTGGAGGGTTGCTGTGCACTTGTACTGTGTCATCCCACACAGTATCGCTAATTGCATGCTGTTCACTCCTGACTCCAGAACCTGGAGTTGGTTGCCCCGTACCTTACCATGTACTCTGTACAAGTCCTTGAATCATGGGGTGATACACTCTAGTGATGTGAATGTGAGGCAGGAAAGGAATTTATTGAAGTACTGACGAGGAAGGCCTATCCAGGAGTCTGGCGAGTGATGCTGTACCGCTCTGCTAGGCGGGGCTAGTGGGCACTCCTGTTTAACAGTGGTATAGGCCGCCTTTTGCTCCTCCCTCTTGGAGCCTTGCCTTCTACCAAAAGGCATAGAGGTTGGTTAAACACATAAGATATTTGCTGTACATCGAACACGAGACAGTTATCTATATAAGTGTACACTTCTAATAGCAGTTGACAGCACGAATTAGGTGCTCTAATCAGTCCCCCCGCCGTGGCACACAGGACCTAGAATGTTGAACTGTGTGGGCCGCCTTCCTACTACTATTGGGTGTAGGTCGCAACAAAGGTAGGCAGTCAGTCTCGAGCAAATATCTTGGTCGCACCGTAAGAGCTCCGGTAGGATACAACACAAGGAGCCCATCTAGCCCCTGACGGATGAGTTACTAGTGGTAGCAGCTCTACCATTCTATCGCCAAAGGTCTGGAATGGGTGGCCATCGATTTGTGTATGCCGTAGACGTATGGATTCCTGACGAGTCCTACACTACGGTTCGTACTAATGTGAAAAACCCAGTCTCGGTGTAATGTACAGTAATATGTTTCTAGTAGTCAAAGGAAATACCTCTAGAACAAATACTAGTCGGGAAAGGAACAAATTGTAGTTATTGAATGCAATAAATACTGGAGGAGGAAATAGCTCGTGAGCTCGATCGTGCACCGACCTTTATAGTCCGAAGAACATGTGTAGCACCGGACTGCGGTGGGAGGTGTGATGTCACCTCATGACGTCCCTCTCATGCGAAGCCAGGGTGGGGGTAGTTACCCTCTGCCCGCCCACTTGGCTTCGTGCATAATCTGAGGTTCTCGGTTTTGCCCCGAGGCGGTTGACAACTTGTACGCTCTCAGAACATGGGGGGGGGGGGGGGTTGTTTAATGCTCGCTGGCATACACAACCTTATTTTCCACGTGTTTCGAATCATTGTCCAGGGTAGTGGCGATCCAAGACTCGTGTAATATATTGGTGGGTTCGACTCTCTCTCAGGTGAAATAGAAATACTTACATGAATCGTAATCATAGATATTATACATAGAGGTAGTAAAATTTTGTTAATCTCGAAATCGCAAAATATTTGAAAATGAATTAAAACCATAGAGATGAACATTCTGTAATGTTTTTAGGTTAAGTTATAGCATTTTGTTTTCACAAAATTTACTTACATTCGCGAAACACTTAATGTTCGACGAAATACAGTACAGTACCACTTTAATGAACTTCAAATAAACAAACACTTCACTTCACCGCAATGATCATCATTTGGTCCCTGCAAAATACCATACATTTATATGCAAATAACTTTTAGTTATACAAAATTCTTGGTAAAAATTTACAGGTGGTTTATTAAATATTCATATCAACGAACACTTTGTAATCAGAATAAAGTCTAAAAAATGGCAAAATTACATAAATTTTTTTATTTTTCGATGTAAAAAACCTAAACAAACAGACCGCAACTGTTTTTTTTGGTAGATTACTCTCACAGATAATACAATACATTGGTGTGGCAATATAACAAACAAATCATGAGAGCAGCGGTACTAGTGTTTATCACTGCAACTAATGCACTACATCATTGTGTAGACCAGATAACAAGCCTCTGACTTCGCCAAAGTTTTACATATATCAAAATGCTGTCGCTATATCTCTGAACTGTTCTCGCATCGGCATATTTTACCGTGAATTGAAAATAAGTTAACCTTAACCTCTAAACATATTTTCACTGAATAGCACATAAATTTTACAATCTTTTAAGGCCTGTTCTCACATTGGTGTATTTTACCATCAATTGCAAATGAGGTTACCTTAACCTATAAACATATTTTCACTGAATTGCACATATATTTTACCCTCTTTTAAGAAGTTTGTTCTTGATTATTTGCAAAAATGTTGCCAAGGAAGCGAAAGGCCATTGAAATGAAAATAAAACTTGCAATAATTAAAGCTGTAAATAATGGAAGGAATAAAACAGAAATCACCATGGAATTCGGCACAGCAAAATCGGCTTTGTCAACAAAAATAGGTCAACGTTCTGAAATAGAGAAAAAAATTTCTTACCACCCGACCAAAAACGTGTCTCCTCTGCTCCGTACGAAGCACTGGAGAAGAGACAGTTTGGTGGATGCACTACAGAACATCAAACATACCAGTAGCCGGTAAAGTATTACAAAAGAAAGCACTCTAAGAAGCCCTCAAATTAGGGATTGAGAATTTTCAGGCTTCTGGTGGGTGGCTACATCAATTTAAGGCACGGTACAATTTAAGTACACTGAAAGTTTGTGGAGAAGTGACTGCAGTTGATGCGAAGGTTTGGGGTGAATGGCAAGCTAAACTTGACTCCCTTATTTCAGGATATGAAAAGAAAAACATTTTTAATGGTGACGAAGCAGGAATTTTTTATAATCTCCTTCCTGCTAGAACTTTACAGGTTAAAGGAACAACTTGTCATGGAGGTAAGAGAAGTAAGGAGCGATTTACTGGGCTGTTTTACGTGAACTGTGATGAATCCGAAAAACTGGATCCACTTGTAATAGGTAAATTTGAAAAGCCCCGCTACTTCAAAAATTTGAAACATTTGCCATGCAAGTACCAAAACAACAGGAATTCCTGGATGACTTCAATTTTTCAAGATTGGCTCAAGAGTTTCGATTCAAGGATGTGAGCGCAAAACAGGAAAATTCTGTTGTTTATTGATCACTGCCCAGCCCACAAGGCCAATGTGAAAGTACTCGGGAACATCAAAGTTACTTTTCTACTTCCAAATTGCACCAGTTTGTTACAACCTATAGATCAGGGTATCATTGCACACGTCAAACATGACTATACGACGCAACTGGTACAATACTTTTTGTGACAAATTAATTGTAGGAACAATACAAGTGCATAGAAATGGAACATTTTGCAGGCTAGGCATAGACTTTGCTTGAAATTGGTGCAGACTAAAGCGTAGCACTATTGCAAATTGTTTTGCCAAAGGCAGGATTTCCTGCAGGCACTGATGAGAATGATTGCAATGATGAAACAGATGAGTGTGAACCTGAATGGGTTGAAGTTCAATCAAAGTTTGACAGTGGGGAATCGTCATTCAGTGATTTTGCTTCAGATGATAATCAACTGGCAACTTGTGATGAGGATGATTCTAACGAGGTTGAAATTAAACGTCCTCCGCGGGAAGAAGTCTACAATGCATTAGACGTGTTGAAGAGGTTCTTCATGACTTCTACAAATTTGTCTCACCGCATGGCAGTGCTACAAAGTATGGAGAGGGATGTAGTATACTTTGAGTAGAAACATTTTGCAGTGATTCCTAAAAACTGATTCTTCAGCAACTGTTTTGAAAGGTACCAGCCTAAATTTTAAACTACAAATGCAAGAAAAATGTTTTGCCGCATCTAATTTTACCGTAAGAAATTTTTTTGTGCTCTTCACTATAAAGAACTTCCCTTTAACAAACTAGCCATATTTTTGGTACCTTGAGGTTTGGTATAGTGAAGATCTACTGTACTGCCTTTTTCGTGAAATGTCTGTGAAATTTGTTGTTTTTTCCCACGAAAAATATAAAACAAACATTTAACATTAAAAGCGTAACGTTTGTAAACACCGTGTGGGCGGACACAAATTTGACTGTTCGTAACGTCATAGATTTCAAAGTAGCAAGGGATAGCTAACTCTTCCATAGAAAATTATCTTGGAATTGAACACTTTCACACCCAGAGTGCACCAAGGTCCGTTTTCAGAGTAAACTGTGGCCAGTAAAATAGAAACATTCATACAATGGTATGTACTTTGCAGACTAGCCTTGTAGTATTAGCTGTGGGCACTTACAGTTGCAGACTAGCTGCAAAGTTTATGTTTACGTGGTGTCTGCATTTTGTTGCTGTAACTGATTTCGTGTACGAAAATGCCAAAAATTTTGAGTGTGTATGAGAGAGCCGCAGAGTATGAAAAAATAGGATTTTACATTTTTAACAAAGAGAAGATGATGTGCAAATTTTGTAACGTGATTGTTAATTGGAAGAGGAAAGACACGTGCGAGAAACATTGTAAATTTAGAGTAGCTCACAAAGTAAACAAAGACAGGTGCAAAGCATCAGGTTCAGGAATCAAGAGACAAGTGACAGAGGAAAATCTTCAGCAACAGAAGAAAGCAATAGATGAAAAAACTAAAATGGCTATTGATACTGTTCATGCATTTGTTCAGGCAAACATACCACTGCACACACTTGATCGTCCAGCCATTCGAGAATGGCTGAATGAATACATTAAAGATTCAGGTGATCTTCCCCATGCACCCACACAGCGCACTTCATACTTGCAAGCACTGAGGATGAAGGAAGAGGAAACAGTAAAAGCAAATGTTAAGGACCAGAATATAGTTGTGCTTTGTGACGAAACTACAAAAACTAAGCGTGAATGTGTCATCGTGATTTTGTTTAAAATAGTTTTCGGTAATAGTGATCCCAAGTTGGTGGTTGCTAGTGTGAAATTACTGAACAGTGCAAATGCAACAGTGTGTTCAAGAGCAGTAGTCGAAACATTAACTAAGTATGATATAAAGTATGACAATGTGTGTGGATTATTTTCTGACTTTGCTAGATACATGAAAAAATGTGTTATTGAACGTTTTGGTTTGTGACAATCATTTGTATGTCCAGTGTTTGACGCACAAATTACATTTGGTTGGGAATATTTGGTATTCAGAATTAACAACTCTGAACGAATGTGTGGTAAAGGCTAAGATGGCTTTCTTGAATACAAGAAAGAAGAAGCACCATTATCGAAAGTTCCTCAAGAAAACCTCATTGAAACCTAAGTTGTTCCCATCACCTTTACTCACTCACTGGAATGCATGGTTTAAGTCAGTGGAACACCTAGATGAATACTTGAACATAATTGCAGAGTTCTTCAAGCAGCACAATGGTGAGGGTAGTGAGGCTACACAGTATTTCTAAAACTTGTCAAATGATGGAATTTTAGTTTTACAATGGGAGGCCAAATTTGTGGTCGAGCAACACCAAAAAAAAAACAGTTGATTTGCTTGAATGTATGGAAGGCTCTTCTTACACGTTAGCATACAAGCTTCATGCGAAACTTACAGATTTGAAGAATGGCTACAAACTTGCGAGTGATCGTAGTTTCGGTGACCAGACTTAAAACTTCTCAAAACTACTGCATGTAGAAAAGCAGCAACTGAAGCAGCACTTGCTGCAGCAGGACAGAAATCTTACCTGAAATCGTCTTCAATGATGAGAGGGGATCCTGCCAAGATATTCTATGAGGAAATAGGGTACTTGTTCAACCCACAAAGCATCACTGCAAATGCAAAGGGGATCTATTCTGCTACTTTGCAGGCTCAAATAACAGCTCTTCCGTTTCTGTGTGATGTACCAGTTCACAAATTTATGGAGGGTTATGCTGCTATAAGATCATCAGTTCTTGAGACAAACGCCATGGAAATTGATATTAATCCCATTTCGTTGTCATTAAAAGATTACTTTCCTGATTATTCAGAAAATTCGGTTAAGTGCATTTGGATAACCGTGTCCAACATTGATAGTGCACGTGCCTTTTCAATGTACAACAACATCAGGACTGATAAGGACACATCACTAGCGGCAGGCAACATGGAAATTATGCTTAGTCTGTGCTTTGGTTCAGAATCTGAATAACATGATGGTTTAAATGTTCTAGCCTAGTTATGTAAGATGCTAATGCAACTAACCATCTTTTGTGGTACCCATTTGAGAAAATTATTTTGCTACATAACATTGTATTTGTATGTGCAGTAGGCCTATGTATTAAACCATAAACCAATTTATTTAATTTTTATAAAAACATATTTGTGATAATTTTACAATGTTACACTACATAACTTTCTATGTAATAGATTTAGGCCTTATCATAGTGTTATTTATCTGGCAGAACTTTGTGTAGAATTTCTCTCGATTTTAATTCAAAGAACATGAATTTTTGACTAAAATTAAATGTATTTAATGAAAAATTTAATTACGAAATATATATCTATTTTACAGTAACAAATTTTTTTCCAACAAAATGTGACACAGAAATTACAAATTTTATTCACCGAAATTTGCTAATTTTATTTACAGTTTTTCATTGGCCCTAATTATAAGGGAAAGTGGCACGCACCTACAGTAATTATTATACTTGCTTTAACTCCGCACTATAAATCAATAATCCGGTGTCACACAGCTAATGGAAAAAATATGAACATCAAAGTAAAATGTCTGCTACAGCAATGGAAACGCAACTTACCCACGGGGACACTCTTCACATCTTCCACGAACACTACGTCTTTCAGCTGCCACTCCTCTTCATCTTTCTTCTCAGCCTCCTCTCCCTTAGGCACCATTCGCTTTTGCCTCTCTGCAATGAAATACCAGACATGAGCAGAAATAAAAAAATATAAAACTTTCAAAGAAAACTATCTGGATGTGTTCCCCTTTACATAAGACTATTTAGTTTTAATTCCCAAAATAAATGCAATAGCAGAGTTCTATTGAACACAATACAGTAGATTCTTTATCCATCATTTCTCAGGAGAATGACAACAAATTTCTATACATGTGGACTCTCAATGAATGTAGGCTTGAAATGCAGATTAATAAAAAACGAACCAGAGAATGTGTTCCATGGATGCTGACTTTCAATCCATTTGGGTTCAATACAGAGGTTCCACTGTACTCAGTGTGATAAAGACAGCTACAAGTTAGGTCATATGGGCAATGCAGAAAGACTAGCTTGAACTGCCAGCATCTTTGAAAACACTGCTTAGGATATACATTTATTCTCATTTTTTATACTTCTGTCTTCTGTAAAACTAACACTACCACTTCATTCATGCATTCTTCAAGCAAAACTGTAAACTTTTTGAGTAAATTTGTTTAGAGTATACAATTTGGAATCTTATGGGTACAAAAACCAGTAACAATGACTTTAACGGCCAAAAATTTAAGCATTACACACTCAATTCATTATGTCATAGAACAATCAATCTAAATTTGCTACTCACTTAGCTAAGAGCTTGCTTGCCAGTGTATACAGTGAAACCTCAATTATTTGTTTTTCATAGCACCTAACGAAAAAAACTCAGCATGCGAGACAGCTCAGATTAGAAATAAGGACTTAAAATAGAAACGTGCTAAAAATAGTTAAATTTAAAGTAATAAAGTAAGTAAACCCTAGTTAATTCGAAGTACGTTATATCGAAATTGTATACAATTTTAAGTGTTTATTCACCCTCAAACAGAAAAATACGATTCTATATGATTTTAAGTTCGGTCAATTCGAAATTCACCTTTTATATAATTTGAAGTTGGATTTCATCCATAAATGTATGTGAAGTTCATATTAATTAATCAAAGCTATAATAATTTTGATGATAAACTTGCATCGCCTACACTGTTGTGGGTGTACACACACACACACATAAACCAGCTATTTATAAAACATTTAACGATAACGAAACCTCAGCCGCACGCTCCACATGATCCACACACAATAGACAGTTCCACGTAGGTACATATGTTCAAACATTGATCTGCTCATGCTCGTATTTATCCAGTGACTCTGTTCTAATGCCAGTGCCCTAATATTATAACGGACATCTTGTGAAACCTGAACAGCACGCCGCAACCTGATCCAATACACATTATATTATAAAAATTTTATTGAAAACGTGGGGTGCAACCTATAAGTGAGAAAAATGATTTTAAGGTGCTGGAAGAAAAATCAGTAAGTAAGCTCCAGATTAACCGTGTTAATCTAGACCAGAGAAAACACAAATAAGTGTTGTAATAAAAAGCCAGATAATCAAAAACTGATATTTAAGTTGCACCGAGTGTAGTTAATTCGCGGCCCATTGAGTATACACAGCCTTTCTCCGGCGTGGCACCAGGCGAGCGACCCAGAGCGATAGATAAGCGGTCCGTAGTTGTAGGTGTGTCTTTTCTCACTGTGCGTCACTCAGACCCGACCTTTAGATGGCAGAGTTGGTTGGAAGTTTAGAATGCACTGCAATAAAGACTAGAATATAACGGGACTTTAAATGAGGCAACCTGGCATTTAAACACTACAGTACAATCCCCATTTTAGAAAATAACCCTTATAATACAATATGTTGTTAAAATTTTACCCACTTACAGATGCACACAAAAGATTTAAATTTCTGAAATGTGAAGTTTCTTGTAAACTTAAACACTTGATATGAAAAAAATTTACAAAAAGTTGAACCAAGCCTTTTCATTTACTCCGAACTCAAGGCCAGTGGCTAAATTTCCATTCTCTTCAGCAAACAAAATCACTTTCAATTTGAAACCTGAGGTGTAGGTATTTTGCCTTTCCATCACGAAATTGTTGCCCTTCTTCACTCTGGCAATATCAAAACACTTTTACTTGTGTATAGCGGGTCCTTTTTTCTCAAAAATAAAGGAAATAAATTCTGGGATGCACATCCTAAACAAAAAAAACTAAGAAAGGCAGGGTTTACAGTCCCATGTCATGTGGATGTACGGGGGGGGGGGGGGGGGGCAAGAAAGGAAGAGGCAAGAGGCCACATGGTTTATTTTGGAGAGGGGACTGGTGTCACATTACAGTACAGCAAAAAAAAAAAGACTAGCATGTCATCACATAAAAGAAGTAAAGGCCAGCAGCCAGCTGCAAAGACGCAGGCTCTGTTGTAAAGGGTGTACAACCACAAAGATGAGTTTGACCAATAATAGATTAATATAATTTTTTTGACACCTCTGGAAAATAAGGGTGCGACCTATATGCGATAAAATATGGTACTTACCAGCGCTAATATTAGGGAAAAATTTAACAATGTTTAAACTTTGACATACTATAGTCGACCCTCAATCTATCATTATTAATGTGAATGCGAAAAAATATCCATACTTGTGGGATTTCAGTAGATACGGTTTCTGACATGTACATCATTAAATACAACGTTTAACCTTATAAAACTTAATGGTAAGTATAGTAACAGCTCTACATTATCTGTGAACACAGTTTAGCTAATAAACACAATAAAAATGAGAATTTTAGAAAAAATATTATTGTAAATAATATATTAAAACATTTCACGTAAACTCATTTAAATTAAAAGTCACAAAATACAGCATATAATCAATTGTAACCAGACACCAAACGCAAGCTGACCTAAAACTACCCAACCCTCTGAAAATGAAAATAATATGACACAATGAAAGTCAAATTTTGAATGTCCTGTGCACACTCGTTGAGTTAAGAGCGCACGGAGAAGTTATCAATCGGGCAGTGAGTAAACTGAGGCTGAGGTTGGTGGGTGGGGTGGCGGCAGGAGGATTACAGCTCCACGCCGCTACTTGCTGCAGGGTGCCAACACCGTGCGCGTGTGATAAATATCTGTCTTTTAAAGTAGTTAATTATATTTTACTGCAAAGAAAACTTGCAAATTTAAATAAATATGCCGTTTACAATTGAGTTCTTCACTGTCTAATATTAAATCATTCAGAACCACGTCCTCTGATTTTCCCTGTCTTACGTTACACCGCACTCTGCTCGGTGCTTAACTACCCGTTATAAGACGGCAAAGGACGCCAAGTAATTCTTTACATCTTTCCAGTTTATTCAAAAGACGCATGTCTATTGAAATAAATTAATATAAATCTTCCGAAGTCCCCGTAGAAGTTATTGAATATGAATTTCACAAATTTAATCCAAGTCACTCATTCAAACCATTTTTGGTGACAAAGAGAGTGCAAGTATATGCTTCTGGATATATAATTTATTCACGAGGATGCTGCCACTTAAGTTAAATAAATATTAAGTTTTAAAAACATGATAATTTTACAGCAGATACAATGAAAAATCAACCTTATAGGAAAAACCACATTTAATAACAAAAGAAAACATCTTTTCAAATAATAATTCCTCCTTAAAATGTTTT
Source organism: Dryococelus australis (assembly GCA_029891345.1). NCBI lineage: Eukaryota > Metazoa > Arthropoda > Insecta > Phasmatodea > Phasmatidae > Dryococelus > Dryococelus australis. Next base: position 64,333,681 of record CM056995.1, read on the forward strand.
ATGTACCTTATTATATTTACTCATGTATAACGTGTCCTTTTTTGTGAAAATAAAGGAAATAAATTGTCCAGGGAGTTGAGGAAAGTGGCGGAACTGACTGTCTCATCTCTCTCTCCCTTACATCATTCTTCACCTCTCTCTCTCTCACTTTCTGTGACCCTTCAATTATGTGTAGGTTGAAACCCAGTTCCCCCACCCACCCATAATTAATGGCATCCTGTCATGCCACAAAACCAGAGCTGCCACATGTTTACACCCTACCCCCAACCGATCCCTTGTAATAACACCCAGATGTTGTGCATCAATAATTCCACTATCCCTATTTGTTCCCATGGCAATGACTAGGAAACCATTTTCCTGGGATATTGGGGGGGGGGGGGAGAAATGGATGATAAGGCCCCTTTTTTTGTGATGAAGTGCAACATTCTAGAATGGCATAAAAAAAGGGAGTCAGATACTGATAAAGAAGGGGAAAAAAACAAAGCTGGAAATTAGTAGTAGGAGCATGACGGTTCTGGAATTATTTTTATTTTGGCTTTTTGCACCCAAGTTACTTAATTTATTTACCAAACATATTACAATCACCACACAATGTAAAGAAAAATAATTTGTTCCATACCTACAATAGGGTGCCACAAATTTTTGGTGCGATTTTATTTTAAAATTATTTTCCCTTGGAACTTGTTGCAAAAATCATGGTGTGCACTATACACGAATAAGTACGGAACATTTTTGGGTGAAACCATTTGCATTGAAATACCAGTGATGTTACGTGCAACTATTTTGAGCGGCACATAGCGTTGATAAAATTATATTCACAAAGCACACATTTGCTCTGCACACGGCAGGCGGCGTGTGGAAGGCAAGCAAAGCGGGCAATCGAAAGAGAGAGACAGAGTGAGCGAGGGGGATTTGCTTTATCTTTTGTTCGACAACTTCCCCTCTCGACAGCTTGGCTTGTGAGGGAAGGAAGGTGTGTGGCTGAGAGACAGAAACATGAGAGAGAGGAAGCTATGTCGCCACGCTCATTGCTATAGGTTGACGCATGCCGCTTATTCCAACTATGTACAACAATTAAGACTCATCTCACTGCAACCTAGTATACTACTTCTACACATACGAGATTCAAATCCCGCACCAACCCGTACACGGAAGTCGCAGGTCTGCCACAAGTCTGGAGGCCAGCCGGACACGTGGATACGAGGGGTTGTGCAAGACAGCGATGTGTCACCCCCCTCCCCGAACCACGGCATGCTGAGAGCTGACAAGCCATCAGCCGCCTCAGGGCAACGCCGAGAATACGCGAAGGCATAGAGATGACCAGAGGGTGTTACCCCCACTCCGGCCTACCAGCAGAAGGACGTCGCAAGCCCTCCCCTGCGGCCACAGAGGTACGAGCTACCCTGAGAATATAACTCCGTGCCCAGCGGACCTCCTCAGTTGCTCTTCTTCAGGCTTTGATCTCGCTCCGCCGCTTCTAGTGCTGGAGCCCTGCGACTACTGTTTGATTTTCAGCAGCCCTTCCAGAGGCTGCTCCCAACTGCTCAACACACTTCAGCAGCCACCAGAGGTTGCCTACATTGATGTCACTGTCAGAGCTCTGCAGCACCTGCGACCAGATGTTCCAGCAACGCCAATCGCCATTAGCTACCAGAAGCTTTCTGTAGCTACCAGACATACCACACTTAACTTCTTTGTCTCCTACAGACACTCCGACTAGAGATGGGTTTAATTTCACTTCCCCCATTAGCCTAGGACCAGGTCACCTACACCTGGCTACCATATATTTCCTTCCAGCCACCAGTCTTCTTGGTAGGAGAGCACACGTCACCATGTTTACAAAGCTCTTAATAAACAAGGCTTTGTTTCTTTTAACTTAAAGAGTCTCATTCATAGAGTACTTTGTAACCAACTGCTGAGAGAACCTCAATTCGAGTACCGCTGGCCGGGAATGGGAAATTATTACTACGAATTAGCCACAACTGGAGACTCCAACTCAGGCGGCTTCAGTTACAAGAGACACATATTATACGGCCATCTATTTTATTCCTGCCAAGTATACAGGTACTGGAGGAGTAGAATAGAGGAGCCCCGACCACTAGCAACACTTTCCACCCAGGAGAGAGAGTACACCTGAATTATATCCTTACCAGAGCACCAGAGTGCTAGCGGGGTTATCTACTTAGGTGCTACGACATGGCCTTGGTTGGGATTGCACACCCAGTAATAGTCTTGGTAGCCCTAATGGCATCAACGCTTCTGGTTCGCACACTCTTCTGAAGCACCGTACTAGTACTACCAAAAAACTACTAGACAACACTATTCTAGGTCTAATTGAGTCCGTAGTGCTCGATTCATAGTTCTCAGCAACTAACCCGTTCTACGCCATTTAAGGAGGAACATGGTGCAAAGAGGGAGGAGCAAAGAGTTGCGTGCCTTGCTGCCAAGCAGCCAGCTGCTTCCGTCCACCTTACAACTAATCGAAAAGCCAAACGAGATTGTGCCGCTTTGCTCAGATCATTAGAACGACCTACATCTACAGCAGGGGATCCAGCTACTTTCTTATCACCACCACTTCGCACACATCCTGCCTGCCACCCAGTTGTGTGTGGGTTAATTAAACAGACTAAGGAACGCCTTGGCATCTCGAACACCAACTTCTGGAGCTCAGCAGCTACCAGTTCGAATGGTAGTTTTTCCGTTGCTACACCTCGGGCCCTCACTGCAGCCCAGGGAGAACGATCAGCTCAACCAACTATACCCAGCTAGTCCTCGCATTCACGTTAGTAAGCCTGCTACCACTAGCACCTCCAACCAGTAAGGCCACGTGACCAGCAACCATATCCAAGTGTAAACTCAAGTAAGCACAACCCAGCCGAAATGCAACCAAAGGCTTAGCTAACCGAACACGAATCAAGATAACCACTTTCCCCTCTCTGAGGTGAATAGGGAAAGTAGCAAGCCAGACTCGCTAGTCACAACTGCCATAGTGTCAACAGACATGTTGGGAAGACAAGACATTAGACAACGCACCACCGAGCAATCATAAACGCTGGAAAAAGTGGCGTATTTCACATCAAATGACTATATCTTTGCATAAACAACCACCTTAAAAACGAAAATTACAGAAAATATTAGGTGAAGGGACCTGAAATATACTTTGATCATTATTCCATGTAATAAGAAATATAATCAGTTTATGTTAACATTATTTACATAGGGATTTTGCCGCAGGTTGCCTACCCCTCCAGCCAACGGGAACTGTGTGTTTTTCCTTCTCACCTGGAAAGCACGCATCCCGATAGGAACCCCCGGCCCCACATCCCCGCGCTCGACGCAGTCAAGCTGCCCAGATCTCGGGCACGGCCGAGCAGACCCGACAAGGCAAGAAGCCAGAACAGCTGGAGAGCGAATTGTCACGCCACCCACGGCCGGAGGACGTCACGCCTCCCAACACCCTGTGCCGGCAGCATACAAGTTTCCACTATATAAGTCCGGACACTGCTGGCCTAGGGAGTCATTCTTTCGCATCTCTTGCAACGCCCACAGCACTCTTAGTGCTCAGGAACTCTAGAGAAGTTCGAAGCCTACAAGTACGCCTTCGCAGCAACCAACTACGTATGCCGAGGACCAGTTATTCCGGCGAATTACCAACACAAACTTTCTTCTTTTAACTTCCTTTGTCTCCTCTAGACACTTTTAATTATAGTTTAATGTAACTATTATTTTTCATCTAGAATCAGCTTTTCCAGTTTATTCAGAACCAGGTTACCTACACCTGGAACCATGCAGTTACCTTCAGCTATCCTCGACTTAGTAGGAGGTAGCACACGTCAAGTGACTATTTAACTTTTAATAAACACACGTTGCTTTCTACGTTGCTACTTTTTTTTTCCCAGGGTATATATTTGTACTCACAGTTGGAGGTAGATTACACTGTGCACTGCCAATGGAATCTGGGGAAGTTATTAAACCGAACTAAGGCATACACATTAGACGGCTACCTGTTGCTTCCCATCAAACACACAGCACTATTCGTGCTCGTGGGGAAGAAACAGTAATGTCCCAACCTCTAGTACCACCTTCACATCAGGAGACACAACACACTCATGTTGCTTTGCACCACTCACACTATTGGTGCGCGGTGACAGTGAACTGCAGTGCTGTAAACTATTCTGGGTGGACCCACAACCAGTAGAGACTTAGTGCAACTCCAGCTCAACGTCCCTGAGCAGTCCGCCTACGATGGGGGATCAGTGGGGACTTATCGAGCCAGCCGACAAGTCACTATTTGAGTACAATGTTAGTATTTCCATTTCAATGCCCTGTGTGATTTATAGAACTGTTACCCTATGCCTCAAGAAAGGAGTGGTAGTAGACGTAGAGAGCAAAACCTGGCTCACCCTGCTGTCTGCCCGATGATAGTATCACCCTATCCTAAGCAGGATAGACAGGCAGAACGAGTTCGTGCTGCCAAACTCAGAAGTTAAGCAGTCGCGCCTGCACCGGCAATACAGTAGGACCAGGATCTCACGTTCCCATCAGTTACACTTTCCCATTACACCATATTCTTTATTTCCCGGCGCACATCTTACATTTACAATGCTTTCCATTCCTGTTATTTACGTCACATGAAACATGGTTTCCCGTGATTTACACTTTTTTTGTGCATGTATTACATACTGTATTTATGGCATTGTAAGTTGAAGCCCAGCCTACGTATGTGGTTGTGAAGGGGGAATAGAGGCAGGCATAGTGAAAAAGATAACAGGTAGTACCATACCGCCGGGGAATTTGGAAGGGAGGGAGAGTAGGAAAATGAAATGTGGTTTTTGTTTTGACGGATACATTAACAGGGAGAGGGTGGGGTGTTTGGAGCACAAGGGCTAGAATGCTAATTAAGTGGAAAGGCGGGGAAGGTGAAAGACAGAGAGAGAGAAGGATGAGAGATGATGTAGGGAGCTTGGAGTAGTGTGGGCATGGCTAGACTGAATAGGTGTGATTACAAGGAAAGACAGGAAAAGGGCGCAGATGTTTACAACAGAGGTGAATGGCCGTGAACTGTGTGCAGGGGGAGAGCAGTGTGTGAGGAATGCAGCGGCTTGAGTAGGACGGCAGACAATGGAAGGGGGAGAAAGGTGTGAGTGTGGTCTGGGTGGGAGGGAGCGAGGAGGAAGTAGAGGAGCAACCAGCAGCAATCAATACTCCACGGATAATGCTGCCTCCCGCAACTTTGTTAGAGGCCAAACCCAGCCAAGCAATAAGGTAGTGTGCTTTTACACAAAAATTGTGCATTTTTAAAGAACTGTGACCACTTTTTTATTATATTAGTATTACAGCGCTTAACAGTACTGATTATATGTGTGTGTGTTTAGAGAGAGAGAGAGAGAGAGAGGAGAGAGAGAGAGAGAGAGAGAGGAGAGAGAGAGAGAGAGAGAGAGAGAGAGAGAGAGAAGAGAGAGAGAGAGAGAGAGAGAGAGAGAGAGAGAGAGGAGAGAGGAGAGAGGAGAGAGAGAGAGAGAGAGAGAGAGAGAGAGAGAGAGAGAGAGAGAGAGAGAGAGGAGAGAGAGGAGAGAGAGAGAGAGAGAGGAGAGAGAGAGAGAGAGAGAGAGAGGAGAGAGAGAGAGAGAGAGAGAGAGGAGAGAGAGAGGAGAGGAGAGAGGAGGAGAGAGAGAGAGAGGGAGAGAGAGAGAGAGAGAGAGAGAGAGAGAGGAGAGAGAGAGAGAGAGAGAGAGAGAGGGAGAGAGAGAGAGAGAGAGAGAGAGGAGAGAGAGAGAGAGAGGGAGAGAGAGAGAGAGAGAGAGAGAGAGAGAGAGAGAGAGAGAGAGAGAGAGAGAGAGAGAGAGAGAGAGAGAGAGAGAGAGGAGAGGAGAGAGAGAGGAGAGAGGAGAGAGAGGAGGAGAGGAGAGAGAAGAGAGGAGGAGGAAGAGAGAGAGAAGAGAGAGAGAGAGAAGAGTGAGAGAGAGAGAGAGAGAGAGGGAGAGAGAGGCGAGAGTATGTTGCAGGAGAGAAAGAAGCGCGGAGTTATTGCTTGTGAGTAGTATTTGTGCCTTCATTTATCTTTGATACGTTATCCTTGTTTTCTTTTAGTGTGCGTTTATACAATCAGAACCAAACTTTTACAATTGGTCTGCAATTACAGTTACATACATGTTTACTGCATCCAAGTTTTATTATTGAGTGAATGTTCCTAACATTAGTTAACAATGACAACCAATGAGACAGAAATTGTCTTACCATTGAACGCAAAATGGACATCCTAAAGCACATTGATGTACACACGGGCACACGAGTCTTAGCTAAGGAACTAGGGCTGCCAGTTTCTACGTTGAAGACAATAGCCAAGATGAGAACTTCAATTGACAATATAGCTTTAACGTAGCGGGCCGATGCAAAAGAAAATAAAGTGTATTAAAATTTCAAAATATGAAGAGGTTGACAGTCTGAAAGAGTGGTTTGTAAATGTGGAAACTGCAGGTATTCCCATTAACGGTAAAAATTTACGTGAAAAAACACTCCATATCGCAGCATGTCTTGGGATTGACAATTTCACTGCTTCCAGTGGTTGGATTGACCGTTTTAAGAACCGCTACAATGTAGTTTATAATAAGGTTTCACGGGAAAGTCGATGTATTTATCCACAAACTGTCGAGCACTGGCGAGGAAAGTTACCAGATCTTGTGAGGGATTATGACCCTTGGGACATTCTCAACTGCGACAAAAATTGGTCTTTTCTACAATGTGTTGCCTAACAAAACTTTTTGTTTTCGTGGTGGAAAGTGCTTTGGCGGGAAACTTGGCAAACAGAGGCTCACAGTACTGTTGTTCACAAATGCTGATGGTCGTGATAAGATGCCTCCTGTTGTGGTTGGCCGGTCCTTGAAACATAGATGTTTTGCAGGAGTGAAGACATTGCCTACCAAGTATACTGCAAACAAAAAAGCTTGGATGACAAGTAAATTGATTTCTTCCCAGTTACATGAACTGGATGCAAAGATGGGGCTGCAAAACAGATAAGTTATAAACATTGTTTTAAGAATGTTTTAAGATATGTCAGAGTTGAATTTTTCCCCTCTAACTGAACCATTGAGCCTCAGCCTCTATAGTTCATTCCCCATTGGAAGCAAATTTCTCGGAGCCCTACTAAATATGTACTTGCAGGCCCATTTCGTATCCTTCCGCCAAATATAAACAAACATTGCCATGTGACTGCCACGTAGCATCTGTCAAAATCAATGTTTACATGCCATTGTGCGTGTACATGAGTTCGTATACTCTCGCAACACTTTACATATTTGTTTTCCACAACATAGCACATAACACGTAATACACATTAATATTTTAACACTGTTACAACTGCGGGGTAATGAACTGTAGTATTTAACTTTTTGTTATTGGTATGTGTTGGGTTATTTCTTTAAAAGGACGGCCTCAGTTCGAATAACGAAGGAATGGAAAGTCAAACGAAAAAGTGACATTAAAATCAAATACCCAACTCGTGTTGCTCATTATTTGTTTTAGAAACTTATAATATAGCTGTGAACATGCACTCAAATAAGCCTACCATAACTTTTATTCCACTCATATGTATATGTATTGCTACTTACTGTGTATTAGGTTTATTGAAATTTATTGGGGCTGGGCTTGGTTATTTTGTTGGGATTGGTGGTAAATCACGTTACACGACTGTGTATCAAACACCCAGGGCAAAGGGGCAACGTTGTAATAAATAAACATACGTGGATGTAAATAAATAACTTAGTCATAAAAACAGTTCACATTTACAATGTATAAATAGTCCAAATCAAATATTTGAAATCACGCACACACATATCCAACGAACTATCACCAAACAGCCACAACATGCTATTTCACACGCAGCGGTTAACGAAACACACAGTAACAGTACATTTATTACTGCCTCTGAAACACAGATTTATCACAACATCGTAACTTGCTCAGGTAGGTTTAAAAAACACAACATCTACAAATGTGATATGGTAATTTGAAGTATTTTTCGGAGTAAGTATAATTTACGCTCCGTTAGGTAAAACAGCAACACGTCATGTCATGGCTCGCCACGTCTGCCAACTTCACTTTGTTTATTCCCTGCCATCATATCTAAATATATTAAAATAAGTATTCAAACATTAAAATCTGTTTTCAGTTCTAAATTACATATTCAAAAATCATTATTTTGTTGTAATAAGTATGAAATATGCTAAAACTGAAAACTTGTACAATTTTGGCGCGTACTAGCGAAGTGAAACTTCACGAGTGTGAAAGAGACAAAGGCAGGAAGAGAGCGACAAACCTTGCTCAGCAAACAGTTGCTTCAAAATTGCTCTCGCTCGATAAAAACACACCGTGCCATTACGGCTACTCTCAATATTTTACGCTGTTATTTTAAACTGTAAAAATGTGATATGTTGCCATCGAGGCTACCTAAATATTTCAATACGCACCGTTTAATTTACAAATAGTATACTAAAAAATTAGTATGAAATAATATTTTAACTATGAACTATTTCTTACCCACCGCTGCCAACACATCGCTGCTCTCGCTGTTGTTAATTCATATTTAAAATAAATAAATATGACAAGTTATGGACGATAATAAGGTAAAGTTTCATTTATTCAATAATACATTACTCGAAAGCTAACCATAGTGATATATATTTATGGAATACAGGTTACTGAAAAAACAGATTGACATGTTATGCCTAGTGTGATTTTTCAAAGGTTGATTTTCATAAGTCGCTTCCAATCGGGAATGGACTATAGATGTTGGCATCATTCACAGTTTCAAGGTGAAGTATAGAAAGAGGCTGGTGCAAAAAGCACTGAATTTGGTCGACAGTGGTTCTAGTGGAACATCCAACATGAGCATCAATGTGCTGACTGCTCTACATTACATCGCATGAGCATGGTCTGAAGTTGTAGTTGGCACCATTCAAAACTGCTTCGAAAAAACAGGTTTTCCTGTAAGAAAACTGATGTTATCCTGGAGGAGCAAGAGGTAATTTCTGCCGAGTGGGATGCTCTTAGTGTGGGTGCTTCTTTTGAAGAGTTCATCATCACTGATGTTATGACAACTGAAGTGCAGTCTGTTGACAATGTTATAGGGCAGTATTTGGAAAACAAGGGCATCAGTGATGAAACACAATGTTGGGGGGGGGGGGAGGAGGAGGAGGAGGAGGAGGAGGAGGAGGAGGAGGAGGAGGAGGAGGAGGAGGAACCACCACCGCCCACTTACAGAGAAACAGATGAATAGGTAGTTAACAAGTTTTAGTGGCGGTGAGCAAGATTTTGTCCATTTGTACACACTACAACAGGCAATAGAAAAACTGAAACGCCAAACACAAAAGCAAAATACAATCTCAGACCATTTTTTTAAAAAAGCAATAAATAGTAAGTAAAGCCATTTTTCCCGATGTGATAATTTCTTCTGCAAAAGATTTTAGTTTCAATTTTGTGTTATTAATTTATTTAACCTACATGATGTACAGCAGGTTGTCAACATTACTTACATAAAATTATTTCAAACAAAAGGTAAATTACTTTCAATTAAGTATTTCCCTTCATTTACACCTTCCCCTAATTTACACCACTTTTTCTTTATCCTGTGAAAAGTGTAAGATAAGGGTCCTTCTGTATTAATTGAGGTTCCACCATGTGTTCGTACCAGCTACAAGTATCACCCTGTTGTCTACAGCTTCTTAACCAGAGCGAAAGATACCCTAGGATGGGACTTGATCTTCTGGACAAAAGAAGCACGACTTTGGAACATTTGTGCAGGCATTCACCCCGCTTAAGCCTAAACTGAACCAGAGGTGAGAACGTATCAGAACTAGCAGACATTCCTCACCTCATCCCCGCTTCTTAAGTAACTTTTGGTCTAGCGAGTAAAATCTGTAACTACCGTGTCCAGTCAGTCTAATTGGACACGCTTTTCCATAGTCGTTCACAATCATTGTGCTGTCAACTATGTTTGGTTTTAAACAACTTGGATTTCTGCTTTAATTTATTGATTACAATTTTGGATTTCGACTTATATTTTATTTGGATTTCGATTTTGATACGTTTTTGGGTTCCAGTTTTGTGCTATGACTATTGACGACCTACACAGTTTCCTGGATATTGATTTGTTTGACATGATTTAACGACATGGGCAGCAAGAGGAAGACCTTGGATCTTGCTACCAAGTACGAGAACATAATGAAGATAAACGAAGGTAATGGGCCTAAGGTAGACATTGCGCGGGAATACAGTCTTGCATCGTCGAGATTATAGACAATTTTGAAAAAGAAACAAACAAAAAAAGAGATAATGGATGCTGTGGAAAAGGGAGGTCGGAACATGAAAATGAAAAAGCTGTGAGGTAATGACTACGAAGACGTGGAGAAAGCTCTGCTCGCCTGGTTTAACCAGTCGCGAGGACAAAACGTGCCGATCATTGGACCAATGATTCAGGAGAAGACCAACTTATTTGCCATCATGCTGAAAGTTGACAGCTTTAAGTGCTCTATTGGGTGGCTGGATCACTTCAAGAAGCAGAATGGCATCACATGGCACAAGAATGTAGGGGAGAGTGCAACGGTACCGTGCGGCATGGTGGAACAGTAGCTGCCGACAGTGCACAAAATTTTAGAGCGGTATTCCCCACAGGACATATACAATGCGGACGAGATGGGGCTATTCTACAATTTGATGCTGGATCGCACACTTGCTGTCAAAGGAGATAACTGCAAAGAGGGGAAGCAGCAAAGAGCGCCTCACTGTGCTGTTGTGCGCCAACATGGATGGCACCAATAAAGTGACGCCATTTGTAGTCCGGAAGTCGGCTAAGCCTCGCAGCTTTAGAAGTCAGCTAAGCCTCGCAGCTTTACGGCAAATATCATGCCATGCTGCTACAATTACAATAAAAAGACTTGGATGACCAGTGACCTTTTCCCAAAGTGCCTGAAGGCGTTCAAAGCACGTGTCAGCACCCGCAACATAAGGGTCGTTCTGTTTATTGATAACTGCCCAGTGCATCCCACAGTCGAGCTATGCAACACAGAGCTTCTGTTCATGCTTCCGAACACCACCAGAGTACTGCAGCCAATGGACCAGAACATCATACAGCTAGTGAAAATGAAGTTCAGCGACATGCTGGTCCATGATCTGGTTGTCCGTATTGACATAAAACAGCCACAGAGGAAGTGGAATGAGCTGAGTGCTATCGGAGCAATTTTCACCAGTTGGGATGCAGTCCAGCCGGAACACATCGTCAACTATTTCTGACATGCTCAGTTTGTCGTAGGCAAACCAGAACAGATCACAGAAAATATGACGACAACCCTGACGACCCTGACTAACTGCCTGCCAAAGACGACAAAGTCGCAGCCGAGCTTGGCGACGAAGCAGCCTCACCTCAGCCTGGAACTTCTGCAGAGCTCCAGCCTAGCACCTCGCATGACGTTCTCCCTTCTCCTGCCCTTCCTATATCCAAGGAAGAGAGGGGACAGCATAGCAACAAGTGTCGCATATGAAGACTACCTGGCCGTTGACAATAAAGCCAGCATGGGGAGCTTTGGACTACAAAGACTTTAATCAGTGGGCATAAAGAGTTAAGTGACAAAGAGTGGGATGAGGAAGAGAATGCAGTACCAAAACCATCGAGGGAGGATATGCTCGAGGCCATTGAGATGCTAACAAATGGCATGCTGCATAGTGATGCAAATTCTGAGGTACGGACAAGCTTAGCACATTTTAAGAAATGGGTCGTCACCAGCTAAGGTAAGAAGAAGCAGGCATCAATTGCACAGTACTTCAAGAAGATGCCTTGGCAGCCCTCCCTTATTGAGCTGTTCTGTTATTTATTTTTTAACTGGCTACCGTGGTGTCGTGCCACACTGTTGAAACCATGTGAATGCCACTATAGCAGTATCTAGCCAAGGTCGGCACGTGGACTATCGCACGGAAGTACCGACTCACCTGCAGTATTATGTTACCCTACTATCGCATGGCTGGCACTATGCACGAAACAAAGTGACTAGAGGTCTGTATATTACGGCACGCGCGTTCCTGCAAGACTGTTCTGTTTTTACCGTCTGCTAGTAATTTTTATTGTTCCCAGTATAGTTTGCACTAATATTATGAAACACGCAAAGGAGGTTCCGGCAGATAAAGACATAGCAAAAAGAAAAACAATTCCTTTAGAAACTAAACTAGAAGTTCTACGGCGGTCTAAAAATCACAAAGCTAGCAGTGGAATAGGTTGTGCATTAGGCTTAAGTGAATACTCTATGACAAGATTTTTGTTTTCGACATGTTCTTTATTTTATTAATTCCACAATTTCAGTCGCAAATCACAGCTTTTCTGACAATATCAATAGAAGTTATATGATAATAGTTGTGTGCACACATTTAAAGTTGTTTCAATATAATACTTATTTAAAAAGAAAATGTACGATAAAATGAAGAAAATTTGTTGTAGGTTAACCAATTATTTGTGTCATTTACTGGTTTCATTAAAAAGTTTGTGATAAATTTTCACGTGCAGACTTAAAAGCTTTCTAAATAAATTCACTGAAAAGCAAATGAAGTAACATTTTAGTTGAATAAATTGAATTCAATAATTTTTTTATTGTGTGAAAGCATCTTTACAGTCGAGAAGTATTGTATAAAAAACTATGTGAGTGAATGATATTGTTAAATGAAAACAAATTACATTTAACCATAACAGTCCATGCAATGAACTTCGATCAATTAGAAACACTAAGAAATTTAAATGGGTCAAGGGATGGTCACTTATAAAGTTGTTCCGATACCATGTTTCCCGATACCGATACCACTGCCGGATACCTCAATACCCAAAACCGATACCAGTGCCCTTCGCACTGAATAATACATTAAAATATTTCTCCTAGACGCGTTTAAATATAGAAAATATTGTATACAATCTATTGTAATCAGACACAAAATGCAAACTGACCTAAAACTTTCAAACCCTCTGAAAATGCAAATAATATGACACCAAATGCAAGGCAAATATTAAATGTCCCGCACACACTATCAGATAAAGCGCACAGAGAAGTTATCAATTGGGCAGTGTCACGTCTGTTGGTTTACGAGAGAAGGGAAGGGGGCGGGAGGATGACCTCTGCATGCCGCTACCTGTTGGTGATGCCTTGCATGTGGCAAATGTGTCTTTTAAAGTAAGAAAACTTTTAGTTTTGAGACACAAATGAGGTGATTATAACCGATTTCTTCACTGTCTTTAATAATTAATCATTCAAAACCACGCTCTCTGATTTTCCCGTCATGAGTTACACTGCACTCGGCTCGGTGCTTACCTACACATTAGATGGAAAAAGGTGTAGAATAGGCACTTATATATTATCAGTTTATTCAAAGACACGTGTCTATTCAAATAAATTAATATAAATCCTCCGATTTCCCTGCAATAATTTACTGAAAATGAACACATAATATAAGTTGCTCAATGTTCAAACAATTTTTTGCTGACAAGTGGTAGAGTATATGCTTTGGACATATAATTTTATTTGTGAGGATGTTGCCCTTTGAGTTAAATTAATATTAAGTTTTGAAGTCATGTTAATTTTACGCCAGATACAATGAAATACCAACCTTACTGGATGAAACAACCTTTAAACACAAAAGAAAACATCTTTACAAATAATAATTCCTCGTTAAAATGTTTTGCATAACATTTTCAGGTGAAACCACTTGCTTTGAAATACAAATGAAGTTAGGTGGCTCGCTAACCTCTGTCATGGAAACAAAGAGGGCTTGGTGGAATTATCGACCTGCACATCAGGGTGTTATTTGAGGAGGGGGGGGGGACTGGGGGCTTGTAAAAACGTCGCAGCTCTGGTTAGGCGTGGCAGGATGTCAGGAGATAGATACCGGGAAGGGGTGGGGGAGGTTAGTGATGTAAGAGCGAGAGATGAGACGACAGTCCTGCCACTTCCGTCAACATACCGGGACAATTTATGGCTACAACTCCCCTTCCTCTTTTTATTCCATGAATAAAGCAACCCAGAATTTTTTTTCCATTATTATGAGAAAAAAGGGTGCCCTATACATGAATAAACACTGTATTTGTTCTTATTTTATTTTTGTTTTAATGTGCGGCGTATACAAACCAAAATACAGTAATTTTTGTGCCTGAAGAAAGTAATAGCCTGACTTCATTGTCAACAACAAAGTATCGGCCCGATACTATACCCGATACAGGTCGGGAAAAGGTGAAGTATCGCCCGATACCGAAACTTAGTATCGGTTCCGATACTGATACCAAGTATCAGAACAACTAGTCACTTCTATTTTTCTCTGATTGAACCTTTTTATGCCTCTGGGAATAGAATCCCCACATTTTACCCGAAACTTGTAAATACATACCCACATTTTTACTCATGAGTATGAAAAATACCCTAAATTTGGGTAATTACCCGCACAATGGCAACACTGGGTCATTGTGACCCTGTCGTTCGTAAAGGCCGTGCGTGAAGGCCGGTCAAGGGCAAATTTTGTAGAAATTCAACACATTGATGTGAATCGCATTTATCAGCATGTTTTCCCAACACCGGGCCGCTGTTACGAACAGAACCGGACCAGTAACGACAGCAGTGGCGGCAGCCGGCTGGCCATCGCCCGCCAGAGTAATCTTGTAGCGACCGACTGACAGCTGCCCAGCCCCAAGGGTCTAGACCAGAACAACAGCCACAAGTCGCAGTGCCCGGCCGCGCTGCAGAAGATCTAGTCACTCGCCCAGCTACGTGCACACGGCAATGTTTTCGCTGCTAGCCACAGCATGCGAGTGATTTAATTTTGAATATGTATCTTCATATCTATTATCAATTGTTGTCTTTTTAAAAAATGTACCCGCGGTTGGTGAGGGATTACTTACAGTAGATCCCATTTTAACGTTTACATGCACGCATCGGCAATTCCTTGCATAATTCACGCACTATTTTTTGCACTAAAATCCTGTAAAAAAAGGTGCGACAATTAAGCTAGTAAATACAATATTTGGTTTGAGGTGGACGTGCAGAGCTGTGACGGGAAAGTTATAGCTTGCAGGACAGTGCTTCAGCGGCCGAGTAAGCTATCGCCCATAGGGCGGGCAACTGACTGCGGGATAATGCTACGTAGGCCGAGCAACTGATTGTAGACTGAGCGGCTATACTTATGTGGTCCGGACAGATTTTCTACTCATGTTCATGCAATCAGTTATCATATAGTAGGATATTTATACGTTATGGTGGTTTGAACACAATTTAAAAGCAATTTTAGGGCTCTCTTATAGCAAGGAACGAACCTGGAAACACGACACCTTGCTATAACGGGACTCTACTATAGTTATTTTACAGATCAACAATTGTTCAGAATATATTCTAGCTTTCGGACATAATATCCAATCGATGGATGGGTGTAAATTAATGATTTAAGGGTCGTAGCATGCTGGTTTTTTTAACATTGTTTATATAGGAATTTGTTGGGACCATCAAAAAAAATCGACTGATATGGTAAATTGATATAAACGGGATCTCAACAATGAGGTTTCACTGTAGTTAATACACTTAATATTTTTAAAGGTTGATTTAAGTGTTTACCTTACTGTAAATAGCTCCTAATAAACAAAATTTCCTTCAATCTGTACAAATAGCAATTTCAATACACTTGCATGGCACACAGACAACTTGGCACTCACTATGGCTGGTGGTAATGCTGCCAGTGTCGCTGCAGGTGCTAGAAGCAGGGGAAGGAGGCGGAGGCATGTCCAGCCGGTCAGCAGTCTCCTTATGGCTGTTCTTGCCTGCGCCACTGCCCCCTGGGGCTGGCAGGTTGCTCGTGGTTGCTATGGCAACAGTGCTGCCACTGCTCACCATGCTGTCCCGCCGCAGCTCCGATCCCCCGCTGCTGGGAGGCGTCATCAGCTTGAAACGGCACACATCAGTGAGGTTCCACGCAGCGTTGAGCAGCTGGCCTACTTTTGGCACGCCCCCCGAGATAGTGAACCCTGCACCAACAGAAGCCACTCATACATCTGTATCTCAATACACATTAAGAGGAAAAATTACAGCATTCGCCATGAATAGACACAATTTAGAACTACATAATGCGCTGTCAAACACGGGGCAAGTGTTGTTATTTACTGCCGTAACTCGTGAAATGTTTAACCCCTTACTATTGGAACTTTATTTTTTTTATCTGCAACACCAGACTTGACAATACCAAAGGGAGGGAAACAGAAAAAGAGAAATGCTCTGTGATGAAGGGGGTCACATATTTAAAAAAAAAAAAAAGAAATCACATGTTCCAGGCAAAGGATGTACTTATTCCACTAAGGGCGGTGTTCGCTGCGAGTTGTCACACGCGTTGGAGAAGGAAGTTCACCCCCCCCCCCCCCCCTACCACCATGTATACTTCTCGTTTACGACACCTGCTGGGCCAGGTTGGGAGGAAGTGAGAATGAGAAAAGAAGCTCGCATCCAAAAGTCGAACACACACTTGCACTGTTGATAAGATCTATCAGTGCTTCATGTAATGTGAAACATGTGACTTGCTTGTCTGATTTGCATTATCAAAAGGAAAACTAAAACAAAAAAAGCAAATGATTTGCGGCATGCAATGAAAGGCCGCTTTTCTGCATTAAGCCTTGTCCAAAATAGCTCGTTCGCACAGAAATTATTTTTCGAAAATGGGAAGACATACAATATAGCCTGTGTGTGTATATATATATATATATAATAATCAAAGTATATACATCATAATTATAGTGATTACATAACGTTATATTCTGTAGGAGATTAATAATAGGATTCTAAATGACTTAGGAGCACTAATTTTGAGGCACGTCTCAAATTTCGGAATTTTTTTTTTAGAAAATGTTTAAGACATACCGAACAGCCACTATATGCACATTACAAGCAAAGTGTCTAGGGTATAATTATAATAATCACATAGAGCTGTACCCCGTAGAATTTGGGATTTTTTTTCCAAAAATGGAAAGATCTACTGTTATAGCTGCTATATGAACATTATAATTAATGTGTTTACAGCATTATTATAATGATTACGTATTACGCTATATAATGCACGCACATTTCATGTTAACTTTTTTAAGTGCCAGTAAATGTGTGACAGGACACTTGCGCACTTGCGAGTATGGTATACGGTTTGGAATATGGCCGTGCCATCCCCCTATACTGATCCAATGCCAAGATAAGATGGAAAGGTTGCCACAGTATTTTTTTTGTCTGTTTACAAACAAATGGCAGAACAGGTATAATAGGGTCACATAAAAAAAAGGACCACTAGGAATTCTTAAGGAAAAACATACAATATTGGCGGTAAAAAATCAGTAAAATAGATCTCAGCACTGAAAGGAGGGAGAACACACATCAGCTCCCTCTGCCTCATCCATCAATGTCCCCGACTCACGACCACCCACCTACCCAACCGCATACTTTCCATTTGTTTATTTATTCAGGCCAGGGGACAAATTGCCCCGGGGTATAACAATCCGCGGTATACTGGGCCTCTACTGTGTTGTAAACAAGGTTAAAGAATTATGGAAATGAGAATGTCTTTGGTAACATTTGTTACACTGCCAGACAATAAAAAGAGCACAGCGCACAAAGAAGGGTGCGTCAGATTTTAATGAAAATTTAAGAAAGGTGGCAACACACAGGTAATACACACAATCACCAAAACAGAACAGCGCAACAATTACATATGAATCTGTGGTATCGTTTAAATGTGTCACACCACCTCACACTGTAATACACGCTGCTATACTGACCCACAGTTATTGGATAGTGTGTTTCAAATCCAAAGTACTGTGGTATGGCAACAGCTGGCACTTCAACTGTTTCAACACATGCTCTATTGGTAGAGGCAAGATTATATGGTGCATAGAAATAAAAGTGAAATAACACCAAAATTCAAGTTAATACACCACAAAACAACAAAATTTGAGTTAAAAAACAAAAT
This sequence comes from Dryococelus australis, assembly GCA_029891345.1. NCBI lineage: Eukaryota > Metazoa > Arthropoda > Insecta > Phasmatodea > Phasmatidae > Dryococelus > Dryococelus australis. The sequence goes on from CM056995.1 coordinate 64,351,687, forward strand.
AAAATGAAATACAGCAAAAAAAGAAATTTATCTTTAAAAAACTAAATTTTAACTTTTTAAAACTAAATTTTTGAGTTATGTACTAATCAAAATAATGTAGATAAACTTAAATTTTTTTTTACATTTGAGGACGGGTAAAGATAATATTCATATATTTCAGGTTGACAACATGTAGGATGAGTGAATCAGATACTGAGTAGTATGGCTAAAATTATATTCCATTAAACAAGGTTGGCAAAAAAATTTAAAATTAAACAACTTAATAACAATGTGGTTTCAAGGAAAGATTTTTTTTTCTTCTGTTAATTCATATTCTAAATAGTTTTGTGTAGTAAACAAATGAAAATCCACATTCTCTGGAAAATTCATGATCAGTGCCATAAAAAACTAATAAACCGTAAAATGTGATTTTTCTCTATTTTATTTTAGATACAAAGATGCTCCACTCATAAATATGTAGTAGTATAAATGGTAAGTACTAAAAATGTTTATGTGAACATGTGTGTAAGTATACACCAATGTTAAATATACTCAGAATACACAAAAATAAAAGCAATTACACTGAAATATTACATTTTTAAAATAAAGTTAAGCTAAATTTTTTTTTTGATAAGCACTTATTTTAATAACCCAAAGTTATCGCGACTGAATTAGACAAGTACATATTGATGAACACATAATAAATCTTTTGCAACGATAAAGATGAAATCTACAATTTTTAATGACAAAAATTTCCTTTAAATAACACAATAAAATCTTAGCTCTATCTATCAGATAGATTTGGGCAGTCTTAACACTGAGGTCTTGAGAGCCAATAAGGGTGAAACATCATTAGTATGGAGCAGCACTGAAATTAAGGGGCGGGGGGAAATAAGAATGCACCAAGAAAAGCCCCAACCGGCGCAATCATACGGCAGGATTACCATGTTGAAAATACGGGTGCGACCCAGCCGGGAATCGAACACAGTTTGCATTGGTGGAAGGAAAGTAGTCTGATCACTACACTGATACAGGTCCCCAGTAAGGAGGGGGAAGACAGTTGTGAGCATGTGTTCAGAATAGTGAATAAAAGGGGAAAGGGACATATCTGGGAGAGGGTAGGGTAAAAGGAGAGGGGGAAGGGTGTGTTGTGAGCATGTGTTCAGAAGATGGGAGGAGATGGGGAAGAAGAGAGAGTGATGTAAAGAGGACTTTTCGCAAGTCCTGCCAAGAATTTAACATTATGCAAAACCCTATACAATAAAACTAGCTTTTGACATTTCCGTGTAACATGTTTTCATAATAAAAGTACAAGTGATGTGCTCATTCTTGTAAATATTTTCGTTTACAAACAGGACGGGTGAGGTCAAAACAAATCTCGTTTTTAAGACTCCTGTAATGGCAACCCTCTCAAAATAAAACCTTATTTTTGGAACCATGAAAAAAATTTAATTAAAAAGGGTTTTTTAATGAAAACCCTTTCAAAGCAACTTTTTTTTTTCCTGGGAACTATTAAGTGTGTCAGAATTGGGAATTCACTTATAATGCCTACCATATTTCCATGATTACAAACCGTATATTTTTTGCCAAAATTTTGGCCTAAAATCAGGGATACGGCCTGCATTGAAGGAAAATTTATTTTCAGTGTTAATAAATGTAATACAACAAAACTATCATTTTTAAGCTAGTTGTTTATGCAAACGTCTAGTAATTGGATGTGAAACATGTCACGCGCGCCGCCATTTATCACTACTGTGTAGCGCTTTATCTAGTATCTTGTCTTCCCAACACGTCTTCCATTGGCATGGTATGATGACTTGCTACTTCCCCTTACATGCCTGACAAGAGGAAGTGGTTACCTAGCAACCAGTGTGGGGACCTAACTTACGCTCACTCTTTCCCCTCTTTCTGTACATCTCAGCACCGCAGAGCAGTTATAAATGACAGCACGTGACATATTTCAAATCCAATTGCTAGCTGTTTGCATAAAAAACTAGCTTAAAAATGATTGTTGCTGGAAATCTTATGTGATGGGAACGAAATGTACTTTGATCGATGCAACATCCAATAAACCAAACAAGCGGTTAGCTTTATCCTTTCATTATTAATATAGGAGTTTTGACAGAACCACTGAAAATTAACTATGGATACAGTTTATTGATACATGTGTTTACAATATGAGTGTCAAGTGTAGTACGAACTGAAACTATTGCTTGAAATTGTTACATTTTATTACTGGATAAGCTATTCACTAATACAATATACACTATAATTATTACACAAATTTCTGGAACGTCCCAGCTACATGACTACACTTACCAATGGCACCAGGCTGGTACATGGGACTGTTCTTCATGCACACTTGGCTGCCACATACTATCTCTGCACTCGCAGTGGATGGCCGATGTTTCCGAGACTTGGCTCGATACTTCTCCCACAGTCGCTTGCGCTGGCTGAACGGCAGCACACCCCTGAAATACAATTGCCTCCTACACCAGCTGTTCTCCAAAAATATTTGCCAACTTTATCTATTCCATTACAACTGACAGTCTATACACACTACAGTAGAACTGTGCCAAAATGAGTTTGGTTTTGGTTTATATGTATATACAGATTTTCTATAGCAATTATTTTTTATGCCTCATGTTCTAGCTCAAATACACTTAAACCTCGTTTGTATGGTACTCAGTTCAACCAGACCTCGTTCATTAGGGATAGATCTTTGGGTACCATAAAAATTACAGAAAATGTAAAAAAAATTTTTAAAAAAAGAAACTGCCTCGAAAATTTATTAAAACACGGCTGAAAGCTATAACACTTAAAAACAATATGGACTGTATGGAACATCCTGTCCTGAAATGGAACAGGATATTTGATGGACTGGCAGCAGAAGTGATGATCACATATAATTAGGGTTGTGCAAATGTGACTTTTGTACTCGCAAAACGAAAACTAAAGACATGTTGAACTTTTGCGAGACTGAAACAAAGTTGGAAAATAACATTAGAGCTCAGCCTTAACTCACTCATGCTTCACCTTCCTCTCTTTTCTCTATTGTCCTAGAAACTATATACTACTTACGTCCACAGAGTGTGCGCCTACTGTAGCATGCTCTAACTCCCTCGCTCAATAAAGCAGTGTGGTATGTTGGGGTACGCAACCTATGGTAGACTAATCTAGGCGGATGAGATTGCGGACTCCCTCCAGTATTGCATGAGTACCCTTCCGTAATGTTATAGTATTTGGGTAGTGTTTTTCCTAGTGGGTCATGGATCTGCCCACGCTAGGTGATCTGGAAGGACTACTCGAAGGGTTAAGAAATGGTGGGCAGGAATCAAACCCCAGGGTGATCTGATCGTAAAGGTTGCCGAAAGTCGCGATGCCAGCTGTCACTAAACAAAATTAAATAAATAAATAAAGCATGGATGTACGAGCTAGTCATCTGTGATGGGTGGTAATCCCTTGGCCAGGTTAAACAATTTCTCTATTGGCTAAGTATAGGGTGGAGTAGACTCACTGTCCTGGTGGCTGATTCAGTTCAAGTTGTAATGCCCGTCGGGCTAGACGTCTCAGTTGACGGTTGCGCCCACATCCTTTCTCGTGCATTTGAAATATTATTACTCAGCAAGACAAAGAAACAAATATTTTAATTGGCTCAAAATAATCATTTATATTTATGATGGCGCTCATATTCTATCAGTGGTGCTAAAGCCCTCCTTGGTTCCGTCTTATTCAGACACACCAAGGTAATAATAAAAATTTGAGAGATTGAATAAATGGGAGCGTTTCTCTGGACAAGCTCGGGTGTACTGGACAGCTCTGGGTGTACTGGACAGCTCTGAGTGCCCGGTCTTGCTCACACTATAGCCTTATTCAGGTGCCAGGAATCCCACAATGGTTCCGTCCACTCGTGTCTAATCTTGAGCGATCACTTGGTTTTTAATGAGCTACAAGTTGCACTGGACCAAAATTATACTGAGCTTACAGTTGTTAAAGAAATAACAAGGGAGAAAAATAATTAATTTACAAGAATAAAAATTTGCCACAAACATATTATAATATACATAAAAAACTGATATGATTGACTCTTTACAAATAATATAAAAATTATTTAATGGGTATGTTAGCACAGGTGAAGACGAATCTGCGATTGAGAAATTAAATAAAATTAAACAAATCCAAACTTCTAATCACAATTGAAATGCGCGTAGTGTGGGGTGGTTATCCAGAAGAGACAACGTGTACGACCTGCTAGAGTGCAGAGGATTGACTCTGATAATGAGGATACAGGTGTAAGGACATCAAGATACCTACAGTGACGTATTTACATCATCACTGGAGATTTCCTGAATCTCTGTTGGTTTCCTCTGTGTGCTGCGGGAATGGAGTTGGAGCTTCTTGAAGTTCGTAGGAGAATCTTCTCAGCAGACTGAGGAGAGCCCTCTGACATTCACGTCATTTTGTGTGCGTGTGCGTATGTGTGTGTGTGAGGGAGAGAACTGAAGCAATTGATATTGACACAGCTATGAACCGCCTGGCAAGGTAACATGCAGGGTCACATTAGTTATGCGCTTCCACAATTGTGGTGTTAAAGGATGCCTGCAATCGCTTCATGGGAGCGTGTAGTTTCAAAGTGCCAGTATTTACTGTACATGAACAAACCTCCAACTTTAAAAATAGCTTCTGTAGCCTATACATGCCAAAATACTGTATACAATGTATGTGGTACTACACATAGAAATTGTTTGAGTGACATTATTTATGTCAGTTACCATTTCATAGTACGGAATATTCAATTATGGACATTTTTGTTTCGTTATATTCAGAAAACCTGTAATTTTTTAATACTAATAATAAAACGTCACGTAAATTAAAATAGCAACCTGTCGGATAATTTTTACTTTGCCAAATATTTTTGTACTGTCGTACAGTATAAGACGAGTACGTATAGAAATTTTAAAATACACTTTAAAAAACCACACAAACTCTCTTTTCTTGAAATAAGAATCAATTTTTGTTTGTTTCGCTTTAACAGTTTTCCCAGGACCTTTTCGAAAGCTAACAACTACTCTCTAAATTTATACATGGTAACAAAAATTGATTCTTATTTCAAGAAAAGAGAGTTTGTGTGGTTTTTTAAAGTGTATTTTGGTGTTGAACTATCGCACATTTTGCTAATTAATGTTTATCCCGTGAATCATTCTTAATTTTTATAGACGCTAACAATACTTTTTTTTGTAAACTTTTAATAGTGGAATAAAATTTCTTAACTCAATCTTAGTTTAAAAAATATGCGAAGAAACAGTTCTACATAATAACTTTCCATGCACACGTTGCCCATCTCTCTCCCTGTCCCAGCCCACAGCCGCTGCACGCCGTGGTGACAAGAAGCTCCATGACCTTGGGCGGCCTTACACATGAAAACCGCTACACACATTGAGCATCGCCACCCTCCTCATTCTAAACCTTACATGCGTCATCTGTTCTCCGCTAATGATTGAATGTTAAGCCAAATAAATTTTATTTTAATGAGTTATACTATCGGTCTACTTTTTTGGGTTGTGTCAAAGTTAATACACAGCACAAATAAAGATTTTGTAAATACATTATTTTTTTATAACAAAAATCCATTAAAGCGACAATTTTTTGTACAGATATAAGCTATACAGTAAAACCTCTCTATAACAAAACTGAAGGGACCAAATTACAACAGGTTTGTTATAAATGAGTTCTTTATAAAGTGGTGAAATAGAAATTTTATTGAAATAATGACTTCTTCGATTAAACCAATTTTTACTTGCGCCTTACAAACAAATGAAAAATTACTACCAAATTAACACCAAAAATGTAAATATCTACCACAAAAAACACAATATAAACATTTAACAAAATCACGCAGATCATACCAATGGAAAAGTTCAGGCATTCCCACTCGATTACTCAACTAGGCACAACTTTCACATTTTAGTTTGCTTAGAAAAGTGTCAGTGTTTATAACAACAATATAGTTAGCACATTCAAAAAATGTTACACATTCTTGGCCAAGGTAACATTAACAAAATGGAAGTAGTATTCTGGACATATTGCAAAAGGGGAATAAAGATGAAGGGCTCACTCATAAAATTCATAATATGTAGCACATACACTAAATTATTTTGTCACAAAGTAATCTTGAATTTTAGTTTGTTCAGAAGTGACTCATGTCTTCTGTCACAGCACACACCACCTCTTGCAACAGTTTTAAGCTTGATTGGTTGAAGAGTTGCATGTCAAAAAGAATTTTTCTAGTGTGTAAAGTGCGGAGTACACATCTTGTTTTAAGGCCTTATTATTTCGGGTTAATTTTCTTGAATTTCTTCATCCTGCTCAGCACTGTCACACATTTCTTTGTCATCTGTCAAAGATGAGCTTGTCACAACTGCACTGTCTACATTGACAAAATCCTCAAATGTTGCATCTGGAAGCATTTGGCAATGGAGGTTGCTTCAACACTTTTCTATGCCATACAAAGGCGTTGCGTGGCCTGCAGGATGTTCCACTTTAGATTGACTATCACCACATGCCATTTTTTTGAGCGAAAACTGCACTAGGTAGCACCGGTAAATTGTTTTTACCTGGGAAATGATCCCTTGGTCCATTGGTTGAAGTTTGCTGGTAGTGTTTGGTGGGAGGAAAACAACTCTCACATTCCTCAGTTTCATTACTTCCACTGTTTAAGCTGGACAGTTGATTAGAAACAATAATACCTTTCTGTTTTTTATTCCCATTCGAGCATCAAAACTTCCAAGCCACTCAGCAAAAATAGATGAGGTCATCCAGGCCCTCGTATTGAATTTGTAGGTGCATGGCAAATTCTTTACATTTTTAAAGCAACGTGGCTTTGCAAACTTGCCAATCACTAAGGGAACCAGTTTCTCAGATCCATCAGCATTGCTGCACAGGACTGTTAACCTGTCTTTACTCTGTTTGCATCCATGGCATGTTTCCCCTTCAGTGATAGTGTTCTGTCTGGAAGGAGGTTGAAGAACACACCTGCTTCATCTGCATTGAAGATATTTTATGGTGTGTAACCAGCTGTTATTGCAGAGTTTTGGAGTCCATGCTTCTGTAACTACGGGATCAACGGAGCCTTCTTCACCTGTTACTTTCAGTGTACTTGTTCCATCGTCTTTTAAAACGATTCAACCATCGAGTGGAAGCTTGGAAACCATCCAAACCCATCTTTAGTGCTTCAACACTGGCCTTCTCCTGCAAAATAGGGCCCGAAATAGGTATGTTTGACGACCCAGACTCCATCAAAAAATCAAAGATTTTTCGATCATATGCTTCATCTAGGCAAGGTCTGTGTTTCTTCCTACCTGTTTCAAGCAGAACTGTGTTGTTCAATTGATTCTTATTTGCAATAATTGTGGAAAGGGTTGAGGTGGCAAGAACATAACGCTTGGCAACATCAGTTTTTTTTCTCACCTGCACCTACAGAAGTTGAAATTTCTAATTTTGTTGCCACCGAAATTACCTTCCGTTTTTTTAAATCCATTTTTGATGTAGATAATATGATATTCGTAGACTTTAAAACAAACAAAATAGCTGACACAGACACAAAATAAGTTATGCAAACAGCTGCTGCGACCACGGAATAAATACGTGCGACCACGTACTGTACTGAAATTATTGTGCCAAAACACTGCTGCTACAACCTCGTTACCTATTAACAAGGGAAAAAACTGCTGCCGCAACCTACTGCAACCATTACATAAATAAATATGTGGCGCAAAAACTACTACTACTATCACGTAATGAATTACGCAAACGCTGTTGCTGCAACACATTAATTAAAAACACTTGGAAATAACATACATTTACACACACAAACAATTTGGTTATGTTCTCTCGGGACAGCATGTAAACAAAGCAAGGCATACAGTTATTGTTAATGTTAATGTCAAAAATCGAAACAGGCCTTCCCATGTTGTAGACGTTCGTTAATGTCAAACAGTGATCAACAAAAAGATTTGTTTGTTATAAGGAGTTTCTCGTTATGGTGGTGTTCGTAAGGTTTGAGTTTTACTGTAGTTACAACGGACTTTCACTGTAAGTATGTTTTAAATACGGTTGTGCGAATCTGACTTTTTTCTCACGAAAAAAAATCAAAGATATGTTACGAACTTTCATGAAACTGAAACGAAAATTAAAAAATATCATATTAATGAAAGCATAACGAATTTCATAAAATTATAGCAGGTTATTCATTATAACAAACTTGTTGGAAAATCAAAGCCAAACATATGTAGGATATGAAGTATTTACCACAGGGGGTTCCTCCTACATTTAAATTTTCATTTTATGTTGTTATTTCAGTTATCGAATAATTACAACAAAATTATTTATAGGCAGAAATTTTCATTGCTGGTACACCAAATGAATATTCATTAATAGACACCTGATAAAGGGGAGGTTATTTTAAATTTAAAGTGATGTTATTTATTCCAAAAATCGGGTTGAAAAAGCGAGGTTATTTTACTTTCCCCTGTCAATTTGTCTGCTAAAATTTTCAGAAAAGTATATTTGATTTAATTGTATGAAAATATTACACTTTTCTGGTAAGTTTATAATACAATGGTTCATCTAAAAACTCACCATTTCAATACATTTGATCAACAGAACAAATTAGACACAGTGGAGAAACACTTTTGCACTAGCAATAAAATTGGAATTGCAATTTGTCGACAATGAATAAGTGCAGTATAAAATATCACTGCTTTATTATTTTACCTTAAGAAAAATAATTAAGCAACATTCCCAACAATGCAGGAAATACAGGTTTTAAATTTGGTCACCAAAAGAAAGTATTATGAATACTTCAATATTTGCTTCCTTCAAGTTTTGCCTTCTGTCTGTAATAAGCGTTGCAATGGCTTAGCAATTGCTCACTGTCTACATTGTTTGTAGGCTTCCAAAATACATGCAGGACTGCTAGTGCTAACTGATTATAGTTCACACCCACAGCAGTCAAAACTTGCACAAAATCTATATGCTTCTCAGTCTTGCACAACTCTTGTATTTCTTCTTTTAAGGCTTGGTAGCCTTTGTAGTGTTCTGTCTCTTCCAGCTTCTTCAGTTCAGGAACAATCTTCAAAAGAGAAATAACATTTTCAGTTTTGTTGAGAATAATGTTTTTGGGGTTGAACAATTTGTTCAAGACCTTGAATATGGGTGCTGATGAGTCACTGTTCATTAACATTAGCAGCTTGTCACTGCTTAATGCTGTAGCCTTCATTCACTTATGTATGACACGAACTTGTTCACTTGTACATAGTGTATTAATTGCACTTTCAAACAATGAACAAAATATTCCTTTTGAATTACTATCAAATCCATTTTGAATGCACATTCCACATCAAGCTTGGTCAAAAGGTCCACAAGCTCAGATGCAAGGTCTCTGAAGAAAATGCATAGTGCCCAATTAACTTCACATCCTTGTCAGACAGTGAGACATTGCTCGACCCTGGTGGTCAGCACCCCTGAAGAATGCAATGAAGTGAACTAGGTATTTGGCAAAGTAAAACACTGCCTTGAACCAAGAATTCCAGCCAGTGACTACTGGCATTGGGAATGGCATAGCAGACTCTTGGATTTCCTCCTCTAAATACTCCAGGTAGTTGTGCTTTCTTTTCCTGGTATTAAGGAAAGCAGACTTTACATTCGATAAACTTGAGCCGAGTCCACTACTGAACACATTTCCTGTAAGAGAGATTTTATGGCATATTTTGTCATGTATCTTGTTGCTGCGTCTGTCACAAGTCCCATGACACCACGGTACCGGACACCATACTTTCCAATACATTCTTTTATGACCTGGGCACAAGTTGTAACATCAGCCTTCTGCATGAAACTGACAGATGCCACAACCAATTTTGGTGAATTAAATGTTTCTGTGAGCACTTGAAATAAAATGAAGAAAACATATCTCCCCATATTATCCGTAGTTTTGTCACAGAAGATATACAAACGATTGCCGCATACAACATCTTTGACACTGATGAAATGTTCTTCTGCCAGCCGAGGTGTGTATTTTTCCTGTAGATTCTTTACACATGGCAAATCCCCACCACCTAAAACCGAATGAAAATGTTTGGTTAAGAGATATTTATATGACTAGTGGTTAGGTGAATGGATTTTAGTTTATCACATTATTCACCTCAATTTATTTGTTAGTGTCTAAAATATAAAGTTCAGTTGCACAGCTTTTAAACAAACCACAATATAAACTAACCTGATGTTTAACCACCCCAAGGTGAAAAAAAATACAGCCAGTAATAAATCAGACACCTATTCATTATATATCATTACAGTGTTGAGGTTATAAGAATGTAATAGGCCCTACTTTATAAAACTTTTATTAACCATTGTGTACATATGTATTTTCAATTTACGGTTAAGTTATCTTTAAAACATCACGTTTTTGGTGTTAACATAGGTTAAAATAATTAACATGGCATTCAACAATTTACCACAAAAAATTATGCATTTTAGCAAGAGTTTATACCTACATCTTGTAATTCACTCGTAAAACTACGATTGTGCATGTTCAGAAAGCAAAGGAAAATACCTGCCTTCAATAAACTCATTTGAACATGACTTTATATGGGGGTCTTCCAATTACTCAAGGGAAGTATTCGCTTTGGCGAAAGCCTCTGTTGTCTTTAATGTAATGTAGTCAATTTCCATCTTGCATTGTTTTACACTGTTGAAATTTTCAACAACAGACATCTGGATTTTCCCAACTGAAGGACTGCTTGTAAGTTTCTGCCTGGCGTTTACATGTTTATCACTGCTGATGCATTTAACTACAGAATCTTTCCTGCCAAATGTAACTCTACAGTTACAATATTTACACAATATTATAACATCGGGCAAATAAACAGAGTCGCCTTTAAATTCCTCAGCTCTTTGACATGCGGTAACTGGTGGTTTTGGCATCTTTGTTGTAGTGTACAAGTTCATATATTTAAAAATTAGATACCATATCATACTGTAACATTTTCAACACATAAATGAATCAGGATACAGAAAACATTACGAAATCACTTGCTCTGTACACGAAACACCATTCTGGATATATTACAAAATGTATTGGCATATCGCAATACTATTGAAATATATCGATATATTGATCCGTTATGTCAAAAAAACTGTGATTTTGTAAGAAAAATAGCTACTAGTTTATGAATTTGCGCAACTGACTAGAACTGTTAGAAAATCACATTTCTTCCAGAAAATAAAAAAATGTGAGTTATTTTTCGAATTTATGGCTATTGCAAATTTTTCAGGGTTAACAAACAAAAATTCATCGAAATCGAGAATTTTTGTTTTGTTACGACTTTCAATAGCCAAATTTCTTACCGCAACGAAAATGAAAGCTGCCATTCTTCATTTTCGTTTTGTTATACCAAATATTCGCACAACACAAGTTTTAAATATTATATTACAGTATAACACCACTGATAAGAACCCTCATGGTTTCCAGGAATAAGCATGTTAGTGAGGAATGGTATTAATGGAGGGTTTGAAAAATCTGACAGATTTTGGTCCTCCTCCCCTATACATCGAAATGGGGTGGTATCTGGGTAGTTTACGATATGCACTGCTTGTAGTGCAGATTTGACGAGAGAAACTCAATGCATTATGACATATTTTGCTGATTTCCCTCAAATCTGACGCACAACGGCTTTGGTTGCATGCCACAAAAACCCTTGTAACATGGTGGCCTTAAGCTGAAGAAGGTCACAGTGGTCAATTATAGTTTTATTTGTGTCGCCAGTTACACAAGATTAAAGATGTTAAGAACTCAGTACCTTTGGACCAGCACATGGCCTGAGTAAAGAGTAGGGCGGGTGGTCTGCCTACTCGGTACTAAGTCCGGTAACACTGTCACAGCCCGGTGAATGAGACGGCACACTGCCATGGGTTTACCTGTCAGGATGGTGGCCCAGGATGGGTGCTGACCCAGCTGTGGTGACGGTGGGTGGTTGATGCTGCCTGCTCCGGGACGTGGTGTACCGGTGATGCTCGTGGTAGCCCAGGGGAAGCTGTAGCTGTGGATGGTCTGGTAGCCTTCGAACCCGGGGTTGGATATTCCAGAAGGGATGTCCTTGCCCAGACAGATGGCTGCGATAAGGTCCCAGCACGTAGAGGTAACGTCTAGATACAGGACGTTGCTGCGGAGATCCCATTTGCATGTTAAATGCAGACCAAGTAGGTTAAAGTAGTAGGATCGGGCTGATCCTGGACTTTTCTGCTTTTCGTTTTTTTTTTTTGTGTTCTTACCTTGTTTTGAGGTATGTATTAGTGTTGTATTAATAGTTTAATTCCTTTTTGCATATTATATTAATTTTTACGATTATTAACAGTATTGATTCTGTGATTTTGCAGATTTCATCCTGAAATGAATCGGAGGCGAATTCGTTCTGGTTATTACCAGAGGAAGGTTTATCGTAATATTGTGTCTTTTACTAAGGATGTCGATGACAGGTCTTGGACAGTTAAGATCATTGATATAGAAGAGTTATATTCTGTTGTTTTTTTGTACCATTTTGGTCTTCAGGAATAACTGCTAAAGCTGGCAGTGGTTTGTTGGGAATGTGTTTCTTCAGAAGGTCTCATGTCAAGAAGGAGCCTGCACCAAAGTATATTAGTGAGATTGATTCAAACAGAATGATCTGTTGGAAAACTTTTCCAGTTCATGAGAGCAAGGCAGAGAATACTGCTGTAATTAGCATTTTTGATAATGCATCTATGGATTCACGTAAGAAGATGAAGATGGTACTACTGGCGACACGCATATTCTTGGTCATGTGGAATTGTTTTTCAATCAGTGATTATGTGTTATGTGCTGGGGACAACGATGGAGAGGGAACCGAGAGATGAGGCCTCCAGTTGGCAGGCGGCAAGAGCTAGTTCCCATTGGGTTAGGTTACGAAGTACAGTTAAGACGGGGTTGCAACTCTGCTTAGTCTTGGAATTAGTAACTGCCGTTCTCATTTTCCACTGAATACCCCTCCTCTGAGTACAGGACCAAAGCCGAACAAGCAAGAGTTTGTACCCTGTGATCCTTCGTCCGGCAATGTTAAGCACCATGGCTACAGAGCATTAGGTTTCCTCAAGCTGCTTGTCAACAACACTTGGGTGTGGTATGCAAAAGGGGACAGTCTTCCAGAACCAAACTCTTACTCCCTCTGACACAGTTCAGAGCAGTGGATGGACTATAGGATAGTCTGACTAGCTGGCCACCTTAAGGTCTTGCTAGTGGTGAAGGCTCTACTGTACTATACCCCTAGGGTGTGTGGTGCGAAAATGTTAAGTTTTCTTCTGCTTCACTCTGGAGGACTTGTCTCTACGTAGGTCTAACACAATAATTCAATGAATAAGTACTCAGAAATAATAGTAATCAAAATACATTTTCAAGGAAGAATATACACGGTGGCCATTATTACATCCTAACTATTCAGAGTTGAACGGAAGTAAACATACGTGAATCCAGGTGAAGGAGACCTGGTCCTAAACTAGAACTCTCCCTAACTAACACTATCCATTGTCCAGAAGAGACTGTTGACGACCACTACCAGAGGTGATAGTAGTGAGTGATTGCAGTTACCAGCAGGTAAAGCGAACTATGGTGCGTCCTGAAAAAATCATCCACAACCACTACCAGAGGGTTAGTGTTGGTGCAATTGCTGTTACAAGCAGGAAAGGCAAGAGGGTTCACGTCTTCGGGAACTATTGGTGAATGAATTAGAAGAAAGTCTGCACTGCATTGTTGCAGCCCTCTAAGAGTTTCTGGTGGGTCATGAGGACCTGGCGACTACTTCTGGCACAGTACAGCACACTGGAAGAAGCGAGATGAGTAGATTCCTTCGGACAAAGTTCAGCGCGGTAGAAGAACAGAGCATACTGAGGATCTTCAAGCAGCGCATGGACTTATATTCTCCTAGTACACAGACCGCCTGCCTGTCGTCTGCTACAGCGTTTCTGCTGATGAGGCGAATGTCAATGTCAGTCCTTGATTCCAGTGGCGCCATCCCTTGGCACACCACAGAACTACATGACCTTGGGCAGCAGGCTCGACTGCTCAGTCAATAGTAAAACCTTACTTTGGGGAGGTTTACATGACATCAGACAAAGTGAACAGTAAAAACTGGACGGACGTGTCTGTAATAACGCTCCTTATTGCAAGGGCTTATCCGGTAGGCACATAACCAACCTCTATTACTGTTCTAACCCTGTCTTTGTGAAGTAAAGGCACGTTCAGATGAAGCGAAGTTGAGCATGTAGTAGAATCAGATGGAGTCATGCATCTAATTTCAAACTAAATTTTGTTTTTACAGAACTTTTTATGGTTCCTCAAAAATGAGTCTTTAAAAGAGAGACGGTCTTAATAATAAAAAAAAAGGGATTGCAACAGTGAGGTTCTACCTTTTTTGTTTACAGCAGTGCCAAAGAAAGATGTTCACTATTCCCCCTTTTACTATTTCAGTCCAGTGTATTTATTATTATGTGGTATCACGAATGACTGTCTCTGGGCTACTGAACCTTGGTACTTAAGGTAAGAAACAGCAGGCATACATTGCTAAACACTGGCGACCATAGATAGCAGACAGTCTAATATAATACTACATGGATGGTGTCTATTTTTAGATCTTTGCCATTTCCGATTCATATAGCAGTGGTGAAGAGAATCAAAATATTCAGTGGCCAAAATTAATGCAACAAACTTATTTTTCAGTTTGTTTCCTTCAAATTTTTCAATTTTTTAACCAATTTTTCTTTATGGTTTCCTGAAAAAAGATTCTGTACTTCAAGTGGGCTGTTGATACCAGGCACGCCCTGATGTCGGTGACAGATGTAAAGCTGTGGGAGCTGGTGATAGTTTGGTGTAGCATGAGGGAGTGCAACTGAGACGAAGTTCAACAGGGACAACAGACATCACACATGACAAGTCGACAATATGTGGTCAAGAAAAAACAAAAATTGTTAAGTAACAGTCAAAAAATTCTAGTAATCAATAACCAAACATGAGAGCTGGCAAAAGGGGTGGAACGAAGAGACAAAGATTTTACTGACTGTAAATTCACACAAATATCACTCTGTGTAAAAAGGAGAAAGAATGAGTAATTCCCTTCCTTCTGAACATGTAGAGCCAAAATAAAATTTGACCAGCACATGCTATCCAGCACTGACACTTACCACCAGTAGAGGGCACCACTGGCTAGGCGAGCAACAGTGTACAGCAGGCAGGAGTGCAGCGACACTATGTGGTCAAGAGTGAACTCTGTGAAGCTCTGTGCTGGATGCTCTAGCTTGGCAGAGGCATGACTCAGCAGCTCATCTAGCCAGGTGGCCACCTTGCCACTCTCCGTGGCCACCGAGCAGCGGATCACAGTTGCGGAGATCTGCATCACCTGTTCCGAGGTCAGGCACAGAGCCACTGTCTTTGGATGGTGCACTGCTGCGTTCTGCCAACACAATACCATGAGGTAAGTTACCAACTGCAACACCCCCCAATTACTCTGGACATTCAGCAATACAAAAATGTTTAACATTGCAGTTTTGGAGGGATAATGTTTACCATTAGTCAGAAATATTTTTAATAGATATGATTATGAAATGTTTGCTTATGATGTCACGTATTTTAATAGTATTTCCAAATTATGCTTTATTATGGTAATTAAACAAAATAGAGTAAAATATTTGGTTAATTTAATAGTTTGACAGAGATTATGTGTTCCGTATTTATCCCATTGTAAGCCGACAATTAATGCAATCCGACCCCCCACTTCTAGACCCTCTGAAAACAAAAATAATACGATATGGAAAGCAAACCAAATTTTCAATGTCCTGTGCACACTATCAGCTAAGAGCACGCAGTGATATCATTTAATGGTGATGTCATTGCTCATGCCAGAGTTTTCACGTCTGTTAACCGGTTTTTGTCACGTCTTGCATCTTCAGTCCCTGCAAGAGGTGAAAAAATATAACAGATAGTGGTGTGCCGCAGTGCTGTATGAAGGTAGAGACAATAGGGCAAAGAAATGGGGTGGTGGAGTTTGGAGCAAGAGGACAAGAATGCAGATGATAGACCATATATGGGGGAAAGAAATGAAAAAGAGAATAGGGGTGTGGAAAAGCTTGGTGTGATGTAGGTGCTCTGGAGGGGTGGGGGTAGGGAACATGGTGCAGTTGGGGCATGGTTTGAGGAAGGAAGGAGGAAAGAGGAGTAGCTGTGTGGGTGAGGCTGGAGTTTGGAGGGAGGTAGAGAGCATAGCATTGTGGGCATAGCTAAGGGGAGGGATGATGGACAGCCTGTGGAGGGGAAGAACTGATGAGCTGGTTGAAGGGGGGCAGAGGAGGGGAGCAAGGAAAAAGAAGAAAGGGAATGGCCAGCAGACACCACTCCATGACCACTTCAGAGGCCAGGCCAGCCAAGCAACAAGTGGGAATTTATTATGTTTGCATGGAATCGTAACTTAACAATATTTACAGGGATACAAAATTCAGTGCTGCCTATACTTGAAAAATTAATTATCCCTAATATTTCATCAAAAACTTTTGGTGCTGCCTATACACACCAAGATATGGTAATTCCATGAAGTTGTGCACAAAATTGGCAAAGTTTGTAATAATTTTGTTGCCGGTTGCCAGCGCTTTGAACTCTCACCACCAATCAAATAGGACATCATTGCTTACAATGCAACATGAAATAAAAATGATTAAATTTTCATACATCCAATATCTGATGGGCTGGTGGTTGTATTTTGTTACAAAGAATTTACATTTTACTATGCTAATTCCCCATGACTTACAGCCACAAAATATAGTATTAGTGTGCTCCCATTCAAAAGTTTTAGGGCTGAAACTTACTTCTAAGCCACTACATGCTAGTGTAATATAAGGAAAGAAATATTATTTTGCTGTCCAAAAACCTGATGAGTACGTTTTTTTCAATACAGTTGAATATGTGTTAAACGTGAAATAGGTTATGTAAACACGCGATAATCACCAAAAAATATATGCAGACAAGAAACCAATCACAACAAATGGCCAAAACACCATAAACTGCAGATGGTCATGATCATCAATCAACATCGATCCAGCTCTAGAAAATACTTTTCTCCCCTCTTGCTCCTTTGTTTCATAAAATGTAAAACTATGCTGTGTATTAAAAAATTACTACTATGGTGAATGTGTTATAGCCCACACTCCTTGTGGCGCAGTTCTACAGTACATTAGACGATTTTCCTTTCTTGTAATACAAAGTAACATCTATTGTTTATTCCCAACCAGATATTGTGCCCTCCTTTTTCAGCACATTAGCATGCTTAGCAAAAGATGAGGCATCTTCAGGATCATGAATAAAACATACTGGTAACCAAAGACTTTAGTCCTTTAGGCTTGAAACTTCAGTGCCCTGGACTGTGTGATGGCACATGATATTCCAGTTATGTCCACAGCTGAATACCACCAACCAGTTAAAGCATGAAATTATTTTCACTTTCCCAGCCGATTGTACTACTCGTAAGATGACAATATGTACTCTACCCACCCCCAACAAATGAACTACTGGAGTAACCACAAGAGGATTAAATCAGGTACCAATGCCCAAGCAAGGTACATACTTGGCAGAAATTAAACCACTAGCAGAGAGAGGGGATCTCCCTCCATGCACCTTATTCTCGTGAAAGAGCTGGGGCACAATGAAATTTATAGGCTTCACAAAAAAAGGACAAATGAGTCAAAACATGGTGTTACTGGGCTGTAATCACCTCTGGGTGTCTGTAAGGCTCTGCCTCGTTCCACTTCCACTGGTAGAGCTGGCCACAGGCAGACACTGCAATCAACTCGCTGTGCAAAGCTGCAATCATCGTGAACTGAGGCAGCGACTCCGAGCCTCTGTCAGGCCAGAACTCTAGGTCATCCGACATCCACAGTGGGGACTGTGTAGCAAACTCTTTCTTCTTGGCATCTGACACAGAAACAATTACTACAACACCAACATATCATTAGTTCCAACTGCAGAGTAGATTTTCTCACAGTCAATAACTTACTCAAGGACACAAAAACAGTGGAGAAAAAAAATTATAACGTACAGTGTGTAAACTATTAAAAATGCAATTAATTTTGAAATTAAATCTTTTGTAGAATTCCTTAAAATGTTTTAACAAAATATATACAATGTTTAGGTTCAGAGTATCATTTCATAGAAAGCAGACTAAAGAGTGCAATTATAATAACTCATGTAAAAACATTACCGTATTTACCCACAAAAGTTTTACAGTGTAAGAAAGATGCTACTACCATACAGCCAGGTTAGACACCGCTATTTCATTGTGATTAGCTTTTCTTTAAAAGAAAATTAAATATATTATTCGTAGCATCTCTTCTTGAAGGGTTTGTCATAAATTCACACAAAAATACTTTCAACCTAAATAATTTTTTCAGCACTTCACTTCAGAGAGGTAGTCTTGAATTCACGTTTAAATATTTTTTCTTCAAAAATATTTTTTAGGAAGGGTCATCTTCCTTTCGGGTACGGATGGGTAGCAGAAAGTTTTCACTAGAAATTTTCCTTTTGAACTTTCAAAAAGGGAAAATTTTAAACCAATGTGGATCCTTCGCAAAACAGTGGAAACTTTGGGAAAGCTTGTATTAATCAGCAGAGTATCAGTATTTTGAGGTCATTTCAAGAAATTGAGATGCCAGCACCAACAGCATTGTTAAAGACTTTGTCAACGCTCCAACTTAACCAACTATCTCCGTGTCGACTCGCTTACCCTTCCAGTTTCCTTGCCTGTTCCCCCTCCTCATTCCTCACTTCTACTGTGCCAATGTTTTTTGGGCTTACGCAAAATTATTTAAGGCAGTGCAGAGGTGATTTTCGTCCTTGTAACATTTTTGCCAGCTTTAAGCCAACACCTCTACTCATATATGCACGCCTGCTTAGGACTTTGCGATTGACAATGTGCGAGACCATTGATATCTGCAGGAGGCAGGGCCTGCTTTTCATTCCTGACATATGATGAGTTCTGCCATACCATTCTACATGTTAAAGGAAAGTCGTGATGTAACGAGTAATAAGCTTAAATGTTTTGATTGATTGGATTTTGTGGCCAGTGTGGTTGGGTGTCAGCGGTTGTAGTTATTCCAAATTCGGTTTCTTTGCGGTGATCAAAATTATGTTTCTGTGTAATTTTAACTGTGTACTACCATTGCCCCATTCTACGAGTGTTTGAATGACAGTGTTGGTGACAAAATGAATTTCTGAGCCACAACTTGCTGGGCGCTTAACTCCCCTCCCCTATCCCATGCTGGTTATCAATTTTTTATGCTGGTTTGAATATTTTCAAGTGCAGGTATAATTCATGTGTGTTTTTCATTCGGGAGATGGCTTTACAGAGCTCTTCCAGCTGCCTGCCTCTTACATGTTGGGTATATTCGAAAAATATGTGATCAAATTAGGGAGGCCTACTGGGCCGGACCGTTGCCCCTCTCATTACCTTTATGCTATTGTGGCCACATGACTTGTAATTGTTATTAATAGGAATGTGTTATTTAGCAAATTTAAATTGGTTCATATACTCTTCCTTGGTTTTGGAGCCTACTGTTTATACAATTTTAAAATATAATGTTTGCCTTGAATATAGAGTCCACGATATACGAGTGTGGAGAGTATGGTAATTTTAACAAAACCGTACCTAAAATTTTTAAAAGGTTTTTTTATAGAGCATTAGTGAGGAAATTGCTCTAGCAAATTAACTAAGAAAGTAGTGTACTGGAGGCAAAATGATTTTAGCTATATTGGTTTTATTGTGAAGCTCTCTGAAGGGAACCGAGAATTTACGTGTGAGTCACTCTAGTCCACTCTTTGCCAAGCAAAGTATATGGTGATTGTCTGTGAATAAAAAACTCATTTTAATTTAACTACTCTTACAAACTGCAGCAACCCCTTCTCTTTCTATGATAGCAAGATTATCTTCTTGCTCTTTCCCCTCTCTGTCAAAAGATAAGTGTGGGATACTATTCCATTGCCCGACTCCTGCTGAAGTGCTATGGCTTCCTGCACCGACTCTGCTCCAGTCACTACATCATCCACTCGTTTTTTTTTTAATACCACGGCAGCACTTGAGAACTTGTGACCCTCATCATCTGAGAGCTGATGAGTGCAATTGACAAAAAATGTAGAAGAGTGACTCCATAAGCAACTGTCTTCAACCTACATTCCTTGACCCTTGAGAATGTGTCAAAATGCCAGAGTAGGTATACATTGGTAGTCTTGATGATATGGATCAATCACGATCTGCCTGTACATCTGTTGAATGTCTGCTGTAAAGACAACTGTATGCAACTGAAAGCAGATTATCAAGTCACTAATGTCACACTGAAGTTTTAGTCCTGATAGCAGCACCTCATTCAGTGAATATTCTGACGATATCTTAGCTGAGACATCAAAGACAACTCTCAGATTGGTGGTCGTGCTGTCCGGTTTCAAGACGTAGTGGTGAGGAATGTAATACCTGGTTGACATCTGTTTCTGGTATCTCCTCTATTTAGCCTAATGCAAGATAATCTGTCATAAAATCTTGATACAGAAGGTTTACCTGTGGGTTCAGATGAAGTTGCCACTAGATGGTACAGTCTACTCAGCTTTTGACCCTGTGACTACAAGTTATGGCTCTGTTGATTTGAATAGAAGTGCAACCACATACCTTCCATTAGGCTGTCTGTGGTGTCTGCTGCAAGGATTCTTCACATTGAGCTTCCTCAGGAGTGATCAGAACTGCCTTAATACTTTTCAGGATACGATATCCTAGTGTCGTGGCTCTGCCATTCACTACGCTGGGCAGAGAATGGGTGCCCTTCCAAGGATATTTTGGTCTGTTGCGAGTGTGGATTCAGAACGAGCAAACCGGTCTCCTGCTGTCCCCATCAGATCCGATGATAGTAGGTGGTAGGAGGTTGGAGTGATACTCAAGAAGTTACGAAAGATCAACGTTTAAAATAAACAAAGATGGACGTATTACCTCCTATCCACTCAGGCTTGGCAGAAGGAAAAACACCCTAGCATATAACAGGGGAAGACAACCTGAACAAAGCTAACGGAGTACGCAGTTACTGGTGTGTGAACTTCAGTTTACTCCTCTGGGCTAGCTCTACTCTCGGTCGTCTCTAAGGGACCAAACGTGTATCAGTGTGCTCAGCTGATGACGCCGCTGGTATAAGGTAGCGGTAAAGTGTTCTGGATTGGTTGGGCCCCTACATCAATTGCTTGTGCAATGAGAGCCCAGGAGAGGCATCTGAAGACTGATCAAGTACTGAAGCAGGACTGACGACCCGGCGGCCAGGGCTCAAATCCTTATATACTCCTCGGCCGTCCCTTCCCTCCCTGGCATATGGTGTCTGGAGGGGGTTAGCAGGTGCAAGTCTAGCCTAGATCCTCGGTGCAAGCGGCATAGTAGAAAGATGTGGGATCTAGGTATCACACTTGTGGCGACATCCCATGGTACACTGCTGTACTAGCCCCGGACCTCTTATCTGGTCCCGGTGGCTCATAGGGCGAAAATAATTTCCATTATTGGGACATCTGTCCCGACCTGGTAGACACATCAATTTTGTAGGCGGTGGCAGTGACTCAACTCCATTGACAGCTGCTAGTGGTATAGTTGAAATGATGAGTGGTAGTCTATTTATTAATAAGGATAAGATGTCATGCATCAATGCTTATCGTAAAGACTTTCCTAAAATTGCAGAAAATGCAGTTTGCACAATTGTAGGTTGCCTGTGAGAATGGATGTCAGCAAACCTGAAATTCAAAGGATATTTCTTTGCAAAAAAAGAGAAATTATTGTCAAATTTTTCACTGAAATACTTTTGATAACATATTTAATTTTAAAAAAACTTTGCATCATCGTGCATAATAAGTAGGGGTGTGTGAATACTGGTTTTAGTGTTTCAAATAGTTTTCGAACGAATAATAATAATATTTTCTAATAATTTTTGAACATTTTTCGAATACTGCTTTGTAGTTTTCAAATCGCAAAGCTAACATAATCTAGAATAAACAGAAACAAAAAACTACTTTCCATTCATAAATAAATGAATTGAAAGTTATTTTAATTACATGAAGTCCCTGGAAGAGTCATTAAAACCAACATAATACATTACTTTGTACTAATACTTACAACGAAATGCTTTCTTCTTCTTTTATGTAGATGTTTATGAGAAAACCAAAATATGCTTTTATGCTACAGATGGTACAGGTGATAAAGTTTAGTTCTTAGCTCACATTTACACTAGTAGTTACAACATAAGGCTAAACGAATAAATAATTAGTTCTTTGATAACACATGAAAAAAAAAATCCCTTTACATTATGATTGCAGAATGCAACACTGATAAATATTCAGCTATTTGCTGACATCTGTAAGAATAAAATTATGTTTTAAGTAATTTTGAGTTCCTTGCTGATGTTTTTAGGAAAGCAAAAGCGAAAATATATTACTATTTACTAGTACTTACAAGTACACAAGAATTGAGAAACCTTAAATGGTTTTTGATATGGATGGTATGAATTAATAGTAGGCCTACACGTAAAAATATTTTTTTTGCATTAAGCCTACTGCATAAGATACTACTAGTAAATAAGTATTTGCTGAAGGTTGTGTGAAAAAAAATATTTTGAGTTGTTTTTAATATTCATGTAAAAAAATTAACTGCTCGACATGAGCAAAGAGAAGGGCTTCTCAACGAGCTGTGACTACATTGCCACCTGTTGAGAAAATTCTCTCACCTGCAACCTGTGTTGCAGGAATGGGTAGGTAAAGTCTTGCAACCTTGATAAGTTGAGGGAATCGTTCACAGTGAATCCTCCACCATTCTAAAGGGTCCTTATGCCTGGAAATTATTACAATTCTTTTTATATGCCAAACTGAATTTAGGTTACGATTAGCGCTGAGCCGACACAGGTTTTTACCGATAATGGTATGAACCGATACTTCCTATATCCGATACAGATACAATGGACATTCGAGAAATGGAATGAAATACTTCTATTAGCACTAAATGTTTTGTGACGACAAGTAGGCTTAAAATTTTTATGGAGGGTATTTTTCCCATGTATGGATTTTTGATGAATCATTTTAATTTTTTTTCTTAAGATATAAACCTAATGTAAGGCAGCCTTCCTTCAGGTGGGCATAACCCTCTCCTTTTTTATTCGAAGACTTTAATTTCCATGAGAGTGCCTTTAATTTTTTTGTTAGGATACATTTATTTTAGAATTTCCAATCGATTTCGAGATCTGAGGTTATGTAGTGAAGATAAATTTTTTTTGTGGATATAAATATCTTTTGGAGTGTTTCGGTAAGTATTTGGTTTTAATTATTCAGGTTTTTGGTTATAACTTTTCGGAAAGCAGTTTTTCTGTATTTGGTTTCAGTGAGATACTTACCCCCCATCCGCCACACACCATTTACCCTCAACAAGGTAGTCATGTTTTTTTTTTTTTGGATTTAAACCTCTAGTACTATTTTTTATTATCTTTTAGGATTATAGAATAATACCTTACTCTTTTTTATCTAGCAACTCCTTGATTCATTTATTTTTTGTATCAAGGTCGTATTTTAAAATTCACTTAGTATGGCTGATATCAAAATTTAACTGTCTGTAGTTTAGGGTATTGGTAGTTCACTATATGTGCTTTGCAACTCCATGCTGAAATCAGCTTCTGAACTCTTCATACTGGCCACAACTACAGTAGTTTTCCTTCTTTACGGCATCAGTAAAGTGCTGCCATCATTTGCCTGTTATTGTGATGCAAGTGTGCCTGTAGATTCACGGAGTCAACATGACGAAGGACTTTTCAAGTAGACAGCTGTAAGCTTGTGGGCTGCAGTGGGGGACAGGAGAGAAATACATGCTGCATTTAGCAGACCAAGTGTAGGCCCCTCAGGGGAATCAAGTGTTTGTGAGCAATGGCCCGAGTGCGTGAAAGACTGATTGGCCGAAGGCCAGGGGCCGCGAGTCATGTCAGGCGAGGCCAGGTGCACCATTTCTTGTAGCTGCTCAGCTGTCTGAGCGTGAGGACGTTTTTTTGAGAGTCTGGGTCCGGAAGAGACCACCAGATGTTCACGAGGACGTGATAAGTATTTTTCTAACTTTGTATGTTCTGCTGGGTCAGAGCAAGGTTATAGTAGTATAAGATCTGACACAGGTCGGGGAGGGAGGGAGGGAGGGAGGGAGGGAGGGAGGGAGGAGGGAGGGAGGGAGGGAGGGGAGAGGAGGGAGGGGGAGGGAGGGAGGGGGAGGGGGAGGAGAGAAAGAGAGAGAGAGAGAAAAGGAGAGAAAGAGAAAAGAGAGAAAGAAAAAGAGAGAAAAAAAAAAGAGAGAAAGAAAATGAGAGAAAGAGACAGAAAGAAAGAGAAAAAGAAAGAACTATTACTGAATTTAATGAGCTGTAGCATCCTTCTGCTAGATATTCATCTTAGGTGACTTCCTAGTAAAAATTTAGGCAGTGATAAAAGTGCCTACAGAAATATGTGCCATTCCCTCACTATAATTGTTTTGTGTGTCTTTATTTAAAACCCATTTGCATCCACAGACATGCTGGAACGCAAGATAGCACAACTGCCGTTGAGGAGCTGGCAACGCTATCTATGAAGCATATAGTTAATGTCTGTCCTCTTGGGCGTAAAAGCAGCTTGTGGCGACACCTCTCGATGCATACCATGACTATCTTATTACGTGTTTCATTATGCGGTCGCATATCTGGCCGATAACACCACAGGCGTACTGGTACGCAGGAATGTTTGACTGCAGCAGATGAGCTGGCAGTGCTATCTACGAGCATTTAGTGAATGTCTGTTCATTCGGACGTGAAAACAGCCTGTTGCGGACACCTTTGTATGTATAGCATGACTTATCACATGTTTCAGCACAAGTATTACATCTATCATGACAAATTTTAACTGTAGCATTTTAATAATCAATGATGACACCTATCGTTTCAAACACTAACTTCGTTTTCATATTGGCTCATAATGTTTATGTTCATAATAGATGCATATATCGGGGACAGTAATATAATTAGTTTACACTATGTGTGTGTTATGTTTATTGGATGTTATTTAGTAGCAGTTTAGTGCGAATTTTATACTAAAATATAGACTGTAAGGCTTGTTAAACTACTTTTTTTTTATATATTGTGACAATGGCTTAGAGTAAATCAGTGCTGTGAAACTGTACCAAATAAGTATAATTTTTCTGTAAATTTTATTGTATATCTTAGTAAATGTTGAAATGGCAGCACGAAAGAGAAGGATATCTTCGTTTGTGGTAAAGATGACGAGGCAATGATGTGATATTTTGAAATGCTGACATCTGAAAGTTCGCAGTAAAGATGAAATGGACAGTCATAATATTAGACTAGTTGCAGCAAACAAGTCCCGTGCAGCTGATAATGAGACAGATAATAGTTTTTCAGAGTCAGGCGAAGATAACACTGCTGTGGATACTAGTTGTGGCGATGTTGTTGACAGGAAGTGGGAACAGAGTCAGGTAGAACCCATGTGTCATCCATTCACAGGTGTTTTTTGGCATATCACCAAATCTAAATTTAGAAAATAACTCCAGTAGAGCAGCTATATTTTTATTGTATTTGAATGACAATATTGTAGAGCATATTGTTGAACAATAAATATGGATAGCACATTTGTTAGTACAACACCTGACAAATTCTGAGTGTATCTGCTCTTCTGATATTGATGGGTAAAGTTCAAAAACCTACACTTCAAAGTTACTGGAGTAAGGAAGTTACTGTAGATACACCATACTTTAGGAGTGTTATGCCGCGGAGGCATTTTGTAGCCCTAAACAAGTATTTGCATTTAGTGGATAACGAAACTCTAAACCCCGCAGATCCATTACGCATAATTTGCCCTATAATAACTATGGCATCAGAATTGTTTCGGGCAGTTTATACACCGTCAGGTAGCGTGTGCATCGAATGAACCATGAACCAAAACGTGCGAGATTTGGAATAGTTCTACAAACTTTAGTGACTCCGCGAACTCATACATCTGTGACTTCAAAATTTATGTGGGGACAAACAAAACAGATGGGACTCCCGCTAGCACAGTAATTGTGACGGAGATGATGCAGAAATGTGATCTGCTAAATAAAGGATACTCGTACATAGACAACTGGTATAGTTCACCCGATCTTCACCAAAGACTGTTCTCTGCAAGAACAAATTTTTGCAGTACAGTTCGCACCAATAGGAAACGTATGCCCAAAGAACTTGCGAAAGAAAAATTTAAAGTAGGAGAAGCTGTAGCCTACAGTAGCACTAATATTACAGCAATGAAGTGGTAAGATAAAAGGGAGGTAAGCATGTTGTCAACAAACCACACACTTGATTTCACAGAAAGACGCAAGGTGCATCGGAAAATGCAAACTAAAATTATGAAGCCTACTGCAGTTATTGATTACAACACGAAGATGAGAGGTGGTGATGTAGGAGACCAAATATTGAGTAAATTCCATGTAATGCATAGATACAGCAAGGTTTACAAGAAAATATTGTTTTATGTTGTGGACATGATGCT
Source organism: Dryococelus australis (assembly GCA_029891345.1). Lineage (NCBI taxonomy): Eukaryota > Metazoa > Arthropoda > Insecta > Phasmatodea > Phasmatidae > Dryococelus > Dryococelus australis. The sequence continues at coordinate 64,378,319 of CM056995.1, forward strand.
ATTGAACAGTTATGTACTGTATAAAAAGTTACATGGTAAGAAGGACAGAACACTCCATGTATTCAAACAAAAATTAGCAGAAGAACTTCTGGAATCCTACTTCAAAGAGGATGTGGCCAAAAGAAGGTTTGTGACACCTGGAGATTTACCTTCACGTCTGAGTGGCCGACATTACCCAGAGAAAGTTGCTCCCTCTGTGACAAAGGGGGCAAAATTCGCAAAACGTTGTGTTCTGTTCTTAGAAAAGAAGCACAGGAGGGAATCAACTTGGAAGTGTGACAGCTGTAATGTTGCTTTGTGTATTGAGCACTTCAAGACATACCACACACTCAAGAATTACTAGAGACAACCCAGAGAGATACTGCTAGTTTTATTGATATTTTATTGGTAATTTGATTTCTTTGAAGCCACATATGATTGCTTTACTTACTATGTAAGTGTATATTTGTACTATGTTTATGGGGAAGGCATTGCATATATATAGTCCATTTCTCATAGGAAGCAACTTTCTCGGAGCCCTGCTAAATATCTACTTGCAGGCCAGTTTCTTCGTATACTTCCGCCAAATGTAAACAAACATTGACATGTGACTGCCATATAGTATCTGTCAAAATCAATGTTTACATGCCATTGTGTGTGTACATGTGTTCGTATACTTTCGCTACACCTAAAAATAAACATTGAAATGTGACTTACTTTTATACCTGTCAAATGAGTTGTTTACTGTTTACAGCTTTTCAAAAAATTCTGCCTTAGGTCTAAATCAAAAACAATTTTGTACGAATATTCACAGTTTAGGCTTATAATATTATTTAGGTCAGCTTTACGACGTTTTAAAAATACCTGAATTAACCATAGTTCTTACAGTTATGTTAAATTAACATATTTGTATTCCATGACATAGCATTTTACACGTAATACAAGTTAATATTTTGCCTCAACTGTGTTAAACACTGCTACAACTGCGGGGTAATGAACAGTAATATTTAACATTTTGTTATTGATATGTGTTGGGTTATTTCCTTAAAAGGACGGCCTCAGTTCGAATAACGAAGGAATGAGGCCAACGAAAAAGCAACATTAAAATCAAGCACCCAACTCGTGTTGCTCATTTTTTGTTATAGAAACTTAAAATATAGCGGCGAACATGCACACAAATAAGAATACCATAACTTTATTCCACTCATATTTATATGTATTGCTACTTACTGTGTATAAGGTTTATTGAAATTTATTGGGGCTGGGCTTGGTTATTTGGTTGCGATTGGTGGTAAATCACATTACACCACTGTGTTTCAAACCCCCGGGCAAAGGTACAACGTTGTGACAAATATATGTGGATGTAAATAAATAACTTAGTCATAAAAACAGTTCACATTTACAATGTATAAATAGTTCACATCAAATATTTGAAATGAAGCACACACAGATCCAACGTAACTATCACCAAACAGCCACACCACGCTATTTCACACGCAGCGGTTAACAAAACACACTGTAACAATATATTTATAACTGCCGCGGAAACACAGATTTATCACAACATCGTAACTTGCTTAGGTAGCTTTAAAAAAACACAACATCTACAAATGTAATGTGGTAATTTGAAGTATTTTTCGGAGTAAGTATAATATACGCTTCGTTTGATAAAACAGCAATACGCCATGTCATGGCTCGCCACGTCTGCCAACTTCACATTGTTTCTGCCCCGCCATCACATCTAAATATATTAAAATAAGTATTTAAACATTAATATCTCTTTTCAGTTATAAATTACAAATTCAAAAATCATTATTTTGCTGTAATAAGTATGAAATATGCTACAATTCAAAACATGTACAACTTTATCGCGTAATAGCGAATAGAAACTTCCGAAGTGTGAGAGAGAGCAACAAAGCTCGCTCAGCAGGTAGTTGTTTCAAAATTGCTCTCGCTCGATAAAATAACACTGTACCATTACGGCCTACTCACAATATTTTCCGCTGTTATTTTAAACTATAAAAATGATGTATGTTGCCCTCGGGGCTACCTAAATATTTCAATAGGTACCGTTTAATTTACAAATAGTATACTAAAAACAGAGGTTAAAATAATGTTTTAACTGTTAACTATTTCTTACCGGTTGTTGCCAACACGTCGCTGCTCTAGCTGTTGTTAATTCATATTCAAAAAGAAATAAATGTTACAAGTTATAGAAGATATTAAGGTAAAGTTTCATTCATTTATTCAATAATACAGTACTCAAAAGTTAACCACAGTGTTACATATTTGTGGAATACAGGTTATTGAAAAAATAGGTTGACATGTTATGCCTAGAGTGTTTTTTCAAAGGTTGATTTTCATAAGTCGCTTCCAATCGGGAATGGACTCTACATACATACATACATACATACATACATACATACATACATATACATACATACATATACATACAGACACACACAGTCACACGCACACACACAGTCACATGCACACACGCACATACAAGTGTAAAAATATGAATTCATGTAGACAAAAATATTTACAAATGTAGATTTGCATACATGAATACTTAGAATTGTCGATAGACATAAGTGTGTACGTGTGTGTGTGTATATTATACACACACACACACACAAATACTTATCCTGGTATTTGATTGATATTTAGCAAATTATTGCCAAAATATACTGAAAGTGTTGTACATACATTAGAAATTGGATTAAAAATTGTATCCCTTTTTGGTAGAAGATTTAGTTAGAAATATTGGAATATGAATAATTAGAAAATACTGCATATAATGAGTGGTTTTGTCAAAACAAATTTAAATTATCATGAACTCCAAAATTTTTTGAACATTTTATTAAGAAATATAATAAATAAATATAAAAAAATAGCTTCCATTACACTAACATAAAAAAAAGTTGGTGGATTCCATGGCATTTTAGGCTCTTAAGGTCAATGGATGCAAATGGGTTAAATAACAAAATTGAAAAACGTACCTATGCCTCTATAGTCAAATTTTTGTAAAACAAGCAGAAAATTATATCAAAATTAACCGACAAAAAGGTATAAAATCGACAACTTTCACAGTTTACACACTTCAGCCTGTAGGTTTTTTATGTTTAGGAGACTATCTGAGCATAGATACAAGCTTGATGAAAAAAACAATTAAATAAAAACAATGTTATCGCTTAAAACTTTAAATTGCATGAATTTACGTAAAATAATATTTCTGCTTGCCAGCTATTCTCAGGAGACTGGTGATTGCCGCGCTCTGTGCCCCTCCCCTCCTACCACTGGGGAGAGAAAGCTGATGATGCACCAGTGGAAGGGAAAAGAATGCACAGTGGCCTCTGGAGGGGGGAGGGGTAGAGGAGTTGTCGAGAGACAGGAGGGAAACAAATCGCAAAGCAGAAACCTGCAGCGTGCGCGCCCTTTCCCACATCCCATGTAGTGTCCGTACACACAGCCAGGTCAGGGAACGGATTGGCCCATTTTGGTTTTTCTTGTTATCCATCAACACAGAATTTCTTTGAATGTAGACAAGTATAAAGACAGATTAAATGTTCAAGCAGGCAGCACTGAAGGTGGGAATAATGACGTAGCACAAAGTAAAACTTTGAGCTCGCAATAAAAAGGAGCTCCCTTAGAATACTGGAATGGTCACCATGATTCGGGTTTTTTATGTTTCACGATATCATGACTGGCGAATGCCGGAATGAGTCCCGAATGAAGACAATGGCAAATTTCTTCCTCGTTCCTTTATCTGTTGAATTTGACATAATTTTTGCAATAACCTCATTGTTGATGGTACGATAAGTTGAAAAAGTAATAGTCATTGAAATGTACTGTAAAAGAAAATTCTTATATTTATAGTTAAATTCTTTAGAAATGCTGTAACATGTCAAATAATTTGCATTTTAAAATCATTTTGCATTATCCAAACTGAAAACTCTTAAATAAATATGTTATAAAGTACGAAGACCGATAACAGTTTAAGTAAAAAAAAGTATATATAAAACAGTCCAAAATAACATAAAACTTTTCGAAATAACCTTCTTACAGGAGTCGTGAAAGAATAAACTATTAATAACTTTAAATGCATTAATTTTGCTGAAAATGGGCAATACACACAGGAACACAATATGAAATAGGCTACAGTGCATTCGCGCTTACACTAAACATTTTTTTAAAATACAACTTTGAGATGGCTAATTGGTTTCTACCGCAAGTAAGTGAATGTCTACCATGCAGAAATGCACAGAAATAAGTTTACAAGAGTAGAAAAAATGTTTTCTGTCTCAACATCTTATGAAAAGTTTCATGACTAAATATTCATGTGTTTCAGAGCTTGTCATTTTATTTACCAGTTTCTGCAGTGTGTAATGAGATATTCACAAAACCCACTCCTTGCCCCCCCACCACCTTAAAAAATATTTAATATTGACGTCCATATTTGAAGAACAGATTTTTTTGTCGTACAATCATATTAAGGAAAAATAAAAGCATCTAAAATGTTAAAACATCTGTGTATACATATTCTATGGTAACCGTCGAAATGTCACCTAGTCTTCATACATAAAAACAAAATACATTCTTACGTTTCAGCGTATCTTTTCCAGATTAGGTTTAAAAACTGATCGCATATAATTACCAAAAGAATTATTATAAAATTTGTATGAATTTATTTGCACGGAATAGCTTCTAAGGAATTTTATACTATGAAACCATCCGTATTGCAGTCCAAATGCAAAGAAGCCGAGCTGATGTGTTCACAACTCAATTGATATGTCGCCGAAATAATGCACGCATGACAAAAGTAATATCTCATCATTTTCAAGACAGCTCACTTGGGTTAAAAGTCATCAACATACTGATAAATTTGCTGTTGAAGAAATTTTATTCTAAAAGTTTTATTTGGAAACCTGCTATGACTTTGTGCCGTATGAATCCAGTTTTCATTATGGAATTTCCCAGCAAAAGGAGGATAGCTATATCCAACCAGTCTTAGGACTGATGACACTGTAATGTTGCCAAACTGTATGGGAAGTTTTGTTTTTTTCACCTCAATAAAAACATTAGTTTACGGTGCAAAGATACATTTTCATACAGCTACAAAATAGAAAAAAATATAGAGTTCTCATATTACAAAAATTAAATATTTGTATTATATTTTGCCGTTTTCTTTCCGCTGTATTTTAAAATATGGATTACTCTTTGACAAGAAAATTGATTTCTTGATACAGTGTTAGAATTTTAAAAAATTATAGTTTTTGATTCATTTTTGCGTAATTTTTGCTGAGTATTGTTTCTGCACACCAGCTCTTTGTATGGTATTTCTGTACAGTTCTCACCGTAAGATCACAGGAGACGGGATGGGAATTTTCTGAAAGGCGGGAGAGGGGAAGAGGCTAGACACTTTGGAAGGGAGAAAACTGTACTGCGGATAGCTGGAAGATAAAATGTTGAAAGATCTATACCTGGCAGTATTTAAGCTAGTGTTCTCGTCGTATGGGTGATGTGATGTTTTGCATGTGAATTCAGGTAGCACAATGGACAGGATTTAGAAAAATAATAAGAAGTTATATAGATAGACTGCTTTCGTCTAGAGGCCTTTGACAATGAGAAAACAGCCTCATGATGAATTTTATTTATTTAATTTACTATGTGAAATGTGCACAGAATTTTTAATTAATGTCAAGATGTTAATAATTGCGCATATAATGATAATCTTTCAAGCATAAAAATTAAAAGCCTGGGGAAAAATATATACACTAACCACATGGCATATTTTATTCAAATTAGATCTCGCCTCAGACGAAACAAATTGTTCATACTGTCTCAGGATTCCAAAACAAAACAAAAATTGGTTTTCCCTATTTTCAGTTGTACTTTATCAAAATCCTCTCTATTCACCCAGGAGAAAACAGCCTCTAAATTTCTCAGTGTAGGTCGTGAGGATGTAGGGTATAGTCAAATGTTACGTGCTACAGTGTTAATTACAAATAACCTGAATATATTTACTTTCATATTTCTGGGCTGAAACTACGGAAGACTAAACCATCAATACCACACAGAAAACAGCCAATGAGCAGGAATTTATAACATGTATGAACAAGATAATAATGAACCATTAACAACCACAACACACATTATGTTAGACGGCAGAAGAATGGTAAGTATTTAATATTTAATTGACAGTATGAAACAGATTAGTCGACACGAGCCATTCAACTGTACTTTCAGTGATATGACTGTACTTTCAGTGATATGAGTATAATCAATGAGCAACATTTAGGGCGTGAGAAATAAATACCGCACAGTATGTACACGCTCCTCTGCAACAGATGCGAAGAATACTGTTGCATCTCACAAATGTGCCACGAATGGCCTGGGTCATAAGCATCAATGGAGCAAGATGTCATTGTTAAAGGATTTTTGCAGAACATTGGCATGCATGGTCTCGTTTATCGCCGTTTAATCGCAGACAACAACAGTAGTGTGCACAGAAAGCTAATAAATGCTATCCCCTATGGGACAAGACAAGTAGAAAAAGTAGAGTGCCAAAATCACATTTGTAGGAATTACGTTAGTAAAGTAGGAGATTTATGCAGCAACACCAAACTAGGAAGCTATGAACTGCGTTCAGCTGTTAAAGATTGTATAATGAGACTAAGAAACGCTGTCATTTCTGCAATTAAATACAGAAAGAAGTAGAGTGAAGACAAATACTACTTGTTGATTGAAGAACTTAGAAAATATATCTTGAATAGTCCATTCCATGTGCTCGGTGACCATTCAAAGAGCTCTGAAAGACAGTACTTTTGTTATGGACTCCCAAAACCAGGAGAAGTTAACTTGGTAAATGAAATGGAGAAGGCAGGATTGCTTAAAGAATTATTGCTTTACGTTCAAAGAGTGGCAAATAATGCAAGCAGCCTCATTTTGGATGTTGACAACAATATGGCAGAGAACTACAATTCTCTTGTAGCGAAGTTTGTTGGAGGAAAGCATATCAATTTTTCCCTGGCTAATTCCTATAAAACAAGGTGCGAAGCGACTGTGATATCTGTCAACTCAGGTGGAGAGTTACACAGAATTATCCACAAGTTATCTGTTAAAAAAAAGTCCTGGAGTCCACACAGACACTTATCGGATGGCGGAAAAAATGGCGGAAAAAATGGCAGAAAAAATGAGACAGCGCCATTTAATATTCCATGGCAGAAAGAGAGTTTAACACAGGAATAAAAAGAACTTGGATAGTGATAATGGTTCAAATGCTTCTCTGAGCACACCAGACAGGTCACAATCTACGAATGAAAAAGTGCCAAAGAACAATTTTTAGATGTGACGAAACTTGAAAACAGAGAACAGATAGTGGAAAGAACAAAACTCTTCACACGAGTGGAAAGTAGAATGTAGCAAACGCATAACATCATCGTTCTTTGGGAAGAGTTGTCAAATGAAGGCTACAATCTCTTGTGCAAATGTTGTAAAGGAAATTAGGTACCAAATCTTCAAGAGAAATTCTAGTACAAATTGGGGCATCGAAAAAGAGTCATTGGCAATTGCTCAGTTTGAAAGAGAAAATCCAGGCATAGTAGTTAAAAGAAGTGGTATAATTGTGGACGAAGAATATCCTTTTTTAAGAGCCTCACCAGATGGCCTCATAGGCAATGACCAAATAATTTAAGTAAAGTGAACATCCTCTGCTATATCTATGTCACCATTAGATGCACTTGCAAAAGGTAAAATCAAGTACCTAGAAATGAAAGATGGAATGCCACAGTTAAAACTGAGCCATAACTACACGAACCAAGTACAGGGAGTCCTCCATATTTCACGGCGGAAGATATGCAATTTCGTAGTACGGACTCCAGAAGGCATGGTATATCTGAAAATGCAACGAGATACTGACTTTTGGGGAGATAAAATGGTTACTAAGCTTCTAAATTTGTTCTACAATTCCCGTTTACCAGAAATTATTGACCCTAGAATCCCAGGAATATGCCTATACACGAACGCCTACATATCAAATCTGCACAAGAGGCTAAACGTGAGAACAAGAATCTGAAACCAGAGCTACTGTCGAAACTACAAAAATGATCTGAGAAGAAAACTGTGTAATGTAACTTACATTTTTTTTTAACAAAGAAATAACAGTTACATTTTTGTCACATTACAATGGTTGAGAATGTGTTATATTTCATATATTGTTAGAGTACCGTTTTTTTTATATTGTGCATGGCTTACAAAGATGCAATGTAACCGCTGTTTCATCAAGGTGTCTTCATATCGTTATAAATGTGACCAAATCATAAATTTCAGTCTTTGTAAAGTTTCTATTATCACACTGTGTTTAAGACTCACTTTTTTTTTAATTATACACACATAAAAACTGTATTATATAAATGTAACAACAGATAAATAGATAATGGTTGTAAAAAGAGGTGGGTTACAAGCCTATCAAAATGGAAATTATGTAGCGTAAATTCGCAGGAAATGATCACCATTATAAAAAAACTAAAACCAATGCTTTTTTGTAACATTATTTTGGTTATTCTGATGGTACAGGAGTGCAACCATTAACTATCTAATATTTGTTACTTTAAGTAACATATAATGTATACAAATTAACCTAATATGTATTGTATGGCCCTAAATGTTTTTAACACTGTATTACATTTACCTGCCCTTTGGACTTAGAAATAATAATGGTCAACAATTTTTATCATTGTAATATAATTATATTGAAATATTTTGTTTAATTATTTGTGGATAGTACTTATAAAATGTGGCCTAGTTGATAGTTTTCAAATCTACGACAGAAGAGTTTTATACTCTAAAATTCAGAACATCCAGTGGTCCAGGTGAATAAGTAAATTTCCATTGCAGGTAATTCTTGCCAACTTCCCTAACTGAAGGCTGACTATATCAATTGTTTGTACAATGTTCATTGTGTAATTTAATCAGAAATTAAATATCTAGAAGATAAATATCAATTATTGCTGTCAATTTATTTCAAGTGCTTATGTAACAGTTGCCACGATGTCATAAATGAGCAACCAACAATTCAATCAGCACTTACCATCTTTTAAATTATACTTTTTTTGTATAAAAAAGTATTTATTCCTTTACTTGTATTCATAGTTGTATACTCCCCCCCCCCCCTTTTTTTTTTCTTTGCAGGAATGTATCATATTGCAATAAACATTGTTACAGGGTAGTGAAATGTGCATTTTTATGGTTTTATGTTTTGTAATGTTTTGAAAAAATATTTTTTAAAATGATTTCATGGATTTCCTTTTCATTGCAAGAGTGGTGTATAAATTAGTTCACAGTTAAATAAGGGACTACTATCACCAAAATAGGTTCCTTATCACCAAATTAAGTAGCAATAACAAGGGTTTGAATTTTGATCATGAATTTGTAGAATATGGAAATAAATACAAACTATTTATGACATATTTTAGGTAACATTTAAGAGTAAATCATAATGCAGGAAAATTTTGGTTTAGTGTTTCGGCACATGGAAAATTTGATGAAACGTTCCGAATATCACCTAATTAGGCCACTTTGAATGTTCGTATGTAGTAGCTGCGTACCGTAAAAAATTTATTCTAAAAATGTAAGCATTGCACATAAAATCAAATATAGATAAGAATCCAACTACCTACAGATATTATTTTAATTCCACTAAATCTCAGATAGCTACACAATATAAATAATTAGACAACTTAAAAACATTAATAATTTTCATTTTGCTATATTACAAATATATGTAGTACGATACAATGGGTAAATCTATCATTTTCCCACATTCCCAGTAAGCATTTCGAATAAATTTTAAAATTGTAATTTTTTTACTCATCCATTAGATAACCTTCTAATTTACATAGCTGTATTAAGGGGCATTTTTTTTAAGTAGCCAAGACTTATACAATATGATATCGAAAGAAATGTGAAAATTTCGGCAATTTTTATTCATACCACTTTTGAATGTATGCACTTTTCTGCTGGCAGGCTTATTGAGAGATGACCTAAAAACTAACTAAACCTAACATTACCAATGTTCTAACAGACTCAAACTTTTTTTAAACTGAAGTGTAACAATACAACTTTTTTTCTTCCGGAATTTTTCTAATTTTCTGACAATATCTTAGCACCATATTGTCATTTAATTTTCGGACATTGTAATATTTCACACTATAAAAAAATTGTACGGCAGCATTGTCCCCTAGTCTTGATGAAATTCCATCAACATTTTGAAACAAAAATTTGACTTAAAAGTGTTTGAGGAATGGTGAAGTTAAGTTTTAAAGTTTTTTAACCCTATTTACTTTTTCCTTTCAGCAATTTCTTGTCCTTTAACCACCTTTTAAAGTAAATATTGCCATGTAAGTAAGAAACACAGTGTATGATTCCACCGCACTCAGAAGTTAACGTCTAAGGCTAAAATAAAATACATTTACTTACTATTATTCCAAATAAGATAAGAGGGCTTTCAAAAGTGATCACTTTACTGTAAATAGCCTATAATAATGGTGAACCGTCCCCATTGGACGCAGCAGGTAGAATGATTCAGCGCTCACCGGACCCCTTGGCCAGGTGCACGGCAGAGCGCTGCCCAGAAAAAATTTTACTAGGAAGTCCCGTTAAGCGACCGAAGTAAGAAAAGACGTATTTTTAACTGCTGTATTTGAAGATTTAGAAAGTATTCAGAGTTTGTGTTAGGTTGTTGATGAAAGTTGTGTGGTTGGCCAGAGTGATAAACATTTAAGATTTTTAGGACTGTGTTTTCCTATTGCTAGTAACAATTGAACAATGACTGTAGCTATTTCACAGCAGTAAGCTCTCCCTCTTTGTAAATGTTTATGCCCAAATGTTATTGAGTTATTTTCAATATCGCTGTTGTATTCTTTCTTGTTTGAAAATAAATATTTAGGACAATCCCTACAGGAATAAGTTAAAAACAAGTTGAAAGTAAGATAAGAGAACTAAACAGCTTTTATATGTTTTATTGAAGACTTTTTCATGTGTACCAGTAGTAGGTGCCTTTGAGATTAGAAACGAGTAGCAAATTACAAAAAGAGCCTAAGTATAATTAAACAAATAACTGTAAATTGATGGAAACATTGCAAACAGAAGTAGTAACAAATTAATAACTGTGCATTGTAGGTTACTGTGACCCATGAGCCAAGATTAAAATAACTTTATCTTAATTTCCTTTTTCTATTTTCGTTGTGTTATGTAAAAAGACAACCATTAATTGAACTAGGCCAACAGGCATTAATATTGTAACAAAAATCTTTATTTTTTTAATTTTATTCATTAGCCCTGCTAGTTACTCAAATTGGAAGTTATAAATTGAATAGTTTACTTTATTTGTTACATACTCAAAACTGTAACTTATTAGACCATCAAGCCTAACTTCAATCAATGTTTTATACTTTGGCTAGAAGAGCTATTCTTTGATACCATTCTCTCTTTGTAACAGTTCCTAATTTTAATTTCTCTGTTGTAGCTTATACAGTAATTATTCTTGAACAACCTTCTTGAATTAAACAAATTTTATGTACTGTTACAGTTTATTAATTTTTTTTAAATTAACATCAGTTGAAATTTAACCTAACAGTGTTCTTTGTTATCTGACCCACTCTCTCTCACCAATAAACATAAGTTATTGAATGTTATGATAGATCTAGAAAAGGGAATTTAGTGCACTAATAATTTTTAAGAAGTGTCACGTGACCTGGCACAGGTTGAACTCTGAGCCCTCTATGGAACCAGATACCACATCTCGATCCTGTTTCTTCCTTACCTCTCGCATTTATCGAGTGGATTTTGTCGCCGCCCCCTTCACCTCCTTATAACCCCCACTTCCCCTTTTTATTTTGTCCTGGTGGTTGGCTCCAAACTTTCAGAGAAAATAAGCTGAGGCATAAGAAAATGAAGACATTTGAATTTGGAGTAATATTTATTTTATATTGAGCAAACAAAACTGGTGAATTATTCCTGTATTCAACAGGTGGTGGAGGCACCCCTCTCACACTTCAGGTGTCAATGTGTGTGATGTTAAAGAAGGTGCTCAGTTGTAGTAATTGACAATAATATTTATTCTGAGAATCCCCCCCTCCCCACTTGTGCACTTTAGGTTTCAGACTTGGTTGATCTAAATTCTTATTTTCACTCATTTTATTCCAAAATCTCCCTCCTATCCTTTCTAGCGGAAGCCTTAACATTTGGTGTATTTTGGAGTTTGGTAATTATTGTAGTGCACACCCCACCTCCATCGCTCCCTCCCACGTTACAGTATTTGGGAAGCTGATGAAAATCTGTTTTAAAGTCAGTGTCACACAATGTACAAAACATTAGGAGAATTAATTTCACATTAATTCTTCAAAATCAAAGATAAAAAGCAGCACTCAAAATATACTTTAGTAATTTATTTTTAAATTTAGATCATGGCAATTTAAGCATCTAATAAAATTCAAAATATTAAATCTACAAGGTTGTTTATCACAGTTCTCAGCATAACTCAACTTTGTTCATATTCAAAAAACTAAAAATTATTAATATGTATAGTTTTTAAATTCAGCACTCACTTATTTTACTGAGTAAAATTTAATCACTGCCAGTTCCCAGGTTATGAATGTCAGAATCAGTAAGATTTTAAATACTGATATGACAAGGGTAAGGGAAGTGTGGTGCCTGCAAAGCAGGTAATTGGGTGACCAGCAATACAAACTGTAGAGGTAGCGACATTTCTCTCTCTTCCTCACTCTTTCTTCTTCTTGCAGGTGATTATTTCACAGCAGGGAGGCATGTCCCTTCCTCCCTTTACTGCCCTGGAGTAACAATCTGTCAGTTTAGTACTTGGAATAAGAACTGCAACTGCTGACTAAAAACGGCAGCAATTGAGCCCCACTTACTCCAAATTGCCACCATATCATCCTCTGGTTTAACGGAAAATATAGGGTCTTAATACTAGCAAAACATAAAATCAGTTCCGGCGGGCCGATATTACTAATATCTACCGATATTTGACATTGGGTATCAGTATCGGCTCAGCACGAGTTACAATTAACTGAAGTGTTAAAAAATTTTGAGGCTTGTACACACACAACCGAGTATAGGCAGAGATTTATGTAACAAGTGTGTTAAAATTCAGTATTCAGAATTGCTTGAATGCTTCGAAATTTCAACATTTGGTATTTGTTTATTGAATACAAATAATAATAATTTATTATTAAACATATTCAAAATTGTGAATATTCGCACACACCCTAATAAGAATACTAGTATAATGTAAAAGAGTAAACGTTAACACATTATAAGCCTTACCTTCACGGAAACTTTCCTTTCAATCAACTTCAGTCATGAACAGATCACATTAATACTGCGGCTGTTGTATTACATATTATTTACAATACTCTCTCTCATACTTAAAACTACCAAACTTAAAACAGTTCAACTGTCTCACACATAGTACATACTTAAAACAACCAACCTTAAAACTACAGTTCAAACTTTGATCTTAATTAACACTGTTAACTGGCTATAATACTCTTTTGCCACTTCCGAATCAGGAACATCTTTCTTAACACAGGCCCAGCATGGTCTGCTACATTTATTGGAAAGTTGTGATCAACTACAAAAGACGTGAAATAACATTCTGTTCTTGTTACTTTATCCACATAAGAACTTTTGACAAAACAAAAAATTGTCTAATTTCAAATTAGCACAACCTTTCATATTTTCAATTCGTTTTCCACACTTCACGTGGTTGAAAACATCTTTCCTTTCACCATGTGTAATGTTTATATTGCACCTACGAGAACAAAAATGTGTCATGTTTATATTGCACCTACGAGAACAAAAATGTGAACTTATATACATGGAAATTCTGGTGTACTCTTTACTAGAAATTTGAAAATAGGTTTTCTTACATTTTCCAATTATTTTGCCAATTACTATGCAACGCGACGTAAAATACGTGACAACACCACGAACATGGCCGAGCAGTAAACACGCACACTTTATGACGAAAGACGGTGAGATGCGATTCATGAACACTACACACAAATACAACTTCATTGCTATCTACAACTTCAATTAGCCAATAACATGCCGTGATTAGCTACAAGTTTCATCTGTAGTGCGACACGTATATCGGACTAAGGTGATAATATGAAAAATACGTAAACAAACAAAACAAGACTTTTATGATGAACAAAAAAAAACCCGGAAACTTTTGGCCTTTTTCAGTAAACCCGTAGACACACTATAAATTCTGTACATTTTACAGGCACACCGTAAAAGCTGGCAAGTACACGGCTGTACACAATAAAATTTACGAAATCTAAAAACACATAACCAAAACTCTGTAACATAAAAGCGGGAGATTAAAATGCCTAAGCAGGAGGGTGGAAGAATGGGTGATAAAGCAGAGTCTCCCGCCTAAAACGGGAGGATTGGCAGGCATGGGATAGGTATGTTATATGAAGGGCCACATGTTTTTTCTGAAAGATTTACATGGAGACTAGACTTCCCAAGTGCCCACTTGCAATTTTCAATTGAGTATTGACTGCTTGTCTGTGTGAAGACAGACTCTTACTTGAGTGAGTCAATCAGAATAAAGTTTCTCTGATACTGACTGTCCTTGATTCACAGGAAGACAGTTAAAAAGTGCAACAATTCAAGTGATCCAATCACTAAAATGGTTCTAAACTAAAGTGCACTGAAACACAACTTGTAATGAAATCTTTCCACAAAGAGGTGAAAGGGGATGAGGAAGGGCAGGGAGGGAAAATAACGGGGTGCAGAAGGGCAGGGAGGGAAAATAACGGGGTGCATAAGGGCAGGGAGGGAAAATAACGGGGTGCATAAGGGCAGGGAGGGAAAATAAGCGGATGCATAAGGGCAGGGAAAGAAATTAAGGGGGTACATAAAAGCAGGGAGGGGTTGTGTAGAAAAACCAGGATGGAAAATAAGGGAGTGCAGAAGGGCATGGACAAGGTCACAGAATATGAAATCTTTGGCATTACGCTTTCATAACTGCTGATAAAAGAAAACTCTTAGTTTCAATCTGTTTTTCTTTCAAAACTTTTAATATTATTTCAGCAAATGCTTAAAAATGTGACAAACGTACATTTTATACTGCAAGATGTGGGAAATAAATCAAATCTATTAGGATAATATAATATACAGGGAAAGTAAAAGTAGGGTTCTACACTATTATTTCATGACAAAAATTCAAACTCCATAATGGTGCAACAATGCTGATAATATCAGAAACAAGACTGTAGCAGGACTTACTTAATCAATTTAAAAATTCACTAGTTTACCTGGATCTTTGTCCCATGATGAGTCTCTGAGCGCTGACTCTAGCCACCGCCGAGGACCAAAATATTGTCGATCTCGCCAACGTGAAAAACTGTCTCGCTCTCTGTCCCTTTCTCTGTCTGCTTCACGATCTCTTTCAAGAGTTAGCCGCCTACTTCCTGAGCTGCCACGACTGTAGAACAGAATTCACAATTAAACCAAAACTACTGATACAGGTGTCAAATATTCTGTGTTTCATTAACTTTTGTAAATTCTGACAAACACTGTGACCAACCTAAATAGCACATAATCAGTTAACACCCTCATTTGCAAAGTATTGTGTCAGCTGATGGTGGTTGTGGGATGTAGGTTATGTTGGCTATCTTTGCAATGATGATTAAAAAAATATATCTACACCATTAGAAATTACAAGTCAGAACTTTAATGATAATCATAAAATTTATCACATAAATTGTGCTTTTAGAATATTGTTCAATATTTTCGAGCTATACAGCCTAGGCTTTAAAAACATTTTGAAAAATTATGATAGGGCAGGCATTCATTATATAGTTTGACGCCAGCTAACAGCTAGCGGCGCTAGAGCACATGACTGCGCTCACGTGTCCCGCACATGCGCAAAGAGGCCGATAATTTTGAACTTTCCTATAAATGTTAATTTCAGGGTAAAATGTGTGATATTGTCTTTACAGTTTTTAATATGTCTTTAAACATTTCAAAGTGTTTGTAATAATTTTAATTGTTTGGTTATGAATATTCAAAGTGTTTGTAATAATTTTAATTGTTTGGTTATGAATATTCAAAGTGCCTGTGGCACCGAGATTAAGAACACTTAATATTCTGGCATGAATGCCATCACAAAGAGATATTAAAATAATACTAAAATTCATAAGAAAATTATAAAAATGTAAAACAATATCTAACTTAATTTGTGCCATTTTATTTTCAATATAAAATATTTCACTTGGCTTGCATAGCACTTCTGCTTATGTGAACCCCATACGCGGCCATGGTTGGTCCATGCGACACTTGTATCTGGACAATCTGTCGAGGAGAGCTGGCGAGGTAAGACACTGTAACGTGCGTACTACAACTTTTGTTCAATGATTTAGGTTTCCGTAGTCAATGTAGTTTACCGGTTAATCTTTGCTTGCGTAAGTTTTTGCCAGACATTTTCCCCAGCATTGTGCTTCCGCTTTACTAATTCTTACGCCCTTGTGGCATTTTTAATTTAATCAAGAAGGAGTAGGAGAAAGATGTCTTGAGAGGTCACGCGACCCGTGCATTTTGAATCAGATGCTATCTGCCCATGTTTGTAGCATTTCAGTGTAACTTCTACATAATTGCTACACGCAATTTTAAGAGCTTTATTATTATTTATGTATTTAAGGGTAATTTTCGTGTTTGAATATTTTATGGGAACATCACATATAACCACGTGGCCGACTGAAGCAAAGTCTTTGTATATGCCATCATTGCGTTTTAAGAGCACATTTGTATAACAGATGTGCAATCATTTATTTCAGGGTTCAATGTATTTTTCACGTAAATTGAAGCTTTTTGTACTTGACCATGCAGTCACAGTAATATTTGATTTCACCGTCATCAGGCATGTTACAAACCTGTAACAACACTAATCGTAAGAGAGATATTTTATCACAACACGAATATTTTATCTGAATTTAGTTTGCACTTTCCACGCAGAAATATTGCAATTTCATCTTCACCACGTAGTCCGCTACGAACTTCATCCAGCGGCATCCACGCCACCTAAGCTCGTTTTCACACGTGTGTGTTTATTGTGAATATTCATCTCGTGTCCCATCTTATTTCATGTATCATTCAAGGGTCTATGTAATTGTGTAATTAGTGTACGGTGCAATTATTCCCATCCTAGCCGGCTGTATAGGGAGTCATCACATTAACCACGTGCTGGAGGGTGAGCCCCGACGAGTTTGCATCAGTGATGCCGAGTAATCACGCATGTTAATATGTATTAAGGGTTTTCATTTATAATTCACAGTGTCCTGTCTTCAGGGAAAATCCCTCAGTCAGTCCACCCTAGCAGTCCCTTGTGAAGGCTGTGCTTTCTGGCACCTCTATGACATCATTCATTTAGGCGTGCGCTAGGTTAATTACGGGCTGGGGAGCACCCAAGCGGAATTGGCTAGTCATGACCGAGATAACAATTTCATTGGCACGTTGATGTGTATAAACAATATCAATAAAAACAAGTTTACAGTGAACTCAATTTTCTTTTATTCTGTAGTGACAGTGTCCTAGCCACATATATTTAACACTTGTTTATTTCAGTGATTTTATTAAAAGTTTAGTATTGCCAATGTGTTTGTATGTACACACAGGTGAGACGTACACGCAGAACCCACAGCATCCCTGAGAATCCCGAGTCTCAATAGTGCGTGATTGGGAAGCACTGTTGGCACCCAAATTATCAGTAAGTATTTGTGTCGTCATTCGTCTCATGTCTCACCAGACGGCATCAAGTTACATGAAAAGTCTCCACCCGGTGAATGCCATTGAGCTGGCTTTTGTTGTCAAAAATAAATTAATTTGTATTTTCCATTTCATATTAAGTGGAATAAATCTTGACAGTTCTAGGAAAGTAGCACTACCACAGTGTATCCTTCCACCACAGCTGTTTTGTCACTGAAGGAAAAGATGTTTGTAAACAAATTTTTAAATCCAATGCACACTTACATTTTCCTCTCATTTTCTGTCATGGCAGGCGGTTGACGTTAGCTAACCTCCGTCCAATTATCGATGTAGGATATTAGAGCTAGGTTGGAATTCAAATTACTTTTTGTAATTGCCAAGTAAAATTTGGTCGGGTTCTGATTATTTTATTTTGAGCGAAAGAAACTGTGAGGTGTGAGGATTTGTTTAAAGTCATTCGTAAGATGGCATTGTTTTGAGGTTCTTACAAGTGTGTGGCATTTTGAGATGCATATTGTTTTGATGGAGCAGCGGAAAATTTTGCTTGTATGGAAACAATCAAATTTGACGCATTCCCACCTCTCCCGTCCTAGACCGCTGTGAATGTGGTGCGCTAATCTATGCGGATTAGAGTACGGATTCCCTCTGGAGTTGATTGGGTTAACCTTCCGCAGTGTAATGACGTCTGGGTGGTGTTTTGCCTGGTGGGGCGGGGATGTGCCTACATTGAGATATGGGATGTACACTGACTCATCGAAGGGTTGTGAAGTGGTGGAGGGGAATCAAACCCCAAGATGAGTTTAATCGTGAAAGTCTCCCTCCCAGGGAGCTTGACCTTGCCATAAAGGCTGTCAACATGACGCCAGCTGTCACTAATAATAACAAAATAAAATGTGGATGGTTAAGTCACGAAATGAGATAGATCAATATTACCCCGAGTAGCTTCTATTCAGAGTCCCTTATGCTACCGGGGCATTTATATGGGGCTGGTCTGGTAGGGTTTTGCAAGGCAACTAAATCCATTGAGGTTGTCACTGCTTTACATAAGTGTACAGGCTTTGGGGAAATGGCAATAGTAAATGACTTTCCTGCAGCAGTACATACTTGGCACGTTTTAGGAGTATTATTAACGGGGCACGGTTGGGGCAAGGGCTTCGCTTCTGGCTTGGCTCACTGAGGTGTTCTAGGTCTGTCCACGGCCAAAACACCCCTAACAAATGAATCTAAGTATGAGCTACAGTTGTATGATGGGAGGTACTTCCTTGACCAGGTTAAACAATCTCACTATTGGTCGAGGGCAAGGGAGAGTAGGTGCACTGTGTTGATTGGAGGTTGTAACACTGGCAGGCATATTTAACTCACATTGTAGTGCCTGTCGGGCGAGACGTCTTAGTTGGCTGTTGCGCCCACCTCCTTTCTTGTGCATTGGAATAATTAATAATAATTTTAAAAAAAACAATTATTTCAATTGACTCTTAGCAAATGCTAATAATTATGATGGTGCGCTCGTAACCTAGCAGCAGTGCACAAGTCCTCCTAGGTTTCATTTTCATCAGATGCACCGAGGTAATAACAGAGTTTGAGAGACTGGCTACATAGGAGCATTTCTCGGGCAAGCTCGAGTGCACTGGATACATCTCAGGAATTCCCAATCTTGTCCAGACTATAGCCTTATTCAGACGCTTAGAGTCACAAGAGGTATGGCCCACTCGTGTCTAATCCTGAGCGGTCGCTTGGTTTCTAATAAGCCACAAATAACATTGAACCAAATTCTTAAAGCAATGAAAGCGGAGCGAAATAATTAGTATACAAGGATTCAAGTTTGCGACAAATGTATTAATTATATCTACGTGAAAATACGGGGATGAGCGACTACAAAAATAAGAATAAAATATTTAACGTTACGATATGGCAAGTGAAGGCGAACCTGCATTACCAAAATAAAAGATGACTCCAAATTACTAATCACAATTTTATTGTGCGTCGTGAGGGGTGGTTGTCCAAAAGGAATAACCTATACTGCCTGCCACATACCGCGGAGTGCAGAGGATTGACTCAGGTAGTGAGGATGCACAGGTAGGGACGTCGTGATACCTGAGGCTTTCCCGTTGGTTTTCTTCACGTACTGCAGGGTTGGAGTTATTGCTCTTGGTAGGTGGTAAGAGAGCCATCTTCAGACTGTTGGTGAGTCTTCGCAGACTGTTGGAAGGATGTCGTTGCAGACTGGTGAGCCTTTGCAGGCTGGAGAGTCTTCCGCAGACCTTATTCAGGTCGACGGACTGACAAAGACTGCAGAGAGCAGTGTCGCTTCTCCTTAAATAGTGAAAGTTGCAGCTTGGTGGCTGCCCCAGCGGTGCGGAGGTTGCTAGCCTCATATCGCATAAGTTGTTTTAAAACAGGGCAGCAGGCCGCATAACACATTCATTAACTCCCTGTCTGGAGGTTGTCGACATATTTACCGCCTCTCCACGAGGATCTGGCAGCAGTGACGACAGCCGCACGGTACTGCTCTCTCTCAGCATCCCTGCTAACTAGCTTCTTCCTCTCTGCCTTGTCAGTGGCTCGGTGGGTAAAACAACCTTTGACTTTGGGGGTGGCGACCACATATCCACGTATGAGTGGGCAGTACAATTTCCATTTATTATCAGTGTGTCTGTAGCTGTCCGTGATGCATGAATCATCCCTGTAGCCACTAGATTAATTGCCAGCCGGCATGTGACTTGCCCCGAATTGCCATCATCACATTATAATGAGGCGAAGTCATAAGGGTAGAGCGTGCATACTCGCTGCGCAGTAGAGTGGCACGTGCTCGCACATCTTGTTCATAGAGGCACGCCTCTTGTGAACTGCTCTACACTCACTCTGGTTGCTCTCTGCAGGTACAGCCTAATGTCCAGTGCTGACAGAGCGACAACTACTTCCAGTACTCCGCGTGTAGGCTGCCCTGTGTTCATGCGTTTTAACAGGTTTAGCTTATGCTGAATGAATTCTTCCAAGTTCCCATTGCTGTTCATAGTATAACTGTACTTGGGCCTGGCTGGCGTCTCTATCCGTATCAAACCTGCCCAATAACTGGTCACAAAACTCCTCCCACGTCACACAATAGGCTCGGACTAAATTCCACCACGTGGCAGCGTTTCCTCTTAGTCGATTGGCAGTGACCTCGTTCCAATCTTTCCCTATGTCCTGTTCAACGTTCCTTCGCAAACAGCGAGGAACACACCCAGGTCCTCTGAGTCGTGGCTCACAGAAGTTGGCAACAGCACATTCCGATCTGGCCTGTTTAAGCCCTGTGACGTGTATGTATCAAGGAATCAGTATCGGAACAACTATTTACTACTGGACTGAAGTTGTCAGTCTTTTAGCATGTGCTATTAGATTCTTAGAGCCTGTTTATAAACTTTGTTTCCCTCCAACAGAACACCTTTAGCAAAGGAATAAATTGTGGCCATACTACTTTTCGAAAACTGTCTAAATTTACTAACATTGCACGAACCAGAGAAAAAATAATTAATATTACTACAAATTTTAAATCCCTCTCATATTACGCTAAACATTATCATTTCGAAATAAACATGACCACATCATAGTGTGATAAGAGCATATATACATACTTTCTGATTGCAGAGTATCCAAACATGTCCTCGGAAAACATGGCATCTGCATCAATAATAACTGAATGGTCAGCATGGAAACCCCCATCGAGCAAAGATATAAGGTCTTCTGGAACATAGGAATCTGGTGCATCATCAGCATCATCTCCTTCCTCATCATCTCGACTGAGGAGATTGTTCACAGCAAGATTTACATCCAGGTTTGTGCGCTAAATAAAAAAAAAGAAACGAAAATGCATTATAAAAAGAACACAATTTAGTGAAATACAGAATTATCATCACATACGGTTTACATTAATGAGACTTGATTGTACTGTACTTATATTAAAATTATTTTTAAATTAAATTCTGAATTCATTAGATTTACACTCATGGCAAAAACAAGGTACTACTTGTGGCACGAATATTAAATTAAATCATTAGTTAAACCTCATTAACCTTGTAAAATATTGTACACGATTCATTAACTAGGCTGAGGTGATTGATGATGCTGCACTACGGAATAATACTTTCTGCTCCCTCCCCTTCTGCCTATTTTATACTTCCTTGTAATTTATGTCAATTTTTTTGTCCCATATAATACACATTACATATTTTCCTTTCCTTGCCCCTGAAAAAGCAAAACTAAATTACCTTCCCAGTCAAACTGCTCTTTTATGAATACAGTTATGTGCAGGGAAGTTGACAGTTGCAGTAATCAAGTACACAAAATAGCATTAGTATTTAACAAGTACCCATGCATTTCATACAGAACACAGCAGTGCATTCACAAATTGTTGCTGTAGGGAATGTGTTATAGCCCATAGTGTGAGGTTCTACTGTACGATATTAATCATAAATAAGGCAAGAGTGTCATGAACTGCTTCCCTTTTGCGCATGTCTCAAGTTTTTGAGATGAAAGGTTGCCATAAATTTATGACGGCTTTTGCAAAAAAAAAAAATTATTTTAAGAAAATAGTAACAATATTAATAGAGACATCTTCCAAATAATATTATACTAAAGGTAACAGCTGATTGAAAGCACAATGACAGGACAAACAGATGGTGGTATAGTTGCTATTCACATCATTGGCCGCCTTAGGGGTAGAGGGTGGACAAAGTCAACAGGTATTGGGCAGCCATAGCTGTCTAGAGCAGTGTCTATTTTTAGATATGCTCTACATATAATACAGTACTCACCAAATGACATGCAAAGTGCAGAAACTATAACAAGTGTGACCAATTTACTTTTCAACCAATTTCCCTAACAATTTTTTCCTTTTCCCACACAATTTACTTCAGAATTTTTAAAAAATGCACTGCTACAGAATGGGGTCACACTGAATGGGGTTGCTAGAGAAAGATTTTAATATACAGGTTAAAATAAAATGATGCAATGAAAGATGTGCTCAACTGTTTTTAAGTCATCTTGCATCCTCAATTCGGACGAGACAAACAAATGAAGATACACAAAGTATGCTCTAAAACAACAAACATGGAATCAAACTGTACGTACAACTATGCAACTACTCACCTGCAGCTCACGAATAATGAGATTACGACTCTTTCCCTGCAGCACCACTTGCGCCTGAGAGACAAGCTCTTCCGGGACGTACAGAGGCGGTACAATGGGACGGGGTCCCACGTTCCCACTGCCGCCACCACCACTGCTAGCACCCATAATAACACCTGGTGCCCCACGGCCTCCTGAACCACTGCTGGGTACTCCTCCAGCTCCACGGAGAGCCGTATTGGAACGCATAATGCGGGCGCGGGCACGGGTAAGCTGGCGGCTGTTGGAACTTGAGCTGGTTCCACCTGCCCCTCCCACCTTGCTACTGCTCACACTGTGCAGACACACAAACCACACACACTGCACACCCACTCTTGAAAAATGTCTTGCCCACTGAAAGCAACACTGCCGACATACAGATTTGAATTAAATTTTCTATTTCACCAGAGGCAATGAAATAAATCCCAGTATTTCACTCAATCTGCTACCACAGAGAACAATTCATTACGGGTTCATGCCAGTGGTCACACAACTCTTCAGTTAAATTAAGCCTTTGAAAACAAAATGCACTAGAATAATGTTATAACTCACTTTTTTGCAGGATCGTTCTTGCTAAGGTCAAGCCTGTCTGAGAGAATGGAAAAAGACACACGGCACACTCTACCATCTTCCAGCAGCAAGGCAAAGTGGTTGGGTCCCACTACAATGCGCTTCACTGCCACCTTCAGGTTCGCTACTGCTGCCGGTGTCACACATCCAAACCTGTTTATCTTTTCTGACACCTCTTTCAGCCTGCAAAATCACAAATGTACCATCTTTACGAATCACATTTTACAACTTGCATTTGTGCAAAATGATAAATGTATTATCTTTAGGAGCCACATAGTAGAACTTACATTATCTGTTCATGAAGCAATTTTTAAACTATAAACTAGAAAGCAAAAACATAATGTCAAAACACCATAAACTATGTCCAAATCATAATTTTTTCCAAATCTTCTGTATTAGTCTAACTTGTAACAATTATTCAATTGTCCATAATAACTATTGTAACTAGTTAATTTCAATGTTATTGAAACAGCCAGTATACATTTTTGTTATAACAAATTTAATAGTTTTAGTGGTAATTAAGTTTTTACACACACACACACAACATATAGTGGGCAGCACCTGAATGCCTTACCAAGCACCACACAGTACCACTACCCACCAGAACCTCGCATACTGATATGTGGAATATTCAGAATATAATACTGCTCAACTTACTATAGGGGTTGTAAGCAATATGCCCGTAAATTTTATTTACTTCCTCTTTTTTTTCCTGGAAATGAAATCTGCATTAATTGCACCTGTGAATGTACTTCAATGAAAATCATTATTAACAGAAGCTACAATTTGCATACCACACTGAATTTCCATAAACTGCATATACTACACTAAGATCTTGTAGCTCAAATTGTTCATTTCTTTTATACTCGTAGTTAGCTATTTGTGAAATTGTTGCTTTGAACCCTGTTTACACGACATTTCCTTGAAAATTTGTTTCATTTGGTCCATATTATAATGTTATGAAGATATATTTAAATATGCAATTTGAAACGTTATAGGTTTTCAAGGGTTATATTTACAGTTAGTCACAGATATTATAATATATGATTACAGAGTATTTGCTTACGTTGCAAATTTATTCAATATAATTTCCAAATTATGCACAAAAGAAAATATACCGGCTATCTCTCGTCTCGCCATTGCTGGTTGAGGGAGAGATGTGGAGTGGTCAGACGACAGCCAATTGGAGGACAGGTGATAACATACGTAAGGCAGAAGTAAAAAAATAAACATAATTTTTCTTACAGAAATGATTACAACCACCTCCAAGGATGGACGTGGGTATAATAGTAAGAAAGTTTTAATGATATGAAAGTTATCAAAGAGAATCTAATATTGAATCCAATTGCTGTAAGATTTTTTTAATTGGAACAATCATTAATTGAAGATAATTGAAATTTATTATATTGTGTTTAAGAAGATTTGTCAAATGATGTACAAGAAGATTAAAGAGAAAATAATATTGGTAAAAAGAGTTGTGACTTACTAATTTCTACATAAATATTATCACTGAAGTAATTTCTGCATATGTGATTCAACTGAATTGTTACAAATTTTTTTTCAATGAAAGCATATATCTGTTGGAAAACAAAATGTAAACAAATCACGTCGCTGATCATTAAATTGTTTGTGTTTCCAATTCAAAAGCACAATACTTTCAGAAAAAAACTTATTTTGCTACAGGAATGCATGACAATATCAACCTAAAAACCTCTACTTCTATTTGCGTAATTTTCTTTCCTGAATGCAAAACACAGATTCCTTGCCTGAACAGAAACTGTTTATTTCTGTTGTGTAATTTTCACATTAGTACTATAAAATCTGTTGAATGTTGGGACTTTTATTTGTGTTGATGGTTGCTGGTGTTGGTGTTTTGTTTAGGACTTCACTCTGTGTTCACAAAGATGGTGAAGGTGAAGAATAAAGTTGCAGTTTTCGTCTCCACGCTTTTTATTTTAGTAATAGAATTAACACTCTTTTGAACACTAAACTTTCAGCATAGTAAGGACTATGGTCCTATGGAGAAACGCATCATTGCCAATGCAACATTTAGTCCTTCAGGTTGGGTAAAACCAGTTTTGTTGTTCTTGTCTTTGTGGCATGGTTGCCACCTATTCTAAGTGAAGAATGATATGAAATATAGTATCACGTAATTTGTATTTTGTTTGCATTGTGTTTTACTGCATTATTTATGCTTAAATAATTTTCATTGACGAAAAGTCACTTCCTTCAGTTGTCATTACAGGTACCCATCTAATGACCTCGCTGCCGAGGAGAAAACCAAGTAAATTAATCATCATATCCAATGATAAAAACTTGGCTTGTATGGAAGTTAATTTTCTTGTTCCCTTCTACTCTTTAAAATGCTGTCCATACAAGGCTTGTCATATGTATCATCCTTATGCAGCTGCATAGTTTTTGGACAAACCCAGTTCTGTACATTTAACTTGTCAACAGGAACAGGTCTTCATATTTGGCAGTAAAAGGAAAATTATAATGCTATGTGTATAATTTTGTAAACATTTATCATGTCTGGAAAAACTACCACTAAATATCTTTAATATTACTTTTGATATAACATTGAAAAAACAAAATGATTCACATTTTACTTACAAGAAAAATTTACACTTTTGATAATTTTGAGTGTACAGAAACTATTAGCTGTTATTGTTGATGGAAATCAGTCTGAAATATTATGTTCAGAGTATCAGATGTAGGATCAACTTCTTTAACTGTATCACCTAACATTTCTCAAGGTAAGACTCAACTTTGTGTATGCCATCTAAGGCCACCCAGCTGTTGTCATACACATTAAAAAATAAATAAAACCTAATTACATAGTAATTTGTACACAATATTGAACGTCGTTTGAATAGATGTGAATTAACTCTATAATTTTCGCAAGGATGAACATTTTATGCCCAATATAGAGTCTATGATGAGATATAATACTCTACAGTGTTAAAAGGACTATAGCTAAACAGAAAACTTTAAATTTAATGTGTATGTTGCAAGCATCTAAGGTATTGGTTTAGAGTAAACACACCATGATTTTGCAAATGATTCACTAGCTGTAAAATGCTGACAGTATAATTTACAATATGAGCATTGTTTCATACAAATGGAGTTGTCTTGGATAAAATGTAATTTTGCCAGTGTATTATTTTTTAATTTACTTTAAATTTTTAGTAAGGGGAAAAACAGGTTTGTAACAAGGTTGTATGCAGTTTGTATTGAATGCTTGTACTTACAGAAAGGTATCAAACAGTTATGTGTGGGTGATGTGGGATATTATATGTTTATTTTTTAATTGTTCAGAAATTAAAAGTTACAATGAAAAATTCAATACTCTTGGAAATCAGTAGACAGTGTACGATGCAGCTACTTTGTAGATTCCTGCAACTATGTTCTTTACAAAGAAATAAAGTTTACAGATTGGTAAATACACTGTTTCATGTAAAATAAATTCACATGTTATGGAAGTGAGATTCGTCAGAAGATACCTGCTGGTATGCTACAGTCAAATGATACATACCACATAGCCATCTTGTCAATAGCCATTACAATTAAGTACAATTGTCATTTCTGTATTCAGTGCAATCTGTGGTTGTTGTCCATGGTACAGTAATAAGACAAAAAGCAGAAGAAATTGCATTGCGATTGAACATACAATTCACAGCATCAAATGGGTGGCTTGACAGATTTATAAAACGTGCAGGAATTGTATACAAAACTGTTTGTGGGGAATCTGCAAGTGTAAGTGAAGAAACAGCCAGTGCATGAGAAAACATAACCTTACCTCCACTGTTGCCTGAGTATAAGGCACAAGATGTCTTTAATGCAGATGAATGTGGTCTCTTTTAATTTGTTACCCAACTCAACATTTGCCTTCAAGAGAGATAAATGTTATGGCAATAAAAAGAAAAAAGAAAGAGTTACAGTGTTGTTTTGTACAAATGTGGATGGTTCTGAAAAGTTGCCTCTTCTTGTGATAGACAAGTCACAAAAACATTGTTGCTTCAAAAACGTGAAGTCACTGCCTTGTGTGTACAAAAGCTACAGGTCTTCTTGGATGAAAAGCAAAATATTTTCTGAGTTTTTGATTTGTTTGAACAGAAAAATGGCAGTCAAAAATAGAAAAATTCTTCTTTTCATGGATCAATGTGCAGCACACCCTAACAACTTACACACACTGAAAAATGTGCACGTTAAGTTCCTGCCAGCCAACTCAACATCAGTGTTACAACCACTCGACCAAGGCATCATCCTAACTGTGAAGCACGTGTATTGAAAGCGCCTGGTGTCCAGATTGTTGCAAAGAATGACAACCAAAACAGTATACTCAGTTTCCATGTTGGATGCCATACACATGTTGGCAGCATCATGGTATTCACCGAGCCAAGAAACAATTGCGAACTGTTTTGGCAAGGCAGATTTCAGCACAGTGTCAGAAGATCTGCCTGTAGTTTCATTGGACACAGTGGAAGAAAGTGACAGTATCTGGGCTGAAGTGAAGGAAAGACTGGGTGTCACTTCAACATTTAATGATTATGTGAAAGAAGACGACAACTTGCCCCCTTGTGAAGTGCAGGAGATTGAGAATTTGTGTAAGTCTAGTGAAAATTCATCCATGGAGCAACTTGGGCAACCCTGTGATGCAAATGAAAATGACAGTGAACATGATGAAGAAGACGATGCTCTGAAGTCAGTGACATGTTCAGAAGCCATGCAGCACTTGGAAGCCTATTCTCGCTATCTAAGCAGCGTACCTGATGTCCCAGAAAATATAATGAAGAACCCCTGGGAACTGGAATCTTATCCAGCCAGTTTATATGGGAAAAAAAATCAAAGCAAACACTGGACAAATTCTTCTCAATCTGAGATTTAAATATTTGTGTTTATTTTGATCTTCCTATAACAATGTTTACCATGTCCATTTAGGCCAACATATTTACTGATATATATATATATATATATATATATATATATATATATATATATATATATATATATATATATATATATATATATATATATATATATATATATATATATATATATTTCAGTATATATAAAATAGACATGTGTATATATAGTATCATGCTTCAAAATTTTTTTAACGAGATACACTAGTAATTCCAACACTAAAATTTATATTACGTATTATGTGCTGATGATATAATTTACAGCAAAACCTGGTTAACACTTTTAAAATGTTTCCCTGCTTAAGAATTTTTTATGCATGGTCCCCCGAAAACGTCTTAAGAGAGTTTGATGTATACAACAAATGGGTGTAATGTGGCTTGCGCGTTAACCTAATGAAATGCATGTATTTCATTTTGCATCAAGTATAGTTTTCAGAGAAATCTCCCAAAATTATGGACTCAGCAGAAGTAATATCTTCTTTATTTGATATAATGAATTCATACTGACATTTTGCAATAAAGTGCTGGGTTTTTAATTTTGCTAACTTTTCCTTTAGATCAATCTAAATTTATTATTTACTAAGGCTGCAAGCTCACAGCAGTCTGTTAACAATTGTTTGTACTTTATCAGTAGCTATCTTCTTCACAGATGATTCCATTAAGTACATGAACTCATGATCCTTGACCGTGTTCTGTTCCCTGCACTGATGCGACCAACTGCATAGCCGCCAGTTGTTGTTCTGTTACTCAATGCGTTTAATACTGGACTGGGGAAGAGACCAATTTCCATGCTCTATTTTCGGCATGTAATTTGAGAGTTTTGTTTACGAATAGCAAGACATTTACATATACGGCGATGGTAAACCCGTGATCCTGTCATACAATTTGACAGGATAACTTGTTGACAATTGTCATATATGCAAACAGGGCATAATATAATTAATTGAATATTAAATATTTAACAGCCACCGCGAGTACAAGTTTACTTCACCAAAACCCGTTTGTTCATCATTAGCTTTATATAATTTAGTTACAGAATCATTCAATACAATCAACACTGCGCACGTTTCCTAAAATCAACAAACTTGCCCTTTTTCACAGTTGATGCTAACCTCCAAATATGCACATTTCTGACATTTTCCTGCCACTGTGACATCAGCGCATGAAGCATTTGTGCTTTTTCCTCGTGCAGGTTATGCGTGAGATTGGCCGGAAGTAGAATGATGAAGCAGGTGCAACAATGCGCCTGTGCGAAGGGATTGCAACTACTTTGCTGCGCATATTTCACATTGTAGAGGTAACAGACCACAGCCCTTTATGACATTGTGAAAGCATACAACTTACTTTTGAATCATCACAAACAATCATTTTCATTACATCTTTGTATGACATTTTACTACCTGTAGCAGCCAATATTAATTTCATATTTTGGTGCTGTAGGCACACACAGACAGAATGTGTGCCACTGGCACCAACTAGCAAGCAACACTTGGGCCTTAATAAAGCAGAAAACCCTATCGTTATATATGGATGAGTTTGTCTGGATTTCAAGTAAACTTCACTTAAATTAAAGAGTACTAGATATTTTTGTTCTCTTGTCTGCACTCCACTTGAAAGATATGCGGCTGTTACACAGTCCTTTAAACCAAGCATGATTCTGCTTACATCATCACTCTTGTAACAATCGGTTACAACTTTTACGGTTACCACTTTGTAGCATACCATGTTTTGCCTTTAAGTTCTTTGCATTTTGTACAAAATACTCACTGCACTTATAACTCAGCATTTAGTTTTAGAAATACTCCAGCATTTTGGCACTAAATTTCAAATTTTGTATTGTGATGAGACAGTATCCTCCCAGGTTTATTTATTTACATCTGAACCGAGTCAGTAAAATTTAATGTTAACACATTTGTTTTGTTTTATTAAGTTTCATTTAGTTTGGTTGGAATTGTATCTTTAGGACACTCTCTCTTCATAAATTTCTTTGTAATTGTATTTTCTTAAGTATTGTAATCTTACTACAGAGTGCAGTTTATATCAGTGGTGGAAGTTAATGTAATTATATATTTTCTCTTTGCAGCAGCCTATTTTAAACGTCTTTTTGCACCTCAGGGAAATAAACTTTTGCTATTTCTTATCTAAGTTTATGATAACAGGATGACATTATCTTATATCTTTTTCCAGGTCACTAACTACGTGTGAACCCCGAAACATTCAAATCAGACATGAGGGAAGGCAATCCACCATAATTTAGTATGGTGATTTTACACAAAATTTTTGCCAAGACTGCCCAGTGTAAGCTTAGGAGAGGCGTTGAGAGGTGCCTCAAAGTTACATAAATGTGTGTGGACAAGCAAGCGTCCTAAAACACCCAGATTATAGATTTTGGGTGGGTTTTTATTCAACTGATGCTGCAGACTCCACTTCAGAAGAATGAGTATTCCTAAAGATTTATGCTACCATCATATAATATATCAATGAATTTTTCCGTTTTTCATCAAGAATTAAATTATTTCTGGAAACTTATTACCATTAATTTTATTTTGAAGTTCTGCAGTATTACCTATCTAGTACTTCCCAGAGGTCTGAGAATTTTAATTATGGCATGTTTACTAGCCTAAGTGTATTTATTAATTTCCAGCATCTTAATTTGAGACTCTGATAATTTTGTTTTATTGAAGCCAGAAACTCCAGTAGACCATATCAGTTAAGTTGTAAAGTACATAATTTGAAATTTAATATGGCTCACAAAAGAGAGGTGATAGTCAAATGGATTTTAATATTTTAATTTGCCAGAACTCAGTTACAATACAAATTTCTCTAGTTACAAATTGATTTTTATTTTAATTCCCACTGTCCAATATTTTTCTTTTGCAACTAAATCAGATTTCATTTAATAAACATAATTTTTTTTAGTTAATATATGTTTTGTTAATGTAGCTTAGTCTGTAGTTAGCATAGTTTATTAGTTGCAATCATACAAATAGTATGAATTCTCATGTAACTTGTGTTATTTCTGAGTATGTTGCCTGTTTAAATAATCAAGGGTTCATTGCTTTTTATGTGCTTGTTTCCTCTCTCTTCTGCTGTTTAAAAGCTGCAAATTTGGAAACTTGTAAGTTTTCTTTCCATGTACGTATCCTTTACGGCATCGCACACACAAGTTGCATTTCAGATTGGTAGGAGAAAGGTTCCAGCATTAGTCCAATACACAATGCAAAAGTTCATTCAATTTTAAGATCCAAGTTAAATAACAACTAACTTACTTAAATATATTCCTTCCCAACCCACACAAACAACTATTCATTCAATTATCCCATTATTCATTCAGTATTTCTCGTCAAATATGCTAGCATGTGTGAATTTTTCCTCTAACTCTTCTATTAATTCAAGGTAACCCAAATTGTTACTTGGAGTGAAGACGCAATTAGTTCCCTCTCCTACCTCAGGTTTACAAATAACACTTAGAAATAGGGTGGTTTAGAAAAAATCTACAGACTGAAGCTGCAGGCAGGATGCGTCTAATGTGGTTATCTGCATAATGTAATATGATGAAACAGTTGAATTATCTTCAGACTTTCAGACATTACAGTATGTTTACATTACTGGGAGAGGATAGGGGGAGCAGGGAAAGCATAGGGGGAGCAGGGAGAGGATAGGGGGAGGTCTGGCGGCTACAGACCGGTGAGTCTCACATCAAGTACAGGAAAAGTAATGGAGAGGCTGGTGGTGCAGCATGTGGTGAGGGTTATGAACAATAGGAATTGGTTGGAGGAGTCCCAGCATGGTTTCAGGAGGTGAGACTCAGCTAGCTGGGTTATTAGAGGATCTGGTGCAGGTAGTTGATGAGGGGAAGCAGGTGGATGCACGCTTCATAGATTTTGAGAAGGCATTCGATAAGGTGCCCCATGGAACATTGATGAGGAAAGTGGAGGTGCTGATACCAGACAGGAGGGTAGTGGAATGGATAGGGGACTTTCTCAGGGGGCGAAGGCAGAGGGTGAAAGTGGAGGAAGCAATATCAGAGGAAGAGGAGGTTTCGTCAGGGGTACCATAAGGAAGCGTGCTGGGTCCTTTGTTATTTACCATAATGGTAAATGACATGGGTTTGGGGATTAGAGGAAAAATCAGATTGTTTGCAGATGATTGTGTTGTATATGCTGAGGTTGGAGAGGGGGGCGGAAATTTGCAGGCGGACATTTATAAGATATGGTTGTGGACCATAAAACATAAAATGAAGATAAATGAAAGAAAAACTAAGGTAGTGAGATTCACAGGGCAGAAGATGATAAGCAGGGACATGTACAGATGGGAGGGACAAGAGATAGAAGAAGCAGCAGAATATAAGTATCTAGGGATTGTACTGCAGGGAGACCTCAAGTGGAAAAAACAGGTAGAGAGGGTGGTAGCAAAGGGAAGAAGGACTCTGGGTATGCTGGGAAGGGTGCTGAATGGAGTCAGCTGTGAGGTGAAGAAGAAGGCGTATGGCACAATGGTACGGCCAATGTTAAAAATATGCTGCAGCAGTATGGGACCCGTATGTGGAGGTGGAGGTGCGAGAACTGGAAAAGGTGCAGAGAAAGGCAGCAAGATGGGTGAAGGATAGGTGGAGAAGGCAAGGGCAGGATGATGAGGAAGAAGGGAACTATAGGCCATCAGTGATAATGAAAGAAATGGGGTGGAGCTCATTGAGGGACAGGAGGAAAGTTGAACGGTTAGTCAGGATGTACAGGATGGTGAATTAAGAGGGAGGATGGGGAGGGCTACACTGCAAGCTAAGTAAGGGGGTGTTTAGAGGAAGAGGAAAGAGGAAACAACAGTGAGAAGCTTCAGAGGGTGTGGAGGAGAACGGAGCGGGGTAGGCAGTCCATGCTTGTGAGGTCTGTGAGGGAGTGGAATGTGTTGAGGGAGGAATTGGTAACTGTGAGAGGGGTTGGTAAAGTCAGGAAGGGAGTGGAAAAGGAGTTGGTTGGGTGAAGGAGAGTTGAGAGAGCTCGCCACCGGGCGGTAGCCTAATTGCGAGTGTATGAATATGAAGTAGTGAAATTCTATTGTAGGTATCTGGTGAATAGGAATTCCATCCGTTCTCTACACTTTGAGTTTCTTCTCGGATGTTCTATGATTGCTGTCGGGCATTGTTCGAGACACATGCACAGCTATTTGGGAGACATTGAAAGATGTAAACATGAAACCACCTATTACACGTAATAACATTTCTTAAAACATCTCGTCATTAATTTAGCCTTTGATTTTTCTGAAGTTAAACTCTGTGTAGTGTTCAGATTATATAACAGTAAGTAAAGGTTTACTTATATTTATTAATTTATTTACAGAGTTGCAAAATTTTAAATTTTTCATTCATTTTATATTGCATTGTCCAAACAGTGTATTAACCATTATAGGCTGTTCATGGAAAAGTGAGCCCTTTGAGGCTCTAGTCACGTTTTATTTTCTGCCATTTTTTATCCTTCAACAAACTTTTATAGTAAATATTGCCACGTAAATAATAAATACAATGTATGTATTCTATCGCACTTGGAAGTTAACATCTAAAGCAACAATAAAATATATTGACTAATATTCCAAATGAAAGGGCATTCAGAAATGCGACCTTTACCGTGAACAGCCTGTAATACTCCTTGTCACCCTAATGTTAATGACATTCAGAATGAAGTGAGATTATATACTGCACACAACAGATTAAAATTAAACTTATTTGTTGATTTTTCACAACGTCCATGAACTCAACAGGGGTGAAAATAACATAATGGGAAATCTTGTGCCCTATAATTATACATCAAGAGCATCCTTCATAATAAACTAATTTTTATTTTGTCCACCACAACTTTTTTCGGCTTTGAAAACTGCACATTTTCATTTTTTCCCCAAGTCGGAGACTTTTTTTCTAGGACGGAAATCTTCAACCCAGATAACTTTGATGTTGCATACTGTTCTACATGTAGACACTGAACCCACAAAAGATCAGTAGTGAAGCAGTGTGTGATAAAGTGGGGTAAAACAGTCGAATCTGAATGCTTTAAGCAGGTGGCTGTGAAATTTTCTTGCAGTGTGTATGAAAAATGGCTCATACGTAAAAATTAAAATAAATATTTTTCTTTCACCTGGAGGATAGGGTAACATAGGAACAAAATTTTATCAAAATTAAAAATGGTGCAGCTTCAGCCCCTTGATGATTTCGCATCTATGGTATGACCCATTGTCATCTTAGGGTTCAGTGCACTAAGTCTTAGAAATGGGCAGTGTTTGCAGGTGCACTGAGGCCTCTATTGCGAAACGGGTGAACGAAGGGCCTGGACAGTTTCTGGTTGAACGACTTAGGTCTTGCTGTGCCAGCAGTCGTGCACATGTGCAAAGTTCCAGTGTTAGTTTGGGTTTTATTTTACACAGCTTCGAGATGGAGAGGGCGTGCCACACAGGCCCGACAATGTTTTCTTCTAGGCAGCCCTACCTATGGCTGTTTGCTATTTGTGTACAGGCTTTGCATGGTCGTGGAACAGGGAAAACGTAAGTGCTGAAATTTAAGAAATTTGATTATGTTTGTGTGTGAACTTCTTGTCGGAACACGAGTTATGAGCTTGGGCAGGATGTCGGGCTGGATTATGTGCAAGACAGTAGGTTTTCCCTCGTCATTCAGCATCTTGTTAGGAGAGGAGTAATGGGTTGATGTCAGGCGAGAGAATTACTAGTGTTGGCCACAGATTGAGGATGGCAAGCTCCACAAGGCTAGAGTGCGACATCCGGTGTCAACCATGGCACATAGGTATCGCTTTGTGTAGTCTTAAGTTAGGTCAAGATAAGATTAAGTTAGGTTGGAGTCTCCACTCCAGACTATCAGGCTATGTCATTTTATTTATTTGAATGGTTAAATTTTGTTCTAATATAATTGATTAGCTTTACTCTCCTTATGAAAGGTACTCAAGTGATATTGTAAATCATTTAAAATAAATTTTAAATAAACCTGTATTAATTTGAATAAGAACCCAGACACTTATATTTTTTCTCTCCCCATGAAGAGTAGGACCCAGGGGATGGAACTGTGAATGAAATGAAACTGCCTAATGCACCTATTTTTATGTTACCCTGTGACAATTGCAAGGGAGTCACCAAGTATAGAGCAACATACTTTTTAATTTATTGTCATTATGTGAAAATGTTGGTCTGGAAAATTAAGTGCATAAAGAGGATATAATTTAAAATTTTCCATGATATAATTCGAAATGTCTTAGCTGTTCTCAGTGACCCCAGAACCTCAACTATACATATAGCATATACAGAGATACAAGATGAGATGTTTTTAATTCCTCAAAAAATGATTCGCAAGATTTCATATTTATTTTTGTCAGAAAAAAATCTGGTCACTTTTTCCTTTAAAAAAAAAAAAAAAAAACCTAATTGGATTTCCACAGTACACAAAACTGTACTAAATAACAGAGTGGAAGTGCACAATGTGAACAGTCTAAAGCAATCTGAGATGGTGGTGATTAATACTGTAGCGCGAAATTGCTACATTCTGTTTTCAGAATCACAATATGTTGTAGCCAGTGTAAATTGTGTACATCAGCACAGTAACAGAACTTCTTTACATTTTGAGTTTCAACATTTGACCTAATACCTTGTTGGTTGTTACCTAGGTTTATAGCAGTATATTTTAGAGGAATTTGTTTTAAATTGTTTTGTCACATAAATATTTCATACTGGAAATTACGAAATACCAACAGGAAAACTTAAAGCATGCCGCATATATGAATATACCAAACACTACTACGACTCATCCAAACATGATTCACCAACCTAAGGAAACTACTCCAAGATGTCTACAAGATGTGATCCCAGGAAAGGGATCCTATTCCTGACCTGCCTTCTATCTCTAATGCATAGCATTAAAACCTTAGGAAGGGTCAAACTCAGCACGTCGTTTTACGAGTGCACAGATAATCATTTCAACCCAAGCAGACGATTCCTGCATGTAAAACCAAGAGTATTCCAAGTGACCGCATGACACATCAGCCTCCCCAAAGCACCTGACAGACAGTGTGTCACCACACCTGCAGAAGATGGCCAAGCGCCCGAGGTCATAAATCAGACCACATGAGGGTAGTTCTCCCACCCCGCTCACTCCAGGCAGACATCACAGAGGCACGTCAAGCCTCCCATCCCGACCCCACGCGCACCTGTCATTTAGCCACGTATAGGGTCGGGAGTAATCGTCTTCAGTAGATCACCTCAACACTTCGTGTGCTGGGGCTCTCTACTGACTTAAGCCCCCACTGTCCTCTCCAAGAGCTTCTAGTTCTTCGATAACCACCAGTGGCTGCAGCCACCACCTTCCAGAGGTTTCAACACCTTCTGGTATCACCAGCAAACCAGAAGCCTTCATCTGCTAGAAGACATCAACCAAGTTATTTAACACTTCCATTGCTGACCCTCCTGGTTCGACAACCACCACTACTTGCTGGTAGTGGCCCCCGTAAGCTAGTGTCTTTTCTATACAACCCGATAGGTCTAGTTGCGAAGTATCTAGTTTCAATTATCCTTTGTATATTAAGTAGTCTTAGGAGTGGGTCACCTGACCCGTTAATCTGCGTAGCATTATTTCCGTATACGCTTTGCTTGATTCTTGTACGAGTCACCCAGTATTTATTACCACAGTAAATACTAGTTCTTTAGTTTCTGAGAGTACTTTTGTCCTCGGAGTAAAACATTTCTTTCATTGAATATTGACTTCGGAAGGGGCAAGTAAGGGACATAGCTTATTATTATATTATACACACAACCTCTCTTTCGACGGCCGCCCATTCTGTATACACTGGTATACAGAACTGTACAGCTTCAACCACTAAGTACACACCCCACCGAGACAGGACAGCCACATCAGATTGTATCGCTTACCAGAGCGCATAGCTAAGGTGCTGGCAGGGGTATTTTCCTGGGTCTGGAGACCCTACCTTTGTGGACTACACCCGGCACTGGTAGGAAGGCGGTCTTACAACCAGCAGCTCCAGGTTCGAGTACTAGTTACCTGCATTGATTGGCATTAGGAAGCGCACCATCAACCAATGTCGGCCTTACACTCTAGCTAGGACATTAGTCAATTGCTTGCCGCAATGCACTAGAGAACAAGATATAAAACCTTTAATAATAAAACACAACCTGGATATGTTAGCTATGATGATTAATAATCATAATTACTAGGAATTTTGGAGGGACTTCATGTAGTTTGCTGTACAAAAATATATGATAGCAAGGAGGGTTATCCAGATCGCAGTGTTTATGCAATAAAAGATGTATAATTTACATCCAATATATTTATATCGGGTCGCTGCACTGGGTAAAGTTAAATTGTAATATTTGTGCATGCAGTGATATGTGTGTGTATTGTCGTCAAAGGGATTGACATTGTCTTGTGCCTAATCATGTACGCCAATATGAATGGTGAGAAGTCACCAAATTAAATGTAACATTACAATAGTGGCAAGAGCGATGAAGCTCAGGGAAATTGCAGGGTAAGAGTGTAAAATACGTACAGTTTCGTGATAAAATGTTAC
This sequence comes from Dryococelus australis, assembly GCA_029891345.1. Taxonomy (NCBI): domain Eukaryota; kingdom Metazoa; phylum Arthropoda; class Insecta; order Phasmatodea; family Phasmatidae; genus Dryococelus; species Dryococelus australis. Next base: position 64,416,306 of record CM056995.1, read on the forward strand.
CTCACAAATTACCTCCAGTTCATAGTCCTCCCCACTATTGAATTTGTAACTTGTAATAGTAATATTGTCAATTTTGGTATTGTTTGATTAAACCTTCATGCAATGAAATGTGTTTTTGTGAAATATTACGATTATATCAGGAATATCACGAAAAGAAAAAACAATTACAAAACAACCTAACCAAACAATACTTAAATTTACAATATTATTAATACACATGCACACACCCAAATTATTGTGATAATGTATGATATTCAAGTGTAGCCCTCTCACAGGGGAAAATATTGTGCAAGCGTAGCCAAACATTACACGCAGAGAGACAGAGTCCCAGCAGGAGAGTAAATCCCCAAAAAAGTGATTCAAGGCACGCCTGCAATTTTGTTTTGGTGGTGATGCGAAGCACTGCATTAGCGAAGCTTGGAGTTTCCCTAAAAATTATTTTCAAGCATAGCCCCTTTGCACAAGAGTAGCCAAACATTATGCACTAAACCAGAGTCCCAGTGCCAGCAGGGGAGTAAATCCCCAAAATAGTGATTCAAGATGTCCCAGCAATTTTTTTCTAGGTGGTGATGCAAAGCGTCAAGCATCAGCGAGGCTTGTAGTTTCCCCATAAATGATTGTCATGTGTAGCCTATTTGCACTGAGAAATAATGGTTTTTTTTTTTCTTTTTTACAAACTGTTGTACTATTTGTAATATTACTGTAATGTGGCCTCATGAAAACATGCTTGACTGCAAAAAGATTGAACTGAACATTACCTGAATTGACAATGTTAGCAATACAATTTAGAAATACGAAAGTAGGGAGGGCTATGAACTGGAGGGAAATTGAGGTGTAAAAGTATATATTAAATTGTATATAATTCATATTTTTTTTACCCTACAATTTCCCTGATCTTCATAGCCCTCCCCACTATCATTTCTGGGGTTTCTATTTGTCAAATGTTAATAACCCTAGTAAATTTGTGTTCTGCACAATTAGTAAAGTGGAATTATATCACTTTCCAATTCCCCCCCCCCCCCCCAAAAGGTCCTATTCTTAAGAATTACCAAATATTTCCATTTATTTTTGCTACCTCTAGAAAACTGTGATGGGCTATACATTAACATTAGCTATACTATAACATATTAGATTAAAAATGGAAGTAAACTTCCTCCGTTTATGTAACAGACTTTTCCTGCTGCAGAAATATAAACGTCCCGGTAAAATACCAGAATAGGGGATTTTTTGGAGAAAAAAAATCTGATGGTATAATTCCATATTTTAACCTTTCCAATAAATCTAATACCAACACAACACTCGTATTTCCGCACAATTATTTTATTTTACACGCCAAATAGAAAAACGCAACATAATACGTCAAAAGGCACTTTTTACATGAAAAACCTGCAGCACAGTGCAATATCATCATTGCAGTACACCATTAAAACTTACAATCATGGCGGACAGAACCACAAGCAACTGACATCGACCACTCTTTTGGTCATAGTATATTGAACAACACTGAAATGGTGATGCATACTGTATAAACACACCATCTCTCAACTTATTTGTACAATATATATATATTTATTCTACTAGTAATACATTACGTAGCACACTACTTTCGTCAATATAGACAAGATAAGCCTCTAGTACCACACCAGAATTACATTATCTCCCGACACTGATACCAGTGTTGTATACCTGTATAACCTCAGCGTCACTGCTTAATTATACCCTGTAATATAGTTTTATACATTAAAGATAAGTTTCAAACAGTATTCTTACATGTAATACAATTATTAGAACCGATATAAATATATTCTACGTAAATTATACATTTATAACTAATAATCATATCTCACATACCTATCTATGTATTATTTTCCCATTTTCGAAAAAGCCACAATCTGGAATTTTACCAAGCAAGCAACAATTACACCAATTAATAAACACTTGTATTTTATAACAAGAATTCAGCACGTACACAATCACGAGTACCATACGAAAATATGATACGCCTACCATAACGCACTAACATGAGTAAACAAATGTTAAACAAAACGAATATTCATAAAAAGAAAACTCCTCAAATTACATGTAGACCGACGCGACTGCACGCAACATGCGAGAAACGACCTCACGGGCCGACGATGTACGCACGGCTACCGGAGCCATGTTGTAAGTACGTCGTTCTACTGGTCATTACGAAAAACGACCGAGGACTACCATACCTCCGATGAATATAACCATCCCATCATTAGGCTACAGATTTCACAATAACTACAAATAACTACTCAAAAAGGTCAACTTCACACGCCTACAGCAAAAACTTCTAGGCTATTTCCCGTCACGTCAAGCACGAATTGCAACTTCCTACTATTTCAAACACTACCTAAAAGTCACATTGGGAAAACTAAGCGTGCATAAAAATGACAAGAAATCTATTTTATGTACGCATACTATTTTTTTGTGGCCATTTCCGTCATTTTGAATCAGCCATTGAAAACAACTTACAACTTCAGAACTATGGTTTGGTCCAAAAACCAACATTTACCTGTCATTTAGTTGATCCTCCGTCCCAGGAAGAGGGTGAACAACAAAATGCAAGGATGACATTTTCTTTCTGCTTCCACTTACAACAGAAAAGCCAAAATTGTCACAAAGCGCTCACTCATAATTTTATCTTGATTCACGACATTCTCAACGCCATGTTTTCAGCAGAGAACTCAACAGACTTGTAGACTTGCAGGAATATTTGTAACGTGCTGCTACCTATACACATTGTTTACAATGAGACATCTTTCAAGATATTTCCCTCTGAAAAAAAAAAACTATTATTTATTTTTTATCAAAAATACATAACTTTATCATTAGTCTACATTATATGCAATTAGAGCTTTTCATAATAACATTACAAGCAGATTTAACACTTTCAATATAAAACACAAAACAAATAATTAGAATGGCATAGAACAAGAATTGCAAAGATTCAAGCATATAATAAAGCAAGAAATAATTAATAAAACAATTATCAGAAATAGAAAAATTTTGTAACATTTAAATCCAATATAACATTTATTATATATTTTCCAAGTAAACAAGTTCTGCGTATCCGAAAATTCACCAGAGAATCCACCGATGTACACCAAAACCTCGAATAATAGGGCCTGTTTACACTGCGATAAAGGGTCGAGATAGTGTTTATCACGAGACAACCCCTCTCATTACTATCGAAGTGTAAACTTCACTACTGTTGAACCGTCGCAATAGCACTATCGCAATATCTGCTGGAGCTAGAAGATGATAGTAACTGTCGTAACAGAACATGTAACTATTTTAGTGTAAAAGGTGTAGCATCACTGTAGTGATAGTGTGGACTACAAATCTGTACAAATGTTCACTCTGACAGAAGCATTGCAGAATTATTGGGATTCTGATAATATCTGTCACTACTCTTACACTATCTTGCGGTATTAAAGGACGTATATTATAATATGACCACCTTTCAAATAAATTTCATTGTCGTCTCTAATAAAACCAAACAGATATCTCAATTGAAAAATTATTTCATTTGGTTTAGCACTATGAGTAGCTTTTACTGGATAATAATCATGAACACAACTTAATTCTAAATTACTTTGTTCACCTGGAGATCTTAACAAAGTATTCATCATTGTTGATGTTATTCCTTGATTATCAATAGCTTCAATAATATGTTCATGTTTTGAGATTTCCGCAGTAGAAAAAGAAAAGGAAAAAAAATTAGCATAATGAATATGTTGAGCAATAAGTTTTCTGAATTTGTTATTCATAATCCAAAAGGAATTCAATATCTTATAAGAATTTTAAATGTAATTCCGCCTTATTTTGGAGTTCTGAACATCATGGTAAAGGTATAATAAATTCGGCACCAAACTATTTAAATTTGCCTAAAATGCATTTGCCTGGTTATAATTATTTTGGATTGCTTATAGAGACCATGAAGATGTAGAATCTACACATGAAGCTGATAAAATTTTACAAAAAGAAGCAAAAGAAATTAATTTGAAAAAAAATACACCTATTGGCGAAAAAAATTCCTTATGCAGCTCTTGCTCAACTATTCATTTAGAGGTAATATTCCTACTAATTTAACTAATTACTTCAAAATAAGAAATCATTATTACTATTATAATAGAAATCGGAATTTTAGTTCAGTTATTTGTGGACATTTAGGTTTAATCGTATTAAATTTTTTTTTGAGAGGTTTTAAGTTTCATGGCATAATTTCTTCGTTATTAAATAAAGAATATATTTGGGAAACCATTAATCAAATGTGAAAATAAAAACTCTCAAACAAATGCTAATGAATTAAACACATATGTAATTTCAAAATACAATATTATTGTTTCCATTTTATGAAATCAACTAAGTAACGTTTTTGTTTATAACAGATTATGCTTCTCCTCAAAATCGTAGAATTAATAATATGGCTGATCCTATAGATGGTAAAGATGTAGTCAATAAAAGATTGTTTGATAAAAAATAGCTGATAGATTACTAAATTTAAACCAGTCAGTTTTGAAGTATTGTGTTAATCTTTTTAACTCTAAAATCGAAAAAAGCTAAGAAGTTTCTGATAAAGAAATATATGAAAAATTACAAAATTTAAACCAATAAGTTTTGAATTATTGTGATTCACTTGTTAACTCGAAAGTCGAAAAATGCAAGGTAGAGAAATCGCATATATTTTATTTACCTGCAAAGTGGAATAAAAGTAATATTGTTTTTCACATATAATAATAAAATTTTCTTTAATTTTATAATGGATTATAAGGGTTATAAAATAATTACTGCTAATCCCAATCTACCTCATGATGCTATGACAGTTATTAAGGAATATAATAAAATATATTACAGTAACCCTTTCGATGTTAAGAGAGATGATATTTTAACTTTTAAAATCAAAAAATAAAAATAAAATAGATAGTTAAGATGAGTTGATGGCTATAATAGGAATATTCGTGAGATATAAATAAAAAATTTAATTTTTTTACTATTAAATGGAGAATACATGGTGCTTGGAGTATAAGAAAGTAACTGAAAATATAAATATAAAAATTAAAATACTAAAATGGATTATTAGTTCAGAAAAATAAATGTTCAATATGTAATTCCAAAAAATCAACATTTTAACAAATTTCTCTCAATGTAAGGGAAGGAATAATTAACTAATTATATAAACGAGGACAAAAAGATTTTCCAAGAAGAAAAGTAATTTAGTATGGTATTGATAATTAATGTAAAATCGATCTTGTTGAGATGAATACTGGTAATTTTAAAGGAATAGAACATATAAATAATGGATATATATATAATGGCAATTATTGAAGTTTTTCAAAATTGGCAAATGCTAAACCTATAAAAGATAAAACAACTAGAAATGTAGCAAATACTTTAGAATGTTTATTGATGAAAAGAAACCACTTGATTTTCAAAGCAACAATGTCTTAGAATTTTATAGTAAAACAATTAAAGAACTTATGCAGAAATATAACATCAATCATTTTATACATTCAGCGAAGTTAACGCTAGTGTTGTAGAGAGATATAATCATAAATGATTTATAAAATGTGGGAAAAATTTGCTTTAAATAGCAATTTTAAATGGGTATATATATTAGATTATTTAGTAAACAAATACATAAATACGAAACATAGAACTATAGGCATGAAGCCAACAGAAGTTAATAAAGATTTCTTTTTAAATTTAAGACAACAAGATTTTGTGAATATGTTTACTAAACTGAATAATAAAATTGGCAATGTTGTCCTTGTTAGCAAAAATAAATGAACTTTTGAAAAGGGTTATACTCCTAATGGAAAACAGATTTATTTACTATTTTTAAAGTTTTAAATTGTGATGTACCCACTTCCAAACTGAAAGATTCCAAAGGAGAAGAAATAAAAGGTAGTTTTTATGAATACAGAATTATGAAAACTAACTATCCAAATGAATATTTGGATGAAAAAATCTAAAAACAAAAGGTGATAAAATGTATTTTAAATGGTTAGGTTTTGATAATTCGCATAACACTTGGATTAATAAATATTCCATTTATTTAAAATATTTTTCTGCAACTATCTATTCTCCTTAAAGGGTTAAATTTAAAACACGTTGTAAGAATGCTAATCATTTCAAATGCAACATGTTTATAACATTCAATTAAACCCATTCAACAACACTTTATCCATTTAATGGTAATTTACAGAGGTTCATTTTCTTAACAAGTTACAAAAGTTTAGAGACTATTATGTTGTGTCATGAACCTTCTTTTTATTTGATTTAATGGTAACTTAATACCTCACCAGAGACCTAATTTTTTAATTTTTCGATCTTATTTTGACACCATCAAAACTCCAATTTGAGAACTCCTCGCCTCACTACTTGGCCAACCTTTTTTTAAGTAGTGGGATAGGGAGTTTTTTTATTTTTCTTTATTCATTGCACTCTTTTTCAAATGGTGTAGCTGCTACGCCATATGAGAAACTCCAGCTATGCACATGATATATTACAGTGTAGTATAGGGAGTATTTTTTTTTGGATCTTGAGAAGTACCATATAATGGCATATATTGCTCATATATTTCTATATGGGCATGAGCAATGTTTTTAGCTCAAATTTTTGAACAACTTGGTTGATAATTATATTGTAAATTTGTCTGCCTTCATATTTACACAATAAATTATCCTCTCAGCCCGGATATTCGATCCCACGACCTTTGATTTTGAAGTCGAGCATCTAATCACAGAGCTAATGTGAGATGCTGTACATAATAATTTTAAAGTTTCATGTGGTGAGATATTCGACACAATGAATTGTAAACGTCTTTTTGCGTGTCAGCCGAGTGTTTGGCATGCCACAACTAGATAGCAGCACCAACATTTTTTTCCCTGCCACAAGTACATAATAGCACTTTATTACTGTTTTTTCCTATTGCTAGTAAATAACGTGGTGGTTGCCGAAGTAGATAAAGAAATCTCGTATGTGGTTCACAAGCCAGTGTTAGATTATAAAGTCTTTAGTTTTTATTATGTACTTCCCATCTTTTATTTTTTTATTAAAATCTAATGTTATAAATCCGCGTTCTTGTTCCCAACAGTTTGAACATATCTCTTTAAATTGTTCACAAGTCATATTTTAACTAACAAAACCATTATAAGTGTGCCTTAATTTGGTATCATCTTGTCTTTATAAACACAGAAAATTCATATTACCTCTTACAAATTGTTTAGGCACTTTCGAATAAGTTTGAGTTAAATAAATTGCATCTGTATTTTTGTGTCCACCCATAGTAAAATATTCATGAATTATATTTAGGATGTCTAAATTAACATAGTCAAAAATAACCAGACACTCATTTTCACATTAATCAAAAGGTATTATTTCGTCATTGTTATTATAAAAGTATGCCATTTTTTCTTTAAACTTGTTTGATATCTCATCAAAAATCATTTTGTAACTGAATATATTTGGGTTGATTTAAACTTTTTGAGCAAACATACAATTTATTAAAATTTAACCATCCTGTCTTATAAATAAAATTTATAGTCAAATTAGTTTTTTTATTATTACTAGGGGCTACAATTATGGTCATCATGTTGTGAATCAAAAGCTCGCCATTCTTTTTAGTTTTAGCATTTCCTTTGGAAGTTAAAACACCGACACCCCAATCAACATTTTACATTTAACCTTTTTTTTTGTAATAAATTGAGAATATAGTATTCAGGTTAACAAGTAATATTTCTATATTTAAAAAAAAAGCTTCATTTTGGCATTATATAAAGATAAATCGATTTCTTTGGTTAGTTTTCATACCAAATTTGTAGCTCCTAATATAAACAACAATACTATAACATTGATTGATAACAATGAAGTTATAAATATACCTAGAGGGCAAAACAATATTGAATTATTAAAAGAAACTATAAATTCATTTTAACCATTTTCAACTAATAATATTGAATTTACATCAGACAGTGTGAAAAATAGAGTTTTGGTTAAATCTAATTTTAATATTAAATTGATGATCAATCATCCAATATTCTTGGTTTTGAAATAAATATGGATATTGAAAGAGAAAAAATTAATCATCACTATATTACCTAATTTTGATTAATTTAAAATAATTAATGATCATTGTAATTTAGCAAATTAAATATTTATAAAATATGATGAGACCAGCCATTTTGAAACAGACATAATTGCTAGTTTTCCCCCAAAAACAAAGTTTGGTTTTAGAGATTATATTATTTATTAGCCCACATATTTTTTTTCTGATTTATAATGAGTGATTTAATTATATTGTTTTAGATATTAGCAATGAAAACAGAAATATAATTAATTTTGATGGATCTGATATTGATATAATTTTATAAATTAAAGATACTAGAGATATTACAGATTTTCTGTATCCATAAATATGTATATAGAGTATAATACAGAATATAATATAATAGAAAATTAATTAAAATAATATGTTATGATATCCATATGGTAATGTGTCTATTTTAATTTGTAATATAATCTTTTTGTTATCAAAATAATTAACGCTATTTTACTAACTTCTACTTTATATATATATATTGCTTTTTGCTTCTTATTAAATTCATTGTTCTATATTCTATCTTATAACTAAACAAACATTTCTTATAGTCATCAAATGCATTTCTCTTTCTAACAATTCTCTTCTTTGCGCCTTTAAATTTTTTTATATTTCTTTATTATCAACTCTGTGCGCATACATTTTTGCTCTTAAACCCACAAATTCTTTCATTATTTTACCATTACATACATCTTTCAATTTAGACAAAAGCTTCTTATTTATCTGTGGCATGTTGTATATATATATATATATATATATATATATATATATATATATATATATATATATATATATATATATATATATATATATTTGGTTAATCACTCATCAAATTTTCCTATTATTGTCTTCATGTCTTCGTAAAAAAAATTCTGTTTTTATGTTAAAATATATAACCAGTATCTTGATAGCATAATTGAATTTTATGGCCATATTTCAGTTTAGTTCTATTTTTCTCATTTGATATGTCAAAAATTGACAAACACACATAAATGGGCTTGTTAAAATTTACTATTGTTTAAGTAATATGTATAGCCACGACATTATCCTTAAATATAGTACTTTTCTGGAAATTTTTTTGCTACTCATTTATCACAGGCTTTCTCATTTGATATTAGGCTTATACCTACTCTATTCCTGATATTTTCCACAGTTTTACCAAACACAGAATTATTCATCTGTTTATAACAATCTTTTTCAAAATCATTTTTAGCATTAATTCTCATAGCTGTATTTATATCTATATAATTTTCCATCCAGTCAGACTGATTAAACTTCAAAATTAAATGTATTTTAGTAAGCATTAATATATTATTTAGACATTTTTTCAAATAATAATAATGTATTACATACTTTTGCTTGGAATGTAAAGTTGTTAAAAATTTAGATATTTTGTTCCTGGAACTACCTTATTTTCTGGACAAAATGGAAAAACTTGGTGTGAATTATGCCATTCTTGTGGATATTTTAAATCAACTTCTAATATGTATACATATTGTGAATCATAATTCAAATTTAATATATATGTACTTGCCAGAAATTTAAATTAAATGCTGGATAATTAACTCATTCGAAACCACTATGTGGCAAATATTGAGACATTGCCCAAAAATAAAGATTATTTAAATCGAGATATGCTTAGTGATTAGACTCTTGATTTGGATTATAATCTTCTAATTATTTATTATTTGCTTTATCATATCGTTTAAAGCATTGTGATATACCACCTCTAACAGTGGTGCCAGTGTTGGGGGGGAGGCAGTAGGGGCAGTAGCACCCCTACTCATTTTGATGTGACACCAGGTGGGGTGTCTCCATGGCATGGAAAAATGAAAAGGAGCTATATGTTGATAATCCGGGTCATGCCACTGACGACCATTGCCTGACTTTCCTGATACTTGTATAATGATTAATAAAACACTTATTGAGATCTTCGTGGACTCTTAGGGCAGCCTACACACAGCCTAGATTAAATACATTGAATTGGAAACATTGCATACAGAACACTCTTTGATTTGAAACGTAAAAATAAACACTTCAGAAATGGCAGGAAATGAGGATCCCATGCCCTTACACGCTCGAAGGCGTAGTCAGAATTAAACATGCATAATTCCGGTGATGTTATTTATTCGTCATGACTGTAAAAACCTTTCAATTAAAGTAACTTTACATTTGTAACATCTAATTATCTAATACATGCTATTTGCATTTCAACACATTTTAAGGTAGCATGCAAATTTATAATACTAATACATGCAAGATTATTTTGTAAACATATATAATGAATGTCATATGTTTCACATGTAATATTGTTATATCATAATAATTTTATTTGCTTAGTTCTACAAAATATTAGTGAACATGCAGCAGTTGAAATGTTAATTTTCCACATGTAAATTGTTGTAATTTTATTTTGTTTTATCAGGTTTCAAGTAACTTGTTAGTTGTGTGCATGTTGGCAACATTTAGACACACCCTTTTGAATCGGGGTGGTATTGGAAAGCACCCTGATTTAAGCCCTATGTACTCTGTATTAATTTGAATATTTAAGCCCTGCCAATAATGGATGGTGACGGAATGTTCCATATTCCATCTTGAATTAAGTGGGTCACAATGGCAGCAGGCCAGTGAGGCATTAATTCTACATTCAAAATATACAAACTAAATTTTTTAAGGTTAATTAGACCCAAAAAAGTATATTAAAATTTGAGTGATAAGCCACTGGTACACGGTACTACCGTCAAAACAGGTCGACATATAAAATAAGTGAGAGACACTCTGCAGTTACATTAGGTATGTTCCCAACTTAATATACAGTGACCGTTACACGTACTTGAGAGTTTTTAATAAACGTTTAACATAAGCAGCATCATTTCACGACACTTTTCATTGGTTACAAAGTGCCTGAGAATTAAATGAGTATTTGATTGCTCTACCAACATAAACTGTGCTAACCAGGAGTATTTTTAAATGTGTATTTATACAGGCACATAATTTATTGTAACGGCCAAGCGTGAGAACATTAGTGATTTTTATTTTGATGTGAAATAAATCTACTCTGCAAAACTTTAAGTTTGTGCAACATTCAAGATGACTAGATATGTTTTATTTATTCTTTTACTTTCAAATACTCTATTCACTTATTTGGCACTTGTAGCAGTCATAATAAGAGATATTTTTATAGACCTAGTCCAGCTGCTGCATGCATATCCACTGCATTTTTAACACTGCCAAGGAATGAAACTTTCAGACAATTTTTTTCTATGATATTTTCCACACTAAATTATTGCTAAAAAATTGGAAGCCTTTCAGCTCTTTAAATAAATATTTAGTTGGTTCCTTTTATCTTCTGGTGTGTTTTGTAGTGTTGTATAGCTGTGCAGGGGGCTGCGCAGAACCGGATTGTGAGCAGTGCTATCCAGGTAAATGAAATTCTGTTGGTGTGGAATACCAGCAACTTCGACGATGGTTTGCGGTATGCAAAATAATTGCCAGTTGGTTAATGTTTGATGTTAATGTTATTGCTATGGATTTCTCCCTGGTCGTTGCACTTTAATTATGCAGATCTGCCTGTATACATTACCTTTGACTATAAAATCATAGCAGGGGTCGCCCGTTTTCTTACAGGGGCTAATAATCATACGTGGGGCATACGTAAAGTATATATCTCTCCAAGTTTTCCCCTCACAGTATTAATGACATATTTGACACCTAACTTCACCTGTCGGTAGTGGTAATACAGACAAGAGCCACATGGGCTACACAATAATTACTTGGAAAGTAAACTCCTGGTGGCAATGTTAAACGAATCTGGAGAAGAGGGGCGAAGTCCAGGGTGGTCAAAATGTAAGAGGATCTGGAATATTACAATCTATTAGTGTCAGTATGATTGGTAATGAAGATTAAATTCCACCCGGACACACGCTATGTGAGACACGATGGCACGACTCACCCCTCCAGTTACAGAGCGCTGACTGACTTGGTGTGTAGGCTCGAGAGCCGGTGTTTGTAGGCCCGAGTGCCACACGCACTACTTTCTGATACACAATACCATAAAACTTACTTTTTGTCAAACCCAGGCACAGGAGGCACACAATAAATTCAAATAAACTGCAAGAAACATAATAAACCCTTAAAACATAAATGTATGAGGTGAAGGTGATACATGTGAAATGTAAGCAAACAATCAAAAGAAAGAACAGTAATGAAAATGGGTATGGATCAAGACTCGATTTGATCTGCATGTCTTTCTCAGTCTCAAAATAAGCTTGTGTATTGCGTGAACATTGAAATAATTATATTACGCTTTCCACACAATTTGGTGCCACTTACATATCACTCTGCCATGCAGAGTTGGAGGCTGGCTTCACATACACACACACAAGTTACACCGAACTCCCTCCCTGATACCCTGGCTTGCCCTACTCTACCTTGCACTGCCCTACACTACTTGACACTAATCACCCACACTCCACTGAATGGGAATCTGCAAATAGCCACAGCGTAAATCCAGGGATGACATGATTTTTGCATTTCCTAGGGTGCTTAAGGCGTGTGTGGCGGTAGGGTGCTATGCATCACTTGGTTGAGTGTGCGAAAATCGATAAAAAAAAGCACCATTACCCATTTTTTTTGGCACCTGCGTAAGGGTGGAATTATATCTGCTGTGCATGGGTTCAATCACACCATCTCTTAAAATTTCTTGTTCTTGTTCCCATATTATCTTGGCTTGGTGAGGAAGGCAACTGTGTGGGCCGCAGTATATAGGCTCTTCCTGTGTTAAAGGGATTTTGTGTTCCGCAACTGTTATTCTGCGCAGTACATCATGCTTGCAGAAAACTCCTTTGTGTTCTGTCAGTAAGCCCTGAAAAGCCTCCTGAAATTCCGGTGGAATATTATGCTGGAAACTCTTCAACTGCACATCAGTTGCACTACCTGTTTCCCTATGTTCGATGATGTATGCAGTTTGCCTCTCCTTAGCCCCATAGTGAATACTCCTAGCTGCAGTCTCTACTATTGTGTTCTGTCCATTTAACAAGGGGATTCCCAGAATATCATCTTCAGTAATCTCGGTGGTTATAATTGCCTGTGTTTTGTCTCAATATTGCGTACTCTGATAGTTACATACATGCGTCCTATAAATGCATCGCACTCTTGCCCTGTAGCTAAACGGATCACAAGTCCCATGGGGGTTACATCACATTTATTTACAAACTGCGGCTGGACAAAGTTGTGAGACGCGAAGGTGTCTATCAAAATATGGCATTCTTTACTATTGACACTAACAAGGATTTGGATGAACTGAGTGTTGCCCTCACACGCCTGATTGACGAATGCCTGTTGCTGGGTTATATTCGGGGTATCCTGGGTGACCGGGAGTACAGGGTATGTCAGGCGACATTCCTCCTGCTTGCTGTTTCCCAGCTGTTGTGGGTTTCCACCTTTCTGTTTATGCATGTGTGGGTTATTCCGGCATTCACTCTGCCAGTGTACTGTTCACGTTCGCAATATCGACACGGAATTCGTGGCTGTTGGCTCTTGTCCCACTTCACAAACGGTTTTATATCCAGTTTTCCCACATGATTTAAGCCGTGGCGTAACTGTCCGTCCCGATTGTCCATGGTGGATTTCCACTCATTGGCACTGAACAGTCCCCATTTCGGATTGTCCGCACTTTCTTCACACATGTTTTCACCACTGTCACTTTTCCTGTGGTGCAATTGTGCGGCGCTGGTCTCGCGATGCAGTTGCGGTGCACTACATTCCAGGATCAGTGCAGCCCTCACCAGCTCCTCTTAACCATTGTTAAGCAGCTGTACTAATGCTGCGTGGATCTCTGGCCATGCTGTTTCTGTCACAACTTCCAGCTGCTCTCGTTCTGGCAAGTTGGGTGGAACTGGCGGATGAGTTGCAGTTTGCGGGTTATGAAAGCTGACAGTGGCTCGCCTTCTTGCTGTTCTTGCAACATGAACTTGCTCTCCGCTTGCATAAAGCCTAACGCCCCTCCAAAGTGACACTGGTATGGTCGCAGAATATTCAACCATGTTAATCTGTAGTGGTTAACAGACTTCCACCATTTTCGTGCTCCATTTTCCAGCTGACGTTCAATACAACTAGGCCACCCGTCTTCATGGGCTCCGTGCCTTTGCAGGCGTGATTGACAGTCTTGCAAGAAGGCTGCATGGTCACTGGGAGTATAAATAGGTAGTATTCTGCTGGACTGCAGCGCTACACTTGCTGTAACCTCTGCTGGCGAGTAGATGTCTATCGCAGATATTGGTGCAACTCAATAATTCAACTAAAAATCCACCAATTTCAAGCTAAATAAAAACAAATATCTAATTCCCCATCAAAATTTTCAAAGCTCAACTCAAAATCAAAATCAATTTTCAACTTTTGTTCACTTTTTGTGTGTGGTTCGGTAAAGAATAATTTTCAAGCTAAAATCATCATATTTATTATGAATTTCCAAGAATTTTCATACATTTCTTGTGATATTATTCTAATTTTAAGTAAATATTTACCATTTTTGGCATAAATTTAGCATAATTTACCCTCAAAATGGACCACTTATCAAAGAGTGAACAAAGAATGATTTTTTTTTAAAGTGTGCTTGATTGAGATCGCAGGTTTGGGTCAAACTATTTTGATTTTGGATCAAATTATCTTGATTTAGGGGTGAAATTGAAGAGACGAATCATGTTTTCAGAAGAGATTGAAAAATTGTTGCTTGGATGTGAGAAATTTGCTTGAATTTTAGTTTAATAATTGAGTTGTGCCAATATATGCCATAGTCTTCTACTGATTCATAAATAATGTGTACATACAAACAAAAGAGAAAGAAAAAATTTCACTTAGATTAAAAAAAAAAAAATTTATTCGCTAAAACAACTCAACCAAATATCTAATTAATTGTATTAAAATATCGAAACATTTTCTTGTTTCTGTAAAATCCTTTACATTATCCATTTAATATAATAAAAATTCATATATCTACAGTAATATTTCCTTTTAAATAATCATAAGTTACATTTCATTGGCTAATTAAAACGTTACAAATTGTACCAGCTTCAACTGCTTTTTTAAAATCTACACTAATTTTTATATTTGTTTTATCTCTAACTACTGCTGTGTTTCTATATATGCAGTCAATAAGATATAAATGTTTTCTTCCCCAAAATGAATAATAATTGTATCGCCATGATAGTTTGGAAACCCACAATTACAAAATCAGGCAAGCCAAATTGCTAATTTCAAACTAATATTTTATGTCAAAGTTAGTGATTCGGCCATTTTGTATGTGGGGAAACATGTTGTTTTTATATATATTATTTTATATGAAGAAAATGAAAATTGAAGAATATAATTTTATAAAATATAGACAAAGTTTCTTACTCAATTTTATGAAGATTATTAATTTCATTAATTAATTGTGGTTGAGTATATTTGTTTCTAACAATGTTAAAATAGTTGCGAAAACACTCAATGTTGCCATTCTTGGTTTCCTCCATTCTTTGATATAAATTGATAGAATTTGGAAAATATCAAAGTATCAATAATTCTTCACAATTTGGATGTCCTTCTTGAATTATATACAATTGTCTTTCAACTTATTTTCTTTGAGGTCTAATGACAAAGTAATCATATTCAAAAATGGTTTTAACCAAATAATTTTAAAAGAACGAAAGTTGGATTTAAATTTTGATTTTGTGTTTGTGGTATAACATGTGGGGTCAAGGCTCTAATTTTTTCATTTCTGCGTTATTATAACGAAAGCCATACGAACCAATCTCTTAAATTTTCAATATGACCATCTCTAATTTTATTTAAATCTTTTAAATGCTCTATTTGGTGTTTGTATAAATGTATGCGTGTGTGTATATATATATCTTATACTCGCCAGGTTTTCTAATTGATGGTAAAACTTCTTTAGTCACCCAATTTGAAAGTTTTTCAGCTAGAGACATTATTTTATCAAAATATTATCTTATACAGACCCAAATCATTGATAAATATAGCATTTGGTTTCATGTTTGAAACCGTCCCTATTTTAAGGACAGTTCAAAATTCAGTAAAGTTCTTCTTATCGATATTATAATATAACACATTTCGTGGTTTTCTGTATTCCAAAAGTCTAGTTACATCAGTTCCATTAAACCAAGAATTATTTTCTTCATCATTAATCATAAAAACGTGTTTACCATAGTAAGAAAGTTGGTTGTTGTTTATGACTAGAACTGACTCAATTTTTATTTACGAAACTATGTGCAAGTGAAATTGACGAGCTGTAATAAGTATTTTTATTAACATTCTTTTTCATGAAGAAAACGAAGAAACAAAGAAACTAATTTTATAAAATATAGACAAAATGTGTTTGTATATTTTGTAAAGGGGGGAGGGACTCTCTCCTTCCTACATCGACATAACTTTTTCTATACTTTTCTATAATTATAGAGCATTTAAGGAGTTATATTTTCTAAGGCATTGCCAGTATATTTCATTTTATTTATAATTAAATTTTTTTACCACTAAATAGTATATACATTTGTAATATTTTTTGTGTAAACTTTTTCAAAGATTAAATTTTCACTCTCTGGATTTGCAGGTGATAAATAGTTACCGCCTGGAATACTATATAATCGTCGCATTACCTAATTTGTGTTTGCCAGCTTGATAAAATTTCAGCACCAAAGTTTTTCTTCTTCATAACAAATATCTTCTTCATAAATAACACAAAATTGGATTCTCTGCACTGTAAGTTGAACAATTAGCTTGAATTCAACAAACTTCAAGATGTAGTAAATAATAAATGGTTTAGGGCAACAGTTTTTGAAATGAACGAATCTAATTTTAATAAAAAAAAATTTTGTATTTTAGATTGCAAATGAAAAATCTAATTACTAGAGAGCTATGTCAAGATACTCGATAAAAATTAATAGGAACTAATAAATGAGAAGCCAGTTTTATAATGTATAAAGGCTTAAAAGAAATGAAAATTGGACAATTTGTCCATGATCTAGAATTCTCTTAAGCATATTTTTTTTAAAGCAATAGCGAATTTTTTTTCTTTTTAACAAATTTGTTTTTTTATAAAAATAAACATGTCTTCGCCTATTTTTCCTTGCAGTTTGTCCAATATTTTAAAAGGTGGCGATGACACAAGTCCACCGTCTTATAAATTAAATAAAGCATCTGAAGGTCTTAAAAATTTAGTTCACAAATTTAATTCAAATTTACAAAGCCTGCAATTATCACTCTTAGATAGAATTGTCGACAAATATGAACTTCGAGAAATAGGTGAATATCAAGAGCAAATAGAAGAAGTGTTAAAAAAATTAGAAGAGCTTCAAGTATGACATTTTTGTTTGTGTCATTTTTATTTGTTACGTAAACCCCACCTACAAGGAAGGGTTAGTTGGAAACAAGTAAACTTCCCTATTTGTTAATGAATTTGGTTTATATAAACATGTTTTTTTTTTCATTTTCCTAATAATATTGGTTTCTTTATAAATAAAAATGTAGAATAACGGTATAATCAAGCAATCTAAAAAATGTGGTGAAGTTTTAAACATTGAATGTTTTGCATTACATAAACACACAAAAGATAATCACATTAACACCTGTAAAAATTGTTACAATGAATATTCTAGAAGTCACTATGAATTTAAAAAAAGAGGTAGTACTTTGCGAATTTGGAAAATCTCTCTGCAAGGTAAATTTCAAAAAGTACACAAATACTAAACTGTATAATACATATGAAATTTTGCAAAGTGATTCTTCAAGCAAGACCTGCATAGTATGCTGGGAGAATAAATCTATCGACGATTTCGTACCCCACAAAAACACAATAGATAAGCATTTTAACACTTGCAAAAAATATTATACCGAATATTCTAAATGAAGTTATGAGTCAAAAAAGAGAATGTGCAATGCGAATGCGGAAAATTTTATATAACCATCTTCTAAAAAAGCACAAAAATAGTAACACAAACATTTACCAAATGGATATTCTAAGGGAAACTCAGCAATGGCTGACTTCATAAATTTTTATTATAATAAAATTTATTATATATAAATAAGGATGTGAGCAATCTAGCAGCTGAGTTGAGGGAAAATAGATTGCGCGAGTTGAGAATTATAGGTAGAGAATTAAAAATAAAAAAAATTATATAAATTACATAAAGATGATCTTTTTGCGAATATTATTCAAAAAAGAGAACATATATTTAAAAATTCTATCGAGAATCTAAATGATTTAACAGTTGCAGAATTAAGAACTAAAGTTAAAGCTTTAAAATAAAAAAATATATATACTTTAAGAAAAGTTGATTTAATTACACCTCTTATGCCAATAATTAAAAAAGAACAAGGAAAAAGAAACTTTGCAAATTTACTTTTTCCAAATGTTAAAATAATATATAGAATAGCTAATAAGGTCTTAAAAGAAATTTCCCCCTTTTTTTCAATAGTGTATATGTGAACAACTAAAATAGAAAAACTAATAACACATACAAAGTTGAGAAAGCTTTCAAATACCAGTTATCAACATACAACATTGAAAATAATTTTAATATAGTGTTGCCCAGAAATTTTTTAGCATCGTTAAAGCAATAATGATTCAATGTATTACACGATCAACTTATAAAACTTAGAGCTGTAAAGTCTAACATTAGATTTACTGTTCATTTTCGAAGCCGAAAAACTGGCGAGATTCGAATTTTCGACGACATTCAATCACACACATTTACAATATTGAATGAGGGAGACATTAAAAAAATTTACAAACAAATAAAAAATGAAATAGTTGCACGAATAGAAAACATTGAAAGAAGCACCTCAGATTGGGTTTTATATAGCATAATTGGGTTACAACTAGCAATAAATAAGTATAATCCATTGAAAGGCTCATCATATACTGAGCTACCAGAAGTGATTAAGAATTAAAAAGCATGCATTAATGTAAAGAACAATGATGAAAAATGTTTTCTTTGGGCAATAAAATCTGCACTGTTTCCTGCTGAAAAACACCCACAAAGAATATCTAAATATAAAAATGTGGGCCTTAACATTGACAAAGCATTAGATAAATTTGAATATGCTATAAAAATTGACGATTTTCCAAAAATAGAAAACTAAATTGATGTTTCTATAAATGTTTACTCTATTAATGATAAATTCAATGTTTATCAACTAAATATTAGAAAAAATAAAAAATCCCAACACATAAGTTTACTTAATTTTAAAAATCGTGAAAACTCGCATCATTGTTGGATAAAATATTTATGGAAGTTGCTTTCAGCACAAAAAAAATAAACACAAAATTTAATTTATATTTGTGATAAGTGTCTTCAATTTTTTTATTCACAAGAGAAATTAAATAAATACACAGTAGATTGTTCAAAAAATGAAACGGTGAAGATAATCTTGCTTTCAAAAGGCCAACAAATAAAATTTAGACATATAAAACACACTACGAAAGTTTATTTCGTAATATATGCAGATTTTGAGTCAGTTACGAAGAAAATTCCAACCACCAAACCAAATCCAAGATAAATAAAATATTTTACTTAATAAAAAAAAATGTTCAATTTATTAGAAGTTGGCATTGATAATGGTCTTTACAAAGAAATATTCAAAGAATAATATAAATTTACAAATGAGAAAATAAATAACATTGATTTAAAGTCGAATGACGAATCATATACAGTGAAATATCAGCTACACAAAGCTTCAGGTTTTTACTATTATGTTGTCTCTGCTTATGGCGATTATAAACCACCAGTTGTATATCGCGGCCCAGATGGGCATAACATTTTTATAGAGTCAATCAAAAGAGAAGTAGAAGAGATCTGGGAAATATATTCGCAAATTGAGCCAACACACCCACTAACAACAGAAGAAAAAATATAATATAGGAAATGAAAAAATATACTATATGTGAGAGTGAATATTCTAAGGACAATAAAAAAAAGGGCATCGTCGTGATCATATAAGTGGAAAATTTAGTAAGGAAAGTAGCAAATTTTTTTTTCCGTAACTTTGCTGGTTATGATGCTCACTTATTCATTAAAGAGTTGGACTATGATGGAAAAAAGATTGATTTACTTGCGAATAACGAAGAAAAGTTTATAACTTTTGGGGGAAAAAAATAAAATTTAAAAATGAGGTTTATTGACACATTCAAATTTCTGGTTAGCAGTTTAGATAAATTATCGTCTAATTTAACTAAAGAACATATGAAACACATACAAAACATTTTCCAGAAGATAAAATGGATTTGGTTATAATAGAAAGGTGTTTACCCTTGTGATTATATGGATAATAAAAAAAATGTAACGAAACTCAACTTCCCCCAAAGAGTGAATTTTATAATAAATTAAACAAAAATAGTAGATATGATAATGAATATGAACATGCAAAAAATATATGAAACCAATGTAATATACAAAATCTTGGTAAACAACCATGTTTTATATTTAAAAAGTGATGTACTATTGTTAGCAGAAATATTCCAAAATTTTAGAAACACATGTATAAATTATTATGGTCTAGACACTTCGTGGTATTTTACAGCACCAGGTTTATTGTAGGATGCAATGTTAAAAATGACTGAACAATCATTAGATTTATTATGTAACTATGATATGATTTTAATGATTGATAAAGGAATTCAGGGCGTTATTTCACTATGTTGTAAGCAATATGTTAAAGAAAATAACAAACATTTGGAAGATTTTAATCCAAATCAAGAATAAAATTATTTAGCTTATCTTGATGCGAATAATTTATATGGTTGGACAATGTAGTAACATTTACCCTATGGATGTTTCGATTGGGTGTACTATGCATTTAGTGATTTAGATTATTGGAGTTAAAAAATATTATATTTGAAAAACGATACTGAGTTTGGTTATATATTAGAAGTTGATTTAGACTATCCACAAGAACTACAAAATTTACACAAAGATCTTCCATTTTGTCCGGAAAATAACTTTGTTCCAGGTACCAATGGATACAAACTATTAACAAAAAAAAAGAGAGATAGATATATATATATATATATATATATATATATATATATATATATATATATATATATACATACACACACCCACAAACACACACACACACACACACACACACACACACTGCAATATGGTATTTTGAAACAGTGCCTAAATAATGGACTGAAGCTTACGAAAATACACAGAATATTGATATTTAATCAATTTGATTGGTTGAAAAAGTATGTGGATTTCAACCCAAGGATGAGGACTAATAAAAAAATTATTTTGAAAAGATCTTTTGTAAACTGTATTTGGTAAAACAATCGAGAAATTAGTGGCCAAGCCAAATTTTAAGAAAAGTACTATATTTAATGAGAATCTTGCAGCTTTTCACATGAATAAAACTAATGTAAAATTTATTATGCCAATATATGTTGGCATGGCCATTTTGGATATTTCGAAAGAATTGATATATGATTTCCAGTATAAAATTATGAAGCCAAAATACGGTGACAAAATTGAAAATGTGTTATAAAATTAAAAGAGAAGATATTTATGAAGACATGAAGTCGATGTTAGATAAATTTGACACAAGTGATTATCCAAGAGAAAATATTTATAGCATGCCACAAATAAATAAAAGATATCTAGGTAAAATGAAAGATGAGTGTAATGGCAATGTAATTAAAGAATTTGTTGGTTTATGAGCAAAGATGTATGCATACAGAGTTGAGGACAAACAAAACAAAAGAGCAAGAGGTGTGAAAAAATGTGTAGTCAACAATAGAATTAATTTTGATTACTATAAAAAATGTGTGTTTGATGAGAAAATTCAATATAGGACAATGAATTTGATAAGGAGTGAGAAACACAAAATACATACAGTAGAAGTTAATAGAATAGTTATGAGTCCTTGCGATCACAAGTGAATTTCACTTGAAAATAAATAAAAAATCTTTGCCATATGGATATCAAAATTTATAATTTTATTAATGAGAAGTGGGATGGATTTTTCATCCTACCTATTTCCGAAAGAAAAATTTCTATATTTTATTAGTTAGAGGCTGTATTCATTTTGCATACCACCTATTTCAGAAAGAAAAAATAATAAAAGTCATATGGCAAATTCGGTGTCAGTGATTCACTGGCACTTGGTGCAATGCAAAAATTATTCGTCACACCTATTTCTGAAAGAAAAGTTTTATAATTTAACCATGTTTAATTTCCAAAACAACATCGATATCAGAACCACCAAAATATATTAATTTACCATTTTCATATCTAATTTATAGAACAATATTATTAAATTGCTCATTGTTCATTGTATAAAAAATTGGATATGGGTGCACATAAATAACATAATCTCTAAAACCAAACATAGTTTTTCTTGGAAAACTAGCAAGTATAATATTTAGTCTCCAAGTAGTTAGATTCGTCATATTTTTTTAACACGCCATAAATTAAATTACTATGAACATTGATTGATTTATATGGATTAAAAAGGCAATTTAGCACCCACAACAACTTTGTCTTTTTCAATAGTTAATTTTCTTTCAAAACAGAGAATATCAGACAAAGTATCATAAAGGTTAATATCAAATTTGGTTTTAATTCTTATTTTATTTTTCACATTGTCTATTGTCAATTCAATGTTGTTTGTTGAAAATGGCTCAATCGAATTTATAGCTTCTCTCAAAGATTCAATATCATATTGGCCTCTGGGATTGTAATAATGGTATTTTTATCAGCAACAGGACTAATTTTTTCAATTGTAGTTATAGTATTATTCTTCACATTTGGAGTAAAGAATTTTTCATGAGAACTAATTGATGCTATCGATTTATCTTTATGACTTATATTGTAGTGAAGTTTCTTCTTTAGAATTGAACTATTGTTTGTTAACTTGAAAACTTTATTACTATCTATTTATTGCAAAAATTATTGTAATTAAATGAAAAAAGTTTACTGGGGTGTTGGTGTTTTAATTTCTGAGGAAACTCCCAAGAATAAAAAAATGGTGAGTTATTACCTGATAATATTAGAGTGTTGATTGTAGAGCCAAGCAACAGTACAAAAACCAATTTATTCATTAATTTTATTTATAATACAGGATGGCTAAATTTTAATAAATCTATGTTTCCTCTAAAAGTTTGAATCAACCAAAATATATTCAACTACAAGACGATTATGAAGTGATATCCAAAAAATTTAATGAAAAAAAATGGCTTATTTTTAAAATAGCAATGGTGAAATGGTTTCACTAGATCAATATGAAAATAATTCTCTCGTAATTTTTGATGATGTAATATTGGATGAGCAAAATGTTGTGCACGAATATTTTACTAGAGGTCGGCATAAAAATATAGATTTTTTTATATCTTGCACAAACATATTCCAGAATCCCCAAGCAATTAGTACAAGACACCACAAAATTTCTGTGTATATTTCGACAAGATGAAACAAACTTGAGTCTTATCTGTTTCGATATTGTTGGAGGAGACATGAATTTTGAGAAATTTAAAGAAATATCTGCCAAGTGCTGGGACAAAAATTATGGTATTTTAACATTTGATTTGAGTAGAAAAATGCACAGTGGGAAATATCTAAATCAAATAAAAATATTTATATTTTAACTCTCTCTTGTGAATTCAATATCTGGGTAGTTGCGCAGCTGCGACTAGCACAAACTTTTACAAATTATCTTATCTTCTTAATTTACTGAACTGCAGTACATTCTCGTAATGATAGAGAAAATCTTATCTGCCCTCTCGCCCACAACTAAACTTCAGCTCACTCTCGTAGTAAGAAAAAAAAGCACATCTACACTCTCGTTTGCAACTGAACTGCGGCATATTCTGACCTCTATGGTGCAGGTTTTCCTCATCGAGCTCGCAGTGAGCTCTGTTCGCAACAGAAAATATGTTATCATGCTGTGCTGATATCTTGGCCGCGCTGCTCTCGACAAGTGCAACTGCGAAAAGTTGCAGAAAGTTTACTCCTCGCAGAGAACATGGATGAGAATTCACACAACAAGAGTAAATAAAATTATTTCCTCACCAAGCATCGAACACTCCCATTATTAACACTGTAGTTCACCACATGCAGCATTTTTATCAGCTCCTCGCTCGCCCAGCCACTTTGGCTCAGTGGTTGGGGGGCTTAGTTTGTAACTCGAGATTCGTTGGGGTTCGATCCCCGGTTGAGAGGATAATTCAATTGTGTGAAAAGGTGCCCGAACTATTAAATTATCACCAAACCATTCAAAATTTGAGTAAAAAAAATGCATTGCTCTTGCCCATATATTCTGTAAATGAGTACTGTTGCAAAAAATAGTGTGTGTATTCCTCATAGGGGCAAGGCACCTGCAGCATATGAGAGAGTACAAGGATAAATAAAATAAAAAATCAATCACCTCTCCACTAAAAAAATTAATAAATAAAGGCCAGCCGGTGGATGAGGTGTTGGGTTTCTCCTATTGGAGTTTTGTTGGTGCTAAAATATGGCCGGAAAATTTAAAAATGGAGTCCCTGGCACGATAGAGATATCTATAAACTCCGAAAACATAAGGTCCCTGGTGCAGCATTAGCTTGCTCGTAAACTTTTTGTGTTTTTCAAATATGTACACATATTTTATAAATTCATTAGAAGACTATAACCGAGCTTGGCTCAAATCAATAATTTAACTAAAATACAACAAATTTCACGCTAAATTCAATCAGATTTATAATCCTGCATCAAATCTTTCGCAGATATTGCTGCAACTGAAATATTTAAATAAAATTCAACCTATTTCAAGCTAAATTCAAACAAATTTATAATTCCCCATCAAATGTTTCAAAGAGCAAATCACAATCAAAATCAGTTTTAACTTTTTTTTTTCATATTTTTAATGAAATTACAAGAATTTTCATACTTTTCTTGTGATATTTTTTTCAAATTTAAAGTCAATATTTGCCTCTTGACCTAACTTTATTAGCCTCATTCATCCTGAGAATGGACCACTGATCAAAGTGTGAACAAAGAATGTTTTTAAAAAGAGTGTGCTTGATTGACAACGCAAACTTGGGTCAAATTATCTTGGTTTTGGGAGTGAAATTGAACAGATGAATCATGTTTTCAGAAAAAATCGAGAAAAATGATGCTTAAAAGTGAGAATTTTGCATGAATTTTAGTTAGATTATTGAGTTGCGCCAATATCTGCAATAGTCTTCTACTCGACACATGAGATACTCATGCAAAACGCAACATGAAATGCCGATCCAAGTTCACTTTATTGGTCGATCCGTTGAATTATGTGCAGATTCAAAACCCAACCACTGCCAAGGCAACTAGGGAAAATTTCCAAAAGGTATTTCAGGATGACAGTTTGATGAGAAAAATCGGTCTTCTCCCTATTATAACAACTACAAAATTGGATGAATGTAATACTGTGGAAGAATATGTGAACCAGATCGTGAACACAGCGCACAAATTATCGACAGTTGGTCTACAAGTTAGTGATGAATGGACTGATGCTGTACTCCTTGCTGGTTTACCTAGTAAATGCAAGCCGATGATCATGGGTATTATAAGTTCGGTGATTTGGGTGACTGGAGATTCTATAAAGGCGAAGTTATTACAGGATATTACATCGGTGAAATCTGAATCTCAATATGACGAGGGCGATTCGGCATTGTACAGTTTGAGTTCCAAAAGAATATCCCATAGGAACAGTAACAGTTCCAATAACAACCACATATCTGGAAAAACATACCAGAAAGGACCTCACAGCTATGAATGTAACAGGTATGACCACATTTCACAGAACTGTGACTAAGGAACGAGTAGAAAGAACTTCAACAAACCGAGTAACAGTACGAAATCTATGTTGCAGCGGCTTTTTCGATGCAATTGCCTTCTCAAGTGAATGTTGACAGGTATCTTGACTCGTGTATTTCAGTTCATATATGTAGTCACTCAAGACGTCTGGAAAATTCTATAAAGGCTCCTACATTGACAATTACTGCAACCAATAATAATAAAATGGTATCAGATACCGCTGACAGAAATGGTTCTTCCTGTGAGTATTTGTGATAACACCTCTGACATTCAGGTGAGTGATATTTACCACATACCTGATACTCAAGTAAACCTCTTGTCAGTAGGACGAATTGTTTTGAAAGGAAATACTGTTGTGTTTGACAACACAGGAGGTCAAGTTTACACCTCAGCAAATCAACTGATCGCTACTGCAACTTTGGTGGACGGTATATTTCAGTTATGCTTTCCGTCTACCAATAAATTATACTCCATACAATGCACTGACAACAATCTATCACACGGTTGCATGGCTCACATAAATTTTGATAGTATGAAGAGGTTGCATGGTATAGCCCATGATATTGACTTTTCATCTCATGAGAAACTTTCCACCTTTTGTGAGACATGTATGCTAGGCAAAAGCCACTGTTTGCCTTTCCAACAAGTGATTCGACTACCAGTCATGCGTTAGAGTTAGTGCATTTCGACCTGGTTGGTCCAATGGAAGTGGGGTGTTTGGCTGGATCGAGATATATTTTGACTTTCCTTGGTGACATCAGTCACAAATTGTTTGTTTACTTCTTAAAATCGAAGGACCAAGTCGCCAAACACTTTCAACTCTTTAAACGGCACATTGAGATCAAGGCTGGTAGGAAAATTAAAATTTTGTGTACCGAAAATGGAGGGGAATATTGTAATCATGATCTTCGTGAATTTTTCAAATCCTTAGGCATTCTGCATCAAACAAGTTTTCCATACTTGCTGGCTCAGAATGGTAAATTGGAGAGGCTGAATTGGGTATGTCTCGATCGAGCGAGATGTCTACTATTGCATTCAGGGCTGCCCAATGTCTTTTGGGCCGAGACCGTGTAGTCTGCTGTCTATCTTTTGAACAGATCGCAGTACAAATCTGTAGAGATCACCCCAGAACAAGTGTGGTCAGGTAAACAGCTGTCTCTAAAACAGATTCGAACATTTGAATGTATGGTACTGTTTGGAATCAAAAGGGTATAGACTTTATTATCCATCAAAACATGTTATGTTTGTGTCAAGAGATGTCACCTTTGCTGAGGGCCAGTGGGGCAGTTCCTTGTTGACTAAATCTAAACCGCAGATGACTGGAAATTTTTATGTAATCCCTGCTGAGACTGATGCAATTGGCGAATCCATTGCCACTGATCAATATATTGATGATTCTAATGACATTCCTGACGAATCTCTTTGTGATCCTGATTTCTTGCCACCTCTGACTACAAATGTACCTCGTGGAGAATCTACTGCTCCTAGACCTCTCAGGAACCGTAAACCTCCCTCTACCTTACAATATTTTGTCAATATACTGCTTTTATTGGTGGACATGATGGATCTGTTACTCGTGAAGAAGCTTTGGATCATGTGGACAAGGATCTATGGTTTGCAGCCATGGACTGTGAATTAAAATTGCAGCTGGACAACAAAACATGGGATTTGGACGACCTCCCCACTACAAGGAAAGCAGTGGATTACAAATTAGTGTTCAGAACGAAGAAGGATGCCTCTGGCAAAATTGTTCAGCACAAAGCTTGGCTTCTGGTTAAGGGATGCACCCAAAGGAGGGATATGGACTATGAAGAAAACTTTTCTCCAGTTGGGAGGTATAGCTCAATTCGATTTCTTTTGGCCCTGGCTGCAGGGCATGGCCTCGAATTGACCAGATGGATGGAGTGTCAGTTTTCCCAAAAGGAGACCTGGACGAGGAATTTTACATGTGTCAGCCTCCAGGATATGACAACAAGTCGAACCAAGTATGTCGACTAAAGAAAAGTCTATATGGACTTAAGCAAGCCAGCAGAGTCTGGAACAACAAATTGGATTCCTGTTTGAAAAGCATCGGACTTCATCAATCAAGATTTGATACATGCATATATTACAAAGTGGATGGTAAAACTATGCTATGTGTAGCTGTGTGGGTTGATGACTTTTTGATCTTTAAAAATGATGGAAAGTTAAAATGTTGTGTGAAATCGCAACTATTGAAGATGTTCAAGATGACTGATCTTGGAGAAGCAAAATTCGTCCTTGGATTCCAATTGACTCGTGACCACAAAGAAAGAGAAATTAGGCTGAATCAGAAAGCATACATCAAGCAAGTCCTCAAGAGATTTGATATGGATCAGTGTGAAAACTGTTTCGAACACTATAAGTGCCAATGAAAAATTTACGAATTCTCAAGCACTAAAATCAGAAGGAGAAGTAGCTATAATGAGATATGTTCCATACCAGGAAGCAATTGGCAGCCTGGTGTTTGCTGCAAAGGTCTCCAGACCCGACATAGCCTATGTGATCAGTTGTTTGAGCAAATTTAATGGCAACCTGGGCATGAAACACTTGGCTGCTGTCAAACATGTTATTAGATACATGACAGGGTCTTCACAGTGGAAGCTAGAGTTTGATTGAAATGAGAAAGGAACCATCTCAGGATTTTGTGATGCTGATTGGGCCGGCGACCTTGATGAACAAAGGTCCGCGACCAGCTACATATTTTTGAAGTGTAAAGCTCCTATCTTTTGGTGCACAAAAGACAACCAACTATTGCCCTCTCAACAATTGTGGCTGAGTACATGTCCATGTCTGCTGCAACTCAGGAAGCACTATGGTTGAGAGGAATATCTCAAGAAATAATTTCATCCACTGGCAAGACTCCTACAATCATCTTTGTGGACCAACAAGGAGCTCGAAATCTTGCAATAAATGGGACTTATCAAGCAAGAACCTAACACATTGAAGTTAGGCACCACTTCCTCTGTGAAAAACTTCTCAAAGAGCAAATTGATTTCAAGTATGTGTCCACAAAGATATGGTTGCCGATTCCTTGACGAAGGTGCTCAACTGCGACAAATTCATGAATTGTATTCATCATCAGGGTCTCACCAAATAAGGAGGGTGTTGGAATATTAGTAGAGTCAACACCGTTAGATGGATTTTCCTCCTGTCCTGTAGATGTCACATCGGTTATTTACATTGTAGTCTTGAGTGCAATGTCGTCATTGTTGAATTTAATATATGTCATTCTGTTTGTTAATAAAAATGACATCAGTTCGTTCAATTCAGCTAGTCGTGTATATACATTAATTACCTATGCAAGTCCCACAGAATTCCCTTTCCTACACATGCATGATATGGAATTCTCTTAAAATGTATCAATTATATTTATTTGAATCTATTTGCTTCATTTTAGCTTAAATTTGATTGATTTAGACTGCATACTTGATAAATTAACGTTTCTAGAAAACTTGTAACTGTTGCTTGAAATTGAGAAATTTACTCGATTTTGGTTATAATTTTTCTGTTTTTTAAATTTACACAAATTCTGCACGACCATTTGTGAAAAAATTGAAAATTTGCTTGTATTTAGCTTAAATTTAAATTATTTTGGCTTAAATTTGCTTGTTTTTTAGAGATGAAAAATGATGTTTCTAGAAACATGAAAAAGTTGCTTGAAAACGAAAAAAAATTACTTCATGTTTGGCTTAAATTACTTGGTTTTTCGATGATTTAGTATGCTGCCCTAGGATCTGCCCTTAGTTACCTACTTATATGGACTTGTGGATAGCTATAATAATTCACCACATAAGACACATATCAGTTTTACCAAATTCAACATAGGATTTAGCAGCACCGGTGAGAAGATTGCAGGCAATGGTCGTCGTCCACACGACCCTGAGTGAAAGAATAATCAGTTCTACCATCACATCACGGCACCCCAGGTAACTAAACCTATTATTTCCAACAAAACACCTCATTCCAGACCTCACCACTTCTTAAATTTAATTTACCACATTCTGAACACCTGACAGCCATCAAAATTTTTTCCGAATGTATGGCCGGTTCCTACCACATTTGACATATTTTGACACTATCAAAATGGCGCCCAACTCTGTGGCGTACCCTTTCACAATAATCTCCTGACTTCGAAATTCACAAAATGTTAAGCAAAAATTTTCGCTCAGAAATTTTCACAACTTTCAATTTTCCTGCTGAATGTTTTCCCTGCTGTTTTCCCGATACTCACAACGAGGAAGGCAACAAGGACAGCACCACTGGACATTAACAGCATATGACACCTTCCAGATGCCTGCAAGACGACGAAAAGGTAAGCATGTGGTCAGCAGTGAAAAGTGTGCCCGCCATTGCAGCAGGGAGGTGAGCATGTGGGCAGGGAGCCGGCTATCTTAGGGCAACCGGTGTGACATCACCAGCGCGACACTCCATCACTGAGCAGAGGGAAAAAGGACCAGGAAAGCGTACTCACACTACCTGTCCCCACCCGACGTCGCCGCCCGCCGCTGCACACGAAGAAGGAGGAGAAGGAACATACAGAGAGAAGGAGAAATGAGAGGAACTCCTACCTCCTGTGCTACCTGCTCACCGCAAGTCGGCGGTCTGCTGTGCGCCTGCCGTATGTTGACCCCTGTGCTGCGCCATATAGGACTGCTATGCAATGTCATCATCTGCGCTGCACATCCGCGTATGCCTTTCTACATCCGCGAGAATGTGGGTTTGTTGATGTGCTAACAATGGCTGGCCTGTCAGATGCTAGTGCAGTGGTACTACTCTTCCCGCTTTGTCTACGTCAAATCCCTCAGGAATTTCTTTCAAAATACGAGTTTGGCAATAAATTCTGTTAATGAAGATGCCAGTCCAGCCCAGCGAGCTACCACGTTGCGAGCAACCACGAGCAACTAGTGAAGCAAGAGAATGAACAATGCAATCAAACAACCACAAATATTTCTAGCCAAATGCAATATGAAACAGACAACAAGCACACTTTTCAACTGGGTGGAATTCTTTATTGAATATAAACGGAACATCACTGCATGTTCAAGAGCCACATGCATGGGAGAAAATGGGGGTAGCAACCACAGGTGTCATAACTGCAATGCAATGATGTATGAGCGGTGCCAAACTGCACGAAAGAGATGGACGATCCAGGGAGCAACGTTTTTGTGTGAGGACTACGAAGCACATGGTGGCCAGGGGCAACTGCCACACGTCACCAGGATGCACGTGTCAGTTGACAGCATGCATGAACAGAAGGTACAGTCATCCCACAAATGCAAACCCTAAACTCAGCACCTCAAACACACCTATCACCTGCACCTTACTTACGATTGTTACCACAATATTCTCGACCGCATTGTTCCCGCAAAATGTTCCACCAATAACACCACCCATGTTCACCCTATTCCCAATGGCAACACCAGTGACAAAAAACAGAGCCAATAGTTAAAACTGCAGTAACCTCAGAACCGGGTTGGGGACCACACAACATGATGCAAACAGTGATTAATGCGGGAAATAGTAGGCAACCCTATGAGTACGAGAAAAAGAAGACACCAACTAGATTTCAAACAAGTAGTATGGAAAGGCAGACCCTAACACAGTGCACTATATCATCGAAAAACAATAAATTTAATCCAAAAATACCAAGCAATTTTATAGTTCTCGACCAACGTTTTTGCGTTTTTAGAAGCGCCATTTGACCTCAACTTTCAACTCTCAAAAATAAAGGAATTAAAGCTAAAATAATGCAATTTTGAGCTAAAAATAAGCAAATTTTACAATTTTTCAAAAATAGCCCTGCTAGATTGATGTTAATTAAAAAACATTCGAATTTAAACTGAAAATAAGCCAAATAACCATATGAAATATTAATATATATATATGACAGATTAAAAATAACAGGATATATTTATTTTAGGAGAATTATAAATCCTGCAGATTTTTTACATATTTAATTGCTTTTAAACATATATATGTTAAAAAAAACTTGTTTCTCATTTATTAATTTTAAAAGCATTTTTATCAATCATATTTACATAATGATCTGTAAAGAAAATTTATATTTACCACCTAGAATAAAACAAATTTATTTCCCAAATTTAGATTCGTATAGTGAAATTCTGTAGCAACATGCATTTTATTTTTTCTAGGTTTTGTAGTATAGTCAATTCAAATTAATTGTTTAACTTGTTGAGCAGCGATGCCATTATTGTGTTTATTTAGAAGGAAAAATAATAATAAGAAAATTTGTTTCAACTTTAATTTTAATATGAATTTTATTATAGTTATTTATTTTATTGTTTTATTATTATTATACTTTTAATTTTTGAGAAAATAGAAGAAGTTTTTTAAAAAAATAGTAGAACTTAGAATATAAACTATAATGAATAAAATGTAATTTTTCATTTGAGTTATAGCTTATTTTCCTTGTTTTTAGCTTAAATTTGTTGTTTTTAAATTAACGCAAATCCTGCATGGACATTTTTTGAAAATTTTAAAAAATTGGCTTGTTTATCACTTAAAATCACATGATTTTGGCATTTTTTAAAATCGAAAATTGGAATCAAATGAGGTTTCTACAAACTAGAAAAAATTACTTGAAAACAATCAAGATTTGCTTGAAAACAATAAAAGAATTGTTTGAAATTGATTTAAAAAAAGTTGTTTGAGAATGATTCAAAAAAGTAGATTGAAAGCAATTAAGAAGTTGCTATGAAAACGATAAAGTGTTGCTTGAAAGCAATAAAAAGGTGCTTGAAAACTATAAAAGGTTGTTTGAATTTAGTGCCTTGTGCTACAGTTGGCATTATACATCTAATAATTTCAATTATATTTTTTATTTTATTATAAATTTAAATTTTATTTTATGTTAATTTGATTATCATATTATTATTATTTTACTTTAATTTTTTATTATTTGTATTTTACTTTTTATTATTATTATTTTACTTTTAATGTTTTTATTATTTGTTTTCCCTTTTAAATAAACACAAAAATTAAATCACTGTTCAACAATTAAATAGAAAATAACATATTTTATAAACAATGCAACAAATATGGTGAACTATTAAACATAGAAAGTTATTCACCTCATAACAAGACAAGATATAAGCTTACTAACGCCTGTAAAAAATGTTGGGCAAATTATGCCAGAAATTATGAGTTACAAAAAGTATTATACGAATGTGGAAAATACGTTTTTATTCCATATCTCAAAAAGCACACAAATACTAAATTACAGAATAAAATTAAATTCGATGTGATGATTATTCAACTAAGACATATGTAATATGTAATGAGAATAAATCTATTGATTCATTTTATCTTCATAAAGTAACTATAGACAAACATACAACAAAATGTAAAATATATTTTAGTGAATATGATAGAAGGCATTATGAGTTTAAAAAAAGAGAACGTACTATGTGAATGTGGGAAATATGTTTATAATCTAAAGTTCAAAAAACATGAAAACAGTAAATCACACAATACAGCAGCAGATAATCTAAATGAAATTCAATGTGATAATTATTCAACAAAAACATGTACAGTAATGTAAAGAGAATAAATATATAAATTCAACTTCTCAATATGTAAAAAGTGTTATAATGAGAAATATCACAACAAGAAGTTAAACAATTAAAAACACAGTTTTCTATATTAAAAATAAATAAAACGAGGGTTTGTTGCATTCAATTAATTATTTTTATGTTAGTCTTGAGTAAAAATCAATGAACCATATTGCAGTAAAAATCTAAACCTCATTTAAAAAAATTTCTTATTAAATAAACAATCAAAAATGTGCATGAGCAATTAAATAAGTGTATTGAGGGAAAAAAGAGCGAGGGAGTTGAGAGTTATAACTATAAGTTTAAAAATAAAAAATATATACAAATTAAGGAAAGATGATTTAATTATAATTACTATTACACAACATCTGCAAGCATGAGAATATTGATATAAAAAATCTACAGAGAATCTAAATGATTTAAAAGTTGTGGAATTAAGAGTTAAAGCTAGAAGTTTAAAAATAAAAAATATTGGGAACCTGGGTAAAGATTAATTAATTAGAACTCTTATGCCATTCATTTCAAATGAAGAAACAAAGATCAACTTTGCAAATTTGCCATATTCATACGCTAATGCCAAAGAACTATATTCAAAATATAAAAATTAATTAAAAGAAATATTTCCATTTTCTAATTATATGTATTATGAAGAAGATAAAAATGATTTGAAAGAAATAGTTCCTTTTTCTAATGATATATTTTATAAAGAAGAAGATAAAAATGATATTAAAGAAATATCTACATTTTTAAATTATCTCTTTGGCTTATAGTTACATTAATACTTTTATTTCTCAATCTTACAAATACATCAGGAATAAACGGATCTTCAAAAGTTTACCTTTTTCAAATACTAATGTTAAACAAATGTTAAGAAGTGTACCTTTGGCATATTTTAATGATAAATAGATTGTACAAAAATTTTTTTACCTTTTTCAAAATATAATGATAAACAAACGTTCAAAAGGTTACCATTTTCAGATGTCGATATCAATGAATTATATGGAGAAGATAAAAATGAATTAAAATCAATCTTCCCTTTTTCTACTAATGTACATGTAAATAAAAGAAATAAAAGAACCAATAACACTTGTATACTTTCTTAAGCTTTTATAAGCATAATATCAACATATAACATTGAAAATACCTTTAATTGAGTACAGCCAGGAAGATTTTTGACTTCAGTAAAAAATAAGGTATTTGAGATAATATACAATAATCTTAGAACATTTACAAATTTTAAATTTGTATTAATTTATATACCAATTGTCACAAACAAGATAATAACCAAGCAGCATTATTTACATTTCAGTCATATAATCACACAATATTATACAAATGAATAACTGAAAAGGTTTACAATATTATAAAGCAAGAATGACTTACACAATTATCTGAATTTCAAAGAAGAGGATCAGAATAATTGGAATACAATTAGCCTCAAACAAGTATAATCCATTATATGGAGCATCATATATATGAACTACAAGATTATATTAAGAATAAAAAGTGCAAGTGTTAGTGTGAAAAATGAAGATCAAAAGTGTTTTATTGGGCAATAATTGGGCATTGTTTCCAGCAGAAAAAGTTCCACCAATAATAACTAAATAT
Source organism: Dryococelus australis (assembly GCA_029891345.1). Lineage (NCBI taxonomy): Eukaryota > Metazoa > Arthropoda > Insecta > Phasmatodea > Phasmatidae > Dryococelus > Dryococelus australis. Next base: position 64,451,459 of record CM056995.1, read on the forward strand.
AAAAATGCTGGGCTTAATATTGATAAAGTAATAGATCAATATGAATATACAAACAGAATTAATGATATACCAAAAATAGAAAATCAAAATATTTTATCAATAAATTTATACTCATTAGATGACTGGCTCAACATATATCCACTAAAACTTACAAAGGTAAAGCATACACATTAACTCTATTTCAAGGAGGATAAAACGCACATTACTGTTGGATAATAGATTTTTCTAAGTGGCTTTCTGCACTAAAAAATAATTAGCAACATGAAACTTGCAAATGTTTTATGTGTCTTCAATTATATTATTCTCAATAAAAATTAAATAAACATACACAAGACTGTTCTAAAAATAAATCAGTAAAAATCATTATATCTTCGAAAGGAGAGAAAATATATTTCAAAAATTACAAACATACAATGTAGGTTCCTTTTACAATATATGCAGATTTTGAATCAATATTAAAGAAAATGTCAACAGTTAAGCCAAAACCAAGATAACAAATAAAAATGTTTAAATTTATCCAAAAATATCCAGTTTTAAGAGAGGGTGATATTGATAATGGTTTTAAAAAGAAATACTTAAAGAAAGATATAAACTTACTAATGAACAAATAATTAAAATCGATTTAAAGTTGAATAATAAATCATGAACAATGAAATATCAGTTACACGAAGCATCTGGTTTTTGTTATTATAGTGTACGTAATTATGCAGATTATAAACCTCAAGTTGTTTATCGTGGTCAAAATGCACACAAAAAGTTTATTCAATCAATTAAAAGGGAAGTAGATGAAATTGGTAAAATATATTCACAAATTAAACCAATTCACCCACTAACTAAAGAAGAAATAACATTTTTAATAAATCTTAAAATATACTAAGGACAATAAATAAGTGCATCATCATTATCATATAACCAGAAAATTTATTAATCCAATATGTAATAATTGTAATTTACAATTACAACTTCCCCATCGCAAATAATGAAGAAAAATATATTACTTTTGGGAAACATACCAAAAAATGAAAATGAGATTTATAGATATTTAAATTTATGAGAAACAGTTTAGATAAATTATCATCTAATTTAACTAAAGATCAAATTAAACATGCGCAAACACATTCTCCAAAAGATCGCGTAGATTTAGTAGTTAGAAAAGGGGTTTATCTATATGATTATATGTACAGTTCGAAAAAATTTCAATAAACATAACTTCCACCAAAAAATGAATTTTACAATCAATTAAATGAATCTGATATAACTAATAATGATTATAAACATGCAAAACATGTATGGGTTTAATATAAATATTTTGGCGAATATCATTATTCATATTAAAAAAGTTATGTTTTATTGTTAGCATATATATTTGAAAATTTTAGAAATACGTGTTGTAACATCTGGTAATTTGTAAATATTTTGTGTACGTTTATTGTTAATTTTAAATAGAATTAGCTAGTAATTTATTGAAATTCTTAATGTTATTATAGCAGGGTGTGTAAAGATGACCTCTAAATGCTAGCGAAACTGTTATGTTTCCCATATTATTTTTTGTTGATGCAGGAACTTTTGCGTTCATCTCTATGAACTTGGAAATGTATTGCAAATGTAAAGAGGCGACACTTCTAATTACAAATTTCGTCTGGATCAGCTTTTGTTTTGTTCTGTTAGGAATAATATTATTCGTCTTTAGAAGGGCAAAAAATATTGACGAGTCGGCTAGACTGATATTGAAAAGTTTATAAAATGATATTTTTTTGTTCTGCTGTCAAGCTCTGATTTATAGAATTGAGGGTTATGATATAATTTGTCGATATTAAAATTGGACAGTATAAGATTTCGTGAAGGACTGTGAAGGAACAACTTCAATCCAGGAACTGATGATGACCCGAGGAACGACGATCATATTCCACTGCTAGGGATCCATTGCTGCATCTGGAGTGTAACATGATGCCAGCCGCTTCCCCCAAGCCACTGCAGCAACCAGTACTCTGCTGGGCAATCGTGCGCACCAGTTTGGCAGTGCACCACAGCGGATACACCGGAGAAATGCCAGTTATGAGTGCGGCCATGGGGCCGAGTGGAGCAGTTGTGACGTGAGCGAGACGCAAGGAAAGTGTAGTGTAAAGAAGACCATGTGCACCTGCACACACATATATTCAAATGAGACCCTGTAAAAAGGGGCGTAGTAAAAAGGGTAATAATTTCCAAACACACAACTGTAATATATTGCCAGACCACACAACTGTAATATATGGAACCCTAAACCATTTAAATGCCCCTGCGGGTTACAGTGTTTTGGTTTGTAATTGTTTGTTATGTGTCAATTTCAAGTGTTTCATCCCTATATCATTTCATGCAATGTAATATGTGTCTTAAAGGGTTTCATAGGGTAAACTATTTATTTATTTAAGAATTCTAAGTATCGTCAGTGTGGCCTGCCTGCCCGCCAAACACCGTCCAGCACACCACGAGAGAGCGAAGGACGAGTTAGCCATACTTGTGTGTCTCGGGGAGGTGGATGTACTGACCAAAGGGGTCGCAGGTGTGCTTCATCTTTAAGAACTTATCATGTTAGCGTGCAATTGACTTTAAGATATCGGAACATTTGATTTCTTCTGCCGCCCAAGTTTCGTCCCCTTCTCTTTCCCTATGGTTAGTATCGCCTAGGGATGTTTAATAATTTTACCGTAATTCCTTTGTGGCTGAGTGCTGTTTCACAGTGTAAACCTGCCGGCGGGTAAAGCTCGGCAAATCAGTGTAAACTGTTTCTTGAGGGAATGTTAATAAAACCCATATGAACCAACGTGTGATGTGCGTTCTCATTCGGGTTGCCTATGGGCTTTAGGGACATGGGCCCCCACCTTTCCCACAAAATATTCACAGTATTATGCAAAGGGTTTTCAGGTATTTTACAGTGCTTTATGTCTTTGTTTACCTAAATATGGGTGTGTGAGTTGCCCTTAGACCTCACTACATAGGTTGGTAAAGTATTGTATGTTTCCAACTTCTGGAGCAAGGAAAGATGGACGTCGCCGACCCAGGGAAAGAAGTCTGTTCTACTGAGAATTGACACTGCTCACTGACAGTGTCTGGCACCCAGTCAATACTACAGAGTTTTGGTGAGAAAATTCCAACAAAATCCCAACCACTTCCCAACTTCATATTTAACCCCTTTTATTCCAACCACACGCCGTCAAACAACCTACCAACACTTCAAGCCACTGCGGAATTCCAGGTCCAGTTTTCGAGCAGAGGTCTAGAGTGATCATCGGACACCGAAGGAGGATCGTCGTTATTAATTAATCCGAAATTAATTTTATAATTTTCTGAAAATTAACCCCTTTTATTTTCTCTCACTATGTTACGTAAATTATTATTTTTAATCTAATCTTTAACAAGTCGTGTCGTCACTCAATTTATATTTTAGTAAAAATTTTGTTTTTGAATGTGACTTGCATTTTGAACATATGCCACCTTGTTGATATGATTATTTGATACAGAGAACACACTAATTTTTTCTTTTTGATATTCATAAAAAAATTTTTACAAATGCAATACTTTCTAGTCTTTGTCATTGATAATTTAAAGAAGGGTTATCAGTTATGTCATTATTTTTGCATGTTAGTTGTATAATAGTATCCTTCGTCCCATTAACAATCTCTATGTTTAGTTTAGATGATGTAATGTTAGCTACACTTGAATGAGGAAATGGTTTTTTCACTATTGGAAGGTTCCGAAGCTAGCCATGGCAAAAATGTGATGTGTGTCACTCCCCGCCATAGGCCGTTTGTTACGCCGACTGCTTACCCAGCAGCGCAGCATGCACATGCACTCGATGTGTGGTCGGCGGCGAATGTAAATAGTGACGTGCAGTTCAGGTTTGGTGCAATCAAGTGCAAGTGTAAGAAAGTGTAAGTGGTGTTGTGCCACGTGCGCCGAGCAGTGCGAGATAAGAACGAAGTAATACATAAACACGTGATCATTAATAGAAAAGGTTTTTAAACATTCTGAGGGAATTTCTGGACATTTATGGAAACCAGCATGCTACCAAATGTTTTGTTTTTGCAAAGTTGTGTTTTTATAAATGTTTATTTTTACAGCCATCAGTGTTTTGCCCACCTCATTCCATAATGTTACAGATATAGACCTAGAATTATGTTTGTTTCATTTAATTCTACAGTGTTTTGAGTGTCATTTTTCATAATGTTACAGCAGAAGTTCTTTTGTTTGTCCAAGCAGATCACTTTGCGGCACGTGGGCCCGTGCTCGCCAGCCCTTGTGCCACAGCGGGAAGACAGTCAGCAAGTCGCAACTACACGGGGAGGTTGCGTGTGAGATCGCGGTCACGAATTTCTCGCCCAGATGGCCCTCAACTTTTTCATCATCGGTAATCATTCAGCAATAACATAATCTTCTGGAACCTTATCGTTTTCTGCCGTCTGGGACACTCCCCTCCTCTACCCAGGAACTGCATCGCCTGAGGAGTTTGTAGACTTAACAGCACACATGATTTTCACGCAGCTCCAGAGCTCTTTTAACAGTGTAGCCTTCGCCACAGGCAAAAGTGAGCAATCTATGTCACTTGTTCTCTTGGAGGGAACTGTAAAGTTACCGAAAATAAATGGCATTGCATTTTATTGCGGTCGTCGAGAGGCATTTCAAGGCATGGGCCCTTCAACTCACAATTTTCTGTTCAGTTTTATATAAATTTTCTAAGGGTAATTATTTATTTTCATGTGTGCTGTAACGTATTTAAAGTTTTCAAGTATACCATTTATGGACGTTTAGTTTGCCCGAATAATCCACATGTAGGGAGTCTTCGCTGACCAAAGCATTTTTAATTAATTTCCAATACCATGTGTTGATTGGACTGCCCGAAGAACACCTCATTTAGCAAACAAATGAGGCCCCGAACAAGATGAACAACAGCAAGATCAATGCGGGAAAGTTGGCCCGGTGATCAGCCCGCAGCATCCTGAGAACACCAAGGAGATCTCATCTCTACCGCATCATCATCATTGATGCCGTCAGCGAGGTCTGTCGACTACCAGGTAAAATTTTCCAAACACACTTCCTTCCCAATTGTTCTCGCCATCCTTGCAACCATAACCAAACCCTTCGCCAAAATGTCATATTTTATAAACATACCATATGCAAAATGGAATGCCACCACCGGGAAACGAGAGGTCGGGGTAGGGCGGCTGGACATCACTGAAACCTGGGCCAATATGTGTTCCCCTGACCAGCACCACAACAAGTTCTACTCGTGCAGATAACAGTAACTTAACTTGCTTTATCCATATTTCAGTTACTATTAATGGCCACCCTTGTCAATCTCTAATTAGCACTGCCACGTCCCACAACTTCGTGAGGAGCAGCTTCACAAACAGTGACAAAATTAATACCATTAACAAAACAGTTAATCTGGCAAAATGCCAACATACCAGCAATATCCAAGGATAAGCAAGTATTATTGTGGTCAAATGCGATGTGTAAAAAGTGACAGTCGCCTTCATATCCGATAAGATATGAGAAGAAGCTATCCTTAGAATAACCTGGCTGACAGAACAAAATTACCGGGGTCGAATCTGCCACATGAAGAATCCACTTCGGGAGGAAGAAACAGAGGATGGTATACAAATTGGACTCCCAACCAGCTGGGAAAGTGCTGACCATCGCATTAGACGAATTGGATCACGCAGTACCCCAGGAGTTGTGCGAAGCGATGAAGCGCCTTCTCGACGAGCACTGAGATGTTTTTACCATGGCAGACCCATTGCACCTTGCCACGGTTGCCTAATATACCATCCTGCTCATCGATGTAACCCCGATTTACGACTGCCCGAGGCGATACTACCCGAACCAATACCAGATTATCCAAGAACAGATCAGAGCTGCTGGAGTATAGAGTGATCGAGCTGTCGGATTACACATTTAATGCAGCTATCATTCTTGCCCGAAAGACGGATAGTGTGTGGAGGATCAATGTGGACTTCCAGAGACACAATCAGGCCTCCAAGAGCGCACCACCTCTGGACATCAAATTCCAAAATTCCCTGAACACCTTGGGTCGGGCACGAGTACTCATCACCATCGACCGCATTTACAGGACCCAACAGCAGGATTTTTCTGTTTTGCGCCATGCTGATCGGCCTGAAATGTGCACAGGCGACCTTCCTCCCTGGTTCTTTACTTTGGCATACCTCATTGACGTCATCGTGTAGTCAGAATCGTGGGAGTACCACGTCAAACATCTTTCTCTAGTACTGGAATGGCTGGCCATCAACGGACTGACCTGAGCCAACCAGAAGTGCCACATCGCAAAGGCGAGCCTTCAGATTGTGGGCCATATTGTGGATGTGGATGGCAACCACCCCAATCTGGAACAACTGTAGTTAATTGAGGAATATACGATGCCGAACACCCGGAAACTGCTCCGAAAATTTTTTGACTTGATCAATTGGCTATGAGAGTATATTCCGGGGTTCGCCATGGTAACAGCGCCCCTAACAGACCTTATGTCACCGACCATCCATTATAAGTGGTCAACAGAACAGCAAGCCAGCTTCGAGGAAAATAAACATCAGTTCCGAGAATGATCCGCGCTTGCCAAGTATGACACGCTGCGCCATCTGTACGTTGAGACTGACTTCAGTGAGAAAGTACTGGACATCATGGTGTTCCAACTGCCAGGTGATGGTGAAAGGCACATTGTGGACATCGGCAGCTCCAAGTTCAGCCCAGTAGAGCGGCGGTGCGATGTGAAAGGCCGGGAATGTCAGGCAGTGGTGTGGAGCCTCAAAAATTACCGTACACTTCTGGGATACCAGCATTTCATCCTTCGGACCGACAACTGCTGCCTAATGACATATTGGTCACTGCTTATGCAGTCCTACGATTTCGAAGTTCAGCATGTCGCCGGCGCCGAGAATCAACTCGCTGACTACCTGTCACGTGCACCGGAGAGTGAGACAGCACAAGATAAATTTGATTGCGACGCCGTCCTACCCGTGTCACAAGTAAACACACTGGCCGACACATCAGTACAGTGCGGCAACCTGTCCGTGCTCTCAACTGCAACTCCACTGGACACCCGCGAACGGAGGAACTGCCCCACAGCAAGTAAGTTGCAAGAGGACTGTGGACAGCATTTTGTGGAATGATGGCTAATATTAGATGACTGTGTAGAATCACATGCGAGCACAAACAGCGACACATGGAGAAATTACATGCCCGCAGCTTCCCGCAAAGCAGTGTTTCATTACCGACACACAAATAATATTTACGGACACCCAGGCATGGACCACACGAAAAGAAATGTTTTGAAATACTTTTACTGGCGGAGATTGCAGTACATGTAAGAACTTTCGTGCGACAGTGCACTTTAGGAGCCGGTGCTCGGACGGTGTTCAACAAAAACAGTCAAGCAATTCAAACAAACCGTTTGAAACAATCGCACTAGACTTGATGAGCCCTTATCACAGGATACCGACAGAGTAGCGATTCATTCTAGTAATAACAGATCTGTTTTCGACACGGGTGGAAGCATACCCTATCTCCAGCTAACAAGCACATGGCATTGGCAAGATAATGGAGAATGAGTTCTTTGCACTTTGGGGATATCCTCGAACAGTACTCAGCTACAACTTCACCCAATTTACTGGTCGCATGTGGTGCGATCTCTGCACAAGATGGGGTATGTAACACCACACCATGGAGACTGACCATCCACATGCAAATACAACCGAGAGATGTAACCAGGGAATCAAGACACAGTTGCTCCTGTGTGTGGGAGAAAAACACACCTCGTGGGCTGAACACCTGTCCACAGCCCTCTTCATGCTGCAGACACGCAAAAAACCCAGCGACAGGGAAAACACCGGCCCAGCTGCTTCGTGTCTGTGACCTCCCCCTCCCCAAGGAATTGGCCGGTGGGGTAAGATAGAACAACAGGACGGTGGAAGGAGAGGAGAGTATAGCATAACGGAGAGAGAGGGAAGTGAGAGAAGTGCAGGAGAGCTAATGCCGCTATGTCTCGCAGTGAGCGTCAGATACTACCCGCCCGCCGCCCTGTTTACATCCAGGCCAGCTGGTCTATGCGAGGACTCGTCCACAGTCAGATGGGCGGCGGAGGTTTCACATGGGATTTGCCGCAAAATGGAGTGGGCCACATGAAATCGTCAGCCAGCAGGGAGAGAGCTGTTACAAAATCTGCCTCAGGAAGCATCGTTCGGTCATCTTCCACCGAGATCCACTTAGGCTAGTCGATGCCTGGCGCTAAGATGCAACTTCCAGATGCGGGCATTCCAGAAGTACCTGCAGCTGTGACGCCTGGTGCCGAGACGCCCACACAGGATCCAGCGAGGGAAACACAAGGAAACCATGTGGAAAACAAAGGCGAATTGTCAACAGATGTTTCCTCTCCTGTCTTGTGAGGCGCTCAGCAAATGCCGCCTGTAACTAATGACCTTCAGGAGGTGAGGGACCCGATTGGTGGCGTCGTGATGCAGAGGAGACGCCAGCAGTTGTCTACCCCAAGGTCAGCAACGATCGTGTTTGGGGACGCCCTCACACGTAACATACGTCGTCTATGGCCAACTGACAATGATGGCAGTGTGAACAGTGGGAGCAGCGGCAATGTGTCGGAGGATGAGGCAATGTCTATCCCTCCCTGCCAAGCAACGAGGATACGCTTCAACTGGCGTGTCGAGTGCACAGCCTGCGGGTGTCATGATACACCCACTGCAGCTGTCACAACATGGCCGGCCACATGGGAGCAACAACACCACATGCTAAGAAGTAAACAACAGGGCAGCAATGGTGCAGGCTTCACTCGCCGTGGGCGTGTTGTAGCTGAGCGAGAACCTGCTAGCAATGAGTGAATGGTCTCCAGATGGAATGGAAGAGTTTGGGTGGGGGTTCGGGTGTGTGACATGTGCCATGTTTCTGACCCCTGGACCATTTACCTCGTCTGGAGGAACCCACCAAACCATTTCATCGGCGCCCTCCTTCATGGGAGTGCAGCCAGTGTAATATGTGCGCGTATGAGTATGTATCGAATAGGTGTTCTGTAGTATATGTACTTAGGGTTATTTGTTTATGTTTCTTAAGTGGCCCTAGTGTAGCCTGATTATTTTGTTGTTCTTTTCGGTGTTTTAAAGTACATTGCCTGTGCGATGCAGTGCCTGTGTTACTAATTTTTGTTGAAAGTTTTTAAGATTTTATTTTTGCCATGTATGTTTGTGTAATAAATATGCTGACAGGCGCAGCTGGCGCTCAATTAAACACACCGTGCAGTCACGTGTCATGACACTATGCTTGTGTAATATACAGACAAATATTTTCAGAGTTAGTTTGTTGTTGCACTGACTTGCATTTCTTTAATTTAATATTCTATGTACTACAAATAGTACAATATGTACTACAAATAGTACGAATACTGGAGAAAGCCAGCATTGTGTTAAGTGGTTTGTGAACAATAGGCATCGCAAACATAACATAATGACCATATGCCAAGAAATGGCCTAAAAATAATAACTATTCTTTTTATGTCGAATTTAACATGCAGAGTCTTTGATTCTGTTGTAATAAATAAATAAGGATTGTATAACTGACTGTAGAGGAATCCCAGAATGAGCAGGGTTGTGCACGTGAAAATTATGAGGTATCAGTGTTATGTTAGTGTGCCTTACGTGGTAAGGTATGTTTACATATTTATATATTTTGATATTCTTGTAATATTCAAGTGAGCTTTATTGTATAATGTTTTTACGTATTCATCTAGGATCATGATAATTTATTCCATTTAATTAATTATTTGTTTTAGAGTACATTCTTGGTCACATGACAGGGTGGCGGGAGTTGGATCCACGGAGCAGGCAGCCCGCTGTCAAGTTAGACAGTAGAGCCTTGGTTACCTTGGTTACCACGTGAGACGGATGTACGTAGAGGCACATCATCGTTTGTACCAGCCAGGTAGTTTTTCAATAATTTATGGAATTCAGGAACCGTTTATTTGCTTTAGACTCTGGAGTGAGCCATCTCACAGTCCAGTCCATTTATATATGTACTAGTAATTTCCATGTAGGCACTTTGCCGCCTTTTTGCAGTTGTAGCAAGCACCCCGCTTAAATGGGCCAACATGTGTAAGTGCTTCTCTTGAAGGTAATGCAATAAATAATTATATCACGTGAACTGGCGGATTATTATTTGTTTCACCGGCCCCTTTATGGCAGTTTCAATGTTAAACCACATTTTTCTTTAAGGTGTAAAGCAGCCTATAACAGCCCTGGGAGTGAGTACGAGTGTATGGAGGTAGTTCAGATCACCTTCACTAGTCCAGGGACTTGGATATCTCAAGGATGTATTTTCTGCAATTTAAACAAGTTAAAATGTTGGACATACAGGGATCCACATGTAGGCAGTCGGCCACCCGACCTCATTTGTACTTGCGATCTCTGCTGAAAGTGCTGGCGCCCGCCCGGAACAACTATGGTAGTATTCTATATCCAGTCCACATATCCTATCCTCGATAGTCCAACTACCTGTCACAAAGTCAGTAAGTTAGAAAAATAAAACATATTCTTTCTATGGCGATTTTTCCAAATAGCAATAAATTGACTACTTTGCGAGGTGCTGGAGGTATGTTGCTAATACGGTATATATACGAATGCACTGTCAAATTAATATCTAAATTAAGGGGTAGGACAGATTACAAATCAAAATAAATACAAACATTGTAAGCAATGTTCTTTGATTAGAAATATATTCCCATACTTTTCCTTGTTTACCAGGCAGTAACCTACCATTTTCCCTGAAATATATTTTCGGGAATACTGAAACACAATACTGCATTTTGTCATCTTTGGCAGAACAAAATGCCATCAGTGAAATCGAATTAAATTATACTGTAAGAGACCAAGCAAGGAGTCCTGCTTGACATTTGACTCCGCCCATCGATATTTCTTGTGATACATGCTATTGACTTCTCATGATTGCCCATTACAATCACACCAATACATTACTTTGTACATATATGTAGTCTGAAGCTGTGTGGTGGCTAGGTTGGGGGTGCAAGATGTTTTGATGTGCGGTGAGGTTAAGTTTGGGAGGTATTGTTGAGGTATTTGTTACCCGACTAGGTGTCTGACACCATATGTGGCAGTGTCAAAGTTGTTAGAGAACAGGAGACTCTTGACGTTCTCAGGAACAGTGGGCCGATAACCCCTCGCATTAATGATCTGCAGTGTTTACTAAACGGTGGGCCTATCAAAGGTTGACTCACACACCTGATATTGAACTACTGACTTATTGCATGGAATTACTATCATAACACACTGTTCAAAGGTATGATGATTTCGGCATACTTTGGAGGGTCCCGTACCCTGATGTGCCGGAAAGCTTGGCTAAGCGAAAACACATGGCAAATAGGGTCTATGAATTATTGACTGATCACACACTGGAAAATTGAAATCTTATAATGTGTATGCTCATAATTACATTATCGAGTATTCAGACAACGAACACATTTGCAGAGTAGCAACTAATCTATTTGAATTTCCCCTCTGTCCCAAGTGACAATTCTCCGATATATCCCTTACTTTTTCCCATCACATGTGATTCCCTGACTTTTTCCTTTTTTCTCGAGGGTGAACATCCTGTATTGTTACAATCATATCAATGCTCTATTCTACTGAACTCAATTTAACATGAAATGCTTTTTCTCTACAATGTCTTAACCCGCTCCCCCCTTCCATCATCATTTTTATAATATTTTCACAAATAAACAGTTTATTTAAACACTGCACTCACGAATGCTAGTAATTCCGAATTACTTTAATTTTACTCTCCATATGGTTACCACTAATTTATTTTATATATTTATATATACATATACATGTATATTATATATACATGTATATTATATATACATATATATGTATATTATATATATATTATATATATGTATATGTATATATATATATATATATATATATATATATATATATATATATATATATATATATATATATATATATATATATATATACACACACACACACACACACATTTTCCTACAACAGATGGTGCTTTTGTCCTAAAATTGCTAGATTAACCAATAAAGTCTGAGATCTCTCACTATGCCATTCTGTTGGTACAGCGTTATAGACACCTGTGTGTTTATATGAAAGAAATTTGGAATTCAAATGCAAATAGTTATTATTTTAAGCCTGCAACAACTGTTTGCCTAGGTCAGAAGAGTTTCAGAGCGACATTAATTTTACGTCTTCAAAGAATTATTTCAATAAAAATGTACGTTTTCTTCCTACGACGATTTAAACATTGGGTTTTCTGGCACGAAATTTCAATGCCATGTATTTGTGATGTAATGTCAAATTATAGTTCTATGAACATAGATGAATCCAAATCCCTTTTTATGCAATATGTCTACTTATAAACACAGTTGGCCATAATTACCTAACCATTTAAGATATGGCAAATTCATAACATAGGCATCATCCACGACTACAAGAAGGGTAGAAGGGTCGAGTAGACCCTATGTCTACTTATAATCATAGATGGCTGTAATTAACGAACCATCTAATATATAGTTGTCATATTCACAACATATGCATCAATCATGATGACGAGAAGGTTAGATGGGTCAAGTAGACCCTATGTCTACTTATAAGCAAAGTTGGCCATAATTTCCAAACCATTTAAGGTATAGTTGTCAAATTTATATTACAGGTATCATTCACATCTACAAGAAAGGTAGAAGGGCCAAGTAGACCCTGTGTCTACTTATAAGCCTACTTGGCCATAATTTCTGAACTGTCTGAGATACAACTACTAAATTCATTATATAGACATCACCTAATTGGTGAGAGGGGTCGCAGGGCCAAGTAGACCCTATGTCCACTTATTAGCATGGTTGGCTGTAATTTCCGAACCATCTAATATATAGTTGCCAAATTCATAAGACAGGCATCCCCCATGGGGGCGAGGAGGGTCGTATGGTCAAGTAGAACTTATGTCTACTTATAAGCCTAGTTGGCTGTTATATCCTAACCATTTATGTTATAGTTGTCAAATTCATAACATAGGCATCGCCTAGGATGATGAGAATGTTCACAGGGTCAAATAGACCCTATGTCTACTTATAAGCATAGTTGGTACTAATTTCAGAAATTTCAGAACCATTAGAGATAAAGCTACCAAATTCATAAAAAAGGTATTACCCAGTATGGTGAGAAGTGTAAAAGTGCCAAGTAGACACTGTGTCTACTTATGAGTATAGTTGGCCATGATTTCCGAACCTTTTTAGATACAACTACCAAATTCATAATATAGACATCACCCCCAACAGGGAAAAGGATCGCATGGCCAAGTATGTCCTTACCGCTCATATAAGTGCAGTGAGCTGCAATTTCAGAACTGTTTGTGATACAACTAAAAATGTGTAGGAGTCAAGATTGTGGGGGGGGGGGGAGGATATTTACAGCTAACCTTGGGTTACCAGTCTCACACCTTGACCACATGGTCACCGTTGCTTGGTAAGTGTGTTTTGAGATGAAATAGTGCATATAAATGCAACGGTCTATGCACACAACAGTCATTGCAAGGTTAGGAGAAGAAGAGTTACTACACACACTCGCCAGATTTTTGTTTGTGAGCTGGCGAGGTTGTTTCCTTCTGGACCCACTTAAGACAATGACGTCCTCGAGAGACGTCGTGCGATTAGGAGAAATAATAAAGTAAATACTGTTATTGGCCTGTGCACTCATCAGACATATAATCGCGAACCATCGATGTTATCCCTTCTGGAATCGTTCAAGGGAATGATGTCCTCATCAGACTGTGTGTGGTGAGGAGAAACATGCATTGGCCCCCACCAGACATCGCGAACCAGCGAAGTTTTTCCATCTGGATTTACCTACTGTATGCTAATGATGGGCTAGCATACCCACAGGTTTTCTTTCCACCTAACGTCCTGGCGAAGTCTCATGCACTGACATTCCACTTTAGTTTTCACCAGGCGAGATGCTGAGTCTTCTTCACCCTTAGTTGTCCCATTCCAAGAGGGACTACTCCTTCCGAGATCTGTTCATCTAAAATCTTAGCATCTCCATGGGTATGAGTTGGTGAACATCCTGCTCTGTCATTCTGGTGCCAGGGTGTTCCCCTGGTGCTCCCAGCCACATATTCCATCCCAGGGAAAGTGCAAGTCTCACACTCTGTCATTCAACCCCGATGCCAACCATCTTGCTGCCCAATGCTGGGGGTTCTCCCAGACTCGTTTCATTCCTAGAGAATGTGCACACCCTTTTGGCTCCCTACCATGATGCCAGCCCTGATCCCTACCCCCAATGCCAGCCCCTCTCTCCACGGGTACTCACACCCATCCAAGCTGCTCCCACTTGCTGTTTTTCGTCCTAGCGAATTTCTCGCTCTCACATTCCACCCCAATGGCGAACATCTTAGATTTCTGATACCTGCCATGCAACAGGGGCTCCGTGCCACAATGCCAGCCTGGACCCGAGGGTGACATCCCGAGCCAGAATGCTCCTTCCCACTCTACATCCGATGTTGGGGTTTTTTCCTCTTTGTCGTTTCCTTTCCGATCCAGCCCAAGCATCGGGTGTTGTATGCTGCAACGATGCTAGACACGACCAGGCCATTCTGGGCCTCCCTTACAAACTGACTGAAACGAAACCATCGCCGAGAGAGTGAGAGACGACACTTCTATGCATCGTGGCAAACAGCAAAAGCATTTACCAACGAATGTGCGAGCAACGAGTGATGAGAAAAAAAATAGTACCATTTTTTGAAGTGTGGAAATGAAAAGGGCAACACTGCTACACACCAATGCAAAGGGAAAAATAGTCATAAGTACTTACCAACCAGCACAATCACACACAAACACAGGGTGTGTATGTGTTAAACAATGATAGACTAGACCAGGCCACCCTAAATCTCCTTACAAACCGAAATCATCATTTGTAGCCATCACTAGCAGCGGCCAACGCGATGCTTGTTGTGCGACAGGCAGCTGTTTCCAACCTACACTCATGTACTGAGCCTTCAATGCTCCGAACAGCCTGTACATAGTGTCGCAATTGCCCCCACCCACTCTCAAGCTCTCAACAGCCCAAGACCGTAGTAGTAGCACATTCGGACATGACTGACCTATCCTGCACTCATGTACCAAGCCTTCATTGCTCACAATTACAGATAGTCGTACTATATCTCCTGCCTGCACTCTTGTACCTACTCCATACTTACAGGTGGTCTGTCTCCAACATACACGCGTATACCGAGCTGTAATTTCAGGTAGTATGTACATCATGTACCACTCCAGTCCTCCATAGCTTAAGACTGAAGAAGTAGTATTAGTAGTAGTAGTAGTAGTAGTAGTAGTAGTAGTAGTAGTAGCACCTTCGGATACGACCAGCTACTCGCCGCTCTCGTGGTACATGTACCGAGCCTTCATTGCGAGTGGGCAGACCAGTCGAGTGAATGTATCTTTATGAGAGGAATGCAGTGCCAGAACCATAAGCACATATGAAACAACATACATTTGTCAAGCAAAAGAGAGACGACACTACTGGGGCAAATAGTATGTGTACTTATTTCTAGTACGTACCTACGTGCCATTTATAATGCTAGAAGCTCATTACGAAACGAATTACCCATGACGAGTGAAGAGCTATTGCAACACACACACACACATTAAACTTGTATGTATTATGCTTTTAGAAGATGCAGATGAGAGGTTTACCTTAACTGGTGTAGCTGTTTCAGAAGACCTGCACGAACATAGCTATCAATGCAAACTGAACGAAGGGAAAACAGACCACAATGACCGCCCTGCCTTTCCGTGCATGGTATGCATTACCGACCAAGAAAGCAACTCAGCACTTGCAACTGCTATAATTACACAACCCTCGACAAAACATACATTCAATATATAGGAAATAAACCATGTACCCTAACAGCGGTGGAGACAGCGTATTAGCCTTGAAAATAAGGTATCACAGGTTCAATTCTCGTAGAGAATCTCTTCATTTCACAGTAAACTGATTTTATTTAAAGATTCAACACAATTAAAAAGCCATTTATAACTACTGCCTGTTCAGTGAATGGCGACTTGTACAAATTTTTGCTGTTGACGAAGAATATAGTCTAAAACGTATCATCGACAGTCACTTGGTAAACATCTTTGATGGGCAAGAGTGAAATGGAGGAAAAATTTTTTTTACTGATGATGTTAGCTGCCATTCTGCAGCCAAAATATGCTAAGCACAGTTACACAAGTTATTAAACTTGTATAATGCAAGCAAGGTATAAATATTTTTATGGAGCTGAATAAATTTCATGATAACCTCACAAATACTGCTATATGTTACTGTACAGTGGGTAAGATCCACAGGAGGAATGAAAGCAAAAAATAACATTAAGCTAACATGTGTTTCGTTTTATTGGAAAATATTACTAGTATTCAATTTACACATACATTATCGGCAGTAACAATACAGGTAGTAACAATTATGAAAACAATCTAAAAAATTATACACATACCTACATATGTATATACCCTGATCAAGTATATGTTATGTGGTTTTTTTTTTTACAGAAATACACTAACTAGCACAAAATATCAGGAAATTGCTACATGCTAGGCTGATATAAATCAAATCGTTATTTTAAAAAAAAATTTAATGGTTTTATTTTTGTCTGCCTGAAAGTATGAAGCCAATTTATGACTACATCAATATTGAAAAATAGTATATTATTTTTATCTACCTGTACCTAAGAACCTATCATTAGCAATTATTTTTAACTTATTTCAATTATGATACACAAGTTACAACACTTATTCAGATTGTAAAGTGTGTTTAAATCACATATAAATAAAACTCTGATAGCTCTCGAGATTTCATGCTGCGTGATTGACAATGTGTAATTGTTAGTACCTCCAAATACACCCAGAAAATAAATACATACTGAGGTCTAACCCTGTGTGCGTTAAGGCAACCTATGTGGACATATTTTTTTAAATCTATTAATGTATGTATTCATTCCATAGCACCGAAGTTTTGTGAATGTGGCATATTTCCCTGTAGCGTACTGGCAGAGAGAGAATAGCACGTGCTCGGGTAGCTCCGGTAAGAAATATAATTCTGGCCTTTCATTCATAGCAGTTTAATATTAAAAGTGCGTGTTGGGGCCAGTGAATAACTTCCACTGCCATTAAATGTATTACTGGAGTCGGTTTCGTGTTGTGAACAATTCAGTCAACAAAAACTGCAAGGCTATTTTGAGCACGCCATGATGTACAAGGAAGTTTCGAAGCGGCTGGAAGAGTTCGAGCAGCAGGTGTGCCAACAGCTAAGGGAACTACACGATCGCCTCGTTTCTGTGGTACAGGAGCGACCTAAATCCACAAGCAGTGATGATATCCCCAGAATACAAGAAGAAGTCGCCATCTTCTCTGTCAACTTCCAGAAGCAACTTGATATGATACATAAAGAACTGCAAGCCATCTCCGACAATGTTTTGCGCCAGGAGGAACGAACTGACGAGCTCGAACAGTCCAATAGACAGAACTGTCTTCTTTTCCATGGCGTTGCCGAAAAACCAGATGAAAAGGTAACTGATGCGGTTCTCAAAGTAATTAAAGAAACTCTGAACATCAACATCTAACAAAGTGCCATCAACAGCGCACACATAATAGGCAAGCCAGTCAGATTTGCTGCCCAAGCCGTCAAAGAAGGCAGAAGACCGATCATAGTGAAATTTGTGAGTTACCAGTTTCGTTTCATGGTATTCCATGCTAAAAGAGCCATTAAGAACACGCCCTTCGTCATTACTGAATCACTGACGACGGATAGACAGTGTGTCTTGAAATCTGCAAAAGAAAAATCTGGTCCATGCAGCTGTTGGACACAAGATGGCAGAATTGTTGTTCTGCCTACGAACCACCGTTTTTACTTATCATCTACGCGAGAACTTGTTACCATTCAGTAAATCCATCTACCGGTGCTACCCTGTGCAAGAATTTCATTATGTTAAATATGTGTGTGAGCTTGTGTGTACGTGTGTGCACATGTGTGTGATCTCAAGTCTTTGTATGTACATCACCACAGTTGCCCTGCATCTTTGTTATATGGAATACAATGGTAAGTCTTCCTCATTTAGTTATAATAATTTAGTAAATTTTTCTAATCCATGATCAACAATAGTAAAAGAAAGTTGGTAACACTGAGCCCCATTACAAAGTTTTTTCGAGAATTGTTCCTCTACTCGACCCACCCTTCACCTGCTCGTCTCCCCTCCCCCACATTCCCCATGCGACTCGCCTGTCACACTTCCCGCAGCTAAGGTACTCCCTCTGACCTCCCGCTAACAGTCACATTAGTAACAGTCACTTGTTGTTTCTTCTGGCCAGAACCACCAGCACTATACTCTCTCAGAGACTAGCTCGAAATCCTAGAGCTTTCCACGCGGCACATGTCAACAGCCAGTCACTACTCGCCACATTGACGAGTTAAGCAATTTTAGTCACTACATTTCATGTAATATCAGTGTTGGAACAGACTTAAGGAGAGTCTCCCATCTTCGATCTTTGACTTGCCGGGTTAAATTATACAGATTGATCGACAAGGTAAGCAAGGCGGGGCATGGCATTAATGCACAATGATATTAGAGTTAAAACCTTCTGCAGCTCTCCAATACTTACTGCGCAAAACCTAGTATTTATTTCTTTAATTAAACATTGCTACACAAAAATTACTGATTGTCGTTGTTTACAAACCCCTAAGATATGGTCCATAGATGACTTAGAAACGACTATTTGCTATACTTTCTAGTTATGATAATGTATTGATTATGGTTATCTTAAAAACCGACCACTTAAAGAATCACGCAAACAATGCTCCTTACTAATCCCTTCTCCTCATGTAATCTAGTATACTGTACTTGAACCATCCACCACACTAATAACAGGAACTCTTACTTTACTTTATATTCAATGTCCAAAAGCTGACAAAGTCTTACACTGTAGACAAATCATGTGTGCCAGGTTTATCTCAACCACGACCTCATACATTAACCTATTCACTTCGTACTCCAAAATTTTTACCGAAAATTATCACCTACAGAAATCTGGAAAGGATCGACATGCCACATTTTATTAACGATGCTTCTGAAATACAGTGAAGTGACATGGATTATTTACATACAGTTGATGACAAACATAATCATGTAAACACCTTATTGTACAAACTTATTGATAAGCACATTCCGAAACCAACTAAGCATGTTTCTTGTCCACCAGCACCGTGGATGACCCAGGAAATTAAAGCTTTAATGGCTGATCGGGATAATGCTTTTCGTAAATATAAATCTTCTAAGAGAAAAATGATATCCTTGTATCTGTGCATTTTGAGGAATACCGTTTACTCAGAAATCGGTGTACCCAAACCATTATAATGGCTAAAATTGCGTAAGCTCGCTGCTGATACAGCCAAACTCATCCCCGCTGCATTTATGGAGCAGTGTTAAAAATATGGGTGTAAAGTTTAAAGACACAAGACACTAAAAACTATTACCAAAAAATCAATCCAAGTGCTGACGAACTTAATACTCATTTCACAACTCCATGTACCCGTATTACTCCTGAAACAAGAAATGAAACACTGTCTCTTATTAAAGCACACACTTACTGTGTAGACGAACGTTTTTACTTTAATGTGGTCACGCCCTTTTACATTCTGAAAGCTATCAGACGAATTAAAACCAAAGCCGAGGGTAATGATAAAATTTCAATTGACATGATAAACCTAGCCTTGCCGTTTATCTTAGATTCATTAACTAAAATATTTAATTATTTGCTAATCACAGGCAGCTTTCCAACTCAATGGAAATCTTTTTTAGTAATACCAATCCTGAAGACAAATAAAACTCAATGTGCCAGTGACTATAAACCCATAAGCATTCTTCCCACGATTTCCAAAGCCCTTGAATATATTGCACACCAACAGATAACAAGGTACATTATTGAAAATAATCTGATGTTCGACAATCAGTCTGGTTTCAGAGAAGGCTTTAGAACATGTTTGGCTCTTCTTCAAGTCACTGATGACATAAAACATAACATGGATAACCATTTGCTAACGATTTTGATATTATTAGATTTTAGCATATCATTCGATTCCGTTGACCATGGGCTATTATTTGCCAAGCTAAAATGATATTTTAATTTTTCCGAAATATCGTTAGAATGGATTAAAAGTTACTTGTCTGTTCGTTATCAGAGAGTTGTCTACGGAGAACAACAATCTGCTTGGTGCACAGTTAAAATTGGAGTTCTCCGGGGCTCTGTTCTGGGACCCCTTCTATTTTCATTAATGACCTCCCTCAGATACTAAAACACTGCAAATGCCATCTTTATGCAGACGACTTCCAAATCTACCTGCTTCCTCATCCTGGTAATATTACGTCATCAACTGACACAATTAACCATGAATTGTCGAACATTTTAGAATGGTCAATAAAGCACGGGCTACTATTAAACCCTAGGAAATCCCAGAGCATTATAATTGGATCCAAGAAACTACTCACATCAGCAAACGTAACTAGTGCCCCTAATATCATACTTGATGGCGAGCCGATTCCTTTATCAAAGAAATATTAAGTGAAAGTTTAACATGAAGAGAGCATGTCACTTACATCTGTAGACAAACAATTGTCACCTTACTTTCACTAAGAAGGCTTAAAAAAAAAATTTAACTGCGAAATTAATTGAAACCTTAACAGAATCATTAATAATTTCATGCCTTGATTATGCTGATATGGTATTCAGTGATCTGCATCAAGATCTAGCTCAGAGACTTCAGCGAATACAAAACAACTGTGTACGACTTATTTTTTATCTTAAAAAGAAAGACCATATCACCAAATAGAAACACACTCTCTCATGGTTTGATTTTAAAAATCGATGATCAGTGCACAAGATCTGCTTGTTAAAGAAATTATATTTAACCAGATGTCCTTGATACCTTTTTCCTCGTTTCTTAACGCCCAATGCATCAAACACCTCGTTCTTTCGATCAACAAAAGCTGCTAGTACCAAAACACAACTCATTTTTCGCTTCATCTTTCATCGTCACCGTAACCAAATTTTGGAATTGCTTACCTCAGGAAGCCAGAGATACAATTTCATTCACTAAATTCAAAAAATTATGTTATAACAGCTTGCTCACACTATAAATATTTAAATGAACTTGAAATGTGGGTTTGATATAAGCAAACAAAATATTTATTGTGGGGGTTCCTCTTTTATAATACCTGTAACTTATTTGCTTTCTGTTTCCTGCGACTGTAGTGATGTTTCTGATGATTATGTTACTGTTTAATTAATTAAATGTATAATTAATGTATGTAGATGTGTGAATCAGCATGTGCGAATAGACGTATTAATGTCTTATGTTATGTATATTTGTAGGTAACTGATGATTTTAGATGCTTTATATTATAATTTTTAATGTCTTATATAAATTAATTTTTTTTGTCTTTTTCCTGTGTTTAATTTGCCCCCGTCTGGCCCTATTAATCATTACCAAGTTCCGAAAACCAACGAAATAGAACCGAGGTCCTATTCCATGCACACAATATTCAGGCGAACCACTGCCTGCTTTGAGCACTCTAATTTGTTCAAAGTAAACGTGCCGGCCCACCTCGACACTCGGTGAAGAGCACCGTGGTAGGATTGCATCGGACAGCCGACACGCAGACAAGAGGCCTACGGCCGACCGCATCCACCAGCAGGACGTCCGCACGGGCATGCCAGTTAACACCGACGAATGGTGAACCGACAGCGTGGGACACATATCCAACTACGAGCTTTTTAACCGCTACAACTTTAATATACGCTATTGGAGCTGGAAGTACCGCAGCTGCTGGCACCAGACTTGCCCTCTAATGGATACTCGTTACAGGGTTTTAAGTGTACTCATTCCGATTACGGGGCCTCGGATGAGTCCCGTATCGTTATTTTTCGTCACTACCTCCCCGTGCCGGGAGTGGGTAATTTGCACGCCTGCTGCCTTCCTTGGATGTGGTAGCAGTTTCTCAGGCTCCCTCTCCGGAATTGAAAACTGATTCTCCGTTACCCGTTACAACCTGTGATTTTCTTTCCTTCAGTAATCCGTCAAATAAGTTTCAGTTTTAGAACGTTTGCTAGTCAATGTTATCTTGTAGTTTAATTTTATAAATAGTACAATTATATGTATATGGATATATGTCAGGTGTGTATATGGCTTTATGTATGCATGTATTTGATAATCGTGTAAGTTCATAATTAAGGTTGATTTTATTTTATGTCAGTTGCTTTTATATATTTTATGTAAGTCTCGTTCTAGGTTTATAGTAGACTTTTAGTTTTGTGTCATTGTTTAATTTCTTTTTCTTAAAAAAAAATGAGTGTTATGTTTTACTATGGAAAGTGGTTAGGTGTAAGAGAAGGTGATAATACCTTAACTTCGCCACAAAAAATAAAGATGTTTTATTATTATTATTGGATGTATTAACCAAATTTAAGGGGCCTTTACACTAGCAATACTTTTGTATGTTCTGTACAAACGTGATACCTTTATGCTTAGTACACTAAACATACATTCTTAAAATAAATCGTTCGACACACTTAATCTTAATTTAATAACTGTATACCCCTATGTTATGGTTTTCATTTACAATATTTCAGATTAATGAGATTTTAGTTTAACAGAATGACACATGGTCTCATCAAGTATGGTAACACGACACACTAGTGTATTCATATTAAGAATAGAATTGATTTTCTTGGGTTTCTGAACCAGCAAAACACAACTACAGGTCATAAGCCAAGATAACCAGCCTCACAACACAGAGAAAACCTGCATCTTTCTATTATGAAGTGTTATATGGAATGAAATTAATTCAACATGTGTTTACACTTTAAAATTTCTGAAGTCAACGTAACTGCAGATGCAGTAATTTTACACCCCTTAGATTGAAAAAACTACTCTATAAATAGAAAATAAGTATTTTTTTAATGTTTAGCTCTTTTTAATGACATTTTGACTAAGACAAATGAATTTTTAAAATTATGCAAAACATTAAATGAATGATATTATTGTTTTGGCATGCATGTACACACACATTATCTATATGTGCAAGAGGGGGAGAGAATGAGAGAGAGGGGGGGGAGAGAGAGGGGGTGAGAGAGGGAGAGAGACGTGAAGAGAGAGGGGAAGAGAGGGAGAGAGGGTGAAAGAGGGAGTGAGAGAATACATGTGAGAGGGCAAGGGAGAGTGGGAAACTGATAATGAGAGAGTTCCATGACCTCACTGAACTCCACAGAAAACTGAAGCTGTTAGGAAAGGGCAAAATGAAAGAGTGTGAAGAAGAGGAACAACAAAGAGAAAGGAGGTGGAAGGGAAGAAACAGAAAGGGGGAGTGGAGGAAGAGGAGGAATGAGGGGAACGGGTGTAAATACAGGTAAATATTGTGCACACGTGTGTGTCTTCTCTTGGTGCAAGTATATGTTGACAATTTTAGCACCTGTTGACATTGTCTTCGTCTGCTACCCCCCCCCTTTTTATCAGCCACAATAGTACTTGCATGAGCACACAGACAGGTATAGTCCACTCGTGGTCTCTTACAATGTTTTGAAACAAACCTTTTAAAAATCACCCTAGGAGTAACATGTCAACCTGTTTTTTAAACAACCTATATACCACAAATGTGTAACACTATAATTAACTTTGTATACAAGGAGCCTTAGATGTTCCGTTCGGAAACACACATCAACTTTACACCTCAGTCGAACAACCATCCACAAAGGAATCCAAATTGTGGAGGAGTTGAAACCAACAGACCATCTGATATGGCGTCAGTCTACACAACATTGTTTTCAAAAAGTGAAATATTTTGCATTGAATCGTTAGTGGCATGTAGTATGGTTTTCGTTTTCAACAATTACACTTTCAACAACATTTTCTATAGTTGGTGAGAGTTATTTCAAAATTTACCGTTTTCCTGGTCCGCCTTGTATTAATGGTACGTTTGTAAATCCATTTTTAAATTACAAAACACAACAAAGTTTTTGCATGGGCGTAATTTTTTTGTCCACAGATCGTGTGTGTAGGGAAAATTAATGCCACTGCATCCTGACGCAGCTTATATTTCCCATCTGAACTATTTTGTTCAAACTGAAGACTATGAAAATGGCACTGAAAAACAAAATTTGCAAATGCTTTAGGTAAGTTCAAACCAGTTCCTGTTGCCACACAGGTTAACAAAAATATCTAAACACAATATAAATCTCAATTCTTTGAAGGCAAACTGTTACACCATACAGCTCATTCTCCAAAACTTTTTTAATGATTTGTGCAAAAGCACTAACCTTCAAACTCGTAGGAAAAATTGTATTCTTAAACTGATTCAGTAGGCCTATAACCATCGACAAGGGTACAAATTCCATCATACACTGCAAAAGTGTACAAATAACACCATTATATCATGGTCACAATATATTTGGTTATCTTAAGTGGGCTGCCTACTAGGCACTAGAAATGTGTTGCAGTGTGTTGGAAATTCGTTTTTTTTCTCGAAACTATTCAACGTGAATGTCGCTTTCATGACACTACACATATTAGAACCACTATTTCGAAAACCCTCAAAACATAGCTAAAAACAGCCTTTTCAGACTACCGCATATAATCCTGCATTGAACTTTGCATAAGACTTTCCATCAGTAAAGTAATATAGTCACAGCTTAAAGCCCCATAGGAAAAAATGGTTGGACGAAAAACTTGCATGCTAGTTTAGTGCTTCATGCATAGTGGCGATGCGGAATTTGATGTGCGTCCCAGTGTCGCCCTTAGTGTTCGCTCGCTCCTGTGCCATGTCGCATCAGGTAAGCGGCCCCCTTGTGCAAGTTCGTAATCGCATGGGTAAACAAGTAGGTTTAATACAACTTTAAACATACATTAAGAACTGAAATGTAGCAATTTGGCCTAAGCATTAACAGGGCACCTAATTCCAGGCAATGTATAATAGTTTGTATCTGTACTATTAAAATAAACAAATAACATTAATTTTTTACAGCAAAATTATTGTCATACTAACCTCGCAGATCCTGTGGTGATCCTTTATCTTCCAGTCTTTACATCGTACGTAACTCTAAATTCGAATAAGTGGGAAACCACTGATTCGCAGTGAAATTCAATTACTCTAATCAGTGAAATGGCTCCACTTAGAATCAGTGAAAGCCACTGATTGTTTCAGTGAAAAATTTTCGCTAAGTTAATTGGTGACAGGAAACTATTTCACTGATTAAATAAGTGATGGCCGACTGCACTGGCGAATTTAATATTGCTTTTATAGAATGTAGGCAAATAATTATACGAAATAAATGTATTTACAATAGTTTCCCATTTTATATTGTACAATCTACTGTAATTTAAAAAAGTAAGAAAATTTGGTGGGAACTGGGACCGAACTCAGGAACCTTTCGACTCTATACCATTTCCTTGCCATCTGACCTACCATGCCAAGTCAAAATTCTAGGAGGAAAATATTTTAGTTATATTTAAACATAGAAATAGTGTAGTTCGAAATTGTTTGCTCCTACTTTTCGGTTTGGTTTGAGTGGTATTGTTAGGATTGTTAAAAACTAATAGCATATATGAATGTACTCTCCTGGCCACATTAAATGTAGTTTAAACCTTCAAACAGAGGCATTTTTCATTAATATGTATTGCACACATGTTTACATACTCATGATTTAAACGCGACTACCACTGCTGCCATATATATCACCTAGAGTGAAAATTAACAATAACCTGGCAGCATTAGGATTATGTCAGTCCCACATGTTACAGATCCTGTTTATTATAAATTCGCAACACAATAGCAGGAATATAGAAATTCTTGCACTTCGATATCCTGAGCTTATGTTTATCTGTTCAGCTTCTTTTAATTTCACAAATACTCATACCATACCAAATCCTTGCGACATTACTTTGTCATTTCATTAGAAGATTAAACAAATCAGAGCAGTTATGGGATTTTTTACATTTATTTATTGTATGTAAAGGGAAATTACACAGACACTGACATTATTTCCTCTACCTCCGATACCTAAACTATCATGTGTTTAATATCAAAGAGAGGTAAATACAATTCAATGAGGTTAGTACTGCATTCGAAATGCAGAATGCAATTTCAATGTTATTTGTATGCAAACACGTCAGAAATATGTTGCAGAAGTCTATAAAATGCTCAGAATGTTATACATATTTCTATGCACATTTATTAACCTGACAATGGTTTACACATCCCATTCACGGGAATATACACATTGATAACGAAAGAAGGGTAAATACATTTCTGCGGGGTTTGTAATAACTTGGAAATGAGGACTGAAATTGAAATATTATTTGTAAGCATACATACACCTGCGAAATATGTTGCAGATGTCTAAACAACATTTAGAATGTTATTCATAATTGTAACCACATTTATTAAGCTGACAATTATTTACACATACTGCTGAACGACATTTTTATAAACACTAATGATTAACGTTTAAAACTTGTGAGCTTTATAACCACAAAATGTACACGTTAATTTTCACACCTGAAATACAATATGGCGACTGTTGTAAGTACAGAAGTATGCCCAACAAGTCTACAATTTCAATTACTTATCAAGTACAGATCCTGCTTGTACTATACTGAGAATCTGGACAGACTTCTTAAACATGGTTTCAGCATGTTAACAGAAAATAAAAAAAGAAGGCTAGACACTTTGTTGGCTGAAATGGTTTCGAAAGACTTGCAGCCACTTTCGGTTGTAGAAGATCGAGGTTTTAAGAAGTTTATTAAAGAACTCGAGCCTAGGTACGAGATTCCATCTCGTATAACTCTTTCGAGAACTATTCTGCCTCCTTTGTTTGTGTCAACGCACACCCCAATAAAAGAAGGAATTGATGCATCAAATTATGTTGCACTCACAACAGACATTTGATTAGCAAAAAAAACATCATATTTTACTTTTACAGTACATTTATTTGACCCAAGCACTGCTTTAAAATCAGCTGTTATTAAAACTAAGCAACTCACTGAAAGTCACACTGCACAATATTTGTGCTCAGTTTTAAAAGTTACTACAGAGGACTGGGGAATTTCTCAGAAAATCATGTGCATTGTGATTGATGGCGGCGCCAACATAAAGGCTGCTGTTAATTTGTCTGTGTCTTCATATTTACCATGCATTGCACATAATTAAATCTGATTGTCACTGACATGATCGGAAAAAATGATTTACTGAAGCAAGCACTGATGAAAAGTAGAGAGCTTGTAACATATTTTAAAACAAGTGTTGCCGATTGTGATAAACTCAGAAGTATCAAGTTCAACTTAACAAAAGTAAACTTAAACTAAAACAAGATGTATGTACCCGGTGGAATTCTGCAGTGGTAATGATAGAAAAAATGTTGGTAGTTAGAGAGCCATTTGGAACAGCAATTGCGTCCTTGCCTAAAGCACAAACACCACTAAGTGCAAATTAGTGGCAAATCATAGAGAACTATGTCCCAATTTTAAAGTTATTAGAACTTTGACTGTTGAACTGTCTGGAGAAAATATCCTACACTCTCTCAGGTAATACCACTAGTGAGAGGCATTCAGTTAAGTATACTGAAAGTTGGGAAGGGAGGGGAAATGAAATGCTGAAATGTGATTTGTTGTTGAAATTAGGAGTGGGGAGGAATCAACAACCAACCAGAGTACACCATGATCTTGCTGCCATGCACACTACCAAATTTTGCCTATATGGGTGTGAAATCTGGAACATGGAAACATCACTCCTCTACTCCAGAGCAGAAGAAGAATAAGAAGTATAATAATAAAAAATAATAAATATACCTTGTATATATATATTATATATACTTTATACTATATATACTTTATACTATATATTCTATATACTATATAGTATAAGATATATTATTATACTTACTCTTTATTCTTCTTTGGCTCTAGGAGGAAAGTTGATGTGTCTCTCTCCAGCTCTTGCCATCAAGTGAAGTCTTTTTTTCCAGATTTCTCTGACATGTATGCAAACTGAAAGGAGGGAAGGGTGGGGAAATGAAATGCTGCAACATGATTGGTTGTTGAAATTAGGAGTGGGGGGAATCAACACCTAACCAGAATACACCACGATCTTTCATACATACACACTACTAAATTTAGCCGATGTAGGTGCAAAATCAGGAAAGAAGACGTCAGTTGGGGACGAGAGCTGAACATGTAAACATCACTCCTCCACGCCAGAACAGAAGTGGAATAAGGAGTAAGTATAATAATAAAAAATAATAAATATACCTTATTTATACTCTATATACTATAATTATATAATATATATAGTATATATACTACATATCTATATATACCATACACAATATATTATATATATAATAAAAGGTATATTATTATACTTATTCCTTATTCCTCTTTGGCTCTAGGAGGAAGGTTGATGTTTCTCTATTCAGCTCTCGCCATCGACTAAAGTCTTTTTTACAGATTTCTTTCTTATATAGGCAAACTGAACAGTGGTGAAGGCGGGGAAGGGAGGGAAAATGAAATGCTGGAATATTATTGGTTGTTGGTGGAAGGAAGAGCAAGCGGGTGGGGAAATGACAATCATGGAGCTCTCTGTCAAAATCACATGAAACTAAACAAACTTATCATTAGTTGTTATAAAACGAATTAATATTCAAAGTTTGCATAGAAACTGTAAAGTGATTAGTAATGATATTTATGATGATGTAATGTCATAAACTTTACATCGACTTGGAAGCATTACTGCATGATGCCATGCCTATCCTACTCATCTGAAGGATTGGATGCATGAACTCATCACTCATACACTGTTTTTGTAAATAGATTTTTTTTGTTTTTCATAATTTGTTGTATTTTTAAAAATCTTATATATAAGAGGGTTATTTCCTTTATTAAAGTTATAAGCTTTGTGATGTTTGGTATAACAACAACAATCTGTAAACATTCTCAGACCAGATTGAGGAACAACAAAAAAAAATAGTGTGCACAATCGCCAAACACCTTAGTGTTTCGATATTGAATTATTTTATTTATTAAAAAAAATACTTCATCATTATTTTGTCAATGGAATACTATTTGTCCTTCTGAAAATATTTTATTTTGGCTGTTGGATGTCAACTTGTTTGATAACAATACCTATTAGTTATGAAATTTCTTTTGCTATCGCCAGATCTGGCAACATATCCATATTGCTGATATATTGGCATTTATGTTTATTTGTGCTTTGGGTTAAATGTATTAGTTTTTTGTAATATTTATTGTTATTGTAAATATATATTATTGAGATGGTGTGTTTTACAAAAACAAACTATGTAAAATTGTGTATGTACACTGCATAATTTTGTAAATTAAAATATATTTAATTCACATGGTTGTTCTTTTTGTTGAGTTTTTATTTGTAATTTTTTTATTCTTATATATAAAGAGGGATATTTCCTTTATTCGAGTCATAAGCATTGCGGTATTTGATACGAAATGCAAGAGTGGCAACAACGACAATCTGGAAATATTCTCGAATGGATTTTCAAATGCCCTCGAAAGGTTAATCACGAAACTGAGTTTTCTCTCCAACAGCCCATGATTCTTGCAAAATTTAATTAATTTGTGGAAAATATTAAACATACACAATTGAAGCTTTGTACACATTGGCATCATCATCACTGAGCCACGGTGAAGAAACTTGAATGCAAACTCATTTTCAATTACCCCAGTCACCAGAAATCCAAATCCGAAGTCTAAATGAGTCTGGTATCATTACCTATAAACTCAAAATTTACTTTGGTTGGTAGGTCGAATTAAAGTTTTATTAGGGCCTAGATCATGCCTGTAGGTTGGAGCAAAGCATTGGAAATTGATCTCGATGTTTGTAATTTTAAGCTCCTCACTTTGGAAGAAACATTGTAAATTGTTCATTATGTGTATTCCAATAGCGAGATGGGGAACCAAATTACTTTTGATTATGTAATTGACGAAATTTCTCTACTCAATACATATCAAATCACTGTCGAAAACGAAATGTGTGATTCGATCGAAACATTCATATGCAATCTTCCCAAAATGTTATTCGACTAATTGATTTACGACTATTGTGGTGAATACAAGAGAGTAACCGATTTCATCAATGGAATCTGGCCCGATCCCGTGGAGAAAAGACCCTTTATCGAATGTGTCGAGCAGAATATTATGCCAATGAATTATATGGCGAGCATAGACTCGCTTTTGTCACCCATCGTTCAAGTGCACAATTTCAAATAGAGTGGTTATAATGTCATATTCGTTGAGGAATTGGGAAAACAATAAAGTTTTTGTTCTCATCGATGTCTTGGGTAAAATCAACATTTCGAGGGTAGAAATGAAACAGGTATTACAAAATCATCAAAACCATATTACTGCCATCTACAAAATTGATATTCTGGAATCAATTCGATTCATAACATTCCTCATGGAAAAACACGACCGAATTGATCAATCGACTGGTTTGTACCATTTGAACGAGGACAAATCATAAGCAAACATGTTCCATCGAACGGAATGCTCTATCGTGCCAATTTCACTTCCCACAGATGGCATGCTGTATTTCCACAAGGACAAAATCGTCAAAGTAAAGAGTGAAAAAACAATCGATTTGAAGTTTGATTGGCAAACTTTTTTTAAGTATTTAAAGAGTAAAAAAATCCCTAAACTAAAGCTCAAACAGGGAGTGTCGTTGGCTGACATGACTGTGAAATATCTCTGTCGATATGCAGCGTATATGCACCTCATGCCAAACATCTTGGAAACTGAAGATGAGAATATCTTTGAAGAGATGCTTCCCGACTATTTCATTGTAATTGGCGATAGTAAATTAAATTAAATGCTTCCATAGATGAGCAAACTTGTGCAGTGCGGTGACATTGCGGTTGACTCATTTTTCATTTTGGAATTCAAGGTATGTTATGATAGTGGCGAAATTATATGTTGCAAATTTTGCTTAAAAAAAAGTGCCAATCCAGCAAGTGTAATTGAAAAGATTATATTGAATAAATAAGACATGTATCATAACTATATGTATTTTTTTAATTTCACACAATGTTAGGTACCCCTATATTTATAAGTCTTGGAATTACTTTAGCGTATTTCATAGTTTATTCTTAAAATACGCTGTAAAGATGATTGTCAAAATGAATAGAATAGAAACAGACATTGTTTGTTTTGTAATGATAATACGTTATCACAAACAATACTTGTCGACAAATGTTGATGATAGCAACAATCTCATAATGAAAACGTTTGAAACTAACTATATGCTTTTACCTCAATATGACTGGCTATAAGACACAAAGCAGTTTGGTAAAATGATGGAAGTTTTGGAGAAACTGATGATTAGTACAAAGAAACGAACATTCAAAGTACTATAGTCAACCGATGTATGGAATTGCATGAAATTTGCCATACAAACCATTTACAGCAAGTTACCGATGCCATTGACAGACTATGTTTGGCCATGGAGCACAAACTGGTATCAATTTTCAATTTCCTTTCTATGGTTTCTGGTCTTTTCAAATTTTACCTTCGCATATTTATTTAACGAAATTGATTAAACTTTATGAAATTAACTTGTTAGCATGATTAAAAATAATTTACCTACACCTACAATACGTATAGGTAGGCCTAGATCGGGATCAAACACAGTTATGATGGTGGTGCGATTCGTTGGCGCCCACATTTTGATGGTTAATTTAAAAAATGAAATCAAAACTGAAGCAATGCAACACGTACTATCGCAATTTAAATTCCAAGCAGTTACTTCGAACGAAGGTTTGTTTCCTGACAGGGTACGTGTTTCGCGAAACTCTCAGAGCCTATGGTTATATATATTCTTTGGCTCGGATATTGTTGCCCTGCAAGAATTTTTCAATACAGATTCAAAGGCGGTGATTGATACCGTGAAACGGATGTTGGAGCATCCGACAATCCCATTACATTTCGATCCCATGTTTACGAGGAAACCAAGTTTGGTATCTCGAGATAGAAGTGATTATCGTTTCTTTGTGATTGATTCGATTAAAGCAGTGATGGCCAAGATGGAAAAGTGGATGCTGCAATTCAAAGGCCAATGCTCCAAACTCTGTTTATACGAATCCGACCAAAACTATAGCAAATAGGGTAAATTTTGGGTCATGGCTGGCATTGTTATATATGCAAATTCCGATACGAAAATTCGCGAATTTTTTTGCGCATATTATCCCGGATTAATTAGCATAAACAATAAATTGGAGTCTATGCCGTCCACGACAGAAACCACGATAACGTTCATGCCTCAAAGTGCTTGGACAATAAACAATTTCCAACTAAAAGTGACTGAATAAATTTTAGTGAACGAAATAGGCTACACCGTCGCCTATAAAGTACAGTCTACTTCGCGGACTAATCACGATCCCATAAAAGTTTCAGTAAGTTTGGGTAAATGTATCATATTTTCCAATTTTTCGTTCCATGTGATGCCAACGTGCCAATTTTATCAAAACTATTCGTTTGTGCATGTGGGTACTCCGGAATTGGCCAAAGTAGTTCGAACGAAAGATAACGAAAGTTTCGATTCATTGCAGTGCACACCAAGTGTTACCAATGTGGTTCCCTTCAGCACGGTTCACAATAATTCCCACAACGTACAAAACATCTCAGAGAATTTAATCGAAATCTATTATTACACTCTGTACTTCGAAAACGATAAATTATTTCTCGAGGACGTGAATGCAAACAAAGTATCGATCGGTGTGAAATCCAACACCCCTCTATCCATTTTGGAATTTGATGGCCTGATGATTAAACAAAAATATGGCATTGGTGCAAGAAGTAACAAACGGAATTTATTCCAAGATAAAATATTTTACTTCTACTTCGTACATGACACTAAATGTGAAATTGTTAAATGTCAAGATTAACCCATGGATAAAATAAGACAATGGTTGGAACGATGCTTCAGTACGAAATTGCTCGTTTACCTAGACAACTTCGATGAGTTGTACACAGTACGAACCACCTTCAGAATTTTTACTCGATACGTAAATTGGCCTTTATCACAAAGAACCTTTACCTAACCAACGTAATAGACAATGAATACATTGATGTATGTTACTATTATAATAACGTGGCTGAAATTTCACTGAAAGCCGTTAAAGCATCTACTTTATTGACCGGTATGAGTACATTCTTAATAAAATCGTTTGGTTACGATTTCAAGTACAAAGAAAAACCCTACTATGTCGATTATTTGAATGAAAATTTTCTTTTTTCACCCGAACAAATAAAAAAAAATCATTTCAAACACGTTTCACTTGCCGGTCTCTCGTACTTTTCAATACTTGAATTTGTGTAAAGTTAATAGATTTCATTTTCCCGTAATTTTTACAATGTATCAATTGAACAGTAATGATAATCAATTAATGATGGATTTTGAATGTGAAGATGGAAATGTTTGATTTACTACAATAATCCTGTACATAATGATATATAAGAAGATGAATAATAAAAACCAAACATATATGTGGATGAGCATTGACACCATTTGAATTTTAGATGTTCTGGCCTTTGTGATTTGGAAATTTAAAGACAACCTCAAAACCTCCATGACTATGCACTTTGGTACTAGTGGCGCATCTTTGGAAACAACTACCCCTGCGGGAACACAGAGTTAAATCGGCGAAAACAAAATGTAAAATAAGAATTCAGTATGGGGTTTGTGTCATTTTGGGGTGATGCTGACTACAATATACATATGTTATGGTTTTTTATTTAAATAATTGTAATTTAATATGTAATCAAAACATTGTATATGATGTGTATATTATCGACAACGCGTAAATTGTGAAAACAAAAAAATAATTTATTAATAATAAAACTAAGGAAATAGAATAAAATGTGTAGTGATCTTCCTGGTGTATTGTTAACTGTGACGATATTCGCATACATATATTTGTAAACCACTTGCATAGAATACACGAAGACGTGGATCATCTTAGGAGAGCAATAATATTGTGCATAACTTTTTACCTCGACCAAAATCGCCTTCGGTAAACATTTACCAAAATCTCTACCATGCGAAACCACGCTTAAAACAGATTAATATACATGTAATTTGGATTTTCGCAAGAACAGTGTGTTGATTGACAATGTGGAAATATGGATGCTGGAAAAAAACAACCAAACTAGAATAAATTTACTAACGTTTACTAACGATTTACGCTATGAAACAATAACTATTAGATATATTTTAATTTCTTTTTTAAAAAAGGGCATATAAGAATAATTTTTTCGAAAATAATCAATAATATTTTCTTTAAATGTTTGTTAAACCCGAAATGTAATATTAGTTAACAGCTAATAATGTGTATATTGGTAGTAATTCTAATAATCAACATACTCTTGTTTATAGAAAGTATTAAAACTTGCATAAAACCAATCACCAGGTTGTTGATTATTTTTAATTGTATCTTGGCAGTCTATCTTACCATCGTCGCCGTCCAAATTCCCAAACCTCTAACTTGTGAGTTATAAAAAAAATTAGTATAAACACATAACAATGTTGAAGGCTCTCATTAAATTCGCAGGTAATGTTGACAAGACGGGCGAACATGCAATGATTCGACATTCGCTAGACCCAAATTTTCAAAAAGATTCAGTTTTCTAAAATATTTTTTAACAATCAATCTCTGTATGGCTTGAAAATGATTGCAAATGAAAAAAAAAAACATTACGAATTGGCAACATTATTGGTGAATTTATGAGCAAGATAAAAAAATGACAGTTTGACGCTGCTTTCGGTCAAATCGATTCGAGCATCCGTCTCAACGACAAAATGCGCAAAGTTTTATCGTACGAAATAAAAAATTTACCGGAATATGTGCTGCAAAAAATTCAGCTTGGTTCCAAAAATCTAAACTCGTTGAATCCACGATGGAATAAAGCCACTAATTCTAACGTTGTTGTAAAATTAATCATGACTGATCCCAAGCTCACGAAAGTAAAAAAAAAAAACACTTTTTCACTCAGAGAACAACACTTGTCGGTTACACCTTTCTTTCTGCCGTCGGTGTTTCGGGTCTGGCAGCCTACATCGATAGGTACAGGATGACGATAAGCAAATGCATTCGCTACGAAAATGACAATGGAAAACTCAAAGTGTGTAAAGTCAATCATCTCAGTTGTCGGACGTTTTCCAACCATAGTTACTTGGATTTTTGCGACGATAAAGTTCTATGCGACGAGGTAAAAAATGCCTGGTGTTTGGGGGCAGATGGTGACGTTGCGTGCGTTCATTGTGACAGTGCTCGAAACGATCCTCCCATGACCGACATCAACATGGAATATAATTGTGTCGATGCCTCGTGGATGGATACAATCGCCGATTTATTGGGCAAATACGTACATAATGTTGTGGCTTTTGGCGGTGATG
Source organism: Dryococelus australis (assembly GCA_029891345.1). Taxonomy (NCBI): domain Eukaryota; kingdom Metazoa; phylum Arthropoda; class Insecta; order Phasmatodea; family Phasmatidae; genus Dryococelus; species Dryococelus australis. The sequence goes on from CM056995.1 coordinate 64,487,063, forward strand.
TATTCGACTACACGAAAAACATATTTCGGTATTTGTATTATGGATTATTTTTTATCGGTGGGGTCATTATTTTGGGTTTTGCCGCCTACCTAATAATTTTTTTTCGGTTGTGTTTAAAGGGTAAAAGAAAGATAAGTGGAAATGACGAGCGCGGACAATGGGAATTCCATACTCAAGCTGTTTGAGGTGTACGAAATCTTGTCGCACATACCCAATTTAACCCATCGGCATTTCAAATTACTTGCAAATATTTTGGCAACTTATTGTATAATTGATCGCCCATTAAATTCCCTTACCTACCTTTCATTAACTGACTATTTAACCGTCTATTTTGCAAATCACTTTCAATGCGATTTGAAAAACCAAAAATTATTTACAATCGATGCACAAAATCAATCTCGAGTGGTTGCGGATGTCGTGAACAAATAAATTAATAATTCCACATAAAACAAACAGTTGGATATTATCTCGCAAGCGTATCGCTGGTACTATAATTTTCCGCTAAATCTTGTGCACCCCAGCTATTCTTTCGAATTGAACTCTGAGTTGAATACTCTGCTCGGAGGAATCGATGATTTCAACTAGTAGTTTGCACGCATAATGCCAAATGGCAAATCGATACTTTCACTCTTCACCAAGATGGATTGTGGGATATTAAATTCCATTAATGTAAATTTATTGACCGATGTCGAATTGAACACACCAGATTTTCAACACATTGTTGATATCTCACACTCAATTCTTGTTGACTAGTTTACATATTCCCGTGTTTTTGTCCGTGACTTCGTCCCTAAGCTGTTTCATCAACGTTTCCTCGAATTAAAAAACTCGTGCAGTTTATTGCCAAAGTAATTGTTACTAATCTCGTCGAATATTTGAAGGTAAACACTCATCAATTTCAATTTTAATTTTGTCCAGCAATCCACAATGTTGACGTAATTGACGCATGTATGAGATGTGTCGAATATCTGCTTACTTCGAATAAAGTTGTCTGTCGCAATGCACAATTCATCAAGTCGCGATTCGTCATCCACATATGTTTTTGGAAGTTCAGCGCATTTTGATTTTATCCTATTCAAGTACTTTTCTTCGAAATTTTTCGAAAATATTTGGCCCATATTTTAATTAGTTCTTAATTAGTTAATTAGTTAATTAGTTCAAGAGTATGTCTGATCTACTCAAGTTTAGCAATCATAATCCGTATTCTATAGACCGCATTTATTACGAGTATCAAGATGATGCTCATAGAAAAACTCTATACTACTACGATTGAACGATGTTTAGTGTTCGTTGCGAATGGAGACTGTGGAAACTTTTAAACATTTTAATATGTTTCCATATTCTTTTGTAAATGAGGAAAGGGATATTCTTTACACCTTGTTGCGCTGAAAAAAATTTAATTATTAAAAAAATGGATATATACAGAGACGAGAGCGCCTATTTGTTTCGCATTAATTGTTTTTCTTTCTTAAGAGAATAAAAATGTTGGGGCATATAGAACTGGGAGATTTGTACAATTTGGTATCTCTAGAGGAAAAAACTCACAAGTATTCGGCGCGCAATGATCCATGCAAAACCTTTATCACTGCTTCGACATGTGTTTGTCAAACACCTTTCCAAAATTTCAGTCAAAGAAAATGGCCTCTTACATAGTGAATTCGCCCAAGTTTTCCATCGGGCCATACACTGATTTCCGAACCTATGACGATCCGGTAGCCGCCATCGAGGAAAAATAGGGGGAAAAAATCAGTCGAGAAGCTATTGATTTGGGAGTTCAACTACATACAAATATCGAAATTTACTATAAATCGAACAAACGAAAACTACCCAATGCAATAGACGATGCGTTTATGCAATTTTTAGAATTCGACTGCAATGTTAGACAAACCAATGGCTGGACACCTTATACATAGGAGCTCAGAGTACGAGATGTTAATTTCGCTCTTTGTGGAACCATCGACAGGCTTTTCAAGTCCAAGCAGGGTGATTTGGTGATGGTCTATTGGAAACGTTAGCTAAAGAATTTCGAAGAGTCTCGCAGCGATTATGAACTGGGAACTCTATGTAAAGTATTAGCATCACAACTAAACTCATTGCAGCAAAACATTTATCGTTATATATTCAACAAGGATATATATATATATATATATATATATATATATATATATATATATATATATATATATATATATATTCGACCACGTGCGGATGGAAAATAACCAAAAGTTACCTACTGCAAAGGCATGCAAACCTGTCGAATTATAAGTTGTTGTCGGTAGTTGATTTTGATGAAAATGTGATTGAGAAATGTTTAATTTACACAATCGGTAATTAATAAAAATTGATTGGCTTTTACTTCTTGTCATCTTGGAATTATTCTTCATTCATTGTTGTGTTAGCAATTGATTTGTTGAAATGATCCAAGTTTGGCCTGAAGAAAATTCAATCGTTTGTCAGGATGCTGTTCCGACACAGTCCGTAGATGGTTTCGAGACACAAAGTCAACACTGTCGATTCATTTGCATTTTCGAGTACTTTTAATGCCGTTTCATTCTAAATACGCCGACTCGCGTAATTTTCCTTTGGTATCTGTACGAATAGAGATTTATTGACGATCGTGAACGAGATAGCTCGTCTTTAAAGTTTTCTAATCTCGCTATATCATGTATGGCCGTGACGTTTCGAAAAGTGGGGTATTGTGGTACAGAAATATTATCAATCACCCGACATTGGTATTCTTCATCCCAGTTCTTAAGATGGTGATTATTAAACAACTGCAAGAGATCAATTAATGCGCCGCGAGATTCTTCCTCCGGGGGAAAGTTGATAAAGTAAAAGGTATGGATTCGGTCGAAGATTGTAGGCCATATTGATTTTTTGTAATCGGTTGCAGCTACAATTAAAATATTATTTTTCATTTGAACACCTCTTTCGAGGCCGGTTTGTTGGGTATTTGCCACACTTCGCAAATGGGGTGAAATTGCCAAGTTTTGAGGAACTATCTCGTCGATTTCATCCAGAAATATCACAAATCGCTGGTTCTGGTTCTCGATGGTCATCTTGAACAAATTGGCTAATTTATGTTCGGTATCACCAATGGTGGGCGAGGATAACTGCACGATGTTGAGTTGGTATAGTTTGGCTTTCCATTCGGATGCGAGTGTGTGGGCCAACATACTCTTACCCGTACCCGGAGGACCGAAAAACATAAATTTGAATCGTGGGTTTAACACTTGCGTATAGATTAAAATTTTGAGTTCTGCTTTTGACTGGTCGCGACCATGTACATTCTTGAAAGAAAATTGAGGTTCTATTCGCCATGGGTCTAGCTCGGATTTAGTCTCCGAATTTGATTCTCCTCCAAATAAATCGCTCGCATTCTTGGGGTTCCGAAAGTGAGCCATAAATAAATTTTCAAAATGGGCTGTTAAATGTTCGAGATAATTTTTCGATAGCAGAGCGCATCTGAAAATTGCCAATTTTTGTACCAAGTACACCCACGATTTGTAAATAGTGTATTTATTTTTAGCCAGTGTAGATTCCCACTTCATTTAAATGTTTTAAAATTCTTCACCTAAACTCTAAATCATTTAAAAGTTTGTCACCTTTCCGCGAAGTGATTTGTGTTTTTTTCTAGCGAAGAAGACAAAAATTCTGCGCGGTTCAGCATTGGAGATAATTTCTCCATGTTTGTGTGTTCGCCAAATGTGATTTTCAGTGCATATGTAAACTGAATCAGACTGGCGTCTACGATGGTGCGAACATTTTCATTCTTTTTTTTTTATCTGGGTTTTCGGCAGTACTTATAAGATTATTCTTTTATCGCCATGTAGCACCAACAACAGCAACAACAAAGAACCTTGTATCCATCGTTGCAACTTCAACCACTCAGACCACAGTGCACTGACTCTGACATTCTCGTAACAAACCAGCGATCTACTTCTCAGCCGCTAAACTCTCCCACCCCCCCCCCCCCCCCCCTTCCCAAACAACACCCACCTATTAATTTACAAAGTCCTCGTGTAAATACCATGACTGAAATGTCCATTCCTCCCATCGGTATGCCAATAGAGCCAGATGATGGGCACAAAGAATTGGCGCAAGAACTTTAAAATTACATATCTCGATCCGTGGAAATTTTGATGGGGATCCATACGACCATCACACAAATTAAAAAGGTGGTTGGTGATTATTCTTGTGCGTTAAATACCTCGGTGGCTATGAAACAGTGGCTAAACATTTCGCCGAGCTCGGCCGACTAGAATCGGAAATGGTGAATGATGGAGCGGACAATCATCAGTATGTGGAAATTATAAAATCCATCCTTGATTCGAAATATGAAGTCGTGCCGGAATATATAACGCGGTTCGGTCGAATCCTCGAACAACACAATCTCCTAACCACATACACTCTCGTTCAAATGTGGTTGAACAGATATATCGAAGCACAGCCTGTACTCAACACCCACTCGTTCATCAAACACATTAAATTGGTTCCACCTTTGCAATCTCCATTCGATGCATTTATGAAAGCAGCTTTGGAAAAATGCAACAACAGAAAAAAATCGACTACGAACTTTGTTGTATAATATTGGACAATTTGGAAAAGAACAAAGCATATGTCGTTAGCGAACTCACACACGAATTTCTACCAGTGAGTGAATCAATGTTCAAGAATGCATCTACACCTTCAAGGAACACTTCGGTGGATTTTATAAAAAGTCTTTGTTTTTTCTCGAACTGATGAATAAAAATCTTGCGATGTATCTAATGTATATGCAAACATTCAAGTTTCATAAGAAAATTATTAATAAAAAAATATTTTTTTAAAAGGGTTTTTTATTTTATTTATATATTCTGTATATGTATCTAGCCAATGAGTTTGAGTTCTGTGCTCTTGTTATCATATATATTTTCCTCGTCATATTCCTTACACTCGACACGTTCAAATACTTCCCGTTGGGAAAACAAATGTTCAAAATTATAAGCTACCATAATACGTAAAATAAGAGCGAAAATCATGTCTGGCGAAAACGTAGGTGAAAGTGTTCTTATTTATAACGACCAGATCCATATTCACGCCTTTGATGTTGATTTAGCGATTCGCAACATCCTTAAAACTTTCGATTTGGGCCTAATGGTAATAAAAAATAATTTCCTTTTAAATTTAAACAAATCCGATATTGATAATGTGCAATATTTGTTTAAGAATATTTCACCAGCCTTGGATCAACCAGTCAACTATTACGACTACACTTTTGCTGGTGCTCGTCGAACGTAATTGGTGAATCGAACGTACTATATCGACCAATACGAACAACATCTTCAATACATGGGCAGTGAGAATTTCGCATTCGACATTCACAACAATGCCAACAATGTGTGTGAAGTAAAATGTCCAAAGACTTAACCACAAAATGAAAGAACCCTCGATAATGAGTCAGGTTCAGACATCGCCCGTGTATTTAAATGAACTATTGGCAATCGACACCCCTCCCGTTTTTGACATGGACATGATGTTTCAATCAGATGTTTCAAACAACTATTCATTCGAGGATCTCGTACAGAACAACAGCAATCACCAGAGCAAAACCAATACACATCAAATTTCGTACCTAATAATTACATACCCAACAAACATCTAGAATTACCAAACCAGAACAACAAACTATTAATAACATTAACAACAACAATTACTACAGCAAAACCAACTTACCCGAATTACACACTTAACGATCAAAATATTTTAGAAAAAGTACAACAGTGGTACATTAGAAAACCAGGCCGCCCACACGACAAAACTTCGACAAGAGTCGATGAGTGGATGCTGTTGGTTGAAACACCAAATATTCCCGAACAAGCAATGATTGGATTGTATAACGGTGGTTGTGAACTATGAGCTTTCATCGAACAGGCATTAAATTCGGAAACTTTCAAAACTAGTGGCTGTGCTGAATACATCGTTCTAAATGAACTTCCAACACTGGATTATAAACTTGATAAGATTAAACATAAATACAACATAAGTTACTAACGCCTATATATTAAGATTATTTGATAAAATGACCGATGAAATCGTCGGGGAAAACGTTTTACTTTCTAAAAACCAAATTTAAGTTTTCAGTTTCGATTCCCACACAGCAATTCGAAACGTCATTAAATCATTCGATATGGGTTTGACGGTGTTGCAAAATGTCTTGGTGTTTAATTTTTACCTAGCCGATAGCCAAGAGGTTCAACATTTATTCAAAGTGAAAGTTCCGGTGATTGACAATTGCCATTTTGAAAATTATGGGCACGTACAAGAAGCAGGCATCAGTCGCAAATTCGTGCACAAACGATCCCATGGGCACAATAACGAATCGAGTAACTTTGATACCATAAATCATCTTTCATCATTGGGCTACGAAAAATTCACATTTGATTTTCCAAATGGAAAATTACACCAGCCGACCAAACGAATAAAAGTCGCTGATTCGATCGGTACGAATACACCACAACATTTTAAATCGTAGCCGGTAGAACAGTCCAGTTTCAATTCAATGCAAATTCCGCGTTTACAATATGTCTCCTCGATCGATCTAGACACGATGCAAGTAAAACCTCAAATAATTCAATCGAATTTAACAAGAGGGGTGACAATTACAACAACAAGAAGAATTAACTACATCCCCAACTCTGCCATTCTGATTCAAAACATTTCTCCCGATTACAACCTATCAGATTTTATTAACCTTCCAGTCTCCTAAAAACTCGTCTGTATATTGTAATCAACAAACACCATTCGATTATTTACTGTTCAATGTCTTACGATCGCACGATCTAATTCCTTCGAATGAAGATGTGATGACTGGGGGAAGCAGTAACGGAAACGATTTAACTTGGATAAATGAGGTAAACGCACTGGTCGAATTCGACCTGACGACTCAAATTCAAATAAACATTCTTCCCGAGGGGAATTTAACCCTTGTTTCACAAGTTACTACATTACCCGATGAGTTGCAATTTGCCACGAGGGAAGAAAACGATTCATTGTCATCGTCGAACCAAATGGCCCCATTGTCTGACGAATTCATCATCAATTTGGCAAGGGATGGGGCAAAAAAATAGTCAAACCATTAACCATGAAGAATTACTTTATAGTATTCACTTTTGCAAAGAATTCATGGAACGAACATATGACAACAATCAAGTAAAAGCAGCCCTTTCTCTCGCTGCAATGCATTTGCTTGAATTGGCTGCCGAAAAGAAAATTATCAGTGAAGTATGCGACAATATAGGAATAGCGATCGAATCTTATCAAAAAGCCAATGCATACCTTACATAATTTACCCTTCTGGGAAAAAAACATGTGAAGATTAATAATTTCGTAAAAGTGGATAGTTGTAAATAAAACTTTTGTCCGGGTACCATCTCATCGCCTCAAGCCAACTGGGAACAAATGAAAAAGATTTTGAAAATTGAAGGTACGATTTAAAAACTTGTAGTGTATTTCTCGCAACAATAAAGTCAATTAAATAGCCATCTTCTGTCTTCTCTGCCAAATTTGCAACATCTTTATATTTTCGTGTATATTTTTTGGTACTTCAGTAAGGTGCTACACAAGCACGAGAGGAACTACTGTGTGGCGTGCAGGGAGATTCTGGCAGCGGTGAAGGCAATTAAACATTTTCATCCATATCTTTATGGCAGACCCTTCATCCTAAGAACTGGTCCTGCTCCATTATGCTGGCTACTAAATTTCAAGAACCCCGAAGGTCAAATAGCCCGGTGGATACAGCACCTGCAAAAATATGACTTTGGAATACACCACAGGTCTGGACACCTTCACAGCAATGCAGATGCACTGCCCAGGAGACCATGTGAACCATTATGTCGTCATTGTGAATGCCAGGAGGAGAAGGTTGGTGTATCATGGAAATCAAGGAGGACAAAAATTCAAGACCCTGTATGCGGTGATGTGTCATTTATATGGGATGAAAAGGATATAAGGAATGATCAACTAAGTGACCCCATCTTGCATCCAGTATTGGAGTGGAAGGAAACTAGGCGTCGACGAAGATGGGAGGAGATATCAAGCCTAGGCATGACATTCAAGGCATACTGGGCAGAGTGGAATTCCCTTGTTATAAATAATGGTGTGCTTTACAGGAATTAGGAAAGTAACGATGGGAGACAGAGTCATTTACAATTGGTGCTACCAGAATGCCAAATCCCAGAAATGCTAAGAGAACTGCACAACACAGCAGCAGCTGGTCACTTAGGTGTAAATAAGACACTTGACAGAGTCCAAATGAAGATGTTGAGAAGTGGTGCCATCTGTGTGATGCATGTACTGCAAGGAAGGGTCCGAGGGTTAAGGGACGCGGTCCCCTCCAGAAATAAAATGTTGGGGCCCCATTCGAGAGGATGGCAGTTGACATTCTCGGACCCCTACCAATCACTGGGAGGAGAAATAACTACCTTCTGGTAGCACAAGAGTATTTCAAAAATTGGCCAGATGTCATACCGGTGCCAAACCAAGAGGCAGGCATAGTAGCAGATGCTCTTGTCGAGCATGTTTTCTCCAGGTTCGGAGTGCCACTGGAGCTTCATTCGAACCAAGGACGAAATTTTGAAGCAACTCTTTTCCAAGAAGTAACGAGGATTTTAGGAATGAAGAAAACCCAAACCACAGCATTATACCCTCAGTCGGATGGAATTGTTCGTAGAAGACAATCAGAGGGATTGAGACGCTAAGGTACCCTTATTTCTCCTCACATATCGCGCGGCGGTCCAGGAATCCACAAGGGTAACGCCTTCAAGGATACTGTCTGGAAGAGAGCTCCGCCTACCTTGTGGCCTGCTGTTCGGACATCCCGTGGAGGAAGAAGCAGCCACTCCAGAATATGCTATTAAGTTACATCAGAAGTTAACCAACATTCATGAGTTTGCCTGGAGGCACCTTCGCATTAACAGTGACAGAATGAAAACACGATATGACCAAAGAAAACCTTAGAAGACTTTTCAAGAAGGACAGATGTTGTGATTGTACAACCCTCAAAGGAAGAAGGGAAATTGTCCGAAGCTACAGAAATCTTGGGAAGGCCCTTACAGGATCTTGAAGTGGAAAAATGATGTGGTCTACAGGATTTTCCGACAGGGCTCTCGGGCAAAGCCTAAGGTTGTCCACATCGACCGACTGGTGCTGTACGAAGGTCCTGATTCTGTAGAGTCTGTTGGGGACAAACAAACTTAAGGAGGGGGCAGTGTTACAAACTGCAGCTGGAGCCGACACCGCTGCCCCTCGCCATAATCAGAGACCCACCTCGCCCTCTCCTCTTCCTGGAACAATGCGCTCATGGCTGTCTGCCTTCCTTCTGGGAATTCCATGAATGCCGACAGCGGCAAGACTTACTGGTGTCACAGACCTCCTCTCGCCTGCTAGAGTTTCCGATACGTTTAGCGACAACGCAAGAATGTTTAGGTGAGACTGGCTGGTGCCTTAGCCCTCCGCGACGCATTACGCATGTTGGGGAAGATTCTAGGTGGCGGCCTAAGACACTATATATACTGCCGCAACCCAGCAGCCGGCAGTCTTTGATGGAGGCCTTCTGGCCAAGTGTGTGCAAGCCAAGTGAAGTGTGGACGATGACTGGATATTGCAGGACGACGGCGAGTGAGGTGTTTGTGGCTTGAATGGACGAGAGGGTGTGAAACCAACGAGTGAAGCCTACTGTGCAAGAGGGCGCTTGGAGGACTCTAGAACATTGTGACTGGCGAGACATGGACTGAACTGAGGTAGGACTGAATGGAAGTGTAATTCTGATTTTATTGTAAATATTCGAACTGTCAAATATGGTCGCATGAAGTACAATATTTTTGAATAGGTTGATACACTGTCTATTGGGACTGATCTTTAGTTATTTAATTCCATTCATTTCTTTGCCATAATTATAAACTTTGTTATTTGCTGTCAATTGTGAACAGTAAGTGATTTCAATTTATTGAGATAAATTGAGTTAAGAGAATTTTGCTTTTGTTATTGTAAATAAAATAAGAAAATTATAATTGATTTTTTTATTTGATTAAGACCTCCATCCCTTAACAAACTTGGTATGGCCCACTTAATTTCTAAAGAGAGAAATTGTAACAATATTATATATTATTTAGAAAATGAAAGTTGTATTAATATTATTTTATAATTTATTTAAAACATCTTTGGCATTATCTCTTGGTGAATATATGATGCTAATAATATTCATATTGTAGCAAAGAAATATTCTACTACTCGTCAATGTTGCTGACATAGAAAGAAGTGATATCACTGCAGATGTAATAAAATCTCTCCCTGCACAATTTTTTTTACTTTATTATTATAATTCTGTGATAAAATGTGCCTGGCCTAAATAACTATGTTTGTAAAACCAGAAAAATAATTAATCTTGGGAAAACAAGGGAAATGGTGAATAAAATTGCCTGCAAACTTTTTAAAATAACAAAGAATCTCAACACCAGAAACTTACCAGTTAAACAAAACACACACATATTAATATCAAAATTGCGATGTTAAGGAATAAAAATCCGAAAATTTATTATAATATAGATAAACAGTGGTCACATAATTCGAACAAATATTGTTACATAACTAATTGAAAATGTATTGACACTTAAGAAAGAAAACTTCATTCTGCCCATAATAATAATAACGGTCTTATAGTGGCAGGTTAGCAAGTTTCATCATTGCCTGAATAACAACATGCCACCGCCGACCCTCACATGCCACTGGAATGACATGTGTGTCATGAGACCAGGTGCCGCAGCTCCCATAACTCACTGGGTGTTTGTGCAAATAATTGTCACCCGACACTTGGACTAATCATAGGGTCCGTAGGCGGGGGCCGTGTCAGTGTAAGTCTGGGAGACCGGACGCACATTTAGGCTGTTCTAGTTTGGTTGCTTATTATTATGTAAATTTACGTGTTTGTGTTGTCGGCGGGGGAATGAAGCTCCCCTCCAGCATCCCGGCTGGAGTGAATGTAAGTGTTGTGATGTCTGTCTAACATGTTTTTCTGTTGTATACAAGTGTGCTATTTAATCTCGTGTGTAGTTTGTCGGTGAATCCCTAATCGCCCGGGAGCAGCCCTCGAGGTAGGTTTAATTGTTTCAGAGTGTTGTGACATAAGAAAGAAATCCAGCATTAGAAATAAAAATCAAAATGAGGGGTGGGGGGCACTTGGGACCAGGGCCTGCCAGGCCCTAGTCAAAGCTGAATCCCCCACCCCCCTCCGGGTGCTCTACAACCAGTATCGTCTTCTTCCTGACCTGAAACAGACTATCAGGTCGGTGCATTATTGGAAGTTAGTAATTGTGTTTGTAACATATAAAACACTATATGTTTAAATTTTACAAAATTATCTTACAGTGTTTCTGAATTTTGTATTTTAAATATATTTTTTAGTTATTAATTTTTAGTAATACATATTTTTTAATTTTACTATTGTTATTAGAAATTCAATTAATTTTAATATACTGTGATATTGATAATAAGCATAAGCTAGACTAAATTAGTTAAACTAAACTGAATTAGCTGTGTTATATTGTGTTAGCCCCCCGACTCCCACCTCTATAGGTATGTGTGTCACTTGAACTGGAAGACAAGTGGTGGTTGGGGTTATTTCCCATCTTTCCGACTTCCCACATAACCAATCTGGGCAGAGTACCCTAAATGTTAAATGCTGTGTGATTTCATGTTTAAGAACAGGGGTATATTACCCTTTATATTATGATAGATCTATAGATTATATAGATTATATATATAATATATATATATAACGAAATGAAATGATCTCTTGCATTTATTAATTTACAATAATTTGTAGATTTAATATGGGATGTTTTTGTGTTTTTGTAAACAACAACAAATAAATTAAACAAACCCTTGTAAAGATATCTACTCTGTTTATAAGTAAAAAAATATAATTTAATTTATTTAATACTTTGTACTTAAACACCTGGAACTATCTCTTGGTATACAATTAGTTGTAATAATGAAAATATATTTTTTTATTTTCTACTTTAAGAAGCATTTTTCAATAAGTAAACTTGTTTTAACTTGTGTAGAATGAACTAAGTTACTCTTCATAATGTAATATGTTTTTATAAAAAATTTAATATTTTTTTAAGATATTTCAATAATCTCACAATAACGTCGGTGACAAATGACACTAATTTAATTAGGCATCTGTGAAATAATAATAATAATGCAAAATGCCAGGTTGTGCCCCCTTGTTAACATTATTTGGTTCTGTCAAAGACTTACATTTACAGATGAGTTGACAAATTTACACATGTTCCTGGCAATAACATGACACACTTTTTCAGTTTTCAACGCGCACCACCGGCGGAGGGTGAAGGGGGGTTATTCTAAGTTATTTGTTTTGTTTCTTCTCCACAAAATTATCGGTTATTACTCGAAGTTCCGTCTACTAATGAAAGAACATATTCTAAGAACATTCTAATTTTTGTTTGACATCAGTATATTTGCTAAGAAACTCGAAACGAAAACTAAACCCTCTTAGGCCTTCATTGCTAAGCTTTATTATAAAAACTTGGCTGGTGTGTGAAACCAATTGTTTTTTTGAGAATGTGTGCCTTTAGGTATTAAACGAACATAAAAATATATTTCAGAAAACTATTTTAAAAATAGCAATTAAACTTTTTGTTTTAATTTGGGAACTATCTAAGCAGTAAGGTAAAATGGCTAATGTGAGGAATTTACTATATTATTACAGTTTTTTATAATGAAATAAAAGATCATATATACTAATTTTTTTTTTTTTTTTTTAATGCTTTCAACAACGTAGTTTGTAAATCACATAATAGGTAGTGCTAAATTGTAAATAATTTGTGGTGGTACAACCAAAATACTTTCTCTTGGAAATTATTGAGTGAAAATTCATATTTTGACATAAATACAATCCACAAGAGACACGACTGTGTCTAGTTTGTTGTTCAGTGCTTATTTAATAATCTGTTTATTATAAATAACAGAGGAAAATTCTTGTTTGTAAATAGTGCGAAGAAAAAACAGCAAAATGTTTATTGAAAAAAATCTTCATGTGTGTAACATCCAAAGTTATGTGTGCTTGCTCTAATCGGCATGCATGCAAATTTATTTCAACTCAGTGCAAATGAAATTAACACTATTTATCTGTAATGCAGCATATATTCAACCGAGTTTTAAAATAGTACAATATCGTCAGCAAATTTGATACACATGACGATGCGAACTTTCCATATTTTAATTTAGGGTTTTATATACCAAAGAAAGAAAGAAAATGCATTAACAGTTACATTTAGTTTTGTTACATTTGCATATAAAATATAATTCACTACAATTTGCAATAAAATCCTTGTTCACGATATTATATATATATATATATATATATATATATATATATATATATATATATAGTGTTTTTACATTGGTATTCCTCCACTAGACATGCTTATGAGAATGTCTTTACCTTCTGTCGAATTGGTACTCATCCACTTATTGTCTAGTGTTCTAGACTTTTCCACAGAATAGGAAGTATTGGTAATAAGATTGATATGATGCCCGTGGTCAAAAAACTTTTCAGTTAAGAGGCAGAAAAAGTATGGCAAAGAAAATACACTTTCCTCGTCCATTGAAAATAACTTCTTACCCTTTCCACAGGAATTTACCAGACCACAGGAATTTATCATCTCTGCTCTTTGTAAAAATTAATTATTCTTTGATGACCTGCTTCTGCTGCACCAAAAATGAAAGATCATCAATGGCGTTCACTGTGGACGAATCTTCTTTTGTAGTTGATGTTGGCAAAAAAATGGCAATTTCTTCGCACAGATGTTTGTTGAGCAAAACAGTAAAACTGCTGCAAAGAACATATTTGATCTTGCTGGTACCATCCTTCTCTCTCCACTGCATGCTTTATAATGACGGCTACTGAAACTGTCCATGTATTTATAGCTGGGAGTGTGTTACAAATAAAGAAACAACACAAGCTGTGTCTTTTTAAATTTATTTTATCTTGCTCTTCAACTCGGGAGCAACTTTTTAAAACACTTTTATTTGGTTTTCCTCATGTTTGAACAAATTCAAAATATTAAACTAATTGGAATAAGCGGGCAAATTTTTTTTAATGATGTAAATGGGTTCACGATCTCGTCATGACACCGCATCGGTTGAGTCTTCCAGCGGAAACACGTATGTCATTGTTTGCCAGATTTTATCGTCTGAATCATAATCTGCATCCACCAAATTCGATTTTGACATTATTTTCTCACAATGCAAAGAAATATTTTCAAAATTTAAAATAAAAATGAAAATTGAAATGTTATTGTCACATATGTATTGCATTGTGAATGACGACGGCAAATGTTTAATGTGGTTGGCAATTACAATGTTATAAACTAAAATGTTTCTTTTCTCGGAAAATTTAGCCAATTGTGGTGGATATAGTTGGTTAATATGAAAAGACCCCTATGTCTACTTGCTGATTTCACATATGTATCGGACGAGGCGTAATAATCTTTACATTCCACCCACAAGGTCTCAACATACACCCAGTTGTTGTTCATGGCTTGAAAAGTTTATTTATTTGTTTACTTACAAGGAGCTATATAGGTATCCATTGAAAAAAAAGTAAAAAAAACAATAAGAAAAATATGACAGATAGAGTGAATGAGAAAAAGGGGGTGGGGGGAGGGAATGTAAAAAAAAAGAAATCTCCTACAATGTCAGATATAAAAAGACTATATTGTTTCTAACGCTACCACAGTTCCCGAGGCACTCATACCTCGAACTTCGAAGAGTCAGCACAATCTACTGGGTCTGAAAGTATGAATCCAAAATGGTATGCTAGTAAAGACAATGTAAAAGAGTTTATTCATATATATGAAAAACACGAAGCTCTTTGGAACAGAGATAAACAGGTGTATAAATGCACAAATGCAAGATATAAAAGATCTCGAGAATTACTTGCATTTAACATAGAGTATGGAGAACACAATGTAGACAAATACACCATTAGTACATGGATAAAGTCTTTACGGGATTCCTACATAAGGGAGTGGAAGAAGGTAAACTTTGCAAAGAAGAATGATTATGTTCGTGAACCAACACTGTGGTACTTAAATCTGATGAAATTCATTTAATCTAAAAAACAGGGAGAGACACATTCGACTGTGATAGGAGTGGAAGATGTGGGGAGTGTAGTTGTGAACAACACATCCGTCAAACATGTAATGATGAATGACAATGCAGTCTAATTTCCCATGTCTGTCAAAGATGAGGCAGTGGACAACGCCATCAACATATCTGTCAACAGCGGGGTTGGTGACTCTACAGTCAATACATCAATCAATGGTGAGGTTGGTGACACTGCAGTCAATACATCAATAAATTGTGAGGTTAGTGACACTGCAGTCGATACATCAATCAACAATGAGGTTGGTGACACTACAGTCGATAAATCAATCAATGACGAGGTTGGTGACAACAGAATCTACTCGTTCCTTAACAGCGAGGCTATGGACAATGTAGTCAATGCATTTAACAGTGAGGTTGGGAACAATGCAGTTGACACAACCAACACACCGTTCAATTCGCGCATCTGACACCTCTACTAATGATACAATCAATATGCCCATTAACAGTGAGGTTTTTTGACATTTTTAAAAAATGAAATTGAAGGGAAAATACTCATATGAATGGAACCTTCACAGAGGAGTTACTCAAAATTAATTATCAACCATGTGGTAGATGTGGGTTTGTCTAAAGGGTGGTCAAGTCGAGCCAGATGTAGTATTGTACTTTTAAAAATAACCTCATATGTATATTATCTTTATAAAATCAAATTAAAATAATAAAAAAAGTTTTTATTTGTATTTTTGTACCATTTAATTTCACATCATCTATGAATCACTTGTCTTAAATGACACATTCACTCAATTCTTTTTATAATCTCCCATTTGCAATATCCAAATGCACTTTGCGTTCTGTTACATAAATTTCACAACTCTAAAACCATTTTTTAAACACTTCATCGACTGTTTTTGTGTATGTATTTATGGAAGTCTGGGGCATGGCTGCATTCAGAATTGCATGTACGACTTTTACGTAATTGCGTAGATATATACCATAATGAATTTGATACATTTCGGGCTGTGGCACATTGTTTATTTTTGTCTCGGTGGTAATTTGGAATACTTTTCCAAAGGTAAGTATCGATCTTCCTGACAGTCTTCAGCATCATACAAAAGCACCGTTTTCTTACGGCCGAGACCATACATGTACCTTCGACGTACAGATGATTTTTTGAGCCTTATCAACTTTACATTTTCCTACAATTCCATCTGATCTATAAAATAGAGGTAGTTGTAAATGGCAAACAATACATTTTCGAAATTAAGGAATTTTTCTAATTTATAACAGTTGGTTACTTTGGTCATATTCGCAAAGAAGAAGGCAAGTGCAGTGATATAGTTGTAGATTAGTTTCACGAACCGCGATGCATTGTGCTCGTAACCTTTATGAACAATAGAACAAAGTTTCAAAAGATCTTGGTTTGGATTACTGCAAAATACACGTAGTCAATCAGTTTTGTCAAATGTAAATATTTTTTCTTCACTAGTTAAATAGATTCAAGTATATCAGTGAATCCGAAAAAGATACCCCTTCCATTAATTAAGTTCATATCCTCGTTTATGAGTTCGATAACCTGTTACTGTCCAATTTCAAAATATTTGTAACCTATACCCATCGGTATCTGCATCAAAGACCATTTCGTAATACTCTCGCAGAATTTTACAAACAACTGCACGGAGTTTCGTCTCTTTGTACAAAATCAGTTTTTTATTTGCTTCCAGATTAGAGTAGGTATCGTAAGCATCTTGGAGAATGAAATATACCAACTGCATGAGCTCCTCTTCCATCCGGTTGTTTATTGTTTCTTTGTGATTGCGAATCGCGTGCAGTAGATACGGCACGGGTGTAATTCGACATAAATGTATGAGAAGTTTGTGTGCAAACAACGTCGTGCCTATGGCTATGGGAATGTTGACAAACTTGAAAGATGGAGTGACAAAAAGCCCATAGGTCAAGATGACCGTAATTTTAAGTGAAAGTTGCTTGGCATCCAACACCGAGTATACTAAATTCATGTCTTGAATACTCTCTTCAGAGACTTATTTTTTTTACATTTCAGACTTTAGCGATTTCATTTGCTTCTTTACAGTTTTCGTACAGTCGAGTAAAGATTCTATAAAGTTTATGGTGAAAGGAGTTTTGGCATGTGAGGGTAAACGAATCAGAATGGGAGTATCGCCAGCCAACAACTCCAGTTCCATGACGGAAAGTATCATCTTCCCGATAGGCTGGCCAGAATACATCGGGTTCATGTATTCCGACTAATTTTGGTTTTTGTCTTCCATCATGTAAAGAGAAATTACATCATTCTTCAGCATTTCATCGAACGCGTGGCGGGATATCGGAGCATTTTCAAACACTAGATTCAATGATTTGGTGCGGCAACAACCGACAGTCGATCTGGAAAATCGTTTGTTGATGATGTTTGGGTAGAAACGATTGACATGGTATTGAATAACACTCCAAAAAAAGACAGTGGTTTGCAAACACCATGGCTCCGGGATATTCTTTTTTCATGTACTTGAACTTCGCTTTGGTGTAAATTGGTCTAACTTCCATCGCAGGCGTTCTTTCGGGGAGCTACAAACATTTCAGATCGGACATGGCCAGTAAAACAGAATCACTGCTCTGGTATCCCAGTAACATACACTCATCCAACTGTCTTCGGGACTGCAGTTAAAGAGATTGGGCAATTGGTTGGTGAAATATGCCAAATTTAATTTGCTGTAAAGTCCGACCACGGCCATGCAATCCCTCTCATTGCAAATTAAAACCTGCTCCATGTGGTAGAAAACAATAGAGACTGCATTTGTTTCACCCGTAAGTTTACGTCAAACGCTACCATCAATGTACTCAGTGTGGCACACTTGTATGTTTGTATATTGAGCGTTCAATGCATCAAACTTTTCTTTGTTGTAGGGCTCGATATGAAATATATTTCTCATATTCCCGTGACGAAAGTCATCGTCTGTGATGGTGTCATCTAGAATATAATTAATACCCATAAACACACAGTTCAAATCGATTTTCCTAAACTTTTGGCTCAGATAGTTTTTAGACCAGTTCCCCAACAACAAACTCCCACTCGCGAATGCATTTTTTTTCAAGATTGTCAACATATCGAATATGATACCGTAGCGGTGAAAATTAATGTGCAGAGCTGTGGCTAATTTCCTGAGGGTTATAGATGCTTTTATTTCGGGTTGCATATTGAGAGTCAATAGGAATTTCAAATCGTATTCGATAATGTTGTGGCCGACAAAATAATGTAGGTAATTTTGGTATCCCGTTAGCATTTTCAGCAAGTATCCCTGACTATACCAAAAGAGAAAATTCGTTATGAGATCCTCTTTGTGTGAGAAACCTTGAATCCAAATGCAATTCGCGGGCAATCTTTCGTATTTCTTCCACATTTCTACATCGAAATCATCGAGCATGCCGCGACATTTTAGGTGCGACATTTGAGGTGCGAAATTATACTCACTTCGACTTCCAGATACTCACAATAGAGCACAAACATGAGCAGTTTTTCTGGAGCCAGACCACCCAGGGGCAAGTCTTCCAAATTATCCTCGCCAGTCTCGATGTCGAAGCTCACGACAGGAATGTACTTGTACAGATGAGTGTAATCGTAAGACATGTCCAAGATCAGATACTTAGACTAGGTGACTGAGTACACACCATTTGCACAAAATATATTTTCCACCATGAGATTACCAACTAAATGTTTCGGTCTGCGAAACTTTAGTTTTGCAAGTTGATTCAGTTTGACGAATGGATTTTGCAATATACTCTCTGAAGTTACAGTATCGATGTACAACTCAATTTGTAACATGAAATTCACATCAGTCGACTGGATGGTAAAGAAGTATTTTTTTTTTTTCACAATTATTTTCCACGAGAAATTTGTAGACTGTGTTCAAGTTACTCGTGGTGAGAAATTCAATTTTGACCAAATGATATGAAACATACAATGTGCTTGCAGCATTTTGAGTCAAAAGTTCCAGCAATGAGTTTGAATTAGTTTCCAGAGAGATTATCGTGTCGACGATTGAATCGATATACGGTTCATGTAACTCAATCTGCAGTTGGCACATTTCGTATTTCATGTTTCCAGCAACTATAAAGTATATCGGGAGGGGGTAAGACAAGATTTCTTGATGCCTCTTCATCGTTTTGACATCGATGTCCATCACATTTATCTGATTGTTGTAGATGAAAGACCTGAATATAAATATTTTATTTTGTAGATTTAAAGAATGTGGAGGGTTAGAATTTTTTTTGTTGTATAAGAACCTTTAGTCATGGCTAACAAACTAAGTTTTACAATGGCCAGAGCATTGGAAATATTTAAAAAATATCTACAATGACCCAGATCTGCAAACTTTGGACGAATTTAAACGGTTTTACACATATTTTGGCAACAGTCTCTTGGAATGCATTTACACTCCCAAAAATGACGATGACAAAAACTCTGACAAAGATTTCGAAGAGGAATTTGATACTGATTTTAATAACAATACTTACATTCTGTTAAAGTTTAAAGATTCTCTGGCCAAGTTCCCAAACACCACACTCGAAGACTATCTATACGTCAAACAACTGTCGTCCTCTCGCACTTTTGAAAATAACTTGAAAGATCAACTAGTCTTCCTACAACAACTGCTACTTTCACAATAAGATCATCGAGGGAACAGCAATTCTTTATATACCTAGTTGTAAACTAAAATAAAGAAATAATGAATTGTGTTTCCTTTGCAGAAAAAAAAAAAAACGAAATTGACCACCAACATCGGCTTTTGCTCACGTGAAAGTACAAAAATGCTATTTATGAGTCATCACACAACTGCTCCTTGATGTATGATTCCAATCAAACCACTATGGAACACACGTATTATTCGACGGGAATGACAAGGAACAAGGACGGCACTCCACTATTCACGAAATTGAAATTACACAATGTGGTTGTATACGAATGTAATCACAAATCTATTCGACGACTGGTAAAATTCTCAATACCGCCTAATGCCCTATCTTTAAAAGAATACTTGACATCTCCATTGAGATTTGTCCATTTAGTTGATAGCCTACTCCAATCTGGAGACTACATATACAACAAGTTTAAAGACTTAATTAGTGCAAAAAAATTAGCCGATATATACTTTGTACCTAAATTGGAAAACTTTCATACTCTGTTTTTCAGCCCAACTTTTTTCATTCTTGCTGTAGAAGAATATGCTGCTAGCTGGAGAAGTGTATTCTTTCACTTGCTCGATATTTATGCGGGAAATACGAGAACTGAGTTTACAACTTCTGTAAAAACTAAAACTGCTACGTCGTGCGGCATAAAACATTTTGTCAAACGACCTGCTCATAATTTGGCATGTTCAATCAAACACTTCACCAAATGAAAGTGACTTTCAATGTGTTCACGTTACCATAAATTCAGTTACAACAGGACAAATAATCACTTCTCCAAATTCACTAATCATGAATGCGATTTGCAATCGCGTTTTACAAGCTCAGATAGAAAAGATTGGAGAAAAGGATACGGCCAAAATATAGGAACATTCTTATTATTTCGGACCTCATTTGGTACGAGGTTTTTACAATGTGTTTGGCCGTTCCAACAAAATTCACACTTTATTTTGCTCGCCAAACACTTTCTTAAATTCAGTTTGGTTAAGTGTGTTTAAACACTTTATTCAACTTCAAAGAGACAGATGATTCCTGAAGGTAATGTAAAAAATAAAAATATAACATTTTTTTTTAAATATATAAAATTTATTTTAAAAATAATATAAATACCAAAAGATTAAAAAGTATTGAAAAATGTCTAAATATATAAAAAAAACATTAATTATGTATAAAATTAATAAAGTCCAGACTTTTCAAATTTCCACTCATTTAGACCCCAGCCACCCACCTCATAATATCTAATTCTTGGGTATGGTTTTACTTTAAAAAAAATCATCTACACTTTGTGAGTAAATACAATATAAACACTTATTTTCCCGCACCACTTTACCCCCAGCACAACCCCTACAAGGCTCAAATTTGGTTAAGAGCTGTGGTTGGGGTTGTGGTAGAGACTCGGGGTGTGAGGAGTGTGATGGGAACTGCCGCTGTTGAGTGTAAATTAGAGAAGTCTGGATACATTTAAAACATTTCTCTTGCCATGCGATCACTCTTATATTGCATATGATGGGTTTTGGGATTTAAAATTGGAGTCGCTGGGTCTGGAATTCCTGCTGGGGTTGGAACTCCTGCTGGAGATGGAATTTCTGCTGGGGATGGAGAGACTGTTGGAGAAACCGAAGTCTACATTCCAATGGCTGCCGCTAGAGCCACTGCATCTGTGGGGGTTGGCATTTCAATCCCCTCACCTTATTTCCCAGCATCGGGTAGTGGACAAGCTGTAAACAAATATAAAAAAAAGCTCCAATCTGTTTCGAGCTAAAATCAAACAAAAACACTCTGAAAAAATAATAATTTTACCCTTAAGACATTCTTTCTCTTGTTTCTGAGGAAAGCAGACTTATTATTTTTTTTACAAGATTTACACTTTTGTGTAATATTACACTGGCAATGTTTTCGTGATTTTTTACTATTTCTTTTTTGTGAAGTTTTATATTTGTGCCATTCTACCTGAAACTCTTTATACTCCCAAACCAACTCCTTCCTTATTTTATTTTGAACCTCTAGCATTTTTTCCAATTCTTCCTTTGCTTCTGTATATTTTTCTAATAGTAATTGTATTTCCTTTTTTGTACTACGGTGCATCAAAAGTATATCATAAATATTTATAAATTTATCCCCCATTCCTTCAAATAACCCATCTAACCCTACCTTATTCGCTCGAACAACCTTATCCATTCACACAATTATAAAAAAATTAGTGACAGCTATCTTTAAGGTCTTATACTTGCTATCCCTAGCACACTGACTCTAGACCAAAGTGCGCGGTGTTTGTATACACACCGAATAAATTTTTTATTTCATTTTTCAGGGCAGTGGGGAGGGATTGCTCTATAAGTAAGTTTTTTCTTCCTTACTTCACACACTCATATATTCATGTTTCTTTTTTTTTCTCATCGGTGTATCTGATATGCACTCGCTCAAAATCATGACTAGTTTTCGTACATGGGCTGGTGAGGCGACTTGCATGCATTACTCAACTTGGCCTCATTATTATGCGATAATTATCTCGGGGTGGAAATAATTTTTTTTACAGTGCGAAAAGGAGGTTCCCCCACCCCTCTACCATCTAACTTATATTTTTTCCCCTATTGTCCTGGGTAACAGCCAGAGTATGTTTTCCTCCTAGTGTCTTTGTAAGAGCCAGAGTATTTTTTTCTTTAAGTGTTCCAGTTGAAGCCAGAGTATATAAGCAGTGAACTTTGCAGCAAACAACATCAACCATCAGTCGATGGCCAACCGATAGTGCATTGTGTGTAGTGGTTGCCAGTGGCCGAGATGCAAATCTTTGACGCCAATGATGCCGCCGTCTACATCGAGGAGGCCATCAACATAGGTGACGAAGAGGTCATCGAGGAAGCGAACACCTTCGACGTTGAAGAGGCAAATGCCTTCGACTTTGAAGAATTTGGCATCTTCAACATCGAAGACCTCGTCACCTTTGATGCCGAAGGTGCCATCTTCTTCAATGCCGAGGATGTCATGCTCTTCGGTGCTGAAGAGGTCATGCACTTCGATGCAGAAGAGGTCATCCCATTCGACGCCGAAGAGGTCATCCCCTTTGATGCTGAAGAGGCCATCCCCTGCATTGCCGATGATGTCATGCTCTTTGACACTGAAGATGCCATCCCCTTCGACACCGAAGATCTCATCACCTTCAACGTCAAGGATGCAGTCTCCTTCGATGCTAAGGATGTCATCCTTCAACATCAAGGATATCATCTACTTCTCAGAGGAGGCTGTTAAAAGAAGGAACCCACCTTTGGAACCATCGACATCTTCGGAACTGTCGGCACCATTGGCACCATCGGCACCACCACTCTCTGCTGGTGAGCATGTAATTGGAACGGTACCTCTCGCATCAACTATGATGCTGCCTGGAGGGTTTATACAGATACCATTACACATCCCTTAACCCCTCCGTGCAGTTCATTCTGTTTTAAGATTGTTTATTTCAATAATAGGACTGTTAATACAGTAGCAATTACTAATAAAACTATATAATTAATTTTTAAATCGTGTTTCATTTCTATATTCTATAATAAGATGAATTTATTTATTTTGCAGCTAATATGATTGATTATTGCAGTAGTGTTGTTGGTTTTAATAACTGAAAAGTTTTTAAATGCACCCAAACATGAACATATGTAAACCCTCTAGAGATATCTAATCAATCTCCACCACCATTGCCACCAGCATCGCTTCAGTCGACTCCGACAACCAAATATAATTCCAGCCATAAATATCAATTTATATTGGTTTCAGAAATAACTTTGTAACCCACCACTCTGTCAATTTTTGTTTCAATTGTAATGCTAAGTCTGTTGAAAAAATTTAAAAGGAAAGAGCTTTCGCGAAATTTGTACGTAAATTTTAATTTTACTAGTACGAAATACACAACATGCTGTATTTTGCATTTGATGGCATTTCAGTAGAGCTGTTAAATTTATACAAAAAATAATACATTATATATTTTTCCCTAATAAACATAGTCGACGAGTCGAAATGGACTTTGAATTCCGCCTTTATGATAGTTCAAAATATTACCAAACAACTCGCGATGGATGTGGCTCGAGACACGACGATTACTCTCTTCAAGAGCGTCGTGTTTTTCGTAATGGAAAAACAAAACAATATGGATCCTTTGATGGAAATTTTACGAGTGAATAACGTGTTTACACATTTCGAATATAAGAAATACGGTAGCTTGGTGTGCCTACACTCGACTTTTGGCTACTTTAAAGATTCTGTTGACGAGAACGGCGTGTTATTTCAGTTTCGTGGCGGCGGCCGAGCCTTGCTGGAAATGGTAACCATAAATCCTTCGGCTCCCCCCGTACGGCGAAAGTGACGAGAATGGCGATGTGAGAATAGTACCTTTATTTTATTCGATAAATATTATGAGATTGGTATACGAGACAAAAAACCAAACAATGTTATTATTTATAAGAAACAAAACCCTCTGAGAAAAATCTTTAATTTATAACTAAGGTAAAAGACAAATATACGAGTAAACTTAACATGGAAGTGTCGAAAAACCTGCAAAGATGGTAGGCCATTGTCGAAAGACTGATATTTCTTCATTTTTTTTGGAAATTGAATATTACAAACTGGTGATGAAAAGACACGATGGTATGAATGAGTCAATAGATTTAGCCTTAAACAACTTGTTCTCTCACGAATTTACGAAAAAATATTTAAGTAAAGACGAGTTTACAGATTTGGAAATTAATACCTTTCTAAATGAAGTCCAGGAAAACAAACAAACTTTGCACGACTTCATCAAACAAAAAGCAAAAGTGAGAAACAAATAATTTCAACTGGTATTTCTTCAGAAATTGTACGAATTGGGTCAAATAGATGCACGCATTATCCCGAAGAGTTTTACTCGAAATTACTAAGTATTATTCACGTAAACAATATACAGGTGGGTATTTCGTCGCTCTAAAAGATTTTTGCGATGGCTACCTTCATGTCTATGAAAATTCCCAATAAACCTACTTATATGCTGACAGACATTATGCAAATCGTCAACTGCATTGCACTGAATGGTTAAAACCAACTAAACTTGTGTTTACAGACCACAATATGAATATTGATCATAAAAAACAAAAACAAACAAAAAAAATACATGTATTTTGTTTATAACAAAAGGGAGATTAAACCGCCTTCCAAATAGATTTTTTTAAAGGTGATTCTGACCACGAATGGGTGGGGGATGGGGGGATTTCCGGTACCCTCAAAAGGAAGGTGATTTATCCCCCCCCCCCCAGAAAATAAAATTTAGACTCACCCCATCACCAATGGTCACAAAAAAAAAACACATTATGCGATTCATCAGTAATACAGTAACCACTGCATTTGCAATATTATATTTCGACGAAGCCCACAACTTGATTGGCATTTCAACCAAACATTTCGATCTAAACATTGTGATGTATGGTGTCAATCAGGAACATCGAGAATGGGTTTTGGAACTACCTTGTGGGGTTCTGAATTATTATCGGTGTTGCATAAACTCGTATTATACTCACGAGTCCAAAAATCATGTACAACACTGCAGCAGATCTGAACACTTTACGTATTGTAAACGTCCGACGATGACGCATCTTCAACGTTTTAGCGTTCCTTGCAACACCAGATGTGAAACGTATTGAAAAACTATCAAATGGGAAGAATTACATTATTATAATTTTGACTGACAGATTATCGAAACCATGTGGTTATACATATATGGATTGCGCGAATCCTCGGGATTCGGAAAATTGCACTGTAGTAATTGAAACCATAGAACGACACGAAAGAGAAGTGCACGTTATATATTGCGATCAACTTAGGCACATTACGGTATGTAATGATCCAGTACGTCCTGCTGTATGTTTGTGGAGTGAACACGCAAATTGCCAACACGAATTCAAATAGCAACGTAATTTATCGAGTAATAAAAAAACACGAGTTGATGAAAATTTTAAAATATCACCAATTTAAATAAAAAAGTGTGTATTTTTTTTTTTACCGAAATAAACTTCTACTTTGATATATCTGTTTTTCTCATTTATCCAATTCTCATTCTGTTTGTTTAGTTTTGGCGACTATTTACCAGAGTGCTCCACGATTGACATGACATTGCCCTCCTACTTTATTCAACAACCAAACAGAGTACACAATTTTATTTCCAAGAAGTTTTATGCTGGTAAATATTGGTATCGAGATTCTAACCCAAATTACCTCAGAAATATCCAAAAGTTTGCACTCGTTAAAAAAAAAAAAATTTTAACTTCTTATTATATACTTTTGTTTAAAGTTGGCCTGTTATGGTACATAGAAACTTGCTGTTAAACATTAAATTCTTTCGAAATTGTATCCATAAACTGTTCGTTTCCCTTTAATAGTTCTATGATTACCTCCACTATAAAGCCGTACTCGAAAATTATCATAAAAAAAATGTCTTGCATAAACGAATAACAAAGAAAATAAACTATGGGCATATGTTCAAACACTGTTCTCATTAGATATATATATATACTCTGACGTTTTAATCTTTTTTTGCGATCATCGTTCGAAGACCAAAGGCCAAGAAATAACCATAGATGATTGCCAGCTTCTGGCACCTGTCGTTTTTCCCACAGAAAATGAACGGGAATATTCGTTGGTTGAAATCGTCAAATGGTAGTTATTCGTTGATGGCTTCGATTAGGAGAAGTAAATAATTCCTGTTTCTATCAAACAGATTTGTGCACAAGCCGTGCACTTGGTCTGCTGTAATTGACTCTTTGGCCCGAGGTCCGAATAGTTTCCAGTAAACACCATTGCAGCATTGGTAAAAGAATTTGTGTATGTTTAGTGTTTACAATTCACTGTCGCCGTGTCCGAGCAGAGGTGAAATGTAATGCTCAAAGACGGCGTCGGGTTGAAGACGTTTTTCAAAAACTTGAACAACAAATTGCAAAACCATAATTTGATCCTGGCGTATTTGCAGCAGACTGTGAGACAGCGATGTAAACATCATGTCCACCCCATATCACTGTTTATATTGTGGGTGCCATAAACGGCCGAGAAAAATTCATAAGCCCACCAGTGCCACAACACAGTTTGTGCAGGTCGGAAATGGTAAAACAAGTGAACGAGTAAAAATTCATCTGGTTACCAGAGAGCAAGTATCCTCATGTGAATAAATTACTTTCATCCCACCACCCACCATGTGTGAGACCATAACATGCCATTTTGTACCGGTTCCACATGTTAGAAGTAACCCCACGGCAAGGACGATATGCCACTCTGTTACCGCGCGTGCACAATGGGAGAAAACCATAGTGCAAACATATACATATACATTCACGACTAAACAGCAGGCAAAGGACACATGTGAAAGTTTGCAGTTTTGTTGCCGCGAATTGTAAACGGATTACGCTGCTCCTTGACTGTAAACATTGCTCCCGTCATATTACGTGGCAACAACACCCATGCCCACATGTCAAATTCAAACCGATGTTCAGGCCACCACGCCTAACAAAAGTGTGTAGACATTGCAACATTTTGCCCTATCATGACATTTCAAATTCCTGGAAAGCCAAAGTCATTTCAGCATCATCCACTCCTGTTGTTTTTGAACTGACAGTGCATGCATCAACAGCCACGTGATTGATCGATAATGAAGCAGGAAGTGGGTGGCGAGTTACACACCAACACCCTCCCTCCTCACGGACCACCACTTATCAACATAGCCAATCATCACATTGCGACAAGCAGATAAGTCCACCCCACTCCCTCTTCATTTCCAGGGTCGTGGGTTTGAGCCCCACATTATGCATCATGCCAGGCGTCAACAACACCATGTGTGGGGTTCGTTGTGCCGCCCAAACAACAGCACGATCATCATAGCATCATCACAGCTAGCCAGAAAGTCACCATCAACCATCATTCGCATTCCAGTGGCAGCTCAGGATATAGCACAAGATGGATCAGTTGGGCCAATGAAGTTCCCACCTGACAGTGTCGCAATGCCCTGAAGATACCCAGCATCACTGGCATCATGCAAGGGGTCATCAGCATCCGAGTTTATATAGTGCCAGTACAAGTGCTTCAGAGTGATTTAGTGTAAAAATGTGTTTTCTTTTCAATGGCCAATTTAAATTATAGGAGTGCAGTGTTTGTTTTGTATTATTTTAAAAGTGTCAACTAAGTTAAGTTCTGAGCCCTTGTTCCACATCGTGCATCCTGCACACTTGTGTAACCAACAGTAATGCCATGTGATGCACGGCACATGCCAGGAAAGGATGGAATAGGATTTTATGGAGTGATGATGGTGAAATGTAGGAATGAGTATACCCAGTAGGCGCCAAACGCTGGCAGGCGATGTCAATGTTGCTACTGTTCATTTTAACCTCGGGGTTGCGGGCTGTCCGCCCAGGACCTATTTCCTCGCCGTTGAAGTTGAATTGTTGACATCCGCCTTGTTGACTATTGCCCCAGATGAATGTAGTTTACTAAACAATAGTCCGGTGTTCGGCTATGCACCATTGTTGATGTTGGCAGGAAAAACTCCTACTCATTACACATGCATATGTGGGCTGTCAGGGCCTTCCCACACGCCCATGAAATGCGAAACAAAACTCAGAACACTTGTGGATAAAGGAACTTATGTGAATTGATTGAGCGGGTATTGTAAGGGCCCATCCCCTGACACGCATACTGCGACATAAGTAAATAACTTAATGAAAGTTCAAACATACATATTTATCATGGTAAACTATATCCCCTCGACGAGGGCACTTTACATTAATAACACTTGGCCAATATATTCGGCCATGCAGTAACAATGCGAAACGTCTTTCGACAGTTAAAACTTACATGAAACTGAAGCTCCCTGGGCAATGATATTTCACCGGGGAGTGAAATAGGCTTACCAGGCAGTTAGATAAAAAGAATGTTCCAGATACTTTAAAGTCTATTGTCGTTAATGTCCTGATGCAAGCAGTGGATGGCTGCCCGGCATGCACTGGAAAATGCCGGAACTTAAAACACGTCCGCCACCTCCGATGGATGCTTCATGCCGACTGAATCTCCCGCCCGACCCGAGGGCTCCCCATGGCTTGCCCTCGCGCCAAAACGGAACTACTTTATGACATGACTTGCATTTATTGACCCTTGTGATATATGAAAAAAGTAAATAAACATATTAAAAACCACACAAATATTCCTGCTACATAAACACTGATGGAATGAGATAGACAAAACTCTATGCGGGAGATGAAATATAAGTAATATTACATTACCTTGCCAACACAACAAATTAATCAATACCTGCAAAACAAACCATAAATATGATAATTATAATAACAGAATAAAGTATTTAATCAGGCCTTAGTTTTCAATTTTCCATAGCAACCACAGCCTATACTTGGATCGGCGTGTCTTGCTCTAGCTTTGCACCTGGTCGCTCCGGCGACTGGAAGCACACTCGATCCGGAGTAGAGTGCACAGCCCCGCCGTGATGGCTTTGCAGGTTACAGCCAGACAAACTATCATAGGGGGTAGAGGCACCTGGCACATGTCACACATGTGCATCTATTCTGTATTATTTTGAATCAATAGTGTCACATAACAATATTATATATATTCAGTGTTCTTGTTTACAAGTTAAAGATGACAGTTGCATTGCTACCAGAAAAGCCACATATGTTTACTTCGTGTACTAAAGTACACTGCAACTAAGGCAATAATATTAATATAATAGACTGCAATTTATTTCAAGTTGTGCATGTGTATTGCTTGCCAGCGAGTAAGCTACTGCTTTTGTAAATAGAAAGATCTAATGTCACGCAACATATGTCGAGGGTGAACTGCATGGGTGTGTTGACAGCCGTGTTGATATTTTCTGACATCAGATTTTTAGGTTTTGTGTGTGACATTTACTAGTATAAATGTCACGTGTGCTGGTTTACATTGTATCCCTGTTTCAGTGGCATTGGTACACCAGGGGCGTGACCCCAAAAGTCAGGCAATAGTAACATGTAAAATACGTGGCAATTTCACATCATTAAATTATGACAGAAATATAAAAGGTGTTTCTGTATATTCTCTGTACATAATTGTAACCCAACGTAATAAAGTAAAGTGAAGTACATAAGTGAATACTGGCCTTGCCAGCATGGTGATCCATTCACCAGTGACTAGTCACCGCACCCACCAACGTGGCTAACACGTGGCTGGCTAACCTAGAAATGTGGGTAAGTAAGCGTTAACAGTGTTTTGTTGTGTCCTTGTATTTTTATTACATTTCGCCAGGGTTTTTAAGTATGTGCTAGTATATGGTTTGATATGGGGAGGTTCCCCGGGAGCTCTATCACCAGTTGTAATAAATCAGAATGTAGTGTAAGTAGATCTTGGCAACACTGCCAACGACAGGTATTTTCTTTAATAAATTTTTGTGTTTAATCATTTACAAAGAAATTAATGCAGGTGTTTTTGTGCCTCGCCTTCCACGCCCTTCATTATCATTCATATCATTTTGTGTAATTAAGAGTGAAATGTGGTCTGCAATAAGTCACATAACATGCAGTGGGATACCCGGCCAACCAACGGGCTCCGCGCCAAGGTGTTGGCAGTAGCGTCGTAATGTTCCAGCAGAGTTGTTGCGCGTGTGATTTCCTCCCCGGACTTAACAACTTTTGTTCCAATCATGTATTTTTTCAATAGTATTTTTAATGTAATTAACCGAGACCTTCCTCTTTTGCTGTCCGGGGAGTGAGCCACTCTGTACCCGGTCATTTGTATATGACTGGGACGTAACACACTGTAATTCAATGTAAGCCTCGTGCCATTTTCAACTGTATAAGTGTTCACTCACTACAATGGTGAAATAATAATGTAAGTGACTGTTTGTAGGAGGAACATCAATAAATGAAGAATGTGTAATTTACTCTTTTATTTACCCGGCTGCTTCACGGCCATATTACCACGAATGATTACATAACGTTTAAGGTTTAAGGTGGCCTATAATATCCATCGGGAGTTAGCATGAGAATATGAGGGCAGCTATGATATCCCTCACTAGCCCAGGTGTACTTGGATACTACGGGGATGGATTTATGCCATAACTACAACTACAACTTACGATGTAGGACATCGAGAGGGCCACTTAAGGCCATCTGCCACACGACCTAACCTCTATTTGTGTTCTCCGCTGTGAGAGCTGTTGCCTGCCCAGAAAATGACTGTAAATTTCTATCCAATCCACATATCCCTACTCCTCGATGGTCCAGCCTAAGTACACAAGACGTCATGTTTTATATGTTGCATTTTACTTAAGCCTGCAAAATAAATCGTATGAAGTACGAATGTACTGTGGTGTTGTCATTTCATTCCTTTTTTTAAATAGTGCAATGTAATGAATATTTCTGTGTAATTTTGTGTACATTTCATGGACAATTACCTAACACAATGTGCATTAAATTAAATAAATAATTTTTAAGGCCAGTACCGCTGCAGTATTTCCAGTAGTGTGGTATGTATCATTCAGAGAGTGAGATTATGTGGGCCTGGAAACAAGAATGCCATAAGGCATAATGACGACCACGTAGCCAGAACACCAAACATTTTAATAGTTCCTATTTAACAAGGGTACAATGTGTTTTGTTTTACTTTTCATGTAATTGCAGCCTCATTTAGAACATTCTGAAATAATAGGCATAAAAGGGGACCACCCCAGACTAAAGTAATCATGTACAAAAATATTTACTAAAGTAAGAAAAAGGCTATGCTACCAGTGAAGGGTGTAATGTGATATTTTTATTTTCTGTTTCATATTTTGATAGTAAAGTTTATAGTGTTTTGTGTGATGTGTAACCTTCATCATTCCATCTTGACACATTGCACCTCTAGATGTGCTGTGATGTGTTTGTGTCCCACATGGGAGGTGGAGGACAGGAACTGGTGATGTGCCCGGCACCATGTTCAGTAGAGTGAACAGTGTTGAATGGTGTCTTCGGTCAATGGCCTACAACGACTCTGGATACACGGTCAGTACGAAGGAGAGCTAATTTAATTGTCAGTTAAATTATGTTTAATGTAATATTTTCCTTTGGGGCGAAGCTGTCGGCCACTTACCACACCTATATTATCATTGAATTTACTCTGCACGGGGGAGACAGGCCCAATGAACGCAAAAATTAGACTGAAAGACACTTTAAAGTTGATGCTGCTATGTGGGCGCAAGTACCCGATTAATTCAGGAGAGTTAATGAAATAAAAGATGTCTAATTAGGGTATGACTGCTTTATTACTGCACAAATAAAACAATATGTTGGTGCACATGACAATGTGTACCGTTGGTTAAGCAGACCAGGCACTCTGGACCTGCCAGTGGTCACTACTGTGGAAAGTAAGTAGAGTTACACAAAAGTGTCTCACACATGAAGTCCTGGTATGCTACCTCAGGACACAGGGAGACCTCCCCTTGGCTAACTAAAAGTACTTAAATGTTCCTGAGTTACATTAACTATTGCAATGAAAAAAAAAAGCAGACTAAATTGAATTTCCGAGGGTGGTAAGTGGAGCTTACCGTGTGTCCTACCGGTTTTCTGGAGTGCTGAAGTCTGACCAACAACATGGTGTCGGCTTCGCCGCACAGCCAGCGAATCCAGCGCCAAAATGAAAACATGAAATAATGGAACTTAGTAACTAACATGATAAATGAAACTGACATTGTACATAATGATGATTACTAAACTTAAACACATTGGTGATATACACACGAATGCTGGGACTCCAGATATGGCTAAGAATGTGACATCACAAGTTTGTCACCACACTTGAAGGGTGATATTAAATAAAATTATGTCTTAGGTTGCTGATTCTCGATAGATGATTACATGTACACTCTTATAATCATCATATTAAAATCGGTGCATGTCGTAATGGTTATAATTACTGGAATGCGTATGGATTCGAC
This sequence comes from Dryococelus australis, assembly GCA_029891345.1. Taxonomy (NCBI): domain Eukaryota; kingdom Metazoa; phylum Arthropoda; class Insecta; order Phasmatodea; family Phasmatidae; genus Dryococelus; species Dryococelus australis. The sequence goes on from CM056995.1 coordinate 64,519,884, forward strand.
GACACACAGATTTTTGTCACTAGGTGCGGAGCTATGTTATCGACTCTCTATGCTGGAGTGGGTGAATTCCCTAGTTAATTGTGGTGGAATCACAGATAAAATGCCTAAAAATACTCCTTTTAATTAATGCAGCTAGGGAGCTGCTCGCCTCTTTACACTTCCTGTGGAATGTGATTCCCCGTCTTTTGGCACTACTTGGAGCCACGCCGCACTCTGGATTTGGCCATGGAGCCCATCGATATCATGCACACCATAAAGCTGTGGGAATTAGGGGCTCTGCTTATCACAGCGTTCCTTCCAATGGTTGTTGCGTCTAATGGTCGTGACTTCATAGGACACACTCGTATCGGCCTCATATCCATTCATTACGAGTGTTACCTCTAGTGATGAATGTTAAGTATTATGGAGGTCACGAGTTACTGAGTAGCAAGAAAAGCGTAAACACTGTTCAAGTCGATCTGCTCTGATCGAGACTACGACCTAATGTCGATCGACCGAGTGTTGCTGTGTGATCAATGCGTTTGCGATGTATCAATTTGCAGAAGGGATACGTGGACGTCAGGAACACACCAATCTTAACATAAATTTTTATTTCTCATAATAAAATGTTGTTGAATGACGGTACTTGTGACATCACATGGGAGTCTCGCACTACGGCTGGTCGGCTCCCATGCAGACATTCAGCAGCTCCATCGTACCTTGTGGGGTAGGTTGTGCATGCGTGTCCACACTAGTGACATCAACTTTTTACCACCAACCATGTAACTTCCATAGGTAACTTTATTTTCTGGAACCTTTCATTTTATCTGGCCTGGAGTGCGTGCCACCCCACAGCCCAATTTGTCTGTACACGGCCGGGGCGTGATTTTTCTAGTTAAAAATTCTAAATGTTGGCTTTGTGTTATAATATGTAATCTTGTAGAGCTCTCCGACCTTATGTGAAGATGTTTATGTATGTGTCTCAAACAAGGGTCTGTGAATGAATCGTCACATCAACAGGGTTATGCATAAAAATTATTTGTTGGTCATTATGACCACTAAACCAGTTTTCATCATTATTACCAAGTGCGTCACAGTAAAACCTAACCAAAGATTTTCCTCTGGTAACATAACCCCCTAACTTCTGATGCCCCAAAATTCCATTATGTCAATTGTTTTCTACCATCACCATAGGATATTTCAGTAAATGAGGACTTCTACACAGTCTCAACAATATTGATACTCCATAATTTCTAATTTTCATTTATAAATAATTTTAATTAAATGTAACTATTTCAAGTTCACATTAGACTGCTCATAACAGCTTCTCCTAATTTTAAAAATGGTTTCGAAACAGGCCATGATAGTAAGGTTTTTGAAATCACCATAATGGTTTCACTTTATGATATAATATATGTCGATTATGGAAGTAGTTTCCACCGTCGTGTATGGTTCGTATTTTTGAACCTCGTTGGCGGGATCTCAGCGTCACTACGTGTTTTTGCCATTTGACTTTTCTGCGAGGTTAATAGTCCTTCGAATCATGGATTTGACGAGTTTTTAAAAATGATTTTCTGCCTTGAATACTGACGTTTTTGTTGTTTCGACATTTCTTGTATTAGGAATTTAATGGTTGTATGGCTGTACGGTGAAATCCAAGGCCACTAACTTTTGCATGTTCTAGATTCGATAGATGTATAGATAACGGAAAGAGTTTATTTCGCTTAACAGGGAAATTATATTAGTTGGTCATCCTGTTCATGTTGGCGGCAGTTCGTAGAAGTAGTAGTATTTATTTTCGTATCATGATTTACATTTGACAGAAAAATCGATGTAAATAAATATTTTGATCTCGTGATCTTATCATTGGAAGTGATAATACCCACTCCAACAGAAGATTAAATAAAACAACCCACATACACATATGACAAAGAATATCCACACTCACAAGCAGTCGACAGTCGGAATGAATAACGTAGGGAGCATAGGAGGAATGACGAGAAGTGACATGCCTAATGGAGATATTGCGAGTACCGATGATGGTATTGTCAGTTACTACCACCAACCTGTTTATAACCGAGCGCTAAGTCACGATGTTCGTAGACTTAGCAAGGCAAATCGGAAGAATGCATGCTATACTCGTAGTCAGTCGATGTCTGCGTGCCAAGCTGGGAAATACAGCGCGGTTGAAATTAGCCGGCTACGAGAACGACTGCTCCGGACTCAGAGGCACCCGCAAACTGGCCCCCTCAGACACTTCACTAAGTCTCAGAAGCTGACCCTTCTTTCTCTCACATTGGTCGACTTCCTCAGCTTTTGTTCTATGTCCATAATGGCACCATTTTTCCCCAAAGAGGTGCGTTATAAAACTGGAATATGAGTAACTCACTATTTTAATGTGAACAGAATATTTTCCATCATGTTAAATGCTGATATAATGCCCATATTATGTTTTTGTTTCAGCTCTTTTAGGTATTAAAGTAAAAATTAAGAGCAATATATATATTTTTAATCTAAGAGAAGATATTTTTATTGCAGGAAATCTGTTTTTAAGATTGCAGTATTGCCTTTAACATTTTTTTTTTGCAGAGCTATTTTCAGGTTCTGTATTCATGTATTTTGTGCACCATATTCAAGATGAAAATGCACAAGAAGTTTGCTTACAATTTGTTCTTAAGGCTTGTGTCACATTCGTTTGACATATATTGACAGGGCAGTTATATGCTGGAGCATCTTAATGGTATTCTTGCATGTGTGTTCAGTACCATGCCTGTATTTCTTAGCATATTGTAATATTTTGTTGCAGGCAGCATTAAAAGGGATGTCTCAGTCAATGTCTGGCCTAGTCTTCAGTGTCTATGCTTTTATCATCTTCATTTCATCACCTGTGTTTGGAAAAATTGTGAGTACTCCAACAGCTGTGTATTTCATGATTGAACTCTTAAATCACTGTTTACATACTGTCGTAAGTTTGTTTAGCCTATATTGAGCACAAATGAGAGAATGTTTATGTGCGTTCCTCTGTATTGTATATACATTTCATTTGCATCTTTATTCTGGCATTACAAATGCACAGGATTTGTCAATTTTGAATACATATGTTATGCAGAATAAAATAGAGATAATTATCACACTGTTGTTGGTGGTGGTGGGGGGGGGGGGGGGGGGGGGTGATGATGCTTGCATGCCATGCTTGCCCTTAAGTTTCCATCAGTGTTTAAGTGTCAGTAGAGGATAATGTAGTACTATACATGAGCTGTAGTTATTCACATACTTTATTAAAATATAATTACATCAAGCTATCCCATGTTTACAATTACTCCCCTCGCCATCTTACATTCCACACTGTCCTTCTACATGTCCAGTACCGCCAACCTGTACGTACAATCATCATTCTAAGTCAGTCACTACAAGTCCTGCAACACTTCCCCTTTTTTTACATTTTTTCAATGAAATGCTGTGGTAGCCTGCTCACTCTACCACTGTGAGTTATTTTGATAGCTGGTGCTTCCAGGGCTTCTCGTTCCTCTTCTTCATCTCCATCTGTTTCTTTGACTGGAAACGATAACTCTCTTCCTCTCCTTTCTCTTAATCTGAAGTTGACAGTCGTCTAATGCTTGTGGACCTGTCTGTTTGGTTTGCAGTTGCATCTGGCCAACTCAGCCAGTAGTTGGAACTGGTAGCTGTCTGACTTGGTGATCTGGTTCGGCACTCACGCATATGCTTTGTTGTTCACCTTACAACACTTCCATCTTCTGTCATGACCCAGAATTATCTAGGGGTGTCAAGTTACGGGAGTATCTTCTCCCTGGTCCATGGCTGCTGCCGCCAGAAGCTGTTTAATTATCTTCTAACTCTTTGCATAAGAGTCCGATATCATCTTTTCTATTGCCTTACCATCCTGGTTCCATACCAGTGTGTAGGCCTTCCGCATCCAGACTAGTTCCTCCTTTGTAGGAGGAAGCACTTGGGACCAATTTGTTTCCTCATCAATCAATCTCTACACATAGTACAGTGCCTTGTTCAGATCAACACCTTTGTGTGGGTGATCGTCTGCAAGAAACCTTTCCTCTCTGTACTTGGTCCCTTAAAGGTCTTCACTGGAGGTTTCTGGAACACAAGGTACCAGAAGTCCTTCCTTGCAGCTGCAGCTTCTGCTGTCATCTTGGTCTGTGTTACTGGCGCAAGGTCTCAAACCTCTGAGGCTCCTGGCCTCTGGTTGGGGCTATTATTGAACAGTTAGAAATTCTGGTAAGGCATCAGCATGTCTATATCACGGGTGAGCATGTGTACTCTGGTTCTCAGGGTGGTAGTTGGTCGACAGCCACGTGGCGTATCCCTCTTGCAGCTCACGTTTATGAATGATGTACAATAAAAGTCTCCAATGCCTTTACATTAATGAGCACGTGGACATACACTCTAGAGCGGGCCAGGACCCGATGTGAAATTAACATTAAAATAAAATAAGACGATGAACGATGTAATTACGTGTATTGACTGAGTGAGATCACACATACAATCACTAATACAAAGTCCCTCAAATACTATGGGCATGGCGTACATGGCCCGCCATCAGTCAACATTGCAAAAAGCACTGGTTAACGCGTGGTAATTACAGTAGTTAAATTTCCATGGCCACGACTCTACGGAGATGAGAGTGCGAGCTTGGAGGAGAAAAGAATTAAATGTTCTGGTAAAATATAAACTTACTATTGCTGTCAACTGACCAAGCAAGATGATGACGTTCCCCCGTGACGTGAACGAGTGCACACTCTCAGGCCTGCCAAACTAGACTGAGGAGGAGGGCGCTGAGATGCTGTTATCTAATGGAGATCTCCCACCAACTCCGTGAAGGAAAACCAAATTGATACATATACACTTAATACATGTACAAAAACAGAAACAAACACAGCAAACCATTCAGAGCAATTAAGGCATTAATGCCGACATGTTATTATTTATTTCAAACGTTCTGTATCTCTGTTGCTATGCATGTCGGGGAAATCAAAATCACTGGAAAAAGCTTGAACGGGCTTGCAAAAGAAATAAGAAATTATTACAAAATTATACAAGACACTGCACATCGACAGAACCCTTCAATTACACTTCATTAAATTAAAACATAAATTTAGTAAAAGTGTGGGCGCTTGGCATTGCGGCTGCTGGAACTACCAATATTAATTACATTTTACGTTACATAAAACTGAAATTACAAATATGCCCTTTTAAAACTAAAAGAAACACTGCAATTACACTTATAAATTATGTAGTGAATTTAGTGCATCACCAATTGTAGGTTCCTTTCACTATGCAGGCCACGTGGCCGGCACTCTAATTAATTGCACTTCACACAGGGTAACAAACGGGAGATAATTATAGCCCATGTTTACTTTAGACTCTGCTTTTGGGGGATCACAACACTCGACCATAATAATCATGTAGGCATTGGTTCTCTCTTGGCGAGGCATTTCATTCGGGTCAAGGGATGGATCATCGACCCGTTCTGCATGAACAACATCAGGACCCATGCTCTTCACGCACGGCCGTGCGTGGCTGGTGTACGAGCGAGCAGCATTGGTCTGCATCCTCAGCAGGGCTGTGATTGCCACATTAATATGTATAAAAACCTGTTGAAATCTTGTGGAAGCTTTTCCTTTGAACACTTCTTTCTAACTTAAATCATTGCATTTATTTAAAAATCCAATTATTATAAATAATCTCGTAAATACAAGACTATATTGGCTAGAATTTTTATGTCTGTGTTTCCCAACCACTGTTCCACTGCATCCAAAAATGCTGTTAGATTTTTGTTGAATAAGAAAACATTTTGCTACAGATGATTGAAAATAAATAAACAAAGAAGTTTCGTCCTTTATTGTCTGATAGTTGGTTACAATTGATTCAAGTTTGATCTAGTACATCACTGTAAAGGGGTTTCAACTGTTGCATGTTTGTGGGAGCATGCTAATGTCAGATGCCTCTGGATTCTCTGAAAGATGTCCCATTTTCTCATGATCTGTACACACTACATGCTTGCCCAAGGAAGCCTCTTCATAGCCTTCGTGGGGAACATCATTGTTGTATACCATTGTCCAATGTACCATTTTGGGAATGCCCAGCCTTTCTTGGAAACAACCCCTCCTGTATGGGTAACTGTTTCCAATGGCCATCCCTTCCGACTCAATACACTGATTACTGGGTTTGGCCTGTTTGAACTCCATGCACATAGACAAGGAGGATTGCCTCAAGATGGATTACCCCGGACATGCCTAACACACATCAAACAAGGGTTTTTCTTAGCCTGCTGTTTGACAAACACCTCAACTGTAATGTCAGGTATGGAGTCTTGCTTGCCAAACATGAAGCAGGGGAAAGTTCTCTTTATAAATTCAGAATTGTTCCTTGCAGTCCTTTGGTCATCTTAAGGTGTCCCAAGATTCAGTCCTTTTCACAAGGGTGTCATCAGTGTATGATTCATAATTTGAGTACCAAGTTTGTAATAAGTTATACAAAGCTCAGTGATCTCAGGAGGTACTGTGTCTGCAGCTTGTGTTTCTGTGCATAACTGTGAGGTTTAAACGTGGCTACATTATATGTAATTGCAGTGCTGAGAATGTTCCATGCAGAAACAGAAAACTAGTTGTAGTTGCTGTGTTTGTTTTGTGTTTGCTTGCAGCTTCCTCATGTTGGGCCAAGGTTCATGTTCATTTCTGGGATGTTCGTCGCTGGCTGTTGCAACATCTTGTTTGGGTAAGTTGGCAAGAGGAAATGTACCTACAGTATTGTTTTTAAAGTTTGTCATTGCCAGGGTTTGTACGTGTCCTGGAAAACCTGTAATTTTCAGAAACTGTGTACAGTACTGGAAATGTCCTGTAATTCCTAAAAATTTTAATTGCTCCGGGAATTTATGTAAGTGGTCGGGAATTTTTCTTTCTCAATATTTATATTTCACTGCTTGCACAGTGGGAGGTTGGTTGTGTGTAAGGGTGGTAATTGGCACAATGATTACATCCAAAGTGATTATCTTCATAAGCAGAAACAATTGTATGTGTGGCGCCCTTCTAGTGTGAACAAAACCGTGTTTTTTCAGTTATATTCTGTATGTACATACAAAGTGAACTGCTAATTAACTACATTGTTGAACCAACACATATATGTAAAATCAACAATATTGATTGAACCAACTTTTATTTAACAAGTTTAGTCATAGAATGCGTTTGAATATACCTACTGCAGTGCTTACGGCATACAACAAAAGGATCCAAAATGCTAAAGTACCTAGTTTGGCACCATAATACAACTGAAATTTAAAATTTAAATCACTAACACTTACATTGTGCAGTGTCTCATAATATTCCTTTGTTATATATTGTAGGCATTCTTTCCTCTTTCTCACAGGCTGAACATTCAGAGATCCCAAGTTGATTTGACTCGTGGTACCTTGACAGCCTCTTTTATGCATATGTTATAGACTGTTATATATTTTCCTGGCAACTACAAATAAATATCATACAATTAACTACCAATCAATTATTATAACAATATATACACCTCTTAAAAGGAATTATATTTTTGGGTGGTGGCTTATTCTCTTTCTCACAGTCTTTAAGTTTCACAACAGTACAACAACATAAAACAAATTATATATTTTTCGACTTACATAAATTTATAGCTCTAAAATTAATAATACAATCATTAAAAAAAATATTACAATTTAAAAAAATCACAGCTTCGAAACTATTTGATCAATTTTGTTAATTTTTGCACCAAAATGTACAGGAAGAATCAAAGTTTTGCGTACCTTAAAATGTATCTATGTGCTCCCTTTTTTTTAGCTCTGCATATGTCCAGGCAATATTTGACCTCCATTGATATATTCCGGAGCATTGTTGGCGTAATTGTCTCAGTGGTAGCAGTGATTCTCTGATGCAATTGCTCCAAATCTGGAATCTTCACAGCGTAGACATTGTTCTTGACACATCCCAAAAAGAAAATGACTAGAGGGGTAATATTGAGGCTTCTTTCCATATCCATTTAGTTTTACATGAAAGCAGCGAATACAAAAAATTTGGGCCTATCTTCCGGCTTAATTTTATGCCCCAATTGAATCTTGTAGGCATGCAATCTCAAACGTTTATGAAGAACATTTTGTACGATAGTCATATCTTATGCGACCACGTGGTTGATGGCCGCCAAGTCGATTTCTGTGCCATCCATGCAGTTTGAGGGTTTATTTGTGTAATATCATGTGCGCCATAATTTATTTCAGGGTTCTATGTCAATTTTATTCAGGGTTCAATGTATTTTTTGTGTAATTGATTTTTATATCTGACCACGCAGTCATTTCCATGTCTGATTTTCTTGCCATCCGGCATGCTAGAAGCTCAAAACTAATTCAATCTGCATCAAAATAATTTTCTCAACTAGAATAATATTTTGTTTGACTAGAATTTGCTGTCTTTGTGGAGAAATACATTTTCACCTGTACCACGTGCTCCGCTGCAACACTTATCAAGCTGTATCCGTGCCATCTAATACTGTTTTCACGCACTTGCTTGTTTATTGTGACCACTCATGTCATGCCCCATCATTTTCCAAGTGTATTTATACGATTGAATTTAATTTGTATGGTGACATTATTTCCGTCCTAGCCGGCGATGTGTATAGGCCGTCACCTCACTAACCAGGTGCGGCAAGACGAGCCCCAACGAGTCCGCATTAGTGATGCCAAACAATCACACTTGTTCATGTAACTTGTTCATTTTGTCTCATTTCATTATTCTCTGTGCCCTATCTTCAGGGAAAATCGTCAGTCCACCCTAGCGGCTGTCGACCCCCTTCCCTTGTGAGGATTGTGTTTTCAAACACCACAGAGAAGCCATTCATCTAGGAAGTGTGCTACATTAATTGCGGGCTGGGGAGCACCCAATTGGAGTTGGCTATGCACGTTCGAGTGTAATTCACAAGTAAATTTCTGGCACGTTTCTTTGTACGAGTGGTGTAATAAAAAGGATGTAGTACAGTGCCTCAAGTGTTTTCTCTTGTAATGACAGTCACCTCTTGCCATTGTTTTCTAAAAGTTTAGTAATGATTCTTATTAATTCAAAGTGTTTCATAAGTACGCTCGGGTGAGACGGACACACAGAACCCACAACATCCCTGAGAACCCGTAGTCTCAACAGTGCGGTGACTGGGAAACACCGCTGGCGCCCACCTACAGTAAGTTTATTGTCTCACAGTTTGTCTCGTCTCTCACCCGACGGCGTCAATGCATAAAATTTAAATTAGTAAACCATTGATTAAAAATTAATTTTGTTTTGAATATAAGTTGAGTCGGCTAAGAGCCAGCCACAGGTAGACTATGACGGCACTCGCTGCTAGTGGTACACATGGGTAAGCATGTGTGTGCATCCTGCTACAAGTACGGACTTTCCTAAAATGGGATGTAAGGTTTCAGTCCATTATGTACTTTTTCTTCCAGGGTAAAATATGTTGTAAAAGTGTAATATGTCTTATTTCAGAGTCTTGTGTAATGTTGATGTTTAAAATTCAAAGTGCATGCGGCGCTGAAGAGAAAGACAATAATATTCAGGCGAGAACGCCTCCAAAAGATAATTTAATAACAACAAAAATTCCATATTTAAATTGCAACTGTAATTTTGTCTTAAAATACGTTTAGTGCCTTTTCAATTGGCAATATAATATTTTTACTCAGTGTGCATAGCACTTCTGCTTGTGTGAACCCCGTAGGCATCCATGGTAGGTACGCATGACCCCTGCCTCTGGGCAGTCATCCTAGGAGAGCTGACGAGGTAAGACGCTGTCACGTGTGTAGTTTTCAATAGTTCACTTTAGTATACCGGTTAACCTTTGCCTTGTGTACGTTTTACCAAACATCCCCAGTGTAATGCTATCCGCTTAACTTAATTATTTGCTGCTTTTCAGGCTTTTTGGAATATAAACGAGATGAGAGGAGAAGATGTCGGAGAGACCATACGGCCCGCGCAGTGTGTGTAACAAATACCATCTGCCCATGTTTAGGACTTTTCATCGTAATTTATGCTTAATTGCGCTGAGCAATATTAAGGGTAATGTGTTTGTGTAATTATTTGAGGGTTTTGTCATGTTAAATATGTTTTGCGGCCACATCGCCCATGGCCACGTTGTTAGTTACCACCAAGTCCGTATCTGCGCGATCACCTCGTTATGAGGGCTAATTCTTGTTCCGTCGTGTAGACCTTAATTTTATCTCAGGGTTTATGTAATATTTTCAATAAGGATTCTTGTATTTTTCATGTTTGATGCATTTTGTTCAAGACCACGCGGTCAGTTCATGTACTTGTATTTCCCAGCCAGCCGGCTCCTTAAGAGCTTTTGTATGCTCGTTTATTGATGGGAATATTTCTTCTGATGCCCACATTATTTTTGGGGCGATGATTCTTGAATGAGTTTACTGTGAAATACTGCATTTTCACACCCGCCCGCATGGTCTGCTACAAACTTCATCCAGCGGCATCCGCGCGATCTGAAACTAATTTCACACATCTGTGTGTTTACTTTGCATGCTCATAACGTGTCCCATGTTCACCAAGTGTTATTTTGTGTAATTTTGTACTGGAATATAATTTTTGCACTAATCCACTATGTGTATGACCGTCACCACACACCACGTGGTTCGGGGACGAGTCCCGACGAGTAGGTTCTAGTTGCATACATATCTGCACGTTTTCATTTCATACTCCATGTCCTGTCTCTGGGCAAACCTGCAGTTCATCCTAGCGGCTGTAGGCATGCTGTATTCTCAAACAGCACGGAGCATCATCCAGTCGAAGTGCCCAAGTTAAGTAACGTGCTTGGAGAATCATCCACTGGAACTGGCTAGTCACGTTCGAGGAGTAGCTTCATATTTCAATTTTGGCGCGTTGCAGTCTGATGAGAATAAGCGTACCTATCAGTGTAAAATTTGAATACATCTTTTTGTAACATCAGTACCAAGCCTGGCCAAAGTGTGTGATATTTGCAGTGTTGTGTATAAAAGTGTTTTGTAAGTACACACGGGTGAGACGAACACACAGAACTCACAGCATCCCTGAGATCCCCGAGTCCTAAAGTGCGGTGTGTAGGAACCACCGCTGGTGCCCATCAACCACAGGTAAAAGGTGTATCATAATCATCTCTGTATCTCACCCAACATCATCAAAGTTTGTTAGATTAAGTCTAATTTGTGTTTGTGATTGTACCTGTACAACTGATGAACTCTTTGAAATTAACTCATTATTAAATTCATTTGCACAATATATTATATACATACTGGGTATATCACTTAAGAATTGTCTGGCACAGTTTCTTTGGTGTTTCTATGGATATTGCAATTCTGTTTTTCGCAATGTTTATGTAGAGTCTGCCTAAATAAAGGCATGTCATCTGCTCTGTCATGTAACATCCCGATTAGTGGCAAAACACCATTTTATTGGTTGTTGCAAGCTACATCTAGTTGGTGTAATTTTATTTGGCCAATTGACAGGGCGGCCTCAAATTAGTCTTAAGGTTTGACGCATGCCCGTCTGAGTTGGTGTTCTACTTGTTGGGTTTATCATCAGGCTTGGACCAATGACAAGGGAGGTTTAGCACTATACCAAACTTGGTAAAGTACGTTGTAATGTATTAAGTTTTAGTCCTGGTCACTTGAACAGTTTAATATAGCGATGGCAGTATTGCGAGAAACATATGTGAGACAGGGGCCTTAATGTTTCTTGGTTGCCTGGCCGGTATACAAGACTGCTCTGGTGGCCTGTCTGGTCAGCATGAAACCTACAGCCACTATCACGACCCTTCGCACTGACTGACCCTTTACCTGTGTTTTGCCGGGAAGAGGGGCATTGCTCCTCGGCACCAGGCTCAGATGCTTGGAGGGCAGCTGGCCAGCTGCTGGCTCTGGAAGACATGAAGCGGTGGAGGTGTCCTGGTTGTCCAAGCTCTCTGTTAGCTGGAATGCTTGCAGGTTGGCCCCTAACCAAGGGCAGGCAAGGCCCAGAGATATTTCTTCTCCTCAAAGGATAGTCTAGACTATAGGATGGGTTTATCAGGTAGCTTGATCAATGGCAGGAATAAAGGTTGTGGAAAGACTGAGGGGTGGGGTTGCTCAGTACTGCAGGTGGTATGAACTCTGTCCTGCAGAGTTGAAGTACTGCTGAAGGCAGTAGAAGAAAGGAGTAGGCAAGCTCTATTACCTTCTGAGGCTCATAAGGCATTTTTCAACTTTCTCCTTACACCTCCGTTCCGAGAGTATGTCATGAGGAAAGGAACTAAACAGCCCACAGAAGATAAGCCAGTGCCTTACTTCCCTACTGTGTACTTCTGAGTATCCAGTCTTATAACGAGAGACAGCACCCTGTGTTCCTTTCGTCTGGCCCTTGCGAGTGGTGGACAGAACATGGATAGCTCAAGTCACTTCCTGACCAAATACCCAGGAGTGATATCCACAGGGAGTCTATCAGCCTAAGGTGATCCCAGCTCCTTTCCAGCCCCAGCAGAAGTGGTGGTGGATTATGGAATACCTAGTCTGGTCGATACACCTGGTGGGGGAGTTTCTAGTGCTTTGGGCTCCACCGAATTCTACCAGTTTGGCAGAGCTTGGATTGGCCTCTTAAGGTGTGTAGAGTTAGCTTTGTGCTGGTGGTCTGCTGGCTTTTTCTCAGGGGATTGCATTTACATAAGATTAACTCAGTGTTTTCAAGAAAATTAGAGTACAGAAAATATATTGAAATTCACGTGTTATACTAGATAAGTAATTAAACACGGTGGCTCCGCACTACCTCTTAAGCTAACACAACTTGCTAACAGAAGTTAATCCGAACGTGAACGGCCATATAAAGGTGACCTAGAGAAAAATATAAATGAGTGTGAAGGCGATTACTTCTGGCTAGAAAAGTTACTGTTAAGTTAATGTATTCGACAATGTTTAACTAACAGGGGATGTTCTAAAGGAACACTAGGAGGGACAGCTACCAGAAGGGTAGTTGTCGGCATTGCCACACCGTCCAGTGGGCAAATGGAGGTCCTGAAGGGACATTGACATGACCTGCTACCAGAGTTCTGGATTAAACACCAGGGGGTGGTAGGAGAGGAAAGACATCTTCAGGAACCTCTGGAGGGTCCAGTCTCCCAGAAGTGGCAGTATCTGCGGTGGTTGGCTTCTGGCCGGTTACGTCTTCTGCTGGTAGAGATCCCGGCCCTTGCGAGCGGCGAAGGAGTAGAGACTGTGAGTCCGCTGTTGTAGCTGCCTCCGGCCCTGAAGAGGGCAGTGGAGGAGCGTGGACTGAAGGTTTTTGGTTATGCCCTATCTTTTGTACTATCTCTCTGTATGTGCTCGGGGGTGAGGAGTGTGGGGAGTGATAGCCTCGGCTGCATAGGTTGAGAATTCTGAGATACTGAGGCGGCGTTATCATCCCTTATCTCGACCGCAGGCGCTGGTAAAATACGTGCTGCCCTCCAATGGTGCACTCTCACACTAGCATGACCTTCGCTGGAGGGAGCGGTGACTCAATCAGGCAGTACAATCTTCATCGGGAGTGTGGGTGTGATGGCATCTTGGTGAGTCTGGGTGAACAGTACAAACTAGGATCACATTTCTGTAGTCTCTCATGACCTTGCACCACCGTTCCTTGTAGGCAAGTGCCCTGGCTCTTAAGTATTGTTACAGTTAATTTACTTGCCCCTGTATGAACATTGCGCTCAAAGATGGAGCCAAGTCATTTTGTAGAGTGCACATCCTAGATGCAGGAATGCATCGCGTGTCAGACTATATTTAGTAAACGAATATTAAAAGAATTTAAACATAAAAAAAGAAAGATTTTGCTACATTATGTCAGGTAGTGGCTAAGAAGTATGTTGATTTGGCGTGCCGGATAAGGATGATGTGTATATATTTATAGCTAATAGTTTGTCACCTTTAATTTATGACATACGTGGACTCCCTTTGTCCAGTTTTTCTGGGGACTGTCAAAAAATTCACATGCATCCAGGATTTCAGTAGATGAGGGTTCTGACATGTACATCAATAAAATACAACTTCTAATCCTATTAGACTTAATGTTGAGTATAATGAGAGCTCTACATTATTTGTTAATAAAGTTTAACTATTCAAGCACAATAAAAATGGGAATTTTTAAGAAAAGTATTATTGTATTAGTATTAGCACTATTGTAAATAATACATTATGAAACATTTAATCTTAACTTGTTTAAATAAAGAATATAACTTAAAAAATATAGTATATAATTTATTGTAGTCCGACACAGAATGCAAGCCGACCCAAAACTTTCAAACCCTCTGAAAATGAAAATAATATGACATTAAATGCAAGCCAAATTTTGAATGCCCCACGCGTACTCAATCAGCTGAGAGCATGCGGAGAGAGTATCAACCGGCAGTGTGTTCACAGCAAGCAAGATGGAGAAGCGGGAGTAGCGGGAGGAGTGAAAAACTTTCTTCTGCCTCATCAGCTTACATAATTGCAGTTGGCTGTCCACTACCCTGTGCCAATTTTGGTCTCTTTATATGGGAGAGAGGATGAGAGGGTTTGATGAGGCAAGGCTCAGTTGAGCTTGTTTACTTGGTCTTTACAATGCCACAGCGCCATGCTCAGCCTATGTGTAAGATAGTGTGAATGAGAGGGTTTCTGGGGTAGGGGGACTACCTTGAGATCTGCTAGGGGTGATTGATGTGAATGACTGGCTCTTACACCCAGTTGTGTTTTGACATGGGAAATTCTCCACCTCTAATCTATACAAATTCCCACTGTCACCCATGCCCTATGGTAAACAGCATGGTTGGTGACATACAAGGTGGTTGCATGTGGAACAATGAAAGGCATGCTGCTTGGCCAAAGTATCAGTGAGATGAAAATAAAATTCTTCGACTGGGAGCACCGAGGTATGTCCATCAGAGTTTATATAACTGTGTTACAGAGAACCGACTGTGCAAAGGAGCATAGTATAACAAATCTAAGTAGGGAATTAAATAGATTATATTATTGCTTGTGTGCACAGAGCATCAGGTCTACCATCTTCATAACTACCAAATGAAAAGGTACAGTTGTTATTAATTATTATCCCTGTACACTTTTAATTGTTGTAGGTCATTTGGTTATTACTGTAAATTAACTATTTTCAAAACTGTTTGACTAGGAGCGCCATATTTAAGTGTTAATGTAAAGGTGATCGCCAGTGAATCAGCAGGCATGGTAGTCGAGCTTGAATGTTAAGCGAAGGTGTTTGAATTTGCTGTACCACAGGCTGCTAGACTACATAGAGCAGTACGAGGTGTACGCGCTGTTCTGCTTCTTGGTGAGGATACTGGAGGCTCTCGGTGCTAGTGCCTACGCCACTGCAAGCTTTGTATTTGTCGTCTCTGTGTTCCCGGACAACATTGGCTCCGTGCTGGTACGTAACAGGGAAGAGCACTTTGTGGTGGGCTCAGCAGTACTTGTTTCAGTACTTTAACCAATGAACTTTCAGACTTGTATTCAGTTATATCAGTATGAACCATTTATCTCATATGAACGGTAGGACAGCTTACGAATCAACTAGGGAAGATCATTGGGAATTCACCCACGTACATTATTTACACAATTGCTTTCACTGGGTCTGAATGGGTTAAATATGTTGATTGAAAATTTTTTTATGCTGTTCATTTGCTTTACCTGAATGACAGACCTGTTGCTCCTGCCAGCCTGAAGAATATATGGGGTGAGATGAGGTTGGGATGAATATGAAGCAGAATGAAGTCTCAGGGGAGGAAACAGGAGAGCCCCAAGAAAACCCCCAGACCGTGGCAGTGTTTGCCACACTCCCCTCCGCCCCCAACTCTGTAAATTTTCCACACACCATGGTATTGAACCTCAGATTGAGAGGCCAGTTACTAACCAACTGGGCAAACTGTGTGCCCACGGATAACATAATCCAACCATCATGAAAAAAATATGCCTGAGTTGCAGAACTAGTGTACTGGGTGAAATTGGGGGTGGTCATCCAAGTACATCCCTGTCTTTCTTGCCTTTGACTTAGAGGCAGCTATATTACTTTTGTTCCTACAATCATTGTACAAACAAAAGTAATGCACTTATTACAGTAATGTCTCATAAACATCCAAATTCTTCAGTGTTAGTATGTTGGAATCCACATCTCACTGTAGTTGTAGAGGACGAACCAATAGATACTGAATGCATTTGTCTTAAAAGTGAATTAAATTACTATTTTTGAATGATTACACACTTTGACGCTTGTCCAATTAGCTAGGGCAAGTCGTTTGTCTTCGGCTCGAGCTGTAGCAAGGGCACGATGTGATACGACACAGACCTCGCAGTTCCAGTCCGTTGAGGCTCTGCTCCAGAAGTTATTGTTCGAGATGCCCAGCCATTCTTCAGTCTGATTAATTAACCCTCTTACAACGGGATGGCAGGTTGGACGCGTGGGCAGCGGTGCTGACGGGAAAGAAGCTGGATTGGTTACAGTAGATGTAGGTTGTGCCAGTGATCGGAGTAAGGTGGCATGATCTTGTTCAGCTCGTCAACTAGCTATGAGACCAGCCGGCTGCCTGGCAGCAAGGCCTGCAACTCCTTGCTCCTCCCTCCTTTCGCCATGTCTCATATTAAATGGCATAGAGCGGGTTTAGCTACTGACGACCTTGACTCGAGCACCACGGACACGGATAGCCCTAAATTAGTGTAGCCTGGTAACAGTTTGCCAACACGCACTCCGGTGCTTCAGAAGATCCCCCACGGTTGTGGACTGATCAGAAGCATTGGAGCCGTATGGGTTGCCAAGACTATTACTGGGTGTGCTATCCCAACCGAGGCCAGGCCGTAGCACCTAAGCAAATACTCCCACCAGCACCCAGGTGCTCCGGTAGGGATACAACTCAGATGTACTCTCTCTCCCTGGTTGAGAAGTGTTACTAGTGGTCGGGGTTCCTCTATTCTACTCCTTCAGTACCTTTATACGTGGCAGGAATAAAATAGATGGCCGTCTAATGGGTGTGTATTCAACTTGGAGCTGCCTGAGGGGGAGTCTCTAGTTGTAGCTAATTCGTAGTAATAATATCTTCATGTTTCCGGTCGGTGGTACTTGGCTCGAGGTCCTCTGAGTAGTTGGTGACAAAGTACTCTATGAGACTCGCAGTTAAGAGAAACAAAGCAGTGTTTATTCAGAGCTTATTAAACACTGTGACACGTGCTCTCCTGCCAAGAAGACCGGTGGTTGGAAGTAATCCTACGGTAGCCAGGTGTAGGTGGCCTGGTCCTAGGCTAGTTGGGGAAGTGAAATACAAACTGTCGAAAATTACTTAATACAAACGTAACTGTAAGCGGGGTGTCTGTAGGAGACAAAGAAGTTATGTGTGGTATGTCTGGCAGCTACAGGGAGCTTGTAGTAATTTTTGGTGTTTGGCTTCCCTGGGGCATCTGGTAGCAGTGCTGCAGAGCTCTAACAGCGATGTCAAGGATGGCAGCCTCTGGTGGCTGCTGAAGACTGTTGAGTCGCTGGTGACAGCCTCTGGAAGGGCTGTTGAAGATCTAGCAGAAGTAGTAGGTTCCAGTACCCAGGTGTTCGGAGAAGACTGCAGGAACAACTGGCGAGGTCCGCCACGCACATGTTGCGCGGCCACTAGGGTGGGTGTGTGACTTCCCTCAGGTGCGAGGCCGGAGTGGGGGTAGCATCCTCTGGTCATCTCTTGGCCTTCGCGTATCATTGATGACGCTCATGCATGGCTCGACGCGGCTGATGGCTTGTATGCTCTCAGCATGGAGGGGAGGGGTGTGACGTGCTGCTGTCTCTCGTAACCCCTCATATCCACATGTCCAGCCGTCCTCCAGGATTGTGGCAGACCGTTACTTCCATGTATAAGATGGCGCAGGGTTCGAATTGTACGTGTGTGGGAGTTACACCAGGTGTCGGGTAGTCGGAGGCATTAATGGTCTTGATGCCTGCTATATCGGTGGCCAATTGAGCAAGAAACAGATTGGGTCTCTCATCTTCAATGGCGCCGATGAGTTGCGAGCTCGTTGCAAGTTCATTGTCTGGTGGTCTAGTGGCGTGGGTAAGCACTTCCTCGTAGGTGCTCGAGATCACCTTCGTAAAAGATGGAATGACCTTGAACTAGGGCTGAAGAGTTTTAACAGGTGAGGGGGTAGGCGCCCGGGTTGATTCTACCCCCCTCACCGAGGGTCTTTCCAACCTTTCGCTGATACGCCTAGATCGGCGGGGTAGCTGGCGGCCTTCACAGTTTTGTGGGCTCCGCCATGACACTTCGGAGCAGCTCAGGATCGTTCTGACACGTCATGCTGCGACTTTGTCTGCGTAGCTTTGTGACGTGGAGGGCAGTGATCTTATGCTAACTGCTCCTCAGCATTTTTCCCCGTCTGGTCTCCATGGTGGTACGTAACTGGGTGCTTGTTCGATGCCAAAGGGCCTTTCTTCAGGCGGACTCATGAGTCCTGGGTCGAGTTCTGGAGAGCTGCCCTTTGGGGTGGTGTTTCATCCTCTCTGTTGAAGTCCCTTGGTGTTTTCCCCTACGTCATCTGTGTGCTCTACTCGTGGCTTGTCCCCGGATAGGGACATATTGGACCTTGTGTGGTCTTCCGTATTCTTCCTCTGATGTCGTCGGCCCAGTAGACATTGTCCCATTTGCCAACAATGCAATAAGGCCCGTCCCATTGGTCAGCGAGGCCAGCACCAAACTGATTGCTGGCCTTGCTGAGGGGATGTGTTCGGAGTAACACAGTTTCCCCAAGGTTGAACTCGCATACCCCTGTTTTGGGTTATGGGTACTTTCTACGGATATGCTCATCCTGGGCTTCCTGGGCAGATGTAGTGCGAGCCAACACGGCTAGCCGGATGTCCTCGGGCTGAGGCATGGTGTTGGGTTCACTATCCCACTGCCAGTCACCTCGTGGGCATAGGGTCTGTCCCAGGAGGATTGTACTTGTGCTGGTGTCTACCGCTTCGTTAGTACGACGACATAGGGCAAACAAGATGGTGGAGATATTTTTATCCCAGTGTCTGTAGTGATTCCCCACACTGATACGGAGGCATTCCTTGATCTGTTGATTCCTCTGTTCAGTGGGATTGGCCTGGGGGTGGTATGGTGGCGTCGTCCACGTTTCGACTCCCCATCCCTGGCATGCTGACTGCCATTGGCGACTCGTGAACTGTGTGCCGTTGTCAGTCAGGATTGCCTTCTGGTATCCCCAACGTGCTAATATTTCTGCTTCCATTTTTCGCACTATGGGGGCTGTTTCCTGGCTGGGCAGAGGGAGAATTGATTGGTGATGACTAGGAGATAACGATTTCCCTTGGTGCTCCTTGGGTATGGTCCCATTAGATCAGCAGCTATATGTGCCCACGCTATCTTGGATCTCCTTGGTCATGTAGTGGGAGAAGGGACTGGGTAGGCCTTGCCACGGCAGCACGTAATGCAGTTGCTGACGTACTGTCACGGCTCATTCCATCCCAACTATAGCGAATCTCGATATCTAGTAGGGTTTCTCGGGTCCCCGGATGTCCAGCCTGGGGGTGGTCATGGTGGTGGCTGCAAATGTCTGCTCGCAGCTGCTGCGGTACCCAAATTTTCCACTGAGTGTTAGGTTGACTACTTCACGTCCATACGTCATCCCGAGCTTCGAAGCGCTGTGGATGCTCTTGCAGGAGACGGTGTACATCAGGGTTCTCCTCTTGGCATATTGAGATTTTATTTTGAGTAATCCTTAACTGGAAGAGACAGATCTGCTCATTGGGGCTTCGTTCTCCTTGAGGGGGAGGGGACATCTTTTCCCCTTCCTGTTCCTCGGCTTTCTTCTCCAGCGTAGGAAAGCGGGACAGGGCGTCTGGCAGGTCATTCATTTTGCCTGGGCAGTGCTGTACCTCAAAGTCGAATTTGGTGAGAAACATATCCCATGACCAAGTTTGGCTGTGCTGTTCCGTATCTCGTGCAGCCATTGGAGTCCATTCATAAGATGAAGTGCTGGCCTTCTAGATAGTATCTGTACTTACGCACTGCCCAGATACGGTCAGGCATTCCTGTTTGTTTACGTGATAGCATTGCTCCATTTTTTTGAGGCGGGTGGAGTCATATGCTATCACACGGAGTTGGTTGTTGTCCACCTGGTAGAGGACAGCTCCCAGTCTGTTCTGGCATGCGTCGGTTTGTAGGACCAATGGTTGTTCTCCTTGGTGTCGATGTAGCTGCTGTATATTTCTGAAGCTTGTTTTCAGGTTGTGGAAGGCTCGCTGTTGCTCCAGTTCCCATCGCAATGTGTGTCTTTTTCCTGGAGCGGATGTAACGGTGCCATGAGTTGCGCAATGTTCGGCACGAAGTTGCGTAGCCAGTTACACAGACACAAATACCGTTGTAGCTGTCGTTTATTGGATGGTTCATCGGTGTCTTCAATGGCTCGTATGGAATTTTGCTGTCAGAAGTTTTCCTCGGGTGATACGACATGGCCCAGGTAATCGATGGAGGACTTGCCGAAGTAACTCTTGGAAAGCTTGCAAGTCATCCCGTGTTGTTCTAGGTGTTCTAGTACCCGTTGCAGATGCCCGAGGTGCTCCTCCCAGCTGTTTGAGTATATGATCACGTCATTGAGGTATGCAAAGCAGAACTCTCTGACGTACCCGGTCAATACCTCTGTGGACATTAGGCGTTGGAATGTGGCCGGGGCATTCTTCAACCTGAACGGCATTACTCTGAACTGTAGGGTTTCGCCCTCTGGTGTGGTAAATGCCGTATATTTGTGGCTATTGGGGTGTACCACAATTTGCCTGTATCCAGATTCCACATCCAAGGTGCTGAAGATTGTGGCCTTGCAGGGTATGGGTGAGGTTGATGACTGGGGGAGCAGTAAGGTGCGTTATCTCATTTAGGCCCTTGTAATTAATGAAGAAACGCAGTTTTCCGTCCTTCTTGGGTACTAGAACCACATGGG
Organism: Dryococelus australis; assembly: GCA_029891345.1. NCBI lineage: Eukaryota > Metazoa > Arthropoda > Insecta > Phasmatodea > Phasmatidae > Dryococelus > Dryococelus australis. Next base: position 64,540,843 of record CM056995.1, read on the forward strand.
AGTTGTAGAGTGAGTTAAAGGGTTCTACAATCCCCTGTTCCTTCATGTCATTTACCTGGTCCATTATCAGGTCGCGTCGGGGGGCAGATACCAGATACTGTCATTTATAACAGGGATGTTAGTTGTCGTCCAGATCTCGTGTTGGATGGATCGAGTCTGGAGCAACAACCCCCCATGTCCGATTGCATTTGCGTGTTCGTTCAGTACCTGCTGCAATTGGTTAAACTCTGATTCGTTGAGTTCATTATTAACCCTTGTGGGATTGATGGGTGCTGGTATGATGTCCTCTGGACTGTGGTCCCAATTTACCATTATTCTTTCATGCTCGCCCATGTAAGCACAGGGTTGTCCATGATCAATAATGCACTGATGCTGTCTAAGTCACGGGCAGCCGAGTATAACTGCTTCTGATAGTGTGGATGACACAATAAACTCGGAGGGAGCTGAGAGCTGATATATTTTCACCTTTATTGTAGTACGGTCGTCTACCTGTAAAGTCGTATTTGGTTAAGCCATTCTGACAAGTTTGGTTTGCAGGCGCATGTTGACTAATTGCTCTGATATGAGTATATCGCTTTTAATGAAGTACGCTGTGGCAGCGGAATCAATTAAAGCCAAGACACGGTCTCCATTTATTTCCACTTCAATGTGGGGAGTTACGGGGAGTGCCGGATCCTCATTTAAGCCCTGGATTCTGGGCCCTTGTGGTCCGGTGGTGGAGGCCCGCTTCGCATCCCGGCGGCGGCGTTTCCCGGCTTGATAGCGGGAGTCAGTCTTTCGGTAGTCCTAGTAGCTGATGGGGCTAACGTCTGATTGGATTTAAATGGTGGTACTGCTGACCTGGCTGACTTGTGGGGGCAGTCCTTGTTCCAATGATTACCGGAACAAAACCAACACTTTGGCACAAAGGTTGTGCATGTCTTAAGTGCGGGCACATTCTTGTGTGACTCGACCGGCGGGGCTCGTGGTCCCGGGGTTTTCACAGGGAGTGGCTTTTCTATACTAGCGTGCGCCATGAAGTTCTGTTCGGCTTCTCATGCCCTCTCAATTAGTTCATCGATAGTTGTTGGTCGGGCTGTGAGAAGAACGTTCCTCAGACTGAGTAAAAGCATCCTTCCTATCGAACGGATGGCCATGGCTTCCGAAACCTCCAGGAATACGTGCTGGAACATTTGCTCTTTGCAACGTATGAAAATTTCAGCCGCGTCATCGGGTATCTGTGTCTGACTGTAGAACTGGGTCGTTAACCGCGCTAGCACCTCCTTGCCGGTGAATTCTAATGCGATGCGATTGCATAACTGCTTCCGGTCCGTAAGAGAGTCCCCGTACATTTCAGGTGTAGTTGGGCTCTATCTACCCATTGTTTTGGAGGTAAGTGGGTCTCCCGGAATTCTTTCTCGCACTCGTTGGTAAACACTACTAGGTCTTCGTGTGGACGACCGGCGAAGTCAGTGATCTGTATGTCATCATCGCGTCTGGTCGCTGGGTGGCCGGGTGCTGTCCCAGGCTGTATGTAGATCCTGGACGGTCTCGATCGCCGATAGTAGGGGACGTGTTTCTTCCTACATTTTACACATTGGTATGCCATACCTGGGATAGTGATACACTCATCGGGCTATCATATGCACAGGTTATGGAATGGCTCTCTGCACATGGTGCATTATTGACCCGGTTAATTCCCCAGGCCGGGGCAAGTCACGTTGCTACAAAATCTTGTTGGCTGTTTCCGACAGACTTCACAACAGTATTCTAGACCTGTGGTATCTTGTACTTTGCCTGACCAACCTAGGCAGAGGTGATGAATGACTTTAAACAATATGTGCACATTTGATTCTTAATGAGCCTATATCTTGACATTCGGTATGGCTGCAGTTCGGGTCTTGGCTGTCAAATCCAGAGTCATTGTTGATGTCTACCGCAGGATTGCTCTCGTGGCACGAGGTTTTTATTGGACTCCCCAAAGTCCGGTGTGTCTGTTGACTCTTGGGTCTCGGGATCGGGTGACCTCGTTCGGTCTCTTACTGCGCACAGTTAATTATCTGACACCCCATGTTGGGTGCCAGAAAATCACTTGACGCATGTCCAATTAGTTAGGGCTGGATCACAGTCGTATGTCTTTGATTGCACTTAGGTCGGTTATACTTACAGGTTGACTTATTCCTGTTTGCGGCTAGATATAGCAGTCGGGCACATGGCCTTGCATGATGGAACAAAGTTATCGACTTTACGATTCACGAGTACCTTTGATTGATTAGGCTTACGATTCATATCGGAGCTGGTCGTAGTTGACGACGGGCTGGAAGTGCTAGCGGTAGGTGACTTGTCATTGTCTTGTGGGCGAGGGGTAGCTGGATACAGCTGATTGAGTCGTTCATCTTCGGCTCAAGCTGTAGCGATGGCACGATGTGATACAACACAGAACTCGCAGTTCCAGTCCGCTGATGCTTTTCTCCAGAAGTTGCTGTTCGAGATGCCGAACCATTCCTCGGTCGGATTAGTTAATCCTCTTTCTACAACAGGATAGCAGGTCAGATGCGTGCGCAGCGGTGCTGACAGGAATGAAGCTGGATTGGTTACAATAGACGTAGGTTGTGCCAGTGATCAGAGTAAGGCGGCACAATGTCGTTCGGTTCGTCAACTAATTGTGAGTGGTGCGAGATCAGCCGGCTGCCTGGCAGCAGGACCCGCAACTCCTTGCTCCTCCCTCCTTGTGCCATGTCTCATATTAAATGGCATAGAGCGGGTTTAGCTACTGAGGACCTTGACTCGAGCACCACAGACACGGATAGCCCCAGATTAGTTTTGCCTGGTAACAGGTTGCCAACACGCACACCGGTGCTTTAGAAGATCCCCCACGGTTGTGGACTGATCAGAAGCATTGGAGCTGTATGGGTTGCCAAGACTATTACTGGGTGTGCTATCCCAACTGAGGCCAGGCCGTAGCACCTAAGTAAATTCTCCCACCAGCACCCAGGTGCTCCGGTAGGGATACAACTCAGATGTACTCTCTCTCCCTGGTTGAGAAGTGTTACTAGTGGTCGGGGTTCCTCTATTCTACTCCTTCAGTACCTTTATACGTGGCAGGAATAAAATAGATGGCCGTCTAATGAATGTGTATTCAACTTGGAGCTGCCTTAGGGGGAGTCTCCAGTTGTAGCTAATTCATAGTAATAATAACTTCCTGTTTCCAGTCGGCGGTACTTGGCTCGAGGTCCTCTGAGTAGTTGGTGACAAAGTACTCTATGAGACTCGCAGTTAAGAGAAACAAAGCAGTGTTTATTCAGAGCTTATTAAACACTGTGAACCGTGCTCTCCTGTCAAGAAGACCGGTGGTTGGAAGTAATCCTACGGTAGCCAGGTGTAGGTGGCCTGGTTCTAGGCTAGTTGGGGAAGTGAAATATAAACTGTCAAAAATTACTTAATACAAACCTAACTGTAAACGGGGTGTCTGTAGGAGACAAAGAAGTTACATGTGGTATGTCTGGTAGCTACAGAGAGCTTCTGGTAGCTATTGGCATCGCTGGACCGTCTGGTAGCAGTGCTGCAGAGCTCTAACAGCGACGTCAAGGATGGCAGCCTCTGGTGGCTGCTGAAGACTGTTGAGTCGCTGGCAACAGCTTCTGGAAGGGCTGTTGAAGATCTAGCAGTAGTAGTAGGATCCAGCAGAAGACTCCAGGAACAACTGGCAAGGTCCACCGTGCAAGGACTTAAATGGCAGGGTAGCGCGTGTCGTGGTACCTGCAGGGGAGAGCGTGTGTCTTCCCTCAGGTGCAAGGTTGGAGTAGGGGTAGCACCCTGTGGTCATCTCTCAGCCTTTGCATATCCTCAGTGACGCTTGTGCATGGCCCGAGGCGGCTGATAGCTTGTGGGCTCTCAGCGCATGGGAGAGGGGGGTGTTGACGCAATGCTGTCTTTCGTAACCCCTCATATCCACGTGTCCAGCCGCCCTCTAGAATTGTGGCAGACCATTACTTCCATGTACGAGATGGCGCGGGGTGTGAATCTTACGTGTGTAGAAGTAGTACACTAGTGTTTGCAGTGAGATGAGTCATAATCGTTGTACATAAATGGTATAAGCGGCATGCATCAACTTTAAGAAGGATTTAAAACCCACTCTTAAAACTTTACTTCTCATATTAAATGATGATGCTAGTCCTATTTTGTTTCACATTAATACTAAATGTGATGCGAAAAGTTACCCTATTTTAAAGTTACTTACAAGCAGCCATAATAAAAAAAACCCTTTTATAAAAAAAATGAAATTATAGTTGTCAATACGTTTCAACTTAACTCAGGCACTTTGTTAGCTGTACTTTGGGTGTAGTTGCATGTTGTTCCAACAGTGATGCATGTATTTCTTGGTGCAGGGTGTCCTGGAAACATTTGTTGGTCTGGGGATGAGTGCAGGCCCGGCACTCGGTGGCATCTTGTTCTCGGTATGACTGCATCGACTGTGCTTGCTGGTGATCCTTTGTAGCACACAGCTGGGATACGTGGCAAGGCACAGTGCTCTCATTCTGATGATTGCTATGAGTTGTGCAGTGAAGTATTGCTGCTAGAAATGGTTGAATTTGAATTACTTCTACCTGGCAATGAGAAACACTATAAAGAAAAAAGAAATTAACTGTAGTAATCATATTGTTACAATTTCTCTCTCTCTAGAAATTAAGTGGGCTATACCAAGTTCGTTAAGGAGATGGATGTCTTAATCAAATAAAAATAATTGATTATAATTTCCTTATTTTATTTACAATAACTACAGCCAAATTCTCTGAACTCAAATTCTCATAATAAATTGGACTCTCTTACCATTCACAATTGATACCAATTAATAAAATGTATAATTACGACAAAGAAATCAATGAAATTAAATAATTAAAGATCAGTCCCAATAGACAGTGTATCAACCTATTCAATTATTTTATAATTTATGCATCCATATTTGACAGTTGGAATATTTACAATAAAATCAGTATTACACTTCCATTCAGTCCCATCTCAGTTCAGTCCATGTCCCGCCAGTCGCAATGTTCTAGAGTCCTCCAATCGTCCTCATGCACAGTAGGCTTCACTTGTCTGTTTCACACCCCCTCATACATTCAAGCCACGAACACCTCACTCGTAGTCGTCCCACAATCTCCAGTCATCGTCCACACCACTATTCGCTCGGGCACACTCGGCCAGGCGGCCTCCATCAAAGACTGCCGGTCGCTGGGTTGCGGCAGTATGTATAGTGTCTTAGGCAGCCACTTAGAATCCTCCCCAACTCACGTGATGCGTCGCGGAGGGCTGAGGCGCCAGTCAGTCTCACCAGAACATTCTTGCTTCATTGCTAAATATATCGGAAACTCTAGCAGGCGAGAGGAGGTCTGCGACGCCAGCAAGTCTCGTCGCTGTCTGCATTCACGAGATTTCCAGAGGGGGTTGTGGTTGCATCCGTGATTCCCCTTGTATGCCAGTTAGTGGAAAAACCAACCCGTGGAATGGATGGAATTCACTGATGGGGAACAACAACTTTAATTACATATTAGGCTATGAAATAAGGGACAATAGATTTTAGAACATGTATTGTATGACTTGTAACTGGAGGTTACATTACATAGAATTGGAGAAATTTTTGTGAATGGGATAGTAGTACAGCACATTGTCTGCATTAATAATAAACAAATTTAAACAGATCATTATGGCAGTTTGTCTTGAGGACATGTAGCCTGTTTCTTGCTATTAGTATACTTGTTACTTTGTTGTAAAAACAGTTGTTGGGGTAATCAGTTGTGATGAAAATAAAAATTATTGCCCCATGCTGAGAAGGTACTGTCACATAACCAAGTTTTCAGTCAAAGCTAATCTGTGCCTTGCCACTGACACCACTGTGTTTATTTTAAATCTTTAATAAGTTATAGTAAATTATGTTTTAATTACAGTATTTTAGATATTTAAGTTTGTTAATTGTTTACATCATTTTAGTAGATACTAGTAGCTATGATCATATAAATTTAATGAATGTTTGTTTAGCATATTGTAGGATATTTAGTCAGTGCTGAAACTTAAACAGTTGGTTTTTCTCTGTTGAAAATGTCTCAGTTTCCATTTTGTTTTCAGTTGTGTGATGGCATTTTGCAGTATTGCAGCAGTACTTTGTGTAAAAAAAAACCACTGTGTAGTTTTAGTTTTGGGTAGGTCAGCACAATGAGTGGAAGCAAAAATTCCAGCAGTGTTTTTCTTCATACAAAATGTTTCAAAAGACACTATAAATCATTGCATCAGAAGGTAACAGTGTTTGCTGTATATATGTTATTGCAGGCATCCATGTTAATGATCAGTTTAATAGTTAAACATTTTGATTTTAGAAAATTAGAGGTGGTTTTTTACTATAAGTTACTTGTCCTTTTTTTACTATAATGGCTTATGCATTCTGCTTTAAAGATTCCTGTCTGATGGTTAATTGGAAGAAAGCATTATAATATGATGATCAGCATTATCTTTGAACATGCAGTACTGAATGGACCTTAGTGCACCGTTGGTGAAGGTCATAGTTTCAGGTTTGCAGGAGGTGCCCATTGCAAGCTACAGGAGTAATAAGTGCTCAATATCTTTCTGTAGCCATTGAACATGTGCAAAGAGCAAGCAGCACATCCAAAACTTGCCATGGCCTCTTTCACACCCAGTTAAGTGTATTAAAGGTGTGACTTTATATAAAACTGGGTCTCATCATTCTGCGAGCACAGGAGCAGTTTTTAAAGTTGTTCTCAGGCAAGTTTGTGTCCAGTTCACAGTCTAATTGAAATGTCAGTTCACTTGTATTGCATCATTTAACTTACTCAGATGTAGGTGACGTGTGTTGTGCAAGTATTTTAAACTACAACAATTATGGTTAAAAGATTGTACAGATTATAATCATTGGACTGAAAGTCTTTAACTTTCTTTCAGAAGCTTTGGAGAACTTCACCCACCAAGGCATGTGTGTTATTTCTGTATACAATTCTTGAGTCTTGTTAAGCATTTCTGGGAAACAGTGATGGCTCTTGTATTTCAGATGTATCTTTTCTCTTCACTCAGCTGCAGATCTTAATAAACAAGGTGGTGGTCTTGCATTGATGTGTGGGCGTATCACACCCCTACATGCTTACTTTCACATTTATTTGGTGCATGTAAATTGGCAACTTCATATGCTCTTATACCTATTTCTTGTTTGTTTTCTACTGTATATCTGTATATAAACTAGGATAGCAACACCATTTGCAGGTATTTTGTAATCTGTACTTCAAACACTCGTATATGCTTTTGATTTACTGCTTGTAAATAAATAACTTTTAAAAATGAGGTTTTGTGTAATGTTGATGCTGTATATTTTGGTGTTTAAAATTAGTTACCTGTGTGTCCTTCCACCATATCACAACTATTACCTGCTGTCCCAACATTAATGGAGCTGGTAAGTGAACCACAAACTGCTTTGTGCAAATGTAAAACAGCCACTTTAGACAAATTTACAAAATATGCGTAGAAATTTGAGTGTGTGTTATGTTTTTGTGAGTTATTATGCAATATTTTTTGGGTGATCCTCAAGGAATTTATTTCATCATAATTTTAAGTTGTACTGCACCAAAAAGTACTCATCAGTTTAAAGATAGCCAAAGTTATAAAATGAGAATGTCATTAGGTATTAACGTGGTTCTGACACTGGTGAGGGGTGAGATGCACCAGATTCTAGGCAAACCCTGGCTCATGGCTAAATGTGTATGAAATAAGATCTTAAATTCCAGTAGGGTGCCAGCTCATCTATGCATAGTTGAGCACGTGGACTCTTAACTCTCGGGGCAGTAGCAGGTCAACAGCCACATGGTGATCCCCTCACATGTACACTTTCAATTAGAGTGCGAAAGTTCAGTTCACAAAGTCTACAGAACATTTATTAAGTCGGAGGTTCCTGGAGTGGGCCAGGTCCCGAAGGTACATATGTATGAGAAATGATGAACACAGAATCAGATCAAGATTGGCTGTATTGATGAATGTGGCAGTACACTGATCACACAATAGAGCTATACGAGACTCAGGCATGGCAATTTTGCCTGCCACAGGACGAAGTGACAAAAGTTATGTTCGGTACGTGAATGCAATTACGGTAATGAAATCTCCAGGGCGTGCGGAGACAGGAATACAATCACAGGAGAAGCGAACAGAATATAAAAGGTTCCAATATATAAATTGATGCGTTTCTGTGCTTCTAGCAAGCATGCTCTACCAAACAACTTTGCTCCATCTTGGAATGCTTTAATCCATGGGCAAGTCACACCTCAATTGAAAACAGTAATGGTGGCAGGATGTGTGCCGACTTGGATTTCGGACATGTGATCTCAGCTTTTACTGTTCACCGCAACTCACCCAGAAGTCTTCACGTCAGCACTTCTCTCCAAAGATTTTACTGTGTACCAGGTCACCTACTCCTTTAATGACGGTTGCATTATGTCAATATTGCACCACTGGAGGCCAGCACACATTCCAGTGGAGCTTCACTGCCTCCACGAGTACGTGAGGTTCAAGATATGTCATCGCCTCCTCGCCAAGCAGATAGGGATCCAGGCAATCATGTGTGATGTCAGATCTTCCAACCCCCTAGAAGCAGGGAGGACATCCCCTTCACCCTTCTGAGAGCCTACAAGCTGGAATTTTTAGTATAAATAGGAGTTCCAGAGCTGGCTTCAGGTCAGTCTGCTGCACCTCTCTGCTGCGAAGGCCTGAGGTGACAGCCAGGGTAAGTGCCGTACTACCCTTTCTGTCCTCCCCTGAGAAGGCCTGGAGAAAGTCTGCAAGGGTTTGCATGCACTAGACCCCTATCCCGCACTGGTAACTGCAGTTTAATAGTGGCTGTGTATGGTCTTCAGCAACTCCGGAGGACCACCGCCTTCCAGAGCGTCTTTCACCTTGTCAGCTACTCCAGCAGCTCCTGAGGATCGCCAACGCCAACCAGAAGGTCCTGTCAACGTTGTCCCATACCATTCCTCAACCTCTTTCTATCTGTTATCCTACCCAGGTACATACAGGTCACTGTGACAACGTCCCTTCTGGACATCCCCCTTAAGGCTCTAGCCAAGCTTCCATCAGCATCCTCTTGGAGAAGACCACCTTATTATTAATTAGGTCTTTTCAGGACAATACCTTTTTAATTCAATTAGTATTAATTTAAGTTGGCTAATTAAATTTAATCTTCCCTTTTGCTAGTCATATTTTTAAACCAATCAAAACATCATTTTTTTATTCAGGTTGCTTTCATCTGGCCTTAATGTAAAGTTAACTTCTGTTATTTTCAATTAAAATTATTATTTAATTTTATTCTTTTTACTTCAGGAGAGAGTGGAACCACGTGTCAAATTATGTAATAAGCATAATAATTATCTTAAAACTTGACGCGTGCTCCTCGTGGGTCTTATTATGTAAGAGGTTACTACGCTGACCACCCTCTCGGTTTCGATGAAAGAGAGAGGAATCAAACCCCAGAGTGAGGTGGATTGATATGGATTCCCTCCCAGGGAGTTCCACCTTCTGGGTGACCAGGGTTGCCAAAAGGTGAGATGCCAGCGGTCCCAGGGGTGTGAATGGTAGCAAAGTTGGCGATTATATGAGGGTGATGATGACTGTGGAAGATCTGGCCGGAGCTATGGGGGTTATCCGCAGCGACCTCGTCAGTCGGCGTGTGGGTATATAGTTAGCCGGGGTTTGGTTTACGTGTGGTTTAGGAACAATCTTCAGTGGGAGTTGAACCCTGATGGTTTTCCCGGATGCCAACTTTACTACACAACAATTTGGCAAATCCACTGTAGACGGGTGTCGAAGCCTCACTAATTTACCTGAGGCTAGCTTTATTATACTTGAGCTGGATGGATCTGCCGGAATAGGGGTACCTGATGGTCAGTATTGGCGATGGGTAATGGAGTCTCTGTTTGCACGGGATTTGTGTCTTAAAGATCGTGCTCCGGCATACACCAGCCTTACAAGTGGTCTAGTAGGGACTCTTGTGTGGATGGTACAATAGACTCGTAGAGCAGTGGTACACTCTCTGGTTCACTGTGTGGCAGTTCTACTCGACTGGGTTTACCTTACTTATTTCTTTAGTAGCTTGCCTGAGTAAAGGGCGTTGCTCTCGGCGTCTTATGTGGCTATGAATACTGCCGTATTTATTTTGCATCTGGAAGCATCCTTCTACCTCTCTGTGAATCTACAGTCCTGGGGGTATGACTTTGGCAGTCGCACTCAAGGCCCTGTAGTACAATGTGCAGTTGGGTATGTAGGACTACATCTAGTAATAGCTGTGGGGACACTAGAAACCCAGAAGCAGTGGAGTGCTGCTGCAGGCTTAAAGCCAACTTTCAGGCCCCATCTCCTGTGGAATTCAGTGTACCTCACAATTGGTTACAGACGTGATAATTAATTGCACACTTTAATTACACACGCTAATACCACAAAAATAAATTAAAGGGTATCTATTACTAAAATTATGGTAGGCGAAACAAGGTTTTAAACTCACGTAATATTTTCTACAGCAAACTAGAAATACAGTAAGTCCTGGCTGACTGATACAATCTAAATTAGCTAAAAATATAATTACTTCAAATTATGAGTGGAACACAGGGGAAGGCGAACCTGATAAAAATATATTAAAAATACAAAAATTCTAAGAAGTTTGCTATTCACAGCATGTAATTGTAGAATGGGAGTCTGTCCAGGGGTGCGCTAAGATTGCGACGACCTGCTACTGCATGATTGAAGGGAAGTTGACTGAGGTAAAGGGGTAGTGGGCACAGGAGGTCGAATTACATCTGGAGAAGAGCTGAAACCTGGTGGTCAGCTGGTGTGGAAAAGCCTTTGCATGCTGGAGGGCTGGAGGCCTTCACAAGCTGCTGGTTGGAGTGTGTGCTGCCTTCATAAACAGAAGGCAGGAGTTCAAAGTCGTGTTGTAGACTGAGGAGAGGAGAGAGTCTTTGCAGACTTGGGATGGGGCGAAGTCGCCCTTAGAGTGCGCATCTGCGCTGTGCAGCATGTTGGCATGCATCAAACTTAAATAGTTGGCGCTTTTGTTTCTTAGCTTTGATAATCCCTTTGTTAGACCTTTAAGTTATTTATTCAAGTGCTGTACTATTTCATGCATTAGGGTAAAGCCGGTTGCCATATAATAATGCCACAAAAGTAAATACACAACATGTTAAGAAGCAAATCAAGGTCTGCCAGCGGTAGATCATTGGGAGCGCCCAAATCACTTTAGGAGCTCTTTCCCCTTGTGGAATCAAGTGTCTTAAATAGTCTCCTACTCCACCATCACTGGAGAACAGTCAGGTTGGAGAGTGAACTGTTTTCGTCACTTAACCCACAGTGGAAACTCATGTAGACAATACTTTTTAAACAATGCCTTATATCTAAGTCTCTGTTTCACTGCTGGTGACTGCCGATATTTCCATTCACCTCTGTTTGTGGCTTGACACGGAACATCAAGGTGTGCTATTGCGTTGTATATATTAGTGTGTCTAGAAGTACACGGTTGGGTCATAATCAATCACCGGCTTCGCCTTAAGCAGTTCTTTTCATTGCCCCCATTCTTTATTCAAGGAAAGGAGGGCGCAAACATAGATTAAATTTAATACTGAAAGAATTTGAGAGATATATATATAGTTAATTTACCTACCCCTAAGGTAGAAGAGAAAATCCTTTATTCTTGCTACCCACCAGAGTATCAGCCCATTCACAGCTAGAGTATTTATTAATTGTTCGCTTTGGCGATGCTATCCTAGGATTTGATCAACATTTACAACTTGAACCCCAGCCACAAACCTTCCTAACACAACCCAGGAACCACCTAGCAGTACCAGCACTGCTTCACCGCAATCAGTGTCGGCCGCTGTCCAGCCACCGACCCCCTCAGTGAACCAGCCGGTGAGGAGGAGCGTGCAGCTGCCCCGCTTTCAGTAGGTAAAACGTTGGAAAAGTGTGATCCCAATGACACTCAATTTTGTGCATACACGGATACCTACCTGACCCACTCTTTGCACAGGAGTCTTGCCTAAACAATCTTAATTCATGGTTATGTTACTTGCAACACTGGCCTTGCGATGGTTGAAGGCAGTCTCTTACTCTAAAACAAGGTCAGCTTATCGTAGAACGTTAAATGTTAAGTTGGATGTAGGGGTTGAAATCACCAGTGCCTAGGCTGGAAAGACCATTCCCAAGTTACCTAATCAGTGGCCCTTTCCCAACGTGGGAACCCCACTTTAGCCGGTGCAAATTAAAAGGTCTTGTCCTCCGGCGACACCAGGGTTTACCCACTGTGACCCCTCCTTTTTATATGTTGATCTTGAGTAGTGAAGTTTCTCTCATCGTTTCCTAACTCGAAAGACGACAACGCTTCAATTTTATTGGCGTCCACGTGGGACATAGTGTTCTCATCGACACCATGAAATTATATTTGATCAGATTATAATACCCAGAGAGACCTCCGTCAAAACTTACACTATTGCAGCTAAAATGAGTAGGCAAAGAGGTGCAGGCTCTCCCATTGCAACACGCGTGTGCTCCCTACACCTGCCAAGCTAAGACTGAGGGGAAGGAGTAAGATGGCCAAACTCCACACCGGCGCCCTCCCGCCAACTCCAAGAGAGAAATTTATTAAATAAATGCACAAATTACAAGTACACTAGAAGTTGTTTGCAAAACACACAAGAAACACTGGAGCTATTAACAAGGACTTTCCAACAAGTTATATAAAAGTAATAAAAGTTCCAGATTCTTTTTGCATGTTAATTGTCAATTTGCAATAATTAAAAAAAGAAACTATAAACAAACAATTCATAAAAATCAACAGCTATCAGTTGCCATGACCCACTTTATTATTTAACATCGCAGGCCGAGCTAATTGTAAATCACGACTATGCTGTTAAAGCCTCAGAGTAAGTAAGCAGTGACCAGGACAGCCGGAGTAATCAGCAGCAGTCGCAGTAGTAGTTGTAGAGGTCACTTAGCCCTACCACAGTTACAGCAGGCCCTAATATACCAAATTCTAGCAGACAACATGGCGCTGTGCAAACGCAGAGGGTAAGGGAGGAAGTGGAATCAGGGAAGGGCAGCAAGTGGAGGAAACCGAGCGACAAAAAGAAAGCCTTCTGGAGTTCACAAGCAATTAAAACTGTCAACCACCAGTGTAAGTGCTACCGCATTCAGCAAAATGGATTATCTTGCAAACTGCTGAGTGCAGGCTGTGGAAGAAAATGCTATCCTTGATACCATGTACCTGTATAGTTGGGTTTTTGGGTGGGAAGGAATGTCACAGCTACATGTGGAGCTCAATCTCCTCTGCCTCATCTTGTTATTAACCCACCCATTCAGACCTAGTGTACACAATTGTGTACATTACTCACGTGTATTTTTGGTCCTTACTGCACACTGTGAAGCTCAGTTACCAATAATCTTACCTGTCGTACTGGTCTAGTTATAATTGGTTTATGTTACTATAGGATACAGCTCATTGGCTGTGATAACAGAATTAGTGTTGCGTTGACTTAATTACAGCATGCATCATAAAATTTTTTGTTTGCAACACCTGAAACCGTAAATTAAAGTGGGTCTGAAAGAATTGAGAGTTAAGAATGGTAAATATGTTAAATGGAGTCTCCAAAAAATTTTAGAAGCCAGTACAGAAAACCACTGCTGAATGAGATTCTTGTTAGGATACCAGTAATGTGTTTCTGTCATGTCATTTCGTATGCCATCAATTTTTCATTTTATTGCATTACAGAATGATTTTCAAAGGGAATGCAAACACCAGTTCACACAAAATTATGTATAAATTTTTTTAAACGTTGTCTGTTACTAAAATATCAAAAATCTTTCTGTTTGCATCAGTTAACAAGAATATGCTAACTGATATAAAGGATACTCAGATCTTTTCAATTAGGAAGGTTTTGCTGAATCAGCAGTCAATATAAGGACCTGGTGCTCTGACCACCTCTCTATATCATTGACGTGCCATGCGCACTATCATTATACATATTAGCCTCTGCCTCTGGTGTGCCTTCTAGATGCACCGTGATTCTGAGCACCACCACACAATTGCCTCTGTGTCTGCCAAACATAGACATCTACAAGCTGTTAAGTTTCGTGTGCCACCTGGCAGCCGGCAATCCACCTGTTGTGCCGCTCCTGCCTGAGAGTGGGTGGGCCAAGCTCTCAGGGCCCTATTTATTTTGCTGCGTGCCCAGAATAGTGGCAGATCACTGGAGTTTGGACTACAGCCTGAACTTCTTGCTAGCCAGTGTTCCTCGCTCACGCATCTTGCCTTCAGCAGCTTGTTGTACTTATGTTTAGTTTTGTCGTGGGGCAGTATTTTACCAGTTTGTTTTCTTCAATGCATAGCATGCTCTTGTTACAGAGCCATCTCTACAAGTCCTGGGTTGCCGGCCCGAGTGCCATATCCGTGCCTGACATCATTCTGGTTTCATTCTTTTCCCTAGGTCTCTAGTTTAAACCTTGCTACCTTTGCCGTCGGGTTAATGTAACATATTTGGAGTGCCTCAATTGTGTACCCACATCTGCCCTAATGCCCAAGCACCGGGATGGCCATGAAAAGGTAACTAAGATTGAAAGTGCCCAAGCTATGTGCTTTGGTGAGCAAGAGCCTAGTGCCCCCATTGTGTACATCAAGGAAAGAGAGGAAGCTGCGGTGCTGAGACATATTATGTACACCCCCATGTCATTGTGGAACAGCATCCCATAAGCAGCTCAGACTGGAAAGGCCTAGTACACCATACAATGGAGTCTTTCACCATTACGTTGCATGCCACTGAAACGCTAGCCAGTGGCAGCCTCTTGGCCCAACAATACACCTGCTATCCAACGTCTGGCTTTAGGCACCTGATGCCCCATCACTCAACAGGAAACCAGTTCAGGTGCTCCTGATTTTGTACCAGTGAGGGCCTCTTCCAGACCGACCTTCAAACTAGCATCCTATCAGCAGTCTGGAAAATCATAGAAATTCCGGCTTGCCCAATTTGATTGAGCAGATAGGGCGAATTAACACCTTGTGAAAGTAAAACTTTTTCCAAGGTTATAGGCGGAAGCTAGATGGTGATAGTTTTAACCAACCGGTTGTGTTATCATGCATACACCGTGGCCAATTTCACTGAGAATGGGCAAGACTTCCTGCAGTGCTGTCATTTTGCTGGGCCACCAAAGGCTGGGAGCTATGCGTAATCCCACACACTTGTCAACTTGTTTCACAACGATGTATGTAATGATTACATTTTTTATAAAATTAAAATCATGGGAAAATTTTTTCAGTCACAAATGAAAGAGAAACTAATGCAATTTTCAGGGCAGCCTGTGGATGATATGATGATTTTGAGTAAGGAGATATAAGAGCAAACTGCAGTGATTTTGAAAGACACTTTGTCATTTTATGTTGTCACAGGAATTTCTTTGTGATGGCAGTAGCGAAAGTGTAACAAGTAAAATGTGTACATGTTGTTTCAAGAAAATTACAAAAGTGATTTCCTGATTTTAGATAATATTTAAAGTACCAATGTGCATTGCTGTAAGCAAGCAATAATGTGGAGTAATTTTATGTTGAGGCATTTTGGTGAAATAAGTGCAACAACATAAAATAAAAACACATTCAGCAACAGAAAGGCTTGTGTATTGTCACCAAATTTGAGATGGTCATAGAACTGTGTGTTTCACCATGCATAACCAGTGAATATAAGAGCATGCATTATTGTATGTGTATGCATGGAGGAAGTATTTTATACAGCAAAGACTAACATAGTAAATCATTGTTGGTAATTTAAAAACTATGATGGGTGTGAGGTTGGTTGCAGCTGTGTTTCAAATGTTTCTTTGTATATGTCAGAGTTAACAAGTTCAGTGTTGATAAGCATGGCAGTCACTAACCATCTGTAATGAAATTCCGCCTGTAAACCTTGAGCTGACCTAACTGCAGCATGTTACAAGGTGCAAAGTGTAACGGAAGCACGGGGCATGTGTGTTGACCACTTTCTTGCAGGTGGGAGGGTTTGGCTTGCCCTTCTACTGCCTCGGGGTGCTCATGGTCGCTTTTGTTCCCATCAACAGCCTGCTCTTGTCCTCCAGCACAGGTGAGTTTAAGCATCATGCATGTGGCTTTCCATCTGTGCCGTCTGCTTGACTCGTCGTGCTTGCAAGTGCATGTGTCTAGCATTTGTTTAAATTATTGGTAATTATTTGTTTTGCTGACTTCAAAATATAATAATGTTGTTTAGCAAGCTTTTGGGACTTTATTTTTGTAAATAATTTTTTATAATCAAATTATTAAACTCTATCTAAATTTCATAATTAATGAGTTAAGAAGAGGTTGTGATTGTATGGTTTCTCTTAGATTATATTGTTAATTTTCCATTTTTCTATGTGAATGTTTTTAAATAAGACAGAAACAGGGTTAGCTGGACGGAAACTACAATGTAACATTGGTAGGGCGATCCATTCTGACACTATAACTTTATGACCATTAACTCACTTCAAATAAATGTGGTCTTGTTCGATTAAGTAGATGACAATGATGTGAGAGAGATCTTTGTTTTGTGCTGCGCATGTAGGAAAAAGGGGGGGGGGGGGGGGTCACAGCGACTGGCAGTAGTTTTGGGCATGGGAAAAAATTTCTGGGCAGTCAAAAGATAGTGTCTAGATTCGCTGCTTTCATTTAATTCCTGTATCACAAATAAAAATCACATAAAACCCACAATTGTGTATGGTGTTTTTCATTTCATTCCCATATTATAAATGAAATTCACATAAAACCCACGACTATGTTCTCAACAAAGCCACACCCTGTTTTTTTCTTTCTAAGTTACGACTTGGGGCAGCATTCCTTATTGTTTTAGGAATGGTTTTGGAAGGTATTTTGTAGACTGCAGATGAAGCGGAGAAATATTATTGGTCTTGTATTAGATGAGCTCAGCTAACTCTTCTTCCCTTCAACCATTAGCATAACAGTTTAATGCTTAGGCAATTAATGCTCAGTATTTGGTAGGCTCTTTGGTTGATTGTAATTTATTGGTCTGCTATGCAGTTTTGGGTTTCTGTTTTGCTCATCTGGGTTGAAGTAGTGTCATTTTAGCTGTGCTAGGTGAATATTCAAGCAGTCAGACAAGCAGGGAATGGTCAAGTTCAGTTGAGTGGTAGTGGTTCTGTTTTCAGCTCCAGCAGATGGTTTATCTATAACAGGAAGGACATAGGTCACTTTGTGCTACTGATTGCAAACGTAGAAATAGCCTCTATATAATTCTTCAGTCGTCTTGGTTAGGGAATTAGCTGTAGGATTAAGGCACCATGCTTGAAATGCTGGCTTAGTATTCTACATACATTGTGGTTACTTTGTTACCTGTTTGGCCAGAGAGGTCAGGCATCATTGCATTTCTGACAAACTGGACCTTACATTGGTTGACTGTGTGCTTAAATATCACGATCATTTAAAAGGGCATGTGTGTTCCTGCAATACCTTGGTTGCGTATTTTCAGGTGTAGCAACAAGTGGGATAAATCTGTGTTGTCCTAATTATACTTCTGTATCACAAGAAATGAGAGATGGTCCACAGGTTGACAATTACTGTGTCAATTTCAGTTCGGGGTTTAAGATAACTTGTTTAAAGGAGGTCTGTAGGCAGGCCATCACCAAACAGAATTAGTATTAATTAAATCATTAGGGATGTACATGGTGTACATATTTTCCAGGCTGGATATATCAGTAGTTAAGGTGATGTCACCTTGTCTGCTGATTGCAATGTTCCTTAGGGAGATATTTATGTCACACTCTTGATTTTGAAAACATTGCGTTGCTTATGTATGTTGCACTTTGTCAGTGGGATGGGCCTCTCTTGTCTTGCTATAGGCCGTTCACGGTAAAGTGAGCACTTTTTAAGGCCCTCCCAAAAGGCATTAACCCCTAATAAATATATTTTATTGCAGTCTCAGACGTTAACTTTTGAGAGTGATGAAATGTATACACTGTGTTTATTAGTCATATTGCAACGTTTACATTAAAAAGTGGCGGAAAGGTAGAAAATAATTGAAAGGGAAAATTTAGCAGGGCCTTAAAAAGTGCTCACTTTACCGTGAATAGCCTATAAACAGTCTTGTTATTGGAAGATGCCTGTGGCCCAAATATTTTTAGACATGAAGGTGTAACAGTTTATTATTTGCCACATACATTGTGTTTTTCTTGGAGTGTCATCTTCATTACACTGATATTCTTTTATATTTCTCCTGGTGTACCTCCTTGTTGTTAGCTTTGAAAGTCAGGTTTGAAGGCATGCTTTTGTATTCTTGTCTTTGTTTATTTATGTTACTTTGTTTTGACTGGCACATGCACGTTGTGTCAGCTATGGCAAGGCTTTATTTCTTGCCCATCTTTTTTCCGTAGGCTTTCTTTTATGTTCAAAATTTTATCCTCGGCAACTCTGCTGCTTGAATCAGCAAGGAACGTGATGTCTACGTGTACATAATATTAGTGGTGAAGCTTGCATCAAAGTGTTCAAAGATTATTGAATGAGACCATGTGTAAGTTTTTTATAACAAATCTGTGCCAAGTTGGTGTAAGTTTTAGAGTGTACAACAAATTATTTTAACCTACTTTAAATAATGTTTATTGTACCACATAATGAAAACCACAAGAGTGACATAAGCTGAAACAATAGGTTTGTTAGAATCTTGCTTTCACTGTGGGGAGGCATCTGGTGACTATGTACTATTTATAAGTTGCAGTCTGTACAACACCTGCTGAATGGCTATAATGGTGCTTTAAAGTAAAGTCAATCTTTTTTTGTTAACTTCAACTGCCTGTTTTGCAGTGTCATGCATTATCATGTAACTACTTCAACATTATTTTGTAAGGTGTCTTTGAACACAAGTTGTTTGTTTATCTGTCTGTCAAAGAAGTACATATCTCTTTTTCTATATTGCTCTTAAATTTGTGTTTTACTCATCTGTCTCGCTTTCTTTATTTTAGTCATGCACCTTTTCTCTGTCTGTCTCATCAGACCTCCTCCCATATAATTCTCCTTGTACATGAGTCTTATTTCCCAGTATTTTCACATACAGTGTAAATTATGTTATCCTGTGCCTCTTTTCTATTTTTTTTTTTAACACCCAGTATCTTTAACCATTATTTAGCCTCTGTTCTGTCCGTCGTGATTTGTAAACATGTAGTTAATTGAACCTCAAGCCCTCGTGAAACTTGTCAAGGGTTTAGTTAGTGTTACTTTGTTTGTCATTTGTTTATTTAACACTCTCAGAAGGGGCATTATTACATGTAATTTTGCCATTACCTGTTGTGCAGTGACTGAAAAATACATTGCAGAAAAGTCTAAAGCAGGGAAATATTTACGGTATTCGCATTACATGTAATCAATTTTTTATTTATTTATTTATTTTTTTTTTTTAAGTGAAAGTGAAAGTGTAAAATTGAGGGTGTGAAATGTGTTTTGGCTATAGTTTTAATTTGTATTATTTTATGGTGAGTTTAAATTGCATGGTTCGAAACGCCATCTGAGATTGCATCTAAGATCGACACAGAAAACGGTTGCATCATTCGAGTTCAGAGCTGAACTGGAGATCGAGATTAAGTTCATTTCGAACCACCAAAATTGATCCAAGATCAGCAGCCATCATCGACCAATGTAGTTTGAAAATATGCAAACAGATTGAACTACGTTCAATTGTTTTCTTGGAAAGTTAAAACAACATTATACGTCGTACAATAATAATTCACGTAAAACAGATAAAACATTGCACATCTAGTTCTATCTATAGTGAAAAATATGATTACTTGCATGACTTCATATATTACGAACCAATAAGAAAATTAGTCTCATACTTAATATCGATCTCTCACTTTGGAGCCAAGGTCGAAGAATCGGAGATCCAGAATCATGAAATTTCGTTAGTGCAACACTTTTACATTGGAACCAAGATCAAACTGGATCCTGATTTGGAACTAAGATCATTTGATCTCGGATTGGGGCGATGTTGGTGCAACCGGCCTTAAGAGTAGGTAGTGTGTCAGAACGAGTGGAATGTAGTCTGATCCTTGAGTGTGTATGACTATATCTGGCAGTGTTGTGGTGCGTGACCGAAAAGCTTCTAGGCTTCTAACAACGAGGTGTCTGGGATGTGAACATGTCTTGGTGGGAACGTACAGTGGGCTTTGTTTCCTAATACCTGTCCTTGTTGTGTGCTGGTCTGAGTGGAGCAAAGAACACAATATGCAGTGAGTGCCACAAGTTCACATTTCTCTTCATGCAGGCAATGTCTAGGAGGCACAATTAGACAGTGGAGAGGTACTGTTCCCAGGGTGCACTTTGCTTCTGCAGCCTTCAGGCTTCGCTTTACCTATTATGCAGACATTCTTCATTTTCATGTCACAATTTCTGTTTGAGATATTATTGGAAATGATTTATCATAGAACATTTACAATTTACTAGTTGTTTGATAATTTTGTATCAAATTTTCACTGTGTGTTATTTCCTGCTTGCAAAAAGGCAGAAATGTATTGATAAAATATAAATATGTTTCTGACTTTTTACAACTAGTAGATAACACAATTCAAATTAAGCACAAAAGTATTAAAAAGTATTAAACAGTTCTAAAGCTTGAGTCACAATAGCCTGATGAACACAATACAACAGACCAACACGACGTCAGAGCTCGACAGAATCTCCCGTTATATTTTATTCAGTGTTTACAATACCCCTACGAAATGTGCCCGACAAGTGTGTTATTTGGCTGTTGGAAAATCCTAAAACTGCAAGTTATCCTTATAATATCCAATACTTATATTTTGGAATTCATGATAATATTGAAGCATGTGAATTTTAATCCACTTGATACAAGGGGAGGCTGGTCCTTGTATCATAAGAGTTGGCTGAATACCACGCCCGCTGGGGCGGCAATTTGAGGTTTCGAATCTTGGTTGCCAGTATGTGTATAAACACTATGGTACACCAAATAACTAGTATGCTCATTCTAGCAATCACCAGAGGATTGCACACAAGTCCTGGGCATAGCTCTACCGTGGGTCACATCCCACATTGGTAGGTGAGATTATGAGTTGTGTGTTTTTGTGGTGAATTTAATGGAGGTGACTTGGGGATTGAAACCCTGCTGAGTAACCTGAATTTAAGTGTTCTATTGTACGCAGTGTTCGTATGAGAGGTTATGGTGGTCTTCAAGTAATTCAACGTGTATTCTTCCGTAAGATTAACAGGTTCTATTCCAATTATTGAATTTCCACAATGTAAATGTACTAAGTATTCATATGGCAGTCTGCCTTTGACTCAGGTGGGTAGTGCAAAGTGTGATTCACTTTCAGTCATTTCAGGAGTAATTATATTTTTAATATCCTCCTCAAGTAACTTGAGAACTCTTTTCAGTTTGTTTTTAATACCACTTTTGTGAGCTCGCAGCATCAGGCCGTTAAAAGATTCTGGCAATGCAAACCAAATAAAAAGTATACATAAGACGAAGCCGGTTATAGTAGCTGTCCTATAGTGTTTGTCAAGATGTATGGCTATACTCAACCTGTCTCACCTCATAACTCTTTCTAGCCATTCTCTAGCTCGAAGGCTCATACCGCAGAGATTCGTAAGCAGTCGTAATACCTGGGTATACTGAGTTCTTAGTGAAGGGCTCCCCCGAAGATTAGCCAATGTAATACACTGAACATTACCTTCTTCAAACTCAGAATACCGCTTGGTGTTACTTGTATTTGTCATGTGGCTGGTTCGCAAAGCCAGCGTTGCCTTGCATATTCAAGAATAATTCAATAACTAAATTTAATGAGTTCTCATAATACTTGGGCGCAAAAAGGTTACTAACAGCTAGAATTGAGAAGGCCCTAAAATTCACTTGGTGGAATATGGTTTTTATGACATCCAAGTAATGTATATGCAGAGTAATACAGTGAGGAGGATCAATCAAACTCTACATAAATATTCACTGTAAATAATATTACTGCGGAAGTTCATCTATATGCAACTCAGGTGCAACTCAGGTGGAGGCAACCTGATTACGTTAGGTTGGTAGTACTTGAAAATAAAATGGAAAGATTTGATAATTAATAATCATTCAAATTCTTAATTAGCCCTGGGGGTCCTGATTTTAATAAAGGATTGCCCAGAAGGGACCTTGGAGTGTATAAACAAGGTTCTTTACCCAATTGGTAAAGGTGTGACTGGGCTAAGACCTTATGGGGTTGTATTTAAGAGATGACATCACAGTGACCCTGATTTACCTCGAGGGGAAGGTTGCGACATGCGGTAGTTGCTGGCAGTGAAGACGACCCTGGAGGTGCTGCTGAAGTAGATGCCTTCTGTTGGCGGCATTCTCTGGAGCAGATGACTTCGTTGGTGATCACTCGCGGGCTACCGGCATGGCTGAGGGCATCCAGCCCTTGTAAAGATACCCTGACCTTCACAGCCTGGGGTTTTGCAAGACAGAGTTGCAGCCGCATTTTAAGGGATTCCACCCTTATTCTCGCCATTGGCCTTCGCAGTCTGGAGGATGATGAGCACCTCCTGAGCCTCGGTCGGTGCAGCATTTTATACCAATTTCTGCCGACCATAGGTGCTCAGAGGGGTGCGGGGGAGTTAGCCTCGCCTCTCAGGGGTGGAACTTGTGACATCACATGCATGAGCTATGGATCCATATCTTGCCTGCAGCTCGATGCATGGTATTGAAATCTCTGGTCCACAGGGGCTCGAGGAGGCAGTGACTCTTTGTTGATTGGTCCTCTTCCTACAGCGGCACAAAGTTTGAATTGTGTGCTGTCGCTTTGGTGGGTGCAGTGAAGTAGAGCAGTGTTTCTTTCAGTCAGGGGCGATGACGTGACGGCTTCTTGGAGATTCGGCTTGACTGTAAAAGCTAGAAGCATGGGGTTGGAGGTGTGTTGAGGCTCTGTCAACGTCTGGAAGTCCCTCGTGTCCTGCCTCCATTACCGTGGTTAAATGGAGTTAACTTGCCCATAGAACTTTTGCCATTATTCAGATGGGCAAGTCGGTCATCTGGAGTGCACTTCTTCTAAGCGCTGCAATGCGTCATCTGTCAAAGTGAATGATTATTTTGCTTTTGACATTATTTGAATTTATACAAGAGAAAAAAGTATTTAGAAACAAACCGGAACATTATTTTGGCGGAAAGTTAGTTTATTATTTACTACAGTAGGAAAATATGCAGAAAATTTTGTTTTATAATGTTGTATTTACATTTTTTGTGTGCTTTGACCAGCTCTACATGATGGAAAATAGAAATTGGTCCTGCTTTTATCGGGCTTTTGGGGTTGTGATTTCGTTGGGCTGTCACAGAGACCTTGTTTTTCATTGGCTGCTACTCAAATTTCATTGTGTTGGGTTTTGACGTGTTGGGTTCATCAGGGTATTGTGACTCCAGCTTTAAAATATAAATATTCCATAATCATACATTGTCAGTAATTACTGTGAATCCAAAATTATGACACGAAAACAAAGAATTTCTGCGAAAGGGGTGAAGGTGAGTCTTAATGGTTGCGGCCAGCTTCTACTTTTGCTTCTGCGAGAATTATATAGATGTGGTGGATCAGTTTCGTAAGTTAGTTGTGGGTGTTGGTAGAAATGCTTCACAGTTTGTATGGAAAACAGTACAAGTCTTTAATGATTGTTCATGCTAAAGTGAACATTTTTGAAGTCAAACTCTAAAAAATTCACTGGCCATATGTGCTACAGTACAGACTGGCACGCAGACGCCCAGTTTAGTTTCTAGCAAATGAATACAATTACGTAGTTGTTGGACTTTATGTATTGAGCATGTGATATGTATGTTTATTGCTATTGAAGTTTGTGTTTCTCATTTTACAGACATCAAAGCACAAATTTGCACATTATTAACACATGTCCTTTCCTTAACAATTTTTGGTTTCACTTGGATGATGCACGAATAAAGTCACTCTGTTCATGGCAGTGTTAATCTTACATATAGCTGAAGGATACAAAGTAAGAAGGAAAGTAGGTAGTTAGCAGGGTCTTCAAAAGTGCTCACTTAACCATGAACAGCATAGTGTTCTGACTCAGCAGACATGCTATCTTATCCTGATCTCATCACTGAGTAGTTGAAACATGCTGTAGGAAGAGTGTATTCAAGTGGATAACACATTCTGCTGTACTATAGTGCAAAGGTAGAAGTGATGTTGCTCACAGGAGCTTGACCATGCTTCCATTTACACTGCATTGCAGGTTCTGCCATTGGTAGCTGAGACATATTTACAGTCCATCAGGGGCTTAAAAGCTCAATGTGGCAAGTTATTCTCTGTAGTCGTTGATGTGTACCCTTCCTCTAATTTCTCTGTAAGCATAATGTGTTCCTGGGAGACTTAAAATGGAAGGGTGCCGACTATAACATTTCTAAATTATAAGATTTAGTGTGTTCTAGAGTGAGAACTTGGGTTGTCAAACAGTTGCTGTCTATCTATTCCCGTGGAGTATTGACATGATGGCAGCTGAAAGCAACATTGTGTCTAGCAAGAGAAACATTCCTGGAAGTGTTGTATACATGTATGTTTTTACATACTTACGTAAAGAGATGTTGTAGGTCAATGGTATGGGACGGAGATCTCCATAGTTATAGGAGGGCGTATGTAAATGGAGTGGTATTCATTTAATAGTTGTATGCATTTTTTTAAGTAGAAGTTGAGGAAGAATAGATGCAAACAGGTGCTTGAGAATAGGATAGTTATAGGAGGGCGTATGTAAATGGAGTGGTATTCATTTAGTAGTTGTATGCATTTTTTTAAGTACAAGTTGAGGAAGAGTAGATGCAAACAGGGCAGAAACTTGTTGACAATTCAGGCACAGATCTCCTTCATGGACATAATAAATGACCCCAGCCAAATATTTGGTAAGGTGATACTTATACTATTATAACCTAACACTTACAACAAACATTTTGCACTTATATCTAAGGTGAGACTCAAACTTATGACCTCAGCAGAGCAGGACAGCACAAGGAGACTAGGTTAGTGCTGTGTGCCCCGTTTGCAATGGGAATCATCACACTTGCAACAAACACATACAAGAATGAGTTGGTAGCACAGAGAGGCTTAAAAACACTGCGTCAGGTGCAAGCAGTACTTAGTGTCTGCAGGGATGAGGTTGATGAAAATGTGAATCAGACATGCAAGAATTTTGTTACGTATTCTGTAATTTTTTTAAAGCATTTATTATCATAACGTGTCTTGAGTGTTCTCTTTTGTGTATGAAAAGACACACACGTGCTGGTATTTTTTACTTCTGTTCAGTGGCAACTACTTGATTACTCATCCAATGAGTGGTCATGTGAGAGGTGAGAGAGAGAAAGGAGAACAGTTGTTTAACTCTTCCCAAGTTGTTTGTTTGTTGTGTTCCTTTATTTCTCCTCATATACTGTTTTAAGCAGACTTTGTTGTGCCTTAATTAACTTATTTAGCTTAATGTGATTTCAATTGAGGTAATTATTATACTAGGTAGCTAAAAGAATAAAAATAGCTGCATCTTCAAAACATTAATTTGAAGATGAAAAGTTTCACATAATGCCTTTTTTTCACTTTGCATTTATGTGCGAGTCAGTGTATATTAGTATTTGCATTTGTTGTGTATTTGGTGGGTGCTTGAGTACTATGAGTGATAAGTAAGTAATGTTTTGTAAGGGACCACATGATTTTAATGTATGTTGCAGTGTCTGATGCAGTGCGGAAATCTGGATCATTCCTGAAGGTGATGCAGCTTCCGTCAGTGATGATGATCAGCATGGTGATAGTGGTGGCATCCAACATGTGGGGCTTTCTTGACCCCACTCTGGAGCCACACCTCCGCCAGGTACAGTGTCTTTGCAGATCCACCAGTCGTATAGTTAAGTATTTCACCTCCTTGCAATTATTTTGCATGTTCAAGGCCTTGAAATGTGCCGTCTTTTTGTCGACAACACCTGAATGTGACTTTAAGCAGTAACCCAATTTCTATGGAATGTTGATAATGATTCTGAAAATAACCTTTCTAGCTATTTTCATGTCCAAAAAAAGTTAATCCATGGAGTTGAGATGAGAATTTAAAATGTGTCTGTGGGCACAAAAAGTTTATTAAAATAGCTTTTCATGTGTATACACTACTAAAAAATATCCAACCATTTTGTAATTGTGTTTTTTTCTACCAAACCTTTGCTGTGCACTTCATGTGACTGCCAGGCAGAACCTTTATTTGAGGTGTAACTATGACATCCCTTTTGGCGGGGATTACTGGCACCTTTCTGGAGCTCAAGTCTGGGGCGTGTAGACCGGATCTGATTTTGGTCAGAGATTTTGAAAGCTGCTGGAAGTTTGGTACCTTGGACCCTATCTAGGGGTTACAGGGCCCAGGAATCTTGATTGTTGGGGAAAATCACAACTCTGGGATGGGTGGCTCTACACTCTTCATGCTTCTTAGTTCCTGTTGGGTCTGGTCATCTTGGTCTGCATAGACAAATTCAATACCACATGTTTCTGATAGTTTGGCGCGGCCGATGGGCTACAGGTTTCCAGAGTTTTAGTTGGTGGGTGAAAAAACCTGGGTCCATATTGTGGAGTCTCCTTAAGAGGACTATGTACATGCACATCCAAGGTCAAGACGCGAGAGAGCAATATAGGCGACACAAACATGCACTTCTAGTGCCTCATCGCTCCTACGTGCAAGGCGTGCAGTATTACCGTCATGATGCTTTACTGTGTAAAGTAGATCTGTAACAGTAGGGTTTTATTGAATGCGATGAAAGTACACAGATTAAACTTAAAGAAACTTCATAGGCAAGCTTTAAAAATGTGATATTTGACCACTTTCACGATTTTTTTTCTCCATTAATACACTTAATATGACAAAAGTAAAAATATGGGCATAGATAATGGTTTTTTGTCTTTTCTGACAAAAAGTCATATTTACAGAACATTTATTTACGGAGACATGAGTCTACGTGCAAACAGTGATTTCACAGAAAACGTTTCAGTACATAGGACCTTTAACTAGCTTCTGCCACATAAATTGAGCAAGCGTCCTTGGCGTGTTATCTCTCAAGTTTGTTGGGATGCAGTCACTTTACCCTTCCTTGCTTGGAGAACTGCATAAGTAAGAGTAGGTTTGGCAGTAGTACAGGTATCTCTCTGCAGCAATGTAGTGTAGTAGTATTCCCTAGTGGAAGACAAAGACCAGGTAGATACTTTGCAATCCTTCTAACTCTGTACTCAGTGGATAATCGTGGTAGATTGTACACAGGTGGATAACAGGCTCATTGTGTATCCTTTTCCTGACTGTGCCCAGATCTCAGTTACTTACATCATACCTCCAATTACAACACCCAGTGGAGAATGATATTGGTGTGTTGGACTGTTGGAGTGGTGACAGTAACTCAGAATTAACTTAGATGTTACCTAGTGATGGCTTCCCGGTGATGCATGCCAGATTTTTGCACTACGCAGATGCGCACTCTACGGCTGACTTCGCCCAAACTGAGCACCCCAAGCGCGGGGCTAATTCAAATTCACTGGCTGCTGAGACTGGGAAATTAAATATGGAGCTTCGTCGCTTTGGGGGGTGGCCGATTGACGCATGCGAGCTTTCTGCGCTACGGAGATGCGCACTCTATGGCCGACTTCGCCCCATCTGAGCGCGCCAAGCATGGGGTAAATTCAAATTCATTGGCCACTGAGACTGGGAAATTAAATATTGAAATTATGCCAGGCTTTAATGAGTCAATTATATAACTGAACTTCTCATTTGTATTTATATTCTTCCACTCCCAATCAAGAAGGAACGTGCTACAGCCACCACAACAAAGATATACATAATATAATTTATTTGAATTATACTATGCTACCCTACCTGGCCAGGAAGTTCCAGTCAACACTCAAGAGACTAGCACCCCCGTGACCTTCTGACGTCACGGACCGCCTGCCTCAGTCCGGGGTGCAAGAAAATGTAATCGCCCCCACCAGGGGAGATAAGAATTTGAGCTATGCTCCAGCAGTGGCTAAACCAGCCCCTATGTTGGAAGGCTACGAAACCCCCCCCCCCTCCCCTTGCCCTCGTAGAACCGCTGACACAGGGCGATTTTTGTATAAATAGAAGTCCAGCCCCGTGGTCCAGCAGAGATGCCGGAGCTCGCCAGTCGCAAAGTTCGCGAGCTCACCTACAGTTTGCAGAAGACTCTCTCTCCTTTCCACTGCAGCCTGCGCAGGGTTCGGCCTCCTTCAGCAGCTCAAGGCAGGGCTTGAACCACCACCTCCAGCCGGCAGCTTGCAGAAGGCTGCCAGCACAGCTTCCTTCATCTGACAGCCCAGGGACAGCTCTCCACGTCTGGTAAATCCCACACCTGTACCCACATACCCTTACCTCAATCAACTTCCCTTAACTCCATGGTAACAGGTCCTTGTACGATTTATGTCCCCCTGGATAGAGCCCATTGGTAACGATCGTGCTGTAAATAGCGTAGACTTTAATTTGGTAAATTAACTAGGAATCCTCGTAAGAATTAATTATTTCTTTGTTTATTAATTTTTTCCCCAGGCTCACCTTTGCCTGTTGATTTAATATAACATCTTACCTAGCATATAGTGTGTAACTATTTAGCTGGGTCACTGCTAACTCTTTTTTTTTTTTTAAGTAATAAAATATTATCTATTAAACTTATATTGTTTTGTGTCACTTACCGTCATTTTAGTTTTATAACCTGTACCACTTTTCATTATTGTTGCTTATTTCAGTGTTGTGTTCCTTTCAATGCGCATTTAAATTCTAACTTAGTTCATGTCTTTATCTGACAGTGTAGTGTGCTGAATCCCTTAGGAGGCAAGGACTGAGATTGGACTTAATTCCTGAGATTCCAGTGCACTGCTACGAATAACTGACACAAGGCTCTGTTACTTGGGTTGTCATTGTAAATGGCAGGTCCGCAGGAGTGACTGTAGATTTCGCCCTGTCCTGGACTGCTTGTACACAACCTGTGTTGACAACCTCTCTTTATTATTTTGCTTTTTTTTAATTTATCCATGCACCAGCAACAGGGTGGCATTGGTAGCCGTCAGAGGCAATGCAAGAGGGATGCCTTACTAAAGCAAGCTCTGTCGAACCAGATAAATACCGACTCACAATCCAGTACACTGAATACTTGTGAATCCGAGAACAAGCCAGATTGCTCACCCCGTAATTATTCATAACTCGTGACCGATTGAGGTCATTCACCCCCTTATCGGGACAACTGGCGTCCCGACTATTGACGTCCCTTGTGGTATGGACAGTAAGGCTGCCTGTAAGGGTTAGTCTGACCCTCCCAATTACTCTGGGGGTTGACTCCCCTCTACCTCCGTAGGTCAGAAGGGGCTGTAAGCACCCTAACCACTTATCAACGAAAAGGGAGCACACGTCAAGTGGCACCCAACGTAGGACCATACATCTCCATATAGTTCAGCCTTGAGAGGTGGACCTCTCCAGACAACTCTCTCTCCTCCCCCCCCCCCCCCCCCACCCCTCATTCTTTAGTCACCCACGTTGGTCATATTTGACTTCGCATCACCCGTTCCATGCTTGATGGTCATGTCCTGATGATTCTGGTCCAACAAAGACAAGCAGAATAGCCATGGTATCGGGCGTCAAGTTGTCCCCGTCGCCCTGTGAGGCACAATCACATGCCAAAGGAATTGTCTCATTTTGATCTGAGTGTGTATCAGGTTCCCTCCTATTTCTTGCCTTACCAAGAAGGCGCTGTGTATGCGGTGGGTTTGAATCCTGTGTTATTAAGAGAGGAGCATAACTGAGAGTAGAAAAGTAGGGATGTGTTTCCTCTAATTAGTAGTCAGAACGTATGAATATGATGCTGCAGGATTTATTCATGATTGATGAATAGTCTACTGTGAGAAACTTCAGTCTTCAGTGTCTTGTAACATTAAGCCCAATTACAATACCTTATGGGTCTCACCCATGAAGTGAGTGATAGCTACCACATCACAACTCTCTCTGTCTATTGTGACTATTAGTAAACTAATAGAACTTGAGCATATGAGTCGCAGGTCTAGTTAGAATGAGACAGGCAACTTGATGAGCATGGCTTCAGAACATCTTCAAGGTCTAGTCTCTCTATGGCTATGTTCTACTTGTTTCTAGGAGCCGGTTGACTGGTAGTGCAAGGGGTGAATATTGTGGTGTTTGATATACTGTAAGACAGATGATGGATGAAGAACAAATGTGTTTTGCAGTTGTGCGACTGAATATATAACTGCAGCAGGTGCTCCGCTGTCTCATAGAATATTTACAATAAACTGGCCGGATGACATCAATATGGTAGATGCATCTGTGCAGGCATGGCCTGCAGGAGCACACCTTGATGACCCATTGTGTTTGTATGATATCATCCGAGGAGTTTACGTATTGAGACTAGAAGAACCAAATCTCTTGATGGCAGCCCTGGCAATAGTAGTCTGGCTGTTGGGGGGGCGACAGATTCCTCTTCCCATGCATGGAAGCAGTGGATAGACTCATAATCACCCAGGTGGGTCTGCCCACAGCGAAAGTAGTGCTCCTGAGCTCACTCAAGGAGTTCCACTGGCGTCGAGGTGAGCAGTTCAACGAGACAGAAATCTTCAAGGTTGCCATCCTTACATATGGGAGGCGTATTTTTGGTCTCTAGAGGGAGAACAGGACCAATAAGTCAAGGT
The DNA here is from genome assembly GCA_029891345.1 of Dryococelus australis. Taxonomy (NCBI): domain Eukaryota; kingdom Metazoa; phylum Arthropoda; class Insecta; order Phasmatodea; family Phasmatidae; genus Dryococelus; species Dryococelus australis. The sequence continues at coordinate 64,571,584 of CM056995.1, forward strand.
GAATTGTATGAATGAGAGTGTGTGAATGAGAATGCTACGATTGTTTGCAGTGTGGTTTGACTTGCCCTTTGCGCCCAGGGGGCGTGGAGGAGGGGAAGGATTCTGGTCTACCGGTCATCCCCCGAATCTAAATCCTGTATACATTCGAGCGCACTGGGCCGCATAAGGAGATAATGGGGTACCACCATACTTAAATTTTTTTAATGAAAGAAAGACAAGCACGGACGCAACTAGTTAGTGTGTGTGAGAGTAGTTAGAATTCAAATTTTTCGGACAGCATGGCTGTTTCAAAATCGCAAAGTTCCCAGTGGATCTTGAAGAACAAAAGAGCTGATTTAGATTTTGTTTTGTTTGGGATGGTTAATGCTGACGCGAGCCCTACGTCGGCGAGTAAGTGGTTAGGATGCTGACTGCCCTCTTGAGATCTTAGGTAATCCTACCGCGCGTCATTGGCTAGTATTATTGGCCCGACAGGTTGTGGAGGATTTGGATTCCGTGGGTGGCCGTTTATTAGAAGGGTACCATCTGAATTGAGGGGAGTCAAACCCCATAGTGAGGTGGAATGAGATAGTTTCCTGCCCATGGAGTTCTATCTTCCTCACTATTACAGTTGCCAATAGTCAGGATGCCAGTTGCCCCAGGGTGTATGAGATGGTGATGTAGTTTAAGCGATTGTGGGGTTGGATGCCAATGGTATGGCGGGGGATATTCAGGCTACTCGAATGGGCAGAGTGGATTGACGTACGGGCATGTAATTCATGTAGGGCGATACAGCACATGGTTTGGGGACTACCTTTTGTGGGAGTCGAACCGGTGCTGTGTACCCCGATGCTTGTTCTATTACGAAAGAGTTGGGTAGATTCACCTCCGGCAGCTGTCGAACCCGTATGAGTTTTCCGGATGCCAACTTTATTAGGCAGGTGTTTGTTAGGTCCTTATCGGCATCAACCCGTGGAGCAGTTACACTTACTACCTGCGGGGCACCTCTAGTTGATGAGGACGGGGTGGATCCGACTCGCTTTGTGACCAGCAGACACCTAATAAGTGATTGTATGTGGACACTTGGGTAGGAGGCAAAATGGAAGAATAATCCAGAGGCAAGCTCTCAGATTCGGGTGTCGGAGATTCTACCTTACTTGTGGTTTCAATAGTGGCTTGTGCTCGGAGCTCTCTTCTAGAACACAACGTTTCCTACGTCATTGTAGACACTGAATTCCACCCTTCTCGCTATGCATCTAGTCTGTCCTGTTATCCTTTCCGCAAATACGCAGTCCTGGGGGCATGGCTTATACAGACACACCCAAGGCCCTGTCGTGTAGAAGTGCAGTCCGGTATTGGGACGTCACTGGAGGTAGGCGCAGATAAACTGGAAACCCAGGAGTTGCAGCATTTCGTTTTCAGACTAATCCTTTCTTCAATCTCCGTCTCCTGTAGAGTTCGATGTACCACACTGCTAGTCTCCAGCGGAATTTAATTATTGAGTCTATCACAAGATATATTAATATTCTGAAAACTAGAAGGCTAATGACACAGGAACTAAAATATAAATGAATGGTACATGGACAATTAAAGTTTACGAACTGTTTTGTTACAATATTAAAGAAAGTGGAAATTCCTGGCTAATCAATTACAGGTATTTCAATAACTAGCTAAAAAATTAAGATATTACGATACGTAGATCAAATAGGCGAAGGTTAGCCTGGTGAATAATTAATGAAAATAAAGAAAATGCAAAATACTAAGGTACACGTTTACAGCGTATTCTCAATAACTGGGGGCTGTCCAGGCGGACATTTAGTACCGTGATGACCTGCTACCACGGGAGTCAAAGGAAATTGACTGAGGTAAGGGGTGGTTGGGTACAGGGCGTCGGGTTACCTCCAGAGAGAGTCGCTGCCCTCACGGCCAACTGGGGCAGTAGTGGACGAGCCTTATCCAAGCTGCGGGGATAGTGCAGCCTTCACAGTCTGCGGGGGAGGGTAGAAATCTCCTTGCAGGCTTCTGGAGGTGGAGCCGTTTCTCTGGCTGAGGAGATGAGAGAGTCTTCTGCAGACCAAGGAGAGCTCACTGACCTACTTGGCTGTGGAGCCCAGCGTCTCTACTGGAGCCTGGTTCTGGACTTCCTTATAAAGGAAAAATCTTCTGATCAGCGATCTTGCGTAGTGTGGGGGGTAGCGTAACCTTTCAACGCAGGAGTAGGTTATTGGGGGTTGCGGCAGCGCCGCACATTTCTTATCTCCCCACTTGGAGGCGGCGACAAATTAAAACCCCTCTTCCTAAGGCTGGCAGATTGTGACGTCACGTGGTCACAGGGGTGCTGCCATCTCTTGGGTTTGCTGGAACTTATTCTGCAGCTAATAATGGGGTAGTGGATTGTCAAAAATATTGTATTTATCCATGGGGGTGGTGCTTGCATGCTGGATTTCAGGCGGGCTGTAGATTTTGTAATTAAATGCGTCAATTACTTTTACATAGTCGGCTGTCTAGCAAGTGGAGTCTCTTTGCTCGATATGTGAAATTACATTTGCCACTGTTCATGACTTGCCCTGAGTTCAGATCACTCATAGATGGGGTGTAGTCGCCCATAGAGTGTGTATCTGCGCTGCACAGCATGTTGGCATGAGTCAACGTAAAGTTAGAAAGTAGTGCTCTAGGTATAACCTTTTTATAGGTATCGGCCACTTAGAGGGGAGTTTGGAGAGGCCAGCGCTGGTTCCACTGGGAACTTTGTGCAGCAGGTGTCATGAGGTCCAGGTTTGTGCCTGGGGTGATACCTTGGTCTTTCTTACTCTTACTCCATGGTAGCTTCATAAGCTCGATGCGCTCGTGAAGGGGGTGGTAGCAGGTGGCAGTCGAGCTAGGCATGGTTTGAAAACATCAACAGGATGTTGGGCAGTCAGTATCCGTGCTTGGGTAGGAACAATCCAAGCCCCGTTGGTTTCTTCCTACGTTGACTGTTGCAGTGGGAGGGGTCCTGATGAGGTGTGATAGCGATGGTCGTGCTTGGGTAGTTAGTCTGTATGCACCAACTACTCTGATATACTATAACATATTAATATCCTGCAGGTTATGGACAAATAAGCATAGCATTTTTTATCATACTATATTTTGAGTGTAGTGAGACATAAACAATCTCTTACCATTTTTACTTACGATTTTGTAACGTGTAAATGGGGCAGATAAATTTTATGTAAATTATTTAATGGCTGGATTAGTGGTAAAACTGCAGTTAGGAATTTTAACATATCTGACAACTTACAAAGATAATTTAGGATACTGGTCATTTCATTTGAAACCAATGAGCACTTTGGTAGTTTCCAGCTGCCTTTTTGGGATGAAATGGTGAAGTGGAAGAAGTTGATGCATATGTTAGTATGAGTGGTTTTCGTTCTCTCCCCACCAGCACCCAAGGTATCAAATCTTCATAAAGGCTATTCACAATAAAGTGAACACTTTTGAAATCAACCTTCGAAAAATGTCACTGCCCATGCCTGTATATATTTTAATGAGCACACAGTGACATGCGCCCAGTAAAGTTGGTAACGATGGAGGGAAAATAGTTCCATATCTCGTCAAGTATAACATTTTAGGTAACCATTTGTGATAACTTAAATTATTTATTTCGCTTCCTGTTATTTTTAATACATTGAAGTGTAAAAATGGGCGGATATGTAAAAATATTTTCTTGTCTAATAATTTCACAGTTTCACTTGACGTACGCATGAATAAAGTGGTTAATTTTACGTAAGGCGGTAGAATATACAACGTGCATACAAATAGATCTTAAGCGGGACTTTCAAAAGTGCTCCGTTTACCGTGAACAGCCTATAGATTAGTTACAAGGCAAGTGTGCAGCTGCTTCATTAATGAGCTGCCCTTTGAATGGTAAGTGAAGTTGCATATACAAATGTAGTCTGTCCCACCAAGGAATGGAATTAAATGACAGCCACTGTGTGGCTATAGCATGTTATAAAGAAAGTAAGCTCTCCTCAAGAGACCCAGCGGGGTACTTGGTAACTAAAAAGTTCTACCTAAATAGTGGTTTTGGGTAGTGGTGTAGAATGAGATTTTGATTTGGTAAAGCCCAGCAGCGTAGATTCTTGCCCAAGCTAGTAAAACAGGAGCCCAATAAATTTTCCTCATGAAAAACAAAGAAAGTGAAAATTTATGGTTAAAATGCTTCCTAATTAAGCATCTTAGCATATTCTTGTTTGCAGCTATAATGGTGTGGAGGCATGTGGGTTGTTTGTTGATGCAATTTTGAATACTTGTTCCTATACCTTATTATCAGTAAACCAGAGTAGTTCATTACAGACATCTCCCCGTATGCTGGCATCATGTACATTTGAACATCAGATATAAAGCCTGGTGTCTGCACAGGCTGTTACCCACCCTGCTCTCAGTGTTGCTTAAAAGATACCAGGACTGCCTAGATGTATAGACTTCCATGGTAAGTTGATTACTTTCGAAACCAACCTTTCAAAAACAGTTACTGCTCTTACATCCACATATTTTAATGAGCAGGCTGACTAGCACATGCCCAATAAAGTTGATAATGGTGGAGGGAAAGTAGGTCCATGTCTTATTGTTGAATTAAAAGTGTTAGGTAAACATTTTTGAAAACTGAAATTTTTTCTATTGTTTCTGTTTTTTAATGCAGATACGTGTATTATCAACTTTGTAAAATATTTACTTTTCTAGCAATTCCATAGTTTCACTTGACTGATGCATAAACAAAATGATCAGGCTCATGGCAATGTTAATTTTACACAATGTGTATACAAGTAGGTCTTACGCAGAACTTTCAAAGGCACTCCGTTTACCGTGAGCAGTCTATGAGGACAATGCAGACTTGTAAATTTACAGTCTTACTATGTATATAAGTGCAGAATTTACAGTCTTACTATGTATATAAGTGCAGACACTCACATGTGTGTGGTCTGCTCGATTGTATATGAACACAAGAGATGTGAATAGGTGGTGCATGTTGTTGCAGTTTGGGCTGGGCCCAGAGCAGATGGGGCTGGTGTTCCTGCTGTTCTCAGGGCTGTATGGTTTGTTCAGCCCGCTGTGGGGCCTGCTGGCTGACAAGGTCAACAATCACTGGTCCATGATGGTGGTGGGGCTGATGCTCTGCACCGCTGGCCTTGTACTGCTGGGGCCCTCCCCCTTTCTGCCTTTCACCAATGAGTGAGTATCTCCATTACTTCCTCCCCTCCCTACGACTTTACTCTTACGCCACTCCACAGCAATCCCTCGTCCTCTCACGCCATCTGTGCTTCAAAACCACAACAGTTCAGTTAAGTACAAGTGGTGATACTGTGATGCATTTAGTGGGTTTGTTGTTTATACAGAGACTCACATTAATATTCAGACACCAGACATTCTTAAAAATTAGTAGACATATAGAATTCGTGTTTAGACATATTGGGTAATAAGCATAATATTTTTGTTATTATTTGATGTGCCCAGTGTAGCCTCGCCACAGCCTTGGCTCCCTCCTAGTAAGAGAAGTTATGCAGCATACACCACAACTCGCCTTGAAGCCCAGGGTTGACTTGGCCAGCTGGTGTCTCCTGTTGGAGCCTTCCGTGCTTCTCAGCTACCCTGTAACTCTGCTTTTAACATCACGAGTTCGAGTACCATCCAACTGGGGTCACCCTCACTCCCTGGACCTCTGCATCTACAGAGTCTAGACATCACTCTGGTTGGCATCCTAGGATCGGCCCTTCATTCCCAGCATTCTTTACTTCTCTACCTTGCTTCCACTATCTCCCTCTTTGCCACCGGCAAAGTCCAGCCTTCCTGAGTAGAACAAGAGTGTTTTCCTTCAGTTGGCTATTGTCACCTCCAGTACTTGCTTGGGTCTGTGTGTGAAGTCTCATTCAGCCAAATCACTTGCTGGAGACCAATAGACAAACCCTGTTAGAGAACCTCATCTCTTCGTGAGTGCTTGGATCTGTGACAAAGTCCCACCTTCCCGAGTAATATGAGAGCGAATGCTCCTATCCTACTGCTGACATCTTCTGTCAATTGCTTAGGTCTGCCGGCAAAGTCCCATCCAGCCAAGTCACTTGCTGGGGACCAGTAGATCAGGCCTACCTACCTCATCCACTTGCCTCATCTTACTTCCTCTCAGGCCGTGCCTACCCTAGGTAAATATGCTGTCCACCTCTCTGTATTTTCACCCTCTATGACACGCCACAGGACTGGGCAGGAGAAAACAGCCAAGCAGGTCACATAAGGGTTGGCACCACGCATCCTGTGAGCAGATAAGGGATGAAGCTTGCAACTTCAGCAATTTCCCAGCAGCAGACGATGTGCAGCAGATGACTTGAGGGGAGGAGCTTATTTCCTTCCTCACCCCTCGCCACCTACGGTCCAAGCAGTTATAAGGCCCTGCACGGCCCAAAATCTTCAATCTTTGTTTCCTCCGCCGCTTAGTTTTGGGCCGGAGGAAGTCACCAGCAGTTCGTGCTGTCTAGTACGCCTTTGCTGATTCCACCATTCTCTTCAGGGCCGTATGAAATGTACTATTGACATCAATCCCCCCAGAAGCCTTTTCTGTACCTGCGGTAATGCCCTCTAGATCTTCTAGAAGACTCAACACCAGCTCCTGAAGATGCCGACAGCGCCTTCCCCTGGTAACGGTCACCGACTGTCCCTTCAGGACTACCACTTCTGCCTTACTGGACGGTAACGGCAAGCCTTACCACTACCCTTCTGGTAGTAACTATCCACAATCCCTTCAGGTCAACAAGGTAGATAGTTAGGGAAATTTGTTGTAAACTACCTAGCATTTTTTATCGCCTTCACATCAGGTTAGAACCAGGTCTCCTTCACCTGGCTGTGTGTAGCTTAACTTCCGTGTCAATTCAGGTTAGTTTTAGGAGGTAGTACGGGTCACCGTGCATATTCCCAGTGAATATATATGTGATCTAAACTGACTTCTGAGTACTGATTTCTGAGTGTCACTGTGTTAACCTCACGTAAAAACCAGCCCGTTAGAGTGGAACCGGAAGACCACGTCCATTCGCCGGGTTGTGACAGTGACTCCTGATTTTGTACCTCTGAGACAGGCCACACAACCTGTACTGTATACCAGCCGAGCACCTGCTGAACACTAAGTTGTACTTATTTTTCTTGTGAAACTGGTGTCACAAACCAAAACTATAATATTGACCATAATAACTGTTTCATACCTCGGAAGTCACATAACTAGGATTTTCGTGGCACTTAACCTAAGGCGTTGTGTGTCAATAGTTGTCGCGGCATCCAGCATGAAGCACTAGCACTTCATAGGGCGAAATGCGTCAGTTCCGTGAAAGAAAATCTTTGAAAAAAAAATTTATAAGTACCACATAGCTACATTTAGTCATAACAATGTGTTGTAAAATATTTCTGAGGTATAACTTGTGGGGCTCCCTAATAGTGCAGGCCAAAGTTTTAAGACATACTGTTTAAACCAGTAACCTTCAATGGGCAATTTTGTATACACCAAAATACTTGACCAAGCGTACTTTGCTGGTTGATTGGAGGAGGACTGTCATTGCAAGATGAAATTTTTTCTCTATTTTGCTATAATATTTAACTTGCATTTAATGTTTCACAGTTGTAATAGAGCACATGAAAATTTTTGCATATAGAAATGTTGAGAGAATCAAATGTTATGTCAGTGACTTAAGTTTGGAGGACCAAAAAATTTTTACTCTAATTTTAGAAATTCACTTTTTTTAACAGTGCCATACATGTTGGGTGTAATTTTTTCAGCATGCTGTGGCTGAATTTGGTTGCACTCTCATTACTTGGGATATCTGTGGCATTAGCACTGCTGCCCACGTTTGAAGCTCTTCTGGACAGTGCCATGTAAGCAGAACAATTCATTTTTATACTATAGCTTAGTTTGTGTGTTTACTAAACTTCAACTATCAAATGCATCATATTACTCCAGAAACCGAGTCAGCCATAACCTCTTCAGTGCTAGCTGTGAGTTGAGTTCCAGTACCTGCTGGGACATGTTTAATTACAAGAATCGGCTATTCCCACATAATTAACATTTTCTTCACAATTTTTGATGGTTGCCTTCATCTGTTCCGTAAATTTAATCAATAGATTTGTCAATAACACAATTATACTGTAGTAACATGTAAATCTTCTATTTATAAAGTTAATACCAATTATTAGGTTGCTAATGCACAATTATACTGAAACACTGTAGTAATCTTATATTTATAACATTAAAACTACCTATTATGTATAGTGCCAGTTTTGTAAATAACTAAGAGGCAGACTTGTTGCCTTACCTTAGGCGTATCTAGTGTGGGTGGACGTTTGCAGCTTTTCTCCCCTAGATGACAGGAAGCTGGTTCCGCCAACTTAATGGGGTTATTGACAGGTGCAGGTGGGGTTGGCATAGTTGTTCGACCACTAACCATTGTGCACGTGAAGGTGCGGAAGGAGTCGCTGATGTGGTCTGCATGTGAGCTGGGGTGTAACTAGGTGTAATGTCTGTATGGCGGGTTACTTGTGTGGCGGTTGGAGGATGTGGAATGGTGATAGTCTTCTTTGGAGGAGTAAGTAGCAGAGGTGGGTGCCACAACAAATCAAACTGCAAACTGCGATACCTGCTGGTGTTACCCTCTCTCTGGCCGCCTCTCCTCACTTTCAGGTGTACACCGTGGCAGCACCCTGAACTTCCCCTGCTAGGTCCCTAACTAAGGCCAAAGCCTCTTTGGTCGCCTTATCCCACCAAGCCGTATGGTGTGACATAAGGGCGTAGTGTAGAAGGGTTGATAGTGAGTGTCCAGTAGAGGTAGGTACGTCCTAGAGGAAACAGGAAGTGGAGGGTGTGGCTATGATGAAGGCCTAACTGCTGGTCTCTAGATAATAAACTTGTGAGGCGAGAAGTCACCTGCAGACCCAAGCTTCTGACTGTAGGCGACAACAGTAGGATTAGGGAGTCTGCTCCTGTGTTACACAGGAAGGCAGGAAGTTGTCATAGATCCACGCATCATGCAAAGATAGAGCTCCCTGTAGGTGTCGACTGCAGACCTTCCGCAAGTTGCTAGCTGGACGGGAAGTTGCCGGCATACCTAAACACCCACAGAAAGTTGGCAATAGCTGTGTGAGAACCTTCACTCCAAGGAGATGGATGTTCGGTGCGGAGATGGACAGGATTTAGTGGTTCGGCATGTACCTGCTCCTGAAGAGTATAGGTGGAAATGGGTCGAAACAGGATACAGCACGAACTAGGTGCAAAAAGAAAGTGCGTGAGATGGATAACGCAACCAACTTATTTTATGTCTGTTTATTGTTGAAGCAATAAACATACATAAGCCAGCCTGTGGCCTGAGGGGCCAACCAAAGTGCATTCCCTAGGTACAGAAAATGCAGTGGTGCGGGGGTCGAGAGTGACCCCCTAAGTCTATGAATACTTGGACTCGTACTGACTGAATGCATGGTGAGCTGTGAGGCAGTTAGTTAGCTTGTCCATAGACATAGCTGGCTGTAGGCAAGCAAATACTACTGAGGCCAGCGATTCGTCTGGAGCAAGATGCTAGTGGTGTTAGAGCACGTCTGGGCAAGGTGACATTCTGCTTGAGAGCTGCGCAAGTCAGCTGGTGGTTGAAGTAGTCTGAACGTGGCTGGGCAGAGTTTTGTTCTGCTAGAGAGCTACTCGAGTCAACCTCGAACTGAGGACTGCGAGTCCTTTATATACCTGTTCCACAGAGCTAGCATGGGGGGCACAGGAGTAGATCCCTGGAGCAGAGAGAGGCGAAGCGAAGGCGGTGAGGATGGCTACTCGCTTCCCCTTAGCTGTCTGGCCACAGGGGAAGGCAGGCCCTCTGCGTCAAACGGGTTGTGGGCTGACAGGAGGCAACCCAGCTCTTCTATAACCTCGTGTGATGCGCTCTGGGGCATGTGGCATCTACGTCTCTCCTTGGTGGGGACAATGGCTGTGGCGGAGGCTAGAGCAGATTATGATGTCGTCCGTGGTGCATTAATTTATATTTATTAAAGGAGCCTCCTTAGGGTATGTAGCAGGTTTTATTTTTTGTTTTTTGGAATGGTTAATAAACGAGACTAATTCTAAATGTTTTTCCAAACCAAGAGTTCAAAATAGTGGTAAATCATATGAGTGGTTTTGTTACTAAAATGAAGTAAAATCAGAGATTTAGTGGACTGATTAATAGAAAATAAGAATACCTGTTCTGCACATATTTTTAAAATTAATGTTTGTCGTGAAAAACTATAAAGGACTGGAAGAATTCTAACATACTGAAATGATGGGCCTATGGGAACATTCTTTCTATATATTTGAAATTTGTTGAGATTCAGGCAATGTCAGAACTTGAATATTGTTGTTGAGTTGGTTGTAATAGAAGAGTTACTATTTTCAGTGAGGGAGGCTGCAGTGATGACATTACGACGTACAGCTTGGTGGCTGGAGTGTGGTCCTGCATGTACTCCCTTGGGTAAGTACTGTTTATATACTTCCTTGGGTAAGTACTGATTATGTATTTACTTGAGTAAGTACTGTGTTATCAATTACAGTAGAACCTCTCTATTATGGTCTCTCATTGTTCCTGTGAATAGGGTCGTAATAGGGGGGGTAATAAAAAATTTGGAAAATGTTGGATCGATTTTGACCCACCTATGCCTATGCCTCCAAACTTGACATTTTTTGCATGAAGTTCATGTTCAATCATCTCTAGCGCATAAAAAACACTTTTTAAATTGAATATAAATATGTATGTATATTTTAATAGCTGTACGTATCCTGATTAATTTGATACCCAAGAAAGGCATATTGGACCACCCCTTGTCATAAAAGAGAAGGCCCAAACACAGTATGACATGGCCATTGAAAGTGTGTGAAAAGATTAGACTGTGTATTATTAAAATATAACTAAATACTGTTGGAGATGCTTTATGTTTGATGCAAAACACAGAACTTTATTTATTGATAATATACTATATGAAGATACATTGGATCACTCGTGTGCTGGGGCTAGCAGTGAATACATTGCCGTGCACACGTAGCTGGGCAAGCGCCTAGATCCTCTGCAGCATGGCTGGGCACGAGGACTCACATCTTTCAATCGGTCCCAGATCCTCGGGGCTGTGTCAGCTGCGATGGTGGCCAGCTGGCCGCCGCCCGCTACGAGATTATTCTGGCGGGCGCCAGTGCCGTCAGTACAGGGCCGGTTCGCTTCGTAACAGCGGACCGGTGTTGATAAAACATGCTGATAGATACGATTCATGTCAATGTGTTGCATTTAATACAAAATGTAGGTGGCGTGTTGGCCTCTGCACTGGCACGATGAGGCCCAGCAATGTTTATGAGAATATAAAAATTTATTGCTGTCTATTTGAAATTTTAATCATCCCGAATTTTTCATCAAAAATTTCTGACGTGACCTATACATGCACATGGCCTTGCTTGCCAAAATATAGGCTATTCACGGTGAAGGGAGCACTTTTGAAAGATCTCTCATTTGTAATACTAGTCAATAAATACCTTTTATTTTAGCCTTAGGCATTAACTTCCGAGTGTGATGAAATATACACACTTTGTTTATTACTTACATGGCAATATTTATTTTTAAAAGTGGGTTAAATGATAAAAATTGGCTGAAAGGAAAAAGTAACTAGGGCTTCAAAAGTGTTCACTTTACTGCGAACAGCATATACCTTTATTCACTTTACACATAAAATTGACTTCACAAGAAAAAAAACAAATGCCCACCCAAAAAATTAGCATATTATGTAGGCTAGGGCACACATAAACTTAAAAAAAAATCATTAAAAAAGGGGCATTGAATAAAAGAGGAGGGATAATGGAAGGGAAAAAGGAATGGGAGGGTAAGGCAAAGGCAGTGGCATGTGACTAGGACAAAGAATCCTTACTAACCCGGCCTGCAACTCCCCCCTTCCCCCTCACCCCATCCAAGTGGATGTTTCCATGGACAATACACCTTGTCCTCTTCTGGCATGAAGTAATTTATTGCTTCACACGCTGCTTGGGACAACAAATTTCCAAGTTTATGCCGCTTGAGAAATGCGCGACCACTTACATCAGTAAAGGCTAAGTTTCCCATAGACCTGAAAATCGTGGATAGTAAAAACTTGTACCGTGGTTGGAGAAACTGTCTACAAAAACAAATCCGCGCATAACTGACACCGCAGTCAAGATACTGCAGTTAGCAAGAGATTACTGTATCTATTTTTAGACGTGCCTCAAATTTTCAACTTTTTTGACCCAAACTTTTCACGGTTCCTCGGGATTGGGTCGTAATAAATGGGGTCATAATTGAGGGGTTTTGCTGTACTCCAATTAGAGCTAGTGGCTTGATAGCAGTAGGGTGAGTGAAACAATTAAAAATTTATAGTTAAGTGGGACACTATCAGAAATATTAGGTTTTCATAGCATTTAGGACAAGCAGTTGTGCTCATCCTCCATTCGCGCCATCTTGCGACACTACTGCCCTCTCATGGCAAACAAGCTGCTAACACGTATCTGAGCACAAAAACAGCACAAGTCATATATCACGAATATCACCTCATCAGAAGTTTTTTTGTTTGTAAACATTCCGCCCACCAAAAATAAACATTTTTTCCAATTGACCTAATGTACACCACTTAATATATGTATAAAAAACACCAAACGAAAGTATGTGTCTGAAATCTCACACGATACACCACTATTCTTCAGGAAAAGGGCAGTTTTTTGTGACTGGTTTAGTGAAGTTGCCTTGAGGTGTTCTTAATGACACAACACGCACTGTTCCATCCTGCCCAGTGTGGACTTCAGTTACACGTGCTGTCTTCCACTTCAGTGAAGGCAAGTTTGGCTTTTCAGCAGCACCAGTTGGTTCACTTGAATGTTGGGCTGCAGTGACGTTCAGTTGTTTCTCTGCTGGAATGTGTGTAGATACTCGTTACTCCACCGCTTCCACACCCTCTGCTGGAACTGAGTGATTAGCTCCCACCGGTCAAGATGGTTCTGAGGAAGATCTGACAAGTTGTGATCTGGCAGAGCTACCACCAAAATGGGGCTGGCAGGGGTACTGAACCGCCATTTTATCCCCCTCTGACCGGCCTCACTGACAATTTGTTGCTGGATTTTGCCACAGAAGAGGATTTTGTACACTTCTTTCAGGTAGTTTCTGGCATCCATCAGGTTGGTTCCATTGTCTGAGGATATCTTCGATGGAAGCCCTCTGGAAGCACTCGAATAGATACAAAGCGCTTCAGTGCAGCAAGGAATGCTGCTGCAGAGAGGTCAGTCACGAGCTCCAGGTGCACAGCCTTGCTCACCATGCAGATAAACAAGCACAGATAAACCTTCTGGGTGGTCTTCCTTCTTGCTTTAACTGGGGTAGCAAGGAATGGGCCCCCAAAGTCAATTCCAACATTGCAAAATGCTCTACCTTGGGCGAATCGAGGGAGCTTGTCCATCGGTGGGGCTGATGAAGCTGCACTCACTTTAAAACATGTGACACAGTTTTGAAGGAGTTTATGAATCAAAGTGCGAGCAGAAATGATCCAGTATTCTCGAAGTGTCAGGTACAGTGTGATTGGTGGACCTATGTGCAGGTTGGTCACGTGACAATGCATTATAATCAATTCCGAGAGTCTGTTTTGCTTTGGAAGTAGGATGGGATGCTTACTTTCTTCAGTCAAAGGTGCATTATGCAGCCTGCCGCCCACCTTACAACACCCTTCGAGTCCAAGAATGGCACAAGGCTTTTAATTGGTTTAGAGCAGTTTTCTCCCTTTTCCAAGGCTCTAATCTCTTCCCTGAAGTAATTTGCCTGCATAATCTTGACACAGTAATTACGGGCAGTGCACAACTCCTCAGTTATCTGTAACTTGCCAATGAAATGAGGCAGTTTTCGGAAAATTGCTCTGGCTCGTAAGATCCATGCCATGACTCTCTGAAGTCTAGAAAAGGAATATGATTTCTACAACAAGCCGAAAGGGTCATTGGAGTTCTGCATCTGATTGGAGTTTGCCACCAAGACATTGGGCATCACTGGTTTAACTTCAGGAAGAGATACTCTCTCGCAAGAATGCTGCACAGGCCAGCTCTCATGAGGTTGCAACAGCCAACATGGTTCTGAAAACCATTTTGTGTTCACCAAGTGGCCTGGAAGACAGTCACATGAAGCAAAATCAGCAGGGTTATATTCCGACGGAACATGCCTCCAGGAGCTAAGTGGTACAATGGACTGGATCTCTGCAACTCGGTTGACGACAAAGGTTTTTAAACTGTGTGGTGACATTTGTAACCAGGCTAGGACTACTGTGGAGTCTGCCCAGGCATGCAATGTCAGTTAACAACTTTTGAATCATAGAGTCTTACAACACATTGCCAAAGTTTACATAACAAAACTGCTGTTCACAGCTCTATCCTTGGAACAAACAGAGTCTTGAGTGGCGCCACCCTGGACTTGGTGACAAGTAGGTGAACTTCAGTGGCACCACCAGCTGTAACACAACGAGTATAAATGACTGCAGTGTATGCCTTCTTGCTGGCATCGCAAAAACCATGAAACTGCACGTTATGTTCTTGGACTAGAACGAATCTGCTCACATTAATTTCAGACAAGGATGGCAAAGAGTCCTTAAAACTTGTCCACACTCTCTATATCTCTTCTCCAACTGGCTCATCCCAACCTAGGCCTTGAGTTCACAAGGTCTGTAACAACATCTTACTGGATGTGATCACTGGTGCTACCCATCCACATGGGTCATAAAGACGAGCAACAGCTGTGAGAATACAACGCTTTGTCACTGATAGGTCAGGGACAGTCACTTTGTACCGAATCAGGACAACCAAACATAGGAGATGAGTTCTCAAATTCATGTCGATGGTCATGCAATATCTCATGGTTAGAGCACTACTTATGCAGTTTGAACCCTCCTACTGCCAAGAGTCTGATGAGCTGAGACTTTAGTAACTGAGCATCGGCAACAGTTGCAGCTCCTGTAACTATATCGTCAACAAAGACATCATTGAGTATAGCATGAACATCTAGTGGAAACTTGTTACCCTCATCTGTTGCAAGTTGCTACAGGGTGCGGAGGGCTTGAAAAGGCGAAGAAGCCAGCCCATACATGATTGTGTTCAACTCGTACACGCTAACTAGGTCGTCCACTGAATTTCTCCAAAGGATACACTGGTACTTTCTATAAATGGTATTAACAACTATTTGTCTGAATATCTTGCATACATCCGCAGTCACAGAAACTATAAATGTTAGGAAGCTCAAAACTATATCAAAAATTTAATTTTGTAATTTTGGCCCAGAAAGCAGAAGATCATTAAATGATTGTCCATTAGTGGTTTTGCAGGATGAGTCGAAAACTACTCTCACTTTTGTGGAAACACTTTCCTCCTTGACTACTGCTCGGTGAGGAATAAAGTATGCTGGCTGAGCAAACTCACTTGTAGTAAGGGATACTTCATAGCCATCACGTGTGGGTGTTAACTGTCCAATACGTGTCATGTGACCCAAATCTTCATACTACTCCATGAAGTCTTGGTAGTGCTGCTTCAGCTCTGGCATCTTTGCAAGTCAACGTTCTAGACCACCAAGTCTACGCACTGCTGTTGAAGATGAGTTACCTAAATGACACGTGGATGATCTTGAATGGAAGTCTCAGGTCAAATCTACCATCTTCACCACGTTTGTGGGTACTTATGAAGTGATTTTCACACTGTTGGGCCTCGCTTGTCAGAAACTTCACTGATGAAACCTCTTCTACCTCCCAAAACTTCTGAAGGGCCACATCAAGAGATGCATCCACTCGTCCATATAAGGAAACTGACTCACCTTTACTTGCACATGGAGCATTACCTGCAACTACCCAACCAAATGCTGTATGAAATGCATGTGGTTTTCCTTCGATCTTGTGGCCAGTCATCACATCAGCTACTACATCTGCTGCCAACAACATGTCAATGCAACCAGGTGAGGTGAATTCGGGATTAGCTAAGGGAATATTTTTCAGATGTGCAAGATTTCTTGTAACAATTTCCTCTGAAGGCAAGTTACTAGTAATGTTATTGAAAATCAACGCTAGAGTAGTAAGATGCAACGCTGGCACGTGAAGCTAGGTAATCTCACATACTACAGCCCCTCTTGAGTCTGTCCTAGTATGCCGTATGCCAAAAATGTTCACCCCTGCCTGATTTTGTTTAAGTCCCAAGTGTTTTACACACCCTTCGGTTATAAATGATGACTGGGATGCACTATCCAATAATGCACGCACAACCTGGTATTGGCCACTACTGTCTGTAATATTGATATGAGCAGTCTTAAGCAAAACAGTAGTCGGAGGACCATCATCTTCTGAAAGACATGACGAACACATTGCGACAGTGCTACTATTACCTTCGTCTTGACCATAAGGGTCTGTAGTATCTTGGTCTGTATCATCAGACTGGTTAGAATGCCGTTGTACAGAGAGCCGTCAACAGCCAACGAGTTTTTGTAACGAAGTTACGTATCCTGGGCGGGGCATAAACCGCATCAGTTGCACGACATGCAGTGAGTCATATCACCACCTATGCATAGGATGGCCTGATGAACGTGTGTCTATGCCGGGGATGGCATACCAGTGTGAGAGATGTCGAAGGAAACAGATCTCACACTCCCGCAGGTCCAGGCCTTCCCGGATATATATCCAACCTGAAACGGCACCTGGCCACTCTGCTACAGGCAGAGATGATGACATACAAATAACTGACTTTGCAGTTCGCCCAGGTTCAACTACATTTATAAGGCCTCACACTCACATGGTGGGAAAGGTACGGGGAATTTTTAATGGACTGGATACAGTTCAGTAACAGTATAGCGGCAGAATTCACAGGAGAGGAGTTGTTGGCTAGGCTAACCACACAGTTCTATAGCCAGACCCAAGTACTCAACGAGGAAGCAGACATCTTCATACGAAGAAAAGAAGTTTCAACGGGTATTCCCAGGAGTCATGAAGCTACTGCCGTTCGCTCAATCGGCCGAATGTTATTGCCAAATCTCCGGGATGTACTACTGACAGCAAGACCCACGACCTTGGATGAATTGTTTGATCGAGCTCTAGAAGCCGAGCAAAACTTTGCCACCCAGGCGAGCCCCAAAAAAAACCAGTCTCAACCAAGACATCCGAGGTACGAACGCCACCTGTTGCGCCTCCTAAAGGCGTACCAACCACAACCACTTGCATGGCCTTCGTACCCAAATTCTGGTTCTGCCCAGAGAATCATTGGAACAAGGACTCTCTGCGGAAGCCGGAAGGAGCTGTCGTTCCACCAAATTGCATGTGCACCATGCCGACAAACAATCCACATAGACTAGCTGGAAAACCAACTCCCAAAACGAAGCTGGGAAACGCTGACGCCGGGTACAAAGCAGGCCACCACTCCCGGTTTACAAGAACCCATCCTCCAGGCATTAAGTAAGGAAGCACCGGTTCCCGTAGGCCCACAAATAGTGGTGGAGGTGAACGACAGGGTACTAGCCTTACTGGACTCTGCAGTTACCAGGAATTTCATTAGACGAAACATGCTAATGTCAAACCAGCTCGCCGAACTCCGACCAAAAAACAAAGTGGTAAGATTGGCGCAACCCGATGCCACCCTGGAAGTAACCGGCAGAATTACACTGACTATAAAAATTCAAAACATTGAAACCCCAACCGAATGTATTGTTTCACCAACCATGTCCGAATCCTTAATACTAGGATGCCTATCGCTTATCTGCCATCAATGTATTCTCGATCACGGACAACTTAGAGCCTACTTGGGGGAAACCAACTGTATTACTGTAAACTGGGATCAAAACCCAGACGACATCCCACCAATACCAATCGATTCAATGAGCATTAATTATGAACTCAAAGAACAAGAATTCTGCCAGTTAAAAGCCATACTCAATGAACACGCCCGCACATTCGGACAAGGAGGGCTATTACGACAAACACTGTCCATACAACATGATATATGGCCTATGACTGACGTACCAGTATACAACTGTCCATACAGTGTGTCAGCACGCCGCCGTGACTTCATCATGGAACAGGTTCAATGACATGAAGGACCAGGGGATCGTGGAATCATCAAATTCTCCATATAACTCGCAAATGGTACTTGTACCTAAGAAGGACAGGAAATTGCGATTTTGCGTAAATTACAAATTGCTAAATGAAGTGACCCCCCCCCCCCCCCCCCCCCCCCAGCTAGCAGTCAATCCCAAACAGTCAAAAGTATACAGCCTTTATGACACCCAAGGATGAAACCCTACAATTTCAAGTCATGCCTTTCGGTTTGAAAAATACCCCCGCAACATTCCAAGGATTAATGTTGTTGGAAGTACTAACAGGTTACATTGGCAAGTTCTGCTTCGCTTATCTCGCAGATGTAATATTATATTCTAATAGCTGGGAGGAGCATCTAGGTCATCTGCAGCGAGTATTCGTAAGGCTCGAATTACATGGAAGGACTTGTAAGCTATCGAAAAGCTTCTTCGGCAAGACATCAATCGATTGTCTGGGACACTTCATATCGCCCAAATGGAATTTCCCGCAACACAGTTCAATATGAGCAATCGAAGAAGCGGAAGAACCTTCAAATAATCGGCAACTACAACAGTACCTGGTTCTGTGCAATTGGCTACAAGACTTTGTTCCAAACATTTCGGAATACATGGCTCCGCTGCACCCACTTCGTGAGAAAGACACCCGTTGGCAATGGGGCCCGAAACAACAACGAGCGTTTTCCGACTTGAAGAACAGCTTCAAGAATATCCATATACTCCATTGGCCACAAGGAGACAAACCCTTAATATTGCAAACGGATGCATGTCAGATCGGCCTGGGTGCAGTATTACACCAGCAAAACTAAGAGGATAACACCATGTGATAGCGTATGCATCAACCCGCTTAAATGAGACAGAGCAGCGCTAACACGTTAATGAACAGGAGTCTCTGGCCGTTATCTGGGCCGTGAAGAAATATTGGTTTATCTCGATGGGCAACACTTCATTCTGCGAACTGACTCTAAGCCCTCCAATGGCTACACGAGTCCCGTAATTCGAAGGTCAAGCTCGGCTGGTGGGACATGTTCCTCACCGAGTTCGACTTTGAAGACCAACATTGCCCAGGGAAGTTAAACGACCTGCCAGAAGCCCTGTCTCGTTCCCCAATGTTGGAGGAGAAAGCTGAGGAGGAGGAGAAAATGTCCCCCCCCCCCCACCAGATCGAAAAAAGTCCAGAAGAGCAAATCCGGCTCCTTCAACTACAGATCAACCGACAAAAAATTACGCATTACAGGATGACGTCGTATGGACAAACAGTGGACAACCCAATACACCGTGGAAGATCTGGGTTCCATCGCAGCTACGAGCAGATATATGCCGACACCATCACGACCATCCCCAAGCTGATCACCCTGGTACGAGGCAAACCCTATTGGACATTAAAACCAGTTCTAATTGGGACAGGAAAAGCTGCGATGTCAGGCAGTATGTTAGCAACTGTGTCACGTGCTGCCGTAGCAAATATACCCGGTTCCTTCTCCCACCGCAAAACCACGGAGACCCAAGACGACCTGTATCCACATCGCCGCCGATCTGATGGGCCCGTATCCACGTAGCACGAAAGGAAATTGCTACCTCTTCATAATGACCAACGAATTTTCCAGATGGGTAGAGGCTTTTTCTCTTCCCAGCCAAGAGACCTCTGCAATCGTTTAGAAGATGGAAGCAGAGATTTTCTCACGATGGGGCTATCCGAAAGCCATACTGATGGACAATATCACCCAGTTCACTAGTCGTCAATGGCAAACCGCCTGTCAAGAGTGGGGGGTAGAAACCTGGACTACCCCTCCCTACCATCCACAAGCCAACCCTACTATACGGAAGAACCAGGAGATTAAGAAGTGCCTCCGTATCAGTGTGGGCAACGAACATAAGCATTGGAATAAGTACATCCCTACAATAATGTTTGCCCTTCGACGCCGTACAAACAAGGCCATTGACACCAGTCTGAGCGTCCTACTCCTGGGACAACCCTTATGCCCACCAGGCAACTGGCAGTGCGAAAGAGAACCCACTGACATCCCTTAACCTGAGGATATCCAGCTAGCAGCCCTAGCGCGTACCACGCATGCCCAGAAAGCTCAGAACACATATATTTTGAAGAAATATCCCCAACCGAAGACAGTTGTAAGAGAATTCAACTTAGGGGAAGCTGTCCTCCTGCAAAGTCACCCGCTCAGCAAAGCCAGCAATCAATTCAGTGTTGGCCTTGCTGACAAATGGGATGGACCGTACCGTATTGTAGGCAAGCGAGACAACGCCTACTGGGCCTAGGGTATATGCTGATGGATTTGTAAGGCCACCAGAGGTCAGATACGACCATACCCTGGGGACATGCCAATACTTGGGGACGACAATGCTGAAGATGACATACCTGGCCAATCGGAGGATGAAGACGAACCTCCACCCAAAAGGGTAGAACTTGATACAGAGCCAGGACCTTCAACAAGACCCGAACCAACACCCATCGTGGTTGACAGGGCACCCAGTTACATTGCACCATGGAAACCCAATGTAGAACAACGCAGAGTTGCATTCTCCGTGAGATCAATGCCATTGACGCCACACAGCTACGCAGATAAGATAGCAGCTAAACAAGATCCAGCTGATCTGAGTTATCCTGGCGGAGCCCCCACGACAGAGAACCCCATCAAACACCCTGCCGATCAATCCGTATCAGCGAGTGATCGGAAGTACCTTCGGTGAGAGGGGTAGGAATCACACAGGCACCTACCTCTCTCCCTGGTACAACTGCGGAACCAGAAATCGAAGCCATCCCAACTTCAGTATGGTCGTCCCTGGACGAAGAAGTACAAGATGCCACTAGAACACCGGAACCCGGGATGTCGAGCTGAAGCGAGAGTGCTCTGCCTCAACCACCTGCCACACAGGTAGACCCACTTATCGGGATGTCGAGCTGCCATGCCGCAAGTGCTCTGCCTCAATATCCTGCCACGCAGGAATTCCCGCCAGCTTGGACGTCAAGCTCGGATAAAAGTGATGTGTCCCAACTTCCTGTTACACAGGAAACTCCACTACCTGGGGCGTTGAGCTGCAACAGACGTGCTCCATCCCCAGGTCCTGCGATGCAGAATTACCAGCAGATCCAGACATTAAGCTGCCATATTGGAAGTGCTCCGCCCCTCCATCTTGCTGCACGAGAGGCTGCTCCCTTCGAGAACATCTATACCACCCACTATCCCTCAAGGACACATCACCCGCAGTGGAGGTCGACGTTAATTTCCCATCCACTGCCTCGCCCCAGGACCTGGCCACCCAGACTGTTGATGCTGCCCACGACCTGGTACCATGACGAGCTGTGTGGAGATCTTTCTCCCCCGCACTGTCCCGTCAGAGAAACATCCTGCCCTATGGGTAGGAACCCGTGCAGTCGGGGTGGAAGGGCTGACAATCCCCCGCTTTGCCTGAACGTCCCTTGAACGAGTGCCCTCCCACTTTGTTGCTGCAGAAGCAGACGCCACGATGCCCCGGGCTGCTCCACGATGCCGGTTACCCCCACGTACCGCCAAGGCCGCCCACATGCCTGGCCGGTACAGAGAATCGCCATGCAGACCCACAACTAGGTATGTGTGGCCGTACTCTTAGCATGCTGCCCTTCGTCCGAGGGGAAGTGACAATGAGGTTGATTCCAAAGATTGCAAATAAGTGTGTGAAGTTTAAAAACAGTGTAGTAGTTGTAAACCACTACTACGTGCACGTGACAGAAGGATTCATTATAGACGGGTCACATGCACTATATTTAATTTAGCCACAAGCCAAAAGACAGTGACGTAAGCAGAACAATCACATTTAGCTAAATTAAAAGTATTCAGTACAGTTCCAGTGAAAAGAACCAATGAGGTAAATGAACTAGTTGTTAATCACTCTACTACATTATAATTAACTTTTTATGTACAACTGTAAAAAGTTGTATGTCAGTAACTTTTGGATATACATTTTATACCTCATGGTTCAAGTGTTTCAGTGGCTGACAACCCACTTAAGTAAGTAGCATTATGAATAGACGCTCTCCACAGGGACAGTAATTGCTACTTTAATTAAATCACGTAAAGACGCTCACCACAGTGCCAGTGACTTTGACATCACAATGACATTTTAGCCTTTTGTATTTTTATAATAATCATCTGTAAATCTGACTAGATGTGTAGGTAAACCTATATATCTCACTATACGTTTTGAAAGTGTTTTTGTGAAGATTGCTTACACGAAGAATGCCGTCATTTAAGAGAGTTGTTTTGACTTACTTGCATAGAAAAGAGATTAGTCACTTGTTCACAGGTCGTTACACACCAGAAGCATGTACATGTCTCCTCACAAACTCATTAGGAAATCACAGCACCAATGCGCAAATGTTCAAGGTAGTCTACACTCTGTTGATGTAGCATTCGCAATATCCCTAACACCCTATTTCCCTGACTTTAACGACTGAGCACAACCATTCCCAACCAGATTAAGCAAGGTACTAACATGGCAGACACAAGCACACTGCCCCTGATGTCACCAACATGGCTGCCACCACCTTAAATAAAACTGACGTGTCCCAACATTCTGCCCACCAAATTTGGTACAAATTTAAGAATTGTCTACATTTATTTACATTATGTACAACACTGGGGAAGAAGTTATTGAGTGGGGAGGGGGCGCAGCCTCACAACTGCCCTTTTGATTACTCCCTGGTGAGTCTTTATACTTGCCACACGAATTACCCCATCTTTGCCTGGATGAAGTGTGTCAATGCGACCAAGCTGCCACTGAAGAGGAGGAAGGTGGTCTTCTCGTACCAATACCAGGTCTCCTACCTTTACTGTAGACCCTTGCTGAGACCATTTACTTCTTTGTTGGAGAGTGTGTAGATGTTACTCCTTTGACCATCGTTGCCAGAAATGCTGTGTAGATTGTTGTAGCAGCTGCCACCTGTCGAGATGCTTTGCAGGCAGTTCCGTTAAGTCAGCAGCTGGTGGAGCTACTAACGCAAAGCCAATGAAAAAATGTCCTGGAGTCAGGGCACTCAGGTCATTAGGATCTGTGGAAAGAGGACATAATGGTCTTGAATTCAACACTGCCTCTACTTGAGTGAACAGTGTGGTCAATTCCTCAAAGGTCAATACTTGCTGCCCTATTACACGTTTTACGTGACCTTTTGCTGATATGATGCCGGCCTCCCAAAGCCCACCAAAATGAGGGGAGACGGTGGATTGAAGTGCCACTGGATACCATTTTCTGCCAGACTACTTGCTACTTGGGTTGAATTGGATTTATCTCTCAAGTATGTTTCCAGTTCAGTAAAGTGCTTGTGAGCACCAACAAAGTTAGTGCCACAATCACTATAAACATCTGTACATAATCTTCTACGAGTAGTGAAATGATAAAAGGCATTCAGGAATGTGGTTGTAGTCAGTGCAAAGATGACCTCCACATGCACAGCCTTTGTAACAAAACATACAATCAAATATAGGTATGCCTTTAATACATGTGCATTCTAAAGATGAGATTGTTTGATATGAAATGGACCTCCATATCCACTTCTACAGTCTGGAATGCCCTCCTGCTCTGAACCCTGCTGGTTGGCAAAATACCCATTATCGGCTGGACAGGTGACTTCTTAAAATGTAAGCTTCTCACACATTTTGAAATTCTTGATTGTATCATGCCTTTGCCCGCCAAAATCCAATACCTGTGTCTGATGATAGAATGCACAGTGCTGACACCTGCGTGTAGGGATCAGGCATGGTAGTAATCAATGACCAGATTAGTCAGGCAACACTTCTTGGGTAACAGGATTAGATGTTTTTCATTGAATGACAATATCGAGTTTTGGATTTGTCACCCAACTCTAATTAGACCTTGAGGATCGAGGAAAGGGTTGAGGTTTCTGACCTGTGGTGAGCATTTCCGCCCCTTCTGCAACTGATCTATCTCCATCTTGAAAACGTCTTGTTGCACTTGGTGTACACAACAAACTTCTGCAGCTTTGGGCTCTATTGATGTCAGGGGGCCACAACAGCGGCTTGACGGATGCCTGACATTTGAAATGAAGCGCAACACAAACGCTAATACTCATCACGGCCGTGATAAGGAACTAAATATCTCTATTCACTCGGAGAAGAAAATCGTGTTCTGCGCAGCTAGGGCTGTTAGGCTCAAAAGCTTCAATTCTTCTTGATACTCTGGGGAACTAGAGTCTGAGTAACCTCCTGGCCAGGCATCTTCTGATTCAACAAGCCATGATGGACCACTCTACCAAAGGTGATGACTGACAAGCTGGCTTGGCATCAAGCCTCTCGAGGCACAGTGGGGTTATCTTGTGATGGTACATGTCGTCACTGATACACTACTTTGCTTTCCTGTATTTGAGATTCTCTATTTATGATAAAGGTCTTGAGATGATGTGGTTCAGTATGGATCCATGCAATGACAGTTGTTGAATCACACCACGCTATCACCTTCTCCACAATTATCCTTTTTGACAAAATGGAAATGATTAAGTTCATGAGTTTCACAAGCAAATGAGCTCCCAGCAGCTCTAGGCGAGGGAGACTTACAGTTTTCAATGGTGCAACACGAGACTTGGCCACCAATAAATGGACTTCAAGTTTGGACTTATTTGCATTCCACAGGTACACAACTGCTGCATAACCTTGGGTTGATGCATCACAAAATCCATGAATTTGGTACACAGCACCCTCAACTTGTGTCACTAGATGAGGGATAGCAACTTCGTGTAAACTGTCAAGTTGCGCAATGAATGTAAGCCACTTACCTTTGATATCACGTGGTGGAGGTTCATCCCAATCAATTCCAAGAAGCCATAGATTCTGCAGAAACAGTTTAGCCTTGAAGACAACTGGGCCAATCCAACCTAATGGGTCATACATCTTAGCGATATCAGACATCGCACGTTTAGTAATATTATTAGAACTGGCACTGTGAGTACGATATGAGAACACATCTCCCTTGGACTGCCATTCTAGTCCCAGAATTTTTATGACTTCATCCCCATTATCTTCAAATGTCAGAGGGCACTCTCCATGGTAGTTTGGAACGGCATCTAGCACAGCAGGATGATTACTGGCCCATTTCCTTAGCTCAAAACCACCACTCTTGAGTAGCGCTACCAACTCTTCCTGGAGTGAGAGAGCAGCTGTCACTGATGATGCACCTGTAATCACATCATCCACACACATCTTCCCTTAGCACCCTTGCTGCATTGGCATAATTTGCTTTTCAATAACTAGTTGATGCAGGGCTCTCATAGCTAAGAATGGAGCTGAAGATACACCATATGTAACAGTGTCCAACTGATACTCTTGAATAGGTTGATCATAACACTCGCGCTACAAGATTACCTGGTATGGCCGATCATCTTGATGCATGCGAATCTGCAGATACATTTTGCAAATGTCTGTTGTCATCACAATGGGATGTATGCGGAACTGGGTGATGATTTCAATAACATCCTTTTGCATTTTTGGTCCCCTGAAAAGTGCATCGTTTAAAGACTGACCTGTTGATGTTGCAGTCGCATCAAACACCACACGCAATTTAGTCGTCGAGCTGATTTCTTTGCGGACACAGTGGTGAGGAATGTAGTACCCTAATCTGGTGCATCTGAGCTTCACTCAGATGATGCATGTGACCAAGGGATTCATATTACTTGAGAAATTTGTAATACTCTGCTTTCAGTTGTGGCTGACGTGCCAGACGATTTTCAAGATGACATAGTCATTTTTCAGCTTGTAAACGTGACTCACCCAGGTTGGGTTTCACATTTTAGAAGGCAATCTTACCATGTATCGTCCATCTGGACCACGTGTGTAGATCTCTTTGAAATGAGCTTCACAGAGATCCCCTTCAGGATCAGTATGTTTGGTTGTCGTCAACTCTTCATGTTGCCAGAATCGCTGCAGCACGTCAGAGGTTTGGTGAAGTAACAAATAGTGAAACAAGGCAATCTGGGTTACTAGTGGCTTCCTCGCTCAACCTTTCCTTTAAGATTCAACCAAATTTACTGTGAAAAGCTCCTGGATAACCCGTAGGGCCTGGATACCGCCCATCATCAAAAATCTCAGGTCAAACATCAGCACCCAACAGAATGTCAATGGGCCCTGGAGTATGGAAGATTGGGTCAGAAAGATCTAAACTCTCGTACTGGGATTTTACATGTTGAGGCAATGCAACAGATGGCTAATTTGAGGTTATGTAATTCAGGATTAATGTAGTCCACAATTACCTGGAAACCCTCGTGAAGGATCGATTTTAGAACACAAGTTACTGCACCTTTATTGGCTTGAACGACTGACTGGCCTAGGCCACTAATTGGTACATGTGACCTTCTCCGATGCAAACCCAATCTCTTCACACATTCCTCAGATATGAAAGAAGCTTGTGATCCGGTATCGAGTAGAACACGACCCTCTGGAGAGTACCACAGGCATCTCTTCACTCTCACAACTGCTGTACCTAGAATCATGGTGGCAGCACTAATGCTGGAACTAGTAAGTGAAACTGCTTGTGTAGATTTCTCACATGTATAGGCTGTTCATGTTAAAGTGAGCACTTTTGAAAGCCCTCTCACTTAAAATAATAGTAAATAAGTACATTTTATTTTAACCTTAGACGTAAACTTTAGTATACGGTAAAATGTATACACTGTGTTTGTTACTTACATGGCACTATTTGTTATAAAATGTGGTTAAAGGATAAGAAATGGCTTAAAGAAAAAAGTAACTAGGACTTCAAAAGTGCTCACTTTACCGTGAACAGTCTATAGTGGTATGTCCTGCTAAGCTACCAATATTTTCCATCTCATCAACTGATTGATTGTGGTGGCACTTTTTTACTAACCTTGTTGACATCTGATGTGGAATCAGGATGAATTAATGTGTGGTTGTATTTATTGTAATATGCACATGAAAGTTTTGAAGTACATACATTAACACAATGTGGTTTTAGGCAATTGAAACACAGACAGTATTGGTGCACCATATCTCGCCTCTCCAGAAGTGTGTGACTAAGAAACACAGGACATTTATAAATGTCATGACCCTGATTTCATACGATACATACCCATTCTGAACTGGCAAAGAAGGATTTTCTAGAATTAATTGTAGTTACAGGTCTAACCTTCCTTGTTGTGCTATGTGATGTGGACATCACTGAAGCAGCAGACATCAATGCTTTGCACCGAAATTCCAAAAACTCTTAACAGCTGCACAAATTTGGGCATCTTCACTTCTTTATGCTCCAGCTCAAAATCACGTCGCTTTTCCGCATTAAGTTTACATAACACAATGTTCAACATCACAAAGCACCACTGGTCCACTGGAAACTTCAACACTTTCAGAACACCTAAGTTTTCCTTCAATACATCAACTAGGCATCTTAGTTTATGCGGACAACCTTCTGTTACCACTGGCGCGCTCATGATGTTCTCCCAATGCATTGCAGCTATTTGATGCACATCTTGGTATCGCTCAGTTAACTATTGCCATGCTAATTCATAATTTCCTTCAGACAATAGTACAGATTTGATGAGGTTAAGTGGCTCTCCAGTGAGAGATGTGAGAAGATACTGTTGCTTCTCAACATCTGAAAACTGACTGTTGGTATGTAATAACATCCTATATAGCTCACAGAAAATCATCCACTGTGTCAGTTGCCCGCTGGATGTCGGTAGCTGCAATTTTGGAAGTTTCACAGATTTAGATTTAATGTCAACATTTGATTTCCCGTCGCCATTATAATTTTTTTTTGAATCAAAGATTGTGGTGTGAACTTCTAAAATTCGATAGAAGGCTGAGTCAAAGTTTTTCATATCTGTGTTTAGAGGCTCTGCTTGGTCTGGCTTACTAGCTGCTAACTGAATTATGATGTCTTCAAAATCTGTTTTCAGTTGTGCTAAATCACGGCAATGGGCTTTAAACAAATCTAATCATGACCTATCCCTTTCAACTTCATTAGCTAGAGAAACAAGTCACTTTAACCTGCATTCTGTTAACTGTTCCAACTCTTTTTTTTAGTGACATTGTTGCTATGGATGTAAACAATAACACTGGCAGCAACAGATATAGTAACACAACATACAACGAAGCAGTATTTTACATAGCAGTTCAATATCTCAAAGAGCAAAATCAATTAACACTTGTTTGTCGACTGCATGAAAGGGTAGGTCTGGGGACCATTACAAATGTAAACAAAAGATAGTAACAAACGTTAGTTTGATGTTGAAACACACTTCCAAGTCTGTAATTAAGAGATGTCCAACAAATCCGGCCCGGAGGACCAAAATGTTTTGACTCACTTGCATAGAAAAGAGATTAGTCACTTGTTCACAGGTCGTTTCACACCCGATGCATGTACATGTCTCCTCACAAACTCATTAGGAATTCACAGCACCAATGCACAAAACAACTAGCGCAAATGTCCAAGGTAGCCCACACTCGGTCGATGTAGCATTTACAATATCCCGAACACCCTATTTTCCCGACTTTGATGACCGGACACAACCATTCCCGGCCGGAGTAAGCAAGGTACTAACATGGCAGACATAAGCATGCTGCCCCTGATGTCACCAACATGGTCGCCACCACCTTGAATAAAACTGACGTGTCTCAATAAGTGTGTGTTCAGCACGGACAAAAGTGAACATTCCTTAGGAACTTACCTTGAACATTCCAAAGAAGATACACAGTGTACATACTTGATGTTGGACCTACAATATAAGATGGACTCCCGCAAGGAATAGCCAGGCTAGGGTTTTTTTATGCTTTTATGAACTAAATATGAATTGATGTGTAGGAACACTTTTAAATATGAGATTACGTTTTGAAAGGGTATATGTGAAGATCGCCTAAAAGAAAGAATACCATTTGGTAGGAGAGTATTTTTATGTATATACTTTTAGTGTATGTTTTTTGTTTGCAATATCTTGTACACCTACTCAGTAACACTCTGAGCCTTAAAGCTCCCCTAATATGATGCAAGATGTTTCAACTTCCATTTGTAAGTGTATATGTATTGTATCTAGTGACCAATGTGCGCACAATTTCCAGCGTTAGTCATGCATGTAGTGTATTCACTTTGTATTTGTCTAGCCGGTCAACTCAGGTATTGAAGGGCCTATGGTTGGCCACTTCGCAATCTGTCACACGTAACTATTTAGCTTACTGACAGCCACAAAGTTTCCCCGGAAATATTTTCCTTTTTCTTTCTTAACTCATTGCGGCAAGCTCCATGATAGTAGTGGCGTTTAGCCGCCTTCCGTGAGAATGGGTTGTATATATTATAAATCCTCTTGCTTTAATCCCCTCGTTTTGATGTGCCATTCTTTTAAATAATTTTTCTTTCAGGTTTTATGTATGATTCCCTTGGAATATCCACCAGCGCTATGTTGGTTTTTGTGAATGGCACACATGAAAAGTAGGCTGGTGGAACACCCCATACACGCGGGTTCCTAACCCAGTAATCTTTGCACATGGGGGAATACACGCTCTCGCAGCATCAGCAAAGCCCAACAACCAGGGTGAGGGGCAGAGAAGGACTCCCGTCTACCACCCGCAAGAGAGAGAGAGAAAGAATCAAGGTGTCCGCATCCACACACCAAGTGTCACCCGATTGTCACCCCGGACTTCTGACCGGAACTGAAGTGCGCCTAGGCTGGGACAACCACATCTTCTGGTCTAAAGAAGCTCATCTGTGGAACATCCGTTTCAGCATCGACATAATTCGTCCCGCCTAAGGGCATATCTACCTAGAATACACAACTAGAAGTTAGAGTATATAAGAACTAGCCAACACCCCTAGTCTCATTCCAGCTACCTAAGCCACTTTTGGTCTAGCGGATAAAATCCTTGGCTAACGTGTCCAGTCATGTAATCGGACATGCGTTAACAACTTTTTTTGTCTTGCAAAAGATCATGTGTCCAGCCAAATACTAGAGAGTAGAAAAGTAAATGTTTCACCTGTGAAGATTGCACCATTTTTGAGATGTCCTAGATGTAGCCTTTCTGCAAGATTGAGGAATCTAAATTTGTCTGCTTATATTGTTTGTTATGAAGAAAAGTAATTTTATATACAGACTTTTGTATATTGGACTCTCTTGCAGCAACTACTTCCCAACTCAATAAATTCCTAATTCTGTTTCCACTCTTTCTCATGTTGCTTCACCTATCTTTTGACTCACGATCTGCCACTGGCTTGAGCTAAAGATCCAATAAGAGACACTGTCAATCCTCCGTCTGGCATTTTTATTTATGCTGGAGGAGGCACAGGAAGGTCATTAGCATCTCCTTTGAACCCAGTTGCCTTAAATGAACTTGTCTGGAGATTTGATTTTATGACTGGTTGCCAAACCTGATACTCTATTGTTTATGGTGTAGAAAAGCTATACATATTTAGGCCCTTCTCTTCTTACTTTCCATAATTCCTTTCATCTTCTTAGTTCTTGGCCTCCTTTTGGTTTTCTGTCCCCCACTCCCATCTCTACCATTTTCTTTTGCAAACTTCTCTGCCCTCTCCAGCAAGGTCTTGATGTATTTGAGCACCTAAAGATTTTCTGTTATTCTTTGTTGTGCTGCTTTTTGGGATGACTTTCTTGACTGGGCCTGTCAGAATTAGGATACTCCAGAATTTGAACCTATTTTGATTTGCAGGCAGACACCTACGATGCTTGACAGTTAAAATGATTCAGTATGAAAGTAGATTAGAGCTAAAAGTGTTTTGAAATACATAATTAGGCATGAAATATTTTCACAGAAAATTTGGTGTCGCTACTCTATATGTCACTGTTGGCAGTGTAAATACTACTCAACACCTCCAGGCTGTAACGGCTCCCTTCCTAACACCTATGCTTCCTGCTAATAATACTACTGGTCACTACTCCTTCTACCTCATTCTCACTATACTCCAGTAAGGTTGTGGCCTACGTGGGGGTAGCGAACTGCTAATTCTAGGCAATGAGAGAAAGGGGTTTCTATAAAATATTTTATTGCAATAACTTGATTAATATGGAACAATATAATAGAAGAATACAAATGACAATATAAACTTAACAAAAGTTACGTTACTCCACTTGGATTTTGTTTCAGTACTAAATACAATACTTTTACTTTACTCTGAATCTCTTCTCATACACAAGGATACAAAATGCCCTAAATGCCTAACCTTGCCACGTGTATTTAAGTCTTTATGATAGGACCTTGAGATCAGGAATGCCGCCCTACTGCCTGGCTGGAATTATGCTCACCAATAATAACAGCTGTGTAGGATGCAGATAGTCGGAGCTCCTCTGGACACTGTGGCCTTCTGCTTTGTGCCGCTCTGGCACTGATGTCGATGCGGTTCAAACTCTGGCAGTTGCCTGGGGAGGTGGGGGTATGCACTCAGCTCTTAAATAGCCTGGCTTCAGTGTGTCAGCCAGGCTTGTTGATTAAACAGGGGGCCCGCAATTGAATCTATATCCTGTAGAACCTTAACTCGTTGTGTGCATGCCCCTAGCACCCATCACACAATCCCCCAGTTCGAACAAGCAGTCCTTCCCGGCTGCTCCATAGGGTGTATAATCATTTGACATCCTTCTGGTAGGTGGTGGTTGAGTTGGTGGGGTCGGGGAGCTCAGCAAAATTTGTCATGTTTTAGGTCTAGTATGTATCTTGAAGATGTTTGGTGGCATTCGCAAGTTTAATTAAAGGCAGTATCGAGGGTGCTGTACCAGATTCGAGGCACTGTTTCACAAAATTAAAGTTTGAATTTGAAAATTAGTGGCAAGGCAGGAAAGTGAATTAGTATTGCATTTGAAAATATTAAAATTTAGTGCCCAAAACCTATGCACGTTCCGTAGTGAGACCACGGAAAAGAAGGAGGTACATTCATCGCCACATTTATGGTTTAAAAAGCCCCCACAATACTAGGTGGTGGATGTGGGTAATAGGGAGTGGAAGTTTTTGTGCACGCAGGTGGTACTTCACTCACGTGCTAGGAAGTTAATCTTCAATTAATATAACATTTGATTTTAAGTGCCTGCTGGCTTATGTTTGATTTGCAATTTACATTGAGAAATTAAAGCTATACAAAAATATTATTGCTTAAAGGGGAGACCTAAGAATTTAAAGGTTTTGCTTTCTGTAAGAAAGAAAATTTTCATGCCTATGTTGGCTAACCTGCATGGCAAAGACGTGCTTTGTTAGGTGCAGCGAAATTCCTAGTGGACTGGCCAGTCGCCGAAAGTCAGCTTTTTATATTTATTTACGATTTGATTTTAAGTAATATAACATTTGATTTTAAGTGCCTGCTGGCTTATGTTTGATTTGCAATTTACATTGAGAAATTAAAGCTATACAAAAATATTATTGCTTAAAGGGGAGACCTAAGAATTTAAAGGTTTTGCTTTCTGTAAGAAAGAAAATTTTCATGCCTATGTTGGCTAACCTGCATGGCAAAGACGTGCTTTGTTAGGTGCAGCGAAATTCCTAGTGGACTGGCCAGTCGCCGAAAGTCAGCTTTTTATATTTATTTACGATTTGATTTTAAGTTACTTACCATCTTTTAACTATTAAAAACTAAGTATTATACTATTTCATTAACAACACTTTGACAAAACGTTATATGTATTTACAATATGTGATGTTTTTGATTTAATTAGTTTCATGAGAAACTATTAACCTCGTTAATTTTTAAGTTCAAAAGAAATCTAAAATTTACATACATAGGAACATACATACTTATGCTATAATATATTCGGTTTTTACATTTTAGAAACATTATAGTGACAATATACATTACTTGTACAGAAAATTGTTGAGATATGCAGTAGAAATTTTTATACCACGTGGGCAGCATTTCATTTTAGAGTGTTCTTGTACTTGTCTGTAATGCCGTTAATTAGAATGAAGTTTCACTATTGCATTGCACTAAGTTTTTCGAAAGTGTTCATGCTTGCACTTTTGATCTCTGTTTCTTTTGTTTGGTGTGGACTTTATAGTTTTTTGTACATTATTAGGCACTGCTAACAGAGTAGTGTCCTTACTGCACATGCCACACTGATGATATCACTTTTATTTTATGAAGGTATTAAGTACAAATGTGATTTGTTTTGCAAGGTTATACCTATAATAGTTATTGAACTTAATTAAACAATTAATACAATATATAGCCTGTATGAACACAATACTTTAAACTAGTGAGCTCACATATTACAGTTTGGTAATTTCTTAACTGTCCAGATACTATACATACATATATAAAACATTTAGAGAGGATTAATTTCCTTTGATAAATTTTACTATTTTCGTCGTTACCCTTGAAAACATTAATACAACTACGGGATAAGGGAATGAATTTACCCAGATATAATAACTAGAAACTAAACACTTGATGGTAGTATGCATGTTTGCATTTCCTGATGTACAATGAGTTATTATTTGTTTTACAAGACAGCTTGTGATTGGCTTGGTAATAATTGTGTTACCTCGTAACACTGCTTAATACTAAAATGACTTGAGGTTATAAAACTCATAAGTTTTGAAAATTCTGTGACACCTGCTTCCTTCAACGCATTGATTATAATGTGAATTGAATATAAGTATGTAAAGTACTGAACCACTGAGAAGGAAATGAAAGAACACTAACCCTTTGACGCTTGCCATTTATACATCTAATCTAATACAATTACAACTCAGAACCTAGAGTACCTCTTCCACCACTACAGACTTGGGTGACACATTGCCTACCCTACAAGCAATAGGAACTTTGAGCTAATCCTTCTCACCTGGAGGATACGCAACCCGGCAGGCACGCCGCACTCCCTACCCTACACTGAGAGTTTACAAGCTGCCTAGACCTCGGGCAAGGCCGAGCGCCTCTGACAAGACACGAAGCAGAATCGCTGACCAGAGTATTCCCACTCCAACCAGGGCCGGAGGACGTCACGCCTCCCCTGCACCCCGCACCGGCAACCTACATGCTTTCACTATATAAGTCCGGACACTGCCGAGCACGGGAGTTATTCTTTCGCATCCCTAACAACCTTCCACAGCACTGCGTCAGTGCTCGGGATCTTTGGAGAATATTGTTACTCTCAAGTACGCCCCAGCGGCTACTTACTACGTATGTCGACGACCAGTCAACCCGACGACCAGCGAACATGATCACATATATATTTAACTTCACTTTGTCTCCTCTAGACACCTTTTACTTAGCAGTTTAACTTCAAATAATTTGTATTCATCTAGAACCAGCTTTTCCCTTTTTACTTAGAACCAGCTCGCCTACACCTGGAACCGCAGTTACCTTCAGCTCTCCACGACTTGGTAGGAGGTAGCACAGGTCACGTGTTTATTGAACCTTCAATAAACACTCATTGTTTCTGTTTTTCATTTCCAGGTTATTTATTTGTATTAACAGTTGGAGACAGAATATGCCATGCACTACCGACAGGAACCGAGAGTTTTGTTAAATAGAGTTAGCCTGACTGTGGATCCCTTTCAGGTGTCTGCACGTCAGAAGACATACATAGTAAGCGGCTACCTGTTTCTTCCCAGCCACACATCAGCATTAAGTCAGTGCTCGTAGGGGAGAAACAGGATGCCACAACCACTAGAAACACCTTCACACCGGGAGGCACGACAGACTCAGGTTGCTTCTCACCATTCGCATTAAGTCAGTGCGCGGTGACCGTAACTTGAAGTTTTGCCATTCATCCTAGTGCGAATGCATAACTAGTAGAGGCTTGGTGGCCCCCACTGCTCCAGGTGCCTGATCAGCCCGCATACTGTGGGGAATCAGTGGGGACTCTTATCGAGCTCGTGGCGGAAAATCACTATTGGGTTACACTGTTACCTTCCTGTCTGAGTGCATCATGTAGGCTGTCAAACTGTTTGCCCTATTCTTCATTAGAAGAGGAGTGGTAGAAAACATAGGGAACAATTCCTGGCTCACTCTACTCTCAAACTGTGGATTGCATTATCCCATCCTATACAGGAAAGGCCGGCAGAATGGGACAGCGTCACCGAACTCAGTCGACAAGCAGTTGCGATTCTGCTTCGGTTGTAATCTCGAACAGTATCTCCAGCAGTAACCAGGATGACGGTGTTCTTCAATCACCAATACCTCTCGCCTCCCACCAACTATCTAAACCAAACTACCCTACTTTTGGTCTAGCGGACAAAATACTCGACTAACGTGCCAAGTCAGTCTAATTGGGCATGCGTCACCTTTTTCCTTATAGGCCTAGGTGTCACTTTGTATGGAAAATATTATTAATAAAATACGTGCACTCTCTTTACTAATGACATAAGTATAGCACAAAAATTTTATCATACTGCAATTGAGGAGTGCTTAGTAGCAATAGCCTTTATCTGGCAAAACTTATTTGTTATATATTGTAACTGCAACCTTTGGTTGGCTTGATATTGTAAAAATCTATAATTATCAAGGCATTGTGCTATATCCTTGATTAAATATTTCTTTACCTGTCGTCACTTGTATTCATAATATTTAGTAGAAATTCCATATGGGAAGAAGGTGATTACTTTGGAAGTAATGATATGTCATTGCCTTAATTGGACAATGTATCTCAAGCTATTCGTTGTACCAATACATATAACACTGAATCTACACTCATAAATATATTAA
Organism: Dryococelus australis; assembly: GCA_029891345.1. Taxonomy (NCBI): domain Eukaryota; kingdom Metazoa; phylum Arthropoda; class Insecta; order Phasmatodea; family Phasmatidae; genus Dryococelus; species Dryococelus australis. Next base: position 64,607,334 of record CM056995.1, read on the forward strand.
ATGTTGATTATAACAAATCTGTACAGTTAAACTACTAGGTACTTTATGGAATAATGGATTATTAGTCTGAATGCTGACATTTTGGAAAATTCCTGTGCTATTAACTGTGGTGTCAGCTACATACAGCAATTCGGTATTAAATATAATGTATTTAATCAGTTTTTAGAAGCACCATTTTAAATTTTGTATATTTGAATTCTGAAATAGGGTTGAATTTAAAATTAATGACCTTTTACATTCACTAGCAGAATTATATTTGTGGAAAATAATTATCAAAGAATTGTAGTAAACAACCTGTTTGACCAAACCTAAATCACTGTAGAAGTTTTAAAGTCATTCCCTTTATTTTCCACTATATGACTTTCATGTTTACCTGGGCCACCTGTGCCTCTATCATCGTCCGCAATCGCGTGCTCTTCCGCTGCAACAAAAGATAGAGGGGAAAAAAAGGTGGGGGGAGGGGGGTTCTGGCAGGAATGAACATATGTTTACATTAACTTCTCAATCATAAGGTTATTTAAAAGTTGCAATATGGTGGTGGTCAAAAGTATGGATTTCAATTCAAAATTATTAACATTGTTAATGTCTACTAGAGATAATAATGTAAAATATCACAAAATGTACAGTTTTATGAATTTCTTGTGATTAAAATTGTTTCTTGCTCATTGTTTCAATACCAACCGAGATATACTTTACTTTTAAATTGTACACCATCAGCCAAAGAAATACTACTGTAGAGGAAATCTATTTCATGCATTTGATTGAATTTAGTAGGCTTTAAATTAAAATTTTAGATTTCATTGAAGTTTTTGTGTTTCAATATTCCTCAGTAGTATTTGTCAGCACTGAGCTGCCATTTTGTGTGTTGTAAAATGTGAAATATTGTAATCAGTAAAAATGAGTATATACCGTATTTACTTGTGTATAGCATGCCCTATTTTCCCTCAAAATAAAGGAAAAAATTTTTGGGGCCCATGCTATATGAAAAAAAAAAAGCATGGTGGAGTGGTAGCCATAAATTGTCCGGGGATGTTGAGGGAAGTAGCGGAACTGTCCGTTGTCTCATCTCTCGCTCTTACATCACTCCCCTCCCTTCTCTCTCAGCAGCCCTTCAGTTATGTATAGGTCGCAGCGCCGCCCCACCCTCCCCCCCATCCCTCATCATTCTCAAATTGCCAACTTATGGCATCCTGTCAGCCACAAACCAGAGCTGCCACGTGTTTATGGCCCTCTCCCACTTGTAATAACAACCAGATATTACTGGTCGATAATTCCGCCATCCCTCTTTGTTTCCGTGGAAGAGGCTAGAGAGTCATGTTAGCGTTTTGGTGAAAAAAAAGGGGGGGGGGGGAGAAGGGATGAAGATACCATTTTTTTATTAGAGAAGTGTAGTGTGACATTCTAGCACTGCAAAAAAAAAAAAAGAGAGCCGGTCACTTCTAAAAGGAGAAAAGAGAAAAAAGAAAAACGAAGCCGGAAATGTTAAGTAGTAGGAGCGTAAGGGTTCCGGAATTTCTTTTATTCTTACTTTTTGCACCCATGTTATATAATTAAATTATTTTTCAAACATATCGCAATCACCACACATTAATGTAAAAAAGAATTATTTGTTATATACTTACTAACAAACAGGGCGCCATAAACTTTTGGTGCAATTTTATTTCTAAAAAATTTATCCCAGGAACTTGTTGCAAAAATCACGGTGCGCACTATATACGAGTGCCCGCAATACACGAGTAAATACGCTAGTGTTTATTAAATTTAAAAACAAACTTTATGCTTTGTGCAGTGAGTCTTATATGTGTGCCAGAGTATCATTGAACATAATTTTTATATTACCATATGTAGCTGATACAGTAGCTTAGAGCTAGGGGTCCTCATAAGTAATTAAAAATTTTGCTAGCCACCAAGACGTTCCGGTATAATGGGGCCATGGCCGGCATTGTGGAACCAGCTGACAGCATAACACATTGCTGCAGTGATGTTGGACAGCGGTAGCGGGAAGGGAGCTCCTCCCTCCCTGCTGTGGGTGTGGCTGGCTGGTCCGGTTGCCATGACGATGGCTGGCGCATGCGCAAGGTGTACTTTGCACCGGTGCATGTCTTGCCAACCGTGTTTGGTCGTGGGAACAGCGGGTCGCTGATGCTGTTGTAGTAGCACTGCTGGGATGTCAAGTTGGCGGTCCTTTGACTGGAATGAGCTCCCTATTCCTAGTCTCCACCCCCTGACCGGTGCTGCTGTGTCATGCCAGCTAGGACAGATGACAGACACCTTGCACTGCATGGTCCTGCTGCGTCATACAGCAACCAGGGTGTGCTGACAGCAAGCGTCCAGCTTGCTGTCAGCACGCCCTGGTTGCAGTGTGGGCAGGCTGCCTTCATGACGTCCCAATGGCTCTCATAATGTCACATGTTAGAACAGTTTCCTCACATGGATTATGTATACTGTAACATATAGAAATGAAATTATTGACCACTGGTCCTAATTAAAACATAACATTTTCCTTTCACCCTGAAAGGCCATGGTGGCAATGTGTAAATTTATATAGAGGTCCATGCTATCGGCTTATTTGCATTCTATTTGATTCAACTTAGTTTGGCACTCACACATATAAGAATCTAATGTAGCTTAGGTGCCTTTCAAAACTTTTGTAAGGACTAATTACAGTTTTGGTTTTCAATAATTTAGTTGGCTACACCTTTCCATTTTACTATCTTATATTCTCAGTTACGTCCTCTTAATTGTTTTATAGCCTTAATTGTACTATGTGTTGTAATGAATGGTAACTGGTTTGGTTGTATAATGGGATGGTGCATGAGCATGTGTTATTAAAACAAGGAAGCATCCCTTGGTGGCGTGGTGTTATGATGGCCTTGTACAAGTGTGCTACACTGCAGGCTTCTTGTGTGTCGGCCGTGTTTTTTGTGTAGGTATGGCAACACTGCAATGTAGGTTGCGCCGATGTGGTGGTGTGGCAACAATATCCGGCTGCGTGCAGGGGGAGGAAGGAGGAAGTGTTGCATTTGGGTGTGTATCCTTGAACCGGCTGCACAATGTGGTGTGTGGAATGTTTACACAGCCTCACTGCAATTTACGTGTTGATCGGCTCGCGCTGTATTTGTAAGCTGTCGTAACTACAGCCGCTGGCCTTGCCGGCGGTGCGGAAATGTTGTCTAATACCTCCCTCTATTGAATATTTGTTATCTATATGTTAACTCCTAATTGGTGACTTTTTCATGATTTAAAATTATATATTATTACTCCTCACTAGCTTGCATAAGAAAATATCTTATCCTTACATTTTAAGGCACTTACATGCTACAATCTCCTTTACCTAGTCATATTGTAAATGATACGCACTCTTTCTGTATATATTTTTTAACCATTATAAAAGTTTTGCAGTTTTTTTTATGGATCCCCTGGTTTGGTTTTTCTTACATTCTAAGTACATACATGTTTAACTTTAATTATCTTATTTACTGTTGAATATTCACGCTCTGCAAGAACATATACACATCTTCAGACTGACACTATTCCTCAACTTAAACAATTCTTATCCTAAACATTGTACTTAATTCTTAATTCTATTTTGGCTACATACTACTCCTTACTTACTAATAATCTGTCTTACCTAATGCATTTTCTAGGGCAATATTTCTTTATTTTAATAAGGTCCTACTTTCACTCTATGGCTCCTTGTCTAGGGCTGTAAAGTACACTTTCGTGGTCTTACAATGGAAGTCCCCTACTGCCGTACCGCCCATATTATGGCTGGAACTCTCCATGCCAGTAGTGTATTTAATTTCAGGTGCAATTCGTGTGCTTATTTCTACGCTCAGGCGAGAAACAATTACTATCTGGTTCTGCCCGATACGTCCGTACATGTCCCGTGAAATGAATGGTTACTATTTATAATGACCTAAGTGTAGTACGACAGCTGGCAAATGCCTGCGCGACATGGACTTTGTTACGTTATCAATGGCTTCGCATGGTCATGCGTGAACCTACCATATGGCGCACCTGAAAGCTGTGTTGTTCGATATCCAAGCCAACTTCTCCCAAATAGGAGCATAAAACTACATTTTCAGATCTGTTAACCCTTACGTTTTTCCTGTAATTTTTACAGAAAAGTTAGCACATTACGATTTTACAGGAACTCTCCATAACTTATGATTTTCCTCTCGACTGGATTCCAAAATTCATTCAGTAGCGGCGACTGGGCTTTTGGCTGATGGTCTCCGTGATTGTGTCACTTATATGTAGTACTTTCACGATAATTCAAGGTGTGGCCACTTAACCGGGAATTCAGGGAATATGGGGAGAAGC